>CM036616.1:13479512-15979512 GCA_020745705.1 Hemiprocne comata | reverse complement strand
AGGCTGAACAACCCCAACTGTCTCAGCTCGTCTTCATAGGACAGGTGCTCCAGCCCTTGGATCATCTTCATGACCCTTTTCTGGACTCAATCCAACAGTTCCATGTCCTTCTTGCACTGGGGACTCCATAACTGGACACAGTACTCCAGGTGTGGTCTCACCAGAGCAGAGTAGAGGGGCAGAATCACCTCCCTTGACCTGCTGGCCACACTTCTTTTGATGCAGCCCAGGACACAGTTTGCTTTCTGGGCTGCAAGTGCACATTGCTGGCTCATGTTGAGCTTCTCATCAATCAGCACCCTCAAGTCCTTCTCCTCAGGGCTGTTCTCAATCCATTCTCAGCCTAGGCTGTAATTATGCTTGGGATTGCACTTACCACGGTTCAGGACCTTGCACTTGGTCTTGTTGAACTTCACGAGATTTGCACAGGCCCGCATCTCAAGCCTGTTAAGGTCCCTCTGGATGGTATCTCTTCCCTCCAGTGTGTTGACCTCACTACACAGCTTGATGTCATCAGCAAACTTGAACAGTATTTACTTCTAATATATTTGCATAGTATGTTTTTAGCACAGCTTGTAGCAAAAAATAAAAGTAATAAAAAAAAGAATTCAGTGCCCTCACTTCCAGGCATGCAGAAAAAAACTACTAGCTAGCCCTGATCATACAACTTGAACAGGACCAGACTGCAAAATATCTGCATGGGCATGTAAATATATATAAGAAGCAATCCAGTCTTTCAACATCTTGGAGCCAGTTCTAGATATAGGAAATACAAACACCATGTTGGAAAGTCCCATCACATGTTCCACCTGTCACTGGTTAAAAGACTAGTGCCACAGTTCAGTCAAAACTGGCTGCTTAGTGAAGAGCACATAATAGGGCTTCTATCCCCCATTATCCTGAGAGTAGCTTCCTATACCAGGAGTACATGTGCTAACAGATGAGGACATGTCCACAACTTAGTGATAACATGTGCAGGCAAGATACACATGTAACACTTATTTAGTAGCCATGGACAAATGTTATGCATGCAATGGGGCTGCAAGAAGAAGTTAAGACCCTAGCTGAGTATAGCAGCCCTGAGGATCTCAGCAGCACACATTGAAAAATCCAAGCAGCCTTTCCCTGCCATCTCCTCAGTACACTCACCTAGCAGTGCTTCATCTTCAGTAGGGAAAGGTCGGAGATTAAAGAGCAAAAACACAAAAACAATATAAAGGGAATAAGAAAAAACAAGAAGAAGAGTGAGAGATGTGGGCAATCTCCTTATATCACAGAGAAACTGTATTTCTATTTTGGGCATTTTTTGATGTATCTATTTTCTCAAGGAAAAAAAATGAGTCTGATGACAGAAGACAGCTAAAACCTGACAAACTCGTAAAACTGTGTTCAGCCTCCTGTCTCTTGATTGCAGAGGCCAGAACTTGAGAAGATAACACTTGTTTTCTTGCAAGGCTTGTGTTAAAAATGCATAAAAATAGAGGTAATGTGAGAAAATAAAATAAAGAAAAAGGACTCACTAGTAAACAAGACAGCTAGTAATGGAACAGCTAGTAACCATTACAGCTAGTAATGTTTAGGAGGGGAACCAATGTAAGGATGATGAACATTAACTAAAAGATGCACTATGGTTCTCCCATGCATGTAGCCCTCCATAAGTCAGCTGCAACTTCTCATCCATTCCCTTACCCTCAAGCCTTGCTACAGATGCTGGTTCCTGTGCAAAAGGGTTAGAATCAGACAGCTCCTCCATAGCTGTGGCCCCTTTTTTGGAGGAGACTAGTGGAAATCCTAACTCACATTTGCATCTTTCTTCAACAGCACATCTGCACACTGCTTTCAAAATAGTAACTCTAAGGAGGGGAACATTGTCATCACAATTGCCATCATTGATGATTGTATGCAAAACTGCAGATTGAGCCCACAGGAGCTCTCATGGTCATTTTTTGCTGAGACTGCTTTGCTAACTGGCATTCCCTGGCACAAGGAAGCAAGTCTGCAAACTAAACTTGAAAATAGCATAACTAGAAAACATCTGACTCCTCCAGGGGAATCCTTGAGCTGGAACCAGTCTCTCAACTTTATTTTTACAGGCTGCATTTCTGGTTGGAAAAAAAAAAACAAAACGGAAAAAAAAAACCAAACCCAAAAAACTAAACAAACAACAAAAGAACAGCACAAAAGCAGAAAAATAAAATATTAACTAAAAAACTAAACCTGAAATAGTTCAGAGAAGGAAGACAGAATATGCTGTTCCTTAGCAAAGAGTAAAACCAGATAGGCAGGATTCCGCCATTATATACAGGTGTAAGGATTAAAAAGTTTTGATGCAACATGTTGCAAAGAAGATCTCTGGGCATGAACCACACGATTTAGTGGCTAGCAATTGTTTACCCAGCAGTTGCAACAATTTTCCTGTGGAAGATTAAAGAAACTAAAGTCACTGTGAAGATGTGTGTCTGGCACAAGGCACTAATTATCCTTGGTGCAATGCAGCACTGGTAATGAGAAACTGTTCTCATTATCTGCACTAGCTCTCTCTGTGGCACAGCTGCAGTCTTCTCGTACCGAAAGATAACATCATCACCTTTGCAGGGATTTCTCCTACAAAGAGATGGACTCAGGTGGAAGACTGAGCCCGTGGGGCTTTGCACCAGTAGGAGTGACATGGGTATTTCATTTTCATAACTGGAACTACAAAAGTCTGCATTAAACCCTCAGTATGGCACATACCAGTCAAGCACACATACTTAGCCTCTCAGTTTTGAGCAGTGCTCAAAATGGAATAACGGAGTCTGTGGTGACTTTTGTAAAAGTAAATATGGAAACAGACACAACCTGAGTCTCAGTGAGTGCAGGACCTCTGCTGTGCTTAACATGTCTGAAATCTGTGCTTAAGAAGCTGTAGTTAATCTTAAAAAGTAGTTTTATTCATACTGTAGAAGATTCCAATTTGGTCATCTGTGTGAAACAAAGTGGTGGCCACAACACAAAGAGCTTCATCTGTAGCAGATGTGGATTTGGCAATCTAAGATGTTACCAACTGTAGCTGCTTAGTTCAGTCATGCAGGAGTCCCATGCAGCAGGAAGTGCATGCAGGCCTCAGCTAGCACGTGCTAGTGTCACGATTTACATGGTCATTAACTTAATTTTTCAGTAGTTTGTCAAAATGAACTAAGACTGAGAAGATCACACAATATTTTTTATCAATGTACTTATGAAGACAGCAACATCTATAAGAAATATCGTTTGGACAAGTAAGGCCAGTGATTGCCTAAAGTGTTACCTCAGCATGCACCACTAGATATCATAAACATGAAGCTGTTTGGGATGGAAAGGAAGGTTGCCTTAAACTGAAAGTGATCATAGTTCTAAAGCCAGGACAGCTTCATAAAGATATTTTTGAGTTATCAGTCACACAATAAACAAAAAATTATATCCCCAAAATATTAAAACTAACTTCTGATTCAACAGCATGTTTCTAGAGCAGACACCACATATTTCTCCACTTAATATTCTGAACAAGATTTTTATAAAACAGTGATTAGGTATCATTAACTTTCACTTCTGCTATATTTATAATTATTTTCTTTATCTTCAGGCCAGTTGCTTTGTGAACTAGAAGCAAACAACTCGTAACAACTTGAACATATGTCTTATTATAAAGTGAAACTCTTTATTTACAAAGTAAATTACCCTCAAAACAAATTGTAGTGGTGTACAGGATAAACACTACCAAAAAAGCATAAAGTCACATTACTAAAGTTTTATTTCCTACAATGTCGTTGGTACAAGCAGTACATATCATGACTTCTCTCAGTGTGACAGTAAAGCAAGTTTTTAAGAAGTCTTAACAAAATGGATGCCAGTTTTAACTGTACACACCAATGCACAGTAACTTCAAAACATAAGTTTTATATTTGGAGTCAGTATGTAAAAAATATGAAGTTTGAGATTCTGTTACAGAACTGATTCAATGCTTCTATTTTCAAAAGATGATTTTTCACTGGTGTATTTGTTTACTGATAATGCAAATATAGATTTGTGGTACAAGCTCTGAACAAATATGACAAGTCAGCTACTACATGAGTTTCTATTCACCCACAACTTTACTAGAGTAGTTTTTGTCTCTTCAAAATAAGATCAGAGAAAAAAAAGAAACTAAGAAGGGTTTTTTTTTGCAATTGGTTTATTTTAATCAGAAGTGAGTCCTCCAGTATCCAGCAAAGTCTGAAGACTCTCCTTTTCAAAAAAGAGAGTGTACACAGGATAGAGGGGACAGTGAAAAGAGTCTCCAGCTTCATTTAACTGCCTATTAATGTAACTTCCATGCGGTCACTGTCTTAGTGAAATTAACCTCTGGCTGATTTTTGTCAAGACAATCAAAACTTGTTTGCACATTAAAAAAAAGTGATTATATTTTCCTCAAAAATCAGATTCAAAAATAACTCTTTGGTACTGGAAAAAGAAAACGGCACTTCAAATTTTTGCACTGGAAAACAATGTCACAAATAGGTGTGATGTAGAAACAAAAGAGAGACTACTTTCTTATTAAAGAAGCAAGGGCATGAAATTATTAATAGCAAAGTGTCCCTTTAGTTTTCCATTTCCTTCTTCAGGTATCTGATACCATGATACCATGACACCACTCACAAGAGTCCTCCCTCTTTTCCTCTTATTCTTCTGGCACCAGGCCTTCACAGACTTAAACTAAGGTACTTAAAACATCTTTTTCAGTCTACATGCTGCCTCTCCCCGTCAGTGTAGGCCCAGGAAAACATTAAATAAGCATACATGGAGAATATAAGCTACAAGACAAAAGCAGTGCATCATCACCAACCCAGTGAAAACTAAAGATTCTGTTAATCCACTTTTACCCATACAGTTTCAATACCTGGCAAACTAAAAGCAAGTTCCAGAGCTAAACAAGGTGCAGTTACTGGTTAAATGCTTTTTTTTTTTTTCTCCCGTTATCCAGCAGAAGCTTTAATTATGCATCTATGACAGCACAACTGGGAAAATAATCTTCTGACCAACTTTTACTTAAAACTAAATCCCACTATGGTGGGATTGGTAAGTATGGTAAGTAGCCTGATATGTCTAAGCAGTACAGATATAAAGCTTTGTTTTGCAGTGTTTCCTGGCTACTCTTCATTTACTATAGAAGGAAACAAATCAGAGCTTGTCTGGGTATTTCATCCACAGAACCGCAAAATCCTTCTGAGACCTGTCAGAATATTAAATTTTCCTCGGGCAAGACTTAAAGCATTTGTGCCTCTTTCAAAAGTTTGGCATTTATTATTCATTTTATAAAGAGGTTTTAAAATCACTAAGGTGCTTATTTACATTAGTCTTTAAAAAGATGAATTTTTCCCTTCTGATGAAGTGGTCTAGCTTTTGCACAGGAAAATACAGTAGTATGTATTCTATGTGTGTATACCATATATGTACATACATATATGCATAGAGAAGAACCAGTCATTTCACAGGAACAGGAAAACAACCCTGTACATAGTCAGCATGGTTCTCAGTGCTTTGCTTTGCTTGACATACGACCTTCAAGAAAAAAAGTCCTAAATCCAGTCAGCCGCTGGGATTTTAAATGGTATTCAACATAGTGTAAATCCTTCAAAAGTCACATTAGTCTTAGCTTTTATTTTGATCTAGGAATGAGTGTTTCCATTTACAGCAATAAACCCAGCAATCATTAGTAGATATTGCAAGTACCCCAAATAGACTGTCCAACATGCTACCTAAGTCAAGGACAAAGCTAATCTATAGTAGTCATTAGGTAGGAAAAAAAAGTGTGATCTTACTCTAAACTCATGGCAAAACATTATTTATTAACATATACTATTTATATCTAGATAATATTTAGTAAATTCCTGTTCAGGAAATGATCCTATTACATAGAATCAGTGGGACACTTCAAGGTACACTTAAAAAAAAAATAAAATTCTGATTTATTATATTAATTATACATACATGTAGGAATGTATGCATATATGCTTCTGCACTTTTCATTACAACTGCTAATATTAGTATATCAAATAATATTAAAAAATCACAGTGACTCTAGCTGCTACTATACATGCCCAGACACAATCAATGTACAGTATCCAGATTGCTCAGACAAGCAGTGAAGGCGATGCAAGAATTGATGACTACATCAATTGATGGCCGGACACCATAGTCTTAAAATGAATACTGTTAGGTAAACTCAACTACAAATGGCATGGGCAGCTAGGGTTTTCATACAAGACTAGGAAAAGACCGTCCAAGTATTGAAAACAAAATGCAATTTGTTTAGCATTTTATGCCATTAAGGAACATGTATGATTTAGAAACCTGTATGTATATTACTGCCTTTACTGCTTTTTGTGTCATGTAGATTGTATAAAATAAGGAAGGGGTGTAACAAGTACATGAGTAGAAACAGGAGTTAAAGTTCAGCAATCACTGAAATAAAGGAATAGAACAAAAGAGGTAATAGAACAACAGAGGTAATCTTCTGTGGGCTCATTTTCTCTAACTTTTATGGAGGTTAGGGAACATAAAAAGAGTGAAATATGGTTTGATGGAGCAAAATTTTTCCAAGAAACTACAAATGAGATGCTGTCACTGGAACTTTAGCCTCATTAAAGCAAATAGACTTCAAGGAACACTGCAGAAACAACACGACAAAGGATTATGATAGAGAAATTAAGGAACTGATCGAGGAATTTAAAACCTGAAAGAGGTAGAAGCTGAAGGCTCAGAGTGGTTTTAATTCCTTAGCAGGTTTGTGTATAAACTCTAAAGCAGTCTTCTATGTAAGGAAACCATATTGAAGTGTTTTATTACTGTGCAGATCTGTTTCAGTCTTACATTACTTACAAACAGGGATTTGGTTTCAGTTTGACTAAGAGACTCCCAGGAGCTTCCTGATGGAATCTGGGGAGCTGCTCCATTCATTCCCCTCTATCCTTCATGTATGACTAAAGCTGTGAAAAATGCTGAAGCAGCATAACCCACAACATTGGGCTTCTGCACCTAAGTGTGCTTTGGAATAGCCCTGCCCCCTGCCCAGCCTGCTGGATTTGGCACAAGGATCGTAATACTGAACTGTCACATAGCATTAAGATCACAGAGATTTATGTCACAGGACCAAACAGGCAGCCTGATGGCAGTAACATTACCAGTCTAGAGCCAAATCTTACACTTTTTGGTTAGAACAGGAAGAGTCATAACGAGAAATAGATCCTCAGCAAATGCAGAATTTTCCTTTAAAAGAGGCATGTTGAAATGAAGTATCATGTTCACCATCAGCATTTGATCTAGTGTTTTAGATGAACAAGAGAAAGTGAAAGGACATGTTGGCTGGGCAGCTACAGGTAGTTTCGTTCCAGGTGTTTAAAAAACCCTGGCATTAGATGCAAAGTGAAAATTAAAGTAAAAAAAAAAATTCTCTTCACCTGATCCTTCAGGCTGAGCTGCTGTTAACATGGATGATACAGCAATATTCATCAAAGCACCACCTCCCTTAGGAGGAAGGAAAACCCCTTACCTCTGTTTTCACAAGGGAATTTTAATAGAGAGAGCCCTGAGCCGTGTAAAGCATACCCTAGCATGTAAATCATACATCTTGAAGTTAACAGTTGGCTTTTTTGAGATCTGCAGTTTTGAGGTCAGGCTGTTACTGAGCAGTAGCACAGCAGATACGCACTGGATGCAGAGATGTACGCCAGCAACTTTGCACAGCAGGCTTGTACAGTTTCTTCAATATGTTATGAAGTGTTTGGGAGGTAGACAGGTTGTGACCTGTCAGCAATTCAAGTATGAAGTTTGTTTTCTGGACAAAGGGTCCATTTCATGGTTAACTGCAATTCCAGCAGACTCTTTCCAGGCCTGTCTCCTATGTCCAAAGAGCCAGCTGCTGCCTTATCATAACTATTCGCATTTAATAGTCAGTAGAGCTGCCTGCAAAATAGACAAGGGCAAATTTTCATAGAAATGCTGATATTGATGTTCACCTTATCATAAAAACATTAAAATGCGATGTTGTCTTGCTAGTATCTTACTCTAGCATCGATCTACCTTGCAAGGTAGATTAGGCAGTGGTAACAAAATAAAGAAAAATATTTATTTCAAGGTGACAGGGTCAGGAAATCCAGTCTTTTCTACTCTGACTTTACCGATAGGAGTTACTGTACAAGTAACTTCACAAATCCACTGATATTTATGTGTAGCTAGTTTAAATGCTCTGATGTCAAACAATCATTATTTCTAATTGTGAAGACTTGTGTAATCCCTAAAATAGACAGAAATCCAGCTTCCTATAGTGCCATAAAATAAGATAGATTACAATGCCTTTTAATCAGGAAAACTTCAGTAAGCAGAATACTTAAACCCTAAGGCAATTCAAGTACTTAAATGCTGTATATTTTGCTATAGAAAGGGAAAAGTGAGTCATCCAAGCTGACAATATTTTCTACCAGACAGGTTTATACTTCAGTGTGAGCGGGTTTCTATTTGAAAGTGTGAAAAGAAAACATTATCTGTTACATTTTATTGCTACTTTCTAAGTAATCCACCTATTAGATCCTATGCCTATGCAAAAACCCAGAAGCTGGAAGCAAAGCATTTGTGTGTGTTTAGGTTGATATCCTGCAATCTGCCTCATAATAAGTAGAACTTGGTAGAAAACTACATTTAATTAGACACAGTAAAGGTGTTCAAAAGGAGGTTTTTTAGAGTTAAACCCTAGAACTAGTAGTTGCTAAGTGGACTCAAATTTCAAAGCCCTCTGAGCAGAGGATTTTAACTGGTTCTAAAAGGAGTGATCTGTCACTTCAGATATATGGCAGACAAGGAAGCTATTTTTCACTCCATAGCCCATAGATGCGAGGAAGCAGCAGGCTCTGTCTGCCTTAGAAAATTTAACACTGCACATTTAGGGATGCAGTTGGACTGGTTTTGAACATAATTGTAAAGGGAGATAGAACTGAAACATGTACCACAGGCATTGTGTAGTTCTCTACTTATACCTGTATTACAATTTCTGAACAATGAATGCAGACCTGATGCATCCTCTGAGTGTTTCTATACTGGTACTAAACAAAATTTGAATACTTTTCTCCTTCAGTTGTTAACCACATCCAGGAAGATACACAGTAGGAGACTTAATACACATACACAAGTCCTGCAAACCGTGTTTTCAACCTATAATGCAAGACAGTTAAAATTTTTGCTTAAAATCATTTGTGTCCTACTAACGTCTTTTTCCTCTCAGCAGTTTATCCTTATTGTCTTTGAAATACTGCATGCTTCTTTTCATGCTCTTTCTTTTCAGGAACAGAAACCTTAAAACGAAGTACAGAACAAGATGGATGATTTTTTTCCCCCACAGTTTCTCTGTGTTTGGAGTTTTTAGTTTGTCCCTCATCTTTGAGAGAGGTAACACAGGCTAAGAGGAACCACAGACACCAGGAAAACAAATGTATCTTGAGCAAACAAAGCTTTCATCTTGTCATTTCCATGTACGGTATATCTTGCTTTACTAGTTTTCAGTTACAATTAATATTAATACCTATTTTCATTGTTTTTCTCATTCCTTTAAGGACATGTTGTAGAGAAGAAAGGCAGGTTCATTTCGGTATTAATTTCTGTGCTGACAGGAGTCAGCCTGACTCTTCATTACTTGAGCAGAATTCACAGGACAGAACTACAAATCAGGTAGTGGGCTTTGTGCAGTGCTCTCCACCTGTGGTAAGAAGGAAGACCTGAGTGCAGTTTGGTTTTCTGGAGTTTTAGCAGCCTGAACTAGTACAACCAAAACAGATTTTGCTGCTTATGAGACTTATCTAACTCTCCATAATACAACTGGCACATACCTCCCAAATGTATTTTTTTGAGAAGTATTGAGAGTTTTTTGTTCTCAGCAATGTATTGTTAAGACCACTCTGCCTGTAAATCCATCAGGGTGGCTGCACCACCTCCACTGAGCTCCCACACCTGAGGGAGAATAGAAAATAATAGGCTTGGGTGGATTTCTAAACATAAATGCAAGTATTTTTCATGCAGTTTTCTTCTTCATTGCTAGACCTCTTCATTAAATAACTTTCTGGTAATACCAGATGTCAGGTACAGGCACAGATGTAGCCAGTGTACATTATTGCCTAGGTGACAAGAAATAAGAAAAAGCTAAAAATAGATAGCTAAAAGTAGCTAAAAATAAATTATTTGAACTGAAGTAAAAGAACAGCAAAGGACATTTCAGTGACAACGGCAAGACCAGACATGATAAAATAATTTTGACAGGTGCAGATTTGAAAAGGTTGATAATTTCTATATGTTGGCTAATCAAAATTAAGCATGCCAACAGTTTGTCAGGTTATAAAATGTAGACATATTTAAATATTTAAAAATATTGTCAGATAATTAATACTTTATATTCTTTTAGTTTTCCCTAGGTATTTTCAGTCTTATTCAAGAAACATTTTTTCCACACCACGTCTTGAATTTAGATGACGTTAACAGGGAATCTAATTCAGCAACAGCTTCCATTTCTATCTGTGTAATGAGACTTAATGATTGGGTTCTATTGTATTTTACTGTCACATAAAAATCACAGAATGATAGAATGGTTTTGGTTGGAAGACACCTTAAGTATCACCTAGTTCCAAACCCCCTGCATTGGCAGGGACATCTTCCACTAGACCAGGCTGCTCCGAGCCCCAGCCAACCTAACTCTCAACACTTCCAGGGATGGGGCAGCCACAACCTCCCTGGACAACCTGTTCCAGTGTCTCACCACCCTCACACTAAAGAATTTCTTCTTAATGTCTAACTTAAATCTCCCCTCTTTCAGTTTTGACCCTTTACCCCTTGTCCTCTCACTACAAGCCTTTGTAAAATGTCCCTCCCCAGCTTTCCTGTAGGTCTGCTTCAGGTACTGGAAGGCCGCTATAAGGTCTCCCCAGAGCCTTCTCTTCTCCAGGCTGAACATCCTCAACTCTCTGAGCCTGTCTTCGTAGGAGAGGTGATCCAATGATGTATACATTCCACACTATGTATAGAACAATGGTGTCATATACATAGTGTAGTAACATTAGAAAGTATCTAGACACCACTAATCTGGGGGAGTGGCAGCTATCCACTTAATTCTGCATTTGAAGATATAATCTTAATATATTTTCTTGACAAAATATAAAATAATAATAATAATTTTTAAAGAATCACTGGTCCAAAAGGGACATCACTGAGAAAATCCACAAGGTTAAATGTAACCCTGTAATCTCCAAGTGGGGTCCCCCAGGGATTGATATTAAGCTCAATGCTGTATAACATGTTCATATGTGACCTGGAAGTTGAGATTAAGAACACCCTGAGGATGTTTGCTAATGACACCAAGATGAGTGGAGAGGCTGACATTCCAGAAAGGAGAGCCACCCTCCAGGATGACCTGGACAGACTGGAGGAGTGGGCTAGCATGAACGTTATGAAATTCAACAGGGAGAAGTGTAAGGTCTTGCGCCTAGGAACACAGAACCCGGGAGTGCAGTTCAGACTGGGATCCACCTGGCTGGAGAGCAGCCCTGTGGAAAGGGACCTGTGGGTCTTGGTGGATACAGGCTCAACATGAGT
The DNA here is from genome assembly GCA_020745705.1 of Hemiprocne comata. Taxonomy (NCBI): domain Eukaryota; kingdom Metazoa; phylum Chordata; class Aves; order Apodiformes; family Apodidae; genus Hemiprocne; species Hemiprocne comata. The sequence goes on along the minus strand of CM036616.1, from coordinate 15,967,887 downwards.
TAACAGTGTGCTGCAGTGGCAAAGAAAGCCAACAAGGTGCTGGGCTGCATCAACAAGGGCATCACCAGCAGATAAAGAAGTCATCATCCTGCTCTACTAGGTGCTTGTCTGACTACACCTGGAGTATTGTGTTCAGTTTTGGTCTCCACTCTACAGAAAGGATGCAGACAGGCTGGAGGGGGTCCAGAGAAGGGCCACAGGGGTGATCAGAGGACTGGAGGACCTGCCACATTAGGAGAGGCTGAGAAAACTGGGCTTGTTCAGCCTTGAGAAAAGAAGGCTTTAGGGAGACCTTATTACCATGTTCCAGTACTTAAAGGATGGCTATCAAGAAGATAAAGACTCCCTATTTAGAAGGAGTCAGAGGGAAAAGACAAGGGGTAACTGGCACAAGTTGCTCCTGGGGAGATTCTAATTGGACACAAGAGGTAAATTTTTCACCATGAGGACAATAAAACATTGGAATAGTCTCCCAAGGGAAGTGGTAGATTCCCCCACACTGGACAGTTTTAAGTCTCAGCTTGACAGGGTGCTGAGCCACCTCATATAAACTATAGTAGTATCTAGAAAGGTTGGATCAGGTGATCCTTGAGGTCCCTTCCAACCTGACATTTTATGATTCTATGATTCTACTGATCTTCAACATAATCTTTTCTCTTCAACAGCTGTGGGCTACATTTTCAACAACCCCCATATCTGTTGGAGGGTCGACACAGCAAAACACCAGCTACCCAGGAAGTTCTTGGAGTGCACTGATGACAACTTCCTCCTCTTTCAAAAGACCAGACTTTAGTCTCTTCAAGGATCTGCTTGGTAGGCTAGTATGGGACAGGCTAGATCGATGGGCCGAGGCCAACAGCATGAAATTCAACAAGACCAAGTGCAGGGTCCTGCACTTTGGCCACAATAACCCCAGGCAGCGCTACAGGCTGGGGGAAGAGTGGCTGGAGAGCGGCCCAGCAGAGAGGGACCTGGGAGTACTGGTTGACAGCCAGTTGAACATGAGCCAGCAGTGTGCCCAGGTGGCCTGGAAGGCCAATGGCATCCTGGCTTGTATCAGGAATAGTGTGGCCAGCAGGAGTAGGGATGTAATTCTCCACTTGTACTCAGCACTGGTGAGGTATCACCTCGAGTCCTGTGTCCAGTTTTGGGCCCCTCACTTCAAGACGGATATTGAGGTGTTGGAGCAGGTCCAGAGGAGAGCAACAAGGCTGGTGAAGGGACTAGAGGGAAAGTCTTCTAGGGATTGTCTGAGGGAGCTGGGGTTGTTTAGCCTGGAGAAGAGGAGACTCAGGGGGGACCTTCTCACTCTCTTCAACTACCTGAAGGGAGGTTGTGATCAGGTGGGGGCTGGGCTCTTTTTCCAGGCAACTAGCAACAAGACAAGAGGGCATGGCCTGGAGCTGTGCCAGGGGAGGTTTAGGTTGGATATTAGGAAGCACTTTCCCACAAAGAGGGTGATTAGACATTGGAATGGACTGCCCGGGGAAGTGGTGGAGGCACCATCCCTGGATGTGTTCAAGGAAAGGCTGGATGTGGCACTTAGTGCCATGGTCTAGCTGATGTGGTGGTGTTAGGTCATAGGCTGGACTTGATGATCTTAAAGGTCTTTTCCAGCCTTGGTGATTCTGTGATTCTGTGAAAGCCCTGCAGGGGAGCCCAGGAAAGCTTGTCCATATTCAAGGATCACTTCCTCCATGCCCAGGAGCTATGTGTCCCAACAAAGAGGAAGGCAGGCAGGAGTGCCAAGAGGCCTGTGAGGACAAGGAAGGCACTCCTGAACACAAATGTAAAAATGGGGAGTGGAAGTGGGGAGAAGTATCCTGGGAGAAGTACAGACAAGTTGTCAGAGAAGCCAGGGAGCAGGTAAGGAAAACCAAAGTACAGAGAGAACTGCACCTGGCCAGAGAAGTTAAGGGCAACAAGAAGTTTCTACAGGTATGGCAGTAATAAGAGAAAGATGAGGGAAAATGTGGGCCCACTCCAGAAGGAAATGGAGACATAGGCACACAGGACATATAGAAGGCTGAGGTGCTCAATGACTACTTTGACTCATTCTTCACCTGCATGGGCCCTGGTCACACCATCCCAGTTATAGAAGGCAAAGGTAGGGACTGTGGAAAGGAAAATCCCGCTCCTGTAGGAGAAGAGCAGGTCTGAGATCAGCTGAAGGACCTGAAGGTGCACAAGTCCATGGGACCTGATGAGATTCATCCACAGCTCTTGAAGCAACTGGCCAAGGAAGTTGCAAAACCTCTGTCCATCACATCTGAAAAGTCTTGGTAGTCTGGCGAAGTTCTCACTGACTGGAAAAGGGGAAACATCACCCCCCATTTTCAAAAGGATAAAAAGGAAGAGCTGGAGAACTACAGGCCAGTCAGTCTCACATCTGTGCCCAGAAAGATCATGGAGCAGATCCTCCTGAAGGGTCTCTACACAAAAGTGTAGAAAAATCAGGAGATCCGAACAGAAATGCAGTTTGAATACAAAGGGTATATTAGCAGTGTTATGCTACTTAATTCAATCAAACAACAAAGGTTAACCATTAAAATGCTGTCAACTTACTTATTATTAAACTCTACACTAGGCCTAGAATATTAATTATCACTCTTAACGGTCCTTTACAATCTCAAACTTAATGTTGAAAGTTACTTAACATGAAGGGTACTAGTAAAGACAATGAAGGAGTAATATTTCTCACCCTTGCCAGACCACAGCTGGGTGTCCTTGGGTGTAATTCTCAAGAATTAATCTCTCTGGCAGGCATCACCACTTGAGAGAAGGTCCAGCACACACTCCTGGGAAGTGTACGGAAGTCTCGCCGATCAAAGATGGGACCAGGCTTTTATAGAATAAAGTGGAGTGACTGTTCTCATTTAACCATTAGCTGTACCTCCAAAATCTCTCCTTGAAGAATAAAAGCAAAACAGTGGAAAAATTCATGAAGGCCCTGTTCCCACGAGCAAACTCTCTTGTTTATATGTTCGTTCTTACTTTATCTCCGTTCCAGGCCTAGTTGTGGCTGGGCTGAGCTCCGTGTTCTTCAACACCGGAGAGCAGCTGGTGTTATGAACATCAACTTGGCCTCTGTTTGTACCATTCAAGGTTGTTACCAGCTCAGAGTTTGCTAGGCCTTTTCCTTTCTCATGGGAACCCTTCCACTCCAGGCCTGGGCCTGCAAAACTGAGGGACTAAAGCAGCTGAATAATAGAGTAAAACTGAGGCAGGCATATTGAGACATGGAGCATCCTGCTACAGTCATCTAAGGCTCATGGAAAATGAGGAGGTGGTTGGTGGACAAAGGGAGAACAACTGATGTCATCTACCTGGACCTGTGCAAAGCTTTTGACACTGTCCCGTACAACATCCTGGTATCTAAACTGGAAATGTATGGATTTGACGGATGGACCATTCATTGGGTAAGAAACTGGCTTGATGGTCACACTCAAAGAGTTGTGATCAACAGCTCAATGTCCAGACGGAAACCAGTGACGAGTGGTGTTCCCCAAGGGTCAGTACTGGGACTGATGTTGTTTAACATTTTTGTAGGCGACATGGACAGTATGATTGAGTGCACCCTCAGCAAGTTTGCTGATGACACAAAACTTTGTGGTGAGGTTGACATGCTGGAACAGAAGGATGCCATCCAGAGGGACCTTGACAGGCTTGAGAGGTGAGCCAGTGCAAACTGCATGAAGTTCAACAAGGTCAGGTGCAAGGTTCTGCACCTGGGTCAGGACAATCCCATGCACAAATACAGGTTCAGTGGATCAATAACAGCTCTGAGGAGAAGGACTTGGGGAGATGGTGGATGAGAAGCTCAACATGAGCTGGCAATATGCATCTGCAGCCCAGAAAGCCAACTTGGGTTGCATCAAAAAAAGTGTGGCCAGCAGGTCAGGGGAAGTGATTCTCCCCCACTACTGTGCTCTGGTGAGAGCCCACCTGGAGTACTGTGTCCAGTTCTGGAGTCCTCAACACAAGAAGGACATGGAACTGTTGCAACTAGTCCAGAGGAGGACCATGAAGATGATCCAACGACTGGAGCACCTCTGCTGTTAAGACAGTCTGAGAGAGTTGGGGTTGTTCAACCTGGAGAAGAGAAGGCTCCAGGGAGATCTCATAGCAGATTTCCAGTACCTGAAGGGGGCTTAAAAGAAAGCTGGGGAGGGACATTTTACAAGGGCTTGTAGTGAGAAGAAAAGGGGTAATAGATCAAACCTGGAAGAGGGGAGGTTTAGATTAGATATTAGGAGGAAATTCTTTACTGTGAGGGTGGTGAGACACTTCCCTGGTGAGGGCCCAGGGAAGTTGTGGAAGCCCCATCCTGGAAGTATTCAAAGGTAGGTTTGATAGTGCTCTGAGCAACCTGGTCTAATGGGAGGTGCCCCTGCCAATGCAGGGAGTTTGGATCTAGATGATGCTTAATGTGCCTTTCAGCCCTAGCCACTCTACAATTCTATGATGATTAATTTCCCTGCTGTAGTTCCATCACATTTATTCAGGATCAGCCTTTGACTTCAGCATTGGTTCTTGCCTTTTTCGACATTTCTTATCATGCTTATAAAGAAGTTTATTATGTTAGTTATTCTTGCTTCTTTATAAGATAAATATTTATAATACAGAATTGAATAATATCAACTTCAAATTCTTCATTACTAAATAAAATACCAGTCGAGACCTCAACACAAACCATTTACAGACATGCTTTGTTTTGACTCCAGTGAGACTGCTCCCATGTTCAAGCTTAAGCAAAATAAAAACATGGAAAGACCTACTCCACCAGATAGTCTTATGGCAGGTCAGAAATTTGTTTTCCAAGCCAGTGAGTGGAATAAGACCAAAAAACATCCTAAGAGTGTGTCCCACCCACCAGACTATTGCATATTGTAGAAAAGCCTTAATCTGTTGGCATTACTCCACTTGGGGTAATAATTTAATATTCATTGAGCCAAAGAGAGGGAGACAAGGACTTTCAGGCTCAGTGGTTAGAGCATTGAGGTGGGAGCAAGAGATTCCAATTTCTGCTTCACTGGCTATTTAATTATTTATAAAGAAGAACAGCTCTAAAGATAAGATTAAGAAAGACCCCCTCAAAAATAGACAACAAACTGCAGATTGTAATTTATGGACACCTAGCTTTAAGTCCTTACCTTTTAGCAGACAGGGTAAGGGTTCAAAGCTCTGCCTTTTATATACATCAGAGTACTCCGAAAGCTAGGCGGTTGAGTAGAACAAACCTGAACATCAGCATGTTCCCAAAATCTTATTCTTCCTACATGTTGCACCTCATGGGAAGGGTCCATGACTTGGGAGTGATTAGCTGGATGGTTTTGCAGCTGCAGAAGATAGAGCCTTAGCATTTCAGCAGGGATTTGCTGTGGGCTGGTAGCTCCAGTTAGCAAACTGTGTGGTTAGAAATCCACTTTCGAGCAGAAATTTAGGGGCTGAACACTTCATCATCAGAACCAAGTGTAGACAGCCCCACCTAAATTTCACCATGCTTATTTAGTGAGGTGCAGAGCATAATGGCATAAGAAATGGAATTTTTACATAACTTTTTTTTCTTTTGTTATAGGGTATGTTTTTAAGAAACTGTGAGTATTTATTTCAGTTTTTAAGTAAGGAAAAGACTTGCATAAGCCTTTAGTCTTATGTAGCTTTGCTTCCTGGTTGGTCTGATAAATATTGAATTTACTTTTTCATTATTACTTTACATAAATCTCTGTAATTGTTTAAAGTGGTTGCTTTCATCTAACTGCTTTGCCTTCCTATCCATCACTCCCCAAAAAAATGAAACTATTAAAGCAGGTGTTTTTTTTCTGCTCTGAAGAATAGGTTTTGAAAAGTTTAAATCAGCTGTTGGACTTGAATCCACTAGGCTTTGCAGGCCCATAAAAAATGAAGTTTTATGAAAAGGAGTTAAAAATGCAAACAATTTGTTTGTAATTTTTCCTCCTTCCCTTACAAAAGAAGGGTTTTACTCATTTTCTTTAAGGAGCACCACAGATAGAAACAAGATTCTCAACCTGTCAGTAGAAAAAAAAAGGATGTGATTTCCACCAATGCTATCAGCCATACCATGGCAATGGTAAGAATCTGCTGCTTGATCCGAACATTCTTTTCAACCCTTTCTCTTTTGGACATAGACACTGAAATACCCATGGTTTCTTAGCTGCAGGAGCTGCACAATGCACTGATAGTTCTTGAAGGAGAATTATGACCAGAGCCCTGGGGATTAGAGGTTCTGAGTTCCTGGTAAGGCCACAGATTTTCTGCATATGCTTGACTAAATCATCAAGCTTCAGTGAGTCAGATGTGTTTCTTAAGTATTTCAGCACTTCATTATGCAGATTGACACCTAATACCTCTAAATAACTCACACATGTTCCTTCATTTCCTGAACTGCTAAGTGGGGATAACTTTTTGGCCATGGAGTGGTGTAAAGCTCAAGTCATTAACATATCTAAAATCCACAGGAAATCTCACATTTGAACCTGTGGACATCAATAAGTGCACTTGTATTCTTGTTTATGTTTTCCTCAGGCACAACAGCCTCTCCAGAACATGAACATTTAAAGAATGACTAAGTTCTATTTCAAATGTTTGACCAAACTATAAAAAATACCACTTCTTGCTTTGTCTAACTTCACCACATTATCAATAAATGGCATTCATTTTCTTTGTCACATAGACTGGAAACACTACTCTTAAGTCACTGAAGCAAAAGAAAGTCTGGGAGAGGCATGTTGGAAAAAGTTTTTAAAGTTATACAGTGCTAGAGCAGTGCACATTTTTTCAGGATACAAATAGGTATATGCAGTCAAAATCTACACAATACTTTCAACTTCTTTGGTATTCTGTGAAACAATTAGAGTTTGTGAAAATAGATTTACGTCCACTCTGATTTTGCCTTAAGGCTTGTGTGAAACTAACGGAAATATAACTGGGAATTAATAAAATGTTACACTATTTGTAGCCAGAGTAAAATGATTGTACACTGTGCATAGTTACGTCACAGAATAAATCAGTAAGTTTAGAGTATTGATACTACAGTGCCATGTCAACTTTAGCTAGGTTAAATCAAGTGATATGTAGATATTCAGTGTAACATAGCATACTTAGACAGGTGTGCCATATGTTTCTTTGTGAATATAGGACAGAATCTAATTCCTGAACTGTAACAGAAATACAATGTATCAACTCTGTGTTATGGTTTTAGTATATAAGGGCTTTAATGGTTAATTTATTAATTGATGTCCTAAGCAAAGTAAGGATTTTAATATTCTATTGCATAACTGCCTTAGAAATAATCAAAAGGCATGAATCTAAAGAAAATACTGATCTGATGACTCCACAATATTATTAAAAGTATATATACTAAAATAATAAACTTCTGTAAACATAGTTTAATCACATTTGTGATTTTTTTTTTTTTTTTGCTTTCAGCTTAAGGGCATCATATGGTCAGTCTTTTTTTTTAATCTGGTATTACAATAGCACGTGTATGTACATGTCCAGTTGAGAGGTAGCGTCACACAATTCCAAAAATATATCTGATATGAAGCCTCAACTCATGAAAAATCTTCAAATAGTGACCCCTTCAAGGCAAAAATCTTAGTCCCAGCTGAACCCCCTGACAGCTCTCCACAACACCATTCCAGAGTGAGGCATTTCACCTCTACATCCCAAATACCTGCTTTGCCAGTGGCTTGATCTCCTTAGAGGAAGATCCTGGTGCTTGTACATTTTACTTATGGTTCTCCATCCAGGAAGATAACATGGAAGTAGTACCCCTGCCTGCGACAGAGGTGGTTTTTACATATCTTTCTGCTCTCCATGTTTACATATTTGGTATATATGTCATTTCTATATGTTTTTATCTCATTATTTTCAGCACTTACTAAACAAAATTAGCATATCCTTGCCATCTGCAATATAGTTTCTTCTGCAATACAGGTTTTGCCATATACAGATTGTCTTAATGCCCCTGTCCTTGGTACACTACAAAAGTCAGCACATAAATATATATGTAGCCTCTGAAGAATGGAACCAACATGGTTAATGTGGGATTCTTGAAGCTATAAAACTTTGGGGAAGCTTTTTAAACTTCATGTCCACATCATAGGAGAAAAAGGAGGCCAACCAGACAATACAGTACAGAAATCTAGAAGATCTCATTAGAATATATTTTTCCCCCTTTTCTCCCACAGCCCAAATGCATAGGAAGACAGATTTGGGAATTCATATTCTGTTAGTTATCTACATCAACCTCAGGACAAAAACACTTGCTTGTCAGCAGAAGCATTAGGAAGCAACGACACACTTCTTATCCAAGTTCTTATGTCATTGGATTCAAGAACCATTTAGTACTGAGTCACAATTCCAAAAGGAGAAACAAAGGTTGGAGCAAGCTAGTTTTCCTGGTGAGGGATAAAGCAACTTTCCTGCTGATAAGACCTATAATTCAGGGACAAGTGTTGTCTCTTAGAGAGCAGGAAGTGTTACTCTAAGCCAATCCAGCTCTCTTAGTGTTATCTATGCTTCCCATGTCAGTGTTAAAAATGTGTAGAGGTGATCCATAGCAGGTCAGAAGTTTCTTCAACATGCTGGAGGCCCAGTAGGAGTAATAAAGGTAGAAATAAACACATGAGTAAAGGTCCATCAGGTAAAAAACACATTGTAGAAACAAGCCATGTTTTATACTAGGGTCTAGGTTGACTAGATGATCTTTCGAGGTCCCTTCCAACCCCTATGATGATTCTATGATTCTATGATTCTATGACTCAATGGGAAAGCTTTAACCTCTTTGAAAAGAACTTCCCAGGAAGGAAGAACTGTAGTAAAAAAGCTGGATCCAGCTCCCAAAGAGAGAGAGAAATAACTGAACACAGATTCTCAGCTCCAGAAGGGAAGGCTTTAAAATCTGAAAGGAACAGGTAATAAAAGACCACTAGATAGCAAATTACAGAATAACAGAATTATGGAATCCCAGGTTGGAAGGGACCTCAAGGATCATCCTGTATCCAGTGTTGGGGAATCCTCCACTTCCCTTGGTAGATTATTCCAAAGGTTGAGTGCTCTCATTGTGAAAAATTTTCCTCTTGTGTCTAACTGGAACCTCCCCAGGAGTATCTTGCATCCATTACCCCTTGTCTTTTCCACGTGGTTCCTTGTAAAAAGGGAGTTTCCACCTTCTTGGTAGCCACCTGCAAATACAGGAACATGGCAATAAGGTCTCCCCTAAGCCTCCTTTTCTCCAGGATAAACAAACCCAGTCCTCTCAGTCTTTCCTCATGAGGCAGGCTTCCCAGTGCTTTGATCATGTTTGTGGCCCTTCTCTGGACCCCCTCCAGCCTGTTCACATCTTTTTTGTATAGTGGGGACAAAAACTGAACACAGTGTTCCAGGTGTGGTCTGACAAGTATTGAGCAGAGTGGGATGATGACTTCTTTATCTCTGCTGGTGATGCTACTGTTGCAGCACACTTTTCACTCATACAGTAATAAACTAATCATAGAATTAACTTCTAGGAGAAAAGAGAAACCAACAAGACCATACAGGAAATCGGGTTAAAACTTGCTGGATTGCATTCTGATGTCTTTACATGTGGCAGGAGTGTAGGAAATAAAGAGAAGGAATGAGAAACTCAGCAGGCAGCCAAATCCATGACAGAAATGACATCAGTCCAGCCTCTGGCCAAGGACAAGCTGATTAGGGAAGCTGGATGAGCCTCTGTGAGTAACATATTCAAGAAGAGGAAAACTAAACTGCAAAAAAAGACCTGCAGGGCAGAAGAGAGGGAGAGGTGAAAGCAATGCTGGAGCAGAGACACCAAGGTTGGTGAGGAAGGAGGGGTATGAGGTTCCCAAGCAGACATTTCCACACAGCGTGTGGTGGGATGACAGCTGTCCCCCTGCAGCCCATGGAGGAGCATGGTGGAGCAGTCCATGAAGGACCATGGTGGCGCAGACAAGGATCTGCACCCTGTGAAGGATCACAGGGAAGCAGATGTGGATCTGCAGCCACGGAGGACCATGGTGGGGCAGACATGGATCTGCAGCTATGGGACCCCACGTGTGGACCCCACGCCAGGGAAGGTGACTGTTCCTGAAGTAGGCCATGACTCTGTGAAAATCCACACTGGAGCAGACTGTTCCTGAGGGACTGCACCTCATGGGAGGGACTAATGTCAGAGGAGTTCATGAAGCACTCTGTCCAATGGGAGGGACCCCACAGTGGAGAGGGGGAAAGCCGTGAGAATCCTTCTCCCTGAGGAGGAAGGAGCAGCAGAATCAATAAACTTCCATCTCCATCCCTGTCCCACTGTGCCACTGAGGGGGAAGCAGGAGTGAAGTTATTTGGGCCCTAGAAAAAGAGAGGGGTTGGGGGAAGATATTTAAGATTGTGTCTTATTTTCTCTTTCTCTTTTTCTCATAATTGTTTTTTTTTTTTTCTCCCCAAGTTGAATCTGTCTGTTTTGCATGTGACCATAACTGGGGAGTGAAAACCTCCATGTCCTGATTTGAGATGGTGTTCTGATTCACAAGGGAAATTTTAGATGGTTTTTCTCCTTCCTATCCCCCAGTGGGCAGTGGGGGGTCAATGAGTGGATGCCTGGTAGTTACTGGCTGGGCTTAAACCATGACACTTACTTATTCTGAACATCAAGCACAGGTCAAAGGGTAAAGAAAAGTGTGAAGAAAGAAGGCTAGTGTCATGGTAGGATTCTATCTCTAGTCCATTGCAGGAGAGATGCACTAAGTCTAATGCTACATCAACCTAAGTGCCAGACACTTAAATACACTTTTAGACAAACTTAATAATAGACAATTGGATAAAACAGAGGAAAAGTATTAAAGAAGAAAAAAAGAACTAAGTATCTGAAGGCGGAAGATAATTTGCATGAGTTTAATGAGAAAATTGGTGCTATTCTAAGCAATGGAAACACCAAAAGAGGCATAGCATCAAACAGAAAAACAGATTTCAGTAAATGCTGTAAATTGATAGATAGTATATCTTGACAGATAGTCCAAGGATTCAAGCAGTAGCAGCTATAATTTAAAAAGAGATGTTCAAAGTGTAGCAGGATCCCCCCCCCCAAAAAAAAAAAAAAAAGGCATGAATTGAGAATGCCTTGAGGATAAGAGACTTATAAGATCCATAAGACCTATCAGGAGCTTTTTAATTATTTAAAATTAAGAAAGAAATTAAAATTGGACAGCACATAGCTGAAAGTAGCCAACAGAGGCCAGTTGCAGAATATAATAAACACAGGTAATCTAACTTGCAACTAGAACACATAAAAAATAAAAATAAAAGGTTCCACAAATGTATTAGAAATGAGAATACAGAAAGGGATTTAGAAGGAGCTGAAAGCAAATAATGAGCCATATATTTTCTACTCCAGTCCTCAAACATATATATACTCTGGGTGTATTTATTCAGTTTAATAAAAGGTAGCTATGGAATGCTCCCTGTCCCCAAAGGCAGCTGATAGTAAGTAAAGCCTCTGTGGATTTTTTTTCTTTTTTAACTTATGAACAAGCTCTTTCTATTATGAAACTACAAAACTTACAACTAGCGTCACATGAAATATTTTGTATGGCATTCAATATTATATGTGGCAACTGGTACAGTAAAGCTGGATGTTTAAACACCAGATACAGAGATGCAATGCAAAACTTTCAGTTCACTTGCTTTTACTCCTTTATCTCAATCCTTAATTTTTCTACTGGTTTTCAGTAGTTTTAAAATTGATACTCCTGTATAAAATATTAAATAGGCATCTTTATTACTAATTTACACTACAGGTAAATGCATACCTTAGGATTGCCTTTACCAACATCCTCTATGCTACAAAACTTGAGTTACAGTGTTTCTGTTTGAATTCAGCAAGAGAATATGGATGGGATTCAGAAACACTTCAGAGAATTTGGAGGAAAGGATCACAATAAAAAATGATCAGAATGCTTTGCAACAAATTGCAAAAAACACCGGAAATCAGGTAATTTTTCTGTGTCATTTAATTATTTAATATATTTGTAATATAATATGTGCTGTTCAATCGTTTTTACTTCCATGGTATTCCCTTTCTGATGGAATTTCTCAGGGGCAGAAAAGTAAGAAATTATGTGGCATAAGAAACAACTTCCCCTAAAAACATGTGAAGTAATTTTGTGTTTATTGTACTGGCAACCATCAGGGTGGATTGACTGCAAATGCATCTCGTAAATGGAAAAACCCCACTCATGATTGGTTTGTGTTCTATTTAATCCATTCTTCCAAAGTCACGCCTTGTCACTCCATGCTCCAGTCACACTCCTACATAGCAACAACCACCTGATCTGAAGAGCACCGTTTTGCTTACATCTGGTTAGGGCATGTCTCATTTGTTTAATATCTTCCCAATATTAACAGACTGAGTTAGCACAATAGCAAATACAAAGGCTGATCCCTTGACTTCTCCTTGGCGTTAAAAACTGTAATCTTTTTTACATTAACCAGGAAGTGACTAGGTCATTTTAATAAAAAATGAAGCCAGGTCCTGCTTTAGAGTACTTCACTGATTTCAGAAGGCTGTTCCGGTTTTTCACCTTTTTTTTTTTTTTTTTTTTTTAAATGAGTGATCAATCCCTACATAATACTATTATGTTGAAAAGCAACAGCCTACATACGAGTTGTGTTCATGTGACACGAGCCTTCAAGGTAAAGTGGGTTAGGAGAATATATATAGTCTGTAGACTATGTATAATATATGTGTAGTCCAAAGATGCCTATTCATCATTATGGTCCATGATATATTGGAAAAGTTCCTCAGAGTCAGTGAATATCCTGATAAAAGGAGGGTGGAGGCAAGAAACACACTCCAAAACATAGAATCATAGAAGCACAGAATCATTAAGGTTGGAAAGGACCTTAAAGATCATCAGGTTCCAACCTCCCTTCTATAAGCAGGGACCCCTCCCACTGGACCAGGCTGCATAAAGCCTCATCCAACCTGGCCCTAAACACTGCCAGAGAGGAGGCATCCACAACTTCACTGGGCAACCTATTCCAGCACCTTACTACCCTCATGGTGAAGAATTTCTTCCTGATGTCTAACCGAAATCTGCCCTCTTTCCATTTAAAGCCATTATCCCTTGTCCTGTCACTACCCTCTCTGGTGAAAAGCCCCTCCCCAGCTTTCCTGTAGGCCCCTTTCAAGTATTGGAAGGCTGCAGTAAGGTGTCCTCAGAGCCTTCTCTTCTCCAGGCTGAATAGCCCCAAATCTCTCATCCTGTCTTCACAGAAGAGGTGTACCGGCCCTTTGATCATCTTCATGGCACTTCTCTGGACCCTCTCCAACAGCTCCATGTCTTTCCTGTGATGAGGGCTCCAGAGCTTAAATAACAGCTAGCTTAGGAAAGTTTGTTTATATCTTTGCTGTAAAAATGTTCTAGACACTGTGAATTCTCCATTCCACATCAGGATAAAACCAGTGCATTTGAAAAAAACAAATTAACAAACAAAAAATGCATAAGAAAATCTTTACCGAAAAAAAGGAAAAGAGGTACAAAGCAACTCAGAGGAGCCTAATGTTTAGCGATCTGATTTGGGATGCAAAAATCTGAGTTTTAAGCCTTTGGTATGCAGTATTTAGTGGCAGGACTCCCTGGTCCCCTGTTTCCTCAGTGGCTGTTTTAAATTCTAAGCTGATCTGACAATTTGTGACTGAAGTTATCCCAAGGAGTTCTGATTGTATAAATAATTGAATGTTTTTTGGAGCAGAATTTTGAACGTCTTTTGTCCCAAATGAGTACTCTCAACTGCTGGGTGATACGATTCCTCCTCTCACTACTTCTTTCTGGTTCAATGAATATTTAATACTTTATGTAAAGTGGAGCTGTTCCAAGAAGATCAACAGTGGAACAAACTATTTTCTTCTAACTCGTTGCTTTACCATGGTTGCTGCTGCACTGTCATGTGCCTGACTAAGCACCATGTAGTCGGTCAAATTCTCTTCAGCCTCTTTAAAAACTGTATTTTGAAGGGCCTTTTTGTCCCATTGGTCTTACTGTACATCCTATCTTATAATTTTTTAACATTTTCCTCCCTTTCTTTTGCAAAACCCCCAGTTCCTTCAAAAGTTTAGTCTAGTTCCATGGGCAGATTTTTCACGAGTTTCAGTGTTATCACATTTGATTTCCACTATTTTATCTATTGTTGGCACAGAAGGCACCAAGGTAAGTTGGACCAAGTGATTAATTTCAAGCAGTATTTCCTGTGGCTAAAATGTAGTTTACAGTGGTTTATAATTCTCTCATGCTGCCTTTAATCAAAATCCTTGAAGGAAAAGTCTAAAGTTTAGTTTTTGGGGTTATGACATCCATAGGAAAGAGACTGATTCATGAGCCTTTTTGCTGTTCTATATAACAATCCAATAAATATCTCAGCTGCAATAAGATCTCAAGTGAAAACTACAAGTGTTTTTCCTTTTGAGGAACACCTTCATTAGGATGGAACAACATGCACTTTTTCAGTTCACAAATTCAACAAGCGCCATGTTATTTGTATGTTTACTTTAAAATTAAATTACCAGCTCCTAGCAAATATGTTTGAGGAGCAAATCTTGTTCACTCAAGAAACTCCTATCAGCCCAACACTCAGTTGCTCTGTGTGACAGTTATCTGAAACATGCAGATCATTCCAAATTCCAAGGTATGGATATATCATGTAAATTCTGGTCGTTCATATTTCTTAGAGCTGGATGTGCTATTCCACTGAGATTTCAAAGCCAACATATGCTGAGGCATTCCGTTTAACCTGTTGCAGATGTAATCTCTGCACCCACACCTCTCAGGTATTCCCATTTATTTTAGTCTGTCTGTAGCATTTAAAAATGTCTGGGCTTATCAACCCCAGGCGTGGGAATCCAGACATTTATTTCCTCAATGATGCTAAGTGCCAAAGGGTATCTGAGTCAGTCTTCTCCAATACATGGTTGAAATCAATACTGGATGGGATAAAAAGTTTGATTGCTGTACTGAATGAGTGAAGTCTTTCTTATTATGAAAATTAAAAAATTAAGACATCAGGTGTTTAGTCAGAATTTTCCCTCACCCTAGAGAGGAAGATCTCCTGCAGTTATTCTCCAGTGCCAGAGGAAGGAGCAACTTGTGGAGTCTATAGCATCTTCCTGAAATATTCCTAGAATACAGTGAATCTTAAAGGAATGAAATAATAAGACAGTAATTTGAAATCTTGGGTGCTCCCAACCAGCACATTCCTCTTTTCTGCCTTTCTTACTGTATTATTTTTCAACACACTTAGTACAGAAGCCTAGCAGAGGCACACAGAGACAGTTGTATCTTTGGTCAGTTAGCTGGCCCAAATCGTAACATTTCCATCCGTCACTGCTTTATGGGGTCATTACTTCCAGAAAATTAGAGTTTTAAATTTGGGCTGAAGACTGAAAGACAAGCTTAATGGCCCTACAGAATATTATCACAAGCCCTTGTTGACTATTCTGTTATATTTCAAGTGAAGACTTAATTATGGTAGCACAAGGCTTTGTGCCAAGAATCCCATTTTGTTTGAGCAATCCCATTATCCAACTTCTTGTCTTTTGTGATTCAGCTAGATTATAATTTTTTGATTGAGTTTCCATTTCCACTTGCAGCAGTGATGTAATCCTACTTGTACTCTTTTCCATTAACATTTATTGGCAAATGGATTAGTCTGAATATTGTTTTGTGTTTACTTTCCAGAATTAGCAAAAGAAATGTTGTAGTGGATGGAGCATTTTGAAGTAAAATCCACTATCCTTTGCAATGGTATACACCATTTCAAAAAAGACGTCACACTTTTTTTTCAGCTGTTTAGGAGTAAACCTAATAAACCTAGAATGGATATTGTAGATGCAGAAACAAAAGGAGTAGCTAGTAGCCTTTTATCATAGGAGACCTGTGCCTAAATTCTGTCTAACTTCATAATGTCTAAGTTGTAAATCAGTGAAGCTGAATTAAACCCTTCTTGCTAGAGTTAACAGGACTGCAGCATACAGATTTGAAGGATAGAGATACAGTGGCAGAACTATTTTACACTGAGAAACAACCAGGGCCCATTATTCTATTGGCAAGTCGACAGATGTATAGCCCATATTTACTCCACCAGATTATGTGGCTTTGCTTCTGTTTCTTCACCTTTTTATTTGTATCTGTTGGGGAGGAGTTACAATAAGACAGCTCTCCATTTAGAGGTTAACAGGGACACAACATAAGCCACACCCAGAGGAGTATCCTTGATTTGGTCTTCCAAGGCTGATCTCAGTTACACCAGTGGATCAGGAGAAGCTGACACCATTCCTTGCCACAGCTGAACAACTTCTGCAAATAGGAAGAGCGAAGTACAAACATACCCACTGGGAACTCAACTGCCATTACTGCAAGAAACAGTTCTGGTGTCTTTTGACTTCTGTTGAAAACTTTCTGTAATAGCAATATTCTCCCTTAAAATGTCAATACGAAGTTGTTGGGGGTTTTTTTTTTGTTTGTTTTTGGGTTTTTTTTGTTTTTTGCTTTTTGTTTGGTTTGGTGTTTTGTTTGTTTGTTTTTTCTTGGTTTTTTTGTGCTTTTTTTTTTTTTGGTCTGATGGGATTAAACTATTCCTTTTTTTTTTCCTGAAGGGACTTGGTTTATTTTTAATCTTGTTTTACTTACAAAGGACTGTGCATCATGTGCTGGCTTGTCTTTTCTTTCAGTGTAAAGAGCGATCAGAAAGATTCTAATAGTATTTTTATTTTTTTCATGTGTTTAATCTTTTTCTTTGTTTAATGCAATATGGTCTATGAAAAAAAATTCCTGTAAATATATATGTGTATTTTCAGATATCAAAGGCATTTTTGAATTACATGTTATGTGAGATGTAGGCTGTCTGTAATTGCTATGATGTAACAGACGAATTATTGGACTAGTGCAAATGCTACTTCCTTTCCCAATTAACTCTGGTACTGCTTAATACTACAGGCTACATTCTGAGGAGAGGAAATGTTCAGCTTCCAGAAGGAGACAATAATATATTTCTCTAAACTGTTAATTAAAATCCAAGACAATGGTTTTCAAATCAGATTTAGCCTGCATTATTGGTTCTGGGTTTTGCAATGGAGATTGTTGTTGGCAGCTGCAGGCTGCACACAATAAGTTAAGACATAAAAGACTAATTTCTGGCTTATCACATGAAAATGCAGATTTCTCTCTTTCTTTATAATGAATGGAACTAACTGCTTAAGGTCTAGAATACCACTGCAGACTTAGGCCAACCCACTGGGATAATTTCAGTGTTGGAGAATCAGCTGTAAATTTGGGTCTTCAGTAAAGGCTGAGTAAAAAAATGTAAGAGAAGCTAGTAGTATGGGAGGCTTTGCTCTCAAAAATACTCAAATGTTAGGATTTAAGAAAGTATTATGTTCTTTCCTATACCTGCTTACTTCTGGAACTGCATGTGCATGTTTTTCATATAGAGCTGAGCTGCTGTTTTCCTGCTGCTGTTGGGTTTACCCTCACAACATTAAAAAACATGAACTTTCCAATTTCTTTTAGCATTCTAAGAAAAATAGTTTTAAAGCAGATATACAGTGACAGTATTTATTCATATAGCCTGCTGAGGCTACAAGTAACTAATGCACCCAAGACAAAAACAAAAATGCCTGCAAATGTTCATTTAAGCTATTAAATAAATTCACTGATATTGTTTTGCATCCCCCTTGTGTTTACTTTCCGTTAGAAGAAATCAGTTACTTGTTATGAATATTCTCCAGAACAGTAAATGTAAGTAGCAATATATTCCTAAAAAACATGTGTCAAATTAGTATCTACCATTTTCAACAGCAGAATGCAATGGAGATAAAGCTGCAAAAACAGTAGCAGCAACCTGAATTTGGAATATTAAAAAACAACTCTGAAATAAGTTTTAAACCTTGTATAGAGTAAAATGACAAATACACTCACAGTGATGACTGGTCACAAAGAAAATGGGTGATATATATTATTTGTCTCTAAACGATTAAAAAAAAAAAAAAAAGTAGTACAATTTTCAAGGTACTCTCTGCTACAGAATACTATGCAGTCTTCTTTACAAGAAAATTTGACACTTTTTTCTTTCTTCTAATAAGCACAGGGGTTAGAAATCCAAGTCTTGTGTGATCAGCTGTGTCATGGCTTGTGAGAGACTCTAAAACTGTTATTCCCTTCTGTAAAATCTCAAAGGCTGCACCACATCTGTAAGTGGGCTCCAGGCATGTTAGATGCCCTATGGAATGCAGACTAGCTGTGGATGGCACTGGTCCCCCAGTAGCCCTGTGTCATATCTGCCAAGCCTGTGCTGTATCTGCCAAGCCTGTGCAGGTTCCTAAAATACCCTTGCCATTAAAGTTATCACTAGAACCCTGATCATAGACTGCCACAGTAGAAATCTGAAAAATCTAATGTTAAAGAATTCCAGAATTAAGGCTTCTAGTATTACTTTTAGAAACGTCCCACAGTGAACATGGCCAAGTTTAAACGGCACTCCCCTATGTATATACTGAATATTTTGCCTGAGGTGAATGTCTTTACCACACAAGGCTCAGTGCCAGAGATGCTCATTGTACATAAGCACCAACAAAATTTACTGCAGAGAAGAACTCCTGCAACACAGTATGAGAATCCTCTGAAGTTCAGTCCTTACAAGGACTATACAACATAGAAAAGTCCCTTTGTGAAGCAAGTACTTTACAAAGGTGGCACAGACTAAACATTTCCATTTTTTGTCTGAACATGCCTTAGAAGGAATAACTTCTAAGTCATGCAGCAATCAATTAAGGCATGTGGGTGCAGATATACTTCTGCAGCTCTGAATGCTGCATGTTGTTGCCAACTCTTCTGTATTTCAGTTCGTTCTCACCCTAACCTGAAATTCCTCTGTTCAATTGTATGAAACCCGGAAATACTTTTTTCTTTTAAACCCAGCATTTAAAGGTCAGTACAACAGAACATCTAAATCATGCATTTTAATACAGAAATCTAAACATTAAAGACAAGAAGGAATTTAGCCTTTATTCTACAAGACTTATTAGTTTCTTTAACTATTAACTTCTTAAAAATGAATCTGTGCATATAAAGGATGTTTTGTTACTAAAGAAAATGTAATACAGAAACGTATTTAATATCCTATTGAAATGGGGGGGAAGGCAAAAAAAGGCAAGAGAAGAAAGCATGTATTAAGGTTCAGCCACGAATCAGAGGCAGAGTATAGATAATTCCTTGCTATTTAACAAAATGCCACACACAGGAGCCTTTCTGCAGAGACATCTCCATTTCTGAGCCCTACTCACACACAATTGAGTGTATTTCTTGAGGCAGCACAGGCTTGTACATATCAGCCTCCATCTGCCTACACCAAAGCAACAAGCTAATGACATCAGGTAAAGACACAGCAAATAGAAAGGCTTGGATCATCAGGCAAAGTTAATATCTCTGTGAGATGCTACTGCCATTGATTGCTTTCCTCTTTTATTTACTCGCACATGAAATGGTTCAGCTAACCACGGCTGATCTAACCAGGAAGATGTGAAATGGGAAAAAGACAAGAGAAGTAACAGGGCAAAAGTAGAATGCAATGGGTGAGCAAAATGAGGTCAACCAGCAAGGGGAATCTCAGCAAGGATGAAGCTGAGGGGAAACAGAGGAGGTAGACAAGCAGTGAGAGGAACTGGGACAGAGCTCTCCAAGGGCACTTCTACTCCAGGACAATAACCTAATGCTGCATCTTCTCCTTTGTGGCATGAGGAAGAAAGTAGTAAGTTCTTGAGTGTGACTACCCAGCCAATTCCTTATCCAAGTGGTCCACCTGTCAAATCTAGTTCTCTCCATTTTAGAGACATGGATGTTGTGTGGGACATTACAAAATGTGTTGCACACGTCAAGATAGGTTACATCATTTGCTTTCCATGAACAGCAAGGAAATAGTAAAAATTTTGCTTCAGTTCACCACTGCTTGCATCTATTTCAAGAACTGTTGATAAAAACAAGTGATGTAATGTACTGAGGTGATAATAACTTCCAGAATGTCCAAGGTCTTTGTTATTTCTGATGATACATAACCTAGATCTGCACAACTCCCTTTACTTTTTCAAGGAATAGTTTTGTTTGCCATAAGAAGGGAGGTGGGGTGGAGGAGTGAGGTAGAGAGGATGGGAAAGAAAGTTTTTATTCTGTTCCCTGAAGTGAGTTAGTTGGTATAAAATTAAACGAAGTCTTAACAGCCTTTTCCCAAGGCCTGGTCTTTTTGCTTTTACACATTTAAGCCTCTCATCAGGAGCAGATGTAGAGAAGAGATTTAAACATGTGCTACAAAAGTTCAATACTAAGGGCAGGAGTACCTTTAAGTACCACCTTCCCCCCAGCGCAAATCTCTCCATATTAGCATATTGAATTATACCAAATCGTTATGTCTGCACAGAGACATGTCATCAGTTCAGGGTGTTACATGATGTAGATATCAACCAGGTTCATTCTTCTATGTATGTTTGAGAATTTTTGTTTCTAAATTAAGTTCTGTAGGAGTTAGATGGAAATTGTGACTATTTAAGAAAGGTGTCAGTAGATAGAGAAGTGAAAGATAACTTAAGTGTTGAAGTGCAGTGACATTTCTCTTCCTTTATGTTTCTGGTGAAGAAAGCATTATTACTAGTAAATCTTTTTTAAAATATCTTCGTCTGCCTTCTTCTTGAACATCCTCCCTCTTAGCTACTTTTGGGGTAAGGGGTATTGAGAGTTCCCTTAGTATCTGCTGAAATAGTTTGGAACCTGCCCTGAGCTGCACACAATTTCTCATGGATAGTGAAGAAGAGAGGAGAGTGACCAGACCCACCCTCAGCACCTGCCTTCTGCCCAAGTCAGAAGTTCCAGCAGTAAAGAGAGTTCTGGCAAGCTCTACACCTAACCTTTTCCCTAAGGTTCTGGAGACAGTTTGCTATTCTTTTATGCCTGAAGAGTTGAGCAGAAAAGCCATCCCACAGTTCTCTTCTCACACATCAGTGTGGGAAAGCCAGTTCTTTACTTAACCATTCCCTCTGACACATAAGCACCGCCGACATAATATGCATATATAATATTAATGAACTGCTTAATTTAAAATACATCGAGTTCTGTCCTCTGTTTAGCCCTGGGGACTCACTTATGACAAACCTGGTCTGACCTTTTTTCAAAACCTCGTTTCTTGTTTGCTAAGCCAAGAGGAAAAAGTTTATGCTACTTTGGCAAAAATTAATGATTATGTGAGGAACAGCTCTGACAGCATCCTATCCCTTATTTGGTCACCCATTTTTGGCTACCCCTTTGAAAAATGTGAAACAGGATTAATTTCCCCAACAATAAATGTCTACACTGTAGCCACCTACATCAGAGCTAGTCATCTGGACTCCCTGTGCAGTGGGAGGAAAGAAACAGGCACTTATAAATGCAATAAATCTTGCTTATTTTAGACATCTCTCTTAGAATGAGATGAATCACTCTGCATGCATTTATTTTTCTTCATTTGTCAAAAGAGCTCAGAGATCTCAAAGATAAGCTGAATCCCACCTATCCACTACTATGACAGAATCCTTTATAAACAGAATGTTTTGCTACCATCTTTTCTATTTATCACTGCTGTGATGTTTTTAAGTGCTTCTGAAATTTATTAATTTGTAAATGGTTTTTGACAATGTTTTTAAATTGAAATAACATACATAAATGTTGTGCAAACTGTGTGAGGAAACTGTTGTTCCTTTCTCTGCTTTAAAGCATTGTTATGCTTCAGCTTCAGGTAGCTGAAGCAATCTAACCAGCTCAGGATATATGCAATTATCACAATATAAAGAGGTCATGTCTTTTTATTCTAGACCAAGAAGGGAAATGATAACCACACATTGAAATAATGCATTTTTACACAAGGAAAGCTGTAGTCATCCATGGACTTAACTGACATAACTATATATATTAAAAACACAAAACTCTGGTGTTTTTATGTATTTGTGTAGCTCAGGCCTCAGGAGAAACATATTTTCACAATGCCCTTCATGCATCTGAGCTTGTCCTAGGTGTGCTGCCTTACTGTGGAATCTGCAGACATAGGCAGTATAGTCATCTTCCTCAACTTTTCATGTCAACCATGTAGATACCTATCTCCAAGATAGCAGACTTCCTTTTTAGTCAGTGGAATGGGATGTCTTTTGGCATTTTAAGGGCACAGTTAATCTGACCTATTTTAGACATGTACTTTAGGAAGAGCTGAATCACTCATTAGATATGTCTGTTTCTTTTCTTTGACTGTAGTCTCCCAAGGACTAACACAGATCACAGAATAATAGAATCATAGAATTATAGACCCATAGAATGTTAGGGGTTGGAAGGAACCTCTGGAGATCGTTGAGTCCAATGCCCCCTACAGAGGTGGACCACTTAGGGCAAGCCACACAGAAATACATCCAGATGGGTGTTGAAAGTCTCCAGAGAAGGAGACTCCATAACCTCTCTGGGCAGCCTGTTCCAGTGATCTGTCACCCTTACAGTAAAGAAGTTTTTCCTCACATTGAGGTGGAACTTCCTGTGTTCTAGTTTGTGTCCATTGCCCCTTCTCCTATCGCAGGACACCACTGAAAAGAGACGGCCCCTTCTTCTTAACACCCACCCTTCAGATATTTGTCAACATTAGTAAGATCCCCTCTCAGTCTTCTCTTGACAAAAAACCCCAGGTCTCTCAGTCTTTTCTCATAAGACGGGTGTTCCAGTCCCTTAATCATCCTTGTAGCCCTCCATTGGACACTGTCAAGTAAATCCCTGTCCCTCTTGAACTGGGGAGCCTAAACTGGACACAATACTCCAGATGTGTACTCACTAAGGCAGAGCAGAGGGGGAGGAGAACTTCCCTCGACCTGCTGGGCACACTTTTCTTAATGCACCCCAGGATACCATTGGCCTTCTTGGCTACAAGGGCTTACTGTTGTACGTTTCTCTCTCCTATATGTCTGCTTTTCAGCAAATGAATCTCACCTTGCTGTTTCCCAAAGACTTTGTCTTTCTGACCTTTTTGCTGTCAGTGAAAAAGGACCACAGTGGAAGTACTCACACAGGCATACCCATGTACCTGGCATGATTTAGGCTTATGCCAAACAGTAGTATCCCAAAAAGAGGAGGAACAAGGGCCGTTCTCAAATGGCAATGTGAATGCAGCAACCTTATTTTGCAGCATAAGATATTTTAGGCCAAAGATAAAAGTTACTCTATGCCAGTGTGTTCACTGCACTCAGGAACTTTTACAATAAAGACAATATAGCCTGTGGAAAGATTTTTGGTTTTGCCTTTTATGAAGCATGAAGACATCTGCTATCATTTTAAGTGAGCATGTTTCAAAAATGTCATTATGTCTGTGACTAACCAAACACCTATGGTTATTCATTTTATTGCTGACATCT
This sequence comes from Hemiprocne comata, assembly GCA_020745705.1. Taxonomy (NCBI): domain Eukaryota; kingdom Metazoa; phylum Chordata; class Aves; order Apodiformes; family Apodidae; genus Hemiprocne; species Hemiprocne comata. Next base: position 15,944,414 of record CM036616.1, on the reverse strand, counting down.
CTAAGAGAAAACTGAAATTTTCTGTATCGTAACCATCTAGCTGGTTTTCTAATTGCAGTCTGAGAAGACCTGCACAAACATGTATTGATTGCCATCTATACTTACAAAGCATAAAAGCTCTGTCAACCTTCTGGTCCTGCTTCTCATGTGTAGAGTTATAGAGGGCTCACCACAGAGAAACCCCTGGTTCACACCTGTACATTAATTTTTACCTCATCGACTAGTTGCAGACCTGTGGATTTCCTGGCAATTAGCCCAGATATGTGTGCTCATCTTTGAAGGCACAAGTGCTGGGACCTTCAATGGGTGAGTTTTCAAATGTGAGGATGTCCTGGTTTGAACTCGGATGAAGCCATTTTCTTTTTATTGATTTTTTTTTTCTTCAGTGAACTCTTTTAAGCACAGAAGTTTTCCAGCTAGTGGTCTGATAACAGTGGAATGTTTAGGTTACTGCTGAGACACCAAGGACATTTTGATCTAAAGGACACTAAAAGAGCAGAAGAGTCTTATCTGCAGACCCCCCATAGGGAGGAGTAGACTAGATAGACAGCAAAATTGACCAAAGTATTCCATTCCATATATTTACATAAACTCATTATAAGGTCAGGGATTACGGAAGTCAAGCCCCTTCCTTCTTCTTCTTCCTTTCCCTTCTCTTCTGTCCACAGCTAGTGTCCGGGGAGGACTCAGTTTATACATCTCCATTGATCCCTAGGCTCGTGTGTTCCTGACCCTCATCACTCTCCCCTCAGCTCCTGCCTGCTCTGCCGCTCTCTCTGGCAGTGCTCCGGGACATTTCGGGACTGCTCACAGCTCAGGAGAGTGCCCTGGGAGCTGCTGGGGATGGGGGGAGGCAACAGGGGTTTGCACATTCCTGAACACATTTGTATATAATTGTACATATTTTCTTTTATCATTAGTGTTTAATTAAAGCTGTCTAGCTTAGTTTTCAACCCAGAAAGTCTATCTCCTTATTCTCTCTCCTTTCCTTACCTGGGTGGGAGGGGATTAAGAGCATTATTGTCCATGGTTCAATTGCTGATCCTGACTCAAACCATGACAGAGGATTCAGACTATGAATATATCTAGAAATTGCATTTGTTTAAATGAAATGTGAAATGTTAGAAACACATTACTGTGTACTTATTCAGAAAAGTGAAATAAAGTAGAGCCATCACACTCTCCAGTTTTGCTAGGGCTACTGAGCTTGATAATTCCTTCCCGCTTACTGGTCAACAAAGGCAGTTGAAACTTTTGATTGCTGAGAAGTCATTAGAGAAAACAAGTCAGCTGGCCAATTTCTGCTCACGTTGTAGTGGTGTAATTCTGGAGTATATCTGCCTTAGAATTAACGTGGAATGGAAATAGAAAAAATGAAATATATCTTAATGAAACAGAATTTGCTATTTAATCTCTTCTTTCCAAAGCTGTTAGTGACATTGCTGTAGACTCTTCACAGAGGCATTAAGCTCCTGAGACAGAAGGTTCTTGTACTGTATATGGTGTCTACCTCAATGGGACTCAGACTTGCATGTTTTAGGATCTAGCATTACACAGAGCTTTGAAAGAAAACCCCAAAGCTGGAAAACATCACACAAATATCAGTTCATTTCCTTAGGAACCCTATCAATATTCTAATTCTACGAGTTCCAGAAACACTCTTTTATCTCCCTGATAAATAAGATTTTTATTCCTTGTTCCTGCTGGGAAGCTGAAGCAATTTTCTTATAAAATTTTGGAGCAATATTCCAATAGAGGGTACAGTCCAAGTACCTTATTTAATGTCAAGACAGAGACCTGTTTCCTAAGTGATAAAAAAAGACTCAGTATGCAATATGAGCCTTCTGTTAAAATGTGTTCTTCTTCCTAAATGTCCTTGTTTTAAAAAGGTTAAAGTAAGACCTATCCAAGCAGTTATGATGAGCTGTTGTTTTGATAGCAGCTATCATAAATTATGTAATGGTGAGAGGGAACTATACTTAGTAGCTTAGTCTAAAACAGTCACAGCAAGATCCTACTAGGGCATTTGCTGGCTTAACCAGCAGCTTGCAAGATGTGAACAAAGTGAGGAAGGACAGGGAAGATCAGAGACAAATACTCTTCTGCCATAATTCTGCCATGTCTGCTGTATCACTCTGGATTATGTTAGAGAGGAGAAAATGTGGTTCCCCAATTATTACAATAAAAGCTGGACTCAGATTTTAATGTGATTTCTTGTTACCGTAATTGCCTTGGGTTTTATTTGTTTCATTGTTTTTTCAGTATAGGAGTTAAAGCCAGAACTAAAGACAGATCACAGTTAAGACAAAATATGTGTGCTTAGGTCTCTATCTAAAAATATTTTTTGTTAAGAATCATGTGGTTCTGTGCATTAGCACACTGACCTAAGGGTCAAAGGAGAAAAGTTTTAATTCTTATTCTGTCAGTAAAATTGCCTTGAAGCCTAAATTAAGTCACAGTACCTTCTGGTTTAGCATGCTGTCTATCCACATTTGCAGAGTTCTTCTGTTAACTGGCTAAACTTTATGAGCAGGAAAATAAAGCAAACATGATGCAGCTTTAGGTATGAGGTATTATAGCTTATTCTTCTTGTATTAACCTCTCTTCTGACATCTTTTATTTGTACCACCCAGCAATTAGTCTGGTGGTCCCTCCTGTCTTTGTAAGTCTATTGACAGGATAGTCCTCTCCTTGGTATAAATTACTCTCATGTCTTTAATAAAAGATTTGATATCAAAAGTGCATTTTTTTAATGATCATATATATACCTGTATGAGGATTCTGCTTTGTCAGTTAGGATATCAGCTTTAAATGGAGACCATGCCAAAGATTGTGCCAGCTTTTCCATTAAAAATTATCTTCACTTACTCATTGCTTCCTGAAATTGTTTGGTTATAATTGCCCTGGGGTAGTTTTTCCACAGAGCTGTTATTCTACTTCAGGATTTCAGCAAAGAGAATATCTCTAAAAGTGCTTTAAATCTGAGAAATCTGAAGGGGAAAAAAAAAATCAAAAACAAAAACACAAACACCAAAATTTTCCATACAGTAATAAATTTTCATTACCAGTCAAGTAACTTTGAGAAATATTCTGGGGAAAAAAAAAATAAAAAGAGTCCTCAATGAGGAAAAACGTCTTGAAAAATGTTTTTTGAAAAACTGATGGTGATGTTACTGACTTACTGTGTTTTGGGAATTCTTCTGTTTTCATCATTTTTTTACCGAAGCAGGATTGTGTGTGTGTATGTGCAGTTAAATTAGCTGATGGGAATATCTCCAAGGAATGCATTAAATGGAACCATAATTAGTAAGAAAAAAAGTCAGTGTTTGCCCATATTCTTTGCTCTTGAAAAGTAATTAGGGTGGGAACTGCATTAACTTTTATTCTGAAAGCTGTAAATCAGCAGAGGTTGAAATTATGGTATAATTTTCTTGAACGTATTTTAATGACACTGATTTTTTTTGCCAGATACTGTACCACATGTATCATCACAAGGTAGTTCTTAACATATAAGATGTATGACTTTTTATTCAAGCTCTCATTAAATACATCTGAATCTTTTATGAATTCATGAGCTTCCTTGTTGAAAGTCTACCAGACGACTGTGACAAGAAAGTCTTAGTATGATTTAAAGGGAAGCAAAGGTTTAAGTTAGAGAACATAAGTTACAGTTGCATGACCTGTATATAGTGTCCTGCTGCAAATGTTTCTGCAATTTTCCTCCTACTGAAAATGTCTCTTGTTTTGCTGTTCCTCACCACAGATGAGAGTTTCATTAAAGTTTTAAAGGAAACAATGGACAGGATGAGGAGCTTAATATCCTTCCATCCCTCAACTATGTAACTTGAAACACAGGAATAGGTCTCCAAGGGCTGGGATGCTATCTTGAAGCTATAGTAACAGTGTAAATCCTATTGTCCTCAAAGGAATAAAGAAAACAAGATCCTACAGGTTCAACCTGCATAAACCTGCCTCTAGCCCTGCACACATTTATGTTCTATGGGAAAATCCTTCTGAGCATGATTATGTCTCTTTGGAATACCAGACACAAGCCTGGAAGTTGAATTTCTAACCAAACATCCTTCCATCCCCACTTCCTCAATTAGAGACAGTTTCCCCACATGTATTCTATTCTGGAGCCCAACATATTTCTCTGTACCCGTGTTATTACCCAAAATCCTGGGAGCGTTCACACTATCAGAACTCAGGAACAAAACAGAGGACAGAGACTCCTTGTAGGAACATATCCCAGTCATTTAACCCAAAATACAGGTGTGATCTTGACACATGATTTTGGCACCCTGCAATGTGGGTGTGTCCTTCTCTCACATGAAGGTTATGGCCTTGCATGCAATTTTGGTTTTATTAATTTGGTCACTCCTCCTTATTTATTCCTGCACAAGGGGGTCACTGTTTCTTTCAAGAGGAATTGTAAGAACTAACAGAAATACAATCACAAATTATACAATTTGCTCCTGGAATCAGACCTATGAAATTCAGGTTGTAGATGAAATAAAAAGTGACAGAAGCTACTAATCTGTTTAGTATTTCAGTTTCAGTCTTCAGACTTAACACGCAGAGGTACACCATAGAACAACTAACACCTGACCAGGCTGTGAATAATTCCGGAGATCAATGTGAGATCTGTATAGAATTCTTCATGCATGAAGATCCATTTTTAAAGTTACCTCACCCTACCTTCTGTCACTCAAGTCTTAACTATGAAGTACACTGAGGTAGTTTATGAAGATATTTATAGATAGCCACATAAAACCAGTGCCACATGTTTACTAAACAGATTTTTCATTTCTATGCTTCTAATACACCCAGTATGTTAGAAGCAACTCGTCTGGCTCCTAATTGGGATCACTTCAAATACACATGCAGAAACTCCATGATAAGAAACTCCTTCTAAGTGGAGGGATCTGTCTACCTACTTCAGTACTAATTGAAATATGTCAGGCTTGTCCCATAGAATCTGAATTACAAAGAGAATTTGGCCAGATTAATCATTTGTCTCATAACACACCCAAAGCATACACAGATGCCTCAGGCTTACACACTCTGGTCTGTTTTAGTGCTTTAATTAAGCCCTAGACCTGTTTACATATTTTCTTCTCTTCTTTTTTTTTCTTTCTTTTTTTTTTTTTTTTTAAACTGAGTGGATTAGCAACAAGCACTATCACATTATCAAACTTTGCTTTGCAGCTTCAGCCATTCCCAGTCTCAAAAGCAACATCATAATGCCATGCAAGTGAATGTAAAAGAAAAGCTCAGACAGTTTCTTGAGGCTCTCTTGGAGTTGGAAAAGATGGAAGATATAAAATAAAGTGTCCATCCATATGGCTGACAATGGCTCATTTTCCATCTGGAAAACAACTGTATTAGAATTTAAAAATGAAAATAAAAATAATTAAATTCCCTAGGCATTCTAAGAGGGTTCTGACCAATCTCTCAGGGGTTTTTCCAGCTCTATCTAAATGTATGGAACACCTACAAATGCAACACAGTAGTTTTCTAGATAATTTTTGTGCCCATATAAGCTTAAAATACATCAAGCTCCTTCCAATTATTATTTAGAAAAACCTAGTTGCAAGGATGGAACAAGAATTGTGCTTTTTCAGTGTTGATGCCAAGCCTGAGATCCTACTGCTAATGAAAGCAAGCAAACTGTAGTATTTGAGGGGTGTTACAACCATGTTTTTCTCTGATAGATACATTATTATCCTGGCTTTTTCCCCTCCTGGGCTGGCCATCTGATCACAACATAAGCTATGTCACTGCTCTAAACAGGGAGCAGATAAAGGAAGCTATGAGGGGAGGAGAGAGCTCCTCCTGCTCACAGAGGTGCCCTGGCTGTTCATTGCATCTCAGCAGAGCAAAGCACGAGAGGAGCAGCTCTTTCCCGTGCTGTCTGAAGAACAGGGACAACTGAACTCCTTGGGGCACAGAGCATTAAAATAGGCACATATGCCTCAGAATCCCAGAGAGGCACTGCCTGGGGAGAGATCTCTATGCATAACTGGAACACCCAAAAAGCACTATGATAAAGATATGCATTTGAACTGAGAATTCAATGTACAGAATGATACAGACAACTTTAATTAAAAACGTAATATAAGACCAACTGCCTTAAGTGAAACAAAAATCTGTCTAGCCTTATAACCTGTTTCCTGCAGTGGCCCAGAGTGGATGCCTACCTTATCCAACAAGGACATGGTACATATACTGCAACAGTTCACACAATGCACTTCCCAATTCCAGTTTAAGGAACCACTTAGGATTCAGGGATGTTGTCCTCATGATTAATAGCTTCTGATGGATTTTTTTCTGTTTTTTCTCTCATTGCCTTGCTGAAAGCAGGTAATCATTCAACATTCGCAGCATCTTGCAGCACCAAATTCCACAGATTAACTACGTATTATCTGGACAAGTATCTCTTGTTGTATTGAAAGTGCCATCTAAAAATTTATCTGTCTTCATTTTGACCGGCATGATTTTGTAAACGTCATGGAATGATAGAATGGTTTGGGTTGGAAGGGACCTTAAAGATCAGCTGGTTTCAACCCCCCAGAATGGGCAGGGACACATTTGACCAGACCAGGTAGCTCAAAGATCCATCCAACCTGGTGCTGTTCCAGTGTTTCACCACCCTGACTCTCAGGAATTTCTTCCTAATACCTAATTTAAATCTACTAATTTAAATTCATACTTACTGTACGAAACCATTACCTCTTGTCCTTTCACTACACTGCCTGATAAAGAGTTCCTCCTGGTCTTTCCTGTAGGTCCCCTTTAAGTACTGGAAGGCTGCCATAAGTTCTCCCTGAAGCCTTCTCTTCTCCAGGCTAAGAAACACCAACTCTCTCAGCCTGTCGTCCTAGAAGAGGTGCTACAGCCCCCTGATTATCTTTGTGGCTCTCCTCTGCCCCTCCTCTGAACTCGCTCCAACAGCTCCATGTACTTCTTATGCTGGGAGCCCCAGAAATGGACATAGTACTTCAAGTGGGATCTCATGAAAGTGGAGTGTTTTCAGCTTTTACTTCTGTAAGACCACAGCTTGAGATTGCTATCTGGAGCTGCATGTAACTTTGTCTATTATATTAGTATTTGGGTTAATATTAGTTCATTACTAATATTTTATTAAATCTGTTCTCATTTCAGCCCACGAATCTCTTCATCTTTTCCCAATTCCCCCTCCTGTGAGGTCAGCTGATAGAACAACTGTCCAAGCAGTGACAGATGTTAATGATTTCTTTCCTAAATATTAGTACCTGATGTAGGTTTTTTGTTTGCTTTTTCTGCTATAGAACACTGAGCTAAAAGCTGTCTACAGTGTACTCAAAACAATAATTTTTAAGTTGTATTAGTTAACACTGAGATTTTTGTTATATGTAGCTTCTCAAGACTTTCCCCCAACACATTACATTCCACGTAAGAGCATTTAGTTTAATTTGCCATTTTGTAGTGCAATCACTGATTATGGAACTTCCCTGTCACTCTTTAGATCAATGTACATCATTGTGTTCACCCTGTTTCCATATTAATCTTGACTATGTTTAACAGCACAGGATTCCTCATAGCTTTTTATGGACTATACTGAGAAGATCCTTTCATTCTGAAAACTCAGTTTATTTCTGTCTTTTCAGTCCTGGCTTGAATATTTCACAGGTCCCCAAGATTTCATTCCATAACCCTACTGTTTCCTTAAAAGCTTTTGGACAGAAACTATGGCAAAAGCATTCTGAAAATCTAAATAAATGTCACCATTTTTGCAGACAAATCCACATAATCAATGATTCTTTCAAAGCATTGATAGAATTGTGAAAGACAATTTTTCTGTACAAAACAAGTGTCTGTTATTTACCATCATATCATAATTATGAGAATGTTGATTAATTTAATTCTTTAGTGTGGTTTTTATCCATTTTATTAATGTAGACTGTAGTTCCTTGGGTCATCCCTGAAATTATTTTAAAATCGTTGAAGTGTTAGGCATTTTCCAACCCTACAGTACCAGAGCATTTAGTGTAAGGCTTATTTAAATGTCACAGTTAGCAGTTCGGGAAACTTGAGTTCTTTCAGAACTCTAGACTTAATTGCCTTAAACAATTAATGTTCACTATATTGATTTATTTTAGAACCTCTTCAATTGTCCCTTTATCTCAGGTAGTCCCTCAGTGTAATCCCAAATGCTAATTAAGCTGATTCATTAAAATATATTAGATATGTAGCTGAAAGTAATAGCCCTTGCAGATCTATAGAACAATAGATGTAGACCATATATAGAATGAGTGACTACCTCTTGGAAAGTTACTCATGAAAGGGATGTAAGGATCCTAGTGATAAAGCAATAAAACCTCAGCTTGAAGACCAAAGACATTGGCAAATTAGATACTACTCTTTGAATAAAAAAGTGAGAAAGTACAAAAACAGGAGAGATAGCAGGAGCTTGTAAGTAGAAGCTAAAGTAGAAAGAGGAACTACGCAATTTTACTTATGTAGACCATTGGTAAAACATTACAAGACCACATCAGTACTGCTGGCTGTATTTTAAAACATTTTGAAATATTGGAAAGAGTACAGAAGAGAGTAAGAAAAATCATATGGAGACTGGAAAAGACACTACCTCTATCTCCACAAAGGAAACAATTAGTTATTGGAATAGAGGCCCAAGGGAAGCTAGGTATTCACTATTATTTCATGTCTTCAGAAAAATTTAGAAAGCCTTCTTCGTATATATACTTTTCCAAACATATTAAAAGCAACTAATCTCTCCCTTCCCAAATTTCTGTTTGTAAGGAACAATCTTCTCATAGAGGATTTACGAACTTACAATTTCTTCAGCATGCTTGAAAATTATACAGTTTCTTCCCCAGAACTCCTAGGCCCATGGCCCAATAAAAGGAGAAATAATATGGGTGCATATGGATGTCAGAAATTCTGCAGATCTGTAAATAAATTAATAAACAAAAACTCAGTTGACAGGGTGGGTAAGCAAAAAAATGACCCTGAATTGCTACTGACAATCTGATACCTGTGAGATTGCATCCTTTTCTTTGGTACAGATGCATTTCTTTTCAGATACTTTGTCTTTCATGTACTATTGAATATAAAATGTGTCTCCATGATTGATTGGCTGATTGAAACAAGGACAGAAAGAAACAATCATTAAACATTTAAGCCCTTTTCTGGGTCATCCTTGAGGATTTAATCTTGAGAATAGGCTGCCATTGAAGGTAAGAAATTAAGCATCATGTTTAAACAAGTTTGTTTAATCAAGCATCATTTGTTTTGCCAAATGGTTATTTTGATTGTTCAAATTATGGAACTGGAAAACGTATTTTTTTTCTCAGAAAGACCAATGCAAGTAAAACCAATTAAATAGCTATGGGTCTTCAGGTTTGATTGCAGTTATACAAGACACTCTTTGCAGAATAAGAAAAGAAAGCTCATTTAGCAATTACAGTGGAAGACATCCTGATGATAACTCATGTTTAGATTGTAACGCTTGCCAGAAAAAGCTGTTTTTGTTTGCACACAAGGTCTTATACAAGAAATTAATAACTTAGAATTCTACAGAAAAATGTGGAACTGCAAACCTCATAAATAATTTTTATCTACATTCCATCTCAATATGAGCAGAAAGTAATGACTGTGATTACTGTCAGGCTAACCTGCATGAGTTTTCCCAATTGCAGCAAACTGGAAAAAAAAAAAAAGAGAGAAACAGTCGCAGTCATCCCAGTGGAAAAGAAAGTCAAAGTTGCTGAACATTTAAGGCATTGAAACAGAAATTTAAGAATCAGGTCTGGGCTGCAGGTTTAGCTCTCAAACTGTTAAATGAAGACCTGAATCTATTCAGTGCTACTCATTCTGCTAAATCAGAACCTGTCCTCGCTTGTTGTGTAACTTTAGATGCTGTATTCCCCAGCCCACACTTGGTCAAAATTTGCAGTTAACTCTCTACCGAATGGGAGTACAATGTGAGAGCAATTGATCTGCTGGAAAAGTATCAGTGCAACACATCAGCAATCCATCATTCTGCTTCATTCATTGACAAAAAACAGTAGAGAGCTGAACACCAGTCAGTAAAACAGTCCTGGCTGTGCTTCCTGCCTCCCAAACGACTAAGATAGATGGACTTCCAGAATGAATGGAAAGACTGAAGAGGGACAGGCTAAGAGTTTGAGAACATGGTTTTCCACAGGCTGTTGGGACAGAGAGCAACCTAACAAAGCCAACTGGGAGAGAAATCTTCACCAAAAGAGAAGCCTCTCTCACACCTCTGACCAAGTTCACTGGGAAAATCAACCAAGTCCACTTACTTTTCACATGGACTACCAAACAATCCCAAAGAGTCCCTGAAGCCTGTACCCTGCAGGTTACCTATTTAGCAGTGGAGCCTGAAGATAGTTTTGTCCCTCACCCAGTTCACAGCTGCATGTGGGTCTCTGAACTCATATGTTTACTCAGGTTCTTTCCCTCTACTCTTTACTCCCTTATCCTTTACCAGCATTGTTAACAAGGTTGTGTTGCAGGGTCACTCAGTAATCAGAGACAAGCCTATGACCAAGCCTCTGAGCCCTGCTCAGCATGTGTAACTTCACAGCACATCACCTTGATCCAGCTAGCTTGTACCAGAGTCTTGTAAAAATAAATTGTACTCCTCTGGACAGAAAAATTCTCAAAAGTTGGTATTGTACAGGAAGGATGCAGATTAACAGCCTTCTTGGTTCTAGTCTTACCATTTTGTTAGCAAACATTCTTAAGTAGCAGAAAGTCTGCCACACCAGGATTTACCTATGGGATTACTTGTACATGCCTTAGCCATAGGACTGGCTTGCTCTTTCGCCACATTTTGACCTCCATAATATCAAAAAAATTCTGTGCTACCAACAGTAGGGTTTCCATTTATTTCCAGCAGGGTAGCATGCTCCAGACCTGTGAGGTGCACTTGTGTCAGAGCACAATGCAGAGCTACATTTGTGCACCTAGAATTTCATTTGTGCTTCCAGCAAAGTACATTGAGCACTCTAAGTTTTGACTGTCATGTTTACAAATTTGAGAAAGAAAAACTTTACAGAAGACACTTCACCATTTCAAACATAGCAACAAGACAGTGAAACTGACAAGGCCAACAGTTCCACAAAGGTAGAGTGGAGAAAGTCTTTGCAAAACAGTATATGTGCTGGTGAAGTCAGAGATGCACTTTAATGGAAATGAAAGAAAAACACAGAATAGAAATGTAGTCATATCCAGACAGCAATATTACATTCCTGTAAAATTCAACCTTAAGGGTAAAGTTAAGGGCCTAATAATTTCCCTGGGCTTGTGACAAGGCCACAGTGGCTCACAGCGCCATGACAGCTCAATGTTCACTTGGTCTCACAGACCTCTCAGACCCCCTGTGGTTTAAAGGGTCCTTGGAACTAAAGAGTCTGTCCAAGGTCAGGGCATGTCAGCTCTTCCAACAACTCTTCAGTAACAGTTTATTCATAAGTAATTACTCATTTTAACCACAAGCATACATAGACTCTTATTCATAACACTCAGAGGTATCTAAAAAATCTGAATGCTCAGCTGTTGCTCATACAAAAGCTGCCTTTTTCCTCAAAAAATTCCATATTTCATGATGGTGGAAAGCAAAGTTTGGTGTGTATGAGAAAAAATATTTATTAAAGCAATTGATTTCATCTAGTGATCTGATTTTATACGGTTGTTTGACATTTTAAAATATGTTAGAATACAACAGACTGTTAACTAACTTAGTTTCTTATCAGCAAAGGAGACCTAAAGACATTATGTGCCAGCAGAGCCAAACAGCAAATCAGTGGGAAAACTGGAGTTCCAACAATGATGACAGTCAATTGTTCAGTCCCTCAAGAAAGTAAAGAAAATTAAAAGAGGAAACAATTGCAATGAACTAATAACAGAATAATAGAATCAAAGAACGGTTAAGGTTGGAAGGGACCTTAAAGATCATCAGGTTCCAACCTCCCTGCCATGGGCAGGGACACATCACTCTACACCAGGCTGCACAAAGCCTCATCCAACCTGGCCTTAAACACTGCCAGAGAGGGGGCATCAACAGCCTCTCTGGGAAACCTATTCCAGCACATTCCTACCCTCATGGTGAAGAATTTCTTCCTGATGTCTAACCGAAATCTGCCCTCTTTCCATTTAAAGCCATTACCCCTTGTCCTATCACTACCCTCTCTGGTGAAAAGCCCCTCCCCAGCTTTTCTGTAGGCCCCTTTCAAGTATTGGAAGGCTGCAGTAAGAGAGCCTTCTCTTCTCCAGGCTGAATAGCCCCAAATCTCTCATCCTGTCTTCACAGAAGAGGTGTACCGGCCCTTTGATCATCTTCATGGCAATTCTCTGGACCCTCTCCAACAGCTCCATGTCTTTCCTGTGTTGAGGGCTCCAGAGATGTACACAGTACTTCAGGTGCAGCCTCAACAGAGCAGAGTAGAGGGGCAGAATCACCTCCCCCACCCTGCTGCCCACACTTCTTTCGATATAGCCCAGGATGTGTTTGGCTCTCTGGGCTGTGAGTGCACACTGATGGCTCATGCTGAGCATCTCATCTACGACCACTCCCAAGTCCTTCTCCTCAGGACTGCTCTCTAGCCATTCTCCCCCCAGCCTGTATTTGTGCCTGGGGTTGTGCCGACCCAGGTGCATTACCTTGCACTTGGCCTTGTTGAACTTCATGAGGTTGGCATTGGCCCACCTCTCAAGCTTGTCAAAGTCTCTCTGAATGGCCTCCCTTCCCTCTAAGGTGTCAGCTATCCCACACAGTTAAGTATCATCAGCAAACTTGCTGAGGATACACTCAATCCCACTGTCCCTGACTCCAACAAAGATGTTAAACAGCACTGGTCCCAGTACTGACCCTTGAGCAGCACCACTCGTCACTTGCCTCCACTTGGACACTAAACCACATTGACCACAACTCTCTGCATGTGACCATCCAGCCAATTACTTATCCACCGAGTGGTCCATCTGTCAAATCCATGCCTTGTAATTTTGGAGACCAGGATGTTATGTAGAACAGTGTCAAATGTCTTGCACAAATCCAGGTAGATGACATCAGTTGCTCTTCCACTATCCACCACCTCCGTAGCAGGCCACCAAATTGGTCAGCCATGATTTGCCCTTAGTGAAGCCATGTTGGCTGTCACCAATCACCTCTTTATATTTCAAGTGCCTTAGCAAATTTTCCAGGAGGATCTGCTCCACAATCTTGAGACTAATTGGCCTGTAGTTTCCAGGGTGTTCCTTTTTCCACTTTTTAAAAACAGGGGCTATGTTCTCTTTTTTCCAATCTGTGGCAACCTCACCAGACCACCATGACTTCTCAAATATGATGGACAGAGGCTTAGAAACTACATCTGCTTGCTCCCTCAGGACCAGTGAAGAGACCCCATCAGATGCCATAGACTTGTGCACCTTCAGGTTCTTCAGATGGTTACAAAACTTTATTCTCTTGCAGTGGGGGGTGCTTCATACTCCCAGTCCCTGCTTTCACCTGCTGTGGCCTTTGCGATGAGGCTGGAGCACTTGCCAGAGAAGAGTGATGCAAAGAAATCATTGAGAATCTCTTGATATCCTGCATAGCTAGGTGTCCCATTTCCTTCAGGAGAGGGCCTACATTTTCCTTGGTTGTCCTTTTATTCCAACATACCTATAGAAGCTTTTTCTATTGCTCTTTACATCCCTGGTGACATTTAATTCCATCTGGGATTTGGCTCTCCTTACCTGATCCCTAGCTGCTCAGACAACCTCTCTGTAGTCCTCCCAGCTTTTTTAGGAGCTGCTTTCTCATCCATGCCAGCCTCCTGGAGTTGTTATCTGACTTCCTCTTAGTTGGGATGCAACACTCTTAGGCTTGGAGAAACTGACCCTTAAACATTATCCAGGTTTCATGAGCCCCTCTTTCTTCCAGGAAATTATCCCAGTACACTCCTTGGAGCAGATCCCTGAAGAGGCTGAAATCTGCCCTCCTGAAGTCAAGGGTGACATAGCTTCTTCATACAAACATATTTTAGAAGTGTCAGTTTATATTTTTTCAGAAAGCTTGATGTATGCTGTCCTCCCTTCCTGAGTCCCAGGTCCCTCAATTCCCTCAGAAATCTTGCTCTCTGTTCTACAGTAAGGCATTGATTTCCTTGACCCTCTTTTTTTTAAGACTGTCAATGTCAGAAGGGCTATAAAATCTTAAGATTTTATTGAAGTAAATGTGGAAATGAGTAACAAATCAGACCAGTGGTTTCTTTTTAATTCTTTTATTTTTACTGATCCCAGATTTTTTAATAGCATGCCATCTAATATGGGATAGCTTGTCATGGTGTTTTGGTTTAAGCCAGGGTGAAGCTCTTTTTCTTTTTCCTTCAGTGAACTTTTTAGCAGTGCCAGTGGACTGATAATAACCAAGGTCACTTCTGAGTGTCTGCAGCCTCCCCCCCTACGGGGGAGCAGATTAGACTGAAGGAATGTCGCAAACCGAGATAGGAAAACTGCGACTCACTGCCCCACACAAAGGGAATCGAGGGCTGAGGACCACTCCCTGTCACACTCACAAACAGTGTTTAAAAATCAATAGGTTTATTAAAGGCACTACTATCTAGGCGGGGATTAAAGGCCATAATAGAGTCCGTCTCTCACAAGGCAGGATCAGCAAATCAGAATATTCCCTTCTCATAATATTTTCTCTATTTGGCTTTCAGTATAGGTTAAGACATCACAGAAGTCAAGCCTTTCATTTCCTTTTTCTCTCACTTTTCTGCTTACTGTCTCTTCTATCACCCTCTCTTTGTCTCTCTCTCTTTTTTTTATCCATTTTTCTTCCCAGCCGACACCCGAGGGCCCCGTCCGTGCGCCCGGACACTCCCCCCTTCAGCTGGAGTCCCCAGGGAGAAGAGTTGCTGTGAGAGTCGCTGGGGGAGGAGGGAGGGGATCGGGTGTTGCACATCCCTTTGCAAATATATATATATTCCCTTATCACTAATAATGAAAATCAATCTGTTTCACTTTTCAACCCAGAAAGCCTCTTTTTCTCATTTTTCCCCTCTTTCCCTACCTTGGGGGAGGAGGGGGAGGGGGGTGAATCGAGAGTGTTCAAACTCGGTGCCAAACTGTGACACATGGAAATCACAGTTCATGAAATTATACTGAGTGTGTGTATCTATAATTACAGAATTGTCAAAGAAGCTAAGAGTTTTTTTATTTGATCTCATACGGAGATCACATTGTCCTCTTAAAGTCCTGTCGACATTAAGGAGAACAAAAGTTTTAGATGGTTAGGACAAACTCATTACTGAAGCATTAAAAGGATAAGTAGTTAAGCTGTTCACCACTAAGAAGTATATGTAATTCATTTAGAAAATAAATAAGTTCCACAACAACAAACTGCAAGCCATTCTGGGAGAGAAGGGTACTTCCCACTCTAGCTGAAACACTGCCACTGCACAGAGATTAAAGATTCATTGGGCAAGAAAGCCAGATAAATCTCTTCTGTAGGAAATCAGCCACTGTTCCCTGGAAGATGTGAGCTGTGCCTTCCTTGAGTGATAAAAATAATTTGTTTTTTTCCCAGTGACTGTTCAACATTAAATGAGGACTTTCCCTAAAACAGTACTAGGATCCATGGCTTTCCCTCCCTGCCCTGTGGACAGACCAGAACACAACACTGCATTCCTGAAGCAATAGGCTTGGAGGAGCAGGCTAAATACCTTGCTCCAGGTAATCAGGTTTTATTCCTTCATGAGTGGAAAGGTGCCAGAGATCACTAACAAAGGTGAAAAACCCTTGGTGATGCACAGGATTTAAGACATAATTTTCTTGTCATGGTTCACATTGGAGTACTACAGGGATCTTTTACAGCTCTCCCTTCAGCACAATCTTGTCCCAAGGAGTTCAGAATTCCATGTACACTGTATCAAGACTGCAAGTAAAGCTTTGGATTCCCCTCTGTCATCAAGTATGAAAATATAAATATAACAGTACTGAGAAGTGTGGCAGCCTCACTCTCTTTTTTGATGAATGTCTCTATTACCACAAAGCAGTAGGTTCATACAGAGACGACAGTGCCTGGATAGACAAAAAAATACCTCATGGTAATAAATACCTTTGTGCATTTCTTCATTGAGCAATACAAAGTTTGTGAAGACTTGAATTTTGGTATCTGAATCTGCAAAAGGGTAAATTCTTCTCAAAATGACATACCTGCAGGATTGCAGAATGTAGTGGTTTTGGTTAAAACCAGGACAAATCAAAAGCTGCAATTGATAGTTGACACCATATTAACCACTACAGCTTTCTAACCCAGGGAGTATTTTCGAATATGGGTGCATTTGCTAAAAGAGAAGGGTGGTCTCAGGGCAATGGGACCTCTTCTGTAACTCTCAGGTCTTTATTTAAGCATTATCTATTTGGTAGACACTCAGCTCTATATAAGTCAGTCTGTGCATGGAATAATTATCCTCTGAAAAAGAACATTCATATCAGAAAGGGAAATTGCCTTATTTAAATATGTTCGGAAACAATTAAGCAAAGTTGGTGATAGGGAAAAGTTCACAGCAGGAATTCATAACAATGACATGCTTGCACAGTGAAAGCTTTGACACAAAGCTTGTGTCACTGTTAGCTCAGTGGAAGGTTAGTCACTCTATATTAGTAAGCACTTGACTGTAAGATTTCCTAACAGAAGGTGAGGGACATGTCTGAACACTTTTTAAAATAGTGAGAATTCTTCTTCACATTGCAGAACCCTGGCTCTTCCTGGAGGTGGGAGGGAACATGCAGTGCAAAGCTGTTCTGGTACTTTACAGAAATACATATAGAGAGGGATGTATTTCTAATCTGCAACTATTCCCCACCTTTGCTTTCATTAACAATCTGTCAGGCTTCTCCTATAAATCTGTATTTTCTTGCCTTATATCTCAGTCATAAAAATTCATTGCAGTGTAACATTTGGCAAAAAGTCTCAGCCTCAGCACAGGTCTCACCTTTGCATTTAAAACATCCTGAAAAGAAAGAAATAAAAGAAAGACTGCAAATACATCAAGGTGCTGCACTGAATTCACAAAGGAAATGACAGATTCACACAGAGGGCTAATTTAGTTGAATGCCACATCTAGCACTCAGGTATTGAAAGAATTTCCTACAGCGGACCATCTTCCTGTGCAAACACTGTCTCATTGTGTACACATGCACTAAGCCTGGAACAGGGGTAGGGCTAGGCTCTGCTTCTCCGTCTGTTCCTGGGAGAATCTTGCTGATCTCTGCAGCTCAGTCTCTTCACTGCTTGCTAAAAGCAATTAGATGCTGGACTGCTCATTTTAATAGACCTAATAATAAAGAAGATCTAGTACCACATCTTCGTAATAAACAGATCTACTCTCAGGTTCCCTGGTATGTTAAAGTTTTTCACAAGCTTGGGAAAGGGTAGCAGAGAACTAGCTGTTACTTTCATTGACCAGTAATATTCCCCCAGAATAATCTGCTGTGACATGTCGTTTCTAGGTGTTTCTCTTGTCCATGTCTGTGCTGGAATCTGCAGGGAAAAGAAGAATTGGTGGCTATGCCAGCACCATATTCACCAAGGACCCCGCTACCCAAGCCTTCCCAGCTAGGGAGGGTTAATTGCTTTCGCAGTGACTGGCTGGTACAAGGGAATGGAAGAGGACAGACTTCCTTCATCTTCATATTTATTCTAACTTCTACTGCAAACACATACAGTCCAGGGTCCCTGCATGCAATATAATACAGATGGGAAGAGCACTCTCTTGTGTCCCTTCATCTCTAAAATAACTTTCCTCAGTATCTTTAGGCACTTCCTAATGATACATCAGCAATTAAATAGAAATATCATGGGCAAAACCCATGAACAAATGACAATGAACAGTCAGGCTGGTCATACTGCTATTGTAAGGAAAAATAAAGTGCTGAGAGCAGAGTTTTGGGGGTCGGTGGTTTACTGGATATAGAGCAAAATTTCTTAAGCTATGACTCATCTTAAGCTGCCACACTTCAGGCTTTGCACCTCAGCTTTCCTGCAGAATGTCTGCAGTATATTTCACTCCATCCCATCCCTGCCTTCTCAGATAAGACCTCCATATTTACACAGTGTGAGATGTAGGGTGGAACTGAGCTTACAGAGGGTAAGACTCCAGTTGGCACTTGAAACAACATTTGGAGGTTTTTTTAATTTAATTTACATGATGGCTTATATACTGGGTTTTCTTAAACTTTCATATAGACCTAATTAATTATAATTAAAATTTTCATAGCAGATTTTAAAGAAACATTCCTAGAGCTATCCAAGCAATCTATCACATTATAACTAAAGATTTGTACCTCGACCTCCAGTAAAATGAGATGCTAATTACACTTAAGAATTTATTGGAGGAGCAGTTGCTTTTGTTGCAAATACAGGTTGACTATGTCACAACACTTTACATCTAAAAAGATAACACATATGTGACTACACTAGTATCAGGGATGATAGCAGTGGCCACTATTAGAATTTTTTGTTAGTGTGGTTATCTTCAGTATCAGTTCACAACACATAATAAAAGGCATCAAAGGTCTTCTTTCCTCTTGAGCATAATGTAAAAGATGAAAGCATAACTATATTTGAAGTGGCTAGAATTATTACTGGGTCACCCAAATGAAGAAATGAGAGATGCTTCCAGAGAATGTAGCACTGTTTACTGATGCAGAAGAGGCACCTTAAAAATAAATTTCAATTACTATTTAAGAGCAGGATTTCCTTTCTGTGTATAAATTCAGATCAAACTTGCATTAATTAGGATTACTCTTATTATATGAAAATTAAAAAAAGCCTAGAAAACTACCCTGTTATATTATTGTGTAAATAATAAATACAGTCACAATATTTAAAAGGAGACTGTTGCCACAATGAAACAATTAGATTTAGTTTATTTTCAAGAACTATTATTTCTCTGTCTTTTTTCAGAAAGCATTAACACAGAAAATACATTTTCTGCCACAGTCACACACTTCTTTGTCTCTATGGCTGAATAACAGAGATATGTTCTTTTTACTGTGTGACTTAAAAGACACAGGACAGAAAGCTTAGCCCAAGAGGGCTTGATAAAAATACCTGGTAAGTAACTGCACCCATCTGCTCACCATTAAGACACGATAACACCTCACTACATGTCACTGGTGATTCTAGCCTAGAGATATTATGGGCTGCTTTTCAATCAAAAATTACACCAGTCTACAACAGATCAGCCACACTTCTCTAATTGTGGGTGCTATGAGGAGGGACAACATAAAATGAGTATGTCAGGTCCAGACTGCAATTTACACAATGAGAAATCCTTGAGGTTTCATTACAGAGTCTTTACATGCCATCATGGAGGCATTGAAAGACACAGTGGATGGAAAAGGAATTTTTCTCAAAAGCCTTTTTTTTTTTTTTTAAAGGCAAGTTACAACAGATATCCCAGGTCCTACATCCAAGTTACAAGTACTGACTCCCATGCAAGCTAACCACAGTGGAATTCCTGCAGTGGTAATTGCATTCATAGCACTTAGCCATGATGTGAAACTGATACTGGAAAAAAAAAATTGCTGAAGCTTTAGATGGTTGGTTATTATTGTTTGCTAAGCATATTTTTATGTTTCATCTCCTTTCCTGGTATGCAACTAGAAGATGAGATGCAAAAATGCTTCTCTTGCTCTTTTTCTGATTCAAATGTAACTCATACAAAAATATTTTCAAATTCTGCTCCAAATAACTAAATCCAGTTAAAAATTACAGTGTTTTAATGAAGTTTCCAGAAACCTGAACATTTGAGAGCTTCATCATTATCCAAAGCCCATCCATTATTAGTGCTTTCACCTCTTCGGGTGAAAATCGGGTGAGTAGAGGTAACCTTATACAACACTCACTTACATATCATGCTGGAACTGAAAATGGTTGTAAACAGTTATCCAGCAAGGTTAATTTTATCTTTGTCCCTGAACACAGAATAAGACTTCTAAGCTAAAGCACAACTAGTAGTACTCTTATGGATCTACAGACTTCAATCACTTGTATAGCTTTTACAGAGTATTTGTGGTTTGCTTTAATGTACATGAATTTAGAAAAGGGTATGAATTCTGTCTCCTCACAGTCCCTCAACAGATAGAGAATTACTCGGTTTTGTGCTTTTGTTGTGAAAAGAGGATGGAGAGAGCAGGAGAAGGAGAATTCTGATCAGCCATCATAATTAACTGTTCATAAAACATCTTACAGTTCCATCTCCACATCAGTGTCAAATGATGGGATTTGAAGATGTCAGATCAAATTAATCTAAAACAGGTATTTAAAATGAAGCTTTACTCCAAAAGACAAGATATATGGGGGAATAAATGAAAAGTAGATTGAAAATTGTTTGAAAAAAGATCCAGATTTCTTTACTGCCGCATGGTGTTCATTGGCCCGGAAGGCCAATGGCATCCTGACTTGTATCAGGAATAGTGTGGCCAGCAGGAGTAGGGATGTAATTCTCCCCCTGTACTCAGCACTGGTGAGGTATCACCTCAAGTCCTGTGTCCAATTCTGGGCCCCTCACTTCAAGAAGGACATTGAGGTGCTGGAGCAGGTCCAGAGGAGAGCAACAAGGCTGGTGAAGGGACTAGAGGGAAAGTCTTCTAGGGATTGGCTGAGGGAGCTGGGGTTGTTTAGCCTGGAGAAGAGAAGACCCAGGTGGGACCTTATCACTCTCTTCAACTACCTGAAGGGAGGTTGTAGTCAGGTGGGGGCTGGGCTCTTTTTCCAGGCAACTAGCAACAAGACAAGAGGGCATGGCCTGGAGCTGTGCCAGGGGAGGTTTAGGTTGGATATTAGGAAGCACTTTCCCACAAAGAGGGTGATTAGACATTGGAATGGACTTCCCAGGGAAGTGGTGGAGGCACCGTTCCTGGATGTGTTCAAGGCAAGGCTGGATGTGGCACTTAGTGCCATGGTCTGGCTGATGTGGTGTTGTTAGGTCATAGGCTAGACTTGGTGATCTTAAAAGTCTTTTCCAGCCTTGGTGATTCTGTGATTCTGTGATTCTGTCTGGCAACATAATGTAACACATGTAGCAACATGCAGGTAATGCAATGACAGGCCAAAGTACCGTCTTATTCATTCAGTTCTGTATATTTACTTAAATATAAACACACATACATATATATATATACACATATATATATAAAGAGAGAGAAATATTTTAAAAGCTACATTTGTTTAGTATTTCCTTTTCAAGAAAAGCAGAATAAACAACAATTTTTAATTTTTTTATCTATTAGTGCAGATTTGCAAACTAGCTACTTCAACAAAGAAGGGTCTGGTCTCAGCCTTCTTGCTAAACCCTATTAAAGAAGCAGGTGCTAACTAGGCTGTTGAAGCTGCTGAGTGCATGAAAACCAGCAAGTAACAGCATCTCCTTTTGTTTTCCTACCTTTTTTAATTTTTTTCATTATGCTACTATCCTGCAATCAAAACTCCTAGTCTTCAAAACTCACAAGTATTGCTTGAGAATTAAATCAATGAACATGTCTATTACACTCCTGTGCCAGGCAGCTGTTCCTGTGTCTGGGTTTTAGTGTCATGGCCACATTAACAGATTTAAAGTGCTGGCAGAGTGCCAGTTTCACATTTCAGCCTTTGCTGTTATGTCGTTAAATATGGGTGGCATAGGAGAGAACAATGTTTTGGAAAAAAAGTAAGGGATAACATATTTCTCAATATTGTATCCAAGCAAGGTGTAGAGAACTGTTGATGGTCTTTCTTCTCCTGCTCAAAATAGGTCATTTTATGTGGTTGCTTTTCTAGATTTTTATCTAGGCTGCAATCCTGCAAACACTCATGCATGTGATTAACTCTGACTACCCACATGCGTGAAATGCTTGCAGGATGGGGGCTTTAATTTGCTGTGACAATGTCACCGGGAAGGGAGCTAAGTGGCAATATGTGAGGAGAGCTGTATAACTGGGGCCATCAAGAGCAAGCTGTGTTAACCCTGTAGTGGGCAAGACTTTGCTAACAACTGCTGCTTAGCCCCAAACCAGTTGTTCATGTTATACTCTGCTTTGTTTCTGGAGATGCCAGGATCACTATCAAGAAGCTCAAAGGAAAACACAGGGAAGATCATCATTAAGCAAATTTCTGTATTTAAGATCTTTTTCATCAATGCCTTTCTATTTTCAGGTGACTTGGGATTTACCCTTAGGAGTGTAATGACTCTGCTCACCTGCCCAAGATGGCAGGACAGAGACACATCGAGTGTTTGGCATTCCTGAGAATTGACATGCACATAGTCAAAATGTACCTCCTGCATTTATGTGGCACAGTGCTACAGCTTCTTTCTCTGTCCTTCATCCCCTATGTCAGATACAACCAGTCTTCAGATCAGGGTCATTCCACAAATTTTTGCATCTAGGACAGAGAGCTGGAGAAAAGTCACAGTGCTGTGTTGCGTCTAATACTCAGAGCAGCTACTGAAGGATTATTCCTTGCCACAGTTTAGTGTCAAAACAACATGTAACTTGCCACAGGACTAACTCCTAAGATAGGAAGATAAGAGGTATCACATTAAAAATGGAGCAGGCATACATATAGCCCAACCAGGGAAAGATGTCCATGCTGTCTTATGTGCTAGAAAAGACAAGACCTGCTATTTGGCTACCTGATTCAGTGGCAGTTATACCAATTCACAAAATAATGGTTTGCCTGAAGTTCTGCAGGCTTTTTTCCTATGAAATTATGTTACTACTCTTTTGCATTGGTTGTGTTTACTAGATACACCACATTCATATCCCTTTGTCCGAAGTGAAATTTTGTTATTGCTCTCATCATCTTAAACATTGCAGGACAGAATATTTTTTCATTTTAATCACAATGTAGCAAACCTTAGTAAAAAATGACAAGCAAAACTTAAAAGAAAATAATTAAATGTCACTAGGAAATGGAGAGATGGTGGGCCACAAGCTTTTATTTCCAAGCTGCACCAGCACAATAAGCTGTAAAGATCAGCTTGCTGTTTTAATTTAGTTAGAGCAAGTTAATATAGCAAATAATACAACTTTTAGAAAAATGAGTGTAACTTATTTGTCTAATAGAAATTTGCCAACATAATACAAATGCTGACAATTTTAACACATGGCTCAGTCTCTTATATAACTCCTTGCTTTACTAGACTGTAGGTGCCTGAGGAGATTCTGTCACCATAATGTATTACCAAGTGCCTTACCTCCAGCTTTCAGTTCTATGAACAATTAATCAACAGCTAGAAATCAAATCTTCCTATGAAATGACTGATTCACTCTAAACGTGTCCATCACATAGTTTATAGGTAAAGCCATAATGGATTGCCAGGTGTCAACCTGTAAACCACTGAGAATCAAGTGATAACATTATTATGGTCATAATTCTGTATTGAAGACAGAAGGTTTATAAAGCAAGTTCTATAGGCAATGGAATGGATAAAAAGTAATTGCCCATAGTTTCTTGTAATGTGGTTAGAGTCTTCCTAAGAAAAAGCAAGCTCCGACTGATGCTCTTCCTGCTTTAAAAATGTTTGTCTCTTATATAGATTCTCAGTTATAAAAAATGGGAAACAGTAACCACTGCAGCATTTCTGCCAGTGGGAGAACAGGCACATTTCTCAGCATATACTTGAGCGAATACTTCAGGAGGGAAGAGGGATTTTAATCCCTCTAAGAATTCTACATCACTGTTAAACACAGAAGATACTGGCCAAAATTTTCAAAATTGTTGGTAGAAGCATGCAGGCTCTGACTACATAAGATCTGTCACTTTCAGAATTCAGGCTAGAAAACTAAACATTAAAAGCTTTGAAATTTTTCCAAATGCCCAGGTATTTTGAACCTACATTCATAGACAAGAAATAGAATGTGAGGAATGAGAAAAAGCTTCCCATAAATATTTAAATTGCATTTTAAGAGACTCAGAATTATTCAGGGCACCACCACAAAACCTACTGTTTAGCAATGAGCACCAAAGATACAAGCCCCCTGTGATCTAAATTAATGTCTACCTGTGGAAATCCCCAGTGTGCCGATTCATAATTTGATCAAAAATCAAGGATGCAGTAGGGCCTAGAGTGCGTCTCAGCATATGTTATTTTGAAGAATATAAAATATGAACTTCCATCTGTTGGTTTTTATGTTTTACAGGATCTAAAAGTGGTTAAAACAGCCATGGTTGTTTCAAAGTGGTTTTGCCCCACTAGACATTCAGAAGCTGCTCTCATCCAGGCAGGTTTTGAATTTCCTTAATCTCTTATTTGGTCTGAGGCAGAAGGGTTTATTTATTCACAATAGACAAAAGAAGCTTTCTTCCGGCCACATTCAGTGCAGTTTGGCCAGATTATGAGCTGTTGTTCTGTTGCAGCTTTTGAGTGAATAGGACAGGGCAATGTTTGTACTGGAAAAACACTTTAGCACATTCACACACAAATGCAGTCTGTGATGCAATTACATTTTCTTAATTTGATTTCAGAAAACCAAAATATTTTGTGTTTCAGTTCTAAGAGATTAGTGCTTCTGAAGGTGGTTTTTTTGGGGGGTTTTTGGGGTTTTTTTTAGAGTTTGCAAAACTAGGAAAAGACAGGGAGATTAAAAATCAGGCACCCAACAGAACTTGCAGTCTAGGATCAAGCTACAAGTTCTGAACAAGCTGGAACATTTGCTTGCTCCAGCACAACTCAGATATCAAGAGGCTGAGAAGACACAGAGTTGCATTAACACCTGAGCTAATTTACCTAACTCTTCTGTGCCAATTAATTAGGGTGTGGCACTGTACTGACACAGCAATTCCACATCCAGTTCTGGAGTTAGCTCAGATACCTCTGCCTGTCACTGAGTTGCAGGGTGTACACCCTGCAAAATCATTTCTAGAAAATGTGATCATGTTCTGCACTATCCTATGCTTAAAAAAAACCAACAAAAAACAAAAAACAAAAACCCCACCAAAAAAACTAAAAAACCCCAACTAACCAAAAAACCCCAAAGCAACCCACAAAAAAAAAAAAAACCCACCAAGCAAACAAACAAACAAAAAAACCCCAACTGTGCCAAAGTCTTTAGCAGACTTACGGCTTTGATCAAAAGGTTATTGGGTCAAGTCTCTTGGGTGGGTTTTGTGAAACACGGAAGTTTACATCCTGAGCATCACATAAGAAAGACTTTCTCACAAAGATGGTCAGTCTGAAGTTAACCGCTCCCCTGTGGAGCATGTCTCTACTGTCATACCTCCAAGGCAATTCTTTTCTTCCCTCCTGGTCTTTCTGAACATAGGAATTTTAAATAGATTTTTACTAAGATGCTTGGCATGTTTCCCCTTCACAGATATATATACTTAAGCTAGCACTAAACATGCTGATTCAAAAGCAAGTAAGACTGCCTCTATACTATTCACTTCTGTACACCTTGGGTCATTTCCAGCACTGATGCTTGAAATTAGCTGGTTGAAATTAGCCTGTTTCTATAAAGTCCCTCACTGCCCCAAACATGATGATCACTTCCCAGATGCCTTTTGAGAATGCTCCTCAAACTAATGCTAGTTCCTCATGCTAATTCCCTTACCATGTCCAGGAATCGTTTGGCCCAGAGATCGTTATTCAGTTTAAAGGTGTGCCCAAGTCTAATGATCTAACAGTATAAACAATTTAGTTTCAGTGCTCAGGAATGCCATCTAGCACTTTTTAATTTAACTGTATAGACGAGTTCAACAATTTACTAGGGAGAACACAGACTTCTGGACAAGTGTATTCACCCTAACTGTCTAGCAAGGTCTGAGCAGTCTGAACTGAGCTCTGTGGCTCAGCCACAATACTGCTAGTCAAATTGCTCTTTAAAAGCACTGTAAGCTTCTGCTGTATAGATAAGATATGCCCTGGCTTGTTCCAAGCACTACACGCTATTTGAAAGGGAACTGCAAAGACACTGTAGCATGAGCGGCCCCATGACATCCTGCACTCTTTCCACAGTCTCCTCTAAATGCGTAACACCAGCTGCTAAGCCCTGTTATACCTGACAGGAAAGATATTAAAAGTCTTTCTGTAGTAGATTATGTTAAGTGTCCTTGATTCCAGACAAGATCAGGCTCTCTGCAGGGGCTTAGCCACTTATGTATTCTGCGATCATACAGGATTGGCACAGTGACAGAGCAGTCCTGTGCAGACTGTTAAACACTTCAGATAGCTGTACTTCATTACACAGCAATAGACAGATAACAGCATGGGCACCTAGCTGAACTATTTTAGAGGTGTTTTTGCAAGAGTACCATTCAACCATGTTTATACAAATACTTCAGTGATCATCCCAGTGCGCTTTTTGGCCTAAATGTTAGTAACAAAGATTAGTAATTAAGTTATATAGTCTGTGCTTTATCACTGACAATGGCCAACGCTAGACACTGCAAGAAAAGTGTTCTGAAACCTGTTACAAACAGTAGAAGAATAACTTCTCCAGTGGGAAGTTTCATTCTGCTCTCAGGCAGTTATCAATTGATGCACATTCTAAAGCAACAATCTTTCCATCTCCCCTGAAAAACTTACCATCTTTTATGTTATTGTGGGTGATTATGTTTGTACAATTGCCAAGTGGCCTTTGAATTATTTTCAAGTCTTGGCCTCACTTGCATATTTTGGCAAATAGTTTCCCAGGTTTAATACCTTTTCACTTTTTAATGTATGCTGCAATTTCAGTATCACTGGAGTCTCTCCCCATGGCATGTTCTTTGATTAGGAAATAGTACCACACAGTTCACTTTCATTCAACTATTCCTATCTCTACCACCTCCCTCTTATTGTTTTCTTGCCTAAGTGTTGCTGACATTTTCCAAACTCTAGAAGGAAACTATTTCAATAATACATACTTGTTAGGATATGTCACATACTCCCTGCAGCTTTGCAACAAGATTTGAAAATATTCACCGTTGTTCTGGATGCGTCTAGATTTGCAGTAATTTAGAAAGTGCTTCAGGTTTCAATCTAGGGTTTTTGGTTTTCTTTTTTACATATAATGAGAAATCTCACACTGGACTTAAAAGAGCTCTCTTGTTGAGAAAAAACTTGTTTATTTTGTATGTCCAAATACAACTGGAAGAAATAATAACAATTAACAATCAACAATAAGTAAAAAAGAAATTAGCAAGTATCAATTATGAGACACCAGAATGTGTTACCTCTGTCCACATGCATACTTAATGCAATGTCTGTCTCTGTGCTCCGAATGTCAATTTGAAGTGGAAAGGAAACAGAATCCTTTTCAAACAAATCACAGTTATATGCTCTGCCTGAGAACAAAAAGAAACCAGGATGCTAGCCCTGCTCTTTTTCTTTTCTGCTCTGCAGGCTTGGTGATAGTGAGAGAGGAGGCTAAAAGCCCTGCTTGGGTATAAACATTGAAAGATTTGCTGACACAGAGAAATAATCTCAAACATCTCCTCCACAAAAGGTATTTTGCACTGTTCTGTTCTACAAGTACCTCTTTGAATGGCTATTTTGGACTATTCCTCCAGTTCAAGAAGCTTCTAAATGCCAATTTATATCTTTCAGTTTATCGACTTTAAGAGTATAACAGCATAAAAATCCATGTAATGCAATCACAAATATCTGCTGTTTGGAGAGCATATTACCAGGCAATTTAGCATTCTACACCAAGATCTATCTTACAGATCTAAACCTTGTCCCTGAGAAGCCAGCTTTAAAACCCTTGCATAGCATAGCATAGCTGCTTTGTCTATAAAGGAACATCAACAGAGTGGTTTTTAAAGTAAGGTATTTATGAGGATGAGCAAGAGGATCAGAATCTGGTCTTCAGTGAATAATGTTTATGAAGAGCTGGGAAAATGTACATGACTGCTGGGCAGGGAACAACATAAAAAAATAGGAAGCCTCTGGAAGGTATAAGCCTCTCAAGAGCATATTGAAGTGACACACTCCTATGTAGGTCCTATGGCTAAAGGTATTAATCTATTCCCCTGTAGCTGTCTGAAGAGGCAGACCTCATACTGTAAACGTTATGCCTCAAACAATGAAGAATTATATGTTCCAGGAGAAAAATTCTATTTCTTCAGAACAAAGCAGGAGAGAGGATGACATGTCAAAGACAAATGCAGTGCCCTAATGCTGCTGATGAGGGGGAACAAACATTTTTGACAAAAAGGCTTGTACAAAAGTTCATACAATAATAAAATACTCAAAGATTTAATATATATACAATGGTTTATATTCTATGGTCAGAAACAAAGCCACATTGAAAATACCTACAGGTTTTCGTATCAGGAGTCTCTCCAGGTTTTTTTGTTTGTTTTTTTTTGCAACATGTATTTATAGAATCAAAACTTCCCACAGATAAAACTTTCTGTTATGTTGTATTTATGTTTTTGTAGGTAGAAAGCACAGAAAACTCTAAACCACTAGTGAAAATGTTAAGGTGAGAAGTACATCAAAGTGGAAGGGGACTAGATAATTTCATAGAAGTAAATGGTAATATTCTATATTTAAAAGAGTTTGGGTGTTTTTTATTGTTTAAGCAGGGAGGAGTTGTTTTGAAATCTAAAGCAGTGGGACGTTTAATGATACAGAGACAGAGAATGTTTGGAGATTATATGATTCATTACACCAGCATGATTGTTTTAAAATAGGTATTTACATAGCTAAGTTGACTGCAGATTTCTACTGTTTCACCTATTTCACTGTGCAATATTTTGGCATGCAGGATATGCAGGGTTCTGAGGCCAAATAAAATCAGCATATTATATCTGCGTAGGGGTCCGTGTGCTTTCATTCCAGATTATTACATATTGCATGGAAGTTTTCTGGATCTCACAGTAATATAACAGTCCTTGGCACTTTCTGTGATCCTCTGTGTTGTACATTGGATCATTAGATCAGGAGAAGCACAAAGCCAGTGTAATTTTCCTTAGAGACTTCACACACACTCTCTCCTACTGAAAAGGTAGCAGCAGTACTACTGCTATCAAGTGCCAGCAGCATGGAGCTTAAAGAGATTAATCACTGGATTTGACCCAGCACTCAACTGGGTCTTGCAGCCCATGCTGGGCTGGGTTATTACCCACATCCATCAGTTCACACTGTTTGGGGAACATCTACACCAGAGGCCACAACAATAATACCAGCCCTATAGACTAATTCCCAAATTGTTAGTACTACCAACAATAAACATTTTCTGTAGGCTGCTGGGTATCACTGTCATCGAAATTAATGTAGTAAACAACTGCAGTGCTATAGACCACTTAGCATGGACAACACAACTCCTGTGAGACACAGGAAACACTGATGGAAACACAGTCTTTGACTTTATGGATGTTAGGGGTGAATGGGAGGGTAAGACAAACTGCACAGATACCGAAGGAGCTTTGACATTGTCAGCCAGGGACATATCTGCATATGGATCACTGAAAAAAAAAAAAAAAGACCATGTTATTAACTTGTAGTATTTCTATACAAATTATTATATTTCAGTTTGCTTTCAACCACGCTTCCTCATCTTTGTCAAGAGTTTGTTTTATAGCAAGGCAGGGAAGTCTTTATCAAAGAGGTGGTGAGTTGTAAAGTGTGGAATATATAAATAGAAGCATCTCTGGCTTACAGAAACCACTGCAAAAATAGTAATAGTTTCAGGATTCTTGATGTATTGGCCTTTAATCCTAGGAAGAGGAGAAAATGGGTCATACTTTTCATTGTTATGCAGAGAGTAAAATCTGGCGAAATAACATGAGCTTGTTAATTCCAGCTGATAATTTCTACCCTTTTCATGAACTGTCAAATCAGTCAGCTGAGCAAAGATGTGATAAGGGTCTAAGAGAATAATGCAATCAGGGGAAAAAGTACTGGAAGATTGTTTCTTAGGCAGTTCATTAGAATGAGAAAAAAAGTTATGGTGTACTGTTGAACAGAAGTTAAAGAAAATGTCTCCATTCCCATAGGCTGTTTGAAATATATAGCAGAGAGACCATACATGTTTTCTGAGAAAATCCTCATATGGATTGAAATGTTTCTTACAAAGGAATTTTTCAACGCTAATTGTCAAATGTAAATTTAAAAATACAAAACACAACATTAACAAACAATTTAATTGCCCAGCTCTTTATATATGGAGCAGCTAATTTATATTTTGTATACTATGTATGACACAAATTTATTACCGCAGGTTTGTTACATTGTTTTAAAAACAGAAGGAAAAATTTGAAGAATAGACCAGGGACTGCTAATCCTGAAGAAAGAGTAAAGCATCATGTGAAACAAGCTGTCAGTCTTGATCATAGACAAGGTACTCCATTTTTCCCCTCCTTTTCATACTGTTCTGAAATGATCTGAAATTAGAGGACTATGTTAGTCTACAATTTAAAAATAGATATATTTAGCCATTTTATTTCAGTGCTTCCTGCATTCTGGGATGTGATTTGAAGTCAGCTCAACCAACAGTGTCAAGCAAAGCAGCTCCCAGGCTGCTCTTTGTGATCTGTTTCCACAGCATACAACAGACTGGAAATGGCAGCACGGAACTGGAGCGTAACAGCCCCCAGCATAGCTTACAGCATCTTGTGGCTACCTGCAAGATGCTTCCTTTGCTAGCAGCTGGCATATGAGTTGTTTTAGAGTTGCCCCAGCTGTTCTACTGCTTTTATACAGTAAACTTGTTGGGGTTTTTCCACTGAGGCTTCTCCCTCTGTTTTATGTTGTAAAAGGACTGTAGACAGACAGGAACTGTGTCCAGTGCAGCACTAGAAAGATAAAGGATCTGATGGGTGCCAGGCCTGGTTTCATTACAAATAAGCAGTGTCCAGACAGTGTTGTTCAGATGAAAGAGTGCATTAACTCCTGCATTAGATATTCACATTGTGTTAGCCCAGAGCACAGCAATAAGATGTTCAATTACTTTTGGGGAGAACAAAAAGGGTATTACCATATTTATCATTATACTTTAAAATAAGATTGAATACACATTAAACATGCATAAAAGAATGTAAATGAAATTAAATCCTCACAGGCAATTTTCAAACATAGGACTTTGCCTCTTCAACCAAAACCTTTTGCCATGGTGCTCTGCTGAGATTAAATGTACATGTAAATTGGTGTTCTACCACTGCCTCTGAAAAAAAAAAAATTAAAAAAAAATTAAAAAATTTTGAGTACTTAGTATTTACTTCTCCTTTTGTCCCTGCTACCACCTTTTCATCCCTACAGTTCAGCTGATATAGGTAGGCTACATTCTTTTTCTAGTCCAGCTTTCTACACCCTTTGCTAACATCTTCTTTCCAGTGCCAACTCCTAAAATAACTAGGTGTTTAATAAAATCAGTATTTTTTTCCCTTTTGTGATTCATAAACTATTCAGAATAGCATGGGTTGACTTAAAGAATCATGATGTTTTCTGTGTACTCATCTATGAGTGCTTGAGTTCGGGGGAACAAATTAATTGTGATATTTAAAATGAGGTTTCTTAGAAGCTAAATCTGTCCTGACAATAACATCATGAATCAACAAAATAAAACAGACTGCTTGTTTGTGAAATCTAAGTTGTTATTATTTATTATGTATCTAGCTTCACTGATAGATAGGATTATTCTAAAGCAAATATAGATAAGTTCAGTTTTCTTTTGACTGAAGCCATCACAGCAGTCTTAGAGTCTTGCATGACCAGAGCACCAGGCGTGGTTTTGACCCCCAGCTTTCCCAAAAAGCAGGAACCTTTTTCACTAAGCCTCCCTTAGTATGCTAAATTTACATTGAAACTCTGCAGTTTATATTTACTAAAGGTAGCATACGCTTTATATCTGCTGTGTTCTTCACTAGGAGTTTGGCTGGAGAAAGACTGACTAAAATCTCAGAAGTATTTCACAATTTGGACTGATGTCAGTAAAGCCTATTAAAGGAATAATCCTAGCCCTGTTCTTTGAATGCTTTCCCTAGCTCTGTGGCCTGAGCACTGAAATAATCATAGTGTCAAATGTGACAGATAGAAAATTATTTTTCTTTCACTCCATTTGCAGTACTTAAGTCAGAAGAGGTGCTGGTCCATCTTCTATAATCTAAGAAATTACAAACAGCCTCCCATTTGGTAACATATAATATTAATTTAGGTTGCAACTATGGCTACAGAAAGGTGCAGGAGAAGAGTGGTATTTGGGTCAAGGAATGTGGAAAAGTACCATATCGGTGTTGCTGCCGTAAAGAATTACCTTATTGTGACACTATTCATTACATATGCTGATGCAAGTTTGGAACGGGGAAACTGTCAAACATGTAAAACTGCCCTAAAAAGGCAAGGTAAAACATCAGATGGCTTACATTTACCTAATGAACAGCTGTACTTTGGTAGAAAAATAATATTAAAAAAATATTTTTTTTAAGGAAGAAAACACCATATTAACAGCATTACTGCTGGAGAACGTTAATTTATACACCAGGGTAATTAAAAAAGATTGAGGCTGTTAAATAACAGATGTATATATTGAGTAGAACATCAAAAGCAGCTATATCTTCACAGATAATATGATGTTACAGTAGATTTGACTTTAGAAACACAGCGCTTAACATTCTTGATTTATGAATACAATACTTTTTATAAAACTTACAGCAATGCTTATTAAAAGGCTTTGAAAATCATGATTTTATTCTTTCTAAGTACAGAGTAAAAATAAAAATCAAGCCTTGCTATATAGTAAGAGGCTTATAAGTCAGCAGCAAGCAGACAAATGAAATTAGTATTGTGATCATACACTGAACGTTTTTTTAAAGCTTGAACCACTAAAATGAAAAAATGAGATGCAATTTTTAATTTTTTTCAAAAAGCCTGATCAGCAAAAAAGGTCCAAAGAAGTCTGAAGGTGACAACTCTGAAATAGATTAAAGTGTTAACATACTGAGCACTGAAATGTTCAACCCTTTGTTTTTTTACTACAAGTGGGATCCACAGTCCCAAGATAAGCATAAGGACAAGGCACCTTCAAAAATCCCTGCCAAAGCAGGCATGCCAAACTCACCGACCAGAAATATCGATAAAAACAAGTGTTAAACTTCACATTTCTGGAGGCTTTGGACAACCTTCCCCAATATGTAAAGAAGCAATTCTGTGTTTTTAAAGGTCAAGTGGTCTGAAACCTTACTTTAAGGCAGTTGAGTACCATAGCCTTTCTCCCTAAACCCTGCCAGCAGCATCCCTCCTAGTGCCAGTAATTCAATGAGCCAAGAAAGACTAGGCTGTTAGCCTTCAGTCCAACACCAAACATGCACCAAAGTTACATCTATCACCATTTTCTCTCTGATGTCAACTGTTGACTTTGCACCCATTAAGTGAGGACTCACCTTTTCCTTCTAAGAACTATTTCATCCTTCAGTATTAGAAAGGACTGTCAAGTAATAGTAAGGATTGAATAAACTGTTACTTCCATAAACTAGCAAAACCTCTTTCTAGAAACAGGATCGTTCAGTAGATTGTGGTTGGCCAGAGTGGCCTGCATATAATACCCCACACCTAAGAATCCTTGAGCAGTCTATAACTAGAGAAGGTCAACAAGGCACACCAGAGAACAGAGAGTTCTTGCCCATTAGAGGGATAACATGCATGTTACATTATTTGGCTGGCAGGAAGGGGAACCATAGTGGCTGGCATCTTGGAACATTTATGCACCTACATTCTCCTGTAGGTGCTTTTAGAATTCAGCATAGGATAATGTCCTTGTTTGACATACTGGGAGTGGCCAGAATGGATTTGCCAAAGGCAAATTATGCTTGACCAACCTGATTGTCATCACTGAAGAAATGACTGGCTCTGTGGAGAAGGTGAGAGCAGTGGATGTTGTTTACCTTGACTTTGGCAAGGCTTTGGTGTGGC
This sequence comes from Hemiprocne comata, assembly GCA_020745705.1. Lineage (NCBI taxonomy): Eukaryota > Metazoa > Chordata > Aves > Apodiformes > Apodidae > Hemiprocne > Hemiprocne comata. Next base: position 15,910,518 of record CM036616.1, on the reverse strand, counting down.
TTTCCACAGCACATTTATAGCAAAAATGACAATGAGTTTTGGATAAGTAGGCTGAAAAGTACTGGAAAAACTGGCTAGTAAGTATGGTTTTAGTATTGCAGTGGTTTACCAATAGTTAGAAGGTGCATTCCTCATGGGCTGATGTGGGGACCAATATTGTTTAACTTCTTCACCAAGGACAGGGACTATTGGATGATCTGCACCCTCAGCAAGTTCACAGATGACACTGAACTGGAGGAGTGCTCAGTACTCAAGGGGAGATGGTAAGGGGTAATTTAGCTGCAGTATTCCACTATCTGGAGGATCTTTATACTGAAGACAGAGACAGACCCTTTGGGATATGTACAACAAAATGACAAGAACTACAACATATGAAATTGCAGTTGTATGTAACAGAATAAAAAATTCACAATGAAGGTGTCTAAGCACTGGAACAGGTTGCCTAGGGAGGCTGTGGGATCTCCATCCTTGGAGAGTTTCGAAACTGGAGTGGACAAGACCCTAAGCAAACTGGTCCACCTAAGTTTCTTTAACTTAACCAAAGTTAAGTTTTTGTTGCTTGGAGAAGGAGGTTTGACCTGATGGTGTACAGAAGTCTCTTTCACCCTAAATTGTTTTAAGACTCTGTTCATGCATTCTCAAGATCTGCATGTGTAACAGAGGCTTATGGGCAGGCACAGATAAATCTTGTCCCTCCACTAGGATATTTTTTTTCCTATAGTAATTCTTAGGCTGGGGGGGGGGGAATCACTTGTAATAGTTTTAAAAGAATCTGAGAACCTTCTACAGTAACAAAGATTATTCTATCACAGAAATGGAGTCCACTTACTTGAAATTCACATATATGGAAAAACATTAATTTCTGTGTGGGCAAGAAAAGAAAGACATCCAGATCCTTACCCTATAAATCTGTTGTATAAAAATATAAAGTAGTACATTGTTCTGACACCTTAGACTTCATCGAAGTATTTCTAGAAACTAGAAAAGCACCTGATTGTTCATGACTTTATTTTGTTAATGGAACTTGGCACAGTGCAGAAAAGTGTTACTTTCCCAGCCATGAGTCACAGAATCATAGAACCATAGAATCCCAGGTTGGAAGGGACCTCAAAGATCTTCCAGTCCAACCTTTCTTGGAAAAAGCAGGGTCTAGACAAGATGGCTCAGCACCCCATCCAGCCAAATCTTAAAAGTGTCTAACGCATTATTCCAATGGCTGAGTGCTCTCATTGTGAAAAATTTTCCTCTTGTGTCTAACTGGAACCTCCCCAGGAGTATCTTGCATCCATTACCCCTTGTCTTTTCCACGTGGTTCCTTGTAAAAAGGGAATTTCCACCTTCTTGGTAGCCACCTGCAAATACAGGAACATGGCAATAAGGTCTCCCCTAAGCCTCCTTTTCTCCAGGATAAACAAACCCAGTCCTCTCAGTCTTTCCTCATGAGGCAGGCTTCCCAGTGCTTTGATCATGTTTGTGGCCCTTCTCTGGACCCCCTCCAGCCTGGTCACATCTTTTTTGTATAGTGGGGACAAAAACTGAACACAGTGTTCCAGGTGTGGTCTGACAAGTATTGAGCAGAGTGGGATGATGACTTCTTTATCTCTGCTGGTGATGCCTTTGTCGATGCAACACAGAATCCCTTTGGCTGGCTTTGCTGCTGCAGCACACTGTTCACTCATATTGAGCTTGTTGTTCACCTTCACGTCCCTTTTCACAGAGCTACTCTCCAACCAGGTGGATCCCAGTCTGTGCTGAACCCCTGGGTTATGTTTTCCCAGGTGCAAGACCTTACACCTTTCCCTGGTGACCTTCATAAGGTTCTTGCTAGCCCACTCTTCTAGCCTATCCAGCTCTTCCTGTAAAGTGGCTCTCCCTTCCGCAGTGCCCACTACCCCGCTTGTTTTTGTAAATTGGCAAAATTCATCAGGGTACACTTGATCCCACCATCCAGATGCCTTATGAAGATATTAAACATTATTGGGCCCAATATTGATCCTTGGGGGACTTGACATCTTGCCAAGTTTAAAATAGAGCTGTTTACCATCACCCTCTGGGTGTGACCCATCAGCCAGTTCCCCACCCACCACACATACCACTTGCCCAGACCCTAACTCATCTGTTTCTCTAGGAGGAAGCTGTGGAGAACTGCAGAGAAAGCGTTGGAGAAATCCAACTAGACAATGTCCACTGTACTCCTGACATCAGCTGAACAGGTGTAGAAGGTGATCAGGTTTGTCAAGCATGATTTGCCCTGGGTGAATCGTGCTAAATCTAGGACAGATTTGCATTTGAACACCCACAGGTAACATTAATGTCTAATATTACTTTGAAAGTACTTCAACCCCTGCAAAAGTTCATGTTAAGAAACTTTTTAAAGAAAGGTTACTTGATAGCACCATGTGAACCATGACTTGAAAAGCTCAGACTTAAGAAGGAAGCTTACAGGGGGTGGCAGCTAGGGCAGGTATCCTGGGAGGATTACAGAGAGGTTGTCCGAGCAGCTAGGGATCAGGTTAGGAAAGCCAAATCCCTGCTAGAATTAAATCTCGCCAGGGATGTTAAGAACAATTAAAAAAGCTTCTTTAGGTATACTGGGGAGAAAAGGACAATCAACGAGAGTGTAGGCCCTCTCCTGAAGGAAAGGGGTGAGGTAGCAACACAGGATATTGAGAAGGCTGAGGTCCTCAATGACTTCTTTGCTTCAGTCTTCCCTGGCAAGTGCTCCAGCCTCAACACAAGGGCCACAGCAGGTGACAGCAGGAACTGGGAGAGTGGATTACTCCCCACTGTAGGAGTAGAGCAGGTTTCTGACCATCTAAAGAACCTGAAGGTGCACAAATCTATGGGACCTGATTGGATTCACCCATGGGTCCTGAGGGCGTTGGCAGATGCTGTTGCTAAGCCTCTGTCCATCATACTTGAGAGGTCATGGAGGCCTGGTGAGGTTCCCACTGATTGGAAAAAAGGGAACATAGCCCCTATTTTTAAAAAGCGGAAAAAGGAAGACCCAGGGAACTACAGGCTGGTCAGTCTCACCTCTGTGCCCGGCAAGATCATGGAGCAGATCCTCCTGGGAAGTCTGCTAGGGCACATGGAATATAAAGAGGTGATTGGTGACAGCCAACATGGCTTCACTAAGGGCAAGTCATGCCTGACCAATCTGGTGGCCTTCTACAACAAGGCTACAGAGTTGGTGGATGGTGGAAGAGCAACTGATGTCATCTACCTGGATTTGTGCAAGGCTTTTGACACTGTCCCACATGACATCCTGGTCTCCAAACTGAAAAGGTATGGATTTGACAGATGGACCACTTGGTGGATAAGTAATTGGCTGGATGGCCGCACCCAGAGTTGTGGTCAATGGCTAAATTTCCAAATGGAGGCAGGTGATGAGTGGTGTCCCTCAGGGGTCAGTACTGGGACCAGTGCTGTTTAACATCTTTGTTGGAGACATGGACAGTGGGATTGAGTGTATCCTCAGCAAGTTTGCTGATGATACCAAGCTGTGTGGTGTGGTTGACACCTTAGAGGGAAGGAATGCCACCCAGAGAGACCCTGACAGGCTGGAGCGGTGGGCCAATGCCAACCTCATGAAGTTCAACAAGGCCAAGTGCAAGGTCCTGCACCTGGGTTGGCACAACCCCAGGCACAAATACAGGTTGGGGGCAGAATGGCTAGAGAGCAGTCCTGAGGAGAAGGACTTGGGAGTGACAGTAGATGAAAAGCTTGACATGAGCCGCCAGTGTGCACTGGAGCCCAGAGAGCCAACCACATCCTGGGCTGCATCAAAAGAAGTGTGGCCAGTAGAGCCAGGGAGGTGATTCTGCCCCTCTACTCTGCTCTGGTGAGACCACATCTGGAGTACTGTGTACAGTTCTGGTGCCCTCAGCACAAGAAAGATCCGGACCTGTTGGAGAGGGTCCAGAGAAGTGCCACGAAGATGATCAAAGGCCTGGATCACCTCTACTATGAAGACAGGCTAAGAGAATTGGGGCTGTTCAGTCTGGAGAAGAGAAGGCTCTGAGATCTTATAGAGGCCTTCCAGTACTTGAAAGGGGCCTACAGGAAAGCTGGGGAGGGGCTTTTCATCAGAGAAGATAGTGATAAGACAAGGGGTAATGGTTTTAAACTGAGAGAGGGGAGATTTAGGTTAGATATTAGGATAGGAAGAAATTCTTTACTATAAGGGTGGTGAGGAACTGGAATGGGTTGCCCAGGGAGGTTGTTGATGCCCCATCCCTGGAGGTTTTTAAGGCCAGGTTGGACGAGGTTTTGTGCAACGTGATCTAGTGGTAGGGTTCCCTGCTGATGGCAGAGGGGTTGGAACTTGATGATCTTTAAGATCCCTTCCAACCTTAGTGATTCTATGATTCTATGATTCTATGATTCTATATTTCTTATACTAGGCCAGTGCCCTAGAAGGACATTGCAGAGCAATCAACAATCTCAACAGGTCTGATGCAGCTGATGTGTATATTTATAAACTTTAAGGAAATTTCTGAAGAGCCTGTATGTAATAAAATATCAAATAAAAAACAGCTTATGAGTGATCTAAAGGCAAAATCCATAAAACTGTTGAGATGTGAGCCAGTGATGTTTAGCAAATTCCTACTGAAAAGCTCTTGGTAATTTCAAACATGTATGAGAATTAGTCTTAAGTTACAACTTCCTTTTCCAGATAAATAGACTTTATCAGACCTCAAGTCTAAAACCACTTGTTTATATTACTAATATAATATATATTGCCTACATTGAAAAAAAAATGATTTTATGATTACTTTCCTAACTGGAAAAAAAAAGAAAAAACTACTCTGTTGTTGCCTTTATACCCCAAAAAAATATTTAACAAACTATTTACAGTGGGAGAAATCCTCTACGGTTAGCCAACTGTGAGTTAATAGGATGTATATACAGGTGTTCAGCAAGAAATTCTTCCTGTGTCATCAGAGTACCAGTACAGCAAGGATCAGATCTGGAGATTTGCCACAGCGGGGCTGGAAAGCGAGGTAGTAAGGCATGGCACACATGCTATGCCATTCCAGCCTCTCCAGGAATTCAGCAAGTGCTGCATTCCTTTTCAGCCAATTCCTGAAATCTGGTCAATATACACCACAATTATATTTACTAGTTTTAAAATGCCTCAACTTTCTCCTTCACTGTTATACTACCACAGCTTGGTTCCTCATGCAAACTGGCTCCATCGCTGAGGAGCACACTTGAAACTTCAATTTAATCTTTTAAATAACTGTTTGACTACCTATATATAGGAAGCTTGCACTGGACTGCAAAGTACTAATCCAGGTCTTATTTGGTTGATGCTGTATAAAATAAAATAAATTAAAAAAAACAACAAACCAGTTTGAAGGAAAAATGAGGGGACATTGTGCTCCCACAGTAGACAGTCCTCTGAAGAGTTCTTCACTATTCCTCTAGATGAACTTCCCTAAATTACCTATAAATGACACAGAAAGGTCACAGAAATCATCACAGTCTCCATCATGCAGGAAATAGCTGTGCAATCTCAATGAAAATTGACAAACCTCAAAGTGAGAAACGTGTCAGGAATTAACTCTTCAGTTCTACTTGGCCACAGAGTATCAGAGAATTCAAATTCTGGGCCCCATACCAACACCCCCCACTGCCCAATGCCCCAGCCCTTTCCCGCCCCCCCCCCCCCCCCCCACACCTTTGCAGATGTAACCTACTTTTGTAGATTCACACGAATAGAAGATGGATAGGACATTTCTTTTTGAGAGAGAGTAGCATTAATTCTTGCTCTTTCATTATGTAAACACAAAATAAATTACATTGTATTTTTTTAGAGAGAATAAAAACTGAAATATAGAAAGTGTCTAATTGGAATTTAGTCTCATCAACTTAAATAAAAAAATAATTTGGGAAATAGAGTAAAAGTGTAAACCACAAAAAGAAAAAGGGAAATATTTAGCATGTAAAATCTAATGAGTTTTCTAGCTGAGCAGCTGCAGATAAGCAGAACAATATGTTAGAAGTGTTAAATTGTCTTGTAGAATATTGGCAACATTGTTAGATTTTCAAAAGAGAGTAATGATCTTGAGTGTCTCAATTCTGTTTTTTTAATGAGGTTTCTTACAGGAACCATAAATGTTCACCCACCCTCCAAAAAACATATCTTCCTTTTAATCAGGATAGACATGAACTGCTTATATTCAATAATTCTACAATTCAGCTCTGAGTGGAATCACTTTATCTGTAATTAATGAGATTTCAGTAACCTTATTAGAATTCCATATTTTCCTGTATTTAGTATTTATAAGCAACACTTAGCAGGGAAAGATTGCTTAACTTGTGATCGGCATCAGCACCAATCAAGACCTACTTCAATACTAGCAAACCAGAGCAAAGAATAAGATGTGTGGTAAACAAAATAAATCCAGTGTTTTCTGAGGAACTCCAGCAATGTCAGATGAAGGGGAAGTACATGTACATTCACACCAGAGGTATGTGGTCTCTCTAAACTACGAAGACTAAAAACACCAAATAAGCACCAGTTGAGATGTCAAAGAAAGCAGCTGATACAGAAACACAGAAAAGGTGGGATGCCAGCCATGCTTGTCAGGTCATCGTATACCATAACAGGATGTCCCATACAAAATTACTAGGTCTGTCCAAAACAACCAAGCAAAACAAAACCACAACAACAAAAACAACAACAACAAAACAAACAAACAAAAAAACCAACCAAAACAAAACCCCAAAAAAACCCCAAACCAACCAAGCAAAGAAAAAAAACCAATGAGAGGGCTTTGCATATTTTTTGTAGTAACTGTCTACTTCTCCCAGTGTTTAGTATCCCACATGTCCTCAACTAGTGCAGAGCAGACTGGTCCAGAGTTAACTGTATTTCACATACAATAAATCCAAAGAGTAGACTTGCAGTGTGTGTACTCTAATGTATCTTTGCCCATATTTACTCACATTTGAACACCTGTAAATCTTTTGCATCTCTGATATAAAAAGGATTCTCTCTCTCTTTAAACCAGCTTTCTTAAATTGTCTTAATAAGATCATATTGCTTCAGCAAAAACATTAAATGGAGCCTTGTTCAGACTAACTTCCATCTAATTTGTGCTTTGGCATTGCAAATAACCAAATATCCCAGGACACTTTGAAGAAAGAGTCAGAAGACCTATCACAGGAACCAGCACGGAAAGGAGACAGGCTTATCTAGTATTTGCACTTGATTATGAACTTCTATTATCAGACAAAACTTCTTATCAGGGTTTTTGTACAACTATTGTCCAACAACTGCAGGATGGGGAAGAAAAAAAAATAAATTCATGAGGGCTGGTAATAGCTAGGAGCATTCATCAAGCAGATCAAGTACAAGCAGCTATCACTACTTGCCACAGCTCAAAAAAGTTAAGCCTCATGCCCTCACATGAGATGGCAAGCTCTGCAGCAGTTCCCCCGAGGATACAGTTCCAACAACAAGTATCATGCTCAGAAAACAGCTTTTCACAAGCCAGCCTTTGAATCTTTGCTCCAGAGCTCATCCACTGCATATTTAAGCCATGCTACTGGCAGGAGAATGGATGGGAGTACATCCTTTGAAGTGTGTTCCCAGGTGGTATGTGTGAATGGAAATTCACATGTCAGAGGCCTTGTTTAGAATTACACATTTTTTTTCAAATTTAAACACTGTGTGAAAAAAATTCCTATCTGGAAATGAAGATTTCAGTGTTAGTGGCAGAGTCAGTATGTTTACACAGATGAACACAACAGGTGTGATCCACCACTGCCCATTCCAAGCTGCCTAAGCACAAGGCAGCTCCATCCACAAACCATATAACTACAGAAAACGCAAGCTGTCCTTTTTCATGGTGTCTTTAGGATGACAGCTATGAGAACCAGAGATGCTTGCTTCTGACCAGCTTGGAGCAAAAGGAGAATGAGCTAAAGGCCATCTGTTTCTGCCTGTGGAAACATTTACTTAAATGTTATGTCTCTGGACTTGATCATGCTTTTTAAGTTCACTGATCTTAGTAGTGTCAGATCAGGCCATATCACCATTTTTCTGTGTCTTACTATCCATGTGCCTCTCCAGGTGGCCCAATAGCCTATGCCCACTACTTTATCAATGCTAGTAGCCTCTGTATCTCAGTCTAATAGCTAACTCTGTGTTTTCTCCATATCATGTTCTCTGCACAGAGTGCTGTCCTGAGTCGTTCTGCAAGTTCATTGTCCTACATTCTCTTAAGTCTGTCCCTCAGACACACTCCTTTCACAATAGCTTAATAACATCAGCCAAATAGGACATACACCCTAATTAGAATAAAAAAACAAACAAACAAAACCCCTTGCCTGCATTATACCAAACACCATCCCTTGCCAATTGACCACATAATCTTATTGTTGTTCCTCCTGTCGTTCCTCACCACCTTATTACTCAACAATTATTCAGTGTCTATAATTAGTTCACACTGCTGCAACAGGAGATACTAACTCAGCTCCTTAGGCCTGTCTGAACATTTCCTGAAATCAGAAGGGGTTTGCAGAGGACAGGAACCACTGGTGGCAACTGCTTGGCAAGTGCCTCAGGAGAAGGGATCTCTTATCCTTTCTCTCAAAAAAGACGCTTAGCCACCCATAGAAATCACCCATGCTAGTCACATTCCAAAAGATCTGCTATCTCAGGCCCTCACCTAATTAGAGTACTGGCAACAAATATAGCAAATATTTCCTAGTGCAGTTCTGATATCAGTGGAACTGTTAATGTGACACAGGTAAGCATGATTTACCTATAATAAGCACCTACAGCAACAAGGAGTGTCTATTCAATCTAAATTAGGTAATGATTTCACATTCCTTTATTTTTGGAAAGTGTTCATCATAGACAGAGATTCCTTCTTAAATTGAGACTAGTAAGTAAAATTCAGCAAAAAGTATAAAAATTCTTTACATTTCTTTACTGCTCTATTCAGAAAAGAAGTCAAATCTGTGCTGCAATTTGCTGTGCAGTACCTGAAATACTACAAGGTTCCTCCTAAATTTAACTTAAATATGTGCTATGGATTTAGTTACCCCCAGATATTAGTAGGTAGAGTCATTTTACTTGTTCTCTGCACTTGCTATAGTCTTCCTTTGTAAGCATTCTTGAAAGCATGAGATTTAAAGGACTTAGAGTTTTATGGTTGTTTTACATCTGTTCACTAGTAGAAAACATTGGATAACTGATCCCTTCTTCTAGCAAACTCAGAAAGCCTTTTATAAGCATTGTGGAAATTAAAGCTATGAAAATGCTCTTTCTTTAGACCGTCAAAGAGAGAATTAATGACATTTTTAAAAGTCTTTTAAATGGCAGACAATATACGGAGTACATTTTCCTCCATTTTCTAGTTTAGCAGAGTCCAAATTGCTTAAAAAAACAGCATTTATAAACCCCTGCTATAGAACATAACTACAATTGCAATGTTCAATAAATACTCAACCGTAGAATAAGGTAAAAAAAGGTTATTCATACAACATGAACTAGTCACATAATTACAGGATCATCCTTTGTTTTTCCAAGACCCTAGTTTCAGTAACTCCAGAGCATAAATTAATTGTTTGTGGAAAGAATTGGGGTTAAGCAGAAAATGCGATGTATGGCATGGTTTGTTTGTTTTGGGTTTTTTCCTCCTCCAAAAGCAAGGTCATCTCTAGCTGCAAGTTCCTCATCCTCCAGGTTCTTACTTGACCCCAGGACCTGATTAGGAGACATGTTGAATGAGAGGAGTAGTAATTAATACAAGTAAGAGCCCTGAGTATTTGAGAAACACTGAAGAAAAATATCTCTAAGTGATAGACAAATTCCCTCTGAGCTCTGTTTTACTTTTGCAAAATGGATGTACTACTGCTCCTTATCCAACAGGCTTGTCCACAAAGAAGTATGTTAGTCTCTAGGAAGAATTTGTCAAGTGGGAAGCCATGCAGCAGGGCCCCTATATATTAAACAGGCTCCCATGAGGACCTTCAGCACTCCAGGTATGTGTTGGGTGGCTAAAACATTCAAGAAGTGTAACCAGACTGAGTCACAGAGACAATGATGCTACAAACTCTTACTTCGGGCAATGCCCCTGTTTCATGTTGGTGACTTGTTATTCTCTTTACATAGCTGTATTTCCAATTTCTGCACACCCTGAAATCTGTTTATGCCATAAACTGTCTTCTGTGTGTTTCAAATAGTTCAGATTATCTGAGATCTGTATGCCAAATTTGTGATATATGGGTACACAGGAAATATTAAGGCTCCTGCTGTGTGGTATATGTGCTGTTGCTGTTACTAAGGTTATCTAACATATGGGTTTTTTCCCCTGCTTCTCCAGTTGCACAGTTGCTGCATGATGCAAAGTTAGGCAGAAACTAGTAAAATCAGGAGACAGGAGGCTTACTGTTTTGTTTTTCAGTTTACTTTTCTTATTGAAGGATGGACACTCACAATTACCTTCTACTGGTGTCCTGGTTTGAGCCAGGATGAAGCCAATTTTCCTTTTACGGCTTTTTTTTTTTCCTTCAGTAAGCTTTCTTTTAACTAGGAACAAGTGTTCCAGCTAGTGGACTGATAACACTGGAATGTTTATGTTACTGCTGAGATGCCAAGGTGCTTTGTTCTGCCACCTCAGATGCTACAGGGAGGAGAAAAGTCACATCTGCAGCCTTCCTGCAGGGAGGAGTGGACTAGACAGACAGCAACATTGACCACAGGATTCCATTCCATAGATCTACATAAGCTCAGTGTAAGGTCAGAGATCATGGAAGTCAACTTCCTTCCTGCCTCTTCTGCCCTTCTCTTCCATCCATGGCTGGCATCCAGGGAGGACTCAGTCTATCCATCACCATTGATCCCTAGGCTCGTGTGTTCCTGACCCTCATAACTCTGCCCTCAGCTCCTGCCTGCTCTGCCACTCTCTCCAGCAGCGCTCCGGGACATTTCGGGTCTGCTCACAGCTCAGGAGAGTGCCCTGGGAGCTGCTGGGGATGGGGAGAGGCAACAGGGGTTTGCACATTCCTGAACACATTTGTATATAATTGTACATATTTTCTTATTAGTAGTATTTAATTAAAGCTGTCTAGCTTAGTTTTCAATCCAGAAAGTCTCTCTCTCTTAATCCTCTCTCTCCTTCCCTGCCTCGGTGGGAAAGGGAGGGGATCGAGAGCACTGTTGTTGCTGGTTGAATTGCTGATCCTGTGTCAAACCGTGACAACTGTGCTTCTACATCTGAAGTTGTCTGAAAAGGGAAATCTGAGGCAAAAGAAGCAATGTATTAAGAAAACACTGATTTCAGTTATTATGGATAAATTAGAAAATAGAAGCATTTTGTTTGTCATTTATGGAGATGGGTAATGAAATGAAAGCAGCAACGACCAAAAAGTGAAAAAACACACTATGGTGAAATACTTAGAGACAGGAAGCTCTTTCCATTGCAAGAAGTGATACAGAACAGGTAGAGTACAGCACACAAAACTCACAATTCCCTATCACTGCTGAAAGCTTAGGTTCAGAAAATCCACAGTTGGTTCTAAAAAAGCCACCCGTAACTCACACATCTCAAGCAACAACCATCAAATCCCCGGTGTCCCACTCCACATAGTCCCTGACCTGTCTAGAGCCCAGCTTCATGGAAACAGGGTGTTTTAGTTGCCATGCCTGTTGTTTAGTCATTACCCCTGTTCCCTCTGAAGACTTCCAGCAAGGATACCAATTAGTGCAAATGGCTTGTAATTAGTAGTGATGATTTTTGTAATGTGGATACCTTCTCAGTATGAACAGGAATGAGCCACCAACTCATTTCACATGGTCCACAGGCAACCATCAGGACGTAAAGATTTGCAGTTAATAAAGGCCCATGTGAGAATGAAACCAGTGACTCAGAGGAGCAATGCATTATCTTGCAATACTAGTCCCCAGTGCTAGCGCCCCTAATCTAACTGGATCTTTGTTAATCCTTTGTCTTACTGAGAATATTAAAATTTTCTAAACACTTCATGTTTAATTTCCTCAGAGATGCATATTGTGTGTAATAAGTGTGCTGTCTCATGACACAGCACCTTCTCCATTAAAGGGAAGGTAATTCACTCTCCCTGCATGCCTGCTGCTTTTGCCTGTTCCACTCTGGTCCATCTCCGCCTGCCAGCACCCTGCCTGTGTCTCCTGCCTTCACTTTTGCACCGTTAATCCTCCCCTTGACCTGCTTCAATACTGCTCTCTCAGCTCCTTTGGCAGCAAATGTGGAAGGCTACAGATAAGGAAGTTTAAGTATCTTCCTTCTGTTGTCACATACATTTAATATGGAAAGACTCTAATTTTTCTGGGATTTTGAATTTATCCACTTGACACGTTCCTTTCTTTTTTTCTTGATTCCTGTTGCTGTCTTCTCTCTGGTCACAACTTTCTTCCCTTGGTATTTCACCCCAGTCTGTGCCCACTTTTATCACTAGTGCAGCATGACAATTGTTTTCTCTGTCATCTCCTGTCCCCTGAGAGTGCTGTCTTTAACAGCTTTCTTTGACACAAACTCATTAGTTGATATCCGGGCTCACTTCCCTGCTGAAAACACATGAACTCCCACTTACTTCTTCTTCTTCCCTTTTAATGACTGATAATGGGTCAATTCCTGTATGGCTTTTATTTCCTATTGGTTTCTTCTCCAAAGACACCTCTTTTCTGACCCTCCCAGCCCCGCTGTGACCCTCATCTGTGTGTCAAAGGTGGCTGAAAGTGAGCCTCCTCTGCCCTGGGCCTGCTGCAAGGCCTCTCCTGGGCCTGCCCCAGGCCTTCTCCGGGCCTGAGCCTGCAGCAAGACCTGTCCCAAGGCTGTCCCCAACTCCTCCAGGCCTGCTGTGAGTCCTGCCTCAGGCCTGCCTGCTCCTCCACCAAGCACTTCGTCTGACTCTCTCCTTCCTCCCTGCCTTCACTTCCTTCACAACACGTTTGCTCTGGGGGAGGATTCAAAACAGGTGCCTCTGTGTCACAGGAGCTCCTCTCTGCTGGCTGCCCCAGCCAGCCCTTCCCACATGTTCCCTTCCCACAGCTCCCTCCCCTGAGTCATGGCTCTCCACCACCTTCCCTTCCTCCTGGTGTTATGAGCTCCCTCACTTTTTCCAGAGCCCCTCTGTAAACCCACATGTTCCCACATACCCTCTGTGTCATGACTCACCCTCCCAAGCTAACCTTCTAATTATTTATAATTAACAATAACAAGAAGGAACTGACATGATGTAGAGATGATCAGCTGTAAGGATGAGAAGCTCAGTGTAAATGCTTAGAGAGACAGAAACAGCATAATATACTCCTGAATAATCCTATAATCACTCTGTGTACATTCTCCTTCCCATAACCTCTGCCTGACACTATCACACCCTGTGCCCTGTTACAAGATACCTAACCTCGACTGTAAACAGAGACCATCCAGTTTTATTTCCATAGGTGCTCAACACTAATAGAAGTCAGGATATTTGAAAATCTGGCCAGCTTCTTTCATTTGCTATGTAAAATTTCATACACAACTGTTGCAGCCTGTGCTAATATATAATAAAAGCATTTAAATCAGCATGAGCTTCTCTCAGCTGCCTTGGGTTCCCTGTACTGAAAAGTCCAGCCTATCCTGTTCTAACCACTTATTTTACCTTTCATGCATTTTTCACTGCAGCCATCCCTGACTTAATGTGATGGCAGGCATGAGAAGCTGGCCTTCAGGATGAAAAGCGATTTCTTTTTTTTCCCTTAGATTTCCTTGTTGATGGCATAACCTTCTTTTCACTCTCATTTGACTATGCTGCTCTGCCACAGCTTACTTAACGCCCTGTACTTCCCCCTTCCCCTCCCACCAGAATCAACAGTCTTCATCTGCTGGACCGAGTTCCACTACAAAAGCCCGGTCTCTTTCTCTCCTCCAGTGAATGCCAATCCAAACCTGTAAATGTCCTTTGAACTTTTCAATGTCTTTATTCATAATACATAAGGAAAAAAGACTTATCACCATAAATTATAAATTACAGAGTCCACTTCTAAGAGCAGAAAATTTCATACAAGTAGAAATTTTGTGAATTGTCAGAGTTTAACTAGCACTTTGATTCTAATGCTTGTCTCTGTGAAATCAGTGTTTGAAACATGAGCATGACCAGGTGAGGTCCTCCTGAGTGCAGTAAGATTAAGAAGGTGACCTCAGAGCTTCTTTTAGTCGTCTTGTTAACTCTTTTGATGTGGTGGCTATTTCATGTTAAATGCTGTGAACTAACCCCTTCAGAAGAATGATCCACAGGAATAATGTCCAAGATGACCAGGTTCTAAAAGGGTTATTTGAATTACCATAGCACTTTGAAGTAATCTTTTTCAGACCTAGCTGTGTCATAGGTTATCAGCCCCAAAGGTCTTAAATGCAGATAAATAATTGAAATGAGCTTGTGTTTATTCTCCAGGGTGATATCCTGAGAAAAAAAAAGAACAGAAAAGCAGAGGGAGCGCTGAAAGAAGATCTTCAGGAAAGGAAAAAGGATTACCTCTAATAGTAACAGTAGTATAGCACTAAATATGCTGTGGAGCAAGTATCTAATTTTTGTTTGTTTGTTTGTTTTAAAGACAGTCGTTGAATTAAGAAGAATTTTAATCAGAACTATTTATCCATTCAATATCTACGGTCAGTGTATGAGTATTTTTCTGGACTAAGTCTGGCAGGTCAGCAGAGAGATCAGGATTTTTCTATGGTGGGAAGACTACAGAGGTTGTCCTGAAGTCATTGGGAAGGGTTAGTGAGGAGGTAGGGAGCATCATGCATCTTTGAGGCTCTGTGCTGACTAGTGGTTCCCTCCACCTCCTTTTGTCCACCTCTGCCTAAGATTCTCCAGGTATGGAGAGACACCCACCTACTCATTCCCAGAGCACACTTGTTCCACCCTCTCCTTAATCTGACTGTTGAAATTATCAATGGAAAATTAGCAGTCAATTGAAGATCATTCAAGGTAACTAAGGGAGGCAGAACATGGACTGATCTTCATTTCTGGTCTGCCACAAAAGAAAATAGCATTATATTCTGGTAAACTGCTGGGGAGTTCATTGTGTCTGTCCACTCAGAATCCTTCATGGAGGCAACTATGAAGTATCTTACTGCTTTTTAACCTCTAAGGAAAAAGTCTTCAGTAATTCCTTAGCAAATCTCGTTTGGCATCAGTAAATGCCTCTGTATAAGGTACTGTTGATTGAATTATGTTCCTATCATGACAGTTTATGGTGTTTCTTCAAATATTAAGTAGGAAAGAGCAGTAAATAGTCAACCACTACCTCCCCTCTTCAGATCATATCTACATGATATGGACAATGTAAAATGTTTTTTTCCCCATGATCTCATGCTAGAAAAAAACCCCAACTAAACAACGAACAACAACAGTTTCAAAGTTAGCCTGATTCTATGTCAGTACAACAGAATATTTCAAATCAATTTTGTTTCCATACTGAAGCTAATTTACACAGATAAATCCCAGAGGCTAAATATTTATATTTTATTATAATAACTGTCAAACACTGATTAACAATTATATTTGTTTTGAATACTGAATATTTAAAAGGAGTTTAACCTCTTAATTTGTATGTATTGGTCTACCATTGTGATAATTCAAAGACATGTCTGCCACTATTAATAAGGCATAAAGAGTATAAAATCAGACCAAAAGAAAAAAACTATGGTATGCAGCTAGTTGGGAGTCCATAATTACCTATAAGAACCTTCAATACTCTTTTTTTAAAATTCACATTTACATTTAGAATTCATCTAATCAGTTAGGAAACTGGAAGTTTTCAATGGGCAGCTGAAGGATCATTCTCCAGTCTGACTGTTCTCAGAAGGAATGAAATAGCTTTCACGTGACTGAATCTTTTTCTAGTTTCCTAAGTAACCTGGACAACCTGTCAGAAAATGTGTTCAGTATTGCAGAGTAACGTCTCATGTACAATATATTAATTGATTTAATGAAACTGAATTATTTCAGAACACCATAAATGGATTACAGAATGTCCTAGAACAACGAGTGACTAGTGGCATCACTGGGTTATACATTATATTAAAGTTAAAGCATGACCTATTTGAATTGTTTCCTTGACTTGTTTGCTACTGGCAGGTTAGAGCACCAAGCTGTACAAGTATGTATCTAGATTTCCAAAAACATAGTTTAAGAATTGATAACAATGTTTTGATAAGAGTAGAAGACATAATTTTTTTCCTTGGCTATGTAATGTCCTTTGTCACCACTCATACCTGGAAAACCTATGTGCCAACTTTCATCTAATCCTTTAATCTCCACATTTTCATTCAAGCACATATGCTCCTAAACTAAACTCTTATGATATGTTTGCTCTTGTTTTCAATAGAAAAGACTAGGGTCACTACCTGACGAGCATAAAATCCAGACCATATATTTTTCCTTCAGGAGAAGATAAGATATTTGTTAGATAGTGGACTGGACAAGTACTTTTCTAATATTAATCTTCCCATATGCAGAATTATGACAGGAATGTTACGTGATTGGGTAAAGGAGGTCAATTAGCACAACAGAGTGTCTTATTTAAGACTGGATCCACCCTAGGAAAGAATTTCAAGACCTTTGTTCCTAATGCAAGTTCTTTTACTACAGATTTTAAAGCATCCTAACCTCCTTGGGCTGAAGGACTAGAGCAAAGACAGTGTACTTTGAAATGGATAGCTCTCCTTAACTTGATGTAAACACCTCTTTTATTTTGTAATAGGAAAATAAAAAGTGAGGTAAAGATACACAGGACTAACCAGAAAGATACAGAAGACTTTAGAAAGCACCAAGCATCCTGGTACCACACATACACATTACATTAAAATAGCTGATTCACCTAACTGCATTTCAGTGAGGTGCATTGCAACTGTCCACAACCATGTAACATCCTGCAATAGCATTTGGGGCCTTTACATCCATCCACTTTTAAACACTCTGCACTTGAACTTCATTTCTTTGCTTACACCAGCCTGAATTTCAGCCATAGAAACATGATTTTGATACTCAGAGAAATTATAGCAGCTGAAGTAAAGATCAGACCTTCTCCAACACAGACAGTCAAACAAAGAACTGTTTTTCATTTGAAGAAGTACTACAGCTCAAGTTCTTTTTGTGTTTCAAACGTACACAAACTGTATGCTCACTGCTGCCATAAACAAAAAGTGAGATCTTACTTTGTAAGAAAACAGGGCTCAACAGTGGCTGTATGTGTGTAGCAGAATTAAGTAAGTCATGGCCTCCCAGGAATAAAATCAATCATTATCCTTTTAAGAGAGCAGACAACTGGTAAGTTGAATTGTGCTCACTATAGCAAGTATACATTTAACTTCACTGAGCTGCCTAGTTACATTATTGAATTCATCTCAAGAACTCAATTAGGTCTTCCTGTCTAGACTTGAGAAGTAAATAAATATTACCTAAAGCATGGTATTCAATAGAAGAAAAGCAATCACACTTAGCACACTTGATGCAAGTTGAAGCAAGCCAGTGACACCTTCCCTGCTCACTACTTTGGGTCGACATCTGTATTTTGTTTAGTTTGCACTTTATTACATTGACTGATGCTCCTTACATTCACCTGCTTTGATTGAAATGCTGATGGCAATTGAGGTCTGCTTTTTGGAACACACGTCATTCAGTTACATGAAGATTAATCCAAATAAGTAATTGAATTACTGGTTGCTGCTGCATCAGAACAGTTGCTTGAAGAGTGCTATGTAGTATCTGGAGAAATAATCCCAGCTCCCAAGTAGACATTCTCCCCTGCACTGAGTCATGAGTGCATCTGTTTGCATAGTTTAACTGACAAATGGCATTGCCATCAATTTAGGAAAGCAATCACTCTAATAAGTGTACACTTACTACCAACAGGATCACACTAAGCAGCAGGCCGTCCTTATGCTGTTTTGAGCTACTTTACAGAGAATTTACAGCAGAGCTATATGGTCTTAACACTTGTTGTCTCATGTTACCAACTCAGTACTGTAAGCCCAAAGTTCATACTCTGTTAGTCTTTTATCTTCTCCAAAAATCTGTTTTTACTTTACTGGGGCTTCCATATAACCAAGGGCAGAAAGACACATACAATAAAGCACAGTAAGAGGGTCAGTGATAGGTATGGATAATTAATTCTACCATTGAGGTGTCAGAATACTCCAGTTCCTTGGGGAGTAAGAGCAATACTTCCACAGCAATTAAGAGAAGGAAGCTTATATAGCTCATTAGTATACCTGCTGTCCACTGAGTATCATCCAGAAGTAAAATGTTTTTCTCACTCAGTGTAAAGCATCAATATCAATTATGGGATGTAATATCTTGATCCATACGTTTGTTTTTAGCCCCTAGGACAGTAACGGTGTCAAGGCCCACATCATTATTCTGCAAGTTCCACCAGCAGTTGCTTTAGGGTTACTGCTATAATTAGCAGCAGCATATTGGCTCTTGTGACTACAAGCTTACAAGGACATGTACAAACTGCTCTATGGTAAAGCCTGTCATTCATACCCTGACCTGTAGCAGACTTTTAAAAAACAGCATAAGGATAGCAGACCTGCAAGAGTTTTTGTAATGCAAAGCAAAGCATACTAAATTGTATTGTAAAAAGAGTGGAGAATGATGCTTCAGATTTCTAGTCTTTTTATTGCCAACAGATTTGTATTTCAAATGCCAAGGTCCAAAAAAAGTGTTGTGTAATAAATACTTCACTTTAGGCTGTAATAAATAAAAAAAAATATTAACAAGGAATGCACTTTGCCAGCCACAAGTGTGGGCATTTTTGAAAAATAAGGAAAAAAAGAAATATGGCCATAGTTCACAGTTAAGCAGCCAGAAGCTGCTTATTACAGCTATTCCATAACAATGGAGCTATCCCCATCCCTCCCTTTTTAGATGCATATTCACAGTTTAACTCTATCAGAAATGGTCTCTTACAGAGCAACCAGTCATACTCTGCTTAGAGTTCAAGTCAAAAATATCTCTAACACATACATGAAGCAAGGAAAACTATGGTCCGAAGAACTCCTTGTCACACCATTTTAGTCCAACAGTAGGCTTAGGCTTCTGTCTGTCTAAATAGGTGTGTGCCCAGCACACTAGGACAGTCAAGTTTTCGTACCACCACACATCCATCACCAACATTCTAGTTGCTCCACCATCTCCACTGTAGACTTCAAAGTAACCAAGAAGGTCCATTTGCTTCAAGTCACTCCCTTCAGTTACATCGCTGCAGCAGCATGTTCAGAGCATATTCCATTCTCTGTTTTAGTTCCAATGAGCATCCGGAAACCAGAAGAGTTTTCAGACGAAACGTTGTAGACATCCTCTCTTCATTGATGTAGGTAAGGAGATATTCCTCACTCTGATTGCAAATGATGATTTTTGTGTGATCATGATAGAAGTTGACCTGCAAAAGAGAAGCAAGTTCTTGTTTGTACACTTTCTCCTTTCAGTTTGGGGCACTTATAAAGCTTAATTGCAGTAAAGTATTTTAGAAACATTTTCTCCAGTGATGCTACCAAACTTACTTGGAACGTGCCATCATTGAAGAGCATCATTAATGCTTTATCAGATTTAAGCCACTGTAGGAGGTAAAGCCTGGGCCTGCGTACATCTGTTAGGCTGGGCAAATCTCCTCCCTAGGAAAGGGAGCAGACACTGTTTAGCACCTAGTTCATATTTACTGCATTTTTACAGCCCAAGATCCAGAATGTGCTGAACTTACATCCATGAGGTTCTCTTCCATGTAGTGAGAGAAATACTTCAGTACAGTTACTTGGCTAATGAACTGTTCAGGAGCCTCTGTGGCTGAGAACACAGAGCACTGACCTAGCTCAGCATAGTAGTGGACGGTCCTGTTGGAAGAGAAAGACAGAAAGGAGGTTACAGATGACATAAAAGTATTTAATGCTTAAACAACCTTAGTGAGTTGCCGTTTTTTGTATTCATTCTTACTTTTTGTCTGGCAGAAGGCTCATATGCGCCCCATTGTTGAAAAGGACACCAACAGTGTGGTCTGACAGCTGGTACCCAAAGCCATACTTGTTAGAATAGTCCACCCATTTTGTAACCCACTGGAAGGATGTTGTCAGCTGTTCTTTGGGAATGCTGTCTGCTTCTGGCATGTTCTCCAGGCATCCTCGCAATACCCTTGCAACTGTATCAGCAACGCTTCCCATGGTACTGTCTTCCAGGCCTTAAAGAGAAGGATTATTAGACTGATGAGCATACAGAGAGCAGGCTTTAGTTCTAAACCTTTCAGTTATCTAGACTGTAATTTAAAGAAGTTTAGCCTTTATGGCTTTCCAGTTTTAATTCTTCTAAAATATTAGCTGTCAAATTTAGAGCATCAAAAATAGGGGTTGGAGAGGAAAGCAGCTGTTTGTTTCAAGCTTCTAAGTCTGAGACATAAAGAAGGTAAAGGTGGGATTTAGGATTAGAGACTACATTTTGCTGCACTTACATTCACTGCTACTGCTGCAGCTTCCCAAAGTTCCTCTGACTATCATCCGAATAGAGTCTCCAATCTGCTTAGTTTCTGGTAAAGCTCCTGGCTTCACTACTGTTGTAATAAAAGGCTGGATCTCCTTGGAAGAGATGTCAGACATGTAAACATCAAACGTAACACAAAACAAGGCTTACATGCAAATTTTGCAAGCTTCTCCTGTCTCTTAACAAATGGTAAATTCTAGGGAAACTGGTATTAATGTTTCCAGCTAGTACAAAGAGATAATCTTAGACTGAACTTAAAGCACAGCAGGTCTTTCCATTCTTTAGATCTTTAATTTGCATCTTACTAATGCTAATAATCAGTCCTCTGCTCCCCCGCCCTAGCAAGAGAAAACTGTGTGCAGGTCTGAACACCAAATGATAAGAGATAGATCTCAACAATATATTTTTTAAGAAGTCTTAGTTGATAATAAACTGAAGCCCTGTATTTGAAATATTGGGAAAGTGCACATGGCAGACAAGTTACCACACAGACAACAACGGAGTCTAGGCAGATACTGTAATTACTCTAAAGCCAAATTTATATTCACCCTACAAAGACTACCATACATTGGTGAAGCCTGGTTAAGCCCTCTTTAAAGCAGCTCTGCTAATCATTTGAGCTTGATTATGCTGTGTACAACCCCAGCTCCAATATACAAGTCAAATGTAATTTAATTATTGCTACCCCACCCAACTGTGATTGGATTTGAATTGAACTGCACTTGCATTTACCTCCTCTGTTCTGTGTTTGTGGGGCTGCTGGGTTATCGATGTCTTCTTCAAATCATGCCTGAGCTTGTAGATTTCTTCATCTTCTTTAGGTAGTCTGTCTGTAATACCAGAAAAAATACTTAATGCTGCATCTGGAAGAGCTATTCAATAACAGAAAGCCTAACAAGTTAGCTGCAGAAAGCATATTGTCTCCCTCCAGTAGCTTCCTCTGAACAAGCCATAGTCTCCCAGAACAGCAGTGCTATTATACGCAGATCACTAAAAGGCTAAACTTTGTATTAGACACTACAGACAAGCAGCTAGGCAATACGGATTGTCAGTACGTCACAGGAAGAGATGATTTATGTAAGTTGGCGTAAGTTGCAGGCTACCATCCATACGTATTGATAAGGAGGTCAAAACTAACCTAGGGAAGGTCTGAGAGAAATACAAGTGCTCCATTACTATCGCATAGCTGTACATTACTACTATGGCATTGATGTCAGACACAAGTTTCAAGCATAGCTATAATCCACTTACTATGTGCATCGAAGTATCTGGCTTTATCCTTTTTACCACCAAAGAGAGCAGCAGCTGCTTTTTTGAAGAAATTTTTAGCAGGACTTGTCAAATGGAAATCAGGAACACTGTGACAACAGCTAGCAGAAAGTCTATCAGGTGTAAAACCCTGTGGAAATAAAATATTTTTCAGACCACAGAGTGCATTTTTAGGGTGAATAAGCTTTCAGCCAGAACACTAGACAGAACAAACCTGTAAGAAAAATTCATGTTGAATTATTTCATCTAAAGTGGGCCGGTCTTCAGGATTTTTTGACAACATGCTAGCTATTAAGTGTTTCGCAGGGGCCAAGAGAGATGAAGGCAGACTGTATCTTGCTTCCCTTATACATCTGTATGTTTCCTTCAGATTTGTGGTCTCAAACGGGGGTCTTCCCAGCAGCATTGTATACCTGCTCAAAACCAAAGGAAAACAATTTTACTGTTTTACACACCCACAATACTTATCTACAACTACTGAAAAGGCTTTGTCTGTCTCCTAACACAAAGGAGAATTTCTGCACTTGAGCTAGACATGTATAAAGGGCTGCAAACTGATGCAGTACTGCATCCCCCCTGAACTCTTAAAAAGGCTAAGTTAGTGATAGAAATATTTCATTTCAAAAGCAGTGAAGTACTTACATTACACAGCCTAAGGCCCAGATGTCAGATTCACAGCCATGCCCTTGTTTGTTGAGGACTTCTGGGGAAAGGTAGTTTGGTGTGCCACATATTGTTCTGCAAATCAAAGAGACCATGGAGCTGGTTAGTATTTCAAATAGAAAGAGAAGAGAAGCTATTTTTCACAGGGCATGTTTTCCTCTCAAATTCAGACAAAAACCTAGACACTCCTGAAGTGGAGCTGTATGAACATTAATAGTGTAGACTCGTTTCATGGTGTCCTCATGATACACGAACAGCAGACTTAATATCTGCACTACTTGTCAGTCAGGTATCCCGCCTCTAGCATGTGCCATTATTCAAATGCTCAGAGGAAAGCAGAAGTCAAAGCACAGGAGCCTGTTTTCTAGAAGGGGAAACTTGATTCCAGAAGCAAATAGTTTTTGCTATGGAACAGGATTTCTCGTTTCTAAATTAATCTGGTTTCATTTACAACTAGACTTTCCATTTGCTGATGATCCTACCTCCTCCTGTGCTCCAGTGGTTCCAGCCTAGCTGCCAAGCCAAAGTCACCCAGTTTCAGTTCCATGTTCTCATTAATGAAGAAGTTACCTAGCAAACAGAGAAATTCCAGTTAGCCCTTTTCTTGCAAGGTAGGAATGCATTTGCCACAGGTGCTGAGTCATACTTTGTTCAAAGCCAGAAGCTAGCCAAGATTTATTTTTTTTAAGTAGGAATGCTCAATGTCATCCCTTAAGCACTCCAAATTTCCACTGTAAAGACAGACTGAACTGATTCTTTTTAATTAATCTATCACCATACATAATGCTGACAGGGCTGGAGGAGTGTGTTTTGAAGTCGGCGAGGAGCAGAACTTACCCAGTTTAAGATCCCTGTGCAAGATTTCCTGTTCATGAAGATACTTCAGCCCTGACACAATTTGCCTGAGGTAGTATCGTACTTCTGGTTCCGTCAATACCTTCCTTGCTTTTAAGATGTGAGCCATTGACTGCAGAGGAAAAACAAAGGCAGGAATATTATGAACATTCAGGCACAAGATTCACCTTAAGCAAAAGTAAGTCAATGTATAGAGAAATGACAACTAAAAAAGCCACAAAAAATACATTTTACACATCACAAGTTTACATTAGTTACAGATGCCAGGTAAGTAAATACTGGATTTCTCCCTGTTGATATTCACCCTTCTACTGCAGTACTCCAGAAGAATGTAAATATTCTCTCTGTCTTCAAAGTAGTGGTAAAACTGCACAACATGTCTATGATTAAGCATTCTGTGCAGCTCAATCTCTTTGTCAATCTGAAGAGACAAGAGGGAAAAAAAAAAAACCTGTTGTTAGCCTTTAGTCCATGAGGTTGAGCAGACAGCTCTATTAGAACCGTTTCGGTGGAAAGGCTGGGCAATCCAGCACACAAAGAGAAAAGGAAAAAAACGTCATTAATGCACACAAACCTTTTCTCTTTGATGAGGTTTTGCTACTCTGCTGTGAGGAATGATTTTTGCAGCATAAACTTTATTTGTTGTCAAATCTGTCATCTCATAACACTTGGCAAATCCACCCTAGAGAGACACACGAGAAAAAGGCAATTATGGAAGGTATGAAAGAAGTCCCACACTTAGTCATGCACCAGCTCATGTATTAGTCAAGGAGCCCAACTTCTATTGTACAGGACAATTCGACAGAACGCAGGTCGTAAGTTCATCGCCTATCTGAAGGTTCGCGTTGCGGCTCCCCCTGCCCTCCCCCCCCCCGCCCTGCATGCAACACCAAAATAATTTTTGCAGCCTTTCCCGAGCTGAAAGCACGATTCCGCTTGTATGTAGGCGCAGAGATAAACCGGGGAAAGGAACGGTGCTCGACCCCACTGCATGTGGATCGAGGCAGCACAGCGGCAAATGGGCCGCCGGGCAGGTTGGGGGCAGCAATGGGGCGCACTCCCGCATCCTCCAGAGGAAAGCTGCGCCGCAGAGACAGCGCCCGCCGCCCGCACGGCGCTCCGCCGAGGGGGGCAGGGAGGCCGCAGCACACTGCCCGCCGACCCGGGAGAGCGTGGGGCTCGTCGCGGCCATTACCTTTCCGAGCACCTTGCCGCGGCAGTAACGCTTCCCCGTGGTGGGGTCGGTTATAATCCGGGAGACCTCGGCGGCGGGGTGGCCGTGTTGGTGCGGGTGCGGCTGCTCCTCCGCCTTTTTCCTCCGCGCCTCAGCAGTGGTCGGTCTGCCCAGCGCCGCCTCGCAGCCCTTAGCGCTGCCGCTGCCGCCGCCGCCCCCCGGCGGGTAGGCGATGGTTCTCAGCAGCTCCATTACCTCAACGCGCCTCGCCGGCTCCGTCCTGCCTTTCTTTTCCGTGCTTTACCTAGACTACAACCCACTCCCGACGAGCACCTTACGCCGAAAACCGCTCCGGCTTGTCCCTCATATACCGGGCGGTGGCTCCGCCCCGGCGCTAAGGGACGGCCCCCGCCCCCGCCCGTGCCCCGCTCCGCCCGCCCGGTTTGGTCCGGCCCCGGGGCGGTCCGAGGGGAGGTAGGCCGGAGCGGGCTGACTTGAGGTGTCCTGCCTTGTCTAGTCCACTGGTTGGGCGGGAGCAGAGGAGTTTTGTGGGGTGGCGTCCCGGGCGCCTTTGGGGTCGCCCCGAAAGGCGTTGGGGCTGCAGTGTCTGCTCTGCCCACCACCGCCCTCTGGGCTGGAATTCGTCGAGGAGAACCTGTGCATAAGCTGTGTTTTCCTGACTTGACTCTCTTACTGTTTGTGGGGCAGCAGGAATTTCTGGTGGACGATCAGTGCTGCGGCCTGTGCAACCAGCCCCCATCTGTTCGTGCACATGAGGAAGCAAAGGATTTTTTCATACCTCTGCCTAAGCTGCTCTGTCACAGGGCCTTTTTTTTTTGATCTAATCATGAAGCAGACCCAGGGACTTGTTCAGGCATGATCATGAGGCATGGCCCAGTGCCAAAGAGATACCCTGTCTGTCCTTTCGTGAGATGAGCCCGCCCCCGAGAACTGTCTGACGACAGCGAGCTCTAAAAACAGAAACATTTCCTTAAACATCCCAGATGCACATAAATTAATTTTGAAGACCCCCGAAGGCAACAGTAGTCCAGGACATACTGGTAAAAAGAAAAGTCTAGTTGGTTTAGTATGAATAACTCCCAGAGCATATAACTGTGTACATTATTTTGGTTTCAGTCCCTAAACATCCTTAATTTCAGATCTTAACAGCAAAAATATACTTATTTTACAATGTTAACATCAGTATGCATGTTTTACCAGAACTGCTTCCAAACGAGCAAGATTGCAGAGCAACATTTTAAGTTTTCTTGTGTAAGTATTCCATTATGAAGGTAGTAGTGATCAAGTTTCAAATACATTGGATTGTGCAGTTTTTACTGGATGCACGCTGCTGCATGCAAGTGTCTTGCTTCCTACCTTACTCTGCAAAGTCTATTCAAGTCAGGTTAGTATTACTAGTGATTCAACGTATGGATAGGGGTAAAAACAAGAAGAGGGAAAAATTAGGATACACAGATGGTACTCAGGCTGGTGCCCACTCAGCTCTTAGCCTTGCAAGCAGTGGCTTCCTGGGTGAATGTTGTTTCCCTCACGCCACTTAACTTTCTTCAAATTAGTATCCGTTATTGCAAAACAGGTTACTTAATGTAAACATGATTTCTTGATGCTTTGTTTGGGCAATAAGTTGCTTGGGTCAGGGGAAAGGAGGGTACCAGCAGAAATACACGGTTTCCCTCCACTGGAAAGAAGTGGTACTACACATGGGAAAATTTAAGAAAAACAGGCTTTGACTGGTAAAGGATTAGGGAAAATTGTTAAGCTTGACTTTAAGAGGACAAAAGCACATGGTTGAAGCTAATTATACACAGTGTTGTTCTAAGCAAGACTAGGACTATTTATTCTCACATACTTTGCTGAAGCAAAGTCTTCAAGCTGTCTTCCTTCTCAGTTACAAAAGACCACGAGGCTGCAAGGCCACTCCATGCAGCCTGTTCAGCTACTTTAAGATTGCTTCTCCCACTTTGACACAGGTAGCATTTACCTGACATTTATCTCAAGGTGCCAAGTTTACTGTACTATTCATTGCAAGGTTTTACAAAGGAAAAGCTGCTGCAAAAATAAGAATTTTTGATCACATTCTTAACTCCGTTGATGAAATGTTGTTTTGCCCTATCTGCTTCTGACCTTCCTACTTCATCTTGTCTCTTCTCCAGTCTTTCCACTGTCTTGCAAGTTCTGCTCCACCCTCTAAGTTCAAAGACAAAAGCTTGTCAGATAACTAGCTCTATGTACTAAGTTCAAAACTTAAGTGCTCTAGAGGTCTCTAAAAGCTTATATGCTGGCACTTAGACTTCTTACACTGACATTAGTTTAATTTCTGCAAAGAGCTACTGGATATTTTGCATTAATATATTTCACTTTTTCCTTCTAAAACTGTTCTCCTGGATAAAATAACATTAATGCAAAGGCTTGAAACTGACCCTTTCATATCTTGCAAGTGAAAAGCCATCCTAGCTAGTGCTCTGTAACAATTTATTTCAGCAGAGTGCTTGAGTGTGCCTGCAGTCTTCACAAGAAGCTCCCTTCCAAGCAAGCTAAGATAGCAGAAGCTTTGTAGCTAGATCAGTATGCAGCACTGCAGTTATCCTGCCAAGAAACAGGGCAAAAGTAGCCCAGACTCAGGCTTCAGACATGCCTTCTGTCTCTGGTTCCAGAAAAAAAGTAATCCCTTATCCCTGCAGCTTCATTTTGACACAAGTGTACAGCTTTTTCAAAAAAGCCTGATTATCGAGAGTCTGGGAAGTCTGGGAGTGCATAAATCCCTGGGTCAAATGAGGAATGGGAATTTGACAGAGTCATAAGTGGCCTAATTACAGGCTTGTGGGAAGAAGGTCTTGGCAGGAACCACTTGTTCTTACCTTAGCACTGAGAAAAAGAAGTGTTTGAAGATTTAAATTTCCAGAAACAAGTGCATTAAGTCCTGGATGTGTCCAATTCCCTGCATATTACAAAGCCTCGGCACTGTTTATGGCCATGAATTTGCCAGGGTACCCAAGTCCTTATGAGAAATCAGTACCATGCCATCTACTCGGCCTCCAGATTGATTCACAACTGAACTTCCTACAGTGCCGGTAAGATGCTTTTCTGTCAGCACTGTGCCAGTCTATGCCAGCTCACTTTGCTCCCTGCAGCCTGTGCTGGACTCCAGTGGCAGCCCACACTGGTTTAGCAGGCAGAGCTGGCCTTTTACCTGGCTAGTCTTACCGCTTGCTTTCTGCTATCGTAACTCCGGCGCTCCTGCCTTACTTCAGCTGTCTACAGGGCTGTTTTCCACTTTTCCAGTCATGGAGTGCCCTCAGCTGCTGAAAGGAAGTTATGACAGTTTGTCCGAAAACAAGCGTATTCTGCTTGAAGATGGGACAAACTACTGAACTTCATGAACAGCATCGTCACTGGAATATGTACCAAAGTATACGGGTGATAAAAAATACACAGCTTATTTCTACAACATCACCCTATACAAACTGCGTTATTAAAATGTGACTTTTACACAAAGTTCTTCATGATCCTTTGCAACTTGTCAGAGGAGAGAGTAGTTCTGTCTGGAGAAACTTGCTAATTGTACTGTATTTCAGTGATTGACTAAGTCTCATTTCTCCTCTTGACTTCTTTCCTAGCTCATCGCCCTCATTTTTTCGTTCTAGTTAAACTTTTTCTACCCCACCAGTTCCACGCCAGCCTTTTCCCACCATCCCATAGGTGTCTGAATGTGCTCTGCTTTCATGTTCCACACTTTCTCTGTTGTCTGGCACACTTGCTGTTGCGCTTGCAGTAAAATGCTCATTTCATATAGCTTGTAGGGTATCTATCATACACAGCTTCACCAGTATGAAAGTATAAAACAGATTAAAAGCTGAACTAGATACAGAACTAAACATTTGGTCTGATTCTGCCATGCAGATTTAGTGTGCCCCTTCCCTCGCAGGTTTTCATTTTCACAGATTATCCTCACACACGGGCGTAATACCATTTATCCTCCCTAACTCACTGTAGAGCGACTTGTTTCTGCTATAAAGCATGTATTTTCATTTCCTTTGTTTGAAGCTTGGCAAAGTTTCCAAAGACCTGAATTCTTTCACAGTTTCATTTGAAGTGATCTACTAATTAAAAAGCAGGCAGACTACCAAGAACTTAGGGCACTCATATCTTTTCCCAGAAAAATCTTCAGAAAAGAGGGTGCTTAGCCCAGTGGTAAAATAGGCTGTGCTAGTGTTTGATTCCTTCTGTTCCCATCTTCCCGGCTTGGTGTGGGTTCCTTGGGGCTGGCAGGAAGACAGGGCTGCATTTCTGGTTGTTACAGGATGCTCTATCCCCAAAGACACAAAACTCTTTGTCCTCAAGTTTAATAAGTACCTATGTGGTGGTCAGGGTGGCTCGCAGGCTCTAAAAGGTGTTCTCCCAGTGAAAAGATCAATTATAGGAAATAATACAGCTCCAACCAAGTGTCAGTGTAAAGTGAACACAGTGTCAAAAAGAGTGGCAGCTTTCTCTTACCCCTCACTACTCCCACACTCCTTCCCCTGCTGTTTGGATGGGTAATGTCAGAGCTATTTCAGGCACTAGCCTCTGCACTAAGGAAATGCACGAACACCTTAATACAGCACCTTTTTCTAAGAGTGAAGTCACTCCACAGGTTTGCACATTGTGGCATTCGCACATTGTGGCATTTCTCTCTCTTTTTTTTTTTTTTTTTTTACAGCTTTACTTGTTTTTCTTGCCCATCCCAGTCCAAAACAAAGATTATACTAACCTCAGAGTTAACAGTACTTAAAAAGTAAAGGTACTAGGCTCTTTGCCTTTACATCTGAAGAGTGATCAAAATTGTTATTTTAAACTTTGCAAGGCTTATATTTGAGGATGTATTTACACAAACAATACTGTAACATACATAATTTCCTGCAATGAAATTGTCTACAGTTTATATTTTCCCTCCTTGCAATGCACTGTGGAGAGCCAAAAGCATATTACCCATCCATAAGAAACAGTTGACCTAATGCCACCCATTCTGCCAGCAGCAGCTCTTTCCAGATGTGCTGAAACACTGATGGTTTTCTGTATGCTGCTGAAGGTGCTCGGAACTTGTGAGATGAAGACTTAAGATACTGCATGCCAGTCATATAATGATTATGACCAAAATTATCCTGCCTCCCATATAATAGACCACTAGGCTTATCATGCAAATGCATCAGTCATGCAGAAGGAACAAAGATCTGTGTGATGGTAAAGCATCATGGCCAGTACTAGAGACACTTGGTTTCAAACTGGAGGAACAATTGGAGTAGTGTTTTGTGCCCTAAAAGAACTGTCTAGATTCTTTTGTGGTTTTGGGGGGGTTTGTTGGTTTGTTTGTTTGTTTAGCTCTTCTAAATGCCCAAATATCTTAAACATAAAACCTCCTTGTTGAAGGAAATAATGCCAAAGGGTAGTCAGTAGTCAAAATCCTCTAAACAGAACAAAGAGTTCACTACTGTCTTTATCAATACAATGTTCGTGTAATGTTCTGAATTTTTTTATACTTTTGGGCTGCCAATTAATGCCAATATTTCATTTTTTTCATTATTTATACATGGGCCTCAAGGGAAGCAGGGATGATGAGGAGTAAGAATCATGTAGGGATCTGGAGATGTTTCCTATTTAGCCAAACTAACTTAGCATCTGGGACAGAAACTGAAGTTGCTTTCTGCCATATGCCGAGAGTGGGTCAGTTAGAGGTTTCCAGATAGCCTTACAAATGGCTGTTTCCAGTCATCCAAGCCCAATGCATCCCATCAGTAAATGTTAATTCCCTAAAGAGTTCACTACTTCAGTCACTTTGTTTCCCTTCCTGCTCCCCTTTCTCCTTTCCAATCTCAGCCTTCAGCTGCTGCAATACACAGGAGAGAGTTTTCTACCTATTAGGCTGAGCACTTGTTTTCTTTCTATGGCTAGGAGTGTAGTTTCCTGAATCCCAGGAGCAGAAGTCTGCTCCTGGTGTTCAGACAACACAGACAACCAGGAACAGCATTCTGAGATATATGGGGTGAAGCCCATGTCACAGGTTATCTGTTTATATGACACTCCTTTCTGGCAGGCACAACCAAATGTTTTTCATGCACATTCTGCCAGTAACTAGACATATACAGGCCACTTCCAACTATGTGTTATAAACATGAAGCACAAAAGAGGTCAACAAGTATTCAGGAGACTGAAAGACTTTTTTGCCTTATTTTCTGCAATTAATTTGTAGAACAAAACAGCTACGAAGAACTAAATGTTCTGGAAGACAGGAGTACAAGTCATTATTTCTAATCCTCAGCAGTTATATATGATGTCTTATGCATACCTAGATATAGAGAAACCCTGGGAAGTTAAGACTTGAAGGTAGAAGAATTGGTGGCCTACAGAAAACTGAGTTACTGGGTAATTAGATACAAACCAGTGTATCCTTTCAACACTGCAGGTACTACAGAGGCTCTTTGCTACTAGAACAAGACATCCCAGAAGCAATCCTGAACAGAGCAGAAGAGATAGCCTGCTCAGGAAGAAAAAGAGTGCTGAAAACTGTTCCGGTTGGAGTCAGTATCATCTGTGAACAAGGGGTATTCTGTGCTTTTTTGTCCATTGGGATTAGTTTAGACTAAGTTAACATGTATTGCCTTTCATAGATTTCTGCTCTCCGCCACTCTAATATCAAAGAAATAGGCTTAAACAAAAGCATGCAGAAAGGAGATTTAGCACCATGTATTGCCATGAAAGTCATTCATCAGACACAAGACAGAGGCATGTGTTCAGACATTCTGGGGAAAGCTTCTGAGAACAACACTTTTCAAGAGGCTGCTTTCTGTCTAGCATACATTAGAAGTTTTTTTAAGTGTTTTTTACGTCCATTTTGTTTTATACATAGATCATGACAGCTTTCCAGCTAAGAGTACTTTTTATTTTTATGTAAATATTTAAAAGTGACTGACACTACATTTAGTTTATTGGAGTTACACTTGTCCTGGCTGCTGATCTGAAGTGTTGAAGCATCTCATTAGTAAAGACAGTGTACCAAAACAAGCAAACAAAAAACAAACCAAACCCAAACCAAATCACACACAAAATGGCCTCTAGTTGAAATTAAGGTATCTAGCAAATAGAGACATAAAATCTGGTTTACTGGCCTCTTTAAGAATAGAAATGAGAGCGGGTGGTGGTTAAGACAGGATGGATAAAAGAATAGATTAAAAATAAGCACGCCCTAAATAGCTAGATCTGAAAGTGAAAATCCCCACCAGTTTTTTTTCTAGCAACTTGCTTTGATCTTTTTGTTCTAGCATCCTTTTCTGATTGAAGCTATTATTAGCATCAGCTACCCAAGGAAGATGTGCAGTACTTTTCTCTTCCTGAGCTTAACTGTGCACTCTTTCAATGGCCAAACACCTTGGACAGTTATTGGACATCTGCTTTCTTAACTAGGGAAACCAGGACCTTGAATAAAGCTCCCCATCAGTAAAAAGTGACTTTATACCAAGGGGAACCAGGGGAAAAAAACCCAGGGGAAGGTATTGAGAAGTGCAAACAAAGCTGGAACTATGACTGAAAACTTCCTGGCAAAATGACTAAACCTACTAGCCAGAAGGATAATTTTGCTCTAAAGACATGAAGAATCTGGGTGCAGTCTCTGACCCCACCGACTGGACACAAACTGGGGAGAAATATGTATGCCTCCCAGCACCACAGCAGATATTTTTCTGAACACCTGCATTAAGAAAAGAAAGTCAGGAGTACCAAAAAGCAAAATGAGAACTCAGTTCCGCAGCTAAAAACTGACCCAGACATTTTGTCCAGCACAGGGGTTGTTTTGGGGAACTTTAGTTATCTCTAACCTTTAACTCTATTTCAAATTGTTATTTTAAGCAGCTTGGGGTTGTGGGTTCTCAGTTGGCCTTTGACGTTCTATATACATGATGTGGGGCAGTTGTTTTTACGTTTTGATGGGGCAGCTGTTTTTAAGTTTTGAGGGCAGTTACTATTGGCTCAGATAAAAAATATTATTTCTCCCTTGTCTGCTTTATATCTTTAGATTCTCATGGCAGAGATACTGCCAGCACAAGCTGTTGACTTTTTCTTACTCAAGTAGGCCATCGTTGTTAGCCTTAAATGACAGATTTGAGAATCGTGGCATCAGCAAACCTCTGACTCTGATAGACATGAACAGCTTCCAGTCATCTGCCAAATGGTGACAGGGATTCACAGTCAGGGTTCCCAGTAATCCCAGTTGGTAAGTGAAATAGATGAAGGAAATCCTCCACTTGCAAAAAACAGATGTATTTTGAAAAATCAGAATTTTGTTTTCCTGCTGCTTGGCTCCTTTGTGATGGTGTTTCTGCTTAGATGTATGGCGCTTAAGGAAACAGGGCTGCTTCTAGAAGAGCAATACTGATTGAGAGGGGCAGAAAGAGTTAACACTTCTGAGAAGTCCAGTGATGAGAAATTCTGGTTTCCTGCCCTTTCAGCCATCAGACACACTGTTTACACTTGTATATGGTTTGTAGAAAAACAGGATAAGGTCACCTAAGTGGAAGACAATATAGTGACTTATTTTGCAGCTACCTTAGAATGCTTTAAAAAGTCGTATGAAGACATTAAATATACATAGCTATTTGTGGTTGGAAGAAATGTTTTCAAACACAGTTCAGTCCCTCACAGAGCACTGCATCAAAACCCCACTTTGGAGCTATATTGAGTTCAGTTAGACTGGTTCCCAGATATGTCTTCATAAAAAAGAAACAGAGCAGATAAATTGCTTAACAAGGTCTCTGAGAAGGAAGTGAAGATGCTGAAGTCCGTACACATTAAGGACTTCGTTAGACTTCATTACCAGGTTATTCTCCCCTGTCAACTCAATGCATGGAAGCAGTCATCACATGAGTCTGCCAGCAGAATTCTTTCTCCTGCACAGACCTTGGCATGCCTGACCATTTTTACCATGCACCAGAGGACTTGCTCCAGCTTTACAAGCACAGGTCTGTTTCAAACTCCGATAAACTGTTTTCCTATATCACCATATCCCATAAATTAGTGCCAGATAACAGACTTTTCATAGTGATTAACTCAATGCACAGTCTCATCACTGGTAAGAATACAGAACTCAACAAAGGGAGAAAATGAAAGAAACAGTATGGTATTCTGTGCTGTAGAAATGAGGGAAAGAACACCTCGAATTTGCATTAGACTGACATACATTCCTGGTTAAGAAAGAGAATGGCTATTAGGACCTCTTTGCTAGAACTAATAGGAAAAAACTTCGGGGATAACAATTGGGTCCCTTAATATTTTCCTGCTTTCCCCATCTGAACTGTTTTTTTGGTGGTTTTTTTGGGGGGGTTGGTGTTTTGTTTGGGTTTTTTTTCTTATTTTAATCTATCTTATTTTCTCTTAGTCACTGTGTCCCTATTATGATTTTTTTAGTTGGGTTCTAACTTCTGCTTCACTAATTTCTTAATCTAAGCCTGCCTCCATGAGTGCATCTCTCAGGCAGCTCTCAGGTGCCTTTCAGTAACCTAAACCCTTTCCAGCAGCTGCCAGGGCCTCTCTCCCACTTACAGTAATTCAACCTGTTCACTTTGCTCTAGAACAATGTTAGAAAAGAAGCATCTTCAAGCGGAAAGTTACACTCAGCAGCAGCCTTGGGAAAAGCTCAAAACCAAATTTGGAAACATCACGAAACAGAACATGTGGAAGAAGGCAGGAAATTAAGCTTATGGTGAGAGGAAGGTAGAGTGTTGTGGATGGGATGGGATGGCAGACGAGACGTATATGCACAGATCAAGATTTATTGCATATAACGTTGGGGTCTTAACTCCTTAAAGCAGAAGCCACAAGTACAGTCAAAGTGCAGGGAAACTGGGATATTGGAACAGAAGTTGAAGTTTAAATGCAAAAGGTATCTTAACAGTGAATTTTACTACTTATAGGTAGATGAGACAATAAGGGTTGACCATTAAAATGCTAGCACCTTACTTATTATAAAGTTTTATACTAAGCCTAGAACATTACTTATCAATCTTAAAGGATTCTATAATCTTTAAGCTTAATGATAAAAATTACTTAACATTAAGTTTGCTAATAAAGACAATAAAAGAGTTACTATCTCTCACCCTTGCCTGACCACAGCTGGGTGTCCCTGGGTGGGTCTTAATTCTCAAGAATCAGTCTCTCTGGCAGGCCCCCCTGCTAGCGGAGAGAAGGTCCAGCAGCCTCCTGGGAAGGTGTGGGGAGTCTGCCAATCAAAGATGGGACCAGGCTTTTATAAAATAAAGTGGATTGACTGCTGTCATTTAACCATTAGCCGTACCTCCAACATCTCTCATTGGAGAATAAAAGGAAAATAGCAGAAAAAACCACAAAGACCCTGTTCCCACCAAGCAAACTCTTTTCTTTATCTGTTCATTCGTTCTTTATCTTCATTTCAGGCCTAGTTGTGGCTGGGCTGATCTTCGTGTTCTTCAACACCAGAGAGCAGCTAGTGTTATGAACATCAACTTGGCCTCTGTTTGTACCATTCAAGGTTGTTACCAGCTCAGAGTTTGCTAGGCCTTTTCCTTTCTCATGGGAACCTTTCCACTCCAGGCCTGGGTCTGCAAAACTGAGAGACAAAAGCAGTTAATAATACAGTAAAACAGGCAGGCATATTGAGAGAAGGAGCATCCTGCTACATAGAGTAATCAAGTTGTTTAGCCAGGGGAAGAAACAAAATAGTGCAATAAATCTAGAGGAGAGACTGTGCTACAGATTGTTGCTTTGCAAGAAGTTGATGCCAAAACCTAAGCTAGGTGCATTTTAAGGTTAACAAGTTTTGGATCAAGTGGATGCAAGTCATCTTGCCTGAAATAACTCCTAGGGGCTTTCTCCCTCGCTGCTGTCTAAGAAGAAACCATGTATTCAACAGTCCTCTTGAGTTATTGCACCAAGCAGCATTTACTGAATTAGGGATTTAGAAAGAGAAGAATACTATGGGGAAAGAGAGTGCACACACCTCAGTAAATAGCAACAGGCTCAGGAACTGGCAAACATCTTGTTCCATGAACATTGACTATACAGCTGCTTGTTCTGTGGGCATCACCCTGTGCCTCATGAAACAGCCATTTCATCAAGGGAACAAAGCAGTGCCTGTGAGGGAGTTGAGGTACTCTCCAAATCACAGTTATGAAGATAACTCATCCGTTGCATATTCTCTGAACAATTCTGAGTCGTAAATGTTCAAATTAGCTGCAAGAGAGAAGATACAATAAAATCTGTCACCTGATTTGCTATCTTATGAGAAATTATGAGCAACTCCTTTCTCAGAGACTGCGAAAGATAGACTGATTCAGGAATTAAAATGGTAAAGTATGCATTTGCAGTTTCATTTTGTTGTATGCAAGCCCTGTGGCAAAACCCAGCATTTTCCTCCCAAACTCAAGAGAAAGCTCTGCACCTGCGGCGATGTTATGACTGATCTGCTTAGGACATCTGAGTTACATTGTACCAGGGCCAGAAAAAGCATGTGTATGTGCAACTGGGTCACAGCTCCCCAGACAAGGAGAGTGCAGAATGATCATGAAGCTCATCTGGCAGTTTGGAGTTGGCACAGGCTGAATTCATTCACTGGGCAGTGTACGGATAGGAGGGATCTTCTTGTTGGGTACAAAATACTTTTTTTACCATAAAATAGGACCTCATTTCAAACAGTAGGAGAAACTTTGCTTATTAAACTGTCTTTATTCTAAGCCATGAGTTTTCTCACTTTTACCCTTCTGGTTCTCTTCGCCATCATACTGGAGGAGGGTGGGGGGAAAGCGAGCAGCTGTGTGGTGCTTAATTGTCAGCCGGGGTTAAATCAAAACAAGCCTGATGAAAGCACACTGAAAATGCTTTAGCAAAAAAAAAGCATCTTGCAAAATGAATGAAAAGAATATTAAGAGACCCTTCATGTGTTTTTTATCTGAAGGCAAATAGGTGTAATTTATACCCCCACCCTTTTGGGGTATGACAATGACCGAAAGTGTGATTCCTCACTCCCCGGGGGAGTGATTCTTACTGATATCTCTGCAGATTCCCCCCAAGCAATGATCTCTTTAGGCAAACACAATGGCTTTAAATTGAGCCAGACTGCCATGTCATTTAAGTATTTCTCAAGGGGAGTGTAGGACAATCGCCAGTTCTAGTTGTACAAAATTTGGTAAAGCCACTTCCAAAAAAGTCCAAGAAATAAATCCAGGTTTAACATTACCATAGTGAACTCTTCTCATGTAACTAAAGATCAATTACAGACTATGCTAGAAAACTCCATTTGAATAAACTCACCCACGCAGAAGGAATTCAGTTATGCTCAGTTCTAAAAACATACATCTTTTCATGAAAGCCATAACTACAAACATGAGCAAACTGTTCTTCCCCCATCCATGAGAGAAATAAACAAACAAACAAACAAACAAACAAAATTATTTATCATTTCTGCCAATAAGTGGACAGGACAGAGACACTAGCAGTTTTTCTAAGAACTCTCTTGCCATATGTCATTCTAAATAGATGTTGAGCACACCTGTGGCAGCCCACCCTCCCCTTCTCCAGCTTGTCAGGAAAAACAGGTACTTCCAGGGTAAGAACACCAGAGGCTTCTCTTTCTCAGCTTTCGTCTGAGCAAGAAAGACAGTCCATTCTCACTCTCGGGTGCCTGAAATGCAAAGGAAGGAAGGCAGGCAGCTTAAGAAAAGCTTGGGTATTTTCAGCTGCCTGTTTCTCAACACAAAAGTTAGTAGAAGGGCTAAGTCTTAGTTCTATTTTGAATACCTGTTTGTCTGAACACATTTTGTTCTCAAATTATGACATAATCAAATTCTGTATCACAGTTTGATATAGAATATGAGCAGATCTGTCCTTGTCATAATTTGAAATTGTCACCTTATTAAAAAAAACTGAGAAAAACAAAACACAAGCCAGGTAGCCTTCAAATGCTCTGTTGAAAAATCTGTCCAGCAAAAGCAAATAACATCCTTTTGTCCAGTATTTTTTTTTACATTTCTGTAAGATGAGGTGATAAAAATGTTATGTCCTTTGGCAGAACAACAAACATTTGCCATCTGTAGATGTAAATGTAGAAAAGCCTGGGGGATATGCAAACTTTAATTCAGAGTGAATTAATGGAAGCTCATTTTAATATCACTGGCTTTTCTCTGTATACTGAGGAAAACAAGAACAAAACTGGCATATTTATCCTGCTCACTATTTGCAAAAGTGATTCTGCAAGATGTCAGCATTTATTGAGACGTCTGGGATCAGTGCAAAGGGCTCATGATCTGCACCAGACAGCTGAAATTTTTATTCCAGCTCCCAGGCAACAGAAGCAAACCTAAATCTGGTGAGGAATCTGGGTCACTGCTGGGTTTAGCAAAACAAAACCAAACCAAACCCAAAAAACAACACAAAACAAAAAAAGCCCAGAGGAAATAAAAAACTGGAATATTTCATATTCTCTGTGTTTCATCATAGTTGCCGATGTTTTCAAAGTAATTGGAGACTTGGAAGCTGCTTCTGAATAAACAACAGAGCCACTGCAAGCCATGGAGCTCTGCAGCAGGAGTCCATCTTGTATCAGCAAAGCCACCAATTCCTCTGACCTCAGTGTTTCCCCTGTAGGGAGCTTGTCCTTGTAAATAAAGCTCAGACATAGATATCTACAGCAATTAGCAAAGTTATTTTGGGAAAAAAAAAGGAACTTTCTTCATGACAGCAGCAGATAAGTCTACTAAGCATGTAGCCTGAGGGTACAATGTCAGAAAGGAGAACTGGGTTTTGCACCCTGCGTGTTTAGCAGAAAGGCTAGGGACTGGTAGAATAAAGCAATTAGAAAAGGGACTAATGATAGAGACAGCACTAATGATTGCACCTGGATAATTTGGGGAGGTAACTGAATCACCAGGTACTGCAAAAGAAGATTTAGCTTTCTGTATAAGCAGATTGGCATTGTGAAAATGACTGTGAAAGGCTGGTATTTGGCAAGACCCAGTTGGTGAGGAATGTTAGAAACAGGAATTGGGAGGGAGCCGAGGCACAGGCTTATCATAACCTTATCAAGGTTATGATGCTCTTGAGAGACCTGTTGCCATTGAAGGGCCTCAGGGATAGCATCAAGTGTTGCAAGTCCAAAACAAGAGGCACTGGGGAGAATTGAAGTGCTTGAAAAGATTACAGTAGCACATGTATTCTACCCTTTAATTTTTCAGTTAGCCCCCTTTAATAAACAGCCTATATTTTGAAATATATCAGACTTAGGAACCTTCTACTGAATCTTTCCCTGATTATTTATTTATTTATTTAACTTCTTTAGTACAGGTTTAAGTAAGGAGCTTACTAATTTTGCTAAATGAAATATAATGTTTAGGCAGTTTTTTTCCATTACAGGCCAAACAAAACGCAGTGTGTTAGCCCTCTTCCTCTGGGATGTTCAAACTGTAGCTTCAGATTTGACTTTTGCCTCTCAGAAAATCATGCAATAGTTTGGGTTGGAAGAGACCTTAAAGATCGTCTGATCCCAACCCCCCTGCATGGGCAGGGACACCTTTCACTAGACCAGGTTGATCCGAGCCCTATCCAGCCCGGTCTTCGACACTTCTAGGGATGGGGCTTCCACAGCTTCCCTGGGCAACCAGTTTCAGTGTCTCACCACCCTCATAGTGAAGAATTTCTTCCTAATGTCTAACCAATATGAGCACTCTCCTTGTTCACAGTTCTTATCTCTCGTCCTATCACTGCAAACCCTGGTAAAAAGTCCCTCCCCATCTTTCCTATAGGATCCCTGCAAGTACTTGAAGGCCACTATAAGGTCTCCCTGAAGCCTTCTCTGGGCTTAACAACCCCACCTTTCTCAGCCTGTATTCATAGGAGAGGTGGTCCAGTCCTCTGATCATCTTTGTGGCTCTCCTCTGGACTCGTTCCAACAGTTCCGTGTCCCTCTTGTGCTGAGGGCTTCAGAACTGGACACAGTACTCCAGTCCGCGTCCCACGAGAGTGAGCAGAAGGGCAGAATCACCTCCCTTGACCTGGTGGGCACGCTTCTTTTGATGCAGCCCAGAACACTGTTGGCTTTCTAGGCTGCAAATACACACTGCTGGCTCATCCTGAGCTTTTCATCAAGCAAAACCCCCAAGTCCTTTTCCTCAGAACTGCACTCCAGAACTTTCTGGATTGCTGGTGCCTTGCTGTGTTGTCCCTTCAGCAGATACTGGGGTCACTGAAATCGTCCACAAGGACCAGGGCTTGTGAACATGAAGCTGCTTCTATCTGTCTAGAGAGGGTGTCACCCAGTCATCCTGATCAAGTGGTTTCCAGCAGACCCCCACTGGGATATCACCTGCCCCTGTCTTCCCTTTAATCCTGACCCATAAGCTCTCAGTCAGCTCCTCATCCATCCCCAAGTGGAGCTTCATGGACTCCAGCTGGTCATTGATGTAGAAGGCAACATCCCTTCCTCTTCTCCCCTGCCTGTCCTTCCTAAAGAGCTTGTATCCACCCATTCCCATGATCCAGACGTGAGAGTCATCCTACCACGTCTCAGTTACTCCTATGATATCATAACTTTCTAACTGGGCACAGAGTTCCAGTTCCTCCTGTTTGTTTCCCAGACTGAATGCATTAGTATACATACACTTCAGATAGTTGGTCTCCTAG
This sequence comes from Hemiprocne comata, assembly GCA_020745705.1. Taxonomy (NCBI): domain Eukaryota; kingdom Metazoa; phylum Chordata; class Aves; order Apodiformes; family Apodidae; genus Hemiprocne; species Hemiprocne comata. Next base: position 15,870,341 of record CM036616.1, on the reverse strand, counting down.
CCACATTCCTCTTTTCACCTGCTGTAACAACCTCAAGTGGCAAATCACCTGCAAAGACATAAAAAATTGAGTAATCTCTGTATTTGGCTGTCGTATAGGAGGTCTAAAAAGAAAACCTTCAGTTAAATATCATCAGTTCACTATAAAATAAAATCTAAGTCTCTCATCTGGACTTTAAGAAGCAAATCTTAATTTGATAGCTAATGTAGGAAGCATGATTGCATATAAACTTAGTCTAAGTCACCCATACCTGGCTGAAGTATGAGGTATGCTTAATTATATCTTTGGTCATTTTTAAGATGAATAGATTAGGGGCTAGATTAGGTTTCATGGGAAGAAAAAGTAATTTTTGAGGAGATACTTTTCTACCTTATATCTCTTTTATATTCAGCTCTGATTTTCAGGTAAAGGGCAATATGCACTGTATCAGATGTTTTTAATCCTAGTCTCTCAGAAGTGGAGGGAGTTAATTTTGATGGTGCCTGCTTGTGAGCCGCAAAAAGAACTGTTCAAGCCTATCTGAGAAGTCAGACAAATGGATATGGATCTAGACTGGGAGACAATCTTCTTTTGGCAGCTTCTAGAAAGCAGAATAAAAAGAGGTCTAGTCCTAAAGTCACTTTTTAAAAATCCTATTCAGGACCGTAAAACACCTTTGTTATCCTTCCTTTTTCAAATTTTGAACACATGATATTGCCAAAGGATTGAAAAAACAAACCAAGACATTTTAATAATAATATCATTCAACAAAATTTCCACAATTACCAAGTTTTAAATACAAGAAATAAAAAAATATTTTCCCTGCTTTATAATAGTTAACAAGAAAGTTTCACTAAGCACACTTAGGGGCTCTCATCACAACCTGGACCAATAGGGTGAAGGAGTCCAGGAGGGGAGCACTCCAGTTAAAACAGAAGCCTCAATGTATTGCAGTTTCCTCCCTGAAAAAATGAGCTGGTGCAAGGACAATCAGTCAAGGTCTGTAACATGGAGATGTCTTCTGAAGCAGTGAGCAAACCAAAACTCCTCACCTGAGTGAAAGCTGTCCTAAAAAAAGCCACAGTTGTTCCTGTTATTCAGTGGGACCTGGACAAGCTCAAGAAGTGGGCCACGTCAACATTATAAAGGTCAATAAGGCTAAGTGCAAGGTTCTGCACCTGGGTTGGGGCAACCCCCAGTATCAAAGAGGCTGGGGAATAAAGGGATTGAAAGCAGCCCTGCGGAGAAACACTTGGGGGTACTGGTGGATGAAAAGCTGGACATGAGCCAGCAATGTGAGCTCACAGCCCAGAAGGCTACCTGTATCCTGGGCTGCATCAAAAGAAGCGTGGCCATCAGGTTAAGAGAGGTTATTCTGCCCCACCACTCTGCTTTGGTAAGACCCCATCTGGAGTACTGTGTCCAGTTCTGGAGCCCTCAACACAGGAAGGACATGGACCTCTTGAAGAAAGTCCAGAGGAGGACCACAGAGGTCTGGAGCATCTCCCCAGTAAAGAAAGGCTGAAAGAGTTGGGATTGTTAAGCCTGGAGAAAAGAAGGCTCTGGGGAGAACTCAGAGCAGCCTTCCAGTAGTTCAAATGAGGCTTGTAAGTTAGATGAGGACACACCTTTTAGTGGGGTGTGGTGAAATAAGACAAGAGGTAAAGGTCTTAGACTAAAGGAAGGTAGATTCAGACGATATAAGGAAGGAATTTTTTACAATGAGGTGATGAAACATTGGAACAAGTTTACCATAGAGATGGTAGAAGCCCCATCCCTGGAAACATTACTGGTCCGGTTGGACAGGGCTCTCAGTAGCCTGATCTAATCGAAGATGTCCCTGTTCAAAGCAGGGGTGGTTGGATTAGATAACCTGGAAAGCTCCCTTCCAACCTAAACTATTCAGTTTTGAGATTATAACTCTCCTGGTAGGTGCTGCTGAAAGCTAAAAGGTCTGCTTTCTTCTCTCCACAATCTTCTTTGGATGTTGGAAAGTCTTATACCTAATTCCTGTGAAATCTGTCAATTACAATCTCGTAATATCTTTTATTTTGCATAATTTTATAATGAAAATAGTCAGCCTATATTCGGCTATGTTGTTAGACTGTAACCGTCAAAACAATGAGGCTATTCTGGAACAGCCACTAATACAGTATTTATTTTTCATTTTATGCTTTCCTCATTAAACTTAGTCTATGCAGAAGAGGATAAAAGGCTTTTTTTCCTTGTTTATTCTCATGCACCATACACACAAAGACTGAACACAACACAAACATCATCTCTTCATAGATGTTATGAGTCATTCTCTCTTCAAAAAAAGATCTCTAGATGCTAGCAGCCACACACATTGTGAGGAAAAAAAACACAAACAAAAACCAACCAACCAACCAAAAAACACAACCAAAAAAAACACTTCAAAAATTAAGACTATGATTTTGATAACTACATCTTATCTACCAAGAAGTATTTTTTCCTTCCAAGCTTCACTTGACTGAAGAATATAATACAATCCTTCTTTCTTTAAAGTTTTCATCTCAGATGTAACTTAATCTACCTGAGAATCTGCACACCAGTAAGTTGCTACAAAAGTCACCAGAAAAATAGCTTTTTCAATAGGTAACCCTCCCCTATGGCTTCCTCAGCGCTCCAGAGAAAACTACAACCAGCGCAATCCAGCTTACCAGCTCAACATCTCTCCTTAAATACATGCCTACTTTGCATGCCTGTGTTACTAAGGTACTTACTGACAAACACTAATTGTGCTAGTTGACAAACATATAAATTACCCTTAATAGGCTGTATAGTGTTGCTACATCAGAAGTACTCTGGTAGGTAAGCTTATGTTATTGCTAGACCTTCTATATGCTCTGTAGTTAATCAAGGCTATTTATGAATATTAATAAGTAAGTAATTAAAGGACAAGCTTATTTTACTAAAAGTCGAAGTTGTAGTTTCAAAAGACAAGTCTGCATGTTTCAGCAGGCCATCAGCAGAGAAAGGTATGCAAGCCTAGTAAGCCCAGGGACAGGATCTGCCTGAGGAGCCTCCTAAAGCCACTGTTTTGTGGCTACTGAGCAGGCAAGCTTCTATTTGAAGTCATTAGCTTTAATGCCTGCACAGGTTGAATTGAGTTTCTTTAGTTAAAAGAAAATTGACTGCTGTACAGAGACAACAAAGATTAGCAATGTTACACGTTCCTAGCAAGGCAAGCTGTGCTCTTTAGTAATAAGACATTGATTCTGCTTTAGCTTGCTTGTTTTATTCCTCATTTCTGTGGAAGACTGCACAGTCACCAGCAGTCATGCAATGAAGGGTGAATGCTTTAACAGGAGGGTGGGTGCCTGCTGCAAACAGCTCTTTGTGCTTTTGGGCTTTTACACCTTCCACTTGTAATTAATAACAGAGAAAATTGGGAAGGAAAGAGCTCAGTAAACAAGCTGGCAAATGTTATTTTAAAATGCAGATATTAAACAATGTGAAGCCTGATAAGGAACAAACTGTACTATTCATATTACTGTGTATCTTGCAACAACAGGTTCTCATGTCAGTGTCCAAATAATTGCCTGCTAAAAATAGTCTCTCTTCTGCTTTAGCTTTCTTAAAACACAAATGATGTTTTCTCTAATTTTCCTTCTTGTCTTCTGCTGCTGATGCCACAGGAAGTTTCCTTCATAGGTGTCCCATCTGGAGTGGCTCTGTGCTGGCTGCATCAGATGCAAAGGGAGGGAAGGAAGAGGGTTGCAGCTCTTAGAAGGTTCTGGCAAGTGCAGGCTGCTCTGCTTCCCCTCCCAGAGAAGGTGGGTTTCCCAATGGGTCTGTTGTCCTGGGATCAGCAGAGGTCTTTCATAAAAGCATTACTTTTGCTGCTATGTTTTTGATCAAAACTCAGAAAAAAATCAGGATACTGGAGCTTTGGTTAATGTTTATATGCAGCAAAACACAAGATTCAACAGCTCACCAAAACTGGGCACCCAAAAGCAGTTGTTTATACTCCAGGCCTCATTCTTATTTCTAATCCAATGCAATGACTGCTATGATTGTATTGGGCCTGCAGTGAAAGGAAACCCCTTAGCAAGGCCACCTATTATAGTCTCACTTGGAGAGTCAGGACATGGAGTCTCTAAATCCACTGTCCATCTCTAGAGGAGACATCCAAAAAACTACTTCTGTTGCTTTCCCTAGCCCATCCTTGTCCAGACTCTGGGGAACCCCAGCCAGCATGCTGTGCCCATGATACAGAGCAAGGGCTGTATAACAACAGCTGAATGCTCTTTTCTTCTCTTAAATCCAACAACTTCTTTCCACAGCAATAACTATGGAAGTCTGGTTTAGTAGTGCTGAATATTTCCAAAATGTCTTAACACTTCTGTCACAGTAGTCCAGCAGACTGCAGGGATACTTGAAAACACTGAAGTCAGCACTGACAGTCTTTAGTGTTTGGCTTTGAATTGTGGGTGATGTAAGGGAGTAGGTGCTTGATGCTAACAGGTAGGCTCCCTTTCTGTGCTAGTGAAGGATAGAATATCTTTCTGCTTTTATTGAGAATTTGCTATTTATCATAAACGGCAGATCTTAAAGGGCCTTGAACAATATGGCTGTGACTTGGAAATACTGAAAAGGGAAAAGAGGAAAAGAAATGCTTTTATATATAAAGAAAGTGTATACAGTTAAATACTGCAGAATAAAACCACCTCTGTGTCTTGAACGACCGAATAAGATAAATCAGAAACTGATGTAATTTATACAAATAAGAACTAATGGTAAATAAATGCATGCAATAGCTTTATATTTTTAAAGCTAATATATATATAAAAGTATGCAAGCAACTGTCTCTTAATAGGGTTATTAATATTTTCTACCTCACTTGTGGGATCTAAGTGTATGTTTTGAGTGTAAATACTTGTTTTCCACTAAATTCCTCTTTTAAAAGTATTAATAACTTAAACACTTAGATTATGACCCACAAAAATGATTTAACAAGTCACATGCAATATGAGTTTAATAGAGCTTTTATAAAAAATACAATCTTGCACAGACATACTCAAAATTATTTACAGGTTTTTTTTTATCTGAATGTAAAAGAATAATCAGTTAGCTGCCAGATAAATACCTGCACTGTTTTCTTCTTCTTTGATTTTACAAGGTAATAGGACAATGTGATAAGAACTTGGTAATTAAAATTTAACATCCATCTGTGGTAATGTTTAACTTCTCAAAACTTATATAGAGATGGTATTAGCTATTGCAGCTATAGTTTACCATTCTAAAAATACTTGTCTGAGTTTTAAGTATGAAGGCGTGGAAGACACCTCTAAGAAATTGAGGACACTATTAAAAACTGAAAATTTTATAGTAATTCTTTGTAGTGCCTTGCTTTTCTGTATACTTTCTTCCAAACATGAGAAAAGCTTAGTGCATGAGGGTGGGAGGGGGCATAGGGAACTGACTTCAGAGAAGAGGAGAATCTTTCTTCTACCTGCAGAAGCCAAAGTCTCCAAAAGGACATTCAGTTGTGAAAATTGTATCTGTTAAGGATATAATTACATTGGAAGCTAAACATTTCTTGGGAACTATGTCATTTTCAAAGGCTTTCTCACTTGAAGAATTTTTAAATTAAAGCTTCAATTACTCTTGAAAGCTCATGTATCTCCCAAATAATATATATTTATAACGGTTGGAAATTCCCCTTGTAACAGCAAATTGTTTACTGCCATAGTTGCCATATTCCTTAGAAGGCAACCTCTAAATAAATGATCACCAATCTGGGGATGCAGATTCTGACACAAAATCATTATCCTTAATGCGGCATTACTGCTGAGACATCTCCCAGCAAATATGGGCTTACTTTGGACTTTGAGTGTTATTTGCAGACAAAACCCTAGTGATTGTTGCAGTGGGTGAATCCTTTGCCTGGGGCCATTCTTGCTGAACACTGTCTGCTCTGAGTATGTCTTAGTATTAATAAGTTTTTCCACAAGTAGGTGGAAGCAATAGCCCGCAGATATATGGTTTAATATTGAACTGCATGTTGCTTTGCTTGTAGTAAAGTATAAGCACTTCTCGCTGGTCAGACTTACAGGAACATTTGTCTGTTACCTTTTCATAAGCACTATTTCATTAACTAAACCCTGTAAGAAAAGTTGTTTCATAAAAGGTGTTCTTTAACATCCATGAAATGTGGAATCTGGAAATATTTAGTAGGTGTCACTGCTTTGTTTTTAATCTCCTATTGTGTCTTATCTTCCCCGTTTTGAGTTTCATGTACTTCCATCTGTGCAGTGCCTTCTTGATGCCAAATGTCAGTATTCTTAATGCAAATACTGTGTCAGATCCTCTAAATCTTCCATTTTTTTTTCCTCCTGTCATAGCTGAAGCCATTTGAGACATATAGAATTTGAACACCCTTTATCCTGGAGGTTGTATGTCAGCTGTGTAGTTGTAATTGTTCCTTTTGTTTGTGCCATCAGTCAGGGTGAGGGAAAAATGGAATGAGATTCTTCAAGATTTAAAAACCTTGACAGTGATAAAGACTCACTTTAATAAGCAGAGTTTTCCAAGCACTAAGATCTTAGGCAAACAAGCACTGAGGTAAACATCTAATTCAGCAAGAGATCGTAATGCTAAAGAATAAAGCAACAGAGGAAAATGGGAAGGATGGGGGAAATAAAAAAAACAGTGGTTGACTACCAAAAGCAAGTACAAAATTATATTCTTTGCTCCTGACACCCTAATACAAGACCAATCAAACAAACATCCATAGCTTCATTTTCTGGTTGCAGCAAATGTATGTGTAGCATTAAAATCACTGCAACGGGCATTTTAGCCTGAAGACCAGGGCCTGAAATGATGGCAAATTACTTCTCATTTTTCATAGCATCCTCCACTCTGTGACAAGAGCAATCCCTGTTGAACAGTGTGACTTAGCAACTCTTCCCTTCCAACCTCAGCTAGTGAGCCACACTCCTGCGAAATAGAGACATCTTTTTTTCCCTGGTCTAGGTTAAGGAAAGCTGTAAATGGCTCCTAAGAGTGAAGTTAAGGCTGAATGAAGCGAATAATGCTGTACGTAGTGTATATGCATTCATGGTACTATCTGTAGGGCCCATTTCAAATTGGTGCTTTATGGCAGAGCTGTAGCTGGCAACATTGAGCTGGAATCACTTGCAATTAGAAAGTGAATCCACAACACCATGACTACTCCTTGCAGGTTACTGTCCAACCTATTCACAGACAAATACTTCTAATGCTTTACTAGCCTTTGTTTCAGAGTTTTCCCTCTGGTTGAAACTTCGCTGCAGTATAAGCCCATCATTTCCAACCTCATTTCTGGTGAACACAGAGAAGAATTTCTTACTTTTCAGATATTGAAGAATATTGTATTGCCTCGCTGTCTATTCTTGGTTAAATTAACCCCTTTTTTTTTATCTGTCTTTTTTCACACAATTTCTAGACCTTTGCCTGTATTTGCAGCTTGAAATCCTCTGGATACTTTCCAATTTGTTGTTATATTTTCAGAAGTAGGATCATCGGGTCAGGATTGCACCCAAAGCTTTGTAAATGTGGCATGCAATGGGAGGACAGTGTAGTATGTCTCCCCAGCCATGCTATAGATTTCATGCTACAGCTGATTCAATTTTTCAAAGTATTGCTCTTCTTTGTATGGTGCTTTTAATTATTTACGTTCTTTATGCTCCGGATACCTTTTTGTGGAAGTGCAGCACTGTCGTTCCATTTTGTAAGCCTCTGCTCTTTTTTGCCCCTATTTCTGTGTATGGAAATTACTGCTTTCCCTTCACTTATTCCATTTTTTTCATTTGATTTAGTGATTTAGTCCAATCTGGGTTATTTTTCTTTTCTCTGGTAGGTTGGGCAGAGGGAGAGAAACACCTTGCACAATTTTCACAGCTGATATTTTCAGTAGTTTCGCTGGGGAAAAAAAAATCCTTTTTCATAATTTTTTCCTCTCATATTAGGGCAGTAAGTGTCAAATGCCAGGAAATTTCCTTCTTGGGGTGAGCCTGGGCGGTATAAAGGACAAGGAAGAGACACACACGTGGTCAGCTGTGTCTGTTGTGACATTCCACAGACAAACATGGAGATCACAATGGGGTTTAGATGGCATCTTCATACTGAAAAAACCCTTCCTACCAGTGAAATCATATGGCCTCTGTATATGGTCTTCTGTAAAAGGTCCCTGTCCTACGCCTTCCCTGGGGCTATGGCTGGGCACTGATTTAGGGGTGCAGGCTGGCTCTGCCGGGGAGCATACTAATACTTACTCACGTGGGGTGGCCAGACCCCGTTCCCTCGCTCACACCCATGCCCTAGCCTAGTTAGGTCTGTTGCAAAGCTGAAGCTTCAAATCTCTTTGCTAGCTTACTTGCTGCTGCACTACTGATTTACCATTGAACCTTCCTGATAATGATGTTTAAGGAGCCGAACAGCTGTAAACCTGAATCCTGGTTTGGGAAGGATAACATTCGTCTTCAGCACAACCTCTTTTAAGTAAAGATGTGTTATATGCTGGATTATAAAGTCAGCTTGCTACCTGCTCCCAGCCAGAACTGTGTCCTACAATGTGATGGCACCAGATAGCTCTCTGCTTTGTTCTTAAATCAATTTAAAGGTTCAACATCAATTCGACTGGAAGTGGACTATTACAGGACACGCTTTTCCTTGCATTTTCAGGTGATTTGAAATAGCCTGGAGTGACTTGCTATAATAGTGCACTTAGCAACCATCAGCCATTTAAAATTCCAGAAATAGGTAGAGAGCTATTATATCCCCATCTTCTGTCAATAACTGTCACTCCCACTAAGATCCCAGGATAATAATTGTATTTCCATAAAGGACAATGTTAATTCAGCAGACATGCAGAGAAAAGTACAAAAAGTCTAAGCTCAAATGACAAGTGTCAGGACAAACAGGGCTTCATGAGTGGAAAACCAGCATTTATTAAATTCAGAATGTATATTAAATACATATATATCCTTCATGTCTATACTCTAAACACAGACAGCAAGGTGTGTCCCAAATGTCTGAGCTTGTGGATTTAGTCTCATCAAACATTTTGGAACACTTTGCTTGTGGGTTTTTTGGAAAGTAACAGTATTTGTGAAAAAGAGAATTGAGAATTGTGCTGAAACCTTCAGTATTTCACATCTTGGCTACCATAATATCTTATGCATCTGTGAAGTGCATGCAGTTTTTTGTTAGCAATTACTGTATTCAGCAGAATTCTTTCTCTTGTTGAAAAGAGCAGGCCTGAACCAGCATGACCAAAATATTTGATCAGAAACAGAAAATAATGGTTAAAATTAACTTGACATTTTAACTAAAAAACCTTTTGCAACTAGTGGAACATGTAAAACAAGGTTAGCCTGAAAGAGCCTGGTGTCTCTGAGATGTTTTTTTCTTCTTGGTTATAGTTTCTTTGCACGCTTTTTGGGTGCCTTGTCCAAATGCTGCCCCATAGTGGTTGCCAAGACCATAGCGTCTGAGAGTCTGCACTGATTTCCCATAATGTCAATAATACTGGCTAGTGATGAGCTCTCATTTTACATTTTAACCTACAAGGCATTAACATCAGACTTGTTGACTTTTGTGCCTTGGGATGATGAATCCTATGGACCATCTCAACATAAATTGAATTTCATTTCCCTTCATATAATACTGTCTACCCCTCAGTAATGACAGTTTCTCTGATAAATAAACCTATAGTATATCTGCTCGCTGTATTCCACTAGTTCCCTAATGCTTTGTGTTCCTGTGTTTTCAGATTTTCTTACTTTCTTCCTCCCTTCCTACCAGAGATCTCATATATCAAATAGTAAATATTTTAATCTTTTTTTAGTCCAGGAAAGGTCATTTAGTTTCTCCTGTCCTAAAAATATAGATCAGATAATTTTGCCTAGTAGTGTTTCATTTAGCCCTAACTAGCTTTTCTTGACCTGCTGGGTTTAGGTTATTTTAGAAAGTTGACCAGTGTTGATGATTGTTTTCCACCACTTGGAATTTTTTGTATCTTGTTATTTCTTTAAATGCTTAATTGTTATTTCTGTTAATCCTGCATTATTTCCAGTTTGTCTGCTGACTTCAGCTTCAAATTTCTTGTATCTTGCCTTTCTCTGCTGTACTGAAATAATGTGCTACCATAAGCTGTCTGCTAGCCACGTCTGCAGAGAGCAACTAAATAATCTCTTGTCCTCTCTCTCACAAGCTAACTAAATTATGCCTGTAAGCTGTTAAAAAAAACACCACATTTTTTTGACATTTCTGAAAAGCAAGGTCTTGCAACACTAGTGCACGTGACCGATGTCAATGATACAGGAAGACTATATAAGGGAAACCCATGTATATAAAATACTTCAGTGGCCTGAAATGGCATGGCTCAGCCTCTGACCTTCCATATCACTCTACCACAAATGTAATAGCATCATCATCCTACATTTTAGTATCCTTCTGCCAAAGGCTTCTTTGTTCATTAAGACTGCATAAAAGACAATAGGCAGAGAGAAAGTGTCACCTCAAAATAGCTGATGTTCGTACTTTGAAATAACTCCGAATTAGGAGTTATTTTTAATATCATGAGACCATCAGCCACTAGAGGCCCTCCATGTCTAGGGCACTGGCTGAGCCAAGATGCTGTTAGAATATCCCTATGGTATGATTTATTGCACCCGGAAGGGAAATACCAAAATTATAAACCACTTAACTGAGAAGCACCACTCAGAGTGTCTGTGTTAGGGACCTCTGACAGGATTTCCTCTCAGCTGCTGTGCTATTCAGAAAACACCCTTGATATTAAAGTCTCTTCACTCAGGCATATCTTTCTTTTCATTCCTTTCATCTTATTTTATCAGTTACTTGGAACTGAAGTTATGGGTGCTGATCTGTTTCTGGTGTTTTCAAGGGACCTTACCTGGAAGGCAGAAAGGGAACCTAGAACCCAGATGGGAGAAGCAGCAGTGGGGCACACAGGCAGCACTGCTGTATGTCCCTCCCCAGTTCAAACAGAGAAAGTAAATTAGTTGGAATCTGACATAAAATGGGGACTCAGACCTGCAAATATTGATTGTGAGTGCTTGAACAGTAGTCATTTGATGTCTCTGTGTTGTGGTCTGAGTTCGATCCGGGCTGGAAAACTCGAGTTGAGACATAGATCGCCCCTTCTCTTCTCCTCAATTAGAGGAGGAATAGCCCCTAATTGGCTAGTTTTAATTTTCCAGTGGGTCCGTCCCTAGCTTGGGACCGACTGGCTACACCAGGTATGTCTACGGAACACAAACCCTGCCCAGATGCGCGTGTGCAGTGGCAAAAACACATAGACTGTGTGCTTAAAATACCACTTTACTGTAATAGTTTTGGAGCAGAGGGAGTATGTGGGGGGGAGAGGATATGCAAATGTAGTTATAGGAGACAAACTTGGGGTGTGTAACTTGGTAAAGAGAAAGAAAGAAACAGTATTATAGTTGGGGGTAGGGTGCCTGACGAGTTTCCCGTATAGGATAGATGAGGTGAGTGTGTGTGTATGGGGCCAATTACTTTTGCCTGGGGAAAAGTACGCAAAGAAAGGAAAGATTCTTACAGACTCAGAGGCAATGACAGGTTTGGTGGCGTCTGTGGCTTTAAGAGCGTGTTTTGGGTGAGCGCGGTTTTGGGTGAGCGTGGCTCGGGCAGGGGTTCGGGGAGGGGGCTCGGGCAGGGGGCTCGGGCAGGCAGCTTCAGCGGCGAGCGCGGCTTTATCTGCAGCGGGACAGGGCGAGGAGCGGCCACACGCTGGAGCTGCAGCGCAGGCGGCTGCGGCACCTGCTGCCGATGGCCCGTGGTGGCTGCCTCGGCCTGGGCAGGCAGTGGCTGTGGCAAACGGCTACAACCGGCTGGAGCTGCACCCACTGGCCTGGGAGCACTGATAATGGAGGGGTTTGGGGAGCGAGCAGGGATTCCAGCTCTTTTAGCTTTTTAGTGTGCTCTAGCTCTCTTTTCCATTTCTTCAGCTCCTTTCACGCAGCTCCTCGGTGAGCAGGCTCCACGAGAAGAGGCAGGAGTGCAAACAAGCAGGAAGCAGGGAATAGCAGCAGTCCCGGAGTGCAGGGATGCAGGGAGTATAGCTGGAGTTCCATCCCAGCCACCGGAGGCTGTTTGTGGTTCTGTGCTATTCCTTTTCCTTCTATCTTCTTTTCTTCTCTGTCTTTTCTTCCAGCAGCAAAGAACAATGTCCACCAACGACCGATAATGATCCATAATGGTCGTCCTATTTACATGCTCATGCAGGCTGGTCTGGCCTTTTGTCTGCTCAGTCCTCAGCTCCTACCTGTGGCTCCTGTAACAATTTTGCCATGGTCCAGCCAAAAGCTGGGTCCTGGCTGCACACATAGCAAAGGGGGCAGGGGTCTCTGCCCTTCCTTGTGTAAGTCCCAGCCACAAACACACACACACACACACCCCCCGCCCCCCGAGTTGTCACCGCTTTGGTTTTGTGGTTTGGTTTTGGTTTTGGTTTTTTTTTCTTTCCTTTGACTTTAACATCTCTCTATTGCAATTTGTGTGAGAGACATACCTTTTGTGGAGGCCAGTCCTCCACACTCTGCCCAATATACTCTTGGGAAACAGGATTCACAGTGTATTACAATTATTTATGTTACTACTATGACAGAGCTTTAATCTGAATTAGGGTTTTGTTGTGCCGGATGCCCTTTGGTGCTCAGTGCAGGCACCATGGCTCATCAGCTTTAGTGACCAGATACAGCATGACCTGCCTGTAAAACACATAATGAGCTGAGAAACGTTGGTGCCTGGAGAGGAGCCAGCAGATCCTCAGGGAGGTCCAGAGGTTCATAACACAATGAAGGCAGGAGTAGCTCTGGCCTTTATTCTTGGCTTTATCTAGCTTTGACTTTTGGAGGGATGTTTTCCTGGAAAATTGAGTCGATGTGGCCTGATGAAAACTCAGGTCTCAAGGCAACAGAGTGGACTATTTCGTGCTTCCTGTGACATGATAAAACCTGTCTGTGTCTTACATCTTCTGGGATTTCCCACTGCAGGCACACACTGTGCTGTGGAAGGAAGCCTGAGATAATTGTCTTCAACCCTTCCTATCAAGCTCCTTATGGCCCTGTTGTGAGTGTATCTGTGTAAGTCAAGCCCAGGGAAGAATGAGCACAGTGTAAGGGTGTTTGAGATCTTGGGCAAACCTCCTTTTTCCTTGCCTTGGTAAGACCTGGGACAGAGGTGATCAGTATCTCACGTAACTCTTCAGCTCAAATTAGTTGTTACGTAGCCACCATCATGGAAAAAAGAAGAGAGCCAAGATTCATCCTGTGGGAAGATAAGCCTATATGGAGATCCAGTGTTTTCATGGACTTTAGTTCTATTAGATCAGTTTGTACAAATATATATATATGGGAACCATTACAATACCAAAATGCATGGAATGAGCACCAGAAAACATTATTGTTATGTGTAAAGCACCTAAAATGACAACATTAAGGCTGTCTGTGCAATATAATTTGATCTCCTTTTGTGGCTGCATTTATTATAATCTTCTCAATTTCATATTGCATGTGATTTTTCCACTCTCTTTGCATAGGCAACACTCAGTTAATGACCTTCCATTTAATATTTATTACCCACAAGTTAGAGTCTGCTTGTTTTCAGTAGCTCTTGTCAATATATTTTATGTACCTGAGAAACACTGAAAAAAAAAAAATGCTGGTAGAGTTTAGTCATTCCCATTTTATAGTTGGTAACAGAAAAATTTAGGTAAGAAATCAGTAATTTCTTTTTGTTTGTTTGTTTTGTATGCTCAATCCTAGATTTCTTAGATGTAACTTACAGAAAAGTAGCATTACTCAGTATGCTCAGAGTCCTGTTCTTGTGACCTGGACAGTTTCATCTAGATTCAGTGCTGCTGCTAAGGAGATCCTATACATTAATGAACTTAATGGATAGCACTGTTATTAGATAACATTCAGTTTTGATGAAATCAAAGTGTCACTGGAGGACACTGGATTTTTAACTACATTTTCAACAGGAAAGTATAACTTTATTTTGAGATATTTTCTGCCCACAGAAATGGAGAATTTTAGCACAATTTCACAAAACTTAGAAGCTGCTGACAACTGTCTTGCCATGGTGGGTGTATGGCAGTGCTGGGGTAAGCTGTCAGTCCCATTTACTAGAAGTGCAGGTCTTGCTGTGAAGCAAACTGATGATAGCTTCTTTACTTCTCTCTTCATTTTTTTTGCCATTGTAAAGGAAAAAGAAGAACAAAGGGGGGAAAAAAAGAAAAAAAAAAGTAAAGGGTCTGATAATAAAAACATGTTCACTCTCTACCATAACCTTCCCAGAGTTTTTCTGGATAACTCATGCTTTAGATTTGATACCTTTTGTGAAACCATGACTGTTTGGAAGGAAGGAATCAAAAGGCTTTTACTTACAAGCTCCCGGTCTTTTGTAACTTCAAATTGCTACAGCTGCTAGGATTGAACTTTGGCAACTCATGTCAGGCACTTTAACTTATGTCTGATCTTTAAGGCATTTCTTTTAAAAGCAATTTTTATTACTTTAATACATTTTCAGCCAGTGCACAACTGCATTCAAGTAAACAATTACTGAGAATGGCTTGATACACAGCTATATTCCTGCATTCAGTACCAATAACATTCTGCCTAATCTTTGTTGATAAAACTATAATTTTAATGGAACAGTCTTTTAAGAAACATATTAATGAACAATAAAAAAAAGTAGTGCAAAGTCCCTAATGACCAACAATACCTGTTAAGTAAATTAAGTTGTGTTTGCTGTTGCCAGGATGTAAGCTGGAATAGAAACAACAGCCAGCTTTCAAAAATTTTATGTATGAAAAGAGTTGGTTTAAAATTCTTTTAGCTACACGAATATAAGAATCTTCTTAGACTATATTGTAATTGTCTAAACATTTCAGCTTGCTAAAATTATGGATTCTAGAGTGGTTTCGTTTTCTAAGAAAATTGCTCCTCTTAAATGAATTATTCTTGATCAGCATAAGGAAAATATTGGATTATGCACATGGAAGAGAGCTGATAAATCTTTAACTTTCAACTTTTTTATGTTTGCAGACCACCTCAGCTTTGTTTAATGGATGGACATGTTGCCTTGCAGGGATTTTAAGCCTGCTGTTAATTAGGCTTTTTTAAATAAACTCTTTTCCAAATGAAACAGTTGAGATAACCATAAGGTTGAAAATCATGGACTGTTTTCCTGCTAAGTAAATTCTGAGCTATAATGTGTTTTATGTCCTGTCATGTGATGTTTGTACTGAACTATTTTTGCTGAGTATTTCTGAGAAAATGGTATAAATACAATTAATTGAATGCATTAGCTTGTAATAAATATCAGCTAGAGAAATTAAGAGTGGTATTTCGGGTAGCAGGCAGAGTTGCTGAATCTGATTCTCTATTCCTTCAAATTTCTGTATGACAGATTGCACTTGGACAAACCACCTGGAGTGGGCTACACTTGCAAGTACTGGTGTAAATGAGCACATACTGTGCAAAGCTGCAACCAAATGGCAGCATTACTGCTGAATGAGATCACTTCAGATGCAGGTGTTCGGCCACTTTCAAGATGGACTTTCAGGACTTTTGGTGGGTAAGCAATACTTTTCAAAACCTGGCTACTGTAAAACTGGATGTCCAAGGTAGAGCAAAAAAGCAGCTTTCTAGTTTATTTTGTGCCCTGGTTTGAACTCCTTGTCTTAGAAGGCTGGGAAATTAGGGATTGTAACAGGACTTTCAAGACAGGCAGGTATTTCTAGACTATTCGCACATAGTATAAGCACTGATTGGGGGTTGGACTAGATGATCTTTAGAGGTCCCTTCCAACCCCTAGGATTCTGTGATTCTGTGATTTGAAACTCAAGTGCAGCCCTTGAATGAATTGTCAAAGGGGAAAAGTTCACTTAAGAAAGTGTTAATTGCAAATGTTACCAAATAGCAACTGGCACATGAAAAAGGAAGGAATGGCATTTCAGGACAACAGTAGTATGTCGTCCTGAAAACAAACAAACAACTTTCCTCAGAAGGTGCAAGAGGTTACAGTTCTGTGTGCCTTGCTAGGTACCTAATACATCCATATAGGTATGCTACTCTTTGATCTGATTGAGTAATTTGAACAAATTAGTCCATTCTCCCTCCGTCATGGATTTCCTGGATTTTCTTGCTGTTAAAAATCATTCAGAAGTTTTTCCGCATTTCACACCTTTGGATACTGTGGCTAATTCAGCCACAAGCCTGGGAGGGTTAAAAAGGGCACGAGTGAGGGTGGAATCAAAGACTCTCAGATCTAAAGCTCAGCCAGGAGGGAAGTGAACCTGTGTCAGGGTCTGTGGTCAGACGAAAGTCGCGGGAAGAAAGTAATAAATACAGAGAACAGAGATGTGTCTATGTTGAAGGTCAAGCTGCAAGGGTAAGAATACATATTTCAATTAAGAAAATAAAAGAAAATCAAGAAATGAAAAGGAATAAAGATAGCATGGACTAGGAAAGATTAGCATTTTTCAAGCTATTAAATCGATTGCAAGGGGAAAACTGAGATTTGCAAAAATTTAATAACAGGTGTTTTTAAGTTTAATTCTAAAGTTATTCCAAATTCAGAAAATATCCGTTACGTCCCCTGAAGGCTAGACATGCATGACAGTAGGAAGATTACATCTGTTGAGATTAGCAGAACTAAAAATAAGAAAAGAGTATCAGTGTATGAAGAAGAGATACTGGATTAATGTGATCAGCCCTGAGAAATGGAAGGAGTGATTTTGGTCAGTGAAATCTGGACTTCAATCGTTATTCCATTCAGTACCTTACAAAAACTTTAGAGAACACTTATTTAAAAACACCTCAGAAAACAGCAGTGCTAAATGAATGGAAACTGGCTGCATGTCTGTAACTGATAATGGCGACAGGAGCAAGAACAGCCAGATGAGGGTGTGGATGCATATAAGTGAGTGTCAAAAGCACTCTCCTCCAAGACTCTGTTATGCCAACCTGAATTTCAATGCTTTATTAGTGATTGATTCAAAAGATGGAGTAAGTTTTTAGCAAGTACTGTACTGGCAATAGTCACTCTGCACATTTAACTTCCCGTAAGAAATAAATAAATCCAGAAAACATTTGCTAATAGATTTGTGAAAAATCAATCTCCCAACTGAAGATTTAATAGAATAGTAATTACTTACAAAGGAGAAATGGGATACCAGACCACCTGCAAGAAGAGAGATAGATATCAGGTTACTGCAAATCTAGACAGTTAAAAACAAATTAAGAAAAGCAAAAACCCAGCCAGTATAGCCTTAGTTAATATGTTAAAATATTTGCCCACTTTGGGGTTTATTGTATTTTTTTTCCTGTACACATGAGATTTCTGTGTTGAGATTCCTTTTTTTTGGTCCCTTTTAGCTACAGCAACATAACTATCAGAAAGGATGGTTGAAAAGCAGTGCCAATTTGGTGACGGGGCATGGAAATGTACACAAAGCTGAGAACTCTTAACTGTTAAAATTGCATAAGAACTGAGGGCTGAATTTAATGATCTGATGAAAAATCATGATTATGTGAAACATCTACAATTAAGAACTTCAGATGAATTGTCAACACACCAAAGAGATCAGAAGATGCAAGTGGCACTGATGTCTACCCTCTGATTTCCACCTGGCTCTATAGAGTGGGATGGAGGGGGGAGATACTGCTTAGGGCTTTCCATTACCCAATTGGGAATTACAGTTGTAAGAAGGAAAGATAAAAAGCTGCCTGAATGTGTATTTAAAATGTGGTGTGGTGCCCCAGTACTAATATTAATCTTTTCATTACCTCATAATTAAGAAGTCTGAGTAACAGTATCAGGAAATATTCTTAAGTTAATATTGGGGAATTTTCCAAAGAAGAAAGTAACATGAGTACTTGGAAGTAATATATTACAAGAAAAGGGTGCAAAAGGAAGAAAGCTGTTCATGACCCTATTTAATTGTCATCACACCTAAGTACTTTGAGTATATTTTCATAGAATCATAGAATGGTTTGGGTTGGGAGGGACCTTAAAGATCATCTAGTTCCAATCCCTTTGCATGGGCAGAGACACCTGCCACTAGACAAGATTGCTCAAAGCCCTGTCCAGCCCGGTCTTGAACACTTCCAGGGATGGGGCATCTACACCTTCCCTGGGCAACCTGTTCCAGGGTCTCACCACCCTCACAGTGAAGAATTTCTTTCTGATGTCTAATCTAAATCTCCCCTCTTCCAATTTAAAGTCATTACCCCTTGTCCTATCACTACCTGCCCATATAAAAAGCCCTGCCTCAGCTTTCCTGTAGGCCCCCTGCAGGCACTGGAAGGCAGCTATAGGGTCTCCCTGGAGCCTTCTCTTCTTCAGGCTGAACATCCCCAACTCTGCCCGCCTGTCTTCATATGAAGGTGCTCCTATATAGCAGAGGTTTCAAGCAAAGAACATTCATTGAGTAGTTAAAATGCAATGAACAGTAGCAAAGACATTAACATTGTTTTGGAGACACTAGGCTTTGGTTTAGTAAGTGTTTAATTTGAAGCAATGCAAGCAAGTTGGATAATGAGATTGAGTCAAATATAATCAGAGACTATCGGGAAGGTTTATTTTCCTTTCTGTGCATTTGCGGATTTGTATGCAGTAGTTAACTCACGAAGCCACAGAAGGAGTTAGGTATGAAGGGTGAATCCCTTTTGAAACAGATCCCTGTGGCTTCAAAAGGCAAATAACTTAAGCAGAAAACAGTTACTTCTGTAAAATTATTCTGTAGTGCTGATTAGAAGTAAAAGAAAACAAATCCTTGGACATTTCTAAAGATGCAAAGTAGCAAAGTCATGCTTATCTCATGGAAATTAGTGGAAAAAACTATTGACATTTATGGACCTGAAATTCATCGAAGGTCTCCAACACTTCAGCTGCCCATCTGAAGTAATTCTTGCACTAGTTCAAAAGCAGAATTCCATATGCCTTTTAATGTATCTTGTTAAGGGAATTATCTTGGAAGCACAGGGAACAGAGGCATATGAAAAGTCAAGGGACCAATTACACTAAAGACAACTTTACAGCCACAAACATTGATGATGAAATAGCCTCTGCTGAACAAAAAGCAAACAAATAGGGTGAGGAAACAGTAAAAATTATTTTTTAAGTCCCAGTTAACTTAATCTAAAAGGGGAACGTCATTGGTGCATTTAAATAATGGAGAATAACCCTCACAGAGATACAGTCAACATGCAGAATTGCAGACATTTGGATATTCTGTTTAACTGCACAGTCTGAAGCATTTAAGGCTTAACTTATACAAGACTATACAAGCCAACCATAGAATAGTTCAGACTGGAAGGGATCTTTAAGGGTCATCTAATCCAAACAGCCAGCAATGAGCCGGGACATACTCCACTAGACCAGGTTGCTCAGAGACCTATCCAACTTGATCTTGAATGTTCTAGGGATGGGGCATCTACCACCCTTCTGGGCCACCTGTTCCAGTGTTCCGCTACTATATACCTGAGCCTATATAGCTTAGCCTATACAAACTAAGCATTCCCTCAGCTTATACACACAGGATTCTTTGAGTGGAAAGGTGCAAACAAAGCAAAGAGTCCAAGTCAGGTCTGAAAATCAGTGTTACACAGAACTTGAACATTTAGTTCAGGATCCTGTGAAGAAGAAGTAGAAGGAAGTCATCAATGAAGGATAATAAGATTAAAATAATAATAGGATTTTTTTCCTCCAGTTTCTGGAAGAGAAATGTTCAGCCAGGGACATTTTGTAATGGCATAAATTATATCTGTTGACACAAGCCAAGAGCTTAGTTTAGCTGCTTAATATTGTCTTGTTCACTGCTCCAACAAATTTCCCTCGGTCAGTTAGTAGAGGGTCCACTAAAAGAGATACAGCATGTACGGCTGAGTGGCAGCCATCGAACGCACAGTACAGATGACTTAAATACATTTGCTGGACATAATTACATGTGTAAAGTCAATTCTGATTGCTCAGGGGTGAATTATGGATACATGTAGTCATGACCTTCCTTGGTAGTTCGATGACAGTTAAGGTAATGTAGGTTCAGACAAATATCTCATAGCATTCAAGAACAGTAATATTAAGCTACTTTCTCTTTTCCTGTTGGGTGAGAGTATTTAAAGAGAGACAGCACACATGATCTAGCACTGCCTACTTGCAATTTTTTTATACATGAGGAGCTCTATGCTGTTGACACTGTTTTTCTGGAGAAAGTCTTTGAGAGGGGACTTACCAGCTTTTCCAACACCCATTTGAAAGTAAACACAAATGTTTTGTTAGCAAATGCAGAAAGAGATGGTAAAGGAAATGCAGTAATAAGAGACCAAACTAAAAGAGCTGTATCATGACATTAGCCAGCCCAGACGTGACATTGGCCTTTACCAAGGTTCTGGCAAACAGCTGGAAGGAAGAAAATGTGAAGGATAAAGACTACATTTTAAAGTACACTAAAGAAACTCAATCATCCTGCAATCCCTCCATGAAGCTTAGATAATAATCAACCTCCCTTTTTCAAAACAATTAAGTTTTATATATAAAAAAATACTGATAGCACTTGCATTTTTATCCCAGTGTAAAGTCTATACTCTGGCCCAAAATTAAAACCCCTTTCCTTAATAATCTGTAATTACAGTCTTAGTCCAAATTATTCTAGAATAAATGAAACATACGTATTATTTGTGTACTCAGTAATTAAACATTTGCTGGCCTTAAACTGAAGTCACCAGAAATTACACATAGTTTATATTGTCTTTGTACAATTTATCAAAAATGCTAACTAATAAATAGGAAATATCCTATGATACCTACACATTTATTTTGAAAGATATTGCTACTTGATGCTAATTGCAATCAACATTTTAGAAAACTAATATAAACATTAATCTTTTACCTTGAAACACAGACTTCTTTCATGCATGCATTCTGTGTGTGCAAAAGATTTTTGATACTTGGGATATACAAGATACCTATATTATTAGGTATGAATAGTTAAATGTTATTGTCTATGATTTGAAAATGGATGCAGCTATCTACTGCAGAATAAATAGAGCACAGCTACTAGTATTGTATAACAGCTGCCAACTCTGACCTCTGTTACTTAAACTGATACCTGCAATTCAGATCTGCAATATGAATGTAAATTAGAACCTCCACTGTGTCCGTTTAAAATAATGTGTGATCTATATGTAATTCAAGTTATCACAGAGAAAAATCTCCCAGATTGAAGATGCCTTCAGAGCTTGACTCTGAGTTCTCCGTGCTTTTACGAAGAAACAGTTGAAGGTCATTCTAGGAGAAATAACTGAGAGAAAATCATGAGGAAAGCTTAGAGACCATGGCTGGAGTCTAACACCATATAGGTCAAAACAGCTGTAGAACAGTAGTGACTCTTTCTTCCCTTGCCAACTGTGCTGCACTAGTGAGTGTCCTTTACTACCAGATGCATTCAACAGGATTACCTCCATTATTGCTGTAGACTATATATTCAAACCCTGGAGTGCAGAGCTAGGGACCTGGGAAAAGCTGGCTACTACAGATAGCTGAAATTTGCAGGAGCAAAATAAGTGCATGGTGGGTAACCAGATTTGTTCTTTTTTGGAAAATTGTCGTGAAGTAGAGGACACTAGCCGAAGTATTTGGTTTTGAATCTGGGATGGTTTTATTTACGATGTGTGGCACTTATAAATTATGTTTGTTCTCAGCATCAGCAGTTTTGGATTTTTTTGTTGTGTTTGTTGTTTTGTTTTGTTTTCAGAAAGCATCAAAGATTCTTTTAAAGAAGAATCCTTGGGTAATTAAAAGTTAATAACATCTCTTCCCCATTCTGTCACTATGTGCAAAGGACTCACCAGACTCTGGCAGTAATGTTTCTTTCCTTTCTGGTGGCAATTTTCCAAGATGTTGTCTGAGCATCCAGGGATCAGGTTAGGAAGACTAAAGCCCAGATAGAATTAAATCTGGCCAGGGATTGTTACCCTAAACAAGGGTAACAAGAAAAGCTTCTACAGGTACATCAGTGATCAAAGGAAGACTAGGGAAAATGTGGGCCCACTCCAGAAGGAAACAGGAAACCTAGTCATGTGGGATATGGTGGTGCTGAGCTGAGGTGCCTTTTTTTTGTCTTCACCAGCAAGGGCTTTGGCTACACCACCCAAGTGGCGGAAGGGAAAAGCAGGGACTGGAAGAAGGAAGATCTGCACACTGTAGGAGAAGAGCAGGTCCGGGACCATCTAAAGAACTTGAAAATGCTCAAGTTCATGGGATCTGATGAGATCCATCCACATCTACTAAGGGAACCAGCAAATGAAGTTACAAAACTGCTTTCCCTCATATTTGAGAAGTCATGGTAGTCTGGAAAAGTTCCCACTGACTGGAAAAGGGGAAACATAACCACTCATTTTCGAAAAAGGAAGACCCAGGGAACTGCAGGCCAGTCAGTCTCACCTCTGTGCCCTACAAGATCCTCTGGAAGGCACATGGAAAATGTGGAGGTGGTTACTGGCAACCAGCATGGCTTCACCAAGGGAAAATTGTGCCTGACAAATTTGATGGCTTTTTTAATGGAGTCACAGCATTGATGGACAAGGAAGAACAACTGATATCATCTACCTGGATTTGTGCAAAGCATTTGACACTCTCCCACACAACATCCTGGTCTCTAAATTGGAAATATGTGGATTTGATGGATGAACCACTACATGGATAAGGAATTGGATGGATGATCACTTAGAGAGTCGTGGTCAATGGCTTGATGTCCAAGTGGAGATCAGTGATGTGTGGGACCCGAAAGGGTCAGTACTGGGACCAGTGTTGTTTAACAGCTTTGTCAGCGACATGGACAGTGGAATTGAGTGCATCTTCAGCAACTTTGCTGATGACACCAAGTTGTGTGATGAGGTCAACACATCGGAGGGAAGGGAGGCCATCCAGAAGGACCTTGACAGGCTTGAGAGCTGGATCCGTGCCAACCGCATCAAGTCCACCAATGTAAGTGCAAGGTCCTGAACCTGGGTTAGAGCAATCCCAAGCATAATTACAGCCTGGGCTGAGAATGGATTGAACATAGCCCTGAGGAGAAGGACTTGAGGGTGTTGGTTGATTAAAATCTTAACATGATCTTTAAGGTCCCTTCCAACCCAAACCATTCTAAGATTCTGTGATTATTCCCCTGTCTCCCACCTCCATACAAAAAGGCAAATATGATTGACTTGCATAAAGTCATTGCAGAAATTCAGTTTCCCCTGAGTGTCCACAATCATATTAATTTCTGCTGCCTCAGTTGCTCATGTTGTTGACATGTTCATGTTTCTCATTCTCGTTTTCAGAGCTTGGGCTCTGCAACATTGTGCTTTCTGAGTTGTGGAGGCAGCTCAAGCACACTTCTTGAAATTCTTCCCTATGACAACCCTCTGTCTCTTGATAAGTACTGTTGCTGCAAATCAAATAGAATATGCAGCAGTATTTTAATGAAGAATAGGAGCAGTACCATCTCTTTGATAAATCTTGACTCTGAAGCCAAGGAATCCAGCCTCTTGAATGCCATGTGGCAGGGCTGACTCAAGAGCAGTTACATAAGTATAGTGTATTGTTTGCTACATCTGCTTTTCTGTTGTATAATTGAAGCTCCTGCAGGCTTTTATCTTTACTTCCTGATGCATTGCTTTCAGAAAGCAACATTATATTTGTTACCTGTGTAAAACCAGTTGTTTTTGCTGTGAAACTCTTCCTGTTTGAGAGGGATATGCTGGAAAATCAGTAAGAACCTGATTTGGTTTGAGCCAGGGTGAAGCTCTTTGCTGATTTTTTTTTCTTTCAGTGAACTTTTTAGCAGTGCCAGTGGACTGATAATAACCGAGGTCACTTCTGACTGTCTGCAGCCTCCCCCCCTATGGGGGAGCAGATTAGACCGAAGGCAGGATCAGCAAATCAGAATATTCGCTTCTCATAATATTTTCTCTATCTGGCTTTCAGTATAGGTTAAGACATCACAGAAGTCAAGCCTTTTGTTTCCTTTTTCTCTCTCTTTTTCTGCTTACTGTCACCTCTGTCACCCTCTCTTTGGCTCTCTCTTTTTTTCCCAATATTTCTTCCCAGCCGACACCCGAGGGCCCCGTCCGTGCGCCCGGACACTCCCCCCTTCAGCTGGAGGCACCAGGGAGAAGAGTTGCTGTGAGAGTCGCTGGGGGAGGAGGGAGGGGATCGGGTGTTGCACATCCCTTTGCAAATATATATCTATATATTCCCTTATCACTAATAATGAAAATCAGTCTGTTTCACTTTTCAACCCAGAAAGCCTCTCTTTCTCATTTTTATCCCTCTTTGCCTACCTTAGGGGAGGAGGGGGAGGGGGGTGAATTGAGAGTGTTCAAACTCAGTGCCAAACCATGACAGCACCCATGATAGAACACAAATGGAAGCAGTTCTGTCACAGTTTGGCTCCGGGTTGGCATTCAAACCAATAACAATAATGCTCTCGATCCCCCCTCCTCCCCCAGGCTGGTGTGAAAAAAAAGAAAGGGGGAAAATAGAGAGCCAAAGAGAGGGCGATAGAGGCAACAGTAGGCAGAAAATGAAAGAGGAAACCGAAGGGCTTGAGTTCTATAATGTCTTAACCTGTACCAAAAGCCAAACAGACAAAATATTATGAGAAGGGAATATTCTGTTTTATTCCCAGAATAAATGAAATCAAATGTATAAAAATGCATAGAAAACAAATTTTGTGCTTAGTTATACTTCAAGGTCTTGATATTTGACATTTCAAACAAAACAGAAAATTTGACATCAATCATGTACCGTTAGCTAAAAAAAGGCCATCTGGGCCTAACAGATGACGTTTTTCTTCAGCTCGGTTCAAAGAAAGTCTTTGCCCTGGCTCCTTGCAAGCTACTAGATCTCAGAGGTATGATGCCAAGAGATCCATGCATGAAAGATACTGTATGTGTTCTCCATTTAATGCATTTTTCTCCCGCTTTACTGATGTCTGACACTGCAGCTCTGGCCACCCTAAAAGTACATATTTGATCAGTAGAGGTCTTTATGTAACGCATTGTTTACACGTCCTTAACCAGAGTGTTCATTGCCATTGTTGGCTGACTGAGCTTGTCACATATTCCAGTAGCTGACATAGGGCTGGAATGATCTGGAACACTGGATGAATACAAAGAGGTTGACATTAGTGCAGTACATATGTTTTTACTTTAACAGGCTGACGGGTGAGTAATTATGATGGCAATCCTAGTGTATGCCATAGACAGTTTTGTTTCCCTACTGCTGCGCAAAGCTAGTAGCAATACTTGGAGAAATAATTAAAAAAATAGCATTTTCTAGAATCTTGCCATTTCTTGGAGGAATATTTTTACTTTAAGTTATTTGAACTGGCAAAATGCTGTCTGAAAAACTAGCCCTGAGAATGTTAGCAAAGAAATATTAAAATCTGTTGCCAGCACAACATTAATGCTCATTCCTGTGAATTTCAATGCAATTAACAGAAATATAGGAATAAACTTCTCTTAGTATAGAGTTCCAACTGTAGAATTAATTTATTGGCTTCAGGAATTGTACAGAGAGATGCTGCTTTAGGAATATTGTTTGCTTATTTTTTATTATTCTTATTAGTATTTTTTTATTCTTATTTGTAAGTCTCTCTCTTACTGAATCATATGCAGCACCATTTTCAAAGAACATAATCTTATGTGTTTCCTCAAGATCTTTTCTGTTGGGTTTTTTTCTCCTTCTCAACTCTTGTTTTTTCCTCTCCAACACTCCCTAAACTGGCACCAGTTAAGATGAGATAACAACTTTATCTTATTTTACAGAAAAGGAAATTGAGACAATGAGAATTCCTTAAAGCCATACAATGAATCAGTGGTAAATGCAGAACTGAAACTTACTTTCCAGGACATGCAACTTGGCATTTTGATTGTATTTGTGTGAACTAGACATGTATGCAGATTAGACTGCACATAGGCACCCTAAAAATGAGGAACATGGAAGGTGACAGTGCTGACAGTTTCACTGCAGCATAGCAGTGCAAGGGATCCTTCCATGAGGACTGCGCATTACTCCTCCTTGCTAGAGGCTGCTATTGCAAGGGAATACCTAATGGATTTACTTGTGTGAGTGCCCATAACCAACTCCTGTCAGAAACTGGCCAGCTCCGTGCAAAGTCCTAAAATGACACCATGGTTTCTGTAGTGAGTATCTAACTGTGGACTCTGGCCCGCTGCTAATATTTTGCTAAGTGCCTTATGTAGACTCATGACAGTAGAACAGGGTTTGTCTGCCAAACATAAATCTACCATATCCCATCTTTATCTACCTGCCTTTATGATCTTGCTTTCTGCATATTTTGCAGGTTCCAGAGCATTTGGGACAGACTATGTGAACAGCTTGATTTCCTTCCTGATTAATTGCTCCACATCTTCAGTCCTGTGTCACAAATGAGCATACTCCTAGGACTGCCAGGCAAAATGAGCTAAACCATGTTACTATGGCTGAACCTGCCCTTAGGTTTAGATACTCACGTTCAGTTATTATTCTGGTGAGACGTACTCTTCTGCAATTAGCAAAAGGAAATTAAGGAAACAGACTTTCAAAATATGGACATTTTCACATGGGACACAACCCCCCAGTGCTTTTTCCATACAGATTAATATACAGTTGCAAGTAATAGATATTGGATGTGATTATTTCTCTGAAGCAGATAAAAAACTCTCCTTTAATAGAAAATAATGGTGACCTATTTCTAGGGGTTACTGCCAGCTCCATAGCCTTTTAATGTACTGTGTGTATACCAAGGGAGATGGTCAAGTGTGGAAGCATTTAACCTGGAAATAAGATAGACAACAGAAGAATATGTCATTAACCACACAGGAATCTGCCAACCATTCAATAGCTCCACTCTGGTGAAAAAATTACTGGCTGCTTTAGAGACTCCAAATGAGGCTTATGAAGTTATGTGACATTTAAGGCTAAGTTGGGGCTCTTTCCTTGGTTTTGAAATTCAGCCTGAGATCCCAGGCCTGAGAGGAGGTGGATGCTTCTAACTGAAAGCTAATGAGATCTACAGGGGATCAGCATCTCAAAGAATCACATCTTCACAGTTGAGCTCCAGAGGTTTATTCTTCATCTCCCGGATGAAACAGCACTGATGTCTGAGTAGGCCTGATGATTGGTGTTTTAAGTACCGAGGCAGAATAGAAAATCAAATACTGATTCTTTTTCTTCCTGAGTCATGCATAGCTAAGGGACACAAAAATAGCTATTAGGTTGCTTCCTGCCACAACAGCCTCTTCTAACACAGCTGTGGAGTATTCATGGGAAGTACTTGATAAAATCACCATGGTATCATTAGCAGCCACTGTGTTTCTATGGTGAAATGCTTATTAGATGAGGAAAAGCAAGCTAAATTAAATTATATTAGAGCTAGATGTTAATATATTTATTTCTTCATTAATGTTTACTTTTTTTCTGAAAAATACGCAATATAATTCTTTAACTAAATGTGTCTTCACCTTTTTTTTTTTTCTTACTTCAGTCTATAGTTACTGTAGCAGAAACTTTCAAAAGAAAACCTAGTGAACAGTAAAAGAACTAGTAACTGCAGCAATATCTATCACCATAATCTTCATTAATTATTGGAAGCTTTAGGCTAACTTCATACTGAGGGAAAACAGACAAGTCAGATGCAAAATGAATGAACACAACACCACTAGAAGTCTCATTGACTGTGTGTGCATCTGATAAAATCAGTAAAATTATTTCCTTAACCAACCAATCTTTCAGCAAGGGTAGAAAAAAATTAATCAGCCTGCTTGGTCTGAGAGCCTAAACCCCATTGTTTATGCTTGCTGCTTCCTCTGGCTGTTCTGCAGAACTTAATACAGCTGAATTCATTACACTGCATTTGCTGCTGTGCTGTTTTAACAACTATTTTGGCACTGCACAAATGATTTGACAGGAGGAGCTGTGTGAAAATCCCTACCAAAGCTGTAGTGCCAGAACCCCTCTCTCTAGGTCATTGTCACAGTTTGACTCAGGATCGGCAAATAAACCAGCGACAGCAATGCTCTCGATCCCCTCCCCCTCCCACCCAGGTAGGGAAGGAGAGAGAGAATTAGGAGAGAGACTGAGCTGGATTGAAAACTAAATTAAACAGCTTTAATTATATGTACAATTATATACAAGTATGTTCAGGAATGTGCAAAAGCCTCTTGCCTCCCCCCGCCCCCAGCAACTCACCTAAAGGCTAAGGGTAGAGTTATGAGGTGCCTGAGCCTAGGGGTCGATGGTGATGGATGGATGGAGTCCTCCCCAGACACCGGCCATGGACGGAAGAGAAGGGAAGAAGCAGCAGGAAGGAAGTTGTCTTCTGTGATCTCTGACCTTCCTCGGAGCTTACGTAGATCTATGGAATGGAATGCCTTTGGTCAGTTCTGCTGTCTGTCTAGTCCAGCTCCCCACAGGGGGGTCATAGATACAATTTTCCTGCCCAGTAGCCTCTGTAGCAGCAGAGCTAAGAAGCGACCTTGGAGTCTCAGCAGTAACATAAACATTCCAGTGTTACCAGTCCACTGGCTGGAACACTTGCTGCTAGTTAAAAGAGAGCTTACTGAAGGAAAAAAAAAATCAGTAAAAGGAAAATTAGCTTCATCCTGGCTCAACCCAGGACAGTCATCCAATTGATCTGAGCTGTTGCCAACATGAAGCCAGCAATGTAATCCAATGACCATACAGAATTGTGACATGGTCTATCATGGATCTGAAAACATTCTATTTTGTTTGCCATGTTTAAGAATTTCCATGATTGATAAAATCTAATGCATTCTCTCTTCTCCCACCAGAGCTTCCTTTTGTCTAGGATGGATCTTGTGATTAACAGTATAGAAATGCTGTGACAGTAAAAGAACCATCCTTCTGATATACAGAAAGCTTAGGATGATGGCATTTCACTATTCATAGAAAGGCTGTTGCACAACCATCACATAAGCAATATGTTCTATTTGTCATTTAGGTGCATTTTTTAATTTGATGATGCATGAACTGCTACTAAGTATCTATACAGATATATGCACAAATCCAAGCATGGACTTTAGTTCCATAATTTCTATAACCATACAACTGGCCCATCATAATGTATATATACTGCTTTAGTCTTCCTCTTAAATGGTATGCAGACTTTGAATGTAAAGCCCTTATTGAAGAAACTGTGCCAGAAAATTTAAAGTACTACCACCTTCAGCTTCAGGTAGCAGTTTGTCCCTTGCCTGCAGAGGTCACTGGACATGCAGAGGCATGGCATAGTGGTGTGAGTGCTCACATTAGGTGGTGACAGAAGTCAAGAGTGGCTTTAGCCACAGGACATTAACAAAGGGAGATGCCTTCAAAGGAAGAGGTATTAAATGTCTGTTTGATCTCCACAGGTCCAGGTGAGCTTGCTGCAGACAAGACAGTGTGCTATGCAACAGGAAACAAGAAAGCACAATGCAAGTTTTCCCTTTTCTATATGCTAATAAAACCACTGCAAGTAGAATATAAGGGTGCAGGAAATGTGATGGCTTATCTGGTGCTGTGACCCAGTAGCCATGGCAACAACAGTGCAAAGACAGATTACCCCAGTGCTCATTTCCATCAGCTGTAGTGATTTACGCTGGTGCTTTATCCACAAAATGAAAAGCTGCATTTCAGTTCTGTGTTACAATTTTGGTGGCTGCAAAGTTTAACAGGGAAGAGACCAACAGTATCTTCTATTCTGAGAATCAGAAGAAGAAAAAAAAATCACTGAAAGGAACCATTTCCTTGTATTTTATTGTAATGCAGACCTGTCAATTCTTATGTGATGAGCATCAGACTTGCTTTTTAGCCAATGCTCTCTCATTCCCCACTGTGGCATAGGCAGCTCATGCATCAGTAGCATGCTTTCATGAAGCCTGACATGTGAGTCTCATCTGTTGGGATTTTATGGACCTGCAGAATCTGGCAAGGTCACAAAACCAAGCATCTATACAGCAGTGAAGCATCTTCATCTGTTGCAAATACAACCACTTCCATGGTTTACCCCATGACAAGATTCTATGTAGTTTATCTGTATTCTAGCCTGATGAGAAGTCACCACAGAATTTTTTTTCTACAGATGTGTATGTAGAATCTGTGCTTGAGACAGAAATTGTCTTGTTTCAGTGCCACATCTGCTCACAACTGAATTTCTGGTTTCATTTCAGAACAGTAATTTTTTAATTTATGCTTGCCTACTTCATGGAGTAATGCTTAAAACTGTTACTGGAAAGAAACGTTCCTGAGATCTTTAATTAGTATTTTCTTGTTCTCTACATTTCTTGTTTACCTCATCAAATATAAGGATCCCCTACATTTTTTTGTTTGTTTGTTTTGTTTTGTTTTTTTGGTAAGAGAAGTCTAAAGAAGGCATACCTCAACATTTACATGTTGCAAGTGTAAGCCAGACTTGCAAACATGACAGACTGAGTCAGGGTGAACAACCTTTATTGCTTAAGGAAAGACTTGTGACTCTCTTTTTTTTTGTTTTCTCTGCATCCAAAGTCCAATCCCTGGATAAGTCAAATGGTATGCAGGAATAAAAGAAATACTGTGTTCTGAAAGGTCAGGAGAAAAAAAAAAGCTGTTTGACATTAAGGAAGAGAATATGATAGAAAACATTTTAAATACGTATCGTTATTTCAAAATGGCTGGCATTTTGTACCCAGTGAGAACCTTTATTTTCTTAAATCAAAAACTGAAAGGATTTTTGTTTCATTCTAAAAATACAAGAGAGGAACAACAATCATTTGTTAAGTCTTTTTGCCTAATTGTCTTATTATTCTCCTTCTTAAATTAGGCTTCTACTTCTGAATCTTACTTGTTAATTTCACAGCATGGCTTCTACTTTTAAAGTCTTGAAAGCACAGGAAATGTTTCATCCCAATACATGCATTGAACTTGTGAAATATAAGTTACATTGCATTTATATTATTTTTCCTTATGTTCTAGTGAAAAATTGAGAAAGTGTTTTGTTAATGTGTCCATCATTACAGAATTCACTTATCCAAACCAACTCAGTTGTACACAAACTAGCTGTCTGATGATGCCTTTATTAGTAGAAGTTCTTTTACTTTTAGTATGCAGACCTGAAGTTATTGTTTATCTCCTGTGTAGTGTAAAATTAGTGTTTCAGGCAACAACCAAACTGTATTAGAAAAATTGAAAAGTGTCCTAAAATCATGCTGTTCTACAGCTAGATAAGCCAGATTAACTGTACAAACTATGTGATGAGGATCATACTCATTTTAGGTTGTTTTTTGTGATGACATACATTATTTGGATGACTATTTGCCACCTAAGAAAAATAAAATTTTATCCTTTTTTCTTTAGTGCAATTTAGCAAAATAATAACTAACTTGTTCTTTGCATTCCATGATCCAGCATTTGGTATGAAAAAAAATAATATTCCTGTGA
The DNA here is from genome assembly GCA_020745705.1 of Hemiprocne comata. NCBI lineage: Eukaryota > Metazoa > Chordata > Aves > Apodiformes > Apodidae > Hemiprocne > Hemiprocne comata. The sequence goes on along the minus strand of CM036616.1, from coordinate 15,838,838 downwards.
GTGTCAGCAAATTAAAATAAGATAGTATAATCAATATAAGTGGAAAAGGAGATAGTAAAATAAATGTAACTGAAAACCTAAACTGACATTCCTGACTACTTCTGCAGTGTTCCTACTATTCTTGGTTAAAAGAATTAGGTGTTTTATTAAACTAGGTCCCTTGTATGTTAGCACCTGGTGAAAACAGCTATTTCATAGCAATTATGTACAAAAGTGAGCTTCAAGTACACCATGTTCCAAAAATATTAACATATTGTAACCCAGCAATTGGTCATAAACAGAAATTCCTGCCACATGAAAACAGTTCTCTGCAGACAAAAGTATTCAGGAGTATTGTTGCAGCATGCCACCTGACTAAGATGCTGGACGTACAGAATATTAGTTGTGTTTAGCGTTGTACTGTTTAATTCTAGTCCATTTCTCTCCCATAGCATCTTCAAAAGCTTCTGAAAAAGACAGAAAGAAAAGGACAAATTACTGCCAGAAGACAAATAATAAACAAAACCTGAGGATTAAAAAAAAACAACAAAACACACCCACCCCACCCCCACACACATGCACAAAAACCCAAACAGTATTTCTCTTCAACCAACCAAGAATGCGAAATCTCAGCATTATTCGTTGTGGTTTTATGCCTTTTAAAAATTGAACAAAGAAGCAGGAAAGTATTGCTTATGCAGAGATGCTGTTTAAAAAACAACACTCACCCACCCCAATGATCCCATGCTTTAATGAAGGACACATGACAATCTAAAAAGTAATCCTGCTTTATGTTCTATTGATTGTTTCCTGTATGTAGGGTTTAGGTGAGAGATTCCTTAGACACTTCATTGCTAAGATAAATGCCAATATAATAAACAGATGTGGAGGATCTTCGTCTTGGGATAAATTTGGGAACCCAGCACCATTTAAATCTTGTCATTTTGAATACAGGATCTGCAGGAAATCTACTTTAAACGTTTAATAGAATAATAATCCAGAGTTTCTACTTTCTAAACTCTACAATGAAAAGCTTCTCTGAATACTTCTATCTACTGTTTCAAATACTAGTTAAGATTTAAAATAGCATTCAAAAATGAAAACTCTTTTATGAAAAACTGTATTTTAATATATTAATGATTGTGTAATATAATACTTTATTAAAAAAAAAAACCACTCAATAAAACAATTCTTTAATAGGAGGAAGAATCTCTCTGTTTTTCCTTAATTGTAATTGACAACAAATGTAATGTGCCGTGTTTTCAGAGGGAAATGGGTTATTACTCATGGTTTTTTGGTATGTAAAACTCAATATCAAGAATATCAAGAATAAATCAAATGCACAAAAAAAAAATTAAAATAATTTTTAAAAATCAACACTTAGCATGCTCATGCATACATGCACACATACAGATGGTCTAATATGTTGAGCAAATTAATTATGTTTATGTGCCCACATTGGCAGAAAGAATTACATTCAGTGTTTCATGAAGGAAAGAAGAATCAGCTGCAAAAATGCATAATGGCATACATCACGTTTAAAAAAAAAAAGGTCATTTAATTCCTATTTTCATGTTATAGTGAGGTGGGTTTGAATAGGTGTAGATGAAAGTAAACACCAGCACAGCTAGAATGAAATTACTTCTGACATACACTTTAATCCACGTTCATGTCTCTATTATACAATTGTCAGAGCTCCTAAAGGCAATTTACTCGACACAACACATACGGCATATGTAAAAGCAGGTAGTGCACAGGGCAGACTGCTGTTTTCATGCTGCCCCAGTCACCACCCTTCCCTCTGTCCAGCTCTCAAACCCTGGGCAGACATGCCAGAGTGAGACACCTTTTGTTCACACCCATGGCTCATCTTCACCCTTTCAGTAGAGAACATGCCAAATCTTAAATCTGAATACAAAGGTTTATTTCCCTGTCCTCCACGGATCTGTGTATTTGGGCCCAACCTATATTTGGACGCTGCATTAGAGGATGGGGTTATGGAAAAAGAGCCAAGACAGACCTTTAAAGCAACTTCTTGGGCAATAAAAAACAGCACTGGGGACACATGCAGAAGGTGTAGTGGGGTTTTTTGGTGTTTTACTGCCATTGCCTCATGATGATGCTGATGACCCTGTCAAAAAGAAGTGACACCGCCCTGAAGCAATGATGCCACATCCACGCGGGGCTGCTCCATTTTTGTCCAAGGTCAGAGGAAATACAACTGAAGAAAGAAAGCAGGGAGGATGATGAAGAGAAGTCATGGTGTGCATTGGGACTGCTACTGTGCAACAGTAATGACACGAACGGACAGCCACCACACCGAAGTGCACTCAGCCTTTCTCAGCCGCAGGATCTGCTGCCGGGAACGAAGGAGGCAGGACAGGGACCGGAGGTAGGGTGGGCCCAGGGGGACCGTCACGAGGGCCCACCCGCGGCTGCCGCAAACCCTCTTCCGGGTGTCAAGGGGCCGCCATGCGCTGGCTGCGCGGCCTGCCCGCCTCCGAGGCCCGGGCCGCACAGCGGAAAGGCGGCGCAGGCACCACCTCCCCGCCTGCGAGGCGAAGCGGGACCAGCACGGCGGCGGGTGCAGCGATGAAGGGAGGTGAAATGGCCCCGCAGCCGGGACCCTTCGCAGCCCACCACGCTGCAGGCACCACGGGAGACGAGCGGTGTTTGTCTGCCCCACACTGCCGAGCGAGCCCCCCGTAGCCCACGCGAGAGCCGCTTTCTGCCGTGCCGGCTACCGCTCTCGCTTTCCCGGCCCGGCGCTGCTCCTCCGCGGCTGCTGGCGCTCGGGCTGGCCGGAACGCATCGGCCGAGCTGCCGGGACCCGGCTCCCCTAGCTCCATCCCTGCTTTCAGCCGCAGGGGACGCAAAGGGCGCCGCGCCGCGCCCCACGCCAAGGCGCCCCGTGTTGCCCAGTCTCTCTCCAGCCCCAAAGCCCTCCACCGCCCCCTCAGCTGCTTGCAGAGCGCGGCGTTCCCCCCCACCGCCGCCGTCGCTGCACCGCCTCCGCCCGCGCCGTCCCCCGAGCCCGTGTGCCACCGGGCACAGAGCATCCCGGGAGCTGTAGTCCTTCCTCCCCTCTTGACGAGGGTAAGGCGCAGGGAATTGGGGCAGGAGGACTACAGCTCCCGGGGTGCATGGGAGGGAGGGGCGGAGCCGGGGGCGGAGCGGGGACAGCTCCGGTGCTGATCGCGACGCGGGTTTGTCAGCAGAGCCCGGGCGGGCGGCGGCAGCTGTTGGCGTGTGCGGGCGAGCGGCAGCGGAGCGAGCAGCGGGCCGCGCCCGGCGATGAGACACGAAGCTCCGATGCAGGTCGGTCCCCGGGACGGAGCCAAGGGAGCGACGAAGGGGGCGGCGTGCGCAGTAGGTCCCAGAGCCGGGTGCTCGCGGGATGGTGCAGGAGCCCCTCCGCTCTGCAGCGGCATGGCGGGGACGCCGAGTCGGGCTCTCCCGCCCGTTGCTGGGAGGTGTGAGGAGGAAGGGGATGAGGATGCCTCCTGTGTGAGGAGGCCTGAGGTGTGTGTGAGGGCCTGGAGTGCGTGAGGGGCCCCGTGCACGCGTGAGGGCGCCCGGGGTGCGTGTGATGGGTTTGGGAGCCTTCGAGTCCCTATGAGATGGGTTCCAGGCAGGCCGTCTCGGGGTACGAGGGCCACCGCAGCCTGGCCCGGGGCAGGGGTGCGATGGGTCCCCCCCTTCCCTCGCGCAGCCCGGCTCCCCGGTCCGGGGGCCAGCCGGAGCGGGAGGCTGAGCCCAGCGGTGGCCGCCACCCCGCCGCCGTGGCCGCGGGTGGGTTTCGGGTCGCATTCAGGCAAACGGAACAGTCTTTTACAGATACTGACTGGCCCTTTGAGCCCCCATCGCAGCTCCCCTGGGAGTGAATGCAGTACAGTTGTTAGGGTATCAGATATAACGAGGTCCTGCCTGGATGCACAGGAAGTTGAGACAGTATCTCCACCTGTTTACTCAAGAAGTACTTACCTGTCTGCACCAGGGAGAGATGGGACATGGCTAGAACCTTTCAGCAGTTTTTATATATGGAGAAATGTATTGTCCCTTGGCATTGGCGAAAAAGATAATACACAATTAAAAGTTACATTATGCAGTTTTTAGCACTTTCTAGGTTGTTGGTTCAAAACAGTTTAAGCTGGTGAACTGTACTTCGGTTAATAATTGGGACCTATTTTATAGTCTCATGAAGGAGCTCTAGGGGCCCCAGGCTATACATTAGAACACATTATTTATTTTTTTTTAATTGAAAATCAGTCCTGTTACCAGTGGATAGGTAACAATCAATCCAGCTGATTTTATACAATGCAAAGAGCACTGTTGCAGTCTGCTGCAATTTGAGTTAAGAACTGCAGCTGTTAGCTAGTATCTTTCATGCTGGGTATCTACGCAGTAATAGAATTTTAGGGGAAGATCTGCATCGTCTTCAAGACGCATGCTCAAAAAGAAGTCTGAAATCTGAAGTTATATTGATATGGAGTTCGATTTGCTTGACTTTGGACAGCGGCTGGTAATATCATAAAGCTTTTCCAGAGCAATTGCTGAGACGTCACATGCTGAAACCTTTCAACCAAAGACATGCACTAGAAACAAGCCATTCATCAGTAAGAATGTCTATCAGTTTTCTAATTGGAGAATCCAATAATTAAAATGCTCTTTAAAATATCTAATTCTGCATCCCACATGTATGTGTTGCAAATATTTACGTGGGATTTCCCATTTTTTACACATGCTTATTGAGATACTGAAGTCATGTTTAGTATGTGTTTGCTTTGGAGAGCTTTTCATTAAAAGCAAACTTTGCTAGTAAAGAATGATAACTACAGATTAGTAACTATTGCGTTTGACATTTTTGACAAGTGTTGAATTCACTGACATTGTTAAATAGTTGTGAAAACAAAAGGGTGGTAAAACATTAAAATAAAATCTAAATAAAATAAAGTCCATATATAAAAAAATGTACTTGACACATATCAGAGAACAGCTTTATATATATATATATATATGACTGTCAGTAGAAACGTAAGTATTGTTAAACATAACTGAATAAAAGCAGAAATCACAGCCTTAGTCTACAAAGACACAGCAGAGAGCTATAAAAAATCCTACAAATTCTGCTTTTTCAAGATTGGTGAGATGGTCAAGCAGCATCTATTTTTGAGCACATCTCTTCCAAAATGATAATCACAAGCTTCTGGATTTTTCCAAGATGTGAAAACGCAATCTGGCAAATGGGGTTTGATTTTCACTTGTAGTTTGTGCATGTTTGTTTTTTCTTTCTTCTACTTACACTGCTCACAGCATACACAAATATTCTTCTTATTAAAGATTGCAGTAAAACAAAATTCTGTTATGGATTCTTCTTCTTAAGTGTCCTTTCATTTTCCAGCATTATGCTAGTATGGTTGGTCCTTGTTCAGATGTCATTTAGACTGGCTAAACTAATTGCTTGATTTATCTCTCTTAGCCATCTGATTTCCTGTTACTTAAAACAAATGTACTTACTTCTTTGCACACAAAGAATTTATGGAACAGTCTGTTACAGAGCTACCATCTCTGAATTGTAGAGCAACAGAAAGAGTGGTCAAGGGTATGTCTTTTAATCATAACAAAAACGATTCAGGGGAGAGTGTAAAAATTGTTTTCCCATTTCCATCAAGCAGTAATTAAAAAAGAAAACTAAGAAGTTAAAATATTTTAGCAGAATGAGGGAAAGGACCTGTGCAGTGGCACTGTCTTTCTCTATTTTGAATTTCTTCTTTCAATCTCAAGATCATGCCACCTTTCTGTGGACAAGGAGGGCCAATAATAACCAGAAAGGGAGCACAAACAGTCCTTCCAGAGAAGGAGACAACTAGTGTAAAAGTTTGCTATTTTCATCTGCTGGATATAATTTGATCTGGGTCAGAGTTTGTGACTGCATTTTTCTAGCCGTGTTTTCAAATAACAAATGTAAGTCTTAGTAGTGCTTATGGTCATGGAAAGGACTTTGGTTTAGAAGTCAAAAACAGTGAACTCTCTTTTCTGTGAAATGTAGAAGTCTGTATGGTTTCTGCATGTTCTTTTAAGAATTGATCTGAATGAATTGAAATGTCTCTGTATCTCTCAGTAGTTTCCCCTAATGCTTTTGTGGATAACTTCAAAAGTGAAGATTCAAAGGGAGATTCTTAGTGTTTTTTACCCTGATTCACTCACTTCAAGTTTCACTTCTTATCTGATTGTAACATGCAAATTATCCACATACCTGCACTTTGCCAAAATAAAAAAAGCAGCGGTGTAGTTTGGATAACCCATTCTTAGGGTTTATCAGATCATATGGGCATTAAAGGTGACAGTTTGTAGAAAATGCTATTTCTCTAGAGGCCCTCTCTTTCACTTGTCAGGGCATCAGATCATTTAAAAAATGGCAAAGGCCAAAGAGCTAAGGAAGTGGGAAAAAAATCTGCTTTTCCAAGGAAATAAGCAAGGATGTTTTCTTCTTATCTCTTTGTATCCTTTTGTAACTAGAAATGGTTATGCCCAGACAAAACATGTTGGTAAAAGACTCATCCAGATACAATGGAGAAGGGCAAGCAAAAAGTCTGCTTCCAGATATTTAAGAGGTTATTATAAAATTATGATGAAAAAAGCCAAATCAAAGCATTAGACATAAGAGTTAGCACCGCAATTCATCTCCTATTACTCAGCAAAATTACTAGATATGTCAGTCTTGGTTCAGATTAGAAGAGCCTGTCAAGCCAGTGAGTCCACAGAGCAGGTGAGATACACCGTTTTGTGTACGGATTAAGCTGAATTTGGAGTCAGTAGCCCTCTTTCTGTCTCTACCTCTTTTTGGAAGTGCACCGTGGAAGCTCATTCCCTTGCTGTTAAATACTTTATTATCTTCAGCTTAGAGGCTCTCAGGTCTAGTTTATCCTCACTTCTTAATGTCCAGTGTCTTCTCCAGTATGCATCATATGCAGTCTAAATCCAGTATGCAGTCTAAATCATTCTCATTCCATAGTGTTCACTGCAGATTACTATCTCAGGAATCAAGCTTGTGTTTTGTTTCCTCTTTATTTACTTATTTATCTTGTAAGATAAATTTGCCATTCTTCTGGGAGAGAAGGGGATTTTGCCATATGACCTAGAGTGGGAATTGGAAATACGTTTCTTAAGCTGCCCTTTTAATGGAGAAGGTAAACTTAGGTTAAAGAAAGACAAATGAGGGATAAAGCCCTAGTTCATCACAAGTAGATTCACCAGAACCCATGTGCTAGAGCCTTGCTAGAACTGTTCTTTACTGCACCTTTTTATTCTACTGTCCTTGGGCAACTGCCAGTCCTGTGGCCATGTTTGTGCTGCTTCTGCTGAATTGAAGCAAGTAGAGCTTCTTTAAAATATTTTAGGCTCTCACCACTCTGCATTAAAGACGCACACTTGCCATGCATCCTACATACAGTCCAGTGAGATACAAACATTGAATATCCCCATTGTATGGCATCATTTCAATATCCATTAATTGTGTTTAGCTAATTATATTTTACAAAAAACAGATCACTTCACAGAAAGCCTCATGTACAGCCTTTTTACTGAAATCATTACGAAAGGCTGTTTATTTTCAGAAAGTAATGGAAAAGTATATATTTCTATACTATATATAGAAAGGACTGTTGGTCTTTGAAACAACTGTAAATTAGCTAATCAGTGTCTATCTATCATTACTGTAGATAGAAACAAGGCATTTTTCCCTGAACTTACTATCTGGCTTTTTCTTAAGACATGTTTGTTCTTACAGTTTTTTAAAAGAAAACAATGTATCTGTGGAAGGCACAGAGGAATGACTTTCAATATTTTCAATCCCAGTTTTTGTTGCCTTTTGCATCTTATTTTCCATGGCAACCTCATCCTGCATTAGGCATCCAGAGTGGGGGGCATATATAAGTGCAAACCAAAGTGATGTGCAGGCCAGGGAGGTCATGGCATGGTGCTGTGCCTGAGTGACAAAGCTGTTCAAATTACTGTCAAAAAATGAAGTTCTCTATGTTATTATCATGGAGGTGGCAAGTAAATGCACTCTTTTCTAGACATCAGTTCTCAACCCTGCCCTGTTTTAACCTCTTCTTTTGGGATGAAGGAAAAAGCTGAACATGAGAGTTGTAAAGTACCTGGGTCTCATATAGGAAATTGATAAGTGATTAAACTGGCCTATTCCCGTAAATAATCCACATTTAAAGAGTTTAAAGATATGCTGTAATCAGGGAGGCATGCAAAGCCATCCTTTTTTGTCCTTTGTCCTTTGTCGTTTTTTGTCCATATTCAAGCTGGGCACACACCTTCTCCCAGTTTTTATAAGGAGCAGACATGCAAGACCTCCTGACTGTAGGTCTTTTGATTGTTGTCTTGAGCTTAGATTTCCTAGTGGACTCTCAGGTCTGTCCTGAGTCCTCTAGGAGGTGTCCTGAGATTGTCTTTGGTGCTAACATCCTCATGGGTGCAGGAATGTGAGTAGGGACTCATTCTACAAAAGAGCAAGTGTACAATACGCTAATGAAAGTAGCCTTGTGCATTCCCTCTTCAATATTACTAGATAAGGATGACATTTTACCAAAGAAAAAAAAATGTGTTTTGCTGAAAGTGATGCTTATGTTTAATATATACATTTAATCCACTAAGCAGAGAACTTTGTCAAAACCAAGATAAGAGTTTTGCTTGCTTGGAAACAGACCATCATTAAATCGGCCAGTATGTTTATTTGGTTCCCATCCATGTTATACAGTATTTAATTACAGGTCTCAACATGGCATTCTTGGTGATTACTTTCACCATGGTTTCCAAAGGAGGAACATAACGTCAGCACTAGCTTCTTCATATTTATCTGCCAAAATAGGGACAAGTCCTGTTAGGAGTGAACTGACATATTAATAGGTCGGGAAGGGGGCTACAATGCATCCCCTACTTGAAGTCAGCAGCTTGCAAGTAAGAAAGAGAAGAAGTGCAAGCATATTCACAAAGTTCAAGAGGACCAAGCAGCTAGGTTTCCCCTAGAGAATCTAGAGAATCATTTAGAGAGGGAGCCTGGTGTAGGTGATGTGAATTGTACTCTGAAGAATCTGTCTCTGTTCTTACTACAGAATGAGTGAGTTTGGAAAGTGGTGGAAAAGTCCTAGCATCCAGGCTGAGTTAGATGTTTCTTCAGATTAGTGCAGGCACTAGTACTTTTCCAAAACTTATTTGGGTTTTGAACAGGAGAAAGGACCACTTTTGGTAGTCAAGGGAGACTGTCTCTCTAGGCTAAAATTAGTCTCTCCAAACAATCTGAATTATTGTCAATACCTCCCTGTTCTTCTCATGATTCTTCCACACGGTGAAAGGTGGAGAAATAAGTCCTTTCCCATGCCTTTCCTCTGCCTTCTGCATTCTGTAATAAGCAGACATACTCCTACCCCTAAAATAAAAGTTGGTTGCAATTCTGTGTTTAACTTTCCCATAATTCTGCCTATGGCACTGTAAGTAATGAATCCGTATAATCAAGTCACAGCGAAGGTGGTGGATTTTATTTTTTTATTAGGTTTTAAGAACTTTCAAGGAAACTATTGCGTGGGTAATGCATATAAACACATTTAGAGAATCATGGAAATTTCTTTGTGGCGAAAGCCTGTGTTTAAAAACCATCCACAGGAAACACATTCTTACTGAGGAAGGCAACATAATGTACAAGATTTAGCAAGGTTGTTAGAATGCAGGTCTCCTGGTTTCTCTGCTCACTGAATTGTACCGTTTGTGAAGTGTTAGGCATTCAAGTACATAGGGATGAATTGTAAGGCACCTAGGACTGAGGGAGGCAAATGAAATGAAAGCTAAAACCCCTTTTTGTAAGCCCTAAGCAAGTTGTAGAAATTACACGGAAGGCTTCAGAGGACATAAAATCAAGAAATAAAATGGTTGTTCTTGCTAGAAGTGGTAATTACTGTTTTCAGCTGCTGCCTTACAGAGAGCAGCCAAAAGGGCAGTGGAACAAGCTGCTGGGAAGCGTACAGGTTACACCTTAGCATCCCCAGCCACTGCACAGTGTTTTAGCTGCTGGACTTGATTTATTGTTGTAAACTGTACAAAACATCAGCGTACTCTTTACTACTTTGTAGCCAGTTGTGATTAGACTGGTATAAACAGCATTATTTTTCTTTCTCTCATGTTCTAAGCAAAATATCCCCCCAAAGTTTTACAATAAGGGGGAGTAGTGAAGGTGGACAGAATTTGATTCTGTCTTTTGCTATAGGAATCACAAAGATGAAAGATTACTGTTTATTTTTTTGTTCTAAAACTTCATTGTTTCATGCCTGTGAAAGAAGTGAACAAATATTAAGGCCAGTGCAAACACTCAGGATGCAAGCACGTATGTACCCAAGACTACATTTAATCAAGAACTTTATTCACTACCAAATAGAAGTGTAATTCTGAAATCAAATTCCTAACTGCGTTATTTACAAAACATAAATCTTACACCAAATTTTCTCTCAAAAGCTTGCTACTTCCATTTTCTCCTTCCAGACTTTTTGTCCCCACTCCTATGTGCCTCCTCAGTAGCCCAAAGAAGCTAGCATACTGCTGTTTGTACTCTGAGACAGCAGAATTAACAATCAGCAAATTTATGCAATAATTGAAATTCTGCCGAGAAGGTGGGTTAGTGTAGAATCCTCACCGCAGTTCTAGCCTTCCTCTCTGATTGCCCAAATGCACTCGGAGATATCTGACTTAGACAGTTCTGATGTGAGCTGCTTTTCTGTAAACTTTTATGTAAGGATTTCTATTTGAAATCAGTGTGAAAAAGTGTTGCCCTTAGTATTGCCAAACTCCAAGAATTTAAAATCCTGCCAGACTCCCAAAATACTTGAGATTTTTTCTTAAACAGCATATGAGATGAAACACTACCTAGTTCTAAATTCTGGATTTTTGCCATCTGTTTTTTGAGCATCCCAAGTCAGGTTTTCAAGTTAATCTCTGCAGCTCTTCTAAAAGCCAAAAGTGCACTTTTTATAAATGGAACCCATGATCTTTGAAGTCCAAGTCACTAGAGCAAAATAAGTTTGCATTTAGCCGTTTTCAGTAATCTGTGCTTATTCAGGTGTTTTACATAGATTAGAGACTGTATTTCAAGACTCAGTTTTGAAAACTGACAACTGCTGCTTATAATGATCTTGCCTTAACATTGCAAATTCCAAAACTATAGAATAGACTAAAACTAGAAAAAAAATCATGACCTTATTTAAGAGGTATATACCCAGCTGACTAATGGTATGATAACTGAAAACTGGTAAAGGCAAAATTATTTGAATGAAGTTATAGGCATTACAAAAGACAGCTGCATATTTACAGTAAAATAAATGGTTTAAGAATTTTATCAGATATAAAACATTTTAAGCTTTTTCTTGGAAATATACCTCCTATGTCATAAAACAGCATTGAGGTCTTCTTTCTTGTACAAGTGAAGTATCTTTGCCTATATTTTCACCGTCTATTTCATTAATCACATTTTCTGAAGAAAGATCTTTTTAACTAAGTGCCCAAGAACTGTCTAGGACTTTTAGAAGTTGTTTTTTCTTAATACCAGTCACCAGTAATGTTTACATACTCTTTTGCAACTGGAACTGTTATCATAAATATACAAGAAACATAAAAAAAGAATTAAACCTCTGTGGACAACTTGAGTTCATTCATATCTGATATAAAAATTCCAATAAAATCTAAATGTTTCCAATTCTATATGGTACAAGTGACAATAAACTATTTCTTTTTATTTTGAATTACAGATGGCTTCTGCTCAAGATTCCAGATATGGCCAGAAAGATACATCTGACCAGAACTTTGATTATATGTTTAAACTGCTCATTATCGGCAACAGCAGTGTTGGGAAAACCTCCTTTTTGTTCCGATATGCTGATGATTCCTTTACATCTGCGTTTGTAAGCACGGTTGGGATCGATTTCAAAGTTAAAACGGTTTTCAAAAATGAAAAAAGAATTAAGCTACAGATTTGGGTAAGCCAAAAATAATAATTCTATGAACTAAGCAAGCTGTAGCAGTTTGATATATAGCATTTAAGCTTCTGTAGGTTTGCACTGAATGTCACAACCTTTATATATATGTGTGTGTGCATATGCATACATATGCACACAGACAAATTTGTATGTGTATATACATATTATGTATTTATGTGTATATATAAATATGGCATAATAATGAAAAAGCAGTTAATTATTTCCTGCATAAATGTTCTGTCTTGAAATAGTGTGCAGACATTATTTTTAAGGTATTGAAGTATGGCGTGTATATATGCTGAATTAAATTCCTTCAAAAAATAACACAGTTTGACACATATGACACATTTGGCACATCTGTGCAGAGAGGTAAAAACAACTATGCAATATAGAGACTATTAAAAGTGATAAACTTTACTAAAAGGTGCCCTGAAATATCAGATGGGCACTGGTTTCTTCCCACAAAAAATAGAAATTCATATAGGAATTAATTATATTCATCATCCTGATCATCTGAAACATCTTCCTTCTTCTGCTGCAAGAAAATGTGTGTCAAGAGAGAGTGTAACAGCTGGGTTACCCAGGTGTACAAAATCCCTCGTCCCTTGCCTATAGTTTAGAAATGGTAGAAAGATGCTAAGTGTAGGCAAGTGTGATGTGAGGGAATAGGTGTTATTTTCTGCAAACTTTTCTCAGGAAGAAAAGATAGCCAAAACCTACTTATGCAGGAGCCACTGATGCTCACATATCCTAATTCTTGTGTGATAGTGTGACACTCAACAGAGAGGGGGGGGATAGCAAAGATTTAATAATGTGGGATCTGGAGTTAAAGCTTCCAGTCTTTGCTAGCTTCCTGGGGTGCTTGAAGAATCTGAACATTTGCTTTGTGAGAAGTTCGTAAGAGCCTTATTAACCATGATTTTCTTTTTTTGTGCATGGATACAAGTAATTTAAAAATTTATTTTATTATGAGAAGCCATTAAATATCAGGAAACCTCAGATCAAATATGACCAGTTCATCTACTATGTTTTGAACAGAAGGTAAATCAAGTATCTTTTTAGTATGGCACGGAAGTGAATTTCGCAGTTTCCTAGGCTGTATCTTATTTGTGTCTTTTTAGGTAGTCTTCAGCTTTATGTATCTCACATAATTTGTTGTTCTCTGCCTCTAGGAACTGAAACACAAACTCTTTGCCTCTCAACTTCTCTACTTTTCTAAGCTTAGATTCTTGCTATTACGGTAACAGTGCTACATACTAGGTAACGGTGTGTCATGTGGGTGCTTTCATCACAATAACTTGCGAGTTTCTTTGTAGTACTTTAATGCTGAAGATCACCTGGTAATTCACATTGATTTTACCTTATTATTTTTTATGATGGAGCAATGAAATTTTGTTATTTTTATAGTCTTTACAGAGTTCTTTTAATCACCAAGTATTCTCTACAGTAGATGTTACTGTTCATGTCTCTCCTAGCAAAAGCAGAAACGTTAGTTTACAATCATGTATTAGTGAGGTTACTTTGAAACCAGTATAGTTCTCATAATGGCTCTCCACGGCAGACTACAGATACATGCTTGGCTCAAAGTACTCTATTAATCTAAATGTGTTCAGGGCTATCCATGGCATAGAGAGGATGTAGAAACTGTTTTCTAGCCAACTGGATTAAACTTCCATTTCTAACAAAACAGATATTTTGTTATTCTTTGCATGACAGTAACATGCAGAGTCCAAACCAATTCTGACAGTCCTTGCTTGAACAATTTGAAGTGAGCAGAGCAAACACAAGGGCTCCATATCTCATAGTGAAGAAGCAATACAGGCTCGGAGCATAGAAGAAACCTTCCTAAAGTCACCTACCAGGTCATAGATAAGGGTTAGAGACAGGACTTCAGATCTTACTTTCATGCTAAAGCTTTTCAGCCCAGCCAGCACTGCATCTTCATAGAATCATGAAATCATAGGATGGTTAGGGTTGGAGGGGCCTTAAAGATCACCTAGTTGCAACCCCCCTGCATGGGCATTGACACATCCCACTAGACCAGGTTGCTTCAAGCCCCATCTGAACTGGCTTGGAACACTTCCAGAAAGGGGGCATCCCCAACTTCTCAGGGTAACCTGTGCCACTGTCTCAACACCCTCACAGGAAAAAATTACTTCCTAATGTCTAATCTGAATCTCCCCTCTTCCCATTTAAAGCCATTACCCCTTGTTCTCTCTCTAAAAGCCCGTATAAAAAGGCCCCCTTTAGGTACTGGAAGGCCACCATGAGGTCTTTCTGGAGCCTCCTCCAGGCTGAATAACTGCAACTCTGTCAGGCTGTCTCCATAGGAGAGATGCTCCAGCCCTCTGCAGTGAAGAAATGCAGGGAATATCACTGTTCTGCTGTCCTTGCCTGGCAGTAAGATGCAGAAAAGTGTAAATAGTAATGCTGTTTAGTTACTGCAATTCCCTAGTGAGAGACACAGTTAATCACGCATGTGTCCTGTTATAATTTTGTACATGGTCTTCTTGGCTAGACATTTAAACTTCATGATTAATGGAACTTTCAGAATGATACTTTGAAGCATGTTGAAGCTTGAAACACTGATTTCCTCAGAAGATTATCACATGCTTACCAGTGAAGGGTGCAAGTTTGAAATTCAGCATGAGCACTGAAGGAAGCAGTCATTATATCTTCATAAAATTAACTGTGTGATTATCACAGATAAACTGGCAAGGTTTAACAGGTTGAAGTAGGTGCTGTCGTACACAGTGGGATGTCCTGCAGGTCTTTTGTTTGTTTGAGGTTGGTTTCAGGCAACAGTGCCTTTTTCTTAGATTCAAAGGACCTGAATTGAATTGTCTTCTTTCATTGTTGAAGTCAGGGAGGATGAGGCTCTCTCTAGTTCTGCCCACTATATCTTTTTCATAAGGTCAGAAAGAGCCTGCTGGGACCACTCTAACATTGGTTTTGTTTCTTTCTGAGCCAAACGCTGTGTTTTTTCCACAATATTTCTTACTGGAATTGAGAGAAGTTCAGGCTTCAAGTGCTGTATTCACTAGTGATAGCACATTACCTTGTCATAGGACCACCAGATGGCCCTGAAATTTAGTTTCACGGCAAGTTATCAATGTCACAACCCTGGTATGGACATTACAGAGACAGCATATTAACAAGTTTTTACCTTGTTAGTTGAGTAGCATGTGGAGATAGCGCATAGCAAATGTAGCATACAACATATACATGTAGTAAATGTAGCAAATGTTTCATCACAGGAATTTCAGGGCCTGATTGTGTCACATCTGACTCATCTGAGTATTTTTAATTGGTATGATAGCCACATAAAAGTTTGTTTCATTTTTCTTTTATTCCTTTCTCAGTTGCTGGTGACAATGTGTAGCTGCTGCTTGGAATACACAGCCTTTTTAGATGAGGGTAGTAAATCTAATATTGAAAATGAAATTGACTCATCTCAGCATGAAAATCAAATGTGTACCCAGTAATGTATCAGGCAAAAAGCAATTTGAAGACAGGAGTAGAGAAGGCTGAAAACTGCAGGGATTTGGGATTTCTCTGCATCCATCTTTACTAGTAAATTAAACATACCAAGACTGTCCTTTTGCACGGAGTTCAGCTGGCATGGAATAGCTTTTGTCCATATTTTTATACTCTTTTAATCTCTGAAAGAGGATGGACACATTCAGTATTTGTATTGGGAAAAGTCTCTGTCCTGTGCTAAGTCCTGAGTCTTGCCCAGGAATTGTTTGGCAGAGTGCTAGCAAGCCTGGGTGAAAACCATACCAGAAAATATGCTGAAGTGTCATGGTATGGACAAATCCCATAGCCTCCAAATGCTCCCTGGCACAACTTGATTTGCTGTAATAGGCATGGCCTGAAAGGGCAGCAGCTCCAGCCAAGCCTTGGGTTAGGCTGACCTGTCTGTGGTGATAAGCAATGCAATGTGTTCACAAAAGTTATTCTATCAGAGGGCTCTAAAGGAACCATTCCTAGGAAAAGCTGGTAATGAGGAATGTAGTTGTGATGGTCAGAACACAAACTCTTTCTGGACTTGCCCTGGTAGGTGAAACAAAGTAAAATTCTGGGCAGCTTTTGCTTTTATTCACCTCCAACAGGTGAATATTATCCCAGTTGTAGTTGGATATTGTTAGCCTAAAGTCTTCCCTTTCTTCTCCTTTGCTTCTTTCTATGCAATACATATCTTTGATGAGCCATGAATAATATCTACCTGAAAGTTTTGGGCTAGGATCATATTTTCATACTGCTGTTTTATTTCATAAAATACTTTTTATATCTTCATAGAGAGCTCTCCACTTATGTGCAAGTCATATTTAGAATACTTTATTTCTCAGAAATACTGGCATTTATCATTATTTTTCCATAATTTCCCTGCCTTCCCCTATTTTTTGTACCTGCTGGAGTTTTAAAGATTTGCACAGCCAAAGGAAATCCTGTTATTGTACAGACAGTACTATGGTGTTCAGATCTCAGTCAGAGAACTGCCAGGCTTTTGCAATCTTTGTATAACTAGGGGATCTTAGTTACTGCAGGAAGTCATATATTTTCCTTAATTTGGTGACTCTTGGTGCTCTCTTTACCTTGGCCTGTTTATTCTTTTTTCTGTTTCTTGTACCAGTTCTTCTGCTTATTGTAAACTCACAGTCCATGGATCAAATTCAGTTCAGGTTTCCATTGTTTTAGTTAAGTAGCTAAGAAAAAAATGGTTCAATAGTTCACTTTTAGCCAATCAAATGGGCATGAACAGATGGGAAGGGGAGATGGCTAATCTAGGTATTTTTTGGAGAAGAGAAAACTGCTTGCCTAAAAAGCAGACAAGACAGCTTTCCTTTTCTCTAAACTGTAGCATATGCTAGTAGTTTATATAATCTATATGATGTATACATAACATAAATAGATTATATAGCTTAATGTTTAAAGGCATCAGAACAGAAGAAAATGTAAGCAGAGACTGAGAAGATAGTATCTATGTTGCTATTTGAAATTTGACTTGAAATTGAAAAATGTTTCTCATACATTGAGGCATCAGAGTCTGAATGAGACTACAAGTTTATAAGAAGGGGTATTGTAAGTGATGTAAAAACTCTGAAACAGTTACAGATACTACATGTGATGGCTTGCATTATTTCCCTGCAAATCACACCACAAAAGCGGTAAGAGATTTTATATTGCAGTCCTCTACTGGAAACCTCTAAAACTTCTTGCAAGAAATGCTACTTTGGAACCTATCCTCGGAATAAATTATTGATGTATCCTTTATAAACAATGCATGGCTTGTAAAACTACTTAATATATTTCTTGCATAGAACCAGAGCCCAGCCTTCTGCGCTGAAGAAGATCCTGGCAATGTGAAAGGCATACTCAGTTCAGACGGACTCCAGGGCAAAGTGCGCATGCAGTACACTTTGTGAAACTGGCTACAGTGGCCAGTGATGACACTTTTAAAGATTACGTGCTTTTATTTAAAAAGTGGCACTGGCTATACAAATATTGATGTGATGTTGAAATTTTATTGCTAGAAAAAGCACATCTTCAGGGTTTCAAATGTTGGTTCTAAACCCAACTCAAAAAAAGGATGGTGCTTATCACTTGTGCACTCCGGCTGTGGAGCCCACTGGCCTGATCCCCTGTGCTTGCTGTTACACCCAAATGCACCTAAGTGGTTGCAAACTCCTGGCCTCAAATAGTTGGGAGAGGAAACTTGAGCTAACTGTCAGTCCTGCAACTTCAACTAGCAGTGAATTCCACTATTTTTCCCAGGATTGTTTCTGTAATATTAGGTCTAAGATTTTACCCTTTTTCAAAGTTCTGTGCTTTATAAACCCTCCATTGCCCATTTCAATAGCTTGCAGCTTAGAAATCAGGTGCCTGCCACCAGCTTATATCATAGCTGGACTTTGAATATTCTCTAACAAAGATTCCCATTATCAGTAAAATGATATTATCTGTATTCAAAGGCATATAATAATTGGAAATAGAATTTGAATATTATTTCAAATAATTAAAATTGGAATATTATTTAGAATAATTAAAATTCTAAACAAGGCTTATCTCACTGTTTAAGTGGAAATTTCCATGGGGATTTTTTCAGAGAAACTGACCTAGTTGAAGACACTTTCTAGAACACACCTCTGCAGCATGTCTTAGGCTGTTTTCTCCATTGGACTCCTGGGAAATGCATCCTGCCAGACCTAAAGTAATTGCAGCTCCCACAAACCTATGACCAGGCACTCTTATATAACATTTTTCCAGCTGCCCTTGCCTTCCACATCATGATCTGCAAATCACCAGCTTTTCCTATGTAGGGAAGCATATTCCAGTGGAAAAACTGTCTCGTGGACCAGCATTACATGTGTGCAAGCGTCATGTAGGTGCTACACAGGTTTCTTAAAAACTGGTGATGAGAAAGGGAAATCAAAGATAGAATTGTCTTTCATACATGTGTAACTGAATAGCAAGATCTTTGATTTTGCTCAAAGTGAGGAGTCAGAATGGGAAGGAAAAATGGAATGGAAGAATATTGCTGTGATAGGAATCTGAAGCAAGTACAATAACCTTGGGCTAATGCTGAAAAAGAAGTAAGCTATTTTAATTGTTCAGGTTGAATAAAATCCGGAGAAATCTGACAGTATAATTTAAACTCTGAGATGCAATTTATTCTTACTAAGCTATCATTTTAAGAAGCAAGAATAAGTCTATTTCTAAAATGAAATTAATGTTGATGGCATTACTTAAAGTGAAATCAGCTGTCCCCCCAGGTCCTATGAACCATTTTAGCGGCACATTTTAGGCATCTATAAAGCTGCAGTGAATATACAAAGAAAATTTAAAGAACACATGCATGC
Source organism: Hemiprocne comata (assembly GCA_020745705.1). Taxonomy (NCBI): domain Eukaryota; kingdom Metazoa; phylum Chordata; class Aves; order Apodiformes; family Apodidae; genus Hemiprocne; species Hemiprocne comata. The sequence goes on along the minus strand of CM036616.1, from coordinate 15,819,967 downwards.
TGTTTGCTGCATTTTATAAGATTCATGTTGTAGATTAGAGCAAAATGTTGCACTCTTGCTGTGCAGTTGAAAGTGGAGGACCAGAGCCTTGGACAGGAGCCATAAAGTAAATACCATGAAAAGGGGAGTGTAAAACAGTATTCAAATGTGTAGGCAGGCCTGTTAGTTACATTACATCATTGTGTTATTAGACAAAACCTGTAGCAAATGACCAGGATATGCACTGATGAGCTGTATTAAAGACAAAGGTATTCATGAATTGCCCAAGAAGACACGTGCAGTTGGGCTGACAAGTGGCACATGCACTGTTCTGAATGCTCCCAATTGCTTCCTCCCCAAGCATACAGTGGAAATTAATACTTGAGTGGTATTTTGAATATGACAATGGTCTTACTTAGAGTACCTCAAGGACTCAAGTATTTGTCTTACTTCATGTCCGTGAACCACCATCTTCCTTCTGTTCTTATTTAGGCTAAATTCCTTTCAAAAACCTCATCCATGCAGGCACTAAGAATGCTTTTTTTACAGCACTCTGCTTCTGTTTTACGAAATGAGGATATCAGAATAGTGTAATTAGCTGGCTGCATCCCATAAAATAGAGCTGGTGGCAGGTAGGATGTCATAACAGAAGTGTGACTCAAGGGCAATAAACAGGACATCAGTGTGGTCATTGTATATCATGAGTCTGGTAGATGAAGAAATTCACTAGATTGTAGCTGAGTGTGAACTTGTGTGTTTGCTTTGTTGTAGGGAGTATAGAATCTATTGAGGCAGAAAGGAATTCTGAAGACCATCTAATGGCAAGAGGGGTTGTAGTTACATAGGCTGGGAAATGGAAAGGCTGAGAAAACCAGTAGAGTTTTAGTGGGCTAATTAGAGGAGAAGAGAGGAAAAAATTATGTGATTGAAGCAAATATGAGTCATGGGAAACTGAATGTCATTCCTGAAGCAGGACAGTAATTAACAGCCTGAAGGTTAAAAAGACCTTACAGAAAAGTCAGTTAGTGCAGAAGAAATGCTTCTACGCTGAAGATAATGAATGCCATTATGATCATATGGGAACAGGAGTCTTAAAAGCTAAATGGAAGAAATAATGATAGAAGATGACATTTGTGTATTACTCCCTTTATTGGACATCAGCTCTGGGGATTAAACCCATATATTTTTAGAGCGAAAATCATGAGCACCTCTTGCTTTATTTGAAAGACTAAGGCTGCCTATGGAAATGTCCTCTTTTAAACCAGCCATTATAAGGACTGGTCTGTCTGATTGGAAAGAACCTGTGATTTTAAAGGGATACAAAGAAGAAAACCTGGAAGCTCCTCATACATTCTGTCAGTCCCATACATGTAGATAAGCAATGGAAGTCCTTGCTGAAGGACATTGTACATGCTAAAATTTTACATGAGTGAAGAGAAATCTAGGCAAATTTGTGTAAGAGAGACTTACTGAGAGTATTTATAGACATAGAAACTAATTCTAGCTCAGGAAATCAGAGCTGCCATGTGGCTGGAGATTTGGGGGACAATAAAAACAGCTATCATATATGTCTACCTTGCTGTTACAATTTTTCCTAAGCATTTTATCATCGACACTGTTAGAGAGGATACTGACTAGATAGACTTCTGATCTAACCCAGCAAGACTGATTGTACATAAGTGTTTATTTATGACTAAAACAGATCAGTTCTTTCTTTCTCACCCTGTTTTTTTATGAAGCTATATTTCCTTGCTAGAAAAGTGCAAGAAAATTCAGTTACAGCCATTTTGATACTCAGGCCTCTGTCATGTACAAATGAGCCTTAATACTTTTAATACTTAATACTCTGTTTTCTGTTTCTGGAAGATATTTTGTAGTCTGGTTTTGAATAAGCTAGGAAGGAAATAAGTAAGTTTAACAACTTGAAGGTCTTAATCCTTGAAGGTTTGAGTTTAACTGATTGACAGTCCTTCATCCAGATGCAAATAACCCATAAATCTAACTTAGCCATTACCCTATAATTTGCAGCTCTTGTACACAAATATAGCCCAACTCCTTAAAATGAAGTGAGGATTTAAGAAAGATTTTAGCTTTATTACAGCAAGGAAACAAGTTAATTTGACAGATTATATTAGGTTTAAAATCTAAAAGTTTTATCAAGTGCTGTGACTGTTGTGACAGAGCCAGCAGCTACGTTGTAGGGAAGTTGACCTCTGACTGTTACAGCAGATTTTTTTCTTACATAACTAAATTAAGTGATGCTTTCTGAATGTATCCTGTTGAAATTTCCATTCAGATTTCTGTATCTGTTAAGCTGGTAGACAGAACTTCAAAACCTGGTGATGTTTGCTCCTGAGTGGTTAAAAAAAGAAAGCCTTCTGGAATTTATACAATAGCAAGTTCTCATTTTGTCTAGTCTGAAACTGTAACTAACAGTTGCACTTAGGAACAGATTATCAGTTGAAATACATCAGTGCTGTTCCACCAAAGTGAAACGAATCGACAAGGTTGTTAAGGTGGAGATCCAGGTTTTGTATAAGAAAAGGGGGGAGAGAGAGGTGACACAGAACTGGAATCAGAAGCTTAAGGTCTTAGTTAGCCAAGATTTAGGTAGTAGTCTACCATGTCTACCATGGGTCTATAACTGGTGGTCAGAAATAGCTATCTTCAAAAGGTGATTTATTCTGTGCTAAAATTCCTCTCTAAAAGAAAATTTCCTCATTAAAAGCTCCTCTTTGGAATGTATGTTCTATTAAACTGAGAAAGAAGTAGGCCCAAAATATAGTAAAACAGATGTTAAATTTTAGATCCCAACCTTAGCAGCTGGAAAACAAAGTTGTACCTTTGAAACAAGAATGACCAGTGGCTGAGAGATTGCTCTTGGTTTAGTTATGGCTTTGAATAATTTTTGCAAAAATCTGTATGCTGTAAATTAATGACCACCAGAGCACTTTGGGCAGGTTATGAGTAGCACAAATGATATTAAGGAGACAGAGACTAACCGATGAATCTGTGTTATGCATGCAGAAGCCTCCTGTAGTTGGATGCCATTGCTGAGATTACGGCAGTGGTTAATAACATTAATGCATTTTTTGTTTATTAGAACCAGGGACCTATGTTCTCATTCTAAATTTCACTGTCTGATGAAGAAAAGGGTTTTGCAGAAGGAAGATTAAATGAGTACTAACAATTATAAATCAGGGAAGTTTAGACTTCAAAGACATGCATATATCATCTTTGTTAAAGTTTTGAGAAAGGATGTGGGAAAGAGAGTGGCAGCCACGGTAGAAACCCCTGTTCTGAAGAAAAAAAAAAAATCAGCAAAAAAAATTGGCCTCATCCTGGCACAAACCAGGACAAACCACTTCTAAGAGTTGTCTTTCTTCTCCAAAATCTGCTATGAATAGGTATGTTTTCATGTTTGGAAAAGGATCCCATAGAATTTTCCAATGGGACAAGGGCCAGGCAGCCAAAGTTCTCCTGGAGCAAAATCTGATATCAAGAAAGAACCTTAAAATGACCTGGCAAAAATTTCCTTGTGTTCTCCTGTTATCTGTGGGAGTGAGCAGGAATCTCTGCTTCATAACCATAGCTTAGGAAAAGATCCATAATTAATTTTCTCCGTGGAGAGCTCTGCTCACCAGTCCATTTTCTGATTTGTTTATGTTTGTCAGAGAACACTGTATAATGCTTGCTGCCATTTGTCTTACTGTTAATTATTTGGACTGTAATTTAATTGTCCCTTTTATTGTTCTGCATCAGAAATCTTAAATAATATTTTTTCCTAAAAGCCAAGCATTTCACTTGAATGCAAGCCAAGATTTTGCAGCATGTCTTAAGTAAATGAGCTGCATGTGATACGAATCATTTTGGGTTTCTCTTTTCCAGTCTGTAATAGGCTTTAGCACAAATCTGTACTTTTCCATGCCTTTTCGAAATTACTTCTGGGGCTCTTTAAAGGGGAGAGTTATAACTCATTTTTGTGATTTGGCCTCCATGCCAGTAAGCTGCTCACTTGCATGAACATAACATGCTTGCCTTTACCATCCACAAGTACGTGACAAACTGTGTTCTTTATCTTTTTACTCCCTCCTATGGTCAGGAGTCCAAGTGAAGATCCTAATTCTCAGTCTTAGATCTCAGCTCTGCAGCCTCTATGTGAGTGATTCCTGGTAACATGAATTAGATTATTGGAAATTAAGAAGTTACTCAGGCAAATAAAGACTGCACAACCAGGTGCATATTACCTAGCCCTTAGAGATCTGCATATTTAATAATTCAGATTCAAGTTTTACCATCAACTTATCTCATTTGAGTGATGCCTGAATATATTTCTACCTAGTAGCAATTAATTCCTGGTGGCAGCTGCCTGTTCTCAAATCACATGCTGTATTGATGTGCCTGCAATACATATAGTTAATTATGGCAGAGGACCTGGTAGTGTTATTAAGCATCCAGGCAATTAAAGACTCTCATTGATTACATACAGGGCTACCTGTGATAGGTGACATTGTCCATTTAGCATTTTCTATGTAGTATTGAGCTGCATAAAGAAAAATCCTAAGAGTTAACATGGAGAAAAAATTTCTGTGAAGAAAAAGGATGCCAAAAGATCCTCAGAAATAGAAGAAAAAGTTATATTGTTGTATTTCTGGAGTGTCTAATTTGAGATGCACTACCTCAGATACCTATCTTCTCTGAACATACATGTTTCTTTCTTCTTGTTGCTTGCCATAAAAAAAATACTATCTTTTGTGAGGTATGTTGATACTCTTTTGCGGGAAGGAATTAGCTGAAGGGTGCCCTGACAGACTCAAGAAACATATTGCTTTTCACTGCAGACTGTCACAACTTCAGGACTTGTTAGTCCTCTTGGTCTTACACACATGACCTGTTCATGTAGAGTAGGACTAGGGTGGGACTTTTTTGTTGGAGAAAAAGAGGTAAAGAAAGTAAGAATAGCAGCTAGGTAGGGTGGAATAAGAGAAAGCAAACCACATTTAGGAGCAGAAGTATGCATTGGCATATTTTCCCCTCATAACATTTTCTTAGAGGGACACCTTTCTTTTTACTATTTCTTTCTATGAGTGTTTCATGTCACACTGGCTAAGGAGAGATTCTGTTCAGCGCTTAGCAGATATGAAACTCTGAATCAGCATGGCTTTGTCACTGTTACAACAATTATCACTGAACCTCTTGGGATATCCTTTTAGTTGCTGGGATCAGGTTTTTGGCAATAAGATAAAAGAGTGGAGTCTTCCAAGAGTAACTAATGTGACCTATCTTTTAGCCTTCTATAATGTCATAACTGGCTGGTTGGATGATGGGAGAGCAGAAGATGTAATCTATCTGGACTTCAGCAAGGCTTTTGACACTGTCTCCCATAACATCCTCACTAAGAAACTGAGGGAGTGTGGGCTGGATGAGTGGACAGTGAGGTGGGGTGAGAGCTGGCAGTGACAGGACTCTGAGGGTTGTGGTCAATGGATCAGGATCGAGTTGGAGGCCTGTAACCAGCGGTGTCCGCCAGGGGTCAGTATACGGTCCGGTCTTGTTCAACATATTCACCAATGTTCTGGACGAGAGGAGAGTTGCATGTGATTTTTGCCTTAATTTATAGTGGGCTTTTAATTACCTGCAAGCACTTCACAAAATACTGTGGCTTAATAACTTTGCAGTTATTCTCTAGTGTTATTTGAAAATAGGGAATTCAGTGGGCAGGGAGTACAAGTTTTGCTTAAAGTAACATTTCTCCTCAGGCCTTTGCTATAGAGAACGTGCTAGATGACAATCCTACAGTAAAACAATCAATCCTGTCAAAATTATGTGAAGCTAACCAGTGTGTAACTCTTGTGCTAGCTCTTGGTATGGGGAAAAATATCAGTCTGAACCCTAAAATGACAGGTTGATATGAGAAGAACGTGAGACTACTTAAGTATGAAGAGTTTCTAGCTAAATTCGCAAAGGCTTCCCATAGAATAGCAGATGTCACCTAACTGTTTTCATGCTAAAATAAACCCCAGATTTTCATGCCTGCTAGTCCTTGAGAAAAAGGGCAACCAGAAAATTGGAAAATATTTTTGTTACTTCAGAAAACAGTAATTCTACTTTCATTTTTTGCTTTGGTTTTACATGTTGCTTTCCCTGCTGCTGTTCAAGATGGTCGTAACTCTGAATCTGAAAATTATGTCCATTTTTAAGCACAGAATTCTTCGTTTTTACCAGAAAGCCTGTCTGTCATTGGGATATAAAATGATGGCTTGTGTGAACTGTGAACTATGGGCATGTTTTTGTATGTGTTGTCTTCAAGGAGGCAGCAATTGGAACAAGCCTAGTGTGCAGAGGCTTCAGTAGAACCAATGCCTCAGGACGTCTTTATGGGGCTCTTGAGCTTGGAACAGCAAAGTGCAGAGATTAGTGCAAAGGTGCCAACATCTGAGAAGGAGTTAATTTTATTACCTGATACAAACAAAACCCCTTCTGTATGGGGTAGATAAGAGCCACGTACTGAAGTCCCTATTGCATTACAGATGCCTTTACAAACTTTCAGGACAGACAGTGTGGCATGAGTATCACTGCTTATTCTGCCGAAGGACTTTAAGCTTATTCTGTCAGAGGCATATTATATGTTCCTTGCAAAAAAAATATGGTATTGATGACATACCTGCCAAAACAAATCAATCTGGACAAGCAGACTCATTATCCATTTATTATCCACACAGAGCTATAAATGGTTTAAGGTTACTACCCAATTATAAAATCTGTCCAGCTTTTCTCTTTCTAGACTTTTTCAAGACATTTTAGTTACAGTTTAATCTTATACATTTTTTCTTTGGTGTTTCCAAATTCTTTCATCAGTTATCCAAGTGTGAGAAACATTAAAAATGCTTTTTTTTTGCCTTTTTTTTTTCCCAATGCAATTCACAGTTGTACAGTAGTACATTAGATAACCAGCTGAGATAAGTCTCTGCGATGTCTTTGGATTTTGTGCAGCTACCCTAACCTACATGAATATAGAAACTAGTCCAGTGCCAATTAAACCATCAGCTAATATGCTTGAAAACAGTCTTCCTTGATCCTCATTGCCTCTGAGTTATTCCAAAAACTGTCAACATTAAAGCTGATACTTCACTGTAATGAAGCAATGTGTATTATTTACAGAGTTAGCAGCTTTAGATTCAGATAGACTTTCTAAAGGGTCACTTTATTTTAGATGTAATTATTAGACTGTTTATTTTAGACTTAATTATTAGACTTGAGAAAAAGCCGTATAATTTTAATTAAAAGAATGAATTGCTCACCAGTCAAAATTACATTAACAAGGACAAGGTAAATTAGTCATATTTAATAAGCTACTGAAAGATCTCATTTTTTGCATATATTTAAAGAACTGTACTTCATGGGGAAGTTTAGCAGTTGTTTCTGCCTTCACCAGTCAGGCCAGTGTGACTGAAAATTCTCTTACTGGCAGACCCTGTGTGCTGACAACCTTGAAACCATTAGGATGACAGGATTACTGCTGTGATTATTGTGGTGATCAAGTGTATGTTACCAAGGGCAACAAGTAGTTCTGCTCTGTAACGCAGGTGCTGCCTCAAGAGTAGGCTCATCTTGAAAGCAGAGTGTCTTTGCCTTGTTCATGTCCTCACACTGCTCATAGAGCCTGATTCACTGAAATGTGCTCCTGTTAGACATTGTAGGCAAACCTAAGATACTTCTCTCTGTCATGTACTAGAACATGAGTGGCTTATTCAAAGCTGTATATTTTGTTTCCATGTTAAGTGTATAGTGAAACATTCAGACTATAGTTTTGCTCATTCCTGTAGGGATAAAGGTCTTTTGCTAAATGAGAGGGGTATTTATGTAATGAAGGACAACCACTCCTAACAATAGCCAAACTCTAAGGCTTAATGTTGGGTGTTTTTTTTCCTCTTAGTTTCTTTCTTGGTTTTCTGTTCATTTGTTTTCTCCAAGGTGTCATCTCATAAAACCACATACATTTTGATACAACAAAAAATTATTTTTATTTTTTTTGAGTCAGGAGAATAATGTGCTTCTCCAGTTTATCTTTGTCATTTAAGCTTTGGGAATCATGGCATCTCTCCCTGTTCTTTTTCTCTTCTGCTTAGAAGTATTCTTAACTTCTGAAATCCTGCAAAATCTTGGCTTTCTGCATCAAAACCTGACAGTGCACAGATATATGAAAAACTTCAGAAATGCCTCTTTGATAAAATGGAAAAAATTCATTCCAATTCCAGCATTCAGTGTATGTGAGAGAGAAGGATTACAAGAATAAAGGAGAAAAAATAGAAGCTTCTTTGATTTCGGGATTTTTTCTTTTTCGTGTTTTTTTTTTTTTTTTTTTTTTTTTTTTTTTTGTGGTGTTGTTTTTGTGGTTTTTTTTCTCATGGTTACCCTTTAAATTTGCTAATTTCCTGGAAAACTTTTGGTGATAAATATAAGAAATAGAATTTGAGTCAAATTGCAGATTCAACTTTCTTTGCAAACTGGGCTAATCTAATTGTGATGGTTTGTTCTTGTGTTGGCTAATTTGACTAGGTCTGGCTGGGCTTCAGCAAGACATTTAAAGAATGTATATTATTTGCATACATTTTCATGTATTGCATTGTGAAGTTAAAGGTTACTCTGGCAACATGAATTACTGATTTGGAGCTTTCTTAAGAGCAATGAATGGCAAGAAGGTATCTTCTTTTTCAAGATTCTTTTTTACTATATGAATGTACTAGGAGGTAAGAATGATTTGCCACAAAATTATTATTTGCCACATCTTAATAATATTTAGTCACTCTCTCCTGGCACAATTCTCCATGAAAGAAACTCTAACCACTGTTTCATAAGCACCAGTTATCACACTAACACATTATGCGTCTTCCACTGTGTCTATACCTGACAAGATTTAAAGCACCAGCAGCCTGGGAAAATTACTCCAATCTACTGGTGGTATGGTTTTCCTTGTACTTTCATTTCAGATTTTTCAGAACTTGAAATGCTATCTGAATTAATTTGCCAACTTGGAAAAGAAGAGCATGCATTAAAAAAAATAGCAATGTTACAAAGCTGTTAACTGAAATAACTCTTAATATATATACTAATTAAAAATGCTTAAAATCTATACTAGAAATGTTGAGGGGGGTTTTTTCTGTTCTTTCTCTTATGTGATTCCAGTGGAATAACAAGTTTTAAACACATTCTTTACACTTAAAATTCTATACTAACAGAAATCACTTCGCTTTTTTTTATTGTCTGGTAATTAAGCATTACCAAAATTCTTAACTTGTTAAACAGCTCTTGATACCTCTTTAGGCCCAACATCTTCAATCTATCTTGGGGAAAAAAAAAAAAAGAATACAAGCCTGCAAATTCCTCAGAGGACATCCTTCCTTCAAAGAAACAGTCAAGTAAGAAGGATGAGATGAGTGTCATGAATTGAGACAAATCAACTTCTAATTAGAAGGCAGCCTAGCTAGTATGGCCAAGTTAGAGTGAGTAAAAGAGAAAATAATGTGAAGGTGAAAAGGAAAGTCAAACTAATCTAGCAGTTGGAGAAGGGGACAGCTGTGGGTATTTATGTCTATCTCATATGGAGCACACAGAGTGAAGAGAGAAAAATCAAGGGATAGTGTTGCTGCATATGCTGCTGGGTGGACCTCATCCAGGTTGAGTTACCTTCTAGTGTCCAGGAAAGTCCTTGGAGGTTCAAGTGGAACTAGTTTCCTTAACGATCTTCAAGTTACTGTGTCTTCTAACAGCTAAAAATAATTTTACCTGTTGTTTAACTCAAATTACTGTACACAGTGTGCAAGTATACACATACATTTTGCGTGGTCTTAATTATATACATACTACATAAAGATTGACCCTTGCTGCTGCTGGCAAATTCATGAAATAATTCTGTAACATAATGGACTCTATGAACAGGAGCACACTCCTCCTCATTAAACTGCCTCCATTATACTGTCTTGAGTTCTCACTGCCCTCCCCACCCCCCGCCTCCCCCACCATACAAACATGATACCAACACACTGGAGCAAGTGCAGCAGAGGTTCACCAAGGTGCTCAGGGAGCTGGAGATCTTGCTGTATGAGGAGAGACTGAAGGACCTGGGCTTGCTCAGCCTGGAGGAGGGAAGGTTTCAGAGGGACTTCAGGGAATCCTTCCCTTACCTATAAGGAGGTATCAGGCTCAACATAAGCAAAAGTTTTCCCACCATAGCAACAGTGAAATAGCTTGCCCAGAGACCTTGTGCAATCTTAATTTTGGAGTTTTCAGTGTCCAACTGGATACAGCTCTAAGCAACCTGGTCTGATCTTATAGCTGACCCTGCATGGAGCTGAGGTCTGGGTTAGATGACCTCGCAAGACCTTTTCAACCTGAAATATTCTGCGATTCTGTGAATTAACCACAGAAGAGAACTGCATAATTGATTAGTCTACATTTGTGAGTCACTGCAAAATGGTTGCTGCAGTGGGTTTTAAATTCTTATGATTATTAGAATTTTGTTATAAATTTGTGTAAGACTGGAAGTGCAATAATGTTTGAATATCTTAGTTTCACTTGACTATATTTTTTTTTTCTGGTGTAGTTCTGTTGGCTGAGGATGGAAGTAGTTATTTATTGTCATGCTACCAGCTAACATCAATATTCCAGCAGTATCTTTCTCTTGGATATAGCTGTGCTGTATCGAGAGTATTCCTTTGGATAAGTATAAGTATGCCATCAGATAAGCCCTCTGGTTTCTTATGAGCAGTGGGCATGTAAAGGAGTTCTGCTATGATATTTTCCTGCTGTAGGGTACTAATATTCCTATGACGTAGTGGGGAAAAGTGACTATGGATATGTCTGTAGAGTCAGGTTAAGACACAGGATATATTTGCTCAGAACTGTCTCAATTCAGAGTCCATCCCTGTAGGTAGGCTCTGCAAATCAGACTGAAATTGCAGTGGGAAGAGGGGTGAGCCCTATTTATTTTGCTGCTTGATTGGTGTAATTAAGTTTACACTGGCATGGCACACAAAAACACGAAATTTTGATCTCTGGGCCTATATAGCATGTAGTCCTGACATCTGTGGAATGGGAACACTGGAAATTTTCCTTATAAATCCTAAATAAGTGAAAAGTACTACCCCTCAGCCAACTGTTACAGTAAAATAAAATCTGTATTATCAACATAAGCTTCATCAGTTGATTTGCATTGCCAAATAACACTAGTTTTCCAACAGATAAAATAAAATCAAGATAATAAAGTTAATAAAATAAAATCTATAAAGTAAAATCAATATTATCAATGTAAGCTCCATGAGCTGATTTACACTATAGTAAAACACTAGTACTATTACTAGTACTCTCTCTAGCAACTGTATGAATGTTGCTTCTTCCATCACCTGACATGAGCATGGGACTTGGAATAACTGTTCTCATCTTCTTCATTTAAATTAAGACTTTGTCATCCTTGTTATATGTATTGCACACATTACAGAAACATTTTTGTGGAAGGTGCTTGTGCAGCAAGTGTAATACTGAGTTTTATTTTAAAACCTAATCCGTGTTTAGAGTGTATTCATTGGTTATATGTTTTTAAAAAAGGGGGTGGTCACAAGAGGAACAAAGGAAGACCCAAATACTCCAAAAGCCTGGCGTTCAACAGCAGTGAAAGTTTTCTAAATGTGCAGGCAGTAATAGGGAAAGATTAAACCACTCTCCCAATGTCTCTGGTGCTGAAGGCCTGATTATCTGCTAAGGCTCTATTTACTTTTTTTTCCTTCTTATTTTACCTGTGTTACCTGAAGACTTGTTTCAGGTTTTGCTACTTTTAAAGATATTCATTTTGTCTGCTCTACTGGCTTATGTAGATTAATATGCCATTATTTAAGCTCTACAACTAAAAATATTGTGTGTAAAATATTTTCCAAGCCAGTCCCAATGTGTCAGAAAACTGTTCTGACACAGTGTATGTAAAGCAAGTAGCAATCAATGCAGTCAAAGTTACATTCTCAACCTCTGATTGCATCAGTGTCCCAGAAGTGAAGAGCATTTTAATTCTTGAAAAAATAATCATTAAAATTAAAAGGCCTGTTCTGTATTGGTGCTACCCAGATGATTTTCAGTTTATTGGAAAGCAATTAACAATGGATTTTCTCTTTCCTTTTTTCTCCACTGTACAATGGATTCTTTTGAATTAAAAATGTTCAGCTTCCTTACCTTATTCTTTTACTCTGGATTTGACTTTGATTTTTTGGGTATTAGCATTATTTCAGTGGAAATATATCAGGAAATATGGTATTTTTCCCTTTTATCACACTTCTGAAACTTTTTCCCTATGCTAGTATGCAAAAAGTGCTTTTAATCAAGGCAATGTTGTTTATCCTGGTTCGTCTACGCCGGCCAATGTAGATTCAGAGGCATTTCTTGCTGATCACTCTGCAAAAAGAGGTTATTTGGAGACAGAAGACCAATCCCCAGTACTATTCCATTGCTTCAGATACTGGGTGTTCTCAAGAACACTAGCAGTGCGGACCAGTGATATCTTTCAAAACGTACACTTTGTCTGTGGTTCTCTGACCCAGAAACATATTCTGTACAAGCCGCATTCATAGAAAAGTGGAAAGCATTCTAGATATGTAGTGAAATTTATGTTCTTAATTCACTATGAATCGAAACATGTTGTAGGCTACATTAAATCTCATTTCTTGACTGATGCTGCCTGCTTTTCAAACAGCTTAGGTATATTCACTGTGACCTCCACTCTCTGTTTGGCCAACATAATCCCATAAGGTGTCACTGCTGAAAAATCAACTGTAAAATGGATCTGAGTCTTTAAATAACTGTCCATGTCATTCTGGCCTCTGCCTGTAGCAAGAATCACAGAAACATTTAGCTTGTGAAAGACCCTTAAGATCATCAAGCCCAACTGTTAACACTTCCAAGTCCACCACTCCATTGTGTGCCTGAGTGCCACATCTACACACCTCTTAGATACCCCCAGGGATGGTGTCTCAACCAGTTCCCTGGGCAGCCTGTTCCAATGCTTGACAACCTTTTTCATGAAGGTTTTCCTAATATCCAGTCTAAACCTCTCCAGGTGCAACTTGAAGCTGTTTCCTCTTGTCCTATCACTTGTTATTTGGGAAAACAGGCTGACCCTCACTTTGTTCCAGCCTCCTTTCAGGTAGTTGTATAGTGGTAAAGTCTCCCCTCAGCCTCCTTGTCTCCAAATTAAACAATCTGAGTTCCCTTTTGGTAAGGCTCCTTCTCTAGACCTTTCACCATCTTTGTTGCTCTTCTCTGAACTCACTCCAGCCCCTTGATATCCTTCTTGTAGTGAGGGGCCCAAAACTGAACACTGTACTTCAGGTGCAGCCTCACCGGTTCCGAGTAGAGGGGGACAATCACTGCCCTAGTCCTGCTGGCCACACTATTTCTGATACAAGCCAGGATGCCATTGGCCTTCTTGGCCACTTGGTCACACTGCTGGCTCATATTCAGCTGGCTGTCAACTAATGCCCCCAGGTCCCCTTCAGCCAGGCAGCTTTCCAACCACTCTTTCCCAAGCCTGTAGCATTCCATGGGGTTGTTGTGACCCAAGTGCAGGACCCGACACTTGGCCTTGTTGAATCTCATACAGTGGTCTTGGCCCAGCCTGTCCAGATCAACATTTGAAATCAGTAGCTTATCCTTCTTTGGTTAGTTGTTTTTTCTTTTTGTGTTTGTTTTGTTTTTCAGAGGTGCTGGTAAAGTTCTCCCTTTCTAAGGTATCTATTTTCTAATGAGGACATGCCTGAAAAAGAATTGCTAGCTGAGCTATCAGCACCATAGTTCATCTGTGAGTATGTTTTCCTCACACATATTCATATGATACTGCATCATTTTCATAGTAGCGACATTTCTTTCCCAAGCAAAAAAAAAAAGTTTAAGGACATTTTTATAAGAGGCAGTAAAAGGAGAATAGAAACAATTGCATTCCGATCAGATTCAATCTAAATGGTTTGGGAATAACTAGTTTCACTGTCATTTCAGATCTACTCCTCAGTAATTAACAACTAAGGAAAGTCCTAATCTTTTCATTAATATATGGATATATTACAGAGTTGAATACTAGCTTAGCATTTGCAGATAGCCATCTCCACTGTGAACTGTTAGGGATTTAGTTTCAATGGAAAAAACACAGAATAACTGTATTGTGATATAAATGTCTCTGTGAACAATGAGCTTCCAGAAAATAGTTCCTGTTCTGACAGAAAGGAAGGTAAAACTAATTATTCATGTCCTTTGAGTGGCTGAGATGAATGGGAAGCAGCAGATCCTGAAACAACTACTGGTACTGAGAATGAAAGTCTCAAGGTCAACTGACATTTTTGTAAGTCTTAGTTTGCAAACCCACAAAACTGACAAGAACCAGGGTTTGGATTTCCTAACACTGACTAGGTGTAACCCGCAATGTTTCTTGTCCTCCTCATGGTTCTTGATGGGACTTCCTTCTGCTTACCACTCTCCCTTGCCTCATGACAGCAAAGCTGTGCTCTGTGAAGGGTGTGGATGAAAGAACAGTTGAAGGAAAAGAGCTGAAAATCTGACTTCCACTGAAGTAAGTAGTGGCTTTGGCTCTGCTGCCTTAAGTGCCAAGAGCTCATTCCTGGACAGCAAAGGGAAGGGAAATTTTTTTCTCACAGAAATGGCTTCCTGCAATATGCAGAAGTAAGGATGCACTAAGAGAAGAATGGATGGATTATAGGTAGATCAGGAAGAAAATATTTTGTGGGAAATAACATCACTCTTCTTCAGAGATAACAAATCTGATTCAAACAAAGAAGAACTTCTAGGTGTAAGAAATCATAGATTCTTATCAAGATATTCCTATAAGAATTTCCATATTCTGTTTTTGCTCTCCTGTGTTACCCTGAGACCTATAAGATACTTTGCCTTACTAAAAAACTCTTCAGTAGATTCTGTCATCCCATTTCTATGCTAATTTTAGGTTTCTTTTCTATAGAGCATATAAAGGGGTATGACTTAGGGCAGTTAAAAAAAGTCTACATTTTAGCAATACAGTATTAATTAATTAATTTTTATATGAGTAACTGTTTTATTTCTGCAGCATGTGAAGTAAGCAGCTGTTGTTCCAAATAATTATTTTGTACTTGTTTACAAGAAGATTACCTGCAGGTCTTCCAGAACCTAGTTAATTGATCAAACTGATCATAGATTATATTAATGATGTAGCTGCAACATCTGACCAGTGGTTGTATTCAGCACAATTTTTGGCTGCTTACAGTCCTGCAGGACAGGAACAATGAAAATCTAGGTCTTATTAAATACTTTTCACCTCTATATTTCTATAATTTCAGAATTTCAATGTTCCAGCTCCTAAGTGGTGCAGGAAAAAAACAGGATCATAAATACAAGTGCTTAGTTATCACAATTATATATGTATTTATTATATGTATTTAATAGCTAATGCTATAATGTAATTAGTAGACTTTTATAGCTGGGAGGAATAATGTGAAAGTCGTGGTAGTTTTTCCTTGCTTTCCCCAATTAACTCTTTAGTAACTTAGCCACGTTCTGTATTATGGACTAAAGTATTGCTTTGCTTATGCTACTTCCTGATTGCCATGGCTTTTAATCTACTGTACATCCATCATGTACGTCCATCTGTACTACTGCTTGAATTCCAGGAATGTGTAGCATGGCTCTCTGGAGCAAAGTTATTCCCATTAATAATTTATACCTGATTAAATATATACAGAAAAATAAATCCTGCTCTTGCAATATTTTAGAACCCAATCCATCACCCCAACACCAGCAGGAGATGTGCACACAGTTGTCACTTGCTTGAACAGTCAAAGCCAATACTATCTTAACATTTTCTGTCGACCCATTCTGCAATAACATCACAGCACATGCAACTCTTGCCATATAGCTGAGTTTATCACCAAGGTATATGCTTACACTTTAAATCAGTGGAAGTTTTGTCCTTGTTTTTATGGAGCCAGAATTTCTGTGCAGAGTTCCTGCTACCAGCTGTCCCAAGTAAGCAGGAGCTTCCTTTCCCTTGATCTTTGCACATGATACTCCACCTCTTCTTTTGAATGAGCAGTTAATGTGGGACGTTCATTTCCCATAAGGAAGCCAATGTATGAAACATAAGATGAAATAGTATTTTTCTTTGAAGTGAATTTAATAATGGGATATGATATTCTGTTTATAAAGCATCCTTGTTTGATTACAGTAATAAAAAAAGCTCTCAAAAGAATAATTGTGCAACACTTCATGGAACATGAAAACTGTGTGTTATATAAAGAGTGTCTCCAGCAATCTCTTACTCAACTATGAGTCTTTCAGCTAGCTTCAGGTAGCATCCTTAGCAGCTGGCAGCCTAAGAGATCCCTACCAGCTGAGTACTGGCCTAATCACCTGACTTCATCTTCCTAATAATGTATAAGGACATCTCTGTTGTTTCCCATTGCTTTTATGTTATTGCCCCTGTCTTTTACTCTATCCTGATCCATATATCAGCTGCACCATATTCTCCCAACCTACTTACTTAGTTTCTACTTTTATTCTTGTCCCTGGTATTGTTTTTTGTTAATGCTGATTCTGATACCTCATTCTAGCTGACTCTCTTAGCCTTTCTTCTGTCATACCTCCTTCTAGCTGTGGACTCTGTCACTCTGTGATTGGCGTTCCTCACCTTTTACCTGCCTTCAGGCTATACCTGGCCTTGCAGCATGTGTATACCTCTTCTTGTGCACCTTATCCAGATCTCCCATAATTGTATTTCTTCACCTTTTACCTTTTCTTTCTGATTTGGCCACACTAGTACTCCTGTTTGTTATTTAGGTCGTATAATCAAGTTGAAGCACACCGATACTCAAAGTTTCCTGTCACCAAGTGTTGCATAATATGTGATGTCAGTTAGCCTTCAAGTCATAGAACCATAGAATGGTTTGCATTGAAAGGGACCTTAAAGGTCACCTAGTTTCAATCCCCCTGCATTAACAGGGACATCTCCCATTAGACCAGGTTGCCCCATCCAACCTGCCCTTGGACACTCGGAGGAAGGCGGCATCCACAACTTCCCTGGGCAACCTGTTCCAGTGTCTCACCACCCTCACACTGAAGAATTTCTTCCTAGTATCACATCTAAATCTGCCCTCTTCCAGTTTAAAAACAATTACCCCTTGTCCTATCACTACAAGCCCTTATAAAAAGTCCTTCCCCAACTTTCCTGTAGGCCCCCTTCAGGTATTGGAAGGGTGCTATAAGGTCTCCCTGGAGCCTTCTCTTCTCCAGGCTGAACAACACCAACTTTCCCAGCCTGTCTTCATAGGAGAGGTGATCCAGCCCTCTGATCATCTTTGTGGCCCTCCTCTGGACTTGCTCCAACAGTTCCATGTCCTTCCTGTGTTGGAGACTCCAGAACTGGACACAGTACTCCAGGTGGGGTCTCAACAGAGCAGAGCAGGGGTGGAGAATCACCTCCTTTGACCTACTGGCCATGCTTCTTTTGATTCAGCCCAAGATACAATTGGCTTTCTGGTCTGCAAGCACACATTGCTGGCTCATGTTGAGTTTCTCATCAATCAACAACCCCAAGTCCTTTTACTGAGAGCTCTTACCAGTCCATTCTCCCCCCAGCCTGTATTTGTGCTTGGGATTGCCCCAACCCACGTGCAGGACCTTGCACTTGGCCTTATTGAACTTCATGAGGTTGACATGGAACCACCTCTCAAGACTGTCAAGGTCCCTCTGGATGGCCTCACTTCCCTCCAGCACGCCAACAGCAAATTCCAACAGTAGCTGAGGACGAAACTCAGAGTATGTTAGGGTTTAAAAGACAAAACAAGAAGGAAGTTGAGCGAATTTGTGTGAAGAACTGTTTATATGCATATGTCTATGAATTGACTAGATATCCACCAGGTCTTCTTCAGACCATTTATATTTTCATAGCAGCAAGCCCTTCTCAATATTTATTTTACAACTTTATTTTTCAGGTCCAGGAGGACCTGTACAGGAGTGCCTTTTAATGTGGATGAGCTCTCGGGCATTTTCTGTCTACTTCAGAGCTTATTTTAGACCAGCATTAACTGCAAAAATCTAATTCTGCTGAAGTGTGGAACTGCACCAGGCTAAGAGATTATAAAATTATCAAATTCCACTATTTTCTCAGGACAGACTGTGGTTTGCTGAGAAGACAATGCTAAATGTAGAGCACTGAGTATTGAATCACAGTTGCCACTTTACCATTGCATATAGAAAGCACTGGTCTGGTATTCTTTTGCAGGATCAAATTTGTCTGATATATATTTGCTATCCCATTTTATGGGATAACTTTTTATCATATTTACCTGAGTCATTCTAACTTTACATAAAATCAATAATGTCTGTCACTGTGCAAATTATATACAATAATGAAGTCAAATTAATTTCTGTAAGGCTGCATTCTGGGTAATTCAGTAAAAATATGCCAAGTTGCCTGTTCTGAATCTGGATCATAATTTATACTGTGATGTCTTCCCATGTACTTGTGGAAGCACAAACGTCATTAGCAAATAAATCTGAAGTTCTTAAAATATAGCTGAAAAAGGCAACACTTCTAGCAGAAGTTGCTGTTACAATGGTAAGCATATCCCACAAGTCTTGATAAAAGAGACTTTTATAAATATGCTGTAATACAAAACAAGACTAATTTTGTACTCTTAAGATCACTGAGGAAAGCAATTAATACATTTGTTTGTTGCTATCCTTGAGACATGGACACATGCAAAGAAGAGGGATATTTTTCATAATAAAAGTATAATGCAAACTGCTTATCAGCTTGAAGGGGTATTTCTAAAAAAAAAAAAAAAAGGAAAAAAAAAAGAAAAAGGCTACGAGTACATATTACTGACTTAATACAGGTTTCATTCATAGCTGGAAATATGGAACTTCAGTATTTCGGTGGAGTAACTTTAATAAGTAAGATGAGAAGTATATCAATGTGTTTTTAAGGAAATTCAAACAGCTTTTAGATTTTTACATAGGAACTTTTATGGAGACGCTGAATTGGAATAAATCACCCACATTTAATGGAGGCTGCCTTTTGCACTGCTCACCCTGAAAAATTATTTGTAAAAATCCAGGAATACCTCTGTCTTAAAAAATTGTTTTAACTTAAACTGCCTCATATTAACAAAACTCTGCAACATAAGTTGTGCCATTTCTAGGTGAGTTCAGAAGACAGGGAAATTAATGTCTTCCTGCAAAGGTGCTTTATCAAGATATATAATGTGTGGATGTTGGTACAAATGTGTTTATTTTCTCTGTCATCTGGCCTACCATAGCTAGTCTAAAGGACATGAAATGCTTTTTCTTTAATTGTCTGGTGTCAGCAGGATTTCTCTATTGATTTACACAAGAGACAGTAAATAAATGATACTCTTGTCAAATTAAAATAAGTAGTTGAACTTTGGTAATGCAAATGCTGTTATGCAGCTCCCCCTTTACAATTTCATTAGGAGAGTAAACAATTAAATTGTGTGTTCTTCTACTAGAAATTGCATTAATTTGATCTGCTCTTTGAGGAACTAAAGACAAACTCCCAAAAGAAAAAAAAATAAAATACAAGGATGGTGTTGCTTCAATTCGGCATAACTATAATTATTCTGAAGGTGCTCTAAGCCTAATTTTGCAGCCTGTGCAAACTGACCCAGCTATTTCAGCAGGCTTTAAGACAGTCTTGCTAGAAATGCACATAAACATAGTATGTCATGAGAAGATATGTACAGAGGAAAAAACTTTAAATAAGAGAAATCAGCCTAGCTGTGCTATGTTTATAAACATAAACAAATAATAATAAAAAAGAATCACAGAATGGTCAGGGCCTCCAGAAAAAGTGGACTCTCAGTTTAAAGGGCAAACATAAGTTCTTTTTTAATACTGCCAGTTGTGGCAGACTTGGTCAGTCCTTCTTAGGCAAATGTTCGTTGTATAGATTAAATCACAACATTTTCACTTGTTGACTAAATGGGAAGTAAATCTCTTGAGTAAATGTTAGGAGAAATGCACAGACAGGAGCTAAAATACTTGCTTAATGTGAGTATTGAAAACCTTCACTCCAAGAATACAGAAAGTCAGCCTGGATGGTCAGGGACAAAAACAAGAAACAAGCTAATACTTGGTGCTTATTTCAGTTCAGTAACATTTACTCATTCTGTGAGCTTGAAGTGCAATTATTTCTTATTAAAAATCTGGAACAAAAGTATACATGATAAATTAAATAGGCTACTATATTTGGTTTTCATAGAGTTTTCTTCCTAAAATACACAATGTGGAAAAGTACCTCTTTGTAAGAATTTACAAAGAAAGTTGTCAATTAAATGAGTAATAATAGTTGTTTTAGGATAATTTTTATGTATTAAGAAGAAAGTAATCTATAAAACAACCTGCTTTATTTTAGGTGATTTACTAAGCTTCGTGAAGTAATTACTTCCAGACTTCTTGGCTCAGGCTAAACTGGCATCACAATACTTGGTATGTTAGTGAAGTAAATATCCACCATAGATCTGGAAGCAGTAAGAAATTTCTAATAAGAAAACAATATAAATCTAAAAGCCTGCCTTCTTTACAGTTTTCTTTGGATGAACATGCTAGGCAATATGTGCTAGAAATTTCTGGGAACAGCAATTTCAAAATTCTTACTTCTGAGATTTTTCGAACTATTGCTTTGTGATATTATAGGCTTGGAAGCTCTGAAGAAAGAACATTAAATGAGAACATTGGTTCATGGGGATTATTTTTACAAAATCAGCCAAATCCAAGAAAATATAATACAGAATGGAAAGGCTTACTGAACAACAGAAAAATATTAGTTAAACCATTCAAGTAACAGATCCGTATTTACCTTAAGAAAGACTGATACTGATCAGGTCTGGAACACCTGTCAACAATATTAAAAAAGAACACTCACCTTTGTCTTTTAAGTTCAGAGTCCATTTTTTTGGCCCAAGACTCTAGTAAAATTAGAAACCCAAATTGCGTATGGAGACTTTTGTGAGTTTTATGTGATATCTACATGTTCAAGCTCCAAGTCTTTGAACTTAATTCTGATGTTGCCATTTGATTAATAACACATCTTGTTAAGATAGTGAATTACACCTGAGACGAAGCTGCAAGTATTGTGTAAAAAGCTCAGTTTCCAGTAACAAGAGAGGCATGCTCTCTGACTGTCTCTCAGTCTGAAAAATGCCTGTGGTACAAAGCTAATACTTGGAATGAGGCTGGAAGGGATGATTTAGCAACTAACGGCCCTGAGAGATAGTATTTTGTGACCTCGAAGCAGCAGTGTAAGTTGCACATCTGCCAAAGGCATATGATTTTGTGATCCTGAATTACTTACATTTATGATGTAAGAATTCACAGCATAGAAGCAAAGAAGCATACAAAAGCCTAGTTTGGAAGGCACCTTGAAAGATCGTCTGGTCCAGCATTTCATGGGAAAGAGAGCCTAGATTTGGAGGGGGGGAAGGGAATGGGGGGGTTGAAGATGCAAAGCAGTTTTTAATTATTGCTATTCTTTTAAAGTTTTTCTCAATTTGTCCCCTAGAATTCTCTGTAGAGTATATGAAATGGTATAGTTAATAGATTTTTAAACTGGGAGAGATCACTATAAGCAAAATTTTTTTTAAAAAACAAATGTCAGCAAAGTCTAGCTCAGGAATTCCTTCACCTAGCCCAATAAAATGCCTTCAATCATCTGCTGGTTTTAAGTGGCATCTATATTCTTTCTCTGTATATTGAGTAACCAGTTTATTCCTAATCTGTTGGAGGTAGTGGTGGTGGTTAAAGGATTTAGACAGGATGGGAGAATTCAGCACCCACTTCCACCAGCAGTCCGAATCCGACCTGCAGGTTCTGGAGCATTTTCGTCCTGAGTCTGCCTGCCTCACTGAAGGAGCAATGTGAATTCCTAAGGCCAGACGCAAGAGAGGGCATTCACTAGGCAAGGGGAGTCAAGAGGTAAGAACACTTTCCTGGGAAGTGGGAAACAAGTCTTCAGCCCTTGGACCAAGCAGGGCATTGAGCCATTTTTATTCCTTCCTGGGTAAGAGCTATAACTGAGGTTACCATATAAAAATGGTCACTGACACCATAGCCACCACAGAACTGTGGTTATTAGAAAAAAGAAGTGACAGTATCTATAGTGTTTTGTGCTGAACTCAAAACTGTTAGAATTTGTCAAAAGCTGCTTTTAAGGGAAGCTCCTTGGGTTTTATGAACATGGGTTCCTAGTTTGTGGTTTCCAAATATATTTACATATAGTAAGAGTGACCCTTGGCCTAGACAGGAGGGGAAAGATTTACATGTGTAAAATGACATCATTAACAGGACCATTACAAATAATCAGGTGAGCACATAAAGCCTAAGCCAGGCAGAAAAACGAGGATTGTGTGCTTGGCACCTGAATTCTTCATCAGACATTAGTATGTAACTAAGCATTGGGTGTGTAACCTCACAGTACAGAAAGATTGTAGTCAGTCTTTATGCTTTAAGCACTTGCTTCTGAGATCAAAGTTTGACTCCTTGGTCAAAGTTCTTACACTGGAATTTATTTCAGGGTCTGAGGGATTCTACTCTCAGATAGTAAATAATTTTCCCACCCCAACTTCTTTCTGATATCTATGGTTACCTTTGACAAAAGGTTGTACTTGATCTTCACTGGGCTTTTGAACAAGTTCAAAAATCCAGGATAAAATTATTAATGCTGATTTGAGAAAAGTAAATTACTTCATGTGAGTATTTCTTCTCATTTTTTTCAATTGCCAAATTATTCTAGGAATCAAAATTTCATATAGAAGAGATTACTCCAGCCCAACTGTCATACATTTTAGACGATAGTAATGAATTTAGGGCTTATTTTACATTAAAGCATCTGACTAATTCTACTATCAGAGGACTCTCTAAACACTGTGTTTAAAATGGCGTGTAAACGTTTTGCTGGATCAAATGTTCCACACCACATGGGACTGGAACAACTCAAGAGATACTTGGCAGTTCCTGGGTTTTAAGAAAGAAATGGCAATCATGTGTGTGCGTGATGCTTCTGCAAAAACTGGATAATAGCAAATACCATGAGTATTAACAAGTGAATTAACAAATAATGGGAAAATGTGTTTGAATATCCAAATAGTTATTAGCTATACCCACAGATAATATCAAATGTGAGGAAGTGAATTATATCTTTGAAATATGGCCATCTCTTCAGTGTTAAACTACACATTGACTGTGTAGTTCAAATGACCTTACTTATGTTAATGCAATTTCTAGATTGACTTCGAGGAACATTTGGCAGGGTTGGGAACATTATGCAATTCACAATTAGATTAGTTTCAGAGCACCTCTTCGTATTGCCCATGATGCACACCTTTGCACAGAAAACATCTGAATCACAGTTCTATAATTGCTGTTTATTTGCAGCAGTGTCCACACTGTGCCTCCTGTTTTTCAGAGACTTGCCCAACTCTTGCTAAGCAGCTCAGTGTAATACTGACCAGAGGCATAGCAGGGGGCAGTTTGCAATAGCTGATCACAAGAGGTTAATGGCTCACTGTATGTAGCAGAAGATGAGAACATGTAGCAGAAGATGAGTACATGAGTACATGTAGCTACTACATGTAGCAGAAAAGTATAGCAAACAACTTAAGTGGAATAGGGCTGGGATTTTGGGGCTGAGCTAAGGGAGCTGTTCCGTTCACAGTGGAAGCAGACACAGGGGAGAATTAGGTGAAGATACAGTAGTGTGGATGAATGAATGGATGAACTACCATATTTGGAAAGCAGAAAGAAGCTGATCATGCTCTGGTGGTGTGTAGTCCACAGCTTTCCTACCTTAGTGCAGTGCCATGTGGTATGCAGTCAGAGCTGCAGTATCCAACTAATGGTACCCAAAATGACTCGTGCTGGGTTGCCATATGTGAATGGTGGCTGCCAGCTTGGACAGTAGATACTGAGATTGAACAGGGACACTTCCTCCAGAGTTGAAAGCCAGAGATGTTCTACTGGAGCTGAACAGGGAAGCCTCAGAAGCAAGAGATGTAGGTGCTGGGGTTGTTTAGCCTGGAGAATAGGAGACTCAGGGGTGACCTGAGCAGTGTGCCCAGGTGGCCTGGAAGGCCAATGGCATCCTGGCTTGTATCAGGAATAGTGTGGCCAGCAGGAGAAGGGATATAATTCTCCCCCTGTACTCAGCACTGGTGAGGCCTCACCTCGAGTACTGTGTCCAGTTCTGGGCCCCTCACTTCAAGAAGGACATTGAGGTGCTGGAGCAGGTCCAGAGGAGAGCAATAAGGCTGGTGAAAGGACTAGAGGGAAAGTCTTATAGGGATTGGCTGAGGGAGCTGGGGTTGTTTAGCCTGGAGAAGAGGAGACTCAGGGGGGACCTTCTCACTCTCTTCAACTACCTGAAGGGAGGTTGTAGTCAGGTTGGGGCTGGGCTCTTTTTCCAGGCAACCAGTGACAGGACAAGAGGGCACAGCCTGAAGTTGCTCCAAGGGAGGTTTAGGTTGGATATTAGGAAGCACTTCCTCATGGAGAGGGTGATTAAACATTGGAACGGACTTCCCAGGGAAGTGGTGGAGGCACCATCCCTGGATGTGTTCAAGGAAAGGCTGGATGTGGCACTTAGTGTCATAGTCTAGACGTTGTGGTGGTGTTGGTCATAGGCTGGACTTGATGATCTTAAAGGTCTTTTCCAGCCTTGGTAATTCTGTGATTCTGTAATTCTTCTTTCACTGATAGCACTAGAACTCACGCTGCAACACATCCTCATTACTGTGTCTGGCAATCATCTTCTGAAAATACAGATTTTAATGTAGAATTTTTCCATTTCCAGCAACTTAGGTAAATTATTCTTTTGAATTTCATTTAAACACATGGCACTAAATCCCCCTAAAAATATGCAGCAGTTATGAGGCCTGTTACTGCTTAAGAAAAATCCAAATTGATGTGATAGGTCTTTCATTTAAAAAAAGACATTGTGATTAATTCTTAAAAAGTCTTTGAAAATCAGGCATTGTCTTATCTAAGTTTTGGCTTAGCTTATTCTGTATGGTCAGTTGCATACAAAATGCAGAGGTTGCAATTGCATTTTCTATATGGGAGGGAAGCTATATCATGATAATATAAATCAGTTTTTACTGCTTAGGAGCAAAGGAACTCTGTAGTAAGGATTCAGTCACTCTTCTCAGCAAAACAGAGAGTTGGAAGGGAAGAGGAAGTCTGGCATGTTCAAAAGGGGTCTTGGATTTAATATTCTATGCTGCTATACATGGACAATTCACTAAAGCTATTCTGTGTTTCAGACACTCCATCTCTGAAGTACTCAACTTACCTGTTTCATTGTACTATAGAGATAAATAGGTTATTACTGCACAAAAGAACTGTCAGAATCAGAGAGCTAAGATGAAGAGGATAATGCATCATGTTTAAACTACAAAGTATAGCCATACCACTGCCCATGCCTCATTCCACACTTCAGTCAATTCAAACTTCCCTAGCCCTAATCATACTACATGTATCCCTATATACATCCATGAGGTGATAATCAGAGGAGAGACTAGATATTTGTTTGGACCTCAAAGTTTGAAAGTATACCACCTACCTTAGTCATCATATTCCTCCCCTATTGCCCTTTTTGGTAGGATTTAACATAAATTATCCTTTATAAAAATGGAATTTACAATTTTGTGTTTGAACGTCTATACTTCTTTTTTTTTTCTTTTTTTTTTTTTAAGGAGGGACTTAATATATATTTCATATATATAATTGTGTATAATAGATTTGTTGCTATACACTTTTCTGCTAAACGTTACTGCAATGGATAACAGGTTATTTCCAGCAGTCTTTCCAAAGACATGTTAATTCACAGCATGTTCTGAAAAAATACTGCCATTCCAGTTTTTCGATTTTAGATAAATATATGGTAAAACCAGTAATAGACATGAGAGCAGAGAATTATTTTGTGGTTAGTAATTTTTCACCAAGATCTGTTAAATTGTGCTGTGAGATAAGGACCATGCTTGGGTATATGAAGTGACTAAATTGAGTGTATTTTGCTTGAGTTTGTGATTTAAAAGTATTAACTAGTTATTGACTGACTCTACTATTTCTCTATATTACATTGTCAAGTACATGTCATACTCTGTTATGAAACGTCCATGCTAGAACCACTTGATCTTTTACTCTATAGTGTCTGGTGATGAGTCAACCTTTTGTGCAATTTTTCCATAAATACTTGAATTGTTTTTGCTCCTGGTATGTCTGCTTTGAGCAAGATATAGCACCGAAAGAGTGTCTTAAAAAAAAATAAAAACAAACAAAACCCGCATAATTTTTCTTCAGGAAGTACTTAGAAGTTAATATGATTGAAACATAGAAACACATAAATACAACATTGCATTATATAAAAAGGTAAATGTTACAGTGAATCCAATGTCAGTAGGAATAAAATACTCAAAATTTTAATTCTTTCATTTGGAAAGTTAGATTTTCCCTGTTTAAGGACAGAATTGGTCCTCATTCCTTTCAGATTCCAGACCCCATTAAATCATTATTTTTTTCTTTACTGTCAGTTACATCCTCAGCTTTATTGAACACCTAATGTTGTCCTATGGAGCTGTCCTCATTTGCTGTTTTGAAGACTGGGTATGTGAAGTACTCAGAAACTCCTATGTAGGTATAGAAGAGAAGTTTGATTTTTGTAATTTTTGAGAACATGCAATTTCCTGTAGCCTTCAGTAGCTTTGATGGCACTTGGCATCAAAGAAAATGTAGTACAAATCAAAGGATTGTAGTGCATCCATCTTAGCCAAAATTGTGTGTCGTACCTATCACATTTTCATCATACTGGAGATTAAAAGGGAAAAAAATGGAAGAAAAATTATATGTTTCCCACATCCATTTGTTGCCTCTGGTCATCAGTAAAGGTCACTTTGAAACCTAAAGCACATTTCAGTGCTTCTAGATCTGAATGTAATTTCCATGCTTAAATAGTCAGTTCTGTCATCTTCTAAAATTGCTGTTTGTGTTGACAGATGTTTGGAAAGGACTGTTTTCCCCTTCCTTCCCATCCTGTTAGCATCAGTTAGATTTAGCAAAGTCAACAACTTCTGTTTGATCTATCTGCTGTGGGCTGAAACATCAGCCCCTGGGGGCCTGTGTGGGGCTGACTAAAAAGCAACTGGTAAATTACCCTCCTCTTTCTTACTTCCTTGAAGCAGCAGTTTTGAGCATGCTTAGCTTACGAGTGAAATGACCAGAATTTGGAAATTTTTATTTTATTTTTCCCCGCTATATTAGAAAGTATATCAGAAAAAAACCCTCATTTCAATGGTCAATCCTCACTTTGATCTTTGTTTATTCAAGTCTCCTATTGGCTGTCAGTCTGTCCTGCCAGTCATAGTAGCATTTGTCAGCTGATAGATCATAATTCAATTATGTCTGCACAATAGGAGAACATGTCCCACAATTTAATCAAATCAGGGTAGAAATAATCTTCAGTTTTTATCCAGGATCAAAGAACACCTGGTTGAGCACCTAATAATGCAATTTCCAGTTAATATGCTAGTGAGTGTATATTCAGTGAAAAGATTACTGAGGTTTCTGTTCACGTTGCAGCAGCCAAAGGCAGAAATTGCAGGCAGGGAAAATACACGTCCACCCGAAAATATGTATTTTGCAGTAAAAGAGGCCTGGAAAAGTGCAGTTAAGAAGCTTGAATTATGTTAACTCTGCTGCATACTTATCAGCTGCTCTATCAAAGGATTTATTAATTTGGCTTTTGAAATTAATTTCGTCTAATCTGTAGCTGGAAAAAGATTAATTTCATTTGCTGTCATTTACCTGTAACTTTGTGTTTTCTTTTCTTTGGTAAATAATATATGAAACTGAAGTAATTACAGTTCTTTGTAAGCCTGCGTTTCCGATTCATACTTCTGAGTTTAACTCATCTGTAAGGTAACTCTTTGTTCGTAATTAATGAAATGTAAATGTAAATGACAACAATTATAAATAGGTATGTTATCTTCTCGTCATGCTTTGATAAGGTCAGCCAGAATTCTGGGACTGTAGGCATAAATCTGCAATGTGAAAAATTTGCTTTCTTTATCCCTGACATAAAGACATAATACTTTATATCACAATAGGAGCAGTAGAATATATTATATACATATGTTAATATTATATCCACATATGTATTTACAAATGTCTGTATATAGCCAGAAACATGCACCTATGTGACTATATTGTTTACAAATTAATGAACCCTACTGCTATAAACCCACTATTATGTGACTGAAGATTGGGAAGGAATGGGATAGAGCTGTAATAGAATATGATGACCTCCTGGAAACTCTGTCTGCGTTTTACTGATTTTTTTTTTAATTAGAGAAGAGATAGCACAGTGTATACATTAAAAAAGGATTGCTGTCATCAAACATCTACTGCTTCAGTGTAGACAATGCTGCACTGTAGGCAGCTAAGCCTATTGGAAGTTATAAAAGAAAGACATCGAGGTGCTAGAGCATGTCCAAAGAAGGGCAATGGAGCTGGTGAAGGGCCTTGAGAACAATTCTTATGAGGAGCAGCTGAAGGAAGTGGGGTTGTTTAGTCTGAAGAAAAAGAGGCTGAGGGGAGACCTCATCGCCCTCTACAACTACCTGAAAGGACACTGTAAAGAGGTAGGCACTGGTCTCGTCTCACAAGTAACTGGTGATAGAACAAGAGGCCTCAAGCTGCACAAGGAGAGGTTTAGACTAGACGTTAGGAAGAACCTTTTCACTGAAAGGGTTGTCAGACATTGGAACATGCTGCCCAGGGAAGTGGTTGAGTCACCATCCCTGGGTGTGTTTAAAAGTTGTCTAGATGTGGCATTTGGGAATATGGCTTAGTGCTGGA
This sequence comes from Hemiprocne comata, assembly GCA_020745705.1. Classification (NCBI taxonomy): domain Eukaryota; kingdom Metazoa; phylum Chordata; class Aves; order Apodiformes; family Apodidae; genus Hemiprocne; species Hemiprocne comata. The sequence goes on along the minus strand of CM036616.1, from coordinate 15,791,041 downwards.
CTTAGTAGAGTAGGGTTCATGATTGGACTCACTGATCTTAAAGTTCTTTTCCATCCTAAGTGATTCTATGATTTTATGAGTCAATGATTTTCATTCAATTTGGTTTTAGACTGTTCTTGGACTGTGTGTTAGCCAAATGTCTGGTTTTGTAGTAGCTAGTGCTTTAACGTAGCTCTGTTTATAATTATTTGCTACAGACTTTGCAGCTGGTCATTTTTCTGCTTTCATTAGGCTGTAATTTCTATTCCATTATGATGCATTATGACATGATAACTCTGATTACTGGAAAAATACCTGTCATTTGAAAATCACAGCTAAAAAGCAACACTAATTAAGTACATCAGATACAATCTAAGCCCTACCTTTAAAAATTATATATTTTTTTGTATTGAAATAATTTCATTCAAAACTTTTAAAATAACCTATGGCAGTAATTCTGCCTGCTAATACATATAAGAATTATAGAATGCTTTTGGAAATAAAGGTGCATTTCAATCAGGCATTATCCTAACAGGTCAAAATCCTTTAATTCTATTTTCCTTTGGTACTTGATTTGACCTCTTCTGATGACACTGCAGTTTCAGGACTGATAGATTTATCCCTCTTCATCAGCATAAATGGATTGGGATCTTCCCAAAAGGTTAATTACTTTAGTAATTATATTATCTAGATTTTCTTTCTTTAAATTTGTTATTTTTATTTAAATGAAAAATAAGTCTGGACATAAAGTAACTGTTATAGCTACAGAAAAAGGAAGACTCTTTTCTCTAACGGTTTCTTACCTGAAAATTTCATATTAGTGGGTCCCATAATCCACTGTTTCACTGTGAAAATCAAGTTAGAAACTAATACAAAGTTAGAAACCCTTGGAGTTCCTCAGAAACCTCAGAAACCTATTTGCTTGGATTCTAAAAGGATCTGTCATGTTTGGGTGATGTAACAGAAGTGAATCTTCAAAAAAATTGCATGAATTATCAGGTTTGAAGAGACACAGCATCCCTTGTGCCTTTGTCCATATTGTGCTCTATGAGCCTGTAAATGTGGAGTAGAAGACAGCCTGGGACAGTCAGGCCTACCATATCCAAAATGTCTTACAGCCAACGTTTTTATGATTCTGTTACACCACAGCTTTCTACAACCTATGACTTAGTACCTTTTTCTGGTGGGTGTTACTACACAGTTTTGGCCTGTAATTCCTAGATGGATTGAATTTATCCAACTACGTGCTGTAATGAATTTTTTCACACAAACATAAACTTCAGCAGAAGTTCCTTTGGTTAATACAGCATTTTCCAGTGAAGTAACATTGTGTCAAAAATCCAAAGTGGCAGTATTATTTCTTTAGTTAATTTAGCACTAAAATAATGAGTAGTTTTAGTGATTCCCCTCCCCCCCCGCCATAGAATCATGTTATTTACTGTCCATGAGTAGTTAGCAAACTGGTATTCATATGTGACAGGTAAAAATGGTCTCATTGCTTCTAAATGATAAAGCATCAGCAGTTTCCCATTCTTTTTCTGAATTTCTAAACACAAAGTACTAGTTTTACAAATTATGTTAACCTTCACCTCTTTTTCATTATGTAAGTCTAAAAAAGTCATATTTCCTTGAAATTTCAATAATTTTTGTTCATGTAAGATTTGATCCCAGATTGTGATTAACTTTCTAGTCCTCCTCCAGCAAAGCACCTGAAAGCCTGAATTGCTTTCAGAAGTTCTCTGCATGGGAACTTCTGGATGTTGCTTTTTCTCAGAGTTCATCAGCCTACCTGTGCATTTGTAAAGTTTGTCATATACTCCTTGTTAAGAACAGGTTCTAGATCCTCTTGCCAGGTTCTGTAGACACTTGCAGAACTTCAAAACCTGTTCCTTCAAGTATAAAAATAATGCTGCTGCTTTGTTTGCCTGATGCTTTTAGAAATATAAATATAGGAGGAAAAATTCCTAGTTAATATCCTTCTTCTTTTGATACATGTTATTTGTTTCACATATTGTTCCATTTATCGAAGAAACTTTGGATAAATATATCTTTGAACACTTGTTGAAACCACTGTCACTCCTCCCTCTTTGCAAAAAAAACCCAAACCAACAGGTTTTCTAGCAAGATTTTGATAACATGTGACACTAAATACTAGTTTTGAGCTTTCTTGAATGTGTTGTAAAATCATAAGAATTGCTATATTGCATGAGACCAAAGGTCCAGTTAGTCCAGTACTTTCCCCTAGGCGGTTGCCAGTAATGGATGCTGAAGGAAAATGCCTGAAGAACTAGTAAGTGTATTTCTACATAAATAGACTGTAAATGCTACCTGTCTTCTAGTTTGTCCAGGCATGTGAATTTGCATACTCACACCTACCCACATAGGTATATTTTTCTCACAAAGGTGGTAGTTTCCACAGGAAAGTGTCTTGCAACCTAGTTGGCAGGTGATAGGTGAGCTGAAGTTGTATTGTTTACAAGGGCTCAAAAATAAATGACCAGATATTTAAAGCCTAAATATCCAAATTGTTTAGGCATTTAAAACCACGACACATTCAGTAAATCCCTCTAAATACATTTAGTAGCTTTGGATGGTTGTACTTCGATAAAATCCAGATTCAACTTAATGACTTTTCTTTTTGAAGATTTTTGTCAGAGGTGTTTACACCTAGGGTCAAATACTTGGGTAATGAAAACATATACAGCATTTTTTTAAACAAGTTGTATTAATTATATGTTATAATTACGTTATATATATGTTATATATATGTAATAATTAATATTATAATACCTATTAAAAAAAAAAAGAAAAAAAAAAAGTCCAAACTAGTCAAATAACTTTGCAGTGATCAAAGAAGTAACATCACTGCATTTCCTTTAGTGCTGGATCATGAACTGTCTGCTTACAGATTGTCAGTTGGGATGTTAGTTCTGCTTGCAATAATACTGGAATCTTATCTGTTATATAAAACTTGCTGATTATTTTAGGATTTCTTTTAATAAAAACCTAAGGGAACAATATGTGACCATTCCTGAGAGAGTAACAGAATGAAATAATGTGGTTTTTATTCGGCTTCCTATGAACATATATATCTGTAGTGGTGGTAGTCATACCAGCTACTGTGCCTCAATCTATTGTGCAGTGGCCATCACTCTGAAATAGCTGCCATATGTACAAAGACTGAATTTCTCACTACTAAAATAAAACAATAAATATAAATATTACATGTATATGTATACTGTATTTGTATTTAATTTTCTATATTATTATTTATGAATAAATATGTTAAATTTAAAAGGATGTTAAGGTACTTGAATGAGGTACTTGAAGAGGACAACAAAGCTGGTGAAATGGCTGGAGGGCATGTCCTGTGAGGAGCTTCTTAGGACTGTGAATTTCTCTAGTTTGGAAAGAAGGAGGCTGAGGGGGAGCTTATTGCTCTTCACAGCTTTCTGAGGAGGGGAAGTGGAGACGAAGGTGCTGAGCTCTTCTCCTAGGTATTCAGTGATAGGACACACGGGAATGGTTCAAAGCTGCACCAGGGGAGGCTCAGACTGGACATTAGGAAACATTTCTTCACCGAGAGAGTGATCAAACCCTGGAGCAGGCTTCCTAGAGAGGTGGTCTATGCCCCTAACCTGTCAATGTGTAAGAGAAATTTGGACAATGGCCTTAATAACACAGCTTTTGGTCAGCCCTGATGTAGTCAGGCAGTTGGACTAGTTGATCATTGTAGGTCCATCCAACTAAACTATTCTAGTCTAGTCTAGTCTAGTCTGTTCTGTCTGGCAATTATGCTTTCTGGTGACACTGTTTTTCTCAAAAGTTTGAGTTTAAAATTACAGAAAAGTCATTAGAATTGCTAAATATAATTATACATATGCTAAACACATAGCTTTCAACAACTCTGAGCTAAAAAAGAAGAAACACCAGGGGCCAAATTGAACAGCAATTTAGCTGAAATCTAATTTAAATATGCCACTTTATGGTAGAACTCCCCAAGAAGAGAATGCAAAGATAAAGGCACTGTACTTGAAATAATATAAGATCGTAGTTATTTACACCTGACATAAATAACTTATTTTTATAACTCTGTCTTTAATACTTTACAGTCATGGTTAGTTGATGTGTGTTGGACTATGTCAGCTGCTGAAACATTTTCAGGGTAAATAAATATTTCCTTGTTAGAATTACCCATGCTCTCTTAAATTATATGTGTTTCATCAAATACCAGAACAAACAACATTGAAAATGTTGAAAAGGACAGCCCTTGCAAGCCCTTTTGTACTAGCCACATTTGCAATAATGCCTCTCCCCACTGCTCTGACCCTACCTATTTCCAAATGGCCCTGCCATGCTTCTGCATCCCTCCAATATATATGATGAATGAACTGTCAGTTGTGATTTTGGGATGAGTTCTAAGGACTAGTATATAGGCAAGCTAAGTAGCTGGCTTTTCACTCTACAAATGTTTTTTTCATATGCACATATACATATATTTCTAAAAACACATGTATGCATGCACACACGCACATACATATAAATATATGCATATGTATATGAAAGACAGAATTCCAGAGAAACCAAAGCCATGAGAAGTCTGGAAAGTGCTGCTTTCTGGAGATAGGTACATAAGTAAAGACTGAGTTGGCGATACGCAGTATTGTGTCTTGTGCATACATTAGCTGAAGAAACTGGTTTTAACTGTGTTTTCCATTCCTACTTGTAAATGTTCATGTCTGTGTTTCTATGTACCTAACACTTTCTGTTGGAAGTGCTGTTTGTTGAGAAATGGTGCTCCAGGCATAGTCAGCTATACCTACTCCAGCACGTTTTCTCCTTGTCCTCTTTTTTGTGCCCTGCCCAGTTGCTTCTGATGTAGACCTGCAGCTACTCTTCCCAGCTGATTAGCAGCAGGTGACAGATGGGCTTACTCTTGTTTGTCCCCCATCTCAAGAGGATTTTTGCTGAGGTTGTCCCTTGCCCCTCCCTGAACAGCTCTCTTACTTTTTTTGTTTGTTTGTCATACGTTTTTTCTTTTTATCTTTTCTTCTCAGAGATCCCCAAGGAAAGATCAGAGACATCTTTTATGCTGCTCTGAAGAGAGCCAGTTTAGATTTTCGTTCATTTACTGCCTTGAGTCCTTTTATGTATCAATAGGAGAAATGAGAGAAACATAGTGTCTCTTTGGTGGAGTATATAAATAGTATTTGGGAGGCAGCAGAAGGAAAGAAACATGAAACTCAGAAAGATGCAGCTGTTCTTGATTGCTGTGCCAATTTTGTTTACCTTAACAGAAAATTTTGCCCTGCAAAGTGGTAATTTGCCCAATTCACATTTCTAATTTGTCTTTGTGTTTGCCTTGTCTTCAAATGTGGATGTGCAGCAGAGATACAAACTCCATCCAAGAATTACTCCTCTGCTGCTGCCAATTTTTTTGACACAGAACACAAGCTGTATTGTGATATGAATAAAACTCATAATGTGGAGAAGTAGATCTAAAAAGATATTTGTATAGCACACAGGCCAGACAGAGTCACTCAGGTGTGCTACGAAGTAAGTTTGATGTTTGCAGACTGAATTCTTTATGACAGATTCATTAAAAGTTCTTGCTGCCACATACTGTTTGCTTTCACCTTCAAAATTGTCTGCATTAATAATGAGCAACTCCATTTGGAATTTATTTACATACAGTATTGTTCCTATCAGTCATGCAGTGCTAGGCAAAGGTGGGAGGGAGAGGACACACTCAGAAATTAATTCAAGAGCCTGATGTAACTGCTCAAAAACTTTCATGGTGGTCTAAGCTGCTATGTCCCATTCTGGATGAAGTCTAGTTTAATAGGACTTGACAATAAGGGTGATTTACTTCTGTTAAGGTAACTGAGCTAGCTGTACTTCGCAAGCCTAAATAGTTACTGTTTTCAAGATTATCAGAACCTTGGTTTCTCTGTTTTGTATTCACCTGCCCCTTTTTCCAAAGTTGATACACTCTTCTTTTATTCCTGAGTTCTTGTAATAGTTCCCTGCTCAACCAGGCTGGTCTTCTTCCCCGCCAGCTCCTTTTTCAGCACACAGGGACAGCCTGCTCCTGCACCTTCATAATTTCATTCTTAAAGTAAGCCCAGCCTTCCTGGGCTGCTTTGTTTTTGAGGGCTGCTTCCCAAGGGACTTTCTGAACAAGTGTCCTGAATAGACCAAAGTCAGCCCTCTGAAAGTCCAAGGTAGAGGTTTTGCTGACGACCCTCCTAACTTCACCACATATTGAAAATTCTATCATATCATGGTCCCTGTGCCCAAGACGACCTCCAACCACTACATCTTCCACCAGCCCTTCCCTGTTTGTGAACAGTAGGTCCAGCATGGCACTACCCCTGGTAGGTTAACTTACCAGCTGTAGCAGGAAGTTATCTTCTATACATTCCAGAAAACTCCTGGATTGGCCCCTTTCTGCTGTGTCTAGATCTCCATCTGCAGTTTTATTTCCCTTTTTGTGTAAAATTATTTAAGAATTTTATCTTGATTTGTCTTCCTTTACACTCACTTTTTATTCTCTGTAATCAAGCGTGTCAAAGCCCATACTCGCTACCTCTAACACTGTGCAGAAAATAGTTCTTTTCTTGGATAGGAAGCCTCTGTGGCCTAAGTCTTTATTGCTAGGCTGTTCATTTTTATCTGTAAACAGGCTTAAGTGGAAATTACTCTCAGCAAAGTGAGATTTGCATCAGTAGCAGTGGGCTTCTGCTTTTCAGACCTTTGTATTTCCAACCATACATGTCTCCGACTGACAAACAAACAAATAGCTAGGCACTGACAAAACTAGTTTGAAAATCTTACCTCTTCTGGACAGAAAGGCTGCATGATTGCTATAGGCCACATTTTCCTTCTGTCTCTCTGAGTTATTTTCCCTAATATGAAATCAAATAAATGAAGCCTGGAAAACATGTGACAGTAAATCTTATTCCATAAAAGAAATACAAAGAAATGGTTTAAAATAATGACAGGTGATATTTCTTCTGATAATAAATTATTTTACTCAACATTTCAATGATGTTTTCATCTTATTGACAGACTGTGACCTACCAAGAAAGAACCAGCCTCTGAGAATTAGAATATACACAGACTTGGTGCAATAGTGTTAATACCTTAATATTCAGTAATACCACCACGAAATCTGGGAGCAGTTCTGTTCATGCATCTATCCAACCTCCAGACCACAGTTGGTATAGGCTTAGCCAGCTCTGAGTATAAGCAGAAAAAGTCTAGGTCTACCTGGCCTTTCCCATGAAGATATAACCTAACAGCCTGTGGGACCTATTAGTCTAACTTCTACTTTAGCTTTGCCTTGGATCACTGGAACTACATCGAAGCAGTAGCAGCAGTAGTCCAGTATGAACAGAATCCATATATTTTACCTAAGGCCTTGTTTGGTTTCAGTAACTGTCTTAGTTCTGTTTCTTATTCTGTAAGTGATTTCTGATGTATATAGAATCTCCTTTTTTGTTGTTTTAATGGTTTATGAGGTGTATGATATATGTAAAGAAGGAGGCCCACTCGATCTATTTTTATGTTGTTCATAAGACTACTAGCTTGGGAGTCGTTTCAGCAAATACACCATATAAAACATTGTTTATCACTGGTTATTCTTCTTTCTCTGTAGGAAGGCAACTTGAGTAAATAAGTCTTTATTGCAAAATAAACTATTTCTTATCCACTCAAAAAATCTGAAATAATGATATTAAGTTTAAAAGAATATGTGCAGATTATGTTAGGCAGTTGCAGGAAAAACACTGCCCTCCAGGTTTTATTTTGTCAGCATAGATCTGTTGGTGCCGAAGTTGACATGAGCACCAATGGCTCAAGAACAGAATATTTAGACATTGCCTTTATGGTCAGAATGTTTCCAAACTTCAGGAACCATCCTGATCTCATAATTAATATCATATACTATTTTCCAGGATTTTATTCAGGACATGAGATTTTATCTGTTCTCTCTGTCAAGCAGGGAAGGTACAAGGCAGGACCAGGAATCAGTGAATTTCTCAGGATATATGACCTGTCAGAGGGCCATGCTTTTCCACTTCTCTCCACTCTCACCTCATGACAGAATGGATGTGTCCCTCTTGTTAGGATACAATGCAGAATTCTTCTTTTTCCTGTTCTCATTTTTCTACCCCTTGATGAGTTGTGCAGTAACTCTTGTCAGAGTTTTCCTTCTCTGAAAAAAAAAAATAAAAAAAATTGTCTGTCTATTTGCAAAATGTAAAAATTTTGTTTGTTGTTGTTTCAGGACACAGCAGGTCAGGAGAGATACAGAACAATTACCACAGCTTACTACCGAGGTGCAATGGGCTTCATTTTAATGTATGACATCACAAATGAAGAATCTTTCAATGCTGTGCAGGACTGGTGAGTAAAACTTGGAGTTCATATTAAATAGCACGGAGAATATTTGATACTGCTCACCTGCTGTGCCAGCGTAAATGATTTTTGAATACTTATTTCCAAATACAGTGCCCAAGCATTCCTATACCCAAGTATACAGTGTTTTTTTGTTGTGATTTTTTTTTTTTTTCTGGAAAGTCAATAAATACTTTAAAATGTGTTGCCTATAATTAATTGTAATCAGTATGTTTTCTGTGATTTCAGGAAATGTGCATTTTTCATATTACTAAAACCATCTAAATCCTAGGGTGGAGAGTAACTACTGAGATACCAGAAAGCATTTCTGTATTTCATGGAAAAAAATTAGATACAATATATGAGGGTTATCTTTTAATTTTATTTTTCATCATGTTGCTTTTAAGCATAGCTGGTTTATACATTATGCTGACATCTTGTGCCTCAAGTGTAGAAATGGTGAGCAAACTTCATTAGAATAGCAGAACCAAAAATGGCCAGTACTTAACATGACCTTGTGTTATGTGAATGTCAAGATGTCTCCATGAAAGTGCGTCATTTTAATCAGTCATGGGTCAGTGAGGATCCAAACAATCTAAGGATTTTTTAAGTAAAGCTGACCCAAAAGGAAATCTAGAGTTAATCTCAGTGATTATAAAATAACTTTACAAGTTATTTCAATATCTGAGAGCCTCCCAGCAGTGCTCTGCATGACATGAACAGCACTTGTTACGTGTGCTGTATTGCAGGCTCTTCTTATGGGAGAACTGTGTTTGAGAGAGGATTATGTTCAGAGTGTGTGTGATTTGTTCAGTAGGTTTCTTGGCCTTTTTAAAATTTATTTTAAGATATGCACTACTGTGTGCTTCTTTCAGGGCATGCAAGCTCAGAAAAATGTTTCTCACTTAAAGTAAAAGGCAGTGATGCTGTGATGCCTGTTTCTAATGGGAACTGTTGCCCAGCTTCAGACTCTCCAAGAAAAGTCTTTCTCTCTTTCACACGCTTACTTATTATTGTGGTAGAAAGTGTCACTGAACACATGGAGCACATGCCCTTTCTACACCTGGAGGGTTTTTTTGTCTGTATATGCTGAGCCTGGTCACTCACCACTCTGAAAAGAAGAACTGAGAACCTTACCTTGATTCTTCTCTGCAAGAAATGGGATGTTTGGTTGGCTAACATTTCCTGTGTATGTGCTAGGGATGTAATAATTCTCACTTCTCCAGGGGAAAGGGGCAACTCCAGAGCATGTCCCACCTTCTCATCTCCATCAGACAACTAGCTTTTGGACAATTGAACATATCTGAGAGGAGTATTTGCTTGATACCCCAAGGAAGACATGCTTGCTCACTGGGACTTGCTATGCCAAAGGAATGTTCTGCCCATTTTGTACAAGGTGGAGGCATCATGCTCAGTGCTTGCTGTTACACCTTTGTGAGTACTGCTCTGTTCAACAGCATGAGACAGATCTCCTACCTAACTAGAAGTAGCTGACAGTGTTATTCCTAGATGCTGCTGTGAAGGTTTAGCAAAAACAGGGAATCAATGCACACATCTAACCTCCCAGATGAACCTGCAGTTGTGGCTACCAACACCATTACTTCCTCTGCCTGCCAGCTGCCAGCTTCCTCTTCCTTGCTATGCCTCTGCTGTTCCTTGTCAATGGGCTGATCCTGTTCAAGCACTCAGTTAACTGGGTGATAATGGCTAGTCAGGACAAACTGTAATCTACAAATCTTAGTGCCCCATCTCTGGGCAAACCAGATGGCATGCCTATATTATCAAGCTTTCTTTGACACAAAGGTTTCTTTATAGCAACTGCAAATATGGATACTTATTATTAATTGTCCCACCTGTTTTTTTTCCAGCCTCCTGTATCTGGTATGGTTGGCATGCTTTGTCTCCTGGTGAAAAGTAACTAGGCTTCATAATAATAATAATAATAATAATAATAATAATAATAATAATAATAATAAAAGTCACTGTAAAATGAAACAAGAAAATGTTTAAAAGCTATGGAGTTCTTGTATAGCTTTGTGAACTATGATTTTTCCATTTTTTTAATCTAGAAGCTGTATGAACAGTTGGTAGCTACTGTAGAAATCTGGTGGATAGGAGAGATTGCATTTTGTGTCAAGAGTTACTGAGCAGTCATTTGCATGATGACAGAGAGGCAAAGCACCTCACTTTCAGAAGGAGACATAGATCTACTTGATTTTATTTTTAATCTCATGAGCCCAGTTGCTGCCCTGCTTGTCCTCTGTTTGGTTCCTTCCACCTCACAGCTGATAATTGGTTTTGATTATCCCATACTCCAATTTCAGTAACAATTACAAAACTCTATCTTGCTTCGGAACATGAGAGAAGTTAAATAAAACTCAAAATTACCAATGCTGCAGAAAGCAACCATGGCTATATGCATGTGTCTGAATGTTTGAGAAAGAAATAAGGGAGGGAATGAGAGCTTTTAAACCTTTCTGGGGCTTAAAATGCTTTTCTCTGTGATAAAAGTGTCTCTGAAGGCAGTGGTGCCATTTCATATACATGCACAATGACCCAAATCGAAGCTCAAATCTCATCAAGGCTTGATCTAGAAACCGCACAGGTGTCAGGGCAATGAACCTACAGGTGCCTTTTGGATTTGAATAAAGGAGTTTGGTTTAAAATGTATGTTGGGGTGGTTCTTCAAAAGCAGTTTTTTCAAAATGGTTGTACTCATATTGAAAGGCATTTTCTTTTTAATTCTGAAGTCTGGCTGATATTTCTTCTTTGTAACAACTGAAGGATAGTCATATTTCTAGACACCATGCCTAAGTCAGCATTAGTATAGTCACCTCTGAGAAATTCTGTATCTGATTTGACTATTACTGTTTTACATTAAAGAAAAAAAACAAAACAACACCAAAAATGCAAACACAACAGTATCTGTGATTTTATCTAACCCTATTAGCACCAATGTAAACCACATCGTAGTGGTCAAGTATTTGTCCGCCACTCTGTAAAACAGACAAGGTTTTGCCTAAAAGCTTAGCTGAGAGACTTGAAGGTCCAATAAATTTAAACCATACTGCAGACACTTCAGGAAACTTTCCTCTTACCTTCCCTAATTAAAATAAAAAACCCTTAAAGATATAGAGATTTTTTTTGAGGTTCAAAAAATTCTGGCATGAGAAAGCTTGAGTTGGTACTTCTGATAGTTCTGCTGCATGTGCACCCAGTAATTTAATGCTTTCAGTCTCACCCAGACAATTACACTAAGAATACACTTTCAGTGCTCATGTCCTGTAATTGTTCAGTCATTTCAGAGCTGCTGCCTTCTAGTGTATATTCAACTAACCTGTGTTGTCAGAATAGTTTTGTCACCTGTATGGTTTCACACACACTGCGACAGACGCTGTTTAAATGAACATAGCTTGACAGACAGTTCAGAGTGACCTACAAATTTGATAGGTCCTTAATAATTTTTTAACATTTGAACCTTTTTAGATCATCTTTAGACTTTATCAGCACTTAGTCTAAATGTTTAAGAACTTTGATGAAATGAGAGAAATACTCCTCAAATTCAGGTCAGTCTCTGGATGCATTTCTTCTGAAAAAAATGCCAGTCACAGTAGTTGCTGAACTGAACAGTATTTTCAGGAGTTGGAACAACTGTTTCAGTTTTTATTCAGGGAGAGTGAATGTGTGCTGAATATCTGGCTGCTAGCAGAAGCAGCAAATCAAATATGTTTTGACTCAGCAGATCTCCTGTGGAGCTCTGCCCAGATTTTGAAGCTGCCTTTTCCAGGAGGCTTTTTCCTTCAGAAATGCAGCTAATGCTGCAAGTGCATGGTGTGTACCTCTCAGTAGTCTTGTGCATGTAGGTCATGCCACCCTAAAAAGATACAGATTTTGGCAACAGATTTATTTCCTGTAAATAAGAACAACTTGTAGGGCATCATTTTCTACCTGGCTGAGGCACAAATTAGAAGCAGGGAATAACCGAAACATCCCATTTAGATGATTTCTTTAGGCAGGATTCACATATTTCATGTAATTGGCCTAGTGGAATCTGATTTTCTTCAAAAATCCCTTCTTTTTAAAGCTGAAGGGAAAATAATTGAATGTTGCAAGTGGCTCCATGCCACTTCAATGCATACGTTTTAGTTCAGTTATAGCGTCACAGTGGTTGCATTAATTCCTCTTTTATTCTTCCACCCGTATCATTTACCTTCATTAGCCTTTTCCATCATTACATTTCACTAGGAGCTATTATGCCCCCTTTCCTCTTAGTGGTTCAGTCCATGTAATGTGTTAGCTTTATGGCAGTAGCACCTTATGGCAGAAGGGAGAGGATGAAGGCTTTGTACAATCTTTGCAAATGCTATCAACTCAGTATGTTGAGTTCTACAGAAGTGCCAGGAAAATAAATGCCTGTGAGTTGAAGTTAAAGCTCGTTTTATAAACACAACAACACAACTTTTTTAGACTTACAACAACTGAATTGGGGTCAGAGTTATTTATAATGAAGGTATTTCTCATGCAGTGTCTCCAGCTAGGTCAGAAACAGCAGGAATGTAAACCATGATCTAAAAGCTTGGATATTTAGGTTCTAGGTTGAAATCCTAGACTCAGTACTTTCCTAAGTCTGAAGGTTAGACAGGGACAGAGAGCACATTGTAAATAGTTGTTTATACTCACTTTAAGTTGCTCTTCTGTGCCTGAAAACATTGTCCCAACTTCAAGTCTTTGTCTAGCAATATCTTTATCATTGTTTGGTGACTGCTAATGGCACTGCTGTAGAGGGCTTCCTCGTGAAGGAATTAAAAATTTGATAATTCAATATTGCTGAAGTCTTGAATTCAGGGATGCTTCCTTGGGAGACACTCAAGGCTGAAGGTACCTAAAAGCCTTTGAATTATTGAAATTTTCAGATTCTTTGTGTCCTGTAAGCCTCTCAAGGTCTACTGAATCATTTTTTCCTGCATTTTTGGCAGAGGCCTATGGGAGCAGGGAGGACAGCAGCCTGGGTAGAACTTTGCCCTCACTCTTAAAAAATAAAGTATTTCTCAAAAATTAGAAGATGGATAGTTTTAATGTGCCTGTCGGAAAGGCTTTTGGTTACACATCTTCTTAAGCAATTCAGAGGATATTCCATGAAAGATGCTTCTCTATCTTCTTTCTCTCTTCATCTTTTCCTCTGGTGTCATTTAAACAGTTCCTCATCATCAGTCTGCTTTGAGAAGGAATCAGCTGGCAGAAGGTACATAACCTGACCATTTTACGAAGGAGACAGAGGCTTTAGACACAGCACACAATCTGCAATTTTAAGAACTGCAGTGCTTACTTCTGTATCTCTGTAGGACTATTTGCAGAATTTACTACTAACCAATATGCTTAGAATAGCACAAAAATCAAGTTAATTTCAAAGTAAAGCCAACAGAAGGGAAAACTGATTGTGCATTCTTTTGTCTGTGCCCATAACACATGGGAAATGTTTATTGGGAATCACATCTGGGCAAAGACAAAAATAAAACAGTAGCCATGAGGTAAGGCCAGAGTAGATCCTGAGCTGTGCAATAATGAGTCCAGCCATTACCATGTATGTGGAAGGTTTTTTCCTATTATGCATTGAATTACATTCTTCAGGGTATCATTTGAGACCGCTTTAAAGCAGAACTTTAGAGTGACAATGCTACTATAAATTCAAGATAGCATTCAGAAGTAAGGCTTTACAAATATGAGCATTCACTACAACATGCATTTGGCAGCTGGATTTACTGGATATGCCAATACTAGTTGATATTCTGGACCACATGGTGGAAAGAATTATTCAATTTCTTGAAATTATTAGCTTTTTCTATCCTTTTAGCATGTCTAGTGAACTATAAGTTAGCAGCTACAGTGCACGAGAAATTGATTTTTCTGTGTTCTATCATGTCTGTCTAGTTGTAAGAGACATTATGGCATTTTTTGAATTGTCATTAAGACTAAAAATTTGGAAAATACATTAGCATATTAATGGGCAAATGCAAGAGGACCTCAAAGCAAATTAAGCCCATTAACATAATGTCAGGACTACTACATGCAGTTCTAAAGAGCTTATGTTCTAAAGGATACCTTCCTTCATTTTGCTTCCACTTCTAAAATTTCAGCCTAATATCCATGCTGAGCACATGCTTCATCTGCAGACAGGCTGTTTTTCTTTTACCTCTCCATACTGTACTTAGTTTGATCATTTAAGATAAATCCATTTTTTGCTGCATATCAGGGAACAAATCTGGACCTGCTTCTAGGCAAATTTAGCTCCCATCCCTCTTTGCCAAAACATGTGACCTGACATGCAGCACAGTTTGTGCAGTTCTGCTGCACAGACCACAGACACAACCTGCATATGCCACTTCCCGGACGTGTCCTCAGGACCTCTGTCCCATGGGGCTCTGTCTGGACACAACCTGCACTGTGTCCTGTGGTTATGACACACAAATTAAGTCTGGCATGCAGCTGACAGCAGCATCCAAACAGCAATACAGCTTTGAGCAGCCTGGAAAAATATTCTGATGGAACATGCCATGAACAGAGATTTAAGCAGATTCTCTGTTTTTTTGACATAAATATAGTTTTCAGCCAAACAGGTGCAAGAAGTTGCACACTAGTGGATAGTTATGTGTCATTCTCCTATTTAAAACAAAAGAATAAAACACTAATATTGCACAAATTATATTCTGTGAAGAGAAGAGGGTGAAATTTAAGGATGAATATTTAAAAATAATCACAGTTTGGTATATTTTTTCATTTTTTCAAGTCTTTCTTCTGCAGAATGGATGAACATAAGGGGAAAGAGGGCCCGTATTCTTACAGATTTAAATACAGAAAACAAAAACACATTTTATATTTTGAATATTTTTAGGGGTTGCAATTACATGAAATTTACAGTTTTCCCTTTTACTGTTTAATATTGGAAATGGACTTCTGTTATGCACAAAATAGCACTAAATTATTTTTACTTTTTTTTTTTTCACTTTTATTCTTGTAATAAGAACTAAGACCAGTAGAAAATTACATATTTTTTCTCACTCAAAATAGTGTCAAGACATTTATCAAGAAGTTATTCTTGGTGGAACAAATGGGTTTTAAAATATTTAAAGAAAAATCTCCATTCCAAGTCAGTTTCCTTACCTGTTTTTCATCCATGGTTTTTGTACAGAATTCCTGATATAATAATCCGCATAGGGAAGACTTAGTTCTCTGAGATGACATCTTACCTCTTCCCTCAAAAGTCTGTTGTTGAGCTTTTACTCACAAATGCTAAACTGGTGCTAAGTGAAACCGTCTGCATGCTTTCCAGTTTCACAGACCAACTCCTAAGTCTTTCACAATGTTTCTCCGACCATACCCAAGGGTGGGGCATATGCCTCGAGATCTGAGGAGCAGCATATACTGCAATGCAGTCTTCCCAAAATAAAATTAAAATTACAGATTTCTATGATTTTTAGCAGATCACTCATGACAGACGAACAAAAAATCATTAGTGTCATCCATGCTATTTACTTGTTGCTTGAAGTTTTGGATGTGCCAGACAGCAATGTATTACACTGACATACATGGCTTTAGGTTTGCCTGGAAAACTCTCAGCAACAAAAAAGGGCTTAGGCCTCTTTTTTTAAGTCTCTTCCTGAAAACATGTACAGTAGCCTGGACAACATTGCTTTGATGAAGGTATTTTCTTTTCAATTTCTTTCTACTAAAACCTGAATTTAAATATGCATATTACTCATGGAAATTTATGTAAATCCTTATCTAAATGTTTTTTTTCTTGAAAATAGTAAAACTTTCATTTAAAAGTTCAAACCTAATCATAAAATATTTTCAGTAGATTTACTATCAAAAGTGATTCTTGCATTATAGCAGTTTAACAGGAAAGGCAGCTGTTACATTTTCATGACATTTTTCACTCTTTCCCGTTTTTATTTTCTTAAATTGCAGAAAGAAATACACTTTTGGAACTGAAATTATCTATATGTGGTTCTTGGTCCTATTGACCCTTACTCACACTTGCTGCTTTCACTTCTGTGGGACGAACCACTTCTTCAGAAGGTCCTACACCTCCTTGAACCTTTCTCACTATAGATGTGCCAGTTTCTAAGGTATTAGGTGGCCACTCACTATAAGGGCATTCATTCAACTGTCCTCAGCTGCATCAAACCATATTAATGCTGCCAGTGGCAAATCTAATAAAAAAAAGGGAATAAATAGGGCTTGGATGAATGCTCTCATGGTGCTCCATGTCCTCTTTTTCTCTCAAATCTGAGATCGGGCAGCACAGTTATGAAGTTGTTGATGCAGATCACTCACTCAGAGCCTGCTCAATCACTGGTGGCTGAGTGGAGCTCCTTACTGGAGCTAATATCAGTCATATGCTTCAGGAATTTACCAGCAAGATTACATCACCCTTGCCTTCCACTGGACCTAACTGGCCTAGTGACTGGCTTACATAACTGCTGCTTTTTTTTGCTTTTTTTTGGCTTTTTTTTTCCCAGATCACATGGTAATTGATTAGAACTACTGTTGACAATAACTAGACATGGCTTATTGCAGCACCATGGATTGCAGCCTCCCTATTATCACCAACTGCAGACTGGTAGCTACATCATGATTGTGGCTGCATTTCCTTTACAGCCCCCACCCCTACAGATAAGGGTTAGAGTTCTGGGGATTAACTTCTTTTTAGAGCTGGATGGCTGTAAGGAAGGCTGCATCACTTCCTTTCCTAGGCTCTTTTTCCTTACTCATAAAAATGTCATAGTCCTGTCTGATATGAAACCACTAAAACCTTTTATTTGGGAAAATATGACAAACTTAGAAAATCATGCCTGGCTACTGTCTACATCTGGCAAGATGAGAGGTCTGGCTTAACTATCCCCATACTTCAGTTCTAATTCCCAGGAGTGTGTGTGGCAGAATTATCCTCTTGTTTGTAAGTTTTTGCCCATTGCTCTTTATGGTCACATAGCAAGATACAGAACAAACCTATTTTGTAGCCTGCTATCTCTCAGCTAGTAACTGAACATCAATAACTAGTAATAATAGTGCAGGTATAACAGTGTGAGCATAAACTAGTGTTTATGGAAATTTCTGGAAATTTCACAGTGGAGTTTCATTGCATGGCTGATGAGGATACTCAGCCATTCAGAGAACTGTTATTAAAAAAGGAGGTGTCTTCCATTTGGTACCAGCTTCTGTTCTTCTTCATTTATGGTCACTGAGGGTTACACTGAGGTAGATGATAGCAAACCAGATGATCAGATTAGTATCTGAATGCTGTTGTGCTGAACTGCTATCCATTACTTAGACTGTGCTAAGGTACTCTTAATGAGATTTTCAATTTTGTTTGTTTTTTCCTATGATAATGCTTTTATTTTTCAAAACGCTGAAGTGGAAAATGCCTCTAAGAGGCCAGTGGTGAGCTGCTGGAGTTTATTAGGAAGTTAAATAAACTTAAACATAGTAATATAACCCCATGCTAAAGCAGATATATGAGAGACTGATTCCAATATTTAGTCTAGTCTGTCTCTTTATTTTGTAGAGAGACATTGCCAGTAGCAAAAGAAATAAAACCTGGCATGTTATCATCAACTCGTAATATTTATTTTTGTTAATAATAGGTATAATAAAATCTTGTGGCAATGATCTTTTTTATTGGCTGAAGAATAACTAATATATTCTTTTTATCTCTCTGTAACTGTACATGTTGGCAAAGCTACACTGTCACTCAGCATTTCCAAATGAAACCTCTGCTGCCAGCCAGTAGCATGTGAGTCTTATTAGTGACTCAGTTATGTCCCTAAATGGTTACTACTCTCAGCTCAAGTTGCAGAAGATTTACTTTTCTCTGTACTCCAAATCTGTTACTCTTAACTTCACAGTATATAAAGGCCCCTGCATCAAATCCAAACCTTGTGATTGACTGAGGAGCTGGTCCTTTGAAGGATTTCAGATTTGCAGCTCTCTTCTGTGGCTTGGGATACATGTCAGTAGCACTAAAGGCTTCAGTTTCATTCATACAGCCTGGAAAGCATTCATCCAAAAATCCCACAAAACCAAGACTGTGTTAGCCAGCAGCAAAGAAGTGTACACCATTGTGGGCAGTCTGAAGAAGTTTAACTGAGTTCCCTCTCCTTCACTGTCCCCCTCACCTCTGCTCTCCTCAGACCACTTCCTTTCTTCTGCTAGCTCCTCTGCTTTTGGTTCATCCTTTCATCTGCATCTGATTTCAACACAGCTTGTTGAGAATGTCAAGCATTGGCAGATCTTAAAGGATAATAGCTATGTGTGATATAGGCTGTATGTGGGTAAATATAAGTTTTACTGGATCAAGCAGGAAAAGTGCCACCAATGTTCTTGCATTGAATCCAAAACTGCAAAGATACATGGCAAAGTAACCCAGTAGTAGTGGTTATTTTAAAAGCAAAACTTGATGCTATTCAGATCTGGCCTTCAAATGAAGCAAATGAAGCATCAGAATATTGCAAGACCTTGACTATGAAACTCAGACATTCATAGTGAATGCCTAATAACAAGTTTTCAATTAAAAAAAGAAAAAAAGTCTTATTTTTTGAGTCTCATTTGTTGTTTGAGACACTGCCAAATCTACACAGAGAACATCAGGGCATGAACAACGTAACTTTTGGAAATTTCAATTTCAAGGAAATCAGGAGGAGTGACTTAAAACAGATCTTAAAACTCTTATGGTGGTAGATTGCAGCCGACTGCCAGAGCAGACTGCATGGTACTTGAAGAAGTGTGTATTTCAGCTTCTTAGGAGGCTCAGGACACAGTTATTTTCTGAAGAAATTGTGTCATACAAATCCAGCACACCTATAAAAGCACTACAACCTAGCCCTATGTGATTGTTATTAAAAAATCCAAAGCTGCAGCCTCAGGAAAAAGTTTACATCAGGAAATTTTTATCTTATGCAGGTGTGACTGGTACCCTCTGCTCCCAAAGCCTGGTAATATGGTTAGCATAACTAATGCCATTTTATAAGGCAAACGGGCATTCTCTGTGACCAAGCTGGCTGCAGATTCATTCCCTTTGCCCTCATTATCAGGCCCTGAAAGACTTGTGAACCAAGTAGGCAAAACAATCCGTTTTCTTTTTCCCCTCCCTACTGGCCACAAGGTTTCTGGGTGCCAGGCCGATTACTGCCTTCCTCACTGGCCTCTAAAGTCCCAGTCATCTGGACAGCTCGGTGGTGATGACCGTGTCATAGAACAGGGAAGTAACAGTGCCCAGAGCACTGTCTATAGGGTTGAGCAGTTACAAGTCCTGACTGGGGAGCCTGGACTGGAGCTACTGCTGAATAGTGAGACTGAGCAACCCCCCGTGGCCAGGTACACCTCCACTATCATCTGCATCCTCAGAGAACTGAGTGAGTGACTCATCTTCTTTTATATGATTCTTCAGTCTATATTATGGTTGTTAGATTGATACAGAAACCATGTATTAAAATAGGACCCAGTCTGCGGGGGGTGTAAGTGATTAGAAATCGTATGTTGAGGTCTAACTGATGAGAAATTGAAAGTTAAGTTGTAATATAAACTCTGTATTACAGTACTTACAGATTCTCATACACTGATTCTGCTTGTAGAAATCCTACATCATTCTAATAATTAATCCTGTGCTATACTAATAATGAAATTCTGTTAAGAAAATAAAGCTTAAATTGTACCTACAATTTAGTGCCATCATGATTCAGACTGAGAGAGTTGGGGCTGTTCAGCCTGAAGAAGAGAAGGCTCCAGGGAGACCTTATAGCAGCCTTCCAGTACCAGAAAGGGCTACAGGAAGGCTGGGTAGAGACTTTTTTAATAGCAGGTAGTGATAGGGCAAGGAGTAATGGCTTGAAACTGGAAGAGGGGAGATTTAGGTTAGACATTAGGAAGAAATTCTTTAGTGTGAAGGTGGGGAGACATTGGCACAGGTTGCCCAGGGAAATTGTGGATGCCCCATCCCTGGAAGTGTTCAAGGGCAGGTTGGATGGGGCTTTAAGCAACCTGGTCCAGTGGGAAGTGTCCCTGCCCATGCAGGGGGGTTGGAACTAGATGATCTTTAAGGTGCTTTCCAACCCAAACCATTCTATGATGATTCTATTATTCTGTCAAGGATCCCTGAGAGAACCTGTCTCTCCCCTTAGTGTCAGGTGACAGCATCTTAAAGACAAATTAATGTTTCTAGGTTTCTGAATATACAGTTGTTATAACATAAGGAAAAAGGAGGGAAAATAGCCTGTTAATCCACATTGGAGGTTCCACTTCTACTCAGTGCTCACTCATGTTTCCTGCAATGTAAGAGGCATTGAGGGCCTTCTCTTTCTGGATAATAAGTAGAACAGAAAACCTTTCTTCTATTTGGTTTCATGTATTTATTAAATAGGCTTTACTAGAAAACATACTTTAACAGTACCTAGTTTCTGCAGACATCATGTGGTATATTGCAAACTGACAGTGAAGACAGTGAGCCCTGGAGCTCACAAGCTGCTTATAAAACTCCCAGAGGTTCTGGAGGAAGGTCAGTCTTTCTGCCTCAGTCCTGCTGTGTGCTGGAAACTGAACAACTGAGGACCATCTCAGTGGCTGTATAAGACAATGCTGCAGAGAAAGTTGCAAGCTAGCTGAGGTGCCCCAGCAAGATTCTGGAATAATAAGGTTTCTGATAGCTAGTTTCCTCCATCCAAACCTGGGTATCACTGAATAGTGCTTAGTCCATGCAGTATAGACTCAAAATATAAATTATTCCTGCAAAGTCATTGTAGTCCTTCCTGTGAAAAAAAACAGTATTTATAGCCTCAGCAATTTAGGGATGTTCATTTTAAGGGGTCAGGCAGTGACAGCTCAGTGAACACCTCACAAATATTTCATCTGTACTTCAGAGCCTCTTCAGGAGATTGTGAACTGTGGTTTCAGTGGAGTTAAGGAGAGGGAATTAGAAGGCACAGGGTCTGTGCATAACTCTAGGAAACACCAAGCAAAGTGTAGAAAAGCAGATGTTGATGCATATCAGATCAGTTCTAACTTCACCAGAGATAATCGGGACCTCACTCCATCCCTTCCTCTTTCTTGCTGCCATTGGGGTTTTTAAAAATGCAGCTAAAATTTATTTTATGTATGAAATCAGGAAAAGAGTTGTAGCTGTCCGATGTTCTCAGCAGGAAAGTCTTTCATAAGTTCTCTGCTCTCCTCTACTTGCAGCAAACACACTCTGGTGTGAGTTCACATCATAAGAGGAACATACTCCAAGGGGAAGAATAAATAAATGTATTTTACCTTTATTGCCTCCTCTCACTTGCACTATAGATCTCTATTTACTGTGCTTTGTTCATAGTAAGTGAAAAGGAAGTGTTGTATCAATTAAAAAACAGTTGGTAGGGAATGGCTCCCTTGGAAAACCATAATACAAAACTGATTTCAGGCCCAATTTGACAAAGACAAATCTGCACGATGTCCCCAGTTTTGCTATATCTACGTTTTAAACTAGGCCTTTCAGATATGCAGTAAACAACAAAACTAGCATCTGTCATGTGGGGTGGTTGTTTTTCCTGTTGTTCCTGGAGGGCAGAACTCTGTAGGAAATTCATATTAATTGAACATGTGAAATTTGCACTTAGCTATGTATGTATATTAGCAGAGGCAAAGAGTACTAAAGGAAGCAAAAATAAAGGGAAAAAAAAAAAAAACAAAAAAACAAAAAAAAAAAAACAAACCAACAAGCAAATTCTGTTTCAAAGCAATTCTGAAAAGAAAGAACAGGACTCTAGTGGTTTCTGCTGCCAGTGAGCGAGAGCAGTCTGCATGTTACAGCTCCCTTGCTACAAACAAGGAGATAATAGAACTGAACCTAACAGCCTCTGGGAGAGAAAGAGAGAACAAAACATGAACCAGCCAGAAAGGATGGGGTTGCAAACCTTCCTTTGATGTAATATTTAATATCAGTCCTTTCAGATTTGGTTGCTGGGAAAGAATTGGCAAACACATCTTAAAGACCCAAGACACCCACAAGAAATCTGAAATCTGCATCTACAGTTTAAAACAATAAAAAAATAAAAATAGTACATAGATTAAACTTGCATGTGTTAAGCTGTTGAAAAGTCGAGAAAAATAGTAAGTATCACTTTATATTATATTTTGAGATGCATAAATTGAAATCAGCCATTTTAGCCTCTCTCCTTATTCATTACAGCCTTTATAATCTACATTTTTTCTGAGCTTTTAAACCACAAATGCTGAACATTTAACATAGCAGTTACAGTTCTGTTTCTAGGCAGACTTAAAGACATTTTCTTCATAGATCAAGGAAAGTCAGTAGTGGTTAGTTGATCTTAAATACAAATGCTTATCAGGGTTTTGTTGTCTATGTGTGTATTCACACAAGAAGATTACAGAAAATACCAAAGTATCCAATAATGATCAGGAAATGTTGCCTTTAGCTGAAAAGTCACACAGTATCTGTTAAGACCAATTTATATTCTGAAAGTCATGGGTGTTTAAAATTACTTCAGTCTCCATGGAGACTCTTCACTGCATTAGTTACTGCAGTGAAAGCTTAGATATATAAACAAAAGCATGAGTACAATGGCTAGAGGGGAAGTCTGAGTTTATCTGAGGTTGTTAAAGGGTTTTTCATAACATCTACCACAGTAAAACAGTCTTCCGGAGCCAGTGTGTTGCTAAGAAAACAAAAACTCATCTTTTCCTCATATTTAAGTTAAGGTTTTAAAATTTTAATAATTATTTAAGTGTCTTAATTTTTGTTCTCCCAAAGGAGAGAACTTCAAGGGCTTATATTTTTAATAAATTTGGGATATGTTGCAAGCTCTTTTGTAACATCTGAACTGAAAACCTTGAGCTGAAGCTGAATTTAATTTCACTTCTGTACTTAAATATTTCTTTCTTTCCCAATAAAGTCACGCAAGGAAAATCAAGTCAGAGCTTACAAGAGCTGTTCTGCCAGCTTAATGTGAAATGTTTCAGGAGGCAGAAGGGAGCTATGTAACAGGGTGACAAAACTGTTGTTCTCAAAGACACCAAAAATGCTCTCCCACGCAGCAAATAGGGAGTGCTGACAGAGAGAGCAAATGTCCCTTTTTTTGGGAGGATGGTGAACTCCCAAAGTGCACAGAAAAGCGGTTTTTAAAGAAGGGATGTGAAAAAAGAAATGCATCCTCCAAGTCAGACAAGGAGAGGAAAAGTGTCTGTCAAGAGTGGAAGTTATGTTGCAAAACAGATGTATTTTTCATAGAGGAATGGAAGGTGATCAGACATGCTTCAGAGCTTTCCTCAAGTCAGCTTCTGCAGTAGGTGAAAGGCAGCAGCTCTTGCTGAGGGGCACAGCCCTCGAGAGGGTGTGGGAGTCACAGGGCTGCAGGAGGTATCGCAGGTTCCTATGGGAACCAGAAAATGCCACTAATCAGAGGTAGCTGGCTGAAAGATGGGAATGAGGCACCATGGATCATCCCCCACAGCTTGAGCACCTGTCTTCAGACTGTAATTGGAATGGAGCAGGAGGGCTCACACACCAAAATCACTGGGGAACTGCTGCTGGAAGCTTGTCTTCATTTGGTATTTCTGTATTGCTCTTTATTTAATTAATACATCCCTTCATGCTGATTTGTCTCCTTCATTTCCACTGCAGCTCTCTAAAATGCATTTCTCACTCTCTGTGGCTATCTTCCGTACCCTCTAGCCCATTTACATCCTCATTTTTGTTGGTGTTTTTAGTTTTTCTCCAGAATCCAGAACACCAGCCCCTTCTTGAGACTTCTCTTCTAAAAATGGGTTTATCCCCTGTTCATTTTAACTAGCAAAAGGCTTCATGTGAAGGGATAAAGCAGGAATGGAAAAGGCTTTTACTGTGAAGGAGAATGCTGCAGACTGAGAGGACTTCATAAACTAGAAGGAGTTTTGTAAAATATATCTAAATAAATTTGGAATGGATCTGTTTTCATTTAAGGACTGCCAGAGCCCATTTGTGCAAACACACGTATTGCTGGAAAGTCTCTGAACCCTTCTCTTTCCTTTCAGTCTGATTTTATGTAATAAACTGCTGAAGCTGACTTTTCTGGCAGCGAAGGTTACCTTGAGAACAGTGCAGGAAAAGACCAAATAAAAGTATTTCAATATTGATTACAGCACAAAGCTGAAGCTTTCTCCACAACATTGTTTCCTGAGCACTAAGGGCTCGAATGCACTTTAAAAGCACACTCAGCTTAAAACAGCATAGAACTGTGATATCCAAGAAGAAGTGCTGAGGTAGCTTGGAAAGCACTGCTATCCCCACTTGTATGTGCAGTTCTTCTCCCTGAGCATGGCTGGTGACCCACTCTGCTTTCTGAAGGAAGAATTTCAAGTACTAGAGTTGATCCCATGAGTTGCAGAAAGGTTATGAAAGTAAAGGGTTACGTTAAATCACTAGGTGGATTAAGGTGGTTCGTATTTCCATGAGGTGTGCAAAGTCAGGACAGCTGGACACTGTCTTCCATGCTTCTCTGTCCTGTTGTCATATAGAAAGGAAGTGCTCAAGTTTGCTTTCATGGGTCCCAAACTAAACCTGTCTCATATGCAGCCAACTTATTGCCTAGCCATGGACAGACCTTGCTAGCCTTTGTCTGTGCCTAGCCAGTCATGTTGAAATGTAAAGTTGCTCTCTGTGTGCATGTTGAATTAAAATGTTATCGTAGAATCCCACAGAATGTGTGGGTCCCTGTCATAGCTTTATTACATGAAGGTGGTTTTTGCCTTTGTAAAGGAAAAGGTCTTCCGATCTGCAGCAGTCTCACCAAAATACAGTATAGTGAAACCAGTTTCTGGGTTTAATTTTCTTTGATAAAGTTATTGGACAAATGAATAAAAATTAAGTTTTACAAGTTGCAAAACCTGTGAAGGCAACTTATAATGTAGATTCATTCCTATTTAGTAGAATACTTGAATCCTTAGTTGTCTTATTCCATTATATATGTACATGTCCCATTTGTTTCTATAATTCCTATGCTTTTTTATTTACCCTGTTAATAGTGCTTTCTTGTAGTGGAGTCAACACTGATCCTTCTTAGACTTGGATTGACTTGGACTAAAGATTCTGGTTTTTATTTTGAAAAAAAGGATCTTCGCCTAGTAGTAAAAGTCACAAGGAGTTGAAAGACATAATAAAGTAACCATTTTGATATTTTAATATATTTAAGTATTTATATCAGGAATAAATTATATGACTATTAATTAAAGACTCCAGGAAATGCAGCACTCCATAATTCTGTTGTAATATTTGAACAGAAAAACAAATTCAATACATTCTGCATGATAATACCGGGGAGGGAAATGCTCACAGAAAGCAAGTGTTTGGATTCACTGTTAAGCATTATTAAGTCAATCAGTCACAACAGATTTCATTACCTTCATTTATAGTGTATTTCTTTTTTGCAGTTTTTTGTTTATGCTGAGGGCACTGTCTCACTTCTGCAGGTAGACTTAATTGAAACTATTGATCCATTACACTGGTTGCTCTCCTTTCTGATTTTTTCCTTTTACCTCCATGGCAAATTTCATACACATAAGAACTTGCTGCAGAGAGACCTGAAGTCCTCTATTAAAAAATCGGTATTTAAATGTCTTTTTCTTTCTCATTTTCATCTACAGCTAGGGTCATAAAGGATTAAATCAGTGATTCATTCCTAATTAAGTGCCTGAAAAATATGAATGCTTGGAGTATTGCTTATTTAATACTCAGATGTTAATCAGCATTTTTAGCATTTAATTTGATTACCATTTCCTGATGACTTTTTTTTTTTTAATTCTGCATTCATAAAATACCCAAAGAAACTAAGGGAGTGCAAAAAAAGAATTTCTGTAAAGAATGTATACATACTTTACTGTGGAGTACATGGTTTCCTTCTGAGCCTTAACAATGAAGTCTGCTGGTAATGACTCAGTTTTGATTAGGATTTAGACAGGCATGAAAGAAGCAAAAGGTGTGAAGAAAATGGTATGGAATCCTTTCTGTTAAATCAGGTGACTATTTTTAGTTGTTGTTGTTTTCTGCTTTTTTCCTGTGCACATAAAGGTGTAAATTAAGCCATTTGTGGGATGTAGATTATTAGTTTGGGCTTTGGCTTTTGGGGAGATGACTATTATAATAAAGAAGAAAAAACCTGATTTAAAAAGGCCTGATTTAAATTGCTATAAGAGTGTGAATATGAGAACCATGCTTAAGAAGGATAGGAAAAAGTAGTGTGAATCATTTCACTTCTTTGAAGAAAGAGAATTGAGAAATTAAGTGATTCTGATGGGCTTTCATCAGGCTATTAGCATTGGCTGTACCCATTCCAGCCATTTTTCATTTTGGGAAACTCCCCATGACTTCACTGACAAACGGTGCTCATTTTGTGCTAGCTCACTGTGATGTGGAAGAGCAGTATTGCTCAGCCTCCAGGCCAGGGGCTATTTAAAGCCAGAGCAAGCTTATATATTTAGAAGCCGCAGGAATCTGTCTGCTCATCCAGGGCACGTGCCAGGGCTGGCCAAGCTTCCTGGAGCACTGGCATCCTTGACATTGTCAGCAGAGCTTTAGGCCTTCATGGGATGTGGTTCAAGAATATAAGCCTGTCAAGTTTTAAACAAATTCTAGAAAATTTCTCAGACAAAATGTCACGTTCACAGTAAAATCATGTCAAAATGTGTGTCTCCTGACATAAATAAAACTGTTGAGATGAAAAATTAAATAAAATACACTGGAGCAGAGCTTGTTTATTCCTCCAGACATTTCCTGCTTTGCTCTTTGTATTAATTCATTGTAGCATGTAATTAATAATATCCACTTATTTAAACACAATACAGTGTAGTAATGAATCTGTAACTTAGTGAACAGGTGGCAAATATAGCATAATCCAGAAACACAACAAACACCAGAGTGTCTGTTAAGCAAAGCACATCCAACATTCAGTGTCTTACACACATTAAAAAAAACAGAGACACTTCCTCTTAAGGTACCAAAAAAAACATCAGCCAGCATGTTACTTCTCATACTGATTAAGAGGACATTGCCACTGTATTCCTTGAGCAAGTTAAGAATTAAAATAGGTTGTTTACAGAGAAGCATTAGTATTGCTGTAGTTATTTTGGCTATACCTCTCACAAATTATACTTCCAGAGTGCCTTACCATCATTTTCAAATATGTATGACCATTAAAGGAGTACTTGGAAGATCTACCAGTAGAATACCATTTTTCAGTATTCAGAATTGAGGAAATAGTTTGGTTTCAACTCTGCAGCATAAGCAACTGTGCTGTTGATGAGCATCCTATCCAGTATCACTTTTTCTGCATACATTTCAACCCGATTTTTGATGCTGGTGATCTGTACTGAGCTACTACCAAAACAAGAAAAAACAAATCTAGGCAAGAAGGGAGTCACAAACATGAAAGTATTAGCTTATAAAAGATTTCTGCTTTAGCTAAATTTTTATCTGTGATGATACACCTTTGACAGATGTCCTAGGAAGGCAGGTGTTAATCTTCAACTAGACAAAATTAATTAGAATAATAGAAAGATATGAGAATAAGGTTTGTAAAATATATTACTTACCTTGTATGTCAATACAAAACAGGAAAAGCTGACAATTGGACTTTGGGGGCATTCTGATCTGTGAAGATGTTAAAGCTTAATTGTTGACACTTTGTCCATATGAATTATTTTTATGATGGATTTTTAAATTCTATTGTAAGAGTGTCAGTAATTATCCTATCTGAACACAGTATACACTGAAGAAGAACCTAGAAACAAGTGCTCTGATTTTTCAGCTATGGTCTGCCACATATGTGCCTAACATTTTAAAGACAAGTATGTCCTATCCTATCTGACCTGTGGCTGGCTACATCATAGGGCTAGACAAATCCCGTTTCTGTGGCCACAGTAGAACAAAATATTTTGGTTAGTCTAAAAATATTATTTTTTATCTCACCGAGAATATTATTACCAAACTAAGAACTGAGGAAAAACACCAGAGTGAAGAAAATACTTTGTTCTCTCTTAAAACTGGTGAGACTTTATGGTGAAAGGGTCTATGTGGCCTGCAAAGGTTGCCATATATGTTTGTTTCTACAGGTTTATGTTCTGAAGTACCTTTACACCTTTTTTTTTTGTCTTCTAAATGTTTTCAGACCCTTACCAAATAATATCCATTTTCAAAAAGTTACATGTAATATCGCAGTCTGAAGAGTTGGTATTTTGAAGAAAATGCTGAGTTATATGAAAAATATTAAGATAAATAAAACCTAGGCATTCGGAATGCTGAAAATATATCGCATTTAATATATTTCTGTCAAGAAACATACACCACCACAACAAATTCACCTGCTCTCACTGGAAATTACTAAAAAGGACTGTTTCAGAAAATATTACATATACAATGTACTTAAGACTAACTCTAAAAATCGCATAATTATTTAGGTATGATGATGTGAACTACATGTAAATTTGGAATGCAGTCCAATCCTATTTTCACAGTATTGGTTTATGCAGTTTCCAATTATTTTCTTCATCAGATTCAGCTGAATTTCAGTTGGTGAGTTTTTGGTTTTACTTTCTTTCTGCTCATTACCCAGCTTGGGCTTTCCATGATGCCAAGGAAGAGAGAGTAAAGTCACCCAAAATGGTTCAGACCAGATGATAATTGGTATTTGCACCAGGCAGGCAACCTGACTGCTTCTGGGATTTGATGTTATTGCCTAGACATACAGATGACCTAGGATGATCCCTAAATTAATAACATATGGTGCTGTACATATGCTCTCTAACTGTGTTTGTGTGTGTTTATCAACTCTACATTAATGACCCTTTCTGTTTTCACTTTCCTACACCCTGAAGTTTACTGGATGTGACGAGAAAGTAGATCAGTTTAGTCACAGTTACCTTTCTATTGTTAATGCTCTGCATTAAAGTCCCTAACAGAACTGAGTGCCAGTTGTAATAGGCTTCAAGCAAAAATGTCAGTTCTTACAAAAATAAAACAAACCTTTAGAGTTGAGGTTGTGGAAGAAAAAACAATGCTAAATACCTAGTGGAACTCTATCTCAGGCTTCAGGTCTGTAACTTATGCAATAGGATGGAAAGTGGCTTGTTTCCATAAACTACTGTTAGCCTGTATTCATTATGTACTTATTATAAAAAATATAGTATGTTGGCTAAAACATTTTAAAGTGTTCACAAATATTGCAAATATGTTGTTAACAAATTCTTGTCAAGATTATCACATCCTTCTACACTTCTGCTTTTCTGTTGTCAATTATCTTTCTCACTGTAAAGGCTTAGAAGTGTAGAAGACACAAAGTAATGCATTTAAGCAGTACACAAATACTGAGTGTTCATAGGAAGACCTTTTTATATAAACTTTGCAAAAAATTCCACCTTAAATCCATATACAGCAGTTGGAAATAGGTCAACACTGAGCATCTTGTTTGATGAAAGAATTCAGACCTGTTTCCAAGGTAACCAATCCCTTCTCCCATAAATCTCCCTGCTTCCACCTGTTTTGTGAGACTGAATGTTTTTTTCATTTCCTGGGAGATAGTTTGAACTTTAACACACACGTGTACACACACACACCACATGCTGCTTTCTTTCCACTGTGACAAAGGAGACAACAAAAGTAAATAGGGGGTGGTTAATATTTAAACTGTTAATGCAGGTGTCTCAGTAGCACATTTTTATAGGTTTTGTAAGTGGTGCCAAGCAGCACTTGAACAAATAGCTCTTACAGGAAAGGCAGATTAATTTTGGATGAATTTCTGGGTACCTGGACGTCAGATCTCTATAGTCTTCTTTGTTCTCTTCTCTTTACACAGGCTAGGAAGGATATTGTATTTTCTGCAGAGTAATGAGAACGTGTCAATAGAGGCAAATGATATTCAATAAAACCATTAAAGCATAAATCGCCATCTTCTCTGTTGCATTAGCTTGTTGCTCCACACATCTGATAAAAGCATGGAAGGCAGAACACTTACTTCAGAGAGCTCTCTGCATATTTCACACACTTCTACACACATTAAAATATTTTCTCTAAAACATCTGAAAGGTCATTAATTTTTTCCTTAGAATTATTCCCTCTGTTGTGACAGTAAGACTTTGGGAGGGTTGGAATACAAAATGTATGGCAGAAGAACACAAAGCAGTGGAGAGTAGAGGAAGACAATGAAAAAAACCTTGCAATAGAGGGAGACAATGAAAAAAACCTTGCAAAAATACTTTCTTTTATCTCGAAATAGGCATGGACATGATATCTGGTTAAGGACATTCTGAATGCTGCCATATTTTATAGAAAGGATGTCCAGTTATATTTTTTTTTATTTGGTTTATTTAAATACTGACCCTACAGGCAATTTAGAATTTCCTAAATGGGTCTCAGAGTAAAATATAATGAAGCAATTGCTACAAGACAGAAACTGCTCCTGCTCTGATGCAATACATGTACCAAATCTATAGCTCACTTTTAATAAAGGACTTAATAATTATATAAAACGTGATCTTCTATGTAATAATCCAATAGATATACTAATGTCTTAATCATACAATTCACTAGTGTTAATAAAAAAATGTCTAACCGCTTTAAGATAAATCAGCTTAGTAAAAGACACTACCTCTGACAGTACGTCATATAAAACAAACAGGTGATTCCCCAAATAAAATTCTGCTAAGGCCTCTTCAATTTTATTGGTTAATACAGTGTTTTTCAGATATCCATGATGTCCATTTAATTCATAACACCGAGAATCATCTTAAACTTCAGTTTGAGAAGGTGGTGTAATTAGACTTCTATTGACTGAATTAGAAGAAGAAAGCCACTGTCATGAGTAAACATCAAGGCCTGCAGATTGCTTTGGGTAACTCTAGTGAAGGTTGACTTTCAGAAACATTTCCACCCGTAATGGAAGTTCTGCAGAGTCTCAGTGCAGGGTGCACAGTTCAAGGAGAAGCAGTGAGATTAATTCATGTTCCTTTTATGAAAGTAGTGAGTGTTTCTCTAACTATGTCTCTGGAAAATGTCTTGTAACAGTCAGTGTAAAACGCATCATAGGTCATTTCCACCTACATCACCAAGAGAGTAAAATGCCATCTTTGTACGTGGACATATTTATTTTAAGGTATTTATTTTTCAATATTTTTTAACTAAAGTTGTTGGTCTATCACTATCCTGTTTAGGTCTTGTTCAATACACTTCAATGTTTTGGTCACAAGACAAGACATATTAATTGTGTTATTTTTAAAACTGCTTATTATTTTATGATACAGAAATTTTGGAACATATACTTCTTGTTCAGTAAACTACTTATAAGGAGTTTTGGAGCTCATCAGTAAACATTTGTCTTGGTAATTGCTCAGGTCACTGCTGGATTTTTTTATGTCTCTTTCGATTTCTACTCCAGTTAATTTTCTCTATCTCTTCATATCTAGCATTTTCAACCTCTTAAAAGTCTGTTTTCTCTCTTTATGTATTGCACATTAATCAATGTTAATTTGTCTTTGGCCCTTCAGACCCATGTAAATATAGATGATTAAACAATATGTTCAGTTAGTCATAATGGAATTGATCTCTCCTAAATTTAAATCAAGTATTAATCCAAGTCAATCACCAAGGCTCTATTTATAATCAAAGAATAAAAATAGGTGCCTTTCACAGTCGTGCAGAGGAATGAACTGCTCTCCTTCATGTCCTGCACCTTTAACTACGGAAGGAGACAAAGTAACTGACTTAGAGTGCATGCCTAGTAGCCTTGCTGTGTTTTGTTTTGGACTTAGGATTGCTCCCTGTGCCATGAAGAAGTCATGTACAAATACTGGGTATGTTCAGGATCAAAATGTCAAGACACAGTATTTAAACAGCTAGTTAAACAAATATTTATTTATTAGCTGTTTATGGATAAGGAGTTAATTTAGGGGCATAGGGCTGTTTCATCCACTTTAACACATAATTCCATTTCTGGAGCATGGACCTTAAATTTGTGTGAAATATCTTGGTTTTGTATATTGTTAGAATTTTATAATAAAGGGACTTTGACAGTTTGGATGCTTCAGAGACTCATTATGTTTTCAAATGTAGTTCAAATAAAGGAATTTTCTGTGGAATAGAGTGTACATAGCACATCTGCAAAGCACAAAGAGGAATGCTGATGTATGCCTGGTCACACTGATAAGAATTGCAGCAAACTGATTTGCCACAGAAAAAGATATTCTGAACCACAGTAAGTCAAGCTTGTCAACTAAATCACCAAGAAAGTTCTGGCACGAAATCAAAATTCTGCTTGCCAACAGGGGCTGTGAGAACCCCCAAAGGTTGTCTAGTTCATCACTCTGTGCTAGGCACTCCCCATGGGTCTCCGTCAGTATTCCCAATTTCTTATGGGCTATCCAGCCTGTGTCCAGCTTTTTCTTTGTATATGTTTTTTAAAGTATTAGAGTATTTTTAATATGTTGTTCTTCAGATATCTATTTCTAAACCAAAATTATAGTTATTTCATATTTGCTCACAAATTTCAAAACCTCTGATCTGTCTTGTTTCTGTCCTCTATAATCCTAATTTTCTTAAAATATAGCATGCAAAACAGAGCAAATGTCTTGAAAATGCTGAGTAGAATGAATAACCTTAGTTCTTTGTAACACCTCCTAACTCTGTAAAGAGTCAGATTTGTCTTGTTACTCTCCTACCTTTACTCATTTTTTGGTCGCTGCAACCCCAGAATCCTTTTCCATATAAACTCCATCTACTCCATTATTTCAAAGCTCACATTTACTCATTGCTCTCTTCTTCCAGAAGCTAGCACTTTGCACTCATCTGTCTTAAATTTAATCTCATTGATTCCGGATTGCTCCATCAGCCTATCAAGACCATTTAGAATTCTAATCCCATTCTCTGATGCACTTGCAAATACTTTTCTCCAACTTGCTGTATTCAGATTTGATCAGTGTCTTCCTTATTCTACCAACCAAGTCATTAATACAGCAGCAAATAGAAATTAATTGACAGCCCATGTTCAGAATGCCTTTCTAGCTTGACAGATTACCATTCATAACTAATCTGAGAACAGATTACAATTTTTTTCAGTTTCTTTTCCACATATTTCCTTTTTCTTCTATATAGAAAATTCCTGTCACATGTTACCTTTACTAAAATCAAGAGGCATCTCATTTTTTTTCTCTCCTGTACCTGCCAGCTTAGTTTGCCTGTCAATAAAGGCAACCAAACTGGTCTGACAATCTTTGCTGTTTGCACAGCAATGTCAGTAGCACATCTAAGGTGGCTATGTCTTATAAACTTGTTATATATACCTAAGGAGATGGGAAATTGTTCTGGTGTTAAATATTTCCAGACATTAAGTGGAGTTATTGGTCTGTAATTCCTGAGCTTCTGATTTTAACTTTTTTTTTTTTTTTACTGTATTTTAGGCTCTCACATGTTTAATTTTTTTAGGACCTGCTCCACAAGCACTAAAAGATAATCCCTAATAGTTCAGACATTACTTCAACAGTTTCCTTAATGCCTTAGGAAGCATCAGGCTCTGCTGACTTAAATATATTTAAGTTGCCTGAACATGCATTAACATTTTTTGCTATTTTTGCATGCATTTCTGCCCTGTTATTAAACTTGCATCGAAACCAGTTTTTATTTTAAAGACTGCAAAAGGTATCAGGTACAGGATATTGAACACTTGAACTTTGTCAGACCATGATAACTCTTCTCCACTCAGTCAGCAGATTTGTATTTTCCCTTCTTTCCAACTTATTTCTAGTGCACATAAAGAACTTTTACTTCGAATTTCCTTATTGTTATATTCCCCTCAAAACTGTGCAAGATGTAACTCTTGCTCCTTATAAGAATAAATTCCTTGCTAGCCAGGATTCAGGTAGGTACTCATCGCTTTTTTCCATGAAAACACCTTTCTGCTTATCACCAATCACTTGAAGTCATTTCTGCAAATGCAGTTTCTGCGCAGAGATATTCTCCTACAATTTGGGTGCTTTGGACAACATGTTGAGGAACTAAGCACTTTTAGTAGGCTGCACCAGAATCCCTATTTTTAGATTCTTCTCTACCTTAGATGAATCAGAGAATCATAGAATGGTTTGGGTTTTAGAAGATCATCTAGTTCCAACTCCCCTGCAAGGGGAGCGACACCTTCCACTAGACCAGGCTTCTCAAAACGCTGTACAACCTGGCCTTGAACACCTCCAGGGAAGGGGCATCCACAACTTCCCTGGTGTCTCTGGTTTAACTGCTGATCCTGAATCAAACTGTGAGATGCACACGTACCTCTGAGTTGAGCCACTGAGGAACATCGACAAAACCAATGAGCAGATGAGGCTGCTCAAGTGTTCAAATAGACTTAAACTGGGAACATAAGGGTGAATTATTTTTAGCTCGATGGGCCCATGACATTTCAGGTCATCAGGGCAGAGATGCAACATACAGATGGGCTCTTGACCAAGGGGTGGACTTAACCATGGACATTATTGTGCAGGTTATCCACGACTGTGAAACGTGTGCTGCAATTAAGCAGGTGAAACGGTTGAAACCTTTGTGGTATGAGGGGAGGTGGTCAAAGTACAGGTATGGGGAGGCCTGGCAAATTGACTACATCACACTGCCTCAGACCCGCCAGGGTAAGCACTATGTGGATTTGCAAATCAGTGCAAATCAGTTAATCTGCCACTGCAGATGCTACTGAGAGCAAGGGAGTTGTATCTATGACCCCCCCTGTAGAGGAGCTGGACTAGACAGACAGCAGAACTGACCAAAGGTATTCCATTCCATATATCTACGTAAGCTCCGAGGAAGGTCAGAGATCACAGAAGACAACTTCCTTCCTGCTTCTTCTTCCCTTCTCTCAATCCATCCATCCATCACCATCGATCCCTAGGCTCTGACCTCGTAACTCTACCCTTAGCCCCTGTCTGCTCTGCCTTATCTCCTGCCTGCAGGCTGAAACATTTTGGGACTGCGGAGTTGCTGGGGGTGGGGAGAGGCAAGAGGCTTTTGCACATTCCTGAACCTACTTGTATATAATTGTACATATAATAGTTTGCTTTTCAATCCAGCAAAGTCTCTCTCCTTAATTCTCTCTCTCCTTCCCTACCTGGGTGGGAGGGGGAGGGGATTGAGAGCATTGTTGTCTCTGGTTTAATTGCCGATCCTGAGTTAAACCCTGACAGCAATTCATTTGCTAGGTCAGTCAGTAGAGCATGGGACTCTTAATTCCAGGGTGATGGGTTTGAGCCCCATGTTGGGCACCAATAAGATCTATAAATTCTACTTCCCCCAGTTTCTCTGTGTACAAATGCTGTTACATAAACAAAAAGAATTCTGGAAAAAGACCACATATGTTACCTCTGAATTCTAATTTCAAAATATCTTAGTCCTCCTACAGAAGATCTGTTTTATTTGCATTTTTCTGTTCCCTAATTCTTCACATAATTAGTAGAATAATTTGTAGTGTCAAACTGAAAAACAGGGAGGTCTGAGCAAATCCATTTTTATACACATTTTATACACAAATCAAAAACCAAAACCCAGCATTCACAGGGAATGGGACCAGTGTTGTAACTATGATGGTCTAAAGGCATAAGTAGAGAGTCATAGACATGCAAAGTTGTTTATTTTCTTAATCTACACAGTGTATTTGATAATTGCAGAGGAGGCTTTGGATTGTCTTGAATCCTTCTGAATTCAAGCCACAATAAGGCAGGATACAAGAGATATGTTTAAAATTCACAACCTTGTTACAAAAATTTGTAAAGCTGAAAAGAAAAAATAAAAAAGCCAACATACTTTGTCTACTTACACAAACATTAAATCAGACGGACCTTCTCCCATTATGTAATTCATAGAATCATAGAATGGTTTGGGTTGGAAGGCACCTTAAAGATCATCTAGTTCCAACCCCCCTGCGTGGGCAGGGACACCTACCACTAGATCAGGTTGCTCAAGGCCCCATCCAACCTGGCCTTGAAGTCCTCCAGTGAGGGGGTATCCACAACTTCCCTGGGCAACCTGTTCCAGCGTCTCACCACTCTCACAGGAAATAACTTTTTCCTAGTGTCCAACCTGAATCTCCCCTCTTTAATCTTCAAACCATTGCCTCTTGTCCTCTCGCTACACACCCGTGTAAAAACCCCTACCTCAGCTTTCTTATAGCCCCTCTTCAGATACTGGAAAGTTTCTATAAGGTCACCACAAAGCCTTCAGTTCTCTAGGTTGAACAACCCCAACTTCCTCAGCCTATCTTCCTAGGGGAGGTGCTCCAGCCCTCTGATCATCTTCGCGGCTCTCTAATCATCTTCATGGCTTTCTTCTAGATGTGCTCGAGGAGTTCTATGTCCGTCTTATGTTGGAGACTCCAGAATTGGACACAGTACTCCAGGTGAGGTCTCACCAGAGCAGAGTAGAGGGGGACAATCACCTCTCTAGACCAACCGGCTATGCTTCTTTTAATGCAGCCTAGGTATGGTTGGCTTTCTGGGCTGTAAGTGCACATTGACGGCTTATGTTCATGTTAAACTTCTGGTCCACCACTACCCCCAACTCCTTCTCCTCTGGGCCGTCCTCAATCCTTACTCCTCCCAACCTGTATTCGTGTGCATAGGATTGCCTCGACCTAGGTTCAGAACCTTGCACTTGGCCTTGTTGAACTTCATGCGGTTTGTACAAGCCCACTTCTTGAGCCTGTCAAGGTGCCTCTGGATGGCATCCCTTCCGTCCAGCATGTTGACGTCATCACACAGTTTGGTGTCATCAGCAAACTTGCTGAGGGTGCACTCAATTCCACTGTCCATGTCGCTGACAAAGATGTTAAATAACACTGGTCCAAGTACCGACCCTTGAGGAACACCACTCGTCACACATCTCCATTTGGACACCGAGTCATTGATCACAACTCTGCGGGTGTGACCAGTCTGCCAGTTCCTTATCCAATGAGTGTCCATCCATCAAATCCATATTGTTCCAGTTTTGACACCAGACTGTCATGTGGGACAGTATTGAAAGCTTTGGACAGATCCAGGTAGATGATATCTGTTGCTCTGCCTTTGTCCACCGAGGCTGTGACCCTATCATAAAAGGCCACCAAATTAGTCAGGCAGGACTTGCCCTTAGTGAAGCCGTGTTGGCTGTCACCAATCACCCCTTTGTTCTTGTGCCTTAGCAGGGTCTTCAGGAGGATCTGCTCCAAGATCTTGCCAGGCACAGAGGTGATATTGACTGGCCCGTAGCTCTCTGGGTCTTCTTTTTTTCCCTTTTTGAAAATGGGGGTGATGTTTCCCTGTTTCCAGTCAGCAGGAACTTCACTAGACT
The DNA here is from genome assembly GCA_020745705.1 of Hemiprocne comata. Classification (NCBI taxonomy): domain Eukaryota; kingdom Metazoa; phylum Chordata; class Aves; order Apodiformes; family Apodidae; genus Hemiprocne; species Hemiprocne comata. The sequence continues at coordinate 15,753,297 of CM036616.1, read as the reverse complement.
GCCATGACTTTTCAAATATGATGGACCATGGTTTTGCAACTACATCCACCAGCTTTTTCAGGAGCTGTGGGTGAATCCCATCAGGTCCCATGAACTTGTTCACCTTTAGGTTCTTTAGGTGGTCTCAAACCTCCTCTTCATCTACAGTGGGGGGATCCTCCCTTTCCCAGTCCCTGTCTTTGGTTTCTGTAACATGGGAGGCATGACCGGAGTCCTTGCTGGTGAAGACTGAGGCAAAGTAGTCATTGAGTACCTCAGCCTTCTCCACATCTTGGATGACTACCTCTTCAATTTCCTTCTGAAGTCGGCCCACATTTTCCCTAGTCTTCCTCTTTTCATTAACATACCTATAGAAACTTTTCTTATTGCCCTTAATTTCTCTTGCCAGATCCAATTCTCTCTGTGCTTTTGCTTTCCTAACCTGATCTCTTGCTTCTCTGACTACTTCTCTGTACTTCTCCCAGTGTATCTGGCCTTGTTTCCACCCTCCGAAAATTTTGTTTTTACACGTGAGTGTGTCTAGGAGTTCCTTGCTCATCCACACAGGCCTCCTGGCACTCCTGCCTGCCTTGATATACTTAGTGCTGTACCCAAGCAGACATCTCCGTTTTGTGTACGGCAATCATTACTGGATTTAAAGGGAAAAATTAGATGTTGAGCATCAAGAATAGAATTCATTTCATGTAAAAGGCTGAGGTCTGGAAAAAATATTTTAAAATACTCTTTTTTGAGGCCTACAATTTTGTAAGTCTCATATGCTTTTTCAGATAAAATCGTTGTTTAGCTTCTATCTGCCTTATATGAAATAAAGATTATTTTTTTGTTATTTCCAGTCATCAGTTAAAACAAACTGGAGAAAGACTTTGAGCTTCTTGTGTTCATGTGCTCTAAACTGGTCATAACTCTAGCTTGCAGCTAAGACACGTGAAAACCCAGAACAGACTTTCAACCAATAAAAGGGAGCTGTAGTCTACTCAGTTACTCAATCCACCATAAGACAACGGAATAATTTTTAGTACTTCTTTGAAAATTTCAAAAGTAACTGAACAGTTTTGCAGAATTAATCTGACATGCTTCTGTCAGTGAAACTAATATATTCACTTGTGTGAGCCAAAAATAAATGTAAATTAAACCATAACTTGTTTTAGGTACATAGGACAGAGTTCACAGGACATAAAAATTCCAATTTCCATATCATAGAATCATAGAATCCTAGGGGTTGGAAGGGACCTCGAAAGATCATCTAGTCCAACCCCCCCTGCCAGTATCATACAGTGTGCTTTTTCTCAAGTCTTTTTTTATATTTAAAGGCTATTTTTAGTTACACATTTCTGTACCAGAGTCACTAGAATGGAGCATCTTGTTCCAAGCAAAAGTCTGCAAACAATTTTAATATATATTGGAGGTATTGGGTTTTTTTATAAGGTCAGGTGAAACTATACAATCCATACAATGTCATTAAGAACATATGGAAGAATGAGTAAAAAATCCTGTTTTTGAAAAAGCTAGATAAAAAGTCAAAATTTCCTGCTCAAAACATTTCTTGCATACAGTATTTTGGGAAAAACAAAATAAAATAAAATAAAATAAAAAAGAAGTTACGACTGACCTGGGATCATGACATGTTGATGATCTGTAAGGCTGGCATTTACTTGACAGTATGTCAGCATCTGCCCTGTGCTAGTTACATTAGGTTTACTTTACAGTCAGTGCAGAGAACTGAGCATTTTTGTCTCATAATTTTTCTCATCCTAAAACAGACATCTAAAATGGACTGTGTGATTCATGCTTTAAAAGTGCCTTCGTCTCTCCAGTGAGGCATTCAGCAGTGACAGACCCACAGTCATGAACACATACACTGTAACTGTCTCAGGTTAGGTAAGATGGAGCCTATTCTACATACTTAAAGGCACAAGACAGAGAAACAGCAAAACAAATCAAAGCAAACAAAGAAACAAACAACAAACAAAAACACAGAAAAGAAAAAAAGCATAAAATGAGCTTCTCTAAGCAAAAGTTCTTAAGTTCTTTGTGCAGGGATTTCTTTGGGAAATAGATTGGTTTAATGAGGTTTAGGAATGGTATGAACAATTACTATCTCCTCTTTAATTTCTATTGTGACCTCAGCTTTGAGGACATTTTTTTATACATAATAAAACTGCATCAAAGATATGTGTGATACTCTCCTGCAAAAATGAAAAATAAATAAACCAACAACAATCCCCAAAGGAGCCCTGACTACAAGCCCCTGTATTTGGGTAATGTCCTTGAGCAAGGAGGAGTTTTTATACTATTCTCCTCAATCATGTCATGCATGCAGCCAACATTTTGCTTGGTTTTTAACTTTTGCAGCATATTGAGCACCGATTTTCATTAATCAGCTTGCAATGACACTTGAGGTTTTTTCCTAAGTGATTGTAGATAATTTAGACTGCATTAGAGAAGATGGGGCATACAGATTATCCCTTCTGATGTGTGTGTTCTCAATTTATCAACACTAATTTTTAGCAGCCGTGACTCTGTCCATTCAGTTAGACTCTTTTACTCTGCAAAAATTTTTCAGTCATCTTCCACCCAGTCTATCTAATATGGGTTTTTCCATGTAATCTCCTCTTACTTTGTTTTTCAGAATGTTAGTTTTACTGTTTCACAAAAATTGCAGGCATTGCTACTCTTATTTTCACCAAATTAGATATTGCTTTTCTTTCCCTCTTTGTCTTGTGTCTCTTAGTCACCTACTATTCCGTGATGATATTTTAATTCTTGTAGTACATTGAACAACCTGTATTTCCTACACAAACAGCTGCAGTAGCCTGAGATGTTACTTTCCTGCCTCACCTATCTGTAACTGCTCTTCCTCCATTTTATTGCTGCCATACACAACTCGGCAGAACAAACCATGTATCTGCACCTCAACCAGCTCACAGCCCAGAGCTGTAGTTCATCATAAGATAAGCTTATATGTTGCTGTTGATGTAAATATCTGAGAAGAGACATCATGATTAGTCTGTTACACTGAAACTCCAGGTGAAAGAGTGGAGAGAGGACTGGGATTTCATGTGTCCAAACCCTCGAGTTTCTTAAAAAAATATCAAGTGCTTTAACAGTCCAAAGAAACTATGTCAGCCAACTGGTTCACAGCTAAGAGGAAAACAACTATTGAACTTTATAGAGAACATTTATTCAGAGTACTCGAGCTTAGTACAATTTTCCCTTCATAGTTTTGTGCAAAATAATTTTTTTCTCCTCAATTCTGATAGAATTACACATATCCTTTAAAGTGCAATAAAAATAAAGAGTTTATATTCTGCTTTTTATTTAAGTACCAAAGCCTCAGAATGCTACAAATTGGGATGGGGGGAGGGGTTTATCTAATGATGTTTGTAAAGCGCCCTACATATTTCTGCCATTATAGCAATAATTAGGAGTGACTTTAAATATAGATACATTGCTCTTTTAATATAATTCTTGTTTTTTTCCTTAGTGCACACAGTTAGCTGATAATCAGCATTTATCAGACCTGTTTCTCTGTGATGGAGAATTTTGTTATATTATTAAGGTATATCTTTTTCATTTACAAAAACTCATGCAGTGTCCTGTTTCCCTGAACACAGTGGAAGCAAACAGGAGCCAGAGGCCTTTATGGCTATCAGTCTGTAAAATTCTCATGTCTTCCTCCTGCATCTCAGTTTGGTTTTTGTCGCCTCACATGGCTCTATTTTGGCCCCAGGACCAAGCCAGTGAAAAGCCAATATTATATTGTAATCCCATCTACTTTGCTCTAACCTGCTGTCTGGCTTAGTCCTTGGGTTTTTCCTTCAGTGTTTGCAAATGTTATTGTCAAGTCTGAGGCGGTATTGTGTTAATCACTGTCTATTTGTATAAAAAAAATAAAAAATAAAAATCCTCGGCCAAAAAAAGTAAGAGTAAAGCATGAGCAGAAGCACATGGGGTAAAGATACAAGACAACACAAGGAAACACAGGACACCAGTGAAACAGTGAGAATTGGTGTAATAACTTCATTCCCAACATCCCAGCTGGCTCCTCATTAAATAGAGACATCCCAAAACAGGTCATTTTTCAGCAGAATATTAAAGTGGGATAACACCATGCTGCTTTTTACAAAGGACAGCTTGGGAGAATGTGTCCTGTAACCATTGTTACAATACTATTGTAACCATGTTGTTCATCTAGGCTGGAGTTATCACAGTAAGACAGAGATGATGTTTGGTGACATCATGAAATACGGGTAATGTGAGGGGTTTTGTACAGAAGTGTTTCAACCAGAAGCAGTAATCTGGGTTTCGGAGAAAGAACAGCAGCTTTCTTCCATTTATTTTCTTTGGTACTGAAAGAATGAGCCCGATCACATCAAGATCACCTCAAGGTCAAATATGTGGATGTCTGCCATGCAAACATCACACACTATGCTGAATACCCTTAGGAAGCACTGAAAATGAGAGGCTTGCAGTTCTTCTCATGGCTTGTGGGCAAGATCAGAAAGAGGGATGGTTTAGTGTTTGCATCCATTTAATTCATCTGTGAGAGGTTAAGCAGAGCATAGTTCTAACCATTCTGGAACTATTCTAATTGACAGTCCAAAAATAGACTTGTAAATCCATACAGAGTCCTTGAAATGTCAATCTAGTTTAGTAGAACGCAACACCTGAATTCAAAGCTCGGGACAGCATGACTGCAAATTTTAGACGCCCTTTTTCTGAAAATCATTGTTACCAACTTTTAAGTGTTACAGCACAAAATACACTGCTAAAAACCAAACCAAGTAAAATGAAAATCTGCGAGGATGTTACAGTTAGTAACTTTTTGTGATTTTACATAGAGATAGATCAGATTGCATGTAAAAAAATTTCTCTTCCTCTTGTCCTCAGTCTGGGAATTAAAAGATGTAATGTGTTTACTTTTCCTTTGACCTGTCTAATCGAAGGTATCAGACCTCCTGCTCTTCACAGTGAGTCCTTAGCATCACCTGTGCCACTTTACACCCTGCTGTGGATTTGCAGTCAGCAATAAAACTCTGTTACAATCAGGGTTAAAGCCCATGTGTCCTGCTGCTTGGAGACATACAGTTAACGACAGGCAGCACTGACTGTTTTACCATTAATTCCTTAGCTAAAGATCTGCACAGAAGGAATGGGCCTGCAGCATGCCTGAGGTATAATTCTGGGGAAACCCATTTGTGCTGTCTCTCAAGGATGAGGAGAGAAGGCATTGTCCTCAGTTTCTTTCTAGAGGTATAGTGAAGGGTCTCTCCATTCCCTCAGCCTTTACCATTTATACCTGCATTAAAAAGTATTGTGTATTCTTGTTAAATCCCTGAATAAAGGTGAGGGATAGAGGCAGAGAAAGAGAGACATCAATTTTGCATTACCTACTGTTTCTCTGCATGAGGGTTTTATAACACAAGTAATTTATTTGATTGCTAGGTATGCTTAAAATTGTTGGTCAGAAAGCTTTGAACTTCACTGAAGTACAAAAAGCAAGCTGTTCGTTTAATCAGCACATTTAATTCATCCTGCTTTGCATGCTGTGCCACACTGTCTTCTTTCCATATAAGGATTCTGTGGTATCTTCCTGCAGCACCCCTGCCTGTCTTCTGAAAGCAGCCAAAGATGGCTTTGTGCATATTGCTTATATATGCTGTAGGCCCAAATCCTTTTTGGTGTGCAATGTAGCAGCTACCTCCTTCTCATATATCTATTTTCTTCAGGTGAGTTGCTTATATTGAAGGGGGGAGGGGGAATGGGGGGGGGAGGGGGCATTCACATTGTCTGAGAGCATGTTCTTAATTTATCTTGCTTTTAATATTTATTTTTGCTCTATGTGATTTTGTGGCAAGTGAATCAGCAAACCGAGTTTTGGGTATATTAAGGATTTATATAATTTGTAGGTGTCTTCTTCCTTCAGACATTTATTTTTGTTAAATACTGGTTGTTCATCAGCTTTCTCTTTAAGCAGCCATTGTTTAGAATTCAGTAAGTGTTTTCTAATGCTGTGCAAAAAATTTTAGAAGAACCTTCCAGGCAAAATTGAGGAGAAGGATGAAAGATTTTTCTAACTGAGAGATCATACTATATTAACAAAAATATACTGCATTTGTTCTGGGCTACAGTAAGATTTGGGCTATTTGTTTTTTCTCTCAGATTTGCTCACTTACGCATGATACATAAATATGTAACATTCAATTTACGCAAAATTAATAGGACTTTGTGTGTCACTTTTGGTGGTCTCTATTTTTTATCTGATTTATCTTCTTATTCTTAACTACTTAATGACAGCATGCCATTTCAGCCTTCAGAGATTATCTGTCACAAATGTTAGAAAAAGTACATGACTATTCCTTAGCATCTGTTCATACGTACCCCACTTTACTTAAATAGATGAGTTTCAGATAACTTAGAATGTCTTTCTCAGTCTTATCCTCTCTTCTAAGTCCTTCCCCTGCCAGATGACCAGAGGGTAGAAGTTAAAATTTGTTTGTGAAATGATCGATCTAATCAGCACTGCTGTGACAGATGGGAAAAGAGAATATATATTTAAACCTTGTTGTCCCAATTATCTTCTCAACTTCTGTGTGAAAAATTGAAGTTTTTGATGCTCAACTGGCGGTCATGAGATTGCCATGGGAGGCAGTAAGTCCATGGGACAAGCCCTGTTTCTCTGGAAGCTTTCTGCATGTTCCTCAGGGGTTCTGTGGCCCTCAAGGAAAAAGAGCAGTTCAGTTGTGTTGCAGTTCATTCTGCTTCCCCTCCCAAACCTCCCACATCTGTGTTTAAGTTAGCCTTGGATTGCATACCTTCTTTTTTATAGACTTTCTGAGACGTAGTCATAACTTGTGTCTTTGAACATAACCCCTGATGAGACTGAACCACCTGCATGAAATTCCTTCTTTCTTTTTTTCTGTTAATAGATTACCATTGACCTTCTCTTTACCACTTGATGGGTCCCACTGGCAGTTCCCCACTCTGCATTTCCACAATCAGTGGTGCAAAAGACTCCTTGCAGAGGACACCTGTGTCTGTAAGCAGAGTTATCAATAAAGTCCTCATGTTAGGTGACAATCTGGAGATTACCTTTTAGCTCTCTCAGGCAAATCTTGAAAAGAAGGATCAACACTCAAACCACAGTAAAATTTAGTGGATTTAGGAACTAACCACTTAAACTCCTTTTGTGACCATGACCTGCAGCTGCTATGCCTATAGGGTTAAAAAAGCTCAGAGAACCACACATTGTTACGAAGGTACAGAGGGCTAGCTGAAGTTTCTGAGGTGTAAAGCTTTTTTAACCAGTGATTTCTTGCTCTAGTCTTGCTCAGCATTAGGTGTGTACATGAAGCCAGGTTTGCAGTAGCCTTCCGTTCAGCTGTGAACAACAGAGACCTAACTTTCAAATGTTGCTATGCAGAATTTAGCTTCAGTGTAATCCAGGAATCTTCCTCGACGAAGACAGCACGGCCTCTCTTTGTTGTGGTACCTGGCTGTTAATACAGTCAGGCCTTTTAGATACATCATTCCTCACTCATAGTCTTTCCTAGCTCTGCATATCAGCATAGGAAAACACAAGGCTATGCCCCAAGTACCCTCACAGTCCAGTGTGGTGCCATTACAGACAAGGATAAGATAAGGAATCCTCCTTCCTGGGGAATTTCTAATCAGTCTTTTTGAGCTATATCCATCTGTGGCAAGTGAGGCTGATAGTAACATGTAGGCTTATGGCTCCCTGCATTTATAAGCAATAGCATTGCTTTTGCCTTCTGTTGTCAGTAGTTTTAACAACCAAAATTACTGAAGTTTTACCTTTTTGAGAACATAATGAATGCTGAGATTCTGCAAAGTAAATAGAAGCTTCAGAAAAAGAGAACAGTGGTCACAGACTTAATATAGCTGATCTAAAATCAAGGGAAGAAATTAGGTTTGTTCACCTTGTACATTCTGTTTCTTCTTTTTCCTTCTTCTTTTTCCTTCTTTTTCCTTTCCTTCTTTTTTTTATTTTTATTTTGTTTTTTTCCTTTTTTCCTTTTTCCACATCTGTTTTGTGGCAGTTGGATTTGCAAAAAAAAGAGGGCAGTTTGCCTTCTCTTTGAATACATGTTACTACTTTGGAGTGTGTTTAGTGCTTACATTGCAGCTCATTCTGGACATAAATAGTTTAATGGTTCATACGGAGCTAACTGCTGCAGTGCGTAGGGTTCTTGCAAGGAATTCTTACTGATTGTAAGTGATCCACAGAATCCCATTTTTCTTAATTAGGTTAGAGTCCCTACCATCAACTGGCCTGTGGGAAATATAGGTCCCTGCACCCACTGTCCTTCTGTCTCCAGGCTGGGGTTTCTTCACAACTCTAAAGATGAGGAAAAGACAAAGCGGGACCTGCAGCTTCATCCAGGATCAGGATGATATTCATAGGAGCATCACATTGACATTTTTCATTTGCTCAGCCTAGGAAATATGCCCAGATGTCCTCAGAATTCTTCGAGTTCACAATCAGGTTTTTCTTCTGCTTGCCCTGGGGATGCTTGGTTTAGACTGAAACCATATGAAGGAATATGATGAGAATAATACTCTTCCCACAGCAGAGATGAAAGAGGAGAGGCCCACTGCTCCCTCTGAGAAAGAGATCAGATGGTGGAGACTGTAAATGAAAGGGGGAAAGGAAGCTGGATGGCAGGAGATGGTGCCCTCTTCCCCAGACTGTAACCCTTCTGCAGCCCTGCAATACACACACAGGTGTACCCAGCTGTCCTCCTAGTCTGCCACAAGCTAAGTCCTGTGTTTTCCCTTCTTGAGTTACAGATAGTGAACATACTTTAGGGTATCATCCTTGGCTAGGGTATCATCCTTGGCTAGAAATATTTTCTAACTACAAAGCTTATATAAGTTCATTAGCTAAACTACCGCCTGAGTGTTACAGCTTTGCAGAAATCTTTCTCTGGTATGAGGTAAGTCTTGCTACTTTATATATGTAAAGTAAAGGTGTATGGGGAACCTTCACCTGATGCTGTTATTCTGTAAACAAATCTTGTAGTGAGTTCTGTAACCCTGGAGACCTTGACAACATTCAAAGCTGCAGGTGAGACTTCTCAGTATAAATTTAGCTGATACATTGCAGACATCCATCCAAATTAAACACATGCACATCCCCAATGGCAAGAAACAGACAGTTTTTGCTCATTACTCAGCTCATTCTAAAGTAGTTGTCTAGAATAGACCAGAAGAATTGCACCCAAGAAGACCTCTGTCAGCCCATCTGTGTCAAAGCTGTTAAGAGTTGTGACTCTTAACCCATCTAGCTCTGCCAAGAGAAATCTCTAAGGATGTGGTTATACAGGCAAAACTTATACTACTTTATTTTGGTTTGCTATAGGATCAGAGTTGGCTGTGGGTGACAGTTTATTAAAAGTCAAAATACTTTTTTTTTATATAGTTACATCCACACTGGAAACGCGTTCTGGTAAAGTGCAGTTATTTCCTCTAGTTGTACCATGCCTCTTAAAGACCTGCTGTCCAACTCATTAGTTCACGCTTACTTGTTTGCAATTGTAGGCTTCCATTTCTGGAACAGTGCATAGGAAGTGTTTTATTCTCTTGATATTCCAGTACATTACTTCACTCTACTACTCTTGGGATACAGAACAATTTTACTGATGAACTTCTGATTGTGTGATGCTTGCCCTTATAACTTTCAATCCTAAGACTATTGTCTACCCAAGAACCTGTTTAATGCACACAGTTGTGTCCTCTGAGAGGGATCTCTACCCACTGAAGTCAGTGATGAAGTGTCAATAAGACATTATTAAACATTTCTTTTTTTTATTACCGGAGAGAAGATTTAACCTTAAAAATGTTATCTAACCTGGTTTAAACGACATGCTTTCAGGTGTACACAGGCAGAGTGAAATAAACTTTCATTTATGAAAGTTCAGCATGAAGTCTAGGAGAAGTTAAGCTATTTCATCTTGGAATGCCACTGTGTTCAGTTTACAAGAGTGTTAGAAAGTTTTAAATGTAATCTCCAAATTTTTTACTTAAAAGTTTTATTCATGTTTGCATATGTTGTGGACAACTTCCACCACACTCAGGATTTTCCTTTAAATCTCGCCTCTGGGATAAGGAGAAGCACTATACTTTTGTTTTAAGAACAGTGATACAGAGCAAAAGTCAAATAAATAAATACAAGGGCTTCAGAGGCAAATGTATATACACAAACGCACATACACATATGTATATACAAACACAGTCTTTTGATTTGTGAATCAAGTAGCAGCAGTACTGACATTCTGAATGAATTTGCGACTCATTTTTTTGCAAGTTTTTTCTTGTTTTTATTTTTAATCCTAAAAATAAAATCTGAAGCCTAAAGCCTCCTGCCATCCTCTGTGAGTCAGCAGAAATAAACCTGCAGTTTACTTGGTTGTCGGGTGAGCCAGCACGACAATCCTGCCACCCTGTGCCAGGCAGGATGTAGACAGGGAAATGTTTTTTACTGTTATCTTTGGCTCCTGGCAGTCATCACAAAATTAATTTTGATCAGCAGTATCTCAAAAGCAAAGTGTGACCAGAATAATTCCAAATTTACCTTTAGGGCCTCAAAGGATTGAAAATAAAATAAAACAAAAATATAATTCTGGTATTCATCTGATGAACTCTTCTCAATTAATAGTAAGATCAAGGTAGTTGCCACTTTGCCAGTCCAGTTTCAGGTGCCTGTGAAAAAAAAAGGAAAAGCTTATGTGTACAGAAGATGATAACTTGGCCACACTTATTCTGTCTCAAAATTCCAGACCTCAGATCTCTTATGCTTGCAAGTGTACAGCTAGATAGGGAAAGTACTTCCAAAGAGATATTGGTGCTGGGACACTATGATGGAATCACATTTTTATGCCTAGGGTTCAAGTGTAGCTCTGTTTCCTTTACTCTCTTTCCAGAAGATAAGTAATTTCAAAGACAAAATGCTGGTAAGATTTATACCAGTTCTGGTATAAAATGTACTATTACAGAAGTAATACAGATGTTTTAGTAAAACAATGCTGTCTGTCCTACAAACAAGAAGTAAAACTCGCATGTCAGCCCTGACACATGGCTTGTAAGCTGGATGAATCCTTAACAAGGATAGTCCCTGACAATTTATCACAGATGGCTTCAATGACCTAGTAAGCTTTTTCAGTGATTAAAATTAGGTCTGATTGTTTTGAATCCTTTCTTAAAACATAAACACAAGCATTTCAGAACACAATATATGTGCATATAAGACTGAGCTGTTTATGCAAGAGCTGTGCAATATAAAAAATGAGAAAAATTATCTAACAAGATCAAATGTAGAGAAGTTTTAGCAGAAATCATTTAAACTTGAAAAATGAAAGTGAAAACAAGAGAGGAAATAGAATCCAAACCAGTAAATTTGAGAAGAGAGAGAAACTCGTAAGGTATTACTGGCAAAAGGGATTAACAGGTACAAATGTACAGTGAATTTCATGAGATATGATGGCAAAAAGTCAGGGTCAATCCTGAATTTCAGAGAATTGTTTAATGAGCAGGGACCTCTTGTTGCCAGTTATTTACCACATATATTGCAAAATGAATCTGGATTTGCTATTCAAAAGAGAAAAAGGAAAAATAAATAACTCTGTGTGACCCAGCTAAATTATAGCTACAGAAGTATCAGTGTTGTTTCAAACCAAAATAATTTGACAGCCTGTAAGAACTTTGCTGCTTCTAAAATGTCGTTCCTCTGCAGGTGCTCTTTGGGGCTGAAGACAAGTGATAGAGAAGCCCAGAAGTGCAAGAGAGGCTCTTGGGCAGAGTAGTGCAGTCCAGGTTCAGGGACCAGGGACGGCTGGTGCAGTGAAGAGGAAAGTATTTATTAGACCATGAAGGATCAAAAGGACTTGCTCAGCATCAGTATTGCTTGTTTAACTGTCTTCCTTTTTCTTTTTTTTTTTTTTTAAATTATCAAAAGAAAATCACTGTGAGAAAGAAAACCAGCAAATGTGGCGACACGTACATATGTGTCTGTATCTGTTTCCTGACACCTATAGATATATATTAATACCAAGTGGCAAGTAAAAAAATATTTTTAAGTGACAGCAAATTGCTTATTTACTAAAAAGTGTCATATACTCAAACAGATGTTGTAGGTGCTTTGGTAAATTACTTCAGTACTCTCTTATTTCACAGCTCTGTTTTTCAAATAACGGAATGAAATTCAACAAGACCAAGTGCAGGGTCCTGCACTTTGGCCACAATAACCCCAGGCAGCGCTACAGGCTGGGGGAAGAGTGGCTGGAGAGCAGCCCAGCAGAGAGGGACCTGGGAGTGCTGGTGGACAGCTGGTTGAACATGAGCCAGCAGTGTGCCCAGGTGGCCCGGAAGGCCAATGGCATCCTGGCTTTTATCAGGAATAGTGTGGCCAGCAGGAGTAGGGATGTAATTCTCCCCCTGTACTCAGCACTGGTGAGGCCTCACCTTGAGTACTGTGTCCAGTTCTGGGCCCCTCACTTCAAGGACGTTGAGGTGCTGGAGCGGGTCCAGAGGAGAGCAACAAGGCTGGTGAAAAGACTAGAGGGAGAGGTTGAGGATGCTGGGGTTGTTTAGCCTGGAGAAGAGGAGACTCAGGGGGGACCTTACCACTCTCTCCAACTACCTGAAGGGAGGTTGTAGTCAGGTGGGGCTGGGCTCTTTTTCCAGGCAACCAGTGACAGGACAAGAGGGCACAGCCTGAAGTTGCTCCAAGGGAGGTTTAGGTTGGATATTAGGAAGCACTTCCTCATGGAGAGGGTGATTAGACATTGGAATAGACTTCCCAAGGAAGTGGTGGAGGCACCGTCCCTGGATGTGTTCAAGGGAAGGCTGGATGTGGCACTTAGTGCCATGGTCTAGACGTTGTGGTGGTGGTGGTCATAGGCTGGACTTGTTGATCTTAGAGGTCTTTTCCAGCCTTGGTAGTTCTGTGCTTCTGTGATTCTGTTCTGTAATACCTGAGTCAGGATCAGCTGTATTGATTAGGGTCATTACTCAGCTTTCCAGCAACAGTCTGTGCAATCAACATAAATTGGTGATTAACAGGATCATATATTTGGAAGCATCTCGAACATGAAACCATAGGGATATTCAAAAGATGTGGAAGTGCAGACTGTATTTTGCTTTTTATTGTTTCCATGAATATTATTTTCCTGTAAATACTTTTTACCATCTAATTTCAAACCCTTTTTTTTTATGATTGTGTGCACTTTGCATGTGTAGTAGTAGGATGATAATTTAGTGGTTGGTTTCTTAGTGGGAAGAAAATTAAAATGTACAGCCTTTTGTCTGTGTGGTGAGTTGCTAAATCACTTCCCTCAGTATGACACAGCTTGCAGCATTATACACAACATAATAAAATGTGTTGTTACTGTGTCCCACTGTGAAAAATGTGTTAAACTAGTTGGTCTGCTCACAAGTAAACCTTGTTGTAGGAGAGGATTTTGTACTCCGGCAAAGAAGAATTAAACTGAAATGTTTTTTATATTAATTTATCATGACAAAAAATAAAATAAAGTAGGTTGGAAGATCTGTCTGCCCTTAATGTCTAACACAGTATTTGTTGTCTCTTCCCCACTGTCTGTGTAAGCACCTGTTCAACTTTTCTAAACAAAAAGCTTGGAAAATAAGTATATACTACACATCAGAAAAGGAAAGAAATACAGGTAACTGTGATGGAATTTACTGTCTTTTGTTAATTCTGCAGACCTTCAGCTGAAGTCCACCTCGCCTAGGAGCAGGTCTGGAGCTTCCAGGCAAGATCTCTGTCATCTGCCTCCATGACGAAAAACCTCCAGGGGGTGCAATGTCAGGGTGACACACTGTGTGTTGGGACATTCTGCCTGAGGTTTTAGACTTACTGCCAGCTGTTTAAGTGCCAGCTGTGGTGTGCTGGCTGTGTAGGTACAGTAAAACACCTCACCTGGTGGGCTTTTCTTCTTAAGAGATGGCCATGAAAGCTCAGGCACAGAAGGTACTGGAGAGGAATGATACTGAGCATAGTACTAATTTAATGTACTGAGTCCATAATTGGGCTCCTTTTGCACTGGTATTGGAAACTAGTTTTTCCAAAGGTGCATTTGACAGCTGAGAAGAAAACAGGATGCAGAGATTGTGCCAAAAATGAAAAAAATTAAGGTAATCTGCAACATAGTTAATATAAATGAAGTATGCCCTGCAGGCCTCTGTTCCTTCATTGTCACTCCAAGTAAAGGGACATAGGTAAGAATTACAGTTTGAACATGTCTTTTGCCCAAAACATATTCCTTTAATACCATATACCATTATCTAGTGGATTTGTATTTTAGTGTCAGAAAATAATCTTCTGACAAAACCAGACAGTTAGTACTCTTATTTGAAGTAACACTCTACAGAAAAACTCATTAGTGGACTACTAAGAAAATTACTTGTATATTACATTAAAAATTGAATATAATTCAATAAAGTACTCAGCAGAGGATTCTGGATGGGAAGGCACTTCTGTATGCAAGGTAAGAAGAGCTAGAAATGGTTGATTAGAAAGAAAAAGAATTCTGACTGATGAATCTCTGTGGTGAATCTTAGGTACCACACTGAATTACATAATTATCAATGCCATATCAGTTCTTATAGCAATGTGTTAAATGTAGACCCAGAGTGGACATTAATGAGCAAGCATATACTTCCTCATTACAATTATGGTAATGGATTATCACTAAGGTCCTTATATAAGTATAAATATAACGAACATATAGAGATATCAGCTCTCACATTTTAGCTCTTCTTTCCTGTTTTATTATTTTGTTTCTTTTTTTTTTAAATAACAAAACCTTTTGCAAAATAGTATGTCTTATTTCCTTGCATAATGTTCTAATAATGTATATGTTAAAGTTCAGCTCAGTTTTACACTCTGAAACAAACTGATTCATTTTTATTACCTTTATAGCCTGTCAAACTTAAATGTGGCAGGTTGATTTCTAAAATGCAGTTATAGCCTCAGAAACTTGTAGTCGATTCTTTTGTTAAGGAAGCTTTTATCACAGGATCACAGGATCACAGAATTATTGAGGCTGGAAAAGACCTCTGAGATCATCGAGTCCAGCCTATGACCTAACACCACCACATCAGCTGGACCATGGCACCAAGTGCCACATCCAGTCTTTCCTTAAATACCTCCAGAGAGCTGACTCCACCACTTCCCTGGGCAGTACATTCCAATGTCTAATCACCCTCTCCATGAGAAAGTGCTTCCTAATATCCAACCTAAACTTCCTCCGGTGCAGGTTCAGGCCATGCCTGGTCTTGTTGCTAGTTGCCTGGGAGAAGAGCCCAGGCCCCACCTGACTACAACCTCCCTTCAGGTAGTTGGAGAGAGTGAGAAGGTCCCCCCCTGAGTCTCCTCTTCTCCAGGCTAAACAACCCCAGCATCCTTAACCTCTCCCTGTAAGACTTTCTCTCTAGTCCTTTCACCAGCCTTGTTGCTCTCCTCTGGACCCGCTCCAGCACCTCAACATCCTTCTTGAAGTGAGGGGCCCAGAACTGGACACAGTACTCAAGGTGAGGCCTCACCAGTGCTGTGTACAGGGGGAGAATTACATCCCTACTCCTGCTGGCCACACTATTCCTGATAAAAGCCAGGATGTCATTGGCCTTCCGGGCCACCTGGGCACACTGCTGGCTCATGTTCAACTAGCTGTCCACCAGTACTCCCAGGTCCCTCTCTGCCAGGCTGCTCTCCAGCCACTCTTCCCCCAGCCTGTAGCGCTGCCTGGGGTTATTGTGGCCAAAGTGCAGGACCCTGCACTTGGTCTTGTTGAATTTCATGCCGTTGGCGTCAGCCCATCAACCCAGCCTGTCCAGGTCCTCCTGCAGCTTCTTCCTACCCTCTGGCAGATCAACACTCCCCTCCAACTTGGTGTCATCTGCAAATTTTCTAAGGGTGGACTCAATCCTCTCATCCAGGTCATCAATTAAGATGTTGAATATTCACTGGCAAAGCTAAATTTATATTCCTTAAGGTAGATGAAATTCCTACCAGAACAATGAAACCTGTGATGCTCTGGCTAATGTGCATTCTGACTAGCTTTCTGGCTGAAAATGAACAAGAATTTTGTTAGTGTCACACCTGTTATGCAACTCCTGCATCATCGATTCTTCCTCCAAGGGCAGGTTAAAGGTGTAGCCTTTCATTGCATGGCATGCACTGTTTGGCTCTGCACAAGGAAGATATAGCCTGTCAGAAGGAAGTGGTATTGGTCATTGGTATTCTTCTGGTTTCTGCAATATCATCTTATTTCACCATCATAAGGAATTTTTCGATTCCTTTGCCCTTCAACCCAGACAGAAAAAATAATACTGTATAAACAATAGCTAACTCAGTTCTGGCCAATATTCACATATCCCAGTCTGTTGCAAGACTAAAGGGGTTGGTATATTCTATTTTTCCTATTGCATCCACTTCTCCCCAGATGCTTTTCCCTTGCTGCTTTGTGATGCTGAGGATGGAATAAATTTATTTTGTTGTTGTCTTACCCATCTTTGCTCCGCTCCATCTGTTCTCAATATTCCTGTGTTGCTGGGACATCCTAGCCTGTTCTCTATCACATGTTAATCAGCACTTGGAGTCAGCATTTGCTGGTACCATCACTGGAAATAAGCATTGCAAATTAAGTATACATCATCTATTCTGAATAGAATTTGAGATACTAGGACATCCACTAGATTTAAATCCTCAGTGAGAAGGATTGAGATGCATTTTCCCAGTTCCTGTCACAAGTTCATCTACCTTGGCTTTCTATTTTGATAACTATTTCCTTTATTGATTGCTTTTTTCTTGGTTTTCACTAATAGTTTTGATAAATATAAAGGGGTTCATGAAGGCCAGAAGTAAAAGAATTTGTATTAGCCACAATCATTGAACTTTTATGGCCCTCAGCTGGAGTATGCCATTATGAGTAGCAATAGTCTGAGTTTAAAATTTGCAAATACCAGATCTTCCTTGTCAGTAAGAGAGGAAAGATCCTGAGCTGTTCCTCAAAGCTAGTTCTGTTTCTTAGGGCTGTGTATGTCCCCAGCAGCTCATCAGTTCAACTAAAATCTGGCAAATGTTAGGATCTTTTTATTATTTTCTAGTATATTCCTACTATGCCAGTAACCATGGCCACAAAAAGTCTAGTATTCAAGTACCCCAGGACTGTTCTGTCTTGCTTTTGCTCAGAGTGCTTCCAATTATTAAGCTCAGCACCACCTTCAAAGTCTCAGTCAGACAGTTGAGTTGGGTTTTTTGGTTGGTAGGTTTATACATTTCAGATGGCTCAGCTTCTTGTAACAGTGGCTTATTTACTGGAAAACACATGGAAAGCCTGAGGCCACCCCTCTCTCCTTCCCCTCCCTGTGGCAGGCTCTGAGAGCCAAGAGCAGAGCAGCTGGTGGCACAGAGCCAGCTTCCAAATGGTCATCAAGATTGAGCATTGCAAGCATTTAATGTGTTGCACAGAACAATCCTATTTAGGCCCCATCTCCATCATATTCCCAAGGTGAGTGGGATGGAAAGAGGAGATGGGAAAACTCCAAGATATAGGGGAACTCCTAAGGTACAAAACCTATCAGGACTTCTGGGAATAACACGGGTTTAAAAGACATAAAGGAAGGCATGGGGAAAGGAATGGAGCATACAGTACATCCTGAAGTATGAAAGACACTTGGCAGTATGAGAGATACCTCAGACTCACCCTGTGGTTTGATGGAGTGAATGCCAGGGCTCCTTAGAGAAAAAATGGTGGGAAAAGGCTTCTGACAAAATCCTATTCCCTCAAAAGATAGGAATGGCAGAGCTTCACCATACCATCCCAGTTTGTGCCAGGGTTTGGAGAGGGCAGTGGCATACCTTCCTGCAACATAGGATGGGGGCTGAGGGAAGCAGGGAAAGATACTTTCCATTGCCTCAATTACAGAAGAAAAACTATGTCTCCTGAAAATGTAGGAAAGCAAGCCTTCCTACTCAGAGGTAGCCAGGCATTTGACATGCCTTCTTGCAATTAAAGGAAGTTCAACTGTGGGCATTGAAAGCTTTTGGACACACCTCCATACTCATGGCTGCTTCTCTGATGCTTCTCCTTACCAAATACTTAAGTAAACAGAGAAGTTTAGAATAAACAAGTTTTAGAATAGTTTAAAGTTTTAGAACAAATACAGTTTTTGAGTAAATAACCTGGGCTCCACCCCAGATCCTGTCACTACACTGCAACCCTCTGGTAGTTCAGCTAATGGGCATTGGAGGCACCATGCTATAGACAGAGATGGGAGAATTTTAAGGATCAGTGAACTCAACCATAACTTCAAAAAATAAAAAGGTTTTCGTAGAGGTTTTGTTAATTTGGTTTTGGGTTGAGATTTTTTTTGCCTTTTATGTTTTGGTTTGGGTTTTCTTTAATTTGTTTTCCTCCTGGCAAGATGATGCACTCCAGTTAATTGTGTATGCCTTTCTGAAACCAGAACATCAGAAGTACAATATGTTCCCTGAACTTGCTGGAATAAACATTATACATGGTCCCCTCTTGAGCATTTTCATTAGGGTGTTTCTCTGCTGTCAGTGCATGTGACTTGCTACATAATTCATCTGAAAAGCACACAGAAACTGGCCCCTCTAGGGATGGCAGGCATCTTTGAAAGGCTCTGGCTCCAAACAGTGGTGCATAGACTACGGCTGTTTTTAAAAGTTCATATTCCTCATATATCTATTTTATGGGCATATCTTTATTGAATAGATTTGTTTACTATCCTTGCTGTTTGTGGGTGAGAATATATTAGAGAGTGTTCCAAGGTAGGTTAATGTTTGTTCTACAGATACATGAGTTAGTAAAAAGTGATCCTCTGGAGATATATCCAGAGTGAACCCTGAGGGAGGCCAATCAATGGGTGCAACCTGAAATGTATCGAGAACAAGCAGCGGCAGGTTTCGTTTCTGTAGCAGTTTCTGCAGAGTACAGTGCCATGTCACACAGCCATAGCTGAGTTAGGTCTGAACTTAATTCTGAAGGTGAAAATATATCATGCTGGATCTGACATCTCGATGGAGGTAAGGCCTCTGCCCCAGGTACAACCAGTAGTGAGGCTGAAGATGTATTCACAGCACACATATGCACACAGTACACACATGTGCAACACGTATAAATGCCAAATACTACACGTGTACCTAGCCAGCCACACAGATCACAGACAGACACACAGAGTGCTCACACAAACACAGACAGCACCAACAGCCTCATCCTTCTCCAATCTCTGGCAGAGCAAATAGGAAGTCTACTACTGAAAATATATATCTGTGTAGACATACATACAGCATGGGTCCCTCTGTCTGCTGGGCTCATATGCTCAGTCTGCCCAGTAGTTGCCCCTGGATCCCAGTCTCCCGAGTGGCACCTGGACATACAAGTCTCCAGTGTTGACCCATTGTGATGGGTTTCCCGCTGGACAGTGGGGCTGTGGCTCTCCTGGGACAGCTCTGGGAGGGTCCTAGATGTGGTATCCCTTCTTCTGAGTCCTCAGTTTTGGTTGTCACCTGCCTTTGTGCCCCTGTGCTGCTCTGGGCTTGTGGACACAGACTAATGGCTCCTGTGATAGGTCTGGAAGCAGCCAGGGCCAGGATATTATTTGGGGTCACCCACCTGCTTTCATCTGTCTGTGCTTCTTTGTGGATGTGCAGATGAGCTTTTATCACATAATTTAATATGAATAGGCTACTCTGCACAATATTAATAACACATCAATGTTTCCATATTGCTTCTTGTTAGCTACCTTGGCTTCCAGCATCTGAGCTGCCTCAGCCAGCTGGAGCTGCATACTTCTAAACCCCACTCTATTGTGCTGTGCAATACTCCTTGTAAGCTGGCCACATGAGCACCCACAGATACCCCACCACTGCTGCCTGGATAATTATTTGAAGCTCTTGCATGTTCAAAGGTGCAGGGTCACACTACTGCATGAAGGTTAGTCTCCTGCTTCTTTGAAAATTTTGTTCTTTTACGGTTGGTTTCAGTCTTTGTGAACTGATATTTTCCTAAGAGATAATGTGCTGTAACATAGACCTCTTACCTACTGCTGCTTTTCTGTCATGAAAGTGCATTTCACTGTGCTTGGTTATACCCAGATCTGGTTATAATCAGAACTGACGTTTAATATTTTGGCAGACTTAGAGGGGTGTAGGGCATGTTAATATTATCTTTGGTGCTGATAATGGTGTGTTCACCATTTTAAGCATTGTAATATTTACTGTGAAACCTGTGTGCTCCTGAGAGATGAAGTAACAGTGGATGGTTTTGCCTAGGCAGCATGGGTTTTATTCTCTACTTCAGGAAACGACAGTGTTAGAAGTAGCAACAATACAAAATCATGTTATATCTTATTAAATTATTAACTAAATGTCATTATATCTCATTATTATCTCTTATTGCACTGAAAAGCAGTATTTTCAGAATAATATTTTGTGATCTAACAAGTATTACAAGCCATTTCCTAGGGGCAGAACAAATTAGCATGGTAATACTGAAGAAGTGTACTTATAGTCATATGCCAGTAGGAGCTGTTTACCTTTCCTTTAGGTTCATTTCAAACAAAGTAGGGGTTTTGTGTTCAAAACACAGAACTCTGGGTTTTTTTACTAAAATACTTTGTGAAAAAAATGTGCATTGAATATTTTTTTTTCACATAGTATTTCATTTCATCAAACAGAGGAAAAAATCCTTCATATTACCTTTGACAGTCTTTTGTCATAGATGTCCAAAACTCAGAGATTTATTGATGTAACTTTACAGTACTTGGAAAACCAGTAGTGTAAAAGATGAGCAAAGTGTTTTAAGATGAGCAAAACCAGCATTACTTCAGTTAGCATTCAGCAAGTGCGCTCTCCTGACAAGGAATATAGCAGAATGGAGGGCAAGTCTTGCATTGATCACTGAAAGTAATGGAACTCCTGCATTAATCTGCCTTTCTGGTGCCTATACATGATAAAAATTTCAGCATGTTGAAGATCCCCTGCCTAACATACTACTAAAATGTAAAAGATTTACTGTGTAAATTACTATTGACTAACACCAGGTCACTGAGACAGAACAAGAATTGCTGTACTGCAAACATCAGCTTTGCGTTTTCATGTCTTCAGTCTTGCTAAGGCTGAAGTTCTTTACAATGACAATGGTTTGTGCTTCAGATTAATCAGAAGCCTTGGTCATTTGAAAGGTCATATATGCAAGGGAAAACAAAATATCTTTTTAAAATGACCCATATGGTGGTTTTTGTGGAGACTTGTGGGAATCAAAATCTATAGAAGCCATCGGTGGAAATGAATGTCTAAAAGAAAACGTAACAGTGATAAGCCTATGTTACTCTTTTAATACAAGATTCTACTGGTGTCGGGTTAGGTGGGGATACATCTGAATGGTTTTCAAATTCAGTCAGTTATGTTTTTGCATTACAGGGTCTTTAGCAAAACATAAACCTTTGGAATTTTTATCACGGACAAGATCTCTTTTTGCTTAAAAATTCTTTATAACTAGAAGATGAGACATGAGCAAACCAGACAAAAAAGTCTTAGAATAAAATAAATCACTTTGGTAATGAGAAGCATTTGAATACACAAGTTCATAGTTCATAGGATAAAAAATCATGTCTCACTGCAGTAAAATGGAGATTTCATTCTTAAGAACCTCGTATAAGGCTCTGCAGTGAAGGTCTGCAAAACAAGGCTGGATGAATCCTCTTTACACTGCTGTGACGATACTTCTCCATGTTCTATTTCTTCATCCATCCATTTCTTATGTTTAACATCTGCAGAATACACAAGTAATTCCTTCTGTAAAGTTTAATGTTTAATACAGTAAAAAACTGTATAATTCAGTTTTGAAATGTCTTCAATTTCTTGCTGACATAAGGGGAACAAATTCACCCCCAACTCATAACTGTTTAAAGCTAAGCTTTTTTAGGGTCCTTAATGGACTAATATCCTCTGACGTTTGAGCTGCTGGTATTTTCAAAGTTGCTAGGGAACAAATGTAGTCCTGGTTAAAAAAAAAATAAAAAAAATCTATTTTGCTTAACCACAAATTTCAGAAGAACTCAGCATGGTTCCAAAAGAACATTTCTTCTGAAATGAATGCACAGCGCCCTTTTTTCTGAGCAATTGTATCTTTTGTAAAATATAAGTGTACAGTCTGACCTCTGGTTTGGTCACAGTATCTTATGATCACCTACTCAAATTACTATAAAACAGATTTAAAATAGCACAGTGTCCATTTCCTGAAGGAATGATGAGGGCAGGACCATGCGAACAATCTGTAATAAAAAATGCCTGTGGCTTGCCACAGCTTCTTTTTGGTCATTCTGATGAAGTAAAACCACCCTAAAGGCAGTGTGATCCTTCCCTTTAAATTCCCCTGTGAGCACTGCAAACAAATGGCTTAAAGGTGCTTCGACTCATGCAGGGGGTCTGGGCCTATGGGCAATGCCATTGGACCCAAGGATACAAAGATAGTTGATGTCCATTCCTCTGGTCTTGCAATAAGCAAAGCCAGCTAGGGAAACTTGATTAATTTTCTGTCTTGCACTAGAAATTGTTGCCATACTACATAATCTTTTTGTGCATGAAATATTTTGCAGACAGGGACCTGAATATGTAGAGATAACAGCTGTGGTATGAGAAGAGGTCATTAGTGAACCTAGCACCCACACAGACCTGTTTCCAAAACATTTAGATGACAGATTTTTGAAGCTATTTCATCTTTTCTCACAGACACCTAGGTGCCTGATGCACAACAGTGCCCTTCCAGGGCACTGTCTCCTAAATGTGCAGTCAAGCAAATTAGTTTCTATTCTGGTGAAGTTTTCCTAAGCACCCTGTATTGTCCAAGGAGGGAAGGGGGGAGAGAGAAAGATGCCTTACGTCTTTTTCTCTCTCCGTTCATCATATGAGAACAGAAAAGATATCAATATCTGACCAAGCATGTGATTCAGACCCTCAAGCCAGACATAGTCACAAGTCACAAGGCAGAGGTTAAGTGCTTAGAGTAAGCTTGCTGCTCCCTGCACTGCCTTCAAGGGCAAGTACTGCTCTCAGAAGGTGGTAGCCAACAGCATCACTCCTTGATGGCTCTGGAGCCAAGATGTATCTTTCCTTCCTACAGAGCAGGTCTGCGTATCAGAAGAACGGTGGCAGTCAGGGACAGGTAGCAGTTAGAGGTGCTACCAGTGTGCTCCTAAGTTGCCCACTAGCTGCCTCACATTCAAATTGCAGAGGAGACATTTGTAGGGTGAGCTCTTTCACCACCAGCACTCAAAGTCTTCTGGTGTCTCAAGGCCTCAGATACTCCAGTTCAGCTGTAGTAATAGTTAGGGCTTACATAATTTAAATTAAAGGTAAATCAAAGTTCAAACTCAGCCCCTGTCCATGGTTTAATGCACAACGTGAACACTGCTATCGTATTGGTATGTCAAAGACCTATCCTGGAACATGCTGTTGATTTTGTTTCAAAGCTCTGGTTTTAGATTACAAGGTTTGCATTAAAATGTGAAAATACTTGTTTTAATTGTGTGGGAGAAAGTGTCACCATTTCTTTCTAAAAATATCTGAAGTATGTTGATGGCAGGAAAAAATATTGAAAGACTGTCTTAACAAGCAAAAGTAAAACCTGTGTTGATATTATTCCTGTAATAATCTTAGCTGGCATATAATCCTTAGTGTATTTGAAACCCAGAATCAAACAGAATCCTGTTACCTTAGATGCCAAAATCAGTATTGTCTTTTTTTGTCATGTTATATTTCTGTTTGAAATTGTTTTAAGGGGAATTTGCTTTGTTTTGACTCATCTCTCTCTGTTTCTCTTTTAAGGTCAACTCAAATCAAAACATACTCTTGGGACAATGCCCAGGTTATTTTGGTCGGTAACAAGTGTGACATGGAGGATGAACGGGTAATCTTCACTGAGAGAGGCAAACATTTAGCAGAGCAACTTGGTAAGAAGTGAAATTACAAAAATGATTGCTTGTAAGAATACACAAAGTAATGTCATAATTTGCTACAGTACTGGTAATGAAATATTTGTGATATATTCACTGTAAAGGAACAGACATACACCACCTTCCCTTGTGTCTCTGCAGGCTGAGATCTGTACTGTCTGTGCTGATATCACTAATACTGTAACATCATTAGGATAGACATGTGTCCAGGGATGACCTTCATGCAGAGCTGTGACACATCTGTGATCTAGAAGTATCCACAAGACCAGTGCTGGCTCAGAGGCTGGCTTGACTAAAAGAGATATCGGATAAAATGTTTGTTATGCTGCTCCTTAGATAGGACGTACTTTATGGCCTTTGTGATATGCAGCAAGATTAGGCTTGTGTCTGAATATATACAATATGTTTAGATTGGTATTGCTATGGGCAGGTATGTCCTAGCCTGCGAAGTATTAAAAAAGCCACCGACAAAAAAAATTGAGCAGGGGGGGGTGGGGGGGTGGGGGTGGAGGGGAGGGGAGGAGACGGGAGGGGAGGGGAGGAGAGGCAAAGGAGACCAGACGAGATGAGGTGAGACGAGACTGAGGAAAAATGTGAACTGGGCGTTTTTGCAAGTTGAGACCATTTGGGTTATGATTTCCAGTACCAATAATGCAAAACAGAAGAACATCTCTGTTCTTCCTGCTTCTGCCAAGCAGTGATATCTTTTCATACCATGAAATCTTTTTGAGGTGACACTGGCCAAACTGTAATGGAAAAGCTCCAAAGCATTATCCTACTACTACTAGCTGGCCTGTTGGTGGTTTTTATTCCTTCAAATTTGCTGATCTCTGGAGAGAATGCTCACAGGTGTGCAGGAGGTGTGGAGGTCAATTTCTGTGCTGTACTGGGCATGGCATTGTTATTATTTTTAAAATTGACTGTAGTAAAGGCTCAGTCTGGTGAACATATGTGTAAAAAAGATCTCCTTGTCACTACTGCTATATAGGTATTTAGGAGAAAGAGAAGAGTAACTGGACTGGAAACAGAGAGAAATTGTGGCATTTCAGTGTACCACCTGTCCTGGACCTACTCCCATGCTGGTGGTTCCTAACTTATGTATATTGTTGCTGAGCTTATCTTTTAAAATAATTTTTCTAGTTGTATAATTGTTTGTCCTGTTAAATAATGTTATCAGAATAACATACCTTCCTTTTGCATCTGTGTAAATGAGCATTAACATGTATGTGTAAGCACACCTTGAAATTATTAATTAAAAATGACCATAGATTAGTCCTTGAAAGGTAAAAGAACATATATGACAGCAAGTAGTAAGTGTAAACTTTTACCCCACATTTAGACCAGGCACTAAAATGTCTGACAATATAAATCAACTTACAATGTAGAGTTTCAAGATTTTTTTTTTTTTTAAGTCATATAACTAACCTGAATTTCTATTTCTGAAACTGTTTTCCTATACAAAAGATTAATCCAGTGGAACTTTGCATGTTGTACAGTTAAGAATCCTCAGCTGTAATAACCAATGCTTGCAAAAACAAAACCAAACAAACAAAAAAGAGTTACAAGATAGTTATCAAAACTCATGTTTCAGGCTTCAAAGCTAAGAACTCCTGGGATTTAGAATTCAATCTTTATGGAAGCAGATTATCTTTTATTTACATCGTCACCTACTCTGAGGCTTTCCTTTCTCAGATGTATGTCCTGTAGCTATCTCAAGGGCAGATTATTGTATTGGATATATTGTAGCTCTGATCCCGTATGTCATTTACTGAAGTCAGACTGCATACACAAATATTTATATGTTTCCTGCACAACGGCAATGATTTCTTAAATCTGCTCAGAGATTGTGGGAAGTGGTGTCAGGAAAAGCAGAAGAACAAGTTTCCCTGAATTGTAGTAAGTGCTCTGGCCATGTTGGCCAGTTTGAAGGGCACATGTTGTGTCAGACATTTGGGACTGTCTTTTCTTTCTGTGCCAGGGAGTTGATAACATGTATTGTGGGCAAGTTTTAAAAATAAAGATACAGATTTTTATGTCCAGCAAGATGTTTTAAAACTGTGTCCCTTTAAATGCCATGATCTGCAACATTTTGTAGCCACAATTATAGGCAAGAACAACACATGAGTGCTGTACCAAGAAAATGTTGTGAAACAGTCTGTTCTCAAGTGTGGCTTTATTTTCAGCCTTCATTTATTTGAAGTCACTGGGAGAATTAATGCCTGTACATTTTAGGCTGGGTTTTCAAAAGGTCAAAAAGAGTGTTGGGCATTTAACCCTCTGGGAAACATGGTGTCCTGTTGAGAACAGCATCATCAGAAAATTGTGTCTCTTTTGTGGCTGCTGACCTCTTTGAGTAGTGTAGCCTTCAGCTTTATTAACAAGGTATAATCAATAATTTCTTTAAATCTCAATGCTGGCTTACTTCTCATGTATAACCTAAACAAAGGGTTGAAATCAACCAGTAATAGGCCTTGTTACCTGCAAAGGTCTGGCTAAACTACTCAAGTATCCTGTCATAGCTCCAAGTACCTCTCTCATAACACTTATCATATGTTCACAAAAGAGAGAAGGAAACCAGTTAAGAAAATCAAATCTGACCTTGAAGGGAAATTAAGAGAAAGTTTATGAAGACAGAACTTGTCTCATTTCAATTTTATATTTTGTTAAAGTTTGTTGCTAATGACATAGGGCATGAAACTGGCAATACTACCACAGATCATAGCTGCAAGCAGCATACGATCTTACCTACATTAATGGCCACAAATAGGTCCCTTGTGAAAGGTATAAAATGGCACTGATACACTGATACTTTCCCAGACTGTAGCAAATTTTATTTGTGGGTCTCCTTAACTAAAGGCTGTATCTTTATATTCAATAGCCCTTTCGTTATTTTTTTCCATGGACTTGTCCAATGATGTTTTTGAAACCATATAAAGTTTTACTATCCACAATATTCTTTAAATATGTGCTGTTTATCTGAGTTATCTGCTTCTGCTTTGAATTGGCCACTTCCTAGTTTCATTTGATGTTTCTTCACTGTTATATTCTGAGAAACAGTGAACAATTGTTTGCCATTACCTGGTCTGTAACACCATTGCTTTCAGGGACCTCTACCACACCCTTCATTTTTAGCCCAAGCTGAAATACCCAGGCTGTTTTATCACTCCAGACAGAAAGAGCATCTCACATCTTAGCCATTCCTTGTCACCCTCTTCAGTAGTTTTTTTAAGTGGTAGAACCTTTTTTCAAAAGTTAGTTTATTGTTGTTTAACATAATTACACAAATAGAAGAGTAATTTTAGAATGAGGTGAACACAGACAGGATCAAATAAATTCAGTTGAGTAATGTAACTTTACTTCATGGAGATATGATACTTAGGAAATATAGAAACAGGACAAACCAGCTAAAGCTTATTTAGTAAAATAGGCTTGGAATTTCTTGCAAGCAAAATACATGCACACTTCCCAGCTGCATTACTCACACAGTTTTTCTGACATATTCGTCTCATGCATTTCAACCAAGTTCAAAGCTTCATAAGCTCATAAATGTTTGGGGTTACTTGTTGGAACTGAAATAAAAATAATGACTGAGAGATGGCATTAATTTCTTCGTTCCTTTTATTCATAGTCTGTGTGATATGTTGTGATCTACATTCTGGCAGATTAGCAGGAAGAGGTGTGCACAGAGCTTTGAAAGGACTCCGACTCACTCCACACACAAATGGACAGTTTCTCCATTTATTTATGACATTTTACTGTGCATGCAAATAAAGTACACCATTTAATATGTGTGCTTTGGTTGTTCATGTGCTTCTGTACAACTCCTATTTGCCATGTCTCTGCTACAAATTATTTCAACACTCATTAGTTTTTAATTGCAAGCATCGTAATTACAGAGTATATTATAACTTTATGACCAGGGCCCCTAACGTTGCTGCAAAAGTACAATCCTGCCATAGATCCAAACCATGCCTATTGTGCTCATGCTGCACGAGGTACTAGGGCACTACTGCAAGCTCTGCTCCAAATGTCTGGCCACTTTTTCTGTGACGTCTTACTTGTCCTGTCCCACCCTTTTGACTCATGTTAGTTAAGACTGCAAAATGGAGCTGTTTTTTCATAGAAATGTGGGCTGAAATGGACTTCTGCTGATGTCATGTCCTGCTAAAATCCTCCTCTGGTTCCATGTTCTGTCCAGCTGTTTCCAGCGCAGTGCGCTTCCCATTACATTTTCTGTGCCTCCATGTCTCATACACTCTGCCACCCAAGGTCAGCCATGGCTGGGGGCAACCAGCACATCTGAGGTTGCCTTTAGAGTGCACTCACTTGCTTTCTAAATGTATCCTGGCCCAGAGACCACCAACCAGCACCAGAAAACAAAATTAAACAGGCCCTCTCTCTGCAAGGGCCATCAGAAGCCAAACCTCATGCTGAATTTGAGGCACCTGCAAAGGGCTCTGAAGGCTACCTGCTCCACCATCAAGAGTGCCTGGAGCTTCAGTGCACCCCCACAGCTTGTCACTCAGAGACACAGCCATTTTAGCCCTCAGATTTTAACTCACACTTTATTTTGCATATTTTGGGGTGGTTTTCCCCTCTCATCCTTTCTCTTCTCATCTCCTTTGGGGCATTTCTTCAAGTCTTTATTTTCAGCTTTTTCTTTCTTTACTTCTTGGGATTCCCAGTGATTTGAAAATACATTTCATCAAAAATAGAAGAAAATTTCTCACTTCAAACCAAAATCAGTCTGTCTCGCCTATTTTATCTACTTTTGTTCTTGGCTCAGGCACGTACGTACGTAATAGTCATGCTGGGGAGATGCTAGAGAACTGATTCAGAGGGGATTAGATTTCTTCAGATTAAGTCCATTTAGCATCCCAGCACACCTTAAAGTAGAGCATTTATCAGTGTTGTGTGCTTATACAGGGTGTAAATCAGCGTCCAGCACTTCTGTGTAATCTCATCAAGCCTGCAAGACAAGGACTGATGCTGAGATGGGGAAGGAACATGACTGGTTTCTGAGTCCCACGAGGGCTGGGGCACAAAACAGCAGCTCCCCTGCATCAGAACTGGAGTGAACCTTCATTTACCTTTGGGCATTTCATTTACCTGTGGGGTAATGTGTGCATTAGGCATCTTTGGGTACACAAGGGGTATTAGGCATCTGTGAGTTTAGGCAGGAACTGAAGAGGCATTTTTAGAGCTGTAACTTTGGCATCTAAATCAGGAATCAAGTGAGACTTGGCTCTCCAGCACACAGACTGCTGGAACACCAAGTTCTGTTTTGCCTCCATGGCTGGTTGGAGGCCGTGGTTGAAACAAAGAAAATTCACTCAACAGTCTAAATGCTGTTCAGTCGGTATTCTTTATTCACAGCGCCAGACGCACAGGGAGAGCTCCTCCAGAATTATATGTGTCTCACAGGATAAGGTGGGAGGTATATATTCAGCTGATATGTAATTATGCATAATATCTCTAAGAAACAGTTTACATATTCATTAGTTTTCCGAGAAATCATTTACATAAGTGTCTGCCCATTATCGCATGCATATTAAGTCCATTAGGGTCTTTTGGGGGTCATTTACTTCATCCCTGAGTCTTCCTCACAGGAGCCTTTGGCTGAATTCTGTCTCTTCTCCCTTTTATCTCTGCTGGCTGTGCAGTAGAATTGGTTACAGCAGACATCTCTTGTCTCAGTTCAATGGCTTCTTTCTTCTTCAAGGACCCTTGCGTTTCATTCCCTAAAACTACAGATAAGCTCACACAAAAGGTTTTTACAACTCACTAGCATTAGGCCCAAATGAAAGATTTACAACCTACAAGCAGTTAACTATTTAAAGTCAGAGTCTGGTTGATGCTCTGTTTCATTCCCTCCTTTTCTTTCTTGTTGCAAATTCTTTTGCAGTGATTCTATAATAATCCATCCTGCCTTAATAACTTAGTAAAATACTTCCCCATTTCTACCTGATGTCTGACTTTGTTTCTTTTCCATTCCCTGTAATTTCCTGTTGAATTCCAGCAGCACCTTATAAAACAATTCAGCATAGCAAAAATGAATACACTGAATACTAATAAAATTATTAATCCTGAAATTAATTGCTTTATCCACTTAAAATTAGGAAGCCATGAGGTTAGTTCGTCCCACAATTCTTCAAACCCATAAGAAATGTCATCCGGACTTACTTGATGTGGGAGTTTTGTTTGGTCCCAGAGTTCTGCTAAGTCTGTAGCAATCCTGCCACTTTGATCTATATACACACAACGACTTCTGTTAGTCACTGTACAGACCTCTTCTTGTGATTCTAACAACATATCTAATGCCATGCAATGTTGAATACAACCTGAGATAGAATAGAGACTTCAAGTTGTAAAGCTCGTAGAGCATCTACAGTTTCATTTTCAATTTTTTCTATCACTGCTGAAATATTCACAGGGCTTTTTCTAATTCACTTACCCCTAGCCATAGGAGAAACCACCTGACAAAACTATGCAATGCAGTGAGTCTTTCAGAGATAGCTTTGGGGACTTTTGATTCTTACCCATCCAATTTATTTATGTATTTTATCAATAATGGTTATGCTAGGGACTAGAATTCCTAGGGTACATGCTCCTTTCCATCCAAGGGGTAAAATTTTCAAAGCACACCTTCCACATATCCAATACCAGCCCACTTTGTGGTTTCTGGGTACCGGCCAGCCAACTGAGGGTTTTGTGTTAATTTTTTTATGTTTGCAAAATTCCCAGGTCAAACATTGGAAGCCCATAACTCCTATAAAAACTGCACCCTTCTGTGACTCCAACTTCTGTAGTCATACCATTTTTACAATAAGGGTCTGTTATACTCACTCCTTGTCTCCCCGTGGTAGCATCTAAATAGCACCTCTCTATACATGTGAAATTACAGTCTCTAAGGGCTTGTTCTGTGGAGAGATTTTGTTGGAGAGACAAATTAGTGCTTTCCTATTCTGATTGAATAATTGCTCGGGATCCATGGCCCCTCTGTGTTTCAATGACTACAATGTCAGAAGCTTTACTGATGTCGTCTGGAATAGGAATTCCCACATATTTTAGTGGTTCTGAGGAATGCCTTGGTAATTTAGAACAAACCCAACAATCATTTCTGTGGAGTATGTCTATAATGGTTTGTATCACGGCCAGATGGAAATTTTGCTCCCAAGAGAGTTCTTGCTGAAACTGGCTAGTGGCTGTTATAAATAAATATTTTTTCCCAAATTTACCAATCTTTAATACCCAGATTAACATCATCCCTATTACCCACCGTCCTTTTCCCATGATTGGTCCTGCAATTATAAAATTTACATCTCTAAATTGCTATTTTATCATCAAAAGGGTTCAGGCAGCCACTGTTTTCCTGGTGCTTTCTTTACTCATTATCCTGGTTTGAGCCAGGATGAAGCTAATTTTCCTTTTACTGATTTTTTTTCCTTCAGTAAGCTCTCTTTTAACTAGCAGCAAGTGTTCCAGCCAGTGGACTGATAACACTGGAATGTTTATGTTACTGCTGAGACTCCAAGGTCACCTCTTAGCTCTGCTGCTACAGAGGCTACTGGGGCAGGAGAATTGTATCTATGACCCCCCCGTGGGGAGCTGGACTAGACAGACAGCAGAACTGACCAAAGGTATTCCATTCCATAGATCTACGTAAACTCTGAGGAAGGTCAGAGATCATAGAAGACAACTTCCTTCCTGCTTCTTCTTCCCTTCTCTTCCATCCATGGCTGGCATCTGGGGAGGACTCCATCCATCCATCAGCCCAGGCTCAGCCCTGACCCTCATAACTCTCCCCACAGCCCTGTCTGCTCTGCTGTTACGTCAGACAGTGGGCTGAGACTTTTCAGGACTGCTCACAGCTCAGGAGAGTGCCAGGGAGTTGCTGGGGGTGGGGAGAGGCAAGAGGCTTTTGCACATTCCTGAACATACTTGTATATAATTGTACATATAATTCAAGCTGTCTAATTTAGTTTTCAATCCAGCTAAGTCTCTCTCCTAATTCTCTCTCTCCTTCCCTACCTGGGTGGGAGGGGGAGGGGATTAAGAGCATTGTTTGTCTCTGGTTTATTTTCCGATTTTGAGTCAAACCTTGACAATAGTGGATCCAGGTGGGTTGTTCTTTGATCTTGATGGGAGTAAAAGTTGTCAGCAACACCTGGAAGGGTCCTTCCCACTTACGCTTGAGTGGAGATCCTGCAAAGACTTTTACATGTACATAATCACCTGGTTTAAAATTATGAATTGTTTTATCTAGCCCTCTAGATCGAGTACCCAGCATTTGTTGATTTATTTTCTATAATTGCTGCTGTAAGGATATTACATATTGTGTCAGCTGCTCACTTCCTACTAGTGCTACATCTTCTCCTGTGCTCTGACATGAATGTAGTCTCCCATACAATGTCTCAAAAGGACTCAAACTTTCTTTAGTTCTTGGCTTTGTTCTTATTCTAAGCACAGCTAATGGTGAGGATTGGCACCAGGATAGACTGGCCTCTTGGCCAATTTTACAATCTGTTGTTTAATCAAATTATTCATCTTTTCTACTTGTCCGCTTACTTGGGGCCTATATGGGGTGTGTAGTTGCCAGTCAACACCCAAAATGTTGGTTACTTTTTAGACTACTTTTGCACAAAAATGGGATCCTCTATCAGAGGATATTGCAGCTGGTACTCCAAAACAAGATATTATTTAATAACAGTTTGACTACCTCTCTTGCCTTATTCATTCTGCATGGGAAAGCCTCTTGCCAACCCAAGAAGGTATCAGTCATGACCAACAAATACCAAACCCTCCCTTTGCTAGGGAGTTCAGAAAAATCAATTTGCCAGTATTGCCCGGCTAATTCCCTTTCCCAGTTGTCCCTAATTTCACTCAATGGGTTGTTTTGGGATTATTCCGTAGACATCTCACATTGTTGATGCTGTGTTTCATGGTGCAGAAAGCAGGATCACCAGCAGGTTTGAGAACATGGACATATGGCTGCATGTAACTTTGCATTAAAAAACAAAATAATTAGGTTGAGCAGGAATATGCCTGTTCACAGTTCCACCCTTGACTGGGTTTTTTTAGCTCTAGTTAAAGTGCAAAAGTTAGTGCCAGAGGAAGGAGACAGAATGTTTAGTTAAAACACTTACAGGGTACTGGCAGAGCAATTAAAGGCTCCTGTCACCAGGATGATTTTTTTAAAGGAGGGAAATGCCATCCTGCCATTGCTTTCATGCACTTGGAGCTGCATTACAGGGAAGTCACTTAATAATAATGCGAAGCAAGGGATTATGTTTTCTCAATGAATGTCTAATGTAAACAAAAAAACTTCATTGCCAAGAATTTAATTTACTGCCCAAATGCACTCCTTTAAAAGATATTTGGAAGCCACAATCTAAATCAGTACAGCTGGAATTTATATGGAAACCTTCTGTTCTGAAAGACTGGGAAAGGGGGTGTTTGCTACAGTATTACCAGTACCTGCCTCTCAAATCTGACCATTCTGTCACAGTGAAGATTCTGCTCTCCACGCAGGCAATATTAGCAAAGTCCTGTTCTAGGGCTTAGTGTTGTTCTAATACTTTTCTTAACATAGTCCAGCCCTTTGGCTTGTTTGGACAGCAGAGGTCCCATTCAACTGTTCTACAAAGCAGATCTGCTACCATAGTTGCACATGTTGTAGGAGATACTTTGAAGAGCAGCAGTGATCACCAGCTACTCCTCAAAATACTGGACTGAACAGGGCACTAGCCAGAGTGGCTGTAAGATCACACAGCTCAAGCTTGTCTTCAAGAATAGTTATTGCAGAACACAGTGTTAATGACATCTCTTAAACATAACATCTGGAGTGGAAAATAAAATTGTCTTGGTTGTGGACAAACACTCTGAAACCAGGTCTTCCTAATCAGCTGGTGAAATATTAACATAGCTCTTGTTTTTATTGGCTATGGAGTTGTGCTTAAAATTTGCAAGTTTGTATGTCCTCTTGGTGTCACATTTTCTCAGAAAGATGAGAGGGTGCAGAATGTTCTTCGCTTTGCATATTGCTTTCCTTTCTGTTTTTTTTCTTCCTTATTGTTTGAAAGTAGGCATGAACAAACGTTATTCAGTATTGATGAATGAGCCTTTGCAGACCCAGGACAAGTGTGATACACAGAGAGGGAACAAAATCATTAATTCAGGCAGTTCATGTGTTTCAGGGTGGCTATCTAAACTGCTCTGTGTGTATTACAGCTCACCAGGTGAACAGCACCATGCCAATGTCCAGGCTGGCCCCTGCTGCTGTAGTGCTCTGTGAGAGCTTGCCAGCTTTCTTAGAGTCAATACAATTGGGAAGAAGGTAGATCAGGGAAAGAGACACAGTGCAGGACAGTAAAGGGAAACTGAATTAAGCACAAAAGAGACATTTAAATTAGAATGTCCTGATGCATGTTCCACACACATTGTTAATACATTCAGGCAGCACTTCGATATTTTGGATTTTCTCAGTTTCAGCTCTGTTCTGCCTTACCTATCCACGTGCCTCTTGGGCTTTTTTGTATCTTTGCAATAAACTACTCTGCCCTGTCTCATCCACATCAGCTGTACAGATCATCACAGGTGGTGGGAACATGGTATTCTTTGAGCTCTGCTGCCCAGAGCATCACCAGAGAGTTGCCTCATTTCAGGCTTGTACTCATATGGAACATCTTTAATTAATAATAAGCAGTGGACAAAAAAACCAAACAACCTGAAGAAAGTACTAAAAAGCAGAGATCCGAGACCCTCATATGCAAGCATTTTAGAAACCTAGTGTATCTAAGCACTATTAGTCAAATAATTACAAGAGGAGTCAGGAGCGGGGAGGTCGTGGGGAAAAAGGTCTATAAAATATTGCATAACAAAATGGAAAGCAACCAGAATTCTGGTATTTTTATCCAGGCACTCTCCGTTAGGAGAAATATCTCCATATCTCTTTGAAACTGTTCCACAGACAGGGTTGCTGTGGGGAGAGAAACAAAAACAAAAACAAATAACCAAACAAAAACCCCAAACAAACAAACAAAACACTGCCACACTCTGATTTATTGGAATCTTTTGCATGAGGTAACTCAGGTGGGGAATTTAATTTCCTTGCACAGGACAGTCGGTTTCTGTCCAGATGGCAACAAGAGCCTCTGTTGCAAGGGTCTTTGCAATGGTGTCTTCAGCTACATCAAATGGGACTCTCTGAACTCTTGTTCTGCTGAATTCTTGTAATCCAGCTGGTCCTAAGTGCTGGCTACATACTGTGATCCTTTGGCAGTGATCACTTTAAACCGCACACAAAGCATCTCTTAGCTGTCTTAACAGGCATCAAAATACTGTTTTGTGTGACCATTTCTGCATCTGCAAGAGCAGTTTCCACAGACTACCTACCAGTGTGCAGCTGAATCCATTCTACATTCCAGGTCTTGGGGGAGCCCACCAGCATGCCCTGTTCTCTGCTTACAATGTTTACCAGCACATTTAAGCATATACATAGTTCCTATCAGATGGCCTATACACAGCAGGGGGTCCTTGGGGGAATCTGCAGAACTGTCCAAAATTACCACCTATACAGCTCCTGTAAAGAATAAAGCAAATACATTTTTGTGGAGGCAGCTGGGAGTTCACTTACTTCCTCACAGGTCAGCGCATTGTCTCATCTATGCAAGGTCTAGCTGGGAAAGTCCTGGATCACCAAGGCAATTAATTACTAAGTTGATAGGATGTGTATACAGGCTTCATCTGATACCCAGCTATACCACTAATGTCACTGTAATTCCATTCTTATATCAAAATTGTAACTGAAATTCCACAGCTTTCACTACACCTGCAGTATCTATTTTTATTTTATTTTAATAAAGATGTTTGTGCTTGAACACTTTATAAACCTCGATTTTACTTGGAGAATGGGTGTCTCTTGAGTGTCTCACCATGGTAGTGGGCCTGTTTTCTTGATCCTGGCCATGTTACAGTATTTCTTGACGGTGGCCTCCTCTCTCCTTTATGACTCTTCTCCTTTCACTTTCTGGTTCTTTGTGTCCAGGTTCTCTCACCTACCTGTCATAACTGCCATTTCATTATCATCTCATGTGCCAGTTATTCTGTCTTCTTACCTGTAAAAACTGCTCCTCTCATAAATGTCCTTAAGAGTCATTCTTCCTGTCATCTTCTCCAAGGCTTTGGTATGCCATTTCTCAGGCATCCTCCCATTGTCTGTCCACCCTTCTATCCTCTGGTCCTGCTTGATTTTCTTCGGAGTGGCTGCTTTCCTCCTGCTACCTGTGGAGCAGACACTAACAGATGTGGAAGGATCTGACTATGTTGCCATGCTAGAGTTGTAGCTGGATTTCAAGACAGAACACTGAAAATGTGGAGGATCTTCCTTATGCTTCTTCATGGAGCTCTGATGGAGGGCTGAAGACACCAGCAAGTGAGGCTACACTGGCTTTCCCCATTTTCTTTCTAGTTTAGAACAATGGACATCAGTAAGCCAAGCTAAACTAGAACAATGTCAGGTAGATTCAAACCTCCTCCCGGTACATGATTTCTGTAGATGGTCTTTTATTAGGCACACTTTTCCTGCTTTCAAAAGAAATGTGGAAAGGAAAAGTTTTCATGGCAATGTATACTCATACCTGTGAGGTTATCCTTACACTTCTTGCTGATATTAATAAAAGTTGTATGACCAAATTTCTGTACAATATTTAAACCTCTTATTATCTAAACTACCTATGAATCCTGACTTTGGCCTGTGTTTAGCTCCTATGCATGTAAGCAATTCAGCACTTTGTGGCATTTCAGAACCTTATGTAAATTAAAAATATCAAGAAGATTTGGAGGAGAGGGTCAAGTTTTTTTCATTGGTTATAAGTGAATGCTAGGATATCATGCCAAGCTAAGTATAATTATCTGCTGTAATTAATTCTAGGCTACTACTCAAACATGCAAAAGCTACATGGTAAGCAGTCACAGGACTGAATGTGCACGTTACATCCTGTTTTGACGGCACATTGAATACATACGACTAATGTGATCCAAGTACTTGCATTTAAATTTCAAATGTTTTTTTGAAATAGAGGGTTAGTCCATTCACTAGAAAAAACCCACAATATTAAAAAAAAACAAAAAACAAAATCAAACAACCCAAAACCAAAATCAAACAACCCAAAACCAAAACAACATCAACAAAATTCAAGAAAACTGTTTTCTGCCCTTCTGCCAAGAGTTTCAAGTGACTGACATTTTATTAATGGGATTTTTCTCATAAATAAACATGGTAGTAGTCACACATTGTTATTCAGATTTAATCAGAAGGAATCAAAATAATTGTGCAAAGGCTAAGGCACTTCTGGAAAATTACCAGGTATTAGATGTTTTGTAAACTGTTTTAATATTGAACACTTAAGCACTGGAAAGACAGAGGCAGGAGAAAATTTTAAATTTCCAGGGGACTCTGAGGTGAGCAATATGGCAACTGTGGGAAAAAAGTGGAGCATGGGGGAAAAGGCTTAGAAAACAAAAAAAATTTAAAAACCAAATGTTTTGCAAAGGAAGAAAGAGTATGGGATGGCCCAGTGCTCACAGAAGCCTGCTGGATTGCAGGTTGACCAGCAAGTTGCAAACCTGGCCCAGACAAAGGAGGCAGATGGGGGAGATGAGACATGGGTCAAACAGTGGCAGAGAAAAGAGCTTAGGAAAGCTGTCGGCTCCATAAAGCCTTCCAGTGTCCCTTCTGGGTTAAGGATAGCTCTGATTTTTGCCTTTGGAGTAGTTCTTGGGAACGGATAGATTAAAAAATCCTTCTATATAAATTAATTAAGAAAGTTTTCTTCCTTATGTGCATTTGTGTACTTTTTTATTAGTTTGGTTTGTAGGGTTGGGAGTCCCTTTGGTCCCAAGGATTCACTTCTAACTTAAGTGGATATCAAATTGCAGAAATCTTTCCATGTCTTGCTTCTTTTTTAGCCTGGTTATTTCCAAACATGGTTGTCTGTTTTGGTACTAGGTTAATGACATGACCGAAGTGACTGTTTCCAGCTGAATAATGTTCAGAGGAAAATAATAGTTAGACATGGAGCAGTATATTATTCCTTCCCAATGGCTGAATATATAGGGGATTTCTAAAATAATAATACTCTCAAACTTTGTCCATTTTTTGATTAAATGGTTTTAAACTATAGTTTGTCTATGGGAATGTTTTTGGGGCAGTCTTGATTTTATCTGGCTGGGTATAAAGCAAATAGCACTAGTGTACTTACTCTGATTATGTTACAATTTTGACTGCCCTTCTAATATCACTCTTTTATACATGTGCTCTCCCATGTTTGGTTGCTGCGTGTCTCTCCACTCTTTCTTGCCCAAAAGAATATGCATTCAACATAAACATGTTGTTTATTTTCTTAGGTTTTGAATTTTTTGAAACAAGTGCCAAGGACAACATTAACGTCAAGCAGACATTTGAGCGACTTGTGGATATCATCTGTGACAAGATGTCAGAAAGTCTGGAGACAGATCCCACCACTGCAGCCAACAAGCAGAACACACAGTTAAAGGACACCCCACCTCCACAGCAGCCCAACTGCGGCTGCTAATGCAGCTATCAGCAAAGGCAGTTCCAGTGTGCTCTGTTGCCAACAGAGTATTTAGTAATGGTCTGTATGCCTTTATTTATACTGTTTTATTCATTCATTTGGGAGAAAAGTCTTTTATTTTACATCAGCAGCTGGTTGACTATGCGTCTGGAGATGGAGAGGTTATTAGTTTGAAAGGACGATTCATTTTTTAGCATCTGGCTTCTGCATGCTGGATGGCTATTAGTTTCTCTTTTCTTTTTTTTATTTTACATTATACTTACTTCAGCTGGTGCCATGTCCAGGACCACATTTGCTTAGAATTGACTCTTGCTTCATCAGTTTCAAATTACATAGTTGAATCCTTAGGGTAGTGGCCAAGTTGTTTTAGAATAAGCTTCCTAGTGCTACTTACATTTTCTCTGACTAAAAATCAGTTTAGAAATATTTCTCCAGTGAGCCAACCTCTCATTCTGTCCAGATAATTTGTGTAAGTGACACTTCCAGAAGCATATTGCCTTGGCAAATTGACACTCATGTTACACATCATGGCTGACTGAAAATTGCAGAAGTTAGAAAGAGGCTAGTTCCTGGGCGCAAAGCCACCAAACTTCCTTCTGAGTTTCCAATGTGGGTATTTTGTGCAAACCCTCAGAGATACTGGGTACTTCATCCTCTTTGGATAGCTAGTATGTTTACATTTCTGTGGGAGCTCCATGTCTACCTAATACCTTTCTGAAACTGGACTTAATTTCTCATTCCATCCTGGTAGTACCTAACCCAGTAGTGCAGGGCTGAACAGTTATTCTCATTCCTACTTACATGAGACATTAAACACACAGTTCTGCATTATCCCTGACAGAGCCAAATCCATTATGCTCAGTTGTTCATAGCCATGTGTTGTCATGTTGCTGTCAAACCTGCATACTTAATTTTGCAGGAATTCCATCTCCCATTCAGTCACTGAGACAACCATCATCCCACCAGCGATGGTATTTTTACTCAGACGTAAGGCAGAAATGCTGCTGGTGCCAGTGAACTGAAGTTTGACCTCATTTTTTCTTTTGAAAAGACAATCAGAAGGCCATCAGATTTTATTTAAACTTTAGGAGTAATAAAAAATTGTCAACATTTCTAGTATTAGGCTGAACACATTCATGAGATCAGCAAAAGGCTGTGAAGATAGCAAAATAAAGTACACCAATTCTTTTTTTAATAAAGTGTTAAATATTTTGTAGTTTGTAAAAGCACTCTTCTAGTAATTGGTGGCAGTTTCTTACATCTGTGCCCTGAAGTACTTCGTACAACTGCTTCCCTTGCATCACAGTGACATTTTTTAACTAAATGGAATAATTTAAGAAGCATTAACTGTTTTACTCTTCCAATTAGAATTTAGGACAAGGCTGACATTTCTTAAACTGTCTGCACCGGGAAAATTCAGAAGACAAATAAAGCGAAGGTACTGCTAACTGCTCACAACTGCAAAAAAGTCCCTCTATACACATTACTTTTTTTTGAAGGTAATTCATAGAATTATAGAATGCCAGGTTGGAAGGGACCTCAAGAATCATCTGGTCCAACTTTTCTAGGTTTTACTGTAGTTTATATGAGGTGGCTCAGCACCCTGTCAAGCTGAGACTTAAAACTGTCCAATGTGGGGCAATCTACCACTTCCCTTGGGAGACTATTCCAATGTTAGATTGTCCTCATGGTGAAAAATTTACCTCTTGTGTCCAATTAGAATCTCCCCAGGAGCAACTTGTGCCCATTACCCCTTGTCTTTTCCATGTGGCTCCTTGTAAACAGGGTGTTTCCATCTTCTTGGTAGCCACCCTTTAAGTATTGGAACATGGTAATGCGGTAATTCATATAAGTCCTGAAACACACAAAGATTAAATGATCACTTTTTTTTTTTTTTTCTAATTCAATAACCTACATACACTTTGGCACAGTAAAAATTACTTCCAAACAAGGCATATAGACACATGTAAAATAGATATGCCATCAGAGTGCTACATTGGCTGCCTAACTGTAACAAATAATGCTCTCTCTGCAGTCTGGAGTTCTAAACCATGTTTGTCCTGTAAGCTAGTTTACTTAAGCACTTGTTTTCCTAGTAGACATGGGGACTGAACTGCAGTTGTTTACTTCCATTAAGAGAAAGCACTGTCCTTTGGGGCTGACGAGCAGCCAGGTGGAAGAGTCACATGCTATCCCAACCATAAACCTGCCTCTCTCCAGGGATGCTGCTTTTCTCTCCCCATCGAAAGCAGCATGTTGGTAGCTGTCCTAAGAGACTTTCTTTACCCACTAGGTAACAGCTGTTTTGGAAAAAGGAGTCGTAAGAGGCTGAGGAAATTTTGCATGAGCTGATGAGCAGTTTTCCATCCTTTTCTTGCTATGTCCAGTTATTCCTGCTGGAGAAAAAGGAGCAGGGAAGCCTTAAGACAGCCTTCAGCCTCAGCTCTCAAGGTCCTGTAGAAAAGTTTTAGATTGTATTATTTGAGCCATTTCAGGCAAGGAATGGAGAGAGAAGGACATGGTCACATCTGCGTTTGGGCTGATCCTGGATCATGCAGCATGGCTACATGTGCAAGCACTGAGCTTTGCTCTGTGATGCTTGCTGCAAAATGGTCATCTCCTGTGCATGTTGTAACAAGGAAAAAAGACTCCAAGATGCCCCTTGATACAGCCACACCTTGCTTGTACTCCACTGCAGTGAATTCCAATTAATTCTGTCTCTTTCTGGCCATATAGAGTATAATCAGTGGTGGCAATGCATTATTAGCTATTTATTTATTTATTTATTTTAATCAAATGGTAGATAAATAGTTCTTTACTTAAAGAGGATTAATTAATTGCTTCTCTTTTTGCGTCAAGAGTCTGAGCAGTAGAGTAACAGCAAAATCAAAGAGGGAGAATCTCACCTTCACATTTCTGAGGTAAATAACCTCCCAAGTCTCCAACTTGTCTGACCTTCTGCTGGTGAGGATGGGGGAAGCAGCTGCCAGAGTAACATTGCTCATTGGACTAGCAGCCATGTGTCATGAGGAAAAGCTTATCTGAACTACAGCAGCAGAATAAGTCACTATTTAAAAACTCCTGGGATCTTTGTATTGACACGCAGACATTGTCATAGAGTTCAGAATTAGTCAGATTATTTTTTAAAGTGTTCACATCAAATCTTTGGAGGTTTTCAATCCCAGACTGGCTAAAGCCTAAAGCAGACTGCTTGGACCCCTCAGCTGACACTGCTTTGAGAAGAAGGCTGGGATGGATGACCTGCTGATGTCCCATCAAACCCAGTTTATCCTGTCATCCCTTCCTCTAAAGCTGAAAACACATGGAAGTTCAAGTAGACCTTTTCTTAACAATTAGGGTTACCTACTGCTGGAAAAGCAGGCTTTGGTTTTCCACTACAGGTGGACTTTTGCAGCTACTTGTTTCACAGAAATATTGAGTTTTCTGCTATAAAGTGTGCTCAGATTTAGATCACGAGCATCATGATCTCAGCACCTCTCTTAACAGAAAGCTGGCTATTGTAGAGAAACACAAAAGACAGAAGGGCATTTGGAAAATAGCTTATTATCCTTTCCCCAAATAGTCTAAAAATTTCGTTTGAAATCTGGGGGAATTAGCAGGATTGGGGTTTTCATTCTATTTGCAATTATGACTTGGCCTGTTCACAGGGCAAGATATCTAAAAGCAGCCTGTGTCAACCTAACTCAATTACTCCAGTCTAGTTTGGCTCCTTTTAACTTATGTGATAGTACTGCAGTTTTCTTAAATTGAAGTAGAGTTAGGCAGAACATCTTTAGAAATCTCATCCCAACCTGATCAAGGGTCAAAATTTAAAGAATCAATGGCTTGTTCTTCACACAGATCCAACAGGCATGGATTAAGAGTTGCTGAAGGAGACAAACAGGATTTGGTTAGATCTATGCACTAGTGTAGCACAGTTTCATCAGGAGAAAGTACCAGGCTAAAAAAAGTTTTATTTTGGTGATGGAAGAGGGCTGAATCATTAAACTGAAACCTGGGATAAGAGATCCAAAATTATTTTCATCACAATTCTTGGTGAAAAAGTACTCACCTATTTTGCACATAATCGTTGTCACTCCAGCCACAGAAATAGGACTGAGTGTCATGGAGCCTCACTGTTCCAGCCACAGATAACCCCTTCAGCTGACATTTAGGCCACTTGGTGAGATACAGCAGTTTACATGCAGAATATGTTAAATTTCTGAGACATTAGATGCCTTTGGGCAGAGGGTCCTGAGCTCCGTAGTACCAGCTGAACTAATACCACACAATCCATTGTCCAAGTTAAGAGTACACTAAGGCTTTTAGAAGCAGGCTAATCCTGTGCATGGGTAATGATGAACCAGCCTTATCATGCTCTGACAGGGTCTTGCTGGCTGCGTGATCAAACCATTGCTCAGAAATTGCCTTTGGAGCACACAAGAGCACAGAGTGTGACTGGTTCCTGTAGTGTCTCCTGACACCAACCTGCCAAACAGCTAGCAAGACCTGCTGGGTGGAACCTTCAGATGCATGTTTTTGATTCTGATGAGAGTTCATGTTCACAAGCATTCAGGTCCTTATAGTGCAACTAACTTAATATGGTATATTTTTGTTGTTGTTATTGTTTAGGTTTTTTAGATCTGTTTGTTTGGTGTTTGAAAAAAGTATGAGCTAGCCTGATTTTCTGTCAAAAAAATACTTTCTCTCTGAACAGCTGTGTACGTGACTGTTACCTGGAACTGTTTGTTCCTTTGTGCTGATATTTAATGTAATGCCTAGAGAAACTACCTGAACAACTACATCTATGTGGCCTTTCCAGAGTCTGAAAGACTAACTTTTCTTCCCAGTCTGCCCAGCTCTGTATATTCAGCTGTATCACCTGCACCTTCGTATTTTAGGAATTAAATGCTATTTCAGGGTGCATAAAATCTGCTGGAGCTTGAGCCTAACTTTGGGGATCCTTTGAGTGTAACTGTAATTTTCTAGGAAAAAAGTGGTGGTACAAATTCTTTATCTGATTATGATGCCTTTGTTTGTTCACTAGCAGACCAATTATGCTGCACTTGCATCCCAAAAGAAGCCTCACCACCACAAATTCCTCACCACCCGCAACTACTCTTTTCTATACTTGTCAGAGGCAAGTTTTATTACTTGCATTTTTAAGGGGATCAACTAAATTACTGTTCTGCTGACGGACAGATTCCTCCTTGGCCTGTTTCATATAGACAGACACACAGTATATGAGCCTCGTTCTCCTTTAGGATGATAGATTTAGTGATGTGAGACCATGAGTATGTATATCCTCATAAATAAACCCTCAAGGGGTGTAAAGCAACATGTCTTCACTTATGTCAACATGGGAGTGATGTGTTGATTTACACCATTTAATCTATACACAGTCTCTTCAGTGCTCTCTGACTCCAAATTCCCTAAGGTTCATCATTTGTCAAGTCTCCTGTAAAGCAGCAACTCATTTCAATTATTTGCATTTTTGTTACCAGTTTTCTTTATTAAGGGGTAAATGTAGTTCACCTTTGCAATTTAGGCTTTTCTTCTCCTTTTGTTTTTCTTTTTTTCCCACTTTATCAATGAATGTTCACTGAAGTGGAAATGGTAACTACACACATATAGTATACACACATATAGAACTGCACATCTTTGATGCTCATTCAATTCCCACTCTTACTTGTTCATGTTCAGTGCAGCCTTCCCTAAACACCACAGTGGAGTTTATCCATTAATTCTCATAATCACCAGAAATCAGCTGGGTTACATTTGCAGACCATAGGTTTATTATCCATGGTTCCAGCAGATGCAGATGGCTTGTCATGTATAGAATAAGGTACCTGGTTTGGGGGAAGCAGAAGTTCTAATCTCCCACTAACTTCAGGATCACACATAACATGCAGAAATGAAAGCTAGAGATTGCTTACCACTTCTGGCGATAAATTTCCTTGAGTAATTCTGACATGTACCTGCAACTAGTGTTGAATTAAATGTTTGTGTTGTAACTCCTGTTTAATATTTTGTCAGTAATGTCAGATGTGTTGTGGCTCAG
Source organism: Hemiprocne comata (assembly GCA_020745705.1). NCBI lineage: Eukaryota > Metazoa > Chordata > Aves > Apodiformes > Apodidae > Hemiprocne > Hemiprocne comata. Next base: position 15,708,621 of record CM036616.1, on the reverse strand, counting down.
TTGGACTGTCAGAATGTGTAACCTATATACTAGTGTTTGTGGAATTCAAATGTCTTAAATGTAGCATGAAAATATGTTATAAAAATATATACGTTTTCTATTTTTTAATACCTCAAAACTGAGGAACCATGGGCCAATAAGTGCAATATTTAATTATTTACTCAGTGTATATAAACTTGTGTGAAAGAGAGAGGTGTCACGTATGTGTGATAAGCTGTTGATGATGCCTGTGTGGCTTAAGATTTCCAGTAGATGTATGTGTCTTGTAGTAAAATTTATATAGTTAACACTTTATCATTGTAGTGTAAGAACACTCTATTCTTAAGTCATTTAAACTATTTTTCATATATGAAACAATGGTAAAAGATATTTGTGTGTTTACTGCAAGTGCATGTCAATTTTACTTTCAGAGTTGTGAGTGTCCTTTTTGAAAATTATCGTGTTACACCAACATCAGTAGGACAGCACTTTCGGTCAGAAGATGCTTATAATAATTTCTAAACTATCTGCCTATATTTTTAAAGCATGCTCTCTAGAAGCATTAAAAGAACCTCTTAGAGCTCAGCAGTTATGGTGAGTTATTTATTCTTATAGAATCAGTTACATGCTCTGTCTGCCTGTATTGCACACTATCATGTGGACATGGTTTTTTTAAGTTAACTCATAATTCTTACCTGAAATATTAAATAGGAGTACCCAGATGACTCAGCAAACTTCAGTTGGTGTCCTGAGTTAACATATTGGGGAACAGCTTGAAGGTCTCAGTCAAAATGGTCCAGCTCAGTGGATGGTGACCTTAATTAGTCATTTCTAGCAATTAAGTTTCTTAACTATTCTACATCTTAAGGATGGAGGACACATTCTTAATTATATTGACCCATACTCTTCACTCAAACAGTTGCATGGCCCTTAATGTTGAACAACTCCACTGTTAGCAGTAAAGCTGAGGTATACATGGAAAAAAATACAGCCCAGAATCTAATAATGAAAATAAAAGGAGACATCTGATAAGTTATTTTTAATTTACTGTTAACCTTTCATATTTCTAACAGTTCTCTAAGCACTCCATCCGTAAGCAAGACTGTCACTATTCAGCAAAACCCTTGGGTACATTTGGAACCTTAAACCCTGAATCACTGATCTGCCATGGGTTCCCAGATGTGGCCACAGACTCTACAATGTAGATCATTCTGTTAGTTCTTGCTGCATCTCTGGTTTCAAAGGAATGCGCCCCATCTAGCTTGGCAATTTTCTAAACAGAGATGGGCCATTAAGCCTGGGGCAAGGCGAGTAACTGGTTTTGCTGAACAATTTTCATAACAAATTATTTTCATTAGTACCACATTAACAGGTACATGCACAGAATTTTAGTTTGACCTGATGCATTTTTGTGACAATGTACGAGGTTGATTTCGGTTTGTTTTTTTTTTAAACCAGTTCAATCAGAAAAAAAAACAACAAACTCCAAGACCTACTGGAAACCAGTATCATAGGTTTCCTTTCCTAGGTCATCAAATAGTTTCTCAGAGAAAGTGAATTAGCCAGATGGCATTAAGTAGCCAGATAGTTCTTGCAATGACCTGAGCAGCCCTTACAATTCTTGCTGTGCTTATGCTTTCTGCCATGAAAATCTCTGCAAGAGTGAAATGAAACTGTACATGGAGAGAAATCTGGAATTCCTTATTAAAGAAGAAAATTCTCAATATCTTTGTAGCTGAGCAGAAGACAAAGTAACAGTTATAAAATGAGGTATGACTTAAATACAGATATACAGACTGCTACAGGACTGAGGATGCTTTACTTAAGCTTTTATTGCTAAGTGACCTGACTACTCAAGGGCTGGCAGATAATTTTGCCTAGCACTTTTGTTATTCCTCGTAGACATGTGATTATGTACACAAAGATAATGTAGCTGTTCTGACTCCCTCAAGCTAACTTGCTTCCTGAATTGTTCTTGAAGAAGAGTGGAAGTATTTGTTTAGGATACAGTTGTGAGGGGGTGAGACTCAATCTGTACCTCCTCCCTCAACTCTGACTGCAATGTAGTTACTGTGGTTCTAAAAAACATATTAGTTTAAAATGCTGCTCGGAGACAATTTTTGTGAATCTTCTGTACACAGCCACAGGAGCTCTTGTCTGAATGTGAAGTATACCTTTTAGCCACGTGCAGGGTTTTAATTCTATGCTGACGTAGAGACCATGTGTATTCCTTTGGAGATCCTGTTTGTATGTGACTTCTGTATACCAAGTGGATTTTGTTTGTTTAATTTTTTGTTGCAAGTTTATTTTTTTTTCCTTTTGCAATTTCAATAAATATTCAAGAGACTATATTAATTAATATCTCAGTTGTGGTGACATGGTCTTACTCTCCTCCTCCCTCTGTTTATTTCCTCTCACTTACTAAAACTGGGAAAGAATTACTTCAATTTTGACAAAATAATAGACTATATTAATTAATATCTCAGTTGTGGTGACATGGTCTTACTCTCCTCCTCCCTCTGTTTATTTCCTCTCACTTATTAAAACTGGGAAAGAATTACTTCAATTTTGACAAAATAATAGACAATTACGCCACATCTGCACTAATTAATTTTATTACTATACTCACACTAGCACTGGTCAATTGCAGTTCTGTCTGAATCCCACAGAATTCCCAGGAGTCTGCAGGAGAAAAGATTAGATATTTACCTACAAAAAGCACAGTGTTGTCTCAGCCTATACAACAACCCTTTCAAATGGGCAAAGTTTTTTCTTTTGATTTTTCACTTCAGAAACTCTTAAACAGTATCTGTGCCTTTTGGATGCTGTTATTAGTTGGCCATGTAATCTTGGCCCAAATAAGCCATCTCAATTTTGGTGAGTGGTATTTCACACAAATTATGATCTATTGCTGTCCAGGTATTGCTCTTTTCTAGACACACACACTGCCTTTTGCCAGTTTGAATCCTACTGTTATTCCTGAATTTATCTTCCCTCCACATAAGTCTTAACCTTCAACTGATCTGTTGTACAGGTCACAGTCTCCTCTGTGGCCCCCAGCTCCTGATTGCGTGAGTTCTGCAAATCTGATCAGCACAGGTTCCCTCTAGTTGTTCTACTGTGCTTCAACCAAAGTGCCCCAGGTTTTCTAGTATATTTACATCTCATCTGCAGAGTAATTATGGAATGACTAATGCCTAGTTCTCACTCAACACCAAATGCTTGTTTTTATAAGATCCAGTATGGCTAAGCAGGTTTCTTTTGAGGGTCTATCTGTGCAGTTCAGTGCCCTCTTGAACTGTTAAGTGAAAAACAAAGATGCCTTCAAAAAATCTTATTAAGTGCCTGCTATACCTGTGTGGTTTTGTGCAGCCAAGCAAGATCCTGAAGAATTAATCTATAAATGAGAAGACTTACAGCTTAACTGGTTGACATCAGGAAAAGATGTGCTTTCAGCCAAGGTGAACTCACATCATCAGTGGCAGGCACAGTTGATGGTAAGATGGTGTGAGGTCCTGTCCTCTGTGATGTCCTAGACAGCAGGTCTGCCTAGGGTCTGGTCCCAGTGCTTCACCATGGTTTTAGAAGATGAAGGTGCCGGAAGAGTGGCAGGATGAGGAGGCATTTCACCCCAATGAGTGACTGAGCCCGATAGTGCAACCCACTTCAGTGGAACAGAAAATGAGACCAGAGACCATTCCAAGCACTGAAAAAAGTTGTAGGAGTGTCAAAGCCAATGCAAAATCCCTGCTGTTAGAAAGATCTTCTTGGTTAGAAAACATCTTCTTGGTGAGTTAGAAACTTCAATATTACACTCCTCAATTCCTAACCGTTGCCCAAGGGAGGGCATCTGGGACCTACCCTAAGCAGGGACATGCTCTCCTGAGGAGATACTACCATTTCCTCATGTCTAAGCACATGCGAAGAGTGACCTTGGGCAGGCAAATTATCATCCCTAATGATGCAATGCAGCTAGCCCAATACAAGTCTGCCAGGCATGGACATAAGCATGCTCACAGCTCTGTGGCCCATGCTGGGTTTCCTGAGCTCCAGGAAGTGTGTACACATTTGTTTCAAACCAAGGCCTGTGGCTGGAAAATAAGTCTATGAAGAGCTGTATAACATCTGGGGATGCCACATAGGATGTCTGCCTTCTATCAGCCTCTTAAAGTTTCAAAGTTTAAATACAGTATTAGGAATATAACACCAGGCAGACATTTTTTACAACTGTGCCCTGCTTTTCTTTCAAGAAGACGTACCCAAGAGCAAAGCTGGCACAGCATGTCTTCAATTTTACTGTTACCTTTAAAACTCAACAAAGCAGCAAAAAGCTTAGCTCCTGACCCCAATACTACCAGATCCTTTGCAGGTCAGCAACATGATGGGTGCAGCTTGTGCTGCTCCACACACCACAAGCCAGTCTTGCCCTGCAGCAGCGAGGCAGCCACCAGCCCAGGCAACACCTGATGGGTGTCTCAGGTGGAACTTGCCTCTGGGCCATCTCTTTTATTTCTGTTGGGAAACAACATCAGAAATTGTGGACAAAATAAAGCCCATTTCAAATGGCAATTTCTTCAGCAATTAACAATAGGAAGATAAGTTTTCTAATGTCTTCTTGGTGTGATGGCACATAACCATCCACATACCACCTAGTAAACAGAACACTAATGTTTTACATTCTGACTAAAGTCAACACACAACAAATGTACTTTGCATCTATGCAGGATAGAAACATCTGCCCTAGCATTACGGACAAGCTGGATAAACAGCCTCCTTTAACCTCACCGGGAATGTGGACCATGTATCCGGACAGAAGCACTTCATGGCCATTTCAAGCCTTCAGAAGGTCACTTAATCCAGGATATGCATGAGATTTCAGACACAGCCTTCCATTTCATGATTCCTCCCCTTCTGGTAAATAGGCTGGCTGCTATCTGCTGTTATTATACGAGTGCTTTCCATATCATGGTATTAGGGACATAAACACCCTGCCCTGGCATAAGAGTTTCAGTTTGCAAATGACTTAATTTCCCTTCTGTATGTGACTCCCATTTTTATTCCACTAATTACTTTCCTGAAATATAACAATAGAGATTCCTAAAATATAAGAGTAAGGATTTTTTCCTATCACATTAGCAAATAATTGCTTCACTATTACATTTCAGGCAGAGCCAGGAAGACAACTCACTGCGTTGCTAAGCGTTCTCTTGCACTACCCAGCTCATCTAGAGGAAATCTATGCCTGCACAGCCCCATAATGCAAAAATCTTTAACTCCACGTGCATGGTGCCTGGCAATTGCTACCAAAGTGAAACAGAGAAACCACAGAACTACATTTTGGAGATGTGCTGGCAACAGGTGTTTCCCCTACATTGAGTTCATTGGTGGGCTAGCCTCAGGAGCTGGGGTCAGTGGCCTTGGCATCTCAGTGCTAGGCAAACAGATGCTGTCTCTCCCATTCACCACCAAAGAGAAAACTGTGACCTTTTATTGCTGGGATTCTAGGAAGTGAGTCTTAAGTTTTTTAATATAAGGTCCCATAACTAGAAGAGCCATTCACCATACCAGGAAAGGTGCAGATAAATGCTGCACTCAAATAATAAGCCACAGCATATGCACATAATGATGATGATGAGAGACAGAACACAGCAGGAAAAGGCAGCTGGGCCTGGATGGTTTTGAAAACCACAGTTACTGTGCAAAGCCACTTCCAAGTATGAGGAATGGAAACTATGATCTTGTGGGCAGCCTCTTTCCTGGTCATCTGTTTGCCTTCAGCCATCCTTCAAAACCCATCCACGAGGTTTCTGAGCACTGCATTTGCTTGGAATGTGCTGCTCCAGCCCAACAAGTGGGGAATCACATCTCATAGCGCTAAATACGGGGAAAGGGAAAGAGGGGGGGCAGAGGAGAACTGCACAAGTTCTTGCTGTAAAAGTAACACTCTTCAGGAATAAGAGTAAAGTTAGTAAATCAGGAATAACCTAGGCCCCATGTCCATTTTAGAGGTCCCAGGGCTTCTGGTAAGTCAGAGCCCTGATGTGTGTAGTTGGTAAAGCTTTCCATGGGTCTTACACCCTGGGTTAGGCATGCCTGGGTACAGAGGTCACACAGGGTGCTTACTAGGACTTGCTGCTGCAGCCCCACGCTGCTGTGATCAGCATGGCCAGTCCTCAAATTAGTTGGGTTATTTCAGCATGACATTGAAATGCCCTGTGCTGATGGGCTCATCTAAAGTCCTGCTTTCTTCCTTCTGCCCCAGTTTTTTTCTTTGCACTGAAATGTCTTTTAACTGACTGTCACTTCTGGTCTCACAGCAAGAACCAGTCCTTGTGTTACCCAACACCGCAGACAGGCATTACTGGCTCAAATCTCTCCCAGCTCTCTCCCAATCCCCTTTTTTTCCACAGACCCCTGGGGAAGGAGTGGCAGGTGCCTTTCTGCTGTGTGGTTTATAATGGCATTACATAGCCTTCTAATGTGTGTGTGCTGCAAACGTACCCCTGTGCATCACAGCCTCTCTGTGTGGCCTTGCAAGGCCCTGTCCTTGTCCCTGTCACCTGCCAGGCAGCAAGGGGAGACACAGCCACACAAGTGGGGAAAATTCACCTTTTTGTAGTAAATTACCTAAAAAAAAGCAGTTGAGAGGACTCTGGATCAGAAGTGACTTCCCTGACTGTGCCTGCAGGCTGAGAGGCCACTGAAGCCCTTCTCCTTCATGCTGGGGAGATCTGCTTGTCAAAGGGGTGGTTGTTATTTTTCACTTTTGTATTCGTAATGCGTATTACAGTGCTCACCAGAGCATCCACCAACCTCCGTGGATTATTTGTTGCCTACCTGATTAGAAGCCGTTTAGAAAGGGGTTGGTGCAGAAACTGACCCAATCCAAGCAATGACTTCAACCATCAAAGTTGGGATTTTTAGAAACACCACAGAGATCTATACTGGAAGAAATTAGGGAAGAGGGGCAGATGCTGAGGCGTGCATGGGGCATGCCAGAGTTCTGGGCACCAGAGCTGGTCCTGGGTACAGTCAAGAGGCAGGATAAAAAGGGGCAGCTTTAGCTCATGCAGCTGAAGCTGGGCAGCAACAGGGTCCTTGGCAGGAGAGGTGGCAGACGCACGTAGAACTGTGGTGAGAGCTGATAAGCGCCAGGATAGGAGAACGTGGACTTCAGGGAATCCATGGTAAAGGGGAGAAATTAAGCAACCTGGTGAATAGGAAGAGAAGGAGAGAGATAGAAGAGCTGGCAGAGCATCTGCTGATGGGATGCAAGAGTGGGGTCTCCTCACAGAGCTGCTGAGGAGACCTGTGCAGCTGCCAGTGGTTCTGAAGCTGTGTCACACTGAGATGTTCACAGGGGCTGGAAGGGCTGCCTTATTTTGTTCAGCAAATATACTTTGATTAACACATGACAATTTTTTGTTTGACTTAAAAACTAGGACAAAACAAGTCAAAATACTGTCATCCTTTCCAATGCTTAGCTCTGGGGAGTAAAAAATCTGAACTGCTTTCATTCAGTGAAGAAATCCTTTTCTTCAAACAGCGCTTTTTTTTTTCAGAGGATTTTGCCTTCTAAGCATTTTTAATCTGCTTCCTTAGCACCAGGCTGCTGCTCAGCCTGGTTGATAGATCTAGGTGCCTCATTGTGTGAAATTCACTTTTCCTATCACTTTGAGCTCTGTAATTGAATGCCAGAGCTGAACACCAGGCCAGGATGCATTTTCCACTGTAGCATTGCTCCATCATTCACCATGATGACCCACAAGGCAAGCAAGCACACAGCACAGCCCCTCGCTCAGTACAGGAGGTAGCAATGCCAAAGACCTGTTCTCCTGATTCAGAGCACGAGCTGAAGTGGGGGCTCAGTGTGCTTGCAACACACACTGCTGTGCCAGTGACCATGCACAGACACTTTGACCACCTTCCTCTGCCCTAGCCCACCGCCATGTGCAGTACTGTATCCCAGGAACGGCCCAGCTCTAAATCTAGAAGGGATGAATAGCAACTTCAGTGCTCGGGGCCAGGCTGGATGGCGCTAGGAGCAACCTGGTCTAGTGGAAGGCGTCCCTGCCCATGCAAGGGAGTGGAACCAGATGATCTTTAAGGTCCCTTCCCACCCAAAGCATTCTACGATTCTGTTTTTGACCTAGCTCTTCCCCGCTGTTTTCTTCCCGGGGCGCTGCAGAAGGAGCGACAGCTCGTGGCTGCGCTGGCAGCGGAGGCGGCAGCAGAGGGAGCGTCGAAGTCGCCGCCGCAGCCCAGAGAAGGGCAGAGCACCGCCCCCGCCCCGGTTCGGGCCCCGCCGCCACTCTCAGGAGGCAGCTGGTGTAGCTGTGCCCCTTTTACACTTTGCTCATGTTTTCGTGTGTAGTTCCCCGCAGATTGCCTTGACGTCTGTGTACAGCTCTTTCTCTTTTTTTTTTTTTCCTTTTCCAGCAGAATGGGCTGTTTCCTCCACGCCAGAAACGAGTGGCGTCTTTTGGCCACGATGTGGCGACAAGACTTTTTTTTTTAGCTCGGTGCCGTCTGCTGAATCACTTGCAGATCTCCGTATCTGCTACTTTTTACCTGAGAGGATCTAAGCGTGGGAAAGATTTCTGCTCCGCTCCAGCCCTTTCCCCTTTTCCCACGCGGCCCCATCCTGCTTCGCCCGCAGCACGCATTTTGACGGCAGCTGCTGACGCTTTTCAACTCTGTCTTTAATTACAGATTTTAATACTGTAATTCTTCTTATTTCCAAAACCATGAGTCTGACTACAGGAACACAGTGAGATGGGCGCCTGAAAGATTTATAATATATTGGCTCCATCCCTTCCATTGTCTGCTGTGTAGGATTTTTTGTCCATACTCCAAGTGCATCCAAGACGTGTATTTCGTGTGTTAAAGAGTTGCTGCTTAGGTGAAGGGAGAAAGAGCAAGAAGCAGAAATACTTCATGTTGTCAGCTGTATTTCTAAAGAAAAGTCATCAAAGATGCTCTCCCACCATCCCTCATGGGCAGCCTGGTCTCTGGCTCCCCATTCCAGCTCAGCACTACAAGTGCTCCAACAGTCCGTCACCTCCTATGTTGTCAGCCTTGCTCTGAGCACCAAGGGCTAGAAAATCCCTGGAGAATTAGTGCCAGAGACTCTTTAATACCTACCAGCTTTAAGACAGGACATTATAGTTCCACAGCCAGAAAAGCTTCAGCATCAACGAGCCTGGAGGCTTATTCAAACTTTTTTTCAGACAGGCAAGGTTGATTGTGTATTTGCCTACACTTCCAGTTGAGCTCTCAGGGCCCACCCATAAAGGCTCTCCTGTTTGGGTGCTGCAACCCAGCCAGAAGCAGGAAGTGCCGGGGCAGTGGGCTGGCTGGCAGAGAGAGCTTCGCAGCCCCAGCAGCTGCAGAGAGGAGGAAACATACAGCTTTAAAGCAGGCCCGTGATGCAGATTGTGCTGTCTGAGTGAGCAGACGTTTCACATCTTATTGTTCCCCTTGTGACCCCAAGAATAGGAGTGAGGCAGAGCTGGTTCCAGTGGGAGATAGGAAACATCTTTCCTCCCTTCCTTGTAGCCTAATGTGTCCTCTCCAGTGGAGAAAATATCCTGACATGCCATGGGAAGGGGTTTTGGCAAGACAGTAAAACAAGGAAACTCTACAGCGGATAGGATGTGCCCTTTAGCACACTACAAAGGAGCCCTTGCTACCTTTGCTGTGCCACATGGCAGGCATGTGGTGCATGGGGTTAGTCTGCAAGAATGGTGCATCCCACTGCTCATTCACATGGTATTGTTGCTATTCACACACTTTCTAGGGGTTCTCTTAAAACCCTAGCCCCAAGACTTACCCATAAAAATGCTAAAAAAATGTTCGCATTTTCCAAAACATTTATGATAGAAGTAAGCTTGCAAACCTGAATTTTAAAGGCTGCCAGACCCACTAGTGAAATAGCAGGAACACAAAATATATTTCTTTCACTTGTTGTCTAGGAGAAGCGGCCCACTCCTGGCCTGTTGTCCTTGGACATGAACAGTACAGTGCATGGGGTATGTGGAGGAGGCAGGAACAGATGGGCCCCACTGTGCACCAAGAAGAGGCTGTGGATATCTTAGTCCTCCCTGTCCTTCCATCTGCATCAAAGATGCGGGCCACCAGTTTTGGAGGCTTTGGGCTGGTATGTACATTAACTGGATGTAATTTAAAACTTTGAGAGACAGAGAGCAAAGCTGGCTGCAAATGTTCAGCTGACCTCCTCCTAAAATATCAGGAGCCTGCCCCTTCCTGTATGAGAGGATAGGCTGCTTCTCTCCTTGAATGCCCAACATCTAAAACATCACAACCTACCCATCTGCCTCTGTCAAGCCAGAAGGCAGGGTGACAAGATGCTCAGCTCGGACAGACGATGCTCCTGCCCTCACCAGGCAGCCATGTGGGTTTTCCATGGTTTCGTGGTGTCAATGGGCCAAACAGCTGGAGCACAAAGGCTCCCTTCATACAGTGCCTGGTGTTGTCCCCTTTTAACCTCTGTTGCAGACAATGCTGAAATATTTCTCAGCAGGCACACATAGGGCATGAGTCCCAGTGCTGCCTTATGACTCCAGAAAGGATGCCGACCTAGTTTCTGAAGGGTTTTGGGAGAGGAACATGTAGTCCTGCCCTTCGTGTGCCAAAGGGGCTGGGAGGGACAGCCAAGGGAAAAGGCACTGCTGATGTTGCTACCCAAAAGTACGCTGACAGAGGAGGAAGGGAGGGGAGGTTTTATGTTCCATGTAAAATCTATTAAAGCTGTGAGTTTCTCCCTCCTAGTCTTTCCCATCACTTTTCGTTTAAAGATGTGACTCCTTTTGTAATCCTTTTTTTCCCCAAGGGAGACAGCTTGGCCCAGCCCACAGCCACAGGCAGCTCTGATGATGTCTGGCTCTGCTGAAGCTCTGGTCCCAGATCTCAGCATCCGGCCTTAATATGCCTGCAGCATGCAATTAGCAAAAATAGTCTAGCTCTGATTTATATAGCGAAGGCAGTGATCACTGAGCATGAAGCATTAAAAACAGCAAAAGAAAACCCAAAATGGTGGGGAAAAACAGTAGCTCCCTTTAGGCATGAGTCTGCCATGCAGTGGCTTTTCCTGGGGAGCAATGCTGTGACCAGCCAAGGGACTTGCTGTGTCCACTTCCACCCTCTTATGTCCATCCTTTATCTTGGACATCAGGTAGTTGTAGTGCTAGTCAAGGCTTTCTCCCTGAACTGTGTCTCTGGAAGAACGAGCTGTGTTGTAAAAGGCCTGCTTCACTGGTGGGCCAAAAGTGCCATGGGAAAGCTCACTGCTGCTCCCAGCACCATCCTGGTCCTGCCTCCTCTGCAGTTTCCACCTGCTTGCAGTTTCTCAGCTTAAACTAAGCCTGATTGGCAAGGCCTGAGGAAGCAGAGCAGGGTCTCACTGCAGAGCTGAGCAGAGGAGGTCCTGGTTGTCAGGCGGAGAGAGGTGCTTGGAACAATAAAAGCAGCATGGCGGAGGCCACACACTTAGACCTTACTGAGAGATGTGCTATTGAACAGAGCCACTTACGAAGTGTCTGGGTGAAAGAAATGGCATGTGAAAATTAGGAAGTATCAGGTAGGGAGGAGGCTGTGAAAGTTTGCAGATACTGTGCAAACATAAGAAAAGCTGAAACAGAGAGCATGTGAATTGTCTCAGACCACAAAATCATTTTATTTTTCATACCAGACACCTCTGTAGTTGCTCCTTTTTGAGCCAGAGAAGATGCTGGCCCTCCTGCCCTTCTGAAAAGGGAAGCTAAGGTTTTACAGCCCAGGCAGGGCAGGGTGATAGAGGCTGCACATTGTGGTCATCCACAGTCATGTGTCCTTTACCTGCATTTGACCTTGGAAACCTGCTGGTTTGGGGCTGACTCGACAGTTCCTACAACAGAACAGGGACAACACTAAAGTTCTCATGAGGTCACTTGCTCCCTTGCTGCCTGCTGGGTGAAGGCTACCTTAATTCAGGTCCAGGAATTGCAGTGACCCAGTGGTGACTTTGCACAAAACTCTGCTGCAGGATCCAGCGATCCCAAGGAGTTGGAGGGCCATGAAAAGCTGCCGGAAATTATAACCAAATCTGCAATGGGAGAGTAATCTGCTTCTGCCTGGAATGCCTCTGCTCATGGACAGAAGACATGGGTAAAGTCATGTAAAGTCTTCAGTCAGCTGTTACTCCCAGGGAAATGCTGAGTGGAGAAGAGCCTTACAGGATGAAAGAGACATTTCCTGTCATTTTAGTGGAAAAACCCTTCTTGGACTCCTGGGTTCTCACTGTTAGCTCACCCAACTTACTTTAAAGCTAGATCACACATTGTCATATAGAGGAAAAATTATCTCACCATGAGATAATGGTGATTGCTGTGCTGAAGCCTTCCAGTTCTTGATACTCAAATAGATTGCTGCACCACACACCACTTTAAGCAGATGGTGGCTTCTCATACAGTTTAAAGTGAGCATTGTCTCACGATAACTAGGCTCATGATAACTCTCCAAATAAAAACCATTTCAAATATCTGCTTGCAATCTTTTAAATATTCTGCGATCTCTTTAATTTTCCAGTACCTAAGCTGAAGCCACTTTTTAATTTTATATTTTAGGCTTATGGAGATGGAAGCTTTACCTGTGTTCTAGCTGCTTAGTGCTTATCAGTAAATACCACTGTTGTCAGGCTTAAAACAGGAGGAACTCTTCAGTGCAAACAGCTGTATTTTTGCTATCAATTATTATGATGATTGTCTCTGGGGCAAGTTCACAGTATGTAACATTTTCACTTTTCAGAGTAGCAGAAGAGCCTCCCAGGAGAGTCAGCCTCATCTCTGCCATGCTTCTCTAGCACATCAGACACATTTCATATGGTCACAGTGGAAACAGAATTCTCCAGAAAAAGCAATTTTTAACATAGTCTAATGAATCATTTGTTAAATGCCAAGCCCTTTCCAAATTTTTTATATTGGTACATGACTTTTCAGTTCAGTTGTGGTTTCTTAAAAATATAATTCTGAGTCAGCAGAGCAACGCAAATTAAAGTCTACTGTCATTGTGTGCTAACAAAGGTTGCCTTGCCCCTGCAAAAAAAATCTACAGAAACAAAGAGAAAAGCAGCAGTATGTATGAACAGAGGTGTTCAACACAGGACGTTTTTCTAACACAGCATAGCATACCCATGAGCACATATTAAATGTGTGAAGACTGATACACTTTTCACGCTCACATTAAACAAGAATTTGTCAATAAAACTCAAAAATCACCAACTGCAAGGTTACTAGGTCACAGTGTTTTATTTCCAGAAAGGGTATTTTAGTGCTGCTTCATGTAGACTGAAGGTTAGAGTGTTGCTGGCCAGCAGGTGTGTTGGGATACCATTGTTTTAGGCTATAGTGATATAATTGTTAACCACAAAATCCTTATTCATTTAGGTGCTGAAGATTACTCTCAGCCTTCTATTTATATGCATTTAGATCTGTGGGTGTACCTCAGGTAAAGCTTTGTTTAAGATCTAGGAAACCAGGTGTGTGTAGGAGAGAGGAAAGAGGAACAAAAGCTGAGCTCTGAGGAAGAAGTGCTGCCAAAGTCTGTGCAAAAACAAAGAGGGATGGAGAGAGAGACCCTTGCAGGTGGATTTGATGTGATCAGATTTGTTTTTATCATAGAATCATAGAATGGTTAAAGTTAGAAGGGACCTTAAAGATCCTCAGGTTCCAACCTCCCTGCTATGAGCAGAGTCATCTCAACCGAGACCAGGTTGCACAAGGCTTCATCCAACCTGGCCTTCAACACTTTCAGGGAGGGGGCATCAACAACCTCCCTGGGAAACCTATTCCAGTGCTTTACTACCATCATGGTGAAGAATTTTTTCCTAATATCTAACCTAAATCTCCCCTCTTTCAGTTTAAAACCATTACCCCTTGTCCTATTGCGATCTTCTCTGAAGAAAAGCCCCTCCCCAGCTTTCCTGTAGGCCCCTTTCAAGTACTGGAAGGCCGCTATAAGGTCTCCTCAGAGCCTCCTCTTCTCCAGGCTGAACAGCCCCAACTCTCTCAGCCTGTCTTCACAGGAGAGGTGCTCCAGCCCTTTGATCATCTTTGTGGCCCTTTTGCTTGGTTTGAAGAGGAAGGAGGACTTGAGCAATACTCAGGAGTCACTTCAAGAAGGAATCTGCTTCTCACTTTGGGGCCTTTTCAGAGCCTCCAGCTGCTCCTACCTGGCTAAAGGCATTGATATCAGGCCTGCAGCTGTCCGGACAGGTGTCAGTGAACTATAATTTCATAAAAGGCAGAAGCTATTTGCAGTCTGATGTTATCTCTCTGGTCAATCACAAGCAATCATATTGGTACTACTTTTGAAAGGCCACCTTGGTGTATCAGCTCTCCACTGCCATATAGCATAGTATCAGGTACCTGCACCATCCACTTCCTTCCCCAAGTCCACTTGCACCAAAGCATGACCTGCATACACTTTGCTGTGTCCTCCTGAGCTGCATCGAGTCTTTCTAGGAACCCCTGCTGTCACCATGCTGTTACTTACTTTAGGGTCCTCAAATACACCTCTTTTACCCACAGAAATTCTCTTTCAGATGTGGGGATGCTGTTGACCATGCTCATATACTCTTTATACAAATAAACCCTGATCTAATTATGCACCATGGCAGCTGTGCTGACAGATGCATCACTCATCTTGGAAACCTGGACATTTGCACAATATAGACTAGACTTCAGGTGGGATTTCCTAGTCCTCAGTGGCACCCTTGGGGCCTTTCTCAGACACCCAGGGGCTGTTCTGTCTTGCCAGCTCCAACAGGACTTGTGCATATGAGGAAATTTCACTTTTGAAGAGAATTATTAGTAAGAGAATGAATCACGATGCAGCTGAGAAGCCTGTCAGTCAAGCTGTGGAAAAAAAAAAAAAAAAAAAAAAGTAACCTGTAGAGAAGTCTCTTCAGAAGAGACAGTTTCTTCAAAGAAAGATAAAGCACTTTGGCATAAGTGGGTAAAAGAAAAGTCTTCCAGCTACTCAAATATCATACTGGGAGATTTGGTTTTAGGCGAACACTGCTTTGAGTAAGTACGTATGATTCCAAGAGCGGAAGAGGTCAGGTTACATGATCTAATGACTGCAACTGCGTGTGGGTTGTGGGTAATTAAAAGAGGAGGGAGCTGGGTATTCTGGCTCTTCTCAGCTGAATGACTCCAAAGTTGAAATAACAAAGAATTGTGCCTCCACTTTCAGTATCTATAGCTTTTCCATCAGCAGCACTGACGGTTTCTTCCCCACTGGATAGTGTCACTGACTTTCACCAGCAGATTCAGACGTTGTCTGGTTCATATATGACACGCTAACTAGAGTTCATCTTTAAAATAGGCATGTATGAGTCACCTGCCATTCAGCTGTGGTCTCCAAAAAACACACTTTGAAGACATAAGACAAGAGTGTGAAGAAATACTCTTAAAACCCGTGAATCATTTCCCTGATGCTATCATTCTCTAGCAGTGTAAAAACGCTGTATGTTCCCAGAGGAGTGCAGCCTGGTTTATACACAACGAGCACACCTGACCATGGCTCAGGGCTATTTTATTTTCCTTCAGGATGACAATTTTGAGCAGTACCTCTGGAAGCACGAGTCGGACCTCAGGGCAAAGTGCCTAGCTTCCCACTTCTGCCTGCCAGGCTGGAAAGCCTCACATGTTTTCCTACTGTTGGAGATATCAGGGGAGGGCAGGGGAAGAAGAAAAATAACCCTCACATGCCTGAAAACATGCAATTTTGTGCCACTGTTCTCTGAAATACTTTTGGCTTTCACATTGTTTTCACATGGTGATGTGTTAGAGCACACATTTTGAGTACTTAAGAGAAAAAAATGTCATTAATTAATTTACTGCCATCAGCTTCCTGAAAGCAAGCCTTAATCAGTTTGCCATGGCAGACATTTAAATATCTCCATGTTTATAATGAGGCCTGCATAGCTTCAAATGGAAGAAAAAACATCCTTTAGGTATCTAACAGTTTCTACACATGCCCCCTGAGGTCTGCATAGCAAGATTTTTACTTTAAATTGATTGAATTAGGTTAGGATCAGGTGACACTGCCATATCATGATGCTGGTTGTGTTGGAAGGGATTCAGTAGAGGCAATGAGCTAACATAATACTTACTTTGTAAGTATTTGTAAGTTCCTTTTGTTTTCATTAGGAGCCCAAATTCCAAGGCACATTTTTGATTCCAGTTACAAGCCAGCTAGATTAAATTTACACCTGCATGGGGGATCCAGGAAGACCAGCATTCCACTTACATCCCACTTTTAAGCAGTGTTTTGATCAGCTTAGTAGTTTGTATTGATTTGGGAGTGAGAATCACACCCATCTTTGATATCAAACAGAAGCGAAGCCACTGTGCACATGGTGGTTTCCAACAGTATTCCCAGGTCACATCACAGATTCAGCCCTAACCATAGCCTCCTCAGGAACATGGTAAAGGCATCAGCTTCAGCTCCCTGTTCTGCTCCCAACATCCTAAATGAGCTGGGTGGGGGACAGGGTGCAGGGCTGGGGGCTCAAGCTTTTGCAGGTTACTGAGGAAAATTAACGTCTAGCCAGAACATCTGCTTGCTTATGCTTGTTCACAGGATTGAGCCATGCAGAGAGCAGGGACTTATGGCTATCTGTTATCCTTGTCCCTTTGCATCTTGCCCCTCACCTAAAAACTTTCAAGTGCTGTAAGAGTAAGTTGCAAAAAAACAGCTCCTGGCACAATTTTTGCTTTCATACCAAGACTTTCTCTGTGTAGCTGAATGAAAAGCCTGAGTCAAGCTGCAAGACTGCTATAGGAAGTGAATTCTCAGACTGTTATGGAAAAAGAGTTTGTGAAGTTGGACAGTGGATGTCAGTCCAGAAAGCTTTGGGAATAAGCTTTTCCCCACAGCACAAGGGAGCTGGGTCTGGCCAGCACTAAGCAGCCTGGACATGAGCAACCTATGATTAACCTCTGCCATGGTCAGACTGATGATTACCCTATGCTGCAGAAAAATTGCAGAAGGAGTTATTTTAATTTGGCCTTGGACAGGCTCGCAGAGCTCCCACTGGTTAAATGGGCATTGC
Source organism: Hemiprocne comata (assembly GCA_020745705.1). Classification (NCBI taxonomy): domain Eukaryota; kingdom Metazoa; phylum Chordata; class Aves; order Apodiformes; family Apodidae; genus Hemiprocne; species Hemiprocne comata. Next base: position 15,691,526 of record CM036616.1, on the reverse strand, counting down.
ACACACTTGCCTGAGGGCCCAGTGTGACCCACTGCAGGCTGAGTTATCCATGCTTGCCTTGCCCTGCCACTGCTGCTTCTATTCACAGGTGTTTGTACCATCAAATGTCAGAGCAAGAAAGCAGAAACCAAATGCTAACCTTATATTTCCTCCCTATAAAAACTCATTATTTCGCAAGACTCCCTTCACCTGCCCATCTTGTCAAGCTATGTGTATCTGCCCAGAGAAACAGGTGAGAAAAGAAGGTGGGAGGTATCAGTCGTTGCTTTACTTGATTTGGCACTAGTATGTCACTAGCATATCAGGGCACTCATCAGAGGCAGTGTGTCTGTGCTTTTGTATATGCCTGGCTTAGGTAGCATATGCAGTCATTGTTACTCAAGTGAAATGGGGGACTTGTCATGGCTGAATCCACCGGGGGTTGGCTGTCAGCGTGGGATCCCCACCGCTTGGCGTGCAGACTGCTTCCCTTGCTTATTGAAATGTATTTTCTACAAGGCACTCAGCATCTAAAGAGTTGTGCTTGCTGCCGCAGCTGGGTACAGAGCAGAGAGGCAGTTCCCTGATATGGTTGGGTTCTAAGGCATGGCCTACTTGCAGGCCTATATGCCTGCACCCATGACACAGAAGGGCAGATGTCACAGTGTGCATCGCCCCAGGAGGAGCACCTGCACTGAAGTAGCTATGGCTCACTGTGCACAGATGCTCTCAAAGAGCTTGTTCAATGGTCCATGCTGCACAATTCACATCCTAATAACATGGATTCTGATCTAGGTCAGCAAACTTGTTTATTAGGGTGGTAGCTGGCACAGTCTGCAGGGAAACGTGTCTTGCAGTCATTGCTTTTCCACACCCCTAAAAGAAAATAGGTCTTATGACTGTCTTTCCTTTTTTTTTTTTTCCCCATCCCTCCCTTTTGCTTTTTTCACCAGTGCAGGAGAAGGAATCCTTTCAGACACAGATGGGATTTCCCAAGGAGTGTCTTGCTCAGTGTCAGGTGTTTTGCTGCAGAATGAGTCATGGGTGTCCTGGAGACCCGGTGGTGTGATCTCTGCTGTCTTGGCAGTTCCCTGCTCGTTTCAGCAGCAGAGAACAGCATGCTATTTTCATTATCATCTCTAATTAAATACTGGGAGGATATCCAGGACTAGCACTAAGGCACCCAGCCTTAATTTGGCCACTAGCATGTATTTTCCCATGCTCCAGGGAGAACCCAGGCTGCAAACGAAATTCCTTCAGTTGGGAGATCCCTCCATGAGATAGGGCAAAGCCCTGGGCTGCCTTGGGGAACCAGAGGAAGCCAGCTTGCACAGCTGTGCCATTCTCTCTTTCACTTCTAGAGAGCCTGTAGGGTGTCTCTCCTTGCAGTGCAGATAGAGAGCCTACTACCCTGCTTCCAGGCCAGCCAGTGTCCTAGGTCTCCATTTTCTGCTTGAAACGCTCCTGTGAAGTGATCTCTGCAGTTTCTCAGTTGGCCCCATCTATATTTTCTCTTGGTGACCACATGAAATTTCTTGCTCAGACCCAGTTCACGGACCATTTTGCTAGGCCAGAGGGTGCATCGGATCTGACTGCCTGTAGACACCACCTTACCCCACAGCACTTCTAGGGAGACCAAGTCACCTGCCTTAGTGATCACATCCCTGGTGCCAGTGGTCCTAGGCACAAACCTCCCACCCAGACAGCCCTCAGTAAGGCATGGTGTTGGCATGAACACTTATTATTTTGCCAATATATGCCACTCAGACTCCTCCTGGCTGTGGCTATCTCTCCAAATACAGCGTGAAGAGATGAAGGACCAAGCTGGGCTTCAGAGCATGATCCAAGTCATATAACCTTAGATTTAACAGGTATCTTTGAAGGTAATGGTAAAGCTCTGCCTGGCCCAGGCACTGCTCTTCCCTGTCTCTCATTCAGGCACAAGCAAATAGCTTTAATTTAGGTGGAAAGTGCTCTTGCCTCCACTGAACAGATGTAGCTCAGAATATGGGCTTCAGCCCAGGTTTCATCCATTTCCAAGTGGATCATCTGCTTTTGCTGGACTGAGAACCAGCCTTGAAAAGTTTTTACACTGCTGGGTCTCCTTGAGCCATCCCACAGTTATACCCAGGCACAGATCTATAGAGATTTTCCTTTTTTTTTCTGCTCTTAACTTTCTCCTATGCTGACGTCTGCCATGATCTGCTCAGCTTTTTACCTTGATATTTTTTTTGTACTGGTTGCAGTTTTCCAGACAGTAGTGAGGGTTGCTGGGTGCTTCAATGAAAGTTGTCATCCTTGTGCTGATGGACCACAGACCACGAACTCAATGAACAGCAGAGAGCCTGAGTGCGTGCACAATGAACCATCCCACTCCATTCTGTACAGACATGTGGATAGTGTCAATGTGAACACAGCTACACCCATCTGGGTGGGTAGGAGTGTGTGATGACAGCACACCATTTATGCTGGTCTGGCTTCCATACTCTTTGATAAGCATCATCTCCACTGTTTGAGAAGCTGCCTGCCCTTTTCCTCTACAGAGACAGGATAAAGGAACAGGCACCCAAACATCAATAGTTTCAGTGCACATTTCCACATCTTTGCATGAATCCACCTTCGTGGCAGTGTCATCAGTGATGCTGGGGTTTGCGTTGCAATGGTTGAGTCATGGGCAATGTTCCCTGCAGGTGACTGTGCTGTGGAAGAGATACCTTCCATAGGGGTACAGCAGGCAGGCCAGGGGTCCCATATGCCCAGTATCTACTTCATCCAGTGTCACCAGAAGGAACCTTACATCTCCTGGTACCTGGAGTGAGCCAGCTTATGGAATGAAGCCAGCTTATGGAGAATGAAGCCAAAATCCTTTTGCATAAATGCTGCAAGGATTTCTTTCTAACGCAGAATCAAATATACCCTTTCTGGTTAAAAATACTTTCTGTTTAATTATGTTTACCAGGAAGGAACATCTGAGGAGAATGTTTCCAAGAGACTCTGTGCTGCAAGGAGAGTAAGTTTGTTTGCTGTGTATCCATTTACCTGTATAATTTGCTAGGGGTATCCATTCCAAACACCATAATATGGTGGAGGTGAGTTGTCCCATCCTAGCAACAGCAAAAAGAGCAGAATGACATCCTTTACAGTGCTTAACCAAGGAAGTCGCAGGTGCGAGGTCAAGATGATGCAGTATGAAGTACAAAGAAAGAAACCTTGTGGGACTGGGGAAAACAACAATGATTTAATGCCCAGGCCTAAAAGTGAAGGACACATGTGCCTCAGAATTTTGAGAGGGCCGGAAATTACTTAGAGTAAAGGTGTGAGAAGTGATAATGAAATGGAATTAATATGATGAACTGAAGTTAAAATACAGTTGACAAGTGGGTTAGTTCTTCAGAGCTGTGAGAGAAGTGCATTTGGAGAGGGGGTAGACCGAGGCTGCAGTGCCTCAGGCACTGCAACCTTTTCCAGCCCCTTCCCTCCTGTGAGAGGTTGAATGTTGATTCAGTGAAGGGATTTTGTTACAGCCTAGCTACCAAAAGGGAAGGGGATATCCTTTGCACTCTGCCCGTAGAATAGGCCTGCCAGTACAAAAAAAATCAAAACCAAAAACAAACAAAAACCAAAAACAAAGACCAAAAAATATCCAAAAAGACAAAACCACCCACACACACTTCATTATTAAAAATGTTCCAGCTAAAATGCATTATTCAAGCCAAAGGGGGCTGGAGTAAACAAGGGTCTGAGAAGCAATGTTGGCAGTGAGTCCCAGGAGAGGTGTGATAGAGGGTTGTCAGTCTCTGTACGACAGCTGCTGCAGCAAGCTCCAGGCTTGCATGGGGTTTCTGCTGATATCCAAGAAACTTACTGACCATTGCAGAGGAACACAAGATCAACCATCATTCAGCTTTTGACTCATGCGGTAGTTTTTAAGATGGCCCTGTCAAAACTTACTGCCAATGACTTTGTCATGAACAAAAAACAGACATGAACCATGATTAAGTTGTGCAATTTTGTTCTGTTTTTATCAGAGACCCGGCTCTGCTCTCCCCATTTAAATTGAAAAAGGGAAAAAAAAAAAAAAAGGCAAAAGATGAGGCAGTAGTTTACCACTCAGTCTGGTCTGCACAGGCAGCCTCTGCAGTGACTCCCTGGTCACCTTGCTTCAGAATTGTGAGCTTGCTTCATTCGTCTCAAATGAGTGTTAAATTTAACAGTCTATTTTAATCATTAAAATGCCATCAGCTGTTTGATCCTTGAGAATATCCTGACCACCCCAATATGGAGTGTATGAAGTCCAAGAAGAGTTAACTGTTGCCTAATTTCCCCATGGCTCTGCTATTGTGAGCCATTTTAAGAAATGTCCAAACTCGGTTCCTTATATATAACAGGAGAACATCATCGGTTGTATGTGTGTGGGTTTAGTCAAAGCTTGCATGTCTTGCACTGAAGCTGTCAATAAATATCCATATGTTTTTTCTTGTTGACTTTTTTGCAAGAAAGGTCCTTTCTTACCAACAGCCAGCCCAGATGTTCACCCCTGGTAACTGCCTGAATTGCTCAAGGCAGAATCACTAGCCTGGGCGCTAATGAACTATGTGGGGCATATGTTTTATGGTTCGTGCAACCACTCCACAGGAGAAACATGTTCACCCACTCAGAGTTTCCCCTTCTCAATAAGTAAAAAAGGAATGTCTTTATATACATTTGTATATATGTATATATATATATGTACACAAATACGAGCTGCGGGGAGAATGGCTAGAGAGCAGTCCTGAGGAGTGGTGGTAGATGAGAAGCTCGACATGAGCTGCCAGTGTGTGCTGGCGCCCAGAGGCCCAATGGTGTCCTGGGCTGCATCAAAAGAAGTGTGGCCAGCAGGGCCAGGGAGCTGATTCTGCCCCTCTACTCTGCTCTGGTGAGGCCCCACCTGAGTACTGTGTGCAGCTCTGGAGCCCTCAGCACAAGAAAGATATAGAGAGCTGTTGGAGGGGTCCAGAGAAGGGCCACAAAGATGATCAAAGGGCTGGAGCACCTCTCCTGTGAAGACAGGCTGAGAGAGTTGGGGCTGTTCAGCCTGGAGAAGAGGAGGCTCTGAGGAGACCTTATAGCAGCCTTCCAGTAGCTGAGGGGGCTTACAGGAAAGCTGGGGAGGGGCTTTTCATCAGAGAAGATCGCAATAGGACAAGGGGTAATGGTTTTAAACTGAAAGAGGGGAGATTTAGGTTAGATATTAGGAAAAAATTCTTCACCATGATGGTAGTAAAGCACTGGAATAGGTTTCCCAGGGAGGTTGTTGATGCCCCCTCCCTGAAAGTGTTGAAGGCCAGGTTGGATGAGGTTTTGTGTGAGCTGGTCTAGTGGTAGGGGTCCCTGCTCATAGCAGGGGGGCTGGAACTAGATGGTCTTTAAGGTCCCTTCCAACCTTAACAATTCTATGATTCTATGATTCTATAGATGCTTTTTCACACCAAGTATAGATTATTTCATATGTCTTTCACTGATAGAAACATAATAAGCTTTCCTAAGGTTCTAGTTGCAAAAGCTCACTAAGCAATAATTATTTCTCCACTCTAAAAGTTTTTTTGGAAAGCCTTAACTCACAGACATGCATGATGAACTCCACTTTAAACTGAAGCTTGTTAGCTGATGTCAAGCACCTACCTACTACCTTGACAAGGACAATTGCTCAAAGTAAGCAGACATTAATTTCCCTCTGTAACAGAGGATGTTGTTACTTTATTCTTGGTCAGATGATAAAATAAGTTGTAGATGGACTAAAATGGTATCCTAGTCTGACATGTCCATGGTTAAGCTGTTCACTACTGCTTTTCACCAGGACCTAAGTTACTCTACACAAGTTGTCCCATAGATGTTCTTCCAAGAACTTTTTTTCCTCCATATTGCAGGATCGTGACAAAAGGATGTCCCTCCCTTGCATTATGGGGAAGCTGTGGCTCCTCTCTCAAAAATTGCTGTACACAGAGCTTTACCCCTACCCTAAGGGTGCTCCCAGTATTGCTCCATCCACCATCACCCTCTGTGATCAGATGTTCACTGGGAAATAATTTGTCAGCCAAGATTATGTCCTGCTCACCACCCTGCCCCACCTGTCAGGTGGGAGGTGGGGGCCAGCTGGGCAGTCCTTCATCTTACTACAACCTGCCTTATGAACAAACTCAGGCTTTTTTGGCTGTTAATTAAGGGATCCTCAGAGGCCCTCTCCTCTAAAAAGCATGGTTCTGTTGCTCTCTGAGCTGTGCTGAAGATGTCAAGGTGTTTTTTTTTATTGCGCACTTGTTTACTTCTCCTAGGGAGCCCTTGTTTCACTGTGGTTGGTGCCCTCACCTTTTCACACCTACCACTCCTAGTTTCAGCAAGAGGCACAGAGTGTTTACTTCTCTTACATAACCAGCCACCCTTTCCAGAGCTTTGGTGTAAAGAGTGGCTGTGCAGATCTGCAGATGTGCTCTTGCCTTTGGCTGTGACAGAAGAGAACAAGGTCGAGCCATGCTTCCCTGCTGTATTAATTATTAATGAAGCTGAACACTGGAGCAGTTCAGTTGAAGCAGCACAAAGGAGAAAGGAGTGATTCATACCCACTCTCACTAAAGTCTTCGGAGTAATTAGCTGGATTTCCAGTGACCCACAATTAAATTCCCCTTCCCTCCACTTTTTAAAATCAGGCACAAAACTCCACCCTGGTAGAGGAAATTTCAGTTAATCAGAGGCAGAGTGGTCTGTATGTGACTCCATCATGCCACATGTAAACCAAGCCCCACCGAGACACCTGAAATGCAATATGAGATTTTGGATATGAAACCTTCTTCAAAGAGGTTTTTTTCACCTATTGATCTATTTTTCGAAAGAATATGCTGCTGTCTACTGAACTGAATATGTAGAGATCGGTGTGTGCTCAAAGCAGCATTTCCCATCCACCACAAGCACACAAAATACCATCACGGCAGCCAGTGACCCTCCAGATCCATGCTGGAGGCAGCCAGGCAGCAGGTTGTGCAGGCCAGGGTCACAGCACAGCTGGCAGCACCCTGCAGTGAGGGTCCCTTGCAGGTGCATCACCTATCCCCAGAAGGCGGTAGGAACCCACTGCTTGCTTTGGGGTAGCTACTGGGAGAGGAAGGGGAGGCACTGGCACTTCCTTTCCATTCCCCCTGAATCCAGTACAGCAGAGGAAAGGTTGGGTACCACCGTGAGGATACCTTTTGCTAAAAGGAGTCAAACCCTAACATCTGTTCTGCAGAAAAAAAGCTGTCCAGGAATGGCTGTGACTACAAGGAGAACTGCAGGACTCTGCAGAGAGGGAGCAGAAAATTGCCCAAACATATCTAAAAATAAACCTCCAGGCTTTTAAGGTTGGCTGGGAGTAAGCAGGAGTACAGATAGCCCAAAGCCTCACCCTCTCACCTTGCCACCTCCCACTCATCCCCACACAACACTGCTGTTGCACTCGGTTGTGATTTTTGCTGTGCTTCAAGCACAAAGCCCTGAGGATTTTTCCAGCTTATCAACCTGCCAGAGAAACATCCTGCATCATCACCTACACTTCCTCCTGCCTGGCAGCTTGTGCAAACGGCCCATCTGGAGCAGATGAACTCCAGCAGTGCCACCACAGCCATCCCACAGGGAAGCAGCACTGGGGCCTTGACACCATCCCCAGCTGGAGGAGCGCCAGGACTGGCAAACCCAGCAGAGCAGAAGGCCTGAGGCTTGAAGCCACCTGAGTCAGACATGAGGGCTGAATGGGATCTGCAACAACATATTTTAAAGGGGCATCCCTGTTAGTCTCTCTGAACAGCTGCAGGCCAGTGAAAAGCATGGTCAGGTATTAATATTTATGCAGCTGAGGCTTGCACAGGGAATTTTGATGGGGAAAAAAGGGACATTGCTGCCAAACACTTGTAATAAAGTGTAAGCTTTAGAACTGCTTTGCCTGCCTGCAGGGGAAAAAAAACAAGCCATGACTAGTTCAGTTACAAGTCATGCTGCTGAAGGCTTTTTCAGCTTGGACAACCTAATGGATGAATTTTTTAAATACTAGTGGTGTTCATTAATACTAATTACTGACTGTGGAGAAGGGCACCAGGAGACAGCCTGGGTGTTACAGCTCCCACAGGACAGCTCCTGGGGCCCTGACACTCCCTGACACCATATCTGCCCTGGCCTTGCACTGCTGTTGAGCTTTGAGGATCAGAGGCTGCAGTTTGCTATAAGTAGCATAGCACCTCACTTTCATTTTGGGAAACATGGTTTAGAGACCCTTTAAATTCACAGGCCCCTCTAGTTTGGTGCTGACCAGCTCCAGGAGGGGGCAATGGGGCTGGGATGCTGCCAGGGCAACCTTGATCCTTCCTGCAGCTGACTGGTGCTGGGGGGTGAGAGGAAGAGCACCCCAGGAGGGCATCTGCCACTCCTTTCGTATTTGGCATGTACCAAGAACCATCAGGATTCTTTAACAGACAGTACTTGCCAGGGAAATGATGTATCTGGCAAAGCGGCTCTTTCCTCTGGCGTCCAGGAGATGGCTGCTAATTTTAAGGGGTGGAGTCCCTGTCTCCCCTGCTGCCAAGAAACACAGCCCATGCACCAACACCAGCTGCCTGTATGGCTGTCCTCTAACTTTTGAACCCATGGACAAATTTTAGCACATTTACAGGCCTACATTTCTAATAGTTTCATGAAAATAAACTGTCATCTGGAGGAGAAAAACCCCCCCACATTTCTACTGGTGCAGGAGTAGACTCAGCCAGGAGCTTTTGACTTCAGAAAAACACCAGAGTGGAAGAAAACCATCCTCATAAGGTCTGCGACTTGCAGAAATACATGGTTGTCTTATGGCGAGTGCTTGTCTTCCACTGAGAAGAAGGATCCCCTGGTAGCATGAAAGGTGGGATGCCACCACACCATGCATTGTCTCACAGCCCAGCACAGTGCTCTGGCACATCTCCAGACAAAATGTAAAACTTTCCTCTCCTGCCAGCCATGGAGAGTTTCTTCTAGCACTGGCAGTGCACTGCTCCCTCCTGTAGGGATTTTGGCACAGTGTCACCTGTGCAAAGCAAGAGCAAGAAACTGGGGGAAGGTAACCCAATCCCAAACATATGTTTGGGTAAGAGAAAGAAGCAGAGCAGCTCAGTCCTTTTGGATGCCTTCACCCCTCTGGCAGCCTGACAGATGAGGTCTATGCTCATTAAACAAATCGGAGGAGGCACATGTGCAATTACACCCCACTGTCTCAGTTCAGCTGAGGAAAAAAGGGCCAACACCATGCTGCTAATGCAGGGTGACACACACACACCCGCTGGAGTGAACAGCATGATGCTGTGGTCAGAGCACTGCAGCCCCATCTCCGCTCCCTGTGCAGCTCACAGCCCAAGACTCCATGTTGGCATTGGGAGGGACATGACTGCCAGTACTTCTAAATCTAGTGGTGTCCTTCCCTCCTACAAAGCATGTGGAGAAGGAGCCAAACAACATAGAAGGTTAAATGAGAATATCAGCTCAGACTGGAGGCTAGTATTAGAAATACAAACAGAAAGCTTTTTGCCTGCAAATAAAATACTTTGCTGTTTTGCAATAAATAGCCCTACTGCTGTATGGTTTTAAAATTACTGTAACAGAAAAGGTTATTCCAAAGAGCACTTCCCTCCCCTTCAACTAACCCCAGTATCCCATCATTTGCACAAAGGAAGAGCCCATTCTCAGGCAAGGCTAAACCAAAGTGAATTGCAAATATCATTAAATACTTCTAAGGGTAAGACCTGTGGCATTGCACAGTGTGTGTGGCTCCCAGCCACATCACATCACTCACTTGTACCTGTGACACTTCCCCAGGTCCCAATGCTCAGGAAAGTACCTGCAAGCACCAGGAGTGACTGAAACCATATGACACAGCTGCTCTGTCCTGCAGTCTGCATTTGTTGCATGTCACCTTCCAGTGATTTGGCTCTCTTGCCAGCAGCTGGCAAGAAAGGTGGACTGAGGGACCATCACAGTTCTGTCACCACATCGTAACCTTCCCTTGGATAAGATAAATAGGTCATATTCCTTTAATCCTGCTACACAGCACGATTCCAGCTTGTTAACTTATTTTTCCATTGCATTTTTTTTCCTCTCAAACTGCATCTCCAGGCATCGTTACCAAATCTGAACACTGTCATTCCAGTAACATTCTTAGCAATATTAAAGGTTGTTTAAATAGTCTCCCATTTACTACTTCTCAAGAATTTTTTTAGCCCTCTTACAGGCAAAGCTTTGTAAGGGATATTTCTCTGCTGCTGTCATCAGCACAGCATCATTGCACACATTCTGTATCACTGATTCCTTGATAGTGTCTCACTGAATGTGTCCCACATTCTTGGTCCCCAGATGCATATGGTTATTAGAGACATACTACCCCCGTTTATGGGAGGGAACGAGAGAGAAAGTGAGAGAACAACCAAGATTGCTTTGAAGCAGGGCCAGGCCTGCTGCTTTGTTCACTGCAAGCTTTGCCTTTGTGGTACATGCAATTAATAAACAAAACTCCTCAGAGCACTTCCATTCTCTTTCCATATCATGGTAAAGATCTTAAAACTAAAAACTGCTTTATGTGGGACCCTGAAACAAATCCATGTCCTGGGGGAGGTCCACAGTCAGCTGGATTATAAAGGCAGCTCTACATCAGATGGTGCTGGTCTTTCAATCAGAAGAGGGGCATTGCTCAGTGGCTCTGAGCACAAGTGATGCCTTGTATCAGAGGCTTTGTATCAGGCTTCAACCAACACCAGTTTAGGAAGTCTACCCCTGGCAGCAGTCAGTGCAGTATCCTTCATCTTCCTAGCACAGCACTTCTCAGCCTCTTCTGTCACTAAGGGGTGGTGATTCTGCCCCTCTACTCTGCCCTGGTGAGACCTCACCTGGAATACTGTGTCCAGCTCTGGAGCCCCCAACACAACAAAGACGTGGACTGGCTGGACCTTGTCCAGAGGAGGGCCATGAAAATGATCCAAGGGCTGGAGCACCTCTCTTATGAAGAAAGGCTGAGGGAGTTGGGGTTGTTCAGCCTGAAGAAGAGAAGGCTCCAGGGGGACCTCGTAACAGCCTTCCAATACCTGAAGGGGGCCTACAGAAAGGCTGGGGAGGGGCTTTTTACAAGAGCACATAGTGATAGGACAAGGGGTAATAAGGAGAGATTTAGGTTAGAGATCAGAAGGAAATTATTTCGTGTGAGGGTAGTGAGACACTGGAACAGGTTGCCCAGAGAAGTTGTGGAGGCTCCATCCCTGGGTGCATTCGAGCTCAGGTTGGATGGGGCTCTGAGCAACCTGGTCTAGTGGGAGGTGTCCCTGCTCATGCAGGGGAGTTGGAACTCGATGATCTTTAAGGTCCCTTCCAACTCTAACCATTCTATTATTCTAAGATTGGTACTCCTTGCAAGCTAACCGCAAACCCAAAGAAGGATCTAAGAGACTTAAGGAAAAAATGGACATAGAATTTTTTTTTAATTCATTCAGAAATTATTTTTAGTTAAGCAAACAACCCCCCAAACAACAAAACCCTCACTCTGATTAAGGAGACGTGCATGAAAGCCCCTTCAAGAGCTGGATCTTCATTAAGACCACATTTCTTCTTCAAGACAAGAGTGGGCATTTATGATTTTTATTTTAAAAAACAATTTCTTGTTATCATCCACTCAGAGCCAAGATTGTACTCTCAGCATTTAACTACAGTGGTCTTTTTTTATTTTGTGGTATCCCAGAATGTTGCTCCTCTAGGCAAGCTACAGTCTTCTAGTGTCTTTAAAGCATAAATTTTATTTTCTCAGGATAGGCTGCTTTTGCCACTGAAGCCAATGGTAAAACTTCCTGAAAACTGAGATTGAACACCTTTCTATATAAATGTACAGCACCTTTGTGAATTGGACTTCTTTATGAAATACCATATTTTACTGACTTTTCTGACTTGACCCCAAATGTCTTTTGTATTATATATGCAAAACAGTATGACAAAAACACCATAATAAAATTATTCTGGAAAGATGCTCTCTCTCAAGATGTCACAACTATGGAACGCATGTAAAAAAATTAACTTGGAAAAGAAAATAAATCCAATACAGTAACTAGGCAGAATCAACCCATGCTTTTATTTCCATTGCATATAAAATTTCATATGAAGGTATCGATGTACAGTACTATCCCATAGGCTGTAAGAGAGGCTAAGAAACCAGTGAAAGAATAGTCATGTGCAATGTTCACACAAGTTGCCACTCTCAAGACATACCCAAAGGAAAACTCAAATTAATGACAAAAAAAGTTGTTCAGGATTTCTGTTGTCATAGTGTCCCTTTTATACCGTTTAAAACAAAAGCAAACTATTTCCTTTGGGCCAGGGCTGCTAAAATCTACAGTTTGTGTCAAAAAGGAGGCTCTGTTTTTCCTTGAAAAAGAATCTCTCCTTTCACAGAGAAGTCACATGATTCAAGGGCTGGGCATCACTGGAATGGAGGAGAGGTGTTTACCTCACTCTGGCAAATTCACTGATACCAGCTCTGAGTAGTCTGGAGAAATGTGACAAGCCAAACAGCAGGAGATTCTCACTCCAGTCTGCAAACCCAATACTAGTGTTACTAAAAGATCTATAGGTTTACCACTGTCCTGTAGATCTAGTGCATTATGCTATACATACTTTTACAAAGCCTTGGATAAATCTATACAAAATGAAACTTTGGCTGCTTTTAACACTAATAACTGGTGTTGGAAAGCATTTTCAAGATTAAAGCTGCCTTTTTTCCTACTTCTTGGATTCTGCTTATACAGCGATAATTTGTGCTACTAAATACAGAATGGATACTACAAGTGATTGTAGAAGTGTATGAGTTACATCCTTTTAATTCCAATTATTTAATTTCCCAAAATGCTTTAAAATCAAATGCTTATTAGAGATGCTTTCCAAAGCTGTTTCAGTGCAATTCAGTACTGAAATAGAGCATCAATTTTATTTTATTTTTTTAGGAGCAAAAAATGGCTGCAACATCATTTTACAGGCTATCATCAGGGATTAATCAGAGAGGCAATACAATTATATTGCCAGAAGTCTGGAAAAGCTTCATCTTCCAGTAGGGTGATGAATGAAAGCTCATTGTAGTATCGTGCATATTAGCTTGTATGAATATCCCCATCAGTTAGCAACTAAAAATATGGTAGAAATGCCCAGCCCTAGTCCCACAGCTACCTTACTTTAAAATGCAGCAAAACAGAAGAAAATATTGTTTAAAGTTAAGGCACAGCCCTGGGACCAAAGACCTGCAGCTTTTTTTAATTGATATATCTTTTATGTATTTTATACTTTTCTTGAATCTTCCATAAACAAGCTCTAAGGTGACACAGACTATATTATAGGAGAAAAAATGTACAAGGAATATGTATCCACAATAATCATTCTCTCACCAAGAGTTTCCAAATACGGCAACACCACCCTGACGAGGATGATGTTATAATAAGAACTGATAATTTACAATTAACATTACAGTATGTACATTACAATAAATACGTGGTTGTAAACAGAGACAAACAAGACTGTATTACAGGTAAGGTCATTTGGTGAGAAAAATGCATGGCACAAATAAAATAAATAATGTATTTGAAAAGAAGTGTCAAAGCTTTTTGTAAAATCCGTTTCATTCAAGTTTTTTAAACTTATGAATGCTATTTGTTCTATCTATATTCTTTCATTATTGTTTTTAGTAACGACACAAAACAATTTAAAGAATTCAAATACAGCATTATTGAATACAGTAACTTGCAAGCTAAAGTGTACTGTTACAAGCAAGGTGAATTTTCTTCTCCCTCACCACTCAATACCCACTCACTGCAGTTTCTTATGGCAAAAATACTCAGAACACATAAAGCCACTTGTAAATGGTATTGTTTTAAAGCAGTGCGCAATGCTATAAACACACTTTGGCAAAAGAGGAAAAAAAAAGATTGTACAGTGCGTTATATCCCCAACTCGAAGAAATGACACGATTTTCTATTATTTGATTGTCCACATGTATGGTTGTGTATCTCCAACATGGTGTTATTCTTTTCATTACTTTCAATTAGTGCAGATCCAAAACCTTTTCAAGTCCCTCTGGGTTATTTTTGAATTTATATTGCTTTTCCATTATTAAGGTTCCAGGCACTCTTGGGGACTGAAAGGATTTTTAGATGGATCAGGTTCAGGAAGAAATTATGAAGAACAAAAAATGAAAGTCGAAAACTGAAAAAAACCTCATGAATTCTCTTCATTCACTTTCCTCCTTCAGCATCTTCTGTGCTAAGACCTTCTGAGGGCTAAAGGTAGAAAAAACTATGACCTGGATACAGAAGGATGCAAAATGTATTTAAAAGCTGAATGATTAGCCAATAGTTTTTAAACAGGTTTTCATTCTAGATCTCAGATACTTAAACACACCCCCACTCCAGTATTAATATCTGCAAATTTACTACAAAATTAGTCCAAAGGCGCTATCTCCTTTAGTTAAGAAATCATCTTGGTAGGGTCATTTTACTGGGATTTTACAGAGTGGGAGTCTGCCAGCTTCCCCAGGCAACTATTTCTCATCTTCTGTGCTCAAAACTACAATTTTAATGAAAAGTAAAGCAGAGAAAATAAAATCCCTTCTTCTCTGTGACCAAAGAACAGCTGGAAAATGACAAACTCCTACTTCCCTTTAACTTTCCAAGTTGCAGAGTCTTTCAGTACCAATCGATTTGAAAATCTGTATTTCCTCACAGCAGTAGCTGGATAAAGGATAAAAAGATCTGAAATTGAAATAATGTGGAGTAAACTACAACTCTCGTGATGCATTGCTCGTATACTTAAAAATATAAAAATAATAGACTGACCTGGCTCTTCTTGCAACAGACGTGAAAAAATAATGCTAATCATTACTTTCATGTTGTATACACCTCAGATTAGCAAATGGTTTAACAAACCTGACACAGATAAAAATAATTGGAAGTCAAAATTGGAAATACTACACAAATGCTTTTTTCACCAGGAGAAATATTCCATACATTGTATTGTCCTGCTAGAAGTCTATAGTTCCCAGCCAAAAATGGTCCAGAGACCATTTTCAGAGGGACAAATTTTATTAGTATAGCAGAAGAGCTGCTTTTGTCTTAAGACAACAATTCATTACCTTTCTTAAGGGCTCTAGTCCTGCAAATCCTAATCTCAGTGGTCCCAGTTTGTTTGACTGGGACTACTTCTTGTATTAAGACAGAATTGCCAGGATCAGGCCACTATGAAGTCAAAAGCATCACATAAGTTCCTCTAATACATTTGGGAAAATTGTGATGCAAAACAAACAAACAAAAAAAGTCATCATAATGAAAGAGTTTAACATAACATAAAGGATATTCATGGAAATCACTCATTTATGAAATAATAGACTTTTACAGATCAATATTACCATGAGATTCTAAGGTGCAAAAAAAAGGAAAAAAACCTACAAGTATTATCCAGTGTAGCACAGGTTTGTACTGAATGAAAACTTGCAAGTTACTCTTTGGAAAAAAATAACCAGTGGCAGATGAAGTCTGAAAGTGTTTTTCTTTAAATATAATACCTCAGTACATTTAATAATAAAAGTAAGCTCTACAAAAGATCTCTCTTTTACATATTATACAAAATGCAGAGGTTAGTGCAACCCACTAGGTCACACTTTTTTCAGTCACATATCAGGAAGACTTGAAATTAGAAAATTATGCAATTTCCACAGCTCATCTTCCTTTTGGTAACAGAATCGTGTTGTGTCCCATCACTTATGTGCATTTGTTTTCCAGTAGGAACCTCAGTATATTTTCTGTCTGTTTCCTCTCATGATGAACATTACCCAATGCTTTCCTTTGTGAAATGTAATTAATTCAAAACCTATCAAAGTATACCAGCATTCGGTTGGCAGGTGGTATTCCTTTGAAAACATTTGCTTTATTTAATCCAATCTGCCAAAAGGAGAGCTCATTAAGATGTAGTTTATGGATGTTCTCTCCCCCTGCTTTCTGATGCCATGGAGGTGAAAATTCTGGTTACAATATTCCTGAGTGCCAAACTGAGTCATCAAGGTCAGTTTTGATCAACAAACGTCCTGGCAGATGACAGCGATTTGTGACCATGGTTGTAGCATATGACATACACTTTGGAAACCATTGCCTAATGAAAACGTAATAAAACAAACAAAAACAAACAAAGAAAACAAAACAAAAACCTAGAGAGAAAGAGGAAAAGAAAGGGAGAGGGTAGGAGACAGAGACTGTGTCTTCACTGTTATGTGTCAGGAGAATGGTCTTCTACCACACAAGGTTCTGTCTGGTTCTCCTCCTCTTCTACTTCTTCCGCTACTTGCTCATCAAGAGGAATTTCAGTGGATTCTGAATCCTGGGTGCAAAGAGTCTTGGAGTCACTGCAGCTGGTGTCTTCTTCTACTTGACTTCCACTGTCCTTTTCAGTGTCTGACTCACCATCTTCCTCCAGTGTTAGTTCAAACTGGAATTTTTCAGTTTGGCCCTGCCTACCCTCTTCCTGTTCATCAGGTGCAGGAGAGGGACTTTGAGGGATTGTGCTCTGGTACCACTCTCGATTGTCCTCCAGTGTATCTAAGATATCCTGGGCATCTGGATGAACAAGATCTGCCCATGTCTCCCACAGAGGATGAACAATGTATTCTATAAAACCCACCTGTTTCAAATAATACAAAATTAGGATAAGCTCTTATTTACAAAGAAATAAACAACTATTCCTGTAAGTCATACGAAGCATGATAAATACATCATTAGTAAGACACACTCGATGCACTACCCTTAAAGGTGGCTAAAAGGAAACCATGCTGTTTTATGTAAATTTATATTTCAAAAGTCTGATTTAGGATATTGGACAAGGATTTGGAAAAGATTTGTTTTCAAATGAACTGTTCATTCCAAACAACCTCTCTGCACCTAGTGAGCCAAAAAGCTGCTTTACATTTAATTCTGCTTTTGAAGGAAACCCTAACAAGCAGCTGTACAACACTCTTTTGATGAGTATGCACCAGTGCACATCACAACAGCAACAGAATCACTTCAGCAAACAGCCTGCCATGCACTGTGTTTCCACAGTAAAAATCTCAGCTCCCTTCATTTACTACTCAGGAGCTGAACTAATTAAGTAGGAGGAAAAAAAGGAAATTGTGCATTCAGAAGTTACTCAAAACATGGCAATGGACCATCCTTTTCTGTTAAAATGTCATACTGTGTTATTTAACTGCCTACTCAAATAAATTACCTGTGATTTTTCCACAGATGCATTGTGCCTGTCACACATGGGACTTATTTCCATTCCCCTCTCTCTTTCCCGATCTCCCTGACGGAAGAATTCCTCCATTATTCTGTCTGTCCATTGGCGGTAGAGATCGAGCGGCTTGGTTGGGTTGCTTAGGTCTGCACAGTGCACCATATTCTGAAGAACCTAAAATAGATTGAACACCTGTGGTGTTATTACACAGGAGAAACCTGGCTTCTTTTCCATTTACACTTTTGGTGGCTGTGGAACAGAATCTGGAAAGTACATGTAGTGCAGGATTTATTCTAAGCAGCAAAAACACACACTTGGGTGTTGTTCACACTTGTAGTAATAGCCACGAATTATCCTGCTTCTGCTGCTTCTGTCTCTATAAGGGAAAGAAAATATTTTAGAGAAAGACCAATCAGGTGCTGGTAATTTGAAGGGAAGAACAAAAACCTCTTTTAGTCCAGAAGTACTCTAGCACCTTGTTACTCTCTCAGAGAGTCGCTCAGTACCTAACAGAGTATGTCACAGGTAAGAAGCGTAAGAGGGAGTAGAGCGAAGGTACTGAGACATGGTGTGAGAATGGACAGCTGATCTAAGCCAGGTTGGACAATGGACAGGTCAATGTTATTAAGCGTGTAAATTAATACAAGTGAACATCTGCAGATGCTTTTTCTTACCTGAATCCTGTCTGAATAGTTGTCAAGAAGTAGGACACCAGAACTGGTCACTTTTTTTGTTTCAACCATAGTTTTTAAATCAGCCAATAGATTCATATGCTTAGACATGTCAGTTGCAAGTACCTTGAAAGAAACAAGCATATAAATGAATATTATGTTAATTATTCCACTGATTATTTTTTTTCTAATAAAATAAATGAATCTTTGAATCTATAAAAAGCAGTTTTGGGAAGAACTCATAACTCCTCCATCTGAATGCATTATAAAATTCTGAGTCCTGTATGTATTAGTGTCTAAAAATAGTAGGTTTTCATTTGGGTTATTTTAAGAATTCGACAAAATAATTTTTCAGCATTATTCAGAATGATCTGATCAGCCTAAATTCATTATCAATTTAGTAGCAATTTTCTAACTGTGATGGTGAAATGGCGTACATGTCAGTACAAAAAAGCTTGAAGCAGGACTGTATTCCTTCTAAAAAGGTACAGATGCTTTTTCAATCTGAAAAGAACCAACTATTCATATTTGGATAAGACACAATAAAACTTCAAACTTTTAATGAACTGGTTGTGGGTCTAATGACATGTCATTTATCATAAAATGCTTCTGTGCTTTATTATTCAATTCGCTAGCACTGTGGAAGAGAGACTCTATCAGAACTCACAATGTCAATGACCATTTTCCTCAATGATTGCCTCTGTTTTTTGGTCAAATTCTGGAAAATGTCACAATTTTCTTCCTGTAGCAGCTTGAAGCCCACAGCTAAATGATGATTCTCCAGTACTGATGAGTCATTGTACATCAAGGCGAGTTCAGAATCTGCAACAACAATTGCAGGCCAGAATGTTACTAAAGCCTGTGCTTCAAATCCCTTAAGATTTTCCAAATTCATTACATTCTACATTCATAGAAAGATTTACAGATGAACTTCTAGAAACAGAGTTCCTGTAGTTCACACAGTGTCAAAAGTTACAGAATTAATGACTGAATATCTTAACAAATCAAGGCAAAGTAAATTGAGGACAACAAAGAAAATCTTTTCAGTGAAGAATGTACACATGCTTAGAGTGTCCAGTTATAAAAAAATACAAGGACAGTATTTTTCAGAACACATTTTCATATTTGCATGAGGTCACACAGACATATTATATGCATAAAAACACCTAAACTAAAACACACCCTGATGTTTCCTCTTCTCATGCCTGCCTCCCATCACAACTACTAAAATTCCGTTGTTTAAGTCAAGTTGCAGCTATCCAGCACTCAGACTGGGAATACACAGCTGAGGCTTTGCTGCAGGTCAGGCAGAGAGTGGACGTCTTGGTTTTCAGACCTTGTCCTTTGGCAGTTAGCTAAGGCACTCAGATGCCTTAGCCGATTAGCCCTTTGGGTCATCAGTCCATGACAACTGGATATTTTGAGAGGAGGCTGGTAAGATGGTAACAGTTACACTTCTGGTCCTTTCTTGGAAGGTCATGAGGCTTGAAAATGCAGGCCGTAGCCTTGTCTACTGCCAGATATTTGAGCGTGGTCAACACCTGAAGCCATAATACTGCCTTCTGTACCACAGGGATTCTTAACTCAGTGTAAGGGACAAGCCCCAAGTGACTGTACTGTGACCCCGGACACAAGATGGAAGCCAGGAGGAGGTGCCTGGTGGCACTTCTGATTGGCCACAGAACCTCATCTAGTGCCTCCCATGTCATGGGAAAGTGCTGGTGTTTCAACCAGGCCTATAAATAGGGGGTACGTACAAGTTCCAGGTGGTCACTCTCTCTGTACCAAACATGCCCTGCCAGCAAGTCCAATGCTGGATCCAGGATTGCTGATCTCTCTATCCTTCTCTCGCCTTCTCTCTCTCTTTTCTATTTCTCTCCCCTTTCTCTCACAGTTATCAAGTTACACAAGGTCCATCTTGATTTCCTATAAATCCATATAGCTTAGGTGTGTATAAATTGTGGAGGTGTTAACATTTATGGAGTGTGTGTTCTACAGAAATCTTAACTAACAAAACATGGGTCTATTTTGTCATTGCTGTTGATGTTTATGCACTATATTCCTATTAAAGCTGATGGTTTTTTGTTATCTCACCTTAGTTCACACCAAGGGTATCTGCAAATCTGAGTCACTCCCTGCCTCCCAACAGGTGGGACATGACACTCAGTCACTCCATATGGCTGTGAGAACAAGATACACATTCCAAGCAATGCCTCTGCTAAAGCACACATGCAAGGTCTGCATTTGTCTGGTTACACCTGCTGAGCAGTCAGCTCTGACAAATAAAAGCAGTTACGACAATTTTCTGCACAGCTTTAAATTCTGTATGGGGATACTGCACAGGCTGCTTGCTTATGTTTGAAGATACAGGTTGCAAATGAACCTATCACAAAAACCAAATACTTTTTATAAAATCACACTTGTCATGTGTGGTAGTAACTTCTACTTATTACAGCTCTTCTAGCCTAAATTTAAGCATACATCAGCCTATTCTACCCCTTGTCCTCTGTCTTCTTTCACAGCAGCTTTATTTTAAAATTCCTAGGACTCAATGGGTCCTGTTAAAGATCTGCTCTTCAGATTTCCTTGGTCTCATTACCTATTCTTCTGCAGTCTTCCTCTCCTGTCTTGAATATGTCAATCTTTTCAATCAGGAAACCCTTCCTCTACCTTTCCTTATCCCAGTAGCTGTAACCGTACAGCCAAAATCGTAATAGCAATGGAAAAATAAAGTTAGTTTTTCAAATTACCTCTCTCTCATCTTTCACAGAACATTTTTAAAGCTTGACTATTTGTTATTTTTCTTACAAAGAAGATAGACACTGGTTTATTTTCCTTTCAAACAGCCTTCTCATGAGCCCCAACTGCAGAATACTGAACATTGCCAAAACATTTTGGAAGGGCTGGAGCTACAGAGCTAACATGCTCAACTTTGTAACAGAGGTGGATATGGAAGAAAGTTCCCCTTGGTAATCTTTATAACATCATGTTATAAGCTTCAGCAGTATTTGTCTGGAAGGACCAAGTTACAGCGATCAAATAAGCATCTACTCAGATGCTAATACAATCCATATATTTGTTTGTTCTTTAATAGCATTCAAGGGCGATCAGATTTTGAGACAACTGTGTCAATAGACTTTACATCCTTAAACAGGGAAATAATATTCAGAAATGCCACATATGAGTAATTATAAAGAATAAGGTAAAATGTGGCAAATACGTACATACTTTAAGTAACTAAGTCTATGATGCTTTTTAAAAAAATGTATTCTTACATTTCTTATTGAAACATTAATACTTTGTATGGTTCACTAGAAAACAAAACTAGGTGGAAGCATATGATCTTCTAGAGGTTGTGAAAATATAGAATTTGAGAGACCTAAATTAGATGGTCTTTATCTCTGTCCCTACTGTTTCTTCTTTGTACACAGGAAAACTTGAAAGGGATAAAATCTCTTTGTCTCTTTTAGCTTGGCAACAGCAGTTCCAGTAAGTGATTTAACACAACTGACATGAAAGCCTTCTCTATCAAAAGTTGAATTGAGAAAAACAAGATATGTCTTCAATGCTACTAAATAAGCAGCATCAGAATCACTCCTAACTTAGCTGAATTTCAAGTGTCTGTCTAAAAGCAAGAGCTTTATGTATCACTCTGGTCCCTTCAACTGGCCAGTTGTCCTGCTTAAAACTGAACAACTTGGTGGTTTCACTGTAACACCTCAGAGCCACCAATATATCCTGTTATTCAATGTCTCATTAAAAAAAATAAATAAAAACCCACTCTTGAGTATTACACACTGTTTCATGTACTATACTGCTGATTTGGGGTTATGCTACTTTAGTACAAGTGCAATAGATTCACCCAACTCCAGAAATTACAGTATCTATAAAATGTGCAACCAGATGGGTCAAATACACGTTTACATGTCAAATACTAATGTTTCTGTTTCTGTAGCTTCTTGTTCTGTGTTTGGATTATTAGTGTCATTTCAACTTTTGTACTTCTGGGTCAGTTATTGTAAAAGGAGAAGCTGGAGGATGGCAAAAGCAAGAACATTGTATGGCAGAACCTGCACTGACCTACAATGTGCTACCCACTTACAATAGTAACAAGCCACTGAAATCAAAGCAGATTACACTGTGAGCAACCAGCCACTTGTTAAGTGTATCACCATCAGGTTCAACAAAGCTAATACTGTTTTTCTTCTAGCAGAAGATTAAAGATGGGGTAGAGGTTCATGCAATGCTGCAGAGAACAGCCTTCAGAAATGCAGAAAAAGTACACCGGGCTTCAAATTTGGAGATGACATTAGGGTCTTATTTCATTAGGGCTTTTTCCTTCACAAAGGAGTGTATGGCTATCCTTGGTCATAACATATGCTTCCAATATAAACCCATAAACTGTTGTCTTCCTTTTTCTGATTTTTATTTAATCTTCCTTCATTTTTTCTCCTACAATTTTATTTATTTAATGTTAAATAACTAATTTCCAGGAGAGAACACATCCAACACATTGAAACAGTGCCAGGATTATAGCTCAAGTCTTGGTAATTCTTACTAGAGGGTACTATGTGTATTATTTCTAAAGTTACAAGAAAGGCGAAATAATACAAACACCTATCTATTTACTGAGAAAAGGTAGAGATAGAAGCAAACAAGAAATGAACTGTGTATTTTTGAGATGCTACATGCAGATCTTACAGTAAATTGTTGAAAAAACTACTGAACATCAAACTTACTTGTGTTGATAAGAAACTGGTTTGAAACTCCAGGATGATCTACATCATGTATTGCGCTGGCAAAAATTGCTGCAAGAATCTCCAAATCAGTGAACACTGCCTACAAAATCATGAAACAGAAATGACAATCACTAATCAATGAAAAAGTGTTTTCAATGAAGACGACTCTACTTTGAATCTAGATCTGAACAAGCAAAACACATTTAAAACGTATCAGGGAACTCAAAGAGATTTTACACATAGGCTATCACAACCTTTTGTAAAATTATCAATTATGTAAAATTGCATAAAAATTTTACATGTGGCTAAACTAAAACGATCCTTACTTCACACTGACAGAATAACTAAATTCAGTAACAAGTGACATTTTTTCAGCTTCAGTCTTTAAATAACACCACTTCTGTTACATCATTAAGTACAGATTAGATCATTAAGTAGTTTTCTAACCTATAGCACAAATTGAAGTTAAAAATTTCAGCCTGTCTTCTATGTGATGCCCTGTAATTGAAAGATGCACGTCTCCAGAATGATGCTAAAGGAAATTATGACAGACTACAAGGCACCTTACTTAGCATTTACTGATTTTTTTTCTGTATGAGATTGTTAGGAAGATAGAAGAAAGGACTGCAATGGACCTGGCACGTCACTGAGCCCAGTTCTCTTTTGTCAGACACTCCCACATTATATAATTGCTTTCATGATCAAGTGTGTAGATCAGCAGTGGCAGTGGGCACTGAGCAGACATTTCTATTTTACTGGCTAAAGCTCTGCTGAGAACAAGGCCACGAAAAACAGCTGACCTGGAAGAAAACCCAAAAGTGCTACTGATGACCAGTTCAGCTGTTTGGTGAAGTCAGTGGTGACTTAAGAACAAAATATGATCTTCCTTCTTGAGATAAAGAAAACCTTCATCAAGAGAATTCCCAACTCTTTGACAATCAAGACCTGCCAATGGTCTTAAGGTTCACTTGTAACACTCTCATTAAGAAGGTGGCAAAGCAGAAGCTTTCATTATCATGAAAGACTGGTCATTATGAAAAAGAAACAAAATCCAACCCTTCTTGAAAATGAGGGCAAATTCTTAAGAACTACTAAAATTTCAACTGCTTGCTTTTTCTGCTTTTTTCCAACAGTTTACTGGGATATTTCAATGTTCACTATACTAAGACCTGAATTGTGCTTAAAAAACGGAAAGTAATCTCCATCTTTCTTCCACTTCCTGATACTTAAGAGATTTAAGCACTTCCAAAAGAATTCTTCAGAAAAGAACATACTAAATGCTATTTTTCTTCCAAAAAATGTTGAAATGATTATGAACAAAATGAGATAGTCCAGTGACAATTTAGTTAATGTTCCACTCTGGCTGGGAAACAAACAGGAAAGTAGCCTTTCAGGACCGGAATAAATATACACAAGGAAAAAAACAAGAAACAAATGGCTCTATTAAGGGAATCCCATTTTATCAGTATCTTTCCTAAGCAATTCCACTAACTGTGGTCAGTGACAATCCCACATAGGAAATAATGACAGAACAGGATGTAGTATCAATAATGAGATGGAAACAAGTCATGCATTGTTTTACAATGAAAAAGGTTATGACGGCACACATCTGCAAGTATAAAACCCATGATTTAAAAGAAAAGGATGTGGCATTTTCTGCACAATATTTAAATGCAAATATGCCTTGATTCTCACAAAAATCTTTAAAAGAGCACAATTAATGTAAGAAATTTTAAGATTACTTTTAAAAATATTGCAGAAACTAAGATACTTAATATTTAGTTTAGAAGAGTCTCTCTCTCTCACACCTGTCCTTTTCCCACCTCAGAGTAGTTTACCTCTAATGCTGGGGTTGATAGCAAGACATGGGTTGACTGAACAACGTCTGCAGCATGTATGTTATTGTGATATGCCACATCTGCATGGTAATGGTCTTCTAGGGTCATCAAGTAAGTTATTAAAGTGTCTACTGGAATCTTAAATGTTTTTAACAAGTCCCGTTCCTAGAAAAGGAAAAGAGAAACAATTAAGATTACAAAGCATGGAAAAATGTCTAAGATAAGCAAAAAATCAGCATGGCTGCTGCTACTTGCCTGAAAAATGGTGTGCATGATGACTGTCAATGGTCTGTTTCCAGATAACTCTGCTACTCTGAAAACCTGAAGGCCCCATTTGTTCACATCTTCTAGTTCCTAGAGCAGAATCAAGGAATAGACACAATGAAAGCTAACACACCAATTCCAGTGATTTTTTTATTGAAACAGCTACAAACAGCAGACTCGTGAAGATCCAAACCTTGACACTATGAAAACTATATGGTAATCCCTAAAAGGGGGAAACCTGCTGCTACTAATCTTGTACTAGTTGAATTTGCAGCCACCAACTTTTTAGATTTTTATTTACTAAGCAGGAAAGAGTGCCTCTTAAGTAAATTGCTCAAGAGGGAAAAATTCTACAGTGTCGGGAATGCACTGAACTGACACACTTTGCTATCTCACTGCCCCGTGACAGCAGTATTTAGCAAGGAATAAACCCCTAGACATGCTGCTGTTCTGCTATCTCCCTGGTTCTCAGAAACACTCTTGAAATAAAGGGGCAGATTCCTGACAACATAAGGATAAGCAAATTTCAAAAGGCAAAGCTCTGAAATTGAATTACTAATCACTTCATGCCAGTTTTAGATTATCATCAACTACTTAGCTTCTGGTGCAAAAATCACAGGGAATGTCACTAAAAGCAAAACCACAAATGATGTACTTAAATGATACAGCTAAAGACAAGACCTGGAAGGATAGCTCTAATACTTACTATATACCAGTTGCATATTTTCAAAAAACAGGGCTGTTACGTATTTTCCATTCCTGTGACAGTATATGGTATGCTTACTCTTCACTCCTCAGATACTTATGAATAAGCAGATTTATTAATGCATACTCGAGTGCTAATTTACATTCCATCTCCTGATGAAATCCTGTTCACATGTCAATTAACCCTTACGGCCTGACTCTGATTTTACTTGTTATCCTCCCACTTAACAAAATGTATACTATTTCAAGAGAGACCTGCTTTGGGTGCTGCTGCTTGAAAGCAATGGTCATAAGCAGTGGATGGAATAATACTGTTATGGCTGTAGTGTGGTTTTGGTAGCCGGTTAAGGGGCCCTCAGGGTGGGTCCTTGTAAGAAGCTGAAAAGCTCCCCTGGTTCCAAAAATGCAGCCACACCTCTGGCCAAAGCCGAGCCACCAGAGACAACAGATTTGCCCATTTAATTAACATACTGAAGAAAGGGAAACAAACTGATACAAGACCTCATGGCAAGGGGTGGGGGTGGGGCAGTGTGGAAAGCAGAGGTAAGAGCAGTGCTGGAGCCAAGGTCAGTGAGCAAGGAGGGGAAGGAGGTGCCAAAGCAGAGGTTCCCCTGAAGCTCATGGTGAGACAGCAAGCTTTCCCCCTGTAACTCCTGGAGGAGCATGGTGGGGCAGGCCGTGGACCACGGCAGAGTAGATGTGGACCTGCAGCCCGTGGACCATGGTGGGGCAGATGTGGATATGAAGCTGGGGAGGACCCCATGCCAGGGGAGGTGACTGTTCCCGAAGCAGCCCGTGACTCTGTGGGAAGCCCACACCAGAGCAGCTTGTTCCTGCACATTGTGCACATTGTGGGAGGGACTCATGTCAGAGAGGTTTGTGAAGGACTCTCTCAGAATGACAGAACCACAGAATGTTAGGGGTTGGAAGGGACCTCTGAAGATCATTGAGTCCAACCACCTGCCAGAGCAGGACCAAAAACAAGGGCAGATCACTCAGAAAGGCATCCAGACAGGTCTTGAAAGTCTCCAGAGAAGGAGACTCCACAACCTCTCTGGGGAGCCTGTTCCAGTGCTCTGTAACCCTCACAGTAAAGAAGTTCTTCCTCATGTTGAGGTGGAACTTTCTGTGCTCGAGTTTGAATCCGTTGCCCCATGTCCTATCACAGGGCACATGTGAAAAGAGGTTGTCCCCACCTTCTTGATGCCCAGCCCTCAGGTATTTATAGACATTAATTAGATCCCCCCTCAGTCTTCTCCTCTCTAGACTGAAAAGCCCCAGGTCTCTTAGCCTTTCCTCATAAGGCAGGTGTTCCAGTCCCTTAATCATCCTCCTAGCCCTCCATTGGACTATCTCAAGTAGATCCCTGTCCCTCTTGAACTGGGGAGCCCAGAACTGGACTCAACACTCCAAGTGAGGTCTCACCAGGGCTGAGTAGAGGGGGAGAAGAACCTGCCTTGATCTGCTGGACACACTCCTCCTAATGCACCCCAAGATACCATTGGCCTTCTTGGCCACAAGGGCACATTGTTGTCCCATGGATTACTTGTTGCCTACCAGGACTCCAAGGTCCTTCTCCATGGAGCTGCTCTCTAGCAGATCACCACCTAACCTGCATTGGTGCACTTTGTTGTTCCTTCCCAGGTGCAGGACTCTGCATTTGCTCTTGTTGAACCTCATTATATTCCTCTTTGCCCAGCTCTCCAGCCTGTCCAAATCTTGCTGAATGGCTGCACAGCCTTCAGGTGCATCAGCCAATGCTCTCAGCTTTGTGTCATCAGCAAACTTGCTGAGAAGACACTCTGTCCCATTATCAAGGTCATTGATAAAGATATTGAACAGGACTGGACCCAGCACTGATCCCTGAGGGACTCCACTAGTTACAGGTCTCCAGCTAGACTCTGCACCACTGATCACCACTCTCCCATGGGAGGGACCCCGTGGAGAAACAGGGGAAGATTGTGAGCAATCCTTCTCCCTGAGGAGGAAGGAGCAGCAGAAAACAGGAAGTGACAAACTGTCTGTAAACCCTATCCCCTGTCCCCTTGTGCTGCTGGGAGAGAGGAGGTAGAGAAACAGGGAACACAGTAATTTGGGCCTGGGATGAAGGGATGGGTCGGGTGAGGTATTTAAATTCTGTTCCTTGTTTTCTTTTTTTCCTACTTGCATCTGATTAGTGATAAATAGATTTTTTTTTCCCCAAATTGAGTCTTTTTTGCCCATGACCATAATTGTTGAGTGAACCCTCCTTGTCTTTGTCTCCAACCACAAGCTTTTAGTTGGATTTTCTCCTCCCCATCCCCACTGGAGGCAGGGGTGAGCGAGTGGCCACCTGTTCCTTTGTTGTTGGTCAGGCCCAAACCGGGACACTGAAAAGTCCACCCTTTGTTTTAATTCAGTGGTTTAAATTCAAGGACTTATATATTCTCTACCTTGGCAAGAACATCTTCTTGGTCTGTTTTAACTCCAAATCTGGGAATACTGGAATTAGTTAGGCTAGAACTGTGCATCAGTTTTTTGACTCCACTGATCTGGGACATTGGCCTCTTCTTTTTCTCTTTCTCTTTCTGCGTCGGAGAAGGGATTTCAACTTCATGTTGTTTGTCTTCAAAAGAACAAAAAAAAGATAATTTTTAGAGGAATTACAAATATATTTGTTCATTTCACATTTGAGTTGCATCTTATGGATATTGTAATGATTAACAAAGCTATTATTTTTATTTGGAGGCTTTGCAACAGATACTTTGTATCAAGGGCAGTAAAAACATGAAAACATAAGCATAGATTATTCCTCAATATTAGCAGATCTCTATTTTACAAGTTGCCTCACTCTTTCTTAACTGGCCTTAAATGTTACTCTTGACTGTCTGATTTCCACTTCTCCTGCACCCTTAGCAATGGCACAGAGGGTCAATACATTCCATTATAAAAACATTGTCACAATTGAACAAAAATGTAAACCTTTTAATTTTGCAAGAAAATTTAAAATTACTTCTTTTCTAGGAAGAACACTCTCTGAAATGGTATTTCAAAATAATTGAAATGGTATCTCATGTAAACCTTTACAAAACAT
Organism: Hemiprocne comata; assembly: GCA_020745705.1. Lineage (NCBI taxonomy): Eukaryota > Metazoa > Chordata > Aves > Apodiformes > Apodidae > Hemiprocne > Hemiprocne comata. The sequence continues at coordinate 15,662,947 of CM036616.1, read as the reverse complement.
TTTCAGGACTTGAAGAACCTAATACTTGGGGACTGGTCCTGTTTGTGTTAAGACTGTAAAACTCAGGAAGCCTTTTGCCAGCCACAGCTACAAAGCAGTTCATGCCAGCAATGCACTGCATTTCTCCATCTCCTAACCAGAGCAAGTAATACAAACAAAAAGACTGCTTTACTAAAAACACAGCCTTTTGCTGTGGGCTTTTGCCTCCATAGCAGTATCAGTGGCATCACTTCATACACCTCATCAATGTATTTGCCAGAAGAACTTTAGACATGGATTAAACTGACAGTAAATGTAATATTTAGGCCATGGCCAGCTGATCACTTCAGAAATGGTATGGGGGTGTGGAACACTGGAGACATCTGTGGTCCCCAAAGAAACCCATGCTAATGCAGCAAAGGACTCTCCTGCCAAAACTGCAACGGCATTTGCATTATTTTTTGTTCTTTTTATTCATACAGTATTTCAACACTGAGTTTTAATGACTCCCTCCAAATTATCTCTTCTTTGCTGAAATGTACCTGCACCTTTTCTAGTCCTCAAGGAATATTCCAGCAAAACCAGGAATATGCAGAACAGATGTTTCTAATATAGGAACCTAGCAAAAACTACAATTTAAAAAACACTGTAGAACAAGAGAAATTATTTATGGAAAATTAAAAAAAAAAAATAAAATTGGGCACTGCAAAACATGTCTGTTTTTCCCTTACTGCAACAGCCATTTTCATTACAGACACTGAAACTGGATGAAGGTAGCAAGCCCATTTCTAGTTCCCAAACTGTTATTTTGTTTGCTTCTTCCCTTTTATCAATTTCTTTTTTAAATTACCCTTTAGCAGCTGCATTTACTGGACACCTCAAATTCCGAACAAATCACAGTGAAGAAGAAACTGTGGAAATTTCACTAAGCTTTAGCCTGTGGCACAGAGTTCCCTGATTTCCTCTGCCAGACTTCACCACTCTCCTCATATGGACAACCAAGAAAAAAGGGAGGCAAATCACTGCAGCTCTTGCTTGACTGGTGCAAACAGACAGCAGATGAGGAGCAGTTGTGCTTTGATGTTTATGGTTTCGGTCATATGCACAAAGTTTAGACCCATCAAAGGGAGGTTCATAAGCTGAGCTGTCAGACTAAGCCAAGTGAAAGGATGTGTCTGTCTGAACAACTTTAGATCTCTGGAGGAATTCCACGGGACTGAGTCTGCTTTTGTAACTACGAGCACACGTGGCAAAGGATCCCATGCCCATCTGAACGTACAGAAAAGACAGCTTGACATTTTGACCCTGGTTGTTGTGTTCTCTTTAGCAGGTTCTCTTACATTTCATGTTCATAAAAAAAGCATTTAATGATACTGAAAGATAAAAACCTTGCATATTACTGTACTCAATGTAGGAGCCTTAAATCTCACACAAGGAATATACTTGTCATTATGAGTAACTTCATACTTGTCATATAGTCCTACTAGGGAAAAACAGTCCTTTTTTTCCTCCTCTTTTCTCATGTCACTTTCCTAAATTCCAAAAGTGGGAAAGTCTGTAGATACTCAGGAGATAAGGTTATGTACCAACATATATTTATAAACTAGATTAATTTACATTTTCTATGGAGAGAATGTTTTCTCTCTTCACATTGTTGCTCAGAACTTGTATACTTACACTGCATATTTTGAAAATATTTAAGCAATATTTCCTGTAGATGGGGTATTTTCCCATTGTATTCCTCTTGAACACACAATTTTAAGTATCCTAGGTTTTCATGCAGCCACAAAACAATACCCATGGCTTAGTAACTCTTAGAAGTGACTGCCTTTCCACCCCTTTCTGCTCAAAACTGAAATCTCATGTGGAAGGCTGACAGGTGCATTTCCTTACCCTGTCAAAATGACATTTAAGTTTTCAAGTAAAAGCAAGCAGAAACTGGAATTTGTTTTTTTCAGCCTAAGTGGGTCATCTTCCCAAGCATCTGTATACTGCGACTTTCAGGGCTCCTGAACCTATGCAATATTGCTTCTCCATGACTGAGGTTCATCGCTGTCATATTGTCTGAAACCTTGCTGTGCCACAGCGCTCAGGCACGCTACTGCACCCATGGATAAACTGAACAGACACATTAAGTGATTCATTTAAAGATGTGGTGACAAGCAGGATAAAACGTATCTAAAAAACTGCATTCTTTCCAGAAAACTCAAGAAGGACCAGATACAGTATCTCACACAAATAAAACAAGATGTATCTTAAGATGTGTGACTGGCACTTTCTAAAGTACTTGTTATCCTAATTTGGACTTTTTCAGATGTGCCTCCCCTTATACACACTGTTTACATGAACCAGTGGTGTTTTGGTCAAAACATAATTGAAATTGGTCTATTTTCCTTATCAAAGTTTTATTCATTTTCACCTGTTTTAGGAAAATAATACATACTTAATTCAGAAAAAGCACAGAGGATTTGCATACTCTTTGCAATACTGTGTCAGGCTTTTTTTAATGCTCACATCCCACTGTGCAAGCTCCTGAGCTGCTAAAATTCTGGCAGCAGTCTGTTCAGATGTTGACTCAGTCATACTCATACACCTGCTTGTGTGCAGGCAGGGAATATCAAAGCACCAGAAATGTGCGCTACGAGATTTTATGAGGCTACTTGTGCTTCTAGCACACTGAAACCTCTTTGCGGTAACTTTCATAAGGGAAACAGTGAAATAATTACTTTTAATACATAATTAATTATATATTCATTTCTTAACATGGTAACAATACAGTAGTTGCAATGTTGCATAAAAAAAGTATATTAAGATTTATCTGTAAGTACACATACAGGGAAACCACATACACAAACTAAATGAGCTGTGAAGAAATGGATCTAACATGACTTCTCTGCTTAAACACTGAAAAACCAGATACTGAATGTATAGTTTCTGAAAAGAGAAATTAATACAGAAAACTATTTACTTTTAAGCTCTATTGCAGCCCAGAGAGAGATTTAAAAAAAAAAAAAAAAAAAAAAAAGGTGAAAAAGTTAACCCCCAACATCGTCTTACCTAAGAATGTGTTTGATATATATTCTGAGACCTGATTGCCTGACCTGCTCATTTCAGATAGGTGAGTTAGCTCCCGGTTGAGCATTCTTTTGAACTGGAAAACAAAACAGAACAAAAAAGCATAAAGTTAAACAAACAAGATGTGTTTTAGTTTGGATGAGAAAATGCAGTCAATTCATAACTGGGGAAAGCACATGATATTAATAATATATACTAAACTAACTATAAAAGCAAAAATCACACGAAACATCACTCTGTCTTACTAGCTTATTCATAGATTGAACAATGTAATTCTCTACTGGGGTTTTCTTATAATATTTGTAAATTAATCTATTTGTGCATTTTTGCAACAAATTTTCTAATATTTCAAGTTTATCTAACCTCTCATCATTAATCTACTCAAATATATTTGACAGTACTGCTCAAAACTATAAAAATATCTTACTGATTTCCTACACACCAATATTAATAGATGTAGGTTTTGTTGTCTTTGACTTAAAATTATCATACTGGATCAGCCCAATGACTTGACCATTCCACAGCCTCAGAAATTATTTCAGCTTACTTTCCCCTCTAAACTAGCAATTCACTCTAAGCACTTTATGGGATAGACATGGATATTAACACTCCACAAAATGTGTTACTGATTAGGTTCTGGTCACTGACCTGTTGATTTCTTCTAGACTTCAAGGTCAAACGATACCTTGTAGAATTACATTGGATATGTTAATTGAATAATACAGCTCTAGCTATCTTGCACGCATTTTCATTAACTGTAACTCTGCCCTCATTTCATCAACAAATAGAACTTAGCAATATCTATTAGCAATTCAAACAACTCTTGCCAATGTAAATTAGCATCCACCACTACTGCACTTTGTCTTCCATTGCACCATCCTTACATTCTGTTGTTAGATTTCTCAGTCACCTTTTCTCTAACCAAAGCCAAATTTTTTGTGCCATTTTCAGACTCATTTTTCATGTTGTTCACTGACTTATGACTATTTATTGCATCAAGAAATACCTATCCTTAGTATGTATTCCTGTAAACATTGTGAGTTGAAAACCAGTAATTTATTATTTGATATGAGATAAAGCACTAAACTAAACATTAACCACCTGCTTTCCATCCCACTGGAATCATCAAAGCCCTTTCTTCAAAGAGGTCTTGCACAGTGAAAGGTGTTACTTTCTTCACAATGTCTTTGTAAGTCAGCAATTACTGTACTGCTCACAGTGTGCCAAACAAAAATTACCTTTAATATAACACTCTAAAGATCAGCCACTCCATTTTCCTGCTGTCTTGACATGCTACCAGCTCAGAAAGTCCGTGCTACAAAGACTGAATCCTACTTTCGTCACAAGCCAAAGACTCCACTTTGATCTCAGATAACTGTGTGCTATCAAGTGCTCAACACATTTCTGAAAATTAGAACCACACTGCAAATACAGTTACACACACTACGAACTGCAGGGCTATACATTCTGCATGAAATCCATATCAGTCTCTATAGTGAAGTCTGATGTTTGTCACCCATGCCAAATGTTAAAAAAACAAGTCAAGCTTGCCAAGCAGTAAAGTGACTGGCCCAAAAACCCTAAGAGTATTTTTTAAAGCCTTTCTTTAAACTTCTAAGACACACTTCAGTAAGATAAACATGCTTTTTCTTCTGTACCCAAGAAGGTGAGAAACTGAATTATTTATGGCAAAAAGTTAAGATTTCACAGAATGGCTTGTCTCCAAATGTTATCTAGAAATTGTAACTTTAAATTAAACATCATGTATAGGAATCTTAATAGCAAAAGTTGACAAAATCACATTATCTTCCAGTTATTAACTGTTGCATTAACTGTTATCAGTATATCCATTACCACTCCAATATTCCCTCTTCCTTAATTTAATCCAGCTAGTTTGCCAGACCTCAACTAAACAGGTCCTTGTCTGTCTGGTTGTTTCCAAGTAAACCTATTTAGATGATGTCCAACTCTGTGAAGCTTTTTGTACTGCAGAGCAACACTATGGGGTCACATTCTGCACTTCAGAACCATTTATCCAACATTGGTATGCATTCTTCAGGAACTCCCCTTAAAAATTTCCCAGCTTTAAAAGGAGAGGGAATTGCTATTTGTTCGCACTATGCTTTTTCTGCAGCTACCTGACACAACAAATAGGAAGGACTTTTTTTTTTGTTCTCCAAATCATAGATTTCATTTTGGGGAGTATGTAGCGAGAATGTTCGTTACTGCATACTGGAAATCATCTTGTGGAACTTACGGAATATATATTCTTTAAGAATTTCTAACTATTATAAAGATGTCCACAACAAATAGAATGTGCAGGTAGTCTTTTCTAATGCTATATTCCTCACTAGTCTGAGGCAAAGCCTCACCTTCCCACCTTCCATCATCCCATAAGTCACCACAACTTAAAAGCTCAACCATCAGCATGAAACCTACAGAACAGTCTGTGGTGCTGCTGAACATGGGCGCATGGCAAAACAAGTCCCCCAGCTTCTGCAAGGTCCTCCTGGTAACAGCGAATTCAATAGGAGAAGCCTTTGGCTTTGATGAACTGTGGCAGCATGATTTCCTCATACTCTTTCACATGGTGCTGACGCCACAGCAACAAGACTTTAATTGACATGTATTTTGAAAACATCTGGACTAAGCAGTTTAGAGAACTGTTTTGATTTTCTTATTATATGACAAAGCCTTAGACCATCATGCACATTGAAACAGACGAAGTTGAAGACCATATGCAGACAACATGATGCAGATGATGCAGAACAATAATGCTCTTTGAGAACATAAAAAAAAAAAAACCCAAGAGATTAACAATGATCAAGATGTTCAGACATTTTTGTTGACTATATCCTGTTTCAGTATGTCTGTATGTTACTTAATCCTTTGATGTTTAATAACTTTTGGAGGAAAAAAAAAATCTTTTTTCTAAGAAAAAAACCAAACAAGCCATCCCAAACCCCCTGCTTTTTCCTGATTGTACTGATTTCTCAAAGATTTAATTTGGTCAAGTGCACCCATACGTAGTTGCTGCTTCAAAGTGCATGAACCTTCCACATATTTATACATCCATGCACTTTATAATCCATGCACTTTATTCATCCACGCACTTTATACATTCATGTACATACTTTATAATGAAACTCTGCCTAACTCTCATGTGGCTCCTAGAAGATCTTAATACAAATCAGAGACGTTTCTGTTACATCTGTGAATCAACACTGTTTCAGTCATCCAAAAGACGCTTAAGTGCTTGAAACTTGGCTAAACTGTCCATACTCTCACCATTTGTCCTTTCAGAAGTAACATTGCAGCATTTTATTCAAAACAAGTCAAACAAGACATGAAAACACCTTGACACTAATAGTAAATGTGAAGTATTTTAAATAAGAATTTTAAAAATAACATATATATCCCTGTGGAACATCACAGCCCTTGACTATCATTTAGGAAACTCCCCCTGGAAATCGACAGGCTATAAAATGTCCATTAAGTCAGTTACACAATTCTCCACTGCTGAATGTCACAGTGGCAGAATGGTTAAGTATTGCCTGAAGAAAATCCTAAAAATATTTATTTAAGCAGAATTTTTAAATTTAATTTGTTTCTATTGATTTTAATGTTTTCATTTTGCTCTCAGCATGGGAGGCTGGGTACCACAGCACAAACACAGTCACAATATTCAAGTAACAAAAATCTCCTAAAGTGGCAAAAGTGCACTTTTACCTCCCTTTAAAAACCTAGGAAGTCTGATAGAAGGAGAACTCTAGTACATGAGAAGAAATATGCATACATTAGAAAGACAAGAAGAGTTTCCTAAATAGTGGTCACCTCATAAGGACAGGTTACATATGAGGGATTGAGCATGGTAGTCAAGGTCCTTTTGGTCTGAAACCCAGTGTATGTATATCTCTACATATATTACTGATGTCAACCTAGGATAAATATACATTTTTTGGGGGGGAAAAACTAGGATAATTTTCTGATGTCAGCAAATTCAGTCCAAGTCTTGCAGTAATCATGTGCCCAGATTGCAACCAGTGCACTGATACTATTTTGGGAAGAAACCTCAAGTTCAACTCCAAAGACAGGGGGAAGAAGCAACAAGAGTGAATTCATGGCCATGAAAAGGTTTGGGCCGCATGCTTAATTATATGTATATGGGGTATATTGATTACAATTTAGAACATCTCGCATTATTTGCATTAAGTTCTTGACTCAATAGCAAAAACCTTAATTTAACATGCAGCCTACAGTTAGTTGTGTTGGGAGATGAGGAGATGAAGGACACAGAACCACCCTTGGTGTAGATGCCCTGTCCTGGTAGAGCCTCTTCCACCCAGGCTTTCTGTTCTGAACACCCATTCTGCTGCATCTCAAGGACTGTAAAGAGGCTGCCTCCATTACAACCTTTGGCAACAGAACAGAAGGTGAAGCTAGGGCTAGAAGGTAGCCTGTGGACCAGACTGATCCATCCTACCTGTCCTTCTGTTTGTTAATCACGGTCCAAGATCAGTGGAGGCTAGAATCAAAATGCTCAAAAGCACCCAGAGTCTTTTGTTGCACTGGCTTCCCAAACCCACATGGCAACAGAAGCCAGTTTCAGTCTTTCTGGCTGCCTCTTTTCTAGGTAACATTTCTAAAAGCTTACATGAGTAAAATACATCCACCAACACTCAATGAATACTTGGAACATTAAACTTACAAGGTGGTATTTTGTTTCCGAAGTATCTATCAATGGTATTTTAAATAGGTGTTTGTAATCAAAAAAGAATAAACTATATTATTTTACTGGATTTGAAAAGTCCTGTGTTCTACAAAAACAAGGCAAGTAACTTAAAATAGCCCAGCTTTACAAATTAATGTAAGGCTTCTGTTTATATTGCGTATCAAAGCAAAACTATCTTTGATTTTAGCAGCATTTCTAATACATAAAGAGCATTACTAACTACTAAAGATTTTGGTTGGAAGCCCATATGTTTAACTAATGTCAAAGTTAAGCACTGGTCTTTATACATAAACTATAGTGAGGTATGTATCTCTAAGCCTGGCATTGCTCTCATTGTTTCAAAGAAAGATAATGAAAGACAAGGGTAAATAATCCACATGACAACCATGCTCCAAAATGTAATTAACAGAAGATAATGAAGTACAGCCTGAAGCATACAGAGATTACAGAAATATATGTATATTAAGGGCTGTAAACATATATAATGAACCCTGAGATTAACGTTTCATTCTTCCTTAGAATTTCATAAATACCCTAATAATTGTTTTGAATGTCGTAAAAAGAAATCCTCTTTGCCTCTCAAAGTTTTTCCTGTACTGTGTATACTATGAACTCAAAAAAACTATTAAAACACTATTGTGTTCAAGTATTATTTAGCTATTGTCTATACAGAGGACCCTTTTTTTTTTCATGTGTAATCAATTACAGCTACTATGCTCTCTGCTGAACTTCAAATAGCAAAAAAATCTATCAATTTTAAAGGCTGAACAGCTAAGAGTGAACAATTTTTGAAGACTGGTGATTGAATTTTTCTAATTTAGCTAGCAGGAACATGATAGCAGCTGCCTTGAAATGCAAGCAATACTTCCAAGTAAATAACAAAAAATACATCACTTCTAGCTGAATTGAAAGTAATTTATCTTATATTTTGGTAGAAGAGAAAGGAATCCACCTAGCTAGTATAATGGGATCCAATTTCTTCGCAGATAACTGAACAAAATCCTTGAGAATACACTGTAATAATTCTGCGTTAGCAGAGAATGGTCACAATGACCTAATCAGAAACAATGACCTAATGAGGGTTTTGCATTTGTATTTTAAAAAATAATCTATGATAAAATTAGGTACTAATACAAACAAGCATAAGAGATTCAGTCATGAGTTAATATAGTGCTTACATTATTTTGTCCTTTAATTCAACACTTGGTATTATTTAGTTCAGTATGAATCAGAATTGTCTTTCAAACAGGATGATTAGAACAGTTACTGTATGACAAGCATAGGATGCTTCTTTTTCACGAACACATAAGTAGGGCTCAGACAAAGCCCAAACACGGTTTTGCTCTAAGCGAATTTCAGTTATGTATGTTGATAGGCATATTGATTTAATTCATTGGTACAAAACTTTTCTATAAAAGAGATAAAAGCTTATTTAATTCTATTTTCTAGCAGAATTGCAGTTTCAAGCTAGTTCAAAGCTGCTCTACAAATAATGTAAATCAATATAAGAATGATGATTTCCATTCTTTTAATCAATAATCTGTCACATACACACAGTCTACAAGAAATGTTGCTGGAACATGGTGTTGATAATTTCACATTTTTTCAGCTATTAAAACCAGCTTGAATAATGCATTCACCCATTATCCTCAGCCTCTTCACTCATGCTCTCTCCTATTGTACGGTATCTCAGTTTTGAGAGGTTTTTGCTTTCCTTTTTTTTGTTTTGTTTGTGGTTGTTGGTTTTTTAAAATATTTTAATGTCTAGAAATACAGTTTTGTAGCAATTTTTTTTTTTTTTAAAAGAACACAAAACACTTTTGAATTTCTTTGGCTTCAGACTTGGTCTGATTATCCACTGAAGCAACATTATTTTGAAAGTCCCAGTACAGTTTCTAAAAAAACTGTATACTATGGAGTTCATTCTCACTGCTGAACAAAGGATTGCTTTTCTGATTTTTTTCTTTATATTCGTATTACTCACAGTCATATCACCCACAAATCCTCAGGCTACCCAGTGATCATGCAATCATGCACCGCAAATCAAGGTTCTTAAAAGGTAAACCAAAATCCTACCTTTATGTAGCCCCACGAAACTGAGAGTAAATAGTTTGCCTCAGGCATCTTTGATTTTTTTTTTTCTCTACTACCAAGCTAAGCTAATCAGTTCTTTGCTATCTGACACTGCAAAAGACTTCCGAGAAGAAAGATTCCTTCTTTTCTCTCCTAATTGTTTTTGCTGATCTTCAGGTGCTCAGCAACTGTGTGCAGAGGAGGCATAGTGAAATGAAATCCGACTGCATGGTCTTCCGATTGTATAAATTCCATTTGTAAAACTCCAAGCATTCAGAGGCAATGTTGAAGAGACATATTGTATGAGCTGAAGAAATATCTGAAGAGCTAGGGATATGCATATTTCCTGAACACCAGGACTTAATGAATAATGTATGTCAAGATGCTCAGCTGCTGAAAGGACTTGCTCTGTCAACAGCAACCATATAAGGACCTGGAGGGGAAGCCACAAACAGTGCCAGTAATCCCTCCCATAGAGCCTAACTAGCAGCCAATAGTACATCACCCGAAAAGATATAAACCCAAGGGGCTGGTAACATGATGTACAGTTATTTCCCATTGGCCAGTGCTAGGGACTCTCCTGGGCATGGGCTATTTCTCTTTTTTTTCATAGCAAATGCCATTAAATGGCATCCCTGCCTGCAGCATTCATATGCCATTCAAAAATAATTGGGTTAAGATCTCATCATTTCAACAGCATTTACCAGCTCTCTTCAATGCATGTGCCATCCAAGCAGTTAAAATTAGCATTGCATATATTCATGTGGATTGTCTAGTAGTTTTAACTTTTCATAAAAAAGGGTAGCATATTTTGTGAAGAAAAAGCAAAAGATATAGAGATATCAGGTTTATTGAGCAGTCTGTGCTGTACTGTAACAATGCAAACGTTTTTGGCTTTTATGCCATCTAGATTAAAAACTGTTCTATTTAGACCATTGGGTCAGTCTTCCAGTTTCTACTGCTTTTTAAGACAGAAAAGCAGTTATTATTAAGATAAAGCAAGTCATGTGTCTTACAATTCCCAGAAAACATTTAAGTTTCCATGGAGAATTCCGAAGAGAGACAATGAGTCCTCAAATTCTCACTGTATTTATTCAACTTTTGCTCTTTCTGCCTTACCAGATTAATATAACAAATTACAGCTATACATCACAGAAAAAAAAATAATTGAAAGCAGAGTATGTCAGTGAGCTGATTCAGAGCACTAAATAAAATGTCCCACCATCTGCCATTCAGAGACCAAAACTTAAAAGGAGGAATGCATTCTCTTCCACCACTCTGTGCAAGGCATATGCAATACTGTGGCAAATTTCTGAATCTTTGTTGTATCAAAAGAAGGGAGAGTTTCCCTCTATGACAGTGGGCAAATCTCTAGGGACAAGCTGAATGATGTGCAGCATGCAGACAAAGCCCACATTGCTGGTTCACTAAAACATGCTGACTGACAAGGGTCATCAAGGAGGTTTTGGCTGAAGTTGTTTCTGCTTCTCTGGGTGATGCTACATAGCAATGTCAGCAACACTAAGTGCTTGAGAAAGAATTGAAGCTGCAAAAATCAATAGGGCAAAATGTGATATGAACAAATTTCTTCCTTACAGAAGAGAAAGATATTGCAATGTGGCAACTGGATGAAGTCGAAGATCATCCAGCACCTACATATTTTTATATGGAAAGGATATAATCTTCCTTAAATAGTTAATATAAAACACAGGTGAATGAACACATTACTGATACATTTTCTGTATAGTACACACGGTTATACCTGTCCTGGATCTATATAAGTAAATGAATATAAAACAATTATTTTTTAAAAACAGACTTGGGTTATTACAGAATCAGCAAGACATTAAAATAGGCTAAAAAGTATTTCTGGAAAATATTTCTCCTGATTCTTGCAGTTCAGATTTGTAATGCTGAATATAAAAGCTGCATTGCACTGTTTCCTGAGCGCCCGCAAGAGAGCACTGCTGCCACCTACCCAACATCAACACTGAAAACTGAAAATATGCTGCTGCCCTTCAGAAGGCAATTTCAATCATGACTTGGAAAATGGTAACCTAACAGCCATTATACTTCTGGCTACTTAAGAAGCGAAGCATGTGGGCACGAAAGTTTGGTTATAATAGGTGGTACAGACAAACACTGGAAAGCCAGGGTTTTAAATCACTTCTCTTCTTTTGTTACTTTAAAGGCTGCTTTCTCCTTAAATCTTATTAACTGTCCCCAAAAGCATAGAACTTGTTTCAGATAAAGAAAATTTTAAATGGCTGTTATGTAAATCATTAGCTGTTTAGCATGTATAAAAAAAATCTTCCTTGAATTTTTCAATTCCCCACCAATATATGAGGGAAAGACACCATCAATAACTATCCATAAGAGTTAGTGAACTTGAATTTATTGAAGGATGGTATTTATGGAGCTATTAGCTAGATAATTTTTATGTAAAGCCATGAAAATACATTTTCCTCCAATGTACATGCATTTCAGCAATTTATTTTAGCTGCATAAAAACTATAGTGGTAGTGGGAAATTACACCTGATACTGACAGCTCATTACTAATTTGTATGATTTTTGCAAGACCCACAGCCTCAGCCTCATAAAACTACCAATTGCTGTGATGCAATTTACTAGTAACAACTTCACTGGCTCAGAAAGCATGTCCTCCTACTTCAGCTACATGTAGAAGTATGACCTTAGAAATCTGTAGTTGTGAAATTCACATCAGCACTTATTTACAGTAACCATTTTGCTTGATTTTCATCCTCAATTCCCAGTTTGGAATGAGTGAATAATTAGCTTTAGAGGAGGTTATGGTGGACAGATGAGTGCACAGCAAACAGCCGTCACACACAACTAAATACCAAGAGTAACTCAAGAAAAGAAAAACAAAAGTTAGACATAAATGGAAATACAGCAACATGCAAGGGAAATTCTTGTTTTCATACACATGTACAATCCACAAAGATAAAATATGGGGGAACAAGGGAATAATGAAACTTTTCTGCAATGGTTCCAATCAAGCAAACAATATGGAAATGAGAAAGGTATAATTGAAATTACCAGAATACTAAAGTAACTGAATAATAAAATAATCTTTTTAAAAAGGAAGTTTTTAATGAGCACTGTTGTGTGTTTTGAAAGAATCAAAACAATGATCTTGAAAGGCAGAAAGATGATGAAGTCTGTTAATGCCCAGAGGAAATGTTAGCCATTGTTTAATTAACAAGCCTGGACAATTTTATCCACAGGAGTAATAAAAAGAGGTGGCAGAGATGCCAGGAGCTGTGATATTCAGCTTTAGTAAATTTTGAAAGACTGAAAAGATGTTAATTGTGTGCCAATTAAAATTTGCAAGCATCTGGACAGCTTCAGGCCACTTCACAAAAAAATCAGTCCTGGGTAAAATAATGGAAAAACTGAAATTCACATTTTCTAAGCACTATGCTTGATAAAGAATTAAGGTATAGGAATGTAATGAATACCAATCAATCTAATTTTATGTCTTTGAACATGTAATATTCTTGCAGTGTAGTAGGGCATTTGATTTAGTACTATGTAATCTTCTGCAACAGCAATTCCTATGTTGAGGGAGGACACATTAAACAGGTTAAGAGCCTGATTATCAACCCATTTCTAACATTCAACAGTCTGTCTTCATCTAACAGGACAGTTTTCACTCTCTCTGCAAGACCTGAAACTATTTTATGGTATTCAATGTCTTCATTGGTGAGCTGGAATTAAGAAACTACTATGAAAACTTCCACAGTGTGAAAACTTCCAGAGAACTGAAAAACTGAGGGCAGGGTGGGGTTGGGTGGAGAAAGATAAACTATGAGGATGAGGAAGTCACCAACAGCAGCCTCACTTGTTTAGTTTAGGATGTTGACCCCATTCAGGTAAACGACAGTTCAAGGGACAGTTCCAGGAATTTAACTGCATAGATACCCAGCAATAAGGAACAAAATCCATTAGTACAAAATGGTGCACTACACTGGAGAAAGCAGTATCACCTCACAGTGATACTGTGATCCCCCCCAAATGTGCATCTTTGCAATCCTAAATATAAAGAGAGACATGCTAAACACACCATTTTGGTGACTGTGGTGATGGAGTAGCACATACAGGACTAGTGTCTCTGTTTTACTAAATGCTGTTATGTACAGTCTAAAGGAAAACAACCACATATATTATTCAGGGGATGGAGAAAATGTTTTACAATAAAAGAAAAAATGCAGGCTCGTTAACTTAAAAAAAAAAATGACAAAGAGCAAATACAGCATATCAGATGCAGTTCACCAGCACCAAGGAAGCAAAAAGAAGCACTGGAAAGCATCCGGAACTACCTCAAACAAACTAAGCTGAAACCAACTTAATCAATGAACAAGACATGGATTAACAACAAGAATTATTAAATTAGCATACACTGGCAATGAAGAGGTAGATTCTCTGCTGCTTGGTATCTTCAAATCAAGAAAAGCAGTCTTTTTGGAAAGTATGTTTTAGCCAAATGCCTGTCACATAGTAATCAAGCACAAGCCACTGAGTTCAGTACTTTTACACTTTTGTGCAAATTAGCCATCTGAAAGACACAGGAGATACAGTAAACCATTTGGCCCCATAAGTCCGTGAAAACTCAATCATTCTATTGCAGGTGCTCCTTCTAGAAATTCTGCCTTCTAAATAACTTGTATCACAAGTACAAATATGTTCTCCTTGAAAGCAACTTTAAAAATTCAAAAGCTGTAAATTTGTTATGAAATAAGGATGCAGAGTTACCTAAAATCATCTTCTTATAAGCAGTAACCTCTACTTCTGTGCAATCTTCTGAAGCTGTCAGCACTCATACATAATTTCTTGATTGTCTATAAAGATCTGTACCATTCCCATAGTCAGAAAAAAACCACTATTAATCTAAATTGTATTGTCCTTCAACAAGAATGTGAAGAATTTCATTATTAGATTGCTTTTTTTTTTTTTAAATCATTTCATGTGTGTGCAAAGGCACACAGATTTCACCAATATTAGTGAGGTTTTCATCCTTTTATTTATCTGTTATGTTGATAATAACAACTTCAAAAAGGACCTATAGCCTGTACACCACTTTAAACCATAAAGGCTGAACCTATGGAATACAAGACATTCAAGGAAAGCTCATTTTTCCTAACATCCCAGATAGGCCTTCTGATACAGAAACACATTAATGACAATAAAGAGAAGTACATCCTCTGCAGCTTGGGAGAAACCTTGATGCTCTGAAAGAAAGTATCTGTGTTGCTTTCTGGCTCTTGTTAGTAAGATTCCTGAAAGTTCAGTCAACAGGAAAGAAGATGGTTATGTTTCAAGCTTGAGGAAAAGGATAGTGACTGAAGGGCCACTTTGCTGATTCAGTTGCAGTACTTTTGAACTATTCCACAAGAGATGTAACAATCTTGGTCTTTCCTTCTACAGGTCAGTAATGGGTAAAATGGGGTTTAGCTTTGAGGGCAGGAGAACAGTGCTTTTTAACTCTCCACTGCAACCCCTGAATTGATTAGGAAGCTGCACTAGGAACATTCAAAGAGATGTCTGAGTATCAAGCTTGAATATAAGTGTGCTGGATGTAGTGCATGTTCTCTAGTGAAAGGCAAAAAGCGAAACAAAGGAGAAGACAGCTAAGCATATCACAGATTTTAGTTTTCAAAGTCGTTTGTGTTAAAAACAGGAACAGATAGCCTGAACGTATCCCATGACCCAAATGAGAAGCCTGTCTGTAAATATCAAAAAACACATCAGAGAACAGCAATAATCACCCGTGTTAAATCCAACTCTTACTGGTCACAAACATAAGACTCTTTTCACAGCATTAGCCAATTCTGTCTGGCATGTATGCTGGCACATACCCTAGCAGAAAGCGTCCCCACAAAACGGGAAGTCTGCTCAGTGCTGAGTGACTATAGCAGCAAAGAGTGGTTGTTTCATCCAGCAAGCAAGACCATGTGGATGGACTCTACTGAGCCAAAAACCAGAACTGGTCCAGAGCATGAAGCAGGAGAGCTAGGGACAAGGGAACTATGAAGAATCAACCAGCCTCACCAGAGTTCTCTGGGTTCCTCCTAAGACTCCCCAACTGGAAGAAGAGAGAATGTAGAACTTGATTTAAAAAGAAAACAAACAAAAAAAGCCCCAACCAAAAAAACCCAAACAAATAAGAGGAATTGTTTCAGCTGCAGCAATAAGCTGCCACACACAAAGTGAGCAGCAGAAGTGGAGACAAAGTTGGGGTTTATGCTGATAATAAAAAAAGATATGAACTGAACTGGTGGCTGAAAACCAATGGCTGTAACTGGAACAAAAACCTAACTCCTCTGAAGGATTCTCAACTTTAAGGACATAGCTGTAACATAATTACACTGCTATAAAAAAAGCTTTCTTGGCAGCTTCCTGCTTGTCAGAATTACATTAATTAAACATGATGGAAGAGCCTAAGCTATATCATTCCACAGAACTTTTTATTTGGGAATATATAATTCTCACACATTAAAGATGAGAATTTTATGTTGCTGAACAGACCGAAGTGACAACATTCTTGTGAAATATTTTAGGCAAAATACATAGTATTCTTTATGAATAAATAAAAAACCCCCAAACAAACACCAACTTTCTGGTAAAATATGCAGTTCAGTGTTTGTATTTACTGCCCTCTAGCGATAATATAAGCATTAGCTATTAATATGTGGGAACATGCTAAGCTTTTTTCAGACCAGAACTCTCACAATGTGGTCCACTAATTTTCAACTATAGCACAGCAGGGTCTTTACAGGTATTCTCTACAACTGTCATATTTTTCAATTCATTTTTCAATGAATTTATGAAGGCGCAGGAGCAGGCTGTCCCTGTGTGCCGAAAAAGGAGCCGGCGGGGAAGACCAGCCTGGTTGAGCAGGGAACTGTTACAAGAACTCAGGAATAAAAAAAGAATGTATCAACTTTGGAAAAAAGGGCAGGTGAATCAGGAAGTATTTAGGGATATTGTAAGGTCATGTAGGAAGAGAATCAGAGATGCAAAAGCCCAGCTAGAATTAAACTAGCCATCTCTGTAAAGGATAATAAAAACTGCTTTTATAAATACATTAATAACAAAAGGAGGGTCAGGGAAAATCTTCATTCCTTATTGGATGAGGGGGGGAACTTAGTAACGGAGGACAAGGAGAAGGCTGAGGTGCTTAACACCTTCTTTGCCTCAGTCTTTAACAAAAAGACTAACTATCCTCAGGACAACTGGGCTCCTGAGTTGGTAGACAGGGATGGGGAGCAGAATCCCCCTTCTGTAATCCAGGAGGAAGTAGTTAGGGACCTGCTGTGCCACTTAGATCCCAACAAGTCCATGGGTCCGGATGGGATTCATCCTAGGGTGCTGAGGGAGCTGGCAGAAGAACTGGCTAAGCTGCTCTCAATCATTTATCACCACTCCTGGCTCACTGGGGAGGTCCCAGATGACTGGAGGTTGGCCAATGTGACACCCATCCACAAGAAGGGCCTGAAGGAGGATAAGGGGAACTATAGGCCTGTCAGCCTGACCTCGGTGCCTGGCAAGGTTATGGAACAGATCATCCTGAGTGTCATCAAGCGGCATGTGGTTTAAGAACGGAAGGTCCTGCCTGACTAATCTCATCTCCTTCTATGACTGGGTGACCCGCCTGGTGGATGAGGGGAAGGCTGTGGATGTGGTCTACCTTGACTTCAGCAAGGCCTTTGACACAGGTCTCCCACAGCATCCTCCTGGAGAAGCTAGCAATCCATGGCTTCGACAGGTGCACCCTTCACTGGGTCAAAAACTAGTTGGATGACCAGGCCCAGAGAGTGATGGTGAATGGAGCTGCATCCAGCTGGTGTCCGGTGACCAGTGGTGTCCCCCAAGGATCAGTACTAGGCCCAGTCCTATTCAACATCTTTATTGACGACCTGGATGTGGGGTTGAGTCCACCCTCAGTAAATTCGCAGATGACACCAAGCTGGGGGGGAGTGTTGATCTGCCAGAGGGTAGGAAGAAGCTGCAGGAGGACCTGGACAGGCTGGATCGATGGGCTGAGGCCAACGGCATGAAATTCAACAAGACCAAGTGCAGGGTCCTGCACTTTGGCCACAATAACCCCAGGCAGCACTACAGGCTGGGGGAAGAGTGGCTGGAGAGCAGCCTGGCAGAGAGGGACCTGGGAGTGCTGGTGGACAGCTGGTTGAACATGAGCCAGCAGTGTGCCCAGGTGGCCCGGAAGGCCAATGGCATCCTGGCTTGGATCAGGAATAGTGTGGCCAGCAGGAGTAGGGATGTCATTCTCCCCCTGTACACAGCACTGGTGAGGCCTCACCTTGAGTACTGTGTCCAGTTCTGGGCCCCTCACTTCAAGAAGGACGTTGAGGTGCTGGAGCAGGTCCAGAGGAGAGCAACAAGGCTGGTGAAAGGATTAGAGGGAAAGTCTTATAGGGAGAGGTTGAGGATGTTGGGGTTGTTTAGCCTGGAGGAGACTCGGAGGGGACCTCATCACTCTCTTCAACTACCTGAAGGGAGGTTGTAGTCAGGTGGGGGCTGGGCTCTTCTCCCAGGCAACTAGTGACAGGACAAGAGGGCACAGCCTGAAGTTGCTCCAAGGGAGGTTTAGGTTGGATATTAGGAAGCACTTCCTCACGGAGAGGGTGATTAGACATTGGAATGGACTTCCCAGGGAAAAGTGGTGGAGGCACCGTCCCTGGATGTATTCAAGGCAAGGCTGGATGTGGCACTTAGTGCCATGGTCTAGATGGTGTGGTGGTGTTGGTCATAGGCTGGACTTGATGATCTTAAAGGTCTTTTCCAGCCTTGGTGATTCTGTGATTCTGTGATAGACACGCCCAAGCAATTGCACAAGCAACAAAAATCACCCCCTATTTCAAGCTACTTTTTGGTGACCATTAGCAATCTTTAACATTCTTGAGGAATTATTTTACATAATTATAATGTACAGTATGCACATAATGGCTTCTACAAAATGCCAAGCAGTAACCAAGAGTTTAATTTCAACAAATACTTTGCTGTTCACATATTCTGCTATATATTTTCCCCTTAATTCGATGATGTCAAATTATGTACATTACAAAAAACTACTGTTAAAAGCTAATTTAGATCAGAGAAGACTGGATCAGGGTGTGATGACAACTGCAGTCATGACAGCAGATTTGAAGAGGCAGTCACCCTAGCAAAAAGCAGTGATTAATAGCTCAGGTGGTTATCTCTTAATCCTGCTTGGCAACTGACAAAATCAAATGCGTAACAACAAACCTATGGTTTTCTCCCTGAAATTACTATTGTTAACAGTACCTGACATGAACAGAAGGCTTTTCAAGTTTTGCCCTAAAAAACAATGTTGAAAAACCCGTACTTTAACTTTACTTGGAGATAATATATGTTGATCTATATGTATGTCACATCCTAAAAACACAATAAATCATGTTTTTATGCATATGTCAATTTGTACCCACAGCATATGGATACAAACATACAATACTTCTGCATCACATCAGGAGAAGCTGTGAAACAACAGACCAGTGTTATTTATACCTCTGGCTTGGAAATGCTTCAAATAAATATCCTGGGTTAAGACAATATTTTTAAAACTCATGCTTAAATTATTGCCATGTTAGCAGAAATACCTGCTCCACTCAGTTAATTCATCATATCAGCACATTTTTCAACAGACACTGAACTGTTTTGCTCAAAGTTTCTCTCTATATGTATAAAAGATGCTAGCACACAAATCAAATGTGCGCTCAGCTTGCACTGGACATGAGCTCAGGGAACCTGGAACAGTGAGATTTCATGTTCCATATTTATCGTATCTACTGGATGTGCAAAAATCTGTAGTATTTATGCAAGCTACTTTAATGGCTCACTTGTCTTGCTATTACTCCACCAACTAACTTTGCAGGGAACAATCTAAAATTAATCTTTCAGAACAGCTCTGGAAGATGCCACGGAACAGTACCACAGGAAGGTCATAGCCTGGACTCTTTTATAATTATTTGTTCCCTTACAGTATGCTGGTAGCAATTTGTTTGCTTTACAATAGTTCTTGTATGTTATAGAAACTATAATTTGGATGAAGAAGCGGAAAATAAAACAGAAATTATTTAGTTATCACTTCACTTCCACGTCTTGCCCCAACACACCTCTTACACAAGCTGCTCAGTTTTTACTGTGAACAAATCTCAGAACCAAATAGTTCTATACTCCACCAGAAGACACTCTCTCTGACCTTCCAGCCTCCTTTTAGAAGGAGTCCTCTCCT
This sequence comes from Hemiprocne comata, assembly GCA_020745705.1. Classification (NCBI taxonomy): domain Eukaryota; kingdom Metazoa; phylum Chordata; class Aves; order Apodiformes; family Apodidae; genus Hemiprocne; species Hemiprocne comata. The sequence goes on along the minus strand of CM036616.1, from coordinate 15,642,790 downwards.
GGAAGAGCAGAACCAAGACCTATGGAAGCGGAAAAAAAACGTTATTTCCACCTCCCTTAATGCTTGTACTGTAGAATCACAGAAACACAAAGGTTGGGAGTTCGAAGAGGCCTTTAAAGGTCATCTAGTCCAACACTCAGGTAGTGAGCAGGAATGTCTTATGTTATGTAAACTGTGTATATATGGTGACTTGTACAGGATGGTAAGATAGCAAAAAATTCCCAAAAAAAGTGAAAAATAAATCAGATGTGGAACAAAATAAAAAGGTAAGACTTCCTCCTTAAAATTGCATCTATTGATGGCATAGTAACTCAGTCACCCTTTCTTACCCGTTTTATATTACAGACTGCTGTTGGTGAGGATATGCTACTGCCATTTCTGGTCTCCTCAGTCCTTTCCATTACACATATTCATTCCTGTCTTGGGAGTAATAACGACCATACAGCCAGCACACTATCACCTTCACTCCTTCCCCTTATCTGCCAATAAAAATGCATCATAGAATCATAGAATCCTAGGGGTTGGAAGGGACCTCGAAAGATCATCTAGTCCAACCCCCCCTGCCAGAGCAGGGTCACCTAGAGCACATCACACAGGAACTTGTCCAGGCGGGTTTTGAATGTCTCCAGCGAAGGAGACTCCACAACCTCTCTGGGCAGCCTGTTCCAGTGCTCTGTCACTCTCACAGTAAAGAAGTTTTTTTCTGATATTTACCTTGAACCTCCTATGCTCCAATTTGCACCCATTACCCCTTGACCTATCACTGGTCACCACTGAGAAAAGCTTAACTCCATCTTCCTGACACTCACCCCTTACATATTTGTAAACATTGATGAGGTCACCCCTCAGTCTCCTCTTCTCCAAGCTAAGGAGACCCAGCTCCTTCAGCCTTTCCTCATAAGGGAGATGTTCCACTCCCTTAATCATCTTTGTGGCTCTGCGCTGGACTCTTTCAAGCAGTTCCCTGTCCTTCTTGAAATGAGGAGCCCAGAACTGGACACAATACTCCAGATGTGGCCTCACCAATGCAGAATAGAGGGGGAGGAGAACCTCTCTTGACCTACTAACCACACCCTTTCTAATGCACCCCAGGATGCCATTGGCCTTCCTAGCCACAAGGGCACATTGCTGGCTCATGGTCATCCTCCTGTCTACCAGGACCCCCAGGTCCCTTTCACCTACACTGCTCTCCAGCAGGTCAGTCCCCAACCTGTACTGGTACATGGTGCTTCTCTTCCCCAAATGCAAAACTCTACACTTGCCCTTGTTAAACTTCATCAGGTTTCTCTCCGCCCAACTCTCCAGCCTGTCTAAGTCTCTCTGAATGGCAGCACAGCCTTCTGGTGTGTCAGCCACTCCTCCCAGCTTAGTGTCATCAGCAAACTTGCTGAGGGTACATTCTGTACCCTCATCCAGGTCGTTGATGAAGATGTTGAACAACACCGGTCCCAGTACCAACCCCTGAGGGACTCCACTAGTCACAGACCTCCAACTAGATTCTGCCCCATTGACTACAACTCTCTGACTCCTTCCTTTCAACCAGTTCTTGATCCATCTCACTACCTGATCACCAAACCCATACTTGATCAACTTATCTACAAGGATGCTGTGGGAGACGGTGTCAAATGCTTTACTAAAATCTAGATAAACCACATCTACTGCTCTACCTTCATCTATCCACCTAGTAATTTCATCATAGAAGTCTATAAGGTTAGTCAAACATGACTTACCCGTGATAAAACCATGCTGACTGCTCTTGATGACCTCCATGTCCTTGATATGCCTAGAGATAGAGACAAGAACAAGTTGTTCCATCACCTTTCCAGGGATGGAGGTGAGGCTGACCGGTCTATAGTTACCCGGGTCCTCCTTCTTGCCCTTCTTGTAGACTGGTGTGACATTTGCTGTCCTCCAGTCCTCAGGCACCTCTCCTGTTACCCATGACTTACCGAAGATGATGGAGAGTGGCCTAGCAATGACCTCTGCCAGCTCCCTCAGCACCCTTGGATGCATTCCATCTGGACCCATCGATTTATGGATGTCCAGATTACTCAACTGATCCTTAACCCAATCCTCATCTACCATGGCAAACTCCTCCATTATCTTGACTTCTAGAATCATAGAACCATGTTTTGTATTGGAAGGGACCTTAAAGATCACCTAGTTCCAACCCCCCTGCATGGGCAGGGACATCTTCCACTAGACCAGGTTGCTCCAAGCCCTATCCAGCCTGGCCTTGAACACTTCCAGGGATGGGGCATCCAAAATATCCTATGGCAACCTGTGCCAGTGTCTCACCACCCTCATAGTGAAGAATTGCTTCCTCAAGTCTAACCTAAATCTCCCCTCTTCCAGTTTAAAGCCATTATCCCTTGTCCTATCACTACATGCCCTTACAGAAAGTCCCTCCCCAGCTTTCCTGTAGGCCTCCTTCAGGTACCAGAAGGCCACTATAGGGTCTTCCTTGAGCCTTCTCTTCTGCAGGCTGCACAACCCCAGCTCTCTCAGCACAATAAGTAAGCCAGATGGCAATCTCAGCCTCAGATACAGCTGCACAATTCTGCTTATACCATATTTGGTGTTTCATTGAGCTGTAACTTCTTTGTCATGCTTTGAATCTGGACATTTTCCAAACAACACATTGATACCCACTCCTTGATTCCCATAGTGCAGCCCCAGTCAAGGATGCTTTATCAGGGCAACATATAAATAAAATGGGCAAGTTCTGCTGGAAGTGGAGTCTCAGGGCTGATCAGCTGCTTCTCAGCAGCAAGCTCCTAAGCTTTATGGCCACTTTAACATCCTTTACAAAAAGCAAAGAAGAAAAAACAATCTGAGTCAAAAGATCAGTGTGATCTGGTATACTCATCTCCTTTACATGGCTATGCCTACCTACTTCAGTGCAGCTGTGCAGACACTTTCAGTCCAAAGGCATTTAGGAAAAGAAGAGTGAACATGTACTGCAAAGACATAATACTTCAATAGTGCACCTAAAATTATGCAATACCAATGCTGAAGGAATGCTGCTGTTAATAAAAAATATTGTGCCATGGAGATTTATGTGCTCTTAGCTCCAGAGAATCATCTGTGCCCTGAGGCACAGGAATTCCTACAATTTACACGTGTTATCCCAGCTATAGCAACTGCAGATGCCTTTTCCACAGCTTACCGGCATAACTGAGATTTACAAGCTGTATCACTGTAACACCTAATAAAGCTACTTGTATCATGGCATAAAAACATAGTGAAGTTTAAGCCTGTGAAGTTTTCCAAGAAAACATGCTAAATCCATAAAGGTACTCACATTAGAGAAGTGATAAAGATGATTTCTTCTAATACCAAAGCACTCCTCTGCAAACAAGTACTTTGTCATTTAACTATTGTGAAAAGAGAAATAGGATTGTTTTTTTCCTAAAATATATTTCAGGAAATTCTAACAGTTCCCTTCTTACTGAATGGAAGAGATTTGGCTTTTTTCTCCTTTTCCTACTACATGTCTAGTTAATATTTGCCTAGTTAACACTGGCAGACATACCTGACAGACACAGTAGGTAAAAATACAAGTAAAAAATTCCAGCTTCCCATCAGTTAGAAGGAAGAAGACTGCACTTATTCCTCGATCACCCTACAGATCTCATGCAACTCTCAGGCTGTTACTCAAAAACAATTTAAAGATATCTAGAAAGAACTTTTGTGTTTTTTCCCTCCTTATGTCCTTTATGAGGATTTTTTCCTCAACATGAGTGTCCATTTGGGCCAAGAAATACATGGAATCTAAAATGTAGAACCAGCTGAATAATTTATTTATATTTTTATAAATATATATATATGTATATGTACCTTGCAGGTAAATACCTCTCCCATAAATATTTACTGTAGCATAGCCAGAAAAAGAAGTTTATACCCTCATTATGCATTTTTGCAGCTAACTATGTCTAACAAATGTGTAAAGCAGAGCGATACTTCACTCACAGAGGTGTGACGGCGTGCTCACCCCGACACTGATACAGCTACATCAGCAAAAACCGAGCTTCACAGGTATTGCCTATTTCATGCAGAAAACAGGCTTGCTAAGGACAAGAAACAGCTTCACTTGTATTGCTAGATTAACCTTGCTTCTCCTGTAATGTGACATTCCCATTTTAATGAGGTGTTCCTACTGTAGACCTGGCCAAGCACATACTTTAACAGTTCACCAGAAATCTTGTTGTATGGTTGTCATTTCATGCTAAAAGAAATCAGTCTTTTAGTCATCTTTTTTAAAACTACTCATGCTTAACGTATATAAAGTTCTTATGAAAAATAAAAGATTAAATATTACTTTTCTAATTCTAATATATATGAAGACCAAATATGAACTAAACTATTTCCTAGCCTTCTAAATACTATTGCTCAGTTCACCAAAAAAGAGAGAAGGGAAAAGCCATCCTATAGAAAAACTGAAATGATGCTACAGACAAAAGCAGAGAATTGTGGGCTGCAAAGTAACTACTAACACTGCAATGCGCTTAGTATAGCTCTGATATAAAAAAGCCTTAGCAAGTGCCTGCAAATCATCCAGAGTAGATACCAACATTTGAAAGCAGACTGCAAGTTGTTTCATGCAATTTTGTAGTTTCAGGGTCCAGTTCTTATTAAACCATGGCTGTTGTACATCTAACGGAAATGTATCTGATAGTGGCATTGTTCTTTAAAGAAAAAAACTCAGCTAGGGCTATTCACCAAATAATACTAGTCCTACCTTCCATTCGATTATTTGTTTAGATGTTCTAAACATGCTCTAAATCTACGTAGATTCACATGAAATGAAGATGTACCTATCTAGAACAGAAGAAACGACTAGTCTTGTCCTTCCACCCCCTCTACTATGCCCTAGTGAGACCACACCTGGAGTATTGTGTCCAGTTCTGGGCTCCCCAGTTCAAGAGGGACAGGGATATGCTGGAAAGAGTCCAACAGCGAGCTGGCTACAAGGATGATTAAGGGACTAGAACATCTGTCTTATGAGGAAAGGCTGAGAGACCTGGGGCTGTTCAGTCTGGAGAAGAGAAGACTGAGAGCAGATCTTATTAATGTTGACAAATATCTGAAGGATGGGTGTCAAGAAGAAGGGGCCAGTTTCTTTTCAGTGGTCCCCCATGATAGGACAAGGGGCAATGGACACAAACTGGAACACAGGAAGTTCCACCTCAACATGAGGAAAAACTTCTTTACTGTGAGGGTGACAGAGCACTGGAACAGGCTGCCCAGAGAGGTTGCAGAGTCTCCTTCTCTAGGGACTTTCTGTTTGGACACATTTCTGTGTGACTTGCCCTAGGTAATCTTGCTTTTGCAGAGGGGTTGGACTAGATGATCTTCAGAGGTCCCTTCCACTCCCTACCATTCTATGATTCTGTGATTTTATACCCTTGTCTCATGCATACAGGGAAACACACAAAAATGCAATGCTTCTTTTTTCTGTCTAAGTGAGTGCTTCACCCAAATGCCTCTAGCTCATACTAAAAACAAACACGCATGAAACCAAAGTGGTTTCCAGACCCACAGTCAGCTGTACTGTGATTTGGGTTTACCAGTACACAGGAGTGAGGAGACAAGATAACAAAACAAGGCCAAAAGCCACTCTGTAGTTTCCTGAATTGCATACTTACTACCTCTGTGATTGAAACACCCCTCACAAGAGGTCTCAGTATTCGTATGAGGAGGCTCACAGTATATTCATGTTTACTCACTCATTGATAGCAGTAATTTGCTTCTTATTCTACACACAGGACCTGAGCACTGACCTCTCATGTGGTGGGCTGCTGCTGCTGCCTCCTCTGGATCATGTGGAGCCATCGCTCTGCCCTGTTACCTGGTGCAGGGTTCTCCAGCTGTGGATGTCTGCATGCCTGGCTGGGGTTTGGCAGGTTCAGACCAGGCCACACTGGGGAGGTGTAGGCCAGGTGCTTGAAAGAACAAGCAGTGCACCCGTGCCTGATGGAGAACACTCCTCGCCATCCCATGCCAATGCAGTCAGGTTCCTTTGGGTCTGGCAACCCTGCTTAACCTTGCACTGGAGCAGAGCTTTCATGTGCTCAGACTGTCACAGCCCAGTCTCAGCTGGGCAGCAACCAACAGCTGAGAGGCAGCTGAAGAAATGGACTGTTAGCATCCTTCATCTCTCTAGTTACTGGAGTTTCCACATAGCTCATCTTTCATAACATAGACAGGAAGGAACATACAAAGGATCAGACTTGCTTAGGAGAGCACAGCATTAAACCAGAAGCACTCTCAGGCTACGGGGCTCATGCACCCCCCAAACTGGAACTGGTGTTTGTCTCACTGTCTCAGAGCCTGTGAGTTACAGCCAGGAGCCCTCCCAATCATGGCGGCTTTTGCACTAAGTTTTAACTAAGGTAGCTGCAGGGAGCTGCTGAAGCACAACTCCTATGCCTATTAGTCTCCAATAGTCTCATCACAACAGCTAAAAGGATTTTGTGGGAGCCCTCTCACCTGGGTAAATTTCTCTTCTTGTTATAGAATGAAGCAAAGCACCAAGATTATCTCAAGTCACACAATACATAGGTGTATAAACGTATGAATTTCTCATTAACTTTATAGAGCTGACTTTCAGGTGAGAGTTATCTTCTCAGTAGCTCTCCCCTTTTTTCCTATACTATTTTTGCATTATCCACAACTGATGTTTCAAACACAGAAAATATTTTTATGCTAGCTCTTCTAGAAGAATAAATAGTCTAGATCGTTTGATGAATGAAAACCCACGATCACTTACTTTCTTTTCTGAACACTAAACTAACGAATCCTGCCATTCATGCAAAATTAGAAAGCAAAGGAAGATTGAAAATCACGCAAATAATATCACATACTGAAAACTGATCAGGTTCCACTAACAAAAGGGAAATACATCATTAGATTGGGGTGTATTCTCTGATGAAGTTGCAAGATGGTTACAAAATACACAGATATTACTCAAGTAAAGAATTGTCTACTAACCTTTGTTGTCAGACCCTGGAACAGGCTGCCAAGGGTAATGGTGGAGTCACCATCCCTAAGGGATTTAAACCATGTGTAGTTGTGGTGCTCTGGGACATGGTTTATGGTGGAGTTGGCAGTGATGGGTTAACAGCTGGACTTGATGACCTTCAAGATCTTTTCCAACCAAAACGATTCTATTATTACTAGGTGTCTTATCAAGAAACAAAGCACGTTCCACACTTCAAGCCTTTAAAATACATACTTCTAAGTCTCTATAAAAATAATCCCTAGTTCAAAAAACATCTTAAAATCAAACACAATATATTTTACACAGATATGGCATCGTCTTCATCTTTGACTTGCATTTTCACCAGAAAAAAAAAAAGGAAAATGTGGCTGCTTTTTTCCCCATCTATCCATTTACATACAGTGCTTGGAACAGCTGGAAAAGCTCTGAGCAGCACATGAAATGCTGGAGAAACCTCGGCAGATGCAGCAAGACATCACTATATCCCTTACATGGGGGCTCACACACATGAACAAGCCCATTTTTGCCATGACAAGGACAGAAATGTTAAAAAGGGTCACAGTCTGCAACAAACCGAACTTCCTCCAGTCCTCCCAAGCCCCTGTTTAACAGCTGATTCTACTGACTCATTATCAAAGAGATAATGACCTTAAATAAAACCAGTTATGCACTCCATCCACAGCCTGATGAAGTAAATTTAAAGGCTCTCACTAGCTTCAGCAGGCATTAGATCTAGCTCTAGCTGAACCTGAACAAACTGTTCAAATGTCCCAGGCAATGGGAGCAATGATCTAGCACCACTTTCAAGTTTCTCCAATGCCAATCTCCAGAGAACAGAAATGAAAGGGTGTAACAAGTGTAGTTCATCTTTATTGGACTCTAGAGTTAACTACGGAATTTGTGTCTTGTCTAAGGCAAATTCCATAAAAATTAGCTAGGATGCAACATTTGATAACTTCAGTGAATATTCAAGTTTCATACCCACTTCATGAGATTGATATGCCTATTCTAACCATTACTGCTTAATTTAATGCTGCATGTGGAAAGCTTATTCCTGTTTTTTTAAATGGGATGCTGCTGATTTTCAGACTGTTTTCTCAGCATGCATCAGGTGATACAAATTGCCAGTACTGGCCGATCCACTGTAACCACAACTCATTCTTTTCCTGACTAGCACATTTGCCTTGTCTGTTGTTCGTTGTACTGCTGCATTAATCACTTTGCATTAAAATAAAACTATAAATACATAAAGTCCCAGGTCTTGGTTAGAAAATTTTCCAAGAGCAAAGCTGAGCTACTCATCCGAGACTGCAAACATACTCCTTGGAGTCCCCTGATAGTCAAAAGGAAGAAGTCAAACTTCCAGTGCTGCCACTTCTGAGCCATGAGCAAGCCACCCAGCAGACACAGCGCAGGTCAGCGTGACTCTCAACGTTCAACAATGCTATGTGCAGCAGAAGAGGCCAGAGACTACCACTAAGCAGGATGCAGGGTGAAAAAACAGATTAGGGAACAGATAGATTTGTGTAGTGTGTGCTGTTTCACAACAGCCAAGACACTGTAGAAGGAACACAAAAAAAAAAACAACCAAAAACAAACTCCAGATGACCCCTCCCTCAAGAGCAATTAAGGCACAGTTTCATACTTAGGCATGCTATTCAAATGATGGGATGCAACAAAATGCAAGACCAAAACCTGTTCTTATCCTCCACTTAAGTCAGTCAGGCAGCTTTACTTAAGAAAAATCATTATTTTTTAGGCCCCAAAAGCAAAGATTTGTTTCTGCAGTTTTCCAGAGAACTTTATCTTCTTGTATTTAAAGTTCAGTCATTCCATTTTAAAAATCAAGTTCTGATAGCAGGGATGTACTGAAAGCTCTACTGTGCTAGAAATGCCAAGCTCTGACTATGTATCTACCACCTCCATCATCTTCCCAGTGACAGGTTTAAGAGCTCTATTATAATAAAGCCTCTGAAACCTTTTCAACAACCAAAAAGAGCTGCAGAAAATCCATCCCAGCCAGAAAATGTACATACTTTTTTTACTGATGCTAAGAAAAGAGGAAAAAACAACTAATTACCAAATTATGAAATGCAATCTTACCTGTGTCCAGTATTCAGACATACAAAACTTTGGCCACGCTTCACAGTACAAGAAAAACACAGTAATCACAGTCATTTTATTGAGAAATCTGAGCTCTGGGCTTCAAAGTTTATGCATCCAAAGAGATATTCTATGATTTGTGAAATAATCCATCACATTAATATTTCCCAGGAGTAAACGTGTTTATGAATTTTCCATTGCAAGTGAAAAATAATTTCAGTTAAAGACACCCTTACATGCTTAATTTCTGATTTTGTTTTTTGTAAGCTGTCTTCTTGCAAGCAGTATGTGTTTCAGAAAATCTCTGACATGCACACACAGAACAGCATTGTAAATCCAGCAAAGATACTTTCTGGCTTCTTGTTCAGCCACACCAGCCTGCATTTACTTCAAAATGGCACCCTCATCTCTGCTTGTTGCTATGGCCACACCATACGTCAGGCTTGCACTTTTTTCTGGACCTGTTTATGACAGGCCTAGGTGCTTCCTATTATGGTGCCTTGAATCAGCACAGAGAGCATTTGCAGCAACAGCAGCGGTGGGAGCCGGCAGCTGCCACCGAAGGTGATCAGCATGCAGCAGAGGACGGAGATGCTGAGGAATCTGAGCATGCTCCCTGAAACACTGCACACAAGGGCTGCTTCCAGACACCTTACACGGTATGCAAATAATCCATCCGGATTTGGCTGAAGAAGCCCTTTTAACTCTAGTTTTCTGTGGCACCAACAGCTGAACACCAGGGTAGCCTAAGCTAAGAAGAGAGAATCCTAGGAAACCACATCTTTAGAAAGCAAAATAAATACTGCATTTCACAAGACCTCAAGTACCTGTCTTTCCCTCTGGTTCTGAGATGCTGCTATTTAACATCGAAGCATTGAACATTATAATTCACAGAACTGACCTGAGCCAGGGTGAAAAGAACTTTCTCTTTGCTGATTTTTTTTCTTTCAGTGAACTTTTTTTAGCAGCACCAGTGGACTGGTAATAACGGAGGTCTGAGTGTCTGCAACCCTGCCCCCCCCATGGGGGAGCAGACTAGACTGAAGGCAGGATCAGCACATCAGAATATTCCCTTCTCATAATATTTTCTCTATTTAAGACATCGCGGAAGTCAAGCCTTTTGTTTCCTTTTTCTCTTTTTCTGCTCACTGTTGCTTCTATCACCCTCTCTTTGGCTCTCTTTTTTCCCATTTTTTTTCTTTACAGGAGGACCCCATCTGTGCACCCAGACACTCCCCCATTCAGCTGGGAGTCCCCAGGGAGAAGAGTTGCTGTGAGAGTTGCTGGGGGACATGGAAGGGGATTGGGTGTTGTACATCCCTTTATAAATATACATATTCCCTTATCACTAATACTTAAAATCAATCTGTTTCACTTTTCAACCCAGAAAGCCTCTCCTTCTCATTTTTTCTCCTTCTTTCCCTACCTTGGGGAGGAGGGGGGTGATCGAGAGCATTATTGTTATTAATTTGGCTGTCAATCCAGAGCAAAACTGTGACAATAACACAAGCACAGTTAAAAAACCGTCTTTACTAACCTGCTCATCATTCACTTTAAAATAGAATTCTGGTATTTTATAGCTTGTTTCATTCCTTCAACTACTAAACTGAAGACATTTTGTGTATTTCATGTGTACTTGTAGGGGAGGTGCCTTTGTGCATGAGGAAAACATGGCCAAAACCAAAGGTATGGTAACACACTACCCATGCATCAGTTCTAATGTATCAGGGCTTACCTACCATAAAGTAAGAAACAAAGTCACCAACGCCACATTTGTGGCAATAAAGCTTACCAACAATAGCCCAAGATTCACAATATTACTGATATACTCAAGAAATCCAACCACCTGCAAATCCATCAATAGCAAAGCTTAGACCTCAGTCATTATGCTTCAAAATCACGTGCAGAACTACACAGCAAAACTTTTTTCTCAAAAATTAAGTCATCAATTCTTAAAAAAAAAAATAATCAAGTATTCTTGTATTTGTCATTACTTATCATAGTCCAAATAAAGTCTCGCAAATTTCAAGAGCAGAAAATATGACAACTGCTCAAAAGACTGTGCATAGAAAGTCTATTTTCTAGTCTGTCTTGCCCATTTTTCATTAAAATATGCTCAAAGATGCTCAGGTTCGCTACCTGTACTTGGCACCCTACTTTTCAGTTGCTTCTGCTCCTCAAACTTCCTTGCTCTGTTAATGGAACAACACTACCTTGCTATTGCTTTTTTCATACTCTAAACCCTATTGTGCCTTCTGCTTACTACTGTTTCTTGTTTAAGTTGCACTAATTTTCCAGTGTGTCCAGGACAAAATTTGTAGAGAGACTTCTAAAGAGCACAGCCAAAATTTCACGTTGGGTGTTTATCCCTTTTTTGTTCAGGTCAGCTCTGAAAACTAACAACCACTTCCTTGTGTCAGTGACTACATGCAAATCATATCCTCACTTTTCAAAAATTGAGACCATCCTTTGAAGCTCCAAGGAGTGGCTGATGTATTATCAAAATAATAATTTCTACATGTAAAAAACCTTTAGGGTGAGGTACCTTTCAGTTCACATTTTACAGCGTGTAATACACACCAATACCTTGAGGAAGACTAAGAAAAAAATATTTTGCACCTTTATTTCTAGTCTCTGCAGCTAAAATAACTGCTTCAGTACCAACTGGTGCAGTGATGTCTTCTTGAATCTATTGACTGGTATCAGTATAAAACAAGAGAAGATGAAAAAATTCTACCTATCCACTTGGTGGTCCTGCACTTAAAATTTCATTTATGGTAATTAAAATTTAAGCATTATTAGTAATTTAGCTCTTGCCCATTTGAAAAGCCATCTCTCTTACAACTGTTCATTCTGAATCACAAAAATCAAGTTTATGAAAATGACAGTATCTCAGCTGGCAGTATGAGGTTGTCAACAAGGTTGCTGTTACCATACACATTTCCTGTAAGGTCCAGCTGTTTATTAGAGACCTGGATTAAAAACTTGACGGTAAATTTATCCAGAAAGATGAACTTCAGGCAAAAAGAAAATGCCACTGGTTAGTATACGGTACTTATGAACACAGGCAGGCAAAAGCCAACACTAACACATTTTAATTTGGTGAGGGAGAATGATGGAGGAGCTTGAAAACTAGCTTGGACTTTTGCACATGAAAGTAATTGCTGCCTCATTAACATTTTGCCAGCATCTAGTGTTGATGAGAGTGGACTGCATTCTGATGTTCAGGAAGCCTTTTAAGGAGTGACCTTTCTAGCTAAAAGCCTAACTACCACATTAATGTATGCAGTGGGGAGTGCAGGGAGTCCTACCACTGAGGTGGGACATGCAAACACTAACTGGACAGCACGGCTGAATGCATGAAAGCTGCAGCAAGTTACTCTGAAGTATGTTTCCAGACCTGGACTGCCACAAAATGCATCTTAACTGCTCCACCCCAACCCATGAAACAGAAATACTTCCGATCTGTAAATCGAGTGACTATACTATGAATGTCATAGTATATCACTGCAGCACAGCAAAAGCAATTTCTTTTGAACATAACTTGCAGTACAAGTAGATGAAAAAAAGGACGTTAAAGATCTGTTGTTTCACAGGAAAAAAGCTATCTTAGATATTGATGTTATGTGTTTTAAATTCTGGTCTGTTTTAAATAGATCCATAAGCTACTTCCATTTTTTTTTTTAAATAGAAATTATAATTGACCAGAAAAGATAAACCATTACTATGCAAAACTATGTTTATTAATTGTATATTACCCTGCTAACAGGGGTGTTGGACTAGATGATCTTCAGAGGTCCCTTCCAACCCCAATGATTCCAACGCTGTAATTGCAACTCTGATATTTCTTATCCATAACAAAAGATCAAATCAAATTTAACTGGAAGGTCTGCTTCCAGTTTAACTTTTTGTCCCCAAATGAAACAAACAGCAAAAATGCATAAACAAGCAGCCTTTCCCATAGCAGTTCTGAGCAGAGGGTTTAGTTGGAACCTTACAGAAGTATTCAGTCAGCTCAGTTTCATTAGCTGATCATGTATTAGTGGGTTGTAACTCAATTCATAGAAGTAGCAAGCTGTTTAATTTTTTGTTTGTAGATAACCTTATAAACAGGCCCTTCACATCAACTTGATTCAGTGTTGCTCTGCTGCTTGTGATTTATGGCAAAGAGAGCCAAGGACAGACAAAGCTTGCCCAGTGTCTCCCTTGGGTGGAGATGGAGATCAAGCAGTCCCCATGGCAGCATGGCTCTACCACCAGGCATGTCGCAGGGCAGTTACAGGGAAGCTGCAGTGGAGCTGCTCAGAGGTTAATCCCAGCTCAATGGGCAGGTGCTAGACACTACCCTGCTAGCATGGTTCCAAGGCAGGAGAAGTAGCATCACTTTCCACCATGCCTTAGCATGCCTACACTTTGCAGCTACACAGGGGACTGGCTGCAAGTTAACAAGAATTGCGATCAATTTCTATTGAAAAAGAATCAGAACAGGACATACCCAACCATAATACACTTAATTATGTGGTAAATCTCCTAACATGGCAAATTTGCACAGATTATACCAAAAGCCCTACTAGCAATGTCACAGATTGACTCAGGATCGGCAAATAAACCAGAGACAAGCAATGCTCTTGATCCCCTCCCCCTCCTACCCAGGTAGGGAAGGAGAGAGAGAATTAAGGAGAGAGACTTAGCTGGATTGAAAACTAAATTAGACAGCTTTAATTATATGTACAATTACATACAAGTATCTTCAGGAACGTGCAAAAGCCTCTCACCTCTCCCCACCCCCAGCAACTCCCCCGACACTCTCCTGAGCTGTGAGCAGTCCCGAAATGTCTCAGCCTGCAGGCAGGAGATAAGGCAGAGCAGACAGGGGCTGGGTTATGAGGGTTATGAGGTCAGAGCCTGGGGGTCGACAGTGATGGATGGATGGAGTCCTCCCCAGACACCGGCCATGGATGCAAGAGAAGGGAAGAAGAAGCAGGAAGGAAGTTGTCTTCTGTGATCTCTGACCTTCCTCAGAGCTTATGTAGATCTATGGAATGGAATACCTTTGGTCAGTTCTGCTGTCTGTCTAGTCCAGCTCCCCTACAGGGGGGGGGGGTCATAGACAGAATTCTCCTGCCCCAGTAGCCTCTGTAGCAGCAGAGCTAAGAAGCAACCTTGGAGTCTTGGCAGTAACCAGGGCAGGAGAGTCATACCTATGACCCCCCCCCCTCTTCCATCCATGGCTGGCATCCAGGGAGGACTCCATCCATCCATCCCTCACCCCAGGCTCAGCCCTGACCCTCATAACTCTCCCCACAGCCCTGTCTGCTCTGCTGTTATCTCAGACAGCAGTCCGAGAGTTTTCAGGACTGCTCACAGCTAAGGTGAGTGCTGGGGGAGTTGCTGGGGGTGTTCCTGGAGGTCAGGGGAGGCAAGAGGCTTTTGCACATTCCTGAAGACACTTGTATATAATCGTACATGTAATTAAAGCTAATTTAGTTTTCAATCCAGCTAAGTCTCTTTCCTAATTCTCTCTCTCCTTCCCTACCTGGGTGGGAGGGTGTTATGGTTTGGGAGACCCCGGCACTGTGTTTGACACCTATTGGAGAGAGAGGGGGTCCTTAGCACCCTGAGAGACTGGCAGGGGTCAGTATTCCCACCCACTTCTGTCACAATCTATAAAATCCAGCAGAACCGGAAGCCGCGCTCTCCTTCCTCCTACTCCTCTTCCCCTGCCGGGTGTGCTGCTGGGTTCCTTCGGCTTCCCACGTGCTCGCTCCAGAATCCAACTACATCGGGTGCTGTGAGGAGCTGTGGACCTCTCCTGGAGTGGCCCTGCATTCCCCATATCCTTGCCATCCTTTAGATCAGTTTTGTATATTTGTATATAAATATTTACTCACTTTCACCCCCCCCCCCCCCCCC
Organism: Hemiprocne comata; assembly: GCA_020745705.1. Classification (NCBI taxonomy): domain Eukaryota; kingdom Metazoa; phylum Chordata; class Aves; order Apodiformes; family Apodidae; genus Hemiprocne; species Hemiprocne comata. The sequence goes on along the minus strand of CM036616.1, from coordinate 15,627,771 downwards.
CCCCCCCATTTTACCGTTTTTCGTTGTGTTATAGTAAACTTGTTTCTGGTTTCAATTTCCAAAGTTGAAGTCTCTCTCTTATTCCCCTTTCTATCTTCCCTTGGGAGGGAGGAGGTGGGGGGTAATAGAGAGCAGTTCTGTCTTCTCGTTGTCTGGGGTTCACCTTTAATATTTAAACCAGAACAGAGGGGAACAGGATTGAGAGCATTGTTTGTCTCTGGTTTATTTTTTGATTCCAAGTCTAAACTTGACTACAGCAGCATGTTACTATGAATACAATGCAGGAGTTCTTAGCTCTAAATACTGTCACAGAAGACACAAGTATTTAGATACTTATGCCTTTTGGTAGCCTTGAATTCTACACTTATTATTAAGCAAGAAGTTATGAGGTACGCACGTCCATGAAGCACTTTCCAAGTAACGCCTCTGGAAAAAAAAATATTTTTTTGTAAATGCTACAAGACAACACTGATGTTTGCCTTTTAACTTCAAATAATACAACTGCTGAAAAAAGTTCCTAATTTTCAAATCCTCTATTATGGCAGTTTAAAGTAATTTTTGCATGTCAAGTCCTAGTTATTTACTCCACAACATTTTGTCTATATTATTCTGTGCCATCATGCTAAAAGGAAAGAATCTTTCACAGTGTGGCATCTCCTATGATTAAAGAGGCTACTAAAAGGGCTGTTTGTGTGCAGGTATGGGCCCTTTGCTTATATTTATGGGAAAAATTATAAAGTTATCATCTTGAAAGCTATGCAATCTTAAAGATCACGTAGTTCCAACCCCCCTGCATGGGCAGGGACACCTCCCACTAGACCATGTTTCTCCAAGGCCCATCCAGCCTGGCCTTGAACACTTCCAGGGATGGGGCATCTACAACTTCCCTGGGCAACCTGGGCCAGTGTCCCACCGCTCTCGCAGTGAAGAATTGCTTCCTCATGTCTAACCTAAATCTCCCCTATTCCAGTTTAAACTGTTACCCCTTGTCCTATTGCTACATGCCCTTGTAAAAAGTCCCTCCTCAGCATTCCTGTACCCCTTCAGGTACTAGAAGGCCACTACGAGGTCTCTCCGGAGCCTTCTCTTCTCCAGTCTGAACAACCCACCTCTCTCAGCCTGTCTTCACAGGAGAGGTGCTCCAGCCCTTGGATCATCTTCACGGCCTGCCTCTGGACTCACTCCAGGAGCTCCATGTCCCTCTTATGTTGAGGGTCCAGAACTGGACACAGCACTCCAGGTGGGGTCTCACGAGAGCAGAGTAGAGGGGGAGAATCACCTCCCTTGACTCATTGGCCACATTTCTTTTGATGCAGCCCAGGAGAAAGTTGGCTTTTGGGGCTGTAAGTGCACATTGTTGGCTCATGTTGAACTTCTCAAACACCATCACCCCCAAGTCCTTCTCCTCAGGACTGTTACCAATCCATTCTCCACCCAACCTGTGTTTCTGCATGGGATTGCCCTTAGCCAGGTGCAAAACCTTGCACTGGGCCTTGTTGAACTTAATGCAGTTTGCACCAGCCCACCTTTCAAGCCTGTCAAGGTCTCTCTGGATTGAATCCCTACTCTCCACTGCATTGACCACACTGCACAGGCTGGTGTCATTGTCAAACTTGCTGAGGGTGCACTCAATCCCTCTGTCCATGTCACTGACAAAGATATTAAACAGCACTGGTCCCATTACTGACTCTTGAGGAACACCACTCATCACAGGTCTCCATCTGGACATGGAGCCACTGACCACAACTGAGTGCGACCATCCAGCCAGTTCCTTACCCAGTGGTGGTCTATCCATCAAATCCCTATCGTTTCAAAACCAGGATGTTGTGTGGGACAGTGTTGAAGACTTTGCACAGGAACAGGTAGATGACGTCAGTTGCTCTCCCTTTGTCCACAGATGCTGTGATGCCAGGCAGGATTTGCCCTTGGTAAAGCCGTGTTGGCTGTCACTAATCACCCCTTTATTTTCCACGTGCCTTAGCAGAGCCTTCAGGAGGATCTGTCCCATAATCTTGCTCGGCACAGAGGTAAGAGACTGGCCTATAGTTCCCCAGGTTTTCCTTTTTTTCCCCTTTTTGAAAATGGGGGTTATGTTTCCCCTTTTCCAGTCAGTAAGAACTTCACCAGACTGCCAAGACTTTTCAAATATGATGGACAGCGGCTCTGCAACCTCATCTGCCAGTTCCTTCAGGAGCCAAAGAAATAGCTATAGAAGCAGCTATAAAGCTGAAAAGCGTTAAATCATAGCAACCCTCAGAGAGTTGTAATTCTTTTTCTGTAGCTCTCACATTCAGGGCTTTTTTAAAAAGCAGTGAATGAGAGATGCGGAAATCAATCAATTTAAAGTACAGATTGAATCTGTGAGATGAAGGGTTCCTAACTTGTTTTGGAGCTTTTAAATGCCAGTGTTACTTGTATCAACCATTATGGGCCTAGCCTCCTTTCCACTGGAGCAGAATGGGGTAGCCCATGCAACATACTTCTGTTTGAGAAGAGCACTGATGAACAGAGGAAGAGGTTCACCCACTGTCCCAATTAAAGTGTTTCCAAATAGCAAAAGCCTGCATGTCACAGCTGAGGGAGGCCAACGTTTACCACCACGTATCCACACAAGAAGGGGCTGCTCACAACTCAAATGCCTTGAGCCTCACATTTGCTTCTTTCTCAGCAACAGACCTACAGGTCTATCATACCACCACAGCCCTCAGTTTGCATCCCTGCAGAAGAACAGGCATTACAGGATTTTTTCCCAGTTGACACCAACCCGACAGCTACTGTGGAAGCAGCATGTTTGCACAGAAGAGACTCAGCCACTGCCTACCTAGTGCCACTACTCCATCCAGTCATTTCTGAGAAGATGGAAGTGTTCGTAAGTGATAAGGAGGTGCTGGTGCAAGCCATCTGCATGAGAGCAAGTTTCACCAGTTATCTTGCTGCAGCACATCCCTTGCACAATAAAGCCTGTAAAGTGCTATCTCCTTGTTACATATACACCACTCAGCACTGTGTATACCAGAGGGCAAGTCTGCTGTTCTCCAGAAGCATGAGTAATCTTACATGGGATCAAGTGACATTCTGCACAGCGAACTGTACTCCAGACCACAGGTCAATCCCTTTAGGCTGGCTTCAATGAGTTGAAAGGAAGAACTGTGCCTGTGAATGTAGTCCTCCCTTACACCCACAGTCATCTTTTATCTTGTAATGGAGGACAACAAAATTAAGGAACCTGCACAAATATACATCAATTCAAATTCAGGTTTACCACTTTATCAGTACCCTTTTAATCTGTCAATGTACAAACTGATATCCTTAATGAATAAAAAAATTTTCTGATGCTGCACTCAACAAGCTTTTTCTTGCTAACAGCTGCCCCTTAATTGTAATCTTCATCAGAAGCAGCACTCTAAAGAGCTAACCAGATCCTTGGATTTCCCTAGAAAGATCTGAGAACATAAGAACCAATTAAAACTATCATGTCAGCCAGCCAAGCACAATGGCATTGCCAGACATTATATAAGAGGACTGTCACACAACAAACCCCATTGAGTTTCTCATCTGAATATCCAAAATCTTGAAATTCAACAATCAAAACAGAGCTGCTGCCTGCTCCAACAATTTAGTCACTACAACAACAAATTCCTTTTCTACTGTTATGTTTCCAGCATTTCTTTTTCATGTGCAATAGCCAAAACTCAAAAGAATGACTGATGTTTAAATCCTCTTAAATGGATATGACGACATTATCCTGTCCCTTAATTGGAAACAGGTCATTAATAGGTGGCTGTGACAGAAGAGGATACAAATTTACTCTGCCTGAGCCTCCATGTTAGGAAAAAGTCCTGCAAAAACTAAAAAATAACCTCCTACATATGAAATGTAATTTCTGAAGACAAGCTCGTAAGTGAACGATGAGCCTGTCCCCGAAGTTGGCAGCAAAAATTCAACGCTAAAAACTCTTAATAAAAAACTAAGTGGCATGAGCCATGTTTACTAGTTCTAGACTGAGCCCATTGAGGCTTCTACAAAATTATCCACACCACAGCACTTGAGCTTTTCCACAGAAAAAGACAAAGGTGAAACATATGAATGGACTAAACCAGGAGTTGGAGCCTGCTGTCAGTTCCATAAATTCTGGCCATGGGGGAAACCCAGAAAGCTGCTGTTAGCCTGCAGGAACATGATGCTGCTTTTCCACCCAGCAACCAGTGCCTGTGAAGAGCTGCCAAGAGGCAGGAGGCATCTTCTAGCCCCACTGCTGTTGAACCAGCAAGGGTCATGCAGGAATGTGGGCAGGAGGGCTCTACCCTGCCCCCATGGAAAACCCAGCTTCTCTTTGAAGCATGTTAGGAAATCTATACGTAGTCCATTATTTGAATCAAGCAATGAGTTAGCCTCACTCTTTCCCTAGGTGTTCCATTAGTCAGCTCACTGTTGCCTCTGTGAGCCTTTCAGTGCTGTAAAGGTGGAAAGGGAAAAATACTCTGGCAGCAGGAAAGCGTGATTGTAAAACAGCTCAAATTGCCAGTGGACTTCAGGAGGGAATATGAAAGAAAAGTAACTGAACAGATTTCCAGTTATCTTTTTTTCCTTCGAGTGTAAGTTTACATGTATATATTTTTTTTACAATTAATTATGTTAAGATTATTCTTTGTGTGTACATAACAGGTGACAAGTACAGGATCATAAACCAAAATCCCACTAACATCTGCACTGGGTGTTAAATTAGTGCAGGGTTTAGAAGTTAGCTGATTGATGACATTGATGCTTTGGGCATCCTGAAAGCACTCAAAAAAATCTCAGGTTTTTTTAATGGTAACTAGCACTAGTAACTGTAAATAGACTTCTGCTTTGATCTGTGAGCATTTGCACACACTGGTACACAAGCTGGACAGTTGTAAAATAGTTTCTAGTTAAGAAGTAGTTTTTCATAGTTGACATGGTCAAACTACATGAAACTTAAATCTTCTTGCTTTGATTCTAAAAAGGCTTCTTGGAGAAAAGGCATTCACAGTTTATAGGAGGAAAGTAATACTCAGTGAATGACATTTTACAAATCATTGTTCCTTACCAGTTATCAGTGAATCCTGCAAAAAACCCAGTCATCTGCTGTAAACTTAAAAGTGAAACAGAAGAAACACAAATCGAAACTTCTTCCGTGTCTAAACTCAGATACTCAGACAAGCAAAAGCAACAGTTTCATTTTAAGTATTCCTTCACATTTGACTGATCTACAAATAATGCTGTCTAGCAGAAAGTAGTTGCTACGTCTTTAATATTGGTCTTCTTCGCTTATTTATTGTCTTCCACAGCGTAACTCTCAGCTCCAAAATTGGGGACTTGAGCTAGATACTGCATACTGGAACAAGATAGTTTTTCTCCCAAATAACTTGAAATCTAGTAATTTTTGCTTTAGTCTTATTTGGAAGAAAAATAAGAGGGAAGCATTCATTTTTAAAAAGAGCAAATTAATATAAACCCTTTAAAAACATCACTCTGCAACCTGGAAAGTTTAAGATCGTTTGCTTGTCCAAGTGTATCTAAGTGTAAGTGTGTCTAAAGTTAGAAATCACAATCAGCAAGCTGGTACCCACATTAAAACTGTTTTTCAACACAGAAATTACTCACAATTCAGTTTAGCAGAAAATTATATAGGTCAATATTATCTGGAAATCAGAAGAGTTCAATATGGCCACCTAATTATGCCTTGGGATCCTATCTTTTGTGACCCAAATTGGTAAACTGTTTCCTAAAATGCATTTATTTCTGTTTAAATAAGCGTAACACAGCAAAACAACAGAGCCACAGTCCACTGAGGCTAGCCAACATTAACAGTACATGTTACAGAAAATCAGAAACAAGTGTCCAAAAATGAAAGACATTTTAGCCGGTTTTCAAAATTTAAGGAGCTTACACTTTGTTTTCTAGTTTCAGAGCCTTTCAAGGTTTTACAGGGTTTCTACAAAAGTGTGAGGATGTGAGACTTGCTCTGCTTTTAAAAAGATGGGATTCTCTTCTTAGTATCCTATTGCAGAAGCTGGTAATTTAAGAACCCATCAAGTACTCTAAGATTCATAACAACATAATGACAACTGACCATACCTTTAAATACTATGTCCTTTCAAAATCAGATTTATTTATGAACTACGCCTATGGGTGCCTCACAGTCTCCAGTTCATGTGCAATGCCTCCAGGCACTGGGAAATCTGTTTATCCCAGGGATGGCTGGGAAATGGACATCATCTGGATATTACAGTCATTCTAACGTAACTTTGTCAGCCAAGCTTCATGGCTGGCTTCCTACAGAGCCAACCAAGAGCATGTTTGCAAAGTTTTTGGTGTTACACTTACTGCCACAACACACTGGGCTCATACAGACTGTGGAGAGCACACTATCCCTCCTGCTTCAAGCAAGTTTAAGTAGGGAGAAGAAGAATCTTTTCATCTATCTGCGTCATCCCACTTTTAGTCATCCAAAGCTGTGAGCTGGCACGTCATAGACTACTGCTAACTGGGCACAAGGGGCAGCTAAACAAAATAAATACCCTTGGATTGGGATATGTTAACACCAGTCATTACCACGGTAAGGGGATTCCACACAGACGCAATCAACGCTTTAGACTGCCAACTCACTGCACAGAGAGGGACTGGAGGTAAGAATCACTCCCTGGCCTACTTCAGGCATTCAGGACACACAATGTTTCCTTCTTGGATTTTTTTCCCCTGTCTACTATGGCAGCCTTTGCATGATAGGCAAAAGCTCTTACCTTGTGAAGAGCTCAGTTCCAATGCCACTTGTTATGTCTTGCATATGTTCACATAAATGAGCAAAAATAACACTGATGACAATACTGTTATAGACAAAGAAAGTGGGGGGATGGTGGGGAATAAATAAGGGAAGCAACTGAGAGTCTGGAAAAAAAACAAACATCAATCTTGCAGGATAGTTCTAAAAGAAACCCAGAGAAAGGGAAAGAGGGTGAGAAACCATGTTCTGTACCATCCTGGTTTTCTCGTCTGATTTTACACAACTTACTCTTGGGATAGGAAAGTGGGGACTTTTGAATATTCATGGCTGTAGTGAAGCCTATGTCCTCAGCCTTGAGTAAGGCTCCTCTGATACCATTTCTCTGTAAACTAAAATAGTATAATTATCCAGTATGCCTCATAGATACCAGTTTGCAGTTGTATTACAAAAGGGAGGTGCTGCGTAAGTGTAAGATACATTTTAGTAATCAGCAGCAAAATGATTCTTTAGAACAACGTGTTAACATACTTAAATTAAAATAAGCTGGAACTAGATTTTCTCACATTATTATATGGGCTTACTGGTTTATATTCAAGACCATTTACATTATGTTTAATGGTACCATCTATTTTTAATTATTATTTAAAAAAAACCAACAACAACCAACCAAACATGGAAAGCTGTCACAGATTTGTTTACAAGGGTTTCAGATGTCCCAAAAAGGAGCTGAACAGTTTACCTTAAGAATCAAGTATTACCTACAAAACCAAACAGCAGCTATTCCTCCTCAATATAGTAATACTAGGCTCTTCCTAAATACTGCAACATGGAACAGCAGAGGAATAAAGTGCTTTAGACACATACATCCACATTTGATACATCAAGCAGACTAAGGCAATATATTACTGCAATATAAAAACTACAGTTTTGATGAAAAGCTTAATGACCTTCAAGTTAACTATGACAACTAGTCTTACTGTGTACACCACATCGATTCCTTGTCTGCATGATCTTACGTTGGAAACGACATGATGAAAAACTATTTCTGAATCACAGTTTCCTTTTCATTTGAATAAACACATTCAATGTGAAGTGAAGAATGTTTACCTTGTTTGCCATAGATTACAATTCTTTAACTAGTTCAAATACAAACAAAACATAGTATCAGATGTAGCACCTTTGTGTTTACCTAAAGATGCAAAGTAATTGTTATGTTTTATTTTAAAAACAGATCCTCTTTAGGAAAAACCTGAATATACCTGGCAAAACTTAAGATGAATGGATTTGCAATTAGTTTTATCTCATTCTAAAAACAGTTTCCCCACATTATTCATAAAACTTACTGCACATCTTATTAGTTTTAGGGAGGTAATAAATAAATACTTGAAGAAAGTCCAGGATCTTGTGAAAAAGTGGATACACAGACATCACAAGTCAGGGAATTGATAGGTGTTCAAACTTGTTAGCAAGGAAAGATCAGGTCCTCACATGCAGGCCAAGCTGAACATAGACTTAAAAACAGTCAATATGAAACAGCAGATATGTGATAAGAACAGTCAAAGCAAGAGAGCAGAATTTATTGTAGCATAAGCAGAGTGAAACCCACATTATTTTCCAATGGTAAAGAAATCCTGATTGCTACTAAATTGCTAAAAGGTGCTAAAATACAGATAATCAGCTGCTTCTGCAGACACAGAAAAGGCAGAACCAGCCTATTAATTAAAACTTTTTCTCTCAGTGTACGTGAGAGATTATTAAACACTCTGATTATCAGTTGAACACAAATATAAAATAAATTCTGAAGCAAGACAGCTGGCTTATTAATTCGATTTTTAAAGTTAACACCAGAAATGTTGTCTGCAAACCAAAATCACGAAAGGAAGTGTACTTTTGAATGGAGTATATGGAAACATACTGCAAAACAAACACACGCGGCGCAGTTACCAGCACAGAGTCCCCGGCTCACGCATCCTCAGGGATGGATGGGCGGGCGGGCTTTGTCTCAAGAACACTTCTCAAGATCAAGGTTATCTGTTGTGACAGCACCACGGTTCTGAGCATGCTCTTTCATAACAAATCGCGTTACGAGAGCTGTTACCGTTACTGTTTACAAATAAAATTGCCTGCGTTTCCCCCGGGATCAAGAGCTACCTTTTATCACGTTTTCATGGTACTTTCCACAGCGTTTTCTAGGAGAGACCCCTAGTTCAGAACGGGATGCTGTGAAAAGCGCAACTGAGTTACCGCCAGCAGCCAAAACCACTCTGTTTTTAAATTCACACACAGCGGGAAACAGCACAGACTTCCAAGACCGGCACCACTTCGACAACTTACCCTGAAATGTAAGAAAGCTGCCCGTAAACTACAACCAAAGTTTTTCCAGCACCCACGGGCGCGTAACAACACTCACGTCCCGCAGCAGGTTTCTCAGCCCAGGGCGGGCTCCTCAGCGAACCCATCCAGCTTACACGGGGTGCGTGCCCGGTGGAGCCTCCTCAGCTGCAGTTGCTGTTCCACCCGTCCCGAGACGAAGCGACCCCCGCGCCCGCCCCCGCGTGGGAAGAGCCGGGACCCCGGGCTCCTACCTTGTTCGAGGCCATTTCACTGACGGAGTGCCTGGTCTGCAGGGTCTCCAGCTGATCCAGGCACCAGTCCAGCTCCTCCAGGGTCTCGCTGGCCAGTTTCTGGTAGGCCTCCTCTGCGAAGAGACAGGGAAAGGTGTACTCAGTTCGCAAGCGTTTCACAGGGCTAACGGCGAGCTCCAGCGGATCCATCCTCCGCTGCCCGGTGCCCACACATGAGTGCTGCTCCCTCATGTTGCCAGCCCGGGCAGCGGCTCTTCCCCTCCGCGGGGCTGCGCTCCTCTTCGGAGCCACCGGGGCGGCGAGCAGCACCACCGGCACAAACTTTCCACCGGCTGGGCTCGCCGCCTGCCTCGCTTCGGCCCGCCCCGGGGCCGCGGCCGGCTGCAGCACCGCCCCCAAGCGGGCAACGCCGGGCTCCGCGGGCGCGCAACAGCTCCGCGGCGGCGGGGGCCGGGCCTGTCCTCAGCCGGGTGTCTCAAGCAGGGATGAATCAGCGCGGCCGCCGGCTGCGGATACCGCGCTTCCTGTTTTGGCAGCTCCGGCAGCGGCAGGGCTGCGGGCCGGGAACCGCCGCCGCCCCCCTCCCCGGGGTTTTCACATACACAGCCGCCGCAGGAGGGGGTGGGAGCCCCGCAGAACCCGGCGCGGAGCCGAACCTGCCGCAGGTAGCCACCTCAGTCCCCGTCTTTTCTTACCTACCCACAGGGGTAGCATGTGAATTAATTGGTTAATGTCCATAAGGTGTGGGGAAGATGTATGAGTGCTCTGGAGCACCAGCTGTTAAAGGAGTTTTCAAGTAACTGCAGTAGTGTTTGCTCTAACTCAAAATCCTCTGTGTTTGTGTGTGCACATAAAGTATCACATCCTGGCTGTGAACAGAAACAAACAAACAAACTTAAATTAAAAAAAAATAGTCCGATCAAAGTTTTGGACCTAGACCCAGTAAAACAATACGGAAAACAGACCTAATACCTGTATGAAAAGGCATGGTTTAGCCCAAATTGCTGTATGTCACTTTGGAGCTAACTGTCTTAAAACTTGCAGAAGTTTCACTTACAGAGAGGAAGACATCGCCTTCTTCAGTAACTCTCCAACAGCAGGAGATCTGTTGTGCAAATAATTTCAGAAAAAAATCATCCCATGTCTAAGTAGCAATCCTCATTTACAAAGCCTGGCTATTTTAGTTCTGGTGTAGACCAGAACGGGAGTATGCTTCCCGACACTAAACACAGAGCTGTGCAAGCTTTAGCCCAGGCATGCTGTCTTGCAAGCTGTGTATCCAAAACACCAAGTTTTGAAACTCCTGGCATGCATGCTTCTGGATCAACTACATGCGAACAGAACTCCCAAGGTAGAGAAATGTTTGTTCAGTGGGTTTTTTAATGCCATCTAAAGTATCTACCTTGTTTCACATCAAATTAACCTTATTTTCAAAATGTCAGACAAGGAAAAAAAATCAGGCAAACGAATTTACTGAAACTCCTTTTTAAATAAAACACTGCAGCATGGACTAATGCCAAACATTACTGTTCAACTTCTAGGATAGTAGATTTGTATATTTTTACATTTCAAACCACATGCTCAAAAACTTTGGGTTCCTTCACAGCTGTTAAACTTTGCATACTTGTGCCTATTGCAGAAACACTCCACAATTTTGAACAATGTCCATTCACCTTAGGAAAAAGGCACTGTGAGAAGAACTTTGTATTAACTAGCAGAACCATTTAAAGAAAAGTTTGCAGTGCCTGACACTATCATGATTAACCTGCCATTTCCACAAGTGCAACGCTAACAATACTCTACAAAAAACAACCCCATTGAGTTGTAAACACTGTCTTTCAGATGTGTCACACTTACTATAAATGCTATCTGATCCAGAAATTCCCCTGGCACATAGAGTCAGGATTTTCCAGCCTGTTTTTCCATCAAAAGGGAATCTGTGACGTTCTGCAACACAGCAGGCATCACAGTTCACTAGTTCTTGAACACGCCTGGTTTATTGACCTGTCAGTGCAGATTTATCAAGACCAGTAGTGGAATGAGAAATAACTTTGTTTGTATGTTTGTAAGTGTTCTGTGTTAAATGCGTTCTGTGTTAAATGCTTTTGATGAAGTAGAGATGTGGTTAAGGTATACATAGTTATCTGATGACCTTTTACAATTATTTCATTGAGGGTAAAACACACAGTGAATGAAAGTAAAAATAATCTGTATGACATTATTTTGTTGATAGCCTGCAGCCTGCTCCCCCGCAGTTCTTGAAAATCAGATACTGGGAAACACATTTTTGTTCACAAGGAAACATCCATTCTAATACTTAAAAGAGTAAAAGGGCAAGGTTTTCCTGAGAAGTATGATAACAATAAAATAAACTTGAAAGATACCATATTTAGGTATAAGTAATGAAACACTCCATTTGTTGTTTATTTGAAAACTTATTTTCTTGTTATCCATGTAGCAATAATATGTATTACCTACAGCACCTTACATTCAGGAACTTTCATCTATTACCTGCCATCGCAGTATATCATAACGCACATTAGAAACCAGAATCCATCACTGACAACATCCTTAGGATGTTTCCCATGATCTCTCGTTTCTGACTCTCACACTTTAAGAGCCTGTAGCTGCTGTGGGGACCCAAATGACCACTCAGACTAAGTAACTTCTGATGTCCTCTGCTAGGCTAAAGACTTGGTGGACTCAGTACCTCCTGCCAGTTCTCAGATCAAAGACCGGTCAGCGCAGCCCTGATAGCTTAAATAGAAATAAAAGGGTTTCTAACTGGTGACAAAGTACCCATCAAACAAGCATGCCTGGTTTGTTCTTGCAGTACTGAACAGCAGAACAACCATTGGAAAGCTTTTTTCTAAACAGTACTGAAGCTCTAAATTTGGCCCACACTTTTTGTTGTTACACAATGTGGTGGAAAATGTTGAGGCTAACAGCTTTTCAAGTATAACACCCTGTCACCACTAAGCTAAGAATAAAAAAATAATTATCAGCCATGCAGCTTTGACAGCCTCTGTTGACTGTTTCTGACCTCTGTGTTACCTCGAAGGTAGCACCCTGCTATTTATTCCCAGCCAGGACTGATCCACTAATCTGTTTTAGGGGTTTTTTTTGTACAGGCACATGATCAAGTCCCCCTTCCCAGCCCCTCTTCCCCCTGCCCCCCATGATGATGAAGTCCTAAAACAGATTAACCTCTGTAAATAAGAAGGTTTTTTTTAATTTCAAAGGTTATTTTTATATCTCATTAGGCTTTAATAAGAGAGAGAGAGAAATACAATTTAACACCAGTTGCTTTAACAATTTGCTTGTTATTTCATATATACTTTTAGAAAAATAAGTAAGTGATGGCATATGTTCTCTTTACAGTTCACAGATTAGTACAAACAATTCCACCAAATGTAGCTTTCAGTACAGTACATAGAAAAAACAAATTAAAGTCTAGCAGAAAGAAAAAGTTCAGCCATAATAATTTGGTACTGCATGACTGTTTTTGTAATAAGGATGTTCTACTGTTTATTTCTATAAAAGACTTAATTCTTAGCACAGCTCCTAACACATCAGAGATAGCTCTAGTTGTACTCCCACCCTTAGCTGGGAACAATTTCTGTTCAAAATTTTCAATGGGGAAAATTACTACATGGCAGTAATTAGGAATAGCGTCCACTTTAATTAACTCTTCATCATGATTTTCATCCATGGTGTCCTACTATTCCCAGAGAACAAGAAGAAATAATAGACTTTTCCACTAGTGTTTAAATGTATTTGTACTAACCTGTGCAGTAATTAATGAATTTCAGCATAGCAGAAGGAAAAGCTAAGTACAGGTTCTTCATTGTTGTGCAAACGATTGAGATTGTCTGAGTGATGCAGAACGGCTGGAAAAGAGGTGGATCAGCGAGCTCACAGCCAAGGGTTTTGATTGCTGTCTTGCCTTTAAAATGGGAGTGTCTTGGAGGCAAGACAAGGTTATGGCCAAGCAATGGCATGATCTAGATAGGCAACTTCCCTGAATTTCTTCTATCTCTTCTATCTACTGTAAGCTTGAAGTTCGGAGCAAGAGAATTGCTGGGCCAAGAGTCTCAGTTTCTCTTACTATTACAGCATTTAAAAAAAATCCTCTGTGGTTCAAATGAATAAAGTTTTCTGTAAATGAGGATGTTCATACTTAACAGCCTTTAATGATGGCCTATATATTGAAGTGACTGACAATTTAGTCACTAGCACCTCCTATTAAACATAGACACAGGAACATGGATTTAGCATAGAAAAAGCATGCGTTTCCTTAGTCACCCACCCATTTTACAACTGAAAAAAATACTATTTTTTTGTTTAATTTTTACTGAAAAAATCATAAATATTGTTACTTAAAAGTGGCTATTTTTGTGGACTTTTCATATGTCTTACTCTTATAAAAAGTAATTATGAAACATGTTGTTGTTTAACATCTAGAAATGTGGAGACATCCCTACACAAGTCACAAGTAAAACAAAATACTCTTGATCAGATTTTGGAATGTGCATCTGGGAAGAAAACTCAGCTGCAGCAGATTTCTCAGAAACTGTTTTGATGGTCCCACTCTGAACACTCACTTTCTTCCATGCCAGGAATCTCTCCAAGTTTCCACTCTAGTGAAGAGAAATCCTTTGTACTGGTTAGTAGCCTTATGCATAGATGGACTGTGTCCAAATGAACAGGACTAGTCTTCTTTTAGGACATGACAATCTGCAGGGCCCCTCCAAGGTACTGCTTTAAACAATGCCAACAGCACTAGCCTTAGGCTATGAAAACTGCCTTATCTCCTTGAACAGAGAATGGAGTAACCTCCAGGAAATAACAGAAGCAAAAAGATAAAAGTCCAGTTATCCACAACTTGTCAAAATACTTGCCTACACTTATATAATAAAAAAGGACCATATAAAGAAACACATGGACAAAACACACATTAAATGAGGATCTAGGAAAAAAAGTGAGGTTTTTTCCCCAAACATTTTTTATTTCTCTCATGGTCTCAGAGAAATCCACATATGTCATACTCTCCACCCTAAGAATGTATGTCTAAGGTAAAGGTACAAACAACATGTGTTCATATTCTTACAAAACCAGGTAAAAGGAAGGCTGCAGATATCTGCAAAGAAGTTATTGGGTTCTTGGAACAGGCCTATTAGAGTTGGTTTAGAGGCACTTTTGACTCATAAACATAGAAGAACTGTATCATTATGCTCTCACTATGTAGTTCAGTTTGACCGTGTGAGGATGGGGATGTTACTTTGTGCTGGCTTCCTCTGTCTTTTCTGTTAAACATTTGGTTTGCTTCTTGGAAAAAGTTTTGGAATGGAATTACTCATACTGATATAATTTGTCCTAAAGTCTATAAGTATTTCTGCATTAAGTATTCAGAAATTCATCCTAAGAAATAGTCTAGTAATGCCAGAGTAATATAGCAGACCATCAGAAAAGTCTCTTTCATTGAAGCCAAGCAGGAAAACACACATTGAGTACATACAGCCTACTTAAATAATTTACTGCTTTAATGACAGACCACATAAAAATGTTTGCACTGTGAATGTTTAAATCCACTCTTTGCTCTTATCAAATATCGAACAAGGCCAAATGAATGTTCTTCTGTTACCAAACTTAGCTACCCAGTGCTCTCTTCCCCTCTGACCACTTTGGCAAAAGTAGACTGGCACTCACTCACTCACTGGTGAAAGAACTAAGCCCTTCCATCAAGCAATTGACCTTGCTCAAAATAAAGAAAAAGAGGAAAGCTCTTGATTTTCAAGTAGCAAAATGTCCTTTGCATGCATTTTTATTGCTTTTTTTAATGAACAAATTGCGTTTTGAGAAAAGGTCTGGTTATTTTTTTTTTTTCCCCAACCGGTTGTTTGTAATTGTGTTGATTCTGTACTCTGAGGCTTTTGCAAGGAGTTCACGAAGGGATTAATTGCATAAGCTGCTTTCTTATCCTATTTCTTGTATCATCGAAAAAATATTTTTTCTAGGTGAGAGGACGTATCCTCAAGATCAATTCCCCCTGTAGCTATCAGTTTGTTTTTGAGGTGGATACTGCTGTTAATTAAACATAATGAGAGAAGTGAGAGATTTTCGAAGTAGACCAAAATTAGAGGCAATGGGCACAAACTGTAACACAGGAGGTTCCCTCTGAAAATCAGGAAACACTTTTTTACTGTGAGGGCAACCAAGCACTAGCACAGGTTGTGCTGAGAGGTTGTAGAGTCCTTGGAAAATTCTTCAGGATCTTCAAAAGCTGTCTAGACATGGTCCTGGCTAACCTGCTCTAGGTGGTTCTGCTTGAGCAGGAGGATTGGACCAGATAACTTCCAGAGGTCCTTTCCAGCCTCAAGCATTCTGTGATTAAATCAGCAGTTGAAAAAATAAAGGCAATTTTGGCAAAAAGTGGGTTGTTCAGATAGCCATGTTGTCATGTTTGCTGTTCAGTAATAGTGTCTCACTATAGCAGAAGGGATCAAAGGATATCACATTGTCCCCATTAGGATTTTGCTGCAGAGCTCAACTCATACATATTATTATTGTGGGCATTATGAAGAAGAATCAATAATTAAATTTGTATGTGTAAAACTTTACTGTTAAAAAGACTTACTAACAATTTTGTTTTCCTACTTTCTTAGTACATATGAACAGAACACAAAGGAATAGCTCAAGTTTTTATCAAAAACAATACAAGCCCATTAGAAGCCAGCAACTTCACTTTTAAGCAGATTATTGCTGGTTTTGTCTGAGATGTCAATAGTTCCAAGATCCAGAAACTCCGTTCTGTCACATAATCTTTATTACCAACAGGAACTTTTTCAAATCAAGCTGAAATGTGAAAACTGGGAGTCTCATGTGGGAAAGAATTTCAGGATCCCTTTTTGGTTTTGAAAGTTCTCTCAAAACTTTAAAAATACACATTCGGAAATCACAGCAGAATAAATAAAGATACTTTTAAGTACCAGAACTAACAAAGTCTGTTTCTCTAAGCATTTCTGTCGCCTGGTTGATTTGACTTCTGAACTTCATGACACCCAATGATGCAGCCTGAGTTCACACTATATTAAAAAATTCTAAATGCCAAATTTTAGAAGAAGTTTCAGCTGGTCTTTGCCAAAGAAACCTCAATGTAATTCCTGGTGTCTGATAAAATGAGAAAGATGAATGAAAGCTTTCCAGGAGTTGAGGCATTCATATTAGCTTTTCTCCATCTCGATCCTCTGAGGTCTAACAAGGAATGTGCTCAAACTACAGATTTTTTTCTTAAAAGACAGTTTTAATAGGCTCCTCTATAATGTTACCCAATTTTACATAGTTTATATTTAATAAATTGCACAAATCACTACCTTACTATCAGATGAGCTAACTGTGGCCAATGATTTTAGAAGTTAATCAGTGGCTGTTAGTAACACACACCTATTTCCTAAGAAAAGCACTCTGAAAATGTCCCAAGTGTTTCTGGTGGTAATTTTGACTTGAACCAGATCTGCAAGATATTGGTAAGATAAAACAGATGAAGTGATGGCAAGAGAGAGCAGCTGGAGTCAGGCTTTATCTCAGGGCCCTGGAGATTGCAGGAGAGAGAAAACCTCTCAGCCCTGGCACAGCTGTGTAGCAGGAAGTATGCTCTCTTTCCAGCAAAGTAAAAGGAGAAATACAAGAACACACAACTCTATTCATCTTCATTCCTGGAAGCAGCAGAAAGGGCAGTAGCAGGAATCAATTTTCCTCCTTCCCTTTATGAAACTGTTCTTCTCTTCATACTGAATTAGCTGTGGTGCATTTACACGGCACAAATGGGCTACACTTTTGCACTCTTCCCAACACCAAGAATACTAGAAAACAATAAACATTGCTTTTAGCTTCAATATTTAGTTTCTGTTTCTTCCTCAGGTCAACTGATGTCTGAATCAGCCTTTGGGCTAGCAGCACACTCCATATCACTGGACTCCTGTGCCCTACTGAAGATAAGAGAAAAATGTGAAGTTCCTGTGTGAATGGAAACTCTTGATGGATTATTCCCAGTGTGTATGTGCTGAATCCAACCCTCACTCGATCAGACCCTCACCCGTAAAATTACAAGCTCATCTCTGACACAGCTGAAGAAGGGAGTACTCTTTCTGCCTACAAATGATAAGACTAAGGAGGTGGATAAACTTAGTTTGATTTTAATAAGACAATTGTGACATAACTTTTACTGTTATCATAATAATTTTTATGATCTCTTTCATTTTAGTGTCATTGCCTATTAATATATTCTAATTTTATTATAGCAGCGCCCAAGAGCCCCATTTAGGATTAGAGACCATTAAATAACAGATGGTGCAAACACATCAGAACTGTGGGTCTTCTCCCCCATTTTTAAAGTGAAATCTCACTTCCTTTCTATGCTGGCTTTAACATAATCTTGTTTCCACAGGTTTGATTTTTGGCTTTTGCAGAGGAACATAAAAACTCCATTGGAAGTCAGATCATCTAACTATTATTAGGTTTATGACATAGATTAGAAACCTGCAGTTTAAACTGAATGACCTGTATTAATCATACCATTTCATACAATGGACAGTGAGTCAATCATTATTTCTGCTACACTTTGGTGTCATATTGCCTCAGGAAACTATCCCAGAGGCTACTAACCCTTGAGCTGACATTGTAAGTATCCGTCATTGTTTCTGCGGCTGTGAAAAGGCCAGACTGGGAGAAGGTTTGTTTTGGATGACAGGTAGGCAACAGACAAACGTCATCCAGCAAAACCACAAGACAGCTCAACCTGCTCCTCTATGCGTCAAGTTGAAAACTCAGCAAACACTGTGTCAGTCTTTCCCTCACAGCAAATTTCAGCTCTTTCACAATTTTCATTAAAAGTTCATTTCCCTAAAACCCACAGAAGGATTTTTTCCCCCTCATGTTTTCCTTTAGAGGCTCTGTGCCAAATGCTCAGCATTGATTTACATCGTGCCACACTCTCTCACAGTAACTGATGACCTGACCTTAATTTTTCGGTAGATGAAATACAAGAGATCAAAAGTAGGGTAAGAACAAAAAGGTGAGATCCATTACAGTAATTATTAATTCACCTCAGTCTGGAGCTTTTTTTTTTCTTTGAGAAAGATTGCCCACGTGTTCTTTTTTTCCTCCCATAGATGTAGGGCCAAATTAGAACTGATGGGAAACTCTATTCCATCCCAGAAAACTTTTGATATTCAAAACCAAACCGGCTCAAAGTTGGGGTTTTTTTTGGTGGAGTTTTGTTGTTGCTTTTTGTTTCTTGGGGTTTGTTTTGTTTTGGTGGGGTTTTTTTGTTTTGTTTTTGTTTTCTTTTTTTCTTTTTTATTTTTCCTCCTGAAATTCAATAAAAGAAAATCTTAACCTAAAATAGCCTATTATGCAACTGTCCTGGAACAGAGAGGGTTCCAATTTTTGTAGTAGTTTCCCACATCCTGTGTGTGTGTCCTGAATCCAGGGTTGTTGACTATTTTTGAGTGGATCTGTTGATTTTTTTCTGTTCTAGTTCTTCTGGTATGGATAAATAGCAGAAAGGAAGTTTCTCCTCTCCTAGCCCTGCAAACAATCAGTATCTCTGTGATTCAACCCTTTCCTAATTTATACAAAGCAGAGTGGCTCCAAGAGGAGATGCTGAGATGCACACTACAACTGCAGTGATACTGGTACACTTCCACAGAGGATTTTGGGTTTTGAACATTATTATTTTCTAGTCAAAAATAACACTAAGATTTCTGAAACTCTGAAGATAATCACCAACACCTAGCAGTTGGTCTGGGATCTGAGCAGAGGCAATTGCTATAGGTTTCATAATGCAACTTCAAGCTCATGTGCAAATTTACACTAAGAACGAAGGAGACATAACAAGCTCACTAATGATTCCGCATCAGTGCTAGAAAAGAGAACTTGGCATAGCAGAGAATAAAAAACTTGGTTCTCAAAATGTTTGATTTCCAACTAGCAAGAAAAAGGACTGTGGAATAAAGATCTCTACTTTGTGATTTAATTATTTAATTAATTATTAAAACCGTATTGTCCCTAATCATAGGACACTCATCTATGCAAAGAGAAGATCTCAACATGTCAACAGGTTCTCTTCCCTTATTTTTAATTTTTTTTTCTGAAAGATGAGGTTTGTTAGTAATCTTTTAAGGTTATCTTTACAAAGTGAGCTACAGCTGTTCCAATTTCAAAATATTTCTACAAGACTTTCTCATCTACATGGGTTTCAAAGGAAATACTGGAACTTATCAAAAGAAACACAAGTAACTACTTTTCACTCTCGATAACTTATTTCCTCTTTGAGACAAAACTGTGTAGCTGGATCCTATAGCTCTGTCCCAGTATCTTACACAATAACTGCACTGTCTGTTCTAGGATACAAAACCAAGCAGAATTCCACAGAGCTAAGTGCAAAACCATTAAGGTTCTGCAACTCAAGGTATTAATATGAAGGCAGGAGAAAGATACAGAGATTGCAGTAAGAGAGTAATCAGTTGTCCAGGCCTGGGAGATCTGGTAAAAGTAATCTGTAGGTTTTCTGCCAGCAGGGAGGGTTTAATGAAAGGAAATTCCCTCTGTTCAGTGTTGTCAGGGGAAAAAAAAGCTTTTTCCTAATTCACATGTAGTCTAGAATTTTTTATTCTGTTCCACCTTCTACTAAAACCCTCTCTAAACAGGTAAGTAGATTGCCAATAATTACAAATATTCTTCCCATTAGCAATTTAGAGGATAATTTCTAATTTTTTACATTTACATAACAAAATTTATCAACATTTACTAAAGCAAGCCTGGCCTTAAGTAAGACTATTTCTTGTGGAATTATTCAGAATGGCTGCTCATTGTCCAGGCCACGATGGTCTGGACTGTTGCATTTGCCAGTAGGTCCCTGACAGCAGAGCTGTGCAGCCCTCTCAGTTTTAAAGCAACTTGGAAGGGGCCATTATTACCTTTTGAAAGAGGAGCAAATTGCATTTGTTTTAAAATAAATAATGTTGAACCTAACAAGACCTTTAATGCAGCACCTTCCTTTAGTGGTGTAAGAGTGGATTAATAAACCATATCTAAATTATATCCATTTACATTACACTCATTTTGCTCAAAACTGACACGTAAGAGTAGCTGCATGGAATTTAAAGATTGGTATATGTGCACTGCACAACTGATAACAGAAAGCTCCATAGATTATACAACCTACCTGAGCTACCCGCTCAAGAGCAGTTTTGCCAGGGAAGCCAGCCATGTCTACAAACACCAACTTCCTATCTTGACAAAAATACCATAATATTTTAACTGCCAGCCATGTGACTTCCTACTAACTACTATAGCTTAGAGTTCATGTAGAGGAAAGGACACCAACTCCTGATTTTAGGAGCGCATTCTCCTGCTCCATGTTCCTGAACACACTGTGTCAGTGTGACACAGCACAACTCTACATTTCCTTTGAGACCCGCCAGGTTCAAAACTTCTGGTAAAATGGTTTTATTCTGTTCGGCAAAGCTTGCTTAGACATCAGAATCAGTTTCAAAAGTACTGGTGGCTTGGCTACCTTAAAATTAACTAGATTTATGTGTGTAGTTTGATAAAGCAAGTGACACTGTCCTAAGGCAAATCAGCGCTGGCTTCTTCATTGGGTTTTTGTTTGTTTGTTTGTTTGTTGGTGTTTTGTTATTGTTGTTTGTTTGTTTGGGGTTTTTTTTTGTTGGTTGGTTATGTTTGTTTTGTTTTGTTTTCCCCCAGAATCTAGCTACTTCTCATGTTATGGAAAGTTTGCTATGACATGGTGCTCAGGTGACAGGAAGTTTTTCTAACGCTTAGTCTCTTTAATTCTTGCTAGGAACAAAAGAAGTTTATAAAACAACATGAAAAAGCCTGAAAAAGGGGCAGCACAGCAGGCAGCTCTTAAGCGTAAGCAATGTCAGTCACTGCTAAACAGGTTGTCACAAAGCTACACTTACTATTCTTTCCTTGGTATTCTTGTAGTTTATAGGTTTTGTTCATAAGTTTTAATTCACTAGCATTTTTGTATTTATATATATGTTTGTATATAGATACATACATGTTTTCATATATACAATTAGTTTTTTCCATGCTAGCCATATTTTCATAGATCTCAATCATGCGTGATAAACATTTTTATGCACCTGAGCACATTGTCCTCCCAAACCTGTATCAAATTATCAGGTGCTCAAACATGGATCACGGAGAAATGCTCTTTTCTGTCTCAGCCCAAATCTGCTCAATAAAATCTCCTGGCTATTAATTACTAATGTCACCACATTGAGGTAGAAAAGGTTTAAGAGGGCTAATATCCGTGAAACAAGAAGAGCTGAGGCAGCTCAAGCTGTTTAAATTGCTGATCTGAGCTAAATTACCCGATTATGTCTGGAGCATATTATGAAGCCCACACAGAAATTACTTCACTGCAAAACACAATTAAGAGTAATTTTAGCAGCCTATAGTAACCTCTGTGATAAGAACCTGAAAGAGGATATCTGCCTATGGCTTTCAATAGTGATACTTCCCTAAAAGCTCAAAAAGAAATATAAAGTAAGACCTGTGGTGCTTCTCAGTTCTCAAGACTTCAACCTGAGAACAACTATGCTTGTTGCTCTATTTATTCAACAGATAAAGTAGTTACTTCTCACAAGCTGACACAATGAAAAGTTAGTATCTTTACTATAAAGTTGATCCTGCAACCCAATAAAATCTCTGATGTACAGCTGTTTATTCAGGAACAATTAAAAACATTTTCTGTAACATCTGAGACTACATGAAAAGGGTGAACATCTTTATCTTTTCAGCAAAATTACCTTTGAAATTAAAATTTTTTTTGTTTGTTTCACGAACTATCTCTACGATCCAGGAAAAAAGCATAAAAAACAGGAAATGAAACTTTCTGAGAATTCCTCTATACACCAGATCTTTGGCTACTTGCAAAGACACATACTGAGTTAGTATAAATGAGTAGAGGCAATTCACAAAATACTTTTGATTTTGGATATCTGCCTATGCTTCAATCTTTTGGTCAACCCCAACCAAACCTAGGGAAGTTGTAGAGTTTTAAAACATTCTAGATTCTGTCAAGTGTTTTGAAAACACATCACCAACTAAAGCAAAATTTTTACTAATGCCTCTACTGAGTGAAGAGATGTAAAGTGTGCTTACTGTACCTCTAGAGCATACAGAAGCTGCAAAGGGAGAAAGGGCTGTGCATGGATAGGAAAAACTTCCACTGGAAGTTTTATCTGTTAAAAACAAAGGAATCTAATAGTCAGAAATAACTGGAAACCAAGCACTGCTAAGCCTGCTGCTTGCAGAACTGTTTTCTAAAAAAAAAAAATTATTAGATAAAAGCCTTTTAAAATCAACTTTTATCTAATAATTTCATGCAGTCACTGGATTTTTTTAAT
This sequence comes from Hemiprocne comata, assembly GCA_020745705.1. Lineage (NCBI taxonomy): Eukaryota > Metazoa > Chordata > Aves > Apodiformes > Apodidae > Hemiprocne > Hemiprocne comata. The sequence continues at coordinate 15,604,999 of CM036616.1, read as the reverse complement.
GACATAATAAGAATTCTGGGGAGTTGTTTGGGGTTTTTTTCATATTTTCCAAATGAAATCAGTAAGAGTCCTGAATAACCTTTCCTTATCTTTCTTTCTCTCATAAAATCCTGTTTCAGTACCCTACTGAATGGATGTGCTTGCTTCTTTGATAATATTGACCATGGTGGTGACATACACATGAGAAATATGGGACACAGCAACAGCATTTTTATTTCCATGAGGAAAGTAATTCCTCAGCAGATAAGGTATTTTCTCCTTATATTAATGGATTTAGTGTTGGAGATGCGCAGTTTTCATACAAGTAAATTATTTCAAGTAAAAGATACAAGTAAATGCAGGTGCTGACTGCACTTTCTGTTCAAAACTGTAAAAACTGACCACCTAAGCCATCTTTGTTGGTGCTGAGAAGCCAATAACCAGTGGTTAGGAACAGATGGTATAGCCATTGTATGAAATACAGCTTTTATTTTGAAAAACAAAACCAAGTACCTAACTCAACTCTGAATTTAATGTATGAGTGCATGGAGCTTCTAAACAATGTTCTCACCTGACAAAAGAGGGGAATAAATTGAAAAAAACAACTTGCAATTTTAAGAGAGCTGTAAAAGGCAGAGAGGAATTGCTACCCCCTCTGTGCCTCTTCCAGCAGATACTGAGAGGCTGTTAGAAGGATGTCACTCTCATCCTCAGCAGCCTGTGCTCAGTCCCAAAAGTATAAAATAAAATAAAATAAATAAAATAAAATAACACAAAGTTTGTACATACCGTGTTTCCAAGAATGGATCAAAAATACTTCAGAGGATAATACAAAAGACAAAGAACATGTAATAAGTAAAAATCAGAGCAGAAATGGAAAAAAGCCAATATAAGATTAAAAACCAAACCAAAACAAAAACAAAACAGAAAATTGAACCAGGGAAGTAACAAAAAACTTTTTTTTTTTTTTTTTTAAGAGGGAAAAAGAGTAATAACAGTTTTAGTCCTAGTAATGAAATTCAAGTGCGGACTTCAACTTTCTCAGTGATTGCATTTTAAAATAAAAATAAAATGTCTTGATTTCTGGCAGCCAGGACCATATTTCTCCTGCAACAATTAGAGCATCAGCAGCTGAATGGAGCAAAGTTCCTTTACACCTTACTGATGAAATCAGCTCACGTATAGGGAGCACAAGTCTTTCAAATTTTGTCTATATTTTAAGGACCTCAGTTCATCTTTAAATGGGCAGAAATTAACTACCGCTAGTTGTAGAGACTGAATAATGTGGAAGAGGAAAGCGATGGTTTAAAATCAGCTGTTGTGTGAACTAACAGATACTTATGATATCTGGAGATATGAATTCAGTGAAATAACAGACTAGGAAGCAGCACAACAGGATGGGTAACATTCTTCCACAGAGAGGCAAATACAAACAACATCCACTGAGGGCAAGTCATACTTATGGTATCCTTTTCATTGCAAAGGAAGCTCATGAAATATGTGAAGGAAAGAGACCAGCTGTCAGCAAATCTCCTAAAATAAGAGGAATTGAAATCTCCAAGTAAAACAGAATCACAGACTCACAAAATAGTAAGGGTTGGAAGGGACCTCTAGAGGTCATCTAGTCCAACCCTCCTGCTAGAGCAGGATCCCCTAGAGCAGATCACACAGGAACACATTCAGGCAGGTTTTTAGTATCTCCAGGGATGGAGACTCCACAACCTCCCTGGGAAATTTGTTCCAGTGCTCTGTTACCCTCAGAGTCAAGAAGTATTTTCTTATATTTAGGTTAAATCTCCTGTGCGCCAGTTTGTGATCATTACCCCTTGTTCTGTCACTGGACACCACTGAGAAGAGTCAGGCCCCATCCTCCTGACACCTGCCCTTTACATGTTTATAAACATTGATGGGATCCCCCCTGAGCTTCCTTTTCTCTAAGCTAACGGACCCAGCTTTCTTGGCCTTTCCTCATACGGTAGATGCTCCAGTCCCCTGATCATCTTAGTGGCCCTGTGCTGGACTCTCCTCCTCTGGGTCCCTTCATTTTCACCTGCTTAGTCCCTGCTGAATACCTGTGCAATAAAGAATTCATGCAAAAGGTCCTTAAAATAAGTATCTGTTGGTTTGATGGCAGCATAAACAGCAAGCTGCGTCTGCGTACTACAGGCAACCATCCCAGGGGAGGGGTAAAAAAATACCCAATATAGTTTAAGATTAATGTTTTATTTGATTATTTTTGAACTCTTTGATGCAGATAATGACATTCAATGACGTATGTGTGAGCTGATTGAAAAAGAGTATGATTAACTATAAGAAGAGAAGAGATACACAACTTGGCCAGACTCCAGACAAGACAATGGATTTTCCGAAACACGAAAAGAAGAAAAAGGGAAAAAAGTTATAAATTGAAAAGTAGTAATTAGATCATAAAACTTTTCAACTTTTTCAACAGATTAGATCATCAAAACTTTTCAACTTTTCAAGAACAGCACTTAAAGCCCCAGCTCCAGTGAATTATTGTGAAAAAAGTCCCACTGATTGCAATAGTCCAGAATTTCACTGAAAAGCCACTCCACAGAGTTGTCAGGGGTGATAGCAGGAGTTATGAAAAGATGGGGCAAAACCACAGTGCTAGTTGGTTTTCTTTTTTTAGGATTTAAACAATAAGCTGCTACTACATGACCATTTTTTTCACTTCAAATGACCTTTTTTTTTCACTAAGAGTTTCCAACAATTGCCATACAACATGCAGCTAATGTTAGCTTTAGTTGGATATAACTCTTTTTGTTCCTCAAATACACTGAACAATTACTATTTTAAAGCAGTCTTTTGGAAAACTTTCCATGATAAATACAGTGTACAGTACCTATTAGTGTGCAGAGGTGCTTCTTGTACCATCTGGAAAGCTGCACATCATACCTTTGTGGGGAGCGTCAGACTTCTTACATTCAAAATTCATTATTTCAAAAGGAATGTTTACTTAGTAGAAACAAACTCATAGCAAACTAGTACAAGTAAAGGAGCAGAACCTTCTGCCATAAGAAATACTAAATCAGGCTTTGATTATTAGGTAAACTCTCTTAACCTCTGTGACATAACAAATGCAGCACTCCGAATCACATCTCTGTCTTAATGGGTTTCATAATCTGTTTTAACCTCAAACACAGAACAGTGCTCTGCTTTACATTCCATTTGGTCTAGTATAAAGAAGGACATTGTCTTTTTTAAGGCATGGGTACAGTTTTAACACCTTATTCTCTAAATCACAGTCAGTCTCTGCAATGGAAAATATAGACGAGTAAAGGGCTGCATCTTAGTGAATCTTTTAAGTGATATTAGTGATTTAGTGATCTTATCAGTGACTTTAATAGTGGCACACTGATATACTGCAGCTGAGGGTGTCACCCATAGCTTGCGTTTATCTACACAAATGTAGTGAAATATACAAAGACAACTGAACTAAAACTCATGAGTAAGAAGCTAAATAAATATATAAAATTAGTCAAGCAAATGTGACAAGCCATGTATTCCTGGGAGATTAGCTGAGTGGTCAAGGTAATGAAATGTGCAAGGTGAAAATGAGCAGTTTCACGTAACTTGCAAATTATCTGATAATAACAAACCTTAAAATGGTTCATTGTTAACACAGAGTGGGTTTTTCAAAGAGAAATAACTCAATATTGGTGGTTTTTAAGAGGAATCATTATAACCTTTTTTCAAATTGTAAGATTATTTCCTTACAAAATACTTCAATTTTTTTATTATAACTTTTGTTTGTTTGTTTTTGAAAATTAAACCAACCAACCAAATCAGAACAAGGGAATCACTTCCTCAAAGAAGATCACTCCATGGCTGAGTGCTGGCTGCATGAGATTGTCCCAGCTTGAATTTTAATTCAAATAAAGTAAAAACTTGTGTACACCAAGACCTAAGACATTAGCTATTGTAAAGATTCGACCTCCTTGCCTTGTGAAAAGCCATGCACTGGCTCATGTAGTGATTTCCTCTCTGTGAGAAGAGCACATCCAGCATGCTGGGGCACACATAATCCACAGCCTTGCATCTTGTTTTTGGCATGTCAGGATGTGTAATTAGGAAGGACAAATGGAATTTCTGCTACCAGCTTGGCAGAATCCCTGACCTTGGTTCAGTGCTGGTGGCCCCATGTTGGCACAGAGGAGGAAGTGGCCCCAGAGTAGGAAAGAATGGCTTGGGACACAGTACAGAGCTCCTGATGCTGGCACTGTGGCCAAGGTATGTGGAAATGCAGTCTCAGTGGAATGACCATTCACCAGCAAAACACAGTTTCATTAGAATTTAAGAATACATATTTTGACTGATAACATTCTAGTGACAATCATATTGTTTGTGGGATTGAAAAAAATTATTCATATCAAAGTACAACTCTGCACTTCCAGTGAAATGTACAACATTGGGAGAACATATGCTAAACCCTAGGCTCTTGGTTGCCATAGGAATAGTTCTATAATAAGTGGAAACTGGTCAAACCGTGTGTTACAAAATCAGTTTTACTCAGACTGATTATTTAAATGCAAACTCTTTAGGGCAGATGACAATACATCTTGATACAGATACTTTAAAGGTGATATAGCTTAGACAACTGCCAGCTTTTACTATGGATATGTAACAATCTATTTAGTTTGAAGTCTTTGAGCTCTTCTTGAGGACTAGGAGAATTAAACTCTCTCTCCCATCCCTTCATGTTGAAGGGGAAAAATAATATGTATTGATCAAGAGTGGGAGAACCCCATAAAAAGTGTTTGAAGGCAAGAAGACAAGACAGATTCAGCTGACCAAAGAGCTCTAATGTCTCCACATGTTACAGCTCACAAATATGAACTGGCACAAGCCTGCTTTTGAGGACATTGCTAAAGTTTAATAAATAGAATGTGTATCAAGATCTAACACGGTGCACCACAACTACTCTTGCCATCAACCTCTGTGTGCCAGCAAATAGGTTTCTAGATTTAACTGAAAGTCATAAGAATAACTGTCAGAATATGACAATCATTTGAAAAGCAAATGGAAATAATAATGTCTCAGATTCTATTCCAAAGAAACCCAAGACTATAGCTGGAAATGACAATCCCTTTCTCAAGTGCTGCACGTAGCTTGTCTAATAAACATACAAGGAGCCAGCCAAGAGGAAGCTCAGCTTGCCACTGCAGACTAATGAAATGCTTTGAACTACAGGCAATATGCACATCCAAATTACATACTGTGATATTCACAGTATTTGAGCTGCTCCACAATGCAGAAACCAGTTATTCTTGGCAAGCATTCTCATTATGCCTTCCAGCTCCCCATCATTCACATGTGGAGTAATGTCACATCAAAAGAATACAGCCATAAATTCTATAAATCCTTACAGATGAAAATTAAGTGGAAAAAATACTCAACCTTTTAGTGCAAAGGTTTAAAATATAGTGGCATGCATCTGCTCAAAGACACTATCAGTATAGCTCTTCGGCAGAAAGAAGAGCAGCTGAAAATTCAGTTTAGATAATTAATTTAGATAAGCCTATGATGCTTATCAGTCTATTTATTGCTATTATGCTTATCAGTCTCTTTATTATCTTATAGAGCAATAAGGGAGGAAATGGGAAATACCAATTACATTAAATTAAAAAAAAAAAATCAAATATCTAACTTTTATGGACTTTTCTTGTACATTTCTAGAGAAGCTAGGTCCCTATTTAGTGTCAGCTGGATTAATTACACATACCATAAAAATTCACAAGAAATTCACAACTTAACTTGAAGTCTCTATTGCTACTCACTGCAGAACATTGCATTAAGAGACAGTCCATGACCTAATATATCTACATTCCAACAGAGAAGCACAGAGGGGCAAAATGGGTTGCCCAAGTCTATATACTACATACCTTGCTTGTCCCACAACTATGACCAGAAGGCAGGTCTCTGAAACACAGTCCAGGATCCCACCTAGGAATCACCCTGCCCCAGAAACAATTTAAAATGGTTCACAGGTACACTGTTGCTTTCAAAATCTTCTGTTTTCCTTCATAAAACAAAAATCATTTGGGGGCAACATTTAACTGCAGCTACACAAGAATAATCTTGGGGCAAAATTTTACTTGCAGCTCAAGTTAATATGGCAGTGACGACAAGCTCTCAGAGAAAATAAAAGACGTACCTAACTCAAGTGTTCCATAACAGTGCACCACCAAGGGCTGTGATAATTGAATGACAGTCTTCAGTGTACCCAAAAGAGCAAAATGTTATGCTTGGGAAAGGAGCAAGTGTTCCACTTATATCTGGTGCCATAAATAAGAATATAGGTGCTTTCTAGCTGGGGCAGCTAGGGAATCACTGAAGAATTAAGGTCTGCTTGCTTATCATAAGAAAAACTTTACTGTTAGCGAAACAGTTAAGTGGAAGAAAGAATTCCTGAAGGAAGAGAATGCAAGAAGAAATGCAATCTCTATAGCATTCAGAAGGAATATGATATATTTGTTGGGCTGCCTGTGTGCTAACAAAGGCCACAAGTTGGTGATACAAATACAATTAGTGCCTTACAATAGAGTCATCAACCAGCAGTGCTGTGTCAGGCCTGAAAAAAGGAAAGTTTAGGCAAAGAAAAGAAACACATTGGTGCCACATATTAAAGGGGACTGTGCATTTAGCTCTGCCAGAAAATAAAATTTATTTCTAGGAAAGCAAGCGCATCAATATTACAAGCTTTGAATCAATACCATCAATACAACAAAAGCCCTCAGATTCTTGGGCTATGCAACCAAATGCAATACAGAAGGTAGATGCTGAAAGAAAAGCATCCTAAAGGAAGTTGTTCTCTGTTATTCCATGGAGAAATTAAAAATGCAAGAAAACATATAGTAAAGTTTGCATTTTTCCAATATTTTTATTGGGTTCTAACTTATAATTACATAAGAAACAGATTAAACTTATTTCAGCTAAATTCCTAACATTTGCTAACATCTGGTTTTATATTTAAATGTCAAACTATACCTTCTTCAATATATCACTTAAGCAGGCATTGGCTGTTGGATGGGGTAAGACCCCACTGAACTCAACAGGGAAGCATGAGGCCAAAACCCGGGTGTTTCTTGGGACCAGGGGCTGTATTCAGCTAATCCACCACAAATGCAGCTCCTGTCAACTGAAACTGGTCCTGAATCAAATAATCATGACGGAAAGTTTTATTATCCCATTGCAAACTCCCAAATGATTCAGTCCTAACACACATTAGGGCAGAGCTAAAGCACATTACATCAGATTAGTAGTTAATATTTTAAATGTATTTGGACATTTGCAGAAAACTGATACCCAAAAGAAAAACGTTGTCATAGGGCAGCACAGAACCACTGTATTTGGCATGACAGCTCCCACAGATTACCACAGCAATGGGCTACATCCTTAGATCCTCACACTTGGCAACATCCTGAAACAAGGCTAAGGTTAATCTTCCCGGACTCTTGAATGCACTCATAGTTTCTCTCCTACTTTAATACAAATGAGAGCAGATTTGGTTTATTCATTATCTGAAGTAATTAAGATAATTTCTATTTACTATTTTAGACAATAAAACAATTCAGCTGCTATCTTTAATGGTCATTTCTTTTTAGCATTCAACTGAAATCGCAGCTCTAATTGCTCCTGAAATATTCTCTTCCAGCATTTTCTTCCTGCTTTTTACACAGACCACTGGTTTATACTCCCTACACATAAACTACAAACAATTTCACTGCACTACTTTACTTCACAAATCCTCATTAAGAAGCACTGAACAATCTGCCCAGATCAGCATTTTTTATCACAATAAATATATTATAAATATTTTTTTTATCATGGTGTAATGACACTCAGTTAAAGTCCCTAATACGCATAAACCTTGAGAACCTCTCACCCAAGTTCACTCCATCCTCAGCAACAAAGTATGTGAAGCAAGTCAGCTGGGGAAAAAGAAACTCTTGCCCCATGCTGTCATTTAAAGATCTGATATCAGAAAGTTTATCACTGTGCACCTATGGGCATAAACTCAAGAGTCTGCCCTGTCATGTCTTACTAACTCAGTATATAAGCCTCACTTAGACAAACCCTAATTACAAATCTCTATGAACATCCACGAGTAGTGTATGGCTGAGTTTGATTTTTCCTTTGCTTCAATTATAAAGATCCTTGTAAAAGGATTTTAATTTCTATTATTTAAGCTTTCTTTTGATGAAAGACTGAAATACAAATTCTCACCAAAGAAATACAAACTATTTTCTAAGTTCCTGTATTCCAGTCACACTATGTGAAAAACAAGGCTTTCATGGAAGGCTATTTCTACTTATTCATTTGCTAAGCAGACTATAATTAAATGGAGAAAATACAACACAAATATTCTCTTCTGATTCCACATGGTGCCTCATTCACTTTCTGACAGATTCATAACAAACCAGTGCATGCTGCAATATAACTAAAATTAAAAATCCCACAACAACTATTAAGACAGTAATGAGGTAAAGAATAATGTCAGCCAACATCCTCTGGTAAGAAAGTTGAAACAGTAAGGGAGACAACATATATAATGTCAATAGACTTCAAAGAGAGTGCCAAGTTCAAATGTAAACAAATGTAAAGCACAAACAATAACATTTAAATTAGTGGTTTGCAGTGATGTCATCTAGCAGTCTGATGTCAGGCCCAAAGAAAACAAGATACCGGCAGTAAAGTGAAACACATTGTCCAAAGTTCACAAGAAAGGACTGTTTTCCCCATACCATTAAATAAAAACACCCAAACAAACAATTAAAAGCACTACCGAGGGCAGGTTTCTTATTCATTTTTTAGAAACTATTACTCTGTAAGTGCCAGTATATTAAAATATTTCCTTTTTTTCTGCTTTGTTTGTTGGAACTAGCAGACACAAAGGAACATTTTTTTACAGTTACCATAGTCCCATGCATATAATGTTAATGGAACAAAGAGATATTATTCATTTTATGTTTTATTTCAGTTGTATTTTTAATGTTCAGATAAACTACCTAGGAAAAAGAAGTGTTTTGTTATTTTATGACCAAGTTAAAACAGACACATGACCTTTAAAAAACTACAATAAATTTAGTGGATGCCTATCCATTTTTCATTGTTGAACATTTTCTGAGCTATCATACCCTGTTTTGGTATTACTGTTTTTATTGGAATTATGCAAAAACCAGAATGATTTAATTCATATTCTAGTATTCCACCAGTATCAGAAGCCACAAATAAAAACCGAACATGCAGATTTTATTCTCAGTTTTATTCAATTCAGATTCAGCACCATTTTAGTAACAGTGCAGCCCTATTTGCTACTAATCATAGAATCACAGAATCATACAGAATGTATGGGATTGCAAGGGACCTTTAAAGGTCATGTAGTCCAGCCCCTCTGCAGTGTGCAGGGACCTTTTAAACTAGATCAGGTTGCACACAGTGTCTCCAGGGATGGGACCTCCACCACCTCTCTGGGTAACCTGTTCCAGCACTTCACCACCCTCATTGTAAAGAACTTCTTCCTAATGTCTAATCTAAATCAATCCTGCTGTTGCTGCTCATTGTCACTACCTGCTCTTGTAAACAGTCCCTCCCCAGCTTTCCTGTAGCCCCCTTCATGTACTGGACGGCTGCAACAAGGTGTCCCTGGAGCCTTCCCCTTTCCAGGCTGAATAACCCTAGTTCTCTCAGCCTGTCTTTGTAGGAGAGGTGCTCCAGCCCCCTGATCATTTTTTGGCCCTTCTCTGGACTCCTTCCAACAGGCCCATGTTCCTCTTGTGTTGAGGGCTCCAGAACTGGACACAGTACTCCAGGTAGGGTCTTACAAGAGCGGAGTAGAGGGGGAGAATCACCTCCCTTGACCTGCTGGCCATGCTTTTTTTGATGCGGTTGGCCCCCTGGGCTGCGAGTGCACATTGTTTGCTCATGTCCAACTTTCCTTCCACTAGTACCCACAAGTCTCTCTGCAGAGCTGCTCTCAATCACATCATCCCCCCGCCTGTATTGATAGTGAGGATTGCCCCTACCCAGCTGCAGGACCTTGCACCTGGCCTTGTTGAACCTCATGAGGTTCACATGGGTCCACTTCTTTAGCTTGTCCAGGTCCTTCTGGTTAACATTCCATCCTTCTGGTGTGTCAACCGCACCAGTCAGCTTGGTATCATCTGCAAAGTTGCTGAGGGTTATATTTAAATGAAGTTACCAAAGAACCTTAAATTGTGCAACTGGCTAATGATGGGGCATGAGCTTTCTAATTTTCCTCAAGATACTGCCAAAAATACTCTAGATATTATTATTTCTATTGATTAAGTGTAACTCACTTCAGGCTTTAAAGCCTATTGCTTATGCTTCTGAGGTTGTTAACATTGATTTGCAGAATGTAATAGGTTCAGGCTTGCACAGGCAAATCTGCAAAATAAATAGCTCTTGTAATGAACATGTGTTAACCTGTTCAGAGAATTCTGCAGCATGTAACTTGCCTACTTTGCTTTCCTTCTGTCAGTAGGGGAGCTGTAAAAATCAATGCAAATTTCAGTAAAAGTAACAAGAGTATTGTTAAGGTACAAAGAAACATAGTTATTTGATGTTGATAGAAACAACTTCTGGGCTTGAGAAATTCAATACCCCGCAGGTTCTGCACAGAGGCAGGACCTGGCCAATGGAGGTACCAGCTTACATGACCCAAACAAAAATATGGATATAGATCTGAACTTTGCAACTCATTCAGTCTCTGTATTTACACGTTGTTCATGACAACCCTCTTCTGGCTTCTTTTCCATTATGCCAAAAATAAACTATTTATGTTACATTTCAGGAACTTAACAAGTTAATTCACCATTCAGCCCTGAGACATTAGTTTCCCTTGCTGATCAGATCCCTGTACCTTTAAGCTGACAATTTTGCAATTCTCCTGTCTTGCTTTCGTATGTGCAGGATCTTGTCTATATGTTAGCAAAGCTGCCTCATCATTTTCATTGAAGTTGTGCCCCTAAAATCTCTATTGCTGTGATGCATCCAGAACCCTGCAAAGAATGAGACCGATGCTGTCTTGGGTTCATTGTTCCTCATGCCAAATAGTACTGTCAATATTTTTTCCTCTCAGAACTCATCACCTCATTCCTTTCTTCTGAGTCTAGTGATCTGTAGCCTTCTGCCTGTACATTACGAATAAAAACTTCTTTGCGAAGCAGACCACCACCATCAGTGCAAACCCTAGCCTAGCCCTGGGGCTCCTTGGTGGTACAGTAGAACTGTCAATGAAGTGAAAAGAACATGCTGACATTTTCCTCAAGCTTGGGAATGTTTGGATATATGCATCATTTCTAACCAGTAAATAAGTTTTCCCTTTCTTGTTATTAAATCAGAGATGACAACACTCAAGAAAATCAGTGTACACTCAATGATCTTCAGAAATACTGTAAAATCTCAGTTTAAAAAGTGCATCATAAGGTGCAACTTGTAAATTCTTCTGATACTAAAATATTTACTGTACTTCAGACTTCAGCCAGTATCAGTGAGTCCTGACCCTGCAAGCTTTAATCAGATGACAAAAATATGATAGTCTAACAGCTTTAGTCTGATGACATTTTCACACAGAAGGTCCACCTGACCTTATTGCCTCGGTTACTGCCTTTGTATTTCTAACTGAGTAACAGAGGATAAATATTCAACATCCAGATTTAAAGTTATATCTTCTAGGACACTTTATTAAGTGTTAACAATGCTCTAGATTTAAGAATCTTCACAGGACAGAACTGAGGGAGGAAACAGTATTCTGAAATTATGTTCATGCCCATTACTTGCCAAAGTTGACAATATCAATATTTTTTACAGGGTATTTTTAAAATAATATGCAGATCGTTCCTTATAAATGTTGATGTTTTTCTAGTAGTCTGATTCTGAGGGTCCACAAAAGAGCATCGTGTGGTTGTCTTTCAAAACAGCATTGACACCAGAGATGTTGCATCACAAAAAATTCCAGACACTTGCAAGTCACCAGTTGCAAGAAAGCTGCTCTGCAGACTTCCCTGAGAGTGACTCTGCTGCAGGCTGCTCCATGCAGCAGCTCAGGCTGCAGCCAGCAGACAGATGAAGGCCATGTCAAAGGATTAATCTTTTCTAAGTTTGATCAGTGTTGGCTGACTAGTCCCGGGAAACACAGTCAGACCTCTGCTTCTGTGACTCACGCCTTTACTACAACATATGTTTCCTGGTTAAATTAATTAGGCTGCACCATACATACTACCTTATGTATTAAAAATGTACACTTAATCTGCAGCTTTATCACTGGGGTACATTTTATTACATGAAGTGATGTAAATACAACCACTCCCATTCCTGGTAGCTCATACCTGTATGATATTCATAAAAATATATACCTGCATTGTGATGTTTTGAGCAAATGTATCAGAAATAGGAAAGATAAGAGTCAATATTGAATTAATGCTTTGCTATCTAATTCAATAATGCACAAACAACCCATGGTAAATATTACAGACTAAGGCAGAGTCACTCTAGACTTATTTCAAGGACAGATCAATTACAATAAAACTACTGCAACAATTAACGTACATTGCAATAGCTCTGATACAGTCTAAGGATTTTAGATGGTAAATTAAATCAGGTCATGCACCAAATAAAGGAATGCAGGTACTACCACTTGTCCTTAGCTGAGTTATTTCCTGGAGCAGAATATCTATGTGCAGAACATTTGTCACCAAAGGTTTTTGAGAAATACAGAAAATATCACTGTACATCATCTCTTTTTTAAATAAATACATATCTGTCTTGTTTCCAAGAGTTTTAATGGACTACTGAACAAATAGGTATGATATTCATACAGTATCAGATCCATGATGGGTTAAGCTGAAGACAGCTATAAAAGGAAACTAGGAAAATGAAACAAGCTAAACAAGCTCAGAGTGTTTTACAATGGGTCATGCGTCCTTCACAAACAGGGACATTCTGCTTTCAGGGCAACCATTTCTCTCTGAGCAATCAGTTTAGAAGTGTTTCATTTAAGTCAATTCACTCCCAAATCTGTAAGGCTATGGGAATTTAGTCATCTTAAGCAGCGCTCAGTTATAATCCAGTTACAGATTGCCACAGTTAGGCACAGATTGTTTCTTTTAGTTGTGTTTTCTAGACTACCTCATAATGCATCCACTTTTCTCAACATGGGAACAGTTTCATATTGCTAACACGGAGATTTCGAGAGGTCACAGTGACACATCGAAAGTCAACAGAAGAAAAGGCACGTGGAGTTAAAAGATCGTCTAAGCAGATTGCTGACTCCGAGGCTTAAGAGGAAAGGATTTTATCATGTTACAGTTCCAGACAAGGGAAATCTGCTTCTCTCCGGGCCCTATTGCTGTCTATTACCCTAATTAATGGCTCTTGGGTGGTCTTGATTGACCAAATTCTCACTCATTACACACCCTCCCAAAATCTTTTGGAATGCAGAACACGCCTGTATGTCTAAATCTGCAGTACTGTAGTATAATCCAGGCCTAAAACAGAGAAACGTGTCATCCTAATGATGCTTTACTTTAAGCCTATTTTTAAGCATGTATTGAGGGGGATGAGGTGCTATGACTACCCAACATCAAAAAGGGATAAAGCCATAAATAAGAATAAACAGAGCAGCCATAAGGAAGAAGAAATACAGCAGTTCTAAGTTTGATGGAGTTAAGTCAGTTATGTTGAGATTTGCTTAGAAAAAAACCCAACCCTTCTGGTTTTGAGCTGGCACTTATTTTACACAGGAACAATTGGTGGCTCTGATGACTTTATGGGAACACCATTAAGTTAGGGAAGATTCAGATACAGTAAATACAAAATTATTTCTACTATTTCTGACAGTGCATCAATCTCTACCTTGGCAACTGCAGAACATTTTTAAGGTGACTACAGTTAACAGACTTTGTTTTCTTCCCCACCAGAATCACAAATGTACAGGGGTGTCTAAAACGACTGTCTCCCTTGGAGAGCTAAGTAGCTACAAAACACACTCCATCAATATGATCCCATAGATTTCAAATGCTGTAGGACTAGGTTGCAAAACACAGTAGGCTGTGCTAGTGACACAACTCAGACAATTTGCTCCTCAACTTCTACGAGAAAAAATTGCCATCTGTCCAGCCTGCAGCAGCAATAGGTTTCACCACCTGAAGCCACAACCTGGAGCCACAGGCCGAGGTGACAGCTTCTCACAGCTGTGTTGTCATTCCTCTCCAAAGTGCTGAAGTCCCTTCAGTAGTGAGGAAGAATGTCTCTTGGGGATCAGTAGCACCAGGTACTGATTTCAGCTTTCTTTTTTTTTCCGAAGATCTACTTTTCAAACCTTTCTTTAAAAAAAAAAAAAATACACACACACATATAAACTCCTCTTTTAACTATCCACGTGCATTTATTTCAAGTGATTTAGCACACAAAAGAAAGGGTTAAGGTATTTTTGCTGGTCGTCAGGCGCGCTACTGCAGCACTCCAGCGCTACGGTTCATTTCACTACTGAAGGGTGGGGACGGGATCATCCTAAACGTCATTTCTCGGGGGAGTTCCAATTTCCCCCATCACAGCCCCGCCGCAAGGCTAGATTTCTGCCCCGTCCGGCGGGGCAGAGGAGCGAGGGCCTCCGCTCCGAGCCCCCTCCCCCGCCGGCGCGGCGAAGCAGCGGCGCTGCGGGCGGGCCCGGGCCGGCAGCTGTGTGCCCCCCCCCCCGCCGCCTCGCTGACGTCAATGGCATTCTTATCGCGCCGCCTACGACAGCAGCGGCAGCCCCGGGAGCCCTCAGGGGCCGCCGTTAAGCTGCGGAGTGGAGCCGGCGGCAAACGGGGCGGTCCGCACGGGCCCCGGCGCTGTGAAGGGATTTGTCGTGACGTGCTGGGGGCGCCTGCTGGCAGTGCCACGGCTCAGCCTCGCCCCTTCTGGCCTTCTCCCGGCAGTGTGAGGCAGTGGACGAGCGCGTCCAGTCACACAGCATAACCTGCGTTCCCTCACACGCAGCCGCCCCCGCGCCGGGCCGAGGCGAGGTGACCGTGCCCCGCCCAGCCCTGCCTGTGCCGCTGGTTCTCGTACCCGCTCGTGGCGGAGATCCTGCCAGCGGGGCACGGGGCTGAGGCGGTGGTGGGGCGGGAAACCTTTATGGAGGGCGGCGGCGCCTCCCGCTGCTCGGCACCACGGGGAGTTCAGCCGGCAGCCAGGGAAGAGTTGTTTTCCTAAAGACAGACGGTTTTAAAAATGAGGCTTCCAGCTCAAGTGTGTGATCTAAAACATTTAGCTCAAGGGGTCTTCTCCCTTTAATGCCAGTTTTCGTGTCACACTGTGCATCGTTGTTTTACATGGTGTTATACGTAATCACGGCAGTACGAGGGAGGGAAAGACCTTGCACCATATGGTTTCTTTTGGGACCGTAGGGGGTGAGTTTCGAGAAATCGCATTCCTTCTGGAGCGTTTCAGCTGCACAGATCAGACACTGAATGTTCAGTGCAACGCTGTGAAAACCTTGTCGAAAGAACAGGCATGGCCGTGGGGAGCGCAAGGTCCCTGATACACAGATGGTGTATGACATCAAACTGCAAGACGCTGCATTGTAGAAGACAAAAAGGACAAAGACCTTCAGAGAATGAATTCATTCTAAACCTGAGCTGGTGGGAAAACTGGCAGTGGCAGACAGTGAGTTTGTCAGGCTAGTTTGGTGGTGTCTAACTGGATTTACTCTGAAATGTGCAGCATCCAGGTGATGGTGTAGTGTGTCAGGGTGGTTTGCACCTCACAACTGGCTTAGCCAATAGCTAGTTATCCTCATCAGCTGTTACTGCAAATGGCCCAAAATGGCTGATCTCACAAGCCTTCCTGTCCTGTCTGCACCCCTGCTACATACCCATGCCTTTTGCATTGTCTGTATACACATATATACACATACACACCTGAGGTATTCTAAAGATATGCATACCATATGTACAAAATTCAACATCTGACTTTACAAAATTATCCCAATTTATGTCTTGTTTCCAAATTCCCTTTTGAATAAAATATACTGACATCGTGTGTCCAGTTCTGGAGCCCCCAGCACAAGAAGAACATGGGGTTCTTGGAGTGAGTCCAGAGAAGGGCCATGCAGATGATCAGGGGGCTGGAGCACCTCTCCTATGAAGACAGGCTGAGAGAGTTGGGGTTGTTAAACCCAGAGAAGAGAAGGCTCCAGGGAGGCCTTATAGCAGCCTTCTAATACCTCAAGAGAGCCTACAAGAAAGCTGGGGAGGGACTATTTATAAGGCCATATAGTGACAAGATGAGGGGTAATGGTTTACAAACTTCAAGAGGGTAGATTTAGGTTAGACATTAGGAAGAAACTATTTAATTTGAGGGTGGTGAGACACTGGAACTTGTTGCCCAGAAGAGCTGTGGATGCCTCATCCCTGGAAGTGTTCAAGCCAGATTGGACAGGACTTTGAGCAACCTGATCTAGTGGGAGGTGTCCCTGGACATGCAGAGGTATTGGCAATAGATGATGTTTAAGGTCCCTTCCAACCCAAACTATTGTATGATTCTATAATAATTTCAGCCCCAGTTTTTCTTCATACTGATATCAATACCAGATTGTTGGGGTTTTTTACAATCAGACACGTGGTAACACAACGTTTGTGCACCTTGTAGAGCTCCTGCCTACCCAAGAAGTGAGTGCCAAATCATATTCAGCCCTAGAAAAACAGTTGAAACACCCATTCTTTTTCAAAGTAATTATAGCCGTTGACCCCATGTATGAATTTGGCGCAGAAAGTGGGAAGGGGCACCTGGATGGGTTTACAGGAAAAGCAAAGTCTTATAGACTGAGAGCTGCAGATGCAGCTTGTGAGGTTTTTGCACTGTTTCATTGTAATACCTATACTTCACAAATACTGTTGTTACTTTTGTTTTGAACAGCTTTTGGGCAAATGGATGGCTGTGCACAGCGAACAGAATAGAAGAATGATATGGAGACTATACTTATTCCTTCCCTGCACAGTAAGCACATCAGTCATTTTGCATGCCCCTTTTTCAATTACAGGAAGTGAGTAATTTCCTCAATAGAACTCAAAACAGGTTGATCTGTAAGAGAAATAAGTAGAAATCTAGCAACATTTTCTTAATCTGAGAATCATGGTCTACTCCTGGTCATGGTGGCAGCTGTCTTGTGCTAGAATGGAAGAAAATACAATACCAGAGTCTGTCCTGTATCTACATTACTCAATATAGGTGATTTGTCTTCAGAAGGTCAGGTGAGTTATAAACATGTCCTGCTGCATCAACAGGATTAAGCCACAGTTGGCCTTTGCTGAAAAATGACTGAAAGAACTGTGTCATGGTTTGCTGCAACCAGGATTAGCCTGTACACTGCTCCCTAAAGCCAGGACAAATTCCTTATTTTTTTTAAATTGGCCTGTTGTTGTCATCATTCTTCTCAATGGAGCAATAATGGTGCAAATACAGACCAGCCATCAGATTTGTCAGTGAAAACAACTGCTACAACACCAAATGGAATGTTGTGACAGGACTCCTATCATTCCTGCCACCTATGTAGCAAGGTGAAAATCCAGGGAAAGCAAAACTGAGAAGTGAAATCTAGGCAAGGCCTGCTCACTGAGGTTGTCATTTCAATTCCAGACTGCACAGTCAAACCAAGAACAGCAACTGATTCGTGCATGACACGGAACCCAGCTTTCTACTCATTAAAATACACTTTTAAAAAATGGTTAGGCTTCATGCATACTAGCCAGTGACAGAATCTTGGAAAAAACAAATTTGCCTGCATTCTGTTTATATTTAATGCAATGGTTTTAAGATTCAGTAGAACTGGAAGCTTTGAATGGGGACTTTATGACGAAAGTCCATTGCTATAGTCTGTGATGAACTCAGAGTCTCTGGAACCAAGAAAATAATATTTTTCTCTGTTTTTGTGTGTCTAGATTTTAAATTAAGTTCAAAAGTTAGTGTGAGATCTTGAGTCTAAGCTTACAAAAACCCATTCTGATTGTGTAACTCTTTTAAATGGGGTAAGAATTCTGTTTGCCTCAGATGTGGGTTCCAGTTAAAATACTCAATATAACAGCAAAGCCTGCCAGAAAATAATATCTACACCATCCAAAGTACTTTCTTTTTTTCTCCGCACATGCAAGAGTAAATGAAATCACAATTGTGACATTTATAAAGGTATTCTGAGATCACCTCCAAAGACTATAAACATGACCCTTCTTATTAGTGTATGTTTAAAAAATAGTCTTGTAAGGCTTTTCTGAGTCTAATATGAAGCTATTAGAACATTATTGACCTGGTAGATACCTATGTATACAAAGTTACTAAATACACTGTATAGGATGGGATATCAATATATTAAAAAGGAAAAGTGAAGCCATTTTGAAGATTGTATTTTTTTTCCAGACTTGGTAGGCAGACAATATATACTTCCTTAAATGTAATCTTTCTGTCTTTGTATTTTTGATACATCCAACTAGCAGATGCATGCACAATTGCAACGACTGAGCTACTCTTTGCCTGAGGAGTAGCCTCAAAATTCCATTCCCATTTACAGTTGTGATGGACTACAGTTGTGCTAACATTCCCACTTCAAAGGAGAGCCTGACGTTTATTCTCAGCTACACATTTCCAAAGTATTAATAACACTGAAGCCAGCTTTTTGCATTACAGGAGTTTCTGTACTGGTGCTTGGGTCCAGTTCTGCTTTTATAAAAGCATATACATGATCTCTTTTGTCAAGTTTCTATATGTAGGTCTAGAATTATTCTAATTTCTCTAAGACTCTGCATCTGAGATATTTTAATTATTTTTTTTTACAGCTGCTGCTGTTGCTTTGTAAAGAGATTGTGAAGTCAAACAAAGATGATAAAGACAACAGATTGTAAGGATTTAAAGAAAACCATTAAGACATTTAAATAGGAGAAAACAGGTCAGATTATAATTCTAGTCATAAACTGCACAGATTAAAATAATGAATGAAAGAAAAATAGGCATAAAGAGAAGAGAGTAAAATACGGATTTTCTTTAAGAGAATAAATTGAAGGAAAAAATAATTTTAAATTAAGAAAGAGCCAACATTCAATTTTTAGCAAGATTCTCTGCTTTAGCAGAAGCCTTTTCCACCCTCTGCAACTTCCTGAACAAATGGAAAAAAAATTACATTGAATCTGTAATATACCCAGCAGACATTTTTTGACTTCTTGCCTTTCTCATGCTATTCCAGACCAGTATGATAACACCATATAGAGTTGTTCTCTCTGAGTCTCTCTCTGCAATTGGGTTTTTAAATGGCTGATGACCAGACTGTCACAGTATCTCACAGACAGTAATGGATTTGTCCTCACAATGAGGTAGGCAGCGTGAGAGGAAGCCACAAGCACGTGTGTGATCATACAGAAAAGCTTAGAATTAATTCCAGGTGTGAGTCTAGGTGCAACACCATGTCCCTACAGAAAGCTTCTGAAGGCAGCCCATGTTGCAGTCAAAGGCTTTAGTGCTGCTGGCCATAACCATCTGTTCTGCAGTTGTGGCAGCACGGTTTCAGGACCATGGTGTCCTGCTCAGACAGCAGAACTCCCAGCAGCATGCTGAGAGCTCCACGCTCAGCTTGCTGCTGCTTTGACTGAATTGTCTAAGCTTTCCTCTGTGGTCAGACTTATGCACATGGATCCAAATAACTTGGCCTAAAAGGTGTAACACATTAAAATGTCTTTCAGGTCCCCTGACTGTTTTGTCTTGTTGGAAATGTCACTCTGCATCTTGCACATTTTTACCCATGAGAAGATTGAAAACTTTCCTAGTTTTAAAAAACTATGTCTAAAGTGAAAAATTACCTGCATTATAATGCATTTACTGTTTCTTAATATATTAACAACTGATTGTATTTATTACATTTTGAAATCAAGGTAATGAGCTCTGTTAATTTTCACTAAGTTCATTTTTGTCAAGCTATGGATACTTATGTCATACAGTAATTTTTCTCAACAAAAAGTAGATGAAACTATTTACCTGAGCAAACTGCTCTCCAAGTAAAGCATTTTGGGAGAAAACATCATTGTTCCTTATATTTTTTAACATACTTTGCTTATACTCACTCTACAATGAAGTCTGTACAGTTTATTCTTACTTTGAACCTTTTCTAAGAATTAGATGTCTTCTCAGCTACTTTCTGTATTAGAGTTGATACAGGGATTGTTTTGTTTTCTTCTTTTCTCAGAGAAATGAACTTGCTGTGCTGTGCATCTGAGTTACGTCTGAATGTCACATCTGGATAGTGATCTCCTGCCCTTTGGTGGGCAAGATTTTTTCACATACAGGAGGAAAGGGCAGCTAAATCTTTAAAATTAGTCAATGTTGTTCCACAAGGAAACCCACTCTGGACAAAGAGGTTTCAAAAGAAAGTAAAAAGGCGTTTTGGAGGCATGAAGGCTGATTGTTTCCCTTTGCATTTAAAAGTTACTCAGGTAGATGAGAGAAATGCACATCTATGTGACATTTTGTGTAATATCAATTTCTTTCTAAATATTTTTGAAAGGCTCTGAAACCCAAGCTCGATTTATCTGTTTAACTGAGATTCCATTAAAGCTAGTTCAGCTGTATGAAATTTACTGTCATATTTCAGCCTCTAGTTTAATTTTCAGCAATTCAGATCACCACCTTGCAGGGAATTAAATGATGAAAGCATGGTGAAAAGCAAGCTCATGGGTTCATATACTTCTACACAGTTCCTTAATTTATTTTACAGATGTGGCTATTGTCAAATCTTTTCATCTGTGTAAATTTTTTAATGAGATTACATTCAGCATTTCGTATGGAAATGCTTCCCTGTGATCTGGGCCATCTTTCTGCCAAATAACAGGCTTATTTTTGTGGAAACTTTCCAGCTCTGGAATGCAGAATGCCATATATCTGCTAAGGGTTTAAATGGCAGCTACAGATCTAAGGCAACATTTAACACATCCGCATCTTCAAAAACCTGTATAAACCCAGCACTACTTTTTGCAGTAGTACCAGGCTATTCCACCATTCGCTGCTTATATCTATGCTTGCAGCAGCCCATTAATATTTTTTCAGACAAGTATTTGAATAGCTGCTTAGTGAATCAGCTGGAAAACAGGCTGGGGAAAAAAAACGAAAGAACACAATACAGTTTATTTTTTTTATTCTGTTGGGTTCCTTGATTATTTCACTCTTTGTCTGAACCGACAACTTGGTAGCATATTGCAGGGACCAGTGAGAGGAAAGCAATGAGTGATGGTGTTCAGGAATTACATAAACTGATCCTTTTGCTTAAAAATACATGCTTAACTTTTGCCCATGTCCCATTAAAATCTATGGACCTAAATACACACCTCTAGTTTTCTGAAACAAGGCTTAAAGTAATTAAATAACAGGCAATTAAACCAAAGAATGGTTAATTTTAAACCAACTACATTGCAATGTGGGAGTATGTCTCAAATGAGCCCTTTAAAAGGAAGCAGAATGAGTCTGTGGATCAGTGGGTGAGGCAGACCAGGAGGAACCATGCAGACCATGAGCAGGTCAAGTGGCCTTCTTTGATAGGGGTCCCAGCTAGGAAATAAAAATATTCTCACCTGTTGCCAGCACTTCTACAGAAAGTGCTGGCAGAAAGTCTGTAGATTTGCAGGGAAAAAAAAGGCTTCTGAGGAGTATAACGATTAAGTACAGATACTGCATATGCTTCTTTCAGTTGATTACGTTACCTAGTATGCATTCAGAGTTTAGATGGTAGTTTTAGATGAGTACTCTTAAATAAGGATCTAACTCATTTCTATTTCATATCATTCATGACTCTAAAGGAATTATATCAATCTAGTTTTATAAACACTTTTTCAGACATAATGAAAAAGTTTGCTTTAAAATGGAATACACATCTCTTTGCATTATAACTTTTCATTCCCCTTTTTAAAATTGAGATTTTTTTTCCAGAATATTGCAGCAGCAGTCAACATCTTGAAATATTGCCTCTGGAAGGCAACATCTAACTAACATCTTGGGAGAAAGATGCATATTTTATGGTGTATTTTAATTTTTTTGCTGGATGGGGTTGTTACTTTTAGTCAAAGAACTACAGCTAATGTGAAAAAAAAATACTATATTTTAATTTTATTCTATGACCTTTATAATTTAGACAATGATGTCAACCTTTTATCTTTTGCAAAAGGGAATGTGGCTCTAGTAGATGTTTCCTAATCCAGCTCTGCAGGATTGAGCTGTGCTTCGAAGGGATGCCTATAGTACCACCCTCTCACAGAACCATCAAAATATCGTTTTAAAAAATCACTATCAGTAAACCTATGTATGCTATGAAGTAGAAATACCTATTTATTTTAAAAAACAATCTTCAAAGATCCTCTTGAAAACTCTGATATTTTCATAGCCTGTATTTTATAGACAAGACTAACACAATCTTTGGAGAACAGAGATGTCAAGGTAGAACTGGGAAGTATTTCAACACACCAGGTCTTAGCACAAACGTATTATTTGTGGAAGCAATGTTTACTCCTTTGAGCATCAACTCTTGTTTTCCACTGACTATGTTTAGAGAATAGCATTTGTGGAAGAGAATTGTGCCTTTCTTCTTTGGAATGTGTACTGAGGCTACAAGGATCCTTTGTCTCCTTAAGTGTCTTCTCCCACTATGGTTTATCACTGCATATATTGCACTACCAAATGTACCTCCTAAAGAACAAATAAGCCAAAAGGGAATATGTTAAGACATCGAACTCAAGGGAGTATAAATTTGCAAGGAGGGTAGAACTGAACTAGGCCAGACAAAAGTGGTGTGCTAGACACATTGGTGCTGCAGCTTCAGGTTTTACTCAGCAAAAGAAAGGCTTGCAGACTTCATTGTGAGAATTATCAGGAGCAAGGAAATCACATTTTGGTTCCACAATATCATATAATATGGTGAAAAATCTAGGCCTGATAACTAGCATGCTTACATATATTTTCAAGTAGCAGAAGCATGTGAGAACTAAGTGGTTTTACCACCCGATTATTGCTTTCCTGTGTGAAAGACATATGCATAGTATGTATGTCCACTGCTTCCTCTTTCTCTGAAAATGTCTCAAACTGCAATTGCTTTAGGACTAATCCTTCTCCTTTGATAGATTTTTCAGTGTTGAAGACTGAAAGAGGAATGACAAGGTTCAAACAGCCTTTTTATCTGGTATGCCAAAAAAGTCTTGAGATTCACAAAAAAAAAAAAAAAAAAAAAAAAAAAAAAGGAACGCACTGGAGAAGAACAGTATCTCTGCAGCTGAAATGCTGAAGTAGATCATACAGATCCCTTTTTATTTAGGAAACAGAAAGAACAGAATGCAGAAGTTAGTTTGCGGAAGGGAGTTCATTTGCCCTTGCTGCTGCTTCTATTTGCCAAACTCTGATTAAAAGAAACAAACCTTCCCAAAATTCTGTATTTGTTTTTTCCCTTTAAGAAGTGAGATTCCAACCCAGCAATATTAATAATAACAACAGCCACATAAACAATAATAACAATAGTAGTATTAAAGGATCTTCCCCAAATCCGTGTTAGTTTCTTTCCCATGAGGGTAATTACAAGGGTAATTTATTCTTTTTATCTGAGCACTGAGAAAGGACTATGTGGAGGCACCTGCAGAACTTCCTAGTCCACAACAGAAGAGCTGTTACTCTTGCTAGTCTCCAGGCTTGTCTGACCCTGGCCACTGGCTGCTCTGATTCACTGCTTTTGTTCAGGCTTCATACTCAGCAACCTGCATATAATAAAAGCCAAATGCAGACACTTTAATGGGTGATCTTTGTGTATCCCTTAATTTTTAAATGGATACTCAGGAAAGTGAATAGGCCTTAATGGAGCAATTTCTCAGTAACCTGTTAATGGAAAAGATCTACACTCAAATCTATTTTTTAACTGGACAGAAGATAACATAACACTGATCAGAGATGTCAGAAACTGGATGATGTGTGAAATGATTGTGCGCTCAGATAGCATCCAACGGTCATACCAGAAGCCATATCTGCACAGTTTTATTTGCTATATTCATCAGCCAACAGGCTGCATTCGTAACAGGAATGAGAAAAATGACATAGACGAGAGTCTTATTTTTCTTCGATTCTTCTCACCTCAGTCCTACAGGCCAAACCACCTTTCACTCTTTTCAGTTATTCTGCTGTTGTTATCAATACAATAAATGCAGTTTGGGGTCATGTACAGTTCTCAACTACTAATTACCATAAGTGACTCAGCTGGGCTGAAAGAAGAAGAGGAAGTACATGAAGTGTGTCATCCTATCTGTCTTTCCAGTAAAACAGACAGTTTGGGTGAAATGGTGATACAGGAGTTGTTACTGATGCAACAAAATGTGGACCAATGCAAAGGCAAGAAGCAAAGTTCTGCATTGAGTTGCTTATCAGGTAATTGATGTGGAGACTGATAATGCCTCATGTTTTCTTTTTAAACTGATCATTATCCTAACTCCAAAATATGAATCTATTTCAAAATCAAAGGTGTACTAGACTGCAGTCCTACAGAAAAGCAACTGGAAGTTCTGGCTGAAGCTTATAGAGGTCAGCCTATGCTGCCTTCTAGTCTCTGTGCACTTTGATAACCTAACCACATGTTTCCACTGAGATACACTGTTACGAAAGTAAAAATCATACATAAGGGTCAAGTGTTGTAGTCTACACACTGCAAAACAATTACAGTTATTTTCTAATTGTGGATTCGGCTGGTTAGTTTCAGTTACATTGACATTCTCGCCAGGAATGTTTTCAACTATGATTGTCTTCTCTGTTCAAGTTTTATGGAAGATTACACACGTTTGACTATCAGGTATCAGTGTTGAAGTGTAAAACAATAGATGTGCATAATACTGAGGAAAATGCATCTTTTAATAATACATGAAGAGGTGGGCCATGGGCAGCCTACTCCAGAGGTAGGTCCTCACTCAGAAAGGCCTACCACACATATTACAATAACATCTGCAAGGAATTAGAAAAGAGTTATAGTTGTAGATTACTCCATTCTGAGGCAAACAGAGGGTCCAACAGGCTGGGTAGACCCTCCTCACAGACAAGTGTGCTGTCTCCCTGCAGGCCAGGCTAAGAATGTCACTAGGAAACTTCCTAGTTTGGTATGGTCCTTAGACTTTTGCCCATTACTGATCTTCCATGTAGGTGGAGAGCAGGCTGGGACTGGTAGTTAAGAACAATCAAAAGAGACTTTAGAGCCCTGGGATGGGTGGTGAGGGATCCTGGGGCACAGGTTATCTTTTTTTCTCTTCCAGTCACAGGCAGAGACACTGGAATGAACAGACAAATACAGTTTGTTAATACATGGCTCTGTCGCTGGTGTCACTGCAACTGTTTTGGCTTTTTTGCCAATGGGATGGCCTGTAGAGCACCAGGCTTGCTGGCACCTCATGGGAGACACCTTTCTCAAAGGGGAAAGTGGGTCTTTGGGCAAGAGATTGTGGGGTGATTGACAGGGCTTTAAACTAGGTTTGAAGGGGGAGGGGGATGTAACTGGAGATGCTAGTGAGGCCCCTAGGTGTAACAGCCCAGCATTTGTAGGGCAGTGTGCTAGCATTTATGAGAATCAGAAGGCCTCCCACTCCTCAAGAGCAAAACCTAAGTGCTCAACTCCATCTCTGAAATGCTTATACACCAATGCACACAGTATGGGGAATAAGCAGGAGGAGTTGGATATCTGTGTTTGGTCGCAAGGCTTATGATCTCATTGCAGTTACTGAGACATGGTGGGACAGCTCCCATGACTGGAATGTTGTCGTGGACAGCTATGTACATTTTAGGAAACACAGACCAACAAGGGGAAGTGGTGGAGTTGCTCTTTATGTGCGAGAGCAAGTGGATGCATTGAGCTTTACCCGGGGGGGGGCGGGGAGGAACGTGTCAAAGGCTTACGGGTAAGAATTAAGGGGCACACAAATACGGGCAAAACTGTTGTGTCTACTACAGACCACCAAAACAGGAAGAAGATGTTGATGAGGCCTTCTACAGACAGCTGGAAGTAGCCCCTAGATCATACGCTCTAATGCTCATGGGTGATGTCAATCACCCTATTATTTGTTGGAAAGGTCGCACAGCTCGGTATACTCAGTCCAGAAGGCTTTTGCAGTGCATCAGTGATAACTTCCTGATGCAGGTAGTGGAAGAGCCAAGGAGGAGAGGTGCACTGCTGGACCTTGTATTAATGAACAAAGAAGGTCTGGTTGTGGACGTGAAGGTTGGGGGCAGTCTTGGCAACAGTGATCACAGCATGGTAGTTTAGTATCATATGAGGAAGAAGGAGGGCAATAAGTAGGATTGCAACCCTGCACTTCAGGAGGGCTAACTTAGCGCTCTTCAAAGACCTACTTGGAGGAATCCTATGGGTTAAGACTCTAGAAGGTAGCGGGGCCCAAGAGAGCTGGTTAATATTCAAATATCACTTCCTCCAAGCTTAAGATAGGTGCATTCCTTTGAGTAAAAAAATCAAGTAGAGGAACAAGGAGACCTGCATTGATGAGCAAGGAGCTGCTGAAAAACGTTATGTGGAAGAAAGAAGTTCACAGTATGTGGAAAAAGGGACTAGTGACCTGGGAGAATTATAGGAACATTGTAAGGGTATGTAGGAATGCAACAAGGAAGGCCGCCAAAGCCCTCTTAGAATGAAACCTGGCAAAAGAAGTAAAAAAGAATAAGAAGGGCTCCTTCAAATACGTCAGTGGTAAAAGGAAGAATAGGGAAAATGTTGGGTGTCACGGATAACAGCAGAACAGACAGGGGCTTAGGGTAGAGTTATGAGGGTTATAATGTCTGAGCCTAGGGGTCGATGGTGATGGATGGATGGAGTCCTCGCCGGGTGCTGGCCGTGGACAGAAGAGAAGGGAAGAAGAAGCAGGAAGGAAGTTGTCTTCTGTGATCTCTGAGGTTCCTCGGAGCTTACGTAGATATATGGAATGGAATACCTTTGGTCAATTCTGCTGTCTGTCTAGTCCAGCTACCCTACAGGGGGGGTCATAGATACAACTCTCCTGCCCCGGTAGCCTCTGTAGCAGCAGAGCTAAGAAGCGACCTTGGAGTCTCAGCAGAAACATAAACATTCCAGTGTTATCAGTCCACTGGCTGGAACACTTGCTGCTAGTTAAAAGAAAGCTTACTGAAGGAAAAAAAATCAGTAAAAGGAAAATTAGCTTCATCCTGGCTCAACCCAGGACAGTTGGGCCACTGCAGAATGAGGTGGGAGCCCTGGTAACAGAGGATGCAGAGGAGGCAGAGTTACTGAATACCTTCTTTGCTTCAGTCTTTACTCCTAAGACCAGCCCTTGTTAATGCCAGACCCTGGAAGTAAGAGAGAAAGCCTGGAGGAAGGAAGACTCTCCACTGGTCTGTGAGGACTGGGTTAGAGATCAGTTGGGTAAATTGAACATGCGCCAATCCATGGGCCCTGATGGAATGCACCCACAAATGTTGAGAGAGCTGGCTGATGTTGTTGCTCTACCACTCTCTGTAATTTTCAAAAGATTCTGGAAAACAGGAGAGGTACCTGAGGACTGAGGGAAAGCCAATGTCACTCCAGTCTTCAATAAGGGCAAGAAAGAAGATCCAGGAAACTACAGACCAGTCAGCCTCATCTCCATCCCTGGAAAAATGATGGACCAGCTCATTCTGGATGTCATCTCTAAGTACATGGAAGAAAAGAAGGTTATCAGGAGCAGCCAGCATGGATTCACCAAGGGGAAATCATTGGCTAATCTTAGTAAAGCCTTTAACACCATCTCCCGTGGCATTCTCCTAGAGAAGCTGTTGGCATATGGCATAGACAGGTGTACTCTTCGGTGAGTTAAAAACTGTCTGGATGGCCAGGCCCAGAGCCAGAGTTTACTATAGTCAACAGAATTAAATCCAGTTGGTGGCTGGTCACTAGTGGTGTCCCCCAGGGCTCTATTTTGGGGCTGGTCTTGTTCAAGATGTTTATCAATGATTGAGATGAGGGGATCGAGTGCTTCCTCAGCAAGTTTGCAGATGACACCAAGTTGGGTAGGAATGCTGATCTGCTTGAGGGTAGGAAAGCTTTGCAGAGGCATCTGGACAGGTTGAATCAATGGGCTGAGGCCAATTGCATGAGGTTTAACAAGGCCAAGTACTAGATCAGTCACAACAAACACATGCAACACTACAGGCTTGGGGAAGAGTGGCTAGAAAGCTGCCAGGCGGAAAAGGACCTGGGGGTGGGTGTTCATCCACGCCCGGCTGAATAAAAGCCCAGGTGTGCCCAGGTGGCCAAGAAGCCCAACAGCATCGTGGCTTGTATCAGGAATAGTGTGGCCAGTAGGAGAAGGGAGGTGATTGTGCCCCTGCACTCAGCACTGGTGAGGCTTCACTTTGAATACTGTGTTCAGTTCTGGGCCCCTCACTACAAAAAACACACTGAGGTGCTGGAGCAAGTTCAGAGAAGGGCAACAAAGCTGGTGAAGGGTCTAGAGAACCAGTCCTATGAGGAGAGGCTGAGGGAACTGGGGTTGTTTAGTCTGGAGAAGGGGAGGTTGAGGGGAGATCAAATTGTCCTCTACAACTACCTGAAAGGAGGTTGTAGGGAGGGGTGCATTGGCCTTTTCTCTCAAGTAAAGAACAGTAAGACTAGAGGAAATGGCCTCAAGTTCTGCCAGAGGAGGTTTAGACTAGATATTAGGAAGAATTTATTTACTGAAAGTGTAGTAAGGTGCTGCAACGGACTGCCCAGAAAGTGGTGGAGTCACCATTCCTGGAGGTATTTAAAAACTGTGTAGATGAGGCACTTCAGGACACGCTGCAGTGGGCTTTTTTTTTTTTTTTTTTTTTTTTTTTTGAGTCAGGAGTTGTGTGACAGTTTGATGCAGTGCTCTAAGAGGTCTTTTCCAACTGTGACAATTCTATGATTCTGTGTGATAGCCTTCTATGATGATGTGACTGAATGGGTAGAGCAGAGAGAGCAGGGGATGTTGTCTACCTTGACTTTAGCAAGGCTTTTGACACTGTTTCCCATAACATCCTTATGGGTAAGCTCAGGAAGTGTGAGTTAGAAGAGTAGATGGTGAGATGTATTGAGAACTGGCTAAACAACAGAGCCTATAGTGTCTTGATCAACACTGCAGAGTCCAGCTGGAGACCTGTAACTAGTGGTGCTCCCCACGGGTCAGTACTGGGCCCAGTCTTATTCAACATCTTCATTAATGACCTGGATGAGAGGATGACTGTAACCTCAGGAAGTTTGCTGCTGATACGAAGCTGGGAAGATTGGCTGATAACACCTGAAGGCTGTGCAGCCATTCAGTGAGATCTAGACAGACTGAAGAGCTGGGCAAAGATGAACCCAATGAGGTTCAACAAGAGTAAGTGTAGAGTCCTGCACCTGGGGAGAAAAAACACCATGTACCAGTATAGATTAGGGGTTGACCTGCTAGAAAGCAGCCCCATGGAGAAGGAACTTGGGGTCCTGGTGGACAACAGGTTATCCATGGGACAGCAATGTGTCCTCATGGCGAAGACAGCCAATAGTATCCTGGAATGCATTAAGAACAGTGTAGCTGGCAGGTCAAGGAAGGTTTTCCTCCCCCTCTACTCTGCCCTTGTAAGACCACGTCTGGAGTATTGTTTCCAGTTCTGGGCTCCCCAGTTCAAGAGGGACAGGGATATGCTGGAAAGAGTCCAATGGAGGGCTACAAGGATGATTAAGGGACTGGAACACCTGTCTTATGAGGAAAGGCTGAGAGACCTGGGGCTGTTCAGTCTTGTGAGAGACGGACTCTATAATGGCCTTTAATCCAGCGACATTCACTGACCATTCCTGGCGATGTGCCCCCCGGCACTCGTGGGGAGAGGACAGAGGTACCAGGCGCATGCGCACAGGACCACAGCCTACAGCTCCCAGGAGGCACGGCGGGGCCGGAACCGGGAAAGGGAGGAGCAAGAAGACGCGCGCTCTGTGAACACACACGGATCCAGCCGCCGCGGTGAGCGTACCGCTGCGGAGGCTGCCGTGCCGTTGCGGCGCTGCTCCCTGTGGTTGTTGGTGTGGACGTACCGAACGGACCGTCTGCCTGGAGTCTCAGGGGACAGGACGTGGATCCCGACCAGGGATTGGCTTCGGCCGTACCCCCCGGTGGTGAGAATTGCGAACATCTTACTAACATTCCTACAAACATTCCTACATAATATTCACACATACCAGACACTCACTTCTCTTTTCCAATATTCTTCTATTTCCCAAAGGCTCTCTCCAGGCTTTCCCTCTTATCCCTGTCCGGGAACGGGAACAGGGGGGAAGGGGGGAGGTTCTCTCTTGTTTTCTGTGTGTGTTGTTATTGGTATATAGATGTATAGTTGTATAGCTGTTGGTATATGGATATATAGGTGTGGATATATAGAGAGATAAACCCTGTGTGATCGTTGATATCAGACTTGCCAAACCCTCAGTGCCTTTAATAAATCTATTGATTCTTAAGCGTTGTTTGTGGGTGTGACAGGGAGTGGTCTTCAGCTCTCGATCCCCTGAGGTGGGGGTGTGGGTCGCGGCTTTACCTATCTCGGTCCGCGACAAGTCTGGAGAAGAGAAGACTGAGAGCAGATCTTATTAATGTTGGCAAATATCTGAAGGGTGGGTGTCAAGAAGAAGGAGTCAGTCTCTTCAGTGGTGCCCTGTGATAGGACAAGGGGCAATGGACACAAACTGGAACACAGGAAGTTCCACCTCAACATGAGGAAAAACTTCTTTACTGTGAGGGTGACAGAGCCCTGAACAGGCTGCCCAGAGAGGTTGTGGAGTCTCCTTCTCTGGAGGGTACTCTATTCTGTACCCAAGTTTTATTCACTTCCTTGAATATAAGATGATGTGTGAACAGCTTATGTTGTCTAAAACCGCATCAATCCTCTTCCTGCTGTTCTGTCTCAAGAAAGTTAATCATTGTTTAACAAACCCACTGACGTTAAAGGAGCACTAGATAAATCTGGAATCTCCCATTCAGTTAGAAAAGTTTTGCAACATTAATTAAAGGTCTACAAATGAAGATGGAGAAAGTATTCAGCAAGCCTTCACAAATGTATCCTGTCAGTAACAACCTCTTCCCTAAACCAAGGAAGGGTTCTGAACTGGGGGCAAAGATACTATTCCCTTTAAAAGGCTAATACAAATTGTTATATTTTCAAATAACCCTTTTCTACGAGATATTTTTGCATTATAGCACATGACAGTGCTGCACAAACTGCAACACAAAGAGCTAGTTTTTCATAGAATATAAGCAACTATGGCCTCCATTTATGAATATCAAATGCCCACAAACTATTTGCAAAGAAAGAAGCTACTAGTTTACACCTGGAGGTGACAAAGTTACTGTTAAAGACTGGGTGGGGAGCAGACTCCCATGTCTCCAATCCCCTGCCCATTCACTGCATATGTTAACAGGGGCAGGAGACATGAATGAATTTCAGTGTGAATGTAATTTGTGCCGTGTATCTCACAAAGCAATATGATTTTGGTTTTATTGTGGATAAGAAGGCTGTAAATGAGATAACTCTCCTTTTAGCTATCATGACCTAGATAAGGCCTTTAATGACTAACTGAAAAGAGTAGCTGATGTAAATATTGCTGTTTTCCAAATCTGTTTTAATTAGGCGAACTATTATTGATTGTTTAAAAAACAATATCCAGGCCTTTATAAAGTACTTTTTATAGTAGTGATGGGGGTTTCCACTCCATTGAGGCTGAAGATGATTGTCGGTCTTGTATTCAGAACGTTTGTTGGAAACTTGTGAGTTCTTTTGGCAAATAGAATAAGTAAAGCAAGCTAAAACAAAGGACATCTGTATTGCTACTTAGTTACTGAACTACATGGACCAGCTGAAGGGATTTCACTGAAAGCTAAATCTATATTTGCTCTGGACTGCACAATATGGATCTGTTTATTTTTATTTGGTTTCTGAATTCACAGAATCACAGATTGGTTTGGGTTGGAAGGGACCTTAAAGATCATCTAGATCCAAACCATCCACATTGGCAGGGACACCTTCCACTAGACAAGGTTGCTCCAAGCCCCATCCAGCCTGGCCTTGAACACATCCACAACCTCCCTGGACAACCTGTTCCAGTGTCTCACCAACCTCATAGTAAAGACTTGCCTCCTAATGTCTAATCTAAATCTCCCTTCTTCAAGTTTTAATCCATTACCCCTTGTCCTCTCACTACCTGCCCTTGTAAAAAGCCTCTCCCCAGCTTTCCTGTAGGCCCCCTTCAGGTACTGGAAGGCTGCTATAAGGTCTCCCTGGAGACCTCCTCTTCTCCAGGTCGAACAACCCCAGCCTGTCTTTATAGGGAAGGTGCTCCAGCCACTTCATCACCTTCATGGCCCTTCAGTGGGCCTGCTCCAACATGTCCATGTTCTTCTTATGCTAGGGGCTCCAGAACTGGACACAGGACTCCAGGTGGGGTCTCATGAAAGCAGAGTAGAGGGTAGAATCACCTCCCCCCACCTGCCGGCCACACTTCTTTTGATGCATCCCAGAATGCAATGGGCTTTCTGGGCTGTGAGCACACATTACCAGCTCGTATTTAGTTTTTCATCCACCAACACTCCCAAGACCTTCAACACATGGCTGTGCCCAATTCCCTCACTGTCCAGTCTGTATCCATGTTTGGGATTGCCCTGACTCTGGTGCAGGACCTTGCACTTGGCCTTGTTCATGAGGTTTGCACAGGCCTACTTTTCAAGCCTTTCAAGGTCCCTCTGGGTGGCATCCCTTCTCTCTAGAGCATCAACCACACCACTCAGCTTGGTGTCATCTGCAAACTTGCTGAGGTGCACTCAATTCCACTGTCCCCCTGAGGGTCGCCATTCACACTGGTGTCCGCCCAGCATCGGCCACAACTCCTTGAGTGCAATCATCCAGCGAATTCCTATACACCAAGTGGTCCACCCATCAAATCTAGCTTTCTGTTTTAGAGATAAGGATGTTGTATGGGACAGTGTCAAATGCTTTGCACAAGTTCAGGTAGAAGACATCAGTTCCTCTTCCCTTTATCCACCAATGCTGTAACCCCATTGTAGAAGGCCAGCAAATTTGTCAGGCATGAGTTGCTCTTAGTGAAGCCATGTTGGCTGTCACCAATCACATCTATGTTCCCCATGTGCCTTAGTGTAATCTCCAGGAGGATCTGCCTAAGATGCAGTGCCATGCATGTAAAGAGTGTGACTCAAGTCCAATAAGAAGCAATAAAAGCAGTGAGTAGCAAATTAATCCAGATAGTTTTATAACCTCATAATCTTTGCAAATAGTTTATTCCTCTATCATCACATTTTTTGTACAGAAGACAACATTTGAAGGGTTCTTCTTGACACTAAGCCATAATTTCTGTATTTTAATAAATGAAATGTAGCTTATTATTGAAATATTCACTGTATTCTTCTCTATCTGATGAAATAATTTGGGTTTTTTTTTTAATGCAAAATTGTGAAAAAAAAAACTTTTAAAAAGTGCAATGTTTGCAATTATTAATTTTATTATTAAATTAAATTACTTTTTTGTTACATATACAGGTTTTCACTTACAGGCTCTTTGACATTGTATTTGTAAAATAAAGGGCACTTATGTAATCTACATTTAAATCCACTTTAAAGCTATTACTATTAATTAGGTATCATGTCTACCTAGTACATGTGTATATATGTATCAGACTGTGTGGTTTCAGGTTAACCAAGACTTGCCAGTTAATCAGTAGCTGTGATAGCATTCAGCAGCTCAGAAACTCATTCTTTTGGAGAAACTTACCTCCTTTTGCATGCAGAATCTTTGCCCATAAAAGCAGCTGCTGGACTGAATTTGCAAATTGTCATTAGTGGATAGAGAAATTGTGAGATACTCTCATTATTTTAAATCTGACACATACCAAGAAAGACCTTATATGGTTCCTTCCTAATTCAGATTATTCTGATTTAGAAACACAGGAGTTAGAACTGTAGTAATCAAAAGATATCTAATGCCTGCTCACTTTTTTATCAATCAGAAATTAAAACATGCAAGCTCAATCTGTGAGTCACAGCTAGTTTCATTTTTCTGTAAATGAAACATTATTTATAATTCACTGTGTTAAGAGAAGTATTACCAACTTGAAATTAAACACCATTCATATAACTGCCTGGAAAATCTGACTCACAGTGAGAGGAACCCCTCTTCTGGTTGAAGCACAGAACACCACACATGGAAGCACTGTACAGAAAACAGTTATCCAAGGCTGGACATCAAAAGCTCCCACCACCTACCCCCTAATTTGTCTGCAACAAGAACACACAGTATGTTACAGCAAACTTGGCTGACACTGAAGATTAAGGATGATTATATGATTGATATTTATTGGCTGCTTTCAACACTTTTCCACAGGGATTCATGTGGATATATTGAATAGAACAGACCATATTTTGATCATCAACTTCTACATATTTACACTGAAAATTGACTGCAAATTTTAAGGCCACCATGCTTGCTGTTGCTTCTAAGAATTTGAACTTTTTATTTCTGTGCTGCTTCACTTCTCAGTTCCACAGTTTCTTACTTTTTTGCTAATACATTTTCTCCAACATTTATGCCTTGGGACAAATTCTTAAAATAGTAAATGGGAGAATTTTGCTCTTGCTGTTTTAGTGCCTTAGCTTTAACAAATCCATTTTTATCTTTCTCTTGCTGTTTTCCTTGTATCTTCTGCAATAACTCAGGGTTAATAACTTTTGCTATGGGTCAATAACTTTTGCTATGCTTTCGCTTCCTGTGATCTTCCCTTCCGTCTGTTACAGTCCTCCCAAAGACACTTCTTCCAAGAAGCTCAGCAACATAAACTCTCCATCTTGAGTGTCTGTTTCTGGCTTAGCTTTGACATAATTTAGGGACAGTGTGCCTGTCAGTCACCTAGTTTGTTACACTCGTGATCAGTTCTCACTGAGATTGTTAGCTGAGCCATCTGGATGATGTGATGGGGCTTTACCTGTCTGGTGTATTGTTCTGGATACTCCACTAGATGAACTCTGAGAACAGCATGAATTTCTCAGCAGGAAGGATCTGCACAAGATAAATTTCAAACATTCCCCAGAAGAATTCATGAAAGTGTTTGTAGGAAATGCTGTAGTGCAACATGTTTTACTAGGATTTTATATGTCCCAAGAAAACCCCTATGCATACTTCTGTGCTTACGCCATGAATTTTGTTGCTATGGAAACATAAAAAACATCTTACGACTAAGAATGGGCAAACTCATGCAGGCAAAATAGGATCCAGCCTCAATCTCCATTCAACAGTCAAAATGAATTGTAGCCTTTTCACGCTTTACAGTGGCTTAGTATCTTTCCTGTATCATTGAAGTCTTTTAGCCACTTATATCCAATGCACACAGGCCCCAGCTCACCCAGTGCAGTGGATAATTTGGGCACAGCAATTCCAGCAGCATCTCTGAGAAATCAGATTAAATTAAATTAGATTAAATTATCCTTACTATTCTTTGCCTTCTCTTGCTTCCTTTAAATTTCTTGGCACAGAAGCATTTTCTAGATTAATTGCAGCACTGAGTGCACCATCTTCCTTCTAAACATTAAAACTTAAGATGATTTATTGCTTCTGACAAGTAGAGTGGACTCAGAAGATTAACTGAATGGAAACCTTCAGACAGGGAGGAATTTAAAAAGGGCAACAGCATCTTCCAGCAGAGTGTGTCTTGGGTCCTGCTGTCTGAGCAGCTTCTCCTGCTGGAGAAAAGAAGCTGACCTCAGGCAAACAGCAGGGGGAAAGCATGTAAGGTAGGTTTGCTGTGTATTCACATGCATGCGTATCTTCTCTTCTGGTATCACATTTTCTTTTACTGTCAGGGATTTTACTGTGTTATGGGCTTTCTAAAATCAGTCATTTGGAGCAAAAGAAAGAGCCCTATTTTCCAGTATCTCTGTCTCCAGTTAAGACAATAGACTTCTGGATGACTGTGTTGTATGGCACAAATTCAGCAATTAAAAATAGGTGTGACATCTATCAATGGCTGAAATACCTCATGGAGAGTAGTTTGAAACCAACACCCAAAATTACCTCATAAAGGAATACATGAACAGCGGGTTATTATTATTATTATAATTGATCTAAGCATTTATCTGTCTCCCCTTCCTATTTATTTAATTATCAAGAATTCAAGTATGACTGCAGAACATTCTTAACTAAGGATGCTTTTCTGTTTATAGAATAGATTTAAAAATTTACCCCACTGTTCCCTGATGAGCCCTACACACAAGTGCTCAGATTACATTATGAGTTCATAGGAGAATAAAACTGTACAGAACTGCCAAGATTGGGTCTTTTAGAGGTATATATGGATCCTGTATGAGGCTAGATGAAAAAAGCTAACAACGTTAACACATTCCAGAGCCTGAAGACAGAATCATGACAACTCAAAAGAGCTGAAATACCATTTCTTCCTCGAGTTACAAATCTAGTATACAATTAACAAGACAAGACCTATTTTGAAAACACTGGAAATACTATGTTTTATTGTTTAAATGATACATTTCCTGTTTAGTAAGTGTCTGTGTATTTCCATCAAAAAGCAAAGCAAATCCTCTTTCACTCTGCAACACACTGCACAGAATGTAACTACCCGGAAAACTACAGAGTGTGAGAACACAAGGATTAATGTGATGTAAAAAATATGAGGTCAAATAAAGTGTGTTCCCATAAAGATGTCCAAGACCAAGTTAACATAATAATAACCTAAAGTGCTGCAGGGTAAAATTTTCAAAAGTGTTGACGTAATTTACGAGGCCAGTCCTGTTTTCAAGTTAATGTTTCATTAGAAATAACAGTGCCTTTTACAAAGGAATTATTTTTCTCTTATGCACGTGCAAATGTTCTAGAAATAGGATTTACCATCCTAAATCAGAAAAGTCAGTATTGAAAATTCCTCCTCATTGCCTAAGGGCTTATAACGGGAACGTTATAAGGAACGTACCAGGCCCTGAAAGCAGGTGGTCTAAGGAGGATTTAGTCCCACCAGTGGGCTCTGTTTGTTTCCTGAAATGCCTGTATGCTAATGCACGCAGCATGGGGAATAAGCAGGAAGAGTTAGAGGTCAGTGTGCGGGCTAAGGGTTATGATCTGGTAGCAATAACAGAGACGTGGTGGGACAGGTCACATGACTGGAATGTGGCCATGGATGGTTATGTGCTTTTTAGGAAAGATAGGGCGGGGAAGCGAGGTGGTGGAGTTGCTCTTTATGTGAGAGAGCAACTAGAATGTATTGAGTTTTGTGCAGGGGCTGATGAGGGGCAAGTTGAAAGTCTGTGGGTAAGAATGAAGGGGCACGCTGGTGTGGGTGATACAGTCATTGGGGTCTACTACAGACCTCCTGATCAAGGCGAGGAAGTTGATGAGGCTTTCTACAGGCAGCTGAAAGTAGCCTCACAACTGCAGCCCCTAGTCCTCATGGGAGATTTTAACTACCCCAATATCTGCTGGAGGACTTACACAGCCAGCCTTTCACAGTCTAGGAGGTTCCTCCAGTGCATTGATGATAACTTCTTAATGCAAATGGTGGACAAGCCGACTAGAAGAGGAGCGCTGCTGGATCTTGTACTAACCAACAAGGAGGGCCTTGTTGAAGCAGTGGTGGTCAGTGGCAGCCTTGGCTGCAGTGATCACGAGATGGTGGAGTTCAGGATCCTGTGTGGAAGGAACAGAATACCCAGTAGGACCAGAACCCTGGACTTCCACAGGGCAAACTTTGGCCTCCTCAATCAACTGTTAAGGGAAATCCCATGGGACAGGGTGCTAGAAGGTAAAGGGGCTCAAGATAGCTGGTCAACATTCAAGGACCACTTCTTGCAAGCACAGGATCAGAGCATCCCAATGGTTAGGAAATCTAGTAAGGGAGCTAGGAGACCAGCATGGTTAAAAAAGGAACTGCTGGGCAAACTTAAGTGGAAAAGGAAAATCTACAGATCATGGAAGGAGGGGCTGGTCACTTGGGAGGAATATAGGGCTGTTGTCAGAGGATGCAGGGAGGCAATTAGGAAAGCTAAGGCTTCCTTGGAACTTAACCTTGCAAGTCAGGTTAAGGATAATAGAAAGGGCTTTTTCAAATACATAGCTAACAAAGCTAACACTAGAGGCAATATTGGCCCACTGTTGAGTGAGGTGGGAGCCCTGGTGACAGAGGATATAAAGAAGGCGGAGGTGCTGAACACCTTCTTTGCCTCTGTCTTTACTCCTGCAGGCTTTCCCCATGAGCTCCAGACTCATATAGCCTCAGAAGTAGTCAAGATAGATGAGGAGTTTGACATAGTAGATGAGGATTGGGTTAGGGATCAGTTGAGTAATCTGGACATCCATAAATCGATGGGTCCAGATGGAATGCATCCAAGGGTGCTGAGGGAGCTGGCGGAGGTCATTGCTAGGCCACTCTCCATCATCTTCGGTAAGTCATGGGTAACAGGAGAGGTGCCTGAGGACTGGAGGACAGCAAATGTCACACCAGTCTACAAGAAGGGCAAGAAGGAGGACCCGGGTAACTATAGACCGGTCAGCCTCACCTCCATCCCTGGAAAGGTGATGGAACAACTTGTTCTTATCTCTATCTCTAGGCATATCAAGGACATGGGGGTCATCAAGAGCAGTCAGCATGGTTTTATCAAGGGTAAATCATGTTTGACTAACCTCATAGCCTTCTATGAGGAAATTACTAGGTGGATAGATGATGGTAGAGCGGTAGATGTGGTTTATCTGGATTTCAGTAAGGCATTTGACACTGTCTCCCACAGCATCCTTGTAGATAAGTTGATCAGGTATGGGTTTGGTGATCAGGTAGTGAGGTGGATCAGGAACTGGTTGATGGGAAGGAGTCAGAGAGTTGTAGTCAATGGGGCAGAATCTGGTTGGAAGTGTGTGACTAGTGGAGTCCCTCAGGGGTCGGTACTGGGACCGATGTTGTTCAACATCTTCATCAACGACCTGGATGAGGGTATAGAATGTACCCTCAGCAAGTTTGCTGAGGACACTAAGCTGGGAGGAGTGGCTGACACACCAGAAGGCTGTGCTGCCATTCAGAGAGACTTAGACAGGCTGGAGAGTTGGGCGGGGAGAAACATGATGAAATTCAACAAGGGGAAGTGTAGAGTTTTGCATTTGGGGAAGAACAACATGATGTCCCAGTATAGGTTGGGGGCTGACCTGCTGGAGAGTAGTGTAGGTGAAAGAGACCTGGGGGTCCTGGTAGACAGGAGGATGACCATGAGCCAGCAATGTGCCCTTGTGGCTAGGAAGGCCAATGGCATCCTGGGGTGCATTAGAAAGGGTGTGGTTAGTAGGTCAAGAGAGGTTCTCCTCCCCCTCTATTCTGCATTGGTGAGGCCGCATCTGGAGTATTGTGTCCAGTTCTGGGCCCCTCAGTTCAAGAAGGACAGGGAACTGCTTGAAAGAGTCCAGTGCAGAGCCACAAAGATGATTAAGGGAGTGGAACATCTCCCTTATGAGGAAAGGCTGAGGGAGCTGGGTCTCTTTAGCTTGGAAAAAAGGAGGCTGAGGGGTGACCTCATCAATGTTTACAAATATGTAAGGGGTGAGTGTCAGGGAGACGGAGTTAAGCTTTTCTCAGTGATGACCAGTGATAGGACAAGGGGTAATGGGTGTAAATTGGAGCATAGGAGGTTCAAGGTAAATATCAGAAAAAACTTTTTTACTGTGAGAGTGACAGAGCACTGGAACAGGCTGCCCAGGGAGGTTGTGGAGTCTCCTTCGCTGGAGACATTCAAAACTCGCCTGGATGCGTTCCTGTGTGATGTGCTCTAGGTGACCCTGCTCTGGCAGGGGGGGTTGGACTAGATGATCTTTCGAGGTCCCTTCCAACCCCTATGATTCTATGATTCTATGATTCTATGATTCTATGATTCTATGAACACTTTGACTTGGTACAGCTACAGAACTCCATGTCCCAAATGAAAGATTGATGCATTCCTCATACTAGTTCCTCCTACTACATTTAATTGCAAAAAGTTACTTGTGATATGGTCACACACTGGTATGTAAGAAAAAAAAAAATTAGAAACGATCTTAAATTAAAACCAGGATAATAAGACAGAAATCAGAAAGCTAACATGATATGACGCAAGAAGTCACCAATTTGAGTCACCACATAACTCAAATCCTCTTTGATAAAACAATTATAAGGGTATGAAACACAAGGTTATTATTATAAAATGCAGTTTTCCGTGAGACTTTTAATAAATACATACTGATTTTAGAAATCTTGAAGGTTTCACAGAGGAATTCTAGTCATATTAATTCTTCTTACCTGTTATAGTTGCTTTGTTAATAGATGGTTGGTTACATATTGGTGAACGTCTGTTTAAAGGAAAAGAAAAAAAAGGTATAAGCTTGATAAACTCACTGACAACTGAATCCTTGGATGATACAACAGGAAATACCTTTCCTTGGAAAATTATTTGGGGCTGGAATACCTTAGCATTGCAAAAGAAAAAGTTCATTTAGAACAGATATTTCTTTCTTCTGTATAAGGGAATTCACAACTGAATCCACAAGTGACCCTGAAACCTGGGAATTCCAAGAGAGGAGTATTTTAGGAATTTACACATTCATAAAAAACCTGCCTAATCAAATCTAGAGCTTATACCTAGCTTGAAGTTTGATTTATATACATAGTTATCATTATTCTAACATGGCTTGCTCTGCCCACATTCTCTGACCTGAAATACTTTTTCTAAAAAAGTATGTTCTGCACTTCTATTTTGCATATGAATTTCACACATTATTTTGTGTGTACATTTCATAATACTCTTTAGGACGAACAGCTAAGTGGACTGTTTTGCCCATTGAAGAAAGGTGCAAGTCGCTGGACTGACAGAGCTAAATTTGCCAGTGTAGCTAACATGAATGTTAACTGTGATGCTGTAATGATTGGAGAAAGACTGTATATATAATGCCTGATTTATAATCATGAGCTACCGTGGATAAGTAGGATGTCATTATCTTGGATGCGTTAGGCAGAGTTCTAGGTACAGATCTGCAAATAGCTCACAATGAGTGTAGCTGTCTGCTCACTTTGGTTCATTTGCAAGACTCAGACTCTCCCTGAATGATCATCTTTGAATGACCTTTGACATATAACTGATTTATTGAAAATCATGTAAATTGCACAACAACACTCCAAGTTTATGCAAGGACAGCAGTGCAAGAGCAATTAGCAGGCTAGGGAACTTTTGTCTCAGCTATCAAGTATAGCATCTTCAAGGGATTAAAATACTCATTACTCATCCACATGTTTTATTTGGGTTTGGTGACACAGACTGAAATTGGTAGCATCTAATGGTTATTCTTAGTTTACATTTTAGAAGTATCACTGCAAAAAGTTCAGTGGCCAAAAATGAACACTCACTTGCTGGGTGCCCGATCTTGTAAATTGGTTAATGCAGCAAAGTTATTCCGTACAGTACGTAGGCTGGCCAGCACCTGGAACAGACAAAATAGGTTGAGTCTGAATTTCTACACAGGTGAGACTGACTTGTCCCTGCTCCACTATCCTTAAAGAAGAAGGAAAGGACACTGCAAAACAACTGTAAAAGGTTTTCTGGGTTAGTTGTTCTGAAGCCTTTGACCATTATTTAACAATAACATGTCTGTAATACAAGGGCAATAGTTTATTTCTTCTTTTTTCCTCATGAACAACTCGTTATTTGTTTAAAGACAGACTTACTTGAAGAGGAGGAAAGTTTTTCACAGAATGCTACTTAGTTCCCTAAAATTACTATGAAAGCATTCATGTTTGGAAGATAATAGCTCATTCAGGCCTAATACTTCATTATCACAGAATTTTCCACTTGCAGTTCAGCTGCCACGAACCTCAAAGGACAAAGGGAATGACATTGTCTAGACTGTCAGGAAAAATAGAATTGGCTCTTTTAAGGGGAACAGT
Source organism: Hemiprocne comata (assembly GCA_020745705.1). Taxonomy (NCBI): domain Eukaryota; kingdom Metazoa; phylum Chordata; class Aves; order Apodiformes; family Apodidae; genus Hemiprocne; species Hemiprocne comata. The sequence continues at coordinate 15,562,998 of CM036616.1, read as the reverse complement.
TGATTTGGGGACTTGCTGCAGAGGGCCAAAGTAAAAGGAAGGCATCACCTGAGCAGGTGGGAAATTTCTGCATGCTCTAACAAGCTTTGCACATTGGAAAAGATGACATATATTAACTGCTTCCTTTCTGGTCTTAATTTCATGCAAGACAGCAGCTAGTGGAGACTGTAAAGGAGCGCCTTCTTGTTATTAGTGCCATAGGCACCATTTTCTGTAGGCAGCTGGATAAATGCAAGCAATTTTGTACCATGTACTGATAATAAGCTGCACCTCTCTGATGAGGGAGAGGCAGTTCAGCTAATGTCAGAGAGGAACTACAAGTTCTTTGGAACAAGACTGGGAAAGGGAGGAGGCAGCAACCCTAATCACTGATGTGCTTTGCAGGGGCTGCCCATTGTTGTTTCTCAGCCCAGACTGGGCTGTTTCCTGGTGAACCTGTGCTTGGAATATGAAGGGTGAGAATGGGAATTTGGGTTCCAGAGATCTGAGGCAAGGAGGATACGACCCTCTTTTCACCCACTTCTATTTTTCAGGGGGCCTTAAATTTATACATGAGGTAGGAAGGAGGTAGGAGGCTGAACAAAAAAGAAGGGTTTAGTGAAAGCTTGCAATGGACAGAAAATATTCAGGAGATAATAATGATTGGCAGTGTTCAAGCTTTTATACATAATTCCCAAATGAGTTAAGATAACAAAAGTAAAAATACATTTGTTGCCTATTTAGACAGTATTAATTTAATTATGTTTTGCTTTCAAAAGATCAGGAGGCAAACTCACATATTTTACATTCAGCACAGAATAAAAATAATTACATATGCCATCAAATATGCATGCCCAGGGTACAGGGACACTAACAAATGCTGTGTTTAGATGCTGGATATAAACAGATGAACTCAGGCATGAATAGAGCAGAAGGGAAAAGATCTTGGGAGTTCAAAAGTTCAAAAATGAATACATAAAATACAAAGAAAAGCTGCTGAAGTGTGAAAATATGATTTGAAGATGGAAGGAGAGAATGAAAGCATAAAAGGAAAAATGTTGGGCCTATTTAGGTAAGGCACACATTTTAGTGACTGCAGTACATTTCCAGTTCCCTTTGCTTAATCTACCTGGGTTAACCCTGTTGCCAGCAGGCTGAGATGGCTTTCTATGTGTCGGTATTGTCAGAGAAACATACCTATATAGCTCCCGAGTTGCCTCAGGCCATGAAAAATGTAGTCGGTTTTCCTGACTGCAAGTTTCTAAGCCCTTTTAGACTCAAATTTGCTGTATGTTCAGATGCACTGAGAACTGGGAGCATGTACAAAGGTAGCTAAGTGACTCCTCAGGGAGTGAACTCAGGTACTGCCATGCTTACCAGCTCTGCCCCTGCTGGACTGCAGTGGATGACTATGTACCTGCTGCGCAGGGCTGTGTTTCAGGAAGGTTAGTAGGCTAGGCATGATTCCACATGAACCCAGCTGAGTTATGTGTTGCATCTGAAATAAGATGACATATAGCACCTGGGGTGCCAGGAAAAGATCTTTGCAGAGCTGCAAGGTTGCTCAGGGCCAGTGATGAGTGGAGGCTACTGAGCCTTGCTGTACCCATCCTTAGGTCCCTGAAGAGCTGCAAGGGAGTCTTTCTCTACCATTCCCACCACTATGAACATGGACCAGATTTTTCCACTGTCTGAGGTATTATGAATCTGTTCTTTTCCAGAAAGCAGAAAATCTACTGTTTGGCTTGTTTGTCCTATTTGTTCTTCTGGCAGATGAGATAACTGTTTTGTGGGTTCAGGGATGAATGTTCTGTATCTGCCCAGCATCCCAACTGCTTTAGCATACATGCATATATTTGAGAGTTTCTGCAAGTGACAGACATTCCCACATTGATGGCAATGAATATAAAAGTGACAACAAGAACTTTGGCCATTGGCAACAGTGCAGCTAAACCACTGGTTCTATTGTATAAAGGCACGAATATTTATAAGTCTATTATAGTATAAGTACAAATAATAATTTTTCTTTTTCCTTATAATTTGCTTTAAGGGACAGATTCTCTGTCCAAAGAGGTTCCATGTGTGCTTAATGTTTCTAGAATTAGATTTGTGAGGAGTCACCTACAAAGCTCTTTATGTTTAATCCCTGAGTAAATAACATTATTTTCAAAATTAAGTTATACACAAACAATTGCAAGTGAATTTGAAAAAACAAAGTTTTATTATACTAAAAAAATACATAATTGGTCCTTGAATTTCAAATCACTTAAATTATTTTATTTTGAAAAGTGAAATTCTACAAATAACTATATTATAGCAGTTGCAGTATATTACAATGCAGTTGTACAAAGTACAACTAATAATATCCTAGTGACAGAATTTTTAATTTTAGCTTACAAAATTCCATTCTACTAAAAATAGTTAATTATCTTGTCCTGAGGGCAGATTCTATGTGGGGGACACAGCATGACACCTTGCCACCAGATAACAAATGCAGACACATTACATGGTGATGTGCTGATTAGTAACTGAAATGCTAAGATTGGAACAATTACCATCAGGTGGTTCATGATCAAACGAAACAAGCCTCCTGATCAATTGAAGAAAATACGGGCAGTTTGAACTGGAACATGTGCTCTACATACCATGATCTAATGCCACCAGGAAGACCTGAATGAATTAAAACTGTGCTTTGGCTGTTTGCAATACAAAAATGCAACTGCACGATAAAATATTGCACTAGGAAGACATTAAAAGCATGGTTTGTACAATGTGTAGACGTTATACTGGCACATGGGGTCCAATTTCTGAAGTCCTGAGTGAGGTCTTAATACTGCTAATGTAACTCAGAGAGACAGGCCCTCTGCTTAGCTGCAAATGCGGCCTGTGAGCAGACCCCATTGGGAGATGGGATTTTGCATATTCAAATAATTTGTATACGAGGGCTTCGTTCTTCCCAACAGTCTAATCATATTTCACTTCCCCTCTGTTAGGCAAGCTCTTTCAACTGCATCTCCATTTCCTCTGTGTCAGGGAATGTGATGTGATAACTCACTCTGTGAGTGATATTTCTCCTGTTCAACGCAAATGAAAACAGGTTGATTTAAACCACTACTAACAGGGTTTTGCACTTAAATACTAAAAGCTCTCAGACAATGAATTACAGCACCTTGGTGCAAGTAACAGTAACATTCAGCTGCTCCTACTCTAATTGCTGAAGCACATCCATCAATGCCAACAAGGAAACAAAGCCATCTTAAAACAAATAGAGTGCTTTGTCCCAGGAAAAAAAATATCCATAAATGGCATCTAGTATTTACTGTTTCTCTAGGTATACTGTAACATGTCTTATCTATGTGGCATAATTTGTAAAAAAAATTCAGGTGACAATGAACATGAATTCAACTACAGTAAATATCACTGGATTGCTTGATCACCATAAAATTTGTAATTTTTTTTCTGTTCTCAAGAGTTAGGGTTTTTATCTTTTGTGAGGAACTAAAATCATAAGTGGTTTTACTTTTTTCCCCCTCTTGTTTTTCCTGTAATTTATTCTCTTCCATTATTGTTGAAGTATATTTACCATTTGAGAGATCTTAAAGTATTCTTAGAAAAGGCCCAGGCTTAGTCTTTTCCCTGCTAATAAAATATGAAGGTATTCTTCATATTAAGAATTTGAGCAGCCAGTGTCTCATAAACACTGAATCTGTTTACAATTAAATATATAATAATCTATTAAATGAATATTGTTTTAACAGCTGATCATTAGACCAAAGCAATCTGCATATTCAGACTGAAGTTGGACACCTTCTTCTTAGAGACTACTGTGTGACTCAACCTTTCATCTTCCATTCACTTTCAATTACATTAGAGTTCCAAATTTATTTCCCCTCCCTGTAGTTACACTGAATTAACTTTCATTCCTATCTATTATAGGATGAAACCTACCACCATGAATTCAAGGAATATCAGTGTTAACTTTTCATACATGACAAAACAGGTCCATTGCTAAATATTGTGGATCTAAACCAGTCTAAATTATATAGAACTTTGAGCTGATACTCTATAAAACAAAACCTGAATGGAAAAAATCAAACAAATAGGGATGGTTTTGTAGAGGAACGTAAGTATTCTGGGTAAAAAATTATCTTGCATCTGAAAATTACCTTGCACTGAATACACAGAAGATGTTCAGAGGGAGAAATTACAAAAAGGAGAATAACAGAGAGCACAGATCTGTCTTCCTCATAACTGTCTACTACAGTATTTGAAAAGAGATCAGTTGAAGGTATTTATCATGTTGTTGTAATTCAACTTTTCAGATAATCAAAAAGCATTAAAAAAGAGAGGTATACATAACAGAGTGGGAGGTTTATGAGTTTGTGTTTAGGCAGTTTTAACCTGTTTCAAGCAAACACGGTATATGGCATTAACAACAGAAAACAACTGGTTTGGCCATTTGGCCTTTAAATTGGAAGAACATGTAAGAAATAGGGAAAATTTGTGCCTACCTGAGCAAATGGTGTCACAATCAAGTCATCTCCATGTCTGAAAAAATAAGCAGAGTTTTAAGTTTGGTATTACAGAAAACTTATCTCACTGCTTTAACAGAATGAAAATCAGGTTTTACAATGCACTGTAGGTAACTCCAGTTTTATTCTTCAGCAGTTACTCACTGCTGCTGCTTTACATATCCTTGGACAGGTAAATATCAACTTAGTTACTGTCTGCCTGCCTGGCATGTCTATGGGATGGCTTATGAACCAGCTGGTTTCTGTGCTACAGGTTTGGCAGGTGACCAACTGCTCAGGACCAATCTGCAGAGATTTCATCCCAAAGGATGGAGGTGAAAATAACAAAAGCCCATTGAGGGTTACCAGCTGGTTGTGACCACTGGATGGGCGGGTGGCTGCAGACAGCTGGACAACACAGCACAGATGAATAAAAACCTAGTAACACTTTTAAACTGACTTACACCTCTGTAGCTACAGGGGATGTGACCGAGTGTGTGCTGTTGCTGTGGCAACCTCACCCACACCATGGGGTGAGGTTTGGGCAAGGTGCTGGGATGATGCACATAGGGGAGAAGGAAGGAAGGGGAAGAGGGGGTCCTTCGAGTCAGCACTGAAAGCTGCCACTTGAAATGGTTTCAAAAACACATAGGTTTGTAAACCCAAGTAGGCGAAGGGGCATTGAGTTTAAGAGCAGCATTTGTAGTTGATACGGAGTCAGACCTCTCCAGGGGACCATGGGGAAGGGGAAAACTTTTGAGTTTTAAGTTATCATATCTCATACATGGCAACAAACAAGATGAAATTTTCCAGAGACAAAAATCCATTATCCGTTTTCAATTCTCATGGGAGTTAATGACCAGCTGGGTTTAGTACCTCTTCATGTCTTCATTGGGTCATGAAAATATCCAGAAATGCCCTGGGCTACCTTTTCTTGCCAGAATTGCTTAGTGAGTTAAAGGCTTCAGCAGAAGATAAGCCATATCCATGTTTTCCTTTTCTCTCCCGTTCTCCACTTGAACAGGCATACTGTGAATGTGTATGTTACCTCACTTCCAGAAAAACTAGGCTCTTTATCTTCAAATTCTGTGAAATGGCATTATCTGCTGTGTGACAGCTGGCTTACCTGTTCCTCAGTAAAATCTGTTCATTTCTTCCCTTTTATAAAGAGTATTTTTACTATTTGCGTACAGCTACTCCATTTTCCCTTCTGTTTTGACACTTAAAAGAGGCACAGCTTTGTAGAGCAAGGAACCCTGCATTAGTCATCTGAATGACTTCAGCAAAGATGGAAGAGCCTAAAGCCTAAAGTAAATGATTTGCCAGTCTTCATCACGCCTACCCACTTTATCTGTTACTCAGGTTGTTTTGGCAAAAAGTGAACAAGGGATTGAGCAAATTCTTGGAAATGAGTGTGATTTCTGAGCGATCAAATTCTGTGCAGAAACTGTATCTAAAATCAATACACAAACCCATTTTTTACTGCTCTAATCTAATTCCAACATTTGGAAATAATGAAGGGCTGGAATCCTGGAGCTGAAATGTTTTACAAGTAGTACCAGCACTGGACAAAGAACAAAAATATTAAATTGTTTTTACCTGTAAATAAGCCAGACAGAGTACTTCTGGCACCACAAGCATCTGTCAATGGCCAACACTCTGAATGCTCAACATATAACACAAATGCACAAAACATTAATCAATGGTTCAAATTCCAGGGCAACTGCTACAACAGAATTATCCACTGTCAAAGTGCAGACTGGCAAAACAAAATAGGATTGTCCTTCTCACCATCTCCTGTGGGCTTCCTTACTGGAGGTGCTACTTTCTTGTTCTTCCTATTCAGTGCCCATGTTTTCAACCCCTTGAATGCTGAGGCACTTTGAAAAGGCAACATGTACATGTTTCTAGGCTTTCTGTCCTGGAGTGTTGTTTGGTTTTGGGTTTTTTTTTCTTTTCTATAAAATAGAAGGATACCACTCCTCTAATTTTCAAAGTTTATTCTCTTGAGCTGCATTTCATTGGAGAACACTGATAAAATATTGTAGCTTTTTTAGAGGAGACACTATTAAATATTAACTTAAGACACTGGAATCAACTCAGGATTTAATTTCCACTTTCCAAAAGCCCCCTTGTGTCAAGATAAACAGTTCCAGAAATTACCATTATTGGGGTGAAAGTCTGACACTGAAAGTACACGTATCCACTGCTTTCTCAGAGCAGTTCAGCATGCACCAGACCCACTTGGACAGAAAAACAATTGCATAGTGTGATTAGTAATCTTTAATCCACATTGGGTTACGAAATCTGGAAAAGGTGAGAGTCCTCAAAGAGGGGGCAGACACCTTAAGCAGCTCTGCTATTTTTTGTACAGAAGAGCAAGAACATATGATTCAATTAAAGTGCCACTGATCCACAGAGTACTGCGGTGTAGTAAACACTGCAATATGTAAGTGCCCTGCTGTTTTCTTTTCAGATTATATGGAAACAGATGATTCTGTCTGGATCCTGGACAACACAGTGCAACACATCTATGTAGAAAAGAAGCAAGAGAGACTGTAAACCCTCTGCAATATATCACAAGCTTCTAAATATAGACAGAGCTGTTAATCTTTAAGGTTAGCAGAAACTGTACACATCAATGTTACACTCTGTTAACTAGAAAAAACTAGATTTGAAAGCATAATAATTCTCACATATCCCCAAATCTTAAAATTATCACTGGTACATAAAACACAGGTCAAATTTCCATCAGGAGACCAAGGATTATATAAATGCACTGCAAGTTATTTACCACATTAAAGTACTGAAGCCTGGCCTTTGCAAATTTTCTGGCTTTTGCTTCCTAACCATTCCTATGGGACATACTTGAACTGACCCCATATAACCTATGATTGTCCCTGCACTGGAGAAGAGATAGAAGTGCTATGCTAAATCAGAAATTACATTAACATGTTCAGCTGACTCTTGCTGAATAGAAAGTACAAAAATTTTGCTTCCTCTCCTCAAGATTGGCATGAACTTGTCTATTCCATTCTCATTACAGGACAGTAATTAACTGTGCCCAGACTCAAAAGGAACTTAAGATATGGATACATGAACAGCCAGAGAAACAGGAAGGAAGTTTAACACAAGGATAGACAGGGTGGCTGCATAACTTTTATTTCTTAATTAAGTGGGATAATTTAATATAACAATCTAATAAGAGAAGTAGCTAGAGAGACATTCTGCAGACCTGCTAGGATACAGTTAAAAGAGAGGATGTTTTTTTAGCGTGGTCAGTAAAAAGTCAAGATACCTATTAAGAAGTGAGTCCCAGGCCTTAGAAACCACTAGAAATATGAGTTTGCACTTGTCAGTCTGGAGCTTCGCAGGGAAGGTCCTGAATAAGGTTTGTCTTCATAAAGGCCATAGTAAACTCAGATTAAGCCATTCTAGACAGTCATTAAGAATATCAAGTGTGATCTTGAGGACACATACTGCAGATGGGAGGTATACACAGGATAAATATCAGCTCTCTCTAAATACAGGGGACCAATATTTATGCCAATTTGACAACTAGTTTTTAATGGACAAGATGTGGTCAAAATAAAATTCCTGGTTAATCTTGATGCAATTTTTATAGCATAAATTCAAGGACTAGTGAAAATAATCTTGACACTTTGTATCAGTTTAAAGCATGATCATACTGGTTTGCCACACTCCTCCATTTGAATGAAAAACTCAATTATCTCCCCATAAGTACTGGCTGAGGGTGCCAGCCAGGTTTTAAATCCAGCTGGAATAGTCTGTGTTGGATTCTCTGGCTACAAACTTGGGATACAGCCTATTTGAAAGAATAAAGATGCCAACAGCATTTAAAAAGCCCTCAGGGACAGTGGTGGTCTGGAATCCCTGCACTGTGCTCCACAGCAAGAACTAAGGCTTTTGTCACATTGTCACAAGAATTGACTCAACTTTTACAGAGTTGGTTTGGAGCATTTTTTAATATTTTTTTTTTTTTTAATATAGAAACATAGCAAACATAAAAGCAAGGGAAGATCCATGCTATATACTCACAATATACAAAATAGGAAAGAAGATGAACATGGAAGTAGTCTTCTATTTGAACAAGAAAATCTATTGCAGCCTCCTTTTTCAGAGTAAACATTTAAATTTAGATTAAACATGACATCCACTCATTTCTGTATACAAGGGTGATTCAGACTTACTGTCCAATAATATGCTATGAATACAGCTTAGATGAGACATTTGTGTTTTGCTTGCACATACGCCTGAACACAAATATACCATGTGCAAAACCACAAATGGAGAACTGAGAGTAAGGTGATCTTTTACCTTATTGCTAGGATTATTTGTTTTCAGCCCCAATGACACTTTACAGGTGAAGCCAAATAAACACACAGGAAATGTGAAATAGCTATGCTGAAAATATGCATGTTGCTCAGATTCAGATTTTAGTAGCAATGAAATCTGACTCTAGATTGCACTCTGATACAGTAAAGGAAACCCCTCATAGTGACACTAGCCAGCAGAAGCTGCGCTCTAACAGCAGCAAGCAGGAGGGCTGGCTAGCCCTGCATTTGGAGAATCCAAATGGCTTGGCTTTAATGCTGATTTTGTGGAGTCAGAAATCACAGTGCTCCAAGTTATTCTTCTGCAAGAAAAGTGTTTAAGTCATGTCATCTCAATTTCTAGAGACCTTGAGAACAATTTTCTAGCCCTAATATGAGATAGTCTAGGCCTGGCTCCAAAAACTAAGCATGACTGGGGACAAGAGGCAGTTGTCAATGTTGTGCCCACAATAGGGGTTTGACAAAAAATAGCTTACAGCTTTTCTCAGGTAGCCAGGGGGTTGTGAGTTATTTGCATCTCATTGAAAGGCTGAGGGCCATCTGGGGGATGATCAGGCATTGAAGGCAGGGGTAGAGACTGTGACACTGTAGGCAGGTTGGGATTTAGGGTTGAGAGAGCAAGCAATTGAAATCGTTGATGAAATCATGACCTACAGAGGAGAGGGTTGTTTTACCCAGAGCATTTATTTATTTCTGGGAACATGAACCTTAAAGGATTTTTACAAAGAGCCACTTGAAACCATTTGTTCTATCACACAGTAGACAGAAATTACATCTTGAATGAAGCAGACTCTTGTCAGCTATTGCCTGAGTGTTTCCGAAAGCTAGATTTTTCCCTAATATTGTGCACTTATGTCCACCTGATACTTCTTTCTAATACAGCAACAGAGATTGCCCTAAATAGTTGAAAGTACTGCTGTAGTACTGGGATTTCTGGAACTTTCAATCTACCAGATTTCAACTGAGCTTAAGCAGATGAAAGAGGACTGGCTCAGAAAAGCCACAGTCCCTGAGAAGTCCATTATCCTAGCCAAAAGAAAGGCTGGTTATAGCAGCTCTCCTTGGAACATCTAACTTAGCAAGTTAGACTTAGGAAGATGCACCAAAGGAAAAAAAAAATCATCCAAGGTGAGGAGCACTCTCAAGACTTGGGAAGACAGAATCATATCCATTACAGACTAAATGACTGGGAAGGAACAGGGAATACCAACATGTTTTTCAAACAGTATTTTGACATTTAACCCAGGCAGTGTCAGGAAGTATTATCTGGTTACCTGTGTACCTTACTGTGCATCACCAGCATCACGTCAGAGCACATGTGCTTTTGAGTAGACTAGAAACAAGAGACTTTGCTGGGTGATAAGGGCAGCTAACTACATCTCAATGCTGGTGATCTGAACCAAGACCCCTGGAATCCAGAAGCTTCATTCAGGATTGCTGGATGGACTAGTATCAGAATCAGCTGACTAAATCAAAGAATGGGAAGTATTACCATTTTTCCCCATTACATATAATATGCTATAGGAACATAATCAGGCTTCTTCCATCTCCCATCAAAGTATCATAGCACTTTTGGAAGAGTTCAAGGAAGATCAAGTTCTCTTGTGTCAGATCCAACTACTTCCTTGCTCAGGAAGCTTAAATGTTTCCCAAAGAAAGACACTGCAGTCGCACATCTGTCTTGTGTAACCTGCGTGAGGAAATCATGTGAGTACTGATTTACTGTGCCATCAGAGATGGATGCCAGCATAATGTGCAGGATATGGAGATATATGAAAACTCAAGAAATCAACCGTATCATGTTGCTGATCAGTGCTGGATTTTGCCCCTGGGACACAGTAACCCTGGATATACAGACAGTCTGGGGAGTGAGAGGCTGGAGAGCAGCCCTGTGGAGAGGGACCTGGGGGTTCTGGTCAACAGCAGGTTGAACATGAGCCAGCAGTGTGCCCTGGCAGCCAGGAGGGCCAACCGAGTCCTGGGGTGCATCAAGCACAGTATAGCCAGCTGGTCGAGGGAGGTGATTGTCCCACTTTACTCTGCACTGGTGCTGCCCCGTCTTGAGTCCTGTGTGCAGTTTTGGGCACCACAGTACAAAAAGGATATAAAGCTACTGGAGAGTGTCCAGAGGAGGGCCACGGGGTTGGTGAAGGGTTTGGAGGGGATGTCGGATGAGAAGCAGCTGAAGGCACTTGGTCTGTTCAGCCCAGAGAAGAGGAGACTGAGGGGAGACCTCATGGCAGCTTACTGCTTCCTCACTAGGGAAGGAGGAGGAGTAGGCACTGACCTCTTCTCTCTGGTGACCAACGATAGGACCCGAGGGAATGGTAGCAAGCTGTGCAGGGGGAGGTTTAGGTTGGACATTAGGAAGAGATTCTTCACCCAGAGGGTGGTGGAGCACTGGAATAAGCTCCCCAGGGAAGCAGTAATGGCACCGAGCCTGACAATAATTCAAGAAACACTTGGACAATGCCCTCAGGGACATGGTGTGAACTTTGGGTTTGTCCTGTTCTGGGGTGGGAGTTGGACTTGGTGATCCAGACTGTCTGAGAAGGTGGTTGAGCCACCATCTCTGGAGACATCTAAAAAGACAGATGTGGTGCCAGGGAGCAGGGTTGAGTGGTTGACGTGGCAGAGCTAGGGTAGTGGTTGGACTTGATGATCTTGAAGGTCTTTTCCAACCCTAATGATACTGTGATACTGTGATCTAGTTCCATGCCACTGCCATGGCCAGGGAGGGGCACCTTCCAGTAGGCCAGGTTGCTCCAAGGCCCATCCAACCTGGCCTTTAACACTTCCAGGGAGGGGACATCCACAACCTCCCTGGGCAACCTATTACAGTGTCTCACCACCTTCACAGTGAAGAATTTCTTCCTAATGTCTAATTTAATTTCTCTTTATTTAAGGTAATTATTTTTTCTAGCCAGAATTCTGTTTTTCTTTGTAAAATTACAGATTATATTGGTTTTATTTTGGAAAAAAATAACTATGCAATTTTAAAATCTCACAACTATTTCTCCAGCTATTGAGGGAGAAAATTCATCCTGACAAAGCAACCCAAATCTCCACGTGTCAGTATGCATGTCTATCAGGCTACAGAAGCTCTTTTTGTTCCAAAGTAGTCTACATTTGGGTTTTATTATTCAAAGAGAGGAGTTTGTTGTTTTTTTTTTAATGTAAACATGGAGCCAAGGTTTACAGATATGTTAAATACAGTCTACAAAGCAGCATGTTCTCTAGGAGAAGGCTGGATAATACTGTAGTTACAGGGAAAAATACTGAGTAAATTGCACCCTCTTGACATTTGTTTTACCAGGGACAGCAACAGAGCGATGCTACAGAAGGTACTGGCAGAATAGCAGTAGGCTGCAGCAGTTTAGGCAATAGGTGTACTGGTAGCCACCAGGCCAGTTAGCAGATCACCAGGCCAATGACCCTACAGTTCCCTAAGGTCACTGTTCTCTGGCTGGGTTCTGGTGCTTAAAAGATGGAAGCAAGATTTAATAGAAATGTGTAATTTTGTGTAATATACTAATTAAAGCTCATATTGGTATTCCATCTGATCAAGGAAACAGTGCTGAGCCTCTGTAAAGAAACCCATAAAACTTCCCACACCAGCTACCTTTTTAGTGAGTGAGGGTCAGTTGGCGAAGTCCAGGACAGATCAGGATGTTGCCACTGAGCTCTGTTCTGTGACCTTGTGGAAATTACTTAAGCAGTGCTTGTCGCCACATATTTTTTCCCCTAGATACGTTCAAAAGACATAGTGAAGCTCAGATATACTTCTGTACCAAGAGTGTCATGGTCCTCTGGTCTGCTCTGCTACGCTCTGGTCTGCTTCTTCAGGATCATGGGGGGACTTACGTACACATGCTTTTCTCCTGTTAGAGTCATAGTTAAAACATGGGCTCAGCTCTATCTGGTAGACTGCTTATCAGATTTTTTCTAGAGTTCATGAGAATGCTACTGATTTCATAGAAGAATCAATTCTTTAACCTGGTTAGAGATCTGGTTTTTGCTAAAATGGAGATTCTCTACAAATTCAATCTCCTGGTCTTTTAGTCAGAGCAGTGATTCTTTAGCAAGAAAGACATAAAAGTGTTTCCACTGCTGCCTCTGTCTGCATTTGCAAGCTCTGAGGAGCAACACCAGTTCAAACAGATGAGTATTAGGTAATAAGGCCACCGCTCCAAGACATCCACATTCAGAGTTCCCTGCTTCGCCAATGCCTTAAAATGTAAACCTGGCAAGTCTTCCAGTACAACACTGCTGACTTCCCTCATCTCCCAGCTGGCTTATGTTACCTTTTTTCCCCAGTGTTGCAACTGTCCTGTTGAGGGCGCTTTTTTTCTTTTTCCTTTTTTTTCCCAGTTTTCCATTCTTTACTCTCCTTCTCTTCAAAAATTGTTTTTCTGTCTGTCATCACAGATCTTGACCTCTAATTCTGCATTTTGGCTCACTAATCCTCACTGACTTGTTCATTTGCTTCTCGTTCTCTCGTGCATTCTCATCTCTCTGCTGGAAATCCCACAGCCAGGCTTCACAACACATCTGTTTTCTTCTGCCTTGGACATTGCACCTTCCTGTCTAAACCACCTACCTCTCCAGTTCACAGTCTTGAATGGCTTTTTTCATCTCCTCATGTCATCTCCATGTTCTGCTTTTTACCTCTCTAGGACCATGCTATTTCTTCCAAGAGATTACTGAAAAAATATGTTACTGACTCCCACTCATTTTTATTTGTTTTTTCTTTCTTACCATACAGCTGCTTTTTGTGCCCCTTCCAGTACCATAATGGCTGGATTTGTCCCACTAACGTTCTCTTGACTGAGCAGCCTTGCATTCATCCTGTCTTTTATTCTTTTCCTTAGCTAATCTGGCTCCTCACTTCAAAATACACTTTAATATCTCTGATATTAAAAAAAATTCACTTCCCCCTTCTCTGCCCTTGTTTTCTGTTACTTTCCATCTCAACTCACTGAATGAAACTCCCTTTGGTTTCTCTGTGAGTTCTGTACTTTGGGCTGGGGGACTCATGTTGTACCGTCTCCTGGGGATAGTATCTGACTGTATTAGCCTCTTAGTTATCATCGTATGCTTTAAGTATTTTGTGCAATAGCCCATCTTTTCATCTCGTGTTTGCAAAAAAACTGAGCATGCCTATGTTCCCTTCCTTAGCTGGAGGTCAGAGCTGCTCTAGCAAATAATAAACAATGACAGAATGATGAATTCAGCACTTTTACACTGCCATCCACTGGCTGTCTTGGATCACGACACTCCATATTAGACAAAAATACGGTTTTGTTCTATCTGCTGCTACTGAAGTGAAATGTGTCATTGTAAGCACACTATTTGAGAGTAATGGAAATGCCAGAATATTTTAATGTTATATTCCTCCAAAATAAAAGATCCATGCCTTTTTGCTTTCTATTCTCCTTTACAAAGTGAAATATTTAGGTTAGTAACTTAAAAAGTGAACCAAGAGATTCTAGGTTAAACTATTACATAAAATTAATTCATCTGCATTACTTAACTAATGTGTATGTTTTGTAATGTGTTTTGCTCATGCTTGAGAAAGATGCAGTATTTAGCATTAATCATGTAGAGAGATGCAAAAGGGAAATAGGATTTTGGAGTAATCTAACATTTGTGTGACACTTCCCCTGACAAATCTTCCTGCCTCCACCTCATTTAGGCATGTCCTGAATCAGAGTGGTGTCTTTATTTTAATAATCTGCAGTAGGTTTCCCTTCCATGAACACATCCGGTTTCTTCTTGAACGCATAGATACACAGCTTTGTGGTTTGGGATTTGTTTGTTTTTCCCTTTGCTATTTTATCTTTTAAAACTTCCTCCTCTTTAATTCCTTTTTTTTTCTCCCCACTTCATTTCTGAGAACTAATCAAACTTATTATAATTGGAATTACTGATATATGATTAATGTTCTATGGTTAAAACAACTTGCCTTTTACATTTCCTTTTGCTCTCCCATTCTAAACAGTGGCAGGACTATTTACCTTCTTAGTATAACAGCTCCTCTGTGACAGGAGAGTGTGAAAATCCATTCTGATGTAAGGTCCAATAAATTTCATACTCAGATGGGTTTTAAGAAAATATTGAAAGGAAGAATAGATACAAATATCCAAAGGAAAATGTGTTCAGTGTTCTAGTAATTTGATTTTTTTATCCAATTTACTGCCATGCGCTGAAGCATTACCCAGAATTCTAGGAAATGCAGAAGTGGATTATGAGTTCAAGGATGGAGTGCTAATTGAATTCTTAATTGAAATGACTCATCCAAGCAACACAGTGACCTGGATTGCCCCCCTGAATGTACAAGTCTTTCCAAACAGTATCCTTGCCCAGGTGCCACACTAGAAGCTTGACTCTTGTCCATCGAAAAGAAAGGTTATCTGCCAGGAAGATTTGCTGGAAGAGGGTCAGTATTTGCAAGTAAAATGTGTTTTCCTTACAACAAGGCAAGGTGAATCTGTCTTTTTCTCACTACTTCATATCAATGAAAATTCATCACACTGGGCAAAAGTTTACCAAGTACTTCAATCTACAGGGCTTCACTTAGGCATGGACTTTATAAAAACCCTCTGAAAAGGCATGAATTTTTCTCATCTTGACACTTACATATGAAGAGAGCTATGATTAGATGGATTATTCAACATTTCTAATAAATATATGTCAGCTAAAAATAGGAGTCTTCAGTTATAATGACTGCAATTTAAATATCAGGTGAAATTTCACTCATTATGAAAACCTTTTTTGTTTGTTGTACATACTGACTCTGATTTATTTTTTTTTTAAATAGGATATTGATTGGGTTTTGCCTCATTAAGAAGCAGTGTTAATATTAATGCTGGATTTTAAATTCTTTAGAATTCTTTGGTCACTAGGGGACTCTTACAAGCCTAATTCTTTACTTTAGTGATTTATAATTGAACCATAAACACCTAGTTGGCTGTGGAATTTGGAGCAGATAAGGCAAACAACAAAAAAACTGTTATTCTTAATTGCTGCTACTTACAAGTGACCAAAAGCTAGAACATTTACCAGGTTTATAGTGTCTTAGTAGTAAACAGAGATTGGCATCTGACTTCCACTACCTGTGAAAACTGGGGTCTACACATACTTGAAAAGTATGATCCACTAGCAGAAAATACAAGTATCACAGAATATGGAGAGGATAGAGCCCTTTGTTAAAATTCTGCCATTTAGTTAAAAGAATATTTAAAATAACTTTTACCTCACTTGAATTAATTTATTTCTGCCAGCTGGTATATCTTTTCTCTAAAAATAAAAATTAAAAAAAAATGGTGCAAATAAATGCAATCTTTTTCTTGAGAACATTAAGAAGTTGAGATGGAGTTTGCATGGCTTCTCTTGAAAATAACTCAATAGCCAGGAAACCAAAGTTCTCCTTAGTGTTTTCATACACCAGTATTGATTGTCTTCATTGTTTTGTCAAAGCTAATATAGTGGATGAAGACATCAAGTACACCCTCATGATATCTTTGCTTTCAGAAAACTGCCGAAACAAGTACAAGCTTTATTAAAGAAATAAAGTTATCCATGACTTCAGCAGCGTAAGTGACTAGTGACTTTGATTTGTAAAAGAAAGTTCTTGTAGCTGGAAAAATCTTAAGACAGAGGACAAAACATAGGCTAAAAGTTTTCTAGAATGTACTTACATATCACTGGCAATGGAGGAGTTCCTGGACATGGACTTTGGAGAAAGGTCATAGTCACTGTCTGAGCGGTAAAGGAAAGATTCCCTACGTTGACTGTGGACAAAATTTGCCTGAAGAATTAGCCCTGATCCAGGGCTTGTCATGGGGTCCAAGGGACTTCGTCCTGATGATGTACCATTGTCTACATCGAAACTGCAAAAAAGAAAGGAAAAAAAATTTAATGCCATTGACGTAAGAATTTTGGAAGTAATAAATGCTCTTCTGGTAATTGCTTCTTGGTAGTAATGAGAAAATAAAGAGCTGGTCAAGCCCACTGCTAAGACAAAAAACAAGGCATACAAGAAATATACTTAAAATTGCTGATAATCAAAAAGAACAAGTGTGAAGGAAAAGAAATTTAGTAGGGAGAGATAACACTGATAGGAATACAAGAAGTCTTCTGTTGTCTCTGCATGTACAGCTCCAAACTTGAGAAAACATGAGATCTATACCTGAGCTCCATACTCTGAGCTCTACACCTGAGGAAACATCATGTTTCATTGTTTTCTTCCTCAGGCCCCATCACTCATGAGCTGGACCATCATTATCCTGTCTCCCACTGTTGAGGCAGTTGAGGGTTCTTTTTGTTATTGAGTACCCAATCCTAATATTTCATTACTACCCAAATATTTCAAGAACATATTTTGTCTTACTCCAATAAACAAAGCTTTGGGCTGAGATCTTTTGTTTGATTTTTAAAAACATGGATAAGCGTTAGCATCATAATATGCATTTGTAATGAAGCCATCTAAAGTACTTATTTTGGAAACAGTATTCACATGAGGTACATGCAACAGTTTTCCATTACATCTAATGACAGCAGAAGAGTAAATATTCAGTATGTGTCAGCTGTTGATTAGACTTCAGCCTGGCACAAGTGTCACAGCAGGTACATGCTATTCTCTGCACTAGCTTGTTTCGTGCTTTTATCTACCATTGATCTGAGATTGAAGTCAGATTGCTGCTTTAATGTTTTCCTGGAGTGACAGAATTTCCATGGTCTGTTTTTCTTTGTTAAACGAACTTATCAGAGAAACATATATTGCCTATTTTGACAGAGATGTACATTGCCTGGCAGAGAATGGACCTTGGTTTCATGTTTTCTTTATTGTTTCATTGTTAATTTGGACATTCCTAGAACTGCAAGCCTTCTGCTGCTCTCAGACTATATTATTTATTTATTTATTTATTTATTCACCTTTCACAGCCTGAATGTAGAAAAATAAGGTTTTTTTCAGAAAAACTATCCAGAAAATCTTATTAAACAAACTTTAAGAGAGCTTAGCAATTTAATCCTCTTTTCACTGCAGTTTTCAGAACAATTCACTTCCCAAATTTAGTATCTTTTTATTATGCCTGAATACTTTTTCTGAGTCCTCAGATGTGCTACTACTACATGACATTATCCAGCTCAAACTAACAAGGCTTAATAAGTAATACATCAAATAAGAGTTCTGCCACCAGACTGACGGGTGATCTTGGACAATGCAAAGCTTCTCTTTGCATTTTATTTTCTCTCTTCATCCCATCTTTGTGATCACTGTGAGATCTGCTTACGAAAAATACTGAAAAAAGAACATTGGAAAGGACAAGATAGCACAACTACTACAATAAAACAATATTTGCAGCTTATAGGGCCATAAGTTAATAATCACGTTACCATTTCTCCTAGCATGACCGCTATTATTCACTTCCAGTCAATATATTTTGAGTTTGAATTCCTGAGTATTCCAGGAGCACAAAATACTCACAATGCCAATAAAGTGTTTGGAACATCTGTGAGCTCATCATATCCAGATTTCTTAACACTTATTTTTAATTGCCTAAATAAAATAATGTTTTTCTTTAAACAGCTGCAAGAACACACAAACTCCTAAACAACACACAGTCTGGGTGTTTTGTTTTTCTATTGAGGGCAGAAGGGCAGATCTTTAATGCAATTTTAGGTAAAATAGAAGTGGATTGTTTACTCCTGTGCTCAATTAGTCTAACTTTTGCAATGGCAGTGTAATGTCAAATACATATAACCTTGTCTAAAAGCTCTGAAGCAAAAGCTGAAAGTGGGATAAAAATAAATGAAGGTAAATTCAAGTGTGTCTCACAGCAGGAAATTTTGAATAAGGAGTGACTATTAAATTTATTTCTTTAACAGTGGACTTAATTATTCAACTGATTAAAAGGTATTTTATTGGATTAAAGGAACATATTGGATTTTAAGCAGATTTGTTTTATTTTCTTCACCCACCTTTTGTGGACATTATCTGAATATTTTATTACCAGTCTTATTTTTCCCAGTCAGAAACTAAGGGAAGCTTCTATAAATTATTTCACTGTCAGATTATTTTTATTTTTTTTTAATTTAAAAGACTATTAGATAAAATTGTAGTTTCATCAGCTGGGAGAGGCTCTGTAGTTTGCATCACCAGACAACTACAAGCATGTGCAAGACTTGCACATGGCTGCTGTGACAGGAATTTTATCCTGTGATACTGTGTGGTGCCCACTAGATGGGTGTCGAAAGTAAAGAACGGGATCCAGTATTCCAGCTAGGACCTGGATGATAATGCTCAACGAACATGTCTTTTATGTAAAAATGCGTAAAGAAAAAAATGTTCAGTTCTACAGCCAAAGGGGAATGTGAATACAGCACTGGCTTGCCAGAAACATGTTTATACAAAAAAGTTTCTAAAATGCTACAGCAGTTAAGTGTCTTGTTTAGGTCTTACTGAGGCATTTGCTAACACTTTAAAAATAAATAAATCGTTTCTTTGGCTGAATCACAAGTCTTATTTTCAAGAAACGGTGCTGCTGATCACACTGCACTAAATGAACAGAGAATCAGAATGGGGAATCAAAGACTTTCACACAAGTTTTTTGTTGTTTCTTGCTGCATACACTGGAAAAAAAAAAAAAAGTTTAAGATAAAAAATAGGATAGACTCTTTAATTTGCCTGGGCGAAAATTTCAGAAAGTCAGCTGTGGTTGGTTCATATTTATCTTTCTACTCCCGTTAAGTTTTAAGCCACAGCAAGAATCTGCTGTGAATTTTAAAGTGCCTGTTCAGTGACAAACCAAAACTATTCTGTCCCTAGAATGTTACTCAGCCAGCTTATACTTTTGGTTGTGGGTGGTCTTTGGAAAGTAAGAAGCAGCATGGAAATAGTTACTGAAGTCACAGGAACTGACAGAAAGCAGCCATTTAAAGACATAATTTTCCACCATTGTTCTGCAGCCAGCTTCGGGTGCTTTGCACAATGCATGCAAACTCAAGCTGTTTTTAGTGATGGGAGCACTTGGCACAGCACACGTAATAGAATTGTCTATGTTCAATAAGCTTTGCTGCAACTCCAGAGATGCCAAAGCTATGAAAAGGCAGTGCTAATTCAGCAAATTTTGTGTCTGCATTTGCACAAAATGTTTTATGACATTAGTGTAACTGTTTATCCTTAGAGCCTGCCTTATTCAGTGTTCAGTGATGACAAACATGACATGAGATTAAAGTGCAGCCTTTTTCCCTTTTTTGGCTATTAATCGTGTTTGCATGTTTTGCCCACCATTTATCTATCATCCAGGCTCTGTAGTGCGATGGGGATAAAGGTGGTGAAAGCAACTTGTAAACTTTCATGGCTGATCTTCCCTGTCCTCCTAATAGGGCAAGAAGTAATAACATCACAAGCAACCTTTCGGAAGATTATTAATTATTTGCTCCAGGCACTAGCTGGACTCCGTGGCAAGGACAGGAAAGGTTCTGGATCGTGCATCTCAGCAGCACTGCTTCACTGTTAATGACTGCACAGCTTCTTTGACATGGAAAGAAACCCTCTGTGGACTTCCTTTTGAGTCCTTAAATAACAATCTCCTACTGTCTGTAAGGCTGCTAAAAGAAAAAAGGGGAAGATCTGGGTACTCAACACAGCTTTTAGTTACATAAGGAGTAATGGCATCATAATGAATATATACAAGAGCTTGTAATTAAGGCTGCATAGAAAATACTGGTCCTCCTTATTACTGAGTTTAGCAATTTACTCCTGTAGCTTTTTGTTGGGGATTTTTGTTTTGGGCTTGGGGTTTGGGTTTTTTTTGTTGTTTGGGTTTTTGTGGGTTTTTTTAGAGAATTAAGCAATAGAAGAAGGATGGAAATAAATCCCACCCCAAAATGATTAATTTACTAGACTTTAAGAATACAAATTGCACTCCTGATGTGCTCTTTTAAGTCTCTCTCCACATTCAGTCTATCCTATCTTGGGATCTATGGGGAGGGAGAGACTTAAGAGCCAGATTAGTTGATCCACTAGGGACACCTTATTTTTTAAGACCATCTTTAAACATTACAGAGGGACAAGCAAGTTCTAGAGGCAAAAATTTTGTCAAAGGAGTCCATTGTCCTAGTGTCAAGCAATCTCCCCCGCCATCTGTCTGTGCTAAGAGCTACCTTCATATCTCAATATCCTTACTTCCCACAAGTCCCATTCTGTATTTCCATCTGAAAGCAAAATCCCACCATCACATTGAATGGGTACATTTGGCTTATCATCTGTAATTCACTGCAGTTATCACAGAAGAGTTGCTACAGGGTCTTATTTAGAGCAAAAGCGAGGTAATAAAACTTCATTTACATTACAAGGAAAAGGCAAGCTATTTGTCACTTGTGCCCCAGGGCAGGAGCCCACCTCTGGAGGCAGCCTATAGCTACCTGGGAAAGGGGAGAACTGGATGGTCCCTTCAAATGCAGAATGTGAATTTGTCACTTGGATTGCTGGGAATGAGAAAAGCATTCAAAAGTGGGTCACCTCAGCTGGTAGGACCCACTGTGGATGTGTAGGGTTGTAGAGAAACGCCACAGTCTCTCGGATCATTCAGTACGGAAGCCCAGGGTAGAAGAAGGCTCATTCTGTCAGATGGGATGCAACAGGCAGTGCAGTGTGCTTTTAGACCTTGTGTGCATTAAGCATTGTGGATCCTGAAAATGTGTCCGTCTCAGACTAAAGCAGGAGAGTCCAAAGTTTCATCCTCAGATGTGATAGATTCATTTTGCATTAGTTATAGGTTATTATAGTAGGACAGGCCACTTCAGTTACTGTGGAAATCATGCCCATTGTGACCCAATTCTTAAAAAAATGTACATAGACTCCAGCGATACTATGGCATTAGAAAGCATTTTGTGTGAAGTGGACACTGTTGCATTAATGTTAAAGCTCTCAGTGAGAGAAGGCAGTGCAAGGAATAAAGACACATAAATCTCTTCCTCTTGAACAGACATTATCTGCTAATAAGAACACTAAATATATTCAGTGAATTCACTGGATTCAGCTGTAAATCTGAGTAAAGATTTGCTAATGCACCAAATAATTATAATAATTTCATTGTGAAATATTGATTTTACATTACATTTTACATTCATTAACTGGACAGGATAAGCACTTTGGTTATGTCATTATGACATCTCTTGGGCCTTTTTATTGCTTATTAATAAACTAAGCATTAAACTGAACCAACAGCTGACTTGGGTGTTCCCTTTTTTGCCAGACATAGTTATCTCCAGAGTTGAATAAAGATGAAACTTTAACATTTTCTGTATCAGAAAGAAACAAGTTGCCACTAATCAGTTCCTGCCATAAGCTCCAACTGGACTTCAGTTGTTAAATAGGTGGACCTGCAGCATCAGAAAATAAAAACCAGAACCGTAAAAAAAAAAAAAATTAAAAATCAGTGGATTTATATAACTGAATAGAAGGCCTAAAATTTATTTTTGTACTAATTCTGTGCTTGAGACTTTTCCTAATGTTTCTTTCTGACAGTGTCTACCCAGTAACACAGAAAAGACCACATGTGGTTTTCTCCTGCTACTTTCCTTTCTGCCTCTTCCCCCAAAACTAGTATAAACTAATGACCTCAGGAAAATTAGGGGCAGGGGGGGAGGAAAGAAATATTTATGCTGGCATTTTAGAAGGAATACCATATCAACTCTACATTTGAAGAGAATTGTTTATATGTGATCTGGTATTTTTATTTTCTCTGTAGCAAAGTTAACTAACACTTTTGCCTTCCGTTCCTTAAAAGTATTTTCAGTGCATTGCAAGCAAATTATATTAAAAAGAACACACGATCTAAATCTGGATTTTCTTGTGTCCCTGGAGAATTCAAACCAATTACCTACTTGTGGCTTTGGTTTTCCAGTGAAGCAATTCAGCAAGCCACCCTATGATTAACTCCATTTTTAGAAGTGGTATGGATAGATTTTCCAGTATCAAAACTGCAACCAAAAGAACATGTGACATTTCATGAAACTCACTTTTAGCAGCAGAACTTGGATTTTGCTCTTGGAATTACTGTTTTTGGAAACATTCAGAGCGTAACAAGGCAGGGCAGCAAGGGGATCAGGGCCAGCCAGCATGGGTTTATAAAAGGGAGGTCTTGCTTGACAGACTTGATCTCTTTCTATGACCATATGACCCACCTTTTGGATGAGGGGAAGGCTGTGGACATTGTCTACCTAGACTTCAGTAAGGCCTTTGACACTGTCTCCCACAGCACAGTCTCCCACTCCCACAGTCTTCCTGGAGAAGCTGGTGAATGATGGCATAGACAAGTGTACTCTTCACTGGGTAAAAAACTGGCTGGATAGCCCAAGGAGTTCTGGTAAACAGGGTCAAATCTAGTTGGTGGCTGGTCACCAGTGGTGCCCCCAGGGCTCAGTTTTGGGGCCAGTCTTATTCAACATCTTTATCAATGATCTGGATGAGGAGATTGAGTGCACCGTCAGTAAATTCGCAGATGACACCAAATTGGGTGGGAGTGTCGATCTGCTGGAGGGTAGGAAGACTCTGCAGAGGGACCTGGACAGGCTGGATTGATGGGCCAAGGCCAATTGTATGAGGTTCAATAAGGCCAAGTGACAGGTCCTGCATTTCAGTCACAACAACCCCAGGCAACACTACAGGCTTGGGGAAGAGTGGCTGGAAAGCTGCCCAGCAGAAAAGGACCTGGGGGTGCTGGTGGACATCCAGCTTAACATGAGCCAGCAGTGTGCCCAGGTGGCCAAGAAGGCCAACAGCATCCTGGTCTGCATCAGGAATAGTGTGGCCACCAGGAGCTGGGAGGTGAGAAGAGCTACCAAGTTGGTGAAGGATCTAGAGAGTAAGTCATATGAGGAGCAGCTGAGGGAACTCGGGATGTTTAGTTTGTAGAAGAGGAGGCTGAGGGGAGACCTCATTGCCCTCTACAACTACCTGAAAGGAGGCTGTAGGGAGGTGGGCTGTTGGCCTCTTCTCCCAGGTGAGTAATAACAGGACCAGAGGAAATGGTCTGAAGTTGCTGCAGGGGAGGTTTAGATTGGACATTAGGAAGAATTTCTTTATTGGAAGAGTGGTCATGCACTGGAACAGCCTGCCCAGAGAGGTGGTTGAGTCACCATCCTTGGAGGTATTCAAGAGATCGTAAGAGTGGTTTTATTGTGGGTGTTATTTGGTGGAATGTGTATGGTGCTTGTGTTTGTTAGGGTTTTTTTTTTTGGGAGGGGGGTTTATTGGGTGGTGTGTTGTGTGGTGTTGGGTTTTTTTGTTTGTTTTTTGTGATGATGGTTGGACTCAGTGATCTCAGAGGTCCTTTCCAACCATGACTATTCTGTGATTCTGGGATTTTTAGTCTGTTTTCTCAGCATGCAACAGATGATACAAATTGCCAGTACTGGCCAATCCACTGTAACCACAAGTCATACTTTTCCTGACTAGCACATTTGCCTTGTCTGTTGTTCGTTGTACTGCTGCATTAATCACTTTGCATTAAAATAAAACTATAAATACATGAAGCCCCAGGTCTTGATTAGAATATTTTCCAAGGGCAAGCTGAGCTACTCATCCCAGACTGCAAACATATTCCTTGGACTCCCCAAAAAGTCAAACTAGATCTTATAACTTCCAGTGCTGCCACTTCTGAGCCATGAGCAAGCCACGCAGCAGACACAGCGCAGGTCAGCTCAGCCTGACTCTCAACGTTCAACAATGCTACATGCAGCAGAAGAGGCCAGAGAACAGGCAAATAGAGCATGTGTAGGACAAAAAATACACTGAAGCACAATGGTTTGTAAGAATTAGTCTACTCCAATATGTTAGTAAAGGAACTCCAATTATCTATTTGAGCTTATGTCTCCTGATTTTTTAGCAAGCATCTTAGGAAATGCAGCCTATCTCTCTAAAGAAACTGTTACATGTTTTGTTAAGAAGTTTCCAAGATGACCATTCCATATCTTTGGGCCTTTTGTTTTGAACAGTCTCCTCATCCTCAATTCATTTTCATAATGTAACCTCATTATTCTTAATTATACTTCAGTGGTCTATACATTCGGCATGCAAGCCTTTGTTCCATCTATTAATGTGTTTGTTGTGCTCAGCCACACTGGGAATCTTGTTGTGAGTCTCTCTTTGGAAAGATAATGGTCCCTCACCTGACAGTTTTTATTCTCTGAACTTGGCTCTTGGAAGTGAACATCTTCCTACCAATGTCATGTTCAAGAATGCCAGATTCCAGATCCTGTTACATGGATTTGATATTTTGATGTTTGTTTCTTTGAAGCTGATATAGTTGTCTTATTGCAGTAAATAAAAATGTAAACAAAAAAACCTCAAGAGAAACAAAACGCAAAATAATTTCCAAGAAATGGGGTAACCTATTCAGGCCTCTAGTAGGTTTAAGTCACTTTTCATGGTTCTTCTGATCTACTAATCCTACTGAGACTAGTATCTCCATTTTCAGATAATAATAAAAAGGCCACCAAGACATTAACTGTTTTCCCCAAGACTTCTGGTAACATCTGTGGCAGGTTGAGGTCTGAATGAGAAAATCTGCAGAAAATATAGAAGAACTGGAACTATTTTGGGTAATCTGAGGTAAAGAAAGATGAAAAATAGAACCACTTAATCCAGAGATGTGGAAGAGTGAATCTGGGGCTGCTCCTGAGCATCTTGCCAGCCAGCAGGCCCCAGCTACCCAGCCCCAGCCACCCCCAGCTCCTACTGCTTCTGGCCCTGTCAGTGCCTCTGTTTTTCTAGGAGAGCAGTCTCAGCAGGACTGATGGTTCTCTGCTTTATTACTGTCATTATTTAATTACAGTCTATCTGTCACCATTCACTTAAACCATTCCATAGTGTTGTCTGCACTTATTTTCTGTAAGGCACTCTTTTTCTGGGCTCTAAATACTGAATTACCTTCAAGCTCTTTTTTAAAAGATCCCTTTTGCCCAGAAATTCTAGAACACTGTTTTTCTTTCCAGTGTGAGATTTTATCCAACTACTTCTACTTCCTTTTCTGCAGCACTATTTTCTGAACAGTATTTAGACAATGGGATGCAAAACCAACTTGTGCTGAGTTTGACTGTATATCATGTATTTATTGTAATTCACATTGCTGCTAAATTTCTCTTATTTTAATTATATTGGAATGAAGTCTCAAAGCATTTAGAAACGTTTATCTAGCAAGTTATAAAAATATGCAAACCATCCATCAAGTGTACTGACACCCTAATTAAAATCCAGCTCTCCTAAGATGTTAGTGGATCACATTTCTCTCAGGAGAATCTAAAATATATAAAAAAAATTAAGATCATGGTTCACAAGCCACAATATTCACTGAAAGCCACAACTCCAATTCACTGAAAGAAGAACTCCAATCCACTGAACGTGCTCAGCCTCCTCTTTCTATGAATTCAGTGTGATGCCACTATCAGAAGTGCCCAAACTTGTTATAAATTCTTTCGGAATTAGTGGTGCAATAAAGAAAGCATGTAAGAAAAACCTCTAATATTTAAATCAATACCCTATAGTACTGATAAGAGCGCACAGAATCCAGAAAATGCATATGAATTATCCCCAGGGCTAACACTGGTATGCAGTGGGAAGCTTTCTGGCAAACACATCCTTCTGAAGAATCATCATATATAGCCACAATGATAATAAACACTTGCCACAGGCACAGTTACATGTGCCCTGTGCTTAGTGGCAGACATCATTGGCAAAGAGTGCCCCAGCCAGAAGCTGACAGGAAAAAACAGTAGTGGTTAGTCCTGGCTACTTTCCTGTTCCTGAGGTGGCACAAAAGGAGGTCCAAATGCAAGGAGGTGCAGGTGTTATAACAAGAGAAGTCCACATCCCTCAACATCACCCAGATCGTATTTATGCAGTCTTTTGCCTAACTGAGCTTAAACCAACCTGTCTTCAGAAAGTCTGGCTTCCAGAAAATGGATAAGCAGCTGTGGACAGGAAAGTCCAAAGAGAAGAAGTTCTGTAAGCCAAACTATAAGAACCCTGCACACATAGAAGACAAGATGGTTTATTTCACCAGTAGGATGTGCACACATAGATAAATACGTGAAATCAAGGCCAGCTTCAGAGGAAAGTGGACAGGAGGCAGCTGCATAGGAAATTGCAGTTGTCTCTGTAACCAAAGAAAGTGTCTTGCACTGTTGCTTTAGATTCCCTTTGCCAATGAAAGCTCCATCAAGAGGAGACACTTATATTTGACAAGCAACATTTTTTTCATACACTGTTGTACAGTTCCCCTAATTGCAATACACAATTGCTAGCAATAAATCACATATGAATTCTACTTCCACCCAGATTTGTGTTGGTATATGTTAGCAGCAATTATCACTTAAATAATTGCATGCATTGTTTAAAGTTTAAAACCTTGAGATATTAAGAGCTTCAGAGCTTTAAAATTTTTGTACTCTGCTTTTTCAGAATTCCTTGATTGAAATCCTTTCCAATTTCAGTTCTTCCCATTACAGCTCTTTACATTCTGGGTGTTTGGATTTTTTTTTTTAAATTTGCATTTTTTCTATTGTGTTATTTTGTATTGTATTTTTTATATTTATCTTACAAAATTTGCTAAATTTTTAGTTGATTCTACTTCCCCAGATTTCTACGAAATGCATTGAGGTTCACTTCACTATTTTGGGTTCTGGAAATCCTTGCTACAGCTTTGCCACATGAAAGCAACGACCTTTAAAGGGAAGCAAAAAGGTCAGGAGCTTGCCTTGGAAGGGTGCCGAGATTGGAGTATCATGAGTGTATGTGCTCATACTGTATTTTATTTTAAACTGATTATAGACCCTGAGCACACTCACTGAGTACTTGGTATGTCAAGAAAGATAATTCTTGTCACTAGTCCAAAAAAATTATAATATTTGCTAATGGATCATTCTGGGCTGATTTTTCTTGATTTTTATTGCATTATTTTAATGCTACCTAATATTATTATAATGCTTAATAACATTACCTAAGAGGGCTGTCCGATGCTCCACATTGCACATCTATATTTTCTTTTAACCATTACTAAGTTCTATCCAGTGGTGCTAACATTTTCCTTCCAATTTTTTTTCTTTTTGAGGGAGAGTGGGTCAACTCAATCAAAGTGGCAGAGAAATGTACATTTTTTCATATTTAGAAAAAAATCCAGAAGCTGTTTTGTGAGCTATTCTAGTGACTCATCTTTTGCAACATAGAAGTGGAATTTAGCCAAGTGTCTGAAAAATATTTTTTTTTGCTGATTCCATAAACATCTACATAAATTCAAAAAGTCATAGGCTGAACCAACCTTCAGTCAGTCACCTCATGTAACTGCATTATTGAAAAAATATTGTGATACTATTTATTAAAAAAAAAAAATAAAAAAAAAAATCTACTGAGTTGCCAGGGCCTATGCGTGGTTTGGTTTGGCAGGTTTTTTGGTAGTGGGGGAAGGGCCCCAGGGGTGGCTCCAGTAAGAAACTGAGAAGCTCCCCCTGCTCCAAAACCAGCCAAGGAACCATCAGAGAGACAATAGATGCACCTCTGTGATTAACATACGAAAGAACTGATGTAAGACCTGAGCAGAGAGCAAGCAGAGGAGAAAAAGCTGTGCTGGGGAGGTGAAAGGCAGTGCCAGAGTGAAGATCCTGAGGTTGTTGAGGAAGAAGGGTGAAGAAGGTGCCCAAGCAGAAGTTTCCGTGCAACCTATGCCAAGATGGCAGGCTGTCCCCCTGCATTCGTGGAGGAATGTGGTGGAACATTCCCTGAGGACACCAGGAGGGGTGAATGTCGATTTGCTGCCAGTGGACTTGGATCTGCAGCCATGGCAGATGCCACACCAGGGAAGGTGACTGTTCCTAAAGCAGCCCATGACTCTGTGGGAATCCCGCATTGGAGCAGTTTGCTCCTGAGGGACTGCACCTTGTGGAAAAGACTCATGAGGGAGAGGTTCATGGAGGACTCTCACCTGCCGGTGACCCTCCCTGTCCTTTGTCTCGACCCATGAGATTCTAGTTGGCCTTTGTCCTGCCCACAGTGTGGGGGGAAGGGGGCAGGAGGAGCTGAGTGAGCAGCCATGGGGCTGGTTCTTTGTTGTCAGGCCCAAACCACAACAGCCTAAGACAGCTCTGAGGAACAAGGCCCTGTCAGTGGAGCATTTGTCTCTTTCACTGCAGAAGGTGGGTACTGAATCAGACAAAGGATAGAAATGCTTTTATCATCAGGCACTGGAAATAATATTTGCCCAAGCTGCAGAGCACCTCATACTGAAATAACCACCTAGACCAACTTTATCATAAGTCACTAATTAGGTGTTTCTCAGTCTTGAGATATCTAGCCACTCTGATCAGCTGTTACTTCAGCCATGTGGGTATCCACACATACAAATACAGATGAACTTGGAACATCTGAGCAGCCACTGGATGGATCAAAGGTCCATCAGATCCACTATTCTGTCTCTAGTAGTGGACAAAAATGAATTCCAACAGAGGATAAGAACAAGCAAGTAGAAGTGATTACACCCCCAGTGTATCCCAGCCCTTCACCACTCTCTCACACTCTGATGAAAACTACGCTCTGAACATATAAGTCATTCTGTGACAAGTAGATAAAAAACTGAAGTCCTAGACATCTCATTTTGGACATTAAATTCAGGAAATGCTTTCACTTTCATCTCTATGTTTTAATTATCCTTATGTTAAATAAGGATGATAATACTTCCTCATATCACATAAGTGTGATAAGAAAATTTATTTATTAATCTCTGAGAAGTAGTAAGGTATCATAGTGGTGAACACCATAGAAAAGACAATGAAACCATTATAACTGCTTTCCAATAGTTCTGAACAGCAGGTTGTCAATAAAGCATGTGGTCACATAAGAAAAAAAAATAACAGAATACTGAATATCTCATTAATTCAGTTGCATTCATTCTGCGCAGTCAGTGAAGTAAAAGCAATATGGAATCACAGAATCATAGAATCACTTAGGTTGGCAAAGACCTCCAAGGTCATCAAGTCCAACCATTAACCATACTCTACCAAGTCCAGCACTAAGCTATATCCCCAAGCACCACATCTAAATTACTTTTAAACACACCCAGAGATAGTGACTCAACCAGCCAGTTTTTTCATCAGAATGCTTTGGGAAACAGTGTCAAAGGCTTTATGGAAGTCCTGGTAGACAACATCCACAGCTTTTCCCTCATCCACCATGTGGGTCATCTTGTCATAGAAAGAGATCAGGTTCATGAAGCAGGACCCTCCCTTCATGAACCTGTGCTGACTGGACCTGATCACCTGGTTGTTCTACATACGGTGCATAATGGTACTCAGGATTATCTGCTCCATGACCTTCCCTGGCACCGAGGTCAGACAGAAAGGTCTGTAGTTCCCTGGATCCTCCTTTCAGCCTTTCTTGTGGATGGGTACCACATTTGCTACTCTCCTGTCCACTGGGACCTCCCCAGTTAGCCAGGACTGCTGGTAAATGATGGAAAGAGGCTTGGCAAGTGCAACCGAGAATGCCTTCAGTACTCTTGGGTGCAACCCATCTGGCCCTATAGACTTACGGATGTTTAGGTGGTGTAGGAGGTCACTGACCATTTCTTCTGGGATTGCAAAGGTCTCATTCTGCCCCACCTCCCCATCTTCCAGCTCAGAGGACTGGGTGTCTAGGAAACAACCTTTTCAACTGCTAAGAACTGAGGTAAAGAAGGCATTTAGCACCTCAGTCTTTTCCTTATCCTTTGTCCTTATGTTTCCCCCTGATCCAATAAAAGGATGGAAATTCTCCCTAATCCTCTTTTTGTTATTTATGTATTTGTAGAAAGATTTTTTTATTGTCTTTGATGGCAGTAGCCAAGTTGAGTTCAAGTTGTGCTTTAGCCCTCCTAATTTTTTCCCTGCATTGCCTTCCTGCATCTCTGTATTTCTTGTAAGAGGCCTGTCCTCTCTTCCGAAGGCCATAAACTCTCCTCTTCTTCCTGAGTTCCAGCCAAATCTTTCTATTCAACCAGGCTGATCTTCTTCCCCAACGGCTTGTCTTTCAGCACATGGGGACAGCCTGCTCCTGGGCCTCTAAGACTTCCTTCTTGAAGTATGTCCATCCTTCGTGGACTCCTTTAACCTTCATGACAGTCTCCCAAGGGGCTTTGCCAATCAGTCTCCTGAACAGACCAAAGTTTGCCGTCTAGAAGTCCAAAGTGGCAGTTTTACTTCTCCAAGAATTGAAAACTCTGTAAGTTCATGGTCACTATGGCCTAGACTTTCTCCAACTGTTACTTCCCCCCCAAGTCCTTCTCTGTTCATGAGCAGCAAGTCCAGAAAGGCACCCTCCCTGGTTGGCTGCCTCACCAGCTGTGTTAGAAAGTTATGTTCCATGCACTCCAGGAATATCTGGGACTGTTCTCTCTCTGCTGTATTGTATTTCTAGCAGAAATCTGGGAAGTTGAATTCACCCCTTAGAACAAGGGGTAGCAATTGTGAAACCTCTTGCAACTGCTTATAGAGTATTTCATCCACCTCCTCATCCTGGTTGGGTGGTCTGTAACAGACTCCAACCACTATATCACCCTTGTTGGCCTTCCCCTTGATTCTCACCCATAGGGACTCAACCCTATTATCACTTTCATTAATTTTTAGGTATTCATATGTCTCTCTGTTATATAGGGCCACTCCACCGCCTCTTCTTCCTTGCCTATCCCTTCTGAAGAGTTGGTAGCCAACGACTGCAGCACTCCGGTTGTGAGAGTCATCCCACCAGCTTTCTGTGATGGAAATTATGTCACGGTTTTCTTAATGCAGAATGCCCTCCAGCTCCTCCTGTTTATTGCCCATGCTGCGTGCATTGGTGTAGATGCACTTGAGCTGGGGTAACGATCCTGCCACTACTTTGGGAAGAGAAGTCCTTATTGCTGTCTGACTACTCTCAGCCACTGCCATGGTTACTAACCTATTACAGAATCACAGAATCACAGAATTGTTAGAGATGGAAGGCACCTCTAGAGATCGTCTAATCCAACTCTCCCACTGAAGTAGGATAACCTAGAGCACTTTGCACAGGACTGCATCCAGGTGGGTTTTGAATATCTCCAGAGATGGAAACTTCACAATGTCTCTGGGCAGCCTGTTCCAGTGTCTTGTCACTCTCACGGTAAATAAGTTTTTTCTTATGTTTAAATGGAACTTCCTACATTCCAGTTTGTACCCGCTGCCCCTCATTATGTCACTGGGAACTACTGAGAAGAGCCTGTCCCCATCTACCTTGCACTCACCCTTTAGATACTTGTATACATTGATAAGGTCTCCCCTCAGCCTTCTCATCTCCAGGCTAAGGAGTCCCAGGTCTCTCAGCCTTTCCTTATATGAGAGATACTCCAATTCCCCTGTCATCTTTGTCACCCTCCTCTGGACTTTCACCAGTAGTTGCCTGTCTTTCTTGAACTGTGGAGCCCAGAACTGGATGCAGCATTCCAGCTGTGGCCTCACCAGGGCAGAGCAGAGTGGGAGAATGACCTCCTTTGACCTACTGGCCACACTCATCTTTATGCAATCCAGGATTCCATTGGCCCTCTTGGCAACAAGGGCACACTGCTGGCTCATGGATAATTTACTGTTTATCAGGACTCCAAGACCCTCTCTTCCAAACTACTTTCCAGCAGGTCCACCTCTAACCTATATTGGTGCTTGGGGTTCTTTCTTCCCAGGTGCCGGACCCTACACTTGCTCTTATTGAACCTCATGAGGTTCTTCTCTGACCAAATCTCCAGCCTGTCCAGGTCATGCTGAATGGCAGCACAGGCCTCTGGAGTGTCAGCCACCACTCCCAGTTTGGTATCATCAGCAAACTTGCTGAGCGTACACTCTGTCCCCTCACCCAGGTCACTGATGAACACACAGAACAAGACTGAGTATTGCTCCCTGGGGGACACCACTGGTTACTGGCCTCCAACTCAACCCTGATTCATTGATCACCACCCTCTGAGTTCTGTCATTAGTGAGCCCTGTGTTTTTGTTGCCATATGTATTGCCATCTCCCACCTCAATGAGACGGCAGACTGAAGGCCGCCCTTAGGCTCACCTCTAGTGAGCTTGGTTTTACCCTCTTCCTCCTTCAAGCCTAGTTTAAAGCCCTTTCAATGAGCTCCACCAACTCATGTGCGAGGATCCTTTTCCCCCTTTGAGACAGCTGTACTCCATCTGTTGCCAGCAGACCTGGTGCCGTATAAACTTCTCAATGATCAAAGAACCCAAAACTCTGATGGTGGCATCAGCCTCTGAGTCACGCATTAATCAGGTGTGTTTTTCTCCCTCTTTCAGTATTTTTCCCTGCCACTTGAGGGAGGTCGTATAGGTAAAGACTTTATCAAATTATTTATGCACAGAACTAAGCCAAGGTTCCTTAGTCAATAATAAAGTTAGCATTTCCTTCTTTTGTGCTTGACTTTTCAATCATAATAATGTGGATATGAGGTTAGTGTGTATATGTTTGTGCACATGTTGGAGAGATGCCGTAATATCTCTAAGCTGTTGCTTTTCTCCAGTTTTTTCAGCTTACTATAACACTAACAGCCATTACTGGTAGACCATCAGAAATTTCAGTCTTCAAATGCAGTGTTGCAGGTTTGCTTTCAAATTGTTAATATACAGATGAATAAGTGCACATTCCAGTTTGCATATAATGCATGTTTGATTAACCTAATCTTCTGCAGAGATAACTGGAACGTCTCATTTATAGTCTATCATAATATAAGCACGTTCTCACTAAAATCTCTTGTGCTTCTATAAGTGTCTATGAAGTTTCTGTTATTCACTGTGAGATCCCTATTGGGCACGTGACTGTCAGACTCTGAAAATAAAAGCTATGATGGAAAAGCTATAAATACAGTGCCTCTAACTATCAACAAAATAAAGAACATATTGTGAGAGGTAAAATGACTATATTTATTATGCAATGCTCATTTGGTAATGTACCCTAAATGAGCAGAAGTCTACAAGATGTCCAGAACTATTCACAAATTAACTAGAAAGAAGGAAAAAAACCCACTAGCTGCTACAGTCTTTAAATGCCACACACAGAGCTAAGCTAAGGATGTCTCACTGAAGAAATTAGTCTTTTGCTGTGGAGGAACATGGTAACAGAAATGTCAGTTTACACTCTCTCTCATAACAAGGCAGTTTTTCCACTGTTAAACAAACTTGGAAGAAGATTTGATGTAGTGGGTTGAAACAGAAACTGGAAAAAAAATACAATTTTTGTATAGATGTGAGTGACTTGGCAAGCCAAAGCTGTGAAAAATCATTGTGTATTGCAAAACAAAATCAAACATCCTCCTCACAAAGCAATACCAAAGTGTTTTACTAATATTTACAACTCAGCCTGCACCATACAGAAAGATGCATCTATAGAACCATCAATACCTTCAAGGACAGGTCAAGCTTTTCTCATCAATTATGGAATTATCTGTAAACACAAGCCAATTCCAGAGTATGAACTTTGTGCTTCAGTGCACATGAAGAATCTGGGAGGGGAGCAAACTGATAGCTTACTGCTGTGCTTGTTCACCAACCATCCTCCCTGCTGGAACCACTCCTCTGCTCCCATTCTCCACCAGGCAAAATGTGCTGCCTTTCCTCGTCTCTCTGCAAGCCCTTCCCCTAACACCAACTCTACATGTTGGAACTTCTAAAAGCAATGCAAAGTTTGGTCAAGTTGTAACAACTGAACTACAGAGTTTCTTGGGATAAAACAATTAAAATAGCATCTGTTTACAAACAGGAAAAAACAACACAATATAAACCAAATGCATACGGGCATCTTTTGAGTTAACTAATTTTGTATTTTCAGGTAAAACTATGCAGGATTTATTTTACTTTGTGCAAAAAAAAAAAGGCTGTTTGGCAATTTGATTCCAAAAGTCTATTTTCTTTATGCCAATGTCATCTCTAAAACTGGGACAGGACACACCATAATTGCTGGAGCCAAGGAGGTGATTATATCACTCTGGAAACATTACGGAATGTGCAATCCAAGAGACTGAGAAGGAGAAATGCCAGCATCAAGCACCAGTCCCTACAGTTGAAAAAATGTCACTGTAGCACTGAACCTTTTTCTCCAGCTCTCTTCCCCTGACATCTGGATGTTTCATCGTATGAAGAGTTCCCAGTAGTTCCCAGTAGAATCAACCGTTTTGCCAAACAAAGACTTTTCAAGCAGTTCCTTTCAGTAAAACTCAACCTGCATGTCCAAAGCTCTGCTAAACTCGTGGTACACATGTCCATGTGGTTATGTGCCCTCCCCAACTGGCACCACTGCCAATGCACCATCCATCACCCTGTCTAGCCAACCATTCTGCAGTAGAATCATAGAATCATAGAATCCTAGGGGTTGGAAGGGACCTCGAAAGATCATCTAGTCCAACCCCCCCTGCCAGAGCAGGGTCACCTAGAGCACATCACATAGGAACGCATCCAGGTGGGTTTTGAATGTCTCCAGTGAAGGAGACTCCACAACCTCCCTGGGCAGCCTGTTCCAGTGCTCTGTCACTCTCACAGTAAAAAAGTTTTTTCTGATATTTACCTTGAACCTCCTATGCTCCAATTTGCACCCATTACTCCTTGTCCTGTCACTGGTCATCACTGAGAAGAGCCTAACTTCATCTCCCTGACACTCACCCCTTACATATTTGTAAACATTGATGAGGTCACCCCTCAGCCTCCTTTTTTTCCAAGCTAAAGAGACCCAGCTCCCTCAGCCTTTCCTCACAAGGGAGATGTTCCACTCCCTTAATCATCTTTGTGGCTCTGCGCTGGACTCTTTCAAGCAGTTCCCTGTCCTTCTTGAACTGAGGGGCCCAGAACTGGACACAATATTCCAGATGTGGCCTCACCAATGCAGAATAGAGGGGGAGGAGAACCTCTCTTGACCTACTAACCACACCCTTTCTAATGCACCCCAGGATGCCATTGGCCTTCTTGGCCACAAGGGCACATTGCTGGCTCATGGTCATCCTCCTGTCTACCAGGACCCTCAGGTCTCTTTCACCTACACTACTCTCCAGCAGGTCAGCCCCCAACCTGTACTGGGACATCGTGTTGTTCTTCCCCAAATGCAAAACTCTACACTTGCCCTTGTTGAATTTCATCATGTTTCTCCCCGCCCAACTCTCCAGCCTGTCTAAGTCTCTCTGAATGGCAGCACAGCCTTCTGGTGTGTCAGCCACTCCTCCCAGCTTAGTGTCATCAGCAAACTTGCTGAGGGTACATTCTATACCCTCATCCAGGTCGTTGATGAAGATGTTGAACAACATCGGTCCCAGTACCGACCCCTGAGGGACTCCACTAGTCACAGACCTCCAACCAGATTCTGCCCCATTGACTACAACTCTCTGACTCCTTCCCATCAACCAGTTCCTGATCCACCTCACTACCTGATCACCAAACCCATACCTGATCAACTTATCTACAAGGATGCTGTGGGAGACGGTGTCAAATGCCTTACTGAAATCTAGATAAACCACATCTACCGCTCTACCATCATCTATCCACCTAGTAATTTCCTCATAGAAGGCTATGAGGTTAGTCAAACATGATTTACCCTTGATAAAACCATGCTGACTGCTCTTGATGACCCCCATGTCCTTGATATGCCTAGAGATAGAGATAAGAACAAGTTGTTCCATCACCTTTCCAGGGATGGAGGTGAGGCTGACCGGTCTATAGTTACCCGGGTCCTCCTTCTTGCCCTTCTTGTAGACTGGTGTGACATTTGCTGTCCTCCAGTCCTCAGGCACCTCTCCTGTTACCCATGACTTACCGAAGATGATGGAGAGTGGCCTAGCAATGACCTCCGCCAGCTCCCTCAGCACCCTTGGATGCATTCCATCTGGACCCATCGATTTATGGATGTCCAGATTACTCAACTGATCCCTAACCCAATCCTCATCTACTATGTCAAACTCCTCATCTATCTTGACTACTTCTGGGGCTATATGAGTCTGGAGCTCATGGGGAAATCCTGCAGGAGTAAAGACAGAGGCAAGGAAGGCGTTCAGCACCTCTGCCTTCTTTTTATCCTCTGTCACCAGGGCTCCCCCCTCATTCAACAGTGAGCCAATATTGCTTCTGTATCTGTAGATTTTCCTTTTCCACTTAAGTTTGCCCAGCAGTTCCTTTTTTAACCATGCTGGTCTCCTAGCTCCCTTACTAGATTTCCTAACCATTGGGATGCTCTGATCCTGTGCTTGCAAGAAGTGGTCCTTGAATGTTGACCAGCTATCTTGAGCCCCTTTATCTTCTAGCACCCTGTCCCATGGGATTTCCCTTAACAGTTGATTGAGGAGGCCAAAGTTTGCCCTGTGGAAGTCCAGGGTTCTGGTCCTACTGGGTATTCTGTTCCTTCCACACAGGATCCTGAACTCCACCATCTCGTGATCACTGCAGCCAAGGCTGCCACTGACCACCACTGCTTCAACAAGGCCCTCCTTGTTGGTTAGTACAAGATCCAGCAGCGCTCCTCTTCTAGTCGGCTTGTCCACCATTTGCATTAAGAAGTTATCATCAATGCACTGGAGGAACCTCCTAGACTGTGAAAGGCTGGCTGTGTGAGTCTTCCAGCAGATATCGGGGTAGTTAAAATCTCCCATGAGGACTAGGGACTGCAGTTGTGAGGCTACTTTCAGCTGCCTGTAGAAAGCCTCATCAACTTCCTCGCCTTGATCAGGAGGTCTGTAGTAGACCCCCACGACTGTATCACCCACACCAGCCTGCCCCTTAATTCTTACCCACAGACTTTCAACTTGCCCCTCATCAGCCCCTGCACAAAACTCAATACATTCTAGTTGCTCTCTCACATAAAGAGCAACTCCACCACCTCGCTTCCCCACCCTATCTTTCCTAAAAAGCACATAACCATCCATGGCCACATTCCAGTCATGTGACCTGTCCCACCACGTCTCTGTTATTGCTACCAGATCATAACCCTTAGCCCACACACTGACCTCTAACTCTTCCTGCTTATTCCCCATGCTGCGTGCATTAGCATACAGGCATTTCAGGAAACAAACAGAGCCCACTGGTGGGACTAAATCCTCCTTAGACCACCTGCTTTCAGGCCCTGGTACGTTCCTCTTGTGCTTGTCCCTAACAGACCCAGTTTTCTCCCCTTCCCCCTTCACATCTAGTTTAAAGCTCTCTCAATGAGCCCTGCTAAGTCCTGCCCCAAAAGCCTCTTCCCCCTCTGGGACAGGTGCATCCCACCTGCCACCACCAGGCCAGGTGTCTCATACAGCATCCCATGATCAAAAAAACCAAAACCCTGTCTTTGACAACAATCTCTTAGCCATTCATTGACCTGTAAACTCTTCCTATATACCTCCCCACCCATTCTTGCAGGAGGGATGGAGGCAAACACTACTTGCGCTCCAGACCCCCTAACTAGCCATCCTAGGGCCCTGAAGTCACTCTTCATTGCCCTTATATTTCTTGTGATAATTTCATCACTGCCAACCTGAAAAATCAGCAGTGGATAGTAATCAGAGGAACCCACAAGATTAGGGAGTTTCCTTTTAACATCTCTAATCTGAGCCCCAGGGAGGCAACAGACCTCCCTGTGGGATGGGTCTGGTCGACAGATGGGCCCTTCTGTCCCCCTCAGAAGGGAGTCACCCACCACAATTACTCTCCTTTCCTTCTTGATTGAAGAAGTCCTAAGGACTCGGGGTGACTGACGAGTCCTAGGTGCTTCACTAGATAAGTCTACTCCTCCAACTTCATTTTCCTGTCCCTGAATTTCCAAGGCTTCATATCTGTCATTCAAGGGCAATTGGGAGGGTGGAAGGGGTTGGGAGGATTTTTTCTTGCCTTTCCGAGGTCGGACTTCCTTCCATTCCTTCATATCTCCTAAGTCCTCTCCATCTGTCTGGTGACAGGAGGGGAGGGGATCCGGCACTTTCTCAACCTCCTCGATCTGCCCCTGCGTCAGGGTATGACTCCACCAATCTATTTCACTCTCACAATCTCTAATGGCTCTCAGTCTTTCAACCTCCTCTGTCAGATTAACCACCTGCCTGAGGAGATCATTTACTTGCTCACACCGCACACATGCGGTGTCACTGGTTCCCTCTGGTACCAGTGCCAGGCTCAGGCATTCACTGCAGCCAGAGACCTGCACTGCTGCATGCCTCCTTCGGAGATCTGTCTGAGTCCCCACATTCTTTTTCACTATGGTGAAAAACTGACCCTGAAGAACTCAGGGTCAAACTCTGGCTCTCAAGGAGAAAGCTTAAGCAGACGTGGGGCCCCCCCAGGCAGCCGAGGGAGAGACACTGTTATCTTACTATGTAAGCTATCAGGAAGCCCTTTGTTTCTTTTGCAGGAATGAAGTAGGATCAGAGGATACAAAAACCTTTTTTTCACTGGATGAGTTATAGTGAGTGAATCATTCCACCCCCTTCTGTGCTTCCATTTACCTACCTGCAAAATTCCTACTTTTAAAGTGCTAAGATCTCTGGTCATTTACATAAAGAAAATAAAATTGTAAGAGCTAAAATTAGTATTTATTGGAGAAGTAGTAAGAGCAGTAGAAACATCACAAAAGCTACTTTTTAAGACCCTATCAAAAGTGGATTTTTAAAATTTTTACTGTGTTTTTTTTTTCTCATAGGAAACATGAAAGAAGAATACAAGGAAAGAAGGACCTGCTTATTTACTTGTTTAGGTACATTTACTTTTCAAGACCTTCTCATTATTAAAAATTAAGTGGAAAAAGACATTAGACCTGGTAGTTCCATAACATTTGGAAATAAATGAAGGGAATAACAGCAAAATACAGAAGAAAAAAAAAAAAGGGAAAAAACAAAAGCAGAGGAAACAAACTTCACTAAAAATTCATTATAGGACATCTTACGAAAAAAAAAAGTTAGAAAAGAAGGAAGAAATTCGTTTTTATTTTGGGTAAGCAGTTGGTTAGATTTTTTTTTAAATGTGGCTTTTATTTTCTATCCACTCTATGCTGTTCTTCTATAAGACACAGAAAATAGTTAGGAATTCTCCTCTCAAACAGAACAAGATGACTTTTTTTCCAGAACATTAAAAAAGTTCTACAAATTTTTAGGTTTTTTTAAGGTGAAAAAGAGTAATTATTGCAGCCGATGAAACATTACTGAGGTCTAAATAGAAAAACCTGACAGTATCCAAATACATGCTTGGCATACCCTACTAAAATGCCAGGACAGCACGTGTTGTCCCAAAATTACTTATTTCAATTAATAACTGACAACACATGTCTCCTCCTGGGAATCTGGTAGTTGTTTCTTAAGGAAGCCTCAACAGGACATACTTTCCTATACTCTTCTTTTTGGATCCCCTCCCGCCATGGCTTTTTGCCAACAGTGAAGAACCTGCCCATCCATGACAAAGACATGTTATTAAAAAGGACAGATAATTAAGCAGGCACGAGTACTATTTTTTGAAAATTTTGAGTGTTAAAAGTTAAGGCAATAAAGGCAGAAAGTCATTTGTATCTGACCTCTCTAACGTGTGAATTATGCAGCTTGAGTGAAATATCAATACAGTTTTTGCTAATAAACGTGTCAACATACAAGTGCCACTTAGAAACAGTAAGCACAAATTTGCAGAATATTCATGGGTTTGTGCAACTTCAGAGATTTCTACAGGGATGCTGAGACATGGAGCATTTGATTAAAACAAAACGAAATCCTCAAGGAATATTTCAAGTAGAGAAAAAAGAAGGGGAAATCTCTGCATCTATTTCAAATATTAAAATCCATACAATTCCCTCATGCCTGAGAAAGTGAAAGAAGCGATAATGGGAATATCTGTGTATTTTTAATCTTCATGACCTATGACATTACAAAGTAATGTTTGTGATTGTCTCTATGTTCCATCCTTTGTGGAAAGCTGGATTTAATTTATTTTCCAGGCAGCTGCAATAAAGACTATTGTGCAAGAGCTGACTCTGCAAAGCTACATTTCAGGAAATGGGGCCTTTTCTTTTGCTTCAATGAATACAATGTCTGAGGCTAATTTAACATGAAAAGAACTGGGAGGTAACCCTGAAACCAGACACTAGTCCTGAGCACAGACATAGTACAGCAATGTCAAAGAGGTTCAGAAAGCTGCCTTCAAAATCATTGTTCACCAGGATTATTATCATAAAACCCATAACAAGGTAGGGAAAATTCACAAACTTAAGAGCATCAGGCAAAGGTGGAATGGACTGAACATGTGTGTGAAGGGGGAAGAAACATACCAAAGGATTCTAATCCTGCAAACTCATCCTTTTTAGCACATAAAAATCTCTAGCAAACAAAATTCTATTTAACAACACTTTTCATGAAAGATTGAAGAAAAAGGATGTGTTCATGAGCAAATCTACATTCCAAGAGCTCCTAGCATTTAGATGTTCTTTACCAGTTAAAACAACTGCAGTGGATTTTTAGTTCATATTATCATTTTTTTATTATTGTATTTCAATAGTCTCTTCCAAAGAGCTCTGAAAGCAGCTGGAAAGTTACTGGAAAGTAACTTTTTGTTTATTTTGTCATTCTGGATTGTTAATTGCCAATGAATCTTTGAATTAAAATAGTATCTTATTTTGAAGCAAAAGCCCAAATACTATCATGATCTGTATCTGAAACAGAAAAACTGCAGAGGACAGAGAGTGCAACTCGTCTGCTTAATGATGAAAGAGTTACAATGTTTTGCTTTCAATTATAAGGAATTATACTGGTCTTCTATTTCTAGTACCAGCAATCAAGAAGAAAATAACTACTGGTTAGGAAATCAATCAATTTTAGGTGATTAAGCAAAATACTCTGAAAAGAGCTACTAGAACCTGAACAATGACTCTTTGCACTCAGCTAAAACCATGTAATGATACTGATAACCTAAATACAAATAAATAATTGTGAGAAAGTTGCAAATGTCATCTTACTGACACAGAGTGGAATGTATTTCTTGAGGTAGAAAAACTTGCTGGACAGGATTAAAAGCTGTGATGGTTATAAAAAATGTTATTTCTTAGTTACTCATTTCCAGCCTTTTACAAGAATGGAAATTCCAAGAAGAATAATACATTTCTTCACAGCTGTGAACACCCTGCTTGCCTAAAATGCAAATGTAATCACTATCTGTGAATCAAAGACCAATAATGGCACTGCTGAAAAATTTGAGTAAGGACTTCATGGAAACATAGACCTCAGGAGCCAGAAGTCAGATGCATTTGGAAGGGCTATCTGTGCATGCATGAAACAGTAAGCACATCGGGTTTAAATTGTTTGGTACCAAGGGGAATGTAAGTCAAAAGACATAAAATCCTTTTAATAGGTGATTGTAGCATTTGGACTGCCCCAAATGCTAAGACTTTATGGAGGCTGCTGCCAGCCCTAGTACTAGGGGTTCAAAGAATGCTTCCTAACATTTTTCCAACCCAAATCTCTGGTTCTTAAAGATTGGAAAACATATGTCAGCAATTAACTCACTAATCATAGTGTTTCCAAGCATAAAAACAGTGCTTGTGCCAGTATTGACTGAACCACTTTTTATGTTTTGTCAAATGTCCTGGACCCTACGTGGCATTCAACCTAAATGGTCATTTTGATCATACTGAAGCCTAGGCAATCATGAGTCCTTAATAGTTTGGAATTCAGAGTAGATGGCCCTGAGGTGACTATCACAGTACAAGAAGGACTTTAAAACAAAGACAAAACCAGACATTGGTTTGGCCAGCATTTCCAAGAAGATAAATGAAAAAATAAAATTCTGTAGACTAGACTGGAAAGGCCACAGCTTCAATGTCACTT
Organism: Hemiprocne comata; assembly: GCA_020745705.1. NCBI lineage: Eukaryota > Metazoa > Chordata > Aves > Apodiformes > Apodidae > Hemiprocne > Hemiprocne comata. The sequence continues at coordinate 15,520,311 of CM036616.1, read as the reverse complement.
AGCCAGCCAGTATAGCTTTCAGGCTTACTAAAAGAAGGGCATCTGAACAGTTTGCTTGAGAACTGACACAGAGTAAGTTGAACTTAAAAACAGTAATTAATGCAATTGTAGTGCCTACTCCTAATCATCAACAAGGTTAGAACCAGGGGGCTTATTAGCTTTGATCTGTGTTTTCTCTTACCATGCCTTGCAAAAATATTCTGACTTTTAAAAGATCCGTTATGCTGTGGATATTTCCACTTGAATGTTGTAATATTTTTTTTCCTCTATGTCTATTACTCTTTGATTCTTGTCAGATTCTCTCTCTATGTGGACATAAGTGAAAGATTGATATCAGAGGGATTTCCTGTGGTAACAGGAAACAGCTGTAAAAGCCTGTTAAACGGCTTTACTGTCCTTGGGTTCTAAATCACTGATTTCATTATCTTGTGAAGCTTATTGGTACATTTTTAACTGCTAGCAACTTGAGGCGGACAAAAATATCAAATCAGGACTTAATCATAATAAAAAGGGCAAGAAGGTAACAGATTCACCAGCTCTTTGGACACTGTCTTCCAAAGCTCGCAGAGTAGCTATGAAAATGGGCACTGAATAATGCGCAGGAATACTGAAACTTTGCTTTTTTGGGATACTAACATTGCAGGGTGATGCTGAGGAGGGAAATATTAAATTTCAAATTTTAATAGTCTGTTTGCTAAACCGCAAGAACTGAAAGCTATGAAAGATGATGTAAAAGTGGATCTACAGTACTGAATACTTTGTGGGCAAAATAGCCAAAATGCACACTATGCAAGACGTAAACCAAAAAGCAGCCAGAATTACTTTAAGCAGAATGTTTTTCCCTGTGTCACAGAAAAGGCACACATCTACTATCTCATCATCTGATTCATACAGAGGCTTATACGGTAGAGACAGAAAAGAAGTCAAGGAAACACCTTTTTTTCCATTGTGTAGAGAAACAAGTCACTATAGTTCTTGACACACACACACAATTACTCTCTTCAGGCCTGTTTTGTAGAAAGAAGACAATCAGGTCTGCTTTGACTTTTTCAGAATATCTGCAAAAAGAAACAGTGGGTATTAAAAGGTAAATAAATCCAAGAATATTTAGAAAAGAAAGGAACAAGAGCCAGAATATGAGTCAGGAAGAAAAAGCTATCCAAATCCAATTGTCTGATGCTGTAAATAAGCATCTGATTAATTTATGGTTTAGAATTTCTTCCATTTAAATTAGCAGAAGATTTGTTTCTAAGTAACCTAGATGCCAGAAATGGCCTGACCAGAGTCTATTTGAAACAGCAGCCTGTATTGCATGGATTGTTCAACATCCAGGTGGTCAAGTGATTGGCCAGAGATAACAAGAATAGTAGGAAATCAGATTATTATGAAATTATAGGATATTTCAACTTCAGAATTCAGTATTCTTTTACTTTTTTAAAGTAATATAAAATTGAAGGAGACAAGAAGAAAACCTGAAACTCACTTGGAAGCCTTAGCAACATCTCCCTAAATGTCAGTTTCAGCCTAGCTGCCTAACCATACACAGCTTTCAAGCTGTACTTTACAGAAGCATGCTCAAGTGGAGCAGTCCTTCGTAAATTTTTCATTGATTTGACATCACTGAACATACTTAGAAGAAAATGTGTTACAATGGAAATGAGTGGAAAAGGGGACTTGGCTCTCCAGCATCAGCAAGGGATCCCTTCAGGGCCTTGGTTCCATTTCCAGTCGGAAAGAATGCATGGTGTATTTTTTCCTTTTCCATTACTGACCTTCTTACTAGGGTAACTCTGTGTGTGTTTCTTTTCAGTAGCCAAAAAAAAATGCAAGAACAGCAACAAGGGACTAATATGGCCTCTACTACTGAAAAACATCTGATGGTGAGTATAACCAGAACATCTACCAGCAGATACACTGCTGTTACTGTTGCTCTTCTGCGACTTCACATTTTCATTTGTTACAAATTTTCATTTGTCACAAAGTTTCATTTGTCATATGTCAACATGTTCCATTTTAGCATTACTGAGTCTGTCAGAGCTAGCTTAAACAGTGGCCTTATGCTCTTACTGCAAGTGCCAGTCTGCTTTTAAATGTTCATCTCTACTTCATCATATTTCTGTAAACAAGATGGGGCTATACCTGCCGACAGATTTTTTGATGCGGTTTCAGAATCAACACACTTAAAACAGTGAAAAACTATACACAGGAATTGGACAAGATCTATCTAACATTTGTGGAATGGCTTTTCAGTCTATCAGATGTCCTTCCTTCCTATTTCCTTTTTCCTATTTATGTTGCAACCCCAGAAGATAAAGGTGTTATCATATCATCTGTATGCAAACCATGAAAAGTAAATATACACATGAATCAACAATAATAACTAAATACACAAAACAAAAATATTTTTCATTTTCTAAAAGGTTGCCAGCATCACTTGGCAAAACTTGAAAAAAACATTTGTTTATAGATCATGCAGGGAAGGTTTACAGCACAGATCTGCACAGATATCTGAACACAGAAGCCAGGTTCTCCAGCAATCCCTGGAGAGAGAGCTCAGAGGAAAGCTTGGAGCACCTGACTGTGTTAGGATGTCAATCCTGATTTTCCTCTATTGGCACGCCATTTCCTCTATTGACTATACATACATGGGTGATGGGATTGTCTTTAAAATGGTGAGATTTTAAAAACAAGTAACAGCTTTTTCTCATCTTCTAATTTTTTAAACTTTGAATTCAAATTTACAACCTTTTCTGTCATTAAATCTTTTACAAGTGAGAGCTGAGAATTTTACATAACTTAAGACCTCATTTTATATAAAAACTACAGGAACTATGCCAAGTGGAAAATAATAGAAAATGAAACGTATTTATGAACGAAAAAACCTTGAGAGCAACAAAAGTTAGGATGGCTATAACAAAATAGTGTTTACACATACAATTCCATTCAGACACACACTAGGATGACAGGAGATTATAACAGTAAGACTACAAACTTTTCAGACAAAGGGGGTCACTTATGAAGGTGTGATGCACTTCCTTTGGTCATATACACCATAAGGAGCACGGCGATATTAAGGCTTTATCATGCTGTGGCTTCTCACATTAAATATGAAGAAACATAAGTTGTGAAGGCTAAATAAAATTTTTAGCACATCAGACACATTTGGAAAATACAGATACAAAAGAAGAACCATACAAAATATACAATATGTAATATGTAGATATATACACATCCACAAAAGCACATTTGTCCAAGGCATCATGCATGAAAAGTACAAACAAACTAAAAGGATTAAGCTGTTTACAACAGAACTGGATTTGTGATACAGCAATAAGGATGTCAAACAGTGTAGGAGAGATCAGGAAGGACTAAAGCTGCAATAACACAATTATTGCTCACTTTTAGGAGCATAAATACCTATTTTATATCTTGAAGTTTTGGAGGCAAAAAACTGAAACCAATGGGTTTTTTTTCATGAAATGAAGTTAACATTACAAAAATAACTGGTTTGTTGCAGTCTCTCAAAGGCAAATTTTCATGGCATTCAAATGAAGCAGGTTATTTCACTCTCAGTTGGAAAGGAAGATTTAAATACAAGTAAGAAGGACAGCAATAGCACAAAAGAAAAAAGGGGGGAAGTAAACTAGCTACAGAGTTGGATCCCAGACAGTAAGGTGAATGTACAGGGGTATAACAAGAGGAAAACAGATGTTGGCTAGGTCAAGGAAAAATCATGTCAAATGACAGCACTGTTCAAAAGCTTCAAATCGCTAAATATGGAAATTTGTGAGACAATGAAGACAATTATGAGTATAAACCTGTAAGAAGGAAGATGATTTTATGTAACTGATCTTGTGCAGGAGACACCTCAGGGCAGCAGCAACCAAGAAGCTTTTGTAGCAACTGGCTGGTTTTTATATATATATACCTCTTGGAAGGAATTTTCTAAGAGTGCTTCCTGGAATCTGCCCTGATGTTTGTTTGGGTGGATGATGGCAGCAGCTATGAGATGTAGTATGACACCATGTAGAGTTAGTCATTGGGGTTTAGAAAGCAGCGTAGCCATGCCATAGTGGCGGAGACATAACTAGTCTCTGCAAGGCACCATCCCACCAATATCATAAGCAGGTGCTGTTATAGAACTAGCAAATGAAATGGAGAAGAAACAAATCTAAGTCATGAGTTCTTCTCTGTGCTTCTTGACTCCTCAAAAGAGAGGAAAAATATTTGTTTCTGCCCTTTAGCTTCTAAAGCTGTGCACTGTTCTGTCTTTTTATACATAACCAGTTTGCTAATTTCAGATGAAAAGGAAAAATATTTGAAAGACCATATAATATCAAACTATAGCTATGTCATGCACCTATTTAAGTCATACATGCACACATCTTGACAGTAGCACCAATGTCAACAAATAAAGCAGTGCAAAGTCTACTTACATGTTTTGTAACATGACTTAAGAAATGTGCTGTAGTGCATTTTAGGCTGAACTAACACTTGCCATAGCTGAAATCTGATGGGAATCACACTAACAAGGTTGAGTAATTTGTCCTGCCATTAGACACATTCTGCTTAGTGACTTCATGAATGTGAATTGACCACACTTTGAGTACAAGGTTCTTTCAGTATTATGTTAAGCCAAAGTAGTTGGTTTATTCTTGCTGCTGTGCTCCAGAACATTATATTCTGTATTGGACTTTGCTTGCTTTATATGAATACTCTCCTTATAAGATAAAATAACGCTACAACTGCTCAGTATTAAAGTATGTATTCCACATAAACTAAGTTAGTTGCATTAGAAAGAATTAATCTGGTTAAATGTGCCCACTGCAGGTGCCCATATACCAGGTAGATTCCATTTATATGTATTATTCATATTCAGTGGAGTTTTTGTTGATAAAACCAGTGAGATCTGGAGCACATCTCCTCTTGAGGTAGCCATCTAAATTACATTATGTAAGTCATACCCTGAAAACAAGTATTTCTTGGTTACTAGTTCAGATGTGTCACAGACATCTGTCTTTAGGGGAGCTGAATCCTCCTTGATATGACTCACACTGTAATTGTGCTTCTCAGGAAATTGTGTTGGAAGAAAGGTGCCCCTCTTCTTGGAAAAAAAAAAGCAAGCAACTAGTTCAGCTACGGAGTAATGGAAGGCAATAAAAGGGAGAGAACTTCTATGAAGGCATTGCAACATTGATCCAGATTTAGGCTACCTCCTATCCTCAGTTGAATCCAGCTGTAAACAGGCTTTTGATCATTGAGACTGACCTATTGAGTGAGCTCCCCATGAAGCTTACTGCCCTCTTGCTTATGTTATGCTATGGATAGATGCTGACATGCCTGGTCTCCACTGGCCTCTCAGTCCAGTTACATTTGAACCGAGCTTTATCCACAACCTGACAATCTACAGGTGTGCACAGGGTGTAGATGTGAGACAAATTGTGCTGTAAAGATAAGATTATACCTTCAGGAAAATTGAGGGTGGATTGTTTGTACACTAAAGAGAGTGGCAGAGAACTACGCTGTGTGATTTCATGCAGTGGGGAAAGGCTATTAGATATGTCTTTCTGGATGTAGCTTGAAAGATAATGTCTCTGACAAAATGCCCTTTCTTTGCTGGAGTAAAACTTTGCCTTTTGTTCTGTTTGGCATGGTTTTAAATAATTTTGTTTGTTTAAAATAAACATTATTTCAAGACAGCAGTTCTGACATTCAAGTTAAAGTAATTGGATTTATGTTGGAAAGTCTAATGCTTCTGCTATTAAAAAATGCAGAGATGACACAATGCCAAAAGATTTTACTGGCAAGAAAAAACAGTAAAAATTCTCTAACATCACTGACTGAACTTGAAATGACAATCAAAACAGCAAACAGCATATTAGGCATCATCTACAAATATACTGGGAAAAAAGCAGGCATAATTTTACTACTGTATAAAAACCTTGGTGTGTTTATGTTGTGAGTACTATGTGCAGTCTGGTCTATGTATTTCAAGGACACAGTGACATTTGAGGTAATACAAAAAACAGCAGCTAAAATGATCAAGGGATAGGGCAGCATCTTCTTATTAAAATCTAAAAAGGCTACAACTCTTCAGTTTCAACAGGAAAAGGCTGACGAGGTTATGACTGAGCTTGATGTATGAAGTGAATGCAGAATCTTTCCCAAATGCCACAATGACAGAACTAAGGGACTTTGTGAAACCAGTAGGACAACACTTCAAAGCACAATAAAGAAAGTGCTTTCCTACATAGTGAGAAGTGTTGTCAGAATGCTGTGGAGAAAGACAGTATCAGCAACTTAAAAAAAAAAAATAAATTAGAAAATTCTGTGAGCAACAGGTCCTTATATGGACTCTGAAGGGAACAGGAAAGGTGACATCCCTACTACAATATTCTGTAACATCCCTACTACAACAGTAGTAGATGCTGGGCAATATGATGTGAATGGACTGCAGAAACTCGACAGGCTTTCATATTCCCTGGTACGGCAGTTGAAGGCACAATACTAGGTTAGTTAGACCACTAGTCAGGTCCAGTAGGACATGTCCTACTGGCAACTAAACAAATGATGGATGCTTTCTGTTAACCTCGCTGTCTTTCCATAAGGGAAAGGAATGAGAGTAAGAGAGAAACTGATGGGTTGGAAACTAAACTACACAGGTTTAATGAAACAGTAGTGATGAAAAAGGAAATCATTAAATATACACAAAACCACTCTTGTATCATTCCCTCCCTCCCCCTTCCCCACAATGCTCACATCACCACCAGGGCTGCAGGGCAGCCCTGGGGAAGTCCCAGACTGGGCTCCTGGAGTCAGCAGCGTTTCTGGAGCAGAAGATGTTTTTCAGAACCCAGCAGTGGCCTTGGTTCTGCACACCATCCTCCAGAAGTAAGTATAAACATCAGGCATTATCAGTCCTAGAAGCAGACACTGACTGAGGAACATGTGGTTAACTTCAGCAAGTACAGCTACTTAGAAAAGACTTAACTGAAAAGTAAAATTACTAAAAGGAAAACTGGTTGTCACATGGCTCAAACCAAGACATTAAGTCAAGTGTTACTTCAAATATAGGTCTGATGCCAGTAACCTAGAAGTATATGAGTAATTTAATAACATTTGTTGTATATATTCACCATCTTTATACTGGCAATAGGTTTGCTAACACCAGGCAATGAACCAAGAAACTGAATTGTTTTGGGATGGCCACTGTCTAGGCAGAGTGATGTAGTCACAGCTTTCTCCTGCCAGACGTGTGTACCAAAAGATTGGGTAAAGACTGCTCACAGCAGAGATCTATTTTGTGGTACCCTTAAGCCAGGAAGCCAGTACAACTACTACAGGTCAACCCCTCTCATTCTTCTGTCCTAGCTTTTCTGTCCCTATTCACTGATGTCAGGCCACAAGCATTTTCTTGTCTTCATTCAATAAAATTTTTATTTAGTGTCCTTATTATGATGTACATATGTCATGAAAAGTACATCTAATAGATCAGTTTTGTTCTATTTTTCTATAAATACATTATAGGCTGAGAAAGTCATACCTGACAACATCCTTCAGTGATTTCCAATCTACCAAACTTCATGATATCTTAGACAAGCTATATCACCCAATTCTAGAGTTAAATAAGAACAGATTCATTGTTCTACAGAATACCACAGTCTGAATCATCAAAGGTCTCTGCTCCCAGGGGAACTGGGAAGGCTGTGATGTGCCCTTTGCAACTCACCCAACCCTAAGTTCCAAGAAACCAGAAAGCCTGCACTGGTATGTGTTACCAAAAAATAGACAGAGGAAGGCCAAACCACACAGTAAACTGGTAACTATCAACTCTAGACACACCACACAGAAAGGATTGTAGCAAAAAGCTGACAATATTCCTGAGGCTTATTAGCTCTTTGGGCCAGTTACCTGTATTATGAAATAATAAAGAGATTCTAAGATCTGATCAGTTGCACCTTTTCCAACCAGTAAGGTGTTGTCCAAAAAACGTGGCTGCTTGCTTTACTTGGCAACAGTTCCTTTCTTAAACTTCCAAAAATTTAGTTCAGTTTCTCCAAAACAGTGGTTTTTGTACATTCAAAGTTTTCCTTCATTACAAAAGAAAAAAACCAACATATATATGACATTTTTTATTGAACACTGCTGCTCTACTGTTCAGTGGGAAATAGTCAAGAAAGTGCAGTCATATTCTCATTTAAATTCATGTACTCCTTTCTCAGGCAAGGTTTTACCTTACAGTAAGTTTTCTCACTATTTTGTTATTTCTGCTCAGGAGTAAAAAGACAAATGTGTCATCTTCATGGGAAAGTCTATATTATCATTTATCCCTTCTAGACTATTCCCTAGAAATGTTCTGATTTACAACCACACTTCACAATAACATCCTGAATCAGCAGGAAAGAGTGTCAGAATTACACAGCATTAACGTAACAGGTAATAATCCTCAAGTAACTCATCTTACTTTGCATAAATACCAACCATCTGCTTTTACTTCAGTCACTATAAGGTCCAGAGAAATTTTCTGAGGTATGTCAGAAAGAAAAGGTATGCCTACAGACTCTACTTTCATCCTAAGCTGCAGCCAGCCCCAACCGAGACAACTTTCCAAGGAGAAGCATCAGCACAGCCTGGACTTACCTGCACCTCCTCAAAGCCAGCTAGTGCACCTCTGCACACTACCAGTGGGTGATATACCCTCTGGATGCTTTGTAGTATTGATACTAAAAAGAATATAATGATTTTACCACATACCCCAAAGTTATTGCATCTTTTGAAGAGATGATGCATGTGATTTCAGAGAACCAAGGGCAGAGGTTTCTCTGCCTTGTCTCTAAGTTTCTTTCATCCTCTCACTGGTCTCCACGTGTTGGGAGCCTGGTTTCTGTTCTTCATGGCAAATTTGTTCCCATGGGAAACTGCAGTGCAAAGACATCATGGGACCATTTCTCTCAAACTCTCGCAAGAGGGATATCCATACATCAGCACAAAGCTGTCACTAATTCCCTTGGCTCCAGGACCCACAACCCCGCATGGCTTTTCTTCCCACATTCCCTCATCTTTTCCTTCCCCCCAGTCATCCCTGCTCCTCCAACACAGCAGAATTGCTATGTTAAGGGGTAAAGACAGGAGAATTGCATGCTGTAGCTCTCCCTGCCTCCTGGCCTCAACACCCACCAGCACTCCTGACTTCATCACATTACTTGTGCCTCAGCATTTTGGTGCTGTTTAATGCTGTGGTGAGACTGTAGTGTTGCTGTTCTGATCCACAGAGCTGCAGGAAGTGCCACTGACCCACCTATAGGGACAAACGCAGAGACTCCTGACTCCAGAGTCATGCAGGTGATTTGGAAACGGGTCCTGCCCAGGCTCACCAGGAAGGCTGCTCACTCGGGCGCTGGAGGTAGGGTGGGCTGGCCTGAGCTGCCACCTCCCCGGAAGCAGCCGGGAGCTGCGCTGGCTACGGGACGGCAGGCAGCTTCCTCGCCGTCTCTCCTCCCTCTGCACTGCAGTTTCCCCCTGGGCTCCGGCTGGGGCAGGGCTTGCCTGGCTCCGCTCCACACTGCCAGAGAACAGCATGTACCTTGTCTAGTCCACCCCCAGTTATCTCCCCACGAGCCACTTCTGAGCTTGCTCCAAATGGCAGGGTAGCAGAGGACTGCAAATCCACAATTAACAGAACAGGTATTCTCACCCACCAGATCAATATTTTAACTAAAGGCATTGGCAAAAAAAGGGAGGCAGGCAAGTATTTTAGACAAAATAGTTGGTGGTCAAATCAGCCTGCACGTATTGGCTAAAAAAGTCCTAAACATAGGGGTTTCTTCTGTGAAATTATTTCTTTTTTTTTCCTGCAAGAATCAATGTAGGCAGTAAAAAAAGAAATAATTTAAAGGCAGAAGAATTTATCAGAAATACACTGATTTATTTGCACAGTTGTATGAAATAAATAAGGTATATAATTTTAGCTCACCACCCTGGAGACACCTCGAACAGTGAAACACTTTAGCAATATATAGTTCATCAACATTGTATTACTTTATTACATTTTAATAAAGATACAGAACCACCACTTGCTGCACTTATGTCAGCAAAACCCTTCCTTAGCAGTTTCTGAGAATAACTGGGACTACTCCAGTAATGTAGTTATTTACTTATCTTTTAATACATAATGGTTTTAATAAAGGATAACCGGAAAAAACTAAAACTGCTTTAATGGTAGTACTGACATGGCTTTAACTCAGAAACAAGACTATTTGAAGCATACATTTTTTATTAGGCCAATGTTCAATTAACTAGATATATTTTCTCAAAGATAAATGTAGTTACTAGTCTATTCCACAGTAACACACCAGCCATTTATTTCTAATAAAAGGCTGTATTTTACAATGAATTTTTTTACACCAGTTAAATACAGCCCTGAACAATTAGTCTACTATGTGTTTCTTAAAATGATGGTTTCTTTATAAGACACATAGAGGGAAAAAATGTGGGAGACATTAAAAGAGAAGAGTGAATTTATTTCACAAACCTAACAGAAACCTGCCCTGTTCATGCCTATTAAGCATTATAGAGCATAAAGTTCTCACAAGAAAAATACTTAATCAAAAGACAGAACCTGACTGATTGCAAAGTGAAAAAATCTGCAAGAAAATCATGTAACGCAGATGACTGTTACAGGCTGCTGTTTTCTCCCCTGAGTCTCTCTGAGAGGAGGGGAAACACATGAAGCATAGCACAGCACAGTCTCATGCATTCTACTGTGAAGTCCATCTCCTCCCAGGACGCTTATCTCTACCACTCTACTTATGCAGCAAAACTACACGTACGTATCCCAAAATAGCTCATGCAAACTATAGCTTCAATTTACTCTCCAGCCTCTAGAACTGCAGGCTTTATATTATAACTTTGTACCTGAAATAAATGTACTGAAGATTTTTAAAAGGTAGCTGTAAGTGCAAGGACTGAACCTGACTACTGACTGGGAGAAATATATGCAATGGGTTAAAAAACCATACGTAATAGGTACTCATTTAAAAAAGTGCTACACACAGTATTATATAAGAAAAAGCTAAACAAATTTGTTTCTCAGTATTAATTGTGAAACTCAGCAGCTTAACATTTTCAATAAAAGTGCAAAATTTATCAAGTCAAAATTACACCCTGAGACTTTCTTGGGACACGTCTGAATGTCAGATAGGAAGGGGAGCTTGTAAGAAACAAACCAAACACGTTACCACATTGCATCGGCAGTTCTTAAGGAGCTGGTAGATCGGGATCTAGGCTTCATAACAATGCTCATTTTGAAAAAATCCTTCCGTTTTTCTAGCAGTCAAACATCAGATGTCTTCACAAAAATCATTCTCAAAGTGCTCCATTTCCATGTATCTTTTTAAATCCTCTGCTTTTTAAAACCCTTGAAATTCGTCTCCTGTAATAATCCAGGCTGTAGAGGAAGAATTCTAACACACTGCCAACTCCTTCCTTTTTCACTCTGAATTTACTCTAGCAGTGTGCTGTTCGGAAATGACAGTGCTTTTCTCTTCTGTCTTGAATTGCCCTGGGAGGAACTAGTCTATTTTGAATCTATTCTCCCTGCAGGTCACATGGGAACAAAGGCAGCTGGAAACAGTCTCTATCTCTTTCTTGCAGTTTGATAACAACAGGTTTAAAGGTCAATCAGGATTTTTTTGTTGTTGTTGTTGTTTTTGGTTTGGGTTTTTTTTTTTGTGGTTTGGTTTTTGTTTGTTATTGGGTTTTTGTTGTTGTTGCTTTTTGTTTTAAAAAGGAACAAAATCTGGATGGACAATAAATGAGAGGAAAAGATCAATGTAAGTTACAATAACATTAGTGAGTTTGCAGGGAGTTTCCACTTAGAGACATGCTAGATAAATTAGTCTCTGTGGAGTAAAAAAAGGAACAAAGATTTTTCATTCTAAGTTAACTAAGAAACATAATTCTACCCTTTCTCTTTCTCCCAACCCTTGCCTAGATACTGTGAATAAGTACTGTTGTCTAACTTCACAAAAATAAAGTATTCCCTGTCCAAAAGACATTCAAAACACTGAGGGGAAGTTAAGTAAAGATAAAATTCCTTGTTGACTATTAAAGTCAAACACACATACAGACAGCTATTGTTATAAATCACTGAAGGACAAAATACCTCGGTTGAAGAACTCTAACACGATGTCCTCTCTCCTGTACTGCAAAAAAGAGATCTTTTCCTGTTACAATACAATTAATAGTTTATGCATTACAAAAAACTTGCATTTATAATTTCTAGCCAAACTTATAATAAAAGCTTTTCAGAGTGATGTCATTTTAAGAAATATTAGTGAAAGCATATTTGGCAATTTCAGTGTTAGAGCAGGAACAAAATGCAGAGAACTGGATAGTCAATATACGATTTAAAGTGTACATTTTTAATTTGCTCCGAACTGTGTTAGAATTGTTTTTAAACGGAAAGAGCAAAGTTATTGCTCAACAAGTGGTTACATGTGTAACAGTCATTCCTTTGTACAGTCTTTACAAGTGTTGCAGTATACTAGTTTTGATGGTAGTGCAGCTAGGTTAGTAATGAAAGCTAGCACTAAAAATTGTATTTACAAAATTTATATAGATTTGGCAAATGGAAGGAAAACATGATCAACAGGTGTACATTAAAATGTCAAAAAATTCATCAAATACTAATGTGTGTAAAGTGTGTAAAGCTCTCTAGGACCTTTGAACTTTATTTTACAACAGTACAATAAAATGCATCACCAACTACACTGTGTATCAACAGGAGAGATCCTAACTGCCCTGGAGGCTTGTGCCAGTCATCTGCATAGAAAGTGCTCCACAACAGCAGAAAGGATGTTGATAAGGTTTTTTGCTAAGCATTCCGCTCTTCATGGTTTCTGTCACCTATCTTTTAAATATCACCTAGTGGTCAATGCAGGACCTTCTCCAAGAGCCCTGTGGAATTGTGAAAGTGGAATTGCAAAAGTTAACCTCAAACCGTGGAAAAAGCATCTGTGGTAAATTTAGCTCAAAAGATCATACAGTCATGTGACCTCCAGCAACAGTTGTGTCTGTCACTGTGCAGGTCACACATCTATAGAAGTGGTAGTAAATCAAGCACCATTCTGTGAAATGTTCTAATTCCTTAAACAGATGGAACAGGTCATGAAGAAAAACAAAAACAATATGAAATAGAGGTGCTGAGCACTCATATAATAGCTGGCCATTTTAAAGCTTTTAGGTTTTCCTGATTCTTTATTTATTATTGATAAATATCAACATTATTCCCATATCAACATAGGAACCCAAAATGAAAGACAGTATTACTTTTGAGTAAGTGGTTTCACAATACCATACTGGAATGGAGCATTTAAAGACCACTTCTGCTGTGCCACAGAGATCTCTCAGGATGGTTTATTCTCACAAGTGTATCAGTCAGGATGCTGCCTCTTACTTGTAGTTAATAGAAATATAACTAGAAATATACTGTAGTATATTTAAACACTAAATATTGCTACACAATATGAATACACTGTAGCTACAGGCACTTAGATAATTAAGGTAGTGTTTTTCAATGGATATACAGAAAAAAAGGTCTGACAGAGATAAAGATTACCAACGCAGGTAAATACCATCACCTGTTGCTAATGTACTTTCTTTTTTGGTTTCCTTCATCAACTCCTTAGAAGTAAGATCCTGCCCTCCAAGTGCCTGCCAAACTCAGACCAGGTGCTAATGTGAAGTATATCTTCATTAGCAACAAAAAGACTACAGTATTGAAACCATATTCCAAATCAGAACCTGTCCTCAGGTAGCAAACTTCGAAGCACAGGCTTCCTATAAAAATGAATCCCCCTCAGTAGGAGGGAGAGCTTAGAGGCCTCTAGGGAATGTTAGTTTTATATGAAATGCAAAAATTGACTTGGGTGAAGCTAAAAAAACACAAAGGAGAGAAAATGAGGCATAAAAAAGAGCAACAATAAGCAATCAATAAACCCCTTAATTTTTCATTTGGATTGGTGTCTTGCAAGCTGCATGCAAAGCAAAACCCAACTGTCTGTGATTTCTCAGCTCCACTTAGAGGGAAAAGATTTTTGCAGGGAACCCAGGGATTCAATATTATGAGAAAGACAAACCTTTTCTAGGTGAGTTTCTACGGAAACTATTAGACCAACTATGGCAATTTGCAGTAGCTTCTAATTTGGACATAAAACACCTTGTGCTGCCATTAATATCAATGGCAGTTTTATCTAAGATTTAAATAAAGATAAGAACATACCAGTCCACTGTGCTATAGAAGATGACAGCACTTATTTTGGGCCCCAGGTTTGGTATGGGGTCAAGTCATATAAACTCTCATTTTCTCATACTTTGAGGAACTGAGAGAGAAATTAACCAAATGGCTATTCCACTCTGACAGCAATAGAAAATTGTGATATCAGTTAATTAGTTATTAAAACAGCCAGTAAGAAGCCATCAGCAAGAGAAGTAGATGAGATTTCTCAAAGACACAGGAAATCACAGTATCATATCAAACTTCATTATAAGAGTAAAGACTTACATAACAGATATGGAAATATATCTATGTTAATTGGAAGCACTTTTTTGCAGAAAAAATATTTTATGAATAAGAGCTACTGCATTTTATGTTATTAAATCCAAATATCAATATGCAAATTATGCACATATATATATAAAAAGTACTATAAAGACAATAAATTTAAGCATATTCATTATTGTGCACTGCATGTTTATAAAAATACATGCAATGGCTTTATATATGCATGTATAATATACATAGTACATAAATACAAGCATTTATTGGGACAAGCAACAGACATTTGCAGCGTCCAATTTGTCCAATAATTCTGTAACTTCAAAAACATTGTATTTGTTTTCCTTTTTTGGAACCCTTTTTAGGGTGGCAGGAATAAGGGCTCTTGAACTGAGCTGGTATGCCATCACAGTTAAGGCAAGTGTTGACTGCATGATTAAAGTAAGCAACAGAAGTTTTTAAATTAATGAAAATACTAAAAGATGGAGCCATTTATCACAGAATCATCAAATGGTTTGGGTTGCAAGAGACCTTAAAGATCCTCTAGTTCCAACCCCCCTCCATGGGCAGGGACACCTCCCACTAGACCATGTTGTTGGAAGTCCCATGCAACCTGGCCTTAAATACTTCTGGGGAGAAGAAAGAGGAGAGGGCCCACATATTCCCTAGTCTTTATTTTATCATTGACATACCTGTAGAAGCTTTTCTTTTACTTCTTTTTTTTTCTACTAGATACACTAATAATAAAAGCAGCAAGAACAGCAACAATATGTATCCGTCAACTGAGGTTTTGGCTGCATAGTTAAACTATCTAAGATACAGAAGTAATTGAATAACAACAATAAAATGTGTGCAGGATTCAACCCATTTTGGGGATGCTTGCATCTTAGTTACTCATCTTCAAATTAGTAACTAATTGGAATTAAACCAGTGTTACATTGCACAAAATTGAAAATTAAAATTAATTTGAAAAAGTCTGGCTTAGGGAACGAGATGCATGATTGACTGCTCTGTTCCATGCTTGGGATCATCTTTGTCTTTAGAGTATATAAAAGTTGCATGAACATTCTAACGTTTGGCTTCCTCACTTGCAAAACTGGGATAACACACATCATGCTGCTTGAAAAGCACTTGAATATCAAAGGGCTGAAAACATACAATAGGTGGCAGGTTATTATTGCAGTTGTTGTGTATAAGATGAATAAATAAATTAATAATGTGTGTTTTCAAGACAAAGTCAAAAGCCCCTGTAGTCTGATAAGACTCAACTTTAACTTTGTAAATTAAACCTGCAACAGCCGATACCACTTTTCGTGTTTGCTTGAGCGAAAAAATCAGGAATTTCTAGCAAATATGCATTGCTTTAGGACACATGGAGACACTGGCAATGTATCAAAAGAAATAGAATCCTGGAAGCTTGACATCAAGCCTTAACACATAAAGAATGACTGGGCTCCTAAGTATATTTTTTGGAATGCAATTGAAAGATATATAACAAACTGTTGCTTCTTGATGTGCAATCTTAGTTTCATCACAAATTCATTTCAAATGTATCTCTAAAAACCTGGATCTGGGATCATTCAGTCAGGACTACCCTTGTCATTGCCTAGTTACTATTGCATGTAGTCTTGTGCATATTTTATAGCTTTCCTTTCTTCATATATGCCTGCCAGTTTACATGTTTCTAAGAAAAACAATTTTCAGTATACAAAGAACATGCATTGAGATCGGAACTCAACCTTTCTAAGGACTAGGAGCACATACACCACAATAGGAAACATTTTCTGAGAAGCTAAGCAACAGTTTTGCCAAACTGTGAGTTGCATAGTTCATCCCAGTTCATCTACAGTACTAGTTGATCCTCTTATGTTCTGTACTGCAGAACAAGGCGGAAGGACAGAAAAGATTAACAAGATGTTCTTATATCACCTACATGGGTAGGCTGGAGAACTAGTGATGCAGATATAGATTCAGAAGAGATATCTTTCAATAACAAGCATTAAGCCAGAGAATAAGAAGGAAAGTTTTGACCCATCAGAAGGTTTTACCACAGCTAAACATCGCAAAAGATTTAAAAAAATACTATTTTGTAGAGTGTTGACAGAATGCCAGGGAATTAAAACTCTGCTATTCATTTCTAGGTAACAGCATATTCCCTTTTGACTGGAGTGACTTTATCAAAGAGGAGAAAGTTATACATAGCCGTGTAAGTAAAATAGCTGGAAACTGTAATAATTACAGCTTAGAATTCTCAAGAATGGAAACAGGAAACCTGAAGGGCACAGAAGAAATAGAACTTTTGTTATTAGTGTTTCCCCTCTATTATCCATTTACATTTAGCTGCCTTGATTAAGCTACCTGAGTTATGAATAAATATGGTTTGTTTGCTCAGTGATTACAGTATAAAGTTAATATGTTCTTCAAAAAGGCTTTACCCAGACTTAAGCATGCAAAACTCCTCATAGGTAGCATGGCAAAGAGGGTCTAATTTGAGGATACCTTGTTCTGCTGTGATGCTTTGTCTGAAGACACTCAGTGGTGGTACCCTTGAAAATTCCAGGGGCTGCTGCCTGAGCTGTACTGTGAGCAACAAATGAGGCGTGTCTTGGAGAGAGGCCTTACAGTGCCTCCCTCACATAGCAAAAGCCAGGTTCTTGATATATGCTGGGCTTAAAACATGTCCCTCTGTCTTTATTCTGGCCGCATTTTAGTTTGATCTGGTCAGTTATGCAATTAGAGATTAGCAAATGCAGTATTACAAATACAGACTGTTGCTGGTCCATGTGGACTGAGTTGCAGAAATAAAGCTTTATCTTAGCTAAATAGTTGCTTAAAAAGAGACCTTTGTGTATCATACTTAAGTCAGGACAGAGTTAAGCAGCATCTATATTTTACAAGTTAAATACATCCGTCTTTTCGGCTAAAAAAGATAAAGACTAACATTTTTTCTCTTGTGTTAATGAAGCAGTGGCTGCTAGGAAAAGCAAGTGAGAACTTTATTCCTTTTACAAAGATTTTGTAATTGAGGCTGGGCCTGGACAAAGTTTTGGTTAAGTGTCAGGCTTACTACTTTGAAAACAATGGTATTTTGTAGGATATCTCCTCTTTCATCATCATCTTGTTCAAAAGAATGGACAGTTCTGCTGAATATCTCTCAAATGCAAAATTGGAGGATTACGGAGAGATGTTTGAAAGAGACAAAGGAACACCACCATTCCAATAAGACTATGTATATATTTGAAGAATACAACACATACCACCATTTCAAGAAGACAAAGCTTATATATATATATAGAACGTGAAAATCTCCACATACACTTAAATGTTAAGTATGTTAGCTAATCTTATATATAAAAACACTTTTTTTTTTTTTGACTCTATCTTGTGCAGAACAAAAATTACCACTAACAGCAAAGTTGTATTCTCCAACCACGCATATTCTAAAACAAACATGTTTCAGTAACACTTTTGTCTTTTTGGATGTAGTGCAGCAATCAAGTATCAGAAAGTCTTCCTGAAAACAGATCTGAGGTGGGGTATTTACATCAGCTTAACAGCAAATTTTTCTACAAGAGAGCATAGTGAATTTCTCCATATTCTTCACTGGAAACTTGGCACCCACAGGTATTGGACCATGACCTGAATGAGTCAGACATGGATAAGACTCTTATTTGGTTGAATGACATCATCCATAATTCTAAGTCCTTCTGAAAAACGTAAGGAAGTAAAATTAAATCTAAATTATTAATTATGCTACCAAACCTTTATTGAAGATGAACTACAACTCTAGGGCATTAATGTTTAAAAAATCCACCTGAATTTCTACAAAGTTCTCTAATCTTGTTTATCTCCTGTTTGTTTTTGAGGTATCGAAAATGTGAAGGACTTAATCTAGCTGGTACACGGAGAAGAAAGAAAAAAACCCAAGCATTTTATATGAACACCCAGAAGCAGGACATTGGCTTGATTTTTAAACACAAAATTGTCAAACTCAAAACTCTAATTGAAAGAAAAAAGCTATGTGTTAAAAAATGTGGCAACTTACAGGACAGCATTCTGTGAGCACAAATGAAGGTTAAATTGAGAGTACATTACTTGCCATGAATTATTCACTAAGAGCTAAACAAGGGACACTAAGAAAGACATTTTCTCAGTAGCCTTGAACTGTCAGAAGGTTTGGTTGCTGATTTAGACTGGTCAGCTAGGCTGGAGCTATAGACTACTCTGATAAGCACTTGTTGGGGCAGTCAACTTCCATGCTTCAGACATCTATTTTAAGATAGAGAGGACAGCTCCTCACAGCTGTCCATCTGTCTTTCTGTAGACTATGGCTGCTGCCTGTTGTATGTTAGAAACTTAGATTTTGTGTGATTGAAGATATACTTGATAAATCCTATGGTACCAGCCTAAAAACTGTAAGTTTCTATTAAAAGTTGGGGGTTTTTTCCTCTTCACTCTCTTACTTGAAACAGTTGAACTGAAAGAAGATAGGATTACAAATGTTGTTTTTATAGAAATTTAAATTTCAAATTATGTTCATATTTGGCCTCACATCTTATATTTCACAGAATCACAGAATCACCAAGGCTGGAAAAGACCTTTAAGACCTTTGGATTGCATAAGAGATGAACAGTGTCAAAAAATCACCTCCCCAGTCCATAAACAATGTAGTAACTATCATGGTTCAAAAAAATTACACCTCTGACCTCTCACCCCTTTACAGAGGGGTGGAGAAGTAAAGCAATCAAAAGGAATATATATATATATATAAAATAATATATAATATATATTATATATTTTTATAATTATATTATATATATTATATATTATATATTATATATATTATATATTAAATATAGTATATATATATTATTTATATATATAATATATATATATATAAAATACATCAGCTATGCCTACCATTTAATACTTCTGTAAGATTGATTTCTCCTGAATACCCAGACATCAGAAAGGAGAGATAAAGTGTGTTTTCATGTTCACTGCTTCTTAATTTTTCCGCAGTTTAGGGCTAATTTATTAATTCTAGCTGAACTCTTAAATTAATTTTCATCCATTTTTATTTTTGCTTATTAGACATTGTACTAGGCATAAGAAAAACATGTTGCAGAATAAATCTCAAAGAAACTGAGAGATAAACTGACTGTTAAATACCATGTGCCAGAAACTTCATATTATTGTGGATGTAAAAATTCAATCAGTTGGAGGCAAGCATTTCAGTATGGCCAACACAGTGCCACAGTAAAAATAGACAATGTGCATCCTTCCTCTTTGCCCTTCTATCAACTAATTTGTGTGTTATCAAATTCATGAAAATATGTCATATTTATATGTAGGACAGCAATTCTGAAACTAGTGAATTTTACTGGATGCTTTGCTGTTTTCCTTTCATATACTTTCATGATAGCCTTCTCATACAGCAAATCAAAGTATCATCTTTTCTTGATGCTTTTCTTCAGAAGTTAATTGGCAAAGCTATCCTTTTTTTAACCATTGAATCGAATCCAGCTAACTTCCTCCTAGATGTTTGCTGTTAAATGCAGAAGAAAGACTCTTTAATTAAAAAAAGAAGAAAGACATAAAATCATTCTCTTTCTTATGTTTTTTAGTTTGTTTGTTTTTAATAAGCAGTGTTCATCAACCTGACAATACCACATTTCCTAAAAACAATGTAATCAATGTACAATTGCAATGCGAAGTCCTATCTGTTTGTTTCCCTTCTGTGATCAACACATCTGCAAATCCATTACTGATTAACTACTTCAGATGATTTTCAGTGGCAACAAAGAGCAGTTCAAATCGATTAAGGAGTCTGGACTTGATTCACTCCTTTTCTTACATAAGAGTACCTCTAAAAGAATACAGATAACCAGGTACCTCTCAACTTCATATCTTTTTAAAGTTTTACTTTCTCAAACACAACAAATTCTAAATATTAAATTGTTGCTTATTTGAAGAAATATGAAACTTTTCTCTCCACTCTTTTATAAATGAAACAACTCATTACAAGTTAATTTTCCTCTACATTAATTTTCCTTTAGAGGAACATGCTTTTTCAAATAAAAGACTTTGGCATGGTAGCTTTTTAGAAAGGTTGAAGCCAGAAACTACCCTTGACTCCAGAAATTCTTTTACACTCAGCATCCTCTGTTCTCCTATTTCAACTCTGCTGCCCACCTGAAATCATTTTTTTCTTCCCTCAGCTTTACACTGCATCTTCTTTGAAGCTAATTCCATAGTCCTTTGTTTTTGATATCTTTTTTATCCACCATCTTAAATAGTTTTAAAGACTGTGTTTATGTTGAGGAGCCATTATGTAGTCTTCTGTATGAAATTCTTACCTCATTTTACCTAGCCATGTTTCTCAAACTGTTTTCTGATATTCCCATACATGCAAAATTTTAAAACTGAGCTTAAATGAGTATTACCTTACAGGTTTTTCTATCACATGGATAGTGCTCTCACTTATTCATGCTATCCTAGAATGTTTTCAGCCTTGATCCTTCCTTTTGGCCAAGCCAGCCTGCCTATGGCTGAGTATCATTTCTTCCGCTTTATCAGATAATATTTCCAAAGAATTATTCTGTCCAGAGTCCCAAAACAGGATCAGACCTCTAGTACCTGTTCCTTGCTGAATTTGGCTGGTATCACCACTTCCTAGGCCACATCTTTCTCCCTTTCTATTTCAACAGTGTAATTCCATTTGTATGTCCCTATATATGGTGCCTTCTTGCATGAAATTAGTATTTTCTACATTAATTCCACTCTCTTTCTGCTAAGACATTTTCATTTCCACTGTGTCTATTGGTTTGTCACACAGTTGACTTTAGTCAGATAAAAAAGACTGCTTCAGTCCCCAGTTTTTTGCTTCTTTCTCAAGCTTTCTGTGCTTTTCATGCAGTCTCTGAGTGCAGGGGAAAAGGGCCCCATCAAATTTCATATCCCTTCAACCTTCTTTTTCAAATCACTCTTTCAAACACGCTTTTTCTAGAGTGGCCAGAGAATGGCCATGTCTGACAATGGCTGGAGAACAAGAACTGGGATTTCTATTTTGTATAAGCTTATGTAAACTCCTAGGCTTGCTGTGGCCATGGAAATTTTGCTACTTCAGTAGAATCAGAATCAGATTGGCTACATTTTATGTTGACTACCTCTTCTCCAAATAGAGTTGTTCAAGTACCCTTTTTGTTACTGCATCATATTTCTCACAAAAATCATGAGCTCCTTGGAAAAGTTTGTCTATGCCACACCTTGAATCTGTTTTGCACATGCTTGAAATTTGAAAATATTCAAGAAATTAAGAAATAGTTATGCAAGGGCTAAATTAAATTCTTTGAAGTCTGGGCTGAAGCTGGTCACAAACACAGTGTAAAATTGGAGTACAGGTACTAAATTGTGTTTGGTGTTTTGCTTTATATAAATGAAGTCATTGTGCCAATGGAGATTCATAGATGCTGTATTGGAAATGTATACTTAATGGTTTTATAGAAATACACACTAAAAGGAAATCTAAACTGCAGCAGATAGTATATGAAACAATTAAAAAAGCATTTAAAACAGAATGTGCTCATTACTGTTTGCTTGTGAAACCATCTGGGCTGTATTTCAATGTGTTTGCATGAAACCTAGGAAAACTAAAGTCAGCCTTTTGATTCTACAGTCAGCATTTTACATGGAACTTTGAAAGGTGGCTTGTTTGGTTTCTGTTACATGTCCAAGGGAAGGTTAAAAAACAAAACATACTGGGTTGCAAAAACCATTCTGAATTATTCTAATATCCACCTTAAACTATCTATGAAAATACTGCCAAAATACACTTCGCTAAGAATATGTGAAAGCTTTTATGAAAATAACTGATTCATTTACAGAAAATTTCAGAAAGATTTAGAGCTACAAATATTTCCAATAGTAAAGTTTTTTATTTGATATCCATACACAATTTCAACAATTCAGAAAACTATGTTATATTTGATATTACAAACATTGTTAAGAACTACTACTAACATTACATGTTGGCTGTAATAATATTCTTTTAAATGTTCCATGCTCATAGGCAGATATTTCATATCTATTATCTTACCTGGGCTAGCATTCAAAACACCCTGGCCTTTTTACAAAGCACAGCAAGAGGAACATATCTGTCTCTTGAATATGAAGTTACAAAATGGTGAAATTTATTTTGGTGTTTAAGCAACTTCTATATATGTAAATAAACTCAGTTCTGCAAAGTCAAGTCCAGCTGATCAACACCCAGATAAGCTGACATTTAAGAAGAGGAAAACTGGCTGAGATCTTTTTGCCCTTTTGTTTCTCTCCATCGTGTTCTGTTATTTTGGACAAGAACACAGATAAATGATTCACTTTTGCCTTTTACAACTGAAAAAAGGTCTTGGCATATAAAACATTTCTCAGTTAGGATGCCATTCTTGCAAAGATAAGGATGAGCTACTAGGACATTTTGCCTAAAACCTTGTCAAGGTAATACATACTGTGCTGATTGTAGTTGAAAAACTATGACTTCTTCAATTTTCATTTTAAATTTTATTTAACAGTGTTAATGAACATAATAATTTTATGAACATTTGAGGCTTAGTTATCCCAATCTTTCTTGCCCAAAGAAGTCCTATAAACAGTGCATTGGAACTTCTCCTACCATATGGTTTGCATTTGCACTGTTTTTCCTTGTAGCATAATAGTTTGCCCTCTCAAGCCATCTACTGATTACTTACTTTAGGACCCCTGGCCAGTTGGTTCAAAAAGTCATCACTCTGAGGAATCTTTCTCCAGAAATCTTTCTTTTGAAAAGGTTTACACAGACGGAGATAATAACTACCCCTAATTCTGCCAATATTCTTTCTCAGAAAGGCACCTAAGGAAAATAAAGACTCAAGAAACTTTTTGATCTTTAATAGAGTCTCAACTATCTAGAGAAAGAGAATAACCTAGAAACAGAAAAACATTTTTTTAACTCAAACAAGTAAGAAGCCACTTTAAAAGCCACTGCTGAATTTATGATTGTAGTCCTCAGCTTTGTAGTTCACAAACCATTCATGCCCTCTTGTTTGAGGATATGCATATTTGTTTAATACAGGCCACACAAACACAGTTCCAGTGAATGACACAGTAAGATCAGTGGCACAGATGTGTGCCAGGCTGCACACCCTTGGAGTCTCAGAGGTCCCAGGGAGGAGACTGAGCTCCCAGGAATGCACAGAGTACCTTCAGGTCTACTCATTTACAGCCTTGTTAGGGATGACCATTTATTTCCGAAATGTAGGCCAGCAGCTATTCGTACCAAAACAATGTCTGCTCTTAAATTCTAAAAAACAAGGATGTCAGAGAAGCATTGTTTCCTTTTTTGAAATAAAACAGGGCAAGATCTGAGACTATTCTTCTAGGATCTGAATCCGAGTAGATACCGACAATAAAATCTGTAGTACCAAAAAAACAGAACTTAACACATTAATTTTGTAAGTTCATGTTTAATACAAGACATTTCTAGAGAAGTCAGTCTTCCAAAAAGTGAGTTGACAGTACTACAAAAAGGGAACAGAGTTTGTGTACACAATCATTTAATCTAGATCTACAAAGCAGTAAACAAAAGACTAATATGAATCAGAACCAAATTTAATCTAATTTAATTTAATTCATTTAATCTAATTGTGTTCATTAATTAGACCTAGAGAAAAAAATGCAGTACCTGTAAAGAAGGGATGCTTGAAAGGGAACAAATAGCAGATCTATAGAGAGCAAAAAGAGGGAAACAGCATCTACAGGATAAAAGGCGGATGGTTGGGGAGGATGGGGAAAAGCTAATATTGAAAGAAGCAATGTGTCTGGTTTCTGTTAATTTTAGTGTCCAGTAAATGTCAACTTTTCATTCCCAGGCTTGCCTTTAGAAGATACTGATGTGTCTTTTTGTGTGTCACACTGAAGGGTGAGATACATACAACGAAGCTGCTCTAGTTTCTGACCTTTGTCCATCACTTTAAAAAGATTACTCTAGACGGTAGAACATGTGCATTTTCACTCCTATAGTTTCTATCACAACATGGGATAAAGATCATTACACTGATGAAGACCAGATGTACTATCTATGGATATTTACATTTCTGTTGTGAAAGATGTTAATTGTGGTGGCTTTGGAGATGCATTAACCTTTGTAATATATGGCAACATTAAAACTCTGTTTGTGAGCCTAGAAATTTTGCCTTTATAGCTTGGTCAAATTATTCTGGTTTTGTTTGGTTTTCTGAGAATGCCATTGAAAACAGATCTCCTTCAGCTCAGTTTACTAAAATAGAGAAGGAGTTAATGGAGCATTAGAGAAAAGAGTAAGAAAAAAATGCATTGGAGCTTTAGAAAAACATGAGTTATTTCCCTGAAACAAAGTTCTCTTCAACTCTTATCAGCAACTGAAATCTTAATGGAGAAAAGCCATTGAGCATCAGAATAGTTAAATCACTTTTCTAAACAACCTTAAGGCCTCTCCTACAATACAGTCATTCTTTCATCCTTTATTTACCCTGGTTTTAGTCTAGTTTTAGTGTGAACACAAAACTTATTTGATCTTTTAACCATTGCAATATGTAGTATTTAAAACAAAATTAAAAACTTGAGTCTTTCTCTCCTGCACGGATTTATCCACAGATATATGGAACTGATGGAGTGTAGACATCAATCTATGGTTTAAATCCAAATATGCATGAGAGCACCAAATTCAAAGTTCTCCTACTTCAGCTTTATTAACATAAGCCCTTTTGATAAGCTGGAGCAGCTACACTGGTGCAACAGAATATGTTGCTCTTCCCTTGGTAGGTATGACACTCAAAAAAGTAACCTGTTTACCCAAAAGTGGAAAATATGACATATATTACAAACAAACACTACTAGAAAAAAAAAAAAAAAAGAAGGCATTTTAAAATAAGACCTCACAGAATACTTGCTTTTCATCAGTTTAGACTTCAGGTCTCCAGTCTGCCCCTATTTATTTTCTTATCCATATCTGAAATTAGTCTGGGATCTCTTTCAGGCTCAGATGATGAGCCATTATTCCTGAAGGACTAAGCCTTGCTACACCAGCCTCTTAAGTACACAAAGCGATAATTAACTGCTCAATAAATTTAGTTTACATGACAGATTTTAGATACACACACTGATTTTTACTCTATTGAAACTGATTTATAAATTGAAGTTGAGGGTTGCTAATAACACTTTCCTGCCTCATTTTGCATTATAACTTCAGAAAACATCATCTCTATGTTATAGGAAAAAACAAAGGACAGAAAAAAACCCGAGTAAACTGAGTGCTTGCTTACATTGGTAGAGAAAAAAAGCACCAACTATAATACCTTATAAATCTTTTTTTTAAAGTCAGTCTGCAGGAAGAGTAAGGTAAGAAACTTCATTTAACAAATATGAACCTAAGTGGGTTTTTTTTTAAAATATAACGATGCACCAACAAAAAAAATAAAAAAAAAAAAAGAAGAATGAGCCAAAGCATTCCTGCTTAGTATGAAAAATAAAAGGTTTCTCCATAAATGTGCTATGTGCAAAGTGTTATTCTACTAATGGTAAATCAAACTGTAGTGCCATTACCTATTCTTACCAAAAAAAAAACCAGAAAGAAGGTAATTAAAGCAGGCAATTTGCTAGCCAGAAATAAATTCCAAACACATGGCAGAAATTCTGCCATTACTTCAGCTAAGTAGTAGGAATAGATAACAACTATAATGATACATATTTTAAAATATGAAATACAAAAATGTTTCTAAAGTACAGATGTAAAATTTACTGAAGGAAAAAAAAACACTCTTTCCTTAAGTATGTGAAGACATTATGCCTTTTTAACAGTATACTTATACTAGCCAGTAGATTTGGAAAAATGACACTGCTGCACCAGAGCTAGGGTTAGAGATGTAGGACTTCAAATGCAGATGCCTAAGAATGTTTTACATTGTTATCACAAACTGCTTCACATTGCTTTACATTATTAAAGTGGCTATTTTCAGGGAAGTGACTTCGTAAACCCCAAGAGCTGGCATGAACAAGCTCATGTCTTACCAAAACAAAGTGTACTTGAAAGCAGTTTTACCCTTATCCTTTTATAGTAACAGAGTCTATGACATCTAATGGTGAATTAAATGTTCCAGGATCAAAAAATAGATTGTACCTAAAAGATATTCCATCTAAACCATTCATATGAGAAAATATTTACAATAAATTGCTAATAACATCCATTTGTTTCTCTTTATCAAAGTTAGGAAGCCAGCAAACTTCAGCCCCATCAGACAGTTCTGCACTGTAATAAATACTTTTCTCTGACATTCTCTGATTGCTTTTCATCCTCCTTCATTTAAACTTCATTTAAACTTGTATTAGGTATTATAAACTATAATAAGAATGAAGACTTAATTCAAAATCAATGGTCCAAATTATGAAATATCTTCCTGGTCAAGGATCAACTGTTCCTTTGAAAGGGTGAAGAGAGTGTAAACTTAGCAAATCTCTCTCTCAGTGGAGAGAGCCCAACTCTTCCAGGATTGTCTGCTGCTTTCTCTATATCTTAAAACAGTCCCATTATGCAGCTGGGAAATCTACATCTTGAAAGAGTATCAAGGAAGAAGAGGCTGGTGAGTTCTGTATGCTTATAGCAGCCTGGATGAACCCCTACAATAACTAATACATAGCAACTTGCTACTTTGAACTCCAGAAGAAAGCATAGGGCATGGTGAGGAGCAGTCTGAGTCACGCTTCTACCCTCTGTGCTGTGAAAAGCAGAATTTTAGATAAATAAAGTTTTCAAGATCGACTCTTGAAGTCACATTATTCTGCCTTGCCAACTGCTGAAATGTTATTTTCAGTCTCAAAGACTAACGTATTTTCCTTGAAGCTCCTAAAGTCCAGCTACTAGATGAAAATCCCAAACTGCTTTTAAAGAAAGCTCCTGGATTTTCTGGTTTTGGGAAACCCTTTAAGATTTAACAATTTGAGGGGAAAAAAAAAGAAAAGAGAAAAAGAAAAGAGAAAAAGAAAAGAGAAAAAGAAAAGAGAAAAGAAGGGAAGGGGAAGGGGAAGGGGAAGGGGAAGGGGAAGGGGAAGGGGAAGGGGAAGGGGAAGGGGAAGGGGAAGGGGAAGAGGAAGGGGAAGGGGAAGGGGAAGGGAAGGGGAAGGGGAATTGACAGTACTGTAATATAACCAAGCAGAATATAATGTGCTCCAGGAGACAACTGTGATCAGTTTATTTCAATGGAGCAGAAAGGGAGTAAACCCTTCTTGATTTGGAGGTTACCATACATTACCTAAGCCATGGACCAAGGATCTCTCCACATGAGTATTTTGCCTACTCACATTCTGCTCTGGGGAGCAGGAAAAGTTAGCATTATGGACACCAGCTAGTCCCAGTCCACCAGCTGGAAGTATTCCTGGGCTGTTTTATTCACTGTGTAGATACAACCAAGGAAAAATCAGGGGCCTCACATGGCACTCACTGAAACCAGTCCAGCTAGCACTTTCTGATAGCATCAAGCTATCTCAAAAAGAGCTTTCACATAAAAATTTTACACAAACATACAGTTTTATCCACCATGTGGATAAGACAATCATATCATGGTATGATTACATGTTTAACAGACACTACCTGGATCACCACGTAAGTCTATTTAAATTTTATATGGATTCTCAGGCTAACATTTGGTATTTTGGGGAGTCTAGACTGAAAAGTATGTACAGCATAATTAAAATTCTGTATCTTTTTTATGATATCCTAGAAGGCATAGACAAGCTGCAAGAACTTTAGGTGCAAAACTCAAGCCCTTGGTGGATCACATTGGTATCTGTTTCCCTGCTTGTGAGCATGAAATTTTGTTGCTATTTTGGAAGAGATTTTTAATGAGATCACACTACACTTAGCTGTTGGCTCCAAGTATAAATTATAACACCATCTGTGCTACATCATTAATATTCTTATCTATAAACAGTAAGTATTATTTTGGCATTAAAATGTGCTCATACTTGCACTGTAAAAGCACTCTGGCTATAATTCCTTCTGTTTTCTATTATCGCAAGCAGAGTTTATCAGAAAACAGAGCTACATGTATTTTTATGCAGAATTTGGATAAGGTTAAAACTATGCTGTGTTCCAATATACAACATACTGTGTCATATGGGAGAGAGCTTAAACAGAGACTGTGCCCAAGAGAAAACATGCAACAAATACAGTTTGTGACTTGCACACTCAGCAAGACTCCATGATTCTTTCATCAAGGGAACCATCTGGATGCTGGAATTAATGTTAAGAAATTACAATAATTTATTTTTTTCTTTCTATTTGAAATACAAAAATATCTGCAAAAATGAGTATTTTATTTCAGAAGGGTGACATGATTAACCACACTTCTTAGTATAATGTAAACTTCTTCCTGATTCTCAGGTGCCAATGACATTTCTGTTAAGGAACCCATCACTTCTAGATATCTCACAGCAAATTCATGGGAGTATTTTTCTTATACACTGCCTAGAAGAAACTTAATTTTCCCCCCCTGCCACCAGTAAAAGCATAACTCAGCAGGTTTTACTGCTAATGTTTTATAGGTATGCTCCTGTCTTCAAATTATCAATTTTCTGATTGTTCAGTCCCTGGTTCAATGGAGTGCAAATGATGTTGAAACATTTGGTGTGGCTTCCAAAGCATGATACAAACCAGATGAAATTTGGTGCTTGAGAGCTGACTTCTCTGCTTTTCCCATTTAATGTTTGCTTGATCATATTCCTTTCAGTTTTCTTTTTATGAGTAAGAGGAGCAAAAAGCGAGGAAAAATTACGTAATCGGAAGGTTACTTACAAGCTAAAACATGTTTCACACACTTAGGAAAAAAAATAAATGTAAGAAAATATCCACACCTATTAGTGTCATATGAATTAAGGTAAGTGCTACTCAGTGCTTCTGCCTTACATGAGAGCTGAGCAGCAGATCCTGCTCCATCTGCAATATTTTAATTGGCAATCATGAGTTCCATGTATTGCCACATTTCAGTTTATCAGATGGAAAAGACAACATTGAATACAACAGAAGACACTAGACTGTTTCTAATTTGGAAAAAAAACAAACAACAAACACCAAAACAACAAAAAAACAACAAACTAGCAAAGAAAAAAATCACAAAGCAAAACAAGGAACCCTGATGTCCTGTTCCACAGGCATGCATTCCCCATTGGAAAGGACAGAACTTCAGTCAGTTAGTCATCTCTCCTGTGCTCTGTTCACATAAAATGGTCATAAAAGAAACAGAGAATTCACCACTTAAGAACCTGGCAACCTTGAAGCATGAACTCCCTGTGTTTTCTCTCCAGGTGAAAGGCTTCTCCCAGCAGATCTGAAGTGGGCCAAATATAATTCCTGACAAACCAAGTGGATGGCAAGTCACTGAAGACTGCCAACCTGTCCAAGTTCTTTAGTTTGGTGATAATAGCAAGAGCTGCAGGTGTATAGTAGTGTTTGGAAAGAGCTTGGGGAAGAAAAAGGTGCTTCCAAGATGAAGTGTCATGAGGACACTGGAATATGTGGTACGACTCCCTACTCAGCAACTGCAGATTGATTAAGTTGTATTCACAGCACAACTCATAGGGTATATTAAAGTATTACAGATGTAGCTTGAGCTAGAGTTGATTTTATTTTTATTTATTTGTATTTATTTTTGCTTCACCTGGATCTGTTGGTACCAAAAAAAAAAAGACCTCCCATTCTCCATCTGAAGGCAGGTATATCCCATATAAGTAGTTTTGCTTTCTTCCATTTTAGGTTTCTTCACTAGCTAAATAATTTCAGCTAGTGTTAACAGGAATTTATCTCATCCTGCTTGGGAGAGACAGTAAGATATTCTTAGGCTACGCTGTTGTTTGTTCTGCTGTGTCATTTTGCTTTTACAACTTCAACAGAAATTTGTATCAAAGCCTGTGAAAACTAAGCCACTATAGAGCTGAGTATTGACTGAAAAAGTTGCTAAGGTAAAATAAATAAAAGCAAGCCGAGTTCATGTGGACAAAAACTGAAGTATTGTGTATCCAGCTCCTTCTTGGCAAACTTCTGCTAGTTTTCTCACTTTAATGTTAGATACATATACACACTCATACATACGAGTGTGTCCGTGCACATCGTATATATAATACACATGCATATAATGATCAGCTGTATGAGTATGGTGATAGGAAGCATCTGTCTCCTCCTACTGCTGAAACCCCCAGTTTCTTCAGTTGCCCACATTCTGGCAGCTTGCCTGAAGGACTTTCTAACCTCCTAGCAAGTCATGAAGCCTGAAGATTATAAAACTTATAACACATTTGTAAAAATATGTATCAGGTTTTATATTTCATTATTTTAAAAAAAATATAAATGTTCTTTGCATAGAAAATTATGTAACACTACTCATCACAAGGGACTTTTTTTTCTTTTAGAAATGCAAAATTTCCAGTGAGATTGAAATTCTACCTCCTGCAATGATCCCTATTGCCTTTACTCAATACTGTGTCCTTGTAAACTTCTCTCAGAGGAAAGACAACGGGCAGGCATGAAACATGAGAAAAAGTACATAGTAATGGAAGTGAGACAGGGTTAAAAACACGGACTATCTAGTCTGGCCAGCACAGACACTACCAACTATTTAATGGAATAGGAGGTTTTTGCTCGTGACTCAAAATTAGTCATTCAGCAAATCTGTCAAACTACATCAGAAATGGGATACAGGATAATAATGGAAATCTTACAAGGGAAATATTATTAAAATTATATTTCAATGATAATAGGAATGTTATAATTCATCTAGACCATGTGTCCTCATCAGAAGCTCTGAGTTTACTTCTAGTCACTGCATTAGAAGAAACACTGCAATAGGAAAAGGAGTTAAGAGATCTACAACATGAATTATATGGACACAAAACTTTTCCATATAAAAAGAGGCACTGAAAATACAGATTAGTTGGAAAGCTGATGAGTAAGACTGGCATTCAAATACATAAAACAACTGCCAATCCTTTAGCAACAACAGCTCACAACACTACTTAAAACATTCCAAGGCAAAACACAACAGAATTAAGAGAATCCTGCACATCACAGAGAGTTCACCTACAGAAGTGAGTGTCTAAAGACACTGCTGAAGCCAAAAATTCAGCAACTCTTTCATTAAAATATGATGGGAAAAAATAAAATAGTCATACTTGTTACAGTAAGCAGCACAGGAAGGAATGTTCTGGAGTAGTCATACATAGTGAACTACTGAAGGTACTGAAGAGATTCTCCTTCAATGAATATAATGCTGTAACCACCAACTTTTTACTGTTGTCTCTCCAACTGCTGGCTGCAGTTACAGACCAGGAACTTGATTCATTGGCATGGACCACCCCTAGAATGAAATATAACAACAACCCAACAGCTAAGGACACCAGACTGGTGTGTTTCTCTGAACCCTTCAACACGAACTGGAGTCTCTTCCCCCTCCCCCGCCCCCCTTCATTTCCTTTTTTGCTTTTCTGCCTAATGAAGTAAAGCACACTAAAGCACCAAATTACCTTTCAGCATTTTGCATAAGTTTTCAATTAACACTCACATATGGCTTTCATAGAGACAATGAAAGACAAAATGACCTATAGATATTAGTGGTCTCTGGGGCTCAGAAAAAAAATGTATTTACTAGTTCCAATATGAATTTCCAGTTATTTCTATTTCCTCTGCAATAAAAAAAAATACCTATTCAGATCCACAATGGACATACTCAACAGTGGCATGAAAAAAACATTGGTGGGTTACCCATGTACCACTTCTTGCTTAATGCAGTATCTAGACATTAATTACAACATTTTGACATAGTACACACTGAACTAGCATCAGCTTGTTGCTGATTTGATATAAGATTGAATGATCTATTTATAGTGCTCCTAGAATTTGTTTTACATCAGGGAATTGCAAGTCAGATAGTCCTGATATTAATATAAATATCCACGGACATCTATAATTTTTAAATCAACTTTGTATTTCTTACTTTTTTCTGCATCACAAGGGATGCTAATATCTGCTCACAGCCTAATTGGGAAGGCCAACTTTGTGTGGGGATTGTTTCAGCCACAAACAATGAAGTCCAGCCGTTTATTAATTGTAAACTGTAGCAACATTAGTCATCACAATTTAGTTCACTGTGTATAAAAGAACCTTTCCTGACAGTTTTTCATACAGGTTCTCATTTAGGCTGTTAGAACTCAAGCATAAAGTAGAAAAAACTTACTGGCAAAATAGCTATAGATATACTTCAGATTTCCATTTTTTTCATAGTAACTAAATAACTTCCAACACAGTAGCAAGAAAAAACAAAATCCCACTGAATAAGCACTTGGGTAATGCTTGGGAAGCAGCAGTAAGTAACACTGGCAGATGCAACCTGTTCCATTGTGGTAGACTCACTCAATCCACCTGTGTGAGGATCAACTACATCTAAGAAGTTTAAGCAAAAGCTGCCACTTTTGATCATGCTACTTGTCTTATGTTGTTTTGTTGTTGTTTTTCCTGCAGTTGGAGACCTATGGATGAAGATTTTACTCCCTGAGGTTTCAGGAAATGGTATGGAGGCTCTTTATAATTAGTCATTACCAAGGTACTTCTGTCAAGGATGTAAGTCTGCTGCATCACCAAGAGTCAAATATGATTCACTTGCACCTGCTTTCCTACTGCTACTTAACTTGACTACTTATGTGCCTTGCTATTTTGCCACTTTTCCCAAATTAACAGAATCAAATGTCTGAATTGGGTATTATGAAATTTCGGCATACAGATTTTTCTTAAATAAGTCTGAGACTCAAAAAATCATTTGAGCAGTGACATGGCACACCCTGAATTACAGAACTGCCAAGCTGAATATGAAATCAACTGTGTGACATCAGTTTCAGCAGAGAAGTCCACGCTTACTCATCTGAATATTTTATTTTCCAGACAATGCTGAATGACTAGTCAAAAAGAACACAACTAGTTCCAGTGTGCTGAGACTCTAATCCGTAATAAATAAAATAATGAACTTTAATCTGGTTTCTATTTCCATTTCATTACAAGGCTTATAATAACAAAGAAGTTGGAATTTCATAATCTGCTCACTACGAAAGCTTTGACATCACTAAGAAATCCCTTTAAAGAAGGGATTCCTGAAAATTACTGTTTGAGAGACAGATACTGCTTTCCAGCTCAGCTCCCAAGAGTTTAGTGGCTTGGAGTACAATTATCTGGCAGGAGAAATCTGCCTCCTCATGTACAACTGCCACAAGCAGCTGGCTGCTGAAATGGTGTTGGCAGTAGCTTCAGCCACATGACCATTCCCCTAGTCCAAGGAAATTTGCCAGATGGCAGCCAAGGAAGAAAAACAGAAAGAAAGCAGAGGAAGGAACAAAAGCAGCTCACATAAAACAACAAAGAACCCTTTTTCTTTTTCCATATGAAGCTTTAAGTTTAATGATTACTATCTCAGGAAGTGTACCTTTGTTGCTAACCAAATGAAGATGTAGTTCTAATACTGTAATAATGTTACAGATGTATTAATTCTTAGATTATTCAATTTAACACATACTAGTGCCAGTGTCACTTCTCCATAACACCCATTTTACTTTGGAGCTTACAGTGTCTACAAAATTGCATCCACAAACATGTTTTCCTAAGCAGATTTTAATTCTCTGTTATTCACAAATCCTTCGTTGTGGAAAAAAGACTTAATGACCAGATGGACAATAATGGCAGATCCTGCTGCCTCTGGAAAATCTTTTAAGTGGCCCTGAAGACCAGTCTTTAAGAGGGTAGGAGGTGTGAGTGTTTAACACCTAGCAGGATTGAGTGTCATGTAACATGCTTTTATTCATATATCTCAGCTGTGTGCAGGAAATTTTGATAGGTGCTTTAGCTCTTCATCGATGTGTGACAGGATTGAGATGTGATGAAGAAGGCTTCCGTCTCCATCTGTTCTTCAGAGGTCTCGGGAGGCTTTCCAGCATAACTGTGCTACTATTAAAACTCAGTATTTACAGTAACATCTAGTGGTATTTCCGTGATCAAAGCTAAATGCAGTAGGGAACACAACTCTTGTCTGCATTTCAGGAAATTCAGTATGCTTCAGTTTAGAGAGACTGAAGGAGAAGGAGAGAGAGAAAGAGAGAAAGAAAGAGAGAGAGAAAGAGAGAGAGAAAGAGAGAAAGAGAGAGAGAAAGAGAGAGAGAGAGAGAAAGAAAGAAAGAAAGAAAGAAAGAAAAAGAAAGAAAGAAAGAAAGAAAGAAAGAAAGAAAGAAAGAAAGAAAGAAAGAAAGAAAGAAAGAAAGAAAGAAAGAAAGAAAGAAAGAAAGAAAGAAAGAAAGAAAGAAAGAAAGAAAGAAAGAAGGAAAAAAAACAACAAAAAACTGGGGGAAAAAAGTGAGCTTGTCTCATATGTTCTGTTTGTATTGTCTAGAAGAATGTTCATCTGCCAGAGAACAATATGGGCACACCTGCCTACAAAACTAAACAAGCCTCCTCCATCTCCAGCCTGCAAAAATAAACTGAAATTGTGAAATGTTTTGCTGGTCTCCTGAATTTCCTTATCTGTGAAGCACCCACTCCTGACCTTGGCTCTACTTCTAATGCTGTGAATAACTGAACTTCTGGTGTCTAGTGAATCATAAGCAAATCTCTACCAGTTTGCTTTCCTGCTTTTGTTCAGTACAATTTGCTGAGGCTTTAAGCTATGGTTTATTTGATGGGAAGGGCAGAGGAGGAGGAGCTCCAAGTGACTGCATTGCATTTCAGCTCTTTCTAGAAAAATTGCATTGTCTCAAGGCATGTTTTTTTCCTACTCTAGGAAAACTTGTATTAGCTCTTCCACTACCTTGTGAAAGATGCAAACCCCAGCACTTGCTGCTGAGCAAAGAAACTCAAATCACTATTTGGCTATAAGGTTGCACCAATGTACCATAGACTCTCCCAGAAATGAAATATGTAAATTTGAACATAATGGTTCATATAATCAGTAGATTGTATCTCACATACGAAACACTATCTTCTTGCCCAAAATGTAGCAAAAGAAATGTTAATAAATGGCCAACTTTACAATTTTAATTAAGATTATGAAGCAAAAGAGCATGGTTTGCTAAACAATGTTGATCAGGGAAAGCCTCTACAGTACTATCAGGTATTCAGTTTTAGAAACCAAAGCCTTTTGATATGAGATAGTTGAGTGATGTGAGCAGAACTGGCAGTTGACATAAACAAGGTTATTAAATTACATCGGGACCGGGTACTGTAAAATTTTGTAGTAGATATCTAAATATAACCTACAGTGTGAATGGAGCCATGGCAGTGACATGGCAATATGTATACTAAGGATTTTTAATCTTCCTCTCTGTCAAAACTTATAGTTAAATTTAAATAGTAATAAAAAAAAGGCTCATGTTCAATAACACAACTATGACTCAGTTTTCTAAAATTATCTTCAACCTCACACTAATTCTTCAAAGCTGCTGAAAAACAAATATATATAACACTTTCTCTACAGTAAAACAAAAGTAATTCACACCTCTGGACTTTAAATAAGAGTTCCTTGCTTTTTATTTTTATTAACAAGTTTTAAGACTATTTTCATTTTGTAAGATTGAAAAATTAAACAATGTGCTATATTTACGTAAGTTAATAATCCAAAGATTCACTTCCTATATTAGCATGCTACTTGAAATATTTTTCTTTTTGCTTCTGAAATATTGATAAAGTTTGTAAAAGAAACATGAGTAGCTTTCTTTAACCAAAAAATATTCCCTGATAAGAAGACTGCCTTAAGAGAATGAAAAACTGAGTTATATGATCCAGTTTTGAACTTCTAGAAACTACTGCAGTTACCATCTTTTTATTCTCTATTCAAATCCCTTTATTTGTTTGTTGGTTTTTTTGATTGGTTGGGGTTTTTTATTTTGTGCTTGTTTGTTTGGTTTTGTTTTTGTCATAAAAAGCCTCCCTCTGTAAGCACAAACAAGTTTTTGCAAAAGAAAATACTGAGAGAAATTGGACTGTACCTAGCAATTTTTTTCTCCTAAAGAAAGCATTCTGCTTCTTGGGCATTTGATTTTGTACACATGTGCAAATAAATGTGACTGTTGCATCAATTAATATTAAAAAGTTATCGTTAAGATGATATACATTAAGTTCTATAATACTTTAAATACAGATGGGAGGATTTTTTCTTAAGAATTTTATACTTGAACATTTACATTGCATCAATTATGGAAAAAAAGCAAGGAAGCTGGAAAAAAGTACTAGTTCAATTGCAAAAAGCAGCACAATATATAATGAAAAGCATACTTCGCTATTGTTGTTTTTATATAACAGATAAGGAAAAAATAGAATCGTTATGTTTTACTCATCCATTATACTTACTTTTAAAATGTAGCCCCTTGACTATAAATATTAATTAATATATGGAATGCTGTATCAGTATGTCACATTTGTAACTAAATATGTTTACTTATAGTAAGTACTGATTACATTTAGAATTAGTATATTTAAAAGAACACGGACATTAATGTTCATCTACCTTTTCCCTCACTTGGAGCCTGAAAAAGATTTAAAATTATTATTTGCTTGAAAAGTGCCATTTCATAAACCTCTACTGTCAGTTATTAATAACATTCTCCAATCACATTGAAACACTACTTTCCTGATATACATGTTCAGCAAAGCCTTTATGAGTTCAAGAGAGTCACAATTAATCCAAGATATTTCAAAAAATGTATATTGCATAAATCCATAGCAGAATAAAAGAGAGCTACAGTTGCAACTATTATAACTGTCAATTACACCATAAGCTATTAGAAGAGATACCTGTAGGACTTCAAAAAGCGAAATCTCATCTTATTTCTTGCAGCTGGACGAGGGAAATAGCCTCCAAAAGGATCCCACATAAAGGCCATTGGCAAAGTTAATTCTAAAATTGTCTAAAAAATATATATCCCTGAGGGGAAGCAGGACACTCGTGCTGGAGGTGCCCCACACTGATCATGAAGCACTTGTAACTGTGTAAGGGAACGTCCTTTTCCTATGGTATGCTGTGGCAGTAATGTGGCTGGCTGAGAGCACAGGCTAGAAGGGATAACTGGGATTTCCTGCTGCATGAGACTTGCCCTTTGCATTAACATTTCCTATATTCAGGGCTCTTATCTCATTATTCAAGTGAAAACTCTTACGGTAAACCCTTGGATAGCTATAGCAGCCACTGAAGAGCACAGAATGGTAGAACCATGGCAGACCAGAAACAGTCAATGCTCTGATTATTCACTGCTGCCCAGACAAAGGCCTTCAAACTCTTAACAGTCTGTTGATACGATTTTTAATATGGATTATATTTGAACAATCTGTTTTGTCTGGCATCAGACAGCTAGAGAGTGTGCACAAAAAGAAACCCTATAGCCCCCCCAAAAAAGAATTCCAAATCAAAACAGACTCCATCCCACAGTGTCCCCCCCAGCACCCTAAGGAGCTAGTAACTAGGGAGTGAAACTTCTATCTAAAACATGCCTGCAAACCCCTCAATTGCTTCTTTGTTTCATTCCTAACTCTCTTCAGCTGAGTCTTCCTTCCTCACAGTTTCTAAAGAGAATCAATTTATAAAATTAAGTAGCTTTTCTGAAAGGGCTTAATCATCCACAAGAGATCAGCCACTCTAAGAAGAGTCTCAGACTGGTAGATAATTTTCAGGCCTCTTGGCACCTTCTCTCAAAGACAGAATTCACTGCACCAAATTAGAGCAGTGACTTTGAGAAATGAACTCAGTTCCCTGCCACCTGAGGTCATTCCGATTAAGTGATTTTTTGTTGTTTGTTTTGCTGCTTTAGGGTCTGGTTTGGTTTGTTTTTTTGAGTTCTTTCATTTGGTAGTCTGTGGTCCTGTGCGCATGCGCCTGGTACCTCTGTCCTCTCCTCACGAGTGCTGGGGGGGGGCACCTCACCAGGACTGGTCAGTGAATGTCGCTGGAATAAAGGCCATTATAGGCCGTCTCTCACAGTTGGTTTTGGGTTTTTTAATTATTATTTTTAATTCAAGCCCAAACTCTTGGATACAATTGTTTCAGCCTAGCACAACTAGTGCTGAAGTCAAACAACAGCCTCCAATTCAATTCTGACACCTCAGGTCAGGTAAGGAAAGCCAACAGTATTTCATCTACCAACTTCGAGTGTGATTGTGATCTTTGAAACAAAGCTAACGCATATATTTTTATTTATAAGAAAGGTGATGGAGGAGAAATTTGAGTATTCATCTGAAGCTACATTTAAAAAATGACAATTTAGGATTACTCAGGGCTGTACTGGAAAGGTCAGAGAATTAGAAAAATATAATCCCAGGGATAAATCATGTCTATCCATTAATTACCTAATGAAATGTACTATTTTCATTGTCAAGGGTACTATGAGAAACTACACTCTTCAGAAAAAAAACAAACCACCAACTATAAATTGGTACATTTAGCTCTTTGGAGGGACCATTTCTCTTCTACTACACTGAAAAATGCACTACAGGGCCAACTGACAATAAATCTCTTAACATAATGAAATACGTTTTGAATATATGGGATTAATAGGTGAAATCCCTGTTTCCAGGCCAGAAGTCACTCTATTTTTGAGCAGTTTAATGAATATACTATATAATGAAATTATAATACTAAAGCATCTAATTTCCACAGGATCAGAATTGTGATAATTCCAACAATGGTTAAAAAGGCTTTGTAATCTTCACAATCATGGTATCCTTAAAATTTGAGTGATTTAATATATCACTTTAAAAACACCTGAGTGGTAATACTGGATGTGAGTCCTTCCAAAATCAGTATTTCTCTTCTAGTAAATAAACCAGGGTAGGCTGCATTTTTTTAATTACATCCTAAATAACTCAATATTGCCAGGTATGTTTCCTTTACACTTACTGTTTCTTAGAAGAATTTTGTATAGCACATTAAGACAGCAGCAACTTTTTTTTTTTTTTTTAATAAAGAAAACTGGACCAAATATGCTTATTATGAGCTCTCTCTCCTCCTCCTTAGTGCCCTTTCACACTAAACCTGCTAACGCAGCCAACCACAATAAGGTCAAAGGAATAAGCTTCTTACAAGATTACTAAAGACTAAATTTATACCTTAATATCAAAAACACTTATTGTCACTATACAGTAGCATGTAGTAGATCACTGTATCAAAACAAATCACAGTGTTTATGAAAATTTAAGGAAAGGAAGGAGCAAATAACTCTGCGATGCCCCTTGACTTCTACTGCTTTTCCTGTCTTCTTTCCTTTCAGACAAAAAGAAAACAATTTCTAGAAGCACTCGTATAATAAAATAATTTGACATTAAGTTGTTATTTCTGAGGAGTGTTTTGTGGAAAAAGCAGCTCAATAGAATGAGTAAACAAATATCTAGTTTTGTATAAAAGAGGTAAAATCAATCCTTGCACTCAGTTATAATCCAGACCTCTTATAGAAATGCATACCTTAAACACTTATGGTGCAATACCTTTGACATCCTATGTGGTTTTGTGATTGCAACTTTTACTTTAAATTTTTGACAGTCTGGGCTATCAGCTTCACACCCCTAGCTGATTAGTGGCACCATTATAGTATGTTGTTATTAACAGCTTCAGGTTTACATTATTAACAGCTTCCAAGATCTACAATGGGTGAATTATTATGGAAACATTTCTCTTACTGTTCTCCCAGATATGTAAACTACTGCTATTTTTTTAGAAGAGGTTCATTTAAACCAATAGCAAAATAATATTTTTTGTAATTAAAAATTGAAAAATTACATTAATAATGAACACACAAACCCATATAAAATTAAGACTTTTTTTTTTTTGTTAGTTGAACTCATGTAAATGTAAAAGGTCTTGGTAGTAAGCAGGTCTGGTGATAAGCATAAATATCTTTACAGACTCAGTTCACTTTCCCAGCTGTGTTCTGGTGCATTTTAGCACTCAAAGGGCCAAGTTTCATTCCTAAATTCCTCTCAATGTATCCAAAGCTCAAACAATTACAGCCT
This sequence comes from Hemiprocne comata, assembly GCA_020745705.1. Lineage (NCBI taxonomy): Eukaryota > Metazoa > Chordata > Aves > Apodiformes > Apodidae > Hemiprocne > Hemiprocne comata. The sequence goes on along the minus strand of CM036616.1, from coordinate 15,479,671 downwards.
TAAGTGGACAGCAGCCAGGAGGCTCTCCAGTGGTGGCAATGGTGTTTCGCAGAGATCTCCACTTTACCCAGCTCTACACTTTGCATCATATGATGGGAGCACACTACATCAATGAGACGTGTGACAGACCATGCTGCTCAACAGAGCATGTGACAGAACTATCGCTAGGGCCTGGACACTATGACTCCTAACATAGTTTCTCTAAGTAGCGTCCCCCATGCCTCGATCTTGTTGATCAAGTGCTCCCTGTGACAAACCCCCAGGCCAGCTCCATCAGCCATATCTGAGGGGTCCAAGAGGGTGTGGGGAGGGACACTGCACTGGCAACACCGGGACTGCAACCCAGCCAGCTGCCCCTCGAGCACCATGGCAGAGTGGACAGGAACACTGTTTCCTGTTTCAACAGATAAAGTAGCAGTAGATGTAGAGGTTGTAGGTTGTGTAAAGCAATGGGGGTCTCCTGCATGCTCCTTTCATGGCTCCTGCATAGCACAGCTGTGCTCCTTCTTGGGACCTTTCCCACTCTGCCCTGTCTGGTGGTTGATTCTGTGCAGTGCTGTACTTTGAGAAAAAGGATGTTACACTTACTATTCCAACAACAGCAACATATAACCTTTGGGTTTGTTTTTTTAATGCTTATTTATCAACAACTGGAAACTCTGAAATAGTTAAAACTACGGTCTTTACAGTGGACAGAACAGTTTACACTCGTACACAGTATTTTAGAGATGCTTCTCCCAGAGTTGCTCCTTCTGTTTTCAAACACTGCTTGATGGTTTATTTGGACATATCCAAACAAAATGCCACTGAATATTATGTAGCTAAATCAAATATTTACTCACTATTCCAAAGAGGCAGCTTGCACAATCTGAATTCTAAACAGTTCAGTTATATTTATGCATGTTTTATTACAGACAAGATATTTTTCCAGCTTTTTCCCCCCCCTCTCTTGTCATTATCAATACAAGAATGAATGACAACTGACAAAGCAAGAATTTGGAGTAAACTATTGGAATATAGGATAATCTTGCATTTTAATTTTCCCAGGTAGCATGATAGTGTCTGGGGTTTCATATAGAGCTACCTCAACAAAAGTTTGTTGTTGTAGCTGAAAGGCTAAGAATATATAAGACCTAGAATTAAAGAAAATTATTTTCCACATTTCACTTAGCTGTTAGGTAACTTGAAGTTTATTTTTGTAAACTTTCTTCTAACTTGCATTTTTTATTTTTTTTCTGTTGAGAATGCTATGCTTCCATAACACAGTTATTTTCTCCTGAAAAAATTATCCTTATTTTGAAGTATACTTTTTCTACCTGATAAAAGAACCACCCAGCAAAAAACACCCCACCTAATTCCAACCCTGAGTAATAAACTGGAAGTCTGAACTTTCAACCCCTCAAAAGGCAAACACATTTTCTACAGTCTTTGAACTTTTCCATCACTCTGATCTATTTTAACAGGCCAGAAAGTCTAAACACATTATTTATTATACCAGCTTGGTCTTATTAATGTGTTCATTGAAAAAAAAAAGGATCACAAATTATTTCACTGGTGGCTAAGTCTCAAGAAAAATGCATGTTCTGACTATAGTTTGTTAAGCTTAAATAAGATTCTGCCGAGGACTATTGTCTCTTTCCACTGCAAATTCATGATGACTAATATCACTTATCATCCTTTGTCGGCTTTAATGCTTAATTCTGCAGCTCTTGTTTCTGTAAAAAAGTCTGTCTGCCTTACAGATGGCTATATGGGATTATTTCTGTAAGACCTTTCCACTTGAAAAACAGTTTTTGAAGTGTTCTGTAGTACTGAGCCTATTCCTGAGGTTGAAGCATTCACAAAAACGTTATCCTGTAAGAATTTTTTTTGGATTAATAGTTATCATAGCCTGCAGCCCTTCTTTCAAAACAACAGCTCTAGATTGTTTTACACACCTATTCTACTATAGTCGCAAACTTAATTATCTCCCAGATTATTAAAAAACATTACATTTTGCAGAAATCATACACAGTTAACTATTATCTAAAAGGAAGACAAGCACACATTCACTCACACATTGATTCTGTAAATAGGAAATACAAGAATTCTGAAAACATGACAAAATATCTGGGTATTGCTCTTTCAGTAACTTTACAGTAATGTAATTTATTGCTAGTGCAACTTCTACAGATTATAATATAACCTGATTTGAGATGCATGTATGAAGGGTTTTGTCTCATCAGCCATGAACTATTTGTGGCCTATCATACATCTGTTCTGTGGAAATTGTTGTTAAATAGTGGTGACTAATTAAAGTGAGAGAAAGTTTGATGCTCTGATCGTTGCTACTAAAACCATGCAATGAAGCATCAAACTGTGACTCAGAAAGAGAAACAAATGTCTGTGCTGGAAGCAAATCACATGGAGAGCTAAAAGTATGTAAGATAATAGAAGAGTGAAATTCTTTCCTTGAGGCTAAAGTACTAATACCAGAGAGCAAGAACAGCAATGTGAAAAATGTCGCCCAACTCTCTCAGCCTGTTTTCCTAGAGGAGATATATCAGAGGGGAGGTGTGGAGAATAGTCAGGGGAAAAGAAAAAGGGGCCTCCTTTGGCTGATAGGGAACACATAGGAGCAGCAGCAGCACTGTGAATGTTGATACAGGGTAGAACACTGCTTATCGTATCCTTGGTGTGTGATTGGTTACATCCTGGGAACCCAAGGACTCTGTGTGTTAACGAGCAAGTGTGAGGTTGTTTACATCTCTCTGTGTTCCAGTTGTTTGCTCTCTGTTCCCACAGTAAAGCATATAGAGGTGATTTTCCCAAAATAAAGTCAGTCCATCTCCTCTTACCCTGGAGTTTGTGTCTCCGTCCACCGCCACAGGGAGGAATATCAGAGTGAAAGCCGAGATGAGTTCTAAGCTCAGAAAAAGAGTTGGTTTAATCATGAAGGAAAGAAGACAGGCTGAGAAAGTTTGGGTTGGTTAGCCTGAAGAGAAGGCTCTGAGGAGACCTTAGAGCAGCCTTCCTATACCTGAAGGGGGCCTAGAGGAAAGCTGGAAACCACATTTTACAGGGACATGCAGTTACAAGATGAGGGATAACCATTCAAACTGAGAGAGCAGATTTAGATTAGATGTTAGGAAGAAATTCTTCATTATGAGGGTGGCTGAGACACTGGCACAGGCTGCCCAGGGAGGTTGTGGATGCCCCCTCCCAGGAAATGTTCATGGCCAGGTTGGATGTGTCTTGGAGCAACCTAGTCTAGTGGGAGGTGTCCCAGCCCTTGGCAGTGGGATTGGAACTAGGTGATTTTAAGGTCCCTTCCAACTCAAATAATTCCATGATTCTATGAAAAGAAGGTGCTAGACTAAGCAGGAATGTTGAGGCTATTGAAATATGTGCAGTCAAGTTTTCTATGGATTTTGCATAAAGAGATTTTAATGAGCAGATTTTCCTCTGAATTCACTGGCAACTCATGCAACCTGTGAAGGGCAGATGTTATCCATGGTACAGAATTATATGTTAATCTTTGGCCATTACACAAGCACCGCACATTGATCTGCAGTTTAAAGAGTTATGAACTACAAAATTCTGTAAAAGCCACAATCAAAGGTAATGTTTTTAAAAAGGTAGCCAGATTAAATAATATGTAGTAGATAATTTTCCAATAAATTGCACTATCTGTGTTTAGATAAAATTAAAAAATCTGAAAAAAAAAGAGATACTATCCTAATATATGTTGTGGTTATTATTTTTTAAATCATTGCTTAAATCAAAGCTCTTCTATCTCTTCTATTTACCTATTCTTTCAAAAGATGCCGATCAACTTCAAGGACAAATGGCATCTCAAGAATTACTTAGGAACCTAATTTTAGTACAAATGAAATTGAAGACCTTGTGTAAACGATTACCAGGCATCTTCAACTCATGTTTGGAGCTGGCTCATTGAAAGGGGATTTCACAAATAAGCAAACTTTATTTCAGAAAATTACCTAGAAAAGCTTTCAATTATTCCTAGGGACACTAAACAGTGTCCTAAACACTAAACAAAAAAGACCCGTCAGAGAACCACGAATTAGAGTCAGTCCTTGCCCTGAACACCTCCAATCCTAAATTTATAGTGGGATTTCAAGGACTATTTGGCAGGAACCCATTCTACTTCTAGCTGATTGCAACAGAAGTGGCATCAGAGTCACTTAGATCAGAGCTAATTTCAGAAGTCCTGCCTTAGGACAAGGGCAAAATGGGAGTGCTTTGGACAGTACTGAAATGTAAAAGAAACAAGCTAAGTTTATAATCTACATTGTAATTTACAGAATTTACTGTTAACACATGTAAGAAATTCTGCTTGCAACATGTTTAATATTAAGTGATCATTTGTAAAGACAGATATAAAGATTTTGCCTCTTTGAAAAATATACCCTGTGAAAATGAGCAAAGTGGAATGGTAGTCAAATGGCAGAAAAAAAAAACTAGAAAAACCCATGGGAGTTGCCTGCAAGAAAAGAGTGGAGATCAACTCTCTTGTCTAAAATATGTAAATATCGATTTAAAATGCAAGCTTCCCAGGAGTGCTAAGATTTTCCTGAATAAATTGACTGAACCAACACACTATGCATTTTGTATTCAAAAATAATCTCATTTGTTAAATACTTATTAAATATAACCTTAAATATCTATTTTGTTTTGTTTCGGTTTTTTTGGTTTTGTTTTTGCCACCAGGTTATTAAAAAGCAAATTATCCATCCAGAAGTAAAAATTATGTACCCATTTTATAAAAGTGGAAGCTGAAGTAGGGAACTTCGCTGATTTAACCTAAAGCAAAAAGGAAATCAGTACCTGAACTGGGACTAAAATCTTGCTTAACAGATGACTCCAATGTAATAAAATCTGATATAACATAAACTCCATCTTTAGACAATCAATTATACTGCTGGTAGAAAGAAAATATTATATTATGCTTTTATTATTTTATCAATCTATTCATCCCAAATAAATTTATCCTTATTTCTTTGAACTCTGATTGCAATTCATTCCTTTTGCTTTAGTGACTTCTTTATTTTGCACAAACAAAAAAATCTCACATTCTTAACAAAAGATTAGCAATATAAGATTATACCAGTTTTATTTAGATTTTATATAGAAAGTACTATCATAAAGCTCCTAACATAAATAATGAGGATTAAATTATGGAAGTGGATAAAATAAAGTGGGAATGCTTGGATTTGCAAGTTACACTAAAAGCTGAACAGCTCTGAAAAAAAAAAGCTTAAAATTAATATTAGACCATTTACTGTTGCAGGTAACTGAGGAAAATTCACTACAATCACAGACTCACAGAATGGTAGGGGTTGGAAGGGACCTCTGGAGTTCATCTAGTCCAACCCTCTTGCTAGAGCAGGATCCCCTAGACCAGATTACCCAGGAACATGTCCAGGCAGGTTTTTAATGTCTCACAGAATCACAGAATCACAGAATCACAGAATCACAGAATCCTAGGGGTTGGAAGGGACCTCGAAAGATCATCTAGTCCAACCCCCCCTGCCAGAGCAGGGTCACCTAGAGCACATCACATAGGAACGCATCCAGGTGGGTTTTGAATGTCTCCAGCAAAGGAGACTCCACAACCTCTCTGGGCAGCCTGTTCCAGTTCTCTGTCACTCTCACAGTAAAAATGTTTTTTCTGATGTTTATGTGGAACCTCCTATGCTCCAATTTACACCCATTACCCCTTGTCCTATCACTGGTCATCACTGAGAAGAGCCTAACTCCATCTCCCTGACACTCACCCCTTACATATTTGTAAACATTGATGAGGTCACCCCTCAGCCTCCTTTTTTCCAAGCTAAAGAGACCCAGCTCCCTCAGCCTTTCCTCATAAGGGAGATGTTCCACTCCCTTAATCATCTTTGTGGCTCTGCGCTGGACTCTTTCAAGCAGTTCCCTGTCCTTCTTAAACTGAGGGGCCCAGAACTGGACACAATACTCCAGATGCGGCCTCACCAAGGCAGAATAGAGGGGGAGGAGAACCTCTCTTGACCTACTAACCACACCCTTTCTAATGCACCCCAGGATGCCATTGGCCTTCTTGGCCACAAGGGCACATTGCTGGCTCATGGTCATCCTCCTGTCTACCAGGACCCCCAGGTCTCTTTCACCTACACTACTCTCCAGCAGGTCAGCCCCCAACCTGTACTGGCACATCGTGTTGTTCTTCCCCAAATGCAAAACTCTACACTTCCCCTTGTTGAATTTCATCAGGTTTCTCCCCGCCCAACTCTCCAGCCTGTCTAAGTCTCTCTGAATGGCAGCACAGCCTTCTGATGTGTCAGCCACTCCTCCCAGCTTAGTGTCATCAGCAAACTTGCTGAGGGTACATTCTGTACCCTCATCCAGGTCGTTGATGAAGATGTTGAACAACATCGGTCCCAGTACTGACCCCTGAGGGACTCCACTAGTCACACACTTCCAACCAGATTCTGCCCCATTGACTACAACTCTCTGACTCCTTCCCATCAACCAGTTCCTGATCCACCTCACTACCTGATCACCAAACCCATACCTGATCAACTTATCTACAAGGATGCTGTGGGAGATGGTGTCAAATGCCTTACTGAAATCAAGATAAACCACATCTACCGCTCTACCATCATCTATCCATCTAGTAATTTCCTCATAGAAGGCTATGAGGTTAGTCAAACATGATTTACCCTTGATAAAACCATGCTGACTGCTCTTGATGACCCCCATGTCCTTGATATGCCTAGAGATAGAGACAAGAACAAGTTGTTCCATCACCTTTCCAGGGATGGAGGTGAGGCTGACCGGTCTATAGTTACCCAGGTCCTCCTTCTTGCCCTTCTTGTAGACTTGTGTGACATTTGCTGTCCTCCAGTCCTCAGGCACCTCTCCTGTTACCCATGACTTACTGAAGATGATGGAGAGTGGCCTAGCAATGACCTCCGCCAGCTCCCTCAGCACCCTTGGATGCATTCCATCTGGACCCATCGATTTATGGATGTCCAGATTACTCAACTGATCCCTAACCCAATCCTCATCTACTATGTCAAACTCCTCATCTATCTTGACTACTTCTGGGGCTATGAGAGTCTGGAGCTCATGGGGAAATCCTGCAGGAGTAAAGACAGAGGCAAAGAGGGCGTTCAGCACCTCTGCCTTCTTTATATCCTCTGTCACCAGGTCTCCCCCCTCACTCAACAGTGGGCCAATATTGCTTCTAGTGTTAGCTTTGTTAGCTATGTATTTGAAAAAGCCCTTTCTATTATCCTTAACCTGACTTGCAAGGTTAAGTTCCAAGGAGGCCTTAGCTTTCCTAATTGCCTCCCTACATCCTCTGACAACAGCCCTATATTCCTCCCAAGTGACCAGCCCCTCCTTCCATGATCTGTAGATTTTCCTTTTCCACTTAAGTTTGCCCAGCAGTTCCTTTTTTAACCATGCTGGTCTCCTAGCTCCCTTACTAGATTTCCTAACCATTGGGATGCTCTGATCCTGTGCTTGCAAGAAGTGGTCCTTGAATGTTGACCAGCTATCTTGAGCCCCTTTATCTTCTAGCACCCTGTCCCATGGGATTTCCCTTAACAGTTGATTGAGGAGGCCAAAGTTTGCCCTGTGGAAGTCCAGGGTTCTGGTCCTACTGGGTATTCTGTTCCTTCCACACAGGATCCTGAACTCCACCATCTCGTGATCACTGCAGCCAAGGCTGCCACTGACCATCACTGCTTCAACAAGGCCCTCCTTGTTGGTGAGCACAAGATCCAGCAGCGCTCCTCTTCTAGTCGGCTTGTCCACCATTTGCATTAAGAAGTTATCATCAATGCACTGGAGGAACCTCCTAGACTGTGAAAGGCTGGCTGTGTGAGTCTTCCAGCAGATATTGGGGTAGTTAAAATCTCCCATGAGGACTAGGGACTGCAGTTATGAGGCTACTTTCAGCTGCCTGTAGAAAGCCTCATCAACTTCCTCGCCTTGATCAGGAGGTCTGTAGTAGACCCCCACGACTGTATCACCCACACCAGCCTGCCCCTTAATTCTTACCCACAGACTTTCAACTTGCCCCTCATCAGCCCCTGCACAAAACTCAATACATTCTAGTTGCTCTCTCACATAAAGAGCAACTCCACCACCTCGCTTCCCCGCCCTATCTTTCCTAAAAAGCACATAACCATCCATGGCCACATTCCAGTCATGTGACCTGTCCCACCACGTCTCTGTTATTGCTACCAGATCATAACCCTTAGCCCACACACTGACCTCTAACTCTTCCTGCTTATTCTCCATGCTGCGTGCATTAGCATACGGGCATTTCAGGAAACAAACAGAGCCCACTGGTGGGACTAAATCCTCCTTAGACCACCTGCTTTCAGGCCCTGGTATGTTCCTCTTGTGCTTGTCCCTAACAGACGCAGTTTTCTCCCCTTCCCCCTTCACATCTAGTTTAAAGCTCTTTCAATGAGCCCTGCTAAGTCCTCCCCAAAAGCCTCTTCCCCCTCTGGGACAGGTGCATTCCACCTGCCACCACCAGGCCAGGTGTCTCATATAGCATCCCATGATCAAAAAAACCAAAACCCTGTCTTTGACACCAATCTCTTAGCCATTCATTGACCCTTAAACTCTTCCTATTTACCTCCCCTCCCATTCTTGAAGGAGGGATGGAGGCAAACACTACTTGCGCTCCAGACCCCCTAACTAGCCATCCTAGGGCCCTGAAGTCACTCTTCATTGCCCTTACATTTCTTGTGATAATTTCATCACTGCCAACCTGAAAAATCAGCAGTGGATAGTAATCAGAGGAACCCACAAGATTAGGGAGTTTCCTTTTAACATCTCTAATCCGAGCCCCAGGGAGGCAACAGACCTCCCTGTGGGATGGGTCCGGTCGACAGATGGGCCCTTCTGTCCCCCTCAGAAGGGAGTCACCCACCACAATTACTCTCCTTTCCTTCTTGATTGAAGAAGTCCTAAGGACTCGGGGTGACTGACGAGTCCTAGGTGCTTCACTAGATAAGTCTACCCCTCCAACTTCATTTTCCTGTCCCTGAATTTCCAAGGCCTCATATCTGTTATTCAAGGGCAATTGGGAGGGTGGAAGGGGTTGGGAGGATTTTTTCTTGCCTTTCCGAGGTCGGACTTCCTTCCATTCTTTCATATCTCCTAAGTCCTCTCCATCTGTCTGGTGACAGGAGGGGAGGGGATCCGGCACTTTCTCAACTTCTTCGATCTGCCCCTGCGTCAGGGTATGACTCCACCAATCTATTTCACTTTCACAATCTCTAATGGCTCTCAGTCTTGCAACCTCCTCTGTCAGATTAACCACCTGCCTGAGGAGATCATTTACTTGCTCACACCGCACACATGCGGTGTCACTGGTTCCCTACCAGTGCCAGGCTCAGGCATTCACTGCAGCCAGAGACCTGCACTGCTGCATGCCTCCTTGGGAGCTCTGTCTGAGTCCCCACATTCTTTTTCACTACGGTTTTTGGCCGCGTTGTGACCATGATCTATCCAGCTACTAGTTTGCTTTTCTCGTGAGAAGGCACCCGCTGCTCCCTCCCTGCCTGCCCTCACGCCTCCCCCGTGAAGGCTGGCTGCCGCTCTCTGCTCTGCGCTGCCGCGTGCTCTCCCTGGATGGAGACTCCCCAACCTAACTGGGCAACATGTTCCAGTGCTCTGTTACCCTCATAGTCAAGAAATATTTTCTCACATTCAGGTTAAATCTCCTGTTTACCAGTCTGTGACCACTACTGCTTGTTCTGTCACTGGACACCACTGAGAGGAGTCTGGCCCCTTCCTCCTGACATCCACCCTTTAGATATTTATAAACATTGATGAGATCCCACCTCAGCCTACTTTTCTCCAGGTTAAACAGACCCGGGTCTCTTAGCCTTTCCTCACAGCGCAGATGTTTCAGCCCCTTAATCATCTTAGTGGCCCTGTGCTGGACTCTCTCCAGTAGTTTTTGTCCTTCTTGAAATGGGGAGCCCAGAACTGCACACAGTACTCCCGGTAAGGCCTCACCTGGGCAGAGTAGAGGGGGAGGATGACCTCTCTTGACCTGCTGGCCACACACTTCTTTATGCGCTGCAGGATGGCATTTGCATTCTTGGCTGCAAGGGCATATTGTTGGCTCACGGTCAGCCTGTTGTCCACCATGACTCCCAGGTTTTTTTCCCCAGAGCTGCTTTCCAGCAGGTCAACCCCCAACCTGTACTGGTGAATGGGTTTGTTCTTCCCCAGGTGGAGTATTTTACATTGAATTTCACTAAGTTTTTCCCTGCACAACTCTCCAGCCTGTCCAGGTCACTCTGGATGGCAGCACAGCCCACTGGTACGTCAGCCACTTCTCCCAGTTTTGTACCATCCTTGAACTTGCTAATGATACACTCTATCCCTTCATCCTGGTCATAGATGAATATATTGAACAGGGCTGGACACAGTACTGACCTCTGGGGGACTTTACTAGTCACAGGCCTCTAGCTGGACTCAGCCTCACTGACCACAACTCTCTGGGCTCTGTCCTTCAGCCAATCCATCTCACTACCCTATCATTCAATCCACACTTCTCAAGTTTGTTTGTGAGGATTCCATGGGAGACAGTGTTGAAAGCCTTGCTGAGATTGAAATAGACTATGTCAACTGCCCTCCCTTCATCTTTCTATCTAGTTATGCCATTATAAAAGGTTATCAGATTGGTCAAGCATGACTTCCCCTTGGGGAATCAATGCTAACTACTCCTGATAACCCCCCTCTCCTCAATATGCTTTGAGATGGCACTAAGAATAAGCTGTTGCATCACCTTTCCAGGGATGGAGGTAAGGCTTACTGGCCTATAGTTACCTAGGTCTAATGAATTTACTGAAGATTTCTTTATGAATTAAATAATGATACGATACTATAGTGAAATAGCTTTGGTCACTTCATGTTTAAAGCACATCAAAACTAGAAATAAAGCTGTAAAATTATCAAGCTGCATGGTCTTGGGCCACCTACTCCAGGTCGTCCTGCTTGAACACAGGGGTTGGACTAGAGTATTTCTAAAGGTGCTTTCCCTCCTGTGATGCTGTAAAGCAATCCACCTTCCCATAGTTTTGGAGCTCATGAAAGCTACGCAATTTCAAAAGTGCTTTGACTTACTCGCAAACCATTTATTTCTCTCTCCCTAGGAACATGCTTTCATGCCCTCTAGTGTTCAAAATAATAAAAACTATTACTTTCACTGATCAACTACATCTAAACTAGTAACAACACATCCTTATCTAGGTCATTCCTCTGATCAAGAGAAACAGTTCAGATTGTGATCAAAAGAGGTACAAATGGGATTTTTTGGTTAATTGATATTTTTAGTAAGGCAAAAATAATCTAGTAAATTCAAAGATTCAGTGGTTCAATGATTCCAGTATTGTGGCAGTGAGCAAAATGCAGAGCTATATCGAGACACCTCTTTCTAAATGGAGCAACTTCTGTGTACGTTGCCAGAGAAACTTCATGTGAAATACACAGTAAGTTGCCTATGGTTCAACTGATTCACAACACACAAGGGATCAAAGCTATAGTTCAGTGATGAACCACCACAAATACTCCATTTGCTAAATTTTAAAAAAACAATTATAAACATCTCCACAGAAATCATGAGTATGCTTTAATAGGACTCATCACTACAAGATTTATTTTGTAACAAATATTTTACTATGAAATACAAGAGGATGAACTCACACATAGAGGGACAAATGTGAAACAGTAAATACCTGCGTTGTTTTGCTGAGTATCAAGCTACATATTTACTATTTTATTTTGTAAGATCTGTTAAGGAATATTAGTGACCTAGTAAAGGTTTTGAAACATGAATTCTGACTTAATCAGAAAAAGTGTAATGATAAGAAACCACGTAAAGAAAAAATAACTATCATAGGAATCTTGTGTCAAAAATCAGATGAGGAGAAAATCCTTACTGCCACAGAAGAATTGTAAAATTCTGATCTAAGGATCTTTAGCCTGTTTTATCTGTATTCCTCCTTTTGCTCCTCTTTGAGTAAATAATTTAAATAATCACTGGAGTGGGTACAATGAACTATAGGCTCTTAATCTAGTACTTTCACTAACCACTGGTTTGAAGAGTTACTCTTCCACTAATTCACTTACTCCTTAATATTTAAATAGATTAGACCTAGTTAGAAAGAAGACAACCCTAATGAGAAAATATGAATACCTGAGTTTTATCAGTGTTTAAGAAATCTAAATAAGGGGCGTTCAATTCCTTTTAGCAGGAAGACATGAAGATGGGACTGCCACAGACCAAGGTATCTGAGTGCAAGGGAATTATGTAAGTAGTTTGAAAAAACACTACCTTTGAAACATTATCAACTAAAAGACCCAATTTCAAACAAAATATACCTACAAGATCACCTGTTCTAGACCAGAAAAAGTTTCATTCAGTGCAGTGTCTCATTTCCATCAATCACCAAAAGTGGATGACTTTCAAAAAGACTTTAAGAGTAGACCTGGTATGTGATAATTCTTTCCTTCACTATACTCCTGAATGTCAACAAATTGTGGCTTGGGGACTTCGGAGCTAAAGATAACCAGGCTTTGCTTTGGGTTTGGGTTGCTTTTTAGTTGTTGGGTTATTTTTTTCATTTATATTAGTATTTGTTTCAAAATATCTGGGTTAGAATGGAGTAATCCAAGTTAAGTTTACCAGCCTCATGAACAACCATCATAATTTACTTTCACTGAAATACTATCTTCATTGACATACAAACCATATGAAACTGGCCTAAAATCTAAGTGCATCTATATGTAATTAGAATGTTTTACAGATGGAAGTGTACACATGGACATTCCATCCAGGTATCTAAACCAACCTCTATTCATGGAGGACTCTGAGTTGGTAGAGTTTATCTCTAATTAATTGCTCAAGTACATGTTCAATATGTTTCATAGGGTTTTAGTTTCTCTGTGTGAAATGCTCAGAAATTTTGCAATGATAGTGCTACAAAGACTTAGAATGTAATCTGACAGATATCTGATAGATTTTCTCTGGTTTTATGGAATACTAAATACAGTTTTTCATATTCCAAACTTGCTTTTTTGTTCCTTTCACAGTATATCAGTCATTGGTTAAAAAATCTAAGCTGAACCAGAATGTATTTCAGAAAAGCACTGGATGTGTCCAAGCCCCCACTTTGACTGGAAACATTTCGACTATGATCTTTAAGGTCCCTTCCAATCTCAACCATTCTATAAGTCTATGATTTTACCCTTTCTGATCAGATTTTGACTCAGTATAGGCTATCCAGTATAATGTAATAATTTTATATACTTTAGAACAAAAAGCTTTGCTGAGTTCAGATAGGTGGAGTCTTCTTGTCTATTGTTAACTTTCCTCCTCGTTAGAAGCCAAGATATTTTACGTATTTTTAACCATAAATTTTCTGGCGGATTTGCTTTAAGAGGCAATTGAAATGCATCTGCTGTTATTGACATAAATGAAGAAAGTGTGATTTCATTAAATACCAGTTTTTTTACAGTCTTTAGAGATGCCTTTCCAAAATTTAGGAAGATTTGCTATATCTATCTACACTGTGCATTCGCTGCCTTATCCTGGGAAAAATAAATTTTCCTTGCTGTTAGCATTCTGGAAGTGTTATGGATTATCCTGATTGTCTGAAATTGTTTCCAAAGCAGCTATTAGGAGAGTAGTATAGGTGCCCTGGCATTTCACATTCAAAGCATAACTTCACTTTTGTGACTGGTTCTCCCGCTATAGTCTCATTGCTGTGATTGATATTCAGCCTTCTACTCTAACAATGATAGTAAAGTCCCTGTCAGCAAGTTTATTTAGTTCCAATAACAGACATTATTTTTTAATGTAATTGCCTTCACTGATTAATAATTTACATCTAATTATTTAATTAAATGTTAGCGAAGACTCACACTGAAGAACATTTAATTAAAAATAACAAATCCAGCACAAAAAAAAAAAAAAAAAAAAAGAAAAAATATTTACTTTGTTTTCCAAGATATACTTAGATAAATACTTAAGGGTTTACTACAGTATCCCAGAAGTCTTAGCAATATCAGGCAATTGGCTTCTGTGGAGGACTCAGCACATTGTAACCATCTGATGTTTAAAGTCTAATTTCTAGCCTTTTAATTCACCATGTTTTGCATGGCTTTGTTTTAGAGCCTTGGCATTAGGTAGTTTGCTTTGTAATATACCACTTTTAACTTAATATGAACAATGATTTAATACATAAAGTATCTGGGCAGACAGACTAAATTTATCAGCCACTTAGCTTTATGTAGTTACTGTATTATTTGCAAAACTGCCTACCACATGATGGGCTGAAGAAAGTGGAAGGTCTGTCTTGTTCTAGTGACTCTGCTGGAAAATTTGCAGAAATACCACCCTTATGTTCCTGCCTCCCAGAGGCTCAGAAAAGGAGAGCTATAGAGTCTCTCTGACTTACAAGGAACTGCAGAGAAGGCATCTGTGCAGCAGGATATCCACAGACACCTAGGATCTATGAAGTCTGTCCTTGTCCCACCACTTACAAAGAAAATACATGAAACAACATTAGAGAGAAAAAGGAAAAATGAGCCAGTTCAGTAGAGGTTGCCATTGGCTAACTCATTTCTCTTGCTAGTGAAAAGAACTCAGAACATGAAAATAATTATTTGAAATATCCCCAAGAAACTAGATTGCCAGATCCGGCTGTACCTTTTTCCTTTCTCTTCTGACTATAATGTCTCAGCAAATTACACTTGTTCTAAAAGTGATTTCTGCAGGCACTGATTAGGTCCAGTTGTCTCATTTGACTATTAAAGGTAACTGATACCATCCTTCCAGCTTCTAAGCAGGTAAATAAAATTTACAGTAAGACAGGTATTTCAGATGAATGGTTTGCAAATAACCAATATTACAATTTTTCAATTGAAAAATCAAGAAGGGAAATATTTTCCAGAGCTGAACAGCTTTATTGGGCGAGATGGAGGATCCTTTATTCCGTCTCTGTAATACCTCACGGCACTGTCTCAACAAGCCTGGATTCAATAATCTGCAAGAGAATTGGATTAGACAAATTCTTTCTTATCCATGAAAGCCTCTTATCAGTTACTGAGTTAAATATAGAGACCTCTGGATTTCCGCTAGCTGTTTTATGAATCCAATCCCGACTATTTCTCTAATTAGCACGACAGTTAGCATTTGTTAAATATTTTTTATCTAGCTTAAATTCTTAAAAAAACCCCATTCACCTGGCTTTATTTCAAGCAGCTAAGATCTGGAGAGGACCGTATCCCTTCTTGTGTAAAAGGCACAAAATGAGAATTGGAATGGATGCATACAATCAGTACACAACTACCAGCATTTTAAATTCACATATGTCAGGAAACATCAGGTTAAAGGTTTACTATGCAAATTACCTTGTACTCCTTGTACGTGTACATTGTGCTACAATCTTTAAAAGAACCACATACACGTTTATCCACTAGAGTCTACCTCATGCACTACAATGGAGCTGCAGAGGGGAGAGCGTGTATGGGCATCTAAGTAGAGTAAACAAGATGGGAAATCCCAGAAAAAGAAAGGATTAACTTCTGACTAAGAAAATTGAATGCAGAATTAAATAAAGTCATGGACAGAAATTAATATTTTTCTCATATTCTAGATATCTGACCTTGCTTTGCTAAGGTGCTGAATTACACAGATTAAGTTCAGTTAAGTTTTTTGCAATGCTTGAAGAATTGTATCACAGGTCTGTGAGACATAAAATTGAGTGAAAATTTGACCTTAGTTTGTAAGGTCATTTACAAAACCAGAGCAATATTAGTCCCCCATCAATCAGTTCTCTTTGTAAAGAAAAACATCTGGAAAGTACTTGAGTATTGCAGCAATGAACTACAGAGTCAGAGACTGAAAGGGTCTCAAAGTCACCTCATCCAACCTCCTGCTGGAAAATTGGCTATCAGCAACACAGAACAGGTCAGCCATGACTTCATATAGTTGAGTCTGATAAACCTTCAAGGGTGAAGATCTGACAGTGTTTCCAGGCAACATATTAGTAGAATAAAAGAAAAACTATGTCAAAACCAGATCTCGCCATGTGTGACCATTGTCCGTTTTTAGATTACTGTCCACTACAAACAACAGCTTGCTATATCATGTTTGCAACTATCCTTCAGTAGCTGTTACTAGACTGTTACTAGCTGCAGAATATTAAATCTCTCCTTAGTCTCCTTAATCTTGTGTTTACTTGAGTCAAGAAGCCAAACTCCTTCAGTCTCCCCTTACTCTACCTTGGTAGTTCTCCACTGGATCTCTAATGGCTTCTCCAAATCCCTCTTAAACTGGAACCCCAAAACTCCAGGAAGTATTTCAGTCACTCACAAGTTCTGAGGGAAAAAAACACTTCCATTGATCTGATGGCCACAGTACTGATGTCTCTCAGTCTGCAGCTTGCTTTGTTCACAATGAAAGTGCGGTATTAGCTCATATTCAACAAGGTGTTTGTCAAAATCTCCAGGTGCTTTTCAGTAGATACTCAGTATCTACTCAGATTGATACTCAGCCACTCACTCCCTGCCTGGGTTGTTCTGACCCATCACTCTGCATTTCTCCTTACTGAACTTCACGAGGTTAGCACTATCCTCATGTCCCACTGGTCTGAAATTCTGACATTTGTTATATTAGTAACTGCTCTTTTGCCCCCCAAAGATACATCCTGGATGTGCTTTGGTTCTTTTGGAATGCATGTAGTCTTAATTTTATCTCAGTTTTGAATTCCCAAAGGGTATTTATCAAGGAAATTTCGTCTGACTTAAAATGCTGAATATTTAAAACTTATGAATCAGTTAATTAATTTCAAAAGTATTGTATATTATGTTATTTTTAGATTATTTAAAATTTAACAGACTAAATGAAAAAATTCAAGTGAACCTCATACTAAGAATCAACTATTGAATCAATTTTCCTGCTATGTTAAATTCAGATAAAAAAGCAGTTGAATTTTTCAAAAACTTACGCATGTATTGCTTTTAATATTGATGTGTCATTTTGTGTCAGTAATAATTAAACTTTTTTCATTCTTAAAAATGAAATGTGCATCTTCAAGGATAATTCTGGAATCTTCAAATTTTCTTCATTTAATACAAAGAGGATCTTGGAGACTGGAACACCCTCACAGCACAGTTTCAATCTCCAAATAGACTATTTTTGCAGCAGGCTCCATGCACACACAGAGGAAAGGCAGCAAACCTCCATTTCATAAAGAAGCGTATTACTGCGCCTATGTGTAAGGCTTTTTCAATACACTCTCTGGCATTGCTGTTAGCAACATAATCAAGAAGCCGGTCTTCTAAAAAGATTACATATTCCCTGTCCTATACTTGGACATAGACAGCCCCTACTAGCCATCACTGGAGGCAAGATACTGTTTTTGATGGATGCCTGGTCTAACCAGCCATAACTACTTCTATGTTATTTTTTTCTTCACTTAATAATTCAGGAGTTTTTATAACATAATATGAAAAATAACTTTGACTTCTCTTCCGACAGTCTACATTATTTCTAGTAAGTTGAGCAACTCTTTCAGATCTCTTTACTTGTTCCTATTGCAAAGGATGGAGGATGAAAAAATCCTATTGTTTGATTAGGAACAGAATTTATTTCATAGTTTCAGTCATTTAAAAGTCATGGGTTTAGTTCAATATATTTTTACAATTCAATGTATAGTAGACAAAGATGGGCACCTTGAAAAGGTTATAATTCCATCTGCTTTAAAGGTCGATTTTGGACAAAACTCTGGAGATGCCTTTTTTCAATACTCACAAAAGAAATGTGGATGACTATTAACAAAAATGATTGGCTTTTAAAAAACTATGGAGTTGAATATCAACACAGCTGCTTAATTACTAGTATGTAGCTATTGAAATTTAATTTCTTTTGCTAGCTCACTCTCTTTTTTCCAAGCTTCTCATCTTAAAAACATGTTACTTTTGTCAAAGAGAATGACCAAAGAGCCACAGAAAAAGGATAAAAAATTAATTCAGAATTATGAATATCAATGTATTTTTAATTTTAACCAACACTTTTAATTTTTTCTCCTGGTTGTGGAATATTGGATTACAGAATAGATGTTCTACACACTATGTATTTAAAAAACCCAAACATAATGTTACTTCCCTTCCCATAAGCACCTTTCTTTTATGCAATCGTAATGCAATGGTTGGAGGACTACATTTCTGATTTTTCCAAATTACAACCTTGTTGGCCAGTTTATCACCCATTTCCAAATTCTCAGTACATCTGCCTCTCAGCCATGCCTAGAAAATGAGGGATTTGGGACTGGGGATTGTTGGTTTCTATTTTTTTGCAGGAAAAAAGGAATTGGCCTAGGAACTCTCCGGCTGTTCTAGCTCCAAAATACTAGAATTCTAGAAACACAGAATGGTTGAAGTTGGAAGGGACCTTAAAGATCCTCAGGTTCCAATTTTTCTGCTGTGAGCAGGGACCTCACACTGGACCAGGCTGCACAAAGCCTCATCCAACCTGGCCTTAAACACAGCCAGGGAGGGGGCATCCACAACCTCCCTGGGCAACCTATTCCAGTGCCTCACTACCATCATCGTGAAGACTTTCTTCCTGATGTCTAACCTAAATCTACCCTCTTTCAGTTTAAAACCTTTACCCCTTGTCTTATCACTATTTTCTCTGATGAAAAGTCTCTCCCCAGCTTTCCTGTAGGCCCCTTCAGCTACTGGAAGGCCGCTATAAGGTCTCTCTGAAGCCTCCTCTTCTCCAGGCTGAACAGCCCAAACTCTTATCAGCCTGTCTTCGTAGCAGAGGTGCTCCAGCCATTTGATCATCTTTGTGGCCCTTCTCTGGACCCCCTCCAACAGGTCTCTATCTTTATTGTGCTGAGGGCTCCAGACCTGTGCACAGTACTCCAGGTGGGATCTCACCAGAGCAGAGTAGAGGGGCAGAATCAGCTCCCTGGCCCTGCTGGCCACACTTCTTTTGATGCAGCCTAGGACACCATTGGCACTCTGGGCTCCAGCGTGCACTGGTGGCTCATGTCAAGCTTCTCATCTACTACCACCCCCAAGTCCTTTTCCTCAGGACTGCTCTCTAGCCATTCTGCCCCCAGCCTGTATTTGTGCCTGGGGTTGAGCTGGCCCTACGGCAGGACCTTGCCATATCATGATGGGAAAGACTAATATGGCATTAGAAAATTACGATGGACCTATCCCAGACTGATTATCCTAAACTTTGCTCTTTCTCATTGAGATAGATCATCCTACTTGTTGTGATAAATGAGCAGAATAGGTCCCTTTACAGCTATCAGCTTGAGGATGGCGTGTCTAGTGACAGTCCTGGTATTTCCTTACATTTGATGATACTTCCTTTGGAAGATGCTATTTTGTGCTATGGCATCCCCAGTTCTGATAACTTTATTTTGTGAGGTTGAATGCCATTTCCATACAACCTTCAAAATGCACTTTACAGCAACTCACATATAGCTTCCCTTTGATAAGTAGCATTTCTTCAATAGATGTTTTATGTCAGAGAGCTGTCAAATTTCATGTTTCAGCAGACATCAGCACTGGGTATGACTCCTCCTGTGCATTTATTTTCTCATCAGTAAGACAATAACATCTTCAGGTTCAACAATTGTATTTGTTATTATTGCTGTTTCTTATCTGAGTCATGATAGTACCTAGGGGCCTTTGCAATGAGTTAGGGCTCCAGGATGTTAACTATGAAACAAGCACATTGAAATCACAGACAGGCTTTTGCATTAATTAAAATAATTTCAGTGGGCCAATCAATCAATGTTGATAGAAAAAGTTATCTACATTTATTAAGGTTGATATATATGTCTTCACTCTTCCTTTTTTTCAGGAAACTATAGCCATTCATGAAGTACTTTTATGTAAACCCTGAAGTTCACAGAAAATCTTTGGGTTTCTGAACTTCCTTCATTTATCTGAACATACTTCAGAATTATCTATTTCTGCAATATCACACAGGCATAAAAGACACTGATACAATTGCTTTACCAGCTTCAAGAAGTTATATTAATGATCCAGTCCAACATCAACAACATTTTAGGAACCACTGTTAACAAGTATCAGAACAGTATAAACAAGTGGTGAAAAAGTGACAAGCAAAAGTTCAGTATTTCATTAGGAAACAGTTTGAAGAGAGAGTTAAATTATCATTCTAGATTCCCTATATTTGAGATAATTATAGGGTTTAATCACTATAGAACTAGAGCAGATGAAAATGAGAGATGCATCTGAGCAGTTATGATCATACATAGGACTATATTTGTTATGTGAGGTTCTAAAACCAGCAAGGTACACAGAGATCTTTTTCTTCAAATTATTGTAGCACCAAAAAAATAACTGTGGTAGTTTACCCATGAAAAAAGAGTGAAAAAAATAAATCAGCAATTGAAAATTGCTTCAAAATAGCAACCTGAATTTTAAAACAAACAAAAGCCAAACAAAAACCCACAGCACACAACTTAGCAGAATCTTGGCTGTAAGCAGCTTCAAAGAAAATACATTTCCATTTGATGGCTGATTTAGATTATCAAAGCAATATAAGGCAGATTGCAAAGAAGAATGCTTGCAAAGAATGAAAGCAGGAAACAGAGATACAAAGTTCAGAAGAGTGAAAAAAGATCTAAAAAAATACACTGGGAGAAGTATCTTTATGTAGGTCTCTATTAAAATAGAAAGCCAGGACAGAATGAGCAAGTAAGACTGAAAGTAGTTGTATGGCATAATGTGCACACCAGTATCATTCCCTGAAAATATACGAGTAAAACAGCAACTACTGAAGTCAGATTTGTGGCCCAGTACTACTAGTCCAGAGTAGCCATTAGTTTGCAAGATTAAACCTTCCCACAGAGGTATCTCAGCAAAACTAGTATTTTATCTCAAGTGCAGAAGTGCAAGTAAATAACTGAAAGAGTCTTCACATAATTTTAACTTTGCTACCTAAGACACCAAGCACATAGGGCTCTAGAATCAGTCAGTTGCAAACTCAGAGGAGCACGTGTGAAAAACAAATGGGTATATGACAGGTTTTGAGAGGTGGGCTCATGCAAACTGCATGTGGGCTCATGCAAACTGCATGAAGTTCAATAAGGCTAAGCGCAAGGTTCTGCACCTGGGTCGGGGCATCAGGGCAATCCCATATACAAATACAGGTTGGGAGGAGAATGGATTGAAAATAGCCCAGAGGAGAAGGACTTGGGGGTGATGGTGGAAAAGAAGCTCAATGTGGGGTGGCAAGGTGCACTTGCAGGCCAGAACGCCAACCGCGTCCTGGGCTGTGTCAAAAGAAGCTTGCCCAGCAGGGTGGGGGAGGTGATTCAGCCTCTTTACTCTGGTCTCATGAGACTCCACTTGGAGTACTGTGTCACTTATGCAGCTCTCAATGTCAAGACATGAACCTGTTGGAGCAAGTCCAGAGGAGGGCCACAAAGATGACCAGAGGGCTGGAGCACCTCTTCTGTGAAGACAGGCTGAGAGAGTTGGGCTTGTTTAAGTCCAGAGAAGAGAAGGTTCTGGAGATACCTCACAGTGGCCTTCCAGTACCTGAAGGGCACTTGCAGTAAAGCTGGGGAGGGACTTTTTACAAGGACAAATAACAAGAGGACAAGGTGTAATGGATTAAAACTGGAAGAGGGGAGATTTAGACTAGTCATGAGGAAGAAATTCCTCGCTGTGAGGATGGTGAGACACTGGCACAAGTTACCCAGGGAAGTCATGGAAGCCCCATCCCTGCAAGTGTCCAAGGCCAGGCTAGATGGTGCTGGGAGCAACCTGGTCTAATGGGAGGTGTCATTGCCAATGCAGGGAGGTTGGATCTAGATAATCTTTAAGGTCCCTTCCAACCCAAACCATTCTATGATTCTGTGATTCTATTATATCATCCAATCTTCCATTTTGCATGTATGCTACTCCTGCAATGTTAATCAGTGATATTCAGCCTTACCAAGTCATGAAGATCCCGAAAATGTAAGCATCTGCTTCAGATTTCCTGGCTTTTGTTGATATGTCTAAGTCATAAAGCTATTTAAATATACATTTCCATTAGTATAAAAACTGTAGAAACAATGCAGTTGCTGTGCTTATCTACTTGCCAGCATCTGCTGCTTTGTGGCTGGTTCTTATTACCTACTTTTTGAAAGACATTTGTTAGTTGATATCCAATAAGCTTTTCTAACAGCTATTTAGTTTTGTTTCTATTGAAACGTAATGAGAGATTAAGGAAAATACACAATTATGCTACATGTCTACACAAACCATACATCTTATGATTTACCAGGGCTTCTATCAATTAAAGATCTCAGTGGAGAGCTTCCTAACAGTTTTACTTCTTACGAGTGATGTCAATAAATGATAAATGCATGAGTTGAGAACAATGTTATGATAGGTATTTGCCAGATGAGTTACAAAACAGACTAAGACTACTAAAAGCAGAAAGAAAAAAAAGTAGGAGCAGATAAGACCTTTTCCATGTGCAGGAAGCTCCAGCCATACTACTGAGTATTGTATCATGTAGAAAATCTTAGCAGGGTTTTTGTGTAATACAAGGGGAGATAACCTACTACTCAGCTCTAAACCAGATTTTGAAAGCTTGCATCAGCTTTGGCCAAGTCTCTAGTCTGAAAATTAGAACATGTTCTATACTGCAACAACTTGTGAATTGCTACAATCTCACTTAATTAGTAGAAAGATATATAAATGAACTTCCTTTGGAGTTTCTTTGAAAATTTTGCAGCTAGATTTAAGTAACTTAAAGCCTCTGCACTACTCCCTTAAAGGACTCATAAGGCAACAGGAATGCTACTAGCTGAAAGAAATATAAGCTACCTTGTAGACAAGATTAAGTTGAAGATCAGTGATGCATGTTTGAAAGGAAATTCAGATGACCTCTTTCTAATTGTCTAAAATGGCCTTAAATCCAGGAAGCTCTGAAAAATTTTCATCACATCAACCTATCTACTTGAACTATATTTAATATTAATTCATTTTCTAAAAAGTTTTTTATTGTATACCGAGGCAAGACATATGTTGGTAGTACCAACAAAAATAGAAAAGCAAGTGCAAGCAGCAGAAACAGCCATTGGCTTTGCCAAATGTACAAAACAACAGAATGCATTTTCTTTCTTCATATTTTGCTTTCTGTTTCAAAAGAAACTTTCCAGAGCACATCCAGAATCCACACGGCTTGTGCAGCAGCTGTCCCATCAGATGGTAAACAAAACATACAGCTTCATATTGAATGATAAAGGCTGTCACTCAATGTGCCAAGTGTTGCCCATTGAGTCCATATTTCAACCTCTCTTTGTGCATTCCTATAGCCCATTTGGGTTGTCACAACAAGGAGACGTCACTCAGCAGCTTCCTCCAAGGATTGTTGTGATAGGTCATTCATCCTAATCTCCCTTGAACACATTAGATAAAGCCCAATGGGTAAAGAGATTGCTATCAGCCATGTTCTGCCTCAGATTTTTTTTTTTTTTTAAAGAGTGGTGGGAGGGTGTGTGTGGGTGTAAATGGTACACTGACGTCAAGCTGGCTATTTCCCACATTGCTGTTATGAGACCCAGCTACACATACAGTAGCAAATAGGTGTACTTCTATTGCTGCCTCTTGCAGTATTGTTTTGCATCATTTTTCATAGATTATATAAAAAAAGGGTTAAACTTCTAATCTGTTACTGTTTATTAACCAAGTTTTAATATTCTACTTTTTGTTTATATACTAAAGAAATATAACTAATTTAATTGAATTTGTCAGAGTAAGTCTTAAATTAATTCTGGCCATTGTGGTTTGCAAATAATTTGTACTAATATCCTTCTATTGCAAATAAATAAAGACATATCTATATATATTCCATATAGTTTGAAATAAAAGGTTTTAATGATTGAAGACTCCCTGAGTTAAAGTTTAGGGATTTATTATACTAATATGTCCAATTGTGTTTTTTATTAACCCATGGAAACTTTCAACATTCACAAAATCATAGAATCATAGAATGTCTTGGGTTGGAAGGGACACCTAGAGGTCATCTAGTCCAACCCCCTGTAACAAGCAGGGACAACTCCAACTAGGTAAGATTGCTCAAAGCCTCATCAAGCCTCTCCTTGAATGTCTCCAGAGATGGGGCTTCCGCAACCTCTCTAGGCAACCCATTTCAGTGATCCACCACCCTCATATTAAAGAACTTTCTCCTAATGTCCAACCTAAATCTACCCTTTTCTAGCTTAAAATCATCACCCCTTGGTCCAATGATTACATGCTCTTGTGAACAGGTCTCCCCCAGACTTCTCATAGGCTCCCTTCAGGTATTGGAAGGTCTTCTCTTCTTCAGACTGAACAACCCCAACTCCCTCATCCTGTCTTCATAAGAGAGGTGCTCCAGCCCTCGATCATTTTCATTGTCCTCCTCTGGACACACACCAACAGGTCCACATCCTTCTAGTGTTGGGAGCTCCAGAGATGAACGCAGCTTAACTACACATTTCATGGAAAGGTGCTTCCCTTGCTCTGTTCCAGAACTCCTCCCTGCTTCTTTTGACCAGTGCTTTGTCATTGCTCTGAAGGAGATGCTGAGTAGTCATTACCCATCCATATTCTTCACAATCAATCTCATACTTGCCAGCTGTCTTTTTACCTAAGCTGAAATGGCCTCTTCTTCCATTCCTTAGATTTTCATCCTTCTCACCATGTTTGCTATTTTCCTCTATAGCTTTTTCAACTATTCTGGTTTTGAAATCAAGATAAATCAGAGAAGTTAACATTCAAAATATGGCCACAACACATCTATAGATAATGGCATAAAGTTTCCCTTTCTGTCCTTACTACTTTCTGCATAATTCCTAACACACTTGTCTTCTTTGCCTGCTACTGAGTGCTGAAACAATGTATTCAGAGAACAATCTATTAAAGCACCAAGACTTTGTTTCTAAACGGAACTTGGTATTTCAAAGTCCTTAAGTTCAAATAATTTTTGCTATATGCCTTAGCTCATATTTATCTGTATTGACTTAAATCTGCTATTTTATTAGATATTCAGCACACTGAGATCCTTCCCCAGCCTGTTGCTGTTGCTACGCTTGAGAAGGAACATCACCATGGTGTTTTTCATGCACCAGAACCTACAAATTCTCTCCTAACAGCCGCCTGCACCGCTGCTGACCTGTTTGTATTTATACAGCCTGTTCCTCCTTTCTAAGCACTAAGCACTTTGTGCTTGTCTGCACTGAATTTCATCTAGATTTGACCTCTGCTACCCCACTATGCCTGTGGATCTGAGGGATCCCCCTCAGATTGTCATCCCAGACATTTTCCAAGTACTTCCTATTCCATCACTTAAATCAAGACTTTCACAAAAGCTCACTTAATTCACACTATTTGACATTAAATGCTTGCTGTTCTCTGCAAAAAAACATTTGAACCAGCTGGATTCTCATTTTGTATTAATTTAATCTAAACCACATTTAACTAGTTCACTTGAAGTCTCTCACAGGACAATACTCCTATCAATGGTTGAACATAATTTGCCTTAATCCACATTAGCCATCAGAATTCTTTTCCACCTAATTGTCTGCTAGTTGCATACAAATTTGTTGTGCAATAATAAATCATTAACTATCCTTGGTGTAAAAATTAAGGCTCAGATATGTGACTAAGCTTGAAGAGTTTCCATTCTTCCGCAAAGCCACAGGACCATGGTTGTGCATGTTTCTAGGATATCACAAGCTCTAGGCAAAATATTTTAGCTTTGATTTCTGACACACAAAAGACAATACATTAAACAACCTAAAAGTTAGACATAGGAAAAGGTATTTCTGCCTCAGTAAATTGGCAAGTAAATTAATATATAGGGCCAAACCCAGCCACAACTGTTTCAGGAATTGATTCACAAATATATCAAACATCTGTTTTGTTACTAGGAATAGAGTAGCTGGCTGCGAGCACTGAGTTACCAGCTTTTAATTTGTGACTATTCCTCTGTCCCAGCTTTCAAATCTCACTAGTTGAGAATGGAGCTAAGGTATTTTTTTCTTCACACTGAAAAAGGCTAAAGGGTTGTTTACCAAAGAGCAACTGACATGGGGCAACTTGGCACTGTGACTCAGCCATCAAGATGGCTGCTGTACAATTTCTTCAGCTAGCTTTTCCCAAAACTTTTTAAGAATGGAGCTTTGTTTGCCTTCACTATTTGTCTTGATCTGTCCCACTGTATGAAAATATAGAAGATACTCATTAATTAGTTTGCTATTTTGTAAGATCTTTTCATTTAAAGACGTTAAGAAGCATGGGTGTCAATAGTATAAAGCTGTATGCTCATTATAGGAGCTGCTTTTCATTTATGACAGAAATGTCTCAACTGAAAAAACATCTTATATTTTCACTGTTTAAAAGGAAAGACTTCAAGTTTCAGTACTTTTGCTGACACGTTCCCTAGTGCATAAATCTACCATGATTCATTGGTGTGCTTCCCTAAAATTCAGTTTTGTGTAAGCTAGGTCATTTAGGACATACCAGTACTTGGTTTCAGCACATTGCACTCAGTGAAGAAAGTCTGAAATTAGTCTCTACTTACATGCTAAACTCATACAAAGAAAAATTATTTAGTTGGTCTTTATTTTTTCCCCAGCCATTGCTATTGATTGTATAGCATTTAATAACAGATTAATGAATTACACTCTAACCACAACAACTCTCCTATGCTTCTTGTTACAACAAACTTCTTATTTCTAACCAACCTTGTTACTGTGCAAGTAATTATAATTCCTGAAAATATACAGTGCCATTGTTTCTTCACTGGCGTAATTCTGCTTACGCTGTTCAGGTTCGTTTTCAATTTTTCTTCAAAAGCATATTCTGTTTTTTTTTTCTTTTTAAACAAAATCAGCCAACACATTAAACAATATGCTGCAATAGAGATTTCTGAGAAGAGTTTTATCCAGTAATCCTGACTTGCAGGGAAAGTCACTAAAACTGAAGTAATGAAAAAGTCACCAAAAATTCATCTTGTGTAAAAACAACTAAATCAAAAGAAGCTAACAAAAATTCTAATAGTATTTTCATCATTTAAGTCACCATTTTAGTGTCCATACTTGCCTAGTAGTGTTGACAGCTTGTGGCAACTCCTTTTGTTGTTCTACTTGGAGATCCTCATCTCTGTATTATGTTTAAGCACCTTACTGAAACTTCTCACCAATACAAAATAGAAGTAATTTTCAATTTTTTTTACAAAATTATCTTTACTTCATTGTATGTGAATATTTACTACAGTTCCTTTTAATCTTAAAAAATGTACAAAAATAAATTTATCTAACCTTGTATATAATATTCAGAAAAAGTTTTATTAGAAGAATATGAAGACACACAAATATATATTAAAGACACCTATTTCAGTTTTTAGGTTGTGAAAGATATGAGTACTTTGCCAGTGTCCCCCCCAGCTAAGCGTTCTTTGGAAGAGTTTCTCCCAATTACGAAGTGAATCCAGTGAAAGAAAGAAGCAAAACACTAGATGCAATAATTACAGCTGAAGTGAAATTCCTGCAAATCAACGTAAAAAAAAACCCTGATTTGTTTTTTTAAGTTTTGTTTTGGATGTACTTGTGTAACATTTTCAAGCCCCTTTTTTTTTTTTTTTGCCAGGCCAACAGGTTTAAAAAGGTAAAAAAAAATCTAAGCTTCTCACCTTACAATTTGTCTCAGCAAATGAGTCATCATGAACTAAAAAACAGGCTAGATAGTAAAACAGACTATGCTGTAAAGGTTCTTTTAGTCACACTTAAGCCTCAGCTGAGATGCACCAATGTTTCTAAAGAAGAAAAAAACCCCAACAAACAGTAATTAGAGTCTCAGTGAGCCCTATGAAGCAGCAGTTCCTCTTCCACGGTTTTCTATTTTAAAATAAATTAATATAAGAACATTTTAATCGAGACAAGTTAAAGAGCAGATATGTAATAAGATTTTATTTGTGCTTGTAAGAAGAAAAAGCAGAAGGAATAACAAGGATGGCTTAATACAAAAGAAGAATAGAATAGAATAGAATAGAATAGAATAGAATAGAATAGAATAGAATAGAATAGAATAGAATAGAATAGAATAGAATAGAATAGAATAGAATAGAATAGAATAGAATAGAATGAAATTTTTTTTCTACTGTTGGAAATCGGCTGTAAAATACAAGTCCTTAATAAAGTATTATTCTAAATCTATGCCAGGACTGCTCAAAAAGAAGAAGCAAATAAAATATATTAATACAAAGCACATTATTAGACTTCACACAGTGGCTTATATTGCAGGGATGTAAGGGAGGGCATGTCAGGACAGCTGAGATCACCTGACATTCGCAGTGGGAAAGAATGTATGTTTCACAGAAACTATAAAGAAAAGTATGGGCAAAAAGCAAATTATTTCAGGTACTTTGCCCACAAAAAGATCACATATCAGGGAGAGGAGAAAAGGGACAGAAAGTGCAAGGTAGTGGAGTGAGGACTGTGCCAGCGCTGTAACTATAGCATGGTTAGGCATCTCCTCTATACTGAAAAGTCAGGAGGCAACAAGCAAGTTCCCAAAGCAGTTAAGCATTGTCCACGATAATGGAGGATGAGGTAGAAAAGGGAATGGGAACTTTATCATAAGGAACAGTTTCTCAAATCAGTTGAGGATCTTTCACACTGTGCCACTATAGTATGATATAAGCTGATTTGAAAACACCATCACTTACTGAAACAGCATTTATTTCAAGCATCTTAGAAATGCTGATAGATAACACTATCTAAATAATCTATCTGATGGTGATTTAAAACAAGGCAAATAGAAGGTATATGATACAGCTTTCACATGATAAAACAACGTAACTTAAAACAACACTGAAACAAAAAGCAGTCTTCAGAGAGCATTTCACACAGAACAGTTCGTGAGCACTAACATCTTACAGTGCAGCATCTGCTTGTGAAGCTACTCACATCAACCAGAGAACAGAACAGAAATAAATTAAATAGCTATTTAGCTCTGTGTTACAGGTCAGTTTATGCCACAGATGAAGAAACATTAATGATGGGTTTTAATACCCAAGTTTTATACCAATATCAGACTGTTTAAGTGCTCATTACATTATCAGGTAATGAACTCTACCAGTTCACTTAAGCACTACACAAGCAGTGCATACTACACACTGTATTTAAAAAAACCAATCCAACCCAACAGTTTCCCCCTGTATATTGGATATAATTTCCCTCTGTACTCTTTTTTTCAAAAGAAGAAAAAGCACGGCTTCCTTTAATACTCAATCAGAACAAATAACTTTTTCCCCCACCAATAAGTTTCCAATAAATTCCTTCTTGGAATATGACATTCACCATATTTTGGGCCTCAGTAATTGCTTTGTTCTGTTTTTATGAACATGAAGATATAACTAATACATGAGCATTAGTCCAAATCCTAATTCCCACCACTATCTCATTGCAATTGAAACATGTTCTGGGCCCCTCACTTCAAGAAGGACGTTGAGGTGCTGGAGCGGGTCCAGAGGAGAGCAACAAGGCTGGTGAAAGGACTAGAGGGGAAAGTCTTATAGGGAGAGGTTGAGGATGTTGGGGTTGTTTAGCCTGGAGAAGAGGAGACTCAGGGGGGACCTCATCACTCTCTTCAGCTACCTGAAGGGAGGTTGTAGTCAGGTGGGGGCTGGGCTCTTCTCCCAGGCAACCAGTGACAGGACAAGAGGGCACAGCCTGAAGCTGCACCAGGGGAGGTTTAGGTTGGATATTAGGAAGCACTTCCTCACGGAGAGGGTGATTAGACATTGGAATAGACTTCCCAGGGAAGTGGTGGAGGCACCGTCCCTGGATGTGTTCAAGGCAAGGCTGGATGTGGCACTTAGTGCCATGGTCTAGATGGTGTGGTGGTGTTGGTCATAGGCTGGACTTGATGATCTTAAAGGTCTTTTCCAGCCTTGGTGATTCTGTGATTCTGTGATTTCCATGGATAGCATTATAAAATTATTATTAGTTGGGCATTCTGACAAAAGCCTTACTTCTACTCAGGCACAGGCCTATACGAGAAACAGTCTTGCTTTGACTGGTAGTATTGCAATTCTGAAATTTCATCCTATTCCAGAACAGAAGTGTAACGCAGAACAGAAATTTCAAGTGACTCAAAATTTTAAAAGGCTTGTGTTTTAGGTTAATTTAAATGTATTTGGCTAAAAACCTGAAATATTTCTTTTTTTAGTTTTTTCTATTAGTCTTTGGATGCCTCACGCTATATAAAAATCTAAAACAAAAAATCTCCTTTGAAACAGAAGTTTGACATATGTCTTCCTAGAGACAAAATGGAATTATCAGCTTCAAAAATCTCCAAACAGCTTGTGTCATTCAATTCTGGAAAAGAATTTTTACTTTCAGGAAACACTGGGAAATACTCAACTTGCACTATTAAAATATAAAAATACTTGTCTCAGTTTTGGTAAAAGCCATGAAAACAAACATGACAACATTTAAAAATGTGTATATTTGTGTGTGTGTGTCTGTGTATGTAGAACATTTACATGAGCACATATGAATGCTTTTTTCTCTAAAAAGAGACTTGAAATTGTCAAAACAAGTCACAGCCCTAACTCCACAACCTAGACGTATTTATCTGGCACCTCCTGCAAGTATCTGGTTATGAAAGATGCAATTACTTTCCAAAATCTTTATACCTTTTTGCATTAATGTCAAAACCCAAGTCAGCTTAGAGACTTCTTGCACATCAAATAACACAAATTGTGCAATCTCTGAGAGCAGCTCTCATATCTCATACACCTACAAAAAGCAAAAATAAACAAATGCTACCCAATGGCAAACAATCTCCCTAACATTTCTTCCACCCAGACAATTAAATCTATGCTTTCTTCTATTAGCCACAAAAGCTCCCATTGCAAATCCACACTCAGGAAGAAGAACTTGTTCTATTAGGAGTTAGGAATTTTTTTAGTGACCCAGTCATCTTAACTTGTGCATAGTTCTGGCTCTGAAGTTCCAGTAATTTCTTTCATTTCTACTATATGAATACTAAGATTACCCTTAATCCTTTAAAATGTTTTAATTATGAGTTCTACTCTCTGAGGAGCTCTTAAATAATACCTGGCACCACAAAATTAACAATGATACTCTGCTTAGGAATCACTTACTGACTATTTTTTGCAAGTTCTGCCTTAAACTAGTGCACTGAAAAATATGATCCTTGAACATTTTGTTTATATGTGAAAGTAACTTGTGTGTACCACCTCTTATTCATCCTTAAAAAGACAACAAAGGCTTCCAGCTGTATGGAGTACAATATTCCACTGTTGTTTGCATGAGTTTTCTGAAGAAGATGAAAGTAAAGAGCTATGAATTTGCCCGGCATGTGGAAAAGTTTCAATTCCTAATACTATTTTTCTTTCTTTCTTTTTTTTTTTTTTTAAACTGATTTGGGTTTGATCTTGCATAAAAGAAAGGAGAAGAATGCACAATCACAAAATGCATCAACCCCTATTAAACAAGAGTTAGTCTTCGTTCTGAAAGACAGTAGTAGACACATCAGATTAGTGTTAGAAAAGCCTTGGAGATGGAGGCCAACAGATGTATCACACTGTATGTGGCAGATGCTAGCATCAGCTTGCATGTCCTTCAAAAGGCAGCAGAGACTGGAATATATTCCCCATAATTAAAACACTGCAAAGCAGGAAATTTCTCTGGCATACACACAAAAAGGAATCATAGGTGGTAAAATCAAGTTATTGATTTGTATATGTATATTTTATATATAATACATATATATTATATATGTACAACAGCATTTTAATTTTATGGTGTTTTTTTTTTTTCTTCACAACATATCCACCAGCTCTGAAGTTATATAGATGTGAACTGAGCAAAGACTGGTGTCTACATGGTGGCAAATTGTTTACAGAGCAGAGTTATATGCCTTTCTAATAATAAAATAACTGTAATTCGGGTGTTAATATAGCCTTATGCTATCATAAGACAGGGAAATATAATCTTGGAAAAAGTTATGTATTACCCTGATTTTTCAAAATATGAACAATTAACAGCACATTCAAGAGGAAAGATTTCATAGCAAGATCATGGAAGTTTCTAAGCATCTTACATTAACTCAATAATACAATTCTCAAACATGTTAAAAATAGGAAGTTTTCTTGGAAAAGTATTCAAAACTTTCTTATTAGTTTGAATAATTTTAATAGGGCATTATTTTTAAATTAAATTATCAGAAATATTGTGGAAAGCCATATTTATTTTTGAAACTGGAAAAAGGTTTTCACAGTTTTCACATTAGATTTTTCATTCTCCATGTTAAAGTTTGGCTTTTTCTATTTAAAATCTACATATAACCTTGCCATTTCAATTAAAAGTATTATGTACCATATAAGCCCATGAAGGACATAAAATTATAAATATTGATTTAACCTGAAAGTACTTTGGGGAAGGCAGCTGGAATAAAATATCATTTTCCTCAAGGTAACTTTTTTTAGGATCTCACTTGTTTACCTTTTATTCTAAAAAGCCTCTGCTAAAACACTAACCAGGAATCAGCAGTTCTCTGATCCCACATGGAAACTGATGTCTGCTTTTTCCACTAGGGCAAAACCAAAAGAGATTGACTTTTTTATTAAAGAAGTTTCAGTAAGACTTTCAATTCTATTAATAAAGGAAGTTTATCTTCATGGCAGTTTGATAAAATTGTAGAGAAAGAAATTTTGCCTTGCCTCACTGGACAGTACACAAAAGGCTGTTTCAGCTTTTATGGTAAAATGTGAAACAAATATATTCCAGACAAAAAGACAGAAAATATTCCATGTAATTAATAAAATCTGATAAATAGGATTAAGAAATCGTTTGTGAATAATCAAATTCCTAGTATATTTTTTAGCTTGTAATTTAGAGACATTAGCCAGTTTATTTGTATTAAAAACATGAAGTAACATTTCTTCCCTGAAGAAGTGCCTCATCTTTTGTAACTGCACACACACACAGTACTGTCCTGCCCAAACCTTACATATGCTGTTCATAGCTTTATGTAAAACAACCATAACTTCCTGCTGTTCTACTTATTGCTGATACCTGGTATTGTATTTTTTCCTTTTCTTCACAACACTTCTTTTCCATGATTCAGTATTGGATACAAACACAGTGAGATGGTTTTTCATAGCATGCACCTTCTCCCCCTTTCTCTACATACGCACAGAAGACTTAAAGGCAGCAAGCTGTAGACAATGCAAACACTTTGCTGAAGAACAATAAAGTTTCATACCGTCTCCTTTGCTGTTTAATATCAATCGGCTTGTTAATAGCATAAGGCGATCCATGAATATAAGCACTCCGGAACCTAGCCACTTTCTCCAGAGTCAGATGCTCACAGCTAGATGGTAAACTCATTTTATCCCAACAGAAGCAGCGTAAGACTAACAGCCAAAAAGATGCATTCCTGGGAAAACTGGAAACAAAATGCTACATAATCAACTTATTGAAGTCCACCGTTCCAAAGGAGCCAAACACTCTTGTCTGGAAAACAAGCGGTCCGTGTCTCATCTGCAGCTGCCACCCTCGTTGATGCAGGAAGCTGGCTGCTTATTTCCACCCAGTCATACTCCAACCAATTACTGATTAAGCGGATAAAGCAGAAAGTCGTTCAGTTTACCCCACCCCTAGGCATTAATCTTTTCTCTAATCTTTTTTTTTTTTTTTTGGTGGAGACAGACCATAAGCACAGCTTAATCAATTAAGACGAATGTCTATAAAAAGCCACAGACTGAATTTACTTTGAAGCAGCAGGTGGGACAGGAGAGATTCTTTTGCATATATCAAAAGATCACTGTGAGAAGAAAAGGATCTACCTACTGCTGTATTTGAAAAGGTCAAACAACTTTTCTGATTCACTGTATGAACTCAGACTGATTTGATTTGTTCTACAAATTATTTCAGGATTTAATCTATGCAAAGACAAAAAGATGATAATATAATTTATGATACATTTTATGAACCTTTATATTCTGTGATAAGTTTCTTTTTGCATAGCAGTGTACTCTCCTATAACACAAAGTAAAAAAATATGTATAACATAATGTAAGAACTTATTCTAAAGTGTTTTCCCATATTATAAAAGACACTGTGGGTTTTTTATACCTACAGCTACTCAGAATTATCCATGGGATTGCCTTTATTTATGGAAGTGTATCTACCTGGCCTCTTCTGTCTCAGCCCCTGTGCAATACTCTTAGAGGTCCCAACTACAAAAAGAATAGTGCTACTTTCACAAATAATCACATTATCAAGTGTTTTTTTACACTCTAGTGTGATAATTCGAGGGATAAAACGGAGATCCTGTTCAGTACAGAAAACGCTCCATTATGGAGAACAGGAAACCTGGGGACATTTTCTATCTGCCTAATACTAATCCCCTGCAAAGGTGGAATCCCAACATGAAGTAAAACAAAAAGAAAGTTAAGGCTCCTTGCAAAAACAATGGAGAGCAGAGTGTTTGCAGGGGGTGTCCCTAAAAGGCAATAGTGAGAGTGACAACATTCACCTTTCCCAGGCTGCAGAGCACTAGAGAAGGAAAAAGAAGCAAGTGGCAAGAACTTGCTCACAATGTCTCAGCAACTGCAGACAAGTACCAGGGATACCAAACAGAAGGCAAAGCAAGCTGGCTCCCCTTGGCACTGCTAAAATGAACTGGAAGGAGTACTCTTGCATGATTTACCAAAAAAGTTCAGATGTTAAACTCTGAGCACATACATTTGTTTACCTTTTGTTCTATGTGCTTTATACTTTGGAAGAGACAAAAAAAAAAAAAAAAAGTAGCTATTTATTTGAAAAGATTGATCTGGGAATTAATTTAACTAAGTCTCAGGTCAGATGTAACCAAATGTAATGACTGACTTTGCACTGAACTGGTGCTCTGGGCTGCAACCACAATGCAGTTGCTTCATATGCTGCCACCCCTAGTGCCTTGCTGGAAACAGAAGCAATTTGTCCTATACCTTTGGCAGGTGTCAAAAAGCAGCAAAAGAGTCAGGCAAAAGGTAGATAGTCATCTATCCTTTACCAACTCCTTGCATCTAACACAAAACTACCAGCCTTTTTTAGGTTGTTATTAATTATATTAGTGTCCTGAAACTTTTTTGGTCTATATAACTGAAATTTAATTTTGCATGCACAGCTATTTTAAGATTGAGTTCGAGTTAAATACTGCATTAACAGTCACTCTCAGGAAAGAGGGGTGCGTATTCTTGAAAAGAGAAAAAAGAAAAAAACCTAAAAAGCAAACAACCCTCAACTCCCTTCCTTTCCGTTTTTTTTACTTCAGTTGAGGAAAAAAACAAAACAAAACGTAAGAAAAGCAGGGAAATTTAACAATCATTTAAGAAGAATCAGATTAATTTCAAACTAAGAGGTTTTTCCCTTGGTTGTGGTTTATTGTTTGTTTGTTGTTTTTTAAGTTGCAACTAAAGCCAACAGTAAAGCAGTGTTTCTATATATGGACCAGATTCTCCCTTGTTAATGAGGTAGAATATATTCTTTCTGTTTCATACTGGGTACATACACATAAATGGAAATATTTGTTCTAAATACAAAAATTGACTTAATTGATACACTGAAGATTCTTCTCCAAGGAAAGAGTTTAAAATGTGCAGAGCAGCACTTTGAGAACCAAGCTGTGACTTTAAATTCTCTGTTGCACTGCTGATGCCTATGCTTCAACCAGTGCTTTCACTGGGCAGTCCTCAGCCACACTCGGTGGGAAGAACTGGGAGGCTCCAAGATTCCCTCCAATCATTCTTCCTCTCTTTAGAAGAAATACTGATTTACTGGGAATTTTACTGTAAAGAATGTCTTCCCATCACATGGCTGTGGTCACACGTCAGATGCGGTATCATACCAACCGCTAAGCACTTCCTATGGGTCTGAAGAGCCCACTGGGCATGACTATTTTTATCTTTTCTGGGTAGATTTTAAGTTTGGAGCTATTCTAATTTCAAAGTCTCACTGGTATCAGTTATGTTCAGTGGAACACAGCTTTTACCCAAGATCTTTTTTTTCCTCAGTGGAGTATGAAAACTTTATACTAAGCATGTCTTCGGCTTTAGAACCTTAGTAAAATATGCAGCCAGAAAAAGTGAACTTACTTTGATATGTTTCAGAAGAATGTGTCTTTAGACCATTAGTCACAATTAGTTGGTGTAATTAGACCGTATTGAAATTGCTCTCACCTAGAGAAATTTCAATCGAACAGTACAGCATCAGGATATACCAAAAGCATTCTGAGACTGGATAGAATTTTGCAGAATTTTGGCAGAAAAATTAAAAATGTGTATTTTGTGTATTTTAGGAACCATCAGAATTTTTCACTAAGACATGGTTTCAAGTATTTTACAATATATAAAAAATACTCTGAACTAAAAATTTAAGTGAAATAAATACCGTTTCTCAAGATGAAATATTTAAGTTAGTATAAAATTAATCCATCTGAGATTTTCCTTTGTGGAGGGATTTTAATATTTGTGTTGCCACACAGCTTAATTTAGGTATGTCAAAAGTGAAAGGGACAACTGGCTGCCACCAACTGGCCACCAGACACTTCTACACCATCAACTCTCCTCTGGGACAGATGTATGCTGATTGGCAGATGGCACTTGTTCCATATGTCCACCTGGCACTGTGCTGCTGCTTCTACCCTCCACTGGATGAAGTTTTAATTTTTGTGATTCAAAACGGCCAGGCTTCTCTGACAAAGTGGCAGGCTCTCCTGCTGGGTAGTGCTCCAGTGTTCAGCTTCCCCCAGTGCCTTCCCCGCTGCTTGTGGGTCACATGCAGCAGGGAGAAGCAGTGGCAAGGTGCCATACCTTCTGCTGATCAGTGTACAGTTGTCCTTGTGGAAGCCAGTGGTGTAAATGTGTCTGGTGGCTAGTTGGCTGCAGCCAGTTGTCCTGGACCCTATCCGAACCCTAGTGAAACAGAGAAAATTAACATTGTGTCTTGTAAGGTATTCCATTCATTGTGGCACACCGTATATATGTATGAATACTGTCCGTATCAAACTTCAGCAATGTCTGCAATGCTTTTAAAAGTTAGTTTGATTTGTGTTTGTCACCAGGAAATAACCAGATATGAAAGAATAATTATGCTGTATGAGACAACTTATATAAGATTTTGACTCCTATTACTAATATTAGATAGCACTGCTATTTAGTCTAGATGGCCTCAGCCAATGTCATGGGCTTCATTAGATGACAGAATATTTTAAGAAAAAGGCAGGTGTTCCTCACATTCATAGCCCAAGCTATTCTGACACGAGTTTCTTCCCAGAAATACCCTGAATTACAGAAAATTGACAGATGATATGTAAGTTGTTTGGCAACATGTGGTAAGTTTTTCTGATAAAGATAAAGGTCTGTCCAGAATACAGAAATAGCTTGTTGAGAGAGCTGGATGATGTTATCGCTCTACCACTCTCCATCCTTTTCCAAAGATCCTGGCAAGCTGGAGAGGTGCCTGAGGACTGGAGGAAAGCCAGTGTCACTCCAGTCTTCAAAAAGGGCAAGAAGGAAGCTCCAGGAAATTACAGACCAGTCAGCCTCACCTCCATCCCTGGAAAAATTACAGAGCGGCCCATTCTGGAGGTCATATCAAAGCACATGGAAGAGAAGAAGGTTATCAGGAGTAGTCAGCATGGATTTACCAAGGGGAAATCATGCTTGACTCATCTGATAGCCTTCTATGATGTTGTGACTAAATGGATAGATGTGGAGAGACCAGGGGATGTTGTCTACCTTGACCTTACCAAGGCTTTTGACACAGTCTCCCATAACATCCTCGTGAGCAAGCTCAGTGGACAGTGAGATAGATTAAGGACTGGCTACACAATAGAGCCCAAAGAGTGTTGATCGATGGTGCAGAGTCCAGCTGGAGACCTGTAACTAGTGGAGTCCCTCAGGGATCAGTGCTGCATCTAGTCCTGTTCAACATCTTTATCAATGACCTTGATGATGGGACAGAGTGTCTTCTCAGCAAGTTTGCTGATGACATTAAGCTGGGAGGATTGGCTGATTCACCTGAAGGCTGTGCAGCCATTCAGCAAGATTTGGACAGGCTGGAGAGCTGGGCAAGGAGGAACAAAATTAGCTTTAACAAGAGCAAATGCAGAGTCCTGCACCTGGGAAGGAACAACAAAATGCACCAGTACAGGTTAGGTGGTGATATGCTAGAGAGCAGCTCCATGGAGAAGGACCTTAGAGTCCTGGTAGACAACAAGTTATCCATGGGACAACAATGTGCCCTTGTCGCCAAGATGGCCAATGGTATCCTGGGGTGCATTAGGAGGAGTGTGTCCAGCAGAGTGAGGGAGGTTCTCCTCCCACTCTACTCGGCTCTGGTGAGACCTCACTTGGGAGTATTGTGTCCAGTTCTGGGCTCCCCAGTTCAAGAGGGACAGGAATCTACTTGAGATAGTCCAACGGAGGGCTACGAGGATGATTAAGGGACTGGAACACCTGCCTTAGGAGGAAAGGCTAAGAGACCTGGGGCATTTCAGTCTAGAGAGGAGAAGACTGGGGGGGGGGTCTAATTAATGTCTGCAAATACATGAGGGCTGGGCGTCAAGAAGGCAGGGACAACCTCTTTTCACTTGTGCGCTGTGACAGGACGATGGGCAATGGATTAAAACTGGAACACAGGAAGTTCCACCTCAACATGAGGAAGAACTCCTTTACTGTGAGGTTTATAGAGCCCTGGAACAGGCTCCCCAGAGAGGTTGTGGAGTCTCCTTCTCTGGAGACTTTCAAGACCTGTCTGGATGCCTTTCTGAGTGATCTGCCCTAGTTTTTGGTCCTGCTGTGGCTGGGGAGCTTGACTCAATGATCTTCAGAGGTCCCTTCCCACCCCTAACATTCTGTGATTCTGTGATTAAGACTGTTCTTTTTTATATTAATAGATCGGACAAAGCTTCCCCTCCCTTTAATTGTTTTGATGATTTTCCCTTTATTTATTTGTTTAAATAACTCTTCTAAACCTTGCTGTTGAATATTGCCAGACTGCTGAATATTGGCAACTATTTATGTCTCAGCAGATGAGCAAAATAATTCTGGAAATATAAGTATTATTTAAACTCTTCTCTCCTTGACTGATGAACACTTGATTTTCCTTACTGTTTTTTAGAGGATGAATTTCTTCAAAATTGTACTGCTGATTTACTTATAAGTAAGATTATTTCAGGAATACTAAAAAAATGTGCTTGTATATTTATATTAGGTGCTAAGGTACTTTGACAGTGATCTAAGAAAGTATGCCATGTGTCTTGAGAAGTGTCAGCCAAAACAAACACACAAAAATCCCTTTCGTAATGGTCATACAATGAAGAGGTGAATATAAATAAGCTCTTATACCACTGCACAGTTTGCATAGACATATTATGAGTCCATATGTTACATATGTTAGAAAACGGTTTATATATTACATATTGATCACAGATACTGCAAAAGACCCCAGGTGCAAAGGAGGGAGACAAATATTCACAACGGCATATGCTTGCCTTGACTTTGTAAAGTTTTGTCATATTCTATCCTTAAATTTGGCTTACAAACATTAATCTTTTTAACATACATGCTTTTAACTCTGCCAATACACACTTTCGCTGTTGAAACATGGGACTTCATACTGTTGCCCTTGAATCTTTTTTTTAATTGACTCCTACAGATTTTTCTTCCCTTTATTTAACTGAATAACCCAGAGAACCTCTCATTAAGACCTTGTATTCTCTCCTTTACACACCATAAAACCATTAGAATAGCCACACCGGGTCAACTCAGAACCCCATTCGCAACACTGGACAAGAAACCTCCCATCTGTTTGGCATACATATTAATGACAACAAAAAGTTTCTATAGATTGAATTTCGATAATCATGTTGCAAAAAAATCATATTGTTCTGACAGAAAAATTACATAAGGGCATAAAGTAGCTAATAAATGGAAGCAATTAAAAAAATCAAGAGTTGTTATTAAATACTGTCTCCTACTATAGATAGTGTCACTGTATCTAATGTTACTTATTAAAAAACATTAATGACATGCTGCTTTAGTTACACAGTAGAACAATTCTGTTTATTCATCCTCCAAATGAACATCTTCCTTGAACATCAGCTGCTACTACTATATTTAGAATAGCAAGGTAGCAATACCAACATTGTTTATTGAATAGGCAAAATAAAGACATTTTAGAAATGTTAGGTGCTGTTATTATGCAATACTTCTGTGGCATAGTGACTACCAATTTGGCCATTTAAGATTAATTTTGTATATTCTTTACAAGTTAATAATAAACAGATTTCTACCTCCATTTCTTAGACATATACCTATGTTATTTTAATGTGATATCACCTTCCATGGATTTATTTCTTAGTTTTCCAAAAGCAAACATGCATCACATATTTGCACATTATTCATCAGGGCTTAATTAAAATTTACAATGTACAGGTGAAAGACTATGCATCATATTACAGGTTTTCACTGACAACTAATTTTCAAGAAAGACATTTTCCATTAGAAACTTTCTGTTTATGAAGGTTATAATTTCTGGTTAATTTTCAACTTTTATTGGTTGTTTAATTAATAACTCCATAAATAAGCCAAGTAAGAGAACTATACCAGTCTCTTTAACACTAGTGTTATCAAGACTTTCTGATTCCCATAGAAACACTGCAAAAAGTAGACATGCCTCCTTTGTTTAAGCTGACCTCCACATTCTATGACATTTGAAAATTTGGAGTATTGATCTAGTAGCATTCATTATCTTTTCCCACCTTGATATAACTAGGCACAAATCTGGCTTTAGCCAAGTTGATCCCATCCTTATTGCCCCATTTGCAGAAATGTTGAATATTTTTAACTGATGTTGATGAAAAATTAGAGCAAAGAGGTGTTATTGAAAAAAAAGAAAACAACAACACAAAATTGAAAAATCAGGGCCTCGGTATTTAAATTCATCACCCAAAATAATTAATATTTCTTTCCGCTATTAATCTCTGGTGTCAGACAATAGAAGCACTGCTACCATTTTATCAGTTTGGGTTACTGTACAGATACACTGCTGAACATTTCAGAAAAGTGAACAAAGGAAGTAACAATTTGTTTTCCTGGTGAGGACTCAAAGTGGTATATGGACTTTGGAACGGAAGTGTTTCATTTAAAAATAGATAGGGACTCTCCACAAAGAACAGCAAAGATAAAATAAAAAGCAGTCATTCCTGTCTATATAATTGCAAACATGAGGCTAAGGTCCTTTGTAAAAGCTGGCAGCTATACAACTGAGGACTATGACTTCATGTATGCAGGGTCAAAATTAA
This sequence comes from Hemiprocne comata, assembly GCA_020745705.1. NCBI lineage: Eukaryota > Metazoa > Chordata > Aves > Apodiformes > Apodidae > Hemiprocne > Hemiprocne comata. The sequence goes on along the minus strand of CM036616.1, from coordinate 15,438,226 downwards.
GGTTCTAAAGAAAGGATAATTTAATTCTTTCCAAGCTTGGAATGTCAAAGTTTGCAATACAGATTTTTCTTAATGCATTTTTTTATGGAGCTTTATGTATGTTGCAGCAGATAAGGCAACTTGAAAAATAGTGAAAATATTCAAAGTTATTAAAATAGTACAGAAATTACAGTCTGTATACAAGACATAAAGTCTCTTCATTCCACAGAGATCTTACAAGTGCTGCACTTTCATATTTCTACTGTATGACTTTTCTTTGTACTGCACCAGCCATATTGCATCAAGCTGAACCATACGATTGAATTCTCTTCCTTGCTGTCATCATCCCAATTCCTGACTTCTGCTGGAAGTGAACTTCAACCATTGCAGAGAAAATTATGTGCTGATCTGCTAGTAAAATCAGTAAAGAATCTGCTTTCATACACAGGGGCACAGCTTCTGCATTACTGCGTTTGGCATTGTGACAGATACGCTATTATGATTTTCTTTTGAAATAAAAGAATGGGTTTATTTCTCTTGCAGGAAGAGATGGGTAGGGTTTCCTTTTCTTTTTCAAACTGTTAAAAATAATTAGTATTTAGTCGTCCTGTCTTCCAGGGTAATGGATATACCTGTTTCTGCTCTATGTCTATTATGGATAGGTTTTGATTTCTATCAAGATAAAACAAAACACACCACCATGTCATAGGAAATAATTCACTACAAAGTGGCTTCATTGTATGAAATTAGTCACTACTTCCCAGGGTTAGCTGCAAAGCAAGGGTTAGGGAAAAAATACGCTCACATTGTATTTGTAATAATTACTTCACATCCCATTCAAATTTGATGAGCATGTGTTGAAGATAGCTACAAAAGTGAAGAGAAAAATAAAAATCAAGCCATTATCTCACATTTTTACTGTAAACACTAGTTCACACATAATAATTTACAGAAATGTGTAGGTAAACATCATCACTACGCTTTTGAAGCTTTGTAGCAAAGGCTGGCTTTCTCTTCATTACCTTAAATTGATGTCCATTCAAATTTGTTTTATGGCTTTGCTAAAGACTATCAATAAAGGCTACCTACTCCAGTGTTATCAGAGCCTTAAATTAGTGAAGAAAATGAATTCTGCTCTGTACCATTGCCACTAACCAGGATCTTAAAATTGCAATGCTACAAGTGACCCTTGCCAACGTTTGAACCCTTTCTATGGCTTGAGTTTAGAACTGTGAACAGTCGTCAGATGACACATGATGCCACGTTAGGTATAATTGAAGCAGGTAAAAAGACAGAGGAAAATTTCAGGAAAATAGCACTACAAGCCCTGAGATAGAGGTAGGCAAGTTATTTTCAGAGCTGAATTTGGGTGAATTCTACAAGTCACCATCCCTTTTGTTTTCTGCAAGCATCAGTATAGATCCCATTGTCAAACACTGACAGACTTTACACCCTCTGGATAGTGGAAATGCGAAGTGTCAGATAACCAATCAGAAAAGACTGTAATGGCACTCTTTGACTAGTCATATGATCATGTTAACATTATGTGTTTGACACAGCTGAACATCATGTTGCTTGTTTGAAGATTTTGAGAACTGCATTATCTCTAAGTTGACTGAGTCTTGCTTGAATGTGGATGGAGCAAGCCTTCACATTTGATGTAGAGATAGTCAAAGATACACTCTGTTATCACAGAAGGTACTTACAGTCTTCTTATCTATTTGGACAGATTTGTCAGCTTTGAGAAGTTCAGCTCCTTTTCAGAAATCACAGATAAGACTCTGCATAATGGTGTTCTTTTGATATAATAAAGCAAGGCTCAAAGTAAAATTCTAAAACTGTTCTAGCGAACTAATAACTTGATTTCAGTGGAATTCTTCAAACCACTTTAGTAACTGGTTTAACTTGATGTTGCTCTGAAGAGCCCTTTAAGGAGATTTGGCCATTATAATGCTCCAAGTTTTTATTCTTTCAGTTAAGGAAGTTTTAATTTAAAAAAAAATCTCCAGAAAACAGTGGTGTAAGCAGAATAGTTTGAAAAAAGCCAAAATGAGCCCATTCATTAGCATAATAAGTCTGAGGCAGGAATGCATCCTTTGGTACAAAGAGAAACTCTGATACAAAGTATGTAGCAGATCCAGTTGTAGTGACTTCGCATTTGGATGAAATATCTGACTATAAAAAGGTGAAAACAGACCTTGGAGCTAGACAGACATAGATTAAATTTCTATCCTGGTTGTAGTTAGTCACTGTGCATTACAGTTCCTTTCCAGACCAGGTATACAGATCTAGTTACAAAAACTGAATACAGAAGATGTGGCTTCATCCAAATAGAGTTTCAGAATATGCATAGATTTTCTGTTGAGAACCCTATCAACTATAAAGCATCTGAGCCACCATGGCTTATGTCTGGCAAGTTAGTTCCATTTTGGTGACAAACTCTTAAAGCAAAAAAGGCTAAGATGGAGAAGTAGCAAGAGTTAAATTTTGTAGGATAGCGTCATGATCTAACATGGCAGCGCACAACCACATAAGCAAGATCTCAAAATACGTTCTTTCAGGTTTTAAAAGACTAAAATATTTGGAGATACAGGACAAATTTTTGTTCTCTGGAAGCCTCCACAGAAAAAGAAAGTGCTTTCTTGTAGTTCACAAAGTTTGGGAGGACAGAGCAAGCATAGGCCCAAAGGATGGCTGGAACAGTGGAGAAGATGGGGAATAGTCATGCTGAGAAAACAGGGCAGGAAGGAATGAGAGACAGGACACAGAGCAAGAGCAAGGAAGCCCATGGTTACCCAGCAATACTGAACATTTCCTGCAGACCTCTGGTGTCAGGGTGCAGAGTGGCATGTGGGACTGCACGTGTTAGTTTCAGGTCCAAACTGGAAGAGGGTGAAGCCATCCAACTTGGGAAAGAGGAAGGAAACAGACTACTCTTCTGGATTCAACAGGGTGATATTAAAACATTTTTGTCAATGGCATCCAACAACCACGAACGTTTGTTACAGAGAGCGTAGATCTGAACTGCCACAATCTCATTTGTGTTGCAGAGAAAGAAAACACCACTTTCTTATTCCTTACTCAGTGGAATGATTTAGAAAAATCTAGGAAAGTGTACTTCAGATCAGTCAGAAGTCCAGCTCCTGTAATTTCACTCTAGATCCCTTGTACTTTTAATCTGCAGGAGAGTCACTGTACCAAAGTCAGCTACCTATATAGCCCAGGCTTATTTATATTGGGGCTTTTCAGCAGTGTCTCTGAACAAACTACATGGGATTAGGCATTTTTCATACATTCCAAATATGGAAAGTATGCCATATGTTACCTTATAATTATCTGATGTTATCTTAACCATGTATTTGCCTCAAACTGAGATATGAAAAAAGATTTTGAGCTTCTCTCAGCTGTGACAGGACAAACCAGGAACATTTCCATTTCTGCTGTCATCAGTTGTAACACACACTACCCATGATGGATTCTCTTTTCTTAGCACACTTGTTCCAACACTTTGATCTACTACACCCCTGTCACTGAATACACAGCTTTAGCTCTTTTAACAACCTGTTAGAAGATAAGTTACTTGTTCTTTTGAAGAACAGATTTTCAGTGCTTAATTCTGTCTCCACACCATAATGCAGCAGGTATGGAAATGATGGAAAATGCATTCAAATCTACTAAAAATGCACTGTATGGTAGACAAAAAAAAGTTTCATTAAAAAAGTTCTAACACCCAAGCTTTAAGTCAGTAAGACTCTCCTACGAAATACACTATTTGCATCCAGTCTTCCTCCAACACAAAGAACAGCTGCATATAAAGTTGGTTTGACAAAACATGTTAGAAAAACATTAGTAGAAATGGCTAGAACTATTTCAGGCAAAATGTCAATATTTAAAACAAAAAAAGATTAGGTTCAAAAACAAAACAACAACAACAACAAAACCCAACAAGAAACAACTCCAAAGAAAGGCTGCATTTTAGTTCAGCTTGGTCTGTTTTCCTGAGCATGCCGTTATGTTTGTGCCATTTCTCAGCACTGTCACTTTGTACATGCATGAGATATTGTAAGATATTGTGTGCCTAGATAATACAATCTGCACAGCTGAATGGCCTCTGCACAAATAAATAGAGGACCTTACCTGAAATATGCCTGTTTCTTTATTTTGCATGGTACAACAGAAACCCTTTCTACCTTCCATGTTCCAATTCCTTTCCTCTTAGAAATCCTTTTCTGAACAGTTCTATTATTTGTCCTCTGAGGATGGTAATACAGGCATTGCAGTAGCCAGGTCTCAACAGGCTCTTTGTCCAAGGACTCACAAAAGTCAGATTCAATGTTGTTTGGTTTTTGTTTGTCAGAAAGAATTCAGCACTATATGCTTGTACAAAAAATACAAGGTCTGCCAGACCCATGTCTCACAGTTGATTTTTACCATATAATGGGATCCACTTCTCTCCACCAAAGGGTCTTTTAAATAAGAAAAAAGGTGTTTCAAGTTGTAGGAAATAAATACATAGTCAGAGGGGTTTTTACATATACATATTTTTAACACACTTTAATCCTTTCCCTTTACATGCAATGCATTATTCTGAAGGCAAATACTGTGGGTCAGTATATCTCTTCATTTATCAAAAGCTTTACAGCACTGCATTGGTTATTGAAGGGTTTTTTTTTTATCTCTAGAATTACAGAGCAAAAAGATTTTTTTTAAATCACTGAGCAAGACAGTTTCCATCCCATGACAATTTAGAACAAAAGATATTATTTTAGTATTATGAGCAGCACAATATAGTAACAGTAGGTATTTTGTATGAACTTTTAAAGTAATTATAATGAAATCTTACTGAGCTTTCTCAATTCCCTATTACAGCCACATAAATTTTGCTATGCCAAAGCCACCATATTGCCCTCTACAGGTTAATTTAGTAATATACTCCATACCAAACCTCTTACATACCTAAACTATGATATCTATTATGAAAAACTTTAAAATTGTGTCTTTATTTTAATATTAGCCAGTATTAGTTTCCCTAATACTCTCAGAACAAATAGCGACATTTGAAAGATCTCAATATACAGTAGCTACATAGACTCATCAAGAAAGAAAAGCGGCCATACCCAGAGGCTCCCCTCAGGCCACCAGGAGAGCGGGCAGTGGCAGCCGTCGCTGTGAACAGCGTGAGTGGGGCATGGGGTGAGCGTGAGTGAGTGTCAGAGGAGGGATCAGTAAAACCAACTAGCAGAGAAAGAAGGCTGAGCATGGTTTCCACCTGGGCAAAAGCTATTGCCAAAAAAACTGCGGCAACCCAAATGGAGGTTGCTCACAGACATGTGGGGCTGCAGGTCTCTGGCTGCAGGGAGTGCCTGAGCCTGTCATTCCCCCTGGAGAATGGCAGAGATAGCAGCTGTGTGAGGTGTGAGCAGATAAATGATCTGCTTGGCATGGTTGCACAGCTGAAGGAGGAAGTAGAGAGACTAAGGAGTATCAGGGAATGGGAGAGGGAGATAGATGGTTGGTGTCATGACTTAGCCTCCCTGAACCAGGCCCAATTGGCAGGTGAAGCTCATGATGCAGAACTCTCCCTGTCCCCTCTCCACCCGGTCAAGAACAATGGCCCACAAGATAGTGAGCAGTGACAACAAGTCCCTGCACAGCGCAAACAGCGTGGTAAGTGTGTCCCTGGGGTATCCACCTCTCCAGGTGACCTTAAATAATAGATTCATTGCTCTGCAAAGGGAGACAAACGGTGATGAGGATAGTTCACCAAACTTGGAGGTGCCTCCAAGTCCTAGTCAGACTGTGCGTTGCATCAAAATCTCCACAGTTAAGAAAAGAAGACGGGTCCTTGTCATAGGTGACTCTCTCCTAAAGAGAGTGGAAGGCCCTATATGCAGACCAGAATCACTTCTTAGAGAAGTCTGCTGCCTCCCTGGGGCCAGGATTAAGGACGTAAGATGTAAACTCCCCACTCTAGTTAAACCCACAGGTTATTACCCATTACTTATCTTACAAGTAGGCAGTGATGAGGTAACCACCAGCAGTCTAGGTGCAATGAAGAGAGACTTCAGGGCCCTGGGTCAGCTGGTTAAGGGATCAGGAGCACAAATAGTGTTCTCCTCTATCCCTCCAGTTATGGGGAATGACAAGGGACTGGCCAGGATGAGCCAGCAGATCAATATGTGGCTCCAAGCTTGGTGCTAACAGCAGGGGTTTGGCTTTTTTGACCATGGCTCAACTTACAGGAGACCAGGCATGCTGACTAGAGATGAGTATAGCTTATCCCACAAGGAGAAAAGGGTTTGTGAGAGACTGACTCTATAATGGCCTTTAATCCAGCGACAGTCACTCACCAGTCCTGGTAATGTACTCCCTGGCACTCGTGAGAAGAGGAGAGAGGCTTTACCTATCTCGGTCCGCGACAGGGTTCTAGGACAGGAGTTGGCAGGGCTCATAGACAGGGCTTTAAACTAGACATGAAGGGGGGCAGGGGTGAAACTGGGGCGACTAGAGAGCAGGGCTAGGGAGAATCTCCATCCTCTATTGGATGCCGAGGGAAACACAGTGACCAAGGATCAAGAAAAGGCCAAGGTACTTAATACTTTCTTTGCCTCAGTCTTCAACAGTAGCACTAGTTGTTCCCTGAGCACACTGTTCATTAAGATAGAAGACAGAGATGGGGAACAGATTAGGCCCTATGTAATCCATAAGGAAATGGTTATGGACCTGCTTCACAAACTAGACACTCATAAGTTGATGGGGCCAGATAGTTTATACCCTAGAGTGCTAAGGGAGTTGGCAGATGTGGCTGCCAAACCACTGTCCATCATCTTTCAAAAGTCCTGGCTAACTGGGGATAACCCATTGGACTGGAGACTAGTAAATGTGACACCCATCTTCAAGAAAGGCCGGAAAGAGGATCCCAGTAACTATAGACCTGTGAGTCTCACTTCAGTGCCAGGAAAGGTCATGGAATGGATAATCTCAAGAGCCATCACAGAACATTTAAATGTCAACCAATCAGGCTGTGGAGGACTGGCCTCCACAAAAGGTATGTCTCTCACACAAATTGATTGCAATAGAGAGACATAAAAGTCGAAGGAAAGAAAACAAAACAAAACAAAACAAAACAAAACAAAACAAAACCGAAGTGGTGACAACCCTAAGGGGGAGGTTGTGGCTGGGATTTACACAAGGAAGGGCAGAGACCCCTGCCCCCCTTGCTGTGTGTGCAGCCAGGACCCAGCCTTTGGCTGGACCATGGCAAAATTGTTACAGGAGCCACAGGTAGGAGCTGAGGACTGAGCAGACAAAAGGCCAGACCAGCCTGCATGAGCATGTAAATACGACGACCATTATGGATCATTATCGGTCGTTGGTGGACATTGTTCTTTGCTGCTGGAAGAAAAGACAGAGAAGAAAAGAAGATAGAAGGAAAAGGAATAGGACACAGAACCACAAAAAGCCTCTGGTGGCTGGGATGGAACTCCAGCTATACTCCCTGCACCCCGGGACTGCTGCTATTCCCTGCTTCCTACTTCTTTGCACTCCTGCCTCTTCTCGTGGAGCCTGCTCACCGAGGAGCTGCATGAAAGGAGCTGAAGAAATGGAAAAGAGAGCTAGAGCACACTAAAAAGCTAAAAGAGCTGGAATCCCTGCTCGCTCCCCAAACCCCTCCGTTATCAGTGCTCCCAGGCCAGTGGGTGCAGCTCCAGCCGGTTGTAGCCGTTTGCCACAGCCACTGCCTGCCCAGGCCGAGGCAGCCACCACGGGCCATCGCCAGCAGGTGCCGCAGCCGCCTGCGCTGCAGCTCCAGCGTGTGGCCGCTCCTCGCCCTGTCCCGCTGCAGATAAAGCCGCGCTCGCCTCCCGAGCCCCCTGCCCGACCCCCCTCCCCAAACCCCCTGCCCGAGCCCCCTCCCCGAGCCCCCTGCCCGAGCCACGCTCACCCAAAACTGCGCTCACCCAAAACACGCTCTTAAAGCCACAGACGCCACCAAACCTGTCATTGCCTCTGAGTCTGTAAGAATCTTTCCTTTCTTTGCGTACTTTTTCCCGGGCAAAAGTAATTGGCCCCATACACACACACTCACCTCATCTATCCTATACGGGAAACTCGTCGGGCACCCTACCCCCAACTATAATACTGTTTCTTTCTTTCTCTTTACCAAGTTACACACCCCAAGTTTGTCTCCTACAACTACATCTGCATATCCTCTCCCCCCCACATACTCCCTCTGCTCCAAAACTATTACAGTAAAGGGGTGTTTTAAACACATAATCTCTGTGTTTGTGCTGGTTCACGCATGCATCTGGGCAGGGTTTGTGTTGTATAGACATACCAGGTGTAGCCAACTGGTCCCAACCTGGGGATGGACCCACTAGGAAATTAAAACCAGCCAATTAGGGGCTATTCCTCCTCTAATTGAGGAGAAGAGAAGGTGTGATCCATGTCTCGACTCGAGTTTTCCATCCTGGGTCTAACTTGGACTGCAACACAGGCCCAGTCAGCATGGGTTTATGGAAGGCAGATCCTGCTTGACAAACTTGATCTCGTTCTATGACAAGGCGACCTGCTTAGTGGATGAGGGAAAGACTGTTGATGTAGTCTACCTGGACTTCAGTAAAGCCTTTGACACCATCCCCCACAATATCCTCATGGAAAAGATGGCTGCCCATGGTTTTGATGGGTATATACTCTGCTGGGTTAAACACTGGCTGGATGGCCAGGCCCAAAGAGTTGTGGTTAATGGAGTTAAATCCAGTTGGTGGCCAGTCACGAGTGGTGTCCCCCAGGGCTCAGTGCTGGAGCCACTCCTGTTTAACATCTTTATTAATGATCTTGATGAGGGCATCGAATGCACCATCAGTACATTTGCAGATGACACCAAGTTGGGAGGGAGTGACGATCTGCTGGGTAGTAGGAAGGCTTTACAGAGGGACCTGGACAGACTGGATCGATGGGCTGAGACCAACTGTATGAAATTCAATGAGGCCAAATGTTGGGTCCTGCATTTCAGTCACAACAACCCCAGGCAATGCTACAGGCTTGGAGAAGAGTGTCTGGAAAGCTGCCTGGCAGAAAAGGACCTTGGTGTATTGATTGACAGCCAGCTGAATATGAGCCAGCAATGTGCCCAGGTGGCCAAGAAGGCCAATGGCATTCTGGCTTGGATCAGAAATTGTGTGTCTAGCAGGACTAGGGAAGTAATCCTGCCTCTGTACTTGGCACTGGTGAGGCCCCACCTCGAGTATTGTGTTCAGTTTTGGGCACCTCAATACAAAAAGGACATTGAGGTGATGGAGCAGGTCCAAAGAAGGGCAACAAAGCTAGTGAGGGGTTTTGAAAACATCCCCTATGAGGAACGACTGAGAGAGCTGGGGCTGTTTAGTCTGGGGAAGAGGAGGCTGAGGGGAGACCTTCTCACTCTTTACAAATACCTGAAAGGAGGTTGTAGTGAGAGTAGGGTTGGTCTCTTCTCACTGGTGACTGATGACAGAACAAGAGGAAATGGGCTCAAGTTGCATCAGGGGAGATTTAGGTTGGATATCAGAAACAAATTTACAGAAAGGGTTGTTAGGCACTGGAACAGGCTCCCCAGGGGAGGTGGTTGAGTCACCATCCCTGAATGTGTTTAAAAGTCGTCTGGATGTGGTGCTTGGGGAACATAGTTTAGTAATGGGTCATCAGAAATAGGGTGATAGGGTTAGGATACGGTTGGACTTGATGATCTTAAAGGTCTTTTCCAACCTGAACAATTCTATGATTCTGTGATTCTATGAAAACTACAAGTGCCATAAAAAGAACACATAAAATGTGAAAAGAAACAGCACGAGTGGCTTTTGATTTCTTGTTATTGTTGTTCCTCTAAACTTACTTAATTTTTTTTAATGGCAAGAACACTCCCTTTTAATAGCTGGATTGAATAATTTAACAATGACAAAAAAAAGTCAGCATTAAAAATAGACAGGACAATTTCCTATTTACTGAAAATTGCAGCCCTTTAAGGAAATATTCCTCTACGTCTGAACATCTTTAGCTATTGAGAAGTTGAACAAGCAATAACTGTTTTTCAGTCATGTGCCAGAAAAGCTTTAATGGCTACCAAACCCAAGATCTTGAGTTTTGCAATTAAGCTCCTATAGACTTCTAACCCAGCACTAGTCTTGGGAGAGCCACAGTTTGACACTGGTACTAGAAAGGACACATAGGTGGATAACATCCATCTCTGCCAGCATGGCAGCCTATGTTGTTATGTCCTATAGCACTGCTGAGATTTCAAAGCTCACATCTGCAGAGTCCAAAGGACCTCACCGTGTGACACCACTACTTCCAACATCTTTGGTTAGGTCCTGAAAAGCACTGGAATGTGGATTCATGTTTCTGCTGCAAAAACCTTCACTTGTATTATTTTCCTTGTAATTATCTTTTTTCCAATGTCCTCCTCTCTTCCTCTTTTTCCTCTCCTGTGCCTTCTAACTAGAAGTAATCACTCCTAGCTTGCTAAGGGTGCATCCTACATTTCTGTGACTGTAACTACAATGGAAGCTGTCAGTAAGGTCATAAATAGCTTCAACTCAGCACAGGATAGACAGATTCTGGAGAAACTGAGAAGGCTGCCTGTTTTACCTGAGATTGCTTCATCAAATGGTTGTGAGACAAACTGCAAAAAACAGTTAGCTCCATTCTTCCATCTTTCTCTCTTTTCATATTTTGTTTGTTCTTGCCCTTTTCCCCTTCAAGGAAGCAAGATCAAATTGTACTTAGTAAGTACTTCAGATACCTTATGCAACCCCTTTCTCTAAAGGGCAATTTCTTCCATCTTTGATATGATCCAAATAACTGTCAAATACAGACATTTCTGCCATCAAAATTCGCTGGCTATGCTCTATTTCAGCCTTTTAGGAAATAAAAAGCCTTTAAATTACTAACATGATGCAACACCATGGTGAGGAGGGAGTGCTGCCTTGCAGTTCACCTGGGCAGCCTGCAAGTGCAATGAGCATTTAAGGAACGGTTCCTGTAATCAGCTTCTATCCTCTCACCAATTCTGAACAAATTAATCCTCTGTAACATTCCTCCAAAAATAAAGTAGATGAGCACATAAACAAAAGTGAATTCTTACCAAATGGCCCTTGATTTTGTTGTCATGTTTTTCATCTCTTTTGTGTCACTTTGAGAAGGTACAGAGGAATGTTAGGTTTTCTATCACTTTAATGAAGAAGAATATAGAGAGTACTTACCTAGAAAACAGAACATTGAGAAAGGAATTATTAGACCATGGAAGCTTACAATTTTTACTTATATTATTAGCACAAGCAAGTATTTACAGAAACACTAGGAAAAAGGATGGTTTCTATATAGGTATCAATGTCATTTAAGTCACTGAACTGTGAATGGAAACCTAGCACATAAATATATAGATATAGATATATAGGTACATAAAAGACACTTTATTTCTTTAATAAGCAAAATTCTTTCTAAATTCCTACAGGCACTGTTCATTATCAAGTCTCTTAGGATACTTAATATTTTACACAGCACTTATGTACAACATAATTCTCTTTTTCTGTGGACAATCTTGTATAAATTTTTATTTCAATTATCAAGTAAAAAATTAGTTGCCAATGTATATTTTTGTGCAGTTGAGTTTAAAATTAGGTTTTAGTTCAGTATTACTGAATATCACTGTATTTACTAATATCAAAACATGTATGTAAAATGTGAACTCTAAGATCTTCACAGAAAATAAAGTTTTGCAGCCACTATACATATGGATAGATCAGATTTTGCATAGATTTTAAATTAAGTATTGCAGGCATTTTATAATCTCTAAAGTTCTTTTGCTATTTAGTTCCATTTAAAAATTCTGTGACATAAATTGGGACAAAAGCAAAAGATGATAAAAATCACTGAAATACAGGACAAACTATGTAAATGGAAAAAGGAATGCCTTGCATTTAAAAGGTGACTAGACTATCAAGAATTCTACCAATGCTCAGGACAGTCTTGCTCTATAGTAATTTATCTAAATCACATCAACAGTAAATAATTAGAGTTTAAAAAAACACTATCTTCAGTAGTCTAGAAACACGTTCTGTTACCTCAGTGGCATATACAGGATGGTTCTGTGCCAAAAACCCCTCACAACCTAAAAATGTAAATCCAAATAATAAAACCCTATTTTTCAGCGCTACTGAATTTCTAATTTATTATACTTTCAGCAGAAACAACATGAAAATATGATTATGAATGGCTGAATGCTCAGTCCTGAAGTGACAGTGAAGAGGCTCATGAGGAATACAAGGCTATACAAATGGATCTGACACACTTTAGAACTCATTGTTACTGTAAAACACTCCTCTTCATGGTTCTAATAATTTTTTCTGGCCTGCTTGTGATGATCTCTTTTGCAGCAAGAACCAAAATCACCCCATGGTGTTGACTAGCCTAGCATCTAGACTTTACAGGCTTCACTATCTGCTTTCTATTGTTATTGTCAACTGGACACAATTAATGAAACTTCAAGCACACACCAGTCCACATGTTAATCAATGATAGGTGCAAAACTGCAGAACACTGGAGTAGAAAATTTAGTTGCCTGCCTTGGAACTGATTGGACTGCTGTCCACTCCACAGGATCTAAATTTTCTTTCCTAAATCCAGTTCTACTCAAGGGAATAATCATTCTAAACATGTAACAAGCTGTTTAAAATTCTGGCCATCAAACGACTGACATAAACTGTGGTATTTACAACTCTAAATAAACAAATATACCCCCAAATATAAGTTAGATTAAAAGGTGAGAGGACAAGAAAACAATTCATTACATGGTTTGTTGTTTTTTTTTAATCATAGCCTCACTCATGAATCTGTATTTTGTACTACTGTTAGATCACCATATTTGTTTGTTAGAGGTTCAATAGATCTGCATGATAGCAATTGCGTGCCTAAGATACATTCCTACAAATGCTGTAACTATATTGTATTAAAAATGCCACTTTTTTTTCTATTCATAATAGTTTTAATACTAGTTTTATCTAATGATATAGAAATGGAAATTAATAGTACAATTACACAGAATCACAGAATCCTAGGGGTTGGAAGGGACCTCGAAAGATCATCTAGTCCAACCCCCCTGCCAGGCAGGGTCACCTAGAGCACATCACACAGGAACTTGTCCAGGCGGGTTTTGAATGTCTCCAGTGAAGGAGACTCCACAACCTCTCTGGGCAGCCTGTTCCAGTGCTCTGTCACTCTCACAGTAAAGAAGTTTTTTCTGATATTTACATGGAACCTCCTATGCTCCAGTTTGCACCCATTGCCCCTTGTCCTGTCGCTGGACGTCACTGAAAAAAGCCTGGTTCCATCATCCTGACACTCCCCTTTAACATATTTGTAAAATTTGATAAGGTCACCCCTCAGTCTTCTCTTCTCCAAGCTAAAGAGGCCCAGCTCCTTCAGCCTTTCCTCGTAAGGGAGATGTTCCATTCCCTTAATCATCTTTGTGGCTCTGTGCTGGACTCTTTCAAGTAGTTCTCTGTCCTTCTTGAACTGTGGGGCCCAGAACTGGACACAGTACTCCAGATGCGGCCTCACCAATGCAGAATAGAGGGGGAGGAGAACCTCTCTTGACCTACTAACCACACCCTTTCTAATGCACCCCAGGATGCCATTGGCCTTCTTGGCCACAAGGGCACATTGCTGGCTCATGGTCATCCTCCTGTCTACCAGGACCCCCACGTCCCTTTCTCCTACACTGCTCTCCAACAGGTCATCTTCCAACCTGCACTGGCACATGAGGTTGTTCTTCCCAGATGCAAGAATCTACACTTGCCCTTGTTGAATTTCATCAAATTTCTCCCTGCCCAATCTCCAGCCTGTCCAGGTGCCGCTGAATGGCAGCACAGCCTTCTGGTGTGTCAGCCACTCCTCCCAGTTTAGTGTCATCAGTGAACTTGCTGAGGGCACACTCTGTTCCCTCATTCAGGTCGTTGATGAAAATATTGAACAGTACCGGTCCCAATACCGACCCCTGAGGGACTCCACTAGTCACAGACCTCCAACTAGATTCTGTCCCATTGACCACAACTCTCTGACTTCTTCCTTTCAACCAGTTCATGATCCATCTCACTACCTGATCATCAAGACCACACTTCCTTAGCTTATGTACAAGGATGCTGTGGGAGACAGTGTCAAATGCTTTACTGAAGTCAAGCAGAAAAGTATGATAAAGGGCCTTTCATAAGACTTTATTTAGAGCTGTTACAAAATGGACTTCTATTTGGACATAACAGCTAGGGGGGAAAAAGGTGGAAATATTTTATGGTACCGCATTCAGTAGAAAAAGGGTCAAGAGGATCTTAACTGGCTGAAGAAATGAATGGAAGAAAAGAACCAGAAGAAGCTGAGTAGTGACACTTTCATATTTTACATCTACAGGTTGAGTTACTTTTTCACCCTTTTTCAAAATAGGTTTCTAAGACACCTTTTTTGCTTTCATGATAGCTATTATGTGTGGCTTTTAGGGGAGAGCAGAAATAAGATTCTAAAAAAATACCTATGACAAATGCCATGGGGAATATTTGCATATTACGAAAAAAAGAAAATTCAGCAGTTAGAAAAAGGCTTAATTTTGATGTTTCCACTGTTTTAACACATTAAACCAGCACAGAAAGGCATGTTTTGCTGGTGTACAGTATAGGCAACTCAGCCAAGCAGCAAAGCTTTAGATCCTTCTTCAGATCCTAAGGATCAAAACAAGATACACGTCCTTGTATGGTGTCCCAAAATAGCATCATCTATCTCCTTCTCCCCTCATACTTGCTTCAGTGATAAAAGAGCTGCAAAACCAGTTTTTTAGAAAAGAAACATGATTCTGTATGTCACACAGCAAGAAACAGGCTTAGGATAACTGGTTTAGCTTAAATGTAAAAAGCTAGAATACTTCTGATTTTCAAATAGCCAGACCTTCAAAGGACAACAGCTTCTGACCAAGAACTCTAGGTTTCCTTGCTGCACTACATCTCACAGACCTCCACTTCTCCCACCAAGTAGCAGTAATTCATACACTCCTGGGTGTCATACAGTGTCACAGCTTCTGCTAGCTGCGCTAGGACTAGGAAGAAGCTGGAAAGCTGTGCTGTGCAATTGCATTGGGCAACGCCCATGTTAATGTATTCTCCTTCTCACTGGGGTTTATTAGCTTGTCTGCCTGTCTGGCTTATACCTCAGGCACTTCAGAGCCTGAATGGAGCAGGCACAGGACTTTTCCATTGACACTAGGAAACTGGTGAGAGTCAAATGGAAGACAGTCTTACTGATACATCTGGTGAGGAACATTGAGGGAACCAAGTGTGGATAGCACAGATAAAGGAAAAAAGCAACAATTACTGTATTCAACCACATATAGGGAGGATTAGGGAGGAAAAGCCAGAGTCTTCTCAGTGATTCATGGACAAAGAAAAGGAAACACAAAGTAGTATTTTGAATGGACATAAGAAAAACTATAAACTCAATGATGATGGTTAAGAACAGAAATCAGCTGTGAATGGAATAGAAACTGCTGTGGAATTTCCACTCTTAGAGATGCTCAGTCTTTACTGGTGAAGGCCCTAGGAAACCTTATCAAACTCTGATGTTAGCCATGCTTTCAGCAGAGAAATGGTTGAGATAGCTTCCACAGAAGCATTTGAAGCTAAATTATTTTATGATTCAGTGATTTTAATTCTGTATTTACAACTAATAATGATACAGTTGTTTAGAAAGAGAAGAGAAATGAGAAGGCTAGAGCTTTCTTTATGCCTTTTCCATTCCTTGATGTGCCACCATGCATTCATGAGCTGTAGGCATCACTCTGCTCCCACCCCACAACAGGGCTAATTTTTGTTTTCTGTGCTTAAAACTAACAGCTTCCTTATTACCATCATTTTTTGTGCAACCCAGATGCCCTGTGAATGACTGCCTCCTAACTAAGAAATTAATCCACAAATGTATGCTCTAAACACAGAAGCATTTTTAAACATTTCCTGTTCCATTGTGTGCTGTGTTATAAAACAGTTTTGCAACTCACGAAAGGGAATAAACACTTCCTAAGGAGGTCATAGTGTTATCTGTGTATTAGTTGTACACCTTAGATGTGTAAATCGATACTTGCTTTTGATCTTTGTAATGGAATCCATTGGAGATTTAATTGTTTAATTCCTATGAGAATTTTTAAGTGTCTGTAAACTTACCATGGCTTGTATATGGTCAGTTCTGGGCTAGACTATGTTCTTCCCAAATAGGGGCTGGCGAAAAGAATGTTATGGAAATGACACATAAGTACAAAACCAGGGTATAATAGTAACAACAGTAACATTTCTTGCTATACTGAATTAATATTGTAAGAGATTTAATACATTATTTCATAATATCTGTCTACTATTACCCATTTTGTCAGCCGACTGTGCTTCCTAATGCCATATAAGATGGATATATACACAGAAAGCATTATACAGGGCTGTATTGGTATATTTTTCAGTCCACAGAGGAAGGATGGAAAGGATGAGTTTCTCTAATAGATTAAATTAGCTTCTCTGATAGTTTAAATATTACAATGGACATCTTAATGAAGTAAAAAATTATACACAACTTTAAAAAAAATGTTTCATTTTTACAAACCTACTTTCTTTACATGCAAGACCAGTGTACATTTATAGTGTTTGAATCTTGGCATTGATGGGCAGAATCACAGTGGTGCTGCTGCAGAACTCCTAATTAAAGCCACAGCTGGAGGAAGAATTATAAGGACAGGAAGAAATCTGGTGCAATTTTAGTTTCCTCCCCCTGAAACTCACTCAAATACTCCCAGCCTTTTGGTAGAGAAGCTCAAGACCAGATGAAGATGCGTAATTCACTCCTCACTAGACTGCAGAATAAAAATACTTGCACAATGAATATTTGAAAACTGATTGCTAATTGGCACTGCCACCACACAGAACATTAGCTCTCCTTCTACACTTTCTTTTATTTGATCTTCTCAGGGATCACTCTGAAAATAATTACTCTCAAACGCTGATGGTACACACCAGTCAGAGAAAGGAATCTCTGCATGCTTCTGCTTCCAGTTTGGGACAGTGTAACATGGACAGCTAGAGGAACTGACAACATGAGGGACATTTATGGGCTAATGTCATATGTGTTAATCATTAGAAAAAAAAAAATGTTCACTGCTGACTGCCACCCAAAACTCTTTTGTTCCCTCTTTCCTTCCTCCCCCACCCCCCCCCCCCCCCCCCCCACTTTCTCTCTTCCATATACTTATATACTTTTCTTTACTTTTGCATAAATTTGCTGCCTTCATAATTTTCCCTTTGGGAATGAAACCTAAATATTTAGGACTCAGACATGCACATGTTTAGCAAATGGCTGTGACTTTTGCTTTTGTTCAGCAGCCCGTTTCCTCTACCCTCCCTGCTCACTCAGCAAGGTATTTCTGTCTTCTCGGCAGAGGTTGCTGTTTCCAGGGAGAAGCTGGTGAAATGGAATAGAGGAGGGCTGCCGAGCTGCTTCAGCACAAAGACTCACTTAGATGACCACTGAAAGTGAGTTGCAGTAAGGTACTAGTTTTTCACAGAATCTCAGAATCATCACGGTTGGAAAATACCTCTAAGATAATGAAGTCTGACCATCCACCCAGGGAAAATAAATAATAATAATAATAATAATAAAAACAAACCCATAAACAAAAAAAACCCCAACAACCACAAACACACAAAAATCCCCACCACAAAACCACAACCATACCCCACAAAACCAACAACACTGTACAGCTGTGAAAAGCCCACCATGTCCACTAGAGCATGCCCTGAAATGCCACATCTACAGGTTTCTTGAATACCTCCAGGGATTGTGACTCAACCATCTCCCTGGCCAGCCTGTTCCAGTATCTAACTACTCTTTCAGTAAATAAATTCTTCCTTATATCTAAGGAAGACAATACCTGGACTGAAGTAGCCAAGGAGTTTGCTCTAAGGCTTCCTCTTCTGGCCAAATGCTGGGGAAGGCAAACACTGGGAGGAGACCGTAATAAAGGCAGTGGGAGAGAAAGATGCCTGTGACTATATTCAAAATTATCTCCACCCCATCCTGAAACAGAAACCAATGAAGATCCTGATGCACTTAGCAGTTGAATAGGACTACATTTCAAAGCAAAACAACATTTGGTATGTTGTATTTCAAGGATTTCCAAAGCTGCTAAGAAAATGAAAATGTTGTGTTATTCACAGAAGTTTTGAAAAATGGTTAATGGTTTCACATCAGTTAAAGATTATCAAGATAACACAAACTGCCTTACGTTTATTGAAGGCAAAGTGCCCACACAGAAAGATAGAGCTGATCAGGTAACACCAGGTATCATCTCTTTCCACAGCCACCATGTTTTTTTATTATTAATTTATTGATAATGTCTGTATCCTTTTACTCAATAACATTTACACAGGCAGGATCAGGAGCTTCTATATGAGTAACTGCTGCTGTGTTGCTCCTAACGGGTGAGACAGCACTGCCCAGGAACCTGCCTAAGAAGGTGCAAGCAGCTGCATGCAACTATGGGAACTCTTCACAAGTAATGACAGACACACACAGAGCAACTGCTTCCCATAATTTCTAGCTGAACCAACAAGTTCATGACCCCTGCTAGCTAGCACAACCAACAAAACCTAAAAACTGATAACCTAAAGTCTCCTTCCAACATGAAACAAACTAGTTCAATGTTTAACAGAAGTTAGACCTATACTTCAAAAGTTTAGGTCATGACCTTTAGCCAATGCACTGCTTCTGCAATCAGTATTCCCATCCGTGCACAGTCAATTCTTCTTTAAGCCCATCCTGATTCCAAGCTGTTAACAACTGCGGAAACATTTGCACTTTGAAGGGTGCTTTATTATGGAGCCTCATTCATATAAGAACTGATAAGCATTATTTGAGATAATTGTGAATATAAATGAAACACAATAAATTATTCTAGCATCTTTACATGATCTAACATTACTCGGAGCAGAACTCAGTGATATAGCAGAGTTGATTGGCAAGAAAACACTTAGAGTTGAGCCTCTGTAAAATCAATTCAACAGTGATATTCATCACTACCACTTCGGTTATCCCAGAGTAGTGTTAATTACTAGCAACATATAGTTATAAATATTTTAACAGGATATTTGCTAAGAATATTAGATTTTTCCGTAATAAATATCTTGTAAACACATTACTTAGATGTATAAGGTAACAGTTCTATTACAATTTCTGAGCTGTAGGTTGAGATAATCATTGGCAAATGTTGCATCTGTATACAGCACACATTAAATATAAGCTAATGCACATTTATTTACTGAATTCAATGAGCAAAATGTATTCTGCAACAACAAGATTATCAGTTTAGTGCTATAAAAAATCTGTAAACTGACTTCTGAGTAGCAAAACATAAAAATTTAAATCTGTGGAGATTATCTGCTCTACAGTAACCTCATTTTCATCCAACTTTCTTCTCAGTTCTTTAGTATGCAAACACTTTAAAGCATACAAAATACTAAGTAATTTTCTTAGAAGAAGATATGAAGCAAAAAAAGTCTTTGGGCAAGAAGATGTCATTTTCAAGATGATTAGTCTAAACCTATTAATAACTATAATTGTGCCACTTTACAGGTATACTCAGATATTTTTTATGTAGTGCAGAAATCTGAAGAGGTAATAACAATGTAATAATGCATCCTCCCTTGTGGCAGCAAAATGCTACACATCATGATGAATGAAGCTTGCCTCTCAGCCTTATCTCACAAGGGGAAGTGCTCCAGTACCCTAATAATTTTGGTGTCTTTCCTTTGGACCTGCTTCAACAGGTCCATGTCTTTCCTGTGCCAAGGAGTCCAGAGTTGAATGCAGTACTCCAAGCAGGGTCTCACTAGAGAAGAAGGGCAGAATCCTCTGCCTCTCAAAACACTTTCTAGATGTTGTGCAAATGCATTAACCAAAAAAAGGACTCTCAAACTGCAAAATCAAACAGGCTGTGTTTGAAAGTTCAGGTTGGATGGGGTTCAACATCAGCCTGGATGGGGCTCGGAGCAACCTGATCTAGTTGAAGATGCCCCTGCACACTGCCTGGACATTGGACTTGATAAACTTTAAAGGCCCCTTCCAACCCAAACTATTCTATGATTCTATGAAAATACTTGGTAAGATAATAGAGTTTTATATGAGATGAAGATTTATGTAATGATATTTCATTTTTCTCTTCCACAGTTTCAGTGTTACTGCCTCATTTGCCACCTTTAGCATGCCAAGAGGAGTTACACAGACTGAAATCTCAGGCTAACAGTGAAGGCAACCTTGCCACTACTACATAAACTGAAATCACTGTCTTCCACTGCTTTAAATGGCTGTCCTTCAAGAGGCCTAAATTATCATTTTTGTTCAAAATTGTAAAAAGTTGCACTTTTACAAACAAATGAACACAGATCTAGACCCTTGAAACACATAGTGATTTGTCTTCTTTTTTTCTAAACATCTTTTTTCATATTTGCCTGAAGTACTTCAAATCAAACAAGAAGTCTCCTAATTTTGGGAGACATTTTTTCAGTGGGACAAACTCAATATTTGTTTTACCCTCAAAAGAAAACAAGGGACTACCATACACGAGCAGAGTTACGTGTGTTTAGCAATCTATGGGACTGGGCTCTGTCATGTTAGAACAGATATAATATAAACTAGTTGTCTTTCAGAAACAAGGGATTTAGACTTCTAAAATTCTCAGCATAAAACAATTTTACAAAAAACAAATAAAACTACTTTTCTTTATTAATTTCTATTCTTTGCATTATAAAATATATACCTATGCATTTATACTTGCAAGTTTGTAAGTATTCTTGTAAGTATAGAGTTACATAAGTTTAAAGTAAGCATATATTGAAAAATATAACATATAAATATATAAGTATCTAGAGAAAATACTGTAAATATATACTTCTATATATGTTTACAGATCTCAACAACTGTTTATATAAAGAAAAGCTACTTTTTTTTTAGAACACAGCATTTGCAGCATATTTGCAATTTCATATTATAAAGCTATATGAATTTTGAAACTGCATATCCAGATTGCATCATGATGATGTAAGAAAGGGTACTAATGACAGGATACTTCAAAGAAAGGTAGAAAGGTATTTTCTTTGAGCACTACGCTGGGCAATAATTTTTTTCCTTTAAATGGAGGGAAGAATGACTTCCTGATCTCATCTTACACAAATTAGTATGCAAAATAAAAGAATTGGTAGACAGTATGACCTCATTTCTAGTTTTATCACATATAATATTGTGGTGGATTTTCTTGTAGAGCATGGGCATGTGAGCAATCCAGCCTTTGGTATAAAAGCTTAATTGTGTTATAGAGACTTTAGCTTGACTACTGGTATCTCAAGGCTGACGGAGGGATAATTATAGCTGGGAAAGAAGAAAGCTAGCAGAAGAGAAATAACTCCCACATGCAGAAGAAGGAACGAGATACCGAAGGTGCTGAGATCATGCTATGTAAGGACTTTGTGTGCTTAGGGCTAGTAGCCAATCATGTATTAGAAGCAGGTATATGGACAGTAGCAGTACACTAATCAGACTGAAGCATTGTTTGTGTGGACAAAAGCATTTAACCAATAGTAGGATGGCTTACTGTGTGTGTACCGGGCAATGAGGTATATAGCAAGGCATTTGTTTACAATAAACGGCTTTCGCTGGATCACATTGGTCGTGGTGCGTTAGTCCGAGCTCCCGCCGTATAACATTGTTTTTATTAAATATTCCCCAACCTTTAAAGAAAAGATAAACTAATTTTGCTAATCCTTTTCTACCCTTGGAGACATGCCACTTCTTCTGTGAATATTGCCCTTAAATACCGCTTATGGTTTGGAGCAATCTCATCTAAATGCTAACAGTCTTGTTTGAGCAGAAAAATAAAAAAAACAACGCCAATGGAAGTAACTGCAAGTAATTTCCTGCAAGAGTAATTTTTAAAATACATGGCCAGCACGATTCCAGAAGAATGAGGGGGATTCTCTTTTTTCACTGCCATTAACTTTGTGTAAGCATTAATGCATTCTTCAAATAAATGCCAGCCAAGTCTAAATGGTTCTGGTTTGTTGCTGTTTTATACTCACCTCACCAGACTAAACATCAGAAGTGAGAAACTGACTTATCACTAGATTCTTAACAGATAAGCAAAATTCTTAATATATTACTTTTCTACTTTGAAATAAATAACATTAGAAAATTACTTTATTTATTTCCTGCAGGTAATTCCAACTAGCATGTCTGTACTTGTCAAGAGTGGGATAATCCTGATCTAAGCAGATGTAAATGAAACACCAGAAAAATACAACAAAAAAAAGACAACAACTTGCATGAAAGTGGGACAGACCCTACAGACAGTATGGTAGACTCGTTAAAATATAAAGTCTACAAGGCCATTGTTTATTTTCTTTTAGTTGGCTGTTTTTGCAGTACGAACACACTAGGTACATCTACCACCTTTGCCGTGTATTTTTATAACTGAGAATACATATGCACAATCCAAGTTTCATTGCAAAAGTTTTTCAACTATATTTGAAGTCCCTGCCTAAAAGTATAGAGTCAGAGAAAAGAATGACCATCTTAATTTACAGCAAGTTCAACACAAATTTCAGTCCTGTGAATATATATCTAATGGAAGAACAGCAACACCAGGACAGAGACTTAAGAGACCTTTGTGAATCTATGACCGAGAAAATTCAGAACATAATTTTGACTGAAGATTACATTACCATATCGTACACTCTTCATCTTACACTGAGCCTCAGGTTGCCTTTGCAGAAAATTAAAAGCGCAGACATCCTTGGCAGAACAATGCTCACAGAAGCCAACTTCCAAATTGCTTTCAGCATGCCCAATGCCAGTGATGTCAAGTTTCATCAAAAGCTGTAACTTGCAGAAGCAGCTCCTGACCTCTGTGCATCCCCTCTCTCCAAAAATTATTCCCAACTTAAGGCTGACCATGACAACTTTGCTGTATTACCATCAGTGACTATTAGAATTCACTAATTTCTAATATATTTTCTCTGAACTTAATTTTTTTAAGCAATAATCATAAATGTTTATTTCCTACTTATTTTTATTCAAATTCTCAACCAAAATGTTGAGATTTTTTTTTTTAAGTGTTTGGAGTTATTGGGAGCTAGCTGAGTAAAGTCCTTTTTTGCCACAGAAATGCTAAGCTTTGTTTCATATTTTCCTGCATACGTTCTTGTTTAACAGTCTTCAGGACAGATGCTACCTGTGCACTGAGCAGCACAGTGCCTGTTGCCAAGGAAACAACATTCTTCTCTTGCATCCTAGTCTCTTCTCTCCCCCTCTCCTCTTCCAGTGTCTCAGCATCCTTTGCATCAAGGGGAAACAGAAAAAGGTTTCCATGATTGCTGGCACATCTGACAAAACAGATCCTTTGAATACTTGCATAAACTAGCATAATGTTTGAGTAATATCACAAATTGTAAAGACTTGTTAGCAAGACTGCAAATCATAAGTTGTGACTTTTCATTAAAACTTTATTTTGTCATGAATATGGCAAATCAAAAGGATAACAATAGATATTCAGGTATTTATAAGCATTACACTCCTACTAAGAGCTGTAATATGCAGATTGTTGATCCTTCTCAGCCATATGCAGAGCCATCTTGTTTGCTCTGAAGAATAAAATGTCCTCATTGTAATTGCGTGCAACCCAGTGGAACAACTTATTAGATGCAACCACAAGTAAAAAAATTTTTCTTACCATTGCAGCCATGATACACAAACAAATCACTTGCAACAATAAATAAAATCCAACCTAAACAGTAAAGCTGGATCACAGAAAACTCTGCATTGTTACAATGTGTGTTTCCCATAAGGCCCTCGTTTCCCAATAGCTCACTTTTATTTGTCTGAGCACCTAAACAAGAGCTGAAGCAACTTGATCTGGAGATCATGCTCATTTCCCAGAGGTAGAGTACACCTGCACACCATTATTTCACAGCCTTTTCTTTAGTAACAAAACCAGCTTCCAAATATTGTAAAAAAAAGAAGAGGAGCCCATGTTCAGTTTAGTCATTAACACAAAGCCACAGCATAAAAACCAAACACAGAAATGGGCTCAGAAATGGATAGCATTACTCAGCACCTAGAGAAATCATGGCTTAATCATTTCCGACTGCAACAATAACCACATTCACTTCTGGCTTCAGGAGACATAGCAGGAGTTACAATCAGGCAGTAAAAGTTCTGCTTTTAAACTCTTCAATGCCATTAAGAAAGAGAAGGAGAGAGACGTGCGAACAGGGCCCTGGGCGCACCAAGCGGCCATGCCTGCTCTGCCCAGACTCAGTCCCTCCCCAGGCACCCTTAGCCATGGTCTAAGCCCCATTCCTGCTGCCCCCCACCATGTTCCCACACGTGACATCTCACCACCAGCTTGCCTTAACGGCTGAATGTGCAACCCAGGGACAGCAGTCTGCTGATCCCCACCACTGATGAGAGAGAAGGCAGAGAACAAAGAGAACAGTCTTTTAATACGAGGAAAGGTGAAGCTTTCCCAAAACTCTGCTGCAAAGGCTTTTCTTCTTCCTTTCTGAAAAAACAAAACAAAACTCTGCACTTAACTCTTACTCATTTTGTAGAAAACAGGCATAAATTATTGCTGTGCCACATTATTATGCTCAGGTATTTTGTACCTGCAGATTAGGATACCTTCACTAACAAAATAGAGCATCCCAAATAAAAAAATGCTGCAGTCATGCAGGATCCCAGACCTCACTGTAAGAAAGTGAATCCTTTAGAAGAGATATTTAATGCTAAAAACTTTTATTTCTGGGGGACTTCTTGAATACACAATAATAAAACCAGGCTGCTAAGCAAAGGGACACAGACTTTGTGAATGAGTTAAGGCCAGACAAGTTCAGGAAACCTGAGCTTCGATACTTTGTCTCACACAGATAAGTGACACCTTGTGCATGATACTCTGCACACTTAATTATGGTGAAAATTTAAAAAATGTTACTCTTTCCAACAATTATGTTCACATGTATCAGTGGAAACTTCACAGATACTTAAGGAGGTATTTCACATATTGAAGGATCTCATAGTACATAATTCCACCTTGTATCTTGGATCATGATCCTGTATCACTGAAGAAAGTGAGATTTATATTCACAGACTTCTATGAGCCCGCTGTCAAACTCTTAAAGTACTTAATATTGTAAAATATACACACACTCCTAAGACTGAATAAAGACAGTTCTACTGACTTGCCCAAAATCCAAATAGAAATGATCCTATCATTCCGCACCACGTAACAGCCAAATTTGTCACTTTATTTGCAGGAAACATGCTAAGGTCACAAATAAGCAAGAAGGCATGCTGGTTTTCAAAATAATGTATCAGAATTAAAACATGCCATTTTGAAATCAACACATTTCACAATAATGTAAATGTTTGAGTGGCATTTTCAAAAAGGAAGATTCTGAGGTCTAGAATGATGTTAAAACTATAGCAGGTACTTCTGTTTCTTGAAATAATGGAAAGGAGAAACCTATCAAATACAAAAATGTGTTTTCAAGGTATCTGCTTCAGGAATGCAAGATCTGACCTCTTCAAAGATCTACTCAGGGGAATACCATGGGTCAAGGCTCTGGAAGGTATGGATGCCCATGAAACCTGGGCCGCTTTCAAACACCACTTGCTCCAAGCTCAAAACCAGTGCATCCCAATGAGAAAGAATCAAGCAGAGGAGGTAGGAGACCTCCATGAATGAGTAAAGGTCTCCAGGAAAAAAATTAAAGGAAAGAAGGAAATTTACAGAATATGGAAAACAGGTCTGGCCACTTGGGAGGAATACAGGAACACTGTAAGAGAATGCAGGGATGCAATGAGGAAAGCTAATGCCGTCCTGAAACTAAAGCTGGCAAAGAGTATCAAGGACAACAAGAAAAGATTCTTCCAGTACATCAATAAAAAAAGGAAGACTATGGCAAATGTAGGCCCATTGACAAATGAGATGGTTGCCCTTGTGACTGAAGACACAGGGAAGGAGGAGTTTTTAAATGCCTTCTTTGCTTCAGTCTTCACTGCAAAAGCCAGCACTTTTAAATCCCGGACCCTGGAGATAAGAGATAAGGTCTGAAGTAAAGAACACTTTCCCTTGGTAGAGGAGGACCAGGTTAGAGGCCACTTAGCCAAACTGGACATCCATAAATCCATGGGCCCTGATAGGATGCATCCACGAGTTCTGAGAGAGCTGGCAGATGTTACTGCTAGGCCACTACCCATCATCTTTGAGAGGTCATGGAGAACAGGAGAGGTACCTGAGGACTGGAGGAGGGCTAATGTCACTCCAGACTTCAAAAAGGGCAAGAAGGAGGACCCAGGGAACTACAGACTGGTTAGTCTCACCTCTGTCCCTGGCAAGATGTTAGAAAAAATTATTTTGGATGTCATCACAAAACATGTGAAAGCAAAGAATATAATTGGGAGAAGTCAGCATGGATTCACCCAAGGAAAATCGTGCTCAACCAACCTGATAGCCTTCTATGACATCACTGGCTGGCTGAATGAGGGGAGAGCAGTGGATGTCATCTACCTTGACTTCAGCAAGGCATTTGACACTGTCTCCCATAACATCCTCACTAGGAAACTCAGGAAGAGTGGGCTTGATGAGTGGACAGTGAGATGGATTGAGAGCTGGCTGAGTGACAGAATTCAGAGGGTGGTGATCAATGGATCAGGGTCGAGTTGGAGGCCAGTCACCAGTGGTGTCCCCCAGGGATTAATACTCGGTCCGGTTTTGTTCAATGTGTTCATCACTGACCTGGATGAGGTGACAGAGTGTATCCTCAGCAAGTTTACTGATGATACCAAACTGGGAGTGGTGGCTGACCCTCCAGAGGCCTGTGCTGCCATTCAATGTGACCTGGACAGGCTGGAGATTTGGTCAGAGAAGAACCTCATGAGGTCCAATAAGAGCAAGTGTAGGGTCCTGCACCTGGGAAGGAAGAACCCAAAGCACCAATACATGTAAGGGGCAGACCTGCTGGAAAGTAGTTCCAAGGAGAAGGATCTTGGAGTCCTGATAGTAAATTATCTGTGAGGCAGCAGTGTGCCCTTGTTGCCAGGAAGGCCAACAGAATCCTGGGTTGCATAAAGAAGAGTGTGGCCAGTAGGTCAAGGGAGGTCATTCTCTCACTCTACTCTGCCCTGGTGGGGCCACAGCTGGAATACTGCATCCAGTTCTGGGCTCCACAGTTCAAGACAGGGAACTACTGGAGAGAGTCCAGAGGAGGGTGATGAAGCTGACTGGAGCATTGGAGCATCTCTCATATAAGGAAAGGCTGAGATAGCTGGGACTCTTTAGCCTGGAGATGAGAAGGCCGAGGGGAGAGCTTATCAATGTATACAAGTATCTAAAGGGTGGGTGCAAGGAAGATGGGGACAGGCTCTTCTCAGTAGTTCCCAGTGACAGAATGAGGGGCAACGGGTACAAGCTGGAATGTAGGAAGTTCCATTTAAACATAAGAAAAAAACTTCTTTACAATAAGAGTGACAAAGCACTGGAACAGGCGGCCCAGAGATGTTGTGGAGTTTCCATCTCTGGAGATATTCAAAACCCGCCTGGACGCAGTCCTGAGTAAAGTGCTCTAGGTTATCCTACTTCAGTGGGAGAGTTGGACTAGGTGATCTCTAGAGGTCCCTTCCAACTCTAAAAACTCTGTGATAGGGTCCTAACACTCAGTATGACTCAAAGGGCCTTGGGAATGGTTCAAGGGATTTTAACGTTTTCTTCATTCTTGCATTTTGGGAACTGATGCACAACAGTCATTTCCTTAGCACAAAACTGAATACATGCAGTTACTGGATCAAGTAAATCTTAGCAATGCAGTAACAACTTTATAAATGGGTTCTGGTCATCAAAACTTTCAAGAATTTTTTTTTTTTTTTTCTTAGATGTATCAACAGAAGTGTGCTACTAGTACAGCTTTTCTGTTTTTGTTTGTCAAGGTAAGATCTTTGAGGACTATCAACACAAAATTGATGATGTACAAGTAAGCTCTGAATATAAGCTTTGTAATAAAGATTGCTGAGGGTTCTCAGGGCATACAAAAGGTAAAATATTTTTGCATAGGCTGTCTCTGTGTTAATACGTTTTAGGATCAGAAGTAACCTGCACCATCCCCTTACCTCAAGATATTCCTTAATTTTAAAAGCACTGGTGTCTCCAGGTTTCTGACATTACATAGTCCTGAAAATACAGGAAAATATAGTGATTGCTCAGACAAGACTTGATAAGGGAAAAATTATTATTTCACAAATTAAAGCTGAGTGTGTTTTACTTCGAAGTTTAATCCTCTTTCCTTCTCTGTCTGAGCAAATTCTTGCATAAATCTTTGCTACATCACTTACATCAGAAACTCTGCAGGACTTAGAGTTTAAGCTTAACTTTCTGTCTTGGTAAAGTTCCAGATTTCTCAGTCTGGAGGGCTGAAAAGATGGTAAAGATGTTGCTAAAAAACAGTAAGTCTGGCAAGCCCTGAAGAGAAGAGAGATCATCAGGGCATTTAGCAACATCCATTATTATAACAATACTAGAACATGTCCAACAATCTAACAAAGAATTTATTTTCACATCAACATTCTTCCTGGAATATGTCCAAGCAACACTATTAGCAAGAGACTGCTGAAAGAGAAGCAAGAAAGTACATTTCTTTGCTTCTTGACTGCCTCTTACAATGCATTACATAAGTGTGCATAGCATCAACTCAAATACCAATATTTACAGAAGAATAGTCTCATGGAGAGTGAAGAAGGCAAATACTTAATACATAAATCTGCATTATTTTGAAGCAAAATAATTAAATAATAACTTTAATGACCTTATATATAAATTTTCAGCACCAAACTGTTTTTTATTTCTCACAGATCAGGTCTGTTACCAGATCCTTAGGCTAGATACCAAGGGGAAACTGTGTCAGTACCTTATTTTTTAAACACATACATGTATATACACATAATATCAACGTTATCGAAAAAAGAAATAGAAATCCTAATGAATTCCTCCTAGTAAAACAACCTCATTTTCACTTTAAATTTGCATTGACTATAGTGCAAGAGTTCCACCTACATCCTTTAGACGGTCATTCCTATCAGCTATTTGCTGGGTGGCTAGAATAAAATTCCTTGATCTGACTCAGCTTGCACATAATGGCTGTAACATTTGAAAAAAAACCACTTCAATCACACGGCTACATTATTTGTTGTAAATAACCAACCAGACAAAATCCTACAGCAGGGGGAGCTCTAACACAAGCTGAACCGTGGAATTCCAGAATTGTCAAGAGTTGGAAGGGACTGGGACCTCCAGAGATCGTCTAGTCCAACTCCCCCGCTAAAGCAGGATCCCCTAGAGCACATTACTCAGGACTGCATCCAAGCGAGTTCTGAGTATCTCCAGAGAAGGATACTTCACAAACTCTCTGGGCAGCCTGTTCCAGTGCCTTGTCACTCTCATGGTAAAGAAGTTTTTTCTTATGTTTAAATGGAACTTCCTGTGTTCAACTTTGTGCCCGTTGGCCCTCATTCTGTCACTAGGAACTACTGAAAAAAGTCTGGCTCCGTCCTCCTTGCACCCACCCTTTAGATACTTACAGGTATTAATAAGGTCTCCCCTCAGCCTTCTCTTCTCCAGGCTAAAGAGTCCCAGCTCTCTCAGCCTTTCCTCATAAGGCAGATGCTCCAATCCCCCAATCATCTTTGTTGCCCTCCACTGGACTCTCTCCAGTAGTTCCCTGTCTCTCTTGAGCTGGGGAGCCCAGAACTGGACACAGCATTCCAGATGTGGCCTCACCAGGGCAGAGTAGAGGGGGACAATGACCTCTCTCGACCCACCGGCCACACTTTTCCTTATGCACCCCAGGATTCCCTTGGCTCTCTTGGCAGGAAAGGCACATTGCTGGCTCATGGATAATTTATCATCCACCGGGACTCCCAGATCCTTCTCCTTGGAACTGCTTTCCAGCAAGTCCACCCCTAACCGATACGGATGCATGGCATTTTGCCTCCCCAGGTGCAAGACCCTACACTTGCTCCTGTTGAACCTCATATGGTTCCTCTCTGCCCAGATGTCCAGCCTGTCCAGGTCACATTGTATGGCAACAGAGGCCTCTGGAGTGTCAGCCACCCCTTCCAGTTTGGTATCATCAGCAAACTTGCTGAGGATACACTATGTCCTCTTGTCCAGGTCATTGATGGATATGTTGAACAAGACTGGACCGAGTATTGATCGCTGGGGGACACCACTGGTTACTGGCCTTCAACTCGACCCTGATCCACTGATCACCACCCTCTGAGTTCTGTCACACAGCCAGCTCTCAATCCATCTCAGTGTTTACTCATCTAGCCCACACTCCCTCAGTTTCCTAATGAGGATGTTATGGGAGACAGTGTCAAATGCCTTGCTGAAGTCAAGGTAGATGACATCTGCTGCTCTCCTCTCATTCAGCCAGCCAGTTATGTCATCATAGAAGGCTAGCAGACTGGTCAAGTATGGTTTACCCTTGGTAAATCCATGCTGACCACTCCAAATAACTTCCTGTTCTTCAACGTGTTTACAGATGAAGTAATATTGAAGTGATACTGGCCTTCCTTCAGTTCTCAGCCACCTCTCCTATTCTTCAAAACCTTTCAAAGATGATGCATAGTGGCCCAGCAATAACATCTGCCAGCTCTCAGCACTCACGGGTGCATCCCACCAGGGCCCATTAACTTATGGATGTTCAGTTTGGCCAAGTGGTATCTAACCCAGTCCTCCTCTAGTGAGGGAAAGACTTACTCTCTCCAGACCTTTCCCCTTGCCTCCAGGGTCTGGGATTCATGAGGCATAGCTTTAGCAGTGAAAACTGAAGCAAAGAAGGCATTCAGTAACTCCACCTTCTCTGTGTCTTCCACCACTAGGGTGCCCACCTCATTCATCAGCGGGCCTACATTTTCCCTAGTCTTCCTTTTTCTTTTGATATAGTGAAAAAACCTCTTCTCGTTACCTTTAACTGCAGTGGCCAAGTTGGGTTCTGTTTGAGCTTTGGCACTTCTAACTTTCCCAGTTCATAGCTTCACTACATCTTGGTAGTCCTCCTAAGTTGTCAACCCCCTTTTCCAAAGGCCGTAAACTTTCCTTTTGCTCCTGAGGTCCAGCCACAGTGCTATATTCAGCCAGGCTAGTCTACTTCCCTGTCAGCTCATCTTTCGGGACTTGGGGATGGCCTTCTCCTCTGCCTTTAAGAGTTCCTCCTTGAAGTATAACCAATCTCCCTGGGCTCCTTTGCCCTTCAGGACTGTCTCCCAAGGGACACTCTCAACCACGCTCCAAAACAGGCCAAAGGCTGCCCTTCAGAAGTCCAAGGTGGAAGTTCTGCTGGCTCCCCCGCCTTGCTTCTCCAAGAATTGAGAAATCTATAATCACTCTGCCCAAGACGACCTCCAACCTTTACATCTCCTGTAAGACTTACTCTTTTAACAAGCAGCAGGTCCAGCAGGGCATTTTCCCTAGTTGGCTCTCTCACCAGCTTTGTCAGGAAGTTGCCTTCCACAGACTCCAAGAACCTCTGGGACTGTTCCCTCTCTGCTGTGTTTTATTTGCAGCACACATTTGGGAAGTAGAAGTCCCCCACAAGAACAACTGCTGGCAATTGTGAGACCTCTCCCAGCTGCTTAGAGAATATTTCATCAGCCTCTACATCCTGGTTGGGGGGGTCTATAAGGAACTCCCATGATAATGTCTGCCTTATTGGCCTTCCCCTTGATTCTTATCCATAAACACTCTACATCATCATTCACAACATTAAGTTCTAGGCATTCATGTCTATCCCTAACATAGAGGGCCACCCCACCACCTCTCCTTCCTTGCGTAGCCCTTCCAAAAAGTTGGTAGCCATCAATTGCAGCACTCAAATTGTGTGAGTCTTCTCACCACATTTCTGTGATAGCAACTATATCATCGTTTTCTTGCTGTACAATGGCCTCGAGCTCCTCCTGTTTGTTGCCCATGTGCATTGGTGCACTTCAGCTGGGCTAACTGTCCTGCCACCTTTCTGGGGAGACAAGCCCTAATTCCCACCTGACCGCATTCAGACACTTCCCATAGTTACCAACCCACCACTACCCCTCATGTCTCTGCTAGCACATGGATCACCATCCCCTACCTCCACTAAGACAACAGACTGCAAGACCTTGCTAGCACTTTTACTCACAAGCAGTAGCATGCTGCTTCCAGGCTCCTCTCTAGTAAGCTTGGTTTCATTCCCATCCCCCTTCAAACCTAGTGTAAAGCTCTTTCCACGAGCCCTGCTAACTTGTCTCAGGGTCCTTTTTCCCCTTTGCATTAGGCTTTTCCCACCCATTGACAGCATGCTTGGTGTTCTGCAGATCAACCCATGATCAAAGAAACCAAAGTCCTGCCAGTTACACCAGTCTCAGAGCCAGGATTTAATCTGCCGGCTCTTCCTGTTTATGGCCTCATCAATCCCTGCAACTGGTGGGATAGAGGGGAACACTACTTGGGCTCCTGGTCCCTTAACCAACCATCCCAGGGCCCTGAAGTCTCTCTTTATTGCCCTTGGACTTCTGGTAGCTACCTCATCATTGCCTACCTGAAATATCAGTAACAGGTAGTAATCCAAGGGCCAAACTAGGGTAGGGAGTTTCCTCCGTATATCCTTAACCCTGGCCCCCGAGAGGCAGCTGACCTCCCTAAAAAGTCGGTCTGGTCTGCATATAGGGGCTTCTGCTCCTTTCAGCAGCCAGTCACCTATGACAAGGGCCCATGTTTTTTTCTTAACCAAAGTGGTTTTGATGTGAGGCACTGTCTCACTTGGCCTTGGTGGCACCTCCAAGTTTGGTGAGCCATCATCTTCAACCCTCTTCAGTTCCCCTTGCAGAGCAAGTATGACCTAACATACCCCAAAATCAGAAATAAAGTGTACTAGGTGAAAGGAATGCACAAAAGAAAGGGACCTGATGAGAGACAACATGAAATAATAGTCAAAAAGCATTTTCTAAATATATTTGAGAGAGAGAAAAGAAATTACTGATAGCAACTCCAAATATGATGCTAAAGACAGAACACTATTTCATGGATTAGAATTTAACAGGGTATAGCATATAAAACTAACAGAATTCCTACTTACTACTCTAGGCTGAGCTGGGAAGGAGGTGAGCAATAAGTGAACACTCATTTTCAGGACTCCGGTATCTCTTTTTCAAACTCTTTTTTGTAATCATTACTGTCTTACTAATCAGCCAGTCTTGCAGTCAGATAGCAATTAAAAAACACACAAAAAAATAAAAAACAGACTGTCTGAATGTCTAGTTATTTGAACAATTTGCGAGATAGATATTAAATGTGATCAAGTTACTAGAATCTGTCTGGTTAAAGCAAATATTTTATTCAAATCATACATGATAAAATTCATCTTCAGAAGAAGATAGTCACAGCTCTCTAGCTCACTGTAGTGCCATCATCCCTGCTTGCAGAGCTAAAAGCAATGTAGGGGTATTAAGAGGCTGTATGTATCACGGTGTACCAAAAAAACTTGAAATATTAGATTCTGTATGAATAAATAAAGCCAAAATTACTAAATATGAAAAAAGTAATATGCCCAGAAAATTATTGCACCTTTTGAAATTAGCCAGTACGCACAGGTGAAAATTCATCTGCATCAGTATTGGTTTCTTTTTTTTTTTTATAATGTACATTGCACATTATTCTATGACAGAGAAAAACATGCTAAACAGGGACATGAAGAAAAAAGAAATTCTAAAAGCAATAGTAACAAAAGGCTTTAGGACTTTTGATTCATGAGAGAAAGAAAAATAAAGTCTGACACAATTAAATTCAATTAACAGTTGTTTCCTACATTAACCAGAAGAAAAATAATTTACACATTTCAAGGAAATGAGTAAAATGTACAAAATTGGTAAACATATTAAAACAATTCTATGAACAGCAACAGTAATCATAAATTATTACTGTGAACACGTGTGTAAGGGTGCAGTGTTGTGCAGAACATTTACTACCAATCTTTCTCATCCTTAAAGCGACATTTCCAAGCCTCGACAGCAGTTAAAACATGGGCATGGCCTCTAATATTTTTTTCTTCAGGACAGGCTGCAAAGTCCCACATACTTCTGAAGCGACCAGTCCGTGAGCTGCTTTGTGTATGTGGGTGAGGGAAGTTCTTGCATGGACTCTACAGCAACTCTGGCACTTGGAAGCTTATCTGGCTATGCCTCTCCTGGTATGCTCAGCAGTAAAATGTTATCGCTGGTTACTAAAAATATCTGGCATCCTTTGAAATCCACTCCTGCATTTGACTCTATAATAATCGCTCACAGCAGTGAATCACACAGACTAATTAAAACTGTGAAACACTGTCTCCTGAATTGCTTTTATACTTTTCTTGCATTTGAATGTATACAGTGTTTTTGTTGTTTCTCTGGGACAAGGTAATTAAAAGCTTGATTGCAGCCTCCATAGTTCGTTCATAACTCTGAAGATTACATTTAACTAGCAACTAGAGCCAGTGAGTGGACCCATAACACTAGTGATGATGGTTTTTCCAACCTCAGAGATTGTATAGGATTTCTGCACAAATCGCAACTACAAAATTATAGCTTTGCAGTTGAGCTTGTAGAGCTTTAGTTCCATTGCTGGATGTTTCTCCTGCCTAAACCTTCAGTGACTCAGCCAGGATGGCAGTTACCACTCTAGGTCACATGTATACACATTTTATACATATTTGGAAATTACAGCTGCATTGAACAGCAGAGAACAGTTCTGCCACTGAGAGATAAGCTACCACTTTATTTTAAAATAGAGTCTACAGAGCCAAAAAGAGACATGACGTGAACTCTGGGCCTAATTTGCAAAACACATGTATTTCCTCCTGGAGAAAGCACACTAAAAAGCTGTTAATAAAATGAACAAAAGTACATACTGCCTGCGCTTTAGCCGACCTGCTACTCCTGGGAGTACAGGACACAGTTCCTTGCTTAACTCTGACACAAAAGTTTGATTAGGGACCAGATTTCCTTAGTATCCTCCTATCTTCCTTCCCACCACCCTATCCCCTGCTTCAAGAGAGTAAATTCATTATTAGGAATAAACAAGTACATTTTACCCCTTACACAGGGGGAAAAAAATAATGGAAAAGCAGGATAAAAAAACATGAAAAAAACCCATGGTACATATATGTGTGAGAGTCTATGCACACACAAGAGAGATAAATTACCACTTTAAAGACTGCATTTACACCTTTTCAGAACATCAAAGGTAAAAGTAGAAAGGAAAATCAACAACACAACGTACATTCTCTGTTGCATAAGGAAGTTATGTCCACTAAATAGGGATAAGAGCATATCTGAGATAACTTCCTGACCTAATTACCTTTGCTTTCAAGTTTTTGGCTATTTTTCATCCGCAATATCCCATTTAGCTGAAATATCAATGTCTTTGGAATCTTCAATAGAAGTGGGAACTAAAGATGAAAAACATTTTAATTCATTAGGTAATCAATCAAATAAAATAAAATGGCTGGCAAATTGTTAGAAGTCTCAGTTGAGGATGGGACATTAAATAATTGTATATTATTCAGGCGCTTTCTGTTCTGTCAGAAGAGATATTGCAGAGTGATTATAATTGGACTTAAACCTATTTTTTGTCACACCCAGGGTCCTTGCCTCACCTCTGCTCTGAACATCTAATTAATGTAGTAGCTTCAGCATAAATCTGCTTTGGTAAACAGTGCAGCACACAGCATTAAGAGCATGCTTAGGCATGCTTTTTGATCTAATGTAAGCTTAAACGTCACTTTAGGATTTGGTTCTAGGGATATGATCAATCTGGCTTCAGATTTATCTAGATTTTCTTCTGATAGTTTGTCTCTATCTTGTAAGATTTACTGTGATCAAGAGTGACAGTATTTTTTTTCATGTTTGCCCATGCACGTATTTATCTATTTTGAGCAGCCTTGTTGAGTTCCAGTGAAGAAACTTAAAATACACTTTCATCTACTTACTCCAGAGCTCAAGAAGGATACTTCTAATAAAAGTGATTAAATGTGGCAGAAAGGTGCATATACTCTGAAGCTAATTGCACTTTCCAAGTCACCACTACCATATCCTTGAGCCTGCCAGATAATACTGCATCCTTGAGCCTGCTACCCCAGGCAGAAAGGACTGCTGGGAAGGGCAAGGATCCACATGCTGCAGGATGCTACAGGGGTGACAGGTTTCCAATGGGAAACTGGCACTAAGCAGCACAGTCATAAAATGTCTGAGGTACATTACTTCTATTTTTTTTTCAGAGTAGCATGACTTAGAAATGAATGCCAAAGCCAGTCCACATTGTTTTATTATTTATACACGTTACTTTAAATATTCAAGGTTATTAATTTTTTATGCAGACCTGAAGCTACATCAGAGAACAACTGTTTACAGTAAACCATAAAATCTGTTCAACCCAACAGTTGAATCTTGACAAATTAGCATTGAGAAATGGATTAAGTTGATGACAGTTCAGAGTAAATCTACATAACAAAATGTAAACCAAACTTGGTTAATTTTCCTCCATACCTTGAGAATAATGAGTGCCTATGTTGACGGTCTGAATAATTCATAAACAGATTTGCCTTACAGGTATTGCTATCATAAGAAGTTTAAGAGATTATTAGCACTATTTTAATATTCTGCTTCAGTAATAGTGAAAAGTATAAATTTCCATCTAAAAAATTTAAAAAGTCTTCACCGTTTTAAAACTCTAAACACAATTTCTAGCCAAATTAAGTAATGTTTTTCTGCTTATTCTTTCTCACAAAAGCAGCATGCAAAGATCTACTGAGTAAACACTGAGGAAAACATACAATACACTGCTCACATGGCTATGTCCAAGCCAAAAAGCATACTCACAAAAGCATAAAAAACTAGTATTTCATGAACCTATCTTCTTGTTTCCCTGGGAAACAGCATCAAGAAGAGAATAGCTTAGTTTTGGTAATGTTGTATCAACCATGTTGTGTAGGCTAAAATTTGCTCAGAAAACTTGTAGCACTGCAGGTACACATATTAACTAAAATATCGTATAAAATCTTTGCATTACCAGCACTGAAAGTTTGCAGCTAGAAATTACTGAGTACTTTTAGGATATTATGATCCAAAGGACAAGCAGACAAAAATACTTGTTTACTCAATATTAAAATAAATATAATTCAGAGTTACTGGAAATTATAATAAATATAATTCAGAGTTACTGTCAATCATTTCCTCAGTTGTAATAACTACTTCAAAGCCTGTTTGAAAACTTTAAAGCACTCTTTGACTTTTGTCAAAATAATGAGACCATATTCTATTTTCCCCCTTAATATAAATATAATAGAAGCATTTTCATACCAGTAGGCATCAAGCCATTCAAAAATAGTGGCCAAATAATGACACTGAAAATAAAAAACTTGTCAGAGAATCAATAGGACCAAATGAAATTTACACCAGTGTATTTTTGAAACTACCAGAAATAATATTTTTTTTCCATAAGCTGCAGAATAACAGGGCATTGGAGAGGGCACACAATGCTAATATGGAGAAAGGAGAAAAAGACAGGTTAACTTCAATACTAAAAGCAAATTGCTAACCAGTCTGTAAGAAAACCTAGTGGATAGGCTGATAATAACCAGCCAAAACAGCTTAAAATCTTGCCAGACCATTGTAACTTTCTTTGACAAAGTAAGTAGTCAGATACAGGTTGAAACTGGAAGGACAGGTTTCATCTATCTTGAATTTAGCAAAATTTTAGATACTGCTTTATACGATGTACACAGAAATGACATAGGGACACCTGGGCTAGATTAAATTAATATTTAGCAGAAACAGATATCATTTGCAGAAGTAAAAATCATTAACAACTTCTATCAAGTTGTAAAAACATGTACTGCATAACATGCTCCATCCTGTCTCATTCCAGATGCTTCCATTAGTGATTTGAAGACAAAGTGACAGTTTATGAAAGAGACAGATTAGCATCCAATAATAATATTTGGTAAGCTGGACACTGGAAACAATGGCATTTAAGAAACAAGCACTGAGTAAATCACTTTTGGAAAATAATCAGAATACTAGTGCCAAAGAAGAAACTAATATAATGATACACTGGATCACAACTCAGTTTCATCCGAGAGTAGTCTCAATGCTGTTGCAGAATAGGAAAATTTCACTTTTAGAGATACTAGCAGAAATTCTTATCTACAAGAAATGGGAGGCAATTTTCTTCTTTAATCTGAACTGAGAAGTCCTCTGCATTAAACAGCCTACCAATCTGGGGCACAATATTTTAGGAAAGGTGAACGAACAACAGTAGCCCCTGGACACTTCAAGCCAATGGACAATCACCAAC
Organism: Hemiprocne comata; assembly: GCA_020745705.1. Classification (NCBI taxonomy): domain Eukaryota; kingdom Metazoa; phylum Chordata; class Aves; order Apodiformes; family Apodidae; genus Hemiprocne; species Hemiprocne comata. Next base: position 15,399,735 of record CM036616.1, on the reverse strand, counting down.
ATTCAAAACCCCTGTGTACCACAAAATATTTCTGTCACCACACTTTACACTGGAAAATCTATAAAAAACATGTTCATTCAGCATAGTCTTGTTTGGGTATTAACGCAAAGTGTCCCAATATGCAAAGATGTTACCACCATCCATAAAGAAAGGGCATGTTTAATGTCAACAATGGAAGACCAGGAAAAAAAAATGACAACAGCTTTTGGTGGTTCATCCAATGCTGTGAAAAATACATTGATTAATATTCTCCACATCCTCTGAGCTTATTTGCAGCCAGCAGAATTTGGCCTAGATACTGTTTTAAAGATAATAATGGCCAAACCCTGTATAGATTATCCTGTTCATTGAATATTATACATGACAGGTCAGATAGGTTACATAAAAATCCTCATAAAGTTGTCTGGGTATATGTGATCCTGCATCAGATTCTTATATAATGACCTCTTAGATACCTTCATCCCTATAGTTCTGGTAGAAATAATAATACTCAATTTATTCAACTTTCAAAATAATTTTTCAGACAAGCAATGTAACAGATAATTTATGACTAATACACAGATACAGAAAAATCTTAAAGGAACATCTGTAAATTGGATAATAAATGCAGCAAATTATGTAGATAATCAGAAGGAGAAGTAAATTTTTTTTTTTCAGATTTAAGAATTACAACTGTCAACACTTAGCTCCCCAAGGGCCTCCCATTGTTATCAGCATCATTATTGTTCTGTTCTACTGTACACTTTAGGGACTATAAGCCTACTCTGCTAGCTGCTAAACAGCAACAAAAAACTCAATTCCTATCTAAAAGACCTTAGACTCTAAAGAAAAGAGACAGACATAGGCAGAGCCTGATGAAGTAACACAGCTAGGAAAACATATTAAGATCATGACACAGTATTTTTCAGCATGTTAGGGGGTAGGAACAGCATATCAGAAGTCAAGTCACAGTTTAGCTTCTCTGTATGTTGTGGCACAGGGATTGGCATACAGATCTATCTACAAACCCATGCAACATCTATCAATGGAGCAGATAAGCCAACAGAGAAGCATAAATGGGCTTGGTTTACATTCAGTAATCACAAGATAAAGGCGAAAAAAGAGAAGCAGATAGGTAAATTAATTTTTCATTTCCATTTGACTGCTTCAGAAAACTAATACCTTTTTTTGGACTCTCTTCAGACTGTTCTCATGGAAAATTAAAATACTGACTGCCAAGAAAGGCACTGGAGTTTTTTATTCTCCCCTCCAGTTTAGGTATATAACTTCCTGTATAAAAATCAATAGGCATTAGGCACTTAAACAGTTCTGCACAGCACTCTGGTTAGAACACATTAAGCTGAGAAAAAGGTCACAGATCTTGAGCCCAAAACTTTTTTAGATGTATTAACAGTCTGTGTCTGAAAAGACTTGTCTTTTTACTACCCTTATTTTCTCCTTTATTGTATATTTTTGTGATACATAAATTGAGTCTGGTGTTTTGGCACTATTTAATAACTGACCAGGCAATATTTTTAGATTTGGCAGAAATTTACTGAAGAGGACAGTCTCTCAATTCTCTCTGTTATTGTTGCTATTTTGTAGATACCACTTCAACATTCATAATTATATATTAAACCTGGAAAGTAAAAAACTATTACACAGCGACAAGGAATGTAAAAATGCAGCAGCTTCAACTATACATAGAAAACAAACATAAAAAACCCCCATATCTTAATTTCCTCTTTTTGTGTAGAAATAGAGAAGTGAACAATGATTTAAAATACTCATCTGACCTTTGCAACTCTGGTTCAAGAAATGATGAAAAACATTCTGGTGAAGTGGTAAGATGAAGGCAGTCTAAAAACTAATGGGGCTAGAAAGTATCATAACAAACAGGTTATGATACACGGATACATTAGACAAATATCCCATATTTATATAAAATTATGTTTCAAAAGATAGCAGCATCTGAAGAAAACAGTAACAAGGTGTTTTAAACTCACAATTACACTAGTAAAATACAAAATACAAATAGAGAAAAATAATAGTCACATTCCAAATACTTTTCCAGCTAATTCAAAAAGAAACAGAAATCCATTTAAAAATAGAGAAGTCTGTGAGACATAACAGAACAATATAAGGAAACCTCCCTGGCACAAACTTACTCATTCCAGGACTACAAAAGGTCTAGAGAATACAGGCATACATCCTGCATGTGGTTTTCCTTGGCATTATTTACTGCAGAGAATGTTCCTGCCTGCTGTATGAATCCTGGCCAGTTTTTGTGCAGAGCACTAACCCTCACAGTCACTCTAGCTGGAACTTAGGATGCAAGATTATGACAGAATTCTTAAAATCATAAGACGAACAAAAAGCACCAAGAAAGGGACATTTGCTCTGGAGTCTGCATATTGTTCTACAGCCCGACAAAAGTGCAGGAATATCTCATCCTGCCACATAGACTATCACAAAATATGACACTACCTTTGTGCAACCACTGTAATCTCCATGTTACACTATACTTTGTATAGAAAATCACTGATTCAACCAATTTCATCATGTTTAAAAGTACTGAAAAATTTTAACAAATCTTCATATTGTCTCTCAAACCCTTCTTGAAATCCTCACCTTTAGGATGTTAATGAGAAAGTTGACATTGACCTCAGCAGGGCCAGGTTTTACCTCAGATCTTTACATAACAATTTAAGGTATTATTTATTATTATAAAATCATAACTTTAAATTCCTAAGGTATTTTACTGTAAAATTTCACTAATCTTGTACTATTCCATCATATTTATGATTGAAAGCATGAGGATCTTCATGTATCCAAGTCAAATCAGAAGGCAGACAACAGAAGAATTAACTTCAGGTGTCTACAATTCACAACCCCTGTTAAAAAAGTTCCATTAATGTCTTTTTTTTTTTTTCCAGGGCTGCCTTGAAATGTCAATTGTTCCCAAGTAAGGAAAAACATTTCTACACAAACTCTATGAGAAACTAAATGGGGCTTTTTCAGGTGACAGCACTGTAAATGCTTTTTCCTACATGGCTGGTTGCAGCTGTCATTTCAAAACCTCACATTCTTGAGCTATTAGGTAACTACCCCCACGTCAAGCTATTCCCTGTTCCAGTGTAAAGGCGACTTCCAAGCAAAACAAGTCATCTACTCAGATTATTTTAAAAACAGAAGTGGTTGCTTTCAGGTATTTTCTTATTTAATGAATGAAATCAGACTCTTGGCTTATTTTAAAAACAGTTTTTCAAAGTCAACTTTATCATTAATTGCAGTTCTAATCAGAAGTGACTTCTAGTTTCTTCAGATACCTGAATTTTAGGATTTATTTAATGAGCATAGTTTTCCTGTTACTTAAGTCATTTCACACAGTGGGCATTTTTATTTCCATCTTTTTCCTGTCTTAGAGACAACCTTTTAAAATTAATGCAATGCACTCTATACGATTTACAAGATTTATGATCTTTAATGCTGTTTCTGATTTTTTAATGCAAAAAAAATATCATTTTCTCCAGAAATTTTGTATTAATATCTTGAATACCTTAATAGACATTGGTGTGTTTCCATTCAGCCCTTTCATTTTTATTCACTAAGCTCTCTTCTCCTCCCTGAAGTCATTCTGCAGCTGTTTCATTTCTCTGTCTGATAGCTAATCCTCTCCTTGTGCTGAATTTTGGTATGAAATTTAGTTTTAAAATTCACCTTTTCATTTAAAAAAATAAAAAATCACTTAAGAATGGTGGATTTACAAAGATTTCAAAAGAAAAATCTTTTCAAAAATAGTTTCAGTTTTCTAATGAACACCTGCAGATGTGCAAATATGGATATTTATTGTTAATACGAACCTTTGTGAAACACGAAGTGCAATATTAATCAGCACATTTTTCTACAAGGCTACATTATTTCTGCAAAGTTCTGTAGGCATTTCATTGCTCATTTTATCATGACTCAGTCTGATGAGACCTCAAATTTCTTTCTAAAACTTCCGCTAAAAAATACTTGTGCAAGAATGTAAACTTGTATTTTTACAGCCTATTTCCAACTTTCTGGGAAAACTTGGAAACGCAATGCAGTACCGAGCCAGTGTCATGCTGCAGTTGCCTGTTGTAGCAGGCCACCATGTACAACACTGGGGATCCAGGGAGGAGAGGGAAGCTCAAGGGCTGGGGAGCAAGAGGACCAGCTGCCTGGGAATCAGGAGCTCCATGAACAGCTGCTCCTCTCATCCTTCTCACACTGCCACACACAGCACCAGGGAGGTCATGACCACTCAAGACAGAGGTATGTTGGAGGATGAGCTGTGTGTAGGCAGAGTGGTGACTGTTGCTGTGGAGAGTGACCCTTGTAAACTGCAACTTTGCTACTCCCACCTCCTCAGTGGCAATAGACAAGGAAGCAAGTTCATCTCCAAGCACCATATACAAAGAGATTTATTTTTTTTTAATCTAGCGATTTTATACACAAACTTTGGAATTATTTTTTTTTTGTGATCCCTCAAGGCTGAAATGCTTTTGATTAAAATGCATGAGGTTATCCCTGTGCCTGTAGGCTTTTACACAAAACGAAGGCAGTACTATAAACTAGAGACGTAATTAGAAAAGTCCCTCCTTCCTCACCTCCTTTACTGCTCAAGTTTTCACCACTTGAAAAAAAAACAACAAACGAAAACCAAGCGAAAATAAAAAGGCTGAAAAAAGAACACAGAAACCAATAAAGTAGCTACACAGTCTGTATAAACTAAGCATATGACTATTTTGGCTTATCACAAACCTAGGCTCACCCAATCTGGTGTAACTTTGGCAACACAAAATTTCACTCTGATAAACAGATTGATAAACATTTTATGGTTAAATCAATACATTAATACCAATATTTAGGCAGAATCAGAAAGAGACTTTTCACAGAGTATGTGTTTCTCTGAGAATATCAGGACATGGTGAATTGCAAAGTTTCCTGAAGGAGAACTTACAGACTGAGACTTCCCCCCTCTTCGAGGTCAGAAAAAAATACTTCTATGTGAACCAATTACTTGCCTGTGATGCTATCCCCCTTCACAAATACTTCTGCCAAGCCTTCAATTCCAGCCACAGTGCCCTCATTTTTCAAATTCCCAGGCTCAGTTATTTATTCAGGACAGCTCATTTCAACAACTAAATGATTGGTAAAGTCAGACTACATTTAGCCTCTAGCATTCTTTTGATGTCTGACCTGCAGAAGTGTACAAAAAAAGTACATTACAAAATGTACAAGTCCGGAGTGAGACTGCAGAGCCTGTCTGCTCTGACAAGCTGTCAGTACCAGTTCAAGGATCTTGTCAAAGCTGGGAAAACATTTACCCCCTTTTTTAATGAGGTGAACAATAATACAGCACCAACAGCTTGTAAAACACCCAAAACATTTCAATAAAACTGTTACTAAAACCGTCCAGTGAGATCTCAACCCAAAGAATTCCAGTTCTCTTCCCACTGCCTAGATTGTAGGGCCATTGCCTTACCTGTAGTCTCCCATTACAGTTATGAGGCTATTCTTCAGGTACATATTGCTGTGGTTTTGCATATTTTATTTTATGTTTTACAAATATGCTTTTCTTTTTTATTTTTAGTAATGTCACCCTTTCATGCAATTTTTTTCTTAATATATATTTTTAAAGTCTATGTATTACAGTGAGGCTACATACTTCTGACTTAGGGTATATAAAACCATTCAGAAATCCTCCAACAGCATTGCTCAAAAGTGCCAATATTTTCAGAGTAATAGCGATGCTGTACATGAAATGTAATTAAGAAGCTCATCTACACACACACACAAACAGAGGTGCATGCAGACATGATGGCAAAATGGGAACACCGAAAGCCCAGTCAGAGAAAGGGAGCCCCAGCTTGGGTGACAGGGGACTGCTTGGAATTCATCATGGGATGTGCAGGGGACGAAGCAGGGACAGATCAAGGTGGTTTGGAGAGGAACAAGCATGGAAAAATAGAGGACTAAGAGGTTAAAAAGAGCTTGTTAGTTCTCATGTCTGGGTTGGGTCTCCAAGCCTGATCATGAGGGGATCAAAAATGTGTTTGTGCTTGCACACTCCCACAAATGAGGAAACCAGGGACCAGGTACTGGGTATGTAGCTACTGGGGAGTCTGAGTCCTGCTCCTGGAAGGACTGACAATGTATGTATGTCCTAATGGACCTTCATCCTGATCAGCCAGTGAGGGGAACAGGATGCAGATAGTAGTGGTGCTCCTTGTGTCTGCCTGAATGCTGAGTGCTTCTGTCCATGGTTTTGACCATGCACACATAGGTATCACTACTGTAGATGTGCACATAGCTATGGGGAAGGCACACTCATGCTGCACACAGAGTGGACCTCATAACATGGGGCTACAGCAGTCTCACCTCCATCAGGCATGTATGATAATGCAAAATCCAAGATTACGTGCAAAACTGTATAAATCATTACACTGTAAACAAACACTTCAGAAAAAAAAAAAAAAAAAATAAAAAAAAAGCTACAGCCCCCCATAAAATCTGAAGAAAACTCAAGAGAAACTATTGTATTGCTTCAAAACTAAAAATCAAAACAGGTTAAGAATAGAAACCCTTAGTGCAATCAGTGTTCATGTTGGCAATTTCAGTATCCATGACTAACTTTGTAAATGTGAATTATTTACTCTTTTTGGGGGGGTTGGTACTATTGAAGAAAGAAGGAAAAATGAATCTGCTGAATCAGATCCTTGGCGGATGCTTTCGCCTCAGCTGTAGAGGAATTTTCACTAATTAATAGCCAGCTGCACATCCTGATATAATGCCAGATGGGTCCCACGTCATTAAGCATCACTGAAACAAGTTACTATTTATCAGGTAATGGTCCAGGAAAATAAACCCCTGGAAAAGCAAAATCAAGAGAAAAAGGTATATTTAAGGAGTAACTTGATGGTTACTACTTAATTTCATTTTTGAAAGGTGGATAAAATGCTACTTTCTAGTGCAAATTATCCATATATGGGAGGGACAGAATCTATTACTAATCTACATTTACATTTCAAAGGAAGTTCTTTTGAAAAAACTATCAGCACTGTTGTAGTTAACTTTCTTTGGCATTTCTTTTAAGATGTTATTTTTCAACTATTTATATCTTTGCCTAAAATTAACCATCCAGTCAGAAATTTTCCTGCTGATATATATCCCAAGGTAGCTCTTCATTGGCATAGTAGTTCTGCAGAATGAGATTCTGAGCTCCCATATGATAGTGGGGTACCTAAACCCCACTGACACCCCTCACAGATGATCTCCATAGGGGCCCCCCTCAGTTTTGGGGGTACTTAGCTCTGAATTTTGAAGATAGAGTAGTAGGAACACAGAGTATTCCCAACTGCAAAATAAGCTGATTTGAACAGCATTTGGATTATTTTATGTACTATTTTACTAGAAATGCTGGATAATTAGTCTCTGGATACTTCAAATTACTTACTCCACATTAGCAGACACTTCTTCATACCTCAGATCCTCATCTGTAGAATGGATCTAATGATATTTTCTCAGTGCTGTTACAGCATACCCTTTAATCTTTCTCAAGCACCCAGATTCTATATTGGGAAGCGTTCTTCTCAGGAAGAAATGAACCATTTTGAATCTGGTGCAGGTTTTAATAATTTATTTTGAGAAAGAAATACAGGGCTGTCTACTAAACAAGAAATACTGGGCAACTGCCAAGACAGTAAGGGAATAAGGAGTTCTGTGGAAGCTGTAGTATACTTTTGTGCATTTGGAACATGTGCCAACCTTAAAGTCACCATATAGTGCAAGTCACCAAAATGGTAACATTTTCTAACTTTTGGATCCTTCAAAACTTCTTGTTTTTAACATGATTACATTTGTTTTCACATAAGCTCATAAACAACAGATTTGCTTTTTGCTACAGAAGTGAATTTTATATGGGGCTAAATTTATTCAAACAGCTGCATGTGAAATTATGCCTTACCACATTCTGTAATCTGTTAACGGGAGGAAATGGGGGTTCTATTAGAAAGTCTCTGCAACTACTCAATTTGCATGTGTATAACAAGCTCATGAGAATGTAACTGGTTATTTCCACATCCCATATTGTCATACTTTCTGAACACCTGAGATTTAAAAGGCAAGGATTTGGTCTGGTACAGCCAGGAAGAGAGATATATAAATATTTTAACTCTGAATCAATTATTTCCCACTATATGGAGGTACACAAAGCAAGGGTGGACAATTACTTCTCCTGAGATACACTCACTTTTGAAAGCAAAGGGTGTTTTTTTTTTGCCTTATATCTCTATTCCCACCCATAGCTGGGTCTGAAAAGACATAAGCCCAAACATAAATGTTTACCCAATAGTGTAAATGACAAACAACATTAACCAGGAAAAGAAAATTTCTACTGCAGGAATACTTAAAATGGTAGTAAATAACCTCCCCCACACACAAACCACTTACATGCATCTTTGACATCAAGTACTATTATTCTATCCACATCTGAACACAGATAAATGTAGGACAAAAGACTTGTATGATATCCAGGAATTGTTAAGACTTGTTTTCTCTCAGACTTTCTCAATGATCTTACCCCAAAAATGGTAAATCAAAGTTACAGGCTGACAGACGACTGCTATCAGCCTCAAAGACTATTGCTTTTTTACATATGACACTACCACTTTGTTAAAAAGCAAGATCACAAGCAAGTGAGTATTCCCTCACTAGGTTTTGTAAATCTAAACTTCAGTAAGTTATCAGCTGAGACAAAAATACAATTCAACATAATGTAACCAGGTAAGATCTGCATGTCGAGCATAAAGGGAACATGCTCATCTTACTTGGAGGATTCCGTGGCAAAGCATGTTGTAGATCAAAAAGTTTACATAGCTTCCAGAGAAGACTGGACAAAAACTTAGGAAAGCTTAGGAAATGTTTGAGCTGAATATAACTGGAGGCTGGAAGAGTACTTGTGGGAAGTATCGTATTACACTTTCTCCCATGGACATCTGCTCACAGCCGTAACACCAGTTCAGAGGTACCCTTGATTTCAAACCTTATATCCACCCCTATAGAACTCATTCACTTACAAAATATAGCTTGAACACATACAAAAAGCCTGAACTCAAACAATTTTATCTGGAAAATATGACAGCTAGTATGATCTAAAGAATCATCACTGAATCATAGAATCATAGAATGCCAGGTTGGAAGGGACCTCGAGGATCATCTGGTCCAAACTTTCTAGGTAATACTATAGTTTAATTTATAGTTTATGAACTTCATAGTTGATGAAGAAGTTAAGGTTCAGGCCCCACCTTCATTTCGCCCTTGATGTGTACTGTCTTTGAATTTTCACTCCACCCTGCACTTGCATTTAGATTGAACTCTTTGAGGCAGGGATTGCTTATGATTTTTATTACGGATTTTAATTATGAATTTTAATAATGCCTACCATGAAAACAAAAATCTTAATCTTGATTATAATCTTCACATTCAACATAATAGTAATGAACAGGTAAGATGTTTCTTAAAAACTAGAGGAGAAAGTGCTTTTGGTGCTTCCATTTATCTCTCTGTAAATTTGGTAAACAGAAAGGAATGTTACTAATTACCTTAACAAAATGCACTCTGCTATTCTCACAGGGAATACAATATTAAATCAATAATTTACTATTGAAATAAAAGATACTGCAAAATACAGAAATAAAAGTATTAAATAAGGAAATAAAAATAAGTAAATCTTCAGCTTTTTCATCTAAGATGTATTTTTAATAATAACCCATTAATGTAAATATAGAAATCTATTTAAAATAGGATGGTTCCTGATTCTTCCTAGAATAGTGTCCATCATACAAGTGGGTAATTATTAACAAAATTAAACTAAGAACCTTAGATCTGCAAATCCAAATTCCAGATTTCTTAAGAGAAAACCATTTTCCAGCTTTTGGGAAATGCATGTTGCATGTTACGTAACTGTTGCTTTTTTCCACCAAAAAGCAACTTATAATTCCTATAAATACAGGAAGGTATACATTTTATTATTTTCAAGACTGAAAAAAAGGGGTGAAATTCCTGTAGTTTAAGTAAGAACTAAAATATACTTTTTGCATTTAAGTTAGAAGCTGGCTTGCATCTTCCTAGCTTCATTTCTGACAGACAGTCACAGAAAATGACTGTGTCCTCAGGGAAGATGTGGGGGATATTCAAACTTTAGATATATCTATAATCTTCCTACATGAACTGTCACAGAAGACACTTTGGTGGCCTACAACCTTTTGTGGTCCTACCCAAACCTAGATCTAATGTGACTTGTGCAACAGAATCATAACTGAGGATAACTGATGTCAAACTTATCAAGCAGCATGCCAAGGAGAAGGCAGAACTGAACAAAGCTGTGTCTTTCAGTATTTGAAAATTCTGTATTCATGCATTAACCTCTGACACATACTCCTTGCTGCAAGCCACCTATATAAGGCTTACTCCTTCACATCTTCTAATGTCATATTGCATAGTGGTGGTATTCTCAGCTATAAAAAAGCAACCAAATTGAGATACTAGGTTGATATTACAGATACTTCACTACTTCCTCCTAAGATTCTACATTAGAGAAAAAGCTTTCTTACAGTTTTACCTGTTACAACAACACAACAGTGCATTCCTTTTTCTTTTTTTTTTTTTTCAAAATTATACTTGTAAATATGCTGTTTCCATTTTTCTGTTACATTGTTTGAAAATATTGACAGATCTCTTTTTAGTGGGGTTTTTGGTGTGTTTTTTTTTCAATAATGAAATAACAATACAGCTTAATGTAAAATACACTTACAAAAACACATAGCTTTAGTGTTCTGATGACTGAAAAAGAAAAAAAATGCTTAAAGGAGCATGGAAAAGTGAAAAGCATTGCATCACTGTTTTTAATCCTTCCAACAATCACACTTTGTATAGATTGTATCTTATGTTCCATGTACTATAAACAAGCAGGGAGAGAAAAACGTAGTAGATGGAACTGTGCTCCTTGCCACATTGGGAATATATTGCTACCTTTGAGGTTTATAGGCCATCTTATTCCCCTCAAATTTTACATGAAGGAATTTTTATTGCTAATAACCTTAGCTTGTGTCTGTCGAAGAGAACCATGATGCAGGAAGGTACTTCACAGGGAGATGAACTGTCTTGAAGATGAGTCTCATCTCTAACAGCATTTACCAAAATTTGGTTAAGCAAAGGCTCAGTTTGCCTTCCAAACCTACACAAAGTGACAGGTATGAAGCCCTTGCAATGACAGAGAAGGCACAGCACTTTTTTTCTCTAGTTCTTCTGCTTTTCTGAAAACCACAAGAAAGCCATATCTGACCAAAGCTGACAAATAGCATTTATGAAAAACTTTAGAGATAATATTTTCTTAAAGATTGGTATGCAAGAATAATAAATCATACAGAAAATCACGATAAAATTTGGAACTGCATTTCTCCATTTTTCCTCGTTTTAGCAATATCGTACATTACCTTTTCTGGTTGGGCTGGATGCAGAAGCCTTCCTGCCACCTACTTATTAAGAATATTATCTATACCAGTTTCACAGCAAAAAAACCCAAAATCCACCCAGATCTTCCTACGTACACTTCCACTTCTGTAGAAGAATAAGGCATTCCAATCCAGGTTTATCTACATGCAATTTTTCTTATAACAGTAACTTATTTCTAAGAGAGAGTAACATGTGGTCCATCAAATTCAGAAAAAGGTCTTGGTCTTAAAAAAACCCACTATCTATATGCACAGTTAACGAATTACAATTATCAGCGTTGAGCTTGATAACCTTATGACTTATGTTTGATTACTTCCCCAATCTATATCCTGGTCAATAAGTCACTTTTGTTTTTATTACCTGAAATGTGTCCTAAATTAGAAGACAACCCTGGAGGATTCTGAGGACTCCTATTTACTGTCTCCCATCTTAAAAAAACCTGCATTTAAAAAGAAGTTCAGGTCAAATGCAAAACGACACCTTATTAACTAATCTTCTTAGATGAGATTCAGTGAAAATTCAAATATTTGGATTAGCATAAAACTCTCAGAGTGACCCTGGACATATAGCTTTGACAGGAATAATTACTGTATGAAAACAGAAGCCAGTGTCTAATTTGTAATATGTTTTTAAAAAATAATTTAGTTTTCACAACTCCTGCACAGGACAGACTCAAAAAAACCCCACCAACCAAGCAAAAAAACCCAAACAAACAAACAAAAAACACCCAACCCCCCAAAAAAACTCTTAGAATTATTTTTAGTCTATAAGAGTAACAATAGGCTTGAAAAGTAAACAAGAACAAAATGTACCTTAAGAACCCTTCTGAAATGCTGATTCACAGGGGAACAATTAATCCAGTTGTTTGCTAATGGTATCAGAGACTTCATTACCAAGATCAGCTGTACACTTTTAATGAGTATTATTAACAATATGTAATTCTAGGATATTTAGTATCTGTAAAAACATAGTTTTAAAATTATTCAGAATGTTATGAAAAGACAAGGGTTTTATCTCCAACAATAACCACCCTTTTATAGAGAACATTATCACCACTAATAAGCATAATGTGCCTCTGATGAGTGTGAGCCTCAGGTCTTCCACTACACACAGGTGACTGAGTTGAATGCTTGCTGGGTTGTGAGGTGCTGTGGGGTTTTCCTTGCTTCAGCTCAGGAGCTAAAGATTTCAGAGATTCCCTGAGAACACAACAGCTCAGCGTCAATATGCTACTTCTTTTTTACAGGAGAGGGATCACTTCCAGGCAGAAACGTTAATGGTTTTCAGTGTACTGTTTAACACAATAAAATGAGCTGTTTAACACAGCATCTTTTGTTTCTTATTCCTTAAAGAGAAAATGTTTATCCTCAGGAATTTGTTTTGACACTTAAAAGTCTGGAACAATCAGCTTACTAATTCTGGGGGATAGTTGAATTATAGCAATTCTGGAATATTACATTAAATAAAAGCTATCAGACACAATTTTTAGATTTTTAATGTGAAGCTGAGCACATACACATTAATAAATGGCTCAACATTGACAGATATTTAGCAAGATCAGCTCTCTTTGTCTTCTGCCCATATTTTCTAAAATTAGAAATTGATCAGTTCACTGGTTCAAAAAATCAATTTCCTGTGCCAGTAAGTGATGATTTTTTGTAGTTTATGTTAAAAAAAAATAAAATATTTTTTTAAAAAAGCAGCCCTGAATTTTTCATTAAGCAAGGGTAGGATTCCATTTTGTGGAATAGAACAAGGTGGAGAATCTGGATTATTTTAAATTCCCAGTTTTTAACTAGAAGTTTTCATTCAAACGTTGATTTCATTAGATCAGTTTTGAGGTGAGAAAGGAATTGCAGGAAAGGAAAAAATGAAAGATGAAAGAACCCCATCTTACACTTCTGAGGAAAAAGAGGCAAATAATTCTAAAACAACAACTTTTCTTAAATGGCTATTATTTAACGTAAAATACAGACTGTAGGCAAACACATGAAAACCAAAGTTATTTTTTCTAATTTCCCCAGTCTGTCTCAGTATGTTGCTCTGTGTTCAGCAGTACCAGAGTTTGGAAATGCACAACCATCAGTATCCAAGACTGAGGATAAGGAATGACTCGTCCTTTTAGTGCCAAGGCATATTTATATACCACCTTAAAAGCACTGACCTTATTGCCTGAACATTGACTTGAACCCCGTAAAAAATGATTTGAGAAAAAAAAGGGGAAAGGCAAAATGAAACACTAACCCTAGATGACATTTAATAATTTTAAAGTTATAAACCAAAACTTACTCAAAAAATCCCAGTGTGAAGTTACAAAAGTCACTGAACTCATTACTTCACAATTTTCAAAGACAATTTAAGTAGGCCATTTGAGAGTTCTGACACAGGTTTTTACTACTGCCAATAGAAACAAAAGAGCTATTTAAATTTATAAAAAATACTTCCGATAGAAGAAAAAAAATCAAGTATGCAGTGTGTTTTACTCCTACAATTCTAGCCATTTGTCATATATCTTTTGAGTTAATTTCTCTCAACAGGTGTCTATCAGAGACGGTATCTATTTTTGTAGTGCTTTTGGAAAACGTTTTTTTAACACTAGCAAAATTTTCAAGTTACTGCATTTGCTAGTTGTTCTTAGAATCAAATAGGATTCTAGAGAATTTCTGGAGCACTCATCATCCCATCTGATTCCTTTTGTAAACTAATCAAGCTTTCTCCTAAAACCACCTTGAGTTTTTGGCTTTCCACTATAACCACTATCTTTCAACCACTTCAAATTAGAATCCTATTTAATATTCAGTCAAAACAGATTCATGTCTACTACAATGTAAAAGACCATTTGGAATGGAAGACTTTAATTATCTTTATATTCCTTGTAGCAATGTACCCTTTTATCTTGTTTGCAGATCCATAAAATTATTCTGTAGTTAATGTGATCAATAATGTTAAATTACTTTGGCTGCATTTTTTCTTTGTGACTCTGATGAGAACACAGGCCCTTGTTTATCAAAAAGTTAGTTCAGAAAATCTGCACATTATTCTCTTTTTAATAATATGTGAATGTCAAGGTCAAGGGGCTAAATCATGACACAGTAGAAATGAAGTCTAGTAACACTGAAGCAGGTGTCTGATGTGTTACCAAGTTAAGATATCATGAGGCCTAGAGAAAGAGGAGAAGAGCAGTCACATGGGTCCTTAAGAGTGATACCAGTAACATTAGTGAGAATAATAGCTGCTGACGTCTCAATGAAATTAGCTACAGCAGAGCTGGATTATGAGGCACCGAAATAGTACTAAGAGAACTCAGAACTGACCTATTAATCACACAGAGAGCTAAGAAGCCCTACTGGGTACTAAAAGCCTGCTTCGCCTCACCAATGAGAATGTAATTCAATAGAAAACTTCTGATATTTATAGTCACAGTCTAACGCAGAAGTAGGGTATGTGAGAAAAAAAAAATTAAATAAGTAATCTGAAACTTCTGCTAAAGAAATTACATCTTGATTGAGGAAAAAAAAAAAAAAAAACAAGAACGTAACAGGTTTGCTAGCTTATCATTTCTGGAAAATGTTTTCTCAATAACCCATTATTCTTAAAAAAATTAAAGATAGGGAACGATTAGGTTCTAGCAACAGCCTTCATGCTTTCAGTCTCTTATGTATTAGTGTCAGGGTTCTGCTATGCTTGCATCAAGATGTGAGGAAAGAAAAACGTAGAAAAAATGTAGCTGAGGTATCAGTTTTGTCATATGAAGAAAAGATGCAAGTATTTGATAGGAAATATAAATAACTGACATCATTAGCATAGAAGTATTGAAAATAACTGTGAAAAAGTGAAACACAAATGAGCAAGAAATGTACCAAACATTAGAGAAAAAATTAAAAAAGTGAAAGCATTCTTAAATATGACAAAAATTACATGCTTTGAAATTTATCTGGAAGTTGTTGAACAAACGCCTCCTAAAACATCAGTCTATCCTTTGTCTCTAGTGAGGAAGGGCAAAAACATTGTAAGGTACTGCTGCATACACAAGCTAAACCAAAGTAGAAACCACATATATAATTGAATGAGACAGAAAAAAACTAGTATGCGTGTCCCTGTATTTCAGATTTTATACTACTGCTCCCGACAGAATATGCACAAAAGAACTAAAGTGATATAAGATTTCACCTGAATAAGCCATGAATAATGTAAGACACAATTAGGCTGTCAGTGAAAGATATCCAAGTTGGCAGGATCTGTTTAGCATGTTAGCAAAAAAGCCTACTGTATCTCTTTCAATTAGTTCATTTATTAGAAAACATTAGTATTCAGAAATTTCAGAAAAACCATTATTTTGTCTGGTCATACAGTACAATACAAAAAATCTTCAGCAGAAATAATAGAATTATTAGATCTGTGATGCACTGATATTAGGGACATTGTATATTTTTAATAGAGTATTACATTGTGACACTTTTATAGATTCTATTTCATAACAGATCAGGTTGAAAATACCTTAATTACATAGCACAGTGAAATTTACAGCCATCATCAAAGTTATATGCAATTGTAGAAAGCAGGGATGCTTGATTGTGCACTAGTTTATTGATCCAAATGAGATGAGTCCTATCTATTGAAAGATTATAATATAATCTAACAAGGAAAAAGGAAAAGAAACTTGCAAATAATGCTGCTGAAGTAACCACATTTTTTATTCACCTATCTAATAAAAAAAAATTAAAATCCATTTGGATTATCAATACATTATTTTTAATCCATTTTTCTCACTGAGGTCCTGAAAAACCTATTGAGATAAAAAGCTGCTGCTAGGGGCATCATCATTTATTAAACAGCTCAGCCATGAGACAATAGTATCTATATTTAATTGCTTCTTCTGTTCGGAGATTGCCCTATTCACCTTAATACAGAGCAACTACTATTGGAGCATTGTACAAAAAATATACCAGCTCAGAGAAGATGATAGAAATAAGGACATGTGCTATTACCATGGCCTAGCATTTAGGACACTCTATAGGTCTATGGAATGAGAGAAAATTTAAATCTAAGTCTCTGCATCTTTGGTGATATTTTTGCTAGGTGAGGATGCCATCAAAACAATAAATCATAGAATCATAGAATCATAGGGGTTGGAAGGGACCTCGAAAGATCATCTAGTCCAACCTCCCCTGCCAGAGCAGGGTCAATAAACTCTCATTTGAGCTTGGCATACTGCTCCAGCATATAACTACTTCCTCCTCTGCACCACCTTTTTACATTTTGAAATTATTAATGCAATTTGAGCCAAAATTGCTATGGATATTGACTGAAACCACATTTTCAAAGAATGCATTATCTACTAAAATGAGGTTAGACAACTTGGTACAAAAGTTTTGTTTTCCACTGGTATCAATCCCATTTTCGTAGGTTAAAATGACTTCTCAAGCTATCTTCCTGAATCTGTTATTAGATGAAAAATCTGTTTTGTTGCTGATTGTATCAATCTCTCTTTCCTTGTTTTAGTAACTTTAAGGTAAGTTGCTGATCCCCAGTGATTTATTTTCAGACAGGTAAATAATTACTACATTATTTTAAAAGACAACATTAATAGTGAAAATAGAAAGTTAACCTAAATGGTTATCAAAGATAATTTAAAATATACTTAAATATTCCATTTATACATGATATGTGTTATGTATATTACAATACAATACAGAAAATATCCTAAATGTGCCAGTTGCATCACTAAAGCAATTCTACCAGATCCCTGTTACTCCCAAAGTTCAGTCCTCAGAAATGAGCAACGGTACTGCTTAGTCACTTCAGACAAATGTAAGCAGACTCCAGAGAATACAATTTGGAGTTATGTTTCAGAAATACATCCACAAATTATTTCAACTCCTAGAGAGACAAACAAAGAATGTAGTTAAATGAACTCATTCACCAGAAAGAAACTTAAAAGTAGAGGTGACATTCTGGATTATACAGGCTAGTTGCCCTGCTGCCACAGGCTCCACATCATACACCCCTTTTTGCAGCTATTTTTAACATGCAACAGTTAATTGCTTTCATGCTTTTCTCCAATACGCTATTGGAAGACTGTTCCAGAGCCTCCCTTGTCTGATAGAGTTTAGGAGTACCCTGATTTCCAGCCTGAAGGTCCAAGTGGCCAATTAAATGCCATTGATTTGCTCTATTTTGTCAACACAGCTCAAACAATATTAGAAAATCCAACAGAACTGTAGCTCGATCTGCCTAGCAGATGTGGTTTTAACTTGTCCATAAAACTGTAACGAAACAGAATCCACAAGCATGACATGTCTCATCTGAAGCACACGTTTATCAAGAGTAACTTTTATAGAATTTGGGTTTTTTTTAAAAAGAATCCTATTGGACTCTGCAGCCAACCACCTCCCATCACTGCAGGTGAGTATCTAATATGCAAAAATTTTCTAACATTTGCCATTTAACTTAACAGTGCATAAGAAATTCTGATTTTCAGTGGCTGAAAACCTCTCTGCAGTAACAAAATATATTGTATTCCCTACACAACTTGTTTCATTTATGTCCTCATCCTGACTTCTACTGTACACAAAAAAGATTTCAATGAAACCAGGTTTTTCTCCTGAAACTGCATTGATTCATAAAAGTCTCACAGAAAAATCCTTGATTCTAGCTTCCTAAAAGTCGTGGCAGTCAGGTGAAGTCCCTGGTGACTAGAAAAAGGGAAACTGCATCCATTTTTAAAAAGAGTAGAAAGGAGAACCCTGGGAACTACCAAACTGTTAGCTCCACCTCTGTGCCTGGGGAGATCACAGAACAGATCCTTAACCTGGAAATGAGGTTAAGGTACATGGAGGTCATTTGAGACAGCCACATGGCTGCACCCAGGGCAAGTCTTACCTGACCAACCTAGTGGCTTTCTATGATGGAGTGTATACATCAGTGGATGAGGGAATAGTTACAGATGTTATATACCTGAATTTCTGTAAGGTTTTTGACATTCTTGTCTCTAAATTAGATACGGATTTGATGTGCAGACTTCAGTCGACAAGAAATTGGCTGGATGGTCTCATGGAGAAAATAGTGGTCAATGGCGCAATGTCCAGATGGAGATCAGTGACAAGCGGTGTCCCTCATCGGTCCATACTGGTACCAGTGCTGTTTAGTATCTTCATCAATGACATAAGACAGTGGGATCAAGTTCACCCTCAGCAAGCTGAGAGGTGCAGGTGAGCCACCTGAAGGATAGGATGCCATCCAGAAGGATATGGACAAGCTCAAGAAGCGGGCCCATGTGAACCTCATGAGTAGTTCTGCACATGTGCAAGGTCCTGCATGTGAGCTGGGGCAACCCCTGGTATCAATACAGACTGAAATCAGCCCTGTGGAGAAGGGCTTGGGGGTACTGATGGATGAAAAGCTGGATATGTGTGACTATATAAATGGTCATTTATGCGTAAGTTCTGGGCCCCTCACTTTAAGAAGGACGTTGAGGTGCTGGAGTGGGTCCAGAGGAGAGCAACAAGGCTGGTGAAAGGACTAGAGGGAAAGTCTTATAGGGAGAGATTGAGCATGTTGGGGTTGTTTAGCCTGGAGAAGAGGAGACTTGGGGCAGACTCTCTTCAAGGGCTGGGCTCTTTTTCCAGGCAAGCAGTGACAGAACAAGAGGGCACAGCCTGAAGCTGCTCCAAGGGAGGTTTAGGTTGGATATTAGGAAGCACTTCCTCACGGAGAGGGTGATTAAACATTGGAATAGACTTCCCAGGGAAGTGGTGGAGGCACCGTCCCTGGATGTGTTCAAGGAAAGGCTGGATGTGGCACTTAGTGCCATGGTCTAGATGGTGTGGTGGTGTTGGTCATAGGCTGGACTTGATGATCTTGAAGGTCTTTTCCAGCCTTCGTAGTTCTGTGATTCTGTGATTCTGTGATATAAGCCAGCAGTGTGCACTCACAGCCCAGAAAGCCAACTGCATCCTAGGCTGCATCAAAAGAAGTGTGGCCAGCAGGTCGAGGGAGGTGATTCTCCCCCTCTACTTTGCTCTTGTGAGACCCCACCTGGAGTACTGTGCCCAGTTCTGGAGCCCCCAAAACAAAAGGGACATGGAGCTGTTGGAGCAAGTCCAGAAAAGGGACACAAAGGTTATAAGAAGGTTGGAACACTTCTATAAAGACAGGCTACGGGAATTGGGGTTGTTCAGCCTGGAGAAGAGAAGGCTCCAAGGAGACCTTACTGCAGCCTTTCAGTATGTAAATGGGGCTCATAAGAAAAATGGGAACAAACTTTTTAGTAGGGCCTGTTTCAATAGCAGAAAAGGTAATGGTTTTAAACTGAAAGAGGGTCAATTTAGATGAGATGCAAGGCAGAAATTTTTTACAATGAGGGTGGTGAAACACTGGAGCAGGTTGCCCAGAGGGGTGATAGAAGCCCCATTCCTGGAAACATTCAAGGTCAGGTTGGATGGGGCTCTGAGCAACCTGATCTAGTTAAAGATGTCCCTGTTTTTTGCAGGGTGGTTGGAACTAGATGACCTTTATGGGTCAATTCCAACTCAAACCATTCTATGATTCTGTGTGTTTTTCATGTAGGATACCTCAAGAGACTCAGAGCATTAGACAAAACATCTTAGTGTTCTGGACATGCAAGCACATTTGTTCTTTCTTCACGGTATCTCCTAAAATTAATGATGGTATAAACATACAGGTCACCAAAGAGTCTCTTGATCTAAGAAATCTGATAACTCTTAAAGCCTGTAGTCGTCACTGTTACGAGAAAAAATCTCTAACCACTGCACTGATGTCCTCATCTTATGTTCCTGAAAGCTAAAACTGACACATCTTGAATACTTCAAGCACTGGTAAATAGCTAGGAAAAGAAAAGTAAGCTCCTCAGAAATTTAGATATGCTTCTAATTGTCTCATTCTGTGTTTTCTGTAACTGACAGTTAAAATACTGAGTACCTTTTCAATAAGGAAAATATTGTGACATCATGGTTGTTCTGATGAGATTGTACAGGTTCTTCTGGTGCTTTTCAAATCCTTGCTCTTGCCTACGCTATTGATAATGTGAAAGAATAACAGAATCAGAGTAATCTGTCACTTCTTAAGTGAGTTCTTCTTCAAGAGTTTAGAGGCAGCTTAAGCACTTAAGATCTAAATGAGGGGCTTTTGAAACTATTCCGAATATGATGTTAACAGATTAAAATCTCTGGCTAAGAGAGATAAGGGTTCATCATTATTGCAAACTTCATGCTGTTGGTGTTTCTGTCCTGAACGTGTCTGCATGGATTATGCTTTGACTCTACCATTTGTAGACCCACATGTACGCAACAGACTGCACTGGCTTCACTTTCATAGTATACCTGAATTGCAATACTAAGTTGTTGCATGAAAAAGGCAAAGCTTAGCCACCTCCCTCCCCACTGACCCACCTACACATTCTCAGTTTGAGGGTACAGGAGGCAAGAAGTGCTGACCTGACAGCAATCTCTGCAAGGGCTTTGCCTGGCCAGCAGCTACCAGAAGCTCCATTGCCAAGACACAGAAGTCCTTCCCTCAGGGAGAGCACAAACTGCAGGCACTTTCTAATGAACCCTTTAGAAAAAGAACTTTAGTTTTACAACTTCCATCCTCTAAAATTTTGGTGAAAATAGACAACAGGTTCCAAAGCTGCAAAAGGGGGTGAGCAGATATGTATGATCCTGTAGGCCTGATTACTTTAAGAAACCAGGGAAAAAAAGAATCCTACATAAATAGTTTTATATTCAAATGAGAGTCCCAAAGCACCCCTTCCTGCCCAGCATTCTGCATCTGTTCCCTTGATTAATACCCAGTAAAATGCCTGTGAATATATGGAAAGCAAGTGGCATTTCAGGAAAGCAATTAGTTTAAACTCACAGTAATGAACATCACAGAGTCACAGAACCACAGAATGTCAGGGGTTGGAAGGGACCTCCAAAGATCATTGAGTCCAACACGCCTGCCAGAGCAGGACCAAAACTAGGGCAGATCACTCAGAAAGGCTCCCATGACTTCTCTGAGGAGCCTGTTCCAGTGCTCTGTAACCCTCACAGTAAAGAAGTTCTTCCTCATGTTGAGGTGGAACTTCCTGTGTTCCAGTTTGAATCCATTGCCCCTTGTCCTATCACAGGGCAGAAGTGAAAAGAGGTTGCTCTTTTTTCTTGACCTCATGTATTTATAGACATAAATTAGATACCCTCTCAGTCTTCTCCTCTCTTGACTGAAAAGCCCCAGGTCTCTTAGCCTTTCCTCATAAAGCAGCTGTTCCAGTCCCTTAATCATCCTCGTAGCCCTCCACTGGACTCTCTGAAGTAGATCCTTGTCCTTATTTTCTATTTTGCAAGTATCAAAATATTTACTAAAAGTACTGCATAAGGAGATAATTGACAGTTGGATGCGATCATCTTAGAGGTCTTTTCCAACCATGACAATTCAGTGATTCTGTGATAAGCAGCCCTTTTTTGCTTGTGTTTTGTCATCTGATCTGTCTCAGGAAGTAGATTTCTTTTGCTTCTCAGAATTATTTTTTTTTAATATTGTATAATGAATGAAACAATAGTCTCAGTATCCAATGGTACTATAGGATTGCATGAAGTGATGGTACAAATCTGCACATTATGCAAAAAGGTCTTAAAACTTTTATTCATATTCACTTTGCAGGGGATAAGCAATGTTCTAAATCATCATCTCTAAAATCCTTCTTGTACTTCACAGAACAAGCGAGTGAGCCTCTAGCTGGTACAATCCCTGCCTTATTATGACTTCATCTCTGATTCCTGCTTGGTTGCCATAAATAGCCATATATTAGCTCAGCTGCAGCTCAGCATGCACATCTTTTTGTGACTGTGGTATTCCCAGTGGCAGTTAATTCACCACAAGCCACAGCTACTTGCAAAATGCAATCCTACAGACAGAATTATGATTAAGATGTGAGGATTACACAGTGTATAGAGATTTCACTCTTGCTAAAGATACTGTACAGCATATGTCTTAATATAATATGCTGCAACAATTAAGGAACACAGCATATAAAACTTGAAAATGTTTATTATATAGATCACCAATATAGCACCTGAACTGTTTATCTACCTGTAACTTCCTAACAAATAAAGATTGTCTGACATCCCAATCTAATCTCTCCATTAAAATTTGCCTAATTTTGGAACGGGTAATTTGGGTAATTTCAGTATCTGTGGGTTGGACATACCAAATAGTGTCAGACTAGTACGGGGAAAAAAAAGTAGCAGCCTTTAACTACTCTCCTTCTCTGGGAAATTCCTTAGATGATTATACTTTCATGGGACAGGGCAGTCTGTTACAGATACTCCAGGAGGGAGAGACCAGTTTCTCTGGTAATTATTCAAAGGGCTTGGAAATTCTCTGAGGCAACTGCACCATTACTGCTTTACTTTTACCCTGAAGAGCATTCCAAGGACACTTGAGATCAAAATCCCAAATAGTAACAGGGAAATAAAAGGTTATCTGTTGATTGGTAACCTTCACCAAAATTTCCATTTCAAGATCTCTGTGTTAAAAGTTCAGTCAAGAAAACTCTTCTTTCACAACATGAAGATACAACCAGAAAGAAATGTGGAAGTGTTGAAAGTACATAAAAATAATAAGTGAAGCTGGGTATCTCTTAGCTTGTTCACAAATATATGCTTTTCTGTATGATGCTGCCCTAGCAATCAATGAATTTATCTCCCACTTTTCTCCCAGGTGTAAATTTCACCATACCTCAATTCTCTAAATACAAGATAGGGAATAGAGTTATTTTTGTTTCACCATGTCTGTTTGTTTATAACCTCTTTGGAAACTATTCTATCATCTTTTTGTTGGCAATTACAACACCTTCTCAGTTTTATTTGGAGACTGGTAGATGGTAAGACACTACAAAGATGACATGATAGGATACGAGATGAAAAAAAAAGTGTCATATAATAGGACATATACAAGAGCCAAATATAGTGCAAGAAAATGAAATAGTGTGCCTAATTTGGAATGTCTGTAAAGTTTCAGACCCATTATTTACAAATTAAAATACTGAGGAAAGGCAAAATACAAGAGCTCAATAGCAGTTATAGACCATGTTGCATGAAATGATACTTCAGAATGGGCAGGAAACCGTGGAGTGACAGATTTCAAGAAGGTTGCTGGGAACTTTCAGATCTTCCACAAGTTGAAAAACATTGGATAAAATACCTCTGAGTTTAAGAATTAAATAAAGTATCTGTAACTGGAAATCTAAATTATTATTTATATGCCTAAATATAAGTAAGTTGATGAATGTACAAAATCAAATGCAAAGCTAAATATATTAAGTCCTCACACTGGTATTTTTAAAGTAAGTAATTCTGTTGTCAGAGGATGGCATGATAAGTACATTATTATTTCACAATGTAATAAATCCAACCTAATAAAATTGCATTTTTTCCCTTAATATGTACATTTTTGTTCAGCTGAGCATTGATTTTCATACATTTCTCAATATATCTAGATACTGAATGTGACAAGATACTTGTTCCTCTGTCTGAAGGTCTGAGTGTAAGTATGGATTACATGCCTCATTCCTTCTTCATTACACTTACTCAATTAAAGGCTAAGTATCTAAAAAAGTAAGACTAGAAAATTACATTCTTAAATCCACACATTATAAAAATAAAATTTCACAAATGGTCAGAGATGCACAAAAGGTTAGACTTTGATGTGTTAGTATGATTTCGAATTGGTCAATACTTGGTCAATATCATAATTAACAACCGAAGTCCAGATTAATTGAACCTAATTTTCTCCTTAAAATAAGTCAAAACTACAGTTCTCCTGCAACTTTTTATATGTCTTAAGTATTTACTTGCACACCAAATAAAAATAACACTTAAACTAATATTTTCGTAACTAAAATCTACTCAGTTCCTTAAAGACAAAAACATAGTTGGATACAAATCAAATTAAACCAACTTTTGAAACATTTCTCCCCTGATATCCAGACACACATATCACTGGGGTATATGGGCCTCTGTGTTTGATTCTGCTACTGTAACCAGAAAGACTATTTAATCTCAAAGGTCTTCCCCAGTTCTGAATCTGCAAGGTATATTGCAAATGAAAGGGTTGGGTTTTTTTTCCCAGTTTAGAGTAAGTTAAACTCTGAAAACTTCAAATTGTTTGTGAATTACAGAGAGTATATTGACATCACCAGAAAACAAGTAACTTAAAAAAATAAGGGGTTAAGAACTTGTTCTTTATAATTTGTTCCAAAAAATGTGTAAAGAAAAATAAATCCAGTAATAACATGGAATAAAACAAATGAAAGGAAAACAAGATAAACTGTTACGACAAAACATGGAATACCTTTTTTCTAAAATGTTCTGAAGATCACGCAATTGTTCAACTAGGCATAGAACTGACCTTAGGATTCTACCAAGTAACTGTTGTGTCAAGCTCAACAACTTGTGAGCTTGACACACAAACTTTCTGTTAGTTACATCCATGCAATAAACATAGCTAATTGATATTGATAGCATTAAAAACGTCTCTGCATTTCGAATTAGATATCAAAGACCACTTGTTAGTGGCTGAAATTAAGAATCTGGTAAGTGCTACCCAAAAATCATTACATTAGGAGCTACATTTCATTGTAGATGGAAAGAGTTAAAGTAATCTTTTTTAATCTCAGTAAGAATTATCTGCTTTCCTGAAGGGGACAAGATGTCATCTGTCATATCAAAGTAACCTAATTTAAATGAGACAATATGAAATAATACAATCTTAAACCAGTTGCTTCAGAAAATTGAAAATATGAAACCATGCTCCTTGAGAAAAAAAAATTAAACCTTCTATATGTGGGGGGTTTTTTTGTAAAATTACTGCATAAAGTCACTGTGTAAAATTAAAAGTTATTATATTAGAACACCAGAGATCTCCCTTTTGAGAGATTAACTAAGCTAACTAAAAGAAACAGTTCCATTCAGATAACTGAATTTGAGATGCAGGTATAATAAATTTCACTATAGCTTTCTAGTTCTTGAATATCTGTAAAACTGTTTAAATCAGTTCTCAACGGAAAGATGGTTACTGACTAAAGAAGGAAAAATACTCATTTTCATACCATTTTTCCATACTCATCTTTAAAAACAGTAATAAATTCTCACAGTAATCTAAGCATATCAACCTAGCCAGTTTTAAAAATAGAGAAATAAAAACCCCTTCCCTCGGTTAATATTATTGCATGCTTTAAAATATAAATGGATCAGACACTTAAAGAATAGTTAGGAGTTTCTTTAGCAAAATTATTCATTCAATTTTCAGATGCTGTGCTTAGTTCTATATACACCTTTGAAACTTTTCATTTTGTGCACTCCATTTTGCTATTTCCATGGAATGAGTCATACAGGGAAAATTATTCAATTTAATAAGAGCTACTGACCAGTAGCTTTTACTGGAAATATTATTTTATTTTTTAATGATTAAAATAAAAATTATCTAAAAAAATTCTGCCATCATCAAAGAGTTACTCTAGTAATAATTAAAAAAATCAAGTATCATGTATTCAGTTAATATTTCAGCAGATAATACTGAATTAATATTAGCAGAAAAATTGCCATTTAGCATAGCATACAAATGAAACCCAACTACTTCTATTTTAATGAGATGAAAATATATTAAGCGGTGCATTATATTTGTTGACCAAACTTCTTCATCTTTGTAGCTGTCAGCTTTCAACATCTTTACTGGTTCTTCTCTTCCCTCCCTCTACTCTTGTCCCTGCCAACAAATACTATTGTGAAAATATCAGACAAAAGAGTAAATCTTCATGTATACACCTGGAAAAATATTTGGTTGTCTCCCAATGGCAAACGTGCATTTCAAGTTAACCTGCTGATTTACTAGAATATTTAACACTATCATTTATTTTCCCAGCAGGATCCAAACTCCCATCCTTAAGTGAACCTATTTGTGAATAAAAGACTATACCCACTTATCTCAGACCAGCATGTCTAGAAGCAATACACATACTCACAATTCTATTTAGAAGATACTTTACAAATGAAACAGCATAAATAACAAATAACAGTTAATAATGTGTTTAATGTTACATTAATTAAGATCTTTTCCTTCATTATTAAACTATTGTTTAAAAGGTAGAAGTGTAGGGTCATTTTTGCTGAGTCGAAGTGCAGGTATGAATTAACTCTATCCAAAGAAAAGAAGGTGGCTCTTTGAAAGCAAGTAAGGAACTGCATGAACATTTAACAGATGTTTTATGAATAAAAGAAGCTTTTTAGTTTTTTAGCTGTTCTTGTGACTGTGTGTGTCCATCCAAGAAGGTATAAATTAGGATTATATCCAGAGACAAGACTTCCTGCAATTTTATAGGATCATTCAAGAAAAAAATTGACTCTAACTTAGCCTGAAAATGACTGCCTAAAAATATACTTTACTTCTAGAGAGACAGTGTTTCCAAGTGTTTTCAGTCTGAATTAACAAATCAGGTAGTGCATCCAAAGGACAGAGGTAGGAAACAACAGCTTCATTTACAGATCATGTGCTGAGGACAGAAGACCAAAAGGCAGACCCTGGCAAGAGTCTATATTTCAAAGATAAAAAAGTTTAGTTTTCATCAGTTACCATAATATAAAGCTGAGTATACTAGTGATCTAAAAGTGCAGGTTAAATGACCTCATTCTGGAACAACAGATTAAGGTTCCTGCAGGACACCATCCATCTAGGACATCCAAAGTGAGCAGTAACAGTTTACATTAGCTCATATTGTTAAATTACCTTGGCTACGCAGAAATTTTGCAGGCAAAAGCAGCATAACTGTAGTGTGGAAGATTATAGAGCATGTCAGTGATGTATGGATAGATGTAATTTATATTTACAGATATATACCTAACCTACCCATAAGTGGTGTTGTCAGGCTTGGCTGACTAGTTATCTGGACAACTTTTGGCTTTTCATATGGAAGTATTACAGGAAGTCAAAGCACTGCTAATATAAATTATATACAACAAACTCTTGCCCTATTTGCAAACAGTAGAACTATTTTCATCTCTTCACTGATACTCACCATGCTGAATGCTGGTTAGGTGCCACCAGGTAGAAAAGGTGTTAGATATAATAAGGAGAAGGCGATAGATACCTTTAAATTAAATTATCTGTTTCATTCAGTATCTTACTACACTCACCCTGACTTGAGCAATAAGCTTCAACAATGCCTGCCATAAAGTAACATCTGTTACTGACCATAAGAAAGCAGGGATTAATGTGATCTTTCAATACTTAGCAGTACTGTGAAAATCTACTGGTCACAGAGGAATAAAGAAAATTTGTTGGTCTTAAAAAGATTTCTTCTTAGTTTAAGAAATCATGAAACATTTTATCCTCGTTTGGGCTAAAAGAGTTAGCCATGAGTAAGAACATGGCACTGGTCAGACTCAGTTTCCCATGGCAACTTAGTGAGCTGAGGGGAATAATTATTTTCTGAGAACCTAACAAAAAGTTTATGTTGTTCATTAGCATTGACATCTTCATTTTCCATCAGATTTCTTCACAGGTACATATTGTTCTGTTCCCAAAAAAATGGAAGAACCTGCACAACCATGGCAAGCCAAACCATTTTTGTCTGGCTGAAAACCATATGGGGTTCTATAAAATGTACAAATAAACAATTTAGTATCATTATTTTAGAATACTGTCAAAAATAGCAGACAGGAGCTTCTTAACAACTGCATTCATTCAGGGATTTACTAAGGTGCTTTTCAAAAAGCTAGTTAGTCATCAAATTAATCTGAAGGAAAGGATAACATGTATAACCACGCATCCTCATCATTTTGCATTAGAGGAAGTATATACAACGAAATTATCAAATCAAGCAAATATAGTGGGATTAAAACAGAATCAATAAAGGATTTTTTTTTTCTTGTTTGCTGCCTTTGTAACCAAAACAAATTTCATTCAATCTTAATAGGCCAAAAGTTGGCAGAAAAGGATGGATAGACATCTGCTACAATTTTTATTTTGACAAGGCAGTGTATTCATCTGTGGATTGATTTCAAATCTTCGCCAGTTTAAAGACAGGTGGTCTTGAACACAAAGTTTTCACTTCTGTGTTTCCTATGGTAAACCTAAAATGCATGTGCAATATTTGTTTATGCAATTAGGCAAGCCAAAATTGAATAGCATGTTTATCTCTATTTGGTTTGGCATCAAAAAGGCAGATTACATGTAATAGAAAGGAAACCTGGGTTATATAATTCAGCCGTTAATGTTTCTAAAATTGTTTTGAGTGTGAATGTCAGTAAATTGCATATTGTTAATATATAATTTGCATTCTTTAGTATATAATTTGGTAAGTAGTTATAAAATTCTAGTCCTCCTTCTACTATCACCACAAATGGTTCTCGCTATTGCTAGGACTAACTTTATCCTCAGCTGAGACATCTCTTGACCCAACCACTGAGCCCCTTTAATCATATGCATTTTGTATTTGCCTCTCTGCAATCCAAACTGTTTGAAATAGCTTAGACAAAACACACCTCTTCTTTTCTTTACTCCAGTCTCAGTTTTACATGCCCTTTAGAGTCCATTCAGATTATAGGTACCCTTACCTGTCTGGTATAGCTGTACTGGCATTTGTACTGCCTGGGAACATATATTTTATGACTGCTTTATGCCAGTAGTCAGTTCCTACCTATTACTAACAATACAAGGAGGGTTCAGATACTGGAAATCTGCACTACACTTCCAAAAGCTTATAGATTGACATTCAAATCCCACTCTTAGCCCCCCACTGTCAGGCAATTATTTCCCTAAACCCATATAGAGGACCAAACAAGAAAAACACATCCATCCCCTTGATTGCCTACACAATATTAAAATTCTGGGAATTTGAAATTATACATTCTGTTTCAGAAGGGGTCACTTTTTATTCCTCCCTGACTCTTCCTCCCCATATTCTGTGTGAGACCAGCAGGAACTAAGACATGAAGGCATAGTGCCTGTCTCTAATGTACAGAAAATACCTTGAAAAAGCAACATCTCGAAGATACACAAAATTATTGCACCTCTTTCTGAAATACTTTGTCCTGTATGCATATAAAGGTTACAAATATTATGATGTATAAGATGCTGGCTACATAACACCTTTGATGTGCTGCATCAGCATTGGGGAAACTAATGATATTTAATTAGATGATCAACTAATATTTATACTAAACAAACACAAAACTAATTGGGATCCACAAAATATTCCCTTTCATCCTCCTTTAATGGACATCCGAAAGTAGCACATGGGGAGGTTATATACATACAGAAGACTTTTCTTTGTGCCAATTCCTGTTCACTACAGAAAAGCTTGGCATACCTTGCTTTGTGAAAGTTCAGAATTAATAGAAAAACTGGCAACTTAAAACCCTGGCACCCATAAATCCTCCTTAAGACCTACTGTAGCATGAATAAGCAAATATGCCCATTCTCTGAGAGCTGAGATGAACAGCAGCATGCTAACAACATTTCCATCCTAAATTAAGGTCTATGATTCAGTAAGCACAAACACAGACATGGTATAGTTTGCATTCAGCTAAAACAGAAAATGCAGATTTCATTATTAGCTTAATATATTTTCCCAGCAAACACCTTTGCCAGTCTCTCCTAGACAATGGGCTCATGTACTGTGGCAGGCAGCAAGGGGCTTGGCAAGGAGTACCGCCTTTTAGAGAAAATGAATAAAAAACAGTTTCTTCCAAACCCCTCCCAGCAGACTTCAGGGTTCAAGTTAGAAAACCACTTAGTCAGAAGATGAACCCTGGGGGTTAAAAAATAAATAAATATTGAAGTAATTTCTCTAAGTTATGAAAAACAGAAGTAGGCCAGGTTCTTAGAGGACAATGGAAACAGCCTTCCTATTAGCTGTGGACTGCAGTACCCTTTCCAACACACTTTGCTAAACAAACTGCCAAAACAAAACGATGAAATACATTCAAGATCACATTCTTCATTTTTTAGGCGATGTGGTTTGAAGTTGGCTCTAAAGGGATTTTATGTGGACTAAAACGGTCTTACGGAAAGGTAGAATAAAATGTAATTAAATAAAAAGAAGCTGCGCCCAAAGGACAGCGTGGCCACTCGTGCCTCATTCCAATGTCAGCGCCCAGAGCAGCGGCGCGGGCGGCCCCGCCCCCTGCCCGCCGCCTGACGCGCGGCCCCGGCTCCCGCCATTGGATCCGCTGCAGCTGCCGCCGCCACCGACACATGACACCGCCTGACGCCAGCGCCGCTGCCGCCGGGCCCCGGGGTCTGGGCTTCGTACCAGCCAGCTCGAATGCAACTTTGAAATGCCACAAGAGGAGGGTGGCTTCAAGCGCTTGGCGAGCACATTTCCCAGGGAAAAGCCTCTCTCGGGTTTTCCTGCAGAGCAGTTACAGGCAGAGGCCAACACACAGTAAGGTCATACCTGTCGTCACACGAACATGCACCACCCCGAAGCCAAGCCCTCAACTTGCATCCAGTTTTGTTTTTTTTTTTTAAATGAGCTTCCATCATTTGTGTTTCCTTCTAATATTTTGAAAGACTCAATCTTTACACGAAAACCAAAAGTTTTCTGGTGAGGAATTTTTGCCTTAGATAACGATATTCATGAAACACTAATCAAGACATTAATTCCAATATTAGGAGCAAGACATGACGCAACAACCACTGGTAGAATTTACAAGCAAGTTAGCTGCATTATATTGCAAAGAAAGTTGCAGAGAAAGATTTTGCAGTGAGCAAGAACTACAGACGCCTGTGGTTCAAAGAGGAAACATTTTTTAATGCTGACAGAGGGATTTTAATGCTATATGATAGATTACCAAAAAACCCCACTTGAAAACATACTATACAAATGCATGTATTAACATTACTGAATTATCATATGAATGAGCACTTTTTCCTCTTTTGAGGTCACTTGAATGCATATAAATAAATCAGTTCTAGGACAAACAACACAGTATCATATGAAGAAAATATGTTTTCATTATTTCCTTC
The DNA here is from genome assembly GCA_020745705.1 of Hemiprocne comata. NCBI lineage: Eukaryota > Metazoa > Chordata > Aves > Apodiformes > Apodidae > Hemiprocne > Hemiprocne comata. The sequence goes on along the minus strand of CM036616.1, from coordinate 15,368,190 downwards.
AAGTCAAGCTAAGAAAGAAATGGGGGAAAGTGTTCCTTTGATAGAAGAAGAAAACACATCTTCCTGCTAAAAATATTTTCTAAGGTAAGAAAACATGACCATAACAATGCAATTTTTATGAATAGCCTGTTTTGTAAAGGCAAAGGAGTGCCAAAATCATTATTACTTCATCACTACGATCTCTGTAATATTTTTGTTTTTCTCACAGCCCAGTTAGTCCTCATTTGACACTAATAAGGGAAATACATAGCATCTGGTAGTTGCCACAGTATTTTGCAAACAAGCATTTTGAGTTTAACAATCTGTAATGTGTATTGATTACTCACCATATCCATGAATGCCTCCTAAAGGGGAAATTATTCACATGCATCATGTTCACAGATCTTTCAACATTAGTGTTTTCCTTGTCAGACAGATTTATCTGTTACAGTATTCATAGACGCATTCCAGAACAACTGCATGAGCAATTAACAGCAGGGATTATTGCAAGCATTACTGTAATCCACAAAAATAAAAATTTCCAGGATCTGAAGAAGGACTTCTCACAGGGTTTTCTAGGTACATGTCCATCCATTTATGCATCACTTGCTACTTAAAAAACATTAATCAGTATACAGAAACTGTTACGACAATGCCAACAGTTTGCCGTGATAAAAACCCAAGTGCTTTGCCTGTGAATTAAAGCATCTTCATATGCAGCATTTTGGACTGTTGGAAGAGGTAAGTCAAAAGATAGTTTCTTGTCATCCATGCCAAATCAGTTGTTAGGGGGAGATATGTAACTTCAGATTGCTTTGCCATGTTCAGAAATAAATATTGCTTTTTCTTCTTTCTTAGACACATATTAATCAGTGATCACTTTAATGCAGTTTTCCTTTCTTACAAGCCCAGGGAGCAGGATGATATTTAATAGCCATGTACAACAACCCCAAACTTCTTTCTGAATTTGATACTGTGGTTTTCTTTCTTCAACTAAGACATAAGAAAGGAAGTATGCTTTTTTTGCTTCATAGGACAGGACTTCAGTTAGATACCATCGTAAGAAACGATCATACCATAATCAACTTCATTTTTTGCTGTCTAACCCCATAATAAGGCTGTCTGCTCCCTTTAAGTAAAATGACTAAGCGATCGACTCTTTCACTGCAGAACCTTCTTCTCTTTTGATGTTATACTGTACATAAAGCCACGTGCATCAGTTTGTAGGTTGCAAAATGAAAGCAAAGCTTTAAGTCCGGTATTACCTAAGCATTCTTTCTCTGCTGTCCTTTTTTTCCCAATTCAGCTCCCAGATAGTTATCACTCCTGACGCTCTGGTAGATCCATCCTCGGGAAGATTCTTCAGCTAAAGAGACGGCGTGTATTTTGAAGCGACGCAGGCAACAGGCTCTAGCTTCCTTTTCCTTGACAAGAATTTTCAACCTACCCCTGGGGGCTCCTGGTGTCCTGGCGCAGCAGCAGTGACAGCTCCGGACACAGGCGGGCTCGGCGGGACTGGCTCTGCAGCAGCCGCCGGCGGGGCTGGGCTGCGGTGAGGGAGGCTCTGCCGGAGGAGCCGTGCTGGCGTCACGGGGGCCCTCTAGGTGGGTTCTGACACAGCAGCTCGTCCTGCCCGGCCCCCACGCCCACCGGCACAAGGAAGGGAAGGACGGGGGCACTGAAGAAGAAGCAAGCCCGAGAGCCTGCCTTAGAACAACCTATTTCTCTCGGGTGACTGAAAGCAAAGAAAATTTTGCTTGGAAGTGGAAAAATCTGTAGGAAAAGATACACGTAGCTCACTGTGTTGATCTCTACTGAGATGTAAAGGATTTCTTGACCTGCTTTTATACTTCAGCGTGCCCAGGAATCCACCGTTCACTTGCTATTCTTTTAAAATGGGTTGCACTGCACTAAGACTTGTAGAATTTCGAACGACCCCTTGCCCTTTTGGACAGGAAATCCTGGAGTGTGGAAGCCAGCTGCAACTTCAATGACATTAAAACATGTGATAAGACTGTGTATTTAATTGGGGTGTGGGTGGACTTGGGAGTAACATGATAAGATACTGCACTGCACATTTTTATAGATCCTATTTCCTTAAGCTCAGTTCTGTTGCTGTCACAGCTTTATTCTACAATACCCCAAATTAGCCCTACAGCTGATGCCATGCTGGAGGAAAAATAAAATATTAAACTACTTGAATGTCACAATGTGTTGACAGTGAAATAAAAAGGGAGCCTGTGCTGCTGCACACATTTATTACTGTACCATGAAGACCTGGAGCACCAAATTACAACAGATTCCAAACTTTAAAGGGGCTCTCATGTCACTTATGTCCTATTACGCTACTCAGAAGGTTGGGTTTTCTTTTTTTATTTAAACACAACCATGATAGAAAGCAGACACTAGTAAGTTACAAAATGAAGTAAATAATCATGATCAATATAAGCAGTTGGCATACCTTTTAGAAGGACTAGGTAAGTAATTATAACTATTATGATATGTTCATGCTTTATGTAAAAAGCACTGCCCTCTCCCCCTCCATTATTTTGGGAATTTATACCAGAGATGTTTGAAAAGACTATAAACGAAACTGAAATCTGCAAGGTTATGTGATTAATCTGAGTATGAAAAAATATTACATCTTCCTAATCCAGTTGTCTATTGCTTTCTCTAGGCTAGATTCACTTATTATGAAATATTAACTACACCAAATGCTACACAAATCTGCACTATCATTATTATTTCATATTACACTTACCTAACTGCATACTTACCTAACTGCATACTTGCCTGATCATCCATGGGCACTGACATTTTCAACACCAGCCTTACTTAATGACTTGTACTATCTTGAGAAAGAGCTTCTCAACACTGACCTGACACATTTGAAATTTGCAATCGACTCTATTCTGTATCTATAAGCAAAGTTATCTGTTTTTCTCTAGTATTAAGTTCAGCATAAAGCACATAGCACTGATTGCCTCAACTAATTTCATTCAGAAGCACAGTTGCAGAAGGAGAGTGGGTGTATGTAAAGTTACTATGTAGGATTACAAGCCAGTTAAAGAACTCACCAACAAAGTGTAATACACAATATATGAGCATTCCACAGCAGGGATCAATTAAAGCAGGAGACTTCAACCAGTAAAGAGTTTTTGCTACATTTCCAGAAGACTGACTCATTAAATTCTTCCCAGTTCAAAACAAAAACAACCAACAAAACCAACAAAACAAAACCACAAGAGCTAAAAAATTTAGTGATTTAGTGACTATTAACTTCAGTGGTATCTTTCCTTCTTTCCTTCCCACCCCCCAGCCCCATCCACACACACAAACCCCCCTCCTCCCCCCCCCCCACTAACCAAGAAAAAAAAAAAAAAAAAGGAAAATATTTTTTTTAAAAAGAAAAAAAGAAATAAGAAAAAAAGGCATTCAAAGCAATTTTTTGCTACAAGTGATAATGGTTTTTCCCTGACATAGAGGAATCCCAGATTCTAGTTCCTTCTTCAAGCTCTACTTATTTTCCACTAAAATGAATTAGTTAATGGACAAAGTACTTTTGTAGCACAAACCAGATTATCTGAAAGTACTTCTTGCTTCCAAATATATAGTCACATTGGACTGCAGAGTGAGGATCAATCCTCTATCTCACTCTTATTGGTCCTGGGAATCTTGGAGTGAAGAGTATGTCCTTTAAACCTTGATTTTTATTAATCAGCCTATTAGCAGTGCAACATTGCAAACACCTTTCTGTTCTGTTCTTTAGAGTAGAAGAACCAAAGGGGATTTTTTGCATCCCCATTTCTTAATTTCCACATGGTCTTCCTTCCACATCACTCAGATTTTCAGTTCCTAGTGATATCAGAAAATTTCCTTAAGAATTGACTGTGTCTGTTAAAGTGAAGACCAATAAAGCATACTCTGCCTCCTCCCACAGCTGCAAATGCACTAGCAGACACCAGAGGAAGAGTTTACCTTCTGCCATTTCTGGTCATGATCAGAATCATAGAATGGTTTGGGTTGAAAGGGACCTTTAAAGGTCATCTAGTCCAACTCCCTGCAGTAAGAAGGGACAACGTCAACCAGATCAGGTTGCTCAGAGTCCCATCCAATCTGACCTTGAATGCCTCCAGGGATGGGGCATCTGCCACCTCTCTGGGCAACGTGTGCCAGTGTTTCACTACCCCCATTGTAAAAAATTTATTCTAGTCTGAATCTACCCTCTTGTAGTTGAAAGCCATTATCCCTCACCCTACTGCTACAGGACCTACTAAATAATTATAGTGTTAAGAGAGGTAAGATCTGCCATTCTACCAGTGACAGATTTTTAATATGGAATTCAAAAAAAGCAATGAAATAATAAATTAATAATAACAATAATAACATTAATAATAATAATAAAAAACAACCATACAGATAATTAGAAACAAAGTGCACTGGGGACATATAGAGATATCATTTGTATGCTGAGTACAAATCTTCTGAAGAGATCAGTTTAAGGTACTAAATATTTCATTTTTTACAAAAAGGAGTAAAGAAAAGTCATTAAAACAAATGTTTTGGTGACAACACAGTAACATACAGGGAAAAGCACTATCTATGAAGGTAAAGCTAATGCTTAAAAAAACCCAGAACTGAAAAGCCAGCTCTTAGTAACAGTGTATCAGCTTAATAGTGATACTAACCAATAGAAAATTTTTGAGCAGCATGTAAGATGAGCTGGTGACTTCAACAGTAGATTCTGAACAAATATCAATGAAAAAACCCTTACTAAACATGGTAACTGTATAAGAAGTTTCAACATGTCCTGCAATAAATGAATGGTTGTGGAGCCTGAAATACGCTATCAGTGACAAGGAGGGTTCATTGAGATCAAGTCTGAGGTATGTGATATATGCCAATGCAAGAAACAAGTTGCTAGCATAAATAATGTGCAGATAGATAACTTCAACCTTCAGGAAGAAAGCTGAAATAAAAATGTTTTAACAAAAAAAAAATAAAATAGCAGAATATGGCATTTTTTGTGTGCATTTTTTAAAAAACAGTAAAGAGATTACCCAAAGCAGAAGCAAAGGGCTGAATAAAGATTAACAGTCACTTACATGCTAACAATATTGATTCATCTGCAATGTTATTATATTATAATATTATAGTGTATATTTGTGACAATTCCCCATACTTGGGATTAATTTCTGTATTTTGAGTGTTAGGATCTCTTTATTATTTATAAATTCTCCATGAAAACCATATAGATTACAAAAATCAATTTGATTAATGAAGTGGTAACTACAGTTAAAGAAAATCATCCAAGTGACAGGTCTTCAGCCATATAACTTTTTAGGTTCAGAAAAGTTATCTTAAATAATGATAGTATAGAAAGAAAAGGCATGAATTAGTCTCATCAGCATCCTCAACAGACTGAGCAGATAAGCCTGACATGATAAGCTCTTTACCACATTTTAGACTGCTTTACTCACAGACAGGTGTTATATATATGAGTGTATGTCAGGCCAAGTAACTCAGCTTTTTGCCCCGTCTGCTTCCTCTGTCACCCACCCTGAATGGAAATTAGCTCATCACTGGAGTAAGTATACTGTTTCTTCAGAGAGAAAAAGCTGTGCAACTTTAGAAGCACTTAGCTACCAGAAGTCCAGATAAACAGAAGGTTTATTTGTCTCTATTCTTCCTATACAGTGCTGTTCCTGAGTCATCTTCATGATGAGTCATAAGGCAAGCAACATGCATTTTGGTGTCATGCTATAGAAACACCATTCCAGTGGGCTCTGACAGAGCCTCACATTATTTCAGACACTTTGAACAGAAAAATTACAGAGAAAAATTGTCTCTCTGTACTCAGAGAATGTCTAAATGAGTGCTATGCAGTGTGGATATAAGCCACTCCACATAACTTGCCCTCAGTGCTTGAAAGATTAGAGCATTAATTATCTCACTGAAATTCTACTAAAAGAGAAAACTTCAAAAACACATAGTTCACTTCTGAACAACAATCATGAATTAGGTAATGTTGCTAAAAGCTTGTGGCTAACCCTTAAGAAGAAAAAGAGCTTAATTACCAAGTATATTTTTGTTCTGAAAATTATTTGCTCTAAATGCAATTTGAGCAGAACATCCTCCATCCAAGCCCCAGACCTTTTTTGAAGTCCAAAGAATCTTCAGGTCAAGAACTTAGCAAAATTAGTGTTTTCAGTGTCTTCTATTAATATCTTAGCTTGTTCTGTCTCTCTCTCTTTTTTCCCTTCAATTAGGATGGTTTCAGGTAATCTCATTTTAAAATATAAGATCTGCTCTGTTGTATCAAAACTCTTTTCACTTGTGCCCAGTGATAGGATGAGGGGTAATGGATTCAAACTTGAGCACATGAAGTTTCACCTCAACATGAGGAAGAACTTCTTTACTGTGAGGGTGACAGAGCCCTGGAACAGGCTCCCCAGAGAGGTTGTGGAGTTTCCTTCTCTGGAGACTTTCAAGACCTGTCTGGATGCCTGAGTGATCTGCCCTAGTTTTTGGTCGTGCTCTGGCAGGGGGGTTGGACACGAGGATCTATCTTCGGAGTTCTCTTCCAACCTCTAACATTCTGTGATTCTGTGAAAACTAATTATTGTTCCTCAACTCACTTGGTAAACATTAGTTCTTGCTATATCTTTTGCCATGCCATTTATTTCTTATAATTGACATAAAAATATGCTTAAAGTTGCATAGATTTAACTTGCAATAGATGGAGTGCTGGAAAGGAATGCGAATACGTCCAAGGGAGATTAAACTACCTTTTTGTCACATTTTAAGAGAAATTTTCCTGTTCTCCTTCATAATACCAACTGGCGATGCCTGGAGAAAAATAACTGTCCTGCGTAACAGCTAATCTCCCTAGATTAGGCAGCACTGGTTATGCTCACAGACTTGTCTCTTGTCTATTGCATAAGACAAGGTTCAGATGCCCTAGGGATCATTCCATGAATAAACAGACACTTTACATGTATACAAATGAAATAGGAACTATTGCTCTTTCTTTTCCCAATTGACCCCTTTCCCTGCCCATTTACTGACCCACAGATCTCCTTTTTCTTAAGAAAAGCAGAAAGAAGAAAAGCAAGTCTACTCTTCTGATAGAAATTGTATTAATATATTAAAATGGAGATTAAGTTTAAGATCACCTTTATCAAGTCATTTGGCCTCCTATGTCGTAGCTATCTTATTTAAGGTCAGAAGCAGAGCCTGAGCCCTCTGCAAGTAGTCGTTGTCATTCAAGTCATTGCTATGGAATGTGTGGCTGGCACCAGTCTGGATGTATACCTGCTTTGAAGCAGGAAGTGGCTTCTGGTAACCACAAATTCTAAACTTTTACCTCAGTGAAAGTATTTGGTAAGACTGAAAAGCTTTTCTGAGGAAAAGCTTTATAATTAGTATAGTTTATTAGTATAATTTCTTTCTGAAATCAGAGTATCAAGTCAGTTCTTTGAGAGGTAATGTACACTAATGAATAAAACCCCTTTTTATTTGCCTTAATATGACTTGTTTTTGTTGGCTTTGATTTTATTTATGAAGAAAGAATTTCTGCCTGTTTGTAACTTAGTTATCAATAAATGTCTGAAGTTAAAACCCTCAGGGTCTGCAAAATCAAATAATTTCAATGCTGAGATTATTTCATAAAAAAAGAGTTAGCAGTTAGAAAACTAATATAAGTAGTATTGAGTCACTGAACTTGCCTTTCCCTTGTGGTCAGCCTATCCTCACTAGCATCAACAGACTTTCTATTTTTCTTTGATAGTTTAAAAAATCTTAGGACTTAAAACCTCTAAGCATTGCATTCCCTCCTAGTGAACTTCTCAAGGATCGTATTATGTGACTCTTCTCCATAGTGACAGTTTCCTAACACTAAGTCATATGAAAGCATCACTAGTGCACCCCCCTACAGCCTACTGTTTTTAAGAAAACCATGAATAAAAATGGTAAGTGAAATCCTACAGCGTTTTACTTGGGAAATAACACTTACATTCTGACAGTCCTTTGTTATCTTCTCTTACTAGCTACTCATTTGCCTTAAAATTATTTTATTGATACCCACGTTTTCCATGTTAGATAGTAATTTCCCAAGTGACATTAAAACAAAGATCATCTATCCAAGTCCACCTGCTACTTTGCCTGGAAACTTAATTTAGTAAGCACGTATGATCTTTTATCTCTTTTTATATTTGTCTTGCTGTCTAGTAATCCTGGTCTTCAAAAATTCTTCATTATTATTCTTTTCAAAGAAAAAGGCAGTGGTACCTGTCTAGATCTCTTCCAGACTCTAACTACAAGCAACACATTTATTATAACACTATTTCTGATTTTGTAATCTTATTAACAATCTCTACTAGAAAAGTGAGATTTCCTGTACCAGTTATTTTGAAGTTCTTGAACAAAGATCATCTGGTCTCCTTAGCTTAAGAGTATTAATACCCAAGAGGTTTGCTTCCATATCAATTGTAGCAATTTAGATTTACATACCTTTGTTTCTATTACTTGTCATGCCTGTCCTGATTTTTAAAATAATTTTCCTAATTAAAACTAAGACAAAGGAAGATACTCCTCCATTTCCTGTAATTCCAAAACCAACCCTGCAGCACAAGTCTATGCTGCTGCTTCTCTTTATTTTCATTGCTTTACAGTTGATGCACCTTTTGTTTTCTGTTGAGTATTTGATAAAGAAATCGATCAGATTTATCTTGTCAGACTATCCAATACTTAACATAGTTTACAGATTGTTTTGCAATACAAAATGGGAAGTTTAAGTTTCTCAGAATATCATAACTCCAAGTACTTTTTTTTTATTACATAAAGTTGGGATATTTCTATCCAAATACAAGTGCTCTTGCAGAAGAGCCCCTTCTATCAGATAACGTTCGACTAAAACAATTCTTTTGCATCTATGCAACACCTTCCTTTTAATTTCCCATACTATTTTTTTTCAATTCAAAGAACAGTAACTCTTCTCCCCCTACCAGTGGATGTGCAGACCCTATAAAGATAATTTCTACAAACTGACATTGAAGTTGCCTTTCATAGGTGTCTTTTAAACCAGTCCACAAACCCCCAGGAGTCTACAGAGCCATGCATAATACACATGCAGAAACTGCACAATACTGTCCTCCCACCATTACACACATATTCTTATGAATAATATTTTATTTGGTGAGACAGAAATTATCATGGAAATTACCTTTTGTACACAAATACTTTTTTTTTTTTGTCAGATGTGCAAGAAATGTGAAGATGTAATTGGATGTAATTGTATATTCCTGTCTGACAATTTCTAGCTTTAAGTTAGTGAAAACTTGTATTTTAACAAAAATACTTATATTATTACCTTGGACTAGAGTAGAAGAACTAAAACTTGTTATTAAAAAGACACTGCAGCCAGGGTCTGCTTCTTAAGTAAGAAGTGGTTAAGAACCAACTCCTACACTTCTCTGTTTGCTCAGAATGTAAGGAAACCATGTAATGTAAATTGCAGAGTGCTCAAATGAAAGATAATTCAGATAGCAGTTCTGTATCACAGCTGCAGACCATAGTAAAAAAACTAGATCTTTCACAGTATTAAGAGAGTCCCACTGTCCCAGGACTAGTATGCAGATACTGCTCTAATACATACTGCTGGATTAAAATTTTGTTTGTACATGCATAGCTGGAATGTGTATGGAGAAGTACTCAGCAATAAGTACATAGTATTTTATAGCAACATAGAACCACAGATGATTAGGGTAACTAAGAAACAAAAAGAGACAAAATCTTTGTATCAAATGGTTTACAGTTGTAACTTAAGTAGAAAACAGTGCGAAATTATTATTCATTACATAGGGAAGTGAACTAAAATGTTATTAACATAAGCAGAATAATAAGCTGATTATAAAGTACTTAATGAGATTTATTAAATGAATATGGGCCAATATTCCCCTTTTGCAAAGCAATTCTTCATTTCTTTTTAATTTATTGTTTAGATGAGTACAATAAAGAGCAAACATGTGACAATCTAAGTAGTAAACCTCTCTGGTTTGCAGACTGAAGTACAAATTTTCATGAGTTTATAGCAGTTTTTTCTAATGACTGAAGTCCAAATCCTACTGCATTTACATCACTGAAAATGCTGAGTAACCCAATGCCATGTACAATGCTAACCACTACCATTGTGATTGTGAACAGACAAGTCCTGAGGAGCCTTACTGATTATTTCCTCAAAATACATATAATGTGAAAAATTGAAATCTTCCTGCACAACATAACTCAAACTGCGAAAAGTGTAACTTTCAGAACCTGCAGCATAAGCTTTTATGAAGCACAGAAAACCTAAAAACATGCATTTTTTCCTGTATGCTCCCAATGTTTTTGAGGAAAATACTCCCAAATTGGGCATCTCTGAGATGGGCAACAGTGTTGGCAGCCCTAGACAGCTCTACTACAGACTGGTCTCCTGTCAGGCTATTGAAATGTTCTTCAGAGAATTCCCTCAATTTGGCGAATTATTTAAGCAAGATGAGACAGTGAGAAACAATGGGATTCATACACTTTAAGTTAGACATATATTTTATGTCTTTGCAGCATCAGGTGAATCTAAATCTAGTTCCCTATTACCCCTGGAGACCAATAGCAAGGTGTTGCTCTATATTGTATACTTACATGCTAAATATTAGACCTCATCAGCAAAAGTGAGAACTTACTTACTTTCCAGCTTTATTAAAATATTCCTGCAAACAAAAATCAACTCTATGACATTAAAAACCAACAAAATAGATCTTTTTCTGGTATTGGCTTATTATAAATGGGACCATATGACTGGTAAAAAGGCAGACATTTACCGGTCCAGTTAGAAGAGAAGGTCTCTAAAGTCAAGCTCTCTGATCAGTAGCTACTAACACTTGGGAAATTTGGGAAGCTGTCATAACATAATTGGGTCTTACTTTGTTTTGCCAAGATAACCCACGAGAAACACGGGAACTTTTTGGCACTACAGAAAGCCAAGGCAGCACCATTTGAAGCAGAAAACACTTATTTGGCATGCTATGGCCATAGCCTGGGCCATAGTGACTGTCCTGCTTTTGCTATTTAACCAGAAAACTACATACATTAAAATAGACTATTTGCAATGCCTCACTCATAACTAACAAGTGCACTGAAGACAAAATCTGAGAAAGCTTGTTAGAAAGATTAATCAAGGCAATTGATACATCTGAAAGTTCATCTAAATGTTAATTTTTTAGATTTCTTATTTTAACTAAAGTTACTAGAATACTATTATGTCCTTATAGTCTGATAAGTAGCCATAGTTCCTCTAAAAACAAGTTTCAAAAGCTCTTGTGTCTGCCTTCACATGAAATTCTCCAATGAAGTTGCATATGCAACAATTTAGCTAAAATGAAGGAGAAAGACAGCATGCTTTCAAAGTCTGTTTTACTGATGTTTCCTATTTTAAAATTGTACAAGTAATTTTTGATAATTAAATGAAACAAAAATATCTATCTGCATAAAATCCCAAATATTTTTCCTTAGAAAGTGATCCTCATGACATGTATTTCATAGAATCATAGAATGGTTAGAGTTGGAACGGACCTTAAAGATTGAGTTCTAACTCCCCTGCATGAGCAGAGACACCTCCCACTAGATCAGGCTGCTCAGAGCCCCATCCAGCCTGGCCTTGAACGCCCCCAGGGATGGAGCTTCCACAACTTCTCTGGGCAGCCTGTTCCAGTGCCACACTACCCTCACACTAAAGAATTTCCTCCTGATCTCTAACCTAAATCACTCTTCTTTCAGTTTAAAACTGTTACTCTTTGTTCTCTCATTACAAGCCTTTGTAACAAGCTCCTCCCCAGATTTTCTGTAGGCCCCCTTCAGGTACTGAAAGGTCAGTATAAGGTCCCCCCAGAGCCTTCTCTTCTTCAGGCTGAACAACCCCAACTCCCTCAGCCTGTCCTCAGAGAGGTGCTCCCGCCCTTGGATCATTTTCGTGGCCCTCCTCTGGACATGCTCCAGCAGGTTCATGCCTTTCTTGTGATGAGGACTCCAAAGCTGGACACAGTATTCCAGGTGAGGCCTCACCATGGCAGAGTAGAGGGAAAGAATCACTTCTCTTGATCTGCTGGCCACACTTCCTTTGATACAGCCCAGGGTATGGTTGGCCCTCTGGGCTGCAATTGCATATTGATGGCTCATGTCTAGCTTTTGATCCACTGGTACCCCCAGGTCTTTTTCCACAGGGCTGCTCTCAAGTGTGTCCTCCCCCAGCCTATATTCATATCTCAGTTACCTCGGCCCAGGTGCAGGACCCTGCACTTGGCCTTGTTGAACCTCATGAGTTTCACCTGGGCCCACTTCTCCAGCTTGTCCAGGTCCCTCTGGATGGCATCCTGTCCCTCTGGCATATCGGCTGCACCACCCAGCTTGGTGTCATCAGCAAACTTGCTGAGGGTGCTCTCAGTGCCACTGTCAATATCATTAATAAAGATATTAAACACTTGTCCCAGTATAGACCCCTGAAGGACACCACTTGTCACTGTTTTTCATCTAGACTCAGAGCCATTGTCCACTACCCTCTGGATGTGACCATCCAGCCAGTTCCTTATCCACTGAACAGTCCACCCATCAAACCCATACCTCACCAATTTAGAGAGAAGGATGTTGTGGGGGATTGTGTCAAATGCCTTGCAGAAATCCAGAAAGCTGGCATCCACTGCTTTTCCCTTGTCAGCAGATGTAGTCACACCATTGTAGAAAGCCACTAGGTTGGTCAGGCAGGATTTGGCCCTGCTAAAACCATGCTGGCTGTCCTGAATCACCTTCCTGTCCTCCATGTGCCTTAGCATGTCTTCTAGGAGGATCTTTTCCATGATCATCCCAGGCATAGAGTTGAGGCTGACAGGTCAGTAGTTCCCAGGGTCCTCCTTTATAGCCTTTCTAAAATGAGTGTAATGTTTCTTTTCTTCCAGTCACCAGGGACTTCACCCAACTGCCATGACTTTTCAAATATCATGGAGAGTGGCTTGGCAAATACATCCGCCAGTTCCCTCAGGACTCTGGGATGCGTCTCATCAGGTCCCATGGACTCGTATATCTTCAGGATCCTCAGATGGTCATGAACCTTGTCTTCACTTACAGTGGTGGAGACTTTGTCTCTCTGGTCTCCATCTTGTGGGCCATGAACATGAGAGTCGTGAGGAGAGGGGTTGCCAGTGAAGACTGAGGCAAAAAAGTTGTTGAGAATCTCAGCCTTCTCCTCGTCTGTTGTTACCAGTTCATCATTGTGGTTCATCGGCGGGATTGCACTTTCTTTAACCTTCCATTTCTGGTTTATGTACCTGTAAAAACCGTTCTTGTTTTTCTTTACATCTCTTGCCAAGTTCAGCTCCAGCTGCACCTTGGCCTTCCTGACCTCATCCCTACACAACCGAGCAATGTCTCTATACTCTTCCCAGGAAATCTGTCCCTGCTTCCACTGCCTGTGTAGTTCCATCTTGCCTTTTAGTTTGACCAGCAGGTCTTGACTCAGCCACACTGGTCTCCTGCCTTCCTTGCCCAATTTTCTGCACCTGGGGATTGAGATCTCTTGCACTCTATGGAAAGCATCCTTAAAGATCTGCCATCTCTCTTCTGTTCCCTTGTCCCTGAGGGCCGTTTCCCATGGGGTCCTACCTACTAACTCCTTGAAGAGCTGGAAGTTTGCTTTCTTAAAATTCAGAGTCCTGACTAAGCTTTTCATCTGCCTCATTCACCTTAGGACAGTGAACTGCATTAGTGCATGATCACTGCAGCCCAGGCTGCCTTCAACTTTGACACCTCTGATGAGCTCACTTGCATTTGTGGCCATCAGCTGCAGTAACACATGCCCCCGGGTAGGGCTGTCAATTTCTTGACTTAAGAAGATAACATCGAGGCATTCCAAGAGTCTCCTGGATTGCCTACAGCTTGCCATGCTACTTTTCCAATGGATGTTGGGATGGTTAAAATCCTGAAGTTTTCTTAGAAGATTTTCTCACTTTTAAGCTTGAAAGTTTGTGTGTGTGAAGAAAGAGAACAAATATTTATTAGTTATTATAGGTCACACACTGAGTTTTTTAGTAAATTACACTGTCCTTAAAGGAGGATAGCAGCCTTGCCATGTTTACATTCTCAAATACTCTCCTTCCGTTAATCTAGGTATCAGGGGACAGAACTATCTCACTACTCCCTGCACAATGTTAGTAAAGCAATACAAGTAATTTCTTACTGTCTTCGTAATTTGCATTTTAAAATAGTGAAATGCTGCTCCGTGTCTAAGGTATTTCTTGCATGGATTAGATAGATAACTCATTGTGGAAATGATCTTTAGCACCTTAAATATAAGACAGAAGTATAATGTAGCATAGTTTCCTATTACAATACTAATCTAAGCAAGAAGTACCTTGGACACGGAGCAGCATTTTATTATTTTAGATAAAATTGAAAAGCTACTGAATGACTTCTTCACAAACACTGTTTTAGATTGCCAGCTAAATAAAACCTATTATCAAATTCACAGAATCACAGAATGTTAGTGGTTGGAAGGAACCTCTGGAGATCAAGTTCAACCCCCCTGCCAGACCAGGACCACTACACAATCTAGGGCAGGTCAGTCAGAAATGCATCTAGATGGGTCTTGAAAGTCTCCAGAGAAGGCAACTCCACAACACCTCTAAGTAGCCTGTTCCAAAGCTCCATCACCCTCACAGTAAAGAAGTTTTCCTTTATGTTGAGGTGGAACTTCCTGTGTTCCAGTTTGTCCACTGCCCCTCGTTCTAACACAGGGAACCACTGAAAAGAGACTGGCCCTTTCTTCTTGACACCCACCCTTCAGATATTTGTAAACATTAATAAGATCCCCTCTCAGTCTTCTTTTCTCCAGACTAAACAGCCTCAGGTCTCTCAGCCTTTCCTCATAAGCCTTCCCTTAATCATCCTTGTAGCCAGCTCACCATTGGACTCTCTCAATTAAATCCCTGTCCCTCTTCAACTGCGATTGTCCTAGTTTCAGTGGCACAGCCCCACAGGCCAGCCATGGTGGGCAGGATGTTCATTGGTCACCCTGAGTCAGCTGGTAGCTCCAGCCAGGGCAGCTGCCCCCCCGACACCCTCACAGGGGGGTCCCACACCACTCATCTCATGCTGGTTATAAAGGGGGAGCCGGGTTGAGGGGGGCAGTTCTGTTTCCTGAGGCTCCTCCCTCTTGGCCTGCGGCTCCCTCTGCAACTCCCAAGGACCAGGTTGCGTATAAGATTTTATACTTGTTCTTGGTGTTCATATTAATGTTATTTCATTAAATCTGGTTGTATTTCAGCCCATGGGGCTTCTCTCCTCTTCCTAATTCCCCTCCTTGGCTGGGGAGGGGTTATCGGATGCGAGAGAAAACTGATTCAGTTTAGCTCCAGATAAGGGCTAAATGAAGACACTGATGTCAGCCTCTGACTACCTTGTATCTTTTCACAATGCTTCATATTAGGTTACTTTTTCAGGTCTTTACCGTAAACTTGTTCCAGTACTAGAATAAATAGAAAATGTTTGCTGGACCATTTTATACTATTTATTGTTACACTTTACTTGCACTTCATCCAGAAGTTTCTTACTCTCTAGAAAATACTCTACCAAGAAATTAATACATTCTTTCCTCAGCAATGAAATGATTAATTTTGCATTTATCACAGGTCAACAAAAAGCCTTCTATATTATTTTACAGACCTTTATTGTGAGGAGTACAAGTTTACTACTTATAAGAAGGCTCAGAAAAAATCCAGTTTTCTCAAGGGTTGTCCAGTTGGGAAAAAATTGGGAAAAACATTTCTAAACATTAATTTAAAGCAATGTTTAAACTCTAAAAGTAAAACTTCCATTAATTGATATATTTAGATTCTTTTTGATTGTTGTTTGATCACTTGAAAGGGTATGATGCGGTATGCTCTTCTTCAAGGGCAAAGCAGTATTTTCCAAAACCAGGAGAATAACAGCATTGCCTAAATTAAGATTTGAACATCTGAATTTGTCCTCTAGAAGGCTGGACATACAGCAGCTCCCCTGAATGGATAGGAATTTAGAAAGATAACACTTGAAAAATCAGGGAGGTTCTGGCCTTTTCTTTCCTATCACATAGAGTTTCTTTCTATACTTTGCTTTTCCCATTACATGTAGCCTCAATATTGCCATTTCCTTTTGCTCATGAAAGATCATGAAGGCATTAAAGAAGAAAAAACAAAATCTGGTGTGAAGAAAAAACAAATTCTGGTATGAACGAAACAAACACTTGTTTTCCATATTCTGTCTATCTACTCATAGCTTTGATTAATACATGCTATGCTTGTAACACTGAAGCCCAGATTCTTTTTTTAATTGGGACAACACCAGATTAAATTAGTGCAGAAATCATACCCAACATAAAGATGCCAGTTGCTACTTAAAGAAGGAGGTGGCTGTTGCAGATCACAAGTGTGTTTAATGGTCTGTCTAGGCAGAAACTGTAACACCTTTATGGAAGGGAATGCTGTCTAAATCCAAGATCACCTGCTCCTCCTCTTAGTCTAGTACTTAGAAAATAATAGTCAGAAATGGATATAAAAATCCCTGTTCTATTATTTGATCAGTAAGTACCTCTTTTTGCTCATCCTTTAGAGTGCTGATAACTCAATTTTATTTTCTTTCTCATATGGAACAAAGTTAGAAAAAGAAACCCTGAAAACATCTGTAGACATAAGCAATGAAGTTCACAGGAGATTTTCAAACATATTCTGCAATTACTGTTGTAGCAATAACTATTTTCAATAACTATTCGTGCGTTCGCATTGTAAACATATAGCATAAAAGAGATGTTTTTCACAGTTGGCAGGAAGCAAAGTAATGTTCATTATTTGAAGAAGAAGAATTCTAAACTGAGAAGAGGTGCACTGTAATAGACATACATAAAATTACTATATGTGGGAGTATTTTTCCTTCAACATCAGCAGACCCAAATGGAATTTCTGATGTTCAATCAAGTATCATTAAATCTTGGCATGTAGATCTTCTATAATTAATTCAGGATGTTGAAAATTTTTACTTGCAGCCACTAGTGCAGCTCATCTTGACACAATCAAAGCATGTTTCAAATAATTTTACATAAATTTATTAAAAGTTAACAGGCAGAAATTGAAGGGTGTTGAAGAAACACATCATAATGCTTCCATTGGTTGAACTATTCTTATACAGTCTATTTTGGATATTCATAGGCTTCTGAGTATCTTCTGAATCCCTTAGCCACAGTGTTTTTCATTCAGTCTTTATTTCTCTGTGTTAATTTTTCAGCAGTCGACAGATGTCTTCTAGATATAAAGAAATCTTATATTCTATAACAAACTATTAATAAAGGTTTTTACAAAAAATATGCAAAAAACTCTATCAAAAAGGATGACCAGCAAGTTTTCACAATTATTTTTTTTTTTAGTATTGTACAATACCTGATCTGTGCCATACAAGGAAGTCATTCCTAGAGAAAACAGTTTCAGTCTTAATTGGATCTACCTTGCATGATTTTGAAAATATTAATTATTCTTTATAAAGTGTTCTAAAGATGTAAAGCTAACCATGAATGTCAAATATAATTAATATAGTTGAATCAATAAAGCAATGCTGCAGGTAGTACTGTTCAGTAGGTATCACTTTGTATAGTCAGGTATGAGTTTGAGGGCCAATTGCAATTAGTCATGTACTATTTTTAAACCATGACATATCTAGTGGAAGATTATTTCATGATCCTTCATGAATGTTCTAATGAAGATATATGTAATATGAAAAACTGAACAAATATATTTTAGTATTATGAGAAATAATGCTTCAAGAGTCTCACTAACAACTAAAGCCTTAATATACAATCATCAAGACTGTCCCATGAAAAAAACAAAACCACAACAACACATGAAAATAATTATAGAAAAGTTTTTTGAATTATCAATTAATTTCTTAACAGAGCTCAAGACTGAACAGAATGACAATTCTTTATTTTCAAAAAGTTGTCCTGGAACTGGGATCTCACATGAATATATAAGGCAGGACCTATGGCATGTTGTGTTTTGTATTACTCATGCAGTTAATACTACACACCTCAAATTAATTTCATGTTAAAGACTAATTTGATAAAATTCCTTTGGATAAGTTTGGACAGCTAAGTTTTATGGGAGCAACCTTCTTTATCTGTTCTAAATGTATTGTGATGTTTTAAACATTATTTACGGAACACTATTACACTTTCCTAAATGAAGTCCTTAAAACTGGCCCCCTTTTTTTTTTTATAACAACGAAAATACAGTAGTCTTTCCTGCACAAGAGATAATGGAGGTTGCACTGCAAACCCATACAGCTGGTTTCAAAACTTCTGCAACTGCATTCAAGTATTGTTTTTTAAGCATCAAAATAAACATATTTCTTAAACAATGTGGTTTCTAGGCACCTTCTTGTTCTGGATCAATGTAATGGTTAAGATTTCAAGTTTTACAGGCTGCCATTCTCATATCTGAAGAGCAGCACAAAAGCAGAAAGCTTTCACAAATATTAAGAAACAACACACCTACAATCTCTGACTGTAGACAATAATCACAGAGTAATATGACTGGTGGAATTAATCATAATTCCCATTACAACTGTAATCAAAATTACCTGCAGAATATGACAAGGGTTTGGTGCCTTCAGTTCAGAATGAGAGGCCTGAGATTCATTTTAATACTGACATTTTTATGCATCCCAAAGGCAAAGAAAATTACTGTTATCACAAACAGTGCTTAGTTAAACACTATGTTTGGGCACAGTAACCTAAAATTTGCAAGCTGCCATAAGATACAGCATGTTTTAAACACTGATGTTTTACCTATGAAGTTGGTGGCAGTATTGAAACCAGATAGTGTCCAACTAACATAAAAAACCCAGTCATCATAATGGAAACATACAGTATAAAATACTTAAAAACAGAAGATTTTTAAAAGACTAAAAATGAATCTCATACAAAATGAAGCATGCTCTTAAGCAAGTCTTAAGGACGTGCCCTTACTTGTTCATGTGCAGTTTAGCTGAACATACAGCTCAGACTGGTGATAAAGACTCTGGATTTACATTCATTTTACAAGGAAAGATACTTTTCCCATAAGATACTGTATGTCTTTCGTTGTTCATAAAAAGCTATTTTTTCATACAAATAAATTCAATTAATGTATGAATGCAAAAAATATAACCACATACTTTGGGGACAAAATTAGTTCCTTCTCATATAAGAACAACACTACTTCCCCCAAAACTAAATTTCTGTATTTTTAATTATAAACTCCCAAAAGTTGCCATTCTAGAAAAGAGACTCTCTTTTTGTGTTCTAGGTGTTTTCCATATCACATCTATTTTGCAAATGTATAACAATCCTATAGAATTCTGGAGGCAAGCCTGGAGAACACAGATTAAGCATTTTCTACTTACACATTCATTGAAAGTTCTGTAACTTTCAGGGTGTCTAGCCAATTTATAAGCACACACATATGCAGAAATAGCTGAAGATACTACAGGACAATCATGTACAATACTATGCATGGAGTGTCTGATAAGCAGCTCACAAGAACTGAAAAGCAAGCTGTTAAATAATGACAGTATTATTCCAGAAAAGCAATTTTCTGAAACAGCCAGTGTAAGAAATTGTGAACATAGAAAATACGTAGCCTGAACTACCAAAAGTAGAATCCCTTATCAATAATACAGAAAATGCTCTGCAACAGTTGAACAAAGTATGAAAGAAGTGTACGCTGCAGCTTGCAGCATATTTGGAAAAAAAAAAAGAATATATAAATTGGTTGTCTTTCTTCTGAAAGAAAAATAAATACATTATTGGGAAGATCAGCCAGTTCTGGTTTATTGGAGTTTTGAATTTGTTTGTTGGGGTAGGCTGGGTTTTGTTTTTTTTCTATGTGTGTGTGTTTTCTTTGTTTGTTTTTTAACGTACAAAGACAAACAATGCTTCACTGATCAACATTTGTATCGAGCTGAAGGTCAGACTGCCAGGATTTCTGCAGGCTCATACATCTGAATTAATAATTGCCTTACAGGTACTTATGAACTACAAAATCATTGCAGTGTCTTTTAGAATCACAGAAGCATAGAACTGCCCAGGATGTTGAACGATCATCTAGCCCAGCTTTTCATGTGAAAGGGAGCCTGGGTTTGTAGAAAAAAATAAAATTTGAGCTGTTAAAAAAAGAATGGAGGGGTTGGAAATGCAAAGCAATTTTTATTATTGTTACTATTTTTAAATTTTCTCCAGATTGCCCCTAGAATTCTCTATAAGATATATGAAACAGTATGGTTCATAGATTTTTAAACTGGGAGAGATCACTGTAGGCAGCAGCTTCTAAAAAAAAAAGCAAATGTCAACAAAGTCTAGCTTAGGAATTCCTTCACCTAATCCAATAAATGTGGTTTAAACATTTAGGGTGTTTGTGTTATGGTTTGGTTAGAGGGGCTGTTCTGGTTTTATTTTTTAAGATAGCTAGTTTAAAGATCTCAAATGATGGACACATATCCCATTTAATTGATTTAATATATTGCCTTTGTCTATCTTGCTAACTTTATATGGTGATGGAATATTGTCACTGTTTTCCCAGCCAGGCTGGAAAGTATACACACAGAACAAGAACTGGACATTCTTCTGATGTTGGTTGCACCAGCAACTTAAGAAAAAACATACCCTTACTTAGAATCATAGAGTGGTTTGTGTTGGAAAGCACTTTAAAGATCACCTAGTTCCAACCCCCCCTGCCATGGGAAGGGACAGCTCCCACTAGACCCACTAGTACTATTTCTTCATCACCCATTTTCTGGGTTTTACAGAATTCAGAAAGAATTTCCCATTACACATTTTTTTCACAATCCGTCTTCACTTATAATTACTTTCTGCACATTCTACCCTTTATAATGCACTAATTGTACATTCATGCATACTGATATTCAAATAGGTAAAAAATCAGGCAAAAGAATGTACATATATATATAAATTATATATGAAGTAATACTAGTTTCAATTTCTTAATGAAATAATCTTTATTATTCCAGATAGTTCTCACCTGAATTGTTATTTTTTTTCAAACTTCAGAAAACTTTAAGACCAGAACATGAGGTTGTCAACTTAATGTTCCTCATGTAAACAGGAAACATTTGTTTCAATTTGCTATTGAATGTAACTATTTTTATTATTCCTAGTATCTGAAGTAACAAAATATATTCACTTTAGCAATCATTACAAGCTTTATCTTTCAAACAAATTCCTACTTTTCCTTCCACCAGAATCAAGGAGAAAAGAAACCTGACATTGTGGCTTAAATTATAGCCCACTAAGACAGACTTAATCAGTTACAGCAATTCCATTTTTAAGCATATCTCAACACCAATGTGCATACAGGACATTTAGTCTGTTAAGACAAAAAAAGATTGCTGACCAATGGATGAAATCTAGATCTAATTTTTCATTTGTCACCAGATATATTTCAAAACACTCATGACTTCACTGAGACCAAATACCCAATATTTTCAAAAATATTTCTTCAATTTTACTTCAGAAAATAAATATAGCATTTATAATTACTGCCATTATATCAATGCATTCTAAATTAAAAATGAAAAAATGAAAAAATGAAAACTACAGATGAGTCCCAGTAGGTGATACTGACCAGACTGCATCAAGCTTTGTTACCTCTCAACTAAACAAATGTGACTTTCTCAAGACATCCAGTGTAATAACAACAATGCAGCGGGCTGCTTTACAGCCCATGTTATTATTTATTACTTCAAACATTTCCAACTGAACAAACACATGAAAAATAACAACTTTCTTGCTGTCATAGCAGCATCATACAGGGGCCGGAGGGAATTCAGAGCCAAGTGCTGTGTAAAGAAAACACACACCATCTGGCCTAGAGTCCTGGGTAACATAGGGCACTCTGCATCATTTCCTTTATGGGTTAAGCATCACTCTCAGGAACTGATATATTTTGCAGGATAGATGGATGACTTTCTTCAGTATTCACAAAATTCATGCTGTGAGGACAATCTGAGCAGAAAGCTCTGAAATGGACCAAGGTATGGATCCAAAACACACTCAGAAAATTAGGCAGAAGATCTTGATAACTTTAGGATAAAGGTTCTTCAAACACAGACTCACAAAACTAGCTCCTCTAACTCTGTTAGATGGAATTAAACAAATTATTTAAATATCCCAAAAATTGTTATTTAAATTAGCAAGTGGAAATCGTTACTTAAATATTTCGTTTAAATCTTGGTTTGCATTTGCATTTTTCATTTTTTTACCGAAAGAAATGTTCACCTCCTTTAAAGTTCATTTATTTTTATAACTCAAGATACACTATAATGACATATTTTAAAGTAATTGCATAGTTCAGTAAACATTTAATAAGTTTATTAGTTTTTTCACTCTCTTATGATGTTAAAATATTAAATATCACCTTTTTTAAATTTGATCATGACATTTTATTCAAGGTTTCTGGGAAACTGCATTTCCATGGAAACTTAAATTCAATTGCCATACAAAAATCAGCACTTTAGAGTGCTTGTTGTTACTAAGAGTTGTTACATATAGAAAAGAATTACTATGCTATAGATATTTAAAGGTAAATAATGCTGGCATGGATTTCAACTGGCATGCAAACAATTGAAACTATAGCAAGAGACTTCTTGGTATCCTTCCAGACTTCAGAACTGAGATTCAACCTAGAGGCAGAGGTGGGGTGAAAGATTTTGCCTTTTTTTTTTTTTTTTTCCTTTTTCTTAAAATAATTAGAAGAAGGACAGTACTAGCTAGCAAAGCAGGAAAACTAATCAGCTTTTCTAGTTCATTATTGACAAAAACAATCTGAATAATGCAACATGCTTTTGCTTTGGGCTGTAAATAATAAGCTACTGTTTCTTACAGTCAGTTTAACTTTACAGCATACTGGCTTTAAGTGCTTGATGAAGAACTAGGACAACAGCCTAACCTTCTGCAAAGCTTTGACGGTAGATATACACAATGGTCTATTTGCAAAGAAAACCCTACCAAAATGAAAAAACAAAAATGACCTTGCATTATTTAGAAATTATTCATTCTCTACTCATGAAATTATACTAATGAAGCAGAATGGGTAAAAAACATTTATCTGCTGCTTAGATATTGTAAATTGTATCCATATAGTCACAAACAGAAGTCTAATTCACAGAAATAACCACAAGCTACAAATACGAAAGGTATAAAATGTAATCTAGCAGTCTAGATTAGACTACATGAGATTAGACCACATCACATCAGATCCTGGAAGCGAAGTAAAAAATATCTGGTGTTATCTTAAACTACAAACAGATAAAACACTGCTTGTTAATTTTTAAAACATTCATTCAATAATTTAATGTGTCTGAAAGGTTTCCTTTTTATAAATTTATAATTCAGAGGGATGTGACTTACTTTTAATATGAATGCTCTTTACACTTATCCAGAATCAAGATGATGTTTTATTGTTGAATAATTATATTAGCACGTATAAACAAAAATAGATAAGATAGATCTTTTTTTTAAAATGTATGTAACGTAAGCAATGTTCTCATAGCATTCAGCCACAGCTGGCCATATTATTATTCTGGGAAGAAACTAACAAGCATAATCCCCAATATTTAGCACTGGTTTCACAGGGAATCTAAAAGGCAGGATATGAGACTATTCTGCTTAAATCAATCAAGTGTTTAATTATTTATTTACTTAGGTATCCCACTTAAATAAACTAAAAGATTCAATGAAGCTGAACGTAAGGTGCAAAACCAATAATAAATTTCTCTATTATATAAAAATACACAATTACATACTTATTTATAATTACACATTAATTGTAATTATGTATAATACATGTCTCTTTATCCCAGAATTGTTATTAGTATATTTGAGAGTTTTTGGATAACACTATACATTTATTAACTTCTTCCTTAACATGATACTTTCCAGGCTAGTAATAAATGATAATCAGCACCAATAATGTTTACTAATTGAATACAATATTTCTTTACCAAGGGGAATCAATTCAATAAGATCACACATATTACATGACAGTTTCAGGACTAAACAGTGTCTTTCTTTGCTGAATGTGTGTGGGAATTATTCCATCAAGCAGTTATGATGCAACTTATTTTAACACTAAGTTTTCAAAATAACAGTTCTAGAGATTTCCTTTTTGGTTTACCAACATTTGAGAAAGTGACAAAAAATTCATTTTGGGAAAAAGTAATCCCATTATGAAATTAAATAACTCACTTTACAAATTCATATTCTATGGGTAAACATTTTAGCTATGTCTTGTTTCAGGAAAACTTTCTTATTCATAGCCATGATACAGATTTTAATTAATCATCAGCCTCTTTATTATTAGATTCACACGTCTGCTATATTCAGGCAAACTT
The DNA here is from genome assembly GCA_020745705.1 of Hemiprocne comata. Lineage (NCBI taxonomy): Eukaryota > Metazoa > Chordata > Aves > Apodiformes > Apodidae > Hemiprocne > Hemiprocne comata. Next base: position 15,343,719 of record CM036616.1, on the reverse strand, counting down.
AAAGTGAGCAGTTCCCACTGCATTGAAACTTACGGCACAGTCATTAGGTTATAATTTTAAGCAGCACCATCTCAAGCTTTTTAAGTAATGATTCAGAAAAGTCCTGTATCATTAAAAACTTGTCAAGCAATCCTGCTTAGTTAAGACTTTACACAGCATTTTACAGGAAAGCCTTAAGTGCATCCTTAAATATACTGACAACAATAATACATCTAATACTAATATATACAATGATAAATTGCTCGTTTGTTCCTGAGAACTAGTATACTTACATTTAGCTACAAATCCTGTAAACTAAAAATAAATAAATAAAATCAAATATTAATTATATAATTTAGCAATGGATATAAAACTTCACATCCGATTCCAAGAAACTCTGACCTGAGACTTCCTGAATAAACATAACTGTTTTAAATAGTTATATTTTGGCCTCCTAAGTTTTCATATTTGTTGCTTCTTAGCTGGAATTGCAACAGCTTTGAAAGGAAATACAAACTGAAGAGGCAAGTAAGAAAAGAGGAAAAAAAATGTTTCTAACAGCAATGTTTCTTCAACTTTTTCCAATTCAGAAGGAGATGCAATAGTAATGAAACTACCCTTGTTAAAGTTTATTAATTTTTAAAATATTTTTCATTTCCTGTGACACGGAAAAAATATTATAATCTGCAGTAAAGTATTGCTTGCAGCTTCAGTTGTTCTTGGCATTGTATCACTCTACCAGAACATTAATACCACATTGCCAAAGCCTGAACAAGACTATCAGTCTTTCCTCAGATTTATAAAGTGAGATTTTTATACAAATGTTTTATTTGAACATTGTTTTCTAAATAAGCCTGTTTTGGGTCTAAATTTGAGGATGAGACAAACGTACTTGAAATATCTGGCTACATTAGTCATACTGTACTCTGAAGCAAATGGCCCCAAGACACAATTGCTTAATCCAAAACTACGCCTAGGAAATGTGTTGTTAAAATTCTCTGAGTAAAAATGTGTCTCTGGCATTTTAAAAAATCTAACAGAGGGGAAAACAGGGATTTTTTGCATAAGCTAACATTTCATTGTATGAAATTGTTGATTTCCTGGACTATTTAAAAGAGGCAGTTTTTGTTTCCTGTATGCAGCTTTCAACACTACTATGTTAGATTAAGAAAGCCGTTTTGATGACATTGTATATTTTCCATGAACTGATAGCTGATAATTGTAATTTCATATGTCTGCAGAGTACTTCCTGATTATCTGGTGACAGAAGAAATACCGATATTGAAAGATATTATTTAAAATACTGTATTTTAATCCTTGTGGTTCAGGTATTCTAGGTTTCATAGAATCACAGAATCACAGAATGGTTTGAGTTTGAAGGGACTGTAAAGGTCATGTAGATTCAACCCCCCTGCATGGGAAGGGTCACCTCTCACTAGACTAGGTTGCTCCAAGCCCCATCTAACCTCCCCTTGAACACTTCCAGGGATGGGGCTTCCACAACTTCCATGGGCAACTTGTTCCAGTGTCTCACCACCATCATAGTGAACAATTTCCTCCTAATGTCCAATCTAAATCTCCCCTCTTCCAGTTATAATCCATTAACCCTTGTCCTCTCACTACAAACCCATGTCAAAAGTCCCTCCCCAGCTTTCCTGTAGCCCCTTCAGGCACTATGAGGCTGCTGTGAGATCTCCCCAAAGCCTTCTCTTCTCCGTTGTATGTTTTCTTTCCTGTTTGCAAAGAACCAAGTACATTTCTTACTGTTCTTCAACATAAAGAAATATTACACTTAAATATTTTGGGTAAGAAGAGCATGAAATAGACTACAATTAATGAGAAAAAGTGGGAGATAAAGCTGTGTTGTTAAGACAATAATAGGGAGGTTATACAAAATAAAAAATAAGAAAATGGAATATAAACCAAAAATATTTTTAAGCCTTTTAAAGTACTAGCTTACAACGCTAGCTTGAAAAAATAAACCCAAGATAAACTTTCTCCAAGTCCATTACATTACTTTAATATCAGTTCAATGTTTGTAGATCAAATGGTCTCCCTCCCGTTAGTATCTCTAAGGTTTTTCTGTCTTTGCTATAAAATTGCTTTAGATGGTGACATTCTGCAATGAGCCTTGACTGTGCTATCCTACGTGCCAGCAAAAGAGGTTCCAAAGAAAAAATAAGATGAAAAAATTAAATACTGTACCTCAACACATGTATATAGAGAGCAAGAATGAAAGGCACCTGTCCAGGCATAAAGCTGACAATTTTTTTTTAATTTTCCAATGTTCCCACTTTGTTAATTAATTATTTTATATTATGTTTAGTGTCATAGCCTTTCATGGAATAGTGAAATTGCAGAAATGTTTTAAATTTATGCAATATATCCAGTTGTTATTACAGTGCACTTCATCAAGATGGTGTGTTGGTAGCATTGCAGAAGACATTGCACACAAGGAATCAAGGATCTTTAATAAGCCATGCCTGCTCTATTGGGCCTCATACTTAGGGCTTAAGAAACCTCTATGTCACTCATATCACTTCTAACTTAACATGTCTTTGGGAAACATAAAGCATGTGTGAATCAAGAGGTGTAACATATCAATGCTGATCGAGGGACCGCTGCACATTTAGAAGGCAGCAATCCCTCACAACAGTTAACCTGAGGTGGCCGGTGCTGTGCTGCACAGATCCCATGCCTGCAGGATAACCTCAGCCAGCTCGATGGCAACACTCCCATCAGGAGCTCCCCCCTTGGAGCCGTGGTTACACCTGCATGGCATTGCCTTTGCCTAAGAGCACAGCAAGAAGATCTCACGAGAACATCCTTTGGGAATTGAGTTGTTTTATTGTAAGGAAATTACATAATGGCTCAAAGGACCAAAAGGGAGATGTTCTCTCCATTGGCAGGATCTGTTCGGCTTTACATAGTGTGCTATGGGAAAATCCAGTCGCCATCCAATGCTGCATGAACCTAGTGTGCCCAGGATCTGAAAGGATGAAAGATTTACTTGCTAGCTATATTCCTCTTCTTTTTTCTTTCTTATTAAAGCAGTTATACTAAGCCCTTTGTTGTCAGGCCTTTTCTTCTTGAGATTCAGAAAGAACCCTGCACTTTCTCTCCCTCTCCTCACCTCCCACCCCCCAGCACAGAACAGATGGAGACTCTTAGACTGCACCTATTTCCACTACTGGAAAGAGACGACCAAGACTCCACAGACCTTGCAGACTGGGGCAGCAGATTGGACTTCTCTTTCCCAGGATAAGCAGGGTAGTAACTAAACAGGAGCTAGGAGCTGGGTGGTCCTACATCACATGTGAAACTGATACGCAGTTTTTCTAGCGTGAAGTAGGAGCACTGCAATGCCCTGGAGTCTGCGTCATGAGGGGAACTGACAAGGGAGGGCAGCTGCCTCCAATAGCTCCTTACTGACATCTAACACCAGGCATGGGAGGTACCACTGGGAGCATGCACATCCAATGCATGTGGACCCTGAGCCATACAGAGGTGACGGCCCCCTGCAGGAAAGAGCTGTGAGGCCATGCTCTGGAGCTGGGCCTAGCAGCAAGTACTGCTCCAGAAGCATTAAATCATAATACCCCTAGTGAAAACGTAAAATTTGGCCAGATTGTGGGTGGCCAGGGCTACATGTGTAGTGACAGTTGCCTCATCAGCTTCCAGATGTGTTCACTGAAGTATGTGGCTGTTGCCTTGTTGATGGGGTAAACCATGTTTCTTAGAAAGGTTGTGTGTTTATTTGTTTTGGTAGGCTGCCAAACCTTTCTGAGAAAATACAATAAGCAGAAAGAAAGTGTTATATTTGAAGCAGTATAATTATGATAAAATTCAGCAGGATATATCAAAAAGAGGAGTTTCTTTGACCAGAGAGCTTTCACACTGCTGAATTTTAAGAAATCTCAGGGGATTGCAGCAAATATTGGAGGCACTAGAAACTTGAAGACATATATTTTGTTTGTAACTCTCTCTATAACACCATGGCTAATTAGAAGCAGAACAAATAAAAACAAGAAAGAAAACAACTGCACAATAGGTTTTATACACATTCTGCAATTAATTAGAAAATTCACAGCAGTTTCAATGGGACAACAGGAAGACAGAGCAGGACACCAGTTGCAGATTTCTCTTCATTTTAATACCTACAGTGTTCTAATTTTGTAAATTCTATATTCTTGAAACTTTAATCCAGCCCAGGGTGGTGAGAGCAGAGGGAAAGAGGAAAGGAAAAAACACATCACGCATTTAAGAAGATGAAAAAGATTAAATAATTTTGCTTTGTCCTCATTCTCTGTAAACTGAGAATTGGACCTGCTGCCCAGCAGATGCTAAAGGGCTAAACAGACTAAGGAAGCGCTAAGTTGGTCTGCAGACTTAAGTTGTCATTCTAGGGAACCCAATGCTTAGGTATCCAGCTATGTTGAGAGAAAAACATATGAAAGCCCCAGTGCTGACACATCCAGAGCAAAACCTTGTATCTGGGCTTCCTAGGGCACAGTTAGATACTCTTTTAACCAGTCACGTATCAGAAAGGATGAGGGACTACCTGATCACTGTCAGGTGATTTTATGTTAACAAATTTAGAAGTTTAGGTTTTTCCTGGAATACAAAGGAAACATTAAAATCTGTTCTTCCTTCAAAAGACAATTCTCATTTTCCAGCCAGATCTGGGAATCCAGGACCCTATATTCGGCCAGTGAAACACAAATTTTACTATTTTGTCTCTCCCTCAGAATTCTACAGAGATGCATATATTTCTAATTTCCTTTTTCCTGTTCTCCAGGCAGACTTGTTCTCTCCTCATTGCTGAAGGTATTAGACATAATCACTTACAATACTGCAGCCTATTTTATGCAAAGCAGCCCAACACTAAATAATCACAATAACAGTTCTCTGTATACAACACTGAATTTCATTCAAAGTCTTTTGGAAAATAATGTTAACTGGTGTCATGACAGTTTATTTAGGAAGAACCTTACAGACAGGGAACAGTGTCATCCTCTGTTTGTCAATCTAGGACTAAACTGTACAGAAAAATACATCACAGTATCTACATTCACTTAAAATAACAGGAGGAATTAGACTAAAACCTTACTCTAGGGAATCACATTTTTTTAAACTTCTGATAACCATCCTTTTTCATATCATATAAACATTATTATACAGAAAGAAACTAAGAGCAATACTTATGAAGTAATAGAGGCTATAGTAATAGCTGAACACTGAAGAAGGGTTTACATTTGGAAGTTCCATCAAGAGATACAAAGAAAATAAGTCCATAAGACTCTAGCATGACCTTTTAAGTAGACCATTATTCACTAATGCACTGTCATTATTTCTTCCCTGATAAAATTGTGGTAACTTCATGATAATCATAACATAGAATCACAGAATAACAAAATCACAAAGTCATCAAGGTTGGAAAAAATCTTCAAAATCATCAAGTACAACCATCTACCCTAAAACCCCACGACCACTAAACCATCTCTCAAAACACCATGTCTACCTGTTTTGTGAACACCTCCAGGGACGGTGCCTCCACCGCCTCCCTGGGCAGCCTGTTCCAATGCTTCACCACTCTTTCTGTGAAGAAATTTTTCCTAATATCCAATATGAACCTCACCTGTTGCAACTTGAGCCCATTTCCTCTTGTCCTATTGCTAGTCAGTAGGGAGAAGAGGCCAACACACACCTCACCATAACCTCCTTTCAGGTAGTTGTAGAGAGCAATGAGGTCTCCCCTCAGACTCCTTTTCTCAAGGCTGAACAGCCCCATCTCCCTCAGCCTCTCCTCATAAGACTTGTTCTCCACACCCCTGATCAGCCTAGTCACCCTTCTCTGCAGCCTCTCCAGCACCTCAATGTCCTTCTTATGCTGTGGTGACCAAAACTGTACACAGTGCTTGAGATGCGGCCTCACCAAGGCTGAATAGAGGGGCAGGATCACCTCCCTGGTCCTGCTAGAGTAGCAAGGTCCAATATTAACAGCCTATTAAACACTCATTTCTAGAAGAAGTGAGTATATAGCACCCCTGTGTAGGAATCTACAGTACTCATTACAATTTACTGAATGGCCAAACCCTTTCTTGTCTTTGTGTTGCTTAAACTTCCTACATTCTTAGCCTTCACAGTAAGCTCCTAAAAATTAAATAACAAGAAAGAGGTATCCTGAGAGAAGAAAATTACAGATTTATTTTGGTCTTCAGGAAAAACCTTCAGTTTAGCTTCAGACTTTGTTTCCAAAATGTTTCGTATCCCATAAAATGAAAATGGAAACATAAAACCATTTCCATTTGTCACAAAAGATAGTGTTTTGATAGGGACAGGCCAACATCATCTGTGTGCTGGTTCTCTCAAAGATGCAGTATGGCAAGTCATTCAATGTTCAGCATTCCTAGGATAAGAAGCTGTTCAGTAGAAACTAGTAAGGTGCTTTGAAAGCATAGGATTGAGAGTACCATCTCGGTCCTAGTTCAGTGAGCTGCCACTCTGTTAACATCTTAAGCTCACGGTTTCTTGGTAGTATTTCCTTTCTTTCTGAGATCAAAACACAAACATCTGCTTGAGCTTTCTCAGATATTAAGAAACTTTGGATCTTTCTTTGATATCTCACTCACCGGTCCTAATCTGACATGAGGATAGAATTTTTTTTTTGCTTGAGTAGCAATAGAAACATACTATCTGTTGGTAGCACCTGGAAGCAATATTGTAATAATGAAGTGTTTTCTTACATTATTTTAAGTTGCCTCTGTCACCTCCTCCTACTCCTTCCATTTCCAACACCTAAAGGTTAAGAGGCAAGTAGCACCTCTCCTGTTATTCCCCACACCATGGCTTGGATGCATCACACTTACCTGAAGACCTTCACCTAACACCTGAACTAGCATTAGTTTGTGTCTCCCCAAATTTTTCACATTCTTGCTTTGTAAGCACTTTAGTGTTCTTGAAAGAAGTGGAATGGGTTCAGCATAGCTCCTGTATAACTTCCTTTGCTTCATCTCACCTCCCTGATAATGTCTGCTGCTACCTTATTGCTGTTTGGGCTAGCTCTCTGTATCACACCTGCTTCAGTATGGACTCCAAACTAGTAAGTTCAAGAGATCTTTTATATTAGTACAACTTACCAGTGACATGTACATCACTGCTTGGTAACCAGTTTGAGTGAGCCAAATGATCAAAGCCAGTATTGGATTACTACCGGGAATGATATCCAGAGAGATGCACAAAAAAGCAGGATCACCTTTCTGAACCCTATTCATTTCCAGAACACAGAGGCTTCCTTTTGCTATGTCGAAACACTTTCATGTTTGATTGTTCCTAAGTAAACTGGGCACTCAAGATCATAGTGCTGTCGTGGGAAGGATTAGCTATCAGAAATATGAGGGTTTGGAATTGTCTTTAAGGTACATTCAGGCTTGGGGAGGGGCCAGCACTAGATGTGTTAACAGGTTTTTTTTCTGTGAAAGGTTACTAAATGCCTCTCTTACAAAAATATAGACACAAAGACTAGTTTTAAGTTTAATAAATATCATTATTAAGAACATGGCTGTTTCAGCTCCAAGTATTCAAATCCAATCCTTTTGAAAGATACATTGTTTCTTATTGCTGATTCTAATATGAAAGAACAATGTTGAGTTAAAAAGGTTCCTATTGATAATGCATTTTCATGCTTCTAATTCCTAAGCATCTAAATTTCTTTTTGTTCATTCAGTGCCATGGGCTTTCATGGCTTAAAGCACTATAGCTTATAATTAGCTAAGCTATGTCAGATAAATGACAAACTTCCAGCCAGCCTGAACATAATAAGAACTATGCTGGTATGTTCCTCATTAATATAACAAAGTGGTAGTTTTGACTTCATTTGTCAGTCTTCAGAGCTCCAGGTTCCCCATTCATAGCAAGCACTGTAAGGAAGTATGATGCATGCTGCAGTGAAATTCAGTACAAGACATCAGTAACTGAAGGTTTTATCAAGGACACTAAAAAAAGTCTCAAAAACTACACTTATTCCAAGGAGTGTTTCAAGCATTCTTGGGCTCAGTAAAAACAGCAATTAATGGAAGGCAAATAACAGAGATAAGAAACTGAATCTCTTACCAGTCTATCTGGTTCAGTAAATAACTGATTGTAGAGATGGAAGAAGTTCTCTTGGGCAGTACTGATACACTGCCAGACCAGAAAAAACGCCAGGGTGTTGGTCAGGTCAAAGTCTTGACCTGGGCCACACAGTCAAGCATTAAGAACTCACATTCCCTAACGCAGCCTTTTTTTCTGTACATCCTGTTATGCAGAATAATTACACTCATGAATTTGTCTCGAGCTCAAAGACAAGTTATGAATCTAAATCTTTTATTTGCAACAATATGAATCACTTTTGCTACAAAAATTCACTTAAGATTCAGAAGGAAATTTCTACCTGTTTGTTTTTGCCAAGATAGAGCTGAAATTACCTTCACCTTCAAGTCATAAAACCCTTAAATTCATATCCTACATGGTAACCAATGTCAACTACAGAAACTTATATGTTTATTTTATATTTTGATATAACATAATGGTGCACATATTTCAGAGAGAGAATATATATTATCAAGACAAGAAACATTTTAGAAGTGCAAGATTATTTTTGTATTTTATATATATATATAAAGGAATAATATACACAAAATATCAAAGATTTTTAAGCATGCAGTACATCCTGCATAGATAGATTTCTCAAAATAATCTGAAAATGTGGCTGCAAAAGACTAGAAATGCTGCTGTTCAACTAATTGAATGTAATCAGCACAACAACCTGTTGCACTCATTTTTTCCTGAAGTCCATTCAGAAAGGTTGCCTTGTAGAAAGTTCAAAGTAAGAAACCTTGCATTGGAACCACTTATTATAGTTTTATTTAATGTTCATATTGAAATAACTTTGAGTTCCCATTTGCATCTGTGAAAGTCACAGCTTTTTCCCACAGGGTTCAGAAGATAAAGCTAATGTCACAGCATATAAAACCTGTTACTTATTTTTAATATGAAATCTAAAGATATCAGCCCATGTGTGCTGTTAACTTATGAACATACACGTTAGCTATCTGATTTTCAGAAAAGCTCCATGAGATGTTTAAGTAGTGAAGAAATAGTGGATCTCACCAATGAAAGGGGAAAACAGAGTTTTAGAAAAGCAAAATGTTAGAATTTTAAGGAATTATTGAATTGCCCTTATTTGGGACATAATGCAATTTAAATATCTATTGAATTGTTTACAGGAACTATGCCTTTGAAAATTGGAATAGTTCTCCTTTTTATAGTAATATTGGGCAAATAGTATTAGTCCTTCAGAACCAACTTATTTCCTAAGGCATTTAGCATATAGCAAGCAAGAAGACAACACACATTAACCTGCAACTATTTCTAGCTTTTATCTACACATTGTAAGACCAAAACAGTCAGTTAGAAAACAGAAAAGTTTAGCTCTAACAGTGAGTACCTTGTGAATACTTGAAGTTGGTGCCCGTTGCACATCCTTAAGGGGATGGTGTCAGACAGCACAGACTGGTGATGAGACCAACTCAAGCACAGTTTTGAGAGAGCTCTGCCTCCACTTTATCATTGAGATAGGCAATCAGATATACTCCAATTATTTTTAATCTATAAAGATGACTTTTCATCAATATTTCTCACCCACCCTATGGGGTGGGTTCTTCCTTTAGAGCTCAACTCCAGGCCAACAAGAAATTTCCTGAACCTCTGCCTATGGTACATCCCCGGCCATGTCCCTAGGAAGAGCCTCACTCTTCCATTGCTCTGGTCTGGCCACACATACCACTCTGCTTTACTCAGAATTTGAGTCTCACTCCCCTGATGCCATGGACTGCCTGGCTTTCTTGACTGCCAGACTCTTCCCTGTCTCACCTATCTTTAGCTGCCCTCTGCAATAGTAGAAATACCTTTTTCCCCAGAGATCTTCACCTATTCAGTCTGAGATGGCTAGAGCAGGGTGAATGAGCAGCCTTCATTCCTGTGCAGAACTTAACACAGACAGAAAATAAATCACAACCAATAAAAAAAATCAGCCAAGACATCTCATTTTCTTTAAAGAAGAGACAAGACCTCTGTTCCTTGCAACTGATGTTACTTAACTACATTTCAAATACTCACTGAAACATTGGACAGCTTTTCAAATGTCTAGCAGCTATATTCCTGAGAAAAATGATGACACCTAGTGACAAGACAGGAAAAAATCCCAGCTCTGTCTTTATGCAGGACTGAAAACATGTTCACCTTTACACTTGTGGCAGCTATACACTCCTTCAAGCTTCAAGATTAACTGTTTCTTGTATTAGAGATCAATACAAATTATAAACCAAACAAAGCTTAAATTGTCTAGCTTAAATTGTCTTGCTTGTCTAGATCTCAATCCAGTTGCATTTTAATGCACAGCATTTTAATTTTGCAAATTAAACATCCCTCCTACTTTACCTTATGATACATTACACAATGATATGATCAGAAAGCAGTAAAATTGTAACATGAACTTGACAGACTTTTTTGCAAAAGCTAGTAAAAATGAGTGCACTATTTATATACTTGTCTCCACAGCCCCAATATAGATGCTACACCAAGGAAGTTCAGAGTTTTGTATTATTCTGCTCCCCATTTAAAGAATAACATAAAACCTTGGTGGTAACTCCATAATTATGAATTACCATACATGAGTTCAGGCAACACTACTCTCTGTAATCTTTCTAAACAGTTGTTTGTTTGGTTGGTTTTTTCCCCCAGAGAGAAAAAACCTTCCCGCCCAGTGTCCTGGGAAGTGAAATAATTTCTGAGATATAAAATTTGTACTTATGGTTCTGCACGACAGGTCTTCTTAACATTGATCTTAGTCTACAAATGCCTATCTATATTATATATCTTTTCCTGCTTTTATTTTACCAACTTGACAACATGAAGCAACATTTGTATTATTTAGCAGTTCATTTTATGTTCTATTAATTACACAATACAAAACATGTATAATAATAATGCGAACTGCATCACATTATTGTAATGTAATTGGCTCTGTTGTACCATTCTGGACTCATTTTCACCTGTCCTTGATTGGAAATTTGTCATAGAAAAAAACAATTTTTAATTTCACAGTAGTTACATTATCTAACATCACCTATATATCACCTTGGTACTTTTCTTTCTTTGTGATAAACTTTAAAATTAATCCAGAAGGCTGTTTCAGCAATGGTACAGTAATTTAATCCTTTCTTTCCTTGTTAAATAAAGATTGCACATAATATACTGGCCCATTTTACTTCAGGCAAATACCGGAGCAGACTCCTGTGACATATCCTTTTTATTGCAATGGCTGAAGTATATATTTGAATTCCATTGGATAACAATGAAATTTAGAGATGTTTGCAAGTGCTGTTCTATATATTAACATAAATAAAAATATACTCAGATTTTTTGCTGACTTTAGATCCTCTCTGCCCCCTTAACATATGCAAAGAACGATGTTGAGAATTCCTAAAAACAGGCATTTTTTAGTAAGAGGTTTATTTACATGTATACTTATTCCCATTAATAGAAGTGGGCTTTTTGTTTTGCTTTTTCAAGTTTTAAATAGAGCAACTGTGCAGGGACTGAATTAATTAGTGAACATATCTCCTTTCATTTTAATCCCATGCTGACTATAAAAACTGTGCCAAAAGACTTCAGAAAAAGCAACCAAAACAACTACATTAGTAAATTCTTATTGTAGATTATGCTTGGCAAAATACAGCTTCTAGTTTAAAGACTTCTCCAGCCACTCTGTGTATTCCTGCCTAAACAACCAACATTTATTATAACATCGTTAATAAGTCATTAATACAATAGATTGCATAATTTAGATCAAAAATTTATTGTTTCTCATGATAATGGAAATTCTGAACTGTTTATGATGGTAAAATTTGTGATGATTATAAAATAATATAGTAGGGTAAAAAAATCCAGTTTCCTTAATAAAAAAATAAAACTATTAAAGTAGGAGTATTTACAAGCAATTATACTATAAACCCCATCTAGTTTTCAACATAAGAAACAAAATATGAGTTACTAAGACATTTGTAAATAGAACTGCAAAAGATGAAATGGCTTATTTACTTAAGTGGTCCATATAGTTGTTAAGCGATCTTAAAAAGAAACACAACTCATTTTTATATATAGCTGACCAAATTTTGCATTTCTGAAATAAGAACAATTTTTCATTCATTTCAGAGTTCTTGGAGATAAGACCCGTGTTATGATACTGGCCTGTAAGGAGTATAAACATACTCTCTTTCTGTAAAACAGTTTAGCAAAATCAGCAGCCACAAAACCTGGTTATATCCACAGTTTAATGATGCATCTATATTTTTATTTCAGTTGGGCTCAGGAGTGCATTTTGAAGCTAATCTACCCTTAGCAGTTCAGTTTACATATGGGAGAATTCCTGGTGCACAAACAAAATGTGAATGAAGTGAAACCAGAAGCTATGTACCAGGACTACATACACACTGCGCTGCAGTCACTGGGATCTTACTAGAGTTAATCTGAAGTAAACCCCCTTAAACACAAGATGCAGCTGAAGAGGTCTTAACAGGTAACAATCCCTCTGAGCAAAGTCCTGACAAACATTGAGGATGTCTACAGCTGCACTGTAGAAATCACTGGCTAGTGTCTGTTTTATCAGGTTTATGCCACCACTGAGATTGACAATTTCTTCGTAGGGAACTCCCTAATACCTATGTTGGATGAACTGAATTTTCCAACCTTCCTCTTTACTGAACCTGGAACACCTAAAGGTTTCTGGTATAGCCTCCTCCTCCACGTTCCAGGGACAGCAGGTCACGCTTTGAAGACAGAGGCAGAGAAATGATATCCTGAGGGATGACTGTGTATATGAATTTCTAACATGGAACTGCAGAAATTTAGGAGTCTTGCCCAGAGTGCATGTGGGGAGCGTAGCACCAACAATAAAAGTAAGCTTGTCCTACAGAAGAGTAGTGGTGCCTACCTCAGTGATTCAAATCTTCAACATACAGAAACATATCTGTACAGTTAATGCACATGTGTGCATTAACTCTCTGAAAATGTTTCCTAAGTAGGATGTGCATAGTCACGCATGTATCAGTTGTAAACAGAGATGAAAACTGTCACTTTCAGTCTTGCACCTAGCAAATTTTCTTAATTTTCTGTTAATTTCCTGGTATGAAGCAGAAAGGTAACATTTGACAACGCACTATTCTTCTGCAGGAATGTTTAAGTAGCTCATACACCTACACACAGTCCAGAGGATGATTACTCTGAATTACTGGAATGTAAAGGCTCCTGCTTTGTGGTAATGCTAAGTGTTTCAGCTCTCAGGTCTGCAGCTATTGCAGTTAGGAAAGACAGCAGAATTTTCATCATTATGCAAAGATTTCTGTGTATCGTTTGGGTCAGAGTGTATTTAAAAGTTGTCCTTGTATTTATGATTTAGATGACGAATACTCGTATAAATGATAAAACTACATGTATTTAGCAATTTCCAACCATCCAAGATTATGAAAGTAGTTTATAGCATCTGTTAATTCAAATATGGAATTTAGCCCTGCAAATCAGATATAATAGCCTTGAATGTTACACAGCGATACTCTGTTTTCTTTTGAAAAAGCCTTTGACAAAATTTCCTAGAACACATCACAAGGGGTAAGAATATTGATTTCCGAGAATCCCAGCCAATCCTGAATGCCATATTTTTCCACTGAACATGATACAACCACTGGGTAAATTACTCATGTTCTGTCTTAGGTATGTTCCTTAAAAACCTTATTTGCATACAAGCTTCAAGAACTTCAGAGGAAAGACCACAAAAACTCATCAGATATTTATTGATTTGCTGCCATACATCTTGGTGCAGGTCTGCGGTTTATCTTTGTAAATGGCAGCATTCAAGGTAATTCATGTGATGTTAGGTTTGCAGTGAAGTGAGAGTCATGTGTCAATGTCACTGCTAGTTGAAAACACTGCAATTAAATCATCTATAGGTTTTGTTACTCGAGTTCTAAACACCCAAAATTCCACATAAGTGCCATAAATACTGCTTAGGTTTCCACTGATCTAAAACAGCCTGTATCAGAGAAGGGGACAAGAGTACTTTTTTTCATGTATTCCTACAGATTTCATTCAAAATCCAGAGAACACAACAGAAAGATTTCATTACACCTAATGGGAATTCATGATGAGTTAAAAATGTCAAAACATTAAAATATTTTTGTGTGTACTCACTGGTCATATGAATTCACAGAACAAACACCAAGCTATGTATTTCTTCATAAATGGTACTTACCTACAAAGGAAACAGAAAAAAACCTTAAATATCTATACATAAACACATACACATTTTAGCATGCTAAAAGATGTCAAAGGATCACAATATTGTACTCACTACTACAAAAGGTTCAGGTCAAAACATATTCCTAGATTCACAACTTACACAGCATTTGCCAGATACAGTCACAGATACTTTAAAATTATTCTCATATCAGCTTTATTTTGCGTTTTTCCTTATTAATTTTGGAAAATCACAGCTTTTTAGGCCTAAAAAATTCTTGTGAAGTTTTGCTACCTACCCGACATTCAAATTTTAACAATCAGTTACAATGCAAAAAAATACATTTAAAAAGTACAAGGTTTTAGCTACAAAAATAAATAATAACATAATAACAGCTGTAAGAAGAATTACCTTATTCCTAAGAAGGTTATTTATAAGTTCATCTTTCTGATACAGCTTTATGCTTCAGTATCAGATAATGCTACTCTGCAATTCCAACTATTTCTATTATCACGGCTCCAAAAACTGTTCCATTATAAATATTTAGCACTAAATAATATTGCTTATTCATAGGTCTGACTCTTCAATCACATGTGTCGCCTAACTTTGATAGAGTAAAAAGACCAACATGGGACATAACTGATTTGGCCAACTTCACAAAAATCAGTCAATAATCAGACTGAAATAATACTCAAATACCCAGTCATGTGACATACAATAGAGAGTGGATAAACATGAATAATCTTGCTCTTTAGAGTGATTTCATACTATGAAATTATGAGGCATTCTCTTGTTTTCAGCTCTTTCAGAGTGGAGGGAAAAGAAAAACCCACAACGCACCAGGAGAAATTTCTTAACTGGCAAGAATTACTAAGCTGTGGATTTCTTACCTGTGCTTAGACAAAGGTCATCAGAATTTGACTGTATTATACAGCTGTGTAAAATAAGCCCTAAAACACTGCATTTATGTGCATACAATGAAAAAAACCAACCAAACAAAAACCAAAAAGCCACCAACTAAAAAACACAGAACACACAAAAAAAACCCCAACCAACCTTAAACCCAAATTGAGCTTTACACCCAAGTACTGCCATTATTGCATAGCATTGGTCCATACTCTAGTACAGCTGTTTTAATTTTTTTTCTGTTGCCGCATGCAAATGTTTCCATACATAAATGTGTGCAGATTACAACAAAATCAATTATTTTTAGTACTCCACAGGAACAAAGACACCTGAGCGATTGTTTGCTGCAGAAAGGTTTCAGTTTCTGTTCAAACTAGAGATAAGAGTGAGATTTGATATGGAAGGTCTGTTAGGACACTAGCAAATTTAAGACTGCTTAATTTGTTTCACATCATGTTTTATTGGTTGTGAGCTACGACTGCACAGCAAAACACTGTGTCAGGGCCTACATCAAACTGAGCAATATTACATATTTACAAATTAGCAGCGAAGCTGCTGCATTGGGTGTCATAACACTGTGCCCAGCAACCTGGTTACAATAGTAATCAACTTTGCTTTTTCCTTTTCCTTATCTAGGCTCTATAGCACAAATGCTCCACTTTCACCAACCTAGGAATTTTGTGATTCAAGCAAACATGCCCGTCTGTGCACGATATGCATGACAAAGCTGGAAAGACGCATGTGTATTTTTAGAAAAACCTCTTTGGCTTACTGACTTTCCTCATCATGGTCATGATATACAGCCAGAAAAACAGCCAAAAAACTATCAAACAAAGGCGACTTTTAATAAGGAAAGATATTATCCAAAACTCAGACTCAGAACAGCAGACTTCTGTATCTTAGACCACCCAAAGTGGTAGACAGTTCTGCTCCATACAGTGCCTCTTTATTATAAACATTGTGGTAGCATACACTTGAATTGGAAAGGAATTGGAGATATTTCCTCAAGGGTGACAGACCTTTGAGTTTAGGAAGGCTTGAAAAAGGCATTATAATTCAGAATTTTCCACTTTGGTCACTGAAAACCTGCTAGCCATTGAAAAAACTCTTCCAAACAAAATCTTTAAAGGCAAAAAAAATGGAAGCTGCAAGGTTTGCATTTGCCTTCAAAACATCCTTAATCTTGGTATTACATACCAGAAAAAAAAAAAAAATTGTACTATAGTCACAAATGTCTTTGTTTTTCTAAATACATGCACAATTTTTAGCATTCCTCATGAAAGAAGCATGAAGTTGAAATTCCTAATCCATGTCTATGCTGTTTACATGAATTTTGATCTTCTGATATTAGTTTTTGAAAATTATTTACATCAATCTAAAGAATAATGAAATCGAGGTTATATAGAGCATTACGCGCTCCAACAGAAAAAATCTATTTAAGGATTCCTGGGAAGATTTATCTTACCAACTTCTTCAACATTTTCTAACACATCAAGGCCCATATGTAAGTCTTAGCAGACAAATAGGTGCGTCTGCTGCATATAGCTGTTGAAACTTCCATCTGTATCATGGGAAGCTAGCTGGTCTGCAGACACCTGGAGATGCTGTAATTGCTCATTAAGATCAACGTATTATATCATTAGATTTTACTGTCTTGTCTTACGCATAAAAGCTAGCTCACAGACCATGAGGTGCTCAGTACTGGTTACTGAATATATCCACAGAGAACAAAAGTAATTTTATTATTTATTTAATACTTTGGGGGGGGGGGAGCGGGCGCGGGAAGGGGGAAAAAAGGAAAAAAAACAAACTCAAAGAAAATAATTTCTCCTCCATCCCAATTATCACAAAACTAAACTTGGAGACTGCACTCAGGTGCTTCTCAATCTTGAAATGTACCAATGGAGTTGACCCTGCACAGATGTCTACATTAATATGAAATTACATATCTACCTGACAGTACTCATCTGCTCAGTAGAGCTGAAACCTAATAATTGCTAATTTAAATATAAAATAGCGTAGGTTTTAATAGTATATGGTTCCAGGATTTTTTGCTGATTTTAGTTCATTATGAGTTCAATTTCTTGCAACTGAAATAGCTTAAAGAGTGTGCCTCAGTATGTAATGGCCATTCTGCCTACACAACTGTGCCAGTAAAATTTAATTCCAAGCTGCAAGTCTCCAGTCATTTCACTTCTGCAACGTTCTAGAGAACAGAGCAGCAAGCACATTTTAGCATGCTGTGGGTTTATAAGATAGTATTTATGTTTTCAACAGTTTTTAAATACAAATTTTTGAGGCAAAGAGTACTTTTGCCACATTTTGCCACTGTATGTTATACAGTATTGAGTTAAGTAAGCATTTAAAATTAATAATTAGAAGTTGCAAGTAAACTTTCCTTGTAGCTGATAGGATGGGAAACACTAGAATATTATCCTCCTTTGCGTCAGCCCAAGTGCTGTATTCTTGGCACACACCAAGAATGGTTTTCTTTGTGTCTGCTCTATTTTTTTTCCCTTAAAAATGAATCATAGCTTCTCTAATTTCTCAAAAACTCAAGAAAGTCTGGAGTTTTCCTATTAGGAAACAACATTAACAACAACAAAAATATTTTTGAACATTTGAACGCTACAAGGATTATCAGAAATGAAACGACTTTAGAAAAATTATTCATGCTTACTTCATGGCATTAAAAGGACTTCAAAATTCCTTTCAGACTGCAGTTATCAATAAATGTTGTTGTATTAGAATGACAGAAATCATAAAGAAATTAACTGGAAAGCAAAAGTACACATTTTCTTTATCAACTTGTGCAAGGTTGGGGGTTTTTTTGGGGTTGTTTTTTTTTTAATTTTCGCTTTGAAAACATTATAATTAATGGTTAAACATAAGAAAACATCTTTACAAAGCATACAGAGGTTTATAACATCAGGAGACATGAATGTAAAAGCCTGCCAACAAAATGACAACCTAACTGAGCAATGTATCAGACATTATGCAACAAAAAAATAGTCTAGTCTATATAAAGGGCTAATTCTACTTCATTAAACTTAGGCTGTTTCCTTTCTTATTAATTATTAGAGCTCGAAAATATGCTATTAAACTAATGCAAATACTCAGCTGGAAAATTATACATTCAAGGAATTACTTCCTTTCAGATTACGTTATCAAGGGGTTTTTATATAGTATTTATTTCCCCCTTATTTCTAAAATAAGGACTTCCAAGTAGCCTAAGGCTGACTGCCTACCTACTGAATCTGCAGTAAAATAGGAGCTGAGAAACTATAATGCGTCCACAGACACAACCCTGCTGTCACCCTTGCATTACATATCCTTTTTAAAATTAACTGCGTCATATTCTAAGGAAGAGAAGAGAGAACAGATAGGCATTTCTGGAAGTCCACTGGAAGTCCTCTGCTACTGATGGTGATGATCTTTTCATGCCCAAACCAAACCTAGTGTCTTTACAAGGAGTAAAAAAAAAGAATACACCAGCTGAACGAAAACATTTTTTCTTAGTATTTATGTATGAGGTTCACCATGAAATGAAAAGTAATCATCATCCCGCCCCCAGCAATTACTCTGTGCTGTGCAAAGTCACCTGAGCAGGAGAGGATTTTCCTCTAAGAAGTCTTAACAACAAGACAATGCAGAATTTAGATTTCCTTAATCTCAATGCTATTCTGTAACTGCAGACATTTACTCCTTATGACTTGGTATCTATTAGATGGTCAAAAACAGTTTCTCAGAAGCAGCCACATAAATTCAACCTTTCAAAACATGTAAAAAACAATATTTTTACCAATAAAATGACTGGCTTGGTAGACGAGTAGAGAACAGTGGATATTGCCTGCCTCCACTTCAGGAAGGCTTTTGACACTGTCTTCCATTGCATCCTCACAGAATCTGATGAGGCATGGGCTGGATGAATAGGCAATGAGGTGAACTGAAAACTGGCAGAACAGCTGGGTACAGAAGGTAGTGATCAGTGCATGAAGTCTAGTTGGAGGCCAGAAACTAGCAGTGTATGCAAGGGATCAGCACTGGATCCAGACCTGTTCAACATCTTCATTTCTGATCTGGATAATGGGGCAGAGTGTACCCTCAGCAAGTTTGCTAATGACACAAACTTGGGGAGTGGCTGATATGCCCAGAGGGTCATCCAAAGGAACCTCAACAGGCTGGCAAAATGGGCTGACAGGAACTCCATGCAGTTCAATAAGGAGAAGAGCAAAGTCTCGCACCTGAGGAAGAACAGCAGGCGCCATGTTGAGGGCCACCCATCCGGAAACCAATTTTCCAGAGAAGCCCCCAGGGGTTCTGGTGGACATGAAGCTGAACGTGAACCAGTACTGTGCCCTCATGGCAGAGAATGTTCATGGTCTCTGGGCTGCATTAAGAGGACTGTTGCCAGCAGGTTGAGAGATGTGTCAACACTGATGAGGTCATACCTAGAGCACTGTCTCCAGTACAAGAGAGAGATGGCGCTACCGAAGACAGTCTAGTATAGGACCACTAACATGATCAAGAGTCTGTAGCATCTCTTACATGAAGACAGGCTAGTAGAGCTGCCTCTGTTTAGCCTAGAGAAGACATGAGAAAGGTCTGGGGTTTCTTGTGGGTGGGCTTATGCAAACTACATGAGTTCAACAAGGACAAGCACAGATACAGGCTAGGTGGACGATGGATCAATAACAGCCCTGAGGAGAAGGACTTAGGAGTGATGGTGGATGAAAAGCCCAATATCAGCTGACAATGTGTGTTTGAAGGCCAGAAAGCCAACTGTGTCCTGGGCTGCATCAAAAGAAGCATGGCCAGTAGGTTGAAGGAGGTAATTCTGCCCCTCTGCTTTGCTCTTGTGAGACCACACCTGGAGTACTGTGTCCAGTTCTGGAGCTCTCAACACAGGAAGGACATCGAGCCCTTAGAGCAAGTCCAGCGCAGGGCCACAAAGATGATCAGAGGGTTGGCTATGAGGAGACACTGAGAGAGCTGGGGTTGTTCAGCCTGAAGAAGAGAAGGCTTCAAGGAGACCTTATAGCGGCCGTCCCATACCTGAAGGGGCTACAGGAAAGCTGGGGAGGGGCTTTTTACCAGGATGTGTAGCGATAGGAGGAGGGGTAATGGTTTTAAGCTGAAGAGTGGAGATTTAGGTTAGACATTAGGAAGAAAGTCTTTAGTGTGAGGGTGATAAAATACTGGCACAGGTTGCCCTGGGATGTTGTGGATGCCCCCTCCCTGGAAGTGTTCAAGGACAGATTGGATGGGGCTTTGAGCAACCTGGTCTAGTGGGAGGTGTCCCTGCCCATGCAGGGTGGGGTTGGAACTAGATGATTTTTGAAGTCCCTTCCAACCCAAACCATTCTATGATTCTATGATTTTTTTTTTCCCCCCTCATTTATGTTCTGCAGCCTACTCTACACATTAGCTTTCTATTTTATACAACTCCTTCTTCAAAAAATTAGTGTCTTCTAGAATATAATTGCTCTGTGGCCCTTTTGGCATTTCTAGAATAGTACTGTGACCCTTCCAGCACTTGTATAAGAGACAAAGAACAGACTCAAATTTGACAAGTGTAGACAACATAAGCAATCACTTTAACAAGTTTTTTTCTTTGTAAATGATATTATTTCCATCGTCAGAAACAAGCAAATACATGCTGTCAGTTACACAGAGAAAATTATTTTCTCACTCCTCCAGCTACAAAATACAAAAAAAAGGAGATTTTTATTAAAAAAAATCCATATTATGAGTTTTAAAGTTTCTTAAAGCACTTTACTTACAGATCTTATACATACACTTAAATACATTAGGATGTTTTTCAGAACATGCCTCCTATAACATCAAAAGAACAAGGGTCCACAGGAAGAAAAGAGATCACAGTACGTTCCAGACCTTATGGTATGTTAGCTACCTGAAGATATTTAGCCTCAGTTTCTGGCCTGAATTATCACCCAGACCAACAGGAATTTGCCTCTTTTCAGTTTCAGCCTTTCAGTTTTAGCATTTCTGAAGTGTACTCAAGACAACATGCAGTTAAATGACTATTGTAAATTAGCAAGGCAAATTATCTTTCACCCAATATTACAGTAGAGTGATTACTTTAATCACAATAAAGGACTAAAATACATGTATAATAATGGATCTGTTTTCAAGTCTTTGTTCTGCTAATAATAGGTAGTAACTACCTTATGCAAAGGAATCCAAGTTGCAGTTAAACTTCCCTTTAAAGACTAATTATAATCTACACTGTTTCATGACCCACTTTCTATAACAGTGCTGGAATACTGTTGCTCAGCAAAACTGAAATTCTCTCTGTACAGTATTTTCTTTCCTTTCTGTACCAGCAGTCATACAGAACTACATGAGACTGCTCCATAGGTAAATCAGGTAACTGGGCTCAACCCAAAAGCTGAGGAACATCTTATGCTTAACTTCCTACTCCTTCCAGGCAATTGACAACTTTTTCTCTCTCATTAATTTTACTGAGTCATCGCCTTACGCTGTTTGTAACAATGTACATTCTATTACTATTAGTAATGCACTGTATGACTATCACCACCAAAAAAACAAAACGTTCCACAATGTGACATGCCTTATGGATTAACTCTTTTAAAACATAATTAAAGTCACTAATCTTGTCTTTTACATCCTGAAAGGCATGTGCAGATAATGTATTTTTATATGTAACAGTGCCTGTTCCCCTTGAAATAAATTCCTTTTTTGGTTGCCTAGTGCAACTTCTTTCAAGGTAAGTCTGTGAACCTTGAAACTATGATTTCCTTTGCTTTGCACTCATAGTCCAAGTGACAAGCTGACCTTTGCTCTAAGTTTCTATCCACAATCACAGAACCCTGGGCTAAGTTCTAGGGTGGTATAATTTAAAGGATCCGGCATGTATAAATTTCAGTTCAAATTTTGCTAGCGCTTAAGCTAGCAAAGCAGCGGCAGGGTGGCTGCTAAAAAAACCCTGAAACACAGACATGTCTCCCTCAGGTAACAAGCTTTTCCAAGTTTATTGCTGTGTGTTTTTCCTCACATGTTCATTATTACCATGTAGTAGATGTGAAACAATGCAATATAGCCTTTTATTCTTAGTCAAAGAAGAGCAAGTTCTCACGTCAATCAAGACACTGCACACAGGGTGGATGAAGATTTTTTTTAAACACAACACAATACCAAAATTTGTTGGGTTTGCCCAACAAAATCACACTTTTACCAAGGATCACACTTTTATGATACTTCGGATTTAAAAAAAACAAACACAATGAAACAAAAAACACAAACCGAAACCCCATCCTCTTTCTTTTACCCCAGGAAGCACTTTCTTTCATTTTGCTTTACTGTCCTGCTCACTCTTCTGCCAAAATACTCTCAATGAGAGTTGGAACTTAACTCAGGAGGACTTCAGGTCTGCTGTGTAGTGCAATGAGAATAATTCCAACCCTCTTATAGAATCATAGAGTTGTTCAGGTTGGGAAAGACCTTCTTTCAGCCCCCATTAGAATTTCCCATTCTTGCTTCCTTCTTACTTAGGACTTGGCAAACACAAAAAGGCTGCAACTCTGCTCTGCCCAAATGCACTTCTCAGCCTAGTAGAAAGGAGAGAGTGGGGTTAACCCCTATCTTATCCCTTTCCCTAAAACTGGAGTAGAGAGTCTGTGCAAGTAGACCCTTATAGGGAGCCAGGGAAGCAGTGATAGAGTAGGACCAAGCAACACTGAACACATACCAATTTCCAAAAAAGCAGTACAAAACAAAGCACAACACTGATGGTAAGTTTGTGGCTAAATGGTGCTGGATAGCTTTATATTGGGTAAATATGCTTAAAAGGGATACTACAATACTGGAATGTGGGTCATCAATGACAAACATTGGGAAAGTAGGGGACATGCTGCAATTTCACACAGTAATTTGCTTCACTATAACATGAGCTGAAGTCATAACAGCTCATCAATTCTTAATTGTTTAATCAATTGTTAATTTAGACATTCTGGTCAGCTAATAAATTTTTCATATGTAGCCCCTGTTTCAGGATCTCTCCATTCAGAATATCCTTCTTGACGTAACCAGTAGGGATTAAAGAGGGTATGCAGAAGCTACTGCCATTTTATCCTGCCATTCATTGAAAGTGACATGCAGTGAAGCACTCACTAGCTTTTTATTTATGTATAAAGATGAAGTTCTATGAATCCATAATTCAGCTGGATACATTTCAATCTCTGATTAAATTTAATTAAGAGTCTTAATTTGCTAGATAAAATGCTAATTATGCATAACTTGTTAACAGAAAAGGTGGAACATAATTATTAAATAGTACATAATTTAATAAAGGGTATATATAGAGAGAGGCACACACAAAAACACCTGAAATCTTTCCAGACTAAAGCAGATAGAATGTCAGTGAATTCATTTTCAGTTTCCATCCTTAACAAAGCACTATGCATATATGAAAGAATTGTAAAATAATAATTTTAATTTCCTTTATATGCCTTCTGCAGTAGGCAGAACCTTGTGCTATAACACTACACTAAAATGTCCTTTAGAGAGAGAAAACATGTGACAAATACTTTTTCATTATAAGAAACATTAAAAAGAAATAAACAGTGGTCACATAAAATCTCTACTTTTCTCCTATCAGCTTAAATACTCTCTGAAATTCCTGGGAATGGTATTTCTACCTGACAGCATGCCCCTGACTCCCTGCTTGCAGGTCTTTAGAATAAAAAAGCCTCTTTGCTTTACACATTTCCGATGCATGTCACACTCATGCTGAGCTAAAGCTCCAAGGAAAGGAACAGCAGATTCCCCATTATTCTATGAGAAAACCATTTTTAAGAAGAAAAAAACACAGCAGTGGTCCACACCCTACATAATTCTTTCTTGAACATTCTTCATCAGACTCTATTGAATAACTAACAATGGACATGGAACAAAGAAAATGTAATACTCCCACCTCCTAAAAATCAAAGTGATGGAATTATAAATATCCTTGAAAAATTTCTGCATTATAATTATTTAATGACCAAAAAAGAAATCAACCTAGGCAAAAGGGACAGCATGGTATTTTAATTTATTTTGTACAATATCATAGAAGGCTCTAAAACAGGTGTAAAATATTCCCAAACTGCTGAAAGTAGCCTTGGCACTGTTGTATGGTTACCCCCCAAACACCCCAAACCTTTATTAAGTTCTTGGGCTTAAACACAAAGAAACTTTTACAGGCACATTCAGGACATTAATCAATCCACGAAAAAGTAATAAATCAATCAACTTCACAGAATCACAGAATTGTTCTGGTTGGAAAAGACCTTTCAAATCATTGAGTCCAACCACATCCTAACTCTACCAACCATTAAGCTAACTGTACCAAGACCAATGCTTAACCTATGCTCCTAAGCACCACATCTACACATCTCTTACACACCTCCAGGGATGGTGATTAAACCACCTCCCTGGGCAGCCTATTTCAGTGTTTAATTATCCTTTTAGTCATGAAATTTCTTCTAATATCCAAGCTAAACCTCTCCTGGGGCAACTTGAGGCTATTTCCTCTTCTCCTGTTGCTTGTTACTTGAGAGAGACCAACCCGCACCTGGCTACAACCTTCTTTCAGGTAATTGTAGAGAGCAACAAGGTCTACAATCAGCCTCCTTTTCTCCAGACTGAACCCCCATTTCCTTGAGATGCTCCTTACAGGGCTGTAGCACTTAGATGTCTTTTCTGTAGCGAGAGGCTCCAAACTGAACTACTCAAGGTGCAGCCTCACCAGCACCAAGTACAGGGGCATGATCACATCCCTAGTCCTGCAGGCCACACTATTTCTACTAGAAGCCAGGATACTATTTGCCTTCTTGGCCACCTGGGCACACTGCTGGCTCATATTCAGCCAGCTGTTGACCAAAACCACCAGGCCGTTTTCCTCTAGGCAGTTTTCCAGCTACTCTTCCCCAAGCCTGTAGCATTCCCCTCAGTTCATGAAGGACAGGCAACTACTGGAAAGAATCCAGTACAGAGCCACAAAAATGATTAAGGGAGTGGAACATCTCCCTTATGAGGAAAGGCTGAGGGAGCTGGGTCTCTTTAGCTTGGAGAAGAGGAGACTGAGGAGTGACTTCATCCATGTTTACAAAAATGTTAAAGGCAAGTGTCAGGAGGATGGAGCCAGGCTTTTTTCAGTGATGTCCAGTGATAGGACAAGGGGCAATGGGTTCAAACTGGAACATAGGAGGTTCCACGTAAACATCAGAAAAAACTTTTTTACTGTAAGAGTGACAGAGCACTGGAACAGGCTGCCCACAGAGGTTGAGGAGTTTCCTTCACTGGAGACATTCAAAACCTGTCTGGACATGTTCCTGTGTGATGTACTCTAGGTGATCCTGCTCTGGCAGGGGGGTTGGACTAGATGATCTTTCGGGGTCCCTTCCAACCCCTAAGATTCTGTGATTCTGTTGTATGGGGTTGTTGTGACTCAGGTGCAGGACCCAACACTTGGCCTTATTGAACCTCATACAGTTGGATCTGGCATATCAATCCGGTCTGTCCAGGTCCCTCTGTAGAGCCTTCCTACCCTCAGGCAGATCAACACTCACTCCCAACTTGTGTTGGTGTCATTGGTGTAATCTGCAAATTTAGCGAGGGTGCACTCAATCCCCTCACCCAGGATGAAGACATTAAAGAGAAATGGCCCCATCACTAAGACCTTGAGAATACCACTTCTGACCAGCCACCAGCTGGATTTAACTCCACTCACCACAAATCTTTGGGCCCGGCCATCCAGCCAGTGTTTTATCCAGCAAAGTTTACATCAGTCTAGTCTAAGCCATATTTAGCCAGTTTCTGCAGAAGAATGCTGTGGCAAACAGTGTTGAAGGCCTTTCCAAGATCCAGGTAAAGGACATCCACAGCCTTTCCCTCATCCACTAAATGGGCCGCCTTGTTGTAGAAGTTACCAAAGAGCAAAATATTTAAACCAAACCTTACAAAGTTGTTTGAGTGTCTTGGTAAAGGTTTGTTAGATATTGTCTAAGTGACCATGTGCATCCTTTCTTTTCCTCATCCCAGTTTAGTCAGTGTTGCTATAAGTAACAAAGATCATAACACATGACATTGTTCCCATTGAAAGCAAGTGCAAAAGGGTTCAAAAGAAAAAGAACTAGCCAGTGTTCTCTTGGGAGAGGCAATGATGTTAATTCAACCAAATTTGAGGCTGATGCAGTACTGTCTAGTAGGCAGATAAACAATTGTCCTGGTTTGAGCCAGGAAGAAGCTAATTTTCCTTTTACTGATACTTTTTCCTTCAGTAAGCTTTCTTTTAACTAGCAGCAAGTGTTCCAGCCAGTGGACTGATAACACTGGAATGTTTATGTTACTGCTGAGACTCCAAGGTTGCTTCTTAGCTCTGCTGCTACAGAGGCTACTGGGGCAGGAGAGTTGTATCTATGACCCCCCTATAGGGTAGCTGGACTAGACAGACAGCAGAACTGACCAAAGGTATTCCATTCCATATATCTATGTAAGCTCTGAGGAAGGTCAGAGATCACAGAAGACAACTTCCTTCCTGCTTCTTCTTCCCTTCTCTTCCATCCATGCCCGGTGTCTGGGGAGGACTCCATCCATCCATCACCTTTGACCCCAGGCTCAGGCACCTCTGACCTCATAACTCTCATATCCCAGCCCCTGGCTGCTCTGCCTTATCTCCTGCCTGCAGGCTGAGACATTTCAGGACTGCTCACAGCTCAGGAGAGTGCCAGGAGAGTTGCTGGGGGTGGGGGGAGGCAAGAGGCTTTTGCACATTCCTGAACATACTTGTATATAATTGTACATAAGTAAAGCTGTCTAATTTAGTTTTCAATCCAGCTGAGTCTCTCTCCTAATTCTCCCTCTCCTTCCCTACCTGGGTGGGAGGAGGGTGGGGGATCAAGAGCATTGTTGTCTGTGGTTTAATTGCCAGTCCTATCAAACCATGACAATATTCACAATAAATGCAAATGACTTAGTCAATTCAGGCGAGCAAGTATAGTCTTCACAGGGGCTGTTAATAATTACTGAAAAGTATTAAAAGGAAGGGAAGAATTTCTTGCCTCTGATACAGTCACAAACCACATTTAAGTATTGGTGAATTATTTCAGCCTAAAAGGACAGCCCTGAACTCGTAGTAACAGCTCTCAAATTTTTAATTTCTGGTTGGGAAAGCTCCAAGTTGCACTGGTTGGATACAGACATACAAATAGCTCCTCCATCATGAACTCACATGGATACAGCCTCTCTGTTGGACCATAAATTCACCTAGCTGGATTTTTCACTTTCTGACAGAGACCACTAACAGTTGTTCACTAAAAAAGTGATAATAGTGCTTCAAGAATAGAATGGAACTTCTCTTAGTATTTCCTGTCAAAATATGGCAAGCTGAATCAGTGGTTAAATTCACATAATCACTGTGTTGAACAGCCCTACAGACTATCATCCTAGGACTTTTCCTAATCATATTTTGAACTCATGCATACATTGGCATTCACATAAACAACTCTACTGTGAATTCTGGGAAAAAAATGCTTTGAAACTGCTGCTTGGTCATTTCACTGAGGGACCTTGCTCTTACGAGCAATAGCAAGTGACTTTTCCTTATTCATAGGAATTTCCTCTTTCCTTTTCCCCGCTGTTACAATTTCATGTATTTTCTCATAAACCCAAACTCTTTTCCAAACTGAATCATCCTAATTTATCTGATCACTCCTTGCTGTTCTCACTATTTGTTTTCTAATAGTTCTTAACAATCAGGGTATCTTTTTGACTCCTTCCTTGTCCCTCATTTGGTATTTTTACATGGAACACTGCCCTCAGTGGCGATACTTAGGATCCACTGTTAGCTAAGCTAATGAATACCTTTTTTATTTCATGACAATTAACTTCAACATGTTGCTTCCCATTGAATCAGAAGTGCATGACAGCTCTATCTCTTTTGGAGCTCTTAGCAAACTACATTATGAAAAGCTATTTTTAAATCAATATGTAAAAAAAGAACTGGATCCGCTTTACTCATCTTTGCTGACTACTTAAAAGAACAAACAGAAAAACACCCCCCACACAGAGAAACAAACAAACAATAAACCACGCAAACACACAAAACTATAAAACTCAAAAAACCACAACAAAACCCTCTCCCTGTTCTGAAGGAAGCTTTTTCTCTATAAAAGTCCATTTCACATCTCTCTATCATATGCACTACAATGTTCACTTTCATTCTAAAAGTTTATGGAGTTGATCCAGTAAAGAAATCAGACATATTTGTTTACAATTCTCTGGATTCTCCTCCTTCTCCTCTCCCCAGAAACAGTTTTTTAAAAAATCTGGTCTTGTGTTTGCCACCCTCTGATTTTTTTTTTTTGTAATAATGCTAATCTCACTGATAGATGTAATAGTTTTTACAATTTTGTATTTTAATTATTTTAGAAATCTTGAGTAAATAACATCCGGACCTGGAAACTTCCTGCATTTACTGTAATTGTTTTAGATTGTTTTTCTGCAGTTGCCTTGACTTCCGTGATTACTCCTTTTATCTCTCAATCATTTATCAGATTCATACAAAATATTTCAGACACACAAAGTTCTTTCAAAAATAAACAATAAAGAGAGCTAGAAAATGTCCATCATCTACCTAAGTGAAACCACAAAACCTGAAACAAGCTCTGACTAAAGTGAAGTGTATTACCAGCTTTCAAGTGTTAAACAATACACTGTATTTCAAGAGGTAATGTAAGAGAATTTACACAACTACAGAAATGCTAATACTGGCCTTTAACACTGGGAATTAATTAAGCTTGATCAAGTTCAAAGCATGTTAAAGCTAAATTTTGGCTATCTAGAGAAGCATGAAGGTATCTAGGATGCCTTACACTAGCATATGTTACTACACCAGAATGTATTTCCACAGAGTTTGCTGGCTGAAAAATAACACTTGTGGAGAAATATTCTTTTTGTCCAGAGATGAAAAAATTCCAAAGCAGCTTTGACTTTACAGAATCACAGAATCAACCTGGTAGGAAAAGACCTTGAAGGTCATCAAGTCCAACCATAACCTAAATCCACCCACCATAACCTTTATCTACTCGTTAATGCTTAAATCATGGCTCTAAGCACCACATCTGTATTTCTTTTAAACACTTCCAGGGCTGGTGACTCCAGCACCTCCCTGGGCAGCCTGTTGGTCTTGTGCAGGGAACTGCTGAGGCTGGGGAGAGACAGTGCCAGTGAGGGAGCAGTGCCCCGACCCACCAAGGTGCTCTCTCTCCTCAGCATCCTCCTTCCAGAAAGAGTTATTCACCCCCTTTTTTATTTTATTTTTTTTCCTTTTTTTAATTGTTGGTTTTAAACTGCTAGCTGTGCTTCTCTACAAGGCACAGAGAAATGTCTTCATTCTACTGTCCAACCACTCTTTCAGTAAAGAAATTCTTTCTAATATCTAGCCTAATCCTCCTCTGGAGGATTTTACTTAGAAAGTAAAGTCAAACTTTAAACTTTACTTAAAACCCATGCATTATCAAACAACATTAGCCCCCATTCTACAGCTGTTTAAACAGAAAGAGCTACTCTTTGACAAATAACCTGATCTTGAACATGAACTTCATTTTATCTTTGGTATTACCAATGTACTAATTTTATTGGGTTTTTTAGGATACCTGACATGAAAAATATCTACTTTCCATTAAGCTGTATTGAAATCACCTGTCTTTCGTTAAGACTATTAATGCTACTAAAATTTAATAAATATTTTCAGTTATAAATATTGCAAGTATTTACCAGTTCAAGACACACAATACTTCCTGCTTTAAAAAAATGGCATAATATTCCAAAATTTGCCAGGCATGAGAAGTATCTTACTCAGATAGAATATTAATTGTAATTTTGAACATTGGAGTTAGCTCTGTTTTTCACTGAAAACATATTGATGATTAATAGAACTGAAATAGCCCTATATTACTGAAAATGCCTCTATTTTTTCTGTAGTATTATATGGTACTGAAATGTAGTAGTACTAATCAAACTTTAGAAAAAATACAGTTATTGGGTTTACCAATATTTGCCTCCTAAACTGTGTTCTGCTCAGTTCATATTGTGTTCTGATGTATTAAACACTACAGCAGGGGCAAGCTGCAAATGAATGAGACCATTTCACTTCAGTTTCCAGGCAACACAGAAAAATGTAATGACTGCACAGTGTGCTTGCTGGTCATTGTTCCAAAAAGGTGTTACAACTCATAATTATTGTGGGTTTTAATTTTAAGCATTTTTGTTTCTTTCATTTAATGTATTCCAATCAATTTATTTTTTTTCTATTTTTTTTTTCCCCCACGTTCCTTTCTAGTCATTATGTGTGGAGGACATTTTTGTTCTAAAATACTGTCTGTCCACACAATCAGTGCAGTCACCTCTTCAAGTAAGTTCATTGGTAAATGGCTATTACTAAACTGATATAAAAGGCAAATGATAAGCACTTAACTTCCCCAGCTCTGGAACTTTCTCCTCATTTGATCCAGAGGGATCAGAGCATGGTGAGGAAACAGGATTCTGACAGAGGGCATCTAGCAGCTTCAGCATGAACTGTTTCACAGATGATTTAAAGGGACTTACTTAAATTATAGTGCACAGTAATAAGGATACTCATGCTGTGTTCAAGTAGTCTTACTTTATGTAATGAAATTGGTCTCCAATCTAACTACCTACCTAATAACAATTAAAAATATATAAGTTACAAAATGACAACTTAAACAAAATTAATTACTTAAATAGTGATCAGTTAAAATTAATCTTACTAATTTTCATTTACTTTCTGGAGCGTTCTTTTTCACTCTTGCAGGCATCATACAATCTCTACCATGGGCAGCCAGAATTTTAAAAACCTTTAATAAATATTTCTGTTGTAGGTATCTCCTGCAAATTTAACTGTGTTGCTAACAAAAATAGAATATTTACTTCTACCCACACTATTTGTGCATTTATGTGAAAGCTGTCTATGTAGCAACATATGTCACGCTTGTAGAACACAACATAAAAACATTAATGCATAAAATGCTGTTGAAAGAGAACAAGTAAAGCTCCTATTTCCTTCCCCTAATTAAATGTACAGTTATATGACAACAGTGATGGCACTGAGACAGTTTATTCCTCAACCATGTGTAATTCTGGTCTCAGCCAATGGAGGAGGCCTGCTCAGAGCCACAGACGTGGCAACATGCCCTCCGGGCTGCAACACTTCGCCACAAAGTGATCCCTCACCTGAGCAAACTCAACAGCCAACAGACTTCTGACAACATACCACCCACACCCTTAGCCTGCATGTTCAGACCTGGTTTTTCTCTGGCATCTTTGGTCTCTAACTAAAGAAAGCAGTGCAGTTAAAAGAACAAAACAGTCTCACTGCTCCAGTATTTACGCTCTGTCCAACGGCTGAGAAGAATCTGTTTCCAAGGAAAGTATTTATTTTGCCAAGTAGCATTAATGCTATATATGTGTTCTCCCCTCAGAACAAATTTTCTGCTTTGGTTACCTAAGTGGGCCACAAACAGGCATAGACAGATTCTATTTTCTGGACTAATTATTTTTGGAACTGGTTGTTGAGTTTCTAAATACATGGATTATCATGAAAATAACAACAACAACAACAAATTCAAAGCTGTACAATAATATTCTCATGTAATTTTAATATATACAAAAATAATCTCAGATTAAGAGTGACTTAAACAACATCAACAAGCCAATTTCCTTTAATTACACTTCAAGATGTAAATGGTTTACTTGTACTTTCTCTCCTTTTATTTATTTATTAAATTTCACCCTTACCTTTCATTACTGATTTAAATTTTTTATCAATTTAATCAAGACAGGTTCATTCCACCACTGCATGCATATCTGCCTGCATTAGCAACAATAATTGTTCATGCTTTTGGAGTTTTTTCTTTAAGATGTAAAGAAATGTCATCTACAGATGAGAAAACAGTATTTACATTTCTGTTGGACTTAGGATATGGAAAAAGCTAATTTACAAACCAATGCTCTCGGCAAAATTAATCCAGTATAATTTTAGAAAAGCTTTCATAACATTTTAGCCACTCCTCCCTTCCATATTTTTCACATTAAGGACACAGCCAGCATAATATTAATTTTGTATTTTCTTTTATATTTTTTTCCCAGAATGCAAGAGCAAAGAGAATTTGAAGCACATTCCAGTTCCGGTATCTACTTTGAATTTGTTATGTTTAAATTATTTTGCTTTAAAATAGATTTTAACTTTTAAATTTTTCCTTACAATGAAACAATTTTAAAACATTCCACCTCCTGAAGAAACTCTGAAGTTCACAGTACTATAATATTTGCATTACCCCAGCTTGAATTTTTAATTAAGAAATATTTCGCCACCATACTCCTACTTTGCACTAAAAGAAAAATATTTTGCAATGATAATGTCAGTATAAAAACTATTAGAATAAGAACCTTTTCTTTTACTTTCTTCCCTACGTGTTGGTTTTTTCAGAGCTGTAGAAATAGAATAATCTCATTATAGAATTTCAGGGAGTGCTCTGCAAAACATTTGGAGATCTCACAGGCCTACAAGGTGCAGAAGTTGTGCACAGGAAGTTATAACCCTTACAATATCCAAGAGGTATCAGTCTGCAAAGAAACTGTTCACTTTGCCACATTAGTCTTAACCTCTTATCTACAGAATTACTCACCACTCATATGATAAGACATCTCACTGAAAACAATGCTATCCATGACAAGTGTAGACTACTTCCCACAGTTCTGAGTATGGAAACATATATAAAGAAGTAGAATGCAAAATTAAAGTTAATTTAAAAACCAAGAGAATATGTATATAGACTTTAAATTTCTGAATTTAAATTCATTAATATTTAATTTGTATGTCTATCTTCTGAAGGTGATTTTTGGGTTTAAATCTTCAAATTAGCATAGAAAATAGAACACTGTCCCTTTTAAGTGCAAAACTTCAAAAGAAGACTTTTAGACTCCAGCTAGTCACTCTAGTCCTCCCAGTCGAGTCGCTGATAGGTAATCATAGAAACATACCAAGATCAGCCAAGATTTCTTTGCTAGAAAAATTTGCCCTTTTTTTTTTTTTTAAATCCCAGAGGGCTTAGATTACTTTTAAGTAAGATTAATTGGATTTAAAAGATTGTGTTTACATTGGTTTGCTCAGTAACAAACCAAACACCTGGAAAATACAATCCCACAATGGAAAAAAATGTGTTAATTCAGCGAGGTTGCCTGCTAAACAGCTACCAGTATTTTCTAGATGGGTTACATGGTTCCAACATCGCAACGTTAGAAGGTTTTTTCATCTCCCTGTCAATCCCTCTTAATACTGGTATGGAAGGCTGATACAGTACTAGTAAGCTGGCAGAAGAGTAATAAAAGAGACACCATAATATGACATAAGATTTTTTGTTACATTAAAACAACAACAAAATCCCCAAAACACCCCCAATCTACAATTGGAAATTGCTTATATACAAAGATACTAAGGTTGTAATACAGTTCCTGAAATGTTAAGAAATGCCAGAACTGTTTGCCCAAGCAGCCATAATTAGCCCTCTGTGTATAGCACACATTACCATCTTTTCCATGAGACCAGGACTTCGGTTAAGCAGAACAGACACATCTTACAGATAGAAAAAGACGCGAAGATCTGTTGCTCCTCAGTTTTTGCAGACATTAGAAACTGTAATAAGCAAAGCAGGGAACATATGCTTTGGATTTAAGAAAGAAACACTATTCTGTAAAACTGTATTTGGCCTTTTCTCCACTCCAGAGGGTGTCTACACCTTTCTTAAAGAAGGTACGCTTTTGCATTGCCTGCTTTTCTGTGAATCAGACATGAATGAGCCGTAAACTGCATAGGCAGGGCTAGCGTGGCATATCCCTGAACTGGTAAGTCTGATTACAAGCAAGATAAACGAGTTCAAATGTACCTATTGTACTCAACTACACTACGGTTTCAAATTTTTGCTGTAGATCAGTGGGTAGTCTTAAAATTACAAGGAAAAGGCCCCCAAAGCCTGTATTAGTTTGGTTTCTGCTACAGTTAAAAAGTTCAAAACAAGGACAATGTTTTCTTAGACTCCTACAACACAACATTCTGTTGACACAAGAAGAAACTATAAATGGATAGTTAATATTTAGGAGATGAAAAGTGAACATTTTTTTTATCTATAAGCAATTATGCCACTTCACACAAGGAAAGCTTTGGAAAATATTAAGAAAGTATCCATAGGATAAATATTACAATTTTTTATTTCAAGCATTAAGAAATTAGGACAATAGAGTATAAACAAGTCTGCTGAACCTAAAGAACGGGAACTGATGGCAGAGCTAGGTTGCAGTGTCCTGCTACAAAATCCCTGGATATTTCAACTCAGTCTCACACTATATCCACAAGGTCATGTGTGCCTCTCCTTGAATTTGCTTACAAGACTCAATAACCACACCACCTATTTGCCTGTCATAATTTTAAGTGGGAGTTGGAATTTACTTGTATTTTGTTAATGCACACACCTTCCCTTTGAGCTGACAATCTTGTTCCCTAAAAGCTACAATCACACAGTAATCATGCTTTTATTTCAGAGCAAAATAGATTAATAATTGCAGTTTAAATTTTTGTTTTCCACTGTGGCCTCATAGTGACATCACTATGATGTCACAGACATTAATTTAAAAGGGACACCACATTTTTTTCTACTGATTTAAGTGCTCCTCAATAGATTATCTATTTAATCAAGAAGATATCTCTCAAATGTTAAAAATTCTATAGTTCACCTTGAAAAATTCAGAGGTACCCGAAGTTCACCTTCTACTCTACTGGTCAAGTTACCTGAGTTTGTTTCCTCCTGTAAACCATTTAAGCAGTCAATAATTGATGATTACATGTTATAATTTAGTACTCTATTCAAATAAATGAATGGAGCAAAAACAGGTTTTCACAACTGTTTCCGGATCCTCACACAAAGACTTTTACTGAGAGGAATGAGTCACAAGCAACCAGCTTCAGCAACAATTAATCTCTTTACAGAACAGGTGGACTCCTTTTTGCAGTTACAAATAAGGAAATTGATTATCCAAAAATATTTTTTGTGGTAGTAATTTTATTTTTCATACCAATAGAAGTTTTTCTGAACCACATCACATTTTATTCTAAACATGATAGTAATTATCCAGGTTGTCCAAGGAGGTGTTTGAGCCACCATCCCTGGATACATCTAAAAAGACAGATGTGGTGCCAGGGGACAGGATTTGGTGGTGGACGTGGCAGAGCTAGGGTAGTGGTTGGACTTGATGATCTTGAAGGTCTTTTCCAACCAGAATGATGATACTATTTTTATTATTCAGAGCATGAAAGTCCAGTAAGATTCAAGTGTCATTATTTCTGGGGCAAAAAAACTCTTAAAAAGGAAAAGCAACTTCAAATTAGTACCAAAATCTCTCATGTAACTAAGTCAGTATGAGTAAGAAAGCAATTAAGAAGTCTGTGGAGAAAATTATTTGCTACTGTTAGCAAACAACACACAGAAGAGGACTTTGTTAGAGAAATAGTCATTGTTTCTCAATCTTTAGACTGGGTGCTTATAGGCAAACAACAATGGTGTTCCTGTTAAAATAGTCTGAAATTAGACAGTCAATTATAATACTGTACATGGCCTGCTCTATAGCCCTCAGACAACATACTGAGGCATCACAGTCCTCAAGAAGACAAAATGTGACTTAGACAGTGTTAGAGGCTTTCAATCAGATGACTGTCATATAAACTCCAGCATTACAACACCTGCTTTTTTCCAGCCCTTCTAAGCCTCAAATCTAAACAGTGCTGACAAGGCATTATTACGAGCTGGTTGAGTTTTGCCCCTTCCTCTCACTCATGTAACTTCATTTGCATTCAAGTGTTGCAAAACTAGCTGGCCTGCTACTTCTCAAATTCCTTATCTAAGACTACTGTTGTTCATGAAGCCTTTACCCTACTGTCTGCAAAATGTAAATATATTAAATCATTCTACTTTGCAAAACTCATCTAACCTTAACAGCAAAACTGTGTGCTTCCAATATAAATTCTCACATGGATTGAATTAATTACGCAAAAGTCATTCAATATTAACTATATAATGAGCTAAGACTAGTCCAATATCTGAACACCCTTAAAAGAATTACATTTTATATACCCACTTTGTTTTATGAACAAAGTCTGTATCAAAGAAAAAGTAAATTATCCACTGGTGACTACATAATCCTTTTATTTCACCTTATATAAACCTAGGTCTGCAGGAGCCCTAGTCTTTTCTTACATAGGCTTCATTAACTTTCCAATCAAGTTTTCTAACCATAAGTTCTTAGATAAGCTACCATACATCACTCTATTTTTCAGTAAAGAGAGGTCAACCTTTTTAATATTAGAGGATTTCAATTTCAAAGTAATTCTTTTTTCCCTTCTGTGTATGTTCCTCTATGACAACTAAAGCATTGCCTTCTGTTACCAAAAGGGTGTGGATGACAACAGCAAGTATTGAACAGTTCCAGCTCACGGCATAAGCTTATATGTAAAAAATACTACCAAACAACTTTTTCAGAACAAGGTCACTTCATGTTTTTACCTGCCCTTACTTTCTCTATGTATTTTAACATTGATGTTTTATTCTGTGCACTCAAACAAAAGATCACATTTTTATAAGGCTTTTAAACATTAATAAATTTACGTTATTTATTTTTGATTGGTGATCATCTTTTGCACATTGGGCATGGTAGTAGCAGCTTGTAGCAAAGCCACAAGACACAAAGCATTTTTAATTGTGTAAGGTATGTCTAGTGCGACTTCGTAATTAAATGCAGCATGTAGTCTGGAGAACTAGATAGCTCTGAGAATATATGGAGAGTGATAGAAAGAGGCTTTCCTTTCTGGACTCAGCTGAGATTTTACTTTTATTTCCCCTGACACGTGACATAAGCTTTACATCAGAAAGGGAGCTACTCCTGCTCAGCATATTAATTGCAGCAAATATTCTAGGGACTTCAGTCAGTTATGAAAACCACTCCAATGTTGTCTATACAGAGTCTAGTTTAATTAAAAAATTCTTAGTAGTGAATCAATTTCTTAACACTTCATTGAACAGTAAACCTAAACTATTTTTGTTTGACAGTTTGCAAAATAATTGACGAATTTTTTTCTTTACTTTTAGTGATACATTCCCGAAGTTTCATAAGGCATGTCCTTTAAATTCACCTGCAGTGAGACCAGGTTCAACATTCTAATATACCATCTGGGAGGAGAGAGATTAAATCATCCTCCAAGAAGCCTTATAATTAAAAAAAAAAGCATAACTTTTACATGAAGATCAGGACAATGAGATGGCAGATCATTTGTATTAAGAAGCAAAAGGGAGTTGGAACAATTAATCTAAAAACCAATCTTGACAAAGGTTCTGGAAAAAAGGTTTATGATTATGAAGACATATTTTCAACTTTTTGTGGTATATATTTACTTGAAAGGAACACAGACAAGTTGTATTCTTGGGAAGCATATTTTTAAGTGGCTATGAGGTAAAAGCCATGGGTCATAGAAAAGATTAGACCACTGTCCTAACAAAATCTGGTGAACGTAGAAGATTATTACCAGCATAATATTTGTTTTTTCTTACAAAGGAACTTTCACACAATACAATATAGGATATGTAGATTCTGGAAGAATGGTTGATAAGTCATTGACCTTCTTAGGTGCAGTAATGGGTAGCAGACCACCATTATAAAGACACAGAAGTTTGTACAACAATGATTAAAGGAGCATTTCATTAAGGTCTAAGGTCACAGACATCTTTAAAAAGTGAAAGCTTCTAGAGTGGAGCAAAAATCCACAAAACATATCAGAAATAAATTTTTATAATTTAAAAGGAGATAATAGGGAGCAATTTGCAGAGATGGCCACTGAGCATTCTGCAAATTTGCAAAAGAAGGGAGGTTACTTAAAGAAGCGTATAGAGAGAGAGAGACCAGCAGCAATGACACAACCTGCTGTTGTGTCAATATATATCGTACAGAATACATTATAATACAATTATAATACATGACTAATATATGTATTATTTATCTACCGGAACAGTATACATGATACTGTGAGTTGTATCTCATAGCTCAGTAGAAGACCCTCCTGCACAGCCTCCAGGTGAGGTAAAACAAGTCATTCCTTTCTCTCAACAATTACTTGGGTGATGGAGGCATAGGAAAGTGAAGCATTTAAAATTAAATAAGTCAGTATTTTCCAATATTTTATAGAAATTCCTTACAATGTCTATCCTGAAGATCATGCCTAAAAACCTTTTTTCTTGTGAGGTGGATTTTTCACACTGAAAGATGCAGTTCAGTCTTGAACTCAGCATGCTTCAGCCTCAGTGTTAATTTTTTAATTGCTAACTAAAACCATACGATGGGATTTAATTTTTCTCATAGCCTGATTTTCCCTCTCGACCAATCAACATGTGTTTAATACTGTTTCTCCTCACAAGCAACTGTTGATGAAAGGCTAAGAGCCTTGTATTTTCACAGCTGCTTCTATACTAGTGACACCAGACATAAGAAACTGCTGTGAGACTGCAACAGCAACTCCTCTGATACATATACCTCACAAAGTCACTGCAGACAAACATAGTTCACCCAAGAGAACTACACACAAGCCGCCAGACTGTGACCATCACAATCAGTAAGAAATATTTAACAGTTGTTCTTAAATAATCATTTTGTAGCTGGAGTATCTAACTTAGCTCTCTCTCACATGTGCTGCATTTCCTGGAAACGAGTGATATATACTTGGAGAAACACTGTAGTCTGTAAGTTTTAAAAATTTCTTCTGCAGTAAATTATGTTTTTATGTGGGGAATAGAGCTCATTGTGCAGGCAGTTCCTAGGCATTTTAATGAATATTTTCTGTGATCTTGCTGGATTTGGTCTAATCTATTTCCCATGACAGAGTGCATCTTTTTCTTTTTGATTATGTAATGTGCTACATGCTATGATTGTAATTAAGACCTTTGGAGAATTCAATCTTTGTCATGTGAATGTGCATAGTAATAAGCAGGTCAAAGATGTGGATAATATTTTATATATCTTGTCTGTAACATAGATTTTATTGCTTACGACTGTGCTCATGAAAGTACAGCAGATTTAAAAGGTTCTGACAGCTGCAAAAGACTGGAAATACAATACTAGCTTTTCTGATTCATCATACAGTGAACCTTCCCATCCCCAAAAGAAAACACCGTATGTTATCTGTGATTGCACATAGGGAACACACAACTACCAGACAAGAAGTTCTGTGCTAACATGAAGTGTTAGCCATGTAGTGTCACACCATGTCTGATAAAGGAGAAAGAAGAAAAGAATGCTTGCTGAATTTTGAGAGTTTAGAAAATGGATAGTCAACATACTATAAATTTATTAAATATACTTACCTACATAGTATGAAATGGTACAGGTTTTACATGATTATTCTCTAAAACCTCACAGAGAGAGGAAATGTCAATATTACCAATCTTATCAAGTGACCAAGATTAAACATTAGTCAGCCATGAGTGAAAGGACAGGTCTGACAGTATATCCTGCCATAATAGTGACCACACTCTGCTGCAGGCACAGCCTAAGAAGCAGTACCTTGCGCCAGCTAGGGATCAGTTCTAAGACTGGCCTGATCTATCCTTAAATCAGGATAGAAGTAAGTGTTCTGCTAGCAAACTTTTCACTGCACTCCTGTATAAATCAGAAGGCTGAAAGTACTCTGCCCTTTGACAGAATAAAACTTGCTGTTCCAGTCCACAGTTGTTCCCTATCAGACTGGTAGCTTGACAGACAGGAATGCTGAGATCCCTTTCCCACTCTTCTTTCTCACTTAAATGTTAACTTATCTGGAGTGAAATTTTGCAAGTTTTAAGCTTGGTATTCTGGACCAGCAGTGGAAAAATCATGTTTGGACTACATGAAACAGAAATATAAAGCCCCAGAAAATTCATGATATAAAGAAGAAATGTCACAAGTGAAAAAAAAAAATAAATTGAGTAATACCTACATATCCCAAAGATGAAGCTCTTCAAGAATGTATGAAAGGAAAAGCCAGCCAGTTGTTAGATTATGGTCAAGAAAGTCTAGAAATATCTATTCTGATAAGAAATCGACCTATTAAGAGACAGGAATTGCTATGAGAAATCAAAAAGGAAAAGAAACTTCTGAAGCTTTCATAACATATTTGAAACTCTGAGGTTATGTTTATTCAACTACACAATACCTATTAAACCCTTAAGTTAAGGTCAAGGTAAAGTGGAGTCTTGAAAGTTGAAACAGAGAAAGAGGCTAATACACAATACCAGTTTTAGCTCATATAAAACACTTAAGATGTGTCAAACAGCAGGAGAAACAGAGAGGACTGCAGAGGTTGGGCAAGAACAAATAACCTGTTATAGCAGACCACAAATAAAATAGTAACATGCACATGCAAAATGAGAGTGAAAACAGCAAGTCTGCAAAATGCCATCAGTGATCCAACAAGAAGTAACATGGATATGAAGCTGTTTGAGTCTAAAAGGCTTCCCAAGACGTAAAACAGTAAGCTAAGAAAAACATTCTGCAAAAACTAGTGGAACTTTTTGCAATTTCTTTAAAAAGAAGACTTAAGGAAATCCGAGAATTTATCATGGTGGAAGGGTACAATCATTAAAACATTCGCAGTCACACATAATAACTTGAAATACAATTGTAGTCAGATATAATTAAAAAATGCGGATGCAAAAGCACTCTGGGCAAAGCATTTCTTTGCTTTTCACACAACTACCAAACCAAAGTAGAGCTATAGAACTCAGTTGCACTTCTACTAAATTATTTAGAATTTCTCCTGAATTCTGTCCAACACAAAACACACCATTAAAGACAATAGATCAGAAAACAGCATGGCCTACGCAAGGCCACTTCAGCTATTAAACCTTATTAAGAAATATCAGATCTACAAGGCAAAGAGGTCATCCACAAGAGAGAGGCTCAATGAAAATGGTTGAGATAACATCTTCTTTTGGAAGAAGTTACATAGCAACATTTTAAGGAAAGAGTGGAAATGCGGGTTGGGTTCTCTTGCACATTTGTAGAATGCTTCTATGACAATATTGTCAATTAAATTATTTTCTGGGAATTATTTATGCATCTACTATTGATATACATACATTATTTGTGGAGAGGATCACATACTATTCCAGAAAAGGAGAGACTTCCAGAAACGAATGCTTTCCAAAAAGTCTGAAAACCAATGGAAGAGAGTCTTCTATAATATGCTATTGGCTACCTTAACTAAAACCTTATGCAATATTTTGTCAGCTGATTTAGAAAGTGTGAATAAAATTTAGGTGAGAAAAAGGAAGGAAGTAGAAGAATAAACTCAGAGATTTTCTTAATTGAACAGAAACAAATTAAGTCATTGAGGCAAATGTGGACCTTAGCTTCATCTTACTCAAATTATATTCTTGTCTTAAACTTTACATTTTACTTTACCACTTCCAAAAGGATGTTACTGTTAATTATATTTTATTGCATCTGTAACCTGATTAAACACTGCCTTTAATCTCATGAGTACATGCATCTAATTACATCCGGAAAATATGCTGCAATCTAACTTCTCTTTGAAATATTCTTACAAAACATTTTTTTCACAGAAGTTTGAACTACTCTGCATAACTGTCTACAACATTTCAGCTGTTGGTTTAGAGCGTACATACAGATATTATATAGACTACTAATCCTATCCTTTATTAGTGTTCTCAGCATAGTTACCATCCTACTCTGCTTTGATGGATCTTCCTTTTGAAATGCTTTTCATACACCAAATCGTAATTACTTTAGTTCCCTGAAAAGCACTGAGTAGTGAATGAGAGCAAAACATAGACAAGCATTAAAAAAAAAAAAAAAAATCAAGAAAATGCCTTTTGAAAATGGGAAGAAACTTGTGGTGAGAAAAGAGTCTACACTTCGGTATAGCTTCAGTATAATTTAGTAGTTTTAACTTGAATACACTGAACCACATCATGTTAAATAAGTTGCTCTTCTGCAATCTACCTATAACTAACACTTGAAGTTCTGTTGCTTTTTGCAACAGTGCTAAAAGTGCATGAAAAGATATTGTGCAACGAAAATAAACAAAGACTTGAGTTTATCAGTACCCTTATGTCAGTTGCATTCCTGAAACTTAAAATGGCACACCTTACTCGTATCTATCTAAACTATTTCTAAGACATCGTTTTCGTATCTGAATGCCAAAGTCAATGTAAAACTATTTACTATGGGTGAGGACAAAGGCTGGCTAAATTCAAATAAAAGTACTCTATATAACTGAGCACATACTTGTATTCTTACAGTCAGTAATCATACTAAATAGTTAGATTTGGGGGTGCATGCTTTTAATAAAAATTCTAAGGAGCAAAACCATAAAATCACTGAACATCAGAACGTATTAAATGAACACCAGAAGAGCTGAAGAGAGGGCAGATATCAAAGAGGAAGACTCTAAAAAACCCACTTTATATAATGAAAAGAGGTCATATATCACTACTTGCTGTATCTGAACTCAAATCACAAAGGCAGCAAATATTCTGTCCAAAGTTTCATAAAACAGAAGAAAAAACAACTGTTCGAACATTTTGTGTTCACTGAGAAGTATTAAAGCAGCAAATAATAAGGGCCAAAGAAATCAAGCACATGCATGCCATTGCTTCATACTTGCTATTAAATAGATACAATTTAGTTGCCATTTTGCATTGACCTTACT
Source organism: Hemiprocne comata (assembly GCA_020745705.1). Classification (NCBI taxonomy): domain Eukaryota; kingdom Metazoa; phylum Chordata; class Aves; order Apodiformes; family Apodidae; genus Hemiprocne; species Hemiprocne comata. The sequence goes on along the minus strand of CM036616.1, from coordinate 15,300,658 downwards.
ATCCTGCTCCAATTATTTTTGCTATTTGTTTCTCCTCCCTTTCCTACAGATAGGAATTTTTCATGTAAAATAAAGGAAATCTGACTTCTCAAGTTACTAAACCTGTAACATTTAAAGAATCTGAACATCCTTCTGCAGACCTTTGGACATGTCTCACACACATTGGCTGTTGACACAGCTGAGGAATCAACGGTCTCCTTCCCTGCAACTGATGGCCCTCTCTTCTCACAAATCCCAGCATGGATAATCCCACCCCAATGATCTCTCCTGCCAAACTGGACTGGGGTAATAGGCAGTCTAGAAAAGCATACGAAAGGCCAAAGAAAACAACCCAGAAACTGTATTTATCAATAACATACCAGTGGACTTGATCTACCTTGTCTATGTCCAGTTGCAACACATGCTGTGGCATCATTATATTGGCCAGATCTTAAAGCTTTATTATTCCTTTTACAATAAGACCATCTAACACAGATTTCTGAAGAACTTGCATTGGTTTTGGCTACAGTATATTTGAATTCCTGGCCATGATGCTTTGAAACACTTGATTCTTTCCAGTTGCTAAGGCTGTTTCCTACAGACTGACGTTGTCTGCAGACTGAGTGATCCAGGCTAAAAGTTCAAGGTTACTGGCATGGTTTCAATTTCACAGTTATAGGCAAGGCTAGCTGTAACACTCACTGAAGCTCTAAGTTACTCAGAAATTTCTCCAACAAAAATGAAGACTCTATACATCTCTATTACTTAAAACCTTCTATTTGAACTCACTCTTAATGCTGTATTATTTCCTCTCTAAAATCCTAAAAGCAGTAGTTTATCTTTCAAATGTTATAATGAATTCAGAGTTTGAGCTGGGGAAGGATAAAGAAGAAAAGGAAGGAGAGAAGGACTGATAAAATGTCTGAGGTTAATGGCTAGTGATGAACTCTGAGTTGAGATAAATACTGGCAAACTTTCCATCATACTCTTGTAAGCAAAATAAAGTTACATAACCTCATTTCTGAACACAGCACATGGAAACCTCCTATTAAAACAAATTTAAAAAATTAGTAAGTCATGCCTTCCTGAACGCAACTGATATAGAGAGAAAATATTTAAATGGGTATACCAGTTTCCTAAATGGCCCTGCTTGTGCGCAATTTTCATGACAAATTTATGCAAGACGTGGTTTTCAGTAGACACAAGAGTCCAACTCTTATAGAAAGAACCAAAAAGCTTCTTAAAGAGGTCTTAAATGCTTACATACTACATCACATTAACTACAAGTAGTTAACATGCCTTTTACATAATAAATCCTTGCCACACTGTGTAAATGGACATGCAGGTGAACATTGCATGCTATGACTGTGCACCTCATAATATAAAAATTAAGGCCTTAATGACAACCAGGCCATTTGTGCAGTCCTTACAAGACTGAATATTACTGCCATAAGACTAAACGTTACAATTATTAATGTGAAAGGATAACAGTAACATAATAAAGAAAATGCATTTTGGTGTCAACAGTTCTGCATCTAAGGCCATTACAGGACAAGAGCTACAGGCCTTACAAAAGAAAGGGGGAAGAACCAAGTTGCCAGAAAAATGCATCAGTCTGCAACTCACTTCTTGATTGTATCTGAACGCCATTTTGGAGCCTGGAAATGAGAGAGTTAGGTACAATCTGAGTGAGTTGTTCTGGTGTACTGGATCTGCAGTAGTTGTATTTGGCACCACCCCAACACATAGCAGTATCTTTAGTGTTATATAATTTCTTATGATATGTCTATACATAAACTTCTCATCACAAGAAAAACATAAGAAAATACTAAATTTATAAAACTAGTGGTATTTGGCAGTTGGAATGGCTTTCCAACTTCTTGGTCGTTTGAATACCATCATGTTATTAAAAATTTTAATGCCTATGTGAAAGATAGGTTAAACAAGGAAGATGTATACACAAATTCAACTACTATTCTTAGAGTATAAAACATTAAATTAGAAATACAAGAAAACTAGAGCACTTACAGAGAAGAACATAACTTTGGTGGAACAAACTATATGCACTAAAAGCAGAATAGTACATAGTTCTCCATAGTACCATGTTTTGGAGTAAGCTTAGAACTGCTCCACTTTCAAAAGCAACTTTTTTATATATGACCTGCCTAAAATGGATTATATGGATATGCAATTAGAAGCACTATACTGCCTATGTAGCCAAAGCATCTAGAAACCATATGTCTATCACACAGCACTGCAGTTTTCTAAACAGATAATGAAGTTAAAACTTATCAGTTGGACTTGATGGGATTTGGCAACAGGTAAATTTCATAAGCACACAGTAGTGCTTCTGCTCGCCTTCATACACCTGCAAGTCTGATCACATACATTATTACTTAATATCAATGTTTTTTTCTGCACCACCTTCATTTCTGAAGCACTATTCTTTGCAGGCTCTCGGGTGATCTACTGTAACTCTCTACTTGACTCTCTGCTTCTCTACTTGCTGAAAAAAGTGATACCAAGATGAGCCAGTCTTAACAAATAATTTAGAAATAACAGTTAATTGTTCAACAAGAGTATTTTGCCGGACTAGTATTTCACATATTTGGGGAAAACCCAGGCATTTCCTACACTCCATGTCATGCTGAAAAAGGCACTCTACCCAATCTCAAAACTTGCTGAAGCTCACTAGAGGAAGTGAGTTTAAAATAAAATTCCTCTTTTTAATACTATGCCGGCCTTCGCCCTTTCCTGTTGCCCAAACCTGTTTGTTCACTTCATATCTGTCCCTTTCAATACCCTTCCTTTCTATGTCTTCTTAAACTGTCTACAATAAGTATCACAACACATACATAAGCACATATTTTTCCTCTGTAAATTTGCACAAATTCTTATTTATTTTCTTCTAACAATGTAAAACAGCTCTGCTCGAATTAGCTTTTTTTATTTTGCATGTTCTTATGCACAGAGTGTTTTATAAATTATTTAATGCAGACCAGCTACACTGTTTCAAAACAAATACTCTAAGCATAAAGGCATATTTCTTTTTCCTCATCCTTTTCAAGGGTAAAAAACTTACTTTATCAAAGGAGTATTTTATCTACACAAATACATACATAGTAAAGACGTAGGCACACATGTAAACAATGTGCAATGCATCTACCAGTCATGTAGCTGTCATGTAAACTCAGTTTAAACAAAGATAATCCCGAACAGCACATCCATTTGCTGCCTAGAATTCATGTCTTACTTTCTTTGGCCATATTTAATTTTCCTCCTTTCTTTATATTACATTTTTTTTGTAAAATAATGGGGGAAAAATCTCATAAGAAAAACCATCAAGAAATATATTATTGAGTTACCATAATCTCATATGTAACATTTTAAAAAATAATAAATTAGGTAATGAAATTTTGCTGCTGTTTTACAGAAGATGGATGCAATAAATTACTATCTTTTATATATTTGATCACAAACACATTTTACAAATGTTTTAATTATGAAAAAAGGAGTACTAGTGAGTCATTTAAGAAGGCGCTCCCTTTCTGTCTTTTCTGTTTCTTCTAGCAACTGATTTACTAAAAATCACTGTTTCATATGCAGTATCTATCCTCACCAATCTTTTCTATCATGTCGTTCTTAATTTGAGCACTGTTAAAACAGTGACAAACTTACGTTATTCTGCTTAGGGGCGGAGCAGTCATAAATTTTAATAAATAAATAAATATTAAAAATACATGTTGATGATACATTAAAGAAAAAAATTGCCTACTCACTCTGGCCTGAGCAGCACAGAATGAGGTAAGTACTTTTCCTTCTTAAGACTCATGCTTTTCTTTCTGGGGGAGGGGAAGAAAGCAATTACTACCTAAGAAATCAGAGGAAATACAGTAGCTTTTGTGCAAGCAAATATAAGGTTTTTTTTACTTTATATAAACTATTTTAAACTTCAAGTCCAAAATTAACCAGAACCACAAATTCTGTCTCTTTCAACCAGAGAGATTAATGCAGAGATCAAACCAACAAACATAAGCACTGATACAGAGGAGATAAATACTTTATGAAAAAAGGTAATCTGACATTTCATGACAACTCGCTCAGTGCTTACCAGGTATGTGCCACTGTGAAACGCCGTTGTTTTGGTACGTTGCTATTTAAAAGCATCCTGCGCAAAAGCCTTGGAGAGTTTCGGGGTGAAATAACTGGAGACAGCCGGGGAGAAGCAGATGAAGATTTCCTAGATGTCCTGGACTTCTCATGTTGCAACAGGTTTTCCCTCAGGGTCTTCACAAGATCTTCATTTAACCATGGATTTTGACAATGTGTATTATCCACTTCAGGAACAACCAAAGTGTCTGGACTTGTCTGCTGAGCCATGTTTCCCAAGTAAGTCTGTTATTAAGGTCTAATAAAACTGAATATTAACTTAGCTGCTTAAAATATTTCCTTCTTAAATCAGTTCCCAAGAACTGTGCAGAGCTGTAACTCCAGTTCAGCCTATTCTGTTCTCAATATGGTGTCGCCTGCCCTCAGCGTCTCTCTATAGATAATGATCTACAAAGAAAAAAGCAAGCTAACTCCTCCACAGAAACCTATTAAACATTACCACTCCTCTCACAGCCCTGCTGCCAAAGATCACTTCCTAGGTATCATAGCACAGGGGAGGAAGAAACTACTTGAGCACAGTCTTAGTCAGAGCTGTAAAGCTGCCTGTTAAACTATCGGAACTACTCTGCTGCAGCTGCTTGAGTGACTTCTGGTTATGTACATAAGTGCTGGAGGAGGGCTTAAATATCAGATGCATGCTCCCTTTGTTTGGTTATTCTTTTCATTTGCATATTCCTGAACCTTCAGGGAGGCTGAAAGGAAGGGGGACTGCTGAACAACCTCTTCTGTTTTTCCAGGATCTTTGGTATTTATCTTTGTAGTCTCCATTTACAAATCAAGATTACAAACTTCTACCTCCTAAGCTACAAATAAGTAACGTTAAAGGGGTTAAATTCTTCCTTTTCTCTAACACCCCATCTCTCCCCATACAACTGGTTTATCACAACCAGTGTTCAAATGCATTTAGGAAAGGCTAGTACTTGCTACCTTACATTTTGCAGAAAAGCAACCCAAACATGTAAGATCCACACACAAACTAAAATCAGACAATGGTGGCTGCTAGTATCTACTTAATGCAATGTTCTTAATTCTGTATATCATTGTATCCTGACTACTACATAAACTAAAGCAGTACCTTTTTTCTATTCACAGCTGATGTGGAAATAAACTGCCAAAAGAAACTAAAAGAGAACTTACAAAACATAAAAATGCAGAAGTACTTGCATTTATTTGGTCAAAACATACTGATTTTAGATTTCTTTTTTTTCATGGCATTATGAAAAGAAGATATTGGTACAATTTTCTGATCCAACAAAACCTTTGTCAATCGATCCTGACATTTATTTTTTTAATTTTAATTAAAATAAATAAATAAATCACTTCAGCTACTCTGAAAGACCAAATTTTTATGAACATGTTCTTTTTTTTTTTTTTAGAATTCATTGATAGCAAAGACCAGTAATAACTGGTGGCAAGCTAACCTGTGCTCAAGCTTGGTACATTCATTTTCACAGCAACAACAACAAAGTTTTAAGTTATAACTATACTTCCTGTTCATCCTACAGGAGCAAACTATCACCATTTTGTGAGAGATTTGGTTTTACTCTTTTCTAGAAAAATGGCTATATATAGTTTCTATGGTTGCAATATATTTTTCCTCTTTTACATTGTTTTACAATCCAGCTTTCCTTTGCAAATAAGAATCTCCTTTTGAAGCCCACACAGTGTCCAGGATTTCAAGGAGGTAAAGAATGTTTGGCTACAATTAAATGACCAGGTGTGAATGGCAAATACTGTTTTCTGTCTTGTGACAAAATCAGAAATCCTGCAAAGCAGCCTTCTGTCACAATGGAGAATAATCATCTTTGTTCTTAGCACTGAAGCCACAATTCCTTATGAGGATTATAAAGAGAACATTGTGATGCTGACAGAAGTAGAGCAGGAGAGCAACTGGAAGGTCAGCTTACATTAAGAATGACATTGCTATCAGGTGTCAGGCCCATTATGTAGACAAGTTTAACTGTATTGTGTCATATGTGAAACTTGATAACAACGCATTTACAAATTTAACTCAATATTGAACAATACCACAGAATGCAGAAATCACTGTACATTATGGTTTTGTGTATTTTTCTGAAATTCTACAGAGATTACAGGTCAAGAGAGGTGATTCTTCCCCTCTACTCTGTACTGGTGAGACCCCACGTGCAGCACTGTGTCCAGCTCTGGAGCCTTCAACACAGGAAAGACATGGAGCTGTTGGAGTGGGTCCAAGGGCCAGAAAATTGATGAGAGGGCTGGAGCACCTCTTGCATGAAGACAGGCTGAGAGAGTTGGCATTCTTCAGCCTGAAGAGTAGAGGGCTCCAGGGAAACATTATTGCAGCCTTCTGGTACATGAAGTGGTCTTATAAGAAAGATGGGAACAGTCTGTTTATAAGGGCTGGTAGTGAGAGGACGAGGGCTAACAGTTTTAAACTGAAAGAGGGCAAATTTAGACTAGATCTAAGGAAGACATTTTTTACCATAAGGGTGGTGAAACACTGGAAGAGAGGTTGGAGATGTCCCATCCCTGGAAACATTCCAGGTGAGGTTGGATGGGGCTCTGAGCAACGTGATCTAGTTGGAGATGTCTCTGCTCAGTGCAGGGGTGTTGGACTGGATGACATTTAAAGGTCCTTTCCAACCCAAACTAATCTATCATTCTGTATCACCTCTCTGCTAGTCTATTATTCTTTCTTATTCGTTAAAAAACAGTAGCAATTCCATATGAGACCAATAATTTTTTCAAACAATGCAGTCTGTATAACAAGAGATGTGTTTTTTTAAGCTATGAAATACTGCCATCTGACGTCTGTTCCAAAGCATGGTCTTCAGATAGCTGCAGTGGCTTTGTAAAAATAGACCAACAGATCCGTTGGAGATCAACTAATCAATGACGTCAACAAGACTATTAACATTTATTACAGCGGGCCCAGGATCATGCTTTAAGTTGCACTATGTTACAAAGATAATCACCGAAGAGTAAAGTATTAGTCCACAGATCACCAGTTTTATTACACTTGTTCTGGAAAATATTAGAACTAAGTCAACAAGGACCATTAGCTTGACACTGCATTACAGGTACTGAGTGGGTTTGCCACATATTCAAAGAGGTAATGTAATGTAAGAAAAGCCTTTTAAGAGGAAAAGTGAACTCAGTCATTATAAAGTTCCACCATTTGCCTGAATAGCCAACTAAAATGCTTTGCCGTACTAGATTAATGGGCTAAATATTAGAATGTAGATATTTTAACTCCATCAGATACCTTACTTTGAAATATGCCTCCCTATTCCTCCTCCTCCAAAAAAAGAGGAAAAAAAAGCCTGGGAGTACTAAATGAGACCTTCACACCCTCAGAACCACAGAACAATAATTTTAATTACTATAAATAGTTTCACAATATAAATTATTTAAGACTCTGTTGAGATGATCTATGTAGTGCCTAGCATGTATATGTACTATGAAAACTCTCAAGCATGATAATGAAGTTAAATTAAAGCCTTTGAGCTGATTTTATTATAGACTAGAAACATGAACAGCCTTCACTGTAATTAAAAGCGGAGGTTTAACTTCCAGCAATATTAAATACCCATATGTGAGTTAGACAAAATGCTTATCTTACAGGCAGGACTGGGGAGAAGACAAGGCAAAAAAAGCCAGCAGCATGAGGTAGCTGACCCAGGTGCTAGAATAAAGCCTTGAAAGAAAACTAATCTATAAGAAAAAATTGTGATTTCCAGTTTCGCTAGCTACATATTAAAAAAAGACCACAAAGCATAATTTTCCATACAAATTCTGATTAATTAAGGAAAAGCCCTACCTGAGTGTGTTTTAATAAATACATATCTAATTTTCCTGAAAAGATCACCACAATTATTACTAAAACTGGAAAACGCTGTCAGCTACTCGTTTGAAAAACTTCTTCAGGTAAAAATCCACAGTATGTGTTTTTCACACACTTTAAGAAAGGAAAGCATAGGGTAGAATTCCACAAATTACTGTAGGGTTTTTAAGCAAAATTATAAAAAAGTATTTTTGAATGTTTTCTACATATGAGTTAATTTTCTGAGGTCTTCCCCAGTCCTACTGGTGAAACAAGATCATCAAAATTGGTTTGTGAAATTCCACCAAAAAGATATTTACTTTTGAAATAAGCACATTTGAAACCTGATAAATAACACACTTCCAAAGGGTAATTCTGATAGTGCTTTCAGCATGTCTATGTTGTTTGTCCTAAGTCCATTTGATTAGGTTTCTGAATAAATATTCTAATTGAATTTACTCATAGTTAAATCTATTTTTGCTCAGGTTTTGTTTAGTCACAGCTATATAGGTAAAAGATGTATCACGATCCAATTTAATTCTGCCTGCTATACATTTAACTAAATCATCATAAGCACAGGACATAAGCCTAGAAGAGCTAGTATCTTCTGTTCTCTTCCAGTGACCACTTAAAGACATTTAAAAATTAAGTTCAAGCATTCAATTCTTACACTTTTCATAAACTTTCTATGAAATATGTTCCTTATGACAAATGTCCTTAAATATTACAGGCTTAAAGTGCTCACATTTCTGTTAACCATGAAGTCTAGAAAGAGCTACAGCATACAGAAGAGAATAACCTTATAGGTTCTGCAGGTAATATTGTGCAAGATTAAACATCCCTTTTATCTTATATAAAAGAGACTAAATAAGGATTAAAATGTCATTTCTGTGTTGCAATGACTTTGAACAGAGTATGATAAAGTTACTTTAATATTACAACAACTAACAACATAAAAATATATTATGCACTTGTGACTATTTTAAATTACCTTTTATATATATACTTTTTAGAGCATAAATGCAGTCACTCACAAGGAGAAAAAGAATTCTTTCACATAACATATGAAGAAGAAAAGTTATTAAAATATCTTACTTGGGACCAAGTAGAGAATTCCAGACACATAGGAATGCAAGCGAAAGAACAACTCTCCGAAGTATTGCTTCTTTGAAAGCAAGCAGATCAGTACCACAGGATCATAGAAGAATTCAGTCTGGTAATGACCTCAGGTGATCAAGTCCACTCTCCTGCTCAAAGCAGGACCAGCTGTAAGGTCAGACCATGCTGAGGTACTAGAGCACCTGAGCATGGTGCAGAAGAAGTGGAGAGAAAAGAAGACAAAGTCAGAGGTGGTTGTGAGGAACAGGTGCTAAACTGTGGTTTAATTTCCTGAAACAAATAATAGAACACTGAGGGTATGGTGTGACTGAGGAAAGTTCTAATTCTAGATAAGGTAGAAAATGCAAATCTTGGATAATACTATGATTCTGATTTGCAAAGAGAGGTTAATGCATTAATTGAGTAGCACAGCAGTCAGGAAAGATAATAAGGATAAAAGAAGAAATTAATAGGTAATAGGAAGTTTTAACAAGATTTTATGTACCAACAAAGTTCACAGGATCATTTTAATACCTGCTAATTGCCACAATGGATTTGCTAAGTGCAGGTAGTGGTTATCAGACCATTATCCTAACAATTACATGCACAGCTGCTGGGGAGACCATAGGTACCACGGAGATGCAATAGGTGACTAAACAGAGGATTGGTTGCACTTCCCATAGAAATGGCAGGTGTCCTCCTGTAGATAAAATTCTTAATAGACAAAGGTATGGAAAACACGTGCAATTCTAAATATTCCAAGGAAATTGAAGGCTGTTGTGTTTACTCTGCATATATGATCTAAGGAAATTTTCAACAATATCCTAATAGAACAATGGTACCTAAAAAGACATTGAAAGACTGAATTAGGTCAAGTTTCCAAATACTAGTCAGACAGACATACACCTAGAAGTGTGTTTTCAGAAGTAGAACAGAATAAAGTGAGAATAGCTTGTGGTTCACCCAAAGTTGGGTATGGTATGTTTACCACCATCAACAAAAGACCTGCTGTCACTTAAAATTTTGGAGCGAATTTGTGCTTGAGAAGTTCCTAATAAAAACTGTTTTCATAGTGTCAGCTTAGATTCATTTTGCAATTCAGTAAAGTGTGTTATATTTAGTCCGTCAGTTCTTTTATTATATTTTTGGAGTGTTTGGAAATATTCTGATGAATCTACAAAAATACTGTTCAGTTGCTGATTCCCCTGTACAAGCTGTGGGATTTTTTTTCTCTTTTCCATGCATGGCAGATACAACAGAGGTAAGAGAACACTGGACATGTCATAACAAAGGAAAACAAGTAGCTATAACAGCTACATATTACAATATGGTCAGGGTCCATTTTAAGAAAAAAGAGGAAGGTGCACAAGACTTAAGTAGTATTTTATGAAAATATCAGGTAAAACACTTAGTCTTACACTTTCAAAGTAATTTGCTAAATGTAATGCAGACCCATAATCTGCTGCTACAGAGAATGAATTAAGGATACTTTCAGAATACATTTTTTTTCTGGAATAAAACTAAGTGCTGTCAGGGGCCATCCACTGTTGTCCCGTAAATAATACAGTAAAGGGTCTGTTAAAGACTTCCAGCTTAAAAAACATGCATTGCCATACAGGCATATAAGAAAACAAAACATGTCAGGGAAGCAGTCATCTCAAAAGCAGTCTTCTGAGCATTTTTTTATAAATGAAATCATTATGTCACTACTGCATAGGATAGCCTGGATATTTCCTTCTGTCAATGTTAGCTGTTCCTTAACTTAAAGGAAAGGATTAAGAAAAACTGCTTCCATAATCAGGAGCTTCTATTAGGAAAGACTGCCAACACAAGCCTCTTTGATTATACAAAGTAAGCTATCAAACTTCAAAAATAAAATACCTTTACTGCATGAACCCTTGGAAAGGTCTCAGCCAGTGTGACACGTGTTAGAACATGTAACAGATATTTCATAAATATAAAAACAGCATGTCTTTAAAAAGATGCTATTAAATGTGGCAAGAAACTTGGCTTGCCAAGAAAATATAGGCAGATGTATCATTCCCCACACATATGTGTTAACATAGAAGTGAATGACCTCAGATGACAAATGCGAATAAACAGAGTAGCAATAACTGTTTATTTCAAAACAATTGTGTAAGAAAACATTTCCTGGGATAAGATTAAGGGAAATAAACATACTTCTACACAATTACATCAAAGAACAGAGGGTAGCATTAGGCAGTATTCCTGACACTGCAACGCATAAAGGTATCTGTTAACCATTAGTTTATTGCAATTGAAGGACATGACCCACATCAGCAGAAAACAATTATAAGCATAAATTGCTTTGCAGAGCAGTTCGGAGGAGAGGGGAAAGGAGAGGGCAGTGGGAAGGATGGGGAACGAAATGAGCCCCACCTCCTCAGTCTGTATTTAATATTGATATTAAAAAGAATAGCAGCTAGGCAAGTTGTGGATGTAATTGTAGATTTCTAAGGGCTAGAACTGTGACGGACACTGTCGGAACTTTCAGAAAATCAATTAGCTTAATGATGAGAGCATAATTTTGCCTGCTGATGTCAGTGAATGCATGATTGCTTTGTAAAAATATAAAGACTATAAAGTATCACAAGTACTTGGCAAAAAGTGTATCAGCATTCCAGATTTCCAAACTTCAGAGTTTATTTCTGAAGCTAGCAGGAGCTAGACCAAACTAGACTTAATCCAGGCCCTCAAAGCGTGCTTGTTAAGCCAGAATAAAATGTACAAATAAATGAGTACATTTCTGAGAGGTCAGACACATGGACAGGAAGTTTACTTAATAAGGAATCTAGACCATCTGTTATATTTCAAGTAATCTGATATTTTGACCATGCATTAAAAGCTGGGAGGCATTAAAAGAAATATTTATAAAACAGAGGTTAGAAAATAAAAAAAGTCTAAAAGTCTACAATAAGGTTACATTACTAATTTATTGTCTGGAGATAAGCTACTACTTGATGGCAAAAAATAAGTTCATTTAAAAAGAAATCATAACTACGGAGAAAGCATTAATGTCACAGTTTGCTTGACAGTTTGGAGATTTTGGCTTAGACTGTAGAACTTATGGATGGTTCCATTCATGCTTGTTATTGTACATTGTTTTTTAGAACTTTCAAGTTACTAAAACTTCTAGTAGAAAAAGAGAATATACCTTTTAATAAGCCCATTCATACAATGCACTTGCAGGCACTTCTCTATATTTTATATAGATGTTAAAGTGGTGGCTTTACATATTTGCAAGAACTGGAATTTGAACAATAGAAATTATTTGCTTAAAAAATGTTATTAAGAATTGACAGAGTATATTCCCAGTCAGGTGACAAAGCTCTGTGAACAAATTTTGGAGAAAAGAAGTCCCTTCCCTGCATGGAAAAACTTTAGATTGCAAAACTATGAACATATCACACTTTTCCCTTTATGGGAATTCACAGAAAGTATTATTTTCATAAATCTTTCTGGAACCAACGTTAGGTATTTTGTGTATTTGTCAAATCTATAGTGTGTCCCTCTCCATCTTAAGAAGTAGGACTTAAAAGGTCTCAGGCAACGTTTTGAGGGTGCAAATGGAAATTTAATTGTACCCTGCAGAATTCTACTCAGCAATCTTAAATACCATTACTTTCTTCTGAATGTACAGGAAAAAACAACTTCAAAATTCCTGCTACTTTTCATTGCATATGTCTTATAAACTTGTTAAATAATTACAGATCTGGTTTTGCATTAGCAATTTCTTAATATTTACCAAAGCTTTGGAGAAGTTTTCTTTTAACTTTTGCAAGGAAGAAACCAGGAACCAGAAACCAGAACACAATGCGTAGTAGAAAAAGGTAATGTATAAGTAATTCTGTAAAACAGTAACAAAGTTACATTTTTTAGGGCATCAAACTAGAGACATCCCAAATAATTTCTTGAATTTTATCCCATGGCATATATAATGACAAGAAATAAAAACATGATTAACTATGAAAGTGAATTATGGCTGCTTTCAGATACTCTGAAGTACTGCAACAGCATTTAAATAAGAGGGTCATACATAGTCTATCAGGTAAAGGAAATTAATATGTGTCATAGAAAGCACATGTAATTAGCAGACATTTAAGATCACCTTATAGACTGCCCAAATCTAATACAATATGGAGATTTTGTGTCTGAGCCTATGTCCACTAGCTTCAAATGAGGACAGGAACAATCTCTAGGACAATGAAATAGTAGAAGAAATCATCCGTTCACCCACTACCAGAAAAATCCTAAACAAGAAGCAGTTGTTACCTAAAACAGAATTATACACATCTGTGACAACACTTAATCACTGGTCTAAGAGACACGTCTATTTTCAGATAATGTAATGTTTCAAATGTTCTTGTTGGATATAAGTGTAATGAAAATGTTCCTGTTTTTCATTTGTCCAATCTTCATACAGTATGTTAAAGCCTTATATTACTTTAACAGCCTTGGATTACTGACTGAAACCGAACAAAACTAACATGACAAAAAATTATGTGAAACGTTTGAGTTGTAGTTGCAGAATCCAGAATTGTAAGCTAAATTTTAAACTACCCTTTCTGGCTTAAATAGAATATTCCAGTTTTAATGTTAACAAGGAACAGATATAAAAGCTCACTAAATATAACGTTTAGCAGTAAGACGAATAGGAACTGAGGACTCAGAGGGATTTTTATGCATTTGAATGTAGAACTTGAAATCCATTAAATGAAAAGAGATAAACCAAAGCCAGACCATGAAGCCGTTTAGTATTTTTTTAATATTATAAATCAGCTGTGTGTTGTTTGTTTTCACAATGTTGGGTTTTATTACTAGATTTGAGATAATACAACAATGTCCGAAGATAAGTATCAAGAATAAATATCGAGTCTATTTACACCTCGACTCTAAAACCAAAGACAAAAAAACAACAGCAACAACAAAAAAAAAACTTAAAATAGAGATAAATTCTTCCTGAGGTTATTTTATTTTCATTGTCTAACGTAGGGCAACATAATGAGAGGTTTAATTTTCTGTAGCAAAAATATTTACTTCTCCAAGATTTATCATCCCTGTTGCTTGGAAAGAAAACATTTCACATGTGGCAAGCACTCACAGCTGGCAAAGCCCTGAGCACACTGATGGGCCCTAGGTCCACTCTGTGCTGAAGTCCCACACAAATGTCCAGAGATGTGCTGTGGCCATGTGGTGGCCAACTGCTGTCCCAGTTGACACCACTTCTGTTGTAGGTAACTTAATCTCCAGCCCCATCTCCTCAATCCTCCTGTCTGCAGCCCCTGGACCTGATGCACTCCCTGGCCTCACATGGGTCTGCTGGCTGCTGTCCCCATACATCACCAGCCTTGCTGGTGTGCTGCAGGGTGTCCTGCCTGCCCTGCACATGTTAGCAGCCCCACTCTCGCTGCTCCCTGAGGCAGTCATACCACTGACTGTATTTAACTCACAGAAACGTATTACTACAATGTACAATCAGCAAAAGTTCAGTCTGTCTTAACAGAAGAGTCAGACAAAAAGCAAGGCATGTAAATAATACAAGTTCAATGTTTTCTGTGACTTTTGAGGTCAGAAAATTGAAATCATGCTGTCCACAGAATTTAGAGATGTAGAAAAGTAAAAAAAAACAACAACAAAAAAACCAACAAAAAAAAAAAACAAACCAAAAAAACACCAGAACATCCATGCTTAATTTACCTAAACAGACTTATACAGTGTACTATTCAACAATATAAAATATTCCAGGAAGAATCAGCCAACATTGTAGGACTATCAAAAGAAAATTTCAAATAACTGAAAATTCCCTCTAAACTCTTTCTCGATAGTGAGGGCACCTGGCTTGACATATTTGGGTTAGAAAGGTGCCTACAGGCAGTGTAGTAGTTGCTCTTGGGAATTCTTGCTGCCTGTCCTGATACAAAATCAAAGCAGTGGAATGTTACGGTCTGGAAGGAGGTGCCCAAGGACAGCTCATTTTCTTTTTGGGAAGGCTGGACTACCTTTAAAGATTTTAATGTGCATCTAGAATAACTTAGAAGCATGCAGTGACACTTCCCATAATAGCCGGTTTCCAATAATTTGCAGTGTTTGGGACATCTTAAGATGGTTGTTGTCTTCTTACTCAACAGAAAGAAGTCCAGTCATTTCTTGAACCATCTACACATTTAGCATCTACAGTTCCTCATACAAGGGCTTCAACAACTTGATTAAAAGTTTTGTAGAGAGCAATGCTAGAGATTTGATAGGAGAAGGAACGCATAATCATATTGAATTCAGGTTAGTGAAATCTGTATTCAAGTTAGTGGAATCTGCTGGCCTCAGTGGAAGGCTCTTTCAGGAAGACAATTCTAAATTGCTTGAAGGAAGGAAAGGTAAAATGAAAGACTTCTTCTGCCACAATCCTACAGTTGTAGAAGGATGGCATGGTTCAGCACTGGGATGTTGATTATACAAAAATGGCAACATTCCATTGCAAAATAATACCCAACTAAGAGGTTCCAAAAGCTAGAGAGCTCTGAACATGTACCATGGTGGGTAAGATGTTGCAGAAGTAATGTTCTGGTTCCCTGGGGAGCTTTCTCTTGGAAGCTCCCTTTTGATCTCAACGTGATGGGTGCAGAGGAAGATTAGAAGGGATTACAGAAAAGATATAGGCTAAGAAAACAAAGAGTCTGGAGCGCTGTCTTTCCAGTCCCCAGGAACTTCTGTACAGGTTAATATCGCAACTCTTAAGTCAACTCAGTTGTCAAAGTTCTTCATTAATCGCATTTTTCAGAAATTGTAAGACAGTCATGAAAAATGGTCCAGAAACACTTCTAAATCTCTCATGTCTAGAAAAGGACATGGAGGTGGTGTGTGGTACTCTGAAGAGAAATGTAGCACAAAAGGAAGACAAAGCAATTCAAGAAATGAACCAAAAAGTACACTCTTTGTGTCCAGGACAGAAAATGGTGTGAATTTGTGCCTAGTTTCCAATTTTAAGAGTGATAGGATGATGTAGCTATCCCATCCATCCACAAAGCCAGAACTCACATCCAGAAAATCATTATCTTCCATCCTTTCTTCTCGTCTTGACAAATAGAGTCTTGTCAGCAACTCAGAACACTGCTGACAAGAATTATTCTCTCAGCCAATCATTCTGATATGATAGTCTACTCAATTTTCTCGTTTTCTTTTTTCTGACATACACCGTCTGACTCCAATTCTAGAAGTCTTCTCTGACTATTCCATCCTACATCTTTCCTTTCATCTTGCTGAAATGTGAGCTTTCACTTAAAATACCCATTTCCCTCAGTTATCTGTCATTACTAAGCATCTTCAAGCTGTCTTCAGGATAGTATTTCACTTAGCAAAAGCCATCTATAAACATCTGAAATCCTGTTACCTACGTTCAAATTCTTTGCTGTAGTTACTTTAGAAAAGTGAGAAACTAGACTGTTGAAAACTATACTTACTGTAGTCACATACTTAATTTTAAATCTCTATATGTTGCTTTAAACTGTACAATCCCTTTGGAAAGGAGTTTTGGGTTAGGGATATTCTACTGTCTTCTTGTTGTTGTTGTTGTTGTTGTTGTTTTTTAAATCATGTATTGCTTAGAACTTGAGGCACATAAACAATAAACAAAAAATTACTAAGAAAAGAGTCCTTGAAAATCCAAGGCTAACGTTCTCTTAATATCCAACAACAGAAAATGGTCTATAAGCTAAAGAGAGATATGAATGTCAATTATCATCTGCTGTAACTCAAGTCGATGCTAGATACAAAGCTTGCAGTAAGAAAATGCTCAGAAATTTACCAAATATAAACACTGGTAACAGGCCTGTAAACCTTTGGGGAAATACAAGTAGAAGTTCTCCCTCTAGCGGACCCGATGGAGAAGTACAGAGTACAGTAAACTGAAGCAAAAAAGATTAACAAAACGCTGTTTTTTTACAATTGGTTACTAATGAATTATTTTTTTAAAATTATTTAACATCTAACCTACTCCGAGCTCCAGACAAGAAATACAGCCCAACTAGGGCATACTCGGTACAATTACAGAATAAAAAACTTCAATAAATAGCTTAAAATTTACAGAAATCATAGTGAAAAGAGGAAGAAGTCGAAGGGAAAGGAAGAGTATCAGGAAAGATAATTTTTCACATATAACGTAGTGACTTTGATATATAAGTAACTTTTCAATATTTTGAACACCAATTCAGAGTTTTAAGGAGAATTCCAGGAACAGTTAATATATCTTTAGATGTTCTAAAGACAGCTCCTGTCAAAAATGAGTGGTAGAGACAGAAGAATACACAACTCCTGGTTAGAAATCTAAGAGGAAGGCGTTACAGTCTTGTCTCTGGAGTGATGAAAGTCAAGGGCTTAATTTTTGCAATGGACATAATTGATGATCTGGAAAAAAGTAATGATAAATTTTTGAGAGGAAAACAAGCAGCTGCTTTTTGATGTAATAGAGTAGTGAGAGCTAGAGGGCTGGTGCAAAAAAAAGCGAGTGGACACAAAGTAAACCACTCTATTGTTTTCGTGCTTTGCCTGAACGGATGTATACAAAAATGTTTTACAGTTTACAACTCGAGAATTACAAAGGCTCACACAGCATGTTAAGATTGAGTTCACAATTTCATCAGTGTTACAGGAAAACTTGCATCTCTGAGGTTTTGTTCAGCTTGAAGGATTTTTTTATTTAATTTTCTGGAAAGTGAACAGTTAAAGTAGTGTTTGGATTTTGGTTACTGAGAGCTACAGATGGCTGTGCTTTCTGGTCAGTCCCAGTCTCTTTCTCTCCTCCACTGTCCACTCACACACAATTACAAAGCCCATTTCCTCTTGGTTCAACCTTATGTTCATAATTCTAGGCTAATAATTCTAGCCCCTTCATTACTCCAATTTTCTATGCTGCAGCTGCCGTTTCCCCTGTTAATTTCTGCCTTCTGAGAATAGCTGGAAATTATAGCTTGCAGCCAAGATGAAGGGAGGCACAGCTGCAAGTCCTACAGCCTGGTACAAGAGAGAAGCTGGACTTGATTAAAAATGTGATCCAGGGTTTGGAGTGGAGGAAGCAAAGCAGAAATTGTAACTGGCAGGTTTAGCTCATATCTCAAAGAAGAGTGGCAGGACAGAAATCCCTGTGTTTACTGAATAAAATTCAATCTTAGGTTATTTTAAGTAAACGTAAGAAAAATTACACACAGAGTTGCAAGGTAATCCCAAATCAAGGGAGAGTGTGGAGCCTTAATCAAATGTAGTTAATTCAAGCACATCTCTAATATGAACAGTCATGATTCACCCCCGCAGAACCACATCTGCTTGTAATCACTGGTCAGTAAAAAACATTTGGTCAGTACTTTCCATCTAAAAATGACAAAATTTGTACATTTCACATGTTGTTCTGGATATACTAGTAAGCACAGAATTCTTTTCCTCACAGGAGTCTAACCAGTTCACAGAGTTTCATTTTTTTTCAGTTGATGAAACTGAAATAATCAAGGGTATAATTTATTGTATACAAGATGACAAAGTAACTGCAGGATGGGAGGAATGACATATCAGCTATGGGAGACATAAAGTGGCAGGCACTAGGCTGGAACTGGGAAATGTGCTTCTACCTGAGCTCCTCTGGGTGCACTGTCAACACTACATGACCAATGTTGTAGCTGCAGAGCAAGCCCATCAGGTGTGTATGGGAGTAGGAGAAAAACTACAGTACCTGAAAACTCCTCAACACTCCTTAGCAACATCTTTTTGGCATTTTTCTCATGTTGCTTTGCATTGACCTTAGCAAGCAGGTACTCTCTTCTACTTTGTCACCATTCAAATACAGTTTTGAACACTCTTTATTAGTGAAATCACTAGTAGTTTTCCAATAAAAAGTTTATTTCTTTGTTCAGACACCTTTAGTCTTGAACACTCACAAATCTGACTTTGTTTCTCCCCTGTACCTCCACTAGACTGCTGCTAAATCTGAGTTTTGTGCA
Organism: Hemiprocne comata; assembly: GCA_020745705.1. Classification (NCBI taxonomy): domain Eukaryota; kingdom Metazoa; phylum Chordata; class Aves; order Apodiformes; family Apodidae; genus Hemiprocne; species Hemiprocne comata. Next base: position 15,281,605 of record CM036616.1, on the reverse strand, counting down.
TTTGCAATAGAGAACCACAGTTGTGACATCAAACTGGAGGCAGTTGCTACACTGGAGGGTAAGGCTGCTATTCAGGACATAAACAGGCTGGAAATATGGGTGGACAGGAATGTCCACCAATGTCAGGGAGTAAAACAAAGGTAAATGCAAAATATTGTAGCTGGGATAGAATAAACCCATGTAATGGTACAGGCATTTTTCTGTCTAGCCAGAAAACAGATTCCCAGAAAAAGACCAGGGGTTCCTGGTGGACAACAGCTAATACATTTCACCAGTGCACCCCTGCAGCTAAGAAGGCCAAGCATGTACCTGACTGTATTAACAAACACGTTCTCAGCAAACTGAGGGAAGTGATTTTCCCTGTCTTAAGACACAGAGAATACCATGTTTGGTTTTGGACTTCCCAGTGCAAGAAAGATATTGATGTACTGGAGTGAGCTCAGAGGAGACCCACAAAGATGAGGCTAAGAAAAGTGGGTTTGTTAATCCCTAAGAAGAGAATGGTAAACAGAGATCTTACACTGACTGCAGCTACCTAACAGAAAGACACTGAGAAGATGGAGAGAGACTCTTAACAGAGTTGCACAGGGATAGGACAACTGGCAGGAGATACAAATTGGAAGATGTTACATTCTGACTGGATGTACATGAAAAAAATTCCCATGAGAATGGTCAAACATTGGAACTAGTTGACCAGAGAGGCTGTAAAAATGTCATCCTCGGAGATATTCAAACCCGATTGGTCATTCCCTGGGCAACCTGCTCTAGAAGTAGGCTGGACTAGAGATGTCAGAACGTCCCTCCCAACCCACACAACTCTCTGAGTCAGCATTCTGTCCTATCACTCATCATTCTGGAACAGGGAATGTTTTTTAAAATTAATTCAGGTTTTTGTAAGTAGGTTAAGCACATCATAGCACACTGCAAATTTATATGAAAACCAGAATGTAAGCAAATGCAGGAGAGATTATGTACAGGGAAAGGGGCTAAATAATTTGTTCTGTTTTCTAATTTGAGAACTGGGCATAGTATGAATCTAGAGGGGATGAAGTTAACAAATAAACAACTTAGTTCTTCATGCAATAAACAGATGGATTGTGAATCTCCTTGTAAAGAGCTGCTGCAGATAACAGAAGTTTCTATGAGCTGAAGGGCACACTAGGCAAGTCCATGGAAGACAAAGCCATTTCATGATGTTAACTCAGTAGAATCCACATCCTGCTCAGGAAGACCCATAGCTGAAAATGGCTGGGAGATTTTAAAAGCCTTAATTAAGCTTATAATAAGTGCTTGTGCTGTTTGTATATTTTTTCTTAAGAGACCTGCTTATGGAGAAAAATACAGTCAGAAACAAAATACCATGCTTGATGGACCACTGGCCTCTCCCCAAACAACTTTCTGAAGGACGGAAAGAGACAAAACAGTACTCAGACAATTAACAATTAAAAGACATGATAACATGGAAGCGGGGAAAGCTAGCATAAAATATTTTTTTAAATGGAAACTGTACATATATTTGTAAATGAGAAAACAAGGTCACACCAAAAGAAAATTGATCACAACAGATAAGTGAAGTCATCAGAATAAGCATAAATTTCACCTGTGGGATGAGAAAGTAAGAGTCAGGAATTCAGAAACACACTCTAAAGAAAGTAGAGAATTCTAAGATTGCAGTTTTGATGAAAAAAAATTGATGACAATATTGCTAGCTTGAAAGATTAGATATGCTGACATACCAGAGAAAAGAGAAAAAGAAAGAAGTATATACAGATTTCTGGAAAACCACAACGAATCGATGAAAAATTACAGTGATGACCCCTCCTCCCCGAACACCAGATATTGCAAATCCCATTTCTTACAAATGTGCTGATTTTCAGTCATCTTCAATTCTGAATGGACTGACAGTAGATTTAAAAGTGAATCTGAACCTGAAGTTATTTCAAACGAGAAAACACTACTGTCTCTGCTTGCATAAAACATGCTTGTTGGGATAAAAAATAGTAATAATGCAATCATTGCTGAGGAAACACAGAAGCTTTTAGAGTCTTCTAATGAAGATGCTATATTGTTTTCAAAATACCACTTGAAGTTAAAGCTTTTTAAGAATCCGTTTCCTCTTCACATAATTGCCATCCTAGAGAGCACTGCACAGCAGGAGAGAAGCCTGACCTTTGAAAACATTTATAAAGGACTGCATAAAAATATAGAAATATAATTTAAAAGTCTTTTAAATGCACTTCCTACACCACTGACTCAGATTCTTCTGTACTTCCTCTCTTCAATTGTACTAAGTGTATAGTAACTCAAATCCCATTACCTAGTCATAAATGGTCAGGATATTCAGCTGGTTTTGGATTAGGCTAAAATTAAGAAAATCTCATTTTCTTCTTCCATTAATGGGGCACATAATACAGAAAAAAATGTTTCCCTACCCTATATGAAGTTCTGAGGTTTTTATACTGAAAAGAGACAATAGATGAGTATTCTCTCCATAACACAAAGACTACCTTTCACAAATACTTTTTTTTTTTTTTAATAAATCTGGATCATTTGAAGTACTTCTAAATACATTTTGGCAAGAAAGTCTGTGCAGAAGTAAGGAAATTTGCTTTATAGTGTTAGAACATGTCTTAGAAATCTTTCTATTAGTACCAATGAAAGAACCTTTACAGCTCTCACTAATTAAAAAAAAAACAAACACCAAATCACTATCATCAAAACATCTATGAAACTGATGTAGAGAAGCCCCTCTCAGTATCTTCAACAGTGTAATTTCTATAGAAGTTCTCTAAGCTGTCCTTCATTTTTCCTGAAACTCAACAGATTATGACCACGTGTATGAAGTGAAAAGAGCATGCCTCCTCTTCACATATAATCCCATGCTGTATTAATGAAGAAAGAAAAAATTCTGAGATCTTGGCCATTGCATTTTTTTCTCAATACTCCTATGCCATCCTCCTCGTTTTAGCTCTAGCTAAGGGAAATTAAAAAAAAATAAAAATTAAAAAAATCAACAGCCTTTACTGCTGTCTAACAGTAGAGGGGGCCCACTGCCTTAAAAGAGATCAGTTTTATGCCTTGAGGAAGTTGAATATAATGTCTTTCATATCAGAAAGACAGAATGTCTACCTAATCAGAAAGAAAGAGTGAAAAAAAAAAACCAAAACCAATTTAAAATGTATTTTGGAAGAAAGCTGCTGTGCACTGAAAATAGATGGAGTTATTTTATGTCCTCATGTGAAAAGGAGAGAGTTCTGATTTAATGGGAAAACCCATCCAAATTTTACCTAAATTGGTTACATTTTATAAAAACAGGTGCAGAAAGACAGAACAATACAAAGGAGGAAAGGCTATTACAAGAGAAAGCTACCACCAGCTATCTACCCAGGGTAAGAGATTAGTGTGAATTTTCTCAGTGAAAATCATAGAAATATAAATTGTTTGAGGGTCCTCAGTGCAGCCTGATAAAACTACGAGTGGGAACCTGTGCTCTGAGGAAACAAGAGCTTCATCAGGACAGGTGTTTTGTGTTGGATGGCAGGGCAAAGAGCAATGCATTATTCAAAAGACAATGGAATATGCTAGCACAGGGGGAAATACTTTTTAAAATTGTTTTGATTGATAGTTTTTATTTCTACTTTCTGAAGTTTGCTTCAAAACAACAAAAGGGCATGGCACCAGCTACAGTTTTGGGATACATTTTGGAACGTATTTTGCAACAGACTTTAATTCCTTCTCAAATGTATTTTTTTCTGGAGATAAGAAGGAATTACAGTATTTATTTGTTTCTTAAGCAATCAAATGCAATTTAAAAAATATTAAATACTGGCTTGAAGTTATAAGGATTGTATTACAAACCATAACCAAAGCTTAGCAAAATCATAGGAAGTCTTTTATTGATTCGCTCAGCTTTGAGTAATGCTCTTAAAGAGTTGGTTCATGAACATTAAAAGTAAATAAAACCACAACCCCATATTCCTTAAATGAGCTCAGTGGCATTGTAGTGATCAAATCAGCTGATCATCTAAGTCCACCCAGGATTCACAGAAATCTTTATTTCCAGTCCTTCCCACTGAAAATGTGGTTACTTTTCCACTAACAAGACACAGTAATCTCTCTTTTTTCTTTTTTTGTCTTTCCTTTAATTACACATACATAACAGCATTTTTATTTCTCTATCACAGTAAGCAATTTAAACTTTCCCTTAGCTGACATGTTTCATTCGCAATATATTTAGGCCAATCCTACACAAATAAACACAAGAAAATAAGTCTACAAAATACTACCTTTAAAAAAATGTACTAGATGAGGTATGATTTAAATACTAAAGTCAGGAAAAAAATTGTTTCTGTGTTCAGGGGTTAAGATTTCAAAACTTAAAGAAAATACTTTAAAAAAAGTGTACCTTTTGAATTGCATATTATCACCCTGATAATATTTGCCTGTTTTTGCTAAGTTAGTAAAGTCCCTTTATCATCAATATTTTTAAAAAAGATTACAATGTCATGTATTTTATGATAATGGAACTTCCTTTAAGCTGTTTTTGGTGGGGGAAGATTCTTACAAAGCTTATTTAAGAGTGTTCCAAGTTATTTCAGAAAACTGCCTCAAAAGCTCCATTGAAGCATCAGGTTACAACAGTGATGGGGTACATTAAAAGTACACTAAAAAAGGGCTTCAATATAATATTAAGCAACTTTTAATCTTGGGAAATAAATACAGGTAGCAAGCTAATGAGCACTATTACTTATGAAAGATCACAACTGAAACATAAAAGGTAGATTTTGTGTATATATAAAAACATTTTCCTCACAATGCCTTCAAAAATATTCTTCAGTATCTGGTTGTTCTTTTTGATTGTATAATACCAGACAACCTCTTGTTGGGACACTGCTCAAAGTCATAACAGTCTACAAAGTTTACACATAATTCTCTCTGCAGTCCTCACACTGGAATAAATGGATGCTCCCCAGAGCAGTTAGAATGCCTCATTTTCAGCCTCAGTTACCAGCCCCAGCAGGTAATTTTCAAAACTGAAACCAAGTAAAGTACACAGATATTTGTGATTTAGGCATAATATTAGAGGTCAATTAATCCATTATCCACACAGATAAAACTATACAAAACTATTAAATTAATTTTGCAAACAAAGCTCCATAGATAAATACATATGTCTGTGCACAAGGTGGTTAGGGAATTAAAACGAGGTTGGAAGAGATTTGTTCACACCACCTCAAGCTCTCAGATTACAAAACAACAACATCTTATGAAAGCAATTAATTTTTATATGAGCATCTATGAAACATTTCTTACAAAACTTAATAAACATTTTTACAGAAATGGAAAAAAAAAAAAAAAGAAGTAATACCCAAGCAACCCAATTGCTTTGGAAGTGTGAAGAACTAGGAAGAGTATTCAATAGCCAAATGACAAAATGACTGCACTAAGCTAATAATTCTCAAAACAAACCAAACAGGGAACTGGACTTTTTTATAGTCGATAGAAGTCAAATGTTAAGAAGAGTATTATCTGTTATAGATGCACAGAACAGAACATTTCAAGGTCTTTGCATCACGGCAATCTAGATTCTTCCGTGGTGTAATTAGCTCCAGACAAAATTCTTCCCTAGAAACAGGGTAAAACAGAAAAAATTACACAAAACTCAGATGCTCAGATTGCTCCTCCACTAAAAATTAAGTTGATCATAGTATGATTTTGGGTCTCCCCGCACCTCAAGCCAGGTATTTTCACTTTTTCCTTTGAATCTGCCCTATCACTTTTATGGCATATGATACAAGTTGAATTATTCCCACCAAAACTGCCACAGAATCTCAATCAGTTTACAGGTGCATTAAATGCATACACTAGTTTATTTTATAGCATCTGGAGTAAAGGAGGTAGCTGAAGGTAGGTTTATTAAAGCTGCTCTGAAATGACAAGAAAAGTTCAAGAGGTCTGTGGCAGTAGTTAAAACAAGGTTCCCTCTCCGCAAAATTAATAGAAAAAAGTTTCAACATGGATAACCTTTAAACTTTTACAACTAGGTATTTTTAAATAGCTCTACAAATATTTTTGATAATTATGAAAAATCTGTGGGTTTAGGTTTTATCCCTGAAGTGTTTACTGTAAATTAAAATTTGCAGTTTGAGATGAAGAATGGTTCCAATAAAGCTTAAACAAATCCTTTAAAGAAAACTTTTTCCATCAACATTATCAGAAATAGACCTTTGGCTAGAAAGAAGTAGTCTCAAGCTAAAAGAGTAAACATTACTCTATGAAAAAGTTCTGATTATGTCTATTTTACTAAGGAAATTAAACTTCATAATACTGTGTTATTTTCATAACAACTTTGGAAGAAGCTGACCAATAGAAAAGAAAAAACTGTAAAAATAAAGTCAAAGCAACACTTCGTTAATGATAAATTCGGCAATACACCTACATAAAGGAGAAGAATTGTGTCTGCAGGTCCACTAAGCAGGTTTAGTGGGAGCTTTACATCCAAAGAATACACACAGAATATTTATAGATGCCCCAACTTCATTTGAAAGATTTGTTTTGAGAACATACTGCTTCAGACACCTGAAGTCAACAAACCATGAGACACCAATCCATAGCTAAACCAGCTGTCTTAGTTATACTGTTAATTAAACTTATTTTTCAAGGCTAAAAAACGGTAGTCAGTGGTGTTAACAAGGTATGTAGTCAGGAATGAGGATATCCTACCTGTACCATTGGACCACATTAAAATTATATTAATATTTATCTCTATTTCTCAGAAAGAAATTGACCATTTAATAATGATATACTGATCAATAAATTTGCATATACTGTAAACTAACATGATATGGCTCCAGGTTGGCAGTCAAACCAATAACAATAATGCTCTTGATCCCCCTCCCCTCCCCCAAGGTAGGGGGTAGGCGAAGAGGGAGAAAAAAATGAGAAAGAGAGGCTTTCTGGGTTGAAAAGTGAAACTGATTCACTTTAATTATTAGTGATAAGGGAATATATATATTTGTAAAGGGATGTGCAACACCCGATCCCCTCCCTCCTCCCGCAGCGACTCTCACAGCAACTCTTCTCCCTGGTGCCTCCAGCTGAAGGGGGGAGTGTCCGGGCGCACGGACGGGGCCCTCGGGTGTCGGCTGGGAAGAAGAAAATGAGAAAAAAGAGCCAAAGAGAGGGTGATAGAAGCGACAGTAAGCAGAAAAGTGAGAGAAAAAGGAAGCGAAAGGCTTGACTTCTGTGATGTCTTAACCTATACTGAAAGCCAAATAGAGAAAATATGATGAGAAGGGAATATTCTGATTTGCTGATCCTGCCTTCAGTCTAATCTGCTCCTCCATGGGGGGGAGGCTGCAGACAGTCAGAAGTGACCTTGGTTATTATCAGTCCACTGGCACTGCTAAAAGAGGTTCACTGAAAGAAAAAAAAAAACAAACAAACATAAAGAGACAGTTCGTTTCACCCTGGCTCAAACCAGGACATTCCACCCCTATTTCATTCTCATAATATTTTACACAGAGTCTGTAAGTTATCAAATTTAAGAGTTCTCTCCCACTGTTAGATTTAGTTGAGGTACATACTGAACTTCACCATCCTCTATGATTACACACCAAGTATGTCCAGGTCCCTGAGCAAAAGCAACACCCCGGACAGGTTTGCCCTTGCCTGAAGCAGGATAAACCCAAACACTTTTTCCCAACAGATTTCTTTCACATACCACTGGGACTTTATCCCCATCCACTGTCTGCAAAAGGTCTGACTGAGCAGGACCAGCTCTACTGATGGATCCCCTGGTATTAACTAGCCAAGTGGCCTTTGCTAAATGTTTGTCCTAATTCTTAAAGGTTTCACCTCCCATTGCTTTCAGGGTAGCTTTCAACAGACCATTGTACCTTTCAATCTTCCCTGAGGCTGGAGCATGGTATGGGATATGGTAGATCCACTCAATACCATGTTCTTTGGCCCAGTCAGTTACAAGATTGTTCTTGAAATGAGTCCCATTGTCCGACTCAATTCTCTCTGGTGTACCATGTCACCACAAGACCTGCTTCTCAAGGCCCAGGATGGTGTTCTGAGCTGTGGCATGAGGCACAGGATATGTTTCCAACCATCCTGTACTTGTTTCCACCATCGTAAGCACATAGCACTTACGCTGGTGGGTCTGAGGCAGTGTGATGTAATCAACTTGCCAGGCCTCCCCATACCTGTACTTTGACCACCTCCCCTCATACCACAAAGGTTTTAACCTTTTAGCCTGCTTGATTGCAGCACATGTTTCACACTCATGAATCACCTGCGAAATAGTGTCCATGGTTATGTCCACCCCATGGTCACTAGCCCATCTATATGTTACATCTCTGCCCTGATGACCTGAGGCATCATGGGCCCATCGAGCTAAAAACAGCTCACCTTTGTGTGTCTATTTTAAACACTTGGGCAGCCTCATCTGCTCATTGGTTGTGTTGATGTTCCTCATTAGCTCGACTCAGAGGCACGTGTCCATCTACATGGTGCACTTTCACAGCCAATTTCCCTACCTGAGCAGCAATGTCTTTCCATAGATCAGTCACCCAAATTGGCTTACCCTTTCGCTGCCAGTTGTTCTGCTGCCACTGTTTTAGCCACCCCCACAAGGCATTTGCTACCATCCATGAGTCAGTGTAGAGATAAGAGTCTTGGCCACCCTTCTCGTTCAGCAACATCTAAAGCCAGCTGGATGGCTTTTACTTCTGCAAACAGAATCACAGAGTCTTAGGGATTGGAAGAGACCTTGAAAGATCATCTAGTCCAACCCCCCTGCCAGAGCAGGGTCACCTAGAGCACATCACACAGGAACTTGTCCAGGCGGGTTTTGAATGTCTCCAGCAAAGGAGACTCCACAACCTCTCTGGGCAGCCTGTTCCAGTGCTCTGTCACTCTCACAGTAAAAAAGTTTTTTCTGATATTTACATGGAACCTCCTATGCTCCAGTTTGCACCCATTGCCCCTTGTCCTGTCACTGGACGTCACTGAAAAAAGCCTGGCTCCATCATCCTGACAGTCCCCCTTAACATATTTGTAAACTTTGATGAGGTCGCTCCTCAGTCTCCTCTTCTCCAAGCTAAAGAGACCTAGCTCCCTCAGCCTTTCCTCATAAGGGAGATGTTCCATTCCCTTAATCATCTTTGTGGCTCTGCGCTGGACTCTTTCAAGCAGTTCCCTGTCCTTCTTGAATTGTGGGGCCCAGAACTGAACACGATACTCCAGATGCAGCCTCACTAAGGCAGAATAGAGGGGGAGGAGAACCTCTCTTGACCTACTAACCACACCCTTTCTAATGCACGCCAGAATGCCATTGGCCTTCTTGGCCACAAGGGCACATTGCTGGCTCATGGTCATCCTCCTGTCCACCAGGACCCCCAGGTCCCTTTCTCCTACACTGCTCTCCAGCAGGTCAGCCCCCAACCTCTACTGGTACATGGGGTTGTTCTTCCCCAGATGCAAGACCCTACACTTGCCCTTGTTGAATTCCATCAAGTTTCTCCCCGCCCAACTCTCCAGCCTGTCCAGGTCTCGCTGAATGGCAGCACAGCCTTCTGGTGTGTCAGCCACTCCTCCCAGTTTAGTGTCATCAGTGAACTTGCTGAGGGTACACTCTGTTCCCTCATCCAGGTCGTTGATGAAAATATTGAACAGTACTGGTCCCAGTACTGACCCCTGAGGGACTCCACTAGTCACAGACCTCCAACTAGATTCTGTCCCATTGACCACAACTCTCTGACTTCTTCCTTTCAACTAATTCACGATCCATCTCACTACCTGATCATCAAGACCACACTTCCTTAGCTTATCTACGAGGATGCTGTGGGAGACAGTGTTAAATGCTTTACTGAAATCAAGATAAACCACATCTACCGCCCTACCATCATCTATCCACCTAGTTACTTCCTCATAGAAGGCTATAAGGTTGGTCAAACGTGACTTCCCCTTGGTAAAACCATGTTGACTTGTCTTAATGACCCCCTCATCCTTGATATGCCTAGGGACAGTGCCAAGAATAAGTTGTTCCACCAGGGATGTTCTTTCCAGGGATGGAGGTGAGGCTGACCAGTCTATAGTTACCTGGGTCCTCCTTCTTGCCCTTTTTGTAAACTGGCGTGACATTTGCTATCCTCCAGTCCTCAGGCACCTCTCCTGTTGCCCACGACTTACCAAAGATGATGGAGAGTGGCCTAGCAATGACCTCCGCCAGCTCCCTCAGCACCCGCGGGTGCATTCCATCCGGACCCATCAATTTATGGATGTCCAGATTGCTTAACTGATCCCTAACCCAATCCTCATCTACCAAAGCAAACTTCTCCTTTATCCTGACTCCTTCTGAGGCTATAACTGACTTGACTCTCCTTCTCCTTCATCTGCTTCTGCAACAAGCCGTGTAGGATTCCATACGGCAGCTTTCCACCTCCGACGGTTTCCTACAAGGTGGCAGGAGCCATCAGTGGACAGAGCATATTGTTTTCCAGCCTCAGGCAGTTGATTATATGGTGGGGCTTCTTCGGCTCATTTCACCACTTCTTGAGGTGGCATTCCAAAATGTGTGCCTTCTGGCCAGTCCGTAATAGCTTCTACAATCCCAGGAAGATTGGGGTTCCCTATCCTAGCCCGCTGGGTGATTAAAGCAATCCGTTTACTCCAGGTAGCATCGGTGGCATGATGCACAGGAGGAGCATTGCTCATGAACATCCAGTGCAGCACCGGTAATCAGGGTGCCAGGAGGAGCTGCGCCTCAGTACCCATCACTTCCGAAGCAGCTCTAACTCCTTCATATGCTGCCAGTATTTCCTTTTCAGTTATGGTGTAATTGGCCTTGGAACCTCTGTAGCTTCTACTCCAAAATCCCAGGGGACGACCACGAGTTTCCCTTGCTGCTTTCTGCCAGAGGTTCCACACAGGACCATTGTGCCTGGCTCCAGTATAGAGTATATTTTTGATGTCTGGACCTGTTTGAATTGGTCTAAGGGCTACCGCATGCACAATCTCATCTTTAGTCTTCTCAAAAGCATCCTGTTGGTCAGCACCCCACTCAAAGTCATTCTTCTTCTGGGTCACCTTGTAGAGAGGTTGCACGATGTGACTATATTCAGGAATATGCATCCTCCAAAAACCGACCGTTCCTAAAAAGGTTTGACTGTCCTTTCTGTTGGCCAGTGGGGCCATAGCTGCTATTTTGTTAATCACATCCATTGAATTTGGCGAAGTTCATCTTGCCATCTAATTCCCAGGAACTGGATCTCCCATATAGGTACTCTGACCTTGCTCCTTTTGACAGCAAAACAAGCTCTCAAAAGAATCTGGATTATCTTTTTACCTTTCTCAAAGACTTCCTCTGGCATGTTGCCCCAAACAGTGATGTCATCGATGTACTGCAGGTGTTCTGGAGCTTCACCCTTCTCCAGGGCAGAGTGAATCAGTCCACGGCAAATGGTTGAGCTGTGTTTCCACCCCTGGGGCAGTCGATTCCACATGTATTGGACTCCCCTCCGAGTGAAAGCAAACTGTGGCCTGCACTCTGGTGCAAGAGGAATAGAGAAAAAGCCATGAGCGATGTCAGTAGTGGCATACCACCTGGCTGCTTTCGACTCCAGCTCACATTGAAGTCCTAGCATGTTAGGCACAGCAGCACTGAGTGGTGGGGTAACCTCATTCAGGCCACGATAGTCCACTGTCAGCCTCCACTTGCCATCAGGCTTCCGCACTGGCCAGATAGGACTGTTGAAGGGTGAGTGAGTCCTGCTGATCACTCCCTGGGTCTCCAGTTGTCGAATCAGCTTATGGATGGGAATCACAGAGTCTCTGTTGGTGCGGTATTGTCATCTGTGCACTGTTGAAGTGGCAGTTGGCACCTGTTGGTCTTCAACCTTCAGCAACCCCACTAGGGAAGGATCATCTGAAAGGCCAGACAAGGTATGCAGTTGTTCAGTGTCCTCAGTCTCTACAGCTGCTATACCAAAGGCCCACCGGTACACTTTTGGGTCCTGGAAATATCCTCTTTTGAGACAGTCTATTCCAGGGATTCAAGGAGCATCTGGGCCAGTCACAATAGGGCACTTCTGCCACTTATTACCAGTGAGGTTTACATCAGCTTGACAATGGTCAGTTCTTTAGATCCTCCTGTCACTCCAGAAATAGTAATGGACTCTGTCCCCTTGTGATCCGATGGCATTAAGGTGCACTGTGCACCAGTGTCAACCAAGGCTTTATACTTTTGTGGTTCCAATGTGCCAGGCCACCGAATCCACACAGTCCAATAAATTCGGTTGTCCCTTTCCTCCACCTGGCTGGAGGCAGGGCACCTCTAATACTGACCAGTAGAGGTCAATGCACCATCCTGTTTGAAAGACTGGTTGCTGGAAATCGGAGCAGCCTTTTTCCAGGAAGAACCATCTACTGCACCTTTTCTACCTAGCAGCTCTTGCACACATAGCTGGAGAATATCAGTGGGTTTATTATCCCAGGTTCTCATATCCTCTTTGTAATAATCACGCAAGAGGAACCACAGGTGTTGTCGAAGTGGGTCCCGTCTCTCTCATTGCTGTCTCATAGCAGGGTGTCTCCTCTTGATGGCTGCAAAACGAGCCCAATTGTCCCTAGCGAGATACTGGGGTATAGGGAAAGGCCGGGATTTACCTTCCCATCTGTCCAGAATCCGTCAGTCACTTTTTCAATGGCTGAGGTGTGGAACTGATGATAATCAGAAAACATATCTCCATACTGTCATGCTTTGAAAGCCAATTCACGCACAGTTGGTCTATTGGATTCATCAAAACATCCCAAGAAGAAGGATATATGGGCATGTGTTGCTGGTACAGCCTGCGCAAACCTCCGGAACATGGGCATGTTGCACACAACATCATCAGGATTTATAAACCCTTGGTCATCATAGATCACTTCTCACACTGCGAATTCTCTCAAATATGTGATGGCTCTTTCAAGAGTGGGTGCTCTGCTTCGGCATGGGTCAATGTCGCCCTTATGGGGGTACCTGCTCCGTATGGCTGAAAGAAGGTGGCTCCACAGGGTGATATTTCCTGTGTTATCACTAATTGCTCTATCAATATCAGCATCTTTAGCCAGGGATCCCAACTGTCTGGCTTCTCTTTCGTCCAGGGTGTAGGTGTCAGTTCCACCATCAAAACATCGGAGCAGCCAGGAAAGAAGCCCTTCATCTTCATTGCAGGTAAAATCCTTTCTCATGAGATGCAATTCCTTTAGGGAGAAAGGCTGTAGCAGGTCATCATCCTTATCTGCTTGAGAAGGGCCTGCTCCTCCATCTGCTTGAGAGGGGCCTGCCTGTTTATTTACTTCAGAAGAGTCTGTTCCATCATCTGCTTTAGAAGGGCCTGCTCCATCATCTGTTTTAGAATCGTCTGCTTCCTCAATTAAGTCTTCTGATGCTGCTTGAAGAAACTCTGGATATTTCAGATGGGAGCGGATATAAGGATCTTTTGCCTTTTACTTGTTTGAATCAAATTATATTAATATTTATCTCTATTTCTCAGAAAGAAATTGACCATTTAATAATGATATACTGATCAATAAATTTGCATATACTGTAAATTAACATGATATCACGGTTTGGCTCCAGGTTGGCAGTCAAACCAATAACAATAATGCTCTTGATCCCCACCCCCCCTCCCCCAAGGTAGGCGAAGAGGGAGAAAAAAATGAGAAGGAGAGGCTTTCTGGGTTGAAAAGTGAAACTGATCCACTTTAATTATTAGTGATACGGGAATATGTATATTTATAACGGAATGTGCAACACCCGATCCCCTCCCTCCTCCCCCAGCGACTCTCACAGCAACTCTTCTCCCTGGGGACTCCAGCTGAAGGGGGGAGTGTCCGGGCGCACGGACAGGGCCCTCGGGTGTCAGCTGGGAAGAAAAATGGGAAAAAAAAGAGAGAGAGACAAAGAGAGGGTGATAGAAGTGACAGTAAGCAGAAAAGTGAGAGAAAAAGGAAGCGAAAGGCTTGACTTCTGTGATGTCTTAACCTACACTGAAAGCCAAATAGAGAAAATATGATGAGAAGGGAATATTCTGATTTGCTGATCCTGCCTTCGGTCTAGTTTGCTCCTCCATGTGGGGGAGGCTGCAGACAGTCAGAAGTGACCTTGGTTATTATCAGTCCACTGGTGCTGCTACAAAAGTTCACTGAAAGAAAAAAAAAATCAGCAAAGCGAAAGTTTGCTTCACCCTGGCTCAAACCAGGACACATGAGTATCTGTAGTAGATGTTGCAGACAGTTTTGACATGAGATCACAGATCTGATTTTTGGAAATCAGGTTTAGGTAAGTTTGAATGTTTATCTTGAACTGAGATACTTACATTAACAGAAATATTCCTGCAGTGTAAAATTGTACTGTACAGCAGGTGCAGTACATCATGCTGATTAAGAAGCTAAAACTTAAAATCTCAGGTGCTTTTTGAAGAAATACTTATCAGATCTACTTCTACAGGAGTATAAAATTACCAGTGCTGCCAATATTCTAGCAAGGTGATGGACTGCTTTCTCTTTTGGCTTTACTGAGTGTTTTCTCTAGTTATAAATTCAGGGGTGGATCAGAAGTTATATTAAATGCAATGGTTTATTGGTTAAATATTCCTTCTAAAGAGTTACATTGGGTGGCAATTATCTACTTTGTAAAGTAACAGTATTTTGCTGTCATTGCTGTTACACTTTCTGATCCAATTTAATAGCACAAGTGTTTCTCCGTTTCCTACAATTTGTTTGTGAGCTTGGACCTGTTTCTATTTAATTGAATGCAAATTACACTTGTGTCACTGAACAGTTTTGACCAGTTTTAGGTAGGGAGTAGGGATATTTCACATTTTTCCTTAGGAAACACTCAGGGGTTTGGTGTTTGTTGGTTTTTTTAACTCTGGAGTTTTAAAAATTCCTGCTATTCTTTCATTCATTTTCTTTGTTTTTTAAATTACATTTAACAGTTTCCTTAAGGAAACCAATGTTTACACACAAACAAATTTTAAATTTTAAAGTTTTTGCAAACTTTAAAATAAGACTATATATAAATGCAAAAAATGAATTTCCGAGTTTAGGATATTTTAGAGAGTATTTAGATATTTTAGAGAATCTCTAAATGTGGGTTAACAAAAATCCTTGCTCAGGCTGAAGGCCTTCATATTAGCTCGTTATAAAAGAATGTAAGCTTGTTAGTTTGCTGCAAAAGAATGTTAGCTTGTTAGAAAAGAATGTCTTACAGATAGAGAATACTGCGCACACGATAAGACCCAAGGACAAGGAGCTTGTGGTTATCAGTGAAAGAAGAACAAGGAACATCTGCTCGATAACAAGGAACATCCTCCGACCTCCAAATTGATGATTGAGAGCCACAAGTACATCGCGTGAATACTACATGATAAACACAGCAGCCTTGCTAACTTTGCGCGTGCATTAGAGTAATTAACCAATCAGCTTAAAGCATGATTACCTAAGGGCTAACTAGAAGCATATAAAAATGTGTGTATTAGCTCAATAAATCGGACATCTTGCTCGCATCAAGCTGTGTCCCCGTCTCTCAATCGCGGCAAATTGGTGACCCCGACGTGATCGCCTATGGTGATACCGCCGAGAAACGACAACCGCCTATCTGGTGGCATGCCGTGAGTCCCATAGAACTAATACTGAGCTGCTGAAAGGAAGCAGGACGAGCTGCTGAAAGGAAGCAGGACGAGCTGCTGAAAGGAAGCAGGACGAGCTGCTGAAAGGAAGCAGGACGAGCTGCTGAAAGGAAGCAGGACGAGCTGCTGAAAGGAAGCAGGACGAGCTGCTGAAAGGAAGCAGGACGAGCTGCTGAAAGGAAGCAGGACGAGCTGCTGAAAGGAAGCAGGACGAGCCGCTGAAAGGAAGCGGCCGAGGACGTGCCGGCAAAATCCCTCCGTCAGGAACGAGAGGTGAGCTACGGGAAACTAACAGATGGGGAATCAAGCTGTGTCCCCGTCTCTCAATCGCGGCATCTAAATATAGAAAACTTTTGAAAAAGTGATCTCTTCAAAGAAGTGCCTTAAAGTAAATAATTAAATTCAGATCTGTTTAAAAAACCTCAAGTTAATACCATAATTACAATAAACAGCCTTTATGCATAAGTTTAAGGAGAAGGAGAAAAGTGAAGGAGGTTATCCCAGGCTGTGCCTACATTAGCAAGTAGTAAGGCCCAATAGGAGCACATCTGAAGGGCTTAATAGCTGGTACAGGAGACCTAACATCCATGCTATTTCTTTCAGAAGCTTTAGTTCAGTCTGCCTTTGTTCTGACCCCATACACAAAACATTAGTGGCTGGAGTGTGCTCTATCAAACAGATTCTGGTTTAGATTTAGAATATGAAAGGATATAAACTAATGTGTTTCAAGACACCTACTCAGTGTAAACCAAAATAAGACAAGGGGTTTATCAAAAGCTTTTAAAATACTGTCCTGATCCAGTCTAAAATGTTTAGACACATTGTATTTCTTGGAGCAGACACAGTCGTAATATATAAAAGCTCCAGTAACTGAGTCAACCACAACTTCTCTTTATTACATATGCTTACCTTCAGTTTCTGTTTCTGACCTACATGCATTTTGTCACTCAAAGAAAACATGACTCTGGGCAAGAAGATTGTCATGTTCTGATCAGGCAGAGGCCCTGGTCCATGATTTCCTACATTAATGACTGGCAAGAAAAGTTTTTTATACCAGCATACCATGTTCATATTTTCTTCAAGCACAGACATGAAGAACTACATAAAAATATCTATTTCTACTATAAAGTGAGCTTTACTTCAAGGATGAGATATTTTGCTCATATAAATATGGATCAACAATCTTTAAACTACTAAAATGTTAATATTGAGGGCAGGTATTCACATTGCCATATATGACTATCCACAGATCATAAACCACCACTGCAGCACAATGATCACTAAAATGTCATAAAGGCAATGAACACAGAAAGCATAATAAACAAAACTAAAATAATAGAATATTATTCTATCCCTCTTTCCATGACATATCTGGGCAGCTGAAGCTCATATACTTTTTAATAATGACAAAAGACATTTAAAATTTAGCAGTATCTGCAAGTAATTATTTCCACATAAAGTATTCCAAACTCACTTTTAAGTAAGCTGTAAGAATATTTAGTTTTAATGAAAATTGAAATGTTGTAGTGCACAAGATGATCTCCAAACATAAAAGTGTTTTAAATGTCAATAAACACAGTCTGGGGGAATGTGATGTTTTTGCTACAATACATCTGTGAAGAAAAAATTATCATCTTAATTTGTACTGTCAGGTTCTTGACAAACAAATGCCAGGTTGCACATCAGAGATTAGAATCAACACTTTAGGGAAATGGATCCTACACAGAAAAATAATTGTGACTCCCAACATTTTTTCAGGACAACTTTATCGTCCCAAAGCCAAAGTTTCAGCATAAATGTTTCAAAAATTACCAAATAGCACTGTTTTATCTAGTTCAACGTCGTTACCTCAAGTCCACCAAAAAGTATCCCAGCATACATTTTTAAAGTAAAAAAAAAATTGTCCTTGGTAATGTTTCTTTAATAATGAGCGATTAAAGCACAGGGTTAACTGAATTACTATTATTACAGTGTTAAAATATTACAGTTTTAAGTGAGAAAAATACTAAAATGCTCTACAGCCAGTACAGAAACATCTGTAGAACTACAACAAATATTACTCACTATAATTCTGCCTTTTTATCTGGCTCAAATGTTTTCCCAGCCCTCTACGATACCTGTAGTCTCAATTTCTAGAGGACTGACCTTGAATTTTACCATTTTAAAATGCAGTTTTAATATTACTGTATTCTAGATCACTCTGTAGGACCCAGCTGGTCTTTCATCTTTATTTATGACTTCACTGGTTTATAAATCTCACTTACAAACTATCTGCCCAAGCTTTATTTTTTATGTCCAAAGTCTGTGAACAGTAAGGCAATAATGCCAGCATGACCTGGACAGGCTGGAGAGTTGTGCAGAGAGGAACCTAATGAGGCTCAGCAAGTGCAAATGTAAGGTCCTGCAGCTGGGGAGGAAGAACCCCATGCAACAGCATACGTTAGGGGTGGACCTGCTGGAAAGCAGTTCCAAGGAGAAGGATCTAGGAGTCTGGCTAAATTATCCATGAGCCAGAAATGTGCCCTTGTGGCCAAAAAGGCAAATGAAATCCTGAAGTGCATTAGGAAGAGTGTGGCCAGTAGGTCAAGGGAGGTCATTCTCCTCCTCTACTCTGCCCTGGTGAGGCCACATCTGGAATGCTGTGTCCAGTTCTGGACTCCCCAGTTCAAGAGAGACAGGGAACTACTGGAAAGAGTCCAGTGGAGGGCAACAAAGATGACTGGGGATTGGAGCATCTGCCTTATGAGGAAAGGCTGAGAGAGCTGGGACTCTGTAGCCTGGAGAAGAGAAGGCTGAGGGGAGACCTTATTAATGCCTGTAAGTATCTAAGGGTGGGTGCAAGGAGGATGGAGCCAGACTCTTTACAGTAATTCCCAGAGACAGGACGAGGGACAATGGGCACAAGCTGGAACACAGGAAGTTCCATTTAAATACGAGAGAAAACTTCTTTATGGTGAGGATGACAGAGCACTGGGACAGGCTGCCCAGGGAGGTGGTGGAGTCCTGTTCTCTGGAGATATTCATTCAAGACCCTCCTGGATGCAGTCCTGAGTAATGTGCTCTGGGTGATTCTGCTTTAGTGGGGGAGTTGGACGAGATGATCTCTAGAGTGCCCTTCCGACTCCGACATCCTTCTAGAAACACCCGCACTGAAGATTCTGTGCTAGAAATTACTTTTTGACACTACCACCTAGGTTTTACTCAGTGCTAAAATGACTTTTGCATAGTCTAAACTTACTAAATCACAGTATCATACAGTTTAAGTCGAACAGCTCAAGGAATTTGAAGAATAAAATATCACACCTTAGTAGCCACATTTGTAATTTCATTTTAAAATAAAATAAAATATATAAATATAGAAGGGAAAATAAAATCAAGTACCAATCAAGATATGCGGAATATCCCATAGAAGACATTTAATAAACCATTAACTCATGGAAGAGAATTTTCTTAAAGAGATTAAATCATAGTCAGAATTTTCAAGATCGCGATCTTCAAATTAAGACAAATATTTATCTGCAACTGAAATTATATTTCATTTTTATAGTGTACTATCACTTTAGCTATTCATTCTAAAGTGTCTCAATCTCTAAGATTTCTTAATTTTACTACAATAAAAAGATTATTTTAAATTAACCTGAAGTACGAATTAAAATTCTGTTTTTTCATTTCTACCAGACAGAATTTTGCATTTAAAATACCCCTTAATTCTCTAGGGAAACATATGGTCTTGAGTGATTAAGGAAATATGAGTCACACAATAGGCTGTCTTCCACAGAGCTGCACATATGAGTATATAGTGAAAAAATTAGAATCCAATGTTCTACAGACTTCTGTAATTACAAATATACCATATCATCACTCTTCCACAGACACTTAACATAAATTTTACAAATGTCTTATTACCTGATGTTCCAGAAAAATAAATATTTTGATGAAAACTATAAAAAGGCATGGGCAAAAGAGCTGCATCATTTCAGAGTTTTTTATTTTACAGAATTATTTTATACTCTGCTATGGGATGTCTAGATCAAGATGTAAGATGCAGAGTTTTTCTTAGTTTTCACATTACCTAAGGCAGTAGAGAGCAGTACTTAGGCTAACCACCTAGTTACAAAAGTAACTTCAGCCACAGATGTCTTCCTTTGTAGTTGGAAACCTAGAAAGGTTTTCACAGGAGATCTGTGGAATTCATGTCACTTGAATAATGGTGGTAAGTAATTTGATTTTACAAAAAGCAAAGCAATGCAAGATGATCTAAGTAAGGAACGTCCTCTCTGGTCTTTAGATAGTATAGCATACCCCATCCCTGTACTCTTTAGAATACCCTACAGTATGCATTACTGTATCACTTCCCAAAACTACCAGCAGAACAGGTAAGTAGTAGATATCAATCCAAACACATAACTAGTTCTGCATAATTTTATAGAAAATGTCTCTTGTGATGAAAAATACAAAATGAAATACACATTTGGATATCATAATGTACTTCAGATATTCAAAAGGGGCAACATCACTCTTAAAATTGTTCATCATCTCAGAAAATTTATCTTCTAAACAAGGTGACTTCAGATTACCCAGCTACAATTAAGTTTTTGGTCAATTCCACATCAAGCAGCAACGAAGTAAAGAGTGATCAAGTTCAGGGTTTATTATCAAAAAACAAGTTACAACTCAGAAAAAAAATTCACTCATAGAGTGCAAAACTGGCCATTCACCTACATTTTTAAAGGACTTTTGTGCTTCTAGTGACGCTGGTGGAAAAATTGAAGAATAAAGTGTCAACACCATATTCAAATAGGACTGAGACTTACAGCTTCATTTCATATATGCATAGAGCCATCTATAAACTGAAGAGAAGCTAGCTTGACAAGACTTGTGTTTGATAACTATTCTCTGAGTAGATCTCTTTTATATTCTCTAAGAATAAACTGAAAACACTGAACTGATGCCTGTTCCGATTTTCTTATTGTTTGTAGGAATTTATGTTGTAGATTTAAAAAGACTTCCCTCTTTCTTGCTGATCACTTTATATGCCAAATGATCAAAGCAGGGAATACAGAAAATCCCAATACTTCCCCAATTTACAAGAAATCTATTTTACAACTCTATTTATCAAACTGGTTATTTACAAGGTAACTGCAGGAATGAACTATATGTATGGTTTTAAAATTGAGCCCTAGAGAAGAAACTTGTTTTCACTAGACTTCCCATTTAGTGAAACAGTAGAACTTTTATGTCTGCTAAACCTAGTGCTCCATAAAGTGTCTGCTGATTTACTTCAGTTATCTTACTACTATATTTTATCATGTGCATACTTAATACCCATTTTAATCAAGGTGTCAAAGTTATAATTAATGTACATTTGCTTAGTCTCCAGATATTTCGTACTTAACCTATTGAGTATTACTCAGTCTACACTTTTTCATTAAGTTCTGTATGTAGAGACAGGAGAATGTCCCTACTTCAAATGGACACAGACAACAAAAGCTGTGCAATGAGCCTTAGTATTGACACAGAATAACTGTTTGTACATACATTTAACTTATTTTTACAGCCTCTCTGTTGCTGGTGGTTTTATGTGTTTTCAATAAATCACCAGAATCACACATGCACATGAATGTTCAGATAATATTTATGCATGTCTCAATATTATATATTCACAGGAACATCAAGAAATAATAACAGAAGGATGACATACATTCCAAAATTTCCTGTCAAGCCTATCTACCCAGATATTATGCATATTAAGGTCCACTATACTGAAAATCATCTCCAAAGACAACTGCAAAACAGCCCAGATTTCTTACTTAATTTTTTTTCAAGTGGTATTTATGTGCTAAACAAAGTCTGTATGAGTAATACTGTACAGATTTATGACTAAATATCTGTTATTTAGCCATTGCATTAAACTGTCTTAACTAACTGCTGGGAATTAAGCTAACATAGAGGGTATATATTGCATCAATTAATACAAAGTAGCTCCTTGTTTTCAACCCAAACCCTCACAGAAAATGTGGAGTAGCTTATTCCTCAGTTAGTTATTCCTTAGTTAAGAGTTCAAAACTATGATCTCCTTAGTGAGAAATTATTCTGTATTAACCTACATGGAACTTTAAATTTCTACATAAGATTAAACTCATTCTACTCCTCCATTTTAGCTGGCCATCCTCCAGCAAGTAAATTTTTCCCAGAATCACAGACTTGTTGGAGTTGGAAGGGCACTCTAGAGATCATCTAGTCCAACTCCCCTGCTGAAGCAGGATCCCCTAAAGCACATCACTCAGGACTGCATCCAGGAGGGTTTTAAGTATCTCCAGAGGAGACTCCACAACCTCCCTCGGCAGGGTGGCCAGGGTGTGTATATTTTTTATCTTCAAAATGGAGTTTTGTGAGTGCTTTATTAATAATTTAAGTACTTCGCTTGCTATAGCCTCTACAGAGTATGCTAGAAAAGTCTAGCTTTGTAATCCCACTTCAGGCTACAACACTGTAAATTAGTTATTCACAGTTTTTTCCCCAGCCAAATGAGGGGAAGTATATTTTTCACTATACCAGTATTGTGAAAGTTCACTCTCATTTCACTAATGCTTTTGTATTTCAGCCCAGAAGTTTTCTCATTTAGTCATGATGTCATGATCTTTGTAAAAGATGGATCTATTGCCACTTTTCAGAAAGCTGAAAGGGTATAGTAATGCACTAGAACTCCAACCTTTCACTTCACATTACAACTTAACATACACGTAGAGACTTTTGTAGTGCATCCCTCTGCATAAATTCCAGGCTATTTTCTCACTATCCTGGTTCTAAAGCAAGTAGTTTAAATATGTTTTATTTCTATAGTCTGAGAACTAATGAGTTATGATATATAAATACTTTATTCCACTTGATTTAAGTACATCACTAAAATCCAGAGGTGGCAAGTAATTCAGAATTAAATTCAAGTTTCACCTCTCTTTCTTTATGCATAAAGATTATTGACTTTATGGTGATCTATTTCATGAAATTAAAAGAGAAAGGGTGGCAACATTAGGCTGGATCAAAAACCCCTCTGCTTTTGTCTATAAATACTAGAACATACTGAATACAGATGACTTCTCTTCTCAGTAACACATGCCAATAATGCCATAAAGTCAACAACGACACCAAAACCCTAAACTGAAACCTGTAGGGCTAAGCCTGAATCCACTGGGCATGGATAGCCTTCTTCACTCAGAGTAGCTTTAAAACCTTCCTTATCCATATATGTGTCATTAAAAAAAAAACAAAACAAACCACTGCTTAAGGCAGTTGACGGATAAAACTTATTTTAGCTTTGCTGTTAGATTAGTGCAGTTTCTGCTAGCCCCAATATCTGCTTGAATAGTGATGTAAATGCCTGCTTTGACAAACAGGATGCAGGCTGATATTCCTTTAAACTCACAGGGCTATACTCGATTCCTAGCAGACACTAAAAAAAAAACTTTCTCCATTTATACAATAGGGCTAACAAAGGTTTTCCTACAAAAAAAAACCTTCCAGTTCTTCAATTCACTTCTTAATTTATACTGAAATAATAAGAATTCAAGCAATTACAAAACTACAGGCAAGACACATAAATTCAGCTTTGGGATAGAATAGGGAGTTTACTTTTCCTTTGTGTGTCTGACACCTGCAATGGGCAGAAATCGCTGTAGTTCATTGTAAGCTGTTTTATTAATGCCTTCTTAACTTGGCCTCCATAGGAAAGAGGCATATGGGTATGCAGACAGATAAAAAATCTATGGGATGTAAACTAGTGTGCTTAAGGCATGTTCTCTATTCCACACAGCTATCCAAGTGTATTGAGATAAACATGAAGTAGGTTCATCCTCAGTAAAATTTCCTGAGATGGCACATCATACAAGTATAAAATTACCACAATATTGCTGAAATTCAGCCTGCTTACACACATTATCTCCACATAACCTGCCTTAAAGTTTAAGATCTTCACTATATAGGGCAAGTAACTGCAGCAGCTATGAGGTCAGTACCTCTGAATACACTATACAGTTCTACGTTTACCTGGCAACAGTAATTTTGAAACAGCATACACTTAAATAGGGCACAACCCTCAGGAGAAATGGACACTTTCATTCTTAACAGTTTATTTTTATTTTTGTTGCTCTTTAAATTAACACTGTGCTGCTATAATATAAATTTCTATTTAAACCTCTGTCCCTGGTTTCAAATGATGGCTGCTGCTTACTTTCCATAGGCTTCCTAGAAAATCACAGTCCTAACAGTAATTAAACACACACATGCAGTCATACAAAAATGACACTTCATTCTAAACACCAAGCACCTTTGTACAGCAAAATTTTATTATATAGCCATCTTCATGTTACAATACACTTCTAGTAAGTGGTATGAAGCTTTATTATCCTACATGTAAAGCATATATACTTGTCAGCTTTATCCTTTCTTCTTTGATTTAAATATATACATATATTGGTCTTGAATTGCCTGAAGTGAACTTTGAGTTTGAGACAGAATCTTCACTCTATTAAAAGAAAAGACCAAAAAACACATGTAGATAGCTAAACTCATCACTGGAATCTAGTTAGAAAAGATTTGAAAACAGGAAAATGGCAATTTACATTCAGCTTGTTACATTATCATAATTCAAAATACATGAAATATTCTGTGGGAGCAAGTTACATTCATGTAAATGGTTACTGAATTCTCTTCTTTCAAGTATTGTGATTCATGCTTTTCAGTCATTTTTATAACTATGTTATCTTAAGAAAGAATAAGAAAATACCACTAAGAGCAGAGAGTACTGCAAAGCAAAAAAATGTAAAAGGAAGCACAGAAACAAAACCTTTTATTACCTTTCCACAAATACCTCTCAAGGTAACCCTTGGATAAATTGAGTTCATTAACTTCCTCTGATTATGGGAGATTAACGTTAGCAAAGAAGAAGCCACAGTTTTGTTTTGATGAAACAATAAGAGGCTTTTTTTTTACCACTCTCTTCAACTACCTGAAGGGAGGTTGTAGTCAGGTGGGGGCTGGGCTCTTTTTTCCAGGCAACCAGTGACAGGACAAGAGGCCACAGCCTGAAGCTGCTCCAAGGGAGGTGTAGGTTGGATATTAGGAAGCACTTCCTCACGGAGAGGGTGATTAGACATTGGAATGGACTTCCCAGGGAAGTGGTGGAGGCGCCGTCCCTGGATGTGTTCAAGGCAAGGCTGGATGTGGCACTTAGTGCCATGGTCTAGATGGTGTGGTGGTGTTGGTCATAGGCTGGACTTGATGATCTTAAAGGTCTTTTCCAGCCTTGGTAATTCTGTGATTCTGTGATTTGCCATAATGTAGTAAGATATATTTATGTAGGAGTCTCATTTTCAAACAGTTGTGTGAGATGGCTGAGCACAATCACCCACATGTTGCTTAAAGAATTGACCGTCCTGGCAAAAGTGACACGGAGTTTCACTGTAATACTGCACATGCTATGAAAAAATCTTGAGCTACCTTTTTTGTTAATAATACACAATCCAGACATGCTGGGAGACCTCCCTCAGGTTTTTCTTTTTATATTTCACTTAGAAGGGATAACTGGTTAACTACCATTTCACATTTGTCTGAAATCATGTTATAAAATTTCTACTGAAATACCTTAGAAAATACAGATATTTAGAAAAACCCATAGGAAATTAAATACATCGAGTATAAATAACATACATATGATTTTGTACCTATAGAATACCCAAAATAAAGTTGGATGATGCACAACTCCTCTATACATGTTGAGGTTAGATAATGCACGGAGCAATTCCATCCATTCCAATATCACATCCTGTTATTATTTGCAAAACTATTGATAATAATCTACATTGAAGTTTTTAAGCCTGACCAGTCAAGCAGTTCACCATGGGATCAAGCACTGCAGATTTAATTGCAAACCATACATCCTGCCATACATAAAGCCTATTCAGATGACAGGAAATATCCAGTATTAGCATCTCACATAAAATAATCCTTCAGAATCGTAAGTAAGGGCTCACTTCTCTGATGAAAAACAAAACAAAATAATGCAAAACAAACAAACAATTAAAAAAAAACAGAAAAACCAACCAAACAAAAAACAAACAAACAAAAAAACCCAGAAAAAATTGTCTTTTAAAACAAAAACACTTTACATTAGCGTCTGCACCACTTGCAGTAGATACAAATTTCACTGGTGTTAAATTTTAATATTTTCCCAAAGGTCCATTAAGTTCCTTTTAAGTAATGGAACAAAAAGGCAATTTTATCTGACTCCATCACCTTCCTCCCACTTAGATGCCCTTCTGCTTGTCCCAAGAGAGAGAAGTGCTGACAGATCATACAGAAATAAGTAAAACTCGGAAGCAGAAGTGGAACTTCATATCATTTACAAGTTGCACAGTGCAGGTACAGTGCTTATGGGATGACTTGGAAATATGCTTCTCTTCTGAGAACAAATATAATTGCAAGCTGCTGGTTTTTAACTGTCAACACTTGTTGGTATTTTACAACTTCACTGCCTTATGTGAATGCTAAAACACTGGTTTCTTATGCTGATTCAATAATCCAAGATACTCTAGCTGAAGTGCTTGTCTCCACAGTTTAAAGTGAGCAAAATGATTTCTATATAGAAGGAATCTTTTCTGGGCACTTTGGAATTCTGACAATGATAACATGATAACAATAACAGATACAAAGAGTGGACATAAATAACCACTTTCTGTCTGAGTCAGTTAGAAAGTAATGTGTATTTTTGGGCTTTTATAACTTAATATTGTACCTCAACAAAAAAAATCTTTATATCACTTTGAATAAATACCTACATCTTATTAATGCAAATGAAATTTATTTTATATCCAAAAGGTGCCACATACATTAACAATTAGGAATGTTTGCCAGGAAAAAGGAGAATAGTTTGTGCTAGTTTCCAAACTTAACATCTAATAATGTAAAAGACACAAATAATGTAACATATTTTTAATTTCCAGCTATATAGCATTTTGAATAATCAAAACCAAAATTAAATCATTTTCATCAGCCATGTATTTATTATACTAGTTGTTCTGTATTGTAAATAAGATATGTAATTAGAATACATAAATATAATTAAATCTTGATTTATGTAGGATAAAAACACACCAGTATAAATTATTGGATTTGACCCAGTTTCTTCCAAATCCGCCAAAATAACTTTACTATTGTGTTGGATTTTATTAATGTTATTTCAGCAATTACTCAGAGAGCAGTCATTCTACCTACAGTTTCTGATTTATTTTTTTTTAAGTTTAGAACATTATAAATATGGAACTAACTCATTTAAAATAAATAACATAAAATAAAATTTAGAAAGCTTTATGTAAAAGAACCAAATTTAATAATATAAATAAAAAAAAAAAGAAAAAGAAACACTAAGTATGTTGAGAATTATATAAACACAAAAGAAATTAAACCTCAAAGCTCCAGCTGGGTAATTAGGTGTTGTGAAAGTAGCATATTCATGGAATCATAGAATCATAGCATCATCATCAAGGTTGGAAAAGACCTTCAAGATCATCAAGTCCAACTGTCAGCCCTACACCCCCATGACCACTAAACCATTTCCCAAAAGCACCACATCTATTCGTTTTTTAAACACCTCCAGGGATCATGCCTCTGTCACCTCCCTGGGCAGCCTGTTCCAATGTCTCACCACTCTTTCTGTGAAGAAATTTTTCCCTTCTTTCTGCTAGCATCCTTTATGTTAAAATGATCCTTGTCGTAAACTAGAATAACGACGTAAAGTCCCAGAACAAAGTCATTTCTTAGAAGAAAAAGAAGCTAGTGTACATTTAGTATACAACTGAATAAACATCATTATTACCTAGAATAAGAGATATCCATCAGCTGTGTTTTGCTTGTTTTGCAAAGTCTACTTAAATGTTGCACATGTATATTGTGGCAAAAACTTTGAAAACAGAAAAGTAACGCTACCTTAGTCTGCCTTTAAAACTCTTTTTTTCATTCTGAGGAATTCGTACTCACATATTTGGTCAATGGAAGGAAAAAGTGTAATCTTATACTAAAGGTGATGTGGCTAAAGCAAGAATCCAAGTGATAAAGTTCTGTGAATTGAAATTAACTCACATCTACTTGTAGGTAATTTCTCAGCTAATTTCCTATTAGGGCACCAATTAAAAGTATTATATGGTTGAAAGGGCAGAAAACATACATGCAGGTTTCAGTCTGCACATTTCCTTAGGTTCCTATACAGGTTTTATTTCTTTGTTCTTTCAGCCAACTTTTTTGTCTGTCCTGTGTCCCAAGTTACACTTTAACATTCCTTACCCTTGCTAAGTGCAGATACACTTTGATGAAAGAGGGGTTCTTTTAACAGAATAGAATCAAATATTAGAATTTACATG
Source organism: Hemiprocne comata (assembly GCA_020745705.1). Taxonomy (NCBI): domain Eukaryota; kingdom Metazoa; phylum Chordata; class Aves; order Apodiformes; family Apodidae; genus Hemiprocne; species Hemiprocne comata. The sequence continues at coordinate 15,253,512 of CM036616.1, read as the reverse complement.
TTGAGTATCAGCATTTTCTAAAACAATACAAAAAATACTTGTCAGATCCAGCAGTTTTCTTCTTCTATTCTTCCTGGATCCAGCCGTTAATTTTTCAACCACATTTATAGTCGTTAAAAGTTAAATAGGTCCAAAAAGATTTAATGTATATTCTGGACAAGAGTATAGAAAAAGTTTACAATCGAAACTTTGCTGATGTAGTTTTGCTTCTGAGTGTGATTCAGGTAAGGATTAGTCAGTTGTCTTCGTTCATGTGGACTACGCTATACTGTTGCATTATTTAACAGGCATAGGAACTTCACAATGAATAATTTAATTATTTGCTGCATACTTCACTCAAAAAAAAGAGGCACTTTAAGTTACTTCCTTACCTTGTTTTATTTAAGTATGTGTCTGTCACAAAAAAAAGGAAAAAAACCCACAACCAACAAAATAAAAGAAAACAACAAACACCAGAAAAAAAAACTAAAACCAAAACCAAACACCCATCCTATATTTTATTTTTATGCTACACTACACTTTATATTACACTAACACATCTATTACTACAGCATCAATATTAGCTTGTTATTTCAGTGGACTATCAAGTCACAAGCTTTTCTTCTAGCTGTTTCTAGAACACCAAACGTTGCATCAAAAGTTTCAGCAATCCAATATGGCTTCCCACTGACCCTATAAAACAAGTTACATTTATAAAAATAAAGATGTTTTGATTATAGTAACTTTCGTGCTTCATGAGCTCAAGGAGTATTGGATCTCTATTTATTATTATAGGATTAGGAGGAACATACAACTGGGGGAAACTGTACAATAATTAGACAGCAGTTTTCTTGAAAAGCATTTGGGGTTACTGTGCATTAGAAGCCGATTATGATACATTGCCAAGCTGTTGGAAAAAAGACACTCATCAAATTAGGATAAATAAACTGCAGCATAACTTGCAAAACACTTAAGCTATGCTTCTGCACTATGCACTTTTAGCCTCTCCCTAGCTGAAGGCTTTGATCAGTTTTGGACATGTGATATAACGAAAGGTATGGATCAAAACTGGAACTGTAGAAGAAAAAAAAAACTAGATCTGAACTCTAAAATACGGAATAAAAAGAAAAAAATAAAGAAAACAAGAAAGATCTGACACAAGTGTAGCTAATTCTGCTATGAGATGTCTTCCAAATTCATGATTCTAACACAATAAACAGAAGGTATTTTTGCGAGTTTTAAAATGTATATGTAAAAGGTATGCTAGGCCTTTTACTGACAGTAATTTTTACTTTCTGAAATCCTGAAGAACTTTTCCAGAAAAAAAACAGGCTGTACATATGAAATCCACTTTAATCCAAGGAACCTTGCATGTCTTAAAAAAATCAATAGAGGAAACTAACGTGTATTTTCACAATGACATGTTGAGTTTCTGGCAGCACGAGGTGGGAGGAAAATTACTTAGCTCAGAACAATCTCCTGCCATACACTTCAACTATTCACTTGGCAACCCTATTAAAATCTACATTCCCAGGTGATCACCTTTCTTGTTACTGGTTTATAATCAGTAAGCATGAGTGTAAATTTGTTTAGTTCCTAAGCAAAGTCAACTAATTACTGTAGAGGTGGATTGATGGAACTTAGTCAGAAAAGTGGTCGAAAAATTGTGAGATTTGCCAGACAATTTCAGTGAAGTTTTATCTGTGTGATTTGTTTGCTTAAACCAACTTCCATCTCTTTCAACCAATACCTTTGTTTCTTAATGTTCTCAGAGTGCTACTGTTTGTTAAAATTACCAGTTCCTTTTGTATTTTTTAAGCCACATTAATGGAAAAGAGAAATTCAGATGACCACTTCAGTATTATTTTTTTTTTAATGGCATCCAGTATTTGCTCCTTGTTAACTGCTGAAAATAAGATGGATCTTTAGTGAAATTCTGTAATGTTAAACATCACTGAGACATTACTCTCCTCAGGTATGGGAAAGCCTATAAAAATGTAGATATATCAAAACACCTATCTTTAGTGTAAATTGTTCTTATCCTCACAGCCAAGCACACATTATGCCTAAAAATTCCTAGAACATTGGTTCATAAAGAAATGTGAGTTGCTTTTAATCTAAGGTTTATAAGTGGACAGAGGGAAATTAAATGAACATCAGTTCCTGAAATGTATATATGTAGCAGTCCTTTATATCATTATCCTAACATTAGATGGGACATTACTTCTATTTTATTTAATGATATCTCAAGTGTCAGCGAGAGAGAACACACAAGGGCATCTGCAAAAAACAAATCTCAGTTTGAATTCTGTGATATTTTTTATTTAATGTTATAAAAATGAGTAGAACAGTTCAGCAGAGTATTTATTGTGCTTCTGTTTACTACTATACTTTATTACTAGTAGCACCTCTACTCACTTCTGTAAAAAGTCCCTTCACTATTTCTTGAGAATCCAATTGCTGCCTTGAAATACTTCATGTGATTTCATTTTCTAAGCACAGAGAAAAATAATTCCTTAAATAAAATAAGTTTATGAGTTTGACTTAAAATTATGAGTTTCATGCTAATAATTGCAAACAATCATGAATGTGTCCAAAATTTGAAAGTTAATTTTAATAGCAGCTGGTCTCACTCTCATAACTTTTTATAGTCAGCTGCTTTAAACAAGTGAACATGACAACATGCCAAAACAATGTTAACCTTTATTGACAACTGAGTGATGTCCATTCTCAGTTTCAAAATTCAATAGGAAATCTTCATCCCTCTATTATAACACATCTTAGGGAGCATGGAAAATGCACTTTACCTCATGAACTTGCATATCCTCAAACATAGCTTTGCAGCAGAGTTTGTGCAGAAACTGTTTTCTATAATTGACATTACTAATTGACTCCTCTAACTCTGAGTTCAACAACTAGACCTATTTCGCTATGACTGAATGTGTTTTGGTTGTCTTTACATGTGTTTAAGTACACATTTAAATATCTGTTTACATATTATTCTTATAACATGAGACTTTTGATTAGCCTCATTTATGACCCAGTGCTCATTTTACAGTTACTTCCCTATGGGAATGAAGCTGTAAGACCTGGATTCAAAAGGAGTAACAAAACTAAGTTAAGCAATTATTCCAAATATCTTGAAGTTTCTGGTGATTTTTAAGACCTCAAAGATGGTAGATTTTTCTCTTTCTTTCCTCTATAGCCTTCTGTTGGTGTCGGAGATGAGATACTAAGAAGTTTTTCTACACTACACAGTTGAGAAGAAATTTTCCATGGAGGCCAAATTTGGGAATATCTTTTGGAAATGCTTATAATAACAGCAGCAAAAAGAAAGAAGAGAATCAGGTTCCAAGGCTCCTTTTGCAATCTCCAATCTTCATGGCATCGCATTGTGTAATGCTCTCCATCTGAAACCTTAGAATAGCAGAAGTAACAGAAAGCTAAGCTCAAGAGTCAGAGGCATAGGTTTAAGTATTGGATTTATGGACCTATGTACGAGTTTGGATCTTCAGTGTTTTAATTTCTGGACTTGGAGGGAGGGCTGGCTGTCCCTAGAGCAAATAATTCCTGTCATGTCTATTTTGCCTGTCTGGAGCAGGATGGCCTTAGATTAGCTTCCATCAAGGTAGGAAGGGGAAGAGTGGGATTGTTCACAATTATCTTTGAGAGATATTAAATTCCACAAGAAGTTAATTGACAGGAAGGCACAGTTCTTTTTTCCCCTCTTTTTTTTCCCCTGACTGTTCTTACAGCTGAACTCTCTCCCTGAAATTTGAAACAAGGCTACTGGTCCCTCACAAGGAGAAACAGCGTAAACAGGCAGTCTAATCTATCTAGGAATCCAGTAATTCCTAGAATCTTTTATCTAACAAATCCCAGGGGAATACAATGCTTCCAGCACTAGACCTTCCACTAGACCTGTGGAATTGCTATCAGCACCTGTTGAGACTGCATCCAGAGAACTATGCTCAGTCTGTTCCACCTCCCTGATCAAAGAAAGGATCCAAAGAAGATGAAGTCAAACTCTTGGAGATGCACAAGTGATAAGACATGAAAGAAAGGACCTAAGTCAGAATATAGGAAATTCTGATTAGATAATGGAAAAATGTTTTATCATTAAGTGGTCGAATACTGGAACAGTTTGTCCAGGGAGGCTGTGGAACCTCCAACCTCAAGAGTATGCAAGACTGATATGGAGACAGGCCTGAGCAATCTCTTCTGAATAAGTCTGCTTTGAGCAGTAGTTCGACCAGGTCACCCCCAGAGGCCTCTTCCAATGTAAATCATTCTATGATTCCATGCTTCTATAATGCTATATGTCTTTATTATCCCTTTGGTCCTTTCACATTTATATGCACATACTAAGCTAACTGAGCATGTGAACTTGCTTTATTTATCATCTGTCTGTAGCTATTTTTCTTTAATGTAGTAGAAGTTACTCAGAAATTATGAAGTAAATACTGTACTGCAATACTGTAATGCAGACCCATTTAAAATAACTGGAACTAGGCAGGCACTTAGGCGCAGTAACAGCCACATTATTAAGGTAAATGGATAGTTCAAAATCTTCACAGCCGAACACGCTAAGTCATTGGAAAGACACAGGAGACAGGACAGATACAATTGAAAAGAATCTGGGGAATGAACAATAGTGGGGCATCTCCTAGCTATTAATAACTCAAATACTTCTCCCCTCCTGTAATCTTTGCCATAGGTACCTAAAGGCCTTAATACTTAAAGGAAAAGATGTAGATAACAGGATTGTTGCATCCGAAACAAACATTAACATAATTTAATATCTTACCTATATAATTTTCATTCTCAGTAGCAAATGTTATTATCACCTTTAAATATGCATTATAAACAACCATCACTAAATGAAGTTTCTCTAGATTACCAGCAGAGCTTTGAATTTGATGCAGATATGGTGGTGATATTGAACCAAAAAAGAACCCTTGTTCTCAGAAATAAGCTACAGTCTTGTTTATGAGAATAAACTCTTCTAGCAATGCTCTTCTATTCTAGAGCTGCAATGCACCTCATATGGACTAAAATGGCAAAGTAAGGTTGACATCCCTCATGTCAGCATGTACCAACTTTCTTTCAAACCGTTCTATCAAGTGACATGGAGTGGGGTTTGTCTAACACACTTTCTTAATGAGACTGTTGCCTTCCAATATCAAAAATTCAGTCCTGGAACTTGTCCATCAGGACTATCTATTTAGCAATCAAGTGGTTCTGCCTTGGACCTATACAATCCAAGCTTCCCCTCACATTTACAGTTTTAACACATCAACATAATCTCACAGGTTTTCCAATCATCTGCTAGCTTCAAAGTTTTCTCAGAGGAGCACTGTGTAGTTAAAATTATTTATCTACATGTAAGATAACTTTTGTAATTAATTCACTAAGGTTCTTTCCGTGTTTTAAGCAAAATTCCCAAATGAATTACCTCTCAGCTGTACACCTGGCATCCCAAGGAGAGATGTTTAGAGAAGAGTGACAAAGAGCTGTGTGTTCCTTTATATAACCACTTCTTGGACAGACATCTAAATAATGTTGCTATAGTAAAACCTATATTACAAATTCTAAAAGAAAAACTGCATTACATATTTCCCATTGAGAACTATATTAAACAAATATGTTAATAATGTTAAGGTAGAACTTTAAGTGCCTATGTCTTTAGCTAAAAGTACATAAACCCTGGTTAATCTCTCTATTTGATTATGAAGGGCTTGTCCTGCTAAATTGCTGGGTTTTTATACTCATTGTAAATACTGATAAATTAGGAAATTTACACCACTTATTTGCAGCAACATTCATATTAAAATTAAAATATCTGAATATATTAATACTATAATCTAGTATTTTTACTAGCTCTTTGTTTTGTTCAGGTGACACAACTCTAATAATCCAAAGATAAAAACCTTTTTTAAATAAACACAAAAATAAGGCCCATACTTAAAACATTTGACAGTATGAGTTTCTTATTTCATTGATCTTTATGGACAATTCATAATTCCAACAATGTTTACTAACTTGTAAAAATTATTTCCATCTTTGAGGGAGGGCTAGCATATGCCAATTATTGTAACATCGTGGGTGCCAACACTTCTTCGCAGTAAACAAAGCAATAAAACAGTGCCAGACAAGTAAACAACAAAATTCCTAATTAGAGACTGCTAATAAATTCTGAGAGCATTTTCTATTGGCCTGTAAGTTGGAAAACACTCATCTCCTTTTCCTTAAGTGGTGTGGAAATAGTTAGGGCATAATATATCAAGAGCATATTTTCAAAAGGGGAACAGAATGGGTTTTAGGATGGAAAGAAGGGTGCATTTTATTGGAGCACAAAACAGACATTTGCCAAGTTTGCAAAGGCACCGTTATTTTTCCAGGACCTCTATTTGTAGCTACCGAAACCAAGAGCTTGTCTAGCTAAATGACTACAGTGTTATACAGTATCACAGACTTCAGAAAGTGCAGAAACTAACACATAAAACTCCCGTCTTCTCCTAACAGAGAATACAATCTCTGGGCCACTGCATTCAACCTTGGATGTTATTTTGATTTCTTAACCCTTTGGGTAGTGTAAAGACCAGACTGACATTTCAAGAAAAAATTGATACTTTGGAGGAATCTCCACATGTAAGCAGTGCAGTGGCGGATGCTACCTCTTTAGACCTAGCCTTATACATGGAATGGAAAGGGAGAGGAAATAGATTTTTTTGACAGCAACAAGTTTTAATGACTCCTTTTAAAAGTACAGTTTTAAAATAGACACCATTAGGGAACAAGCACCAGGATTACTGGATTGCACAAGGCTAAATTTGCCTCATTTTTGTGCAGTTGCTTATGTATAAACACAAATTAAAAGCTGGTTTTGTGAAGAAGCCTAGACCTCTAAATCACTTGAGATAATACTTACAGCAGACCTATTGTAGAAAAATGATGGCCTGGGAAACCTGATAAAAAGAAGCCTGATTAATCTGATAAGAATACAACATCCTGGGAAATTCCATGACTAGCAGAATTATGACTGATGGTATTTCTCCTCTATTTCTTCCAGTCTGAAATTTCATTATTGCAAAATAGAACATAGAAAGATGATATGGCAAGATGATTTAATTGACATATGACTAATGGCCTCTAAAAATGCCAAGATTTTTTTAAAACAACTCTGAATGTAGCCCCATGGAATAACGACATTTATGTGAGAAGCAAACAGAGATACCTCCAATTTTTGAAGATAACTAGAACACCAGTTCCATTTATGACACTGAATGTTTTTGCACTATTGACTGGAAAATTATTTGAGTTGAAGTATTTATTTCCCAATTCAACCAGTAGTATTTATTATTACACAGAGATTAACTGACTTGCCAAAGCCCACACGCTAAACAAATCACACAAAAAAAAAAAAAAAAAAAAAAAAAAAAAAAAAATCAAATCACAGATAGTCCCAGCTATCTTCTTGACTGCTCTGTTTTTTAAATAGCTCTTGTGTGTATGAATTCAAAGCACTTACCTTTTCATTTGAAAATACAGGAATAATGTAATTTTAAGTAAACGACATCAATTATTCTAATACCTTGTTCTGTGTAATTAAATGCTATAGTATTCCTTGAGGGAAATAAAGCGCTGTACTGACTAAGTTGTATACAAAGTTACTAATGATTATATGGAGCCAGAGTAAGCATAAAAATGGGAATAAACAGTATTTAATTTTCCAAACTACAAGTGCATTTTGTTTTTCAACTTACTCAGTTTAGAATATTTGCTGGTTAATTTTGCCTTTTAAATGTTAACTTTGTCCAGTGTGGGTCATAAAGATACACTAGTCTGTTCTACCTCTGATTTTAACATCTGCAATTCCTTCTCATTTATTCTGAAAAATATAACAGTTAAAAATTTTAAGTTTCTACAAAACTTAAAATAGAAGAAACTTCAAAGTTGTGTATTTGACTTTTCAACTGTTCCTTTGTGGTCTTCATTGAGGTTTTATGAATCTTCAGAGTAAAACAAAACAAATTCTGGAAACAAAATTCTATAGATAAAATTTTTGCACATTCGAACCATTAATTTTTAATACTATCCCTCATACATTATGTGTTTTCTGTACAGTTCTATACACAATTTTTCTTACCTTCTTATATTCAGAGTAACTTGGGTATTTCTGAAAGACAACTTTAATACTTTACACCATAATAAATCCTTTAAGAAATATATTCTGACAAACAGGTTAAATAAGGGGAAAATACTTCAAAAGCCTTAAAACAAAAAGGGAATTAAAATACTTCAAGAAGGACTGGTGTCTTTTTCAAAAGTGCTGAGGTTTTTTTGCAAGTTACTTGTTTTACAAGAATACTTAGATTATATTTTTCTTTCCTTTCCATTAAAAAAAAACAACTGTTGACCCAGAACTTGAAATGAAAGTCCTGGGAAGTCCAGCCTTTACTGATACTTCTTGAACATATTTGTAAAGCTATTTTTTACAATTTGCTTTGTGTTTCCATATTGTAGGTACCTCATTCAAAATGTTTAACAGTGAGAATTCATTTTTGCTAAGAAATCCATGGAAGGTCAGTTTTATTGAGCTTCTTTACATCTAAAATGAAGGCACATCGGAGCATTTTTACCAATTCCCTGAAATGAAAATAAGATCCACTGACTCCCCTTGAAGCAATATGTCTTCTCAAAACAACATCGTTGTATTTATAAAAAGAATGGAAGTTTAAAAAATCAGAATACTGTTCATACAGAATTTTAAATTCCTATTTAAATAGGTATCGTAAGAACTGTAATTCAAAATTTTAAATTTACTCCTGAGCTTTAAAAAAATCAAACAAAAAAACAAACCCAAAAACGTGTGTTTTCCCTTCCCACCTTCACTTGTCATCCTCTTAACACCTAATCATTCATGGTATAATGCTGAGTACACTCAAACTAATCATCACAATTTACAAAAATTGAACTTCTTTGCATTCAGTTTTAAAAATCAAAACCCCTAGATGCCTAGTGTTTTTCCTACAAAGGAAATGGAAATGTACTGAAAAGAGCTTAAAAGTCAGCATTTGCTCATTATTGAAGCATAAGATTTGTTCTTTCAAATCTTAAACAATGAAAAACTTAACATCATTAACTTCAGACAATCATGAGTTCACACAAGTGATACAAAGGTGTAGCAACAGAATGGCTGTATAAAAACCAAAGATATTAAAAGACAGATTTTAAATATTACTGATGTGAAAGTGTAGTTCTACTGTAAACTTGCTGAACCTCTTTTCATTTCTCAATTATATATGCAGTGGAAATGAAGCCAACATAAGGTAGAAACAGAGCAAAACATTGCCAGAGAATACTCAAGTATGTCATGCTCAGATTTATGCACAATACTCCGTAATAAAGAATACAGTGTGCACCACAGAAACACACAAAGCAATCTCCATTCAGAAAGGATTATATTATTTATTCATCACTATACAAATCTGATTTTCCAGGAAATTAAAAAATCTACAGAATAAGTGAGCATTAAGTATTGTCCCTTTGGCCACCATTCTCTCCATAAACCCTTTATTCACAATGTCTGCTTAATATTCAAATACAAGCGTGTGGCTTTCCACTAAAAGGAAGTAGTTCCAGCTACTAAAAATGAAGACCAAATAATAAAGCAGTCGATCAAATACAATATCCTACTGATTTTGACAAAGAATTTTATTCTAAAACATTTGCCTGTGATAACGATCAAGGGCAAAATAGGCACTGGCGAGCTACATACTGCAAAATATACCTACAGCTCATTTAACAGGGAACAATAGACTAGTAGATGACGGACTCCTCCCTCTTGCTAAGAAACCATCAGCCCATGTTCTCATCTAAGCCCATTCAAACTAGCAGGACCCCAACCTTGGATCTGCCAGACCATTCTCCCACCTCCCAGAGTCGTCATTATTTTAACTTTGTGCGAGCAGCACATAAATTTCGTCCTTCCTACTCGGCACCAGCGCTGTAGGTTCCAGGGTGCTTGTGCCGGGAGGGGCAGCCAGGGAGGCAGCGGAGCCGGGAGGGGCAGCCAGGGAGGCAGCGGAGCGGGGCGGCGGCGGGGAGAGGGATAGGGGCGGAGCGCATGGGCTCCGCGCTACCGGCTGCCCCGCACCTGCCGGGGGGCCCCGCTTACGGCTCCGCGCTGACACAGACGCGGTCCTGCTCCCGCCCACGTGTTTCGCTATGGCTTTTCCACCCACAGACAGGAGTGTGTGGGACGATGTGCCGCCGCCCGTGCCTTGGGCACGCCCGCTCCAAGCGAGCTCTACCCCGGGAGCCCCTGGAAGGCAAGCTGCACCGCTCCGCACAACCTCCCGCCCCGGGCTCCCCTTCGCGGCAGCCCAGCCCGACCCCACTTCCCTTTCGAAGCCTCCGAAGAGGCACGGCGTCCCTTTCTTCTCCTTCCCGCCGCTGGGAGCGGGGTCGGTCGGACGGGGGCCCCGCTGTACCCGCGCCCCAGGCCGCCCCCCCCCCCCCCCCCCCCCCGCTGGCTCGCTTCCCGCGGCCAGAAGCAGCCATGGCGGGCGGGAGGGCTGCATCCCGCCGCCTCCCCCCCCACACACACACACGGCCGGAGGGGTGGGCCAAGCCCTTTCCTACCGTCTGAGTCCCTGGAAAGAGGAGGGCCAGGACATCCGCGATTTCTTCAAGCCGGGCCGGTGGCCGGTCTCCACGGCATAGGAGGCGCGGTCCATGGCTCGGCAGTAGAGGTATCGCTCCGTGTCGGAGTAGCCGCGGTGCCTGACGCGAGCCCCGGCCAGGCAGCGGCCCCGGGAGGCGGGCGGCGGCGGCGGGCCGGGGGGCTGCTGGTGCTGGAGGAATTGGTGCTGCCGTAGCTGCGGCGGGTAGTGCTGCTCGTGCCGCCACAGATGCTTGGGAGCTTTGAGACTCCCGCTGCCCCCGGCGCCGTCGCTGCTGCCAGCGCCGTCGCTGCTACCGGGCAGCGCGGACAAGCCGCTGCTGCCGCCGCCGCGCTCTGCCTCCATGCTGCCGGCGGCCGGGCGGGCCGGGGAGGCGGCGGACGCCTTCCTCCGGCAGCGGCGGGGAAACTGTGCTGAAAAGTTGGACAGCTCCTGCCGCGCCGCGCCGCCCCCGCGCGGGTGTGGGAGCGGCCGCGGCTGCCGCGTCCTCCCGGCCACTCCGGAGCGGAGGCGGGGAGACGGAGGGGAGGAGGAGAGGGGCCGGCTTCGCTCTCGGAAATCTTTAAAGCCGGTTGGAGCCGGCGCGGGGGAAAAGGGGAGCTGGCAGCGGGCTGCGACTAACGCAGGGAGCGCGCTGCGGTCTGCTGGAGGCGGGGAAGGGCACGGCTGGGATCCCTGCCCGGCCCAGAGGGAGAACAGGGACTAGGAATGAGCGTCGAGGGGCTTCTCCCTGCCCCCGCTCCAGCCCGCCTCCGCCCCGGACTCCCGGGGCGCGCCTCTCCCTTCCTGACGCCGAGGGGGTGCTTCCTCTCAGGGGGACTCCCGCTGCACAGCGACGGCAGGTGGCAAGGATGCTCATGCCCCTGTTCACCGAGAACTTTGCAGTGGGCTAAAACTGGGTTCCTATTCCCTAAACTCGTCCTCCCACCACCCATTATTCCTTGTATCATAAACCCAATCTTTGCTTCATTAGGTTCAGAAATCGTGTTTCCTAACTTGAAACCTTCCCCTGGCCTGCCATCTTCACCGATGAGTAAGCTCCCTCGCCCCTGCGAGTAAGGCTGGCTGTAAATCTATGCGAGGAAGTTTTAATTACAGCGACGCCGAGCCTACTGCTGCAGAGAAGCCTTTTATATCACAAACCACTAGTTTCAAGAGTTTGTAAGTACCACAGAAGAAAATAATTTAAAGTTAAAATTTATAGAACAGAAACTTCATCCTAAAAAGCATTTTTTAAATTAGTTTTAAATTTCAAATTATTTTGTGCTCATGTACAATGCTGAACTGAAGAAAGCTGCATATTTTTTTAAGTTGCCTTTTTATTTTTTCCTTGCATTTTTTTTTAAAGTAGAATTCATATTTTTCCTACATGGTAATATTAAAAAAATCTAACATTTCTTATTTATAACAAAATTATAATCACTACACTTCTGACAAAATGTGAAAAAGACACACACAGGTGTTCATTTGAAAACTATTAATATTTTTTGTCTGGTCCTTCTATCCTGTTTGCCAGAATATCAGTTCTAAGCAAAAATGCATTGCAAAAATGGGTCTCCTACAGTATGTTTACAAAAACATGTATTTTCTTTCAGTCACTGTTCATCTACTCATTAGACTGTTCTGATTAGCTTCATTGACAACTTCTACTTCCTCAATCACAAAATTGCTCTTCCCTTTCCACCAAAGATCTGCAATAATTTTAAACTTCATACATTTCTTTCTAAACTTCTTGATTTCTAAGTAATGGAAATTTATACCTAAGTCAACTCTTTAACATGTTGATCCATAGGCTTCATGGGTGTTGTAACACCCAGAAAACTTTGCTTGACCACTGAAACAAGTGTCACAGACTAAAGCCTTAGTTTCACATTGTCATGTAGCACTTGGGATCAGCTTCACTTGCTGACTAAATTAATACTTGTTTGTTGTGATTACAATTGCTAGTACAAAAAACAATCAGCCAGTTGCTGCAAGTGAAATAAATGCACTACTAGTTCATCAATACTCATGTAAAATAACAGAGGTGTAAAAGTAGACCCTCTTCCCATAGTTTCACAGGTCCTGCCAGAAGCCAGCTCTAATGTGGGCTCTCCATGAGGTCACAGCCTCCTTTAAAGGAGCATCCACCTGCTCCAGCATGAGGTTCTCCACAGGCTGCAGGTGGATACCTGCTCCAGCATTAACCTCCACGGGCTGCAGGGGGACAGCCTGCTCCACCACAGCCTTCAGCACGGCAGCAGGGGCCCCTCTGCTCCAGCATCTGGAACACGGCCTCCCCCTCGTTTTCCACTGACCTTGGTTTCTCTCACACATTCTCACTCCTTTCTCCCCCAACTGCACAGCAGTTTTCTCCCTTCTTAACTATGTTATCCCAGAGGTGCTACCCCTGTTGCTGATGAGTTCGGCCTTCGCCATTGGTGGGTCTGTCTTGGAGCTGGCTGGAAATGGTTCTGTTGAACACAGAGGAAGCTTCTAAGCAGCTTCTCATAGAAGCCACCCCTGTAGCCCCCCACTATCAAAACTTTGCTACACAAACCCAATACGGATGCTTAACCAGGTTTCATTTTTAAAATGCTTTATAGTAAGGAAGAATAATGTACATGTATTATAATAACTATATGTTAATTATACCATTGGTGTATTCCATATGTATACCTCTTGTATAATTAGTAGCAGTATTATGTTATTAAGAATAATGGGTTTTTTTCATTTACATAGTGTTTTTCACCCCTTCATCCAAAAATGCAAATAGGGTGTTGCTACCTGTATTTTACACAGCTGGAAACTGAACCCACAGGGCAGAAGACATGGCACAGCATTAATGCAGACTTAAAATTGCAGTTAAATATCTAACTTTCATTCCAGTCACCTACTAATCTTTATACTTAAATTTTAAAAAACAATGTGAGTTCTTCGTTACACTGGTATGCTGAGACTCTGCCAAAACATTTTGTTCCTAAAGCACAGAATATTTACATTTCTCTGCAAAATAAACTATAAATGGGACCTAGCAGCTTTATCTGAAAAAAAAAAAAAAAAAGGTATATGATACCTTTTTGTCGATATTTTCTATATGAAGTAAAGGCATACTTTTTTTTTCTTACTTCTCTGGCTTATTTCACCACAGAATCCTCAAAAGTACTAAATCTGCTGAAGACTCAATAGCAACGGAACATTCGACATTTGAGAGTTGTAACTGAAAATTATTTAGAAAAATACATTTCTTTTCATTTTCCTGGAACTTGCCTGAGCCCCCTCACAGGAGACTAGAAGGTCCCTATTGAGTTGAGGCTTGAATATGAGAACTTCTGCTCCAGCTGTATCCACCTTGTATTAGCATCTCAGAGCTCTCTCTGTGTAAAGCACACCAAAATTCACAGAGATCCATAAAGCAAAATGTAACATTTTCCCTCACAAAAAAATGTCAATTTTAAGTTAGCTAGGATCCTTAACTTTTCACATCTCTTTTTAAAGAATAGTGTTCAAAAATTTTTGTTTGCTTTTGTATCTCTGTATACAAAGGTTTTGACAATATTTTGAAGGCTACGTGTCCTGGTTTGAGGAGCAGGCCAGCATTAAACCTGGACACTCTGTTCAGCCAATGGTGGTAGCATTAACAGTGTACTACTACTGTCTTATCTCCAGAGAAGCACTGCAGCTCTTAACAGGTATCTGTGATGATACTGCAGTGAAGATAAGTAATTCTGACATAGAGAAAATAATTGGGAGCATCTTAGTTTTTCTCTTCAATTCTTGGACTAATAGTGACATACAGTCCTTACACACCACTGAATTTTCTTTTTGGCCTGAATATAAGGGAAGTAGGTTGTCTAGGTGCAATAGAAATGATTCAAAATTAAGATAAAAACATACCATTAAAGGTGAATATATTAAGGAGATAGCAAGAATAACTGGATCAGAAAATAAAACGTACAACAGTTTAATTAGGAAACTAATAATTTCCACCAAATCCGTGTCAGAGATGTTATTTCTCTAATGAATTTACATGCCCTGTAAACATTGTTAAAGTGAGAGAAAACTATTTGCATTGTCTGTACAAGAAATGAACCAATGCTAAAACATGTTATATGATGATAAATTTTGTTCAGTAACATTCAATACTGACTACAGCACTGATAGTAATCCTGTTTTAATTCAGCACAGTGGCACTTAAGAAACTGTACCATATTTCACATATAACCATAAAGTTTCAGCAAGTTCTTTAAAGTACAATAAACCTGAATTTCAGATACAGTGGACAGTCATTAGCTCTCCATAAACATTTTTTTATCATGTCTGAGTCGTGAAGCAGAAACACGTTCCTTCTGCTACCAATGGAAGAGGAATTCAGTAGATCATCATTCTATCAATCAACAGAAAACATGAATTATTAAAGAGGAAAAAACTGAATGCTTTTAAAAGTAGAGGTCCCATTAAATGTTGATTGATGCAGAACTACAAATTGTAGAAAAAGAAGGTACTACAAGAACACACCCATACAAGTCTCACATAACCTGGTTGTAGAATGTATTCACATTAATCATGAACTGGTTTACCATTGCAAAAAAAAGGGACCGTTACAGTAAGAGCACTGTATCTGTTTCAATATACATTCTGAAATTCTATTGTAGAGAGAAATTAACAACCAATAATTGTTTTTATGTAATGCCTTTTGGAAATTATGGAATTACTCCATTATTGAATTGTACTAAAATTACTATAAACATAATAAAAGGGAGATTAATCTAGAACTGTATAATTATGCAGGTTTGACACTCATCACATATTAGGAAGGCTGCTTTTCCAGTCTGCAGAAAGAGATTCCTGCAGGTAGCTCCATGGGGACTCATTTCTGATACGGTTTTTTAGTGAGGAGTAACACCATCACGGTAATGTTATTAGCTATCTAATCTAGAGCCTTCTATACATAAGAATAATTAAAATGCTTAATTTATAACCCTACAGATGATATTTTTGAGTGTTCTTTAACTTTCCCTGTGTTCAGTCACAATCAATTCAAAATCTACTTTTCTTAGAATGCATGTGGTATAAAAACCAAATTAATTTATAGTATAAAGTGCAATAAAAATCATATCCATTTAAGTATTTACTACCATACAAACTACTACATGGCTTTCAAATTCTGAATACAAACCTAAAACTAAGATTTCTTTGTGAGGACACGGTTTCTGTTTCTTCCAGAGAGTATATATGCTAGAAGAACATTTATTTGAATTTATCAAAATTTCAGTTGCAAGAGTACAGATCATATTCTTGTTCTGTATATTAAAGCACTGAGTTCAATCCTGTGGAATACATTCATCACAACCCAGCAACCCAGAAGAGAAATATCCTGACACACAAAGCCCCCCTCTCCTCTTACCCATGCCATTTAAGATCTTTCAAGTATGTAAGAACCATGTACTGCAGGTACTGCAGGTACATGAACAGACACAGCTGAAGTCTGGGCCTTGACTCCCCCAGGCTGATACAGAACTGTGTTGATAAAAAGCTGAGCTGAGATTTTGCATCCACCAAGTTCACAATTTTGTGTATCCTCCCACTTGGAGTAATGAGCAAAGCACATGAAAAATCACTGGCTAGGTTCTCGCTAGTGATATATAATTACTGAATGTAAAAGGGGGTAGATTTTAAAAACATTCCCTTGTCTGCCTTGATTTGCAGCTGGAGGAGAAAACAACATCAAGTTACTACTTTCCCAGCTGGACAGCACAGGAGCAAGAGAGGAGGGATTTAGCATAGCTAGTGCTCTTCCCACCACCTCCTTTTCTCCACTGTACCACAGAAGCAGATTAAATGAAGCATAAGCCTCAAGAGAAGCTCTGATTTTCTTACTTTTCTAGAAACAGGGGACAGTGCTAGCTTGAATCAAATTTTGTTTCCAAACTCGTTCTTGCTTAATGCAACTACTCATCATCAACTGATCTCTAAAAATCACAAAGTGAGAATCTAGCCCAATTTGAACAAGGTCTGAAACATAAAGGTACTTCTGCAGTTTATTTTCCACTCTGTTATTTGAATTACTGATCTGCTCACTTCAAGCAGAGGAACATGGATGGCATCTAAAATATTTTATTAAGGGTACACTCCTACAAAACATAATTACTTCAGTTTCCAGGTTTTAGGAGCGCTTCATTCCTATAAGACATGCACAGCATCAAACCCTCCTAATTTTACTGTGACTTCTACAAACATGAAACCCAGGAGTTAAAATCAAACCTCATTCAAACATAGTTTCACTCAGTTCTTAGTGAAAAAGCATAAAACTGTATTGGGCTAACAAACACTAGGAAAAATTGAAGCAAAACAAAAAAGCAAACAAAAACCTGGAGTGCTTAACCAAACTCCAAGGCAGGTGAGTTTTACCTGATTTCAAGTTTAAAGTGATCTCTTGAAATAGGTGCTAGAAAATTCAAGAGTATTTAAATTCTAATTGGTAGAGATTGTGCTTTTAGATAAAGCTGGATAAGAGGGTAAGATGTACATTAGAACTGAACAGTGCAATTCTTTGGCTTCTTTATATTACTCAAACTGTATCTGAAGCTTGCTACTCATTACCTTAATTAGTTTCATAATTTCTTATGAGGGTTTAGATTACTTAACCTCCCTCACATCTGAAATATTTCTGCTATGTAAGTTCCCTTGAAGAGACAAAGAATGCTACAAAGCATTCCACTAATTCAACTGAAACAGTATTTTTGGTAGGACTAACCTTGAAATAACTTTTTATAAGTAGATTTTTTTTCTCTCACCATCCCCTTAATTCCTTCAATCTCTCACATAAGTTTGAACAGTTTTCTCCAACTTTATCAAACAAGATACAGTGAAAGTAAAAATGCTTTTAAAATAAGCTTTAAAATAGTCACTTTGCTGTGAGAGTATTTTAGGTATTTCAATTGACTGTTCCCAGGTAGTAAGAAGGCAAATGAATGGAAAGGTTAATGCCAAAAGATTTCAGTTAATTACTCTCAAAGCCACTTAAAAATATTTCTGGATATTTTTTTAATGACTGGGTTTTTTTAAGTAAATCAGTAGATCTATCCACCATTGGTAGGATGCATAATAGATTTATTTCCTTATTGGAAACAGCATTCAAAAGAAAATTACATTCTCCTGTATAATATATTTCAATGACTGGAAAGCTTAATTAACATGTACCTAACTTAACTTTGTCAGACACAGACCAAAAATTAAGAATATAATACACTGAAACTAATTCAAGTGTCAAAATCTCGAACATAGCAGAAACTACATATTTTTAATTAGAAAGTTAGGAATCAGTATCAGTCATTTTTTCAATACATTTTTTAAAACAAGTAAATCATATAGACATAAATTATCTTAACAAATTATATTGCCAGTAAAAAGTTTCTTAATTACTTGCTATTAGTGAACAAAAAATATTAACAGTTTGAATTGTAAAATGTAATTTTGCATGTCATTGGATTACTTATTATTTCAATGAAGGATAGAGGGAAAAGTAGCATTAATTAATGTGGGTAAGTGAGTGTGAACGTTATCAATTTCATTTCCCATCTGTAACTCTCTAAAGTAAAGGCCTTTATTGAAGGATATTAACTTAAGATATAAAAAAGTTTTAAAGTGTTATTTGTCAAAATTGTCACTTGTTAATTGTGTATCTCATACTCACTGAAAATATCCTAGTTATACTAATGGCTGTATTTACTAAGCTTAGCTCATTCTGGTTTGATAGTCCTCCAGCTAGAACCAGTAGGAGGTTTTTCTGCTGTCCTCTTTGAAACTTGGATTGCTCAGCTCATATATGAGCTACAAGTGAATGTTATTTGAATTGCAGTATTTGCCTGTAGCCTGTATAATATATCAGCTTTAGTTATGCTCTGAAAATATGGAATTCATTGGCTGAAAACTCTTTCACATTTGTCAAATGAATCACTTGCATAAGAAGAGTATTGCTTTCCAGAGACAAATGTGAAAGATCTCATACACAACTGTTTGCACAGTAAAATGCCGTGTTTTTCAAGTTACTTACTTTATAAAAATGGTAGAATGGTTTGATCCTATATTGTCACTTCACATAGCAACCACATAGTTCTCTTCAAACCTCTCTTTCACCAGTATTTTCAAGTGGAGATAAACAGAGCAAGATTAAATTATTAAATCTGTTTTTCAGTCCTTTTAAAAAAAACAGAAGCTGAGCTTATACTTCATAATTGCCAGGTTTATAAACCCTATAGCTAGATTGTGACTATGCAGGGCAGCAATCACAAACAGGAGAAACTCTGAAACCATTACCAGCTGTGTCTTTCTTGGGTCAGCATCCACTGAAGCACTGTTGCCCTGCTTCCCCCCTGACTCATCAATGGAGCCTTACAGAGACAAGAATAGTAAACGTAAAAAGAATTACCTGCTTGTACTAGTATGGTCCAGTGTAACCAGGCCATGTTAAATTTGTACTCAAAAAGAGGTTAAGATCGGGTCAGAGATACTGGAAACTATCAGTGCCTAAACTGCTAATGTCACAATGTGATTAACATCTCAGGATTAATGGGGAATATTTTTAAGATTTTATGTTTGCTTTTTTGTTAGTGGTGGTTTGGAGATTGTGGTTCTCATTGTCTTTTTAATAGTGAACCGTTCAAAGAAACAAATGTTCATATATTCAGTATCATGAAGGTGTTCATAAACAGCAGAACAGCTTAGTATACGCTTAAAAAGTTGGTCATGAATACTTTCCCAAAATCTTGTGTAACCTACATCCTTGTAGGAAGCAAAAAGTATTACAATATCTACCTACAGAATAAATTAAGTACACACTTGTTTCCTTAGGATGCGCTAGGTATCATACGGAGCATGAAGTTCTGTCTTATACTTCAGGTAATCAGGACTTCGAATGCCAGTGATCACTCAGGCAATCCAAATCACCTGGTTTGGATCTTATTCATGATAGATAGCTAATATTCATTTAATGTTGAAGGAAAAACCACCACCATTAACTCAGTACTTAAGATTTCTTTGACTGAGATACAGTACTGGGTAAGAAATGATAATCCACTTACTGCTTTAATTACTGAAATAATTGCTGGCAGTAAATGCTCCTATATCCTCTATGTGAAGTTCATATTCTCAGTTCATAGTCTTACACCACTCTACTGGTAGCAAAGATATTCCTGCTTTGTTTTCTTTTATCCATTCTACCTTTTCCACAGATTTTTGCCCTCTTGAATAGGTTGGGACATGCTGTTTTAAGTCTAGGTGTAGCACATAATATAATAGATATGTTTATGTCTATGTAACTATGCAGCTATTAAGCATCATACAGGTCTTGATATTTCCTATGGAAAATGTTATACAAGAGAGGAATTATGGTAATTTATACAATTTCGGCAGCATCATTTGCTTATTCTCACCACAGTTCCTTGGTACTCTGTGTTACTTCTGTAATACTCTATGCACATTTTTTAGCCTTGACACAAGGTGGAAAACTGGTAGCCTAGCTTTTCCATGAGATTTCATTGCTTGTCTTCACTGTGCTTCTTGGAAAAACCCTTACCACAATTAATTTGGCTCATAAATTTAGTTTTCTGTGTTTTGCAGAAAGAGATTTCTCCAAATATCCTCAACATTTTTTTAAGGAGCATAGGGGATTTTTCTAACAATCTTTTTAAGCTATCTGTATTTTTTCAAGTTATTTTAATTTATAATTAAACTACCCAGATAGCACTTACTGAATTTCCTGTGTTAAAACTGCCAATCCTACCTCCCGGAATCAGACTGATGATCATTAAAAAAAAATAAATATTGGATTTCTAAATAGGATTCAAAGCCAAAAGAAAGCATCCAAAACAATTTATCTTTTTGTAATGCTAATAGCACCTCATGAATTGGCACAAAAGACAGTAGCAATTGCTAGTGCTGTATTACAGGTCTACCAGCAATCTAACTTCTCTGATCCTACATTATCATCAGGGCTCATTAGAAAGCAGTCTAAGGAGGCTTTGCAAATTATTTTTTTTTCCAACTATGCTGGCACTCTGAGGCTGAAAGAAATGCTGCATTGTCAATTGCACTGCAGCTTTTCCAAGGTCTAAATTAAAATTTAAAAGTTCTAGGCTTGGATCTCTTTGACTTCAATCATTCTTAGCTGCCTAGCTGCCAGTGGAGAATATCCAAGGAAACAAGCAAAAACCTCAAATGTTCTTAGAAAATGGGAACATTAGAATGGTGTTTCATTTATCTTTGAAATACATGTTCTCTGACTTTACTATCCTGATTATCCTGGGCTACTCCCACTCAATCCTGTTTAAATATCTTGAAGAGGTTAGTGTTTAATGTTCTGGATTTTTTAATCACAGGTCAAGAAGGTCTGTTGTACACCTTTACTTGGTCTTTGGTAGATTGCTCTCTCTACATTTTTTATCAGTTTTGGTTTTTTGCCAAATTCAAGATGTCTCAAAGATAGGCACAGTAACCCAATATTCAAGTCAATGTCCTCAAATCTAGGTAAAACGCTTATATCTAGTAAATCCTCACCTTTCTTCGAAATTTCACATCTGTCAGCAAGTATTGTGTAAGGGCAAGCACGTATTTCCCAGAACATCAAAAGATTAATGGATCTTCAACTCAGCCTGTAATTGAAATGTCATGTACTTTTGAACTGGGCATTCAGGGTGTGCAGGTTCTATTAATGGCTGTAACAGAGATCCCAAAAGTTCCATTACTCAGGAAGGCATTTGGTAAGAAGGAAAATCCTGAGAGGTGAGATCAGAACCACAGAAAAGCTTCTAATACAAATTCAGTACTATCCAGTGTTGAAAGCAATGTAACTGTAGAGTATATTCTTCTGCAGTGATGCAGCACCTTTTTAGTTTAGCAACTTCTACTTTGTTTTATGTAACTCTTCTCTTATACACTGTGACAGAGTATATATAGTCTCTGCTTTATCCATAAAATCAAAAACAATCATGTGAAATACAACCTTGTTAATGAAGAGCTTAAAGATTTTAATGTACTAGAGAAATTAACACTGCTTATATTTTATTATTATTGTAATACTGGGATTTAAAAGGCTTTTTTCTATACCTCCTTCATTTTTTATTATTTCTACCTCTATTACAATAAAAATACCATAATTCTGTACGTTTTTAAACAATTGTTATTTACTTTAAGCTACCATGTTATTTATACTGAACAGGGAAAACCTTAAGATTTTTTTTCTCTGTTTCAATTAAGGCTAAATTTACAGAACAGTCTCCAGAGGAAACCTCAGACTAGTGATTACTTTACATTAATCTCCCACACAGCTTTTACTACCTCTGTGTAGGCTGCACCCTGTTGCCACTTAATTAAACGGGATTTTGCACCCATCTCTATGTGCAGAACAATCAGGCTTTGCAAGTATATTCTGTATCAAGAAATTTTAGCATCAAACATATAGATGACAAAAGCATAGTTACTGTCTAATTTATACCAATTAATGTCTGAATCAAAAAGCACAATTTTATATTCACATTTTGTGAAGAGAAACAATTGCTACTGATTCATGCATACATAATAAATGAAGTATCTCAAAAGAAACATCTAGGGCTAAGGATGATTTCATGCATTTTCCTTTTGCAATTATAAAATCAGATCAGACCTTTGACTGAGGAAAATTACTAGGATGACATCAAGTTTTACTTGTGATTATTGAACTGTAGTTCTCTGTATGTACAAAAAAGTTGTTCTATTCACACTTGTATTTATGTTACCCAAAAAAAAGCTGAAAATTCTTTTTACAGGATTGCATTAAATTTTCTATAATTTCATTGTCATAAAATGTCTTGAAAACCATGGTGCAAACTATAAGGTACTCTGTACATTGTATAAGGTTACTTGATACAGTCTACTCAGTGTTCTCCATCAGTCATACAGGTGTCCAGTGGTGATAATTTCAAAACATAGTGATCTCAGGTCTTCTGCAATCATTACAAAAATGATACACAACATGAAGGAGAACTATCGGCTGACCAAGAAAAGTAGAATATGTATGATTAATAGATGGTTTAGACAGTGATATAAATGATAATAAACACCTGTAAGCATCAGAATGATATAAACATCTGGAGGAAAAAGGAGGTAAGAGCCAAGACAGAGTAACAGAAGGAAAGCAAGTAAGGAAATGATGCAGCAAGGTTGCAGTCAGAGAAATACACAACTCCCTCAGACTCTTGAAAGTTGTCATAAAAATCCAATTGTTCAAGAATAAAACTTGATAAAAGCAGCTGAAAATCCACAATACTGATTTGTCTCCACTGAAAAGTCTCTATTTCTGCATGTTCAATGAATTTCAGATCATATGTAGCTATCAAAAAGTATCTTATCACCATACATTTATTTTCTGTTAGGGTCATGCAGACAGGTCTAACAGATAGATCTGATAAGGCCACAGACCGTCATAATGAAAACTTTTATTAGAGTCTGTGAGATTCTGCAGCTACCTATTTACACATTTCTCATTGTTAAACTGTTGCACTTAATCACCTGCCACCTCTACCGGAAAAAACACCAGAGTTACTTTTGAATTAAAGAAAATTATACTTAAGAAGGGATGTGGCAGAGAGAACAGAATTAAACCATTACATAGCCATTACTTAAGATTGCACAGAAACTTATTTTGTTGGAAGTAATAGCAGTCAACCAGATCTTACTCTGCCACATGGAGCAGATTCTCTGATAGGGCCCACATTTTTACATTGTACACTCAGTAGTTCATACAACAGACCTATGAAAAACATCTCATAAAATTGGTTCACTGCTGGCAGAGGTAAAACCAGAATTTCAGCCTTTCATGGCTTGACTCTTCTATTTTCTTCACTGTTACAAGAACTAAAAATTATCTGCCCACAGATTTTTGCAAGATAATTTTGAAGTCCTTTCTTTTAATCTCCATTTCACAGACATTATCTGTTTTCAAGAGGGCCATTTCAAAGAAGGCAAAAAATATGGCATATTTAAGTTCTATAAGGATCTGATCCTTTTACTTTTCACAGAATTAATGCCAAGCCTTCCTCTGAAGTTAAAGGGAAAACTGTAACTAGGATGTTTAAAATGATCACAAGAAAGTTTGGAGGCTTTCACTAGAAACAAAGTCAGTATGTAAGTGAATGTACTTAAGAGGTCAAGCCTTCCTCTGACGTAAAAGGGAAAATTGTAACTAGGATGTTTAAAATGATCACAAGAAAGTTTGGAGGCTTTCACTAGAAACAAAGTCAGTATGTAAGTGAATGTACTTAACAGGTTGTTCTCTGAGACTATGTCTAATGTAAAATGTGTATGTGGAAATTACTTTCTATGCTTGATCATTTCAAAGCATCATTTGGATCACAATTGTGAAGAAATCAACTTCCTTTTGTTTCCAGAAAATCCCATTTATACCTCAGTGTTCCAACCTGGAATATTACTCATTGTTCTATGAATTTTCCTCTTAATTTTTTTGTTGGGAATCAAAGCAATAAATTCAAATCTTACTTTCTGCATTTGAACTTTCAATAATAAGAGGCTATATTTTTAAAACAAAAAGAAATTTCTTCAGAGTTAAGAGGAAAAATAAGTTTAATCTGTAAGCACACAAAACAGCTTTTTGCTCTAAATGCAGTTTCAACAAGAAATTGCATCATTTAATGAAATAGCATTTTGATAAAAGTACTGCATTATAAAATTTTCATTCTATTCCAATAGTGTGTAATCCTGCAAACACAAGGACTTATCACCTCTATCTAAAATATTCTACATATATTTGGACACGATATTGAACACCACTTAAACAGCAACCCTTATAGGTGTTAAATGTTCAAATTCCAAAGTGAGACTTGGAATCTCCATTAACTGCATCATTTGCCAGTAATGTGAAATGTTACTGGAAATAAGTTCAAAAGTTATAAAGTAAACTTGTAAATCTAAATCTGAAATCATCCAATCATAAAACAAACTAAAGCCTTAGTATGCATATGTTCATATATAAATAATAATATAAATTATTGCATTATATATGCTAATATAAATTATATAATATAAATAATATAAATAATACATAATAATATAAATTTTTTGTGACATTATGGTTACTAATGGTCTGAACAGGAATGAAAATTGTGCAGAATCAAGCTGAAGGAATGCATATTATGAACAGATGACAACAGTTGAGAAAAAAGAAAGTATTATAATCCATTTTGTGTGAGAATGGCTATACTTAGCCAGACCAAGAGTCTTTCTAGCCAATATGCTGTAACCCATACTAGCCATAAGCTGGTGTCTGACAAAAGAAAGAACAGGACAGGCATAGTTAATATGCTTACCAAGGCAGACCTTCCCAATTAAACTCCTAAAATCCATCGACTTTCTTCTCAGAGAACTTCCTTAGCCAGATATGTTTTAAGTTATAAATAGAAAAAGGCTAGAAATAGAAAGTAACATCTGATTTTATTATGAATTGTGTGTACTAATTGTTAGGTTATCTGATAAGATGCTTGTCTCCACATAGGATTGTACTGAAGCAAGAGGTAAGGAATACTGACAACAGCTTTATTTCTTGATTTGCTACATAGCTCAAATCCTTAGCCTTGCACATCACTTTATCGCTTCTGCTGATCTAGAGAAAGGAACCCACGAGAAAAAATACAGCCTGTAATCAGTCTTGATAGAGATGATACAGCAGTGACTATGCACAGATCTGCAGAAAAACTGGGTCACATAAATAGTCAGAATTAATATGCTACTACTTTGATTCTCTCCCCCAGGCATGCAGCGACTGCCCAGACGCCAGGCATCATTCTGCACACAACCACGAGGTGCCTTTGAGCTGCTCTGTATTCTTCATCAATAGTTCACAATGTCCTACAGCTCGGCTAGAATTGTTATAAATGCTGGATTTACCCACAGCTGCTGGCTAGATCACCCTCTTGAAGTGATTCCTATCTACTCTTAGCTTTATGTTCCTGTGTCAGTCCAGTAGGTTTTTTATTTGTAGCTATAAGCTGCTGCTGTAGGGATAATTGACATGCACATCAGAAACAGCCCAAGAAATTTTCAATAGTGAAGCTAATCTAAAGTGACTATTTCCAACATGAAACAGCCCTTGTAAGGAAGACAATCCTCTAATTGGATAAACTTTCTGATTTCTTTTGTCATCTTCAAATTGAAATTAGTATATATTAAGTATATGTTAAGAGATCATTTTGCTACGCATTTCTTTTCACACTGAATATTCAATAGTGAATCAAATATTGTGAGTGGGCTTGGGTTTGGCAGATTGCCCAAAGAAATATTTTAATATAACTATTTTACTGGTTAACTGCTCAACAAAAGACAATACCTGCAAAGTATAAATCTTTTAGGAACGATTAACAAAATACCTCCTCCACTTAAGGTACGGAAAGTAAAGCTATCTTAATGAATTCCTAGCCTTCCCGTTTCTCACTGTAACAAAGCAATTATAATCAGAAAGAGTCCTTTACTTTTTGAGCTTTCCATTGCAAGGTGAGCGACTGCAGTTAGGTGCCTTGGCACCAGTACTAGTCTAAGCAAGTAAGTGAGGAACAGGCTAGGAATAATCAAGAAAAATCATTTAAACATTTAAAAAATTACCAGTCTCTTTATACCTAAAGTCAGCTATGAAAGAAGAGAACATCTTCTCCTACTCTGTTTAACATCATAACTCTAATTATATGAATGTAAAAACAGAGAACAGGGTAGTCAAATTAAGAAATCCCTCCTTTTAATGGAATGCCTACAGGTATGTAATAGTAATGGAAAATTAAAATAATATTTTATCATAAAAATCCTACATAATCAGCCAGTGACTCACTTTTTGGTAGTAAGCTGGATAAACTCTGACTAAGGGCTTAGAAAAAACAGTAGGACACAAAATTGGCTGAACAGGGAACTTCTGATAGAGATGAAACGCAAAAAGCAGAAGTACAGGAGATGGAAGAAAAAAACCATTTCCAAGCAGGAATATGGAAGTATCACCTGGCTTTTCAGGAATGGCATCAGTAAATCTCCAGATCAGCTGGAGATTAACCTGGCAATGGAGATGAAGGGCAACAAAACGGTACATTGAAAAAAAAAGCAGCTTCACGTTTGCAAGCCATGGTACTTACGAGGGATTTCAACCATCCTGATACACAGACAAACAATCCAGAAGGTTCCTAGAATACGTGGATGATAACTTGCTTCTCCAAGTAATCGAGGAACCAACACGGAGTGTTATGCTGGACCTTGTTCTCACCAAGAAGGAAGGGCTGCTGAGGGACACTAAGCTCAAGGGCAGCCTTGGTTGTAGCAACCATGAAATGATGGAGTTCAAGATCCTCAGGGCAGCAAGGAAAGCTTTCAATAGGCTTACTGCCCTTGACTTCAGGAGGGCAGATTTCAGCCTCTTCAGGGATCTGCTTGAGAGAGTCTTGGGATAACATCCTGGAGGGTAGAGGGGCCCATGAAAGCTGGCTGATATTTAAGGATCACCTCCTCCAGGCCCAAGTGCAATGCATCCCAACTAAGAGGAAGTCAGGTAAAAACTCCAGGAGGCCAGTGTGGATGAGCAATCAGCTTCTAGAAAAACTCAAACTTAAGAAAGATGTATACAGAGGGTGGAAACCAGGGCAGGTACCCTGGGAGGACTACAGAGAAGTTGTCTGAGAAGCTAGGGATCAGGTTAGGAGGGCCAAATTCCAGATAGAATTAAACCTTACCAGGGATATAAAAAAGAAATATTTTGTAGGTATGTTGGGTATAAAAGAACAACCAAGGAAAATGTAGGCCGTCTCCTGAAGGAAATGGGACATCTAGCTACGCAGGATATTGAGAAGGCTGAGGTTCTCAATGCTATCTTCTCATCACTGTTCTCTGGCAAGTGCTCCAGCCTCATCACAAAGGCCACAGCAGGTGAAATTAGGGACTGGGAGAATGAAGCACCCCCCACTGTAGGAGAACAACAGGTTTGTGACCATCTAAAGAACCTGAAGGTGCACAAGTCTATGGGACCTGATGGGGTCCATCCCCTGGTCCTGAGGGAGCTGGCAGATGCAGTTGCTAAGCCCTTGTCCATCATATTTGAGAGGTCATGGTCGTCTGGTGAGGTTCCTGCTGATTGGAATAAAGGGAACATAGCCTCTATTTTTAAAAAGGGGAAAAAGGAAGACCTGGGGAACTACAGGCCGATCGGTCTCAACTCTGTGCCCAGCAAGATCATGGAGCAGATCCTCCTGGACACTCTGCTAAGGCACATGGAAAATAAGGAGGTGATTGGTGACAGCCAACATGGCTTCACTAAGGGCAGATCATGCCTGACCAATTTGAGACCTGCTACAATGGGGCTACGGAGGTGGTGGATAGTGGCAGAGCAACAGACGTCAACTACCTGGATTTCTGCAAAGCATTTGACACTGTCCTACATGACAACTTGGTCTGAAAACTGACAAGACATGGATTTGACAGATGGACCACTTGGTGGATAAGTAATTGGCTGGATGGCAGCACCCAGAGGGTTGTGGTCAATGGCTCAGCATCCAAGTGGAGGCTAGTTATGAGTGGTGTTCCTCAGGGGTCAGTACTGGGACCAGTGCAGTTTAACATGTTGGAGACATGGACAGTGGCATTCAGTGTATCGTCAGCAAACTATGTGGAGCTGTGTGGAGTAGATGACAAGTTGACACACTAAAGGGAAGGGATGCCATCCAGAGGGACCTTGACAGGCTGGAGAGGTGGGCCAGTGCTAACCTCATGAAGCTCAACAAGGCCAAGTGCAAGGTTCTACACCTGGGTCAGTGCAACCCCAAGCACAAATACAGGCTGGGAGGAGAATACCTGGAGAGCAGTCCTGAGGAGAAGGACTTGGGTTGGTAGTAGATGAGAAGCTCGACATGAGCCACCAGTGTGCGCTTGCAGCCCAGAGGGCCAACTGCATCCTGGGCTGCATCAAAAGAAGTGTGGCCAGCAGGGCCAGGAAGGTGATTCTGCCCCTCTGCTCTGCTCTGGTGAGGCTGCACCTGGAGTATTGTGTACAGCTCTGGAGCCCTCAGAACAGGAAAGACATGGATCTGCTGGAAAAGGTCCAGAGAAGGGCCATGAATATTACCAAAGGGCTGGAATTCCTCTGCTATGAAGACAGACTGAGAGAGTTAGGATTATTCAGCCTAGAGAAGAGAAGGCTTCAGGGAGACCTTATACCAGCCTTCCAATACCTAAAGGGAGACTACATGAAAGATGAGGAGAAACTTTTTCACCAGAGAGGGTAGTGACAGGACAAGGGATAATGGTTTTAAACTGAAAGAGGGGAGATTTTGGTTAGATATTAGGAAAAAATTCTTCACCATGAGGGTAATAAGGCACTGGAATAGGTTGCCCAGGGAGGTTGTGAATGCTCCCCCACTGGAGGTGTTCAAGGCCAGGTTGGATGAGGCCTTGTGCAACCTTGTGTGAGGTGTCCCTGCTCATAGAAGGGAGGTTGGAACTCGATGATCTGTAAGGTCCCTTCCAACCTTAACTGTTCCATGATTGTATGATTCTCTGAAAAAAGGAAAATATGGGCCTGCTGCTGAATGCAGAAGGCAACCAAGAGACAAAAGACATGGAGAAGGATGAAGCACTCAAACTTGCTTTATTAAAAGGTATAGTCTCCTCTCAGGCCCCTTAGGTCACCTTCTCCAGAAGGAACATTTCGGAGAGTACAAGTTACTACCCACTGTAGGGAAAGATCAAGTTAGGTTCTGCTTAAATAAATCAGTCACATTCAAGTTCCTGGGACCACATGGGATGCATCCAGTAGTGCTTACAAAGTTGTTCAACTGTATTGTGAGGCTGTGTTCCATTTAACACCCTTGAAAAGTTACAGTGATCAGCAGAGGTCCCCATTGGCTTGGAAAGGTCTGCAGGTGAGACCATCTTTAGAAGTGAAAGGAAGAGGATTCAAGGAGCTACAAGCTTCTCCAACCTCATCTAAGATGCTGGGAAGGTTATTAAGCAAGTTCTCTTGGAAGTTATTTCTAAGCATATGAAGGACAAAAAGGGATTGGGAACACTCAGTCTAAAGTTACCATGGACATAATCAGATGTGATGAACCCAATTGCCTTTCATGAAGAAATTCCTGGCTCTGTGAAAGATAAGAACAGTAGCAGCAATGTTCCCCAGGAGTTAATACTGGAGCCAAGACTGATTAACATCATTAGTAAATATCTCACCAGTAAGATGTAATGGACCCTTAGCAAGTTTGCAGAGGACACCAGAATGGTCACCAGAACAGAAGACTCTTAAAAGCCAAGGTCTGGATGCCAGAAAACATTAAGGCTTCTAACATCCACTTAACCTCTCAAATTCCCACTAATAGATCTGAGTTTAAATGCTGACTCAAGTTTGGTTTCCACATTAATTAAATATGCTTTTTTTTAAAACAGATACAGTAGTGAGATAGAGTTTGATGACAGTGAGCCAGTATGATAGTAACATAGGTCCAGTATGAGCCTGAATGCATAACAACAGTTACATGTTTAACTGCTACTAATAACAATTCAAAAACTTCTCAGACCTGCTTGGTAAAATTATCCTTGACATACTAAGTTTGTTTTTAAAGGTTGAGATAAACTACTTCAGGCTTCCTTTTTTTTTTTTTTTTTTTTTTTTTTTCCCCCCCAAGCTACATTCTCAGCTTTCTAACAGGTATTATAGGACAGACACAAAAACAGGAGCCAGACTCTTGAATTCTGTTCATAGTTTGGTTACTGGATTGTTCTGCAGCCTTGGCTAGTTGCAGTAAGCCATTGCATGCAAGTTTTCTTATGCATAAAATAATAATAACACTTCTTGCTCACTAACTGATCTCCCAAAGGTAACATGAGGATTTGCTCATGTTTGTAATGCTTTTAAAATAAAGAAATATGCAATAGAAGTGCTAAGATTTATTGTGCTTTTCTTCACCATTCTTAACTGTCAGATGAGTCAGGGAAGATGGCTGCTGTTGAAAACAACCTAGACCCATTAGAAGTTTCCAGAGAAGAGTTACAGCTTGGCAGAACCTAGATCATAACTCTGAGTTAAAAATTAAATTAAATAGCAAAATTTACTTTTTTCTCTCTTTCAACACTATGTAAACCACAGTTCCCACTTATTTTCAGTACATACACCACCATACTGAGTTGCAAATACACAAATCTGAAGAGCAGCTTTTCCAGAGCTTTTGTTTTCATTACATGCTACTCTGCTAAGGTCCAATCTCCTAGCTTACATCATTTGTCTCTAACACTCACTTCCTTAAAATAATAACCAAAACTTAGAATTCTAGCTGTTGTTTTAAAAATACTTTGCTGGTATAATAAGTGAGTAAGTGCCAAGTTATAGCTCAGGATTCATACATTTCAGTTTTTAAACATTTGAAAAAGTTTTTCTTGCCCTCAATACGTAAGAAAAAATCTAGTCTTTGAGGTATTATTCTGACAGGAGGAAGACAATGAGCAAGCAAGTGGTAGACATTTAAGGCATGCTTGGGTTTGAAATTAGGACTTCCAGTCTGTATTGCCATAATATCACACTTAGATTGATGATACTAGTAATATTTTTCTAATATTTCTTTTCAAAAATAGACATAAAAAAGCTTAAGTGCATCTTTAAAGAACAAAAAGAAAACCAGGATAATTTTAAATAAAGTTTTTATCTGTTTTCCAATATAGAGCATTCTGAATGCTTGTTTAATGGACAATACAACAGAGAAGTTTTTAAGCAGTACAATGCCTATCTAATACACAAAACTTAAGGAAAAACTGATGAATTAGGACAGAAGGAAAATTGCAAAAAAGACACTTCAGGAATTCACTATCATATATTTCATTCTGGTAGCTCCCTAGAGTTTCCTAAACAGACTAATATGCACACTTTCAGTTGTACAGAAGCGATATGAAAGCCATTTAAAATAGATCTTATGTTTTACAATTATAATAATCTCTCCCAAAGGATGTTTGAGCAAAGAATAGTGTAAACAGTAAGAAGACACACTATAATGCACTGAATCATAGATAACTAAATGAAACACAAAAATTATTTAATGTATTTTTGTACTGAAAGCCTTTCTAACCACGTCTCAACCCCAAAATAACTTTTTGTTTTCAAATAAACCTTTTAATGAAGTCTTCCAGTACATGATATACTTCTGGAGTTCACATCCAATGAAGATGGCATTTCCTATGTCAGTCACACATATTAAGAGGACAGAAGAATCACAGCAACCTCTGTGGTAGTTTGCTCCTCTGTCACTGAAAAAGCTATCCTTTAAAGAGAAAACGAAAGTCTACTTAACAGGCCCTGACACCTTGAATCTCTGTTTTTGACTGAGGTATGTGTATGTGCCAGTGCACTTCACAGTGTCTAACAAGTGCTGGTCCAGCCAGTTCGAGAATACCTATTTCCTACCCTATCTTCTCCTATCCCATCTCTTCTTTTGAGTCAATGCAAAGAGTTTCCATAACAAAAGTGGCTGAAGTCTTTCATCATATTTTATTAAGATTTGCACAAATCAATACCGCCATTACATACAGATTTGACCAACTGTCCTAAATCACATCAGAGTGTTTGAAGGAAGAAATTAAATGTACAGCATCACACTATCATAATACAAATATTTCCATGAGAATCAAATCAAGGTGGGAGCTGTAAACCTTCTTTGAAATAGTTATTATAAAGGAAGTAAGATCAAATACCTTAAATCCCCTCAAACAATTAAGTTCCCATGTGTAACAGTTCTTTGCCCTTTTAATACCAGATGGTTTGGTCAAAGCAAAAATACTCTGCTGTTGATCCCTTCCTATATGTGCATTCTATCTTAAATGTTGTCAAAGCTGTCACTGACATCAAAACTGTTTGTAAACTAGTTATAGTTATTTGAGGAAAACTGGCAAAATTTAAAGCACATGGTTACATGAACACTCCAAATATCCTAGCTATCTTAGTTTACAGTGAAATATCACATTTAGCATTCCATATATCATAGAATCATAGAATCATAGAATCATAGAATCATAGACTATGCTGAGTTGGAAGGGACCCATCAGGATCATCAAGTCCAATTCCTGTCCCTGTGTAGGGCACCCCAAGAATTACACCATGTGCCTGAGAACACCATCCAAATGCTTGAAAATATAGTAAGAACTGAAATATCCGGAGCAATTGCCTGCCTGTTTCTAATAATCTCCATAGGAAGTCTGGCAATTGTTAAACTTCATAAATGTAACTGTTGCTACCAGATGCAGGCTCAGTTTTATCAATTTACGAGCACTTGGTTTTATAGCTCATGTTAGCAGACTTGCATGTGAAACTTCAATAGAAGACATAACTCCTTCATCTCAATGATGATTTTTATTATTGTCTCACTTGAACATCGGTGAAAAAAAATCAGAATCAGGCTCCTTGTAGGCATTGAAAGACATTAGAAGGGTGAAAGGAGGGACAAGACACTGTGATGTCTCCTTAGAGTCAGAAGAGTTTACAAAGTTTGAAAGATTTATAAACGTTACTGAATATCTACTTTCTAGTCATTCATCTCCTCTTCTGTTGTTTTTTTTAAAAAGCAGCTTTGATTGAACTACTGTAGCTCATTCCTCCGCAAAGCTAACAAAAACCAGAAACAGTCCTGAGACTTCATAAAGATAAAAGGAGAGAGAGAAAAGGAGTGAAAAGGTGTGTGTGTGCACATTTACGAATAGAATACATATTTTATTTTAAAAACTACATCCATTGTTACAGTTTTTGGTTTTGCATATTCCAAGTATTTAAATCACAGTATAAGATGCTTTATAATCCTGTCTTTGGGATCTTTTAGCATATTTCTCCAAAACCATACATTCGTAAGATGTTTACAGTGGTGAAATTCTTCTGCCTCAGAATGAGTTTCTATGACCCAAATGCTCTTTTACCCTCACCTACACACTGAAGACAATTAATCTTCTGTCTCCCACCCACACCTAGGTATCTTTTACTCAATGGCTCATTTTGGTCCTTTAAAAGGCAATGGAGGTAACCTGTATTTCCACAGATACAATAGATCCCTTCAGTTTCAGTACTTACATGAAGTAAGATAGAAAAAGGATAGCTTTCCCCAGCTGTTTGGCTGGCATTACAAGCATGTAAAAGGGAAATTCATAGCTGCTTGAGAGAGCTAACAACTGAAAAATGACACTAAACATCTAGAGAAATTTTATTTCCTGAACAATATTCTTCCTGTAGCAGCGTAATTGCTCCTTAGCTAAGAAAGATTCATAAAAGCTAAAGATTTTAATATTGCAAAGAAACATTAAAATTATAATTGCTTCTGCTGCTGTGTTCAGTTTTGGTTTGTTTGTTTGTTTAAACAGCCTGGCAGCTCCATTCAATAATCTGTAGATCTGCTGTTTCCATGTCTATCAACCACAGGAATGAATGGCATAGGGAGGACGCAAACTTGCCTCTTAATACCCAGGACAGATTCTCAGCCACAGAGAAGTGTCTCACTGAAGTGATTGTTCTCTGAGTACAGCAGATAGGTATCCATAATAACCAGTATGTTTTAGGTTTGTTACTTATTTGAATACCCTTCAAATTGTCTTGCTCCTACATACTTGAATCCAGCCTGCTAAATAACACTGTTCCAGAAATCTATAAACATTTAAGACTTTCTATAGGACAGAAGTAATGTTTTTCATCCTGCTTTCTGATCTTCTACCACATCAGCAGCACTTTTTTTTTTTTTCCCCTCCAGTCAGTGTTACTAAAGCTAGCACTGTTTACACTGGCCATCCCAAATACTACTGAAATTTCAAAGCCAAATACTCTGAAAGTTAGAAAGACCAGGAATAACATCTGTAATCATTCCATCTGTACTTATTTTCCTTCTGCATCTCAACTAATCTTCTCCCCAGCCTTCACAGATAGAAAACAAAAAAAAATCAAGACAGCAATCTATCATTCCCAGAACTTTACTGAATGGCATTATATTTATCTCTCTAAACAATATTTACATTTGCAATCAATCTAAATGTTAACACGCCTTTATGGATATAGTCAATGTTTCTATGAGCATGTTTCACGAATTGATTTCACCTATTCCAAAACTAAAGATACCCACTTGGAAATAAGATCTGGGAGGTGATACTGAATTTAAATTTAGTATTAGAAGTTTTTTCCATAGCACTCTACTGAGTACTTATGTTTTTTTCTCATGGTTTACAAGTCCTACATTCTTTTCACAGATATATAGTTCAGAATACAGTATTCTCTCTAAAGATATGTCCGAAAGTTCTTAAGCCCTGCATTTCATCTCTCAGTGTGTTAATCTTTGCTTTTCCTTATATATTATCAGGTTACCAAACAGCTGCACTACCTTCACCGTTGTAAACAATGATTTCATACTAAACAATTCACATTTTGGAAAATAAAAACTGAGAACAAGATTGTTTCCAGAAACATTTAAGAACACGAATGGTTACTCTAGAAATTGTGTATGATATAAAAAGTCACAGATGTAATATGATGAAACTACAATACAAATCATGGTAATCAAATGCTCAACTATTTACATTACAAATAACGTAGTTATGCAGCAGCAGACAATATCCTCTCATGATTCCATGAAACTTGTTTTGAAACTGTATCATGTAAACATTTTTCTGTGTATAAAAAGGCTCCAATGTTTATTACAATAAGAAAAAAAAAAAAAGTTATACAAGCTTCCAGAAGTCTAAAGTATTAGTAATATTCAGAGAAGTGTTTTTTAGTTTTTTGATTTTGGACATGACCAAAAGTTTTACAAGCAGTACTATCAACAGTCAGTCACAAATTTACATATAACTATTTTATTTTTTTTCACTTATTTTGGGGATTTAGAAAAGGAATAAACTTCTGTCCTAGAAGCAGCATCTGCTGTCCTGCACCTGCCATGGAAAATGTCAAACCAAGAAGAAATTGCTGGGCCTTACCTGCTGGACTCGGCAGATGTAATGGCAATCAGAGGAGGAATCCTCAGTGAAAGAGTCGTGGGTCTTGGGACAGTCTCTGTATCATTCTTTTTATCCCAGTCTGCCTGTTCTAACTGCCTGAAAGCCAGGGGTGGAAGCTGGATGTTACGGGACGATAATCTCCGTACAAGATAGGGCTCCATTCCCTGCAAAGTCTCTTCATCCTCAGTGCTGTGGTGCAGAGCTTCTTCTGAAACCTACAATAAAGGCAAAAAAAGACTCACAATGTACGAAAATACCTAAATGTTATTTTGATAACTCTTTTAATGCCTCTCCAAAAGTTATTTTAATAAATATTATTTATACTTTCATATCTTTATGAAGAAAATTAAAAATAATGAAGAATGCAGTAAATTCCCTAGTGTTCAAATAATTTGGGGTTTGTAAGGCAAACAGAAAGCTATTTTATGAGATTAAAAAAATGCTATCTAAAATATGTACTCGTACCTGTATAGGGTACAATAGTGTTCTGCATTAGACCAATTTCTTTCCCACAATATCTTTCTTCCCTAGAAGTGATCTACCATTTGGAAGAAGTGAGAGTTCAAACACCAATAATAAAATAAAATAAAATAAAATAAAATAAAATAAAATAAAATAAAATAAAATAAAATAAAATAAAATAAAATAAAATAAAATAAAATAAAATATAGTAGTTAGAGATTTGCAACTATATACCTCTCAACTGAAAACACGAGAAAATTCACCTTAAATTCTCTCAGCTGTCCCAAATACCATCTTCCTCTGTTCCTCACAGTGATTTCATGCTAACAAGCAGTGATAAGTACATAAAATAACTACTGTAGTACTTACAACCAATGAATAATTAGAATCCCTGAAGGCAGCCCTAATGATATCTTAAGTCTAAGCATTAGTAAACATTGGTTTTAATTTAATTATCTAAACCACTGGTTATATTCTCTGGGTCATGGAACAATGGCAGACAATACAGGAAAGAAATCTCCAACTGATATCAATTTAAAGGGGACAAAATTATCTTCCAGAAGTTTTTGGCACTTTTAATAAACAGCTTACTATTGTGAGAGAAAGTTCTCAAAGACTTACTTTTCTGAGACCAGTAATATTGTTGCAATAATAAGAAGAAATTGACTTTTTCTTTCTCTATTCTTCCAAAAAGGCTTTTACCATTATTTGACACATTCCCCAGTACAATACCACTGTCTGCACCTAGTGCCTTGATTAGTTTCCCATGAAGAAACCCAAGTTCTGCACAGGTCAAAAGATTATATACATCTAAACTAAGAATTAGAAATACAGCCTATATACCTATATATTACTCCAACTATGTCTAGTATCAATAACTTCACATCCCAATACACTACTTGAGACCAGTACAGAGTATTTGCCTCTGCCAAACTAGAGTTCACATATATATTATAGTATACATGGTATACCAAATAAAGTAAGCTAGACTATGTCCCAAATTCACAATCACAACTCCAGTTACAGAGCAGACAGTGCTTTCAGTTTGACCTGTCTCATGAGGACTGATACACACCTGCAAGGAAAACTTGCATGGCAGTGTATTTATTCTGAGCGCACAGGGAATTAATGAAATACCTTTCATGATGAGTAATATTAATAAGTTCCACTTGCACTTGGAGCTTGACCAGTTACTGTGAGCAAACTATTTCTAATTGAATTTGTAATCACAAAGTCTGAATTCATAATTAGCTGTTTTTCTTAATCTAACTGTAATGTTGTTTAAGAAAACAGCGATTATAAAGTGGTATGCACTAATACTATGTACTCTGAAGCAAATAAAAAATGAAGTCAATCACTGTGAAAATACTACAAAAATTAATGTGTTACACTCATTCAAGAAGAAGCTTAACTTTAGGCCTGTCTCTTCAGTGTATGTATAGTGGATACAGAAGACAGCTGAATAAATTATAAAATAATAATGATATTAATTATAGCTCTGCAGGAAGTGAAAAATGCTGATATCAGAGCGAAAAATAACATATCACTTTAGGCTATATGATCCACTTCATCAGTTGATGTTTTTGGTCCACTCTCAAAAGCATAAAGAACCTTGAATTGCAACCACAGACTATAAGAATGAGATAGCTGAACTAAGGTAGTAAACTCACTCGGCAACTTCTTCAAATCATGCAAAAATTAGAGACGTAGAATATTATGGTATATGGTCATACTGATTTCACTTATCTTGCAAAATGGAAGAAAAACCTGTATTGCTAGTTTTGCCTCATTTAGGGACATAGTTGTAAGGACTACTATGTTGACTCACAGAATCACAGAACTGCTGTTAGTAAGGGCCCTCATGAGGTTGCCCAGTCCAGCCTCACACTCAAAACGGGACTATCACAACACTAGATGACATTAGCTATGGCTTTGCCTCAATATCAAAACCTTCCAACAGCAGAAATTTCCCAGCTTCCATGGATAACCTGCTCCAGTGCTGCCCCACATTCCTAATGAAAATTTTAATGACATTAAATATGAACCTCCAAATCAAGGGTCCTTACCCCTCCTTAAACAGCTTGACACTGCTGAGAAGAGCTTAAATTCAGGTAGCTGCAGGCTGCCATGAGATCACCTTGCACCTCCTCCACAGCAAACTAAGGGAGCTCAGCCCTCTCAAGGACTTATCACTGATCATCCAGATCTCCAGCTCTAGGCCCTGACCATCCTGCCAGCCCTCTTCTGGGCTCCCAGCATTCCCCTTGAGCCACTAGCTACACTCACTTTGGCACATAGTTTGTTTGATTCATGATGAAGCACTGTTTGGCTGCTGTTCACCCCACAGTCCATTGGAGCCCCCAGTTCCTTTCCAGAAGGGTTGTGATCCAGTCAATCACTTGCCAGCCTGTGCCCATGCTTCAGGTTATCTTGTCGAGATGCCAAACTTGGCACTTCAGCATGGGCTCTAGAATCAACCCCTCATGTAGATGTCCTCATCACCAACTGCCAGCCAGGTGCCCACACACCATTCTCTACACTTTGATTCCAGCACTGGAACTGTTTTTCTGCTCACCTAGCAGTCTTATCATCCAGCCCAGATTTCCTGTCTGGAATTCAAACCAGTATTTTTTAAGAGTGTGGTCTGTTAAGAGAGATTTGCCACAATAAAGGGGGTGATGAAGCAAGAGGGATCAAACGAATTGCAAAATCAGACAAAATGATTGAGAAGTCAAGAAACAAATAATATCACTTGTGAGGCTCTGAGATCTTAAAAAAAATTAGGGGAAAGAGTGACTTAGAGTAAGAGACATCTGATGACTCAAAGGGCTTCAAAGAGAGATCCAAAAGTGTCTACTTTGGAGGACAAAGGACATTTTTCTTTGGATCCAGACTCTGTCTTATTATAAGGACTATTAGAAAGTCAAACACATGCCAAGAAGTTAATATTTTTGTAGCTCTGTGTAGAAGATGGAACAGGTCTGTATCTGAATGCAGATACACTTATAGTGTCACTGTATGAAAGACAAGAAAACTACTACCCTGTTTGATAGAAACAAAAGTAGAAGACTAAAATTGCACATCATGAAACTACGTGAGGGTAGAGATGGTATTTTTATGAGCTCCTAATTACCAGATGGGTAAAGATAAACAGCAAACAATAGAACATCAAATCAGTCATAAAATATCTGAATTTGCAGAAGTGTAAAGAGTTGGTGTTGGCCATATTCCTGCTGCCTATGAAGCATTTACTGAGGTATAGAATTCAAGCCACAGAGCATCAGCACATAAAAGACCTTTCAGCTCCAACATTCACAACAGAAACACATGAATATAAGATAGACAGGTTGTACAGATATATAAAATATATATTATGATACTGTATCATAAGATGTCACAATACCACCTTTGTGATAAATAGAAATAATTTTGAATTTCTGATAAAATTCTTAGGGCAGCATATACTTTGAAGTGTGAAGGATGGTCAAGTAGGAATGAAGATTCTTGTTTTATTTGGTATTTATAGTTTTTCTTCTTTCTTTAATATGGATATGGATATGACACAATAATTTCAAAATTCTTAGCAATCGGTGAACTTGCATATTTTATATATTTATGCACAGAAAAAAAGTGTAGTTTCTTAACTACAGAAAGAAGAAAGTCATAAAGAAATACCAAACATGATGGTGCGTGTACAGGTGCAGGACAGGCTAGTTCAGAGCTGCTTGTAAAGCTATTTTAACTGCATGTGAACTTCTGAATTTTCAAAAATATAGACTCATAACACTGAACAATATCTACAAATTATCCACATCAATAACCCATAACAAGTCTGCCTTCAAAAAAGGTTATAGATGAAGGCAAACTGTGACACTAACCAGTGATCAACCTTATGAAATAAAATTAAATATTAATTAAAACAACCAGTTCAATTTTTTACATGGTCCTTGACTACTGTTCCCCCACAGAACCCAATTCTTAAGCCAGCTTCTAAGGTACTCCTTGCAATCAGTACATGATGGCCTCGGCAAGTCACTGATGAAAAATCATAGACAAATCCACAACAATTCTCCAATAACACTCGGCAAAGTCACTACTTGAGATACTGCCAAGGAATTCCTCCACCATCAATTTTCAACTTTTCTAAACTGAAGGCAAAATGTCTCAGTTCATTCAAATGGCATACACATTGCTGTCTGCATAACAGTTCACAAAAGCAACAGGTGATAACTCAAATTTGCTTGCATGAACTTGCACTGCACAGTTTTTAAAAATTTTACCATATAATCCTTCTGACTGCTGTAAGTTTCATTCTTACTTACATCTAAAGCCTCATTGCCCTTCAACCTTAATGTCCTCAAAGCCCAAATTTTGGATAACTTTTTTATTAGGAGCATAAGGTGACCTTAAAACTCACCCAAAAAAACTCAAATACTGACATAAACCATTTCCTCTGAACTCGTTAATTTTTTTCAATAATACTGAGTGGAGCACTAAGCAGTAGCAATTTTTTTAAAGAAATTAGACAGGTATTCATATATATAGTAGCATTTGGGACAGTCTGAATCAGACAAGGTGTGAAAAATACGCTTTACACATCAGCCAGGGATAATGGCCCCACCTGGAGCCTCTGGCAAAAAGCAGCTGGATGGACTGAAGGTAGACCTTCAGCATTTTGAAGCCAGGGATATAGGGGATCTGAAGCTCATTACACTCCAACTGAAAAAAAAATAACTAGCAGCATATGAAGGAGTTTGAGCCACTTCAGAAGTAGCTGGCACTGAAACGCAGCTCTGTTTGGCACTTCAATTGCCTGTGCTCAGCTGGAAGTTCAACAAGAGGGTGCCCTCTATTATTTCATGCAACTGATGCTACACGGAGTAAGTGGGTCGGACCAATAACACAAAAGGCTTGAATGGGAAACCTGATGAACCAGGAATCCTGGAAGTAACAATGGACTGGCCAGAGAACCAGATCTTCAGTGTGTCACCAGAGGAGCTGATCCATGCTGAAGAGGCCTCACTGTATAACAAATTACCAGAAAATGAAAAGTAATATGCCCTGTTTACAGATCCTGTTCTATTGTGGGGAAACACTGAAGGTGCAAAGCTGCTGTGTGTAGTCCTACACAACAAGTTGCAGAAACTGCAAAAGGAAAAGGTGAGTCAAGTCAGTTCGCCAAAGTGAAATCCATCCAGCTGGTTTTAGACATTGCTGAACGAGAAAAAATGGCTGGTACTTCATCTCTGTACTGACTCATGGATGGTGGTAAATACTCTGTGGGGGTGGTTACAGCAATGGAAGCAGACCAACTGGCAGCACAGAGGTAAACCCATCTGGGCTGCAAAGCCGCAGCAAGATATTGCTGCCCAGGGGGAGAATCTAGTTTTAAAGGTACATCATGTAGATGCTCACATACCCAAAAGTCATGCCACTGAAGAACCCTGAAAAAAGCAGGTGGACCAGGCTGCTAGAATTGAAGTGGCTCAGGTGGATCTGGATTGGGAACACATGAGTGAGTTATTTATAGCCTGATGGCTCATACCACACATCAAGACACTTAGGAAGGGATGCAATATACAAATGGGCTTGTGCTCAAAAGGTGAACTTCACCATTGATGCCATTGCAAGTTTACATTGAATGTAAAACATGCGCCATAATCAAACATGCTGAACAGCTAAAGTCTTTTTGGTATAGAGGACAATGGCTGACGTATCAATATGGGGAAGCCTGGCAAAATTACTATATTACACTACAACCAACCCACCATGGCACTGAATGGTTGGAAACATAGCCTGGGACCCATGCCACTGCCCAGAATACTATCTTGAGCCTCAAAAAACAAGTTTTCTGGTGACACAACACCCTTGAAAGAACTGAATCAGACAACAGCACTCGGGAGGAGTTGTAAGCCATTATGCAATTGGAAAACTGCGATGCAACTGCAATCATACCAACACGGTGGTATGACTCAACACAAGTGGAGTGCTACAATGGATGGCTATAAACTCTTCAGAAAGCAAAGGCAAGGAAGGAGAAGCCATAGGATAGCTTTTGCGTTAGGTATTGTTTTGACTGTCTAGAGCTTGATGATGGTGATGAAAGGGTTGAGCGTTGCTGAGTAAGAATCAGAGGAAAGCCCAAGACAGAATCATGGTGGGAGTCTGTTATAGATCACTGAAGATGAAGAGGAAGATGAAATATTTCTATAAACAGCTGGGAGAAGTCTTATGATTGCTAGTCCTTGTCCTTTTAGAGGACTTAAACTTAATGGATGTCTGCTGGAAATTCAATACATCTGAGAGGAAACAGTCTAGGAGGTTCCTGGAGTGTGTGGAAGATAATTTCCTGACAGAGCTGGTGAGTGATCCAGCTAAGGAAAGCGACTCACCAGACCTGTCGTTTGCGAATAGGGAAAGACTTGTGAATGGTGTCATGGTTGGAGGCTGTCTTGGGTGTAGTGATCATGCAATGATAAGAAATGTTGATTATTGGAGAAGAAAGGAGTGGGATCAGCAGAATAGCTTCTTTGGACTACCTGAGGGCAGGCTTTGGCCTGTTTAGCGGCCTGGTTGATGGAGTCCCTTGGGAGGCAGTCTTGAAAGGCTTGAAAAGTTGTGAGGTTAAGCTGAGAGAAAATTAGAAGAGCCAAAGCCCAACTAGAACTTAATCTTGTTACCACTGTAAAAGACAATAAATATATGTTTCTATAAATATATTAGCAACAAAAGGAGGGATAAGGAGAATGCCCATCCTTTATTGGATGCAGGGGAAACATAGTGACAAAGGATGAGAAAAAGGCTGAGTTGCTTAATGCCTTCTATGCCTCAGTCTTTAGTAGTAAGACCAGCTGTTCTCCAGGTATCCAGCCCCCTGAGTGGGAAGACAGAGACAGGGAGCAGAGTGGTGCCCCATAATCCACAGGCAAATGGTTTGGGACCTGCTACACCACTTAGACATACACGTCTATGAGGCTGGATGGGATCCACCCTAGGGTTCTGAGGGAGTTGGTGGAAGTGCTCACCAAGCCACTTTCCACCATCTATCAGCAGTCCCAGCTAAGCAGGGAGGTCCCAGTTGACTGGAGGTGAACAAATGTGGCATCCATCTATAACAAGGGCCAGAAGGAGGATCCAGGGAACTACAGACCTGTCAGCCTGACTTCAGTGCTGGGGAAGGTTATGCAGCAGATCATCTTGAGTGCCATCACCACAGCATGTACAGGACAACCAGG
Source organism: Hemiprocne comata (assembly GCA_020745705.1). Lineage (NCBI taxonomy): Eukaryota > Metazoa > Chordata > Aves > Apodiformes > Apodidae > Hemiprocne > Hemiprocne comata. The sequence continues at coordinate 15,210,152 of CM036616.1, read as the reverse complement.
TGATCAGGCACAGCCAGCATGGGGTCATGAAAGGCAGGTCCTGCTTGATTAACCTGATCTCTTTCTGTGACAAGGCAACCCGCTTAGTGGATGAGGGAAAGGCTACAGATGTTGTTTACCTGGACTTCGTTAAAGTCTTTGACACTGTTTCCCACAGCATTCAACTGGAGCAACTGGCTGCTCATGGCTTGAATGTGTATATGCTTTGCTGCATGAAAAACTGGCTGGATGGCTGAGTCCAAAGAGTTGTGGTGAATTGAGTTAAATTCAGCTGGTGGCCAGTCACAACTGGTGTTCCCCAGGGCTCAGTACTGGGGTCAGTTCTCCTTAATAACTTTATCAGTAATCTGGATGAGGGGATCAAGTGCACCCTCAGTAAGTTTGCAGATGACAGCAAGTTGGATGGAAGTGTTGATCTGCCTGAGTGTAGGAAGGCTCTACAGCAGGACCTGGACAGTCTGGATCAATGGGCTGAGGCCAATTGTGTCTCTAACACAACCTCTAATTTTCCTTGACAAATGTGGGAAACACAATTTCAAAATACTTCACATTAGTGTCCCTTAACATCATCAAGCATATTTTCATCTGACTTTAATTTGTAAGAGTTTAACTCAGCATATTCACCAGTAACACTACTGGGTTATGGTGGACATTCAGAAAATAAGGATAATAGGAAGTGGACAAAAACTTTTCCTTAAGCAATTATTTAGTGTCACATATTAGTTCCATGTTCTATCACCAAGTTTTATAGAAGCAAGTTTTTGCTAAAGTAAGACTCTATTATCTTAACTGTGAGACCATTGTTCCACTCCAAGTCTTACAAAGCAGCTAAACATCCTTCAAGTTCTGAAAGAAATGGGAAGAAGATTATAGTAACCATTTCTACACAGTCGTTACTGATTCTACAGGCAGCTTTAGTCTACATGGTCATGTCTAAGGGAATATGTGATCATGCTATTAAAGCTTATCCTGTTATATATTATATATTATATATTGTAGTATAATCATAAGGAGACCAAAGTAAGGTAATGCTGGCACTGCGTGATTTTTGAGTGCTTGAGTTCCAGTCTTAGTGATTTTTATGATAAATTTGGCACGTAACATTTAATTTCCTTTCAGAAAATGGATGGCACATTTCTATCATGAGGAGTGACACTGGCATACATTTTATTCCTATGCTTAGCTGAAACTGTAGATTGACTACAAAAAGCAATGACATGCAAACAAATAATTAAATAGAAGCAGTAAGTTGTTTTTAGCTAGTCATCTATTTAGACCTGTAGTCAATGTAAAGTAAGCACTTTTCCAGTGAATTCTCCAGATATTCAGGAAAGGATGAGACTTCGGAATTAGTGGTTTTGTTTTCAGAGTCCTGGATTCTGCTCCACGCTGAATGTTTTACATAACACAGGTTAGTCTTTCTCCCTTACTCCAAGACTGTCCCTTTTCACACAGACCCTGCAACAGTTGCAATACATAGACAATGTTATGTTGTGCAATAGACTGTCAGAGCTTTTCATAGCAGAAATGCCCATTCTAAAGGTTGCCAGGAATACATGGAATGTAGTTTCTTCTTGGTAAAAAAGTATACATGCTAGGCCCTATTTTTCCTAATCTCCACAGAGAACTAAGCAGAGAGGCTCAGAAGCATCTTGCTGGAGTTTTCTTGCCTATTGCATCTGCAGTAGTGAAGAAGGTACATGCTCCTGGACACTTCAGTACCGTGTGATTTCCACACAAACACATTACTTTTGACATCTAAACTCAGCTTTTCCTCTACTTCCTCAAAATCTATCAAAATTCTCTTCCCAATTAGTTTTTCCTTTATTTCCCTGACTTTTGATCCTCTCCATTTCTTGAATTGGATAATTACCTTATTTTTATTTTCCTAACACCAGCAGAAAGAACCCAGGGAGGAAAAAGGAAGAAGACAGAAGACTGCACAACTGATTTCTGTAGTTTGCTTTGGCATCTGTACTGGGTCTGGCTGGGATGGAGTTAATTTCCTTCACAGCATCCCACACCATGCTATTTTTTGGATTTGTGAACAAAACAGTGTTGTGTTGGCAACACACTGAGGTTTTAGATATTGCTGAACAGTGCTTACACAGAGTTCAAGCCTTCTCTGTTTCTTACGCTGCACCTCCATGTAGTAGGCTGGGGATGCATGCTAAGTTGTGAGGTGGCACAATCACCCCAATTGACCAGTGGTATTCATTGCCATATGATGTGCTCAGTAATAAAAGCTCTTGTAAAGGAGGAGGAAGGTTGAGGGTATTTGGAGTTATGGAGCTTGTCTTTCCAAGTATCCATGACACGTGCTGAGACCCTGTTTTCTAGGCCAAAATAGGACTGAAGAATATAACGGGTCTTTTTCTTGTTGGTTTTTTTTCAAGAGGTTTATATTCTGACTGTCCCTGTGCAGATTTTCACAATGATGGCAAGAGATACATCTGCCATCTAAAGTGTGGGAGTGCTAAGTTATTTGAAAAAAAGTTTACTATCATATTTTAACAAGTGAAAAAGCCTTATTCTTGTGAACAGCTGAAGTCTCTTAGAGAAAATAATTATCCTAAGACAGACAACCAATATAGATAAGGTCATCTCCACAGCTGCAATTAAGGGTTTCCTCAATCGTAAGCAATTCCTGCCAGTATTATATTATGAAATTGTTGGGCAAGTATAACAACATCCAGTGCTGTTACTACCACAAAACCACCAAGAATGGCAACTGGGCTTTGGAACAGCAGGTGTCTGAATTGCTACATCCAAAATAATAACTGCTAATAAAAACAAAGCAACACCAAGAAATAGTTCTGCTTCTGCCATTTCTGACCTCTGAGAATGTACATAAGAGAAAGGAAGTTCCTGTAAGGAACTGTTAATGAAATCAGTCAAATAGAACATTTTAGGCTTCCTTTTTTACGTTAGAGGTCTAGAAGACTGTTAATCCATGCCCTGTAACTGATTAATTGAATTCTACAACATTACATCCTTTTAGAAATTAACCTACTTGAGCTCTTTTTGTAGAGCAGACTTCAGGCTTGGTCATTTAAAGTGTCTGCCTCCTTACTCCATTTCTTCCTTAAGTCCCTTGGTTAATTTGATGAATCATTTGCTGGCTAACTTAATACTCATGAGAACATTTGCTAGCCTTCTAATTAGTAGGTATGTTTATTGGTTCTTATCAGTAATTGTTCATTAGTAGCACAGATTTTTTTCTGCAACAATAAATTGTTGTAATCTAAGGAAAAAAAGTCAGCCCCAACTCACAAGCTTGCTAGAAAATAAAAGCAGCCTGAGAGAAGTGAAAAAGCAAAGAGTTCTGACATGGAAATGTGGACTGTTTTTGGTTGTCATTTCTCTGCAGGCCATCTGATAGAATTAACAAGATTATCTTTTTCTCACCTTCCTTAGCTTTTCTCTGAAAAACATTTATTAGAAGTATCACATCTCTAACAAATTAGTTGCATAGTGCCAGTTTTTAATCATCCATAACCAACCCAACCTGACACGCCTTCCCGTTCTTTCTATCTGCCACTTGATCTTATGACATTGATCAAATGACTACTGATATTCTAAAGTTTATCTGTTCACTTCCAAGAACAAATAATGAGGCTTTCAATTGCTTAAAAAAAAGCAACTCTGCCATCATTCTTCTAACAGCTTTGAAGAAACTAACTTTGTCGGCATAGTGTTCTTTAAAAATACTAATTGGGGAAAAAAAGATAAGAGCTTCTTAACCTTTGTGTTCTTGCATTATCATGTCATGATATACATCATGCCCACATAACAGTAGGACTAAACTAGGAGGCAGATAAAAAATAAGTAAAAATAATCACCTCGGTTTGTGTTTTTGCAGCCCAGAGGGATCTTGAGTACCAAAGAGCCAGCGGCAACAATAAAAAATTATTTTGGAGGTTTGACACATGATGCAAACAACTTTTTGTAACAAATCATGGGTTTGTTTCTAGGCCACCTACAGAACAACTTCTTGATTCAGCTCTGCGGTCGGCTTGGGGCAGAAAATAATAATCACAAATAATTCTACCTACTGCAGTACAAAATAATTCATTTGCACCAAAAATTTTGTGAGTATACTGCCCAAGTATTTGCTTTTTACTTAGAATATTTTTACTTTTAGAATAAGCCATTATTATTTTATGGTTTACTGGAAGCTGACATAGTAGTATTTATGATAACCTGAGGTGTTCATTCCCATAGTTCATCTAAGCAGACAGTGGGTGGGTACTGCCATTTACATTAAATGCCATTTACACGACAAAAAAGAATATGTGCTGGCTTGAGAGTATTATTATCTTCACTTCCTTCTTGACTTTACTATGGATGTTCGTTGCTCAACTGGCAATTCTTTCACCACCACCATGCCCAAAGAACTGATACAGCTATTCCTCTCTAGCTATAAGTGTGTTTGAGATCCACCAGCATTGTTTATTAGCACAACTACTTTACATCTAGACAAAACACACTACCCTTCTTCCAGGCAACCCTCTACTTTCCATTCCTACATGCTTTCCACTTCTTCCTCACCAATAACCATTTTAATACTTTGAACATATAACCTAAGGAAACTATCAAACCAGTAAAATATTCTAAAAAGTGAGCCTAAATTATTCACAGACCATTTCAATGCTGTGTTTCACTGTGACTAGATTCATTGCTCCTCATTACTTGCACAGTGGAAAAAAGAGAAAACAATGATTCATACTCCTAATCTCACAGTTAAATAAAATAAACTTCTATACAGTAGGCAAATTCTTTCCCTCTTTTGGTCTATGTGCAAATATTTTTTAGTGGAAAACCACCTTTAAAATATGTTCAGAATAAATTTTTTCTTTATCTTTTTCAACTGGTTTAAAATAATTACACCATTTAAAATGTAGTTATGTATCTCAGCACAAGTTAAGAAGTATTAAAGTACATAAGAAAATGAAAAATTCTTTGTGACAGTATAGTTAATTAGGTGGAGATGGTGGAATTGTTAATGATGCAAGAAATAGCTGTGTTTATTTTTGTTCTGCATTTAGAAGGATGAAAATTATTTACTCAAGGAAAATGAAGAGGAAGTATTTTCCAGGCAATGAGTATGAAGAGTTTTCTAAGGACAAAAAAAAAAAAAAAAAAAAAAAAAAAAAAGTTTTATGTCAGCAGATAAAATTGTTTCTGCAGAAAAACCTTTTAGCTCTAACAATAACAAATCTTCAAAAGCAAGAGAAGTCCTAACGGACTGTAAGAACACCTGTTCTAAGACAACAAATCAGATGACCCAAATTCAAATAGAAAAGCTAGCCTACCAATACCATAAAAAGAAATAAATCATATTACTATAATATATACTATATATAATATATACTATGTTACATTTTTCCAGTGAATCTTACTTTATAGGAAACAGATCTTCTTAAACAAACCACTGGCATTTTGCTGGTACATACAAAATTATTGTAGGGCACTGACATGAAAATGATCACAAAAATAACATCGTGCAAACACGGCTGTCTCTGAGGGAGATAATCTGGGAACTTGCTACAGGATTTTCAGGTTTCCAGACCCATTTTTATGAGATTTTTTAATTTATCAGAGAACTGAGTTCTAGCTCAGTAAGCACTCTCTGATTCTGAGCTTTATTCTTAGAATCATAGAAACATTTAGAATGGAAAAGATATTCAAGATCATCGAGTGCAACCACAGACCTAATATTGCCAAGTCCACCACTAAACTGTGTCCCTAAGCACCACATCTACACATCTTTTAAATTCCTCCCGGAGTGGTGCCTCAACCACCATCCTGGGCAGCCTGTTCTGGTGACTGACAACCCTTTCAGTGAAGAACTTTTTCCTAATACCCAATCTACATGTTCCCTCACACAGCTTGAGGCAATTTTCTCATGTCCTGTCACTTTGTACCCGGGAAAAGGCAGAGTAGATCTATTCCTGAGGTAGGGGAGGTCTATCCCAGAGGTACAAAATCCAAAGCACCAGCTTCAGGACTGTCTGCACTTCCAACATCCTCAGCCCAAGTACTGATTTATTGGACCGCATTCCTGGTCCTGCAGTTCTTCAATCAGAACTTTTCATACAAGTTCCTCTTTTTTTATCTCTAGGGACTAATCAATTGACAGTATAACCTTTTTCAAAGGATGTCTGCAGCTGAGCAGATGCTCAGCAATGCAAAGAAAAAAAAAATTGCCAAAAGCAACAACAACAAAAATATTACCAAAGGAAGTTATTAAAAGTCATGATGATGATAGAAAAAATGGCTCACCCATGGCCCTAATTGTTGGGTACTGTTATACAAATACGAGTTTGTTCACTGCTACCTGGAGTTCTCTGCTAAGTGTACTCAAGTAGTCTGCCCTCTGCATAGAAAGGAAACAGACGTGGACACACGCAGAAAGTAGAGTTCCTGAAATGAACAAATGCTTCTTCCATTCTTTTTCATAAGGAAGTGGCATTAAAGAATCAAATATTTCATGATAAATGAAACCTTCAAAATACATGCTTTACTTTCTACTGTAAATGCACCTTTCTGAGAGGGACATACAAAAGGAAGCTGAAAAAAAAAGATTAATGTCAGTGTTTTTCTTTTAGCTCCTGAAGGCCTGTTTGGGCATTTCAGTAAGTAGCTTGATTACCAGAAGCCTTGGAATAAAGTCATTTCATTGATCTCATCCAAGTTCTGGAAACAAGGCTAATCATTAGTAAGTAAGGCTGTGACATTCCAAGCACATTACAAAATATTGGGGAACCCAGATAGTGGAGCTGTATTGTATGACATACCCATAACAAAGTAGTGGACGGGGTCCTTCTATGTAATTTGTTTCCCAAGTGAAATTATCCTTTTTTAATGGTAGTCCACACACAACATTGCGTATAGAGCTTTTCTCAGAAGTCTTTAACTCCTAACTTTTGAACTCCAAAAATCATAACCATGTAGCACCTCATATGATCACTTTAGGTGCACACATTAAAATACAAATTTGGCCTCTCTATATATCCACTATATGTTTTGATCTTTTTCAGGTTTAGATATTGCCAAGTTTGCAAAATCACAGAATCACAGAATCACAGATTGGTCATGGTTGATAAGGACCTCTGAGATCACCGAGTCCAAACATAAAAAAACAAACAACAAAAAAACCCCAAAACAAAACAACAACAAAACCCCAAAACAACAACAAAACAAAACAAAAAAAAAACAACCCACAAACAAACAAAAAACCCCAAAAAACCCACAAATGCCCAATCTACAATCCTGGCCACTAGAGCATGCCCTGAAGTTCCGCATCTATACATTTCCTGAATACATCCGAGGATGGTGACTCAACCACCTCCCTGGGCAGGCTGTTCCAGTGCCTGACCACTCTTTCAGGGAATAATTTTTTCATAATATCCAACCTAAAACTCCCCTGCTGCAACTTCAGATCATTTCCTCTGGTCCTGTCTTTATTCACCTGGGAGAAGAGGCCAATATCCACCTCCCTACAGCCTCCTTTCAGGTAGTTGTAGAGGGCAATGAGGTCACCCCTCTGCCTCCTCTTCTACAAACTAAACATCCCTAGGTCCTTCAGCCACTCCTCATAGGACTTGTTCTTTAGACCACTCACCAGCTTGGTGACTCTTCTCTAGACACACTCCAGCACCTCCATTTCCTTCCTGTAGTGAGGGACTCAGAACTAGACACAGTACTCAAAGTGCGGCCTCACTAGTGCCGAGCACAGGGGCAGGATCACCTCCCTACTCCTGCTGGCCACACTATTCCTGATGCAGGCCAGGATGCTGTTGGCCTTCTTGGCCACCCAGGCACACTGCTGGCTCATGTTAAGCCTGCTGTTAACCAGCACCCCCAGGTCCTTTTCTGCTGGGCAGCTCTCCAGCCACTCTTCCTCAAGACTGTAGTGTTGCCTGGGGTTGTTGTGACCTCAATGAAGGACCTGTCACTTGGCCTGATTGAACCTCATACAACTGGCCTTGGCCCATCAATCCAGCCTGTCCAGGTCCCTCTGCAGAGCCTTCCTACCCTCTAGCAGATCAACACCCCTAGCCTGACTTGGTGTCATCTGCAAATTTACTGAGGGTGCAGTCAATCCCCTCATCCATATAATTGATAAATATGTTGAATAAGACTGGCCCCAAAACTGAGCCCTGAGGGACACCACTGGTGACCAGCCGCCAGCTGGATCCAACCCCATTTGCCACAATTCTCTGGGCCTGGCCATACAGCCAGTTTTTACCCAGTGAAGAGTACATTTGTCTGTGCCATCATTTGCAAGCTTCTCCAAGAGAATGCTGTGGGAGACAGTGCCAAAGGCCTTACCAAAGTCCAGGCAGACAACGTCCACAGCCTTCCCTTCATCCAAAAGGTGGGTCACATGGTCATAGAAAGAGAGCAGGTTGGTCAAGCAAGGCCTCCCTTTCATTAACCCATACTGGCTGGCCCTCATCCCCTGGCTGCCCTGCACTCGCCATGTGAGCTCACTCAAGATGAACCTCTCCATGATCTTTCCTGGTACCAAAGTCAGGCTGACAGGCCTGTCGCTCCCCAGATCTTCCTTATGGCCCTTCTTGTAGATGGGCATCACATTAGCCCCCTCCAGTCATCTGGGACCTCTCCTGTTGACCAGGATTGTTGATAAACAATGGAGACAGGCTTAGCAAGCTCCCCCACCAGCTCCCTCAGCACTCTCAGATGGATCCCATCAGGCCCCATAGACTTGTGAGTGTCCAGGTGCAAAAGCAGATCATTAACTACTTCCTCCTGGATTATGGGGGGGTTGTTCTGCTCTCCATCCTTATCTTCCAGCTCAGGAGACCGAATACCCTGGGGATAGCCGGTCTGGCTATTAAAGAGAGAGGGAAAGAAGGCATTAAGTATCTCAGCCTTTTCCTCATCCTTGGTTGCAATGTTCCCCCCTACATCCAGTAAGGGATGGAGATTCTCTCTGGCTCTCTTTTTATTGTTGATATTGTTGATTGTACTTATAAAAGCTTTTTTTTTGTTGTCCCTTACGTCAGTGACCAGGTTGAGCTCCAGCTGGGTTTTTGCCTTCCTAGTTTTCTCTCTAACGAGAAATCTAACAATGACCTAACAAGATCTCTGTACTCCTCTTTACTTGTCTATCCCTTCTTCCAGAGGTGGTAAACCCTTCTGTTTTTCCTAAGTCCCAGCAAAAGCTCCCTGTTCAGCCAGGCCAGCTGTCTTCCCTGCCCTTTGATCTTGTGACACACAGGGACAGTTGCTCCTGGGCATTTAAGATTTCCTTCTGGAAGAGCATCCAGCCTTCCTGGACCCCTTTGCCCTTCAAGACTGTCTCCCAAGGGACTCTCTCAACCAGTGTCCTGAACAGGCCAAAGTCTGCCTTCCGGAAGTCCAAGGTGGAGGTTTGCTAACCTCCCTCCTTACGTCACTAAGAAATGAAAACTTCACCATTTTGTGATTGCTAAGCCCAAAATGGCCTCTGGCCACCACATCTCCCACTAGTCCTTCTCTATCTGTGAACAGGAGGTCCAGTGAGGCACTTCCCCTGGTAGGCTGACTTACCAGTTATGTCAAGAAGGTATCTTCCACACACTCGAGAAACCTCCCAGCCTGCCCACTCTCTGCTGAATTACTGAGTTTTTCTGCACATTCACACATCAGAAAGAATCACTCATCAAAAATCTACTCAAAGGTCCTCTTTCTGTTGACTCAACTTTTCTGTTACCCCAGCTAAGGTGTTTGCAAAGATTTCCATCACCAGGACACATAACTATATCTTCTGTCAAAACAAAATACTCCCTTTTGGTTTTGTAACAGATACCTGATCACTACATTGATCTCTGTGCCTTTTTGGATAATCCCTCACATACTATTTTACTTTTTAACCACCTACTGAGTTGATTTTTGCAGAGAAATACTCACAGTAAAGTCCAATAGTCTATTCTTAGTTGAGTCACTAATAAGTCTTTACTGTGTATAATTATTTTATGTATCCCATGCGCATTTGTCAGTGCTTGTCAATACTGCTAGGTAAAGCAAAGAATCTTTTGAAACATATTGAGAACACTTCAGTAGAATAATTAGCTATAAGAAGTTTAGATAATTATTTTTCTGCAAAGGAAGAAGTAGCTTTCCTTTTTAGCACTCTATCCTGAAAACAGTTATCTATCAAGTCACTAGCTAAAGATCTTTGAGAACAGTTCCTGACAATGAATCTTTGTTTGCACGTATAGGTTCAGATTTCCTAAGGTGAGAATCTGCAAAGCCAGGAAATTCTTCTATTTCTTATCTTCAGGTCAACAGGGAAACAGAATGTCTCAATTGTGTTTTAGGAAAGAGTTTGAATAATACTGGTGTAGGAAAACAGACTGGGAAATAATTTACAATTTCTTACAGAATTATCAGCAATCTGACAAGAAGAAACAGGTTGGCAATTTGTTGAATCGTTACTTAATAAGACCCTTCAGGTCAAGTTAGAGATTTATATTTTTAAGTCATAAACAGGAAAAGCCTTTTATTGCATATAATTGTAAAAACATAACTTGACAAAGGAAAGTAAAATGAACAGTGCACACAACACAGTGAAATCAAAATTTCAGGATGGTCTTCCTGGAAGTGTGAGTAAGTAATGATTTAATAAAATCATTTTAAGAAAAAGAAAACACAGGGATTATTAACCAAATCCCAACAGCTGATCAAAAAGGCTACTACAACCTGCTGTGTCAGCAGAAGTATGTGGAGAGTTCTGCTAAATACATCTTTACTAATTACAAAGGCACTATCGTAGGTAGACACTCAAAAGATAGAATACAGAAAAATGGAAAATTAAAAAAGGAGAAGGAATAGAAGTCTAAAGCAAATCCCACTGTGGAGTAGAAATCCAAACATCCACCCAAACACATGCCTCTATGAATAACCCCAAGAGTATACATTTATGTCTATAAATGTACACTCCCATTAAAATGTCCAACTTGAGTTGAATAATGATTTAAACTCAGTTCAGCAGAAGTGCCAGGTTATAGGCAGAAATTCAGGCGATAATAACACTCAAGATTGTAATCTTACAGAGGAGACAGGGGTGCTACATCTCTGTGTTCATGCTTCATCGTGTGATTATTATTCAGTTAATTCAATTATTACTCAAGCCAAAGGCTGAGTAAAAAACAGTGCCATAACAAGGACATCATATTGACATTTTATGTAACATTGCACAAGTACACTTTTTTCCAAGAAAAACATCATCAGCGTTGAATAGGAAAATGTTTTTCTACCATGCCAAACTGTTCAACTTCAAAAATGTTCCTGTTTCATGTAATAGAGAAACAAAATTCTTTCAACATTTTCATGAAAAGCAGAGTTGGAGATAGATGTTTTCTCCACATTTCTCCTCATAGTCCATTAGTCCAGAACATAGCACAATCTCCTTGAAAGCAAATTAACCAAGTTGTCTAAAGTTCACATCACAGAATCACCTAATCACTGAGTTTGGAGGGGATCTCTGGAGATCATCTAGTGAAGACCCCTATTCAAGCAAGCATAGATAGTAAGTTGCCGAGGAGAGTGTCCAGTCAGGTTCTGGATATATGCACAGAATAAGACTACAGACTCTCTGGGCAACTTGGTCCAGTGTCTGAACACCCTCTCAGTTCAAAGTGTTTTGTTGTGTTCAGATTCAACTACATGACTTTTAATATATGCCCATTGCTTCTTGTCACACCACTAGGCTCAATGAAAATAATCTGGTTCCATCATTAGTACCGCCTCCAAGAGACATTTATACACATTGATAACATAATCCCTAAGCCTTCTCTTCTCCAGGCTAAATAGTCCCAGCCTCGCCCTGCATGTCACATGCTTCATTTCTTTAATCATCTTCATAACTCTTCACTCATTCAAGAATGGCCATGATTTTCCCAGTAGTGGGGAGCCTGAAACATGACACAGCACTGCAGATGTTCTTTCACTAGGACCAAGTAGGGAGAAAGGATCAATCTCCTTGGCAAAATGGCAGTGCTCTTCCTAATGCTGTCCAGCATGTTCTTGGCCTTTTTACTTGCAAGGACACACTGCTGACTCAGGTTGAGCTTGTTGTTCACCAGGATGCTCAGTTATTTCTCTGCCCAGTTGCTTTCCAGATGGTGCCTCCAGTCTGTACTGTGAGCAGTTTGAAGATTTCCCTGTCCTTTGTCATCAGGTCTCCTGACCCACTCAGTAGCAGACCCACATTTTCCCTAGTCTGTCTTTTGCTCCTCATGTACCTGTAATAAGTTTTTCTTCCCTCACCAGAATCAACTGCATATGGCCTTAGCTTTCCTAACCCCATCCGTGCATGCTCAGGCAGTAGCTCTATATTTTACCTGGGTCACTTGCCCCTGCTTTGACTTCCTGTGCACTTCCTTTCATAGTTGAGCTTTTTCAGTAGTTCTTTCTTCATACGTGCAAGCCTCCGGCAACACCTACTTGATTTCTCCCCTTTGCTGGCATGCATTGTTCTTGAGCTTGGAGAAGGTGTTCCCTACAAATCAATGTCCTGTCCTGGACCCCCTCCTCACCAGGGCTCTATCCCATTCTTAACAGATCCCTTCACAGGCCAAAGACTGCTCTCTGCAAGTCCAGGGCCATGATCCTGCTATTTGTTTTTTCCCTCCTCTCATGATCCTGAACTCCACCCATCTTGTAGTCTTTGCAGCCAAGGCTGCTGCCAACACTCTGAAGGTCTTCTTCCATGCTTGCTCAGTATCAGGTCAAGCTGAGAGCCTCTCCTCCTTAGTGCCTTGATCACCTGTGTCAAGAAGTTGTCATCAACGCACTCCAGAAACCTCCTAGGTGGCATGTGCCTTGCTGTGATTTCCTTCCAGTAGGTACCAGGTTGGTTAAAGTCCCCCATGGTGACTAGGACCGCTGAATGTGAGGCTTCTGCCAGTTTACCTTCTCATCTGCTACCTCTTCCTGAGCAGGATGTCAGTAGCAGTCCCCTACAACTACATGGCTAATGTTGCCTGCTCTTTTTGAAGAGCCAGCATCCATCCATAACAGAACTCCAGTCATGAAACATCAGGCCTTCACTCACTTGCTGTCCTCACAGATGCACTTCACTGAAGTATTAGCTGTGCTTGAGTAAGTCTTTCTCAATTTCTTCTGCTGAAACAGGTCATTACCCACAACTAAGTACTTACAGGGTAAGTGGGAAGAGACTCATTTTTCATCTAAGTAGACAAGTTATTGGCTAGTACTTGTTCAAATTAAATATAGAACAGAACAACACAATGCATGTGGAGAGAAGAGTAAGGAATTGAATTATTTTAACCAGAAATCAAGTTCTGTATCCAGGGTAATCCTCAGTGAATGATTCACCAGCTCTCTCCTACATTTGTATGAAAAGTTTCAGTCTTCATACATCATTTTCTTCACTAATAATAAATTAAAAATCTCACCACATATATGTTAAGGGACCTTGAACACACAAACTGATAGAGTCAGTGTCTACAAAAATGAGAAGGAAGTGTTATAATGCAGAACAAACTCTGCTGCAGAGTAAGTTAACCAGTTTTGAAGCTGTATGTGGAAGACCCAGGAAGGCAGAGGTAATGCCTCATTGACTACAGAATGCTGTAGGCAGCAACAGCAAGTACACTAAGATTCACTAGAGACAATGATTCAGCAACTACTCCCTGCAGTAGGGATTTCTACTAGAAGACAAAAAAAAAACCCCTGTTTGTTTTTGAGTGGAATTCCATAAGGAAGAATGAGCTATACTGCTCATTAGAATAAATTTTCTACAAGAGACAAGCTGATCATCAAAGAAGGACCAGAAAGGAAAGAAGGTAAGAAGGAAAGTCTAGCAAATATGACACGTTAGTGCTTGAGTCTTGCACACCACAGGGATGGTAGAATTTTATCAACAGAGCCCAACTAGGGCTGAGGAGTCTGTCCCTTTCCGTGTCTCTTCAGTGTCTTTGGACTTTGCCCAGTTACTCAGGCCTGGCAAAGGCATGGGATAGGAGAGAATAAAACAGATTTCTCCATGTGTAATAGAGTGGTACCCTGTGAGAAAACTGTTATGCTACTGACATGTAAGCACGTAGCTAAGAAAGAAGAGTAGCAGAGCAGAGCCCTATGAAATCCCTAGCGCAAAACAGGTTCAGCCTTTATGTCTTATGCTAAGTGACTCAGCTCAATACAACTCCAAATACTACTGCTGCTCCGACATACCAAGGTAATAAAATGTATCATAATTTTAGGTTATAATACTTTAATATTTTGCATTAGACTGCAAAAAATGCTTTTCTATCTCTTAGCATCCATTTGCAAAAGTACTGTGCTTTTTAGAGATCATTTATAGTAATTTTCTAAATAATGTAATTTAGTTATTTGGGGTTTCATAAAAATTCTCGTAAGTCTTCTTAGGCAGCCATGAATATGTCACACTTTTTTTTGTTTCTAATTTGTATTTTGTGTCTGAGGTGGCCTCAACCTAAAAGCAATCATCTTAACTCTGCTGGAAATCTGCGCAATTTTTCTCTACTGCAAATCTCTTTCTTCATGTTATTCACTGTGTTGAACTCCAAAGCAGCATAACAGATAACTCCCCTTCAGCTATCATCCTCATGTATTCACTTTTGAATTTTGAGTTTCTTTATTAAAAATGTACACTTGACCTCCAGTTTAATCTTGATTAATATTTTAAAATATTTCTAATTTTTTTTCATTGTCATAATCAAACTATCAAGACTTCATTAGAGTTTTTAGCTGTCCTGTGACATTCAAGTTATTACTTAAAATGACTAATGACACGAGTTATTACTGTTTATATATAAAAACCAAATTATTCACCTGTATTCATATTTTGAATGCAGTTAGGATACAGGAGTACTCAAAAGATATCCTTACCACTAGGCAATCCTGCTGTTTCCTCTGTATACACACTCATCTTTTCACTTTTTCATGGAGAACAGTCTGTTCTGTTCTAAAACTGTGACAGCATGCATGCACCTTTCACTCTCTTTTTAACTACTTGTTGAACACTGCTCTTTATACCAAAAAAATATACATAAACTTGTATTTCTTGAGTATGATTTAAATAATAACTAAGGGAATAGATACATATACTCAATTTTTGTGCCCTGTGCTGTGTCTTCCGTAAAAATCAATTACATTCTTTTTCCATCATAGTTTTAGGGACATACTAGATTTTTCTCCCCTGTTCTCATAGTAAATATTCATGTGGGAGTAAGTCTTATATACCCCAAATTACTTTGTCACGTATCAGTGAATCCTTAAAATTAGCAAAATTACAGCTTACTGACAGTGTTCAAAATTTCTGACAGTCAAGACAACATTTTCTTTCCATTCTTGTCTTTTCTGAAAAGCTTCTCTCTTCAACAATTCACTCTTTCAGGGTTATACCATTCATTACTTTATTTATGATTTTACCAGATTTATTCATGCTTGCTCTTTTCATGGTTTCAAACTGACTACTGCAACACTGTTTCAAATAAGAGAATGAGACATCATAATCTTTCTTTTCTTTACTGCATGTCATTGTTAATTCATTACAGTCTGAATTGTTCCTTCACTTCCCCTACATACAAAATATTTTTAAATTATAATTTGATTTATTTAGGGTGGTCTTCTTGTTAATTTTGTTGAAGTATTTTAGTGTCTTTTTTCAGGTCTTCCTTTGCTCTACAACCTCTACAATTCTCATACTGCTTCCATCTAAATTATTACAATATTATGCATTTTCTTTTTAATTGATAGGTAAATTATTTGATGAGTTTAGCTTGTCAGGCAAGGACCTTTTAACTTTCTTTCTATCTTTTATTTTTGCCTGGGCTAGCTGTGGTGCCCCATTTTAGTATAAACTTATTACTTGGTTCCTTAAATCACTACAAAATTTCAAAATTATGAGAAGGAAACAATGTTTTTCTGTAACTCTCAGTTACCTTATGGTCACATTCCATCCAGGTTTTACCAATACTTGGGCTACCAAAAACAGTGTAAAACTACTGGCAATAACGTCCTTGACATGGCAGTAAAGGGATATATACAGTAAGACCCATGGCAGCAGGTCTTAAGACTTCTTAATAGGACTCTATGCACAGTGTTGTATAAGAAAAGCTTTATGTATCTCAGACCTCAGCCTTTTATCAATATTTTCAGACGATTGTGGATGCATTTCAGTCCAAGAACTGTCTTCATACATGGGAGGTCTCTGTCTGCCATTGATACCATGTCTGGATGCTTTTTCTGAGAACAGAAGCTGTTACAGATTTTTTCATCTGGTAGATGAGGACCTTTCACACTTGAAAATAGTTTATCTTAAGTCAGAAATTACAGAACCTAAAGAAAAAGTACTTTAACAGAAATAAATCAACCAATTTTCCCCACTTTGGATAGCAATGAACATGGAAAATCCTGTCACCCATCAGTCCAAAGGACGCTAAGATCAGAAAGAGGGTTAATTCTTGCTTTATTAGTACATCTGATTGCTATCATAGTGTGGCCCTTCTTGTCATTTAAAAAAAAAAACAACCCTAAGAATTAACTCCAAATGCATATAAATAAATGCAGTAAAATTTTACCTTTGTTCTATGACATGTTTAATACCAGACTTCAAATCAATCTGTGATAAAACATATAATTCTACTAATATTTGTCTCACTCAAAGACATGCCTTGGAGTCTCAACTTATGGAAGATAGCAGGTTACTCTGGAAACCAGAAATTATAAAATTACATATTATATTAAAAATATTCTTAATTTATATTATTTCCTGAATAAAATTCCCTTTCAAATCTAATTTTTTTACAGATGCACAATCAAATAGATTTGCCTTTTCTAGATATGCATACTGATTAGTATTAAATTAAGATTATTAAGATCATGCTAACTTGAACACTAACTGCAGTGGCATAGAGGAAACTCATCTGTACCTAACCTAGCAGAATGCAAACTGCAAATGGTTTTCAAAGACTGTCTTAATATATCTTGAAGCACTAGCAATACTACACAGTGTTCCATAAAATTACATGAACTACAGAGCTCTTCATCTTTGAGTCTTTAAACCATATACACCTATACTTTAAAGAAACAATGTTAATACAAAGGCAATACACTGTATTCTAAACATTTAACTAAATATGACTGTTAATATTCCTCAGTTGTTATAAAAGGTAGAAAGGTAAAATATGTTTTGAGATGAAGCTATTTTGTCGTAAGGTGAATGTTACATTAACCAGCACTTGTTTAATCATTTTCTCCCACATATCCCTACATATTTAATAGCTAAACACCACTGCACTGCATAATACCATGTGACAGTTTTCAAGGAAAATATAAGCTATGCAGAAAAAAATAATTACAGTAGGTGTTTTCAAAGCATGTTCTCATAATTTAAGGAGTTAACAAAAGATCTATGAGAATAAATTTACAACATACAAAATCTTCACCTGAAGCTTTAAACATACTTCCTTTGAACATTGAAGCATGACTCTGTAGCTCTCTCATAGCTTTGGTCTTCATGGTAGCAGCAGTACAGCAAGAGAGACGTGAGATTAGAATTAAACCAAGAGGAAGTATGTGTTCAGATAATAGCAAAGTACTTTTTCTAGGCTCATCTGAGATGTAAAAGGTAAGAGGATTCTTTAAATCAAAGTTTAAATTAAAAACACAGGGACATAATAATATAATTTTCTCATTGCATAGCCTTAAGTGTTTGACTGCAGCTGCTTCTGTATTTGCAAACTTCTCACTATTGAGTCTGAACTGTCTGTAATACACACATCTACTTACATGCACAGGAGAAAAATGGAAAACAAAAGCAAAAGAAAACATGTGTGGCAAATGTAACCTTCTTTTAAAAAATCTACACTACATTTATCAAAGAAATGACATGGGGTAATTTCCACACTAGACAAGATGCACAGCTAACTATTGCAGTCTTGGGCAGTGGACAACAAAAACTGTATCAGAAACAGGTAGAGAAAAACCCTTGCAATAATCAGATGGTAGGAAATCTGATCCCTATCAAGCTTTACCTAATCCTAATAAAAAAAAAATGTCTTAAACCTAGAAGCATGAAGTTTTGTGTCCTTTTCAGTTCTTCCATCTTGTTTCTTCAGAATGAACTGCCATAAATCTAGACATTTTTCCAGATCTATAGAAAAAAATAATCCATTGATAAAAGTCTATAAAGTTATTGGTATCAACAGTATACTGTGAAAATTAATTACATAATTTTTTAATGTATTTAATACCAACTCCTCATTTATATTTTTTCCTGACTGAGACTGTGTTCATTACCCTTCTGTAATCCAGCCTGAGCTCTCTAATATCTTTTAGGAGGTGATCAATATTTCACATGACAGCTCATGGTCAAAATGCCAGCAAATGTCTCCACTATGAATCACTAATTTGCATAATCTTAATCTCAGGATTTTTATGTAGGTCTGTGCAACGACAAGAATTACCAGCCCAGGATAAATTCCATGTTTCTAATTACTTTTAAATTTAGGCTGATTTTTTAAAAGCTAAGGATTTCCACAGAATGTATTTTTTAAGTATTCTGTCTCCAACCATACAAAGTATTAAAATTGTAGGCTGTCTTACTGGATTAGAGTGCCATAGAACTCAAGCAGAAAACAGTCCTGGAGAGTCTGCCAGCCTGCCAGAGTTCCAGCAGAAATTCTGACAGAGTTATCATATCCTTTGCACTATTTTACTGTACACTTGCTACTTTTTACCAAACTATTTCACTAAATTTTTTTTACCTCACTCCACTCTGAGCATTCATTTCCTGGTGTCAGCCACAATAAGAAAATGGAAAAATGTAAATGTTAGTTATTCCCAGCAATACCCCAATCCCTTTTCTTAGATGATTATGTTATTATTTAGAACCCTCTAAGCTCTCTAAGTACTTCAGTAAACTTAAACTAATGAAATACTGGAGGAAAATTTACTTTAATAGTAAGCATCACTTCAGATGAATTAAAGTGCCTTAGGAAAATATCAGATACATCCATCTGAGTAGTCTCCTGTTGTGACGATAGGTCCACAGGAGTTTATAACTGTACATTAAATCCCTTAATGCAAACTACATAATTTAATAAGTATTCCAACATTAATGAACTGGAAAAAATGGCATTTTATAGAATCACTATGTCATCCTACTGATTTATCACAGGTTTCACATAAATTCCCATGAAGCTCACAAAGAAATAATACAAATTCACACAGAAAATAATAGCCCTGCTAAAACAATAATAAGAAACTGAATAAAATAGAAAAGTCCCAGTGTGATGAACATTTACTTCATATCTGAGCATTAAAGTTTATTTGGCATGGTAAATCATTCTCTGTTTTGAGGCCTCTCATAGGGAAATGTATCAGTAGCAAAGCTAACACTGCAAGAAGTTAAGTTAGACTCTGTGTTTTCATTTTCACTCTCAAGACCAGGAAGTTTAAGATTTGGGATGGGAACACATAATTTGACTAAAAAAATTTGCTTCTCAGGTTTCTATGTAACCTGGTTTTCCTCCAGTCGTAAGTGAAGGAAATTAAGTTCCCATATGTTCTCAGTGTTAAGCTATTTCTGAATGAACAGTAAATGTATTACTTGTTTCATTTGTGACTGAAAAAGAAGAAGCTTTACAGTGCTTATTTACAATTTCCAATTATAGATGCTAGCCTTTGCAAATAAAAGGGCTTTGCTTGGTGCAAAAACATAATGATGCATACAGAAAATACTCCTTAGCTCCACAAGACAACGAAGTCTGCATTACACATACATACCATTTAGGTCAAATTTACATGTATACGTTTGATACAGAGCTTCATTTCTGTCCTATGCATGTTCTCCATTCTCAGTTTTCAGATCCCTTGTGCAAAGATCTCTACAGCACATGAAGGAAAAAAATTCCTCTCAGTCTTTGTCTGCAAAGTGCCTATGCCACTTTCTATATATCTTAAAAAGCACTGGGTTTATGTGTTGCAATGTAGGTGTAGGTCACAACAGACAGACAAATTTCACGCAAAAACCTTTTTCCTCCATTCATGCCTGGGACAATGAGGTTCTCATGTACTCTCAGTCACCCCATCATCCACCAAGATGCCCAAACCAGCACTGGGTTATCCCAACCTGTATCATAATGCCTTGTACTCATATGTTGATGTTCAATGACTGCCATCCAAGAAACAATGTATTAAAAAGTTCTTAGGGACAGACAAAACATCTAATGTTTATCAACATTCATACTGTTAAAGAGAAAATGCTGTTGCAAACATCTCTTCAATTTTAGTAAATTAAAGCTGGAGAAAAGCGCTGGAAGGCATGTCTTAAAAGGAGTGGCTGAGTTTCTCTAGTTTGGGGAGAAGGAGGCTGAGGGTGGGCTCATTCCTATCCACAGTTTCCTGAGGAGGGGGGTTGGAGAGGGGAGGCACTGAGGTCTTCTCACTGGGATCCAGCAACAGAATCATAGAATCATAGAATGGCTCGAGTTGGAAGGGACCTTAAATATCATCTAGTTCCAATCTCCCCTGCATGGGCAGGGAAACCTCCCATTAGACCAGGTTGCTTAGAGCCCCATCCAGCCTGACCTTGACTGTCTCCAGCGATGGGGTATCCACAACTTCCCTGGGCAATCTGTCCCAGTGTCTCACCATCCTCACACTAAAGCATTTCCTCCTAATTTCTAACCTAAATCTCCCCTCTTGCAGTTTTAATCCACTACCCCTTGTCCTCTCGCTACAAGCCCTTGTCAAAAGTCCCTCCCCAGTTTTCCTGTAGGCCCCATACAGGTACTGGAAGGCTGCTATGAGATGTCCCTGGAGCCTTCTCTTCTCCCCACTGAACAACCCCACTTCTCTAAGCCTGTCTTCATAGCAGAGGTGCTCCAGCATCTTTGTGGCCCTCCTTGGGACTTGCTTCAGGAGCTCTATGTCCTTCTTATGTTGGGGGCTCCAGAACTGGACACAGTACTCCAGGTGAAGTCTCACAAGAGCAGAGTAGAGGGGAGAATCACCTCACTTGACCTGTTGGCTATGCTTCTTTTGATGCAGCCTAGGTTATGGTTGGCTTTCAAATGGGAATGGTTCATAGCTGCACCAGGGGACAGTAGGAAACCTTTCTTTCCTGAGAGAGCAGTCAAGCCCTGTGTTTGGTTCTGGTATGGTTTCAGTAGCAGAGTAGGGGCCCCAGGAGTGGCTCCTGTAAGTTGTTAAAAGCTCCCCCAGCTCACGTAGCCAAGGCCAGAGCCATTAGAGAGACAATAGATGTGCTTCTGCGATTAACATATGAAAGAATTGATACAAGACCTGAGCAGAGAGCAAGCAGAGGAGAAAGAGCTGTGCTGGAGAGATGAAAGAGTGCCAGGGTGAAGATCCTGAGGTTGGCGAGGAAGAATGGGGAAGAAGGTGCCCAAGCAGAAGTTTCCCTGCAACCTATGGCCAGATGGCAGGCTGTCCCCCGCATTCATGGAGGAACATGGTGGATTATTCCCTTAAGGTGCCAGGAGGGCTGAATGTGGACTTGCAGTCCGTGGACTTGATCAGCAGCCATGGAGTGTCTCACACAAGAGGAAGCGACTGTTCCCGAAGCAGCCCGTGACTCTGTGGGAAGCCTGCACTGGAGCAGCTTGCTCCTGACCTCGCGGCAAGGACTCATGAGGGGTTCATGGAGGACTCTCCCATGGGAGGGACCCCGTGGGGAAGCATGGGTGGACTGTAAGGAATCCTTCTTTCTGAGGAGGAAGGACCAGCAGGAACCACCAGACTGTGAACTGACTGTAAACCCCATCCCCTGTCCCCCTGTGCCGCTGGGGGGAAGGAGGGAGAGAAATTGGGAACAAAGTAATTTGGGCCCAGGGAGAAGGGAGGGGTGGGGGTAACGTATGTAAGCTCCGCTGTGTGTGTTGACTGTGTCCTGTGGGCATCTGATTAGTATGAAATTAAATTATTATTTTTCTCCAAGTTGAGCCTGTTTTGCCCAGGACTGTGAACAAACTCTACTTGTCCTTGTCTCAACCCACAAGTTTCTAGTTGGCCTTTGTCCTCCCCATCCCACAGTGTGTGTGAGTGTGTGTGGAGGGAGGGGCGAGGGGGAAGCAGGGGGTGGGGAGGAGTTGAGTGAGAGGCCACATGGCTGGTTCGTTGTGTTAAGACCAAAGCACAACACCCTGCAAGCAACAGGCTTCCTAGAGAGGTGGTCGATGCCCCAAGCCTGTCAGTGTTTAAGGTGCATGCTTTAACTTTTGTTCAGCACTGAAGTGATGAGGCACTTGGACTAGATGACTGTTGTAGAACCTTTTCAACTGAATTATTCCATTGTATTATATTCTAATTCAGGGAGCAAATGAAGGATTCTACATTTTCTATGGAAGACATTCCACGTACCACAAGGACTTAGTCCAGCGGGAACCTTATGTCTACAGAGACAAAAAAAAAGTAAAGTTTACTTCATTTCTTGACTTGGAATTCTTTGGAATTTTCCTTGGAAGTGGTGAATAAATGAGAGTATGACTTTAACTTTAGCATGTCACACTAAGCTCTTTTCAATCTGGTTGAACATAAAAACGGGGTGGGGGGCAGGGGTGGGTGTGTGAGGAATCTGTGACTGGCATAGCTTTTCTTTACACTTATTTCCTCTAAAAGGCTTATTAAACAACCAGCAACTGCTGATGAAAGAAAGTGGTTTCTATCTCTACTTTATAAGAGTTATTATGAGTCCACAGAAAAGACACAAATGATGAAAAAAACCCA
The DNA here is from genome assembly GCA_020745705.1 of Hemiprocne comata. Classification (NCBI taxonomy): domain Eukaryota; kingdom Metazoa; phylum Chordata; class Aves; order Apodiformes; family Apodidae; genus Hemiprocne; species Hemiprocne comata. Next base: position 15,187,397 of record CM036616.1, on the reverse strand, counting down.
AATAATCTAGAATGGACATATAAAAGAGCTATGGTTAGCTTTTGTACAAAACAGAAACCTGTTTGTACAAACGGAACAGTAATGACACTACTTTTTAGTTACTGCTATTTCATTGGTATCCTTAACAAAACTAGATTCTTGATTTTTAAGTGTAGCAACTCCCTTAATATACCATATAAAACCAGAAATAATCCACATGCTACTTCACAGCAAGAATGTACATTATAGTTTTGAAGGACACTGTTACATCATTACATAAAACACTTAATATAAGTATATGATTGCAGGGAAGAGGAAACTGTCATTCGGTTTTAACTGCAGCATATGGCAATGTATAGTAACTAGTAGTCTGAACTAAAAACAAATATTCAGTCTTTTGCTATCCAATAAAGCTACAGAATCTAGGCATGACATGCTATTATACATAATAGAGCCTCATTAAAATAATTTAGTTTTCTTGCATCTGCCTTAGAGCTGGACCTTACAAATTTATAACATCGATATTCACAGAATCACAGAATCATAGAATCATCAAGGTTGGAGAAAACCTTCAAGATCACCAAGTACAACCATCCACCCTACAATCACTAACCGCTAAACCATCTCCCAAAATACCACATCTACCTGTTTTTTGAACACCTCCAGGGACGGTGCCTCCACCACCTCCCTGAGCAGCTTGTTCCAATGCCTCACCACTCTTTCTGTGAAGAAATTTTTCCTAATATCCAATCTGAACCTCCCCTCTCATGACTTGATCCCATTTCCTCTTGTCCTATTGCTAGTCAGTAGGGAGAAGAGGCCAACACACATCTCACCACAACCTCCTTTCAGGTAGATGTAGAGAGCAATGAGGTCTCCCCTCAGACTCCTGTTCTCCAGGCTGAACAGCCCCAGCTCTCTCAGCCTCTCCTCATAAGACCTGTTCTCTAGACCCCTAATCAGCCTAGTTGCCCTTCTCTGCACCCTCTCCAGCACCTCAATGTCCTTCTTATACTGTGGTGCCCAAAACTGCACACAGTGCTCGAGGTGTGGCCTCACCAAAGCTGAGTAGAGGGGCAGGATCATCTCCCTGGTCCCACTGATCACATTATTCCTGATGCAGGCCAGGATGCTGTTGGCCTTCTTGGCCACCTGGGCACACTGCTGGCTCACATTCAGCCAGCTGTCAGTCAACACCCCAAGGTCCCTTTCTGCTGGGCAGCTCTCCAGCCACTCGTCCCCAAGCCTGTAGCACTGCTGGGGGTTGTTGTGGCCAAAGTGCAGGACCCAATATTTGGCCTTATTGAAACTCATACAATTGGCCTTGGCCCAACAGTCAAGCCTGACTGGATCCCTCTACAGAGCCTTCCTGCCCTCAGGCAGATTGACACTCCCACCCAACCTAGTGCCATCTACAAACTTACTGACCCGGCCATCCAACAAGTTTTTTATCCATCAAAGCGTGTGCTCATCCAAGCCACGAGCAGCCAACTTTTCTAGGAGAATGCTGTGGTAAACCTTGTCAAAGGCCTTGGTAAAGTCAAGGTAGACAACATCCACAGCCCTTCCCTCATCCAATAAGCATGTCATCCTGTCATAGAAGGAGATGAGGTTAGTCAAATAGGACTTCATGAACCCATGCTGACTGGGCCTGATCACCTGGTTGTTCTGCATGCACCATATAATGGTACTCAGGATGATCTGCTCCATCAGCTTCCATGGTACTGAAGTCAGACTAACAGGCCTGTAATTTCCCGGATCTTCCTTCCATCCCTTCCTGTATATGGGGGTGACATTGGCTGATTTCCAGTCTGTTGGTACCTCTCCAGTCAGCCAGGACTGCTGATAAATGATGGAAAGTGGCTTGGTGAGCATCCCTACCAGCTCTTTCAGCACTCTTGGGTGGATCCCATCTGGCCCCACAGATTTGTGCACATCTAGGTGGTGCAGCAAGTCACTGAACATCTCCTCCCGGATTGTGGGGGGGATTGCTCTGCTTCTGGTCCCTGTCCTCTAGCTTAGGGAGTTTGATTCCCTCAACCTAACTGGTCCTGCTACTAAACACTGAGGCAAAAATGTCATTTAGCATCTTAGCCTTTTCCTCATCACTCATCACTATGTTTCCTTCTGCGTCTAATAGGGGATGCAGGGTCTCCCTGGTCTTTCTTTTGCTGTTAATATATTTATAAAAACTTTTCTTGCTATCCTTTACCATGAAGGCCAGATTAATTTCTAGCTGGGCTTTGCACCTTCTAATTCCCTCTCTGCATAGCCTCACAGCATTTTTGTAGTCCTCCTGAGTGGCCTGTCCCTTCCTCCAAAGGCCATAGATTCTCTTTTTCTCTCTGAGCACCAGACAAAGCTCCCTGTTCCACCAGGCTGGTCTTCTATGCCGCCTGCTCACCTTACAGCACATGGGGATAGCCTGCTCCTGTGCCTTCAAGACTTCCTCCTTGAAGAGCATCCAGCCTTCATGGACTCCTATACCCTTCAGAATAGGCTTCCAAGGAATTCTGGTAATCAGGGTGTTGAAAAAGATAAAGTTTGCCCTTCGGAAGTGTAGGGTGGCAGTTTTGCTGCCCCCTCTCCTGGCATCTCTAAGAATATAGAACTCTAACAACAATTTGTGGTCCCCATGTCCAAGACGGCCTACAACCATCACATCTCCTACCAGCCCTTCCCTGTTCACAAAGAACAGGTCTAGCAGGGCACCTTGCCTGGTTGGCTCACTCACCAGCTGTGTCAGGAAGTTATCTTCGACACATTCCAGGAACCTCCAGGACTGTTCCCTCTCTGCTGCATTGTAGTTCCAGCAGACATCAGGGAAATTGAAGTCCCCCACAAGAACAAGGGCAAATGACAGTGAGATTTCACCCAGGTATTTATAGAACAATTCATCCACCTCACTGCCCTGGTTGGGAGGTCTGTAGCAGACTCTCACAGCAATATCAGCCTGGTTGGCCTTGCCCCTAATCCTGATCCAAATGACTCTACCTTGTCATCATTCTAGTCTAGTTCTAGACAATCATGTTATTAGTATCTTCCTTCCCCCCTTCCTCCCTTTTTTCTGTCCTACCATCTGTCCTTCCCTCCTTCCTTCCATCCATTCTTGTTTCCATCCTTCCTTCCAGTACTTTCTACTCTAGCGTAGCTATTTCACACAGCATCACACAGAATCATCACAGTTGGAAAAGACCTATAACATCACCTAGTCCAATTGTCCATCCAGAAGGAGAAAAAACCAACAAAACCCCAACACAATCAACCAAACAACAACACAACAACATCCACCATACCCAATAGAACAAACATGTCCTGATGCACCACATCTACACATTTTTTAACACCTCCAGGGATGGTGACTCCACCACATCTCTGGTCAGCCTGTTCCAGTGCCTGACTACTCTTTCAGGGAATAATTTTTTCCTAATAACCAATCTAAACCTCCCCTGGTACAATTTGAGGCCATTTCCTCTTGTCCTATCATTATTCACCTGGGAGAAGAGGCCAACATCTGCCTCATTACAACCTCCTTTCAGGTAGTTGTAGACAGCAATGAGGTCTCCCCTCAGCCTCCTATTCTTCAAAATAAACAATCCCAGTTTCCTCAGCCACTCCTCATAGGACCGGTACTAGACCCTTCACCAGCTTGGGTGCCCTTCTCTGGACTCACTCCAGCACCTCAATGTCCTTCTTGTAGTGAGGGATCCAGAACTGAACACAGTACTTGAGGTACAGCCTCCCCAGTGCCGACAGAGGCACAATCACTTGTCTACTCCTGCTCGTTACACTATTCCTGATGCAGGCCAGGATGCTGTTGGCCTTCTTGGCCACATGGGCACACTGCTGGCTCATATTCAGCTGGCTGTCAATCAGCACTCCAGGTCCCTTTCCACTGGGCAGCCTTCCAGCCACTCTTCCCCAAATCTGTAGTGTTGCACACGGTTGTTGTGACCCAAGTGCAGGACCCAGCACTTGGCCTTGATCCATCAACCCAACCTATCCAGGTTCCTCTGCAGAGCCTTCCTACCGTCAAGTAGACCAACACCCCCAGCCTAATTTGGTGTTATCTGCAGACTTACTAAGGAAGCACTCTATCTCCACATCTAGATCACTGATATTGAAAAAGACTGGCCCCAAAACTGAGCCCTGGGGAACATCATTGGTGACTGGCCACCAACTGGATCCAACCCAGTTCATCACAACTCTCTGGACTTGGCCATCCAGGCAGTTTGTTACCCAGCAGAGAGTGCACCTGTCTATGCCATGTGCCGCCAGCTTCACTAAGACAATGCTGTGGGAGATGGTGAAAAGGCTTTACTGAAGTCTAGACAGACAACATCCACAGCCTTTCCCTCATCCACCAAGCAGGTGACCTGGTCATAGAAGGAATCAGGTTTGTCAAGCATTGCCTTTTCTGAACCCATACTGGCTGTGCCGCAGTTGCCACATGAGTGCGCTCAAGATGAGCCTCTCCATGATTTTCCCTGGTACCGAGGTCAGGCTGACAGGCCTGTAGTTCCTCAGATCCTCCTTCCAGCCTTTCTTGTAGATGGGCAAGCCTTCATCTGGGACCACCCATGTTAGCCAGGGCTGTTGATAAACCATCAAGAGAGGCTCGGCAAGCCCCTCTGTCAGTTCCCTCAGTACTCTTGTGTGGATCCCATCAGTCCCCAATGACTTGTGAGTGCCAGGTGCTGTAGCAGGTCATTAACAGCTTCCTCCTGGGTTATGGGGGGTTTGTTATGCTCTTCCATCCTTATCTTCCAGCTCAGAAGAATGAATACCCTGGGGATAGCCTGTCTGACTATTAAAGATGAAGGCAAAGAAGGCATTAAGTATCTCAGCCCTTTTCTTGTCCTTTAAAAAAAAAAAAAAATTAAATCCCAAATCATTAAAACCGAAACCAAGAAATATTGTTACCCAATGCCAGGCCTACCTTCTCTCACAGAAAGTTCTCATATAGATGTCTGGAGTCCAGTTCTAAACCATTTTTTATTTTCTCCCAGGAAAAAAATATCTAAATATAATTTAACCAGGTATTCCACTTTTCATTCCTACAGTATTGACAGCATGGTTAGCACAGCTACAGGACTTTAAGATGAGAGTGTGAAGAATTCTTGAAAACATGTTTCCAGACAGGCTTGATCTGGATGTAATAGGCTAAGAATATGATTTCTAAATTTTTCAATATATAGCCCAGTAAAAAGATTATGCATATCTTAAGACTGGAGCAGTCAAAATATATTAAATAACCACTGACACTCAGCAATTCTGGTCAACCAGCACTTAAAGGTCTTCGTATTTATCTTTTGAAGTTTTCCTTCTTTCATTTCCCTCTTCCTGCTTCCTAAATTTTTACTTATTTCACTTTTGTAATTTTGGCTTTTTATCCTGACTTGTAGCATGTATGTACATGCAAGTTACATCCAAAAACTAAAGCTCCTATTTACACTTTCCTATTCCAAATGTTTATTTTTCTCCTTGTAAAGCATCCCATTAAGATGAAAACAAAACACAAGTGAAGGATTTTTGGTGCAACTTTTGTAATGCATGGCTCTTCAAAGTATTATTTTCAAATTCATTCATAAAATGGTTCTGAACTTCAGCTTCTTAATAAAATCTGTTTGAGCAGGTGCAGCGACAGATTGATTCAATTTTTGTTTAGTAGGTCCAGCACAACTGCTGTCAAACACAGCAAAAAAAGCACTAAACTTATGATTTTAATTAATTTACTCATCCATGAAATAATGAAAAATGTGATCGGATTTCCAATTAAAAAATATGACTATGCTGACTACAACACTGCAAATACCCACCTCATGGAGAATTAGAAAGGTAAAGGCCACAATTATTTTTCTAACACAAGCAATGCCATAAGTTAAAATAATATATCACACAGCAAGATTTTTATCTGTTTAAACAATTTAATAATCTAGCAAATGCAGCAGTAAAAAAAAAAATTCAAACCTATTCTTATTAAATTGTAAATAGAGACCTGTTTAATGCTTACAGTACTAGCAATAAAGTACATGCTCAGTTGTCTCTCCTACAAAAAGAAAATTTGTAGAACTACCATGTCAAGTAACTGTTAAACATCAACTTACCTGTAAGGCATGCATGCAGTGCTTTGGTCAATAATGGCTCTGCTTTCTTCATTCTAACAAGACCTACCCCTTCCAGGTCAAAAGCAGAAGGCCCACTGATGGGCCCAAAGGCCAGGCTTGAACACCTGCAGATGAGTGCAAACACCACCCATCCTCGCCCCCATTCACAAATTCAGGCAAAACTGCTACTCAAATTTCTATCAGCCTCCAAGTCATGCATTAAGAAGAAACAGCAGAAGGTTGCAACAAAGCACTGAATAGGGACTGAAGTAAAGAAATAACCTATTTGCATTTCCACTGAGTAGTTTTCCTTTGCCAATTGCTAGTAGACAAAGAAAAAGCAAGATGCAAGTCCATGGCTTCTCAACAGTATGCACTGAAAATAACTGTTGTAAGTCTTCACAGTAAATGCCTTCATTTTTTGCTGCTCTGCCAAAACAGTAGGCATTTTTTAAGGATGTGTTTTCCTGAGCCCTCATATCTTTGCAATTGCACAGCTTCAAGAATGGAAAATACTTGCAAGAAAGCCCACTGTCCTTTATGCAGGCAACCCAGAAAATGATGGAGATAAAACTATCTGAATGCAATGCTTATCATGATGCCCTTCGACTACACTGTTGGGAACAGGTATTTTTCCTCTCTGCACAAAGATTATGCATTCTGTCCCTCCCACAAAATAACAGCACCCACAAAACAGTGTATCTGAGCATACAGATATAGGTCCTGCATACTGAAGGCTGAATTCACACTGTTTTGAAGTTTTCTTTATTTTAGTTGCTCCTCCTGTTATGACCTGATGTTACAGAAGTGTTTTTTACAATCCTTATCTCCCTATGCTTCCTGAGCATCAGAGAGGACAGCACTGAAATTTTCTTCCTTCAGTTATGGAAGCTACAAAGACAATACTTTTAAACTAAGCAATTGACTTCTTAACAACTTTTTTTAAAAGTCAGTGCCTTTACAATAACAAAAATGTAGTACAAGTAAAAATATACTTGTCTGTCTCAAAAACTTCAGAACATTTACAGAATCTTAGCCTCTGTCCTAGATGAGATTTTAGACCGGTATACTTAGGCCTGTGGATATAATCAAGGGTAGCCCAGAATACTAAATACAGTACTATGAAGAAAGGTGATCAAATTGTTGTCAGTTATTAATTGAAATCAGGACAACAAAAGCAGTTATAAAATGGAGTTCAGCTGAATGGCACCCAATTCTGAAAGAACTGAGTGCAATCAATCTAAGGCAGCCGGGCTCTACGTGGAACAGAACCTAGTGGAACTTGGAAACAAAATCACTATAATGGATAAATCATAAGTCCAAGGTGGCACTGAAATTTTAGGTAGGCCCAATAAAACATTAATTAAGATGGAGTAAAAATACCAGAGATGAATAAAGTAATGAAATCAGAGGTAATTAAATCCTGAGCAAGTGAGCAAGGCAAAATCTTAGCTTATTATTTCAAAGAGAGTCAGTAACAGCTAAAGCTGCACAGCACACTCAATAAAATCAACAAATTTATAGTCCCCTTTCCCAAGCACATCCATGGAGGAGAAGACCTCTCTCCAAAGTGGTACATCAGAGAACAACCATTCACAGTTCCTGTTTGATGGGAAAAGCTGGAAGATTTTAAATTCCTGAATTGGGGACTCCCACAGTCCAAACCTTTTTTTTTTCTCTCTCCAAGTATTTTTTGTCTTCCTTCGCCTGTTAGCACAGCTCCAAAGAACCCATACCTTCTGCTTCTGCAGAGAATCAGCAGCTGGGTCCACGATATATATTTGGCCACATTCCCATGGCTATGACATAAATTGAATTTAGCTTCTGTTACTGTCTTGAAATGAGTGAGTGTTAGTAACTGATACAATTTAAACTCCAATCCATGTAGTACAGTTTGGTTATATGAATTTGCTTTAATTTTACTTACTACAGAAAACTAGTGGCAGAGGGGTGTTAATCTGATTTTTTTAAATTACTCATTTGTTTCTAAGAGAAGAGTTGGGGATGAGTTCATTATTCCTTGGTTCTCAATTAATATGCACGGATACAACATCATACAGTAAGATAAATTGTAGAAGTTACTCTTCCTGTTTCTGAAGATGGCAGAGAGAAAGCTGGATCACCAGTTTGCAGACTTGGGAAAAAGGAGCTAATTCAAGTTCACACTCCTCCCCTTACATCCATTTTTTTGCTGCAGGTCTTCTGTGATGTTACCTTGGCTTCATTCCAAGGATTTGAAATGCACTCTCTTGGAATCATAGCTAGTAAATTTTATTTAGCAACATCTAAATTCAGTAATGCAATCAAGTTTATGTCATATTTGTATATATATGCAGGTATGTAATAATTCTAGTGGGAATAGTATCTGGTCATACAGGCAATTGAATGCAGAATTTAGCTCTTAATGATTACCATTATTGAATCAACTTCAGCACAGAAAATTCCTAGTAGAAAAATCTTCCTTTATATGATGAGCTGCACGCCATGGCTCTGGTGGTCAGTCATAACTAGCCTATTCAGCTGACAATTCATTAACATAGGATTTTATAAAATGTTCAGTGTTCCCAAAATGGTACTACTGAAAAATCGTAGATCAACATACAAGAACAGTATGCAAGTAATGTAACATTAAATTGAGCCAAATGAACAGTACTTCACAAATAACAATTCCTACCAAGTACTTAGTTGTGACTAAAAATCCATTATTAAATTTATGAAAGATCTGAAGGATATTTCATTTAGAATTACAGAAGATACAATAATGTAGTTTAAATTTATTTAATTACTTTGAAAAGCTATCTGTATTTCAGCATAGCAGCACGATTGTATTCAAACCATATTTCAGCATAGCAGCATGATTGTATCCAAACCACCAGGAGAAGTAATAAACTATCTTCCCACAGATAAACATATAGCAAAGGCCATTAAAGATCCCAGGCCATTTTCTCTCAGACTCTTAAAAATACTATTGATTCTTGCCTTTCAAAATTAAACACTGAAGCATTTTATTACCTGATTTCTAGAAAGAAATTGGGTGGTAATAGATTATTTTGTGGTTATCAAGAGAATTGATTGTTACTTGCTTCCTTTAATGCTATGGCAAATCAACATAATTCTGCCACACCAATTAGTGTATCACTTAAGCAGATGCATTGAGCAAAGGATTTACCCTACAATTACAGGTAGCAAAAAGAATCGGCATTCTTGGTTAGGATCAATTAGATTCCCTCTGAAACATCTCTTTTCAAATAGCAAAGTTTCCATCAACTCGAAGCAGAAAAGGTAAAAAAGAGCGTTGTGAAACCTGAAATACTTACAACAACTTTTTCCTAGATAAATGCTAGGAATATATGCCATAAAACAAGCTTTAAATTCGTTCAGCCAAATAGCTGCCAGAAGTTAAAAGTATTAATTCCTTTTACATCATGTTTGCTGACTTTGCTACTCACAACACTAACATCAGTAGAAAATAATTTGTGTTGGTGCATAAGCTGCTTCCATGCAAAATTCAGGGCTTTAAACCATGGCTTCTTATAAACTGATAATCCTTAGAATGAATAATTTAAATTTTTAGAACTAATAATTTAACTTTCATTAAAAATCTTTCATTAACTAGGTCTTTAGAACAATGATATGAAAATTCTTTTTAACTTATTTTCCCTCTCCAAGCTGGCTGAGAAGCTACTAGAAGAGCACAGAGGTCTCCACAGGAAGAGGTGACAAGCCACCTGAGAGTTTATGAGTTGGGCTTAATGGGCAAACCAACATTAGCCATGTAGTTGTAGGGGACTGCTACTGACATCCTGCTCAGGAAGAGGTAGCAGATGAGAAGGTAAACTGGCAGAAGCCTCACATTCAGCGGTCCTAGTCATCATGGGGGACTTTAACCAACCTGGTACCTACTGGAAGGAAATCACAGCAAGGCACATGCCACCTAGGAGGTTTCTGGAGTGCTTTGATGACACCTTCCTGACACAGGTGATCAAGGCACTAAGGAGGAGAGGCTCTCAGCTTGACCTGATACTGAGCAGGCATGGAAGAAGACCTTCAGAGTGTTGGCAGCAGCCTTGGCTGCAAAGACTACAAGATGGGTGGAGTTCAGGATCATGAGAGGAGGGAAAAAACAAATAGCAGGATCATGGCCCTGGACTCGCAGAGACCAGTCTTTGGCCTGTGAAGGGATCTGCTAAGAATGGGATAGAGCCCACTGGCATTTTTTGAAGGAAAATGATCCTTTACCTCTACTAGTGGGAAAGAACTAGTGACAGAGTATCTGCAGTGCTGTCATGTTTTGGGCTCCCCACTACAAGGAAAATCATAGCCATTCTTGAATGAGTGCAGTAAAATTCTACCACTGGGGCTATATTGGCAACTGCCCTAACACAAATAATTTGGGGGTAAAGAAGGGGAAAAAAAGCTGTAACAATAATTTAATGAAATTCCATGCTTCTTCATCTTACAAATTTCCTTTAAAAAGACTGCATTACATACTGAGTAAGAGTAAGTTTTGTTAAGAAACATTGAACTGGTGTTTAATCTAGCTGCAGTTCACAGAATTTGTATTAATAACTTGAACTGCAGGTATGGTGATTACAAAGCATGTTACAATTCCTTACGGGAATGTTAGATCTTTAACATCTTTTAAGGTCTTACTTTCATTTTACTGTAAATAAATGTCCTAAATATATGTTCCTTCCTGCTAAGACAGAGATGGAAATAAATCTCCCTCCATTTTTGCTTGGGCATGAAGGTAACTATGTTCCTAAAGGACTCAGAAGGATACAGGGTAAGTTGTTTCAAGGTCTACTGAAACAAGGCTTCTGAAATGGAGGCATGCCTTCTTTTTAATATTATTCTAATTTTCTCCAGGAAGGGATTGAAATAAATTAAAAACTAATTTGAGCATCATGATAAGGCAATTCAAATATAAGAATTCCAGTCAGGCCTTGCAGCCCAGATGGCTTTTAATTTTCTGGCAATGATGATAATTGGAAGTCAGGATGTAAACTACTTTTTTAATCAACTTTAGGCAACCGAGGTTTTTTTCTAATCATATAAACAGCTGCACACTGGAAGCATCTCAGCATCAGTGTTACACTGTACAGTGCACATTAACCAAGACAAATAAAACTATAAACAGCAATAACCTTAAGCAAAGTTATAGACCACCAATAACTACTTTAAATACTCTAAACATTTAAGTTTGGGTTTTTTTGAATATCTTATATCTTCCCTCTCCGCTTCTGCAATAAAATTTCTAAAAATCACAAAAAAAAATTTCCTTGACATTTCATTAGTCACTAAAAAGAAACACTCCTTTTTCATCATAAAAAATTGAAAACCTCAGTTCCCTATTACAATACAAGTGGATAACAATTTTATAACTTTATCTTTTTAGTACACTCTTAACAGAGTATATATATGTATACATAGAATATTAATTGCATTAGCAAGCTAGTGATTTCACTATTCTCCTTTACAGACCGAAGAAAAACTAGAGGATCTACTGTGCTGTAAACATTGTGTTATAATATCAGATTAGGAATTAATTACAGGACAAAGCAAAATTAGGTGTGTATTTCAAAAGCTAGAAATAGATTTTCACATTTGCCATAATAGTAATAATTCCAGAGACTATTAATTGAAAGAACAGTATCTAGCTTTGCTTTACCCTTCTTTTTTTTCTAGAAAACCCAGAAAACTAGGAAAATATTCTAGACTGCCATTTGGATTACCTCCTTGACGAACTTTGAACATTTCTACAGTAATGAATGCAATAGAGGACAAATATTTGTAATCCTTGCAAAATTGATGAGTATCACTTGAATATGTGCTCAATTTTTCCTCAAGTTATTTTGACACAGGCCTAAGATTTTCTTGTCGTTTGGTTTATTATTTTATGTATTTGCTATAATAGCATGAAGAACCAGCCTGAAATAAACACCAAATATACAAAATATAAGGAAGTCAATGCTTTTGTAAGCATGAGCAAATAGATAACATATATACTCTTCCTAGAGCACTTTTAATGCATATCATCTTACAGAAAACATGGAAAATGGACCAGAAGAAGTCTTCAAAATGAAAAATCAAAAATGCTTCTGTATTTTGCTTGATGGAAATAGAAACGTCAGAGAAAAGTACCAATAAGCATATTTTATTTTATAGATATAAATCATATCACATCATAGCACTTCATATCACAATGTATATTATATATATTTATTTTATGAAAGTACCATTAAGGTATGGTTGGTTTTTTTCCCTTGCTGCATCCCAGTATCTCCAGTTTACTTTCACAGTGGAGTTAACAACAATTTTGTCAATAAATCATAGTGTTTAAGAAGAAAAAAAAGCTTCAGATAAGTATCATGCTTCCTGTACATACATGTGTGTCTCTGATTCTGTGCACATTCCTTCCCTCTTCCCTGCTCTACCCTACAATTTTAAAAACTCTTTACTGGTATCAACAAAATGTGACTGGGTACTTGAAATACAGATTTTTGACATTTTGTGAAAACATCACAGTACAGATTAAACATTTGGCAAGTGCAAAAAATTGCATGAAGAAATCATATTTTGTAAGACAGAGACCCATCACACCTAAATAAAAATCAGAAAGTAAAGCCCATAGATCCTTAAAGGCAAATCAATCACAGAAGCGGAAGTGGATATTCAGTGGGTATCTCAGCACTGATTAGGCTGGACCTGAAATGTGTTGGATCCAGCTTTGAGTTTACCCAGTAAAAGAGGGATGGGGACAATCTGGAGAGAGTCCAGCAGAGGAAGGGCCACCAGTGTGCTCAGGGGCTGAAGCAAATGACATCCAAAGGTGAGGCTGAGGCAAATGTGGCCTGGAGAGGAGAATGCTCAGACAGGGGGTAAACTAATTTCAGTCTTCCACAACCTAGAGGGCAGTTTAGAGAAAAGAGAGACAGATTCTTCTCAGAGATGCATAGTTAAAGGTCAAGAGACTGCAATCATAAATTGCACCAAGGCATAACTTCTTGGGCAAATGGGAGAAATTCTTCCCATGAGGGTGGTCCAGCACTGTGCGTGGAGGTTCAGGGGATCTCCAAAGTTCTGAACTTCCCAACTTTTTGAGAAATTCAGTCAGGCTAGAAATGCCTATTATGTCTGGTTTCAGCTTATTCTCAACATCCTGAACAAGCTCTTCCATAATTTTCGTATTTGAATTTATAAACTGAGATGTAGCTGTAAAATGAAAACTTATTTTCAGTTCATTTAGGCAAGCTTTCCATGTCACTCTTCTCATATTTCTAGTAATTAATTATTATTTCTCAGTGCAGTGTAACAGCTAGTCCTCCAAGTCATGCTTTGGTAGAAAACTCCATCTGAAGCTTACACTTTAAACCTGATTCGTGAGGAATCTGATTTCCAGGTCTTAAAACTGAACTTGCTTTTCCTCACTGTAGATAGAAAAACCTGAAGTCAACTACCTTAATTATCAGGAAAGTTTTTATCTGCTTCTGGATCTGAACCCTTCAGATCAACTCCATCATTTAAAAGCTTCTCTTGAGAGTAGCTTTTTAGTAGCTCCTGTTTTGGATCTGCTTTAGAATAAAATGTTACAGTGAAGTTTTTGTTTAATAAGTCCTTAACACTAGAAGATAATTACACATTATTAGTCTAAATAATTAATTGGTAGTTATCATTTCTTTCATCTCACTGAATAATCAAACAGTTGGGGTTATTACATTGAACAACGGTAGACATTTTAGCTAGGTTTCTGGTAAAGTCATTATCACAGCTGTCAGCCACTTCTATCTGATTCTTGGACAGACTAGTGAAAAATAATAGCACATGGTAACAGCTACCAGTTGTCTGTGTCTTTCTTTGTATCTCTCCAAACCAGCAGTTATTCAGAAGGGCTACACTGAAAACTTTTTTAAGACCATCCATGATGGTTTTACCATAACAGACAAGAGGTATGATCATGTCCACATACTTCACTTTAAAATATTACTACTTTAACAGGTCTCTGTTCCATAGCATCTTAACTATCCTAATGGCCATCTTTCCTTTACCAATGTTGTAGGTTCATTATTCTTGGAAAATCAGAGGCACAACAACAGTATATTGAAGTTTTGTCCATATTAATGTCTGGAGACAATTTAAATTTATTACTGAGTAGATGCTTCAGTTATTGGCCCCATCATTACTTCTTACTGTAATTTGCTTCATGTTGTCCTTCTTCACAATAAGATTTTTTTTTAAATTAACTTGAATATAGATATTTGTTAGCAATGCTGCAGTCAGTGTTCGTATGGGAAGTAACTACCAATCAGATTACATCAAATTTCCTTCCTTTTGTCAGCAATCAGGTCTTCTGTGGTGTGAACAGAATGTTATTTAACCAATGGATAACATCAAATATATTGGCTGCACCTTGCCAACTCAAATTGTGACAATAACAATTATATTTTGTAACACCTTCTAATTGTCTGTACAGAACTCTTTCGTAGTAATGCTTAATAGCAACAATTAAAAATTCTTGTATGTTTTGATAACTTCTTTCCTATATCAAGTTTTTAATTACCATCACCAATTTTCTGCTTCAAGCTGTACTCCAAACAAGGTTTATGACTCAGATCAAACACCTGGAGGTTTCTTTTTTTTAAAAAAAGACACTTTAATTTTTTTTTAATGCAGTTTAATTCATTTATATTGTATTAAATCAATATTTTCATTAGTAGTACTATAAGCAGGAATACTTAGATTGTGTAGGATTTCCTCAAAATGTATAGGTGAAGCAAAATGTACTAACCAATCATCCTTTACCAATAGTGACATAGCATGTACACTGGCAGGAATAACAAATTAATCAAAGTCTGCTTGGGTAGAAAAGTTTTCTAGCACTAAAAATAATGAGGATAAGAAAGATTAAATATTAAAGAACCTTTTTAACGGTCAGTCACAAAAATAGTCTCGTACAGGCCTGCCCAATAAGAAAAAATTACCAAGCAAAATACTTAAAATAGGTTTGCAAAGCACTAATTCATTCTCCAATCGCTGCCTAACTGAATAACATTGAACAAATTGTTATAAAATTATATATTAATATGCTTTTCAAATGTCTGGGTTTGTAATAGAATATTAAAATAGAAAGTGAAAAGAATTCAAAACTTCTCTGCTTTTTTTCGTATTACTTTTCATGTTTTTTTCTCTTGAATTCTTATGTAAAGGGAGCAACAGAAGGATTAGCAGTCCATTGCAGTGCTAACTTGCTTCATTCTCAGTATCAGGAAGTACTGATGTATTAACTCTTTGTGGATGCTACATAAACAGGAAAAGGACCAATAAAATAGCAAAAATTCTGAACATTTCAGGAAGTTTGTTTTTCTCTACTGGATTAGAGAAATCTCCATTTGGCTTGCATGGTGTTCTCTTGCATTAGGAATGTTCCACTGGGTTCTAATGGGTTTTTGGTTACCACTCCTCATTATCTGTTTTTCCCAGCTTCACGCTTCTATTCACAGCTTTCCTTCTATTGGCTGATAGGCTCTCTCATAGAGGTGGAACTGCGAACAGTATCACTTGCTAATTTGAGTCCTCCAGAGCTCTCAGTCCCTTGTTTCTTCTAATCTTCCTTTTCTTCTTTCAGCTTAGCCTCTCAAAAGTTTTCTTCTTAAATCATCAGCTCATCTTCCATTCTATATATCCCACTAAATCATAGGACAGCTGATGATCCAGGCCAAACACAACTTTGCTGGCACAATGCACATATCCTGCTTCCCCTGTTCTTACGAACAGAATTCTCTTAGATAAACTGTGATCCTCAGACTGTGGTGCCAACTTTGATATAAATTATTTCTCTTCTACAGAAAGCTCCATGTCCGACTGTGTCAAGACACAAGTACTTAGCAGGACATTGGTCACCTTTAGTCTGCCCACAAAAGACTCCTCTTAAAAGTGATCACACGGGGCCCATGTTAAACGACAAGTGCCAGGGAAACAAAAAGACCTCAGTCTCATTTCAGGCTAAACCAAACGAAATTATGAAATAAAGTCAGGGAAATTAATCTACTGTTTTAATTATAATGTACATAGGCAGTAAATGTAGAGTTAGCAGTCATGGACAGAAATGCAATCTTCTCATCCATGGCTATTGGCACCACTTCAAGAAAAAAAATACTTTTGTTCTGATAAGGTAGCCATAATTCTTAAAAGGAGGTAGCAACCACTAGTGACTCATCTGTCTCTGGATAGCAGCAGGATTCCTCTATAAATACTGTACAGGTTGTTTCAGCTTCGCCTACATAATATCAAAAGCAGTACCCTACTTGTATTCTGACCTCAGAACAAGGATAACTCTAAAGTTGTGTGAAATTATAATGGCATAATACTGGGGAATACAGAATCTGTTTCATTGAGTTTAGAAACAGATAAAGGAGCAGGATAGACTACTGAATATTCAATATCAAACACGTTCTTATACATCCAAGAATAGTTCATGGTAGCATATTTGCTATGCCATTCTATTCTTATGTTTAAGGTGATTCATACCACAAATGCTTCTCAGACTATTAGAATGTGCAACAAGTAGGAAAACATGACTTAGAGTTGCATTTTCTGTTGAATTTGAATACAATGTCTGAAAAAGCGATGGTAAACTACATATAGCCCTGCTATGCTTCAATTTATCCCACATCTTTCCTATATTCACTTTTTTCCCTAAAATTTAATACAGCTCTGAAATAGATGCTGCAGCCAGAATAATGGTATTTCAATGAACACAGTGCTGTGACCCAATGAGTATTAGATGCTTCTGATAAGCAGAAAACTTGCAGCTAGAGCAGCAATAGCCATACTTCCCTTTTTGTACTTTCTAGCAAAAGGAGGAGGAAGGGCATCATAATCTGCTTAACATATCTAGGCAGTAGCACAATGTAATAGACAAATTGAAGGGAATAAAAAAAATAAACCAACCAACCAAACAAAAAACTAGTGCACCTCACATTTGAGATATAGAAACTTAAACAAGGAAGTAAACAGAGAGAAAGATCTTTAAAATAATAAAATAGTTTGGGTTGGAAGAGACTTTAAAGATCATCTAGTTTCAATCCCCCTGACATGGGCTAGGACATGTCCCACTAGACCAGGTTGCTCCAAGCCCCACCCAATCTGGCCTTGACACCTCCATGGGCATCCACAATTTCTCCAGAAAACCTGGTCCAGTTTCTCAGCACCCTCACTGTCAATAATTTAATCTTAATATCTAATCTAAATGTCCCTTCTTTCAGTTTTAAACCGTTTCCCCTCATCTTATCACTACTAGCCCTTACAAAAAGACCCTCCCCAGCTTTCCTGTAGGCCCCTTCAGGTACTGGAAGGCTGCTATGAGGTCTCCTCAGAATCTTCTATTCTCCAGGCTGAACAACCTCAATTCTTTCAGCCTGTCTTCTTCACAGATGTGCTCCAGCCCTCTGATCATCTCTGTGGCCCTCCTCCTGGACACACTCAAACAGCTCCATGCTGGGGGCTCCAGAACTGGACACAGTACTCCAGGTGGGGTCTCACGAGAGCAGAGGGGCAGAATCACCTCACTTGACCTGCTTGCCATGCTTCTTTTGATGAAGCCCAGGACACAGTTTGTTGCAAGCACACATTTCCAGCTCATGCTCAGCTTTTTATCTACCAATACGCAGTTCTTCTCCTCAGGGCTGTTTTCAAGCCACTTACCAACTAGCCTGTATCCATGGTTCACATTGCCCCAGTCCATGTAGAGGACCTGGCACTACATTGTGCTGAACTTCATGCAGTTTGCATGGGCCAACCTCTCAAGCCTGTCAAGGTCACTCTGTATGGTGTCCCTTCCCTCCAGGGTGTCAACCACACCACACGTTTTGGTGTTGTCAGCAAACTTGCTAAGGGTGCAGTCAATCCCACTGTTCATGTCCCTGACAAGGATGTCAAATAACACTGTTCCTCTGAGGGACACCATGCATCACTGGTCTCCGCCCAGACATCAAGCTGTTGGCCACAATTCTTTGAGTGCGATCATCCAGCCAATGCCTTATCCCTGAGCAGTTCATCTGCCAAAGCTATGTCTCTCCATTTTAAAGAAAAGATTGTCATGCGGGACAAGATGTTGTCTACCTTGACTTTAGCAAGGCCTTTGACAAGGTTTCCCACAGCATTCTCCTAGAGAAGCTGGCTGCTTGTGGCTTGGATGTGCTCACACTTTGCTGGATAAAAAATTGGTTGGACGGCCGGGCCCAAAGAGTTGTGTTCAACAGAGTTAAATCCAGTTGGTGGCTGGTCATGAGTGGTGCTCCCCAGGGGTCAGTGCTGGGGCTGCTCCTGTTTAACATCTTTAGTGATGACTTGGATGTGGGGATAGAGTGCACCCTCACTCAGTAACTTTGCAGATTACAGTAAACTGGGAAGGAGTGTCTATCTGCCTGAGGGCAGGGAGGCTCTGCAGAGGGATCTAGACAGGCTTGACTGATGGGCCAAGGCCAACTGCATGAGTTTCAATAAGGCCAAATATTGGGTCCTGCACTTTGGCCACAACAACCTCCAGCAGTGCTACAGGCTTGGGGACAAGTGGCTGGAGAGCTGCCCAGCAGAAAGGGACCTGGGGGTGTTGACTGACAGCTGGCTGAATGTGAGCCAGCAGTGTGCCCAGGTGGCCAAGAAGGCCAACAGCATCCTGGCCTGCATCAGGAATAATGTGATCAGTGGGACCAGGGAGGTGATCCTGCCCCTCTACTCAGCTTTGGTGAGGCCACACCTCGAGCACTGTGTGCAGTTTTGGGCACCACAGTATAAGAAGGACACTGAGGTGCTGGAGAGAAGGGCAACTAGGCTGATTAGGGGTCTAGAGAACAGGTCTTATGAGGCGAGGCTGAGAGAGCTGGGGCTGTTCAGCCTGGAGAAGAGGAGTCTGAGGGGACACCTCATTGCTCTCTACATCTACCTGAAAGGAGGTTGTGGTGAGATGTGTGTTGGCCTCTTCTCCCTACTGACTAGCAATAGGACAAGAGGAAATGGGATCAAGTCGTGAGAGGGGAGGTTCAGATTGGATATTAGGAAAAATTTCTTCACAGAAAGAGTGGTGAGGCATTGGAACAGGCTGCCCAGGGAGGTGGTGGAGGCACCGTCCCTGGAGGTGTTCAAAAAACAGGTAGATGTGGTATTTTGGGAGATGGTTTAGCGGTTAGTGATTGTAGGGTGGATGGTTGTACTTGATGATCTTGAAGGTCTTTTCCAACCTTGATGATTCTTTGATTCCGTTATTCTGTGATTCTGTGTTATGATTATCAGGAAGTTATCACAGTTTTATCAGGGAAGAAATAATGACAGTGCATTAGTGAATAATGGTCTACTTAAAAGGTTATGTAGGAGTCTTATGGACTTATTTTCTTTGTATCTCTTGATGGAACTTCCAAATGTAAACCCTTCTTCAGTGGTACAGTAATAGCCTATATTACTTCATAAGTATTGCTCTTAGTGGGTAGACATGGAAACATTTCTTCACAGAAAGTGGTGAGGCAGTGGAACAGGCTACCCAGGGAGGTGGTGGAGGTACCGTCCCTGGAGTTGTTCAAGAAACGGGTAGACATGGTGTTTTGGAAGATGGTTTAGTGGTTATGGGTTGCGTGGCAGACAGTTGGACTTGATGATCTTGAAGATCTTTTCCAACCTTGACGATTCTATGATTTTATGACAGCATCAAGTGTTTTGCACAAATCCAGGCAGCTAACATCAGTCATTCTTCCCCTATCCACCAATGCTTTAACCCCATCATAAAAGGCCATCAAATTTGTCAGGCATAAATTGCCTGTATTGAAGACATACTGGCTGTCACGAATCACCTCTCTGTTTTACAAGTGCCTTAGTATAATTTCCAGGAGGATCTGCCATGATCCTGCCAGGCCTGGAGGTGAGGCTTACTGGCCTGTAGTTCCCTGGGTTATGAGCATGGCACTAGCTATACAGCCAGCCATTCATCTGTTCTATTCCTAAAATAATAATATCATAGAATCATAGAATGGTTTGGGTTGGAGGGGACCTTAAAGATCATCTAGATCCAATCCCTCTGCCATGGGCAGGGACACCTCCCACTAGATCAGGTTGCTGAGAGCCCCATCCAACCTGCCCTTCAGCACTTCAACAGATGGGGCTTCTGCAACCTGTTCCAGTGTCTCACCACCCTCACAGTGAAGAATTTCCTCCTAATGTCTAATCTAAGTCTTCCCTCTTCAAGTTTCAAGCTATTATTAATTTGTCTCCTTTTTCTCCAACCCCCTTCTCCAACTAGGAAGATTGAGGAGAACACCACCTGTGCTCCCTGTCCCTCTAACATTGTTCCAAAGGACATAAAGTATTTTTGGTATTTCTGAGTCACCTTATTGCAGCCTCATTCAATCCTACTTGGAATAGGAGGAACAAGTGATAGTTTGCCAGCCAAACAGGCTCAGCAGCCACTTCATAACATCATGGAGGAGAGCTCCTGACAGCTAGAAAACTTCTCTAGAGATACTGTCTGAGCAACAAATGGGCATTTTGGTGCCTCTCAGCAAGGAGTGTCTAATTACTAACACCCTGTTGTACTTTTCTTGTGGTGCTGGTTCTAGTGCAGGTGGGTGGTCAGACCAACTTTGCACAGCTGGCTTTTCCTGGGTCTTGCCTGGTACTCCCTCTCTCTTCATTCTCCAGTCGCAGGACATTGTACTTTTTACGTAGGACACTTCAGCGGAATTAATGCCATTTTTAGCTAAATTCTGGTGATACTTACCACACCAGCAAAATCATATCTCCAAAACTGAACTGCAGGACCTGATAAATCATTTACTAGTTTGCAATGAATAACTGAACAATAAGCCCAGTGAGATCATTAATTATTTACTAAATCTCAACATGGGGTAACAAATCTCAGATCCAGAACTTCAACATGTACTATGTAACAGTACAGAGTAATTCATATCATTTAATGTACTTCCAAAAAACCAATGGCAAAGGTTCCATCTCCTTTCAACCTAAACAGAATTTTAACCAAACATTAATCCTAAGTTATTGTTTCTGTAAAACAGAAGTGAATTGAACTCATCTGATGTTTTGAAGGTAGAAAGCCAATTCTAATTCTAATCAATAGAAACTAATTCCTAGCAGTCAGAAAGTTCTCAGTCCCAGTATCTGTTTGCCAGGAAGAACAGTATACGTGACAGATCAGACTGCTAAGTCCTTTTGAAACTTTACTGCAATTATTTATCTACCTGAGGGAAATGTTAGCATACAGAGTCAGCATTCATGAACACTCAGGAACTATTTTAACAAAAAGTTTGGCTTATAATCATGCACTGCAGTATAAATGACATAGGCATAAGAGTTATTTTGAATCATTTAGAGGACTTCCTGCCAATATTAGGAAGGGGCCATGGCTTCTGTGCATGCAACTTACCACGTTCACAAGAGGATTTCCCAGCCAAAAAGGTATGACAAACAATCTATGCATACTTATGATTTCATCTTGTGAATAAATTCTGCTTGTTCATGTCTGCACTGATTTACTGGAATAGTTAAAAAATCGGGGGACTTTCACTGTTGTATTCCATGCTATGGGGTTTTGCAATGTGACAGATTCCAGGCACAGACTTCAGTCTACTGCAAACATTTCAGCGAGGAGTTTAATTTGCCTTTTTATTATTTCATAATGCTCAAGACAGACAGTTCTGCTTCATAAGGAAGGAATCGATTTTCAGTAAGCGCATATATTTTTAATATTCTATAACTTGGTTTTGTTACTTAGTATTCTTGCCACTGAAGGAATTATCTTTATTTAAAAGAAAAAGCTTTGTCTTGAACACATTGTGGACAATGCATATCGTGTTAACAATTCTAAACTTAATTTAGCACAACAATTCTCTACAGCTGCATTCCATTCTTATATTCTGTATAACTGCATTACCTTAGGAATTAGCACACAATGGTAAACAAAGGTGTTTATTACTACTAACAGGTGACTGGAGTCTAGTTTTGCATTATGCTCTTTATAGTCAAAGTCTAGAGCTACACTTAAAATAAAAATCAGAATTTTATTTTTAAAGGACAGTTAAATAAAATTTTGCTAGTTCTGCTAACAAACAGATTATACTGTTCTTAATAATTTCACATACTGCTATTTTTGCATTACTGTATTCAAATTCTATGCCTCAGAAAATCATTCTTGGTGAAAAATTCCAGTCAACAATCACTTTCATTATAAGAATAATGAAAACATTACTGAGAATAATGACTTATAAATCAGTAGCCAGGGTTACATTAAGGAAAGGGTTACAGCTGAGATCAGAGAGAAGTTGAATACAAGAACCTTGAAGACACTTGTTGAAATACCTTCTCTCCAGAATACACAGAGCTATCTGTTGAAATTGACAGAGAAAAGTGTCTGAAAAAGTTCTAAATCTGAATTGAAGTTTTTATGTTAAAAGTAAACAGGAATGAAAAGAAAGGGATGTTCTTCCAAAGCATTATTATCACGCTAACATGTATACATGTCTTACTAACAGTGAGCAAAGACTTTATTTATTTGATTTCATACAACACAATCCCACAGTTTCATACATCTATCTGCCCTGAGCACAAAGTGCCCTTGTGCATCACTGAACTCTTTGCAGACTGGGGACTTCATTTTGAAACATTCGCCTGCTTTTAGTCTTTGCTTGTCATATTGCAAGAAATACAAGTAGACGTGAATCAATGGAAAATATAGCATATGTCCATCAAAAGTGATAAATCATGTTAAATAAGTCTACAGATAAAATATAAAGTGCAATTACAATAATAAAAAAATAGGTATCTGTAGAAATTCATTATTGAAAACAGTTTTTCTATAGGGAAATCATGCCACACATATCTAATTAAATTCCTTGAAGGGGGTCATACAGTTCTGATTTGGCTAATAACCTGCTTGTACTTGGAGAGGCTTTCTGCCAAGGTTTTTGAGCAAACTAAGAAGATACTAAAATAAGAAAAGGTCTTTGCATAAATAAGTAGTTGAAAGAAAAGGATGAGAAGACAGGAGTAAATGGTCAGGCTCTGCCTTGTAAAATCATAATTGGAGCTCCATGGAAATGACCATTGAGGTACTTGCTATTCAATGAAGTACTAAACAATCCATAAAAAAAAGACTGAGCAATGAGATGGCAAAGTCTGACGACAACAGAGTAGTAAAAGTAATGGCTAACTGTGAAGAAGAGCAGAACATAAACACAGGACTCCTTGACCAGACAATAAAACAACAGTTGAAATTTAAAATAAAAAATGCAAAGTTATGCACATGAAAAAAAAAAAAGAAAAAAAAAGTTTAAATTTGCACAAAAAACCAAGAGCTCTGAACTGACAATTACCAAACAGGAGACAGTGGAGTTAAGGCGCCATGGAAACATAATTACAATGGTCAGTAACGGTTAAAAAAAAGATGTTTTAAATTATTAGGAAAGGAATGGGAAATGAAACAGAGCACAAGATTATACCACTGTATAAGTGATCAGGCACATCTGGAAACACTGCATGTAGTTCTGCTCTATCCCCATTTCAAAAAAAACTTTATATAGGTCAGTAACAAAGCTGACTAAATATATGGAAAAGCCTCTTTAAAAAGAGCTGTGAAAGGAAAGAAAAATAATAACTACATTCAGAAGCAGCATGAAGAGATAGATTAGACTGACACAAGAAACATTTGAGCTTGGGAGGAACCTCTGACTGTCTATTCCAGTCTCCTGTACAAAGAGGTGCCAATACTGAGTTCAGATCAAAATGCTTGGAGATTTGGTCAGATAGGTCTTCTTGGGTCATTCTCCAAAGAAGGAGACCTAATAGTGTCTCTGTGCAACTTGCCAAGGTCTTCAGTGAAAAGTGTTTTCTGCACATCCAGACAAAACCTCCATTCTTTCCAGTAAAAGCCACTGAACTGGCTCAACTTTATCAATATCTTTAGTTTCCAAAATAAATATAAAAATTAAAGGGAGGATTCATCAAATGAAGATGGCAGGAGTAAGGTTCAAAATAGACAAAGGAACAATAGTCTCCACAGAGCAGGCTGACTCGTGGAAGTCTTGCTGAAACTTTTGGAGACTATGAAATTTGATGTGGGTTCAAGCTGAAACTTGGCATATCCATTCACAGAAGAGTAATCCACTGAAGCTTCTTAGGAGACACAGTATTTGGCTAAATGAACCCTTGTTCTGAACTGACACCGGTATTCTTAAATTAATGCCCTTTTAACAGTTTATGGTAACACATACCTGCCATTGATGGGAACCATAGATTCCACTTTTTCAGATCAGTTACTAATTCCATGTAATGATAGGCCATCTCTCTACCCAGAGCTTGTTTAAACAATGTTCTTCACAGTTTTAAACCTCATGTTTTTACAATTTCACTCTGATAAACCCACCTATGCTGCCTAGAAACTCAAAACATCAGCTCTGCAGGCAAGCAAGGATTTGTCAAAAATACCACCAAGGCTCATGAGGCATAATGAATAACAGTTTTGAAGGGCACGAAATGTCTTTCGTGAGTACTAGCCCTCATGCTCTTATAAAAACTGAATTTAGTACTCTTGAACACTAGAGATTAATGTTACTTGCTACATTCATAAAGTGCTCCTAAAATCTCCCCCAAGCACCTCCAACAGTGCACTTCATGACTATCTGCAGCAGTACATCGCTCATTTGTTACTAAACTTCTCCTGAGTGTATTTTGTTGATCATTAAAAATTTTCCCAAATGTCCTGTCTCATGCTTTGCTTGAGCTGACTCCAGAGTCTAAACTCCTGTAATTGAAGCCATTTCGCTTGGGAAAGGGGAGGAAACAAAGATAAATCCCTCGAACAAACAAAAACCAGTACAGAACTCAGAAATTGAAGACCACAATTCTTTGTCTCAAAGAAATTTTGCTGCTTGTATGACTTGTTAACAAGAAGCAGATCTTAAAGTTAAAATCTGCAAGTTAAACTTCTTTAAAATAAAAAATCAAGAGCCAAAATATTAATGTAGAGTAACTGCTTTATAACTAATGGATGCCAATAATGTTTTATTTTAGATAACAAATCCTGAAGACCTAATCAAATGTGAAAAATGAAGCAACAAAATAGTACAGACATGAGGAAAGACATATCTGGAGCAATAGTTGTAGTTAGGGAGAAAACACTGTATTTTGTAGAGTCCATGAATAGTAAGTGTTTATATTTATCAAGCTGGCACTTTGAATTTTAAGAGTATAAAAGGCTACCTGAATTAATTTCAAATTAGGATGTGATTATACTTCCCATAATGTTTTATTTTTATAAACTCTAAGCAATTCTAAAGGTAGCTGGCTCAAGATTTAGTTCAAAGATGGGAATATACTGAACATGTGTGGAAAAGCAAGGTCCAAAGACAAAAGGAAAGTAAAGAACAATACTATTCAGGCAGGAGCCAAACCTATGACATATCTGTACAATCTGGAGGTGGTTTTTTGTTTGCTGGTTTGCTTTGTTTTGAGGGAAGGTGCAGGATGCTTTTGTTTTTATTTTTATCCTCATGGTGAAAAAAGCTGAGTAACTCAATAGACAGATACAGGAAAAATTTGACAGAGGTAAAAAAACCAACAAAACACTAGAAAATAAATCTTTCTCTGAAGAGAAAGATTTTATTACATTACCCTCTTTTCACTTGATTGAAAGGAATGTCAGAAATATGTATTTTGAAATAGGGAAAAGCCATATGTTCTGATTTTACCAATAATGTTGTCCAAACTACCTTTGAATACTACAGGCAATGCAGTCCAAGAGCTCCTCAAAAACTTCCAGTGCATCAGTCATTGCCTCATTTCAGGCCAAACAGTACAGAAAGGAGCTGCCATATAAAACAAAACACAGACCCCAGCAGAGGAAGTAAATTGTATGTTTGGAGTCAAGTCCATATTTCCAAAGATGAATCACCAAATTTCATTACAAGCAGAACTGAATATCCTAAAAAAACAAAACATGTACACATATGTGTTTACTCTCTCTCATAAGTTGTATTCTTAATTTAAATTTATCAGATTTTTTTTTTCCAGAATCAAGAAACAATCTCATATTGTTTATCTAGTTTCAAGATACTGTCTTCCTACAGGGTCAATAGTATTAGAAGAGCTGAACAGAATAATAAAAAAGCAAACATATTAGGCCAATACAGTTTTCTCCACAGCACTTAAAATCTGAATGTGAAGACTTTGCTAGAAAAGAAAGTGTTCAAGAAGGATAAAAAAATCCAATCTTACCTTAAAATTATTTATTTTACTCTTGTTTCCCCCCTCCTAGTAACTTTATAACCACTTGAACATAAAGCCCAAAGTTGAAAGAATCTGTGTCAGGAAGCAGCCAGGAAAGGAACAGAATTGTCTAACACAGAAGTGAGAAGCAAGTCCTGGATTGTCTGAATGTAGGAATGTGACTTAAATCAGAAATCTAGATTCCTTACCCATTCAGCAGAGAGCTCACTTCCATCTTAACTACTCTGAATTTCCCTGGATATTCCCCAGTCAGTAGGATACACAAGCTCCTAACCTGAACATCTGAACAGAGTATCTCTGGTATGACTGCCAATGACTCCCAAAAGCTATTGTATCCCAAACAACTCTGTTTTGATACCTTAAAGTTCTGGCTTTATTACTTCTTTACCTGTTCATGGAAGCCATAAACAAAATTCCACCATTGAGACAAATGGCTTCAACAGAAATAGCAGTTAGCTTGCCAGGTTGTCCAATTAAACTGCTAAGAAGCCTATGAGCTCCATATCAAATACATATTGAAGGCCTAACTGTGACTTCATTAACAGAACCACGAACTAGAAAAGGCTCCTCAATGTAATCCTACTGTTAAGGATTCTGATAGTCTTGCTCAGTGATCAAATTAAGCCTTCTGCTATCACTACAGCCATATAATTCCTCTCACAAAGTAATAAAAATCAATTGTTCCAACACACCTAGTTGGAAATCTGCTCTAAAATCCCACTTCTGTGACACCTTACACTCAGACTTAATTTATTCCTGACTACTCCATTCTTTTGGTTTTGTATTGATTCTTCCTTCAGTTTAAACAAGATCTTAATCCTTCCTGGTTTACAGACTTTATTTCTCCATTGCTATCACTTTTTATCTCCTCTTAAAGAGGATTCAGCAGCATGGCATCATATTACTGGTCCACATCATACTTCTCCCAGTATGGACAAATCTTTCTCAAACTTGAGTGATAAGAAATGTGTGCTATATTCCAGCTGGATGCTTTCCATTATACAAGTCAACAGTATTCATTTCACTAGCGGAAAAATTCTGCCTTATGGATTCTAGAATCCTATTTTCTTTTCCACAGCAATATCACATTGTTACCTGCATGTGACCTCCTAAGACACTGCAGTCTGTCTTGTCTACTCTACTTTGAAGTTGATAAGCTTCCAACTTACCAACTTACAAGAAGAAATATTTGTTATTAAGTCCCTTACATGTGTGCCTTCTTATTTCAAGTTATTAAATTTCTGCCTATTTCCAGTAGTCCATTAGGCCACTAACATCTCCTCGGGAGATAATCATAGTCTTCCATTTAACAATGATGCCTCTTGGCTTAAAATAAATCAGTTCAACCAAACCGTGAATGAAAACTTTGTGTAACGTCCACCAAACTTACAGATATCACTCCAACAGAACCTGCTGCCTGTCCTTTGGATAATTCTTTGCCCAACTTGCAATTCTTAAACTGATCACTGCCTTCTTCCCAGTGACTAATCAATACATAGGGGTTGACATATCAAATGTTTCCATAAAGTCTGACTAGATTAAAGAAAGAGAGAGAGAGCTTAGTAGAGCACATGGTGCATTTTAGTATTATTTTCCTTTTAACTCCATATTTACTTTTTTCTCCTTTAAAACATGTTCAGTGAACTGTCAGACACCATACTGCTCGCAACTAAATGACAGGAAGCCAGTAATAACATTTTCTTTAAAAGCAATGATTCATAAGGGACAAGCTCAATTCATAATGGACAAACTTTCAGGTACAACAAGAAAAACTATCTTCTTTTTTTTTTTTTTAAGAACAAAAAAATACATATTGCACAGCTCCATCTGGCAGAAAAAAAAACAGAATATGATAGGGAAGTAGGGGTATGATTCTGCCTTTTTATACACTTTCTTTAACATTTCCTAATTTATTCTGTAGGAATTTTATTCTATAAATAATGCTTTAATTGACTGGTTAACGTTTTGTTTCATTGGGTCTTTTTTATTCAACGGTAGTTGAAGTATTATAGCAAAAGTATATGATCAACTGCAGTGTATGCAGTGCATGCAACAGGCTTAAATCCATGCTGTTTGATGAGTGATTTAGTGTCACAGAATAATTTTTCAGAATCAAACTACAAATTAAACTTGTCTCTTTAGTAAGCTTTTGCAAACCGTATGAGGTTCAAGAGTTATAGACTGTCCATTTCTGACATCAGCAATAACATCCTTATGCTTTCCATCCTAGCAGGGAAAGAAGAGACTGGTAACACTCATCTGTTCGGCCTAGTGGTTCAGGGTTTATAAAAATCTAACCATTTCTGCAGTTTCTCACAGACAACTGTCATTGTACCACTCAACTGATGAATATTCTTTTCTATAATTTTTACGACTTCTACAAAAACAGGTACATATAACTTACTAATTTAATGTATTGATATCTAAAAGCAGCTTAACAGTTCTGGATTGTTTCCCAGCTATTATCTGTATCTGACTCTTACTGAAAAGAGAAAAGAAGAAAGCTGGAATGTGTTTTTCACCATATGTCACAGTGAAAATGGGAACTTTTTCCTCCACTTCCAAAATGCACATTAATTAAATAATAAAACAAAGAAAAAGAAAACAGAGTTAAATGTCAACAGCTTTCACTTGCATGACAGTTGGAAGTGCCCTCCTGTGTCAACATAAGGCCTCAATTATTTTCCAACTGCATGGCTTGTCACCTTCAATAACAGCTGGTCAGGCAGAGAGAGTTGCAGCATGTGCTGAATTTGGCAACGGCATATCAGCAATTTATCCTAAGACCTGCAAAAGTGCAGGACACAAAGAAGGCCTGCTCCAAAAACAAATATCCAGATAACTTCCACAATGAATTCATTCCCCAAGTATTAAATAACTTCAAAATTGAAAACTTGCTCCAAAGAGCACAATTGGGGTCATACTGTTGTCACTATCATATTAGATTCTTCTACTGTTTAAAAAAAAAGAAAATAAAATGAGAATTCTAGAATCATAACTACTCATTTTGTACATGTTTAAATTCAGTACCCCTTCGTTTCAAAGCAGCAAACAGAATTTACTCTAAGCATCTTCAACAAAACATCCATAAGGCATTACCTTTCAAAAAAACCAAATTGATCTATTTCACTTGTTTCCCCCTAGAATAACCTGTATAAAAATTGTGTTACGATGCCAAAACATAAGGCTCTTCATATAAATTGTGGAATAACTTTCAATCCTAGACTTTCCCCTCACAGCTTTCCATTCTTCATTATGCCACAAATCTCATTGGTCATGCACAGATCTTTGAACACAGAGGTATTTAATAAATATAAGCTTCTATAGCTGATACTGTGAAATTGCCACAGCATGAGAAAAAGATTGTGACTGTAGGCATATGTACAGAGGTGCCTTGCTGTTGAACTTTAACAGAATCTACAAGTATTGTGTCTCCTTATAAAATTTTCTGCTGCCCTTAAAACACAGAATTAGTGCTTGACCTCTGAGTCTCCAGGAGCACTGAAAAAGCACAGAGGAGCAGATTTCTGGCACTACACAGAGTGCTGCATAGACATAACAAGTGGCTACAACTCAACAATTGGACAGGAACATCTAATCGCACTGTGTTCACCGAAGGATCAGCCAATTAACTGCTAACGTGCCATTTCTCACAGTCAAGAAATTTAAGTGCTTACAAGTGTAACCCATTTTACATCCATTGAATCAATTTCATACAACATCACAAATGTATTTTATAATTATTTGTTATTTTAAACCACATTTTAAAAAAAAAGAAAAAAGTCAATGTCCTGTGAAGTGAGGAGGTGGATTATTAACCATTTGGATAGTTTTGAGAGATAAAAATGTGGAAGATCTGGACTCAAATTTGTAGTGCCTTATTGTAGAGCTTAGGACAAATTGCTTATCTCTGTCCATACAAGCATTCCCTATATTGACAAAATTTTCACCAACTGTGAAGCTGGCACTATACAAACTCCATCCCATCACTAAAAATATTGTTGTTTTCCAAAATTTAAGACTTCCTTAGCAACAGTAGGCAAGCTTCCACAAATTAAAGTCTCAGAAAATATCATGTATCCGTTTATGCATAGTCAAAATCTTAAGGCAAGGTTCTATAAAAACGTTACAGAGCAAGAGATAAAAATCCACTTTTTCACTTCAGTAGAGGAAAGTCAACAGCCTCAACTCCTGATATCCTAAACTTATAAAGGAGTTTTTTATTATTTAGATTGTTGTTTTCATATAATCAAATTTGTTGGCAATTTATTTTCTATTTATGTTCCAATAAGAATTCCCAGCTTTAAAAATATTTTCCACCACTCTTCTGCTTATCAAATGCCATATTAAGCCATGTATCTTACCTTTCCTGGCTTTCCTGCAGACACAGTTTCCTAGATTCTGTTCTGGTTGGTACTTTGAAAAACTTGCACATTTTAGTACTTGATGGACGAGAGAAATGGTTAGAAATACAGTTTGCTGTTTGAGTCTTTGTCCTTACCTGCTCCTGTTCACTAACCCAGCCAACAAATTAAAGTCTTTCCTACAAAATCATCTCATGTGGCAGCCTTGTAATCTCTGATCACCAACTGAAAAACACAGATCATCAAACACACCTGCCACTGCTACTGTCCAGTCCATAATTTTAGTGCTTCCCACTCCCCTACGGAAAGGATGTTTACAATGTTATTTCAGTGTTGCCTCAGTGATGTCATACATGTACTTTTGTTTCTATAGCACCCAGAAAGGAATTCTTACATCAGAAGTAATTTGTTTTTATAATAACGCTGGACATCTGTGATAGACTGTACAAAGAAGAACACAAAAACATTGTTTTGCTGAGATCTGTGAAAGATTTTATTACTCTGAATTGTAACACCCAAACTTTTCCCCTCCACCCAAGCTAAGGCAAACTGCACACTTCCTTCTCTGTTTATTTTAAAGTCCCAGAAGGATTGGGGGTGGGAGGGAAGGGGGCGGGTTATGGACAGAAAAAGGCAGAAAGGAGTGCTAATGATGTAGTTGTCGGTATCCTTGATGCAGAGCCATGGACATGCACCAACATACAGGAACTGAGTTTGTTAGCAAATTGTTGTTCACTCTAGGATGCCACAGGAGTCGCTATACCTGCATTCTTTCCTCTCCCCTTAACGAGAGGTTACTGAGCACATGGAAATACCCCCAGCAACATCCGTAGCTTTCATGTCTGCTTTCATGAAAAGCTTCAGGCTTTTCAAGACTGAGCAAGATTCAAAGACTCTGATGCTCATCTTTGTAATGTAACTGTTTTCATTTTGGTGCATCAACTGTCTTCAAAATATTGACAGCGTGTTGTTAACAAGTCTGCAGTCCTCAACCCTTCAGACAGTTTTGCTTAGGTATCTGCTCTCAAAAACCCAAAAGACACCACGCAACAATTTTTAAATTTAACTTGCACCAAGGTTATCTCATTCTTATTGACCCATACATAAGGCTGGTATAGAAAAAGACGAGAATGCATGGACAGCATTACTATTGGTTTGGACATGCTCATCTGTTCTTTAACTTTCCTGTAGTAGATGCATGTTGTCCCAACATTTACACTTCTTTGGCTGAGACTGCACTTGATTGAAATCCAGCAAACAGGAACTCATTTTCAGCAGAACAAAGCAATTAAAAAAGCTAAACAATCAAAGATGAGTGTGGAAGGGAGACCATCCTTTTGGCATCAATTTTACATCCACCCTATAAAAGTAGGTTGGGCATTCAATTGCACATCTTCAGTTTACCACAATCAGGCAATGGAAAGTAGGAAAATGGTATTTTTTTCCTTTTAGAATGAAGATTCTGGTTTTAGAAAACTTGTTATTCCCAGCAAAGACAACTGTGCAAAGCTGCAAAAGGGTTTTCAAGGTCACATAAAGTGTACCTTCTTCTGTCCCAAATTGCTCCCTTCCTCTCTTGTAAAATGCCAACTATGGTACCTTACCAGATGCTTGACAAAAGTAATAAATCAATTTTAAACATGCTATACCTTGTGGTTTACAAAAGCCTGAGGGCTTTCTTTTGCTGGATTTAAGACATATTGTAAAGGCAATAGATACTTTTCCTAAGGGAGGGGTTTTGTTTTCCAGGGGAAAGAATGCCACTCAGCTCTGTGAAAACAGTCTTTTGATATTATTGATCATAAAGAATAACAGAAACATATAATGTTTTGGGTTGGAAGGGGCCTTAAAGAGCACCTAGTTCCAATTCCCCTGCAGTGGCAGGGACACCTCCCACTGGACCAGGTTGCTGAAAGCCCCATCCAGCCTGGCTTTGAATGCTTCCAGGGAGGGGGCATCCACAATTTCTCCAGGAAACCTGGTCCAGTCTCATCACCGTCACAGGGAAGAATTTCATCCAAATATCTAACATAAATTTCCCCGCTCCCAGTTTAAAACCATTACCCCTTATCCTATAGCTACACAGCCTTCTAAAAAGTCCCTCTCCAGCTTCCCTATAGACCTTTCAGGTACTGGAATGCTGCTATAAGATCTCCCCAGATCCTTCTCTAGGCTGAACAACCTCAACTCTCTCAGACTACCTTCAGTACCTCTCTTGGTGTTCCAGCTCTCTGATCATCTTTGTGGTCCTCATCTGGACTTTTCAGCAGGTTCATGTCCTTCTTATGCTGGGGACTCCAGAATTGTACCCAGTATGCTGGGGGATGGCGTGTTTCATGAGAGTGAAGTAGATTATGATGTATCACTGAATCACAGAATCGTCATGGTTGGAAAGGACTTCTGAGATCACCAATCCAACCATCAACACAAAAAAATCCCCAAACAACCACACACAATATACCAAAAAACACCCCAAAAAACCCAACACCCTGCAACCTTGGCCACTAGAGCATGTCCTGACGTGCCATATCTACATGTTCCTTGAATACCTCCAAGGATGGTGACTGAACCACCTCCTTGGGCAGCCTGTTCCAGTGCTTGACCTCTCTTTCAGTATAGACATTCTTCCTAAAATCCAATCTGAACCTCCCCTGCCACAGCTTCAGAACATTTCTTCTGGTCCTGTTATTATTCACTTGGGAGAAGACACCCACCTCCCTACAACCTCCTTTCAGGTAGTTGTGGAGGGCAATGAGGTCTCCCCTCAGCCTCCTCTTCTCCAAACTAAACAATCACAGTTCCCTCAGCCACTCCTCATAGGACTTTTTTTGCTTTAGACCTTTCACCAGCTTGGTAGCTCTCCTCTGGACACGCTTCAGCAACTCAACATGCTTCTTATAGTGAGTGGGCCAGAACTGGACACAGTACTCAAAGTGTGGCCTCATCAGTGCTGAGTACAGCGTCTTGACCATTTTCCTACTCCTGCTGGCCACACTATTCCTGATGCAGGCCAGGATGCTGTTGGCCTTCTTGGCCACCCGGGCACACTGCTGACTCATGTTAAGCCTGCTGTTAACCAGCACCCCCAGGTCCTTTTCTGCTGGGCAGCTCTCCAGCCACTCTTCCTCAAGACTGTAGTGTTGCCTGGGGTTGTTGTGACCTCAATGCAGGACCTGTCACTTGGCCTAATTGAACCTCATACACCTGGCCTTGGCCCATCAATCCAGCCTGTCCAGGTCCCTCTGCAGAGCCTTCCTACCCTCTAGCAGATCAATACTCCTAGCCTGACTTGGTGTCATCTGCAAATTTACTGAGGGTGCAGTCAATCCCCTCATCCATATAATTGATAAATACGTTGAACAAGACTGGCCCCAAAACTGAGCCCTGAGGGACACCACTGGTGACCGGCTGCTAACTGGATCCAGCCCCCATTTGCCACAATTCTCTGGGCCTGGCCATACAGCCAGTTTTTACCCAGTGAAGAGTACATTTGTCTGTGCCATCATTTGCCAGCTTCTCCAGAAGAATGCTGGGAGACAGTGCCAAAGGCCTTACCAAAGTCCAGGCAGACAACGTCCACAGCCTTCCCTTCATCCAAAAGGTGGGTCACATGGTCATAGAAAGAGAGCAGGTTGGTCAAGCAAGGCCTCCCTTTCATTAACCCATACTGGCTGGCCCTCATCCCCTGGCTGCCCTGCACTCGCCATGTGAGCTCACTCAAGATGAACCTCTCCATGATCTTTCCTGGTACCAAAGTCAGGCTGACAGGCCTGTCGCTCCCCAGATCTTCCTTATGGCCCTTCTTGTAGATGGGCATCACATTAGCCCCCTCCAGTCATCTGGGACCTCTCCTGTTGACCAGGATTGTTGATAAACAATGGAGACAGGCTTAGCAAGCTCCCCCACCAGCTCCCTCAGCACTCTCAGATGGATCCCATCAGGCCCCATAGACTTGTGAGTGTCCAGGTGCAAAAGCAGATCATTAACTACTTCCTCCTGGATTATGGGGGGGTTGTTCTGCTCTCCATCCTTATCTTCCAGCTCAAGAGACCGAATACCCTGGGGATAGCCGGTCTGGCTATTAAAGAGAGAGGGAAAGAAGGCATTAAGTATCTCAGCCTTTTCCTCATCCTTGGTTGCAATGTTCCCCCCTACATCCAGTAAGGGATGGAGATTCTCTCTGGCTCTCTTTTTATTGTTGATATTGTTGATTGTATTTATAAAAGCTTTTTTTTGTTGTCCCTTACGTCAGTGACCAGGTTGAGCTCCAGCTGGGTTTTTGCCTTCCTAGTTTTCTCTCTAACGAGAAATCTAACAATGACCTAACAAGATCTCTGTACTCCTCTTTACTTGTCTATCCCTTCTTCCAGAGGTGGTAAACCCTTCTGTTTTTCCTAAGTCCCAGCAAAAGCTCCCTGTTCAGCCAGGCCAGCTGTCTTCCCTGCCCTTTGATCTTGTGACACACAGGGACAGTTGCTCCTGGGCATTTAAGATTTCCTTCTGGAAGAGCATCCAGCCTTCCTGGACCCCTTTGCCCTTCAAGACTGTCTCCCAAGGGACTCTCTCAACCAGTGTCCTGAACAGGCCAAAGTCTGCCTTCCGGAAGTCCAAGGTGGAGGTTTGCTAACCTCCCTCCTTACGTCACTAAGAATTGAAAACTTCACCATTTTGTGACTGCTAAGCCCAAAATGGCCTCCGGCCACCACATCTCCCACTAGTCCTTCTCTATTTGTGAACAGGAGGTCCAGTGAGGCACTTCCCCTGGTAGGCTGACTTACCAGTTATGTCAGGAAGTTATGTTCCACACACTCGAGGAACCTCCCAGCCTGCCTGCTCTCTGCTGTGTTATATTTCCAGCAGACACCCAGTAGGTTGAAGTTCCCCACCAGAACAAGGGCTGGCGATTGTGAGACTTCAGCCAGCTGTTTGCAGAATACTTCATCTGCCTCCTTATCCTGGTTGGGTGGTCTATAACAGACTCCCAGCACAATATCTGCCTTATTTGCCTTCCTCTTCATCTTTACCCATAAACACTCAACTTTATAATCACTATAATCAAGCTCTATACAATTAAAACACTCCCTAATGTACAGAGCCACACCACGTCTCATTCCTTGCCTATCCCTTCTGAAGAGCTTATATGCATTCATTGCAGCATTCCAGTCATGACAGTCATCCCACCATGTTTCTGTAATGGCAACTGTGTCATAGCTGTCCTGCTGCACAACGGCTTCCAGCTCATTCTGTTTGCTGCCCATGATACGTGCATTAGCATAGATACACTTGAGCTGGCTACTGATTTCAGCCCCATCCTTGGCCCTTCACCCCATGGCTCATCTCTGGTGGGCCTGGTTTTATCCTCCTCCCCCTTTGAGTCTAGTTTAA
The DNA here is from genome assembly GCA_020745705.1 of Hemiprocne comata. Classification (NCBI taxonomy): domain Eukaryota; kingdom Metazoa; phylum Chordata; class Aves; order Apodiformes; family Apodidae; genus Hemiprocne; species Hemiprocne comata. Next base: position 15,151,279 of record CM036616.1, on the reverse strand, counting down.
AGCCCTGTCCATGAGCCCTGCTAACTCTTGCCCTAGTACCCTTTTCCCCCTGCAATACAGGGTTTTCCCATCCGTTGCAAGCAGGCCTGATGTCCTATAAATCAAACCATGGGCAAAAAATCCAAAGTCCTGGTGGCAGCACCAGGTTTGGAGCCAGGCATTGATCTGCTGGGTCTTCTTGTTTACCCATTCATCATTCTCCAGACCTGGAGGGATAGAGGAGAACATAACTTGTACTCCTGCACAACTGCACTACTGTTTTTTTCTTGTTTTTCCTTATTCATACTGTAATGGGTGACTTGTATCCTATTTATTCTTTCAGTTTATGCATCACAGCTAGTTTTCAATGCTTTTGCAACTAAATTAATATTCTCTCTCCCAGATTCCTTACTTTTACTATGGCTCCTCTACTACAGCTCTATTCATTGATTCAACCTTAGAATAATACAGTGGACTTTTTTTTTCTTTTTCTTAATTACTTTGAATTTACCATTTAGAGGCATTGCTCATAGAGAAATACAACCAGAGGAGAGGTTAAAGTTAAAACAGAGCCGCAAACAGAAATTGCAACAGTAGAAGGAATTGTTATGCAGTGAGAAATAGAAAAAGAACGTGTGGTTAATAAACGAAAAATGAACAGACACCTAGTACTTCTGACCACTGGAGGGAGGGAGAGGAAGGCATGATTAGGGAAGATATATCAAATAAATGTAATCCTTAATTTGCATCTCATTTTATCTTGTCTATTCTGCTGACTGATAAAGTCCAGCAGGCAGCAACTCAGCAAATTACATTGTGGTCAGCATAAATTAATTGATTAGTATATATTTAATTAAATCAGATTTTCTAGGGGCAAAAAAAATTCTCAATTTCTTTTTCACTTTTCCACACGCACACACTTTTCTACATACATAAAATCCTATAGGTGAAGAAAATAGATCTCACACACACACACACAGAACTACCAAGGCTGGAAAAGACCTTTAAGATCATCAAGTCCAGCCTATGACCAACACCACCACACCATCTAGACTATGGCACTAAGTGCCACATCCAGCCTTGCCTTGAACACATCCAGGGACGGTGCCTCCACCACTTCCCTGGGAAGTCTATTCCAATGTCTAATCACCCTCTCCATGAGGAAGTGCTTCCTAATATCCAACCTAAACCTCAGTTGGAGCAACTTCAGGCTGTGCCCTCTTGTCCTGTCACCGGTTGCCTGGGAGAAGAGCCCATCCCCAACCTGACTACAACCTCCCTTCAGGTAGTTGAAGAGAGTGATAATGTCCCTCCTGAGTCTCCTCTTCTCCAGGCTAAACAACCCCAACATCCTCAACCTCTCCCTATAAGACTTTCCCTCTAGTCCCTTCACCAGCCTTGTTGCTCTCCTCTGGACCCGCTCCAGCACCTCAACATCCTTCTTGAAGTGAGGGGCCCAGAACTGCACACAGTACTCAAGGTGAGGCCTCACCAGTGCTGTGTACAGGGGGAGAATTACATCCCTACTCCTGCTGGCCACACTATTCCTGATACAAGCCAGGATGCCATTGGCCTTCCGGGCCACCTGGGCACACTGCTGGCTCATGTTCAACCGGCCGTCCACCAGCACTCCCAGGTCCCTCTCTGCTGGGCTGCTCTCCAGCCACTCTTCCCCCAGCACATCAAGATTTAAGACATACTCAGGTACAGTTATCACAATGAGTCTTGTAATTGGAACACTCAAAACTTGGCAGTTTTCTTTCACAAGGAATTAAGCAAGTTACACTTCATTCACTGTGCAGCACACTTGTCATGACAATATAATAGCTTTACAGTTTCCAGTCTCTATCTCTGCTGCTGACAACTTATCCAAAAACATGGCATTGTGGATCACTTCAGGTAACAAAACAGGAATGAAAGAAACAGAATATTGTCAGTAGGAAATAAGAAAAAGGCAGGAATTTCACATCTCCAAAATATCTTTTGCAAAGACTTAGGTAACTTGAGAATTCTCATGCTATTAATTACTCAAAATGTGCAAGAAAACTGTGATTAACTGAACTTGGTGCACAAAGTAACTGAAATAAATTACAGTTGTTTTAATTTCTCTTCATCCGCAGAGGAATCTCAAAGTGCTGACTTGTAGTTGAGTAGATCACATCTGTTGTCTGTTATTTTAACTACTTTAATTAAATCTTTGTACCAAAGTGCAGATTAAAAGTAAGACGCAATCATTAAAATAGCAGATGCTTGTAAAATAGCAACAGTTCTGCTCAAACTTCAGATCCAGGGCCTGATTAAGGAAATACAAATGGTTAGCTGGGACTGCATCACTACACAATGTATTGCACAACCAATGAAACCAGAAGACGGTAAAATAAAATGCACTTCAAAGAAAGTATTTATGACAGCTGCTACAGCCATATTCAAAATTTGTCACCGTATTATTTCCCATATTCTCCTATTATCTAGCAACCTAGATAGTAATTTTCCACAGAAGAGAAAATTCAAAGTAGTTATTTTTATATAATGTTATGACCTGAGACTTTTTCAGTCTGAAGTGATTGCAAAAGGCACAAAATGGAAAAAAGTGTAAGAGTAATCAAATGGATAAGTAACAGGTATCATTGTTGTTTCTCCTTTATACCAGTTTAGTTTTGCTTAAAGGAAGGTAAGACACAGTATCATTTGATGATGAGAGAAAAAAAACCTCACAAAACAGGATTAATAAAATAGCAGGGTTTTTAATGCTTACAGCTCAATAATTTATGGCAAACAGTATTATGTCCCCTTAGTGAGGACCCTGCTAACCCTTATCACAGTGTGGTACTCATTTGATATAAAACTCATTTTCAGTCTTGCAACATAGAATTTAAAGTATTAAAAGTATCAACTTTTGCCTCAAGGAAAATGTAGTTTGAAGAAAAACGGGCAAACATTCAGAGTGTGGAAGGAAACTGGTACAGTACAGACACTAAAAAACTGTAGCTGTTTCCAAACTCCAGCGCTGGATGGCTTTTTGGTGTTTTAAACTGATTCTCTATGCAAACGAGTTAATTGTTATGTACCATGAGACACCATAACAGCCTGCAAAGAAACTTGGAGAAATGTCCAAGTACATCCATAATATAATTCTGGTTTTGTGATGGTCACCTCCACACCCCCACAAACCAGGTCTTACTAGAAAAAACACACATTCAAAACAAAACATTATTATTCACTGCTTTATCTCATCTCATTTTCCAAAGTAGTTTCTCTTTTTTCTTTCCTAAAACAACCCCTTCTAAGGGCAGAGGAACTGCCATTTCAAGTGATGAACACAGAAAGCTCAATTTCTCTATCAAGAGAGGATCATTAAATAAAGAGTATTTCGACTGAGCTGATGGCTTTATTTTGAAAACTACATAGCAAAAGCCTTGAGACTTGAGCCTTTACTGTCAAGATTATGCCATTGAGCTGTTTTCTTATGAAGAGACAAACAGATGAAAGTTGTTTCTAGATGGAAGTTTTTAAAGGTATCAACAGATCTTCAAGTATTTTATTTCCTGAAGCAAAGCAACCAAAGAGGCCAGAAGTAGATGCTTACAGATACATAACAATTTGATTAAAACTTTTACTCACTATCCATGTATAAAGTCTACACCTCTCATCCTAGTTCATTTGTTATTACATTGCCATTCAGAGACTTGTTACTAAGCAATATCTAGGTCTCAGCATGTGTCATGTAATATAGATATAGATCCCTGCTGGGAAATCTATTATATGCAATGTTCTGCTCCAGAATGTGGTGGAAGTTGGCTATTAAGTGACATTATTTATAAAGCACATAGAATAAAAGGAACATGTGTGATAGGCTTTGTCTAAGTTTCAAAATTCATTAAAAATCTCAAATAAAAATCTATTTACCTAACAGAGAAATTGTGCAGTATTGTCTCTATGTATTTTCAATAACTCACTTATGTTTTGAAAGCTATTTTCTCAAACTTTTTCAGAAGAAACACAATATTTCTGCTGAAAAAATACCCCCCATCTCCTACAAAATCTGATGTTTTTCTCAATCCCTTTGCCACAGACAATGAGTGTGTTAGCTAATTTTTAGAAATCATGTTGTGATCAGTTGTAGTTTGTATTTATTTAAAAGCAAGAAAATTACCTATGTGTCACTTTGATATGGCTGAATTGGCTCTTTCAAGTGAGCCTTAACTTGTTTGTTTTTTTGTTTTTACTATTATTGCTACATTTTACAGCAAAATGCCCCCATTAGGGTACTGTTATATGATCTGGTAAGACAGCTAACAGAAACTGCCTCAGTTTACATGTTGTAACAGATCAATCATTTTGGTTATTGTGTAATTGCTCTGGATCTTACACAGGAAAGGAAGATTACTAGTCTAACACCCTATGAGAGACCCAAAGAATGTTCGTGGGACCATGAAATAACTACAAGAAAGTCAAAAAAGCACATGTGCAAGCTAACAGCAACTGCAAAGCTTGAAATTCATACCAAAAAAAGCCTACTATTCAGGAGGGCCACATATGATAGTGAAATTCCACCAAAATCGAAGACTTTCATTATTTTCTATTCTGAAAAAGAACAGGCGAAGTCATTAGTAATTGAGCCTGTTTGTAGAGCATCTTGAATTTAAAAAAAAAAAAAAAAAAAAAAAAAAAAGGGCAGGGGTGGAGGCTGTGTGTGGAAACGAGAGCAGAGTACAAAGCAGTGAGAAAAGCAGAAAGTGCTGAAAAACAAATAATTGCCTAGAATGTAGGATCTGAGATAGGAGTGCTAATCCTAGGGAGAGTCTGAGCATCCTTTATTCTTCCACATCAGGACTGACAAGGCAGAGGCTGGTAACTCACCAACTGTCTTTTGGAGGCCTCAAACTAGTAAGTTATTTTTGTCAAGAGTTACTAAAAGTGTGGTGGGCTCGGACAATTTTAATTGGTTCCATGAATAGACAAAAGGGAGGAACTGGAAAATTTCTAGTTATTCTGCATACTTAAATGTGAGAAATACAAATAATAGCAGTGGAGTATAGAGGGATAAACTGCACAGTTTTTGTACCCTCTAGCTTGCTCTGTACAGGAACATGGAACAAATACATCATAGGGTCACTGGGGAATCTTAATCAAGATCTATTGCCACAGCACCAGCTGCAAAAAGTTTCGTTAAAAATCTTGGAAATGGGTTTGACTCCTAGATTCACTTTGATTTTCAACATTTTTACATGAACCTGGCACCAGCTCTGAAGAAAGAAACCAGCACATCATGGGTCTTTTGCTGCACAGGCTTGGCTGAAGATAATGCCACTTGTCTCTTTCTGTTAACTGTGTTTTCAAACTCTGCTGAAGAACTATCCAAAGACATGTTCTCTGAAACCTGACAAAGACCCTTTTCCACTGAGAACCATAGTAAGAGAATAATATTGTCAAGTTCTTTAAAAACCACAGGTAGATTCATTTAAATCTACAGAATGTTAACTAAGTAAATCAGTATTAATTCAATACAGATAACATAAAAAGGTTCCAGAAACCATTATGTTAAATATAGTAATTAAAGAAATATAATGAAAAGCAGAACTTCCTTAGAACTTGGACATTTTCTTCCTTTTTTGAAGCTAGATTTTGTTCCAAATCATATCAAAGTTAAAAAGGAGAAAGTGAGAGAAAAGAAATGGACAAACTGCATTTTCCCAGACTCTGCCGTGCTGAAGGAAATAGGAAAGAACCTGAAGAATTAACCAGCACTTTCATGGACATTACCAGGTTTTCCAACCTCAAGCCACCAGAAGGGTCCATCCAGAGGCTACAGATAATGCAGTTTCCCTGTTCATAGGCTGGCAGGAGAAGAGTTTGCAGTGTTCCATCCAAGATGCTATGTAAGGTAACCAAACTTAAGGTACCCTGAATGAAGGGCACCAGGCGAGAGAAGCTTAATATTTTATAGAAAAGCAAGTTTGCTATTAGCTGTTTTCAGGCCTGCATTTGATTTTTTTTCTAAACAGAACTATTTATTTATTTAAGGAAACCTGATAATTGTTTTTTTCATTAACGGCTTCCTGATGTATGTTCATAGTATGTGCTTTCTGCATTTCTAGACTTTGCTTTTCTGCATTTCTATATGTGTGGACATGTATGCATGAACAGGTATAAGATGAGATATATTGCATGTGTCACAGGGAAAAAAAATGTAAAATATATAAGGAAAAAAAGTTCATTTTGCACATACAATCAGAGCTGTTTCTGAAGTCACTGTTAAAGTACAAAATATAAACTGTAAAACTCCATGCAGAAGAGAGCAGTCTGAAGAGTTTAGAGACAGTCTTAATTTTGAAATTTACTGTTCTTGTCAGCCTACTCAAATGCTAATAGTACTCAACTGTTACCTGCATTCTGCTGCAAAATCTACACGTCTCCTGTTCCTGCTGATGGTCAAAAAAAGTAATCACAGAATTATAGAACCATGGAATGATCCTTGCTAGGGCATTATTTGTGTTTTTCCATAACAACCTGCATTAAATAATTTCTATTTTCCACAAATGTATCTAGTATATTATTCTGACACTGACTGTGCTGTTTGTTCCACTGCAAACACCTTCCTGCTTCTTAACACTCTGTAGTATTTTTAGCATTTACATCTATTGTACTGCCTAATGCTTGACATTTGTAAATTTCTGTTAAAACTATTTAAAGTTTATATTGCAACTATGCCAAGAACCTCATCATGCTGGAGAGCAAGTCTAGCCATTGCAGGTACTCTGACAGGCACAGGGATATTAACCATAACAAGCCACAATTTAAAATTAAAAACTAAAGGTAATTAGGAAAGGGATGTACTTTGGGAAAATAATCACATATTATTGCACTTCCCTCTGTATATAATGTGCATCAGTCCTTCCTCTTATGGAAGGACAGGCTCCTTCCTCTTATGTGCCTCTCATTCTGTCAGCATCAATCTGCTGTGCAAAAGGGTATCAAAAGATGCAGTGCTCACAAAGTGAAGAGCCTGAAAGACCCCCTACACCTTTAAAGAAAAGTGAACAGTATGGAGAAACCCAGTCATGGATTGGAAACATACAGTAATAAACAGGTGGGAAAGAAAAGTAGGGAGAGTTTGAATCTCTAATACTACTATGTTTTAATTACATTATCCACCACCTTTGAGCTTTTCTTCTACTCCTCCCCTGACCACCAACCTTCTTCAGTGTTAAGTGCAATGTGTAAAGTTCTGATCTTTATAGTCTCTTTCTTAATTTATCTGCTGGAGGCCCTCAGTCATTTCAGTACTATAACTATTGTATCCTTTCCTTTCCTAAGCTTTTGTCTGTATTTCATTAAAGTTTACATTCTTTAAGGCAAGTATATTCTCTTATAGCCATTGACTGGACATTCAGGTTCAGGTAATTATTTTTCAGCACTGCAGTTAATTAGTACAAAGGTAGGAGTAGTTTCCCTCAAACAGCAAAAACAAGACGCTGGAGCTTGTTTCAGAGAACAGTAATTGGTTTTGGGCAGAAAAAAAACACAGAAATAGGTGCAATTCATAGAATCACAGAATGGTTTGGGTTGGAAGGGACCTTACCTTGAAGATCATCTAGTTCCAGCCCCCCTGCATGGGCAGGGACACCTCCCACTAGACCAAGTTGCTCCAAGCCCCATTCACACTTCAAGGGATGGGGCATCCACAACTTCCCAGGGCAACATGTGACAGTGTCTCACGACACTCAAAGCAAAGGGTGGGACAGAGGATACCAGTGACACAAATGTGCAGGAACTCTGGGATGTTAAGATTCAGCTACTCTTTAAGTGTTTGCTAATGTAGCTGAGCTGTAAAATTCTCTGTAGACCTACTCAAACCATCAAGATGGTTTGCTGATGATGTAATTTAAACAAAATAAATGTTATTGGACCACATTATTTTTAAAATATGCATAATTGTGGATGACATGTGAGTTACAGGTTAGGATCGTTACATCTGTTAGCATACAGATGGGGGCATTTTCATGTTCCAAGACACTGCAGTTGTAAATCACTAATGTCTAAGTACTGCTCAAGCCTGAGCTAAGGAGGTAGGACTTGTAAGGTAAGACTTGCTAAAAAAAACTTGGAACCTACTTAGGAAGGCAGGCAAGAGCTGAACCAGGAGATGAGTCATGAAAAACAGAGTATGATGACAAGAGTGTGTGCATTAATGTCAGAAATACAGAGGCAGAAGGAAAAAAAAAAGCGTGGAGAACAGATTTTGAGATCTGATCAGAACAGAATGGCTGGAAACATTACTTGGAACACCTATGACAGACTGGAGAAGGTGGAAGACAGTAAGGAAGAAATCCAGAATGAGTTGGCGGAAAGAAAAACATTTGCTGTTGCTTTATCAGGAATACACTGATATCTTCCTGCTGTAGAAACTCCTCTCTCTCTCCAGAAGACAATCCCACAATTAAAAGGGGATTGTCCAATGTTCACATTTGAACACAGAAAATTAATTTAAAACAATTTAATAAATTGCAATTAACTATTGAAGGCATGCATTTAATAGGGTCAAATCCAGCCATTCTTTCTTAGACTGGAGTTTCATCATGGACATAAGTTACTAACCCCCTGCGAAGGAGTGTTAGAATCATGCAGAAAGGGTTAAAGCTACTCCAGGCATTACTTACTCTCACTTCAGGCATTTCCTGTGCATCGGCTGCTGCTTTGCCTAAGGGAACTTGCAGCTTGAAGTGCCTGCTCTGCCAGGCAACCACAGTAACTGACAGTAAGGGAAAAGCAGCACCCCTGAAATGGCTTCAATTTGCCCATTACCAGTGTCCCACCTTCACCTTTTCTATCCCTTGTTTCCTTTGAAAAGGCTGTACTACAGATGGAGGGGTGGAAGAAGGCAAAGAATACATACTGTAATTGCTTCCCGTTAATACAGAATGGTTAGTCTAGTCAGTCTCCCTCTGAGTATCCCTTTATCAGCTAACAAACAGAACTAAGCATTGGCAATGAGAGAAAAATCAACTTATTTTTAATTAATGCAAATTTATTGTGAAAAATGCTTCTGCAACATTTCGAGCTTCTCCATTTCCGTTGAAGAATTTGGTTACTTAAAACTATTGACCTATAGCAAGGATTGCTGTCTGATAGAACTGCACTGTGACAGAAAAGGGCCTGGAACTGAACCTGCAATTTCTCCACACTGGATAATTACATCACTTTACTCTTTCATATAAAGCATCTCACCCTATTGCTGAATAGCTCTTGTGGCTGGTGAGCAGAGGAGCGTACTGGATTTGGCTGGGAGAGACAGGGTGGCATTCCCTCTCCCTGACCATTTCCTTACAGGACCAGTGGCAGACAAAAAGCCCCTGACTCTCGTAATCTCTGTGAGTCACACTCTAAGCAGAAATGAGCATAGGAATAAAGGAAGTCGTTAACTTCCTCTTAATTCCCCCACATCATAAGCAAAGGTTGTGACAATCTAGCCGTAAGTAGTATGGATGAAAAACATCTCAGTGAGTCAGCTTTTTGCAAATAGCTCTCCGCCTTCTTTTCATCTTCACCTCTATTACTGCTCCGTGTCTACTTTGCATTCGCATGAGTTCCACCGCGCACCCTCCACGCCCCCTGCTCCGACCCGCCCCGTCCCCCCCTTCTTCTCTTCCTCCCCCCCCCCCCCCCCCCCGCTGCCACTTCTGTATGCCGCTAAGCTCTGAGAAGCTTTGCTACAATCTCTGAGCATTCCCTTTTGAGGTCCAGCATCTTTTGATACCATCAGTAGATACGACTTTGCTTTTGAAGTTTTCATCATAGAATGAGGCAGCCATTTTGTCCCTACTAGTGTGCAGAAGTTACAATTGTTGAAAATACACCTTTCAAATGTAATATGTTTATGCATCCAAAACAGTCTCACACTTTAGGCTTTTACAGGTATTAAGTTAGAAGACTGACCAAATACTGTCGAAGCATGCAGCAGCCTTTGTTTTTACAACTGCATAAATGTTCTCATTTTGGTTTATGTCTCCTGCTCCTTTTTGTTACTACTGTTGATGTTGAAGCTGTTGAAATTCCACAGTTTAAGCAGGCCCAGTTGCTAAACATATCCTCTTGGTTCGTTCATTTTCTTGCAATATAGCTACTTTCTTATTTCAGAAGGGTTGACTCACTTCTGACACAATGTTCCAAGATGAACACCCACACAGTGAAACATTTAGACTTTATTATATATGCTAGCACTTTCTTGACCTTAAAGTAGAATCTTGCCTCCTTCAGCTGACCAAACGTCTTCAGCCTACTCCCATAGAAATCTAGCTATTATAATACTGAATTGAAAAGTTATTTATTATTGACAGTGTATTAAAAGTCAATAAAGCTGTACTAATTTAACTGAAGACAGGCTGAAAACTACCAATTAATAACCTGTTTCATCATGCTTTTTGATAAAGAACAAGTTACGCTGAAATTTGTAAAGCTGTCTGTTACTGGCTTGTTCATCCAGTTATGAAAACTCTATAAAGAACTTCTAAAACACAAATAATAAAGGTTGGCGTTTTATTATAAAAATATTTTAAAAGTCTTTTTCCATAGCTAACCAGTACTAACCAACACCCCTATCCTGTAGTAGAAGTAATTTTGTAAGGGGTGGGGGAGTGAACCAAATTAGAGGGAGAGAGGCAGGGAGGGAGGTAGGGAGGGAGGGAAGGAACAACATTGAGCTGCATTTTCAGAAGTAACAGATGGTAAGTCATGGAAGTTAAAGGAGTAAGATACCTAGAATATTCTAAGCAGTTCAAGACATCAGAAAAACAGACATTTCAGGAAATGAGGAAATTTTTTATGAGGAAGACATTTAAAGAAAAAAAAAAAAACTACCTCAAGAAACTGCCTAAAAAGAACTAGACAATTAGTATGCACAGACTGAAAGGACATAAATGCAGACATTCTCACTGAATACTGTGAGCAAGAGTGAAAGAAAGAGCTGACTGTTTATTACAAAACATAGTTAAATGCAACTCCATAGGCTACCGGCAGAAAAATGAATAGCAATACTGTGCAAATCAGCCAGGGAGAAGGCAGGAGGACTAGCAGGATTACACATATTCGGCTGACTGAGAACATCAAGTACAAGCAGTGTAATAAAAATCTAGTAGAGGAAGTTTAAAAATAAGTATTAACAACATATTTTTAATTACAAGATCACTCACAGTTTTTTTTTAAACAGTATGAGACATATTGTCAAGAAAAAAATGGAAATGTTACGCATATCTTTTTATATCTATAATTTGTATTATTCTACACTACACTTCAGCTGGTTCATGATGCACAGTTAGTTCTACACTTGATGAAAAAAACCAAGATGTTCATACATATCTGCAGGTTCATCTTCCATATTAGATAAATTCAGTTCAGTGACATCTGAAACCACTGAACCAAGATTTTGACTGCCATTCTTCCTAGAAACATAAAACCTCATTGAAAGCTATGTGATGCCTTCCCATGAAATAAAAATAAAATCCATATTCCACTTTTCTTTTTAAGATTATTCAGTTCACTGATGACATTTTTACTTATTCATTAGGTGGTCTTTTGATGAAATGACTGGCAGACGATGGATAACTTTGACAATACAAATTGAAATTGACAGACATGTAGGAAGGTGGAAGATTTAATGTCACTATCATGTGATTGATATGAAATCTTTGGCTGTACTCAACAACTGTAATCAGATAGTTTTCTGAAGTCACTTTTGTTCAGATAGTGTCACTATTCCTCTACAAGCGGTAGTCAAGGAACTATTTAAACAGCATGCTACCACATGGCTTAAAGTAATTTCTTAGGGTTTAAATATTTTTGAATTTAAAAAGAAAAAACAGTAGGAAGTATGTTATATACCCTGTTTAAAGAAAAATAGCCACAGGTGGTTATTATTAAATTCACACAAAAAGATGTGATAAGATTTAACATTAAAAATAATGAAGTTTATTTTGTATGTCAAAAAATTAACTTTAAGGTCTGAAATTTCAATATGTTCACTGAACTTTTAGAACTTAATTTCACAATATATATGCCAGGACTTCTGTACTAAAATATGAAGAGCCTTTGAATTAATGAAGATTAACATTTTGGATAAGAATGCATTCTGTTAACTGAAATGGAAACAATGCTAGTGTTTCCCCCAAAATTTGACCAAATCTCATTTGGTCAGCTAACATTAAAATTTTGTATTTTGTGGTTTTTTTAAATTTTATGGACAGCCTCATGCTTCACATAATTCCTCAGCAGGTCAGACAACAGTAATAGTGAAGCTTTATGAAGCACTCTGAATAACTTCAGTTCATTGAGACATCAGGCTGTACATTTTACCTACATAGCAAACTGTGGCACCAATTTAGCATACTGTTGTCACTTTCCCCTGTGGCTGTACATATATGTGCTGGTAACATACACAGGAAAATTACAGGAAAGAAAAAAAAAATAAGTAGCTATGTACGGAGAATTTTTTTTTTAATAAATCCTTAAGAATAAGCCAAAAAGAGCAACTGCTCAGAATAGCCAGAAGAGACACAGACACAGTCTCCGAGATTCAGGAAGCTCCATATCAAGCCTGGCCAGAGATGTCTGTGCTGCCTTCCCTCACCTGAGACAACAGGGAGGACTTGTGTGATTCTGTGTAAATTCAACTAAGGTCATCTGCTTGGTCTAACAACCAGCCTCACTGGATTAGGAAACTGAGGCAGCAGAGCGGAGAAGCCCACACACCAAGGCATTAACAGCAACAAAGCAGAGACAGCAGTCCCAATGTCATCACAGAGAAAGGTAAGGTAGAAGTTACTCATAGGAAAAGAAAAAATCTGGATCCAGACTTGTTTGGAGTATTTCTCAAGTGAAGTCTGTTTACATACAAGCTGGGAGCCCCGCAGGAAACAAATATAACTCCATCCTCTGTTCTGGTAGATGCAGTGTTCTTAGAGATGTACACTGGAACTTTCCTTTCCTATTACCACTTACCAAAGCACTTAAATAAAGTGCTCTCCTCTGCTAGAAAAAGGGGTATATTCAACAGCTTAAACATAGCAGTTGCATTTTAGAAAGGAACAGTCTGTTCTCCTCTGTGCCTGTAAGGCACAGTCATTGGTATTTAATACTAGACATTAATGTTGCTCTATGAGCATCTGGAAGATGCCAGAGCCACATCCAAAACTTTCTATTTCAGTGGTACTGTTGGATACTGGGAAACATACATATATAGGACCAAAAAAACACCACAAAGGCCAGAAAACAAACAAAATCAAGCCTAATCCAAATCTATGTATATATTATTAGCATATTGCTTCATTGGTCTCCTGTAACACTATGCAGTCAATATTTCAACAATGCATTATCAAATTGAGTGCAGTCCCTGATACCAACATTAGTGCAGGGGCATACATTTTATGACTGAGTACATAATAAATAATACGTAGACTTACATTTAAATGAAAGCTCAAGGAAAAACCTAATTTTTAATAACTGTGTAAAATACACTCTGAAAAATTAATGTATTTTATCTTACTAGTACCCAATAATCTTATCTATGTGCAAGTCACTCATAAATATTTATTTAGGCTACAGATACAATAATAGGGTACAACTAATATTTTATCTCAGTTGCTATCCTACTCAGCAAGTGGTATTTGAAAGGTTAACACAGCACATACGTACTGTGGAAGAATACTGATAATAAAAATAGAAGCAAGGAAAAGAAAACCTTCTACTCACACTTTTGCTCCTCCCATGTAGACTGGAAGTATTCTTGTTCATGTTGACTCTATGAGTCAATCAGAAGTGTGCAATTTTCAAAGGAGAGGTTTTATCTCTTGGCCATCCAAATACCAGCTCTTAACCTGCAAGGAAATTAATTTATTTCATTAGCATCAAGGTCTTTGAAAGTTGTACAACATCCAGGCATAAGTCTTCAGTGTATAAAAGTTGAAAACATTCTAAGATCCAGTATAGCAGATGTTTCATGTATCACTTAATCCTACAACACATACAGTTACCCTGAACCATACAACAAGCATATTCATGAAGAGTTCATGCTTTCCAGTCAATAAAAAATCATGCCAAACCAAACAATTACAGAAGGTTACAGACTTCTGAGGCAGGGCTTTTTGTCACAGTTAATTAACTAGATACCAGCAGTGTTGTTTGTAGTTATGAAACAAAACTTACTAGATATTTCTAGCCAGTTTCTCAACCTGAGGGGATCTGGGTAACTACAGACTGGCCAGCCTCACCTTCATCCATGGAAAGATGATGGAGCTGCTCATCCTGGAGGTCATCTCTAAGCACATGGAAGAAAAGAAGGCTATCAGAAGTACCCAGCATGGATTCACCAAGGGAAAATAATGTCTGACTAATCCGATAGCCTTCTATGATGATGTGACTGAATGGATAGATGCAGGAAGAACAGTGGATGTTGTCTTCCTCAACTTTAGCAAGGCTTTTGACACTGTCTTTCATAACATCCTTTTGGATAAGCTCAGGAAGTGTGAGTTAGAAGACAACACAGTGAGATGGATTGAGAACTGGCTGAACGATAGAGCCCAGAGGATTGTGATCAATGGTGTAGAGTTCAGTTGGAGACCTGTGACTAGTGGTGCTCCCCAGGGCTCAGTACTGGGCCCAGTCTTATTCAACATCTTCATCAATGACCTAGATGAGAGGACAGAGTGTATCCTCAGCAAGTTTGCTGATGACATGAAGCTGGGATGATTGGCTGATACACCTGGAGGCTGTGCAGACATTCAGCAAGGTCTAGACAGACTGGAGAGCTGGGCAAAGATGAACCTAATGAAGTTCAACAGGAATAAGTGTAGAGTCCTGCACCTGGGGAGAAAAGACACCATGCACTGATATAGATTAGGGGTTGACCTGCTAGAAAGCAGCCCCATGGAGAAGGACCTTGGGGTCCTGGTGGACAACAAGTTATCCATGGGACAGCAATTTGTCCTCGTGGCCAAGAAAGCCCATAGTATCTTGGGATGCATTAAGAACAGTGTGGTCAGCAGGTCAAGGGAGGTTCTCCTCCCCTTCTACCCTGCCCTTGTAAGACCACGTCTGGAATATTGTGTCCAGTTCTGGGCTCCCCAGTTCAAGAGGGACAGGGATATGCTGGAAAGAGTCCAACAGAGGCTACAAGGATGATTAAGGGAATGGAACATCTGTCATACAAGGAAAGGTTAAGAGACTTGGGGTTGTTCAGTCTGGAGAAGAGAAGACTGAGAGGAGACCTTATTAATGTCTATAAATATCTGAAGGGTGGATGTCAAGAATGGGCCAGTCTCTTTTCAGTGGTACCCTGTGATAGGACGAGGGAAAACAGCACCAAGTTGCAACACAGGAAGTTCCACCTCAACATGAGGAGAAACTTCTTTACTGTGAGGGTGACAGAGCCCTGGAACAGGCTCCCCAGAGAGGTTGTGTAGTCTCGTTCTCTGGAGACTCTCAAGACCCATCTGGATGCATTCCTGTGTGATCTGCCCTAGGTGTTCTGCTGCAGCAGGGGGGTTGGACCAGATTATTTTCAGAGGTCCCTTTCAACTCCTATGACTCTATGATTCTCGTAAGTTATATACTATTCAGACAAGTAGACATATGCTAAATGTAGGGGAAGAAGGTTAGCTAGAGTAATCTTCAAATCCAGGTACCTAAGGATGCTTAAGCTAGGAGTTGGACACCTTCGTATAGTTATCAGAGTTTGACAAATTGGTCTTTGTATTATAATAACTAAGCAAAAGTCCTAGCAACTGATGATTGCATGGCAGCTTTGGAACACAGCATTCATCAGCCTCTGGGAAGTACAGAGCGGTAATCATGGAGGAGTAAAGGGAAATTCATGTGCTCTAGTATCAGGAATTTGAAAGATTGTCTCAGTGGGGCCAGGTAAATCATGGCCCACATTTTTGTCCTTAGCTCTGACAGCAAAAGATGAGGTAAAGTGCAACTTCTCACCAACAGAGCTGTTCCAGTGAAGTCACCTAATACAGACAATCATACCTGCAAAATTACAGGCATGGTCTATTTCCCTCATGGGCAGGGACATCATTGGCACAACTTGTATGAGTCGAAGAAATATTTTTATAGGTTAGGCATCATCTACACTTAACACAGTTTTGTTAGCATAATGTACTGGTTTAGAAAGACTAAGTTTTTGAGCATCTTCAAAGCCCACCTCTGCCAAAACAGAAAATGAACTCTAAAATGACAGTATGATACTAAGAGGCAAATATATTCACACTAAGATAAACACATACAGGTGTAGTTTGCTGTCCCCACAGGAGAAGATGATGACCTGTGACAGATCTAAAAGTCATGTTTTTCTTCATAAGAAACCCACTTACCTCAATGCATGAGCAAGTCTCCAGAACACTACTTGATCTTTTTGTTTTCTAAAGGTCTGCCACTTCCCTCAGATAAATAATAAATAGGTGTTGTAATTTATGTATTTATTTATTTACAGGCAGCATCCTCTGCCCCACCGTGATGGAGTTACAGTTACTTCCTCCGTATTTGATTGGCTTCACCAACCACTAAATAACTATTTACAAATGTGAAACAAATTTTAGTATTAATTTCATTGTCCCTAGCCTGTGCACACAGGAATATAGTTGTGCTTAGTCTGGCAGTTCTTGAAGGTAATGCCGTCCTGTTTATGCCCACCCTCACTTTGCAATTGACAATACAGGTCAGCCACTGCAAGGCACATCCATTTAGGTGACTGCACAAACCAGTCCATTGAACTTGTGAGACAAAGTGGTCATCAGAAACACCAAAGACCACAGAAGACTGGTGGAAGAAGAAATTTATTTGAGTGCACTGGAATTTATCAACTTACAGATTGATTGTTTGGAATGGTGTCATCCTTCCACCCAGAATGAAAGTCTGGCCAGGCTGGTGCCTACATCTTGGAGTCTTAGGGGCATTACCATCAGTCCATGCTGCATGGAGGCAGAAAGTGAGGAGAGGGAGGAATCCTCACCCCCAGGAACTATGGCTCCATTTTCTCCATTGTCATTGACACCTATCCTGGCTACCAGTGGAGATTTGCCAACAGAGCATACACTGGTTGTGAAGGTCCTGGACATAATTCCATCATGTCCATGCTGTAGGAACTTGCTAGGAAAAATGCTCGGACTGACTGAACATCTAAAGAGAGTGCACGGGAAGCAAAAGATCTTATTCCAGCATTCCATGGAATACACTGAAAGAAACAAAACCAGTATGGGTATTGTTTCTGTACGTAGGTGATAGAGTCTTTACACGACAAACCAAAAATCACGTAAGTAGATCTGGGAGCACATAGGAGGTAAATAGTGGAGATTTTCATTGAAAAAAACCCCACAAGAACTTTATCAATTTGTGGGATATTGTTAAAGGCTTTCCTTAACAGAATTTGCATTCCTAGAAAACTGTATTATTATAAATTATTCATATACTACTAATATACTGTACCTAACATATACAAATATATATAGGTATACATAAGTCACATCTACCTAAGTTCTGTGGAAACAAAAAAGAATTTTCAGTGATGAGTCTTTTACTTGTCATCTCTACTTAGGAATCAGTACCCACAAAAGAGTATCTTCACATTACTTTTTCTGTTTTAAGTGGCAACAGAATTAAATGGACATGAAGTAAATAAATCATTGCTTAATCCATTCATACAAAGCTCAAAATGCACACAAGAGAAAAATACACTTAGCTAATTAAACTAGTTAATGCATGGAGACAAAATTCACAGAAGTCACATAAAATATCTGGGACTTCATACGCAAAAAAAGGTACAACTTTATGGCTTTAACTCAAGAAAGTTGTAATAGTACCTTAAAAGGGAGTAAATTATTTCTTTCACATATTAAGAGACTTTCTATCTTAAACACTTCCAGTCCTACTTGTGCAAACATCCATAATACATAAATCCATATGACAGCCAGAAAACAGGACAGCAGAACTCTTATAGAATGCAAGAGAAAAATAAAGGCAATTCATTGCTAGAGGAAGTTTGAAGAGATTGCTTCTTGACCAACGTACATTAGATCAAAGTGACTGAAGAACACTCCTGGATCACTAGTTTTTTGTGGAGGTAATACCTAGAATAGTTACATGACATCACAAGAAGAGACCTCATTGAACTAGCCCAGAGGTGCTTCCAGCAGCCGGACTGGTGCAGTTTTTAATAACAGGGACATGTTGAACATGACAGATAGCACCAAAATACTAGCCAATGATACAATGCAAACAGAAGGTATTCATACTGGACTTCAAGCAGAATCATATATACACACTTTTATTTCATCATCTTAGTCATTAAGCCTTAATAATTACTATTCACATAGAAACTGTCTACAACAAAGGTGGACAAAAAAAGCTAATGCCTTTAAATTGAAGATTCTTCAAATATTACTTAGCTTTTAGACAACAGAGGGCAATTAAAATGCAAATGCTTCTACTGATTAAGCTCGTAGTTCAATTACAAAATATTTTTATTTTTCTGTACAGAATACTAAGAGATGACAAAATAAACAAGTTCCTATTGGTGTTCTGCTTCTAGCTTTATGTTTTCACTACTCTTTCAAGATATTTGCATGGCGTGGAGTTCCATGGAATAAAACAGCATATTTACACAAAGCAAAACACTACAATTCACTTCAGGAAACTCTAAGAATTTTAGGGCAAAAAAATGCCAGAGAAATTTTCAAAGTAGAGGGGAAAAAAAAAAAAAAATTGGCCAGATTGCCTGAGCACATTCCAGGGTGAATCAGAAGATTTTTAAATTAAGTAAAATAAGTTTTTGTAACATCTCGGATATTAGTATTGTTTATTTGTTTGTATTTATGTCTGTCTCTTCACAGATCAGCATATTCTATTTCAAAAGGGATATAGAACATTGTACAATAATCCTTGCTGCATGCTTTGATGGATTTGAACTCTTTCTGCTTGCCAGATAGCCTTACATTCCTTTAATTTTATTTATTTTAAAAAACATTAACTTAATTTTTCACAGGCACACTTTGAACCAGCCAGGAAGGTCTGACACTTTTTTAATATTTATGACTTGACCATGAACCACCTTGAGTGGTTCAAGTGGTTTAGTGTTTGTTTTCACCAGCTGCTCATCTACCCTCTACCAGGCAGTAAACAAACTGAAACTAAGGTGAAGACAGTGTCTTCCATGAGGAGTTAACACTCTGCATGCCTATATATTGTGCTTGCTCACTCTTACATACATAGCTTAAGCTTGTTTACCTTAGGTAGTTACCTAAAACCTGCCCATAGGGATTTCAGTATATGAACTTAGTATTAAGAGATTTTGGCGAGCAGACTGCTGGCAGCTAGCAAGATTGTGGTAGTACTATTATACTACAAACTCTGAATCTAAAGGCACCTGTATCTGCTGAAGTTTTTTCTCCTTTCTGATTGACAACAATACAAATGTTAAACTTTATCATTTGGAAACATTCATGACCCAGAAAGATTTGAAACAGTGATTTAGTTTGCTAATCAGAACCTAAAATCTACAAAATGTGTAACAAGGACTTAAGATATGGCTTACTGCCTGTTGCCACCCATCATCTATATGCGTGAGTGAGATGAAGAACTCGTTTATCTCTGGTATGTCTCTATTTCTGAGCAGTTCTGGGCTGATAAGGTAGCTAAAATCCTTTCAATCAAAAATATAGGGAAAAAAGCACATCATCATACAGGATTAGAGATGTCTTGAATGATCTGCCTGTCTCACTGATCTGCTGTAATAAACCTAGCACTGCTGTGAAAAAGTGTATTGTTTATAGATTTTAATCTCAGAGACAAGCAAAACACAGACCCTTTAAACAACTGAGAATAAAAATCCAAAAGACTCGAGCTTCTCCCTACAGTGTATGACTCATTCAGTGGCCAAGACTGATTCTGGAACATTTTATTGTTGGCTTGTTTAATTTCAGTTGGAGTTGCTGTTTAGGGACATTGTTCTTCTCCAGCACAAGAGCATACAAAAGAAAAAGCCTAAACAAAAAAGTAAAGAAGGTCCAATTAATCTGTTAAAACACATTGATGACATTTTCAAAAGCAAAAGGCTGTGAAAGACCTAGACAGATGGAACAGATGTGAAAAAAAGGCAAAAACATGAGGACAAAAGAGGTCCCAAAATAAGAATGCGTTTATATCCATCTTCCAAATGCATTTTTATTCATCCCTTCTATTCTAAGCAAGGCACTGTATTTCTCTAGCTCTTATGACTGGGTAGAAAAAAACAGGTTGTACATACAGGCTATTACTGAGATATGAGAAATCTGTAATTAGAAAAGAGCTGTGCAAATAAACACTTGAATATGCAAGGCCAAGTGTATTGCTATTACCATGCTACTGGCCATTTATTTCTTTAACCATCTGGTAAAGAGTAACACAGAAATCAGTCAAATGTGCCCAACTAGACTCAGTTTTACCTTCTTCCATTCATTATGAAATATTTTCTGTATAGTCTACTTCACTTTGAATGCATTTTGCAAAACCATGGATTTCTTCTGAACAGAGCAATTTAAATACTAAAGTGTAAGGTAACGTTCAAAGCAAATTATGGCTCTACAGAAAACAAATATCCAGAAACTGATGCTATAAACTGAATGACTCTGCCAAAATCTCAGATATTTTCATTCATTTTAGAACAGTAGAACTTATACAGATTGTCATAAGATCAAAAAATGTGTGTGACATATCAATATAAATGTTGACTGATTTTAAAAATCACAATCATAATCATGAGTCTGAACATTGCTCATTCTTTACATTTGGCTAAATGCAGAGCAAGCAATAACATGTATGTTGTACCAAAAAAACCCTGAATGCTACATCATTAAAAAAAAAAAAAAGAGAAACAAAAAAAACCTTACTTGTATTATTAAATTGAAAAGCTAACCTTTTCAACTTTTCTTATAATCTCCAAAGTTTAAAAACACTACTATAAAAAGCAAGTGCTTCAGGACTACAAGGAAATGTACTGTGTATAATACCAACATCTCTAAAACATCCATTAAAATAGCATTTAAACATGGAACATAGACCAAATTAATTTATAAGTGTTTTGCATTGTAGTGTTTTTTTGGAATTTCCTGTTCCTAAAATAATCTCTTCTGTTAGCATGCACGATATGTAAACAACCTCTCCAGTGGAGAAAATAGGAATTTTGACATTGATCTGGGTAACATAAAAATGTAATTTCAGTAGAGCAGCCATGAACTCATCACACTTGCAGAAAATTGTATTTTCAGCCATTTGTCTTTAATTTTCCAAAGGGAAACAAAAAAAAAAAGGGTTTACCATTATTCACTTTAACTATAATGTCTCTGCAAGTATTAATCACAAACCCAGCAATTAGCTAACATGATTTTTCCTGTCAGCCTTTGATTCTTAAGTACTGTACCCTTTAGGGGTTTTTTTGAGATGCAAATTCCCAAGATGCTACTGAACAAAACTAAGCAATACTGGAAAATTACTTTCCTATGTACTTTTCTCCCAACAATTGAAATGAGGGTTATGAGAGCAACTTTTCAGTAATTTTTTGAAGCCTATGCAAGAAGAAGTCTTCTAATTTCACAAGTTCTTTTAGAAGGCATATTATTGTATTGACAGAGTGCAAGTATTGATGGGAGACAATTCCGAGGACTCACTACTAGAAATGTCATTAATCACAGCTGTGTATTGGACAATGAAGATTAGCTAGCAGAATGCTGGGTTTTTAACAAAAAAAATGTAGTGAAACTACTGCAGCAGCTTATAAAGCATAGAGGAATACAAAGATGTTCCTATTGCTAGATTTTTTTTTTTAATAAAGTTATAAAGCCCAGTTTTCTTGAGACAGTGAACGTGATTTTAGCAGAGCACCACATGACCTCCAGGGGGAGGCTAAAGTCCACTTAGTGCCTTTTTTCTTTCTCTTTTTTTTTTTTTTTTTTAAGTAACTGCTACCCATCCAGAAGTAACTGCCCAGCAGTTACCGCAGAAAAATGGTTTAGGACAGAAAGACAGACACGTGAAAAAGCTAGGGAACTCAGTCAGGCATTGAGGCTGAGAAGGGGGCAAAAAGAGGCAATTTTGGGTAAGATATTTCCACTAAATATATTTTCCTTATGACACTATATTTGATAACTGCATTTATAAACTTACACACCAATTGCTAGTATTCTATTCATGACTTTTATGTGTCAGAACTCAGAGCCAGAGACTTTAGCTGACTCAGTCTTAAGGGACAGTATCAAGACTGAACAAAACAAGACAGGCCTTTCCCAGAGTACATGCAGCCTGATACTTACCAAGCATGACCACAAGGTAAGTGCATGCTCACCTTTAACACACTGAGAAAAGTATCTTATTTCACAATCAAGTAACATTCCGCCCACCCTTTTTTTTTAAACAGTAAAACAATTTTTTTCTTCAATCTTTTTCTCATGCCAAAAACTGGTCAAAGGAAGACAGAAAACATTGGAGAGCATAGTAAACCACAAAGTGTTATTCCCTGATCCTCTGCCTTTTCTGCTAGAGAGGAAGTAAGAGTAGCATTAGCTATCAATGCTTTTGATAATCAAATGCTAACTTCTATAAAGCAGAGTTTTAACTAAGAGAATGTCATCCCTGCCAGGGAAGTCATTCACATAATGAAGTGAAACACGTTTGATACAGGGTTGCATCAGTCTGTGTCTGGCCTGACAAATCAGACATAGCTGGGAGCTGTCTGACAACAAGGCTTGCCAGCCTGCATCCAAAACATTAAATTTATCCTCAAAACCTGTATGGCAGAATGTGTACCACGTACAGAGGGGAGAACAGCCTGCCCGCTCTGGCTCCCAAACTACCACAGCTTCCTGGGAGCTAATCAGCTAGCCAAAGCCAAACCAGGCTGGGAACGTAGCCTATGAAGTGGCAGAGGCCATTGTAATCCCGGTCATCACTCACTCCCCTGCCCTGCCACCGCTCACTTTTTTTATGTAGGCTATTGGGTGTAAACATCAAGGTCTAAGGAGCTCCAGGAGCAGTGTGGTGTCTTGTGCGGGAGGCTGCCATGCGCTGCCCTGAGGAAATCACAGCTGGCTCCTGCCAGTTCAGTAGTCGCTGCCCACAGCCCGGCGGGTCCCACGGTTCAGCCCACCATGGGCAGCTGAGGAGACTGTTCAGAGGGCGGCTGCAGGTGCTGGGGCTGATGTGGCTGGAGAAAGGAGGCACTTCACCCCACAGTCTACCCCTCAGAAGGGACTGCCACCACGGGCAACCTGCACTGGAGCAGGAACACCTTCCTTAAGGGACCGTGCCCACAATATATACACCCTCAGGAACAGCCATCGTTCTCCCTCAGACATCTCTTTCATAGCCTGAACTGCTCTAGTCACTAGTGATTTCTCGTCCTGAATCATTCCTGTCACTCTTCTGAACCTGCTCCGTCCCGCCATACCAGGAGAGGCTTCCTTCTTTCACAAACTCATTGTCCATTAGACATGCAAGAGATACTATGCATGTGCTGATGCTGAGCACAATACAGTGAATACTGCCAAGGCCAGGCACTGCTGGGCCCAGGCTTCTGCCTGGTGGATAAGGATATCCCTAAAGATGCTTTCCTTTTAATGGAGGAACTGACTTAGAATAGGTGTAATACACTACAAGTTCTCAAGCATGCATACCCTCCTAGCACTGACTGGATTTACTTAACAAAAATCGGTACACTTCGAAATGTCTGACCAAAACCTCCCCTGCTCCTCAACATGCCAATGGCACATACACACCAGCATAATGACAGTCTCTGCATTCATGTTTCCTACACACTTCCTAACATTTCAGCTTTCTCCTTGACCTCTGAGCATCAAACTAACATACTCATACTCATACAACTCTTTTTTCTTTTGCCCGAAGACCTAATTTATACACAATATTCAGTCAGAGCCCATCATGCAGGTCTAAGCTTGCCCCTCTCCCACTGTGTGCATCACTTTGCGTTTCACTTTAGGTTTCATCTGCTGTTTTATCACATTCTGCAGTTTTGTAATTTTACATAGACGTCTTTAATGCCATGAATAATATTGCCAACCTTTTTTTCTATGTAATTTTTAGTATATAGAACAGCACAAGCTCACATTTTGGTGTTAGTAATTCAGCTATTTAATTCTTGGGGTCCTTTTGAACTATTCTGTTGAGTCCTTGCTTATTTTATCTGTTTATATAATAAGCTCTTCTACTATTACAAGAAAAAAAATCTGTCATAAGAGGCTTCCCGAGATCTGCTGTAGTAAGCCTTTGCCAAATGTTTGTTTAATCCTAGCTATGTCTCTCCAATTTCTCCAGCTAACTTCATGATCTGAAAGAGGTTATCTCAGCAGATTTGTATACCTTCATACCTTTGTTTCTATGGCTCTTTCTTGGTCTTCCTCATTGCATTTTTATATGTAACTTCTCAGACTTTATAATGTTGCTTATTTTCCGCATCTGGGCAAAACTTCAAATTTGTCTTTTTAAAGATTTTCTTTATCCTACTTCATGTTTCAGCCTGTCAGTTTTCTTTCACTTTCTAAAAATTATATAATTATATTCTCCCAATTGTTTTTCTTGGTATTCTACTAGTTGTACAAAAAATATTATTTCTTTTTGTAGAAGCATGTCCTTTTCCTTCTTTACTATGTCTACTAATAATGGCTCTGTTTGTTCTGTCCTTTCAAATTTTCTATTTGGTAAAACTTTATAACTGTGCTTCTCTTCATAGATACAAAAATTAGCTAGTTCAATGTATTATTTTGAAAGGTGCTCTTTCAGAACTACTTGCTTTCCCTCACTCTTGAATTTAAAACCTCAGATATAGCTCAGCCTCAAAGGCTTTAAAACCTTAGTACATCTTGATTTGATTCATGTTACCTGCTTCCTTTGAGGTTCAAATAAGTCTGTCCATCTAAAAGAATTCATCTGTTCCGGAAACATAAATCCTTCACATTCTTCTACTATTTTCTCATCTGTATGATGAAACTTTGGCCCCTTGCTTCTTTGTGCAGTTCTGCATGCAATACAGGAAGCACTTGAGAGAATACCACAGCAGAGATGGAGTATTATACAACTTTTGAACTACTTTTCTGGAAGCGTTCACACTTTCCCCATCTCATCATATATTCACTGGAAAAAAAGGATAGCAATAACACACTTTCAGAATGACACAGCCACCTTTTCTTTCTGTTATAACTACATCTAGAATTCACTGATGCAGTTATAGCACACAAAATTTGTATTTGAATCCTACTTCAAAAATAGCATAATCTCTGCATGTAAGTCAGCATATGCTGTTCCCTTTAAAAATGTTTTTATTACTATAAACTATCAGTAACTGTTTGCTTTACATCTTCCACCCATGCCATTCATTCACATTATAACTTTACAGAGCAATTCAGTGTCCCCTCCTCTATGCTGGTTCTTGTTTCTTTTGCCTCACGGTACTATACATTCTTCACATTCTATGCTTTTCTAAAACCTATCATAATTTCCCTCCTTCTGTTCACTGTTGCTATGGCATATATTTCCTATTTTTTACAACTTGAGTTTATTAAAAATTAATCCTTGCACCCCAAGCTACTCAGATTTATGCTATTATAATTTCACAGCATTTCCAGAAGAACAGGCCCAGACAGAAGTGGCAGCAAGGCACTGGAACTTGGAATTTTACTCCATGTCAAAACATATAATCCACTTTATACAAATGACTGTTTACAGACAGCTATGTGATCCAGGTGGCAAACCCCTGAAACTTGCTATGCAAGGCTAACAGTTGTACCATTTAAGGCCAATGTTTGCCAGTTTGAACTCTTCGTACAGGTAAGAGCTGGAAACAGTTGAAGAGATTTGTAAAAAGCTGAAAATTAAACCTTTAGGTATGGTAATTTTCTATTTCATATTTACATAGAATTTTGCCACAGAAGAGACAAAGTAAAGTCAAAGTTGGCAAATTGAAAAGTAAATTGAGGAAACAACCTTTTTGGCTGTGATTTTAATACTATTTTGTCTAATAGTGAGACGCATAGTTAGAAGACCTTGTGCACTAGACAGGCTCTTGAATACGTTTGCTCCAGAGAAATCTCCTGCTTTATATTCCTTTCATATGCTAGTGACTGTTAAGGTCAGCTTTCTAATCTTTAGTTTGTGAACTCTAAACATATAAATATTAGTGACAAGGATCTTGGCTTTCATTAAATAAGATGCACATTTATCTTTTTATGATCTGACATAATTTAAATTATACAAAAAATGAGAAGCATGTTATACTGAAAAATTACTTGAGGTGACTGAAAATTCGCTGTCCTCAAACTTCACAAACCTGAAGTAGACAGGTTTTTATCCTGTAAGATTAGACTGAGGACGTGTACAAAATACAGATTTCTGTAATTTTATGTTTAGCTGAATTTAATTGAAGGAGATTGAAGCTACAAATCAAATTGTTTAAAATGCTGTTTAATATTTTTTAAACATGCATATTTTTGTACAAGTACTACCTTTTTATTAAATAACAAATTTTTGTTACTTTTTATTGTTTACAGTCTGTCAATGGAAGACAACTTCCTTATGGAAGAGGAGTTCATACATTCTGAAAGAGAAAAAGAAGAATCTTCACAGTGTAGCTAAAATACAGTTTTCTAAATACACAAGTAACCCATTTACTACTGTAAAGAAGTATTTGGTTTAAAGTATTTAGGTGAAGTGCAAAAAGAAAAGGGTAAAAAAGGAAAACAACCCACGAATGAGAAATCCAAGAACAAATGTGTGTCTATGTTCAAACTAGTCCCTTTTTTTTGTTTTGTTTTCCTAGCTTTTTTTATCTACCTGGACAACAGCTTTCACAGATACAGCTAGCACTGGTTTAATGGTATCTTAACTTTTATCATCTCCAGTGCTACACATAAGATTTCTCTTAGCTCGAGACAAATTCCAGGACAAGTATTTCATTTCAGATACAGAAGAGATACATCTAAAGCTTTATCTCTGCAATCCCAAAAGGCTGAAACACCTTTTATTTGATTGCATTTTTCCCCCATTCCTTCCTTGCAGAAGAAATAGAGGAAACGAAAAACATGCAGAGGACTCAATTTTGCAGTGTTTCTTAGTTTAAAATCCTGACTACTTCTTTTGGAGTTTTGGTTCTGGGAAGAAAGTGAAAATTATTCCATGTATAAGTTATAATAATCACAGAAGCCCTAAGAAACCAAAACAATAATAGAGTTATAGAATCATAGAACAGTTTGGGTTGGAATATCATCTAGTTCCAACCTCCCTGCATGGGCAGGGACACCTCCCACTAGACCAGGTTGCTCAGAGCACCATCCCACCTGGACTTGAACACTTCCAGGGATGGGGCATCCACAACTTCCCAGGGAAACCTGTGCCAGTGTATCACCAACCTTACACTAAATAATTTCTTCCTAATGTCTAACCTAAATTTCCCCTCTTCCATCTCAAGATCATTACCCCTTATCCTATCACTACACACCCTTGTAAAAAGTCCCTCCCCAGCTTTCCTGTAGGCCCCTTCAGGCACTGGAAGGCCACTATGAGGTATCCTCAGAGCCTTCACTTCTCCAGGCTGAACAGCCCCAACTCTCTCAGCCTGTCTTCGTAGGAGGGGTACTCCAGCCCTCTGATCATCTACGTGGCCTTTCACTGGACTTGCTCCAAGAGCTTGATGTCTTTTCTGTGCTGGGGACGCCAGAACTGGACACAGTACTCCAGGTGGGGTCTCATAAGAGAAGAGTAGAGGGAGAGAATCACCTCCCTTGACCTTCTGACCACACTTCTTTTGATGCAGCCCAGAACACAGTTGGCCTTCTGGGCTGCAAACGCACATTGCAAGCTCATATTGAGCATCTCATCAACCAACAGTCCCATGTCCTTCCCCTCAGGGCTGTTCTCAATCCATTCTCCACCCAACCTGTAATTGTGCTTGCGATTGCCCCAACCCAGGTGCAGGACCTTGCACTTAGCCTGGTTGAACTCAATGAGGTTTGTTTTAATGCTTGTTGTTTAATCACAGAAATTAAAGCAAAAAGAGGCCCAAAAGTTGCCTGCTTGTTATCAAAGAAGAAAGGAGAATCAAGAAAATGCATGTTGTGTTAATTTGCAAGAGCACCTCACAGTCCTTAATTTCAGCATTGAGAAATCCTTCTTAATTACAGGTTGTGTGCCCAGACTTCCTTAATAGAACATATTAAGAAAATTTAAAATATGATCTGCCATTAAGTAGCCAGCCAAATCAAAAAAAGGAAAAAAAAAAAGAAGTCAAGTTAGAGTTAATTTGAAAGACAATGCACCTCCCAGCCTGGAAAACCTTTCCTGAACTTCATATTAATGTGGAGGATGATACTTCCTCTCAAATGGAAGCACGCGTGGTGTTCTCTAGTTCTTTTCATTTTTTAAAAACTCTCTGGGCTCTTGGAACTCTAGGAAATGTACTGGAACGAACTTCACTCCCTGCCAACTTTGGAAAAGGGCCTTGAATACACATTTCCAGTCCACAAGGGAGTGCTCTGTGTAACCTGTGATGTATGTATCATGGATTCTGAAGAGGATCTCTCTTCTGGAGTGGAACAAATTATGATAAGTGTCTAAAGGATAAGAAAATTGGTGCTCTGTTTTTAACATCCCGCATTATTTTCAGTTTATGTTTTAGATTAGACCAAATTCTGCAACAATATCATCAGGAGACACAGAAGAATAGCAGTTAGTCTAACGAATATTTCAAATAGCAGGATATTATGTACTCCAGATAAATTCTACATCTGGAGTAATTTAGCCTTATCCTGTTTAAACTTCCATGAGGAAAATAAATTCCCTCACTTCTTCTGGGAGGTAAGAATACACATCATAATTTTTTGAAAGAAACTGACATCAGTATGTGTACATACACTAGCTTACTGCACAAGAACTTATTCACCAGCCCATAACCATAGGATCTTTATTAGATTAATCTCCATAGGCAAGATACCAGAGAAGTGCTCCACTTGCTCTAGGCATGAAGAGCATTAATTATCAAACTCTTTAGTGGTGCCTGTTTATGGTACATTGCACCATTAGCAGTTTAACAGACAATAACACTTGTGAAACTCAGGTACCTCCATAGATACTAGCAGGGAACAGAAGATTTGAGGATCCACATTTTAGGCCTAGGCATTTATATACAGATTCTGTTTCATGAGTAATGAGACCTAGAATTTACAAATGAGGGGTTAAACTTCTTCCCAGATTTGGCAGTAGAGGTACTGCTAATCTGTTTCTGTGCAAAGCTAAAAGAATTGTTAGGAAAAATGAAACCAGGTAGGGAACATGAAATAGATGCAAATAGCAGAATGCACTCTCAACAAACTGTGAAATTGTTATTAAGTATACATATGCAATGGTGCTGATATTTCTGTGAGTTTCTACTTTTGAACTGATTATGTTCCCATCTGAGCTGTGGCTACAGCAATAACCAGGATGATCACACACAGACTGCATGGCCTGGCCCACTGAGCCAAGCCACTTTACCAGCTGGTTAAACCTGCTGCACTGTGCGGTTGGCAAACAAAGAACTTCCCATTCAGTGTGTCCTTGACATTCCAGAAGTGTGCATTTTTCCCAGATAAGAGAAGTGGCATGAGTGAGTTTATCTTATTGGTTCTTATGATGAATCTGAAATGCCACAGGAATACACGTCAGAAATGCAAGCATATTTGAGGGTAGAGTTTCCAAAACTATGTCATTTGATGGCTGAACAACGAAATAATAGGAAATTATGACAGCAAGTCTACATCAGGCACAGACCTACATTTATTTTCTAGTTCTAGTAACCTAAATATATACAGTGACCATAAGGGGATCTTTAAAAAGTAAACAAGCTTAATTGTTAAATTTGTTTGCCCAGTTAACCACTAGAATCCACAGTTTTAGCCAAAAAATAGCTATAAATCCTACTGCTTTATTTTTTGAGAGCTCAGTCTGGAAACAGATGTGTGAAGCATATTTTTACATGTTTTCATACATAGACATACACACATATATTTGCCTCAGCAAAAACACACACATTTTTCTATGTTTATGATGTGTGGGAGACAGAATTCTAAAATGCAAACACATATGTCATGCTATTTAATTAGAATGTGACTTAGGTAATTTTTGTGACCATGAACTCACAAGAGGCCATAAAAATCAGCAATACTTCTATCCAGAAGGGATTTAATTCGTACCTCAAACAAAACATATGAAGGTGAGAAAGTATCTGATACCATGTAATCCAAAAGAAAATCTTTTCCCAACCAAATAAAAGAATCTGCATTGATCAGAATTTAGGAATTGATAATTATGTATATTTATATTTAAAAGCCTGCAAACCAAGAATTGCTCGAAATTCTTTCAGTATGCTACTTCTGTCACAAAACACTCAGTGGTATGTTCACATTAACAATCCAGACAAAGATATTTATAATAAGTCTATTTCTTCCTAGGCCAGAAAGTTACCATGTTAATAAACTAAATGAAAAAGAATAAAAATTATGAAAATGGTACTTCTGCAGTACAAAAAAGATTAAACTATAATCCCTACAAACTGGCTAGGGAAAGGTTTTACTTTGATTCTTTCTCTTCGTCTCCTCAAAATATGCATAGCCATGCTCCAACCAGATATTATAAATAAGCTATATGTTACAGGAAAATATGTTGGAAACCAGGTATTTAATACTGTCTTGACAACTTAAAGTAAAATTATGAATGGTGGGCTTTTTTGTCCACTTTCTTCACAAGTCCTCAGCATTTCAAGAAATTAATTGTGGAAAACTTTAATTATGTACAATAAAAGAAAAAAAAAAAAAAACACAACAGGTATACTAAAGAGAGATTACAACCAAAGGGAAACATTTTTCTCTAAATGCTGTAATTTACAGGCATTTCAAATGACATGCATATTCGAATTTAAACAAACAAAACCCAAAAAAACAACCACTCTTTAAAACATTTTAAGTATTTCTGACCTTTAAATTGAAAGTACATGAATATGTACATCTTGGTACAGAAACAACCAAATTACATAGAAAAGCTCTCAGTAAAGTGGTTTCAACATTTTCAAATACATTTAAAGCACAGAGGATAATTTTTCTCAAATGCTCTGCCTTCCTTTCTTGTGCAACACCAGGTTACACCGCAATGCCCCTATGCGCTGTCTGACATTTTGAGGAGAATGTAAGTAACTTTGTTTATTTTCATGTTGCCATTCACAAAACCTAATGTTAGTTTGTGTCTTTGGTGCTGTTACCATTTGTTTGTTAAACTGACATAGCTTAATTTTTCCTAAACTTTCCTTTTTATCAATTTAATCTCTGCACTGAAGCCTGGAGTCTGGCTTCTTGAAGAAGAAGCTGTAACAAAATAATCAAGAAACTGATAGAAATTAAATATATTGTTGCATTCCTTCCCCAAAAGAGTTCTGGGAAATTCTTCCTACTGCAGTATCCAGTGCTTTGATTTAGTCTGTAGCTGCTCACAGAAAGCACTGTCTATCTGTCCTATCTGTCCTTCCAAGTTTGGTGGCATGCTGTGCAGCCTCAACAAAATAGTGCCTCCAATTTTTTTCTCCTTCACATACTGTCTGTGGACGTTCAGCAGATCTCATAATTTTGCATTCTGAATTCCAGACAAGCACATGCATATTTGATTCACAGAGGAACGTACATCTTCCTTCTTACTGTCCCTCCTTATATAGTAATATTCCAGCCAGACAAGTTATTCTACAAGTCTCTGTTACATTACATAAGTCATAATTTCAATTGTGCATGAAGACTTTTGGCTCCTCTTTCTTGTTTTTTATTCTTCCTGTGTAAACATCTGGGCTGACTAAAAGGAAAAAGTAATAGGCAAAGACAGACAAGAATATAGCAAGTGGAAAATTGCTTTAATGATAAGGATTTCACAAATTTTTCTTTAAGCACTGAAGATTTTTTTAAGCATATTACAAAAATAATTTTTCATCCTCCAACTTGTTCAGTTTTCCTTTGCCTCAGAGTAAAATTCTGTCTGGGACCTGTCAAAGCATCCTTTCCACATATGGGTTACAGCTATGTAATAGTGATAAGCTCCTAGAATTGCTAAATTTTAATAACAGCAAGCAGCTGTCATTCAAAATTAAGTTTCTTCAAAGGGGCTGTTCTCATACCTGCACAACTGAATGACACTAGAAACATCTGTCCTTGCATCTGTGTTCAACCTGTGTTATGAAGAACAGTGTAGATGAATTAATGATTTTTGAGAAACTAGAAGGAAATTGAGACAATTTCTTTGCAACTTCTCTTGGATCCACACATTGGAGTCGGTTAACTGTGTCAATTCTCTGCTGAGATTAAACAAACCAAGACTATACAAGCAAGCTAAAGACATAGCTCTATGTACAGTGCACAATTATCAAAGAAAACAAAGCAAAACCATTTTTATTTCTTTGTTAACATCCTCTCTTAGTGGATCTTCAGAGATTCTGTAGCGTAGGAGTTAGAAATATGATCAGATACAAAGTACAGCATGTGCTGCTGCAGGTAGAACACAAGGTGGTTGAAAACTTAGAAAAATAGCTTATGATTTAACATAAGGGAAAAGTGGAAAAAATTTATTTCTTTCCTCCTCTCACAATAATCTATTAAGACTTCATGAATACACACTGAAATGCTTAACTAAAATGCCACTTCTCAGAAATTGTAAGAATGTGCTTAGATGATAAAGACAAAATGTTGCAAATAATTTTAGAAGTATCCAGATTCCTATTTGGAAACTAAGAATATCTCATTTGTACAGAGGAGGTAGCCAAAAATTCACAGATTAGATCATCAAAGAAAAATAAAAACTTTATAAAAGCATCAGCATATTCCCCATATACAGTCCTGACTATTCTTGAGGGAGGGAGAGATGGAAGATGCCCTTCTCATCAGGATTAAGTAAAACTCAGTACCTTTCCTTAGAGAACTAACTTCCCACTATAAACAGGGCCTAGAAACCTTTTTCTGCCCCTTATTTACACCTTTGTTCTTACTCTGTGACCACATCACAAATGCCATTTTAGTATGTCCATATGTCTTTCTTAGCCCTTAGCTCTGCTGTTTCCTTGTGCTTTTCCTCAGAAGCACAGGCCCCATTATTCTTTGGCAGTCAAAGTAATTTCTCAGCTTCCACAACCCGTCTTTTACTTAGTCCATGCCACAAACGAGTCTGTAAGGCAGTGGCCTGCACTGACTAAGTGTCTATAGGACTCAGAGGTGCTCCCTGTCCCCTCCCTGAGTGGAAAGGTAGCTGCTATACCCAGGACACTATCCAGATACTACTCAGAACAGACATTCTCCTGGAGATGGCTAAAAAAAAAAGATTTTTTTTCTCATGCTTTTGTTTCTCCCCTTTCACAGAATGTGAGATGAGGGGAGTATGAGGAGATGAGGCAATGTGTCAGATGGGCTTCCTCAACAAGATAGGTATGTTATAGATGAGAATAGATCCCATTTTTTCAAGTCCCTGTCCTAACCTTTAAATATCTGAGCATGATAGCATATCTGAAAAGGTTAAAAAGATACATAAACACACGTAATCAGGGAGTAAAAGCAAACCTGCTCCACATTCACAAGTCTGAAAAATCTCGATAGAAAATAAAAACAAAACACAGCCAGAACACAAACAAAC
Source organism: Hemiprocne comata (assembly GCA_020745705.1). NCBI lineage: Eukaryota > Metazoa > Chordata > Aves > Apodiformes > Apodidae > Hemiprocne > Hemiprocne comata. Next base: position 15,117,586 of record CM036616.1, on the reverse strand, counting down.
AAAAGCAAAAAAACAACCTTACTTTGCCCTGTAGGTGCTCCTTTAAAAGTAAAATACAACTCAAATCCAATTCCATTTATCCTTTCTGCATGACTCATCATATGTTATACTTCTTTAGTTTTACATCACAAAAGATATTTGAATTTGAACTCAAGATCTTTGTCACTATACAGTTAATCTAATCATACCAACTTCCCACTGCATACCAAAAACTTCTTTCAGGTGTAACTAACTGGTCTGGAAACAGTGATAGCATCGTGGTGAAAGGATTATAGCCTGAGGTCAGGCAAGGAGAAAGACCAGGAATTATTCACTGATGGATGCTTACAAATGCAAATCTCAAAAATACCACAAACCATTAAAATGCAGATGCATATCATCCTGGAGTAGTTAAAGCTCATTTTACAGCACAGCCTGACCATTAATATTGTGTCTTTATCCTAACTGAGAAAAAAACCGTGGGTCACATCCAATCCACAGCCAGCTTTCATCCTAACATTGACTCATCAAAGAAGTTTTAAGTACTTGATTTAAATAAATGTATTTAAATTTGGGTAATTTGTCTCGTTTCCTGTGATTAATAACAACTAACAGTTTAAGTGGAGATTTACTAAGGTCAGCTAGAAATTGAGTTTAGTTCAGCTAAGAAATCAAGAGCATCTATACAGAAGTTGCTCCAATTATCTGACCTGCTTTAATTCAATTAATTCATGTCTCTCTGTACACAAGGCCTTTGTCTAGCAACATATCTACCACCAGCCAAAGGAAATGCCAGCCAAAATTACTTTTGCAGGGATTCGAGCAGACAGAAATTATATTGATTGTTACTATCATGAGATTGGACAGCCAGCCATTACACCATGCATGCAAGATGGCATTAAAGGTTCTGATAATGCCAACTGAAAGCCAAGCTACAGGGAAGGGTGTTTACAGCAGAAATAGACACACAGTTGGGGTGAATGGGAACTGTTTTGCAGCCTAGAGTTCTAAATTGCAGCAATTGGACAGAATTCACAAAACCCTAGGACAGGTAAGTAGTAGCCCTCAATCTACAAGTGTGTGATTTGGGGCAAAGTAAAACAAATGGCTGTGAATCAGCACTGAAAGCCATGTCAATTGTTTTACTCTGTCCTGGAAGTATTAGGAGCTGTTACTGTGTTACTACTAACCCCAGCTAGTGCTATAGTAACCGTAACAAAGTAATCTTAAACTACCTCACTGAAATCTGGAGTCTAACATTTGAGGATATCTTGCATCTTAGGGTAATACATGGAAGAGGCAATGAATGCCATTATAAATACAGTTAGCATTAAAAGTTTTGCATAAAGTTATCCATGGGACAATGTGCTCTCGTGGCTAAGAAGGCCAATGGTATCCTGGGGAGCAAGCATTAGGAGGAGTGTGTCCAGCAGATCAAAGGAGGTTCTCCTCCCTCTCTACTTGGCCCTGGTGAGACCTCACTTGGAGTACTGTGTCCACTTCTGGGCTCTCCAGTTCAAGAGGCACAGGGATCTACTTGAGAGAGTCCAATGGAGGGCTATGAGGATGATTAAGAGACTGGAACACCTGCCTTATGAGGAAAGGCTGAGAGACTTGGGGCTTTTCAGTCTAGAGAGGAGAAGACTGAGGAGGCATCTAATTAATGTCTATAAATAAATGAGGGCTGGGCGTCAAGAAGGTAGGGACAACCTCTTTTCACTTGTGCCCAGTGATAGGACAAGGGGCAATGGATTCAAACTCCAGCACAGGAAGTTCCAGCTCAACATGAGGAAGAACTTCTTTACTGTGAGGGTGACAGAGCCCTGGAACAGGCTCCCCAGAGAGGTTGTGGAGTCTCCTTCTCTGGAGATTTTCAGGATCTGTCTGGATGCTTTTCTGAGTGATCTGCCCTAGTTTTTAGTCCTGCTCTGGCAGAGGGTTGGACTCAAAGATCTTCAGAGGTCCCTTCCAACCCCTAACATTCTGTGATTCTGTGATTTATCCACACTTTTTTTTGGTGAAGTGTGCCTACAACTAAACAAACTGATACTATGGTCAAAATTAAAAAGTACAGGGATCATGACATCATCAGATTAAAAGTCCATGTAACCCAATCTCCTGTTTTTCACAGTGGCAATCACCAGATGCCCACAGAACAGCAGAAGAAAACAGCAAGAGCATAGATGTTATTTTTCTTGTGTAATCTCTCAGACTCCAAAGACTTCCAGTTCAGGGACACCATTAGCCAAAGCAATGTCCTTGTATTCAATTGCCTTTGATACTTCTCTTTATCATGAACTAAATCACCTGAAAACTTTATAAACTGCATCAGCTAGAAAACTACTTTAAGATGTATTCATGCTTTTCAGATAAATACATCTTACTTCAAAGAAATGGTAAGCACAGGTACTTGAATAGGTCCCTTTTTACATTCCAAGTTATCACTGTTTATTTTGCTGCAATGCTTATCACTTTGCAGAGCACAGATGAACAAAACCTCAATGCCATCCATTTCAATTTATTGATTATAAAAATATCTGCCACATTTCTATCGCAAAGACTTTGACTCTGCTGAAGAAATAAAACAAAATTATCCTGCCTATATTTTAATATATGAGTGTATTTGCCATACTTGTAGTATATTTCTTATTTATATAAAAAACCTGTCTAGAAAAAAATAGAAGGAAAACCACATAAGCCTATATCATCATCATTAAAAAGTTATTTCTTGGAGCAGAACTAAAGTAATTTTTTATTTCTTCATAGGGTTGGCCTAATATGAGATAGACTAAGAAGAATAACTGAATATTTTGGTAAAAAGGAAAAAAAAATACGGTAAATTAAAGGTTGCATGAAGGCTGACATTTTTCTGCAGTCAGCCAAAGATTCAAATAATCACTGTTCTCTTCTCTACAATTTAGACTGATGAATAAATGTCGTACCACGTTACAGGCTATTGGAATCTAAAGCTACTATACTGTAAAAATGCTCTCTCTAAGCCTATAGTTAAGACAAAATCTGACTAATATACTAGGAGTAAGAGAGGTAGAAAATAATGGTAATGCCAAGTCATTAAATTTCTTCTGCTAGAAAAAGAGGTCTATTGGCTTGATGAAGAGTGAAGGAGAATGGACTGAGGATTTTATATTTGCCTTTGAAGAAACTTGTAATATTTTTCATGAGACTGCATCTAACTTTGATCTTCTTTCTTCATAAGAATTTTCTCATAATTGAAATGAACAGATAAAATCAGCAATGTGCCACCTTGAGAATACCAAAAGAGACACACACTCACTCAATGGTAAGAAAAGTGTTAATGTGATGGTGTCTATCTGTATCTCTCAGCTTGGTAAATTTCAAGTGGCAGTGATAAAATTAAGTCAATAATTCTGAAATTAATACTGAGGTTGTTAAACATTTCCTTGTAGCTGTAAGAGCAGGCAGATAAAACCCAAAACAAAAGAGAACAATACCAAGTTAACAAGTGGAAAAGAAACTATTATTCTGACAGAAACAGGTGAAACACACCTGTAAGATGACACATACAAAAAAACCCACAACACCAGACTTCACAGTTCTATGCATTCTTACAAGACCGAAGTAGTAGTGCAGGCCTATGAAATGTTGGGCAGCTTGTAAACCAGTTAAGACAACAGACAGAAGAAAAAACCCAAACCACACAATGCATTCTGATTGAAGAATTCCAAAAGATAAAAGTTTATCTCTCTAACATGAGTGGCTCTCAAACCAAGCCTTCAGTCTGCTATGCTTGTTTGGCTGGTAAATGTGAATATAAAACAGCATGAGTAATTCTAACTTTGAATAAATGCCAAATCACACTTTTATTTTAAAAAACATTTGCTGAGAGTGGTCATATATGACCAAATGACTATGTAGGTCCCACAGTACAGAGAAGCTAATATGAATGACATACATGGCTCAATATGTTTTTAGATAACATATGTTTAGTTAACCTCTCATAACATTGTTAAATGCCAGCAAGCAAGCAAGAACTTTCATTTACTTCCAAAGAGCAGAAAACATAGCACAATCTGAAACCTGTGCACCACAAAACCCCTTAAAACATTACAAGTTATTTTATTGAAAGAATATTTCATGCAATGTAACAAAAATTTCAAAATTATTTCAGCATCAACCCTATGCACTTAATTGGAAAGTCTCTCCAAGACCATAAAAATACACATGAAATGCACATGAAATCTTCTAACAGCACTCCAATATATTCCATCTTTCTGTACTTTGGATTTAAAATGGCTTACCTCAATTACAAAATTTGAAATAATCACTGTTATCAGAGTTGATTGCCTGCATAATCCAGACTGATTTAATTGTAATTTGAATGAGCAGTTGTATTCTTGAAACATCCAAGGTTGATTAAAAGTGTTGCCACAATGAGGACTCCATGGCAATCTTAACAACTAGTTCTGTGGTTGTCTACACTTAAATTTAAAAAAAAAATAAATATATGTACCTCAGCCGCCTGATTTCATCCTGATTGAACGTTCAGCCATTTAATCCTGTCTGGCTTCCAGTCCTATTTAATCAGTTTGATTGGGTCTTCTTATGACAAGTCATATTTCCTGAACATTTTGATTTTTCATTGTTCTTGAACTTCAGTCTCCATAGCTTAACACAGCCCTCCTGTAACAGTTTACACTATTCACAAACTGAAAGATAAATGGACTAGGAAGTTTACCCTTGCATTGGCCTTTTTACAAACTCAATCTTAGAGGCTCTTTTGAAAAACTAATTTCACATGGCTGATGATTTTCTGTCAGAGTTCACATGTGTTTTTATAGTGCAGTAATTATTTTTTTTTGCCATGGCCTGAAACGCAAGTATTTTTCCTTCTAAGAGCAGAGGTAAATGGAAAACACCCAACCAGAGAGCTTACATCTCCTTGCATCTGACAACCAGACCATACAAGATTAAATCATTCATACCTTTTAAGCAAAATATCCTTCAGATATTTCATAATGGATAAACCTTAAATAATGGAATATTTGTTACAAATAGGAGATATTGGTACAAACACAGAGTTTAATATCCTTGTTTTGTTTCAGTAGCCCTATGGCACTTTGAATGATCAGAAGTGAATATGACCTCACTTGCACACTTCTGCCATCTGAAAATACTTCTACTGATGCAGTTAAAACTCTGAATTCTTCTGTAACTTCATGTTAGAACAGTACTAAGTGCACTACTTGAAAGGCAGTTAGATTTCCTACACAAGTGAGTAATTTCTTAAAAATGAATAATGTTCAGAAATTGGTATTATAGACCTTGTGCTAAGCACAAAGATCTCAGTCTTCTATTTTCATCTCCTGTTTTGCTCCATTACCTAGTGGAGAGCAAGTCTGCATTATCTGATTGCTATTGTAAATTGTGAAATCTGCCTGTGCAAGCAAGTTAAGTATACAGGAAGTCTCCTACCAGCAAAAAAGTTGGAGAGTGTTTGATGAGGACATCTGTCATGTGTACATGCATCTGGAGAGATATAGAAACTTAAGAAATGGAAGGAAACAGCACGGATTGAAGAAGTATTCTGAGAAATAAGAATAGAGGTCAAGTCAGTAAAAGGAGAAAGTAAAGGAAAAAGTAATAGAGGCTTCCTCATATCAGTACTCCAGAATGGGTGGCCTTTGGCTGCAGAGTATCTATCACAGGCAGAACAAAATCAAACCTTGGAGTCTGTGACCCAAAAATGGGAGTAGTCATTCTCCTTGCTGCTAATGCTGCTATTTCTCCTTTTACTAGTAGGGCTTCCAACCAAAACACACACAAGCTACATTTGTAGATGATCTGCAGGAGGACTGCAGGAAAAATGTTTCAGCAGCTCTGTGATTAAGTTTATATTTGACAGGCTCAAACTGAAAGACTCAAACCATACAAAATAACTTTCCAAGAAAAAGCAAAAAAATTACTGACTCATCACTAGCATGATAATTTTCATTTATTAGAAGGTTTTAAGCAGCAAGCTTCTATATCAGTCTTAAATAATTCTAATTTTTAAAGGGCAACACTCAATGAGGGTTACATCATTTTTGAGAGGTGCCCTACAACTGAACTCTATAATATTTTTCTGATTTTTCTCCAATATACTGTCACAATATACAGAGAAGAAGCAACAAGCTGATTGATTAAAGAAAAATTGGGTCAATTCTATTTGTGTCTAACTGAAGAACTTTGACTTGATATATAATCACAGAGAGGTTTAAAACGTGTTTACTAAAAATAAAAAAAGACTATTTATCAAATAACAATGTAACACAGTATACTTAAGCTTCTTCTCATTCATCCCCCAAAATGCAACATATTTGGCAGAAGGTAAAGAGAACTGGAAGGCTCACAGGAGCTAGTGTTCTTCCCCCTTCTTTGTTCCCATCCCTTTGTGCAGTCCCACAGTTAAGGGTTCACTACACTGCATCTCCACAGCCCTTCCTGACACTTTTAGGGCCCCTTCCAGCATTAAAAAACAGAACACACAATTGCATATAGAAACAAATAACAAATTGTCACTTCGTAAACCAGCAAGACATATGTCAGGGTATCTCATGAACAGTCTCATTGGGGATCTCATAGTACAACGATGTGGTCACAAAGTGATTAGTCATGGGTTATTTTTGAAGCTCCAGTCTGCTGCACAGACTGCCATTGCAGCCATTAGAGCATGATGTGTTTGCATTCATTTTCATTCCTGTGCTTCATGGAACATTAATGCCAAATATAAAATCATTTAAGAGGCAATTGAGTTTTCAGCTGAGGAAAATAAGATGACTCCCAAACAGTATCAGTGTATTGACAAAGTGTCAAGTAAAGAACAGCTTAAACTCAAACAGAATGTGAATTCTTAAAGCTTTGACATATTTTTAAAAGTATTTTTTTGAAATAAACATATAATATCAGCTGTGTAGGTATTAATTTTCTGCCTTCCATTTAAATCTTGCTCCTGAAAGGATGACACTATAAAGGCCTTCTAGTTTAAGACTGTTCCTAACATGATAGGATTACTGCTTGCCACACAACATTAAAAGGCTTTGTATGCAGCCAGCCCAACATAGCCAAATTGCTTACATACCACACAGAATGGTTACAAAACCAGTTAAGAGAGCAGAGTTGTCCTTTATAACAAGCTACATTTCATAGTTACAAGATGTTGTGTCTATTATTCTTCTTTTCTTAGAAGAAATTAAATAGATACTAAATTGAGAATATTCACTGCACAGCTAAAATAAACTCTCACACCATCCAAATATATTAGAAATTTTGCCAGAAATTGCAGAAGTACCCATGAAAAGATAAATCAGCAGGCTAATTAGTAATAAAACACCACTGTGATTTACCATGGATCCTTGAGACTAGAGGAACACTGTATTATTTCCATTAAAGTCTGGGAAAGAAATATTATTTGAGAAATCCTGCATAAAAAGAACCTGAGTGGCCTCAATCAGTGATTTTAATATACTCATAGATAAGCAGAGATAATGGGGTTTGTGTTATCTGTCCTTCATTCCACATTGTATATTATCATCTGTAGATGGGAAACATACACAGCTACAGTTTTATTAGTGTTTAAAAATACAATTTGAAGAAATCCCTTGACCTTCCTAATGGCTGGTTTCATCCATTTTCAACCTCTAGTCTGCTACCTGTTCTTGACCCATTATCATAACTGTTAGCATGGATAGTATGATTAATCTGCAATACCATTCCTTGATAAAGAAGAGGTTGGTTGATAAATGGGGTTGCAAAATAAATGGTGGTATCAGCTCCGAGTAATGGCTACCCAGTACAACAATATTGCATGTATCATGTTGGATTTTAAGTGTATGGAATGACCAACTGCCCCAGATACTCAGATAGTGAACCCATGCCTTTTCTGCAAAACACTGGGGAAAAAAGAAAAGTGAACTGTGAGAAGCAAAAGCGCATCTGCGACCAAGAAAGACTGTCAGGTTTATACCAAATCATTTGTCCATACTGTCTTCCCTTAATTTACATAAATGTCTTATTTTGAAGAAAGAGCCATAAATGGCCTGGCATTCTGAGAGGGAGGATTGGTTGAATAACCTTCAAAGATATAAAAAGACATTGATTTTTTTCCATAACAAACAGCTTTACTCCTAATGCCTTTGCTATTTGAGTAGAAGTTTTCCCAACAAAAATTAGTACCTGAAAGAATTGAAAAGAATACGTGACATAACAACAAGCAAAAGGGGAAGGTGGAGGACTGACAACCTTCCAGTTAATTATTTCATTAAGAGGCTAGTGTTTGGAATTAGAGGACTATTCCCAGGCCACACTTCTAAAAGCAGAAATTATAGTGCCTCGAGGCAAAGTAACAAGCCTTTCCCTTGGAAATGTCTTAATCCATGATTACCTGTGCTTAGCAGGCAGTTCAATTTCAAAAGAAAAATACGTGAACTATACAGCTTTTATTTATGAACTGGGAATATCTGAACACCTCCTTATTTTTATGTTGAAGCCCATTTTTATTAGGCTGGACTAGTAGCCACAGAAGTACCGTCAGCTCTAATAGTTGGGCAAGACAGTAAAAACAAAACAAAACAACCACAAATGTGAAGCAAGAAGAAATTGTTGTTGAGGCTTCCTCCTGCCTTGTTTTCTGAAGCTCAGTCTCTCCTTTTTGAATTGGTGTAAATGTTATTTATAGAAGTTTTTAAACTTCCATACATTTATTTATGCACATCTAGGAAAGACTTTCATAGAATCATGGAATGGTTTGGGTGGAAAGGTATCTTTAAAGGTCATCTAGTCCAAACCCCCTGCAGTGAGCAGGGATGTCTTCAACTAGACCAGGTTGCTCAGAGCCCCATCCAACCTGACCTTGACTGTTTCCAGGGATGGGACATCTACAGGTTTCACCACCCTCATACTGAAATTTTCTTCCTTTTTGACAAAAGAAAACATTTGTATTGTTGCTTATATTTTGGGATAAAAGGCCCAGAAAAATAGTAAATGCCTTTTTTATTTGTGGTGTGCTGCAGAAGCTGGCAAATGCATTATGCTTAAATGTGAGTTAGTGAACTGTATTCCAACAAATCTAATAGTTAAGATTCTTCAGAGTAGGTAATGCAAAAGTCACCAGGCAGTCAGAAAGGCAAATGAGATCACTTAACTCAACCCAATCACTAATTAACATTTGTGCTTATCAGAAAACCACCACGTAGTTCAGCAAAATTTGTACTTTCTGTTCAAGGGAGTCCAAGATGGGACCAGCAGGAATAATATCGATTGTAACAGAGGAGTTTCAGTATTGTCTTTAAAGGGAGTTTTCACAAACCTGTCTACTCAATGATTTCTAAGAGCACCAGCTGGGGGCACTCACTATCTTGAGTACCAACTTCAGTGCCAACAGCCCCAGAAAGGGTACAAATGCAGGTCACTTATGCATAGATTATATAATTTAACTGTACACTCAATATGCCAAACCAAATTTGCATTCCTCTGCTATATATCTATTAGGGGTCCCAACTGGTACTCAAAGCAAACTTCTCAGATTAGGGAGAACTGGGAAGAAGTGATTCCCTGAATCTGAATAGATATCGGCAAGTCAGCGTCATTTTTAAGGCAGAAAAAAAAGTGTTTAAATTTAAGCAGACCAGTTAAGTGCAAAGCATGGCTGTGATGCAGTGTGACTGAACTGACTACTAACTGATTCCATTGTTCCTTACTTACATTTTATCACTACTGCCATTTCTCATAGCACTTGCTCAACATAAGGGTGTTGCCACTGAATCTAAGTTTAGAGACATGTTAAGGAATCTAGCCAGTTGAAGGATCCAACTGATAAATTCAAACTACAAGTAATAAATCACAGAACCACAGAATGGTAGGGGTTGGAAGGGACCCTGAAAGATGATCTAGTCCAACCCCCATGCCAGAGCAGGATCACCTAGAGCAGGTCACACAGAAACATATCCAGACTGGTTTTTAATGTCTCCAGAGAAGGAGACTCCACAGCCTCTCTGGGCAGCCTGTTACAGTGCTCTGTCACTCTCACAGTGAAAAACTTTTCCTTATGTCTTCGTGGAACCTCCTATGCTCCAGCTTGCACCCATTGCCCCTTGTCCTGTCATTGGACATCACTGAGAAAAGCCTGGCTCCATCATCATGACAGTCCCCCTTAACATATTTGTAAACTTTGATGAGGTCGCCCCTCAGTCTCCTCTTCTCCAAGCTAAAGAGACCCAGCTCCCTCAGCCTTTCCTCATAAGGGAGATGTTCCACTCCCTTAATCATCTTTGTGGCTCTGCGCTGGACTCTTTCAAGCAGTTCCCTGTCCTTCTTGAACTGAGGGGCCCAGAACTGGACACAATATTCCATATTCCAGATGTGGCCTCAGCAGGGCAGACTAGAGGAGGAGGAGAACCTCTCTCAACCTAGTAACTGCACCCCTTCTAATACACCTCAGGATGCCATTGGTCTTCTTGGTCACAAGGGCACATTGCTGGCTCATGGTCACCCTTCTGTCCACCAGGACCCCCAGGTCCCTTTCCCCTACGCTCCCCTCCAACAGCTCAGCCCTCGACCTATACTGGTATATGGGGTTCTTTCCCAAATGCAAGACCCTACACTTGCCCTTGTTGAATTCCATCAAGTTTCTCCCCACTCAACTCTCCAGCCTGTCCAGATCTCACTGAATGGCAGCACAGCCTTCTGGTGTGTCAGCCACTCCTCCCAGTTTAGTGTCATCAGCAAACTTGCTGAGGGCACACTCTGTTCCCTCATCCAGGTCGTTGATGAAAATATTGAACAGTACTGGTCCCAGTACTGACCCCTGAGGGACTCCACTAGTCACAGACCTCCAACTAGATTCTGTCCCATTGACCACAACTCTCTGACTTCTTCCTTTCAACCAATTCACGATGCATCTCACTACCTGATCATCAAGACCACACTTCCTCAGTTTACCTGTGAGGATGCTGTGGGAGATGGTGTCAAATGCTTTACTGAAATCAAGATAAACCACATCCATTGCACTACCATCATCTATCCACCTGGTTAAGTAAACATTGGAATATTTATTAAGTGACACATTTTATTTTACATTACTTGAAGTTTTTATTCCTGGCTGGATGGTTTTCTCCATGTTCTGTGTCCACTGCAAGACTTACTATGGACTACTAGAGTTTGTGTTACGAGGGTTGGATTATATAACCCTAATGGTCCCTTCTAGCCTTTAAAAGTATGCTGTTTATATATGATGCATATTGCAAATACATAATGTGCATGTCTTTAGCTTTTAGTATTGGTGCTATTTAGTTATGGCTACAAGCTTGTAGCCATTTTAATCAATAAATGCAAATAATCTATCAACTCTAGACCAACCTTCACAATAATCCATATATTCTGTCTACTCATTAACCCCATAAATGTGCTTTAAAAGGTAGTAAGATCTGTTAGTTATCAATGGCTGTTCTGAAATCTACTCCCTAAGAGCTCTTAGCAAATCTTGCATCTCTAAAACCTCGACGTTTGTACCAGGAGACCAACAGGAACAAAATATAACGCTCTTCTGGAAAGCAACACATACATTCAAGGACAATAACTTAACTTCGTATGTTCTTATGAGCAGAACAGTAACATTAAATAAATCAGCTATCACCTTAGAGTTGAAGACTTTATCTTGGCCCAAGCAGAAGGATTGCTTGCTTCAGGTAAAATTCTAAGAAAACAGAAGGCCGTAACAGGGAGATAAGATACAGCTTTAAGAATACACTGGAGAGACACCTCAAACAGAATATCGCTTTGTCAGGAATAGTACAAGCAAGCAGCTCAGTATGTTATTGGCATTTTTATTTATGACACCAGGTTCACTTCCTTCAGTAAAGCATATATTGTTCCCTTCAGCACATTATCTAGATATTGAGTAAGGTCTGATTTAGATCATGAAAACAAATAACATTCATGCAAGAGAGTTAGCTGAACTAGAAATGGAAACAGTGAAAGGAAATATTTGTCTTAATTCTACCTTTCTAATGAAATTACTCTACTTTAGAAGATTAATGAGTGAGGAAATTATAAAATGCTGATCACATTGCTGTTGATTTTCTTTATATGTTCTATTACAAGCAGCACTTCATTAAAACAACACAACTGAATCAGACTTTGCCCATGAGTTTAGGATGACTTAGCAACTACTCTAACTGTAAAATTAGAAAGAAGCTTGTATGGTTGCTGTATTCAAAGCTGGATTTTAGGAAAGCAAGTTTTCTCCTTAACATTTCTCTATCTTAGAGGGACTGCAACAGAAAGTGAGATTTTTCTCTGTATTTCAATTTATACAACTGTAGCAGAAGAAGAAATTTGCCATCTTGATACATTTGTAAGTTGCCTCAATTAAAAGACTGAAGCTATATTGGTGAGACCTGCTTTAGCTTTCCATTTCAGGACTACTGGCCCTTCAGTACTTCAGGACTACCTGTCCTTGGAGGCAATCTTGGGCATAGTGGTCATAGAATCATAGGGGTTGAAAGGGACCTCTGAAGATAATCGAGTCTAACCCTCCTGCTGCAGCAGGAACACCTAAGGCAGATCACACAGAATGTGTACAGATGGGTCTTGAAAGTCTCCAGAGAAGGAGACTACACAGTCTCTCTGGAGAGCCTGTTCCAGGGCTCTGTCACCCTCACAGTAAAGAAGTTTCTCCTCATGTTGAGGTGGAACTTCCTGTGTTGCAACTTGGTGCTGTTTTCCCTCATCCTACCACAGGGCACGACTGAAAAGAGACTGGCCCATTCTTGACATCCACCCTTCAGATATTTATAGACATTAATAAGGTCTCCTCTCAGTCTTCTCTTCTCCAGATTGAACAATCCCAAGTCTCCTAACCTTTCCTCGTACGACAGATGTTGTAGCCTCTGTTGGACTCTTTCCAGCATATCCCTATCCCTCTTGAACTGGGGAGCCCAGAGCTGGACACATTATTCCAGACGTGGTCTTACAAGGGCAGGGTAGAGGGGAGGAGAACCTCCATTGACCTGCTGGCCACACTGTTCTTAATGCATCCCAGGATACCATTGGCTCTCTTGTGCACAAGGGCACATTGCTGTCCCATGGATAACTTGTTGTCCACCAGGACCCCAAGGTCCTTCTCCATGGGGCTGCTTTCTAGCAGGTCAACCCCTAATCTATATCAGTGCATGGTGTCTTTTCTCCCCAGGTGCAGGACTCTACACTTATTCTTGTTGAACTTCATTAGGTTCATCTTTGCCCAGCTCTCCAGTCTGTCTAGACCTTGCTGAATGTCTGCACAGCCTCCAGGTGTATCAGCCAATCATCCCATCTTCATGTCATCAGCAAACTTGCTGAAGATACACTCTGTCCTCTCATCTAGGTCATTGATGAAGATGTTGAATAAGACTGGGCCCAGTACTGAGCCCTGGGGAGCACCACTAGTCACAGGTCTCCAACTGAACTCTACACCATTGATCACAATCCTCTGGGCTCTATCGTTCAGCCAGTTCTCAATCCATCTCACTGTGTTGTCTTCTAACTCACACTTCCTGAGCTTATCCAAAAGGATGTTATGAAAGACAGTGTCAAAAGCCTTGCTGAAGTTGAGGAAGACAACATCCACTGTTCTTCCTGCATCTATCCATTCAGTCACATCATCATAGAAGGCTATCGGATTAGTCAGACATTATTTTCCCTTGGTGAATCCATGCTGGGTACTTCTGATAGCCTTCTTTTCTTCCATGTGCTTAGAGATGACCTCCAGGATGAGCAGCTCCATCATCTTTCCATGGATGAAGGTGAGGCTGGCCAGTCTGTAGTTACCCAGATCCCCTCAGGTTGAGAAACTGGCTAGAAATATCTAGTAAGTTTTGTTTCATAACTACAAACAACACTGCTGGTATCTAGTTAATTAACTGTGACAAAAAGCCCTGCCTCAGAAGTCTGTAACCTTCTGTAATTGTTTGGTTTGGCATGATTTTTTATTGACTGGAAAGCATGAACTCTTCATGAATATGCTTGTTGTATGGTTCAGGGTAACTGTATGTGTTGTAGGATTAAGTGATACATGAAACATCTGCTATACTGGATCTCAGAATGTTTTCAACTTTTATACACTGAAGACAATGGGGCAATGAAGACTCAAAGGCAATGAAGCTGGTGAAGGGTGTGGAGAACAAGTGTTATGAGGAGAGGCTGAAGGAACAGTTGTTAAGTCTGGTGACAAAGAGGCTGAAGGGGAGACGTTATTACTCTCTAAAACTACATGAAAGGAGATTGCAGCAAGGTGGGGGTCGGTCTTTTCTCCCAAGTAAGAAGTGACAGAACAAGAGGAAATGGCCTCAAATTGTGCCAGGGGAGGTTTAGATCGGATATTACGAAAAAATAAGATTATATCCTTAAGTATAGAGGAGATACATTAGTGGGGTTTACACTAGAAATGAACTATCTAACTAACTAATTAAATAATTTCTTTCCTACCTCCCTTCTCCACCCCTCTAAGATATCTAAGATATGTGTGAATTTTTATCTATTGAATAGACAAAACTATAACTGATTTCAAAAGATCCTTATTTATTCCTGACTTCATCGTCTATGCTGAAATAATTTTGTCTTCAGATTTATCAAATCCACATCATACACAGCACAATTATTCAAAAGGATTAGCTTGCCACATTAAAAAGTTCAAATACAATGCTTAAAGAGGGTGCCATTAAAAAAATTCAGTGCATAGTAACTTTAAAGCATGAATCACAGAATCATAGAATGGATAAGGTTGGAAGGGACTTTAAAGATCATCAGGTTCCAACTTTCCCACTATGATCAGGGACACCTCCCACTAGACCAGGTTGCACAAAGCCTCATCCAACCTGGCCTTGAACTCTTCCAGGAAGATGGCATCCACAACCTCCCTAGTCCCTACAACCTCCCTACAATGTATTCCAGCACCTTACTACCCTTCTGGTGAAGAATTTCCTCTTAATGTCTAATTTAAATCTCCCCTCTCTCGGTTTAAGACCATTACCCCTTGTCCTATTGCTATTTGCTCTGATGAAAAGCCCCTCCCCAGCTTTCCTGTAGTCTCCTTTGGGTACTGGAAGACCACTATAAGGTCTCCATGGAGCCTTCTCTTCTCCAGGCTGAATAGCCCCAACTCTCTCGGCCTGTCTTCATAGCAGAGGGGCTGCAGCCCTCTGATCATCTTCATGGCCCTCTTCTGGACCCTCTCCAAGAGATCTGTATCTTTCCTGTGCTGAGGGCTCCCGAGATGTACACAGTATTCCAGGTGTGGTCTCACAAGAGCAGAGTAGAGGGGCAGAATCACCTCCCTGGCCCTGCTGGCCACACTTCTTTTGATGCAGCCCAGGATGTGGTTGGCTCTCTGGGCTCCAGAGCACACTGGCGGCTCATGTCAAGCTTCTACTACCACCCCCAAGTCCTTCTCCTCAGGACTGCTCTCTAGCCATTCTCCCCCCCAGCCTGTATTTGTGCCTGGGGTTGTGCCAACCCAGGTGCAGGGCCTTGCACTTGGCCTTGTTGAACCTCATGATGTTGGCATTGGCCCACCTCTCCAGCCTGTCAAGGTCCCTCTGGATGGCCTCCCTTCCCTCTAGGGTGTCAACCACACCACACAACTTGTAGGCCCTATAATAATACAGGTTTCTATTTCAAGTATTACATTTTTCTTTTGGCTTTTCATTAATTTGGAATTTTTGAACTTTCTAAAGTGTATCAAGAACCTCTTTAACCATACAAGCTGAGAATCACATTAGTCTGGTTCATATTTGACTAGATAAAGTGACAAATAATTGATATTGTCAGAATAGAAGTTCTTCACCTACAAATGTATTCATTACTCACATTCTGAGCAATGAATTCCAGGAAAACAAAATACATTTTCTCTTATAAATAATCTCACTTGGTATCACTTCCTTTTTACTTATGTACAAAACAATTATTCAGTTACCAAAAGGGAACAAATACAAACTGGCTATCAGTAAAAATAAAATAATCAAAGACTTCTTGATGTTCTTCCCCTACTCTCCCCATAAAAGACACTCCTCTAGAAATACAAACTGCACATCAAGACTTCTGTTTTCAGTTAGCTACCAGAATGCCATGAAGCAAAGAGATGAAAAATTTCTGGTTTAGGTAGCTTAAAGGTTGCTGTTTTGTATCTATGGCAGTTATGACACTAAAAGTTCAGAAGGACTAACGTAAGTGAAATTTCATTTTAAAAGGATATTTAAATACTCAAGATACATTTCCATTTGCAATTCAGCAGACTTTGAAATAAGTATGTCCTGTAGCTATACAACTGGTACTAGTGCTTGGATTTCTGATGCTGGCAGTTATGGGAAATATCATTTTTACCATCTGGCTCCTATGATTCTTTTAGTATAGTCTGTTTCACATCAAAATACTATCAAAGTTAACTTCTGTTCTATTGGCAACATATTTTTTTCCTTATGGCTGAGTCTCCCATACTAAAACAAATGATAAAAGTGTTTTTCTCTCCATTACTGAAATGGTTGCATAATCTCTGGTACATCATAATCTATTAAGAAGGTTTAAAATTCAATTAAAATGTATATTAACTGTAGACAATGCAACAACAATTGCTACACATGAACAAGGTGCAAAGCCAGGTTCAGCCAGAAATAAAAATGGTTGACTTGTAGTTAAATGTGCAACTATTTTCCTTGGAATACCTTCCCAAATAGCATAGTAAACCAGTAGTGAATAAAACCAAATACAAATGCACCTGTTAAGTTACCAGAGCCAGTTTACCATTTAAGTGAAAAATGGTGAGATAAAACAAAAAACAGAAATATTTTCACTTTTCCTTTTATTTCCTATTACATGTCTGAAGTGATTAAACAGAAATCCCTTAATAAACAGGTATGGATGAAGACAGAAATCTACATCTATTTGTGCTAGCAAGAAAGAGAGATTTATATCACCATATATTACAATGACACTTGGAAAAAACAGGGTTTCTGTATTGCAGGTTTAACTCCAGTTTTGTTTTTTTACAAAATTTCAGCAATTTAATATTTTGTTCAAAGTTTGTCAGGAGACTATTTAACAACACCATAACCTTTTTGTTTCACTCTTAGAAAAATGAGGATAATTCAAACATGAAAACAGCTGTTACACTATTTTTTTGTGAAAATCAATGCTGTAATTCCAGAAGCCTTCCATTTTAATGCTTTGTTCATTCTTCTCTGCAAGGATACAAATCTGTGAGCAGAATAGGTTTAGCATAATCATATCTAAGATATGTCATTCCCTGGGTGAATTGTAAAATAGCAGCAGAGTATGGCTGAGATTTTGGAGAAGCACTGGGGAAGCTGATGAAAGAACAGTTTCCCTTGACAGAATTACTCTCATTTATTACCAATATCTTTCCCAACTTATTTTCTGTTGAAAGTATGTGCAACACTTCCTTTTAGGTTTTAAAAATATATAGCTCTTTCAAAACATTTCATTTTACCATATAACATATCAAAATAGGCATGAAAGGGAAAATCTTACTTTGTCTGGGCTGGAGAAAAGCAAGAATATATATCGCCATTATTTCTACCTGATTTCTGATTTATGGTGTTCTGTATTATTCCTAACAAAGGCTAGGAATCAATGGGCAATAATTTTTGCATTACAAATTCCCCATTTCCTATATTGTTTTATATAGCTTATTCTTGTAATTAAAAAGTAGTAGCACAGAGAGTATTCACATCATTTTATTTCACTTACCTAACTGAGGGTTATAATGGTGTGAAGTCAGGTGCCCATATAGACACTGGCTCTCTTCCAGTGAGCAATACAGAGTATTTGAAGATGGATCTACTAGACCCTTTGGCTCTCATAACAAAGGAATTTTAAAGCCCTCCTATCCCTTCCTCTCCAGCTGTGTGGCACTGGGGTTTGTCTCCACACAGCTATACTAACACAACAGAGCCATCATGACACTTCAAACCAGATCACTGAAATGATTAAAGATGCCTCTCCCCACCTCCATGTTTTTGTAGAGGGCTGCTTTAACCCAGATCATTGCAGTGTTTGGTTTGCAGCCTGGTCTCTTGATGCAGCTGACTGGACTGCAAATTGATGCACAGGAAAAAGCTGGCTAAGGTGGGATGGGGCAGATGAGCCCTAAACTGGCTTTAGTACGACTGTACAACTACCTGTCAGGTTAGCATATTCCCTTTTCCCAGCTGTGCAGTAAGATTGGATGTCTAACCTGGGCTTCAGAGTCAGACATATTTAAAATGAGGAGTAGTGGATTTAGTAGGTCATGCTTCCACACAGGGAACTTGTGGTATATTTAAACACAGTGAAACTAACCTCCCCCCAGTGACACTGGTCCCTTACAACTTTGAGCATTGCTAGCCAGATCTTTTCATGGGTTTCCATTAAAACAGAACACATTAAAAATTTGCTCTGTTTTCATATTCGTTTGATCTGTTAAAAAAACTTCTGAAAAAAAAACAAACCAAAACAAAAACAGAAAACAACAAGAAAACCACAACAACAACAACAAAAAACAAACAAAACCTCCCTAAAAACCTCCCTGCTGCTAGCTGCCCTATAAAGTGGGGATTAAACACTATTCCCTTTGTGGTCACTTCACAGTTGGTGTTATAGTAAAAGTAAAGATGAGAGGTTTTTTCTTCTGACAATTTAAAAAGCCAAGCACATTCCAGGTACTCACTGGTCCAGAAATAAGAACTATATATTATCACCTTCCTCCATTTATATGAACAAAGTCTTTTTCCATACATCATTACTCAAGATATTATGAAGCATGACACCACACTTGGAAGTGACTGCGGTGACCATAAAGAACACTGACGTTTTAGAAAGTGGTTGTAAACAGCTGTGGAATAAACATTTGCAAAATACAAAGGCATAGTTATTTCTCTGATGGCTTGGTTAAATGTTGATCAATACCACAATCTGAATACTATCTAAATTTATAACATCTCTTAAATAAGTTCCTCTTTTAAAAGTAAAAATAAAAAATTGTTACCTTGAATTTCCAATTTATCAGTCCATTATTACATAAAGACTTCATCAATCCTTGATTCTTGTTCATACATACCAAGGTAAAAAGACCATAACTTCACAATCAAAGGTATTCAAAAGCTTGCTAGCTGCAAGAATTACCTAGTGAGAGCTTTGAAAACTTCAAGGCATTTGTCTTCCATTGATTTCGGTAGGTTTTGCAAGGATAAGGACTTTCTGAAGTTTCAGGAATTGATTGGCTTAGTCTGTAGGTGTCTGTGGGATTCTATTGATGGAGAACTTTGTCTCCTGAGATACTAGTTACTTCTAAAAAATGGGCATAGGGTATTTTCAGAATTTTGAACCAGATGTGCAGGTGAGATGCAGACTTTTTTAGTATAACTCAGTGTTTTTAGGTTATCATATATCATTTATTGAGCTATTCATTTCTTAAGTTTTTCTATGCAAGAAGCACAAGAATGGATCTGGCAATGACATTAAGGCTCAAAAGTGCTGCACCACTTCTTCCATTTGACAAATGGACCAAGAAGACAGCTAAGTGGAACATTTTCTTTGAATATGATTTGTACCTTACTAAAAAAGTTAAACGTACTGAACAAGAGAACATGCAGGAGAGTTTACTTGAACTGCATAGTAAAAAACCACAGTGTTTTCAAAGTAGTACTTGTACAACAACTTTGTAGACCCCACTTGGACAAATTGTACTAGGTACAGGTTTTGAAGTTATTTTTCTTTCTCAGTCAGGTGTACTTGAAGAAAGATCCAATTGCTTGCTCTCAATAACTGCAGAGAAGCAGAGTACATTTAATAAAATGTAATATAAAGTGGACAGAAAACTAGAAAATATGTTTTGGTTTTACTTTTATTTTGTTTTCTTATGAACTTGAGATAAATTTTATTTTAAATGTCAATTATTTATGTTATCTACATGATGGCACTAATTTCATGATCTGGTATTTCATCTGCTGATAGACTAAAAGTGAAAGGTAGGTATAAATATTCTGATTTAGTCTAGTAAAAGCCACACTTGCTATTAATGAGTCACTTTGCTACCTAAAATATAATGAAATGCAGAACTATCAGAGCAATGATGACCCCACTGAAGCTTTCACCTACAAAGTATAAGTATGAAAAGCAGCAGATACAGACACCTTTAAAACAGAATGCAAAGAATGCAAACAAATGTGAAAAATCACATAAAAAGTAATACTTCCATGTGTGGCAGCAAGCAACGCTGAAAATGCTAACAGCTTTTTAAACAGTATGAAATTGGTACATGAATTCGTTGCTGTGTGCCTTCTTCAAAGGCAAAAGGCTTATGCTTATGGTGTAACATAATACCCTGAAGGACATAAACCTACTGGAAAAGGCACAGTTGGTCGATTTCTAAAAGACAGAAGAGAATCACATGTAAAAAATATGTAGAGATTTCACAGTGAAAAACTGAGACAATTTTTTCACTATTGCTGGCATGCTAATTATTTTTCAATAGTTTATTTTACAAAATTGCTTATAAAAAATCTCAAAAGTTTTGGATCATAATACTACCAAATTAATTCCTAAATAATTCAACAATCTTGACAGTTTTTGGTAGTAATTAATTTTCTGAATCTCTGGCACTGTCAAATTGCAAATTAATTTAGCTCAATTAAGGGAAAAAAAAAAACAAAACCAATTATTTCAGAACTTTACACAGTCCTTGACAGTTATTGAAGACAACAACTGCAGGTAAAACACTGTTTCATGTGTGAACTGTAGCTGCTGAATGAATTCAGAAAATATCAATTCAATTTGTGGTAAATTAGTGAATTTATTCACAAACATAGTATTAGAAAGAGAATGGAAAGAAGAAATGAGTTTTCTACAAAAAACAGTTCCACTGCTATTACCATGATCATCAAAATAGCAGAACACTCAACATCGTTATGCAGCAGAAATAACAAGAATGCCTTTTCATAGAATCATAGGGGTTGAAAGGGACCTCTGAAGATAATCGAGTCTAACCCTCCTGCTGCAGCAGGAACACCTAAGGCAGAACACACAAGAATGTGTACAGATGGGTCTTGAAAGTCTCCAGAGAAGGAGACTACACAGTCTCTCTGGGGAGCCTGTTCCAGGGCTCCATCACCCTCACAGTAAAGAAGTTTCTCCTCATGTTGAGGTGGAACTTCCTGTGTTGCAGCTTGGTGCTGTTTTCCCTCATCCTACCACAGGGCACGACTGAAAAGAGACTGGCCCATTCTTGACATCCACCCTTCAGATATTTATAGACATTAATAAGGTCTCCTCTCAGTCTTCTCTTCTCCAGATTGAACAATCCCAAGTCTCTTAACCTTTCCTCTTATGACAGATGTTCCATTCCCTTAATCATCCTTGTAGCCTCTGTTGGACTCTTTCCAGCATATCCCTATCCCTCTTGAACTGGGGAGCCCAGAGCTGGACACAATATTCCAGACGTGGTCTTACAAGGGCAGGGTAGAGGGGAGGAGAACCTCCCTTGACCTGCTGGCCACACTGTTCTTAATGCATCCCAGGATACCATTGGCTCTCTTGTGCACAAGGGCACATTGCTGTCCCATGGATAACTTGTTGTCCACCAGAACCCCAAGGTCCTTCTCCATGGGGCTGCTTTCTAGCAGGTCAACCCCTAATCTATATCAGTGCATGGTGTCTTTTCTCCCCAGGTGCAGGACTCTACACTTATTCTTGTTGAACTTCATTAGGTTCATCTTTGCCCAGCTCTCCAGTCTGTCTAGACCTTGCTGAATGTCTGCACAGCCTCCAGGTGTATCAGCCAATCATCCCAGCTTCATGTCATCAGCAAACTTGCTGAGGATACACTCCATCCCCTCACACAGGTCATTGATGAAGATGTTGAATAAGACTGGGCCCAGTACTGAGCCCTGGGGAGCACCACTAGTCACAGGTCTCCAACTGAACTCTATGTCATTGATCACAACCCTCTGGGCTCTAATGTTTAGCCAGTTCTTTATCCATCTGCTGGTCTACTATGAGGAGGGTCACAACATCAATAGACAAGGGCTGATCAACTGATGTAATTTACTGTGGCGAGAGCTCGGACTAACGCACCACGACCAATGTGATCCAGCGAAAGCCGTTTATTGTAAACAAATGCTTTGTTATGTACCTCATTGCCCAGTACACACACAGTAAGCCATCCTACTATTGGTTAAATGCTTTTGTCCACACAAACAATGCTTCAGTCTGATTAGTGCACTGCTACTGTCCATACGCCTGCTTCTAATACATGATTGGCTACTAGCCCAAAGCACATAAAGTCCTTACATAGCATGATCTCAGCACCTTCGGTATCTCGTTCCTTCTTCTGCATGTGGGAGTTATTTCTCTTCTGCTAGCTTTCTTCTTTCCCATCTATAATTATCCCGCCGTTGGCCTTGAGATAACAGTAGTCAAGCTAAAGTCTCAATAGCACAATTAAGCTTTTATATCAAAGGCTGGATTGTTCACATGCCCATGCTCTTCAAGAAAATCCTCCACAATTTACCTCGTCCTGAGCAAGGCTTTTGACACTGTCCCACATGACATCCTGGTCTCCAAGCTGGTAAAATAGGGGTTTGATGGATGGACAACTCAATGGATAAAGAACTGACTTGATGGCAGCACCTAGAGACTGGCTGTCAATGGATCTATGTCCAAGTGGAGGCCAGTGACAAGTAGAGTCCTTCAAAGATCAGTACTGGGACCAGGCTTGTTTAACATCTTCATCAGCAACATGGACAGTGGCATTGAGTGCACCCTTAGCAAGTCTGCCGATGACACCAAGCTGTGTGGGGCAGCTGACACATTGGAGGGAAGGGATGCCATCCAGAGGGACCTTGACAGGCTGGAGAGGTGGACTCATGCCAACTTCATGAAGTTCAACAAGATCAAGTGCAAGGTCCTGCATCTCAGTTGGGGCAATCCCAAGCACCGCTTTACACTGGGCAGTGACTGGCTTGAGAGCAGCCCTGAAGAAAAGGACTTGGGGGTACTGGTGGACAAGAAGCTCAACATGACCCATCAGTGTACACTTGCAGCCCAGAAAGCCAACCATATCCTGGGCTGCATCAAGAGAAGCGTGGCCAGCAGGTCAAGGGAGGTGATTCTCCCCCTCTACTCCACTCTCCTGAGACCCCATCTGGAGTACTACATCCAGTTCTGGAGCCCCTATTACAAGAAAGATATGGACATGCTGGAACATGTCCAGAGAAGGGCCACGACGATGATCAGAGGGCTTGAGCACCTCTCCTATGAAGACAGATTGAGAGAGTTGGGGTTATTCAGTCTGGAGAAGAGGAGGTTTTGAGGCGACCTTATTGTGGCCTTCCAGTATCTTAAGGGAGCCTACAAGAAAGCTGGGAAGGGACTTTTTAGGTTGTCAGGTTGTGACAGGACATGGGGGAATGGCTCCAAGCTAGAGGGGGGCAGATTCAGATTAGACGTTAGGAAGAAGTTCTTCACCAGGAGGGTGGTGAGACACTGGAACAGGTTGCCCAGAGAGGTGGTGGATGCCCCATACCTGGAAGTGTTCAAGGCCAGGCTAGATGGGGCTCTGAGCAACCTCATCTAGTGGGAGGTATCCCTGCCCATGGCAGGGGGATTGGAACTAGATGATCTTTAAGGTCCCTTCCAATCTAACAATTCTATGATTCTGTGATCTTAATGTGTCATCTTCTAACTCACACTTCCTGAGCTTATCCACGAGGATGTTATGGGAGACAGTGTCAAAAGCCTTGCTAAAGTTGAGGTAGACAACATCCACTGTTCTCCCTGCAACTATCCATTCAGTCACATCATCATAGAAGGCTACCAGATTAGTCAGACATGATTTCTCCTTGGTGAATCCATGCTGGCTACTTCTGATAACCTTCTTTTCTTCCATGTGCTTAGAGATGACCTCCAGAATAAGCTGCTCCATCATCTTTCCATGGATGAAGGAAACTACTGGTTTGTAGTTACCCAGGTCCTGCTTCTTGACCTACTTGAAGGATGGAGTGACATTAGCTTTCCTCCAGCCCTCATGCACCTCTCCCATTTTCCAGGACTTTTCAAAGACAATGGAGAGCTGTCTAGTGATAACTTCTGCCAGCTCCCTCAGCACACATGGGTGCATCCTGTCAGGGCCCATGGATTTGTAGATGTCGAGTTTCCTTAACTCATCTTTAACCAAATCTTCTTCAATCAAGGTAAATTCTTCCTCACTCCTGACTTCTTCTGTGGTCTGGAAGGTTTGGGAATCCTGAGGGTCAGCATTAGCAGTAAAGACCAAGACAAAGAATGCATTAAGTAACTCCACCTTCTCTGTATCCTCCATCACCAGGACACCCACTTCATTCAACAGCGGACCCATGTTTCCACTGGTCTTCCTTTTACCTCCAATGTACTTGAAGAAGCCTTTCTTTTTGTCTTTGACTTCCCTTGCCTGTTCTAATTCTGAGGAGGCTTTAGCGTTCCTTGTAGCGTCCCTACACTCTCTGACCACATTCTTGCATTCATCCCAAATGGTCAACCCCTTCTCCCATGATCTATAAACTTCATTCTTCCACTTAAGTTTGTTCAGTAGTTCCCTGCTCAATCATGCAGGTCTCCTGGCTCTCTTAGTTGATTTCTTACTCTTTGGGACGCTCCGATCTTGAGCTTGGAGGAGGTGGTGCTTGAATATTAACCAACTCTCTTGGGCCCCCTTTCCTTCCAGTACCCTATCCCTCTGGATTTTTCCAAGCAGTTTCTTGAAAAGGTCAAAGTTAGCTCTTCTGAAATCCAGGGGTTTGACCCTGCTAGATGCTCGGTACCTGCTGCATATGATTCTGAACTCTACCATCTCATGGTCACTACAACCAAGGCTGCCCCCAACCTTAATGTCTTCTACCAGTCCCTCTTTGTTTGTCAATACTAGGTTTGGTAGTACACCTCTCCTTGTTGGCTCCTCCCCCACTTGAGTAAAAAAGTTATCATCGATGCACTGGAGGAACCTCCTGGACTGTACCTGCCTGACTGTGTGGTCTCCCCAGCAGATGTCCAGGTGATTGAAGTCCCCCTTGAGGGCCAAGGCCTGTGATTGTGAGGCAATTCTCAGCTGTCTGTAGAAGGCCTTATCAACATCCCCATCCTGATCTGGTGGCCTGTAATAAACACCCACAACTGTGTCCCTCATATCAGCCTGCCCCTTCATCTTTACCCATAGGCTCTCAACCTGCTCTTCATCTGCCCCCAGGGACAGCTCAATACATTCCAGTTGCTCTCTCACATAAAGAGCAATTCCAGCACCTCGCC
Organism: Hemiprocne comata; assembly: GCA_020745705.1. Lineage (NCBI taxonomy): Eukaryota > Metazoa > Chordata > Aves > Apodiformes > Apodidae > Hemiprocne > Hemiprocne comata. The sequence goes on along the minus strand of CM036616.1, from coordinate 15,092,284 downwards.
TTGCTGGCCTGTCTTTCCTAAAAAGGACATAACCATCCATGACAACATACCCATATATTTTCTCTTGGCTTATCTGGACTCTAAAGTCCAGTTAAAAAAGGTCAAATTGCCAAGCACTGATTTATGGATAAATAAAATTATCCACCAGAATTTGATAGACATAAGCAAAAAAAGCCTTTTGTAGTTTTGCATAATTCAAACTTGCAAAGGAAACCCACCAACAGTGGGTGATCCACAAGCAACTTCAAGACTCTTCCCTCAGTATTTAACACAAATGTTTAAAATAAATGGAATTTAAATAGTTTAATGTCTTCTTTCCAAGACTATGACTGGTTTTATAGCACCAAATTGAATGCATTTATTTTGGTAAGAAAGATAAAGATCTATTATTTGGGAAACTTCAACAGCACAGAAGGCAGTGTAGTAGGATACACTGCCTGGAAACAGTGAGGCCTCCATCTTCAGAGGACTCTTAGAAAAACTTCTCTTTTTAGTGGAAATATAGGGATATTTAATTGTGCAATGAGACAGCAGCATGAGCCAACAAATTCTCTTCCAGTCCAGAGACTTCACCATCATGCTGTGAGCTAGTTAAATCCTGGGCTGCACTGCGTAGAAGTTCCCTCTACACATCCCAACAAATTCAGATAGAGAAATGAACTATGCTCGACAGTAACACAGAAAGTTTTTATTTCTGTTCACCTCCCAATCACTTACAATTGCAGAGTCTCTCAAGAAAGTAATGGAAACACTAAATTATAGCAAGTGAAAATCTGCCTTCCAGACTACCTGAAGAAGCAAGGACTATATATTTAAATATATCCTGTCTACCCCTGGCTCACAACATAATTATGCAAAGCCCAACCTGCAAGCTGAACTGACTGTTCTTAGCACCTACAAGCTGACGAGAGGGCCTTTAACCTGTGTTTACAGGAGGGTCACAGGGGAATAAGGGGACGTAGAATCATAGAATTATTCAGGTTGGAAAAGACCTTTAAGATCATCAAGTCCAACTTTATCCTAAAGCTATTACCTTATTTCTGATGACCCACCACTAATCCAGGCACCACATCCAGACGACTTTTAAACACATCCAGGGATGGTGACTCAACCACCTCCCTGGGGAGCCTGTTCCAGTGCCTAACAACCCTTTCTGTAAATAAGTTTTTTCTGATATCCAACCTAAATCTCCCCAGACACAACTTGAGCTCATTTTCTCTTGTCCTGTCATCAGTCACCAGTGAGAAGAGACCAACCCCACTCTCACTACAACCTCCTTTCAGGTATTTGTAAAGAGTGATAAGGTCTCCCCTCAGCCTCCTCTTCCCCAGACTAAACAGCCCCAACATGGCTCCAACTGAAAAAGCTAACTACACTATGGCACTTCCAGGAGACTCCATCCCTAACACTCAGCTAAGCCCAGACATTCTTGCTACACTCAGTCCTCAGAAGTGGTAGTAGTTTCCTTGCTCTTGAGAATCCTTGGGCTTATTTTGACGCTTTTGGCTGGTCCTCTACTCCTACACTGGTTTCAGCAACAGTCCTTAAACCCTGCATTACAATCATGCATATATTGAATATGCTCTTTGAGCCTCTGCAAGTGTAGATAGATGTTCACGTCCATATTTTTCTTTTATTCAAGCTCTAAATGATCCACTTTTCAGTGAAGAGGCAGTTTTTTAGCTGAGTGAAGATGTGACTGAGTTGTGCTGAGGTAATTATCTGGTACCATCCCACAATTCCTAAAGTCATATATTGCAGTGCTTCTGTTTACTCGCTTCCCACTCTACTGCCTACACCTGAAGACACACACAGTCAGTGTTTAACCCTTCATTCCACCCCTACATTTTTCACATCGCTCACTGCAATTTGCTCAGCAAAAGCCTGACAAGCAGGCTGCCAGCTGAGCAGAGTTGCACAGGAACAGGCTGTGTTTGCATGCTTAGTTAGAGATTCCTTGTTACAGTCCAGCCATTAGCCATAACTCACAGACTGTTCAAAGGTCCTTGGCTGGCAATCCAGCCCTCTGATGAGAAGGGCATCAGAAATGAGTCAGCTGTCCTTGGAGAGGCTGAACTCCCTGTATGTGCTGTTCTTTGAATGGTGATTCACAGCATCTGACATTTAATCACCAAGACCAATTTCTGTCCATGTGAGTGCTTCTCTTCTATTTCAGTGTGAAATCTAGGAGACTAACCTGTCTGACCATGCAGTGGAAGAGAGGAGAGCAGTGTAAGCACAAGAGGGAGCAGTTATAACTAAAATACCTTAAATATCTTATAGCCTGAAACTGTCTCGGAAAAGAGAGTGAAAGTCCAGATGAAGTAGAGTACGTAACAGCATAAATAACATCTACCACAAAATTGAAGGTGGCAGTCAAAACTCCTGTTTACCTGCCATTCTACTAAAAGGTTTGACCTTTTATTTCGCCATTACTTTCTCAGTAGAAATTTCAAGGTTCTATGCCTTGAAACACTAAGGACTGAAACAGCAATAGGAAAGATAAAAAAATTACGTATAGATGACAGTGTACAAAGTACCCCAGACATTAGTGTCCTGGATGGATAGGGTGACAGGAATCTTGCATTCACACTCCAAAAATCTATGCGAGGCTGAACCTGGAGAATCATTTATACAGCAGGCAAATGCTGGTGCTCCAGTGCTGCCAGAGATACAGTTAAGTAGGAGATACTGTATTCAATCTCTATTACAAGAAAAGTTGCAAGACTTATGGGTGGAGTTTCCTGGATTTAACCAACAAAAATTACTATTCTGGAGTTCCCATGTGCAGTGAAATGGCTTTGTCTTTCACTATGAGGGTAAAAAGTATTTGCAGTGAAGTACCTCTGCCAGAAGAATCTGCCATTCTCTGCATAGGTTTTGCAACACGGCTGCACCAATCAACTGCATTTTCTAACACAAAAGTGTTGCTCCTGGCAGACTGTGTTATGCAGTCCTAAAGCTATAGCCTTTGAAAGAGAGAAAAATGTTTGTGATGTGTGCGCTTGGCTGCTCCAATTTATCTATGGTGTGATGCCTGAGGAACAGCCGCAGTTCAGTTGTTAGCAGCCTTCTGCAACATTCCCCATGCTGTCCCCATTGATGATACACGCTGCTAAATTTGGCTGCAGATAAACCTGATATGTTTAAAGAGACTTTTTGGTGAGGGAATGGCTCCATACCATCAAGTAAAGGTGGACGGAGCTGCCAGGAGCTCCATCAGTGTTTATTTCACCTGAAGGAAAGCCGTCCTCCTCTACTCAGGTAACTCCTCTACTCAGTACTCAGGTACTCCTCTACTCCTCTAGACAGGTAAATACCAGACCTCTTTGGCAAAAAGGGTATCCCACACTTTTCCAGAGTATCCCGTGTTGTTCATTTATCTGCCTTTGTGCCTGTTTGAGATCTATGCAGAAGCTCTTGTACCAAAAACCAATTTACATGTTTAGCTTTCTTATTCTCTGAATGCCAACTATACCTAATAGATGTTCATCCTACCCAGGGTCCTATTCAGAGTCCATGTAAAACATGCTGTTAAAGGTTAAGATTCACTGTAGTGTTGCCATATATCCAAAAGCAATATAAAGTAAACATGTACACATGGAACTGCAGTTCAATACTCCTGTATTCTCTCCTCGTTTTCCACTGAGTAGTTAACAAAGGTAACAGTTGCAAGATTGCTGCTTTCAGTACAGAGACCTGCAAAGCAGAAATGTAAAACTATCAACTCATTTCAATATGGCCTGCTGCGTGTAGTTTTAAGATGGAAATTATTTTGTGTAGCTATTGAATCAGGCTGTATTAATAGTAACTGGTATGTTTATATCAAACAGTATATTACAGAATCACAGAATCCTAGGGGTTGGAAGGGACCTTGAAAGATCATCTAGTCCAACCCCCCTGCCAGAGCAGGATCACCTAGAGCACATCACATAGGAACGCATCCAGGTGGGTTTTGAATGTCTCCAGCGAAGGAGACTCCACAACCTCTCTGGGCAGCCTGTTCCAGTGCTCTGTCACTCTCACAGTAAAAAAGTTTTTTCTGATACTTACTTGGAACCTCCTATGCTCCAGCTTGCACCCATTGCCCCTTGTCCTATCATTGGACATCACTGAGAAAAGCCTGGCTCCATCATCATGACAGTCCCCCTTAACATATTTGTAAACTTTGATGAGGTCGCCCCTCAGTCTCCTCTTCTCCAAGCTAAAGAGACCCAGCTCCCTCAGCCTTTCCTCATAAGGGAGATGTTCCACTCCCTTCATCATCTTTGTGGCTCTGCACTGGACTCTTTCAAGCAGTTCCCTGTCCTTCTTGAACTGAGGGGCCCAGAACTGGACACAATACTCCAGATGCGGCCTCACCAATGCAGAATAGAGGGGGAGGAGAACCTCTCTTGACCTACTAACCACACCCTTTCTAATGCACCCCAGAATGCCATTGGCCTTCTTGGCCACAAGGGCACATTGCTGGCTCATGGTCATCCTCCTGTCCACCAGGACCCCCAGGTCCTTTTGTCCTACACTGCTCTCCAGCAGGTCAGCCCCCAACCTCTACTGGTACATGGGGTTGTTCTTCCCCAGATGCAAGACCCTACACTTGCCCTTGTTGAATTTCATCAAGTTTCTCCCGCCCAACTCTCCAGCCTGTCCAGGTCTTGCTGAACAGCCTTCTGGTGTCTCAGCCACTCCTCCCAGTTTAGTGTCATCATCTTTTCCTGACTCATTCCTGCCCTAATTAGGAATTCCTCTGAAATTTCTGTAATCGCTGTTTTTCTTTTGTATGCAACAGGAAAATATGTGGAAAATAAGATATACAGTTGTGGTCAATTGAGAAGACATGTCTTTAAAGGGAGCAAAAAGGAACTTAGGACACTTCAGAAGCTCAATCACGATATTTCTGATGCTTTGTCCTGGACGTTGAGCACTCATACATATTTCTGATCTGTGGCACAGATCTTTATAAGAATATAATTTTAATAATACATCCTCAGTATGATGCAGCTCACGTCAACTTCACTATATCTCTGGTAGAAGAACTAGCTCATTATCTGATAACAAGGCTTCTTTCACACTTAAAAAACCACAATATGTTAGTATAAGCCACTTTTTCTTTTTTGAACATTTTAGCTGTGTGGTGCAAGGGAAAGCCCTCGAAGAAAAGAGTCTGGATATCGCAAGTGACTTTACTTAGATGGGGGTTTTTGGTAGAAGTCTATTCTAGTAAAGTACATTGCTCATGACAATGTTTCCAGACATTCCCTTATCCCTTGCCCTCACACCAAGTTTTCTAATTTCTTTTTGGATTAGGACACTTCAGGGTGTGTGTTCAGGGGCAAGAGGGCACTTCTGACATAACCAGGGCTACAAAGCTGATTAGCACACTTGCTGCTCTACACCCACACTCTGTCAGTATCTGTCTGCTACATAACAGCCTGGAGCACCTTGGAGCAGCAGGGAGCTGCCAGAGAGGCCTAGTGGTTGGCCAAAGAAAAAGATAACTTGAAACAGACAATCGAGAAATATAGAGTAGTGCCAGCTCAGACCAAATTCTGATTTCCAACTAGCAAAAAAGAAGGGTTATATGTAAAGGGACACACCCCCCGTGGAGATAATTTCTGAAGTGCGTTAAATCTTCTCAGTAGATGTAAACACTGAAAACTGCAGTTTTTTGTACTACCCCAACAGGCTCAATAAATTTTAAAATTGCACATGGAGAAGACAACTAACTACACACTTTAGCTGCTGCTGTGAATGAAAAACTGAGTATGAGCCTGCCATGTGCACTTGCAGCTCAGAAAGCCAAGCTGGTTACATCAAAATAACTAATCAGAAGGTTGAGAGAAGTGATTTTTCCACCATCCTCCTCTACTCCTCTCTCGTGAGACTCCACCTGGAGTACTGTGTGCAGTTCTGGGGCTCACACATAAGAAAGACATGGACCTTCCTGAGTGGGTCCAGAGGAGGGCCATAATCAGAGCACTGGAGCACCTCTCCTATGAGAGAGTTGGGCTTGTTCAGCCTGGAGAAGAGAAGGCTTCAGAGAGACCTCATAGTAGCCTTCCAGTACCTGAGAGGGATATAGGAAAGATGGGGAGGGACATTTTTAAAGGCATGTAGCAGTAGGATGAGGGATAATGGTTTTAATCTGGAAGATAATAAATTTAGGTGAGATATTGGGAATTAATTCTTCACTCTGAGAGTGGCAAGACATGGTTGCCCAGAGAAGCCATGGATGCCCCATCCCAGTGTTCAAGGCCAAGTTGGATGGGGCTTTGAGCAACCTGGTGTCATGTGAGGTGCCCCTGCACATGCAGGGGGTTTAGAACCAGATGGTCTTTAAGGTCCCTTCCAACCCAAACCATTCTAAGATTCTATGGTTCTAAATGGAGATAAAGTGAATATGTTGAAAACCATCCACAGACTTAAAAACGTATTTGCAGTTCACATGGCATGAGCCATCTTTTCTGTCAAATGTGCATATTACTGATCTGACTCACCACCACAGTAAAAGTTTTATATCCCATTCTGCCAAGTTAAAAGGTTGAAAGGCTCAAGTAAGAACTTTTTGCCGCTGAGTGCTCCTGTAGCCAATAAGTAGTAATAAGTGAGCAAAAATACAATGAGAATTGGAGAATGAACTGAAAAATTTAAAACTCATTCAGAAAATAGATTTTTAATGAATATTTTTATAGTGAAACTTCTGTGGATTGTTAGTCAAGTACGCAAGAAGTTACTATCCAAAAAAAGGTGTGCCAAATCCATTAGCTCTCCTATGGAACAACTGTATTAAAAATATTTGATAAGGCAAGGTACATAGACACCATCTGAAAGCATTTATAAACATCTCCATTCTATTAATTCAGCTAATTGTATCTACTACAAACTGACAAATACACACACAGTCTAGATAGGTGACTTCAAAAGACTTGAGAGTCCACCCTCAGAACATGTCTTTATTTATAGCTCTTTCTCGAAACTACCAGTTGATAACAAAACCCAAGACCAATGGATGTCATGGTTTTTCAGCTATAAAGGAAAAACAGAAACTCATATTGTATTTTCAGAGATCTATGAATATTTGGAAGAATTGGTTGCACTCTGAAGGAAATGTCAGTGCAAAGCAAAAACCACTTCCAACTGGTACCTAAGGCTCCTTCCACATTTGAATGTTTTCAAACCTGAGTAATACAGTAACATCCAAATGGAATAAATCCAGCCAAAAGATAACTAGAAAGAGCAACAAATCCATTTATAGCAAGATTCCTATTCTAAAAGGCTCTAGCATTAATATTTTTTTACGTTTACCACCATGGCTAAGAGAAATCTTTCAGTGAATAGCAAGTTTCAATGAAAAGCAAGACCTCCAGTAGGATCAATATTATCTGTGGATTTGTATCAAATTCAGCCATCAGTTTCAGGTAAATAAATGGGAGATATCCTTTGATACTAGCAGAAACATGGATTAGAGAGGTAAATCTGACATACATAAAGGTCTCAAAACACTTAAGTAGGTTACACCCACCTGTTAAAATTAATAATTATCATTACTTCTGTTCCTCAGTTAATGAGTTTTTCAGGGACTAGATAGGAATCTTTTTGGGTAATGGATTTCCATGATGTAGAAGGCTTAGAGACCTGCTGAGACAGAGGGACCCTGTTGCTAGTCAGCTCTCCTCTCTGTGCCCAGAATACCATATAGAGGACGAAGCAAGTCTTGTTGCCAGCTGCCTCTTTTCTTAGATATTAACAATGCCTAGTTGCTGCTGCTACTTTTGTCACCTTCACCTGGGAATATGCTCAATAAAACGTGATTTCTGAGACTCCAACAAAAATAAACTGCATCATGATCTACTCACACTGAGACAGCACACAGGTAACTTCGAATCTTGGTCTGGGACATTAAAATCACTTTAGATAGCAGATTTTTACATCAATATTTCTGCCATGGTTCAAATACCCTGTTATTTGTAATAAAAATAACAGTATTTATAACCTCAAAGTACAGGGGTTTGCATAAAAATAGATTCAGGGGTATGTCAGCCTTGGTTACAACACCAAATGAGACGCTGCAGAGAGACAACTTTGTCTTCAGCCAGGAAAAGCAAAGGCTGCCACCTTCACAAAAAATGTACTCTCTTCTTCCCAGTTTCTTGGACACACACTGAAGCAGAGCTAGCTTTCCTGTCTGAAAAGAAAATACAGTGTTCATAACAGGAATTTTAGCTCCTGGTATTGCATTCACATGGCAAAGTTTTGGTAGTGTGGTGCTACAGAGTACGCTTCTGTCAGAAGATGCCAGAACTTTTCCCTGTGTTTGATAGATCCAGTTCCAGCTCGCTCCAAGATGGACCTGCCAATGGCCAAGGCTGAGTCCATCAACGTTGGTGGTAGCATCTCTGGGATAACATAGTTAAGAAGGGAAAAAACCCTGTGCAGCAACAATTGCAGAAGGAAAGAGGTGTGAAAACAGGAAAAACAACTCTGCAGACACCAAGGTCAGTGGAGAAGGAGGTGGAGGAAGTGCTTCAAGTGCTGGAGCAGAGATGCCCCTGCAGCTCATGGTGAAGACCATGGTGATGCAGGTTGTCCTGCTGCAGCCCCTGGAGGTTAATGCTGGAGCAGATCTTCACCTGCAGCCTGTGGAGGACCCCATGTCAGAGCAGGTGGATACCTGAAGACTGTGAATCTTTGGGAAGCCCACACTGGAGCTGGCTCCTGGAAAGACCTGAGAGGCCATGAATAGAGGACCCCATGCTGGAGGAGGTTTGCTGGCAGGACTTGTGACCCCACAGAGACCTGTGCTGGAGCAGTCTGTCCCTGAAGAGTTGCAACTCACGGAAGGGACCCAAGCCTCAGCAATTAGTGAGGAACTGCAGCCTGTGGGAAGGACCCACGTTGGAGAAGTTTGTGAAGGACTGTCTCCAATGGGAGAGATCCTACGCTGGAATAGGGGAAGAGAGTGAGAAGGAAGAAGAAACAGAGACAGCATGTGATGAACTGACTGCAAGCCCCATTCCCCATTCCCCTGCTCCACCTGGGGGGAGGAGGTAGAGAATTCGAGAGTGAAGTTTGGCCCAGGAAGAGGGGAGAGGTGAAGGTGGAAAGTTGTTTTAAGATTTAGGAGGGTTTTGTTATTATCCTACTCTAATTTGATTGATAATACATTAAATTAATTTCCACATGTAGAGTCTATTTTGCCTGTGATGGTGACTGCTGAGTGATGTCCTGTCCTTGTCTTGACCCATGAGCCTTTCATTACATATTATTTCCTCTGTCCCACTGAGGAGGGGAGTGATAGAGTGGCTTGGTGTGCAGCTGGTGTCCAGCCAGGGTAACCCAACACACTTCTCATGACAGGAGACAAATCCCCAGGGTAGAGAGCCACCAGTGGAGATCACAAGGCCATTCCTCTCTACCCTGGGGAAGAGCTGTGTTTACTCCTGCCTCCACTCTATACTAAAAGCACAGAGAGTGATAGACAGAACTTCCCAAATTCCTTTTTTTAAAGGAGAGGAAAGTGAATGATAAAAATTATTCCTCTGCTACCCCCACATAAAATAAGCTCTGAACTGGTTTGTTTGTTTCCCCCTCTCCCCCCTCAAGTACCAGTGGTGGTGCTTAAAGCAATTCAGAGGGAAAACATTTTTTAAAATACCACTACTCCTGTACCAAGTAAATGGCTGGTACACACGACAGATCCTTTCCAAAGGACTACCAATAGCATCAGACACGTTGGCACCTGCCTTGAGGCTTGTAGGACAAGAGTTCTGGTTACTTCTGCATTCACCTACAGACACACAGAGTTGCATAAAGGCAACTCTATCTGGTGTTAAGAAACTGACTCATTGCTGGCAGTGATTATCAGAAATTAGTCCCCTCGAGCGGCATCGTTTTTCCTTGTTACTTCAGAAAGAAGGATATGTGGTTTAACTAGCAACTTAAGCACTGTTAAGTGCTTGTTGCTTGCAAATGTGTATTGAAAACTTTGTAAAAATTGTTGCAGTTACTATTATTATCAGACCGTCCCAGAAAATAAGGTAGAGAGTTTGCAAATAAAACATATATCCAAACAGACCAGTGAAAGACACTACATTGAGGAGCACATTTTATGTATAATAGCTTTTTTAAACAGCTTTCCCTTGTCCCCTCTTTCAGTCCCCAAGTTTCTAACACATTTCTAAGGGGAAGATGAAACAGCCAAGGAAACAGCAGCTATACAAGCTGCTTGATTGAGTTTGAAAAACGCTATGCTGAACAGCAACAGCCATCAGGAGCAGTGAGCTGGTCTCCTAAACAAGACTGATATGCAAAAACCTAACACAGTAAGAGTTGCATGAAATTGGCATGCTTGTGTTTCAGAGACATGAACATGATGACTGTGTTCAAAGACTGTTTGGAAGTATAAATATCCAGTTACACAGTTGAAGAGTCAGGACAGCAGCAGTACAGTAGCAGCAAAAAAAAGAAAGAGAGTAAGATGAAGAATTGATGAGCAAGAATGCACAATGACATTTGTGCAGAGCAATGGGGTAAAAGTTAAGGACAGCTTGCTTTTATTGCTGGTTGGTTTAACTTGTTGGATTTCTTTAATAATTTTTGTGCAATTAAAAAAGGACTGTGAAACAGACATGAAAAAATGGCACTTGTAAGAATAAATTGCACACTAGACTTTCCAGGTGTGAACATGGCACAGCTCAAAAATGCTGTAAGCCTAAAAAAATGTTGTTTCCCAGTTAAGCAACATCCAGCTTAGCTAACTGAAACTTAACTGTCCCTCAGCGGTTTTCTTTTACCATCCAACACAGGCTCCCGATGGCTTTGCGAGTGGACAGAATGGTTCGAGGCAGTTGAACAATCCAGGCCAATTAAGATAAACCACCTTCATCGGGTCTTTAATCTTGCCCAGCTGACTTCCCATCAACTAATGTAAGACCACTGCTTATAACCCCTTCTTTCAGCAGCAGAACTTTAGGTCAGTACCAGAGACAAGATGACAAGCAACACAGCAGGATTGTCCTAAACTAGCATAGCTGGAGCCAAGGGATGGCATTTGTAGCCTATAGATCCCTCACACTAAAGACAGGGAAACTCACTGGAAGTTTAGCTTTGACAGTACATAGGGTTACATTAAAAGCTTTAATTTTCTTAGTGGTTACCAGCCAGCTAAGCCACAGAAAATTATCAATAACAGAGCCATGGTCTGTTCTGCCTCTGTATATCATTTCACCAAAAGCATACCCTCTTCCTCACCTTAGGCAGGTGCCAGGGATAGCTGCTGTAAGAGGCATTGGAGAATTTCTGCAAATTCTTAGTTTTTCTTCAAGAAATGTATTGCATATTGGTATTAAATCCTATATATGAGAAAAATTCTAAAAACATGCCTATTTCGGGACTACAGAGGAATGGATCACTGCCCTTTATAAACAAATTCCAACAAAGCCGTCCTCATTACAAGAAGACACAACACTCTCTTCCCTTTATTTTGGTTATTTATTCACATTCCTTGGAGTACAATTCTGATTCCCCTAAATAACGTATCAGTTCATATGCAAAGAGAAAAATAAATCAGAGCCTTTAAAAAAATACAGGAGATAAAATGGCATGAATAAAAATTCAGGCCCAAACAATTACGTTAGCAGGAAATCATCCTAACTACTGGTCAAACACTATGTTTTATATTGAAAATATAGAGTCTGGTGTATTTCTATTATTTACTTGACTAAATCTCTTTCTATCTAGAAAGTAATAGATAGGCCAGCCAGGCATAGAGAATTACCCTTACGCAACAATCAATTAATCAGACATTCACCAAATCTTCTAGCTGATTATCAGAAAAACCAAGTGAGATTGAGAGTCTGCATGAATCACATGCACTTCTTAGATGCATACAACATACCTAAAATTTTTTGCCCCAAAGTTTGAGCTTCCCCCATACCCACAAAAATTTCATCACAACAGGCATTTACTAAAAAATAGAGAAGAACAAAGAGTCCACGAATTCTCAAAGGAGCAAATCTAGAATGAAAGCAAGCAGGAGCAGGGCTCATACGAAGTCTTTACCTCCAGGGCTCCGTGGCTGCTTAGCCCAGGTTGCCACATTAGACCAGTTATCGGTCTTCTCAGTCTTTTTAGGATGGAAATGATCCAGATTGGATTCTCTATTCCTGTTGTTCCTCTTTTTCTTTCTTTCTTTCTCCACATATGTGTCATGTTTTGTTTGGGTTGGGTTGTGTTTTTTTAATCTTGGCATGGAAAATCAGCAGATTAATAAACAGGAGGAAAAAGAATGAGTAGACAACAACAAATTTTCAGTCTCAGAAATTCAAGATTAAGGTTTGTATTTCTCTATATCCAGCCAAAAATAATGTAAAAAGAAGCTAGTGAAATCTCATCTAAGAACAAGCCATTTCGAAGTTTTAAGTTAACAACTTCCAGTTTTATCTGGGCAACTCTTAGTATTCAGAAATAGCAGGAAGGCTACTTTCATATTTATTGGATGGACAGTTAATAGATCTATGGCATTTTTAAAGATTTTCCTTCAATTTCCAGCACGTCTTGTTTGAAAATACATGCTTGCTCATTAAATAGTTCATGTCTCCTTACTGTAATGGTCTTTTGTCCATCCAAAGTTCATGTGTAAACCATTAAAACAACTCAAGTTATAAAAATCTTAGAATATTGCAATCATCAACCTGCTGTCCATCATATTTGAGCACTCAGGGCAGTCCAGAGAAGCTCCCACTGACTGGAAAAGGGGAAACATAACCCTCACTTTTAAAAAATGGAAAAAAGGGAGAGCTAGGGAACTACAGGCCAGTCGACCTCACCTCTGTGCCCAGCATGATCATGGAGCAGATCCTCCTGGAAACTATGCTGAGACACATGGAAAATAAGGACAGGATTGGTGACAGTCAACATGGCTTCACCAAGGGCAAATCATGCCTGACAAATTTGGTGGCTATGATGGAATTACAATTACGGTGGATGGTGGAAGAGCTGCAGATGTCACCTGCCTGGACTTGTGCAAAGCATTTTACACTGTCCCGCACAACATCCTTGTCTCTACATGGGAGTGACATAGACTAGACAAACAGACCACTCAATGGACAAGGAACTGGCTGGATGGTCACACTCAAAGAGTTTCAGTCAACAGCTCAGTGTCCAGTTCTGAAGGACAAGGACCTCTTGGACCACAAGAAGGACATGGACCTCTTGGACCACATCCAGAAGAGGGCCATGAAGATGCTTAGAGGGCTGGAACACCTCTGCTATAGACAGACTGAGGAAGTTGAGGTTGTTCAGCCTGTAGAAGGTCTCTGGGGAGACCTCATAGCAGCCTTCCAGAACCTGAAGGGGGCCTACTGAAAAGCTGGTGAGGGGCTTTTTTTAAGGGCTTGTAGTGATAGGATAGGGGGTAATGGTTTTCAACCACAAGAGGGTAGATTTTATGAGATACTAGAAAGAATCCTTCAATCCTTCAGAAATCTGTCACTCATTTTCTTATCTGAATGGCTTTAAAATTATAAGGACAATTGCTCATAAATACGCTACAAGAATTAAAGCCAGAATTAAAGCACTGTGGCAAAAAGCACTTGTGTGGTTCCTTCTAATTCTCAATTTATTTTGCATTATTTAATACTGTTCAGTTTCAATTACTGTGACAAGGAGAATCCGTTAAAATATTCTCCTTGCTGTCTTGATCAGGAGGGAGACATGGCAAATAAATATCTTTTTACTGTCAATTCCAAGACTTATTCTTTCACAAGCCCTTTTCTAACACTGGTGCTTCATCTGCAGCCAGATACTGGCAACAAGATCTCACTCTGCAACCCGTCAGTGTGAAAATAATTTGAAAATGTTGTAGGAAAACAAGTATCGAGAAGGAATGCTCCTTAATATTTAGCTCTATAGAACTGTAGCTGCATTTTCCGGATCAACAGCTTTTCTTTTTACAGTTGCAGCTTTTTACAATTTTAGACAATTTAGTGCTTCCTCCATTATCTCAGCAAAGACTGGCTGAAAGACAACTTCCTTGCATTTAGGAGAAGAAATGTGTCTGAATTGGTGCCACTCTCTTCTTCAATGGCTTTTTTAAAAAGTGAAATACTTTGCATTCACTTACTTAAACCATCACACAAGATGAAATGTTACAAATAACTTCCTGAAGTCTATATGCTAAAATACACTTTTACTTTCCTCAAATTAATGATTATTCTGCACACCTTCTCAGTTCTTTGAATGTTAGTTGCCTGGAAACGAACATGGTTTTTTGCCCCTCCCTCAGTTCCCCTGCTTACCCCACACCATTATCTTTAAAATTAGCCACGTTTTTTCTTGTAGAAGTAAATACTGCAGTTTCCAGAGAGCACAACAATGTCCACTCAAGACTTCTGGAAGTTCCAATGAGCCAAAAATCCTCTGGGGTATTTTAGTCTTTTTTAAAAAAGTAACTACTTGGTAAAAGTGTGTCAAGATTTTGGAGATGTCTTTCAATACAACTGCAGAAAATTCAACACAGAGACTGAATAAAGAAGGTGTAATAACATACTAATACATTTTGATGGGGCAAGTAGTTCCCAGACATATACAATAGTTACTTTCAGTCTTCCTATTTATCTACCATGTAATTTTTTTAAAAAAGGAATATACCCTTTGCAAGTCTTATATCCTAATTTATTAACATTTCAAAATAATTGTACCTAAATTGAGGCTGCATTGCAGTTAAGTTACCAAAAATTCTCAAACTACTTTTTCATTTGTGAAGTCTCCAGTAATACCTTTTTCCACATACTTGGGAAATAATCAGCCCTGGTAATGATATTAACAGAAAATTTTCTTTGTGTAGCAAGACATGCATGTTAATCAAAGACAAAAAGCTGAAGAAAACAGCAAGTGACTAGTGTATTTATCAGAATGAATATATTCAGGAGCAGTAGTGCAGATTTTGTGAAAGTCAAGAGGGCACTTGACACTGCACATTGCCAAACAGAATTCATAGGCAATATTTAATACTCTTGAGCTAATGGATACAGAAACACTACAGTGCTTCAGGCATCAAACACTGAGCAAGCAAATAAGGCCTGCAGTCAATAGGCTAGCAAGCCCACATTTGAAACATGAAAAATTTAATGAAAACAGGGGAAGAAAAACATGCAAGAAGAGATAGGAGTATTGGTTTTAAACAAGTGTTGAAAGTCGTCTTAATGACATTAAACATACTGAAGCACAGTGCCCGTTAAGTCCTAGATATGCTGATTCAGCCTAGTTTCATGGAATTATTTAATATTACAGCAGAAAAATCACAGATTACATAAACTCATTGATAACACATGTAAACTCTAAAAAGGAGATACAGAAAAAAAATTCATATAATCTACAAAACCTTTTAGGAATAAAAACAAGATTCACTTGCTTCTGTTATCTATGCTAGCAAGGCTAACTTTGCTACCACAGAAAGCTCTTAAAATGAAATGAGAAATGCCCTCACTTTCTTTCCACCTCAACAGAGTGACTACAATTGCATACAGTTGAATAATTCTAATTTGATTGAAAGTAAGCCACTCTATCTCCTACCAATACTTTGCTACCTTACCTACAGTTGTTTTCAGCTTGGAACATTTATGTTCCATTTTGTAGAACAATATCTGCTATTTCAGCACTCTTTCATGTCTAATTTCTTGCATCTGTCACAGTTTGTTTGTTAAAAGAGGCTACAACAGCTTGTGGTAGGCTGACAAAGCTGAAGGTCCTACGGCATGAACTTTGATAATGTTACTTAAATATTATCCTTAATTGCTTTTAGTAGTAGTCTGCCAGGATTTCCTTCTTAGCATTTTGTTAGAGCAGTCAGTCAACTACATTCAAAATTGAAAGTAAATGAGGAGATGCCAAAAGAGTCATGTGCTCTCCCTTGTTGCTGAGCACGCTTTTCCCTTCTCTTCAGAAAACAAAACAAAACAAAACAAAACATAAAAAACAAAAACAAAAACAAAAAACAAACAACCAAGATGAATCCTGTGGTGGTAGAAACCATTTGGAGGATTTGGAGGACTTCTTAAACCTCCACTATCAACAGCTATGGAAAAATAAAGGTATGGTCTTGACAGAGCTTCCTTGGGCAAGTATAACAGCACAAAACCATACCCAATCCCAGCTTGTCCACAAAATCACACAATTGTGGACTTACTGTGAGTGATAAGAAAGTAGTTCCACTGAAGCAGTCAAAGATACAATGATAAAATAGAGTAAGCAAAGAACAGCAGTTATTGCCACCACTGAAATTCTCCTGTGGAGGAGAAGGGGATTTGATGCCACTCACTGCTTTTAAAGTAAAGAAACACAACTTCTGGAGCACGTACTTTAGGTTAGAAATAGACAGTTAAAATTCACCTTCCTTCCTCTGTTTGAAAAGTTTTCACATAAATAGCCTTGATGCTTATTTGGGAGGTTTCCAGTACATTTCAGCAATTACTGAGCCACACCTGCCAGTACAGAGAAACCCAGACCAGCCAGCAGTAAACTGGGACAGAGCCTGTGTCTGCAGCAGAAAACCTTCGTCACAAACCACAGCCACATACAAGTTTCTTATTCCACATCCTCCCCCACAGGAAAACTATGCCATACAGCTTACTTTTTTGTGTGACAAATGTCAGGTTAGATAAAGAAGGGGAACATCAGTAGACTTAAACCTCCAATGCTGAGACATTCATTAAAATTTAGGGCTGTTTTACCATGACATTAGCTACCAGCTGCCTGAGGAAGACTATCATGTTCATCTGCAGCAGAAATTAAACAAGGATTCTCAGAAAACAAGCCATTATTTTAATTTAGCTTAACACTCCTTCAAAAGTACAATAGTAAATATTTCCTTTAAATAACAATTCAGGGAAAATACATAAATGTCATAAATACTGAAACATAAAGTGATAAAGTGATATCAAGACAGCTAAAAGCAAGTAAATATTAAATGTTAGTATCTGTAGCTATACCAGTTACACTCCTACTTCTTTCTTCCTCATAATGTCATTCTGTTCTGGGAATGAGGGAGGAGTCATTTTTTTAGTGCAGAACTGGATGGATTGGTCGCATAATAAGACAATTTTGTTATTTGTCACTTGGCTTTAGGGTCTAATTCTGCATAGTTTTTCACATCCTTTATGCTATCATATAGAAGTTTTTGGTGGCCTCTGAGAAATACGTAGAATGCCTTAATCCAGTTCCTCATTCTCTTGTTTTATAGTTGATACAAATTAGGTAGAAGGCACAAAAACCAAATTGTTCAAGTCCAGTCAAGACAAAGGACTGAACTCCAACCAAAATTACAAAACCCTTTAAAATCTAGGGGTTTTTTTGCCAAAGACTTGGGGCAGAGGGATAAGGGGGAAAGAAAGAGAGACTTAGAAGCAACATTAAAGACAACTTGGAAATTAGGCACTGAAGCTTACACTTCTTAACTGTATGGAGGCTTATCCACCTGAATTCTTTTTAAGTCAATCCTTAAAACATCAAAACCCCTATTTAAATATCTGGTTTACACAAAGGGCAGACATGCTTATCACAAAGTTTAGATACTCCACACTACTTGCCCAGACAAACCAGGCAGTTACAAAGATAAAGAAAGGTATATGAATACTGAGAACATACACTAATTACATGGATTTTTAAGACCAGTTTAGGCCAATTACTAACAAATTCATAAGGAAAAAAACAGACCTGTGGGTGGTCATTACAAGGACTTCTGCCTTTAGCAGGAATTTTGTTGATTTTCAAGCAAACATGCCCGCAAAGATGACATTATAAGAACTATTTTAGGACATATAAAATGGTTACACTATGTTCCATTAACAAGATGCCACAGACATACTGCTATGGCAGCATGTCCTAGCAATCGCTGTTACCATACCAGTTTGTAACATGGATTATTTCATCACGCTGTTAATCCAGACTCCATCTGAAAATGTTTTCTTGCAAGTCTTACAAAGAAATATGTATAATACACCTCAAAACTGTACATGTTTAATTGTATTCTAAATACAAGTGCTGAAAAAGTAGCATAAGTTCATATAATAGATAATAAGCACTTTGAAATTCCGTATTTTAATAGGTATAACAAATAACTTTATTTTCATGTAGCAGAAACACATACCTCTTTGTTGATATTGCATTCCAAGCTCCAAGCACATGAAGCACCTGAGAAGCTATTCTGCAACCCGTGAAGCACTAACAACTCACAATTTACTATTAAAAAAAAGATTTATATTTATTGTTCATTTTTATTGGAAAAGCCTGTGTTACTCTGAGGATAATACCTTACTGAAACTGCTGCTTACCAGGGGCTGGTATCAAGGATGTCACTGAAAAGCTACCAAAACTTTTACATCCCACTGACTATTACCCACTGCTGCTGTTTCACATGGCTAGCAGTGATACAGTCAGAAGCAATCTGCAGGCCATCAAGAAGGTGTATAGAGCCCTGGGAGTGGTGGTGAAGGAGTTGTGAGTGCCGATAGTCTTTTCATCAAACCTCCTGGTCACAGAATCACATTATTGTTCTGGTTGGAAAACACCTTTAAGATCAAGTCCAAACATAACCTAACACTACCAAGTCCAGTGCCTTAAACCATGTTCCTAAGCACTACAAAAAGTCAGAGGGAAGGGGCTTGAAAGGCAAAATTGTATTGGGAGAATGAATAAAAGGTTACAGAACTGGTGCCACAGCCAGAGTTTTGGCTGCTTAGACCATAGGACAGACTTCAAAAAACCTGGTCTCCTTGGGGCTGATGTGTCTCTGAGCATCTCTCAGAGAAAGGGGAGAACATCTTTGGCCTTAGGCTTGCCAGTTTAGTAGAGGGCTTTAAACTAGAGTTGCCAGGGGAGGGCAGAGCAGAACAACCCCCCTATAATCCAGGAGAATGCAGTCAGAGACCTGCTGCATAGACTCAAAAATCTATGGGGCCATATGGGATTCACCCGAGGGTACTGAGAGACCTGGCAGAGGACATCGCCAAGCCTCTCTCTTTCATCTACCAACAGTCCTGGATAGCAGGGGAGGTGCCATATGACTGGAAGCTTGCCAATGTGACACCTATCTACAAGAAGGGCCCAAAGGAGGATCCTGGGAACTACAGGCCTGTCAGTCTGACCTCAGTCCAGGGAAAATCATGGAGAGGCTCATCTTGAGTGCACTCATGTGGCAAGTGCAGGACCGCCAGTGGATCAGGTCCAGCCAGCATAGGTTCAGGAAAGGCAGGCCCTGCTTGACTAACCTGATCTCCTATGATCAGGTGACCCACCTGGTGGATGAGGGAAGAGCTGTTGATGTTGTCTATCTAAACTTTGGTAAAGCCTTTGACACCGTCTCCCACAGCATTCTCCTAGAGAAGCTGGTGGCACATGGCACAGACAGATGCACTCTCTGCTGGGTAAAAAACTGGCTGGAGGCTGAGCACAGAGAGTTGTAGTGAATGGGGTTGGATCCGGTCGGCGGCCAGTCACCAGTGGTGTCCCCCAGGGCTGAGTTTTGGGTCCAGTCCTGTTCAATATCTTTATGAATAAACTAGATTAGAGAATTGAGAGCTTCCTAAGTAAGTTTGCAGATGACACTAAACTGGATGGAAGTGTCGATTTGCTTGAGGGTAGGAAGGCTCTGCAGAGAGACCTGGACAGGCTGGATCGATGGGCCAAGGCCAATTGTATGAGGTTTAACAAGGCCAAGTGCCAGGTCCTGCACTTCAGTCACAAGCAGCCCACACAAAGCTACAGGCTTGGGGATGAGTGGTTGGAAAACTGCATGGTGGAGAAGGACCTGGGGGTGCTGCTTGACAGATGACTTAACATGAGCCAGCAGTGTGCCCAGGTGGCCAAGAAGGCCAACAGCATCCTGGCCTGCATCAAGAACAGTGTGGCCAGCAGGAGTAGAGAGGTGATTGTGCCTCTGTGCTCGGCACTGGTGAGGCCACACCTTGAATACTGTGTTCAGTTCCGGGCCCCTCCCTACATGAAGGATGTCGAGTTGCTGGAACATGTCCAGAGATGAGCCACCAAGCTGGTGAAAGGTCTGGAGAATAAGCATCCTATGAGGAGAGGCTGAGGGAGCTGGGGTTGTTTAGTTTGAAGAGGAGGCTGAGGGAAGACCTCATTGCCCTCTACAATTACCTGAAGGAAGGTTGTAGGGAGGTGGGAGTTGGTCTCTTCTCTCCAGTGAATAATGACAGGATGAGAGGGAATGGCCAGAAGTTGCACCAGGGGAGGTTTAGGCTGGATATTAGAAAGAATTTCTTTACTGAAAGAGTGGTTGGACAGTGGAACAGGCTGCCCGGGGCGGTGGTGGAGTCACCATCCCTGGAAGTATTTAAAAGAAATATAGATGTGGTGCTTAGGGACATTATTTAAGCACTGAATGGGTAGATTATGATATGGTTGGTGGATTTAGGTTATGGTTGGACTTGATGATCTTCAAGGTCTTTTCCAACCAGGATGACTCTGTGAAGGAAAGGGATCCTCAATCCATACCACTGCCACCACTTTGAGGCCAGTGCCAGTAATAGGTACCCTGGGCCTGAAGAAGGACCACAGACCAGCAGGAGAACACCTGAAATGCAGGAGAATGTGACCCCAGCCAGTAAGGAAGCTTCAATGAGGGCCCAGCTTAAATGCCTCTATGTCAACACATTCAGCATGGGGAACAAACAAGAGGGGTTAGAGACATGACTATGCCTGCAGGGCTATGATGTTATTGACACCATTGAGATGTGGTGGGATGACCCACATAACTGGACTGTGGGAATGGATGGATGCAGGCTCTTTAGAAAGGACAGGCATAGGAGAAGAGGAAGGGGTCTCACCTTGAGCTTATGGGTCAGGGTTAAAGGGAAGACAGGGCAGGTGCTACCATAATGGAGGTCTGCTACAGGCCACCCTATCAGGAAGACTGAGTGGGTGAGGCCCTCTACAAACAGATAGGAGCAGCTTCATATTCACAAGCCCTTCATGGTGGATTTCAAACACCCCAATATCTGTTGGAGGGACAACACAGCAGGGCATAAGCAATCCAGGAGATTCTTGGAATGCATTGTCAACAATTTCCTTCTCCAATTGGCAGAGGAACCAATGAGAAAAGGTGTTATGCTGGACCTTGTTCTCACTATGGGCTGGTGGAGAACATGAAGCTTAAGGCCAGCCTTGGCTGCAGTGACCATAAAATGGTGGAATTCAGGATCCTTAGGGTGACAAGCAGGACACCAAGAAAGCTCACTACCATGGACTCCAGGAGAGCAGACTTTGATCTTGTCAGGGATCTGCTTGGAAGGGTACTATGGGATAAAGCCCTGGAGGGGAGAGGAGCCCAAGAAAGCTGGTCAATGTTCAAAAATCACCTCCTCCAAGCCCAGGAGCTGTGCGTCCCAACAAAGAGGAAGACACACAAGAATGCCAGGAGACCTTCATGGATAAACAAGGAGCTCTTGGAGACACTTAGATGCAAGAAGAAAGTCTACAGAGGGTGAAAGCAAGGACAGGTAGCCTGGGAGGAGTACAAAGAAGCTGCCCAAGCAGCCAGGGATCAGGTTAGGAAAGCTAAAGCCCAGACAGATTCAAATCTGGCCAGGGGCATCAGAGGTCACAAGAGAAGCTTCTACAGGTACATGAGTGATTTAAAGGAATACAAGGGAAAATGTGGGCCCTTTTCAGAAGGAAACAGGAGACCTGGTCATGAGAGATATGGAGAAGGCTGAGGTACTGAATAGCTTTTTTGCCTCAGTCTTCACCAGCAAGGGCTCTGGCCACACCACCCAAGTTGCTGAAGGGAAAGGCAGGTACAGAGAGAAGGAAGATAGGCCCAGTGTAGAAGAGCAAGTTTGAGACCATCTAAAGAACCTGAAGGTGCACAAGTCCCAGGGACCTGATGAGATCCAACTGCAGCTCTTGAGGGAACTGGTGGATGAAGCTGAAAATACACTGTCCATCATATTTGAAAATATATGGCAGTCCAGTGAAGTTCCCACTAACTGGAAAAGGGGAAACATAATCCCCATCTTTTAAAAAGCAAAAAAAGAGCTGGGCACCTGCAGGCCAGTCAGGCTCACCTCTGTGCCCACCAAGATCATAAAGCAGATCCTCCTGAAGGCTCTGCTAAGGCTTACAGAAATTAGGAGGCAGTTGGTGGCAACCAATACGGCTTCACCAAGGTCAAATCATGCCTGACAAATTTAGTGGCCTTTTATGATGGGGTCATAGCACCAGTGGACAAAGGGAGAACAATTGGTGTCATCTACCTGGACTTATGCAAAGCATTTGACAGTGTCTCACATGACATCCTGGTCTCTACATTGAAAAGGCAGAGATTTAATGGCTAGACCACTTGGTGGGTAAGGAATTGGCTGGATGGTCACACTCAAAGAGTCGCAGTCAACAGATCAGTGTCCAAATGGAGATCAGTGACGACTGACATTCCTCAGGGATCAGTACTGGGACAGGTGCTGTTTAACATTGTTGTCAGTGACACGGACAGTGGAATTGAGTGCACCCTCAGCAAGTTTGCCAATGATACCAAGCTGTGTGGTGTGGTCAACACACTGGAGGGAAGGGAGGCCATCCAGGGGGACCATGACAGGCTTGAGAGCTGAGCCAGTGGAAATCTCGCGAAGCTCAACAACACCAAGTGCAAGGTCCTGCAGCTGGGTCTGGGAAATCCCAAGCAAATACAACAAATACAACAAATACAGGTTGAGCAGAAAAGGGACTGAGAAAAGCCCTGAGGAGGAGGACTTGGGGGTGTTGGTTGTTGAGAAGCTCAACATGAACTGGCAATGTGCGCTTGCAGCCCAGAAAGCCAACTGTGTCCTGGGCTGCATCAAAAGAAGTGTGGCCAGCAGGTCAAGACAGGGGATTCTGCCCTCCTACTCCACTCTCTTCAGACCCCACCTGGAGTACTCTGTCCAGTTCTGGAGCCCACAACACAAGAAAGACATGGAGCTGCTGGAGTGAGTCCAGAAGAGGGCCACGAAGATGCTCAGAGGGCCGGAGCACCTTTGCTGTGAAGACAGTCTGGGAGAGTTGGGGTTGTTCAGGCTGAAGAAGAGAAGGCTCCAGGGAGACCTCATAGCAGCCTTCCAGTACCTGAAGGGGGCCTAAAGCTGGGGAGGGACTTTTGACAAGGGCATGAAGTGACAGGAGGAGCGGGGAAGGTTTCAAGCTGAAAGAGGGGAGATTAAGATGAATTATTAGAATAAATTATTTGCTGTGAGAATGGTGAGACACTGAAGCAGGTTGCCCAGAACAGCTGTGGATGCCCCATCCCTGGAAGTATTCAAGGTCAGGCTGGATGGGGCTTTGAGCAACCTGGTCTAGTGGGAGGTGTCCCTGCCCGTGCTGAGGGGCTGGAATTAGATTATTTTTAAGGTCCCTTCCCAGCTGAAACGTTCTATGATTCTATGGTAGTGCCTGCAAATCAACAATGTTTTACCTATTAAGAAGTGGAGACTACTTTCATATTTTGAATTGGAAAGATCCACCAATTTTTTATTTGTCTTGTTTCGGTATTTCTGGAACTAACCCCAAACAAAGCAGATATTTGGAATTCAAACCACTGGTTTAATCTGCAATGCATATCAGCATGCCAGAAGCTGGCCGGCTATGTCAGAGAAAGCATTGTTCAACAGATGCCCTGTTAAACTCTTCTCTAAGAAGCCACTTCAGGCCATCATCAAATGGAGAATAATACAGCACTCAGTGTAGCTTTAGGGTCAGCAAGACTTTTATGCTTAACAGGTAGCACCACTGACACAGGAGAAAAGAAAGAAAACACAAGTGGGTAAAAAGTAATATAAAAAGCAAACAGCAGAAAAAAGTAATATTGATATTTTTATTTTGTCCCTGGAGTTCTTCATAGATTCCACAAAAGCACCTTCCAGAATCAGTTGGACTCACCCAATCTTTTGCAGTGAGCTCAAAACTGAACATGTATAAGGAGCAGTGACCCACACACTTGCACCACCTTGCCATATAAGAAAGAATTTTCCTCCCTCAGAAGCTGACAGTATCATTAACTAGGTGAAACCTCAAAAAATGTTTCAAGTTTAAAGCTGAAGTTTTTCCACTTCTGTCATAAATAAATTCTACAGAAGCTGAGGGGCTAAGAAGGGACTGATTAAAAATATAACTTCACTGTCTCTAATTGGATTCTGTTCCACTTCATTACTTTCATCCAACAGCGAACAAAATACCTTAAATGAAACTAAGTTTGCTTTTTTGCTCATCCCTTCGTAAACCGTGAAATTAAGATATGAAATTTAATAGCATACGTATCAATTCCTCATCAAGCAGCAGAATGATGCAAGCGAAGCCTAAACTATGCATGCTCAAGGAGAAGGTATACACACTACAACTACATCCAGGAATAATTGTTATTTGCCTGTATTATACCCGACATGTTTGTATCCATATGTGTATATCTCATGGCTATTTTACTTAAACCCCTGATCCCTCACAACCATTCACACTGTAACATAAGTATTTAGTGTAATCTTTAGTGACCAAGAAGCACTTAATAAGGAATTTTTACATGTTCTAGATCCTCACGTTTCCCTGACCTTTGATCCTCAGGATTATGCCAGGAGGGGTGTGAACCACAGATGCTTGGAGCCAAGACAGACAAGTAGCCCAGGAGTCACCTGGTATTGCTCTATGCTTAGAAAGAATCTGAAGTAGTAAGAACACAGGAAGGTGGCCACCCCAGCTGAGAGGGTCCTTGTCCTGCATGCCTTGTATCCAAAAAAAGTTTTTTCTGCAACCTAAACATGCTCACCGCACGTTGATTAACAACTTCCTAGTTGGTTTTCCCTCTTCTTCTTGAACAGAGTTGCCTGGACTTCATTTGTTCCTGCTGTTTTGCCTTTTTACCATTCTAATGTTCAAAAGTAAAATAGTATTTTTTTTCAGAGAAATAAGTAGCAGTAACAAGCTGTTTCACGAAAATAAGAATGAGGTGTACAAAAAAATATAGTAGTAAAAGAATTACCTCCAAACATAATTTCTTTGAAATTTCTATATTCGGATGTTGAATTGTGTGATTTATACAAATGGCTTAATTTCAGCACCAGAAAAAACCTTCCATGCTGATTTAGTAATCTTAAATGTAGTAATTCCTTTTTACATATAAATTTCACAATCAGTCCAGCATGATACACATAGCAGAATGCTGTGCTGACAGGTGCTGTTTAGTAACTTGGGTGTACAAGGGGTGGCAGCTGGGAACCAAACACCAATAGGAAAAGAAGTTCTATTACAAAAGTTTATTCATTAAACACAATACTCTGATGGCTCTGAAGCTGTACCCGATTCTGTCAGGTCGAGCAGCTGAAGATAACCTGGGATAAAGACTTTCCCTTTCTCTTCTGTGATATTATTTCAAAATCCAATATACTCCAGCATCTTAGCAACTCAAATATTTAATGAAATCCGAGCTGAGACTTTGGGGAATTTAATAAGTTAGTTTCCTCTGGCAGTATATATGCTTTTATTTCCTCTTAAAGAAAATGCACATGCCTTCCCTACACACACGATCTAGTTAATGCATCCCTTGTGCACCTAGTTTTCAATGTGAACTGATAAAGAAAACCATTTCTATGAAGTATGTAATGAAAGCAATACAATTTAAAATCATCCACCCAATTAAAAAAAATTTAATAAAGTATCTAGAGATTAATAAATCTGTCTTCTCAACTAAAGTGTATACCAGTATTTGTATGAAAGTGACTGTCCAGTTTCAGACAAGTATCAAAATAGCTTTATAATGTAGATTTTAAAAAATAAATTCCCAGAAATAGCCTATATGAAGAAGCAATTGGAACTGGAGTTTCTCAGCTCTGATTCCACAATTAGATTAATCCTCCCTCAAACTGGCTGATTCACAGAACAAGTACACAGCCAGCACACATTTTCAAAAATAACTATTTTGAACAAATGGGCTGAATTCAGACAGGAAAATCACAAACAAAAACAAAGCATAAGATACTATACATCCTTGAAATAAGTTGGGTAATTTGGGGCTTTCCTAAAAACCATGCAAAATAAGAGGAAAAAATGAGTAATTGTTGGAAAACAAAAAGATGTTTCACAACTTAATGTACTATGGAAACTGATACAGGGAGAAGCTGCTATTCTACATGGTAAAAACATGTTGCATTTTGAAGTCAAAAGAGCATTATCAACGCACCTAAGGACTTTATATCAGTGATAATACACCTATTAATGTCTATGAGTTATCCCTTTACCAACTTTCAGGTGATAAAACTAACTTCTCAATGAAAGACAGCAACTAAAGACGGCTCCTGAAACACAGGAAAACATCCATTAATGTAAGAACTGGCGTATTTAATGTTACATTTCAGACAACTGTTACTTGATCCACAGAGCATTCATATTGGTCTACTGGATGAAAACAAAAAACAGAGGTAAGGTACAATGTGCAGCCCCTACCAAACTACATTGAAATGCAAACAGGATCTTGTACATTTTCTGAAGCATGTATGTATCTGAGCCATTGCACTTCAACCAGTGGAACTGAGTACAGCTTTAGTCTATTCTATTTTCACTATTATAGGATTTCGTTTTTCCTTTTAAACCAATTTAATCTGGTGATCATTGACCCTTCCAATTTCACAGCCTTGAGAAACAAAGTTTTCCATTCATAAATTAAATTATTTAAGTTTCAGATCTCTAATAGGGTTGCACTCTGAAGCGTCATTCTAGCCTCACATTGCAAACAGTTGTACCACAAGAGAACATCACCTTGGAAAGGAATAACACAAACTTTTACCGTTCCCCCATTTGCACTGAGCTGAAGGATAATTTCTGCAAAAGATTATATGGCCATGCTGAACTGTTGGTATATAATACTCAAGCAATTATCAGCAGGCAAAGATCTTAACCTTAACTCGGTACAAGTTTCATCTTATCTTCAGTTTAAGTAGCTCTATGTAGCAGCTAGGACTGATGCATAATCCAGCAAAAATATATCTGCAACTATGTGTGATTGAAAATTTGATAGTCTATATTTTTCCTGACTTTTACGAATCTTCTCTCAAAATCGTTACAATGCTGTGATGAAGACACCCACAAACACACAGGAGCTTATGAGGAATGAGTATTTATTCCAAGCAACACTATTTAGCCCTCTGATAAATCAAGAGTAATACCACAGATTTGGATGTCAGTTGAGAATATTAATGCACTACATCACAACTACTTAACAATTTCTAAGTTTTTAGACTAGTCTTAACATAAATAATCTTAACATGGATAATAATAATCCCATATGTGCTCACTCAGACAAAAGGGAAAGCCTCCCCCCCAAGTACCTGGAATCACCTGCCCAGGAGGGACAAAGCTCACTCAAATATGTATCTAGGAGAAACAGATCACTCACCAAAGATGAGGTCACTCAATCTCGAGAAGTTTCCTTAGGTGGCATCCCGACATAAGTGGGGAGGCTTCCTAGCAGACCTGCTTCTCCAAGGGAAAACCCAACCACCTTCCTGGTGGAGAACTCCGTTTTTATAAGCTAGGTCAGATCTGACCTGTGGTCATTCATTTGCTATTCTACCTGCGTCAAGACAGCCCACTGGCTGGGGACCCTGTTCATTGTCAGAGGCCCACCCCCCGGCAATCCCCAAATTGCCCACGAAAGTCAGGCGCCGCCCCGTCTGCTGGAAGTTCCACAGCCCAGCAGGGCTTAAGACCAGAAATTCGTCTCAGCGCCACTCAGTCTGATCTAACCGAGGTGGGCCCATCAGGGGTTCTTTTGCCATCTCCGGAGACTTTAACAGGTAGTATAACAGCCCCCAGAATTCATGGCAGAGTTGGGCATGAGTGCTCTGCCACAAATGCTATGTCCAAAGGGGAGGAAGAGGGAAAGGAGACAGATACATGTTTTAATTTAACTTTTGTCTCTCAGAATTAAAAAAAAACAAACACAAAACACTTTTAGTCCTTTATTATTAACTGGGTTTTATACACTCTCTCTTCCATCAATGATGGTTCTTGCAATATTCCTTAACAATTTAATAAAAACAAAACAGGTCTCTACCTTTTCATGTGAAGACGATGGTCATAGACAATACTGTTGGCAAAAAAAAAAAAATCCTGCTGAAAGTTAACTAGTACAGCAATGCAGCTTAGACAAGGCAACATAGTAGTTGCAATGTAGTAGTGGCAATGCGTAATGTTAACTGCTCTATGCAAATTAATGGATTTGAATAAAGTTCCCTAGAAAAGATGCAAACGAGGAACGGCTGAGTTATATTAGTATATGTGTTACAGGAAAGCAATAGGTTATTAGCTTTTTATATTCACTGCTCTTGTAGTCCTCAAGTTCCAGAGAGTCTCAGCTCAGAAAAATGCTTGTGCACACAGTGGAAATTGCAGGCTTATGCTAGAATGTACCACAAGAAGCAAGGTAAAGGATTTGAGAATGAAATTTCCCATCCCAAGATGTTACAGTAATTGAACAAGCAAAGAATTAAGCTATACCTAGAAGTGGTTGAGAAACTGGAGCTTTCCCCAGGTTTCTAATGTAAAAAAACATTTTTATTCAAATAAATATAAGCCTTTTTTTCCCCTTCCATGGAAAACAAAAGGGAAAATGTTAAGAAAGGTACAGCAAGGAAACAAGGGCACACTGTCATAGGTGCACACAATATTTTAGAGGGAGTTTACTTTATCTAATATCCCTTAATTATACTCCCAACAGCAAGTCCAACTGTGTCATCTTCAGCAGGTGAGTCTCAACGCCAAACTCTGCTGCTGCCAGCATTTTACCTGCTTCGTAAAGAATAAGAGGCAGAAAGGATTGCTCTGCTATCCACAGGCAGGGCACAGAGAGGTTAGACCAAAATCAGTTTTAAGACAACAGACACCGAAAGGAGCACAGTTATCCAAGAAAACAGGTGAGGGGCAAAAGTAACAAATAGGGTTTTAACAGTTAAAGAAAAAAAGTGTAACTTAGATTTGGTACTGGTTTTCAATGGCATCCACAGTACCCAGCCTAGGATTTCTGTCCTGGAGTTCCCACTGAGAGCAATTCTAGTCCTGCACTACAGAAGATGCCATACTAATTTACTGTCAGCATGACCCCAGACAGGGAAGCTTTCAATGCATGGAAGGAGAAGTCAGGACACAGCAAGCATTTAAGAAAAAATATGAAGAATCAGATGGTCTAAGCATGGACATGAAAACCAGGGTCTTTTGACTTCAATACCACCTCTAGAATGATTCTACAGTTTATCTGACAGAGGCTTAATAAATCTGGTTGATTTAAGGAAGTTAAGCAACACTGAATGCCAATAGCAAGATGTACACAGTTTTTTTACCTTGTGCCAGAGACTGCAAATTTCCACAAGACGGAGACAATGGACACTCAGTGCTAATGAGATATTGGGACGGCCAAAACACAGGAAAACAGAAGACCTCGGATCTATGAAAACAGGTTTGTTCTGCCTTGTCTGTAAGGACAGGAAGGGGCAGAGGGAGAAGGAGAATATGCCTGGGATGACTGAAGTCTATATATTTAGGAAATAGAAAAGACATGCAGAAAAATGGAGAGTAAAAAAAGAAAATTTCAAAGACTGAGAAGGTCAAAGAATAACAGTGCACCAAAGGAGGCATTTGAAATTTGAAAGGATCCTGACTCAAAGTCCAAAGGGCACACAAGAGTAGGAACTAACTCGCTATGAGGAATGGCAGACACGTTACTGCTTTACTACATCTAAAATGAATCGAAAATGGAATCATAGAATGTTTGGGTTGGAAGGAAAATTTAAATATCATTTAGTCCAACCCCCCTGTCATCAGCAGGGACACCTCCCACTAGACCAAGTTGGTCAAAGTCTTATCCAACCTGGCCTTGAACACTTCCAGGGTGGGGGCATCCACTGCTTACCTGAGCAACCTGCTTCAGTGTCTCACCACCCTCATAGAATTTCTTGCCAACATGTAATCTGAATCTAACCTCTTTCAGCTTGAAACTATTAACCCTTATTGTATCACTACACTCCATGACAAAGAGGCCTTCCTTATCTTTCTAGTAGGCCTCCTTTCAGGTACTGGAAGGCTGCTATGAGGTCTCCCTGGAGCCTTCTCTTCTTCAGGCTGAACAACCCCAACTCTCCCAGACTGTCTTCACAGCAAAGGTGCTCCGGCCCTCTGAGCATCTTCGTGGCCCTCTTCTGGACTCACTCCAGCAGCTCCATGTCTTTCTTGTGTTGTGGGCTCCAGAACTGGACAGAGTACTCCAGGTGGGGTCTGAAGAGAGTGGAGTAGGAGGGCAGAATCACCTGTCTTGACCTGCTGGCCACACTTCTTTTGATGCAGCCCAGGACACAGTTGGCTTTCTGGGCTGCAAGCGCACATTGCCAGTTCATGTTGAGCTTCTCAACAACCAACACCCCCAAGTCCTCCTCCTCAGGGCTTTTCTCAGTCCCTTTTCTGCTCAACCTGTATTTGTTGTATTTGTTGTATTTGCTTGGGATTTCCCAGACCCAGCTGCAGGACCTTGCACTTGGTGTTGTTGAGCTTCGCGAGATTTCCACTGGCTCAGCTCTCAAGCCTGTCATGGTCCCCCTGGATGGCCTCCCTTCCCTCCAGTGTGTTGACCACACCACACAGCTTGGTATCATTGGCAAACTTGCTGAGGGTGCACTCAATTCCACTGTCCGTGTCACTGACAACAATGTTAAACAGCACCTGTCCCAGTACTGATCCCTGAGGAATGTCAGTCGTCACTGATCTCCATTTGGACACTGATCTGTTGACTGCGACTCTTTGAGTGTGACCATCCAGCCAGGAGTCCATCTGTCAAGTTTGTGCCTCTCCAGTGATACACTTGCTGCTACTTGTCCACCCTGCAGAAGTCACTGTAGGGTTCAATTAATCCTTATCAAGTAATTTGGAAATAGGAAGGTTGGTTGGTTGGTTGGTTTTTTACTTACTTAAGAAAAGTAGGCATTAATGCCAAGTCTTACTCCTTCTTTTTGAAAAAAAAAAAAAAAAACCAAAACAAAAAACCACAGAGCAAAGCAACTAAACAAAAAAACTACCAAAAGCAAACCAAACCAAACCAAACACACACACACACACACACACACACAAAAAGAAAAAAAAAAAAAAAAAAGAAAAAAGAAAACTGGTGAAATGCAAAAGAATAATGCAAATCTTACATTGACAAATTAGACAACTGATGGCAAGGACTGAGAAAACCACCATTACTTTTCAAACTGATATCAGGCTTGCTCTGGAACTTTCAATATTTCTCCTACAAAAAGAACTTTTTGATGGCAACATTTTAATGCTTTCTGAGCTCAAAATAAACTTCTCTACTGCTGACAGCTTCTTGTAATTCCTAGGAAATAGACTCCATTTGTCATATAGTCTGAGAACACGCATACAATACTGAACAAACTGTGCTAACATTCTGTTTCTGACCAAAATATAAAAGAAGATGACCTTGAGTCATAAAAATAGCTATGAAGATCACACACATACACCAGTTTGGTTGAATTACCTGGACCTCTGATAGAGCTGTTGCATGTTAGCAAAGGCTTATCATGTGCAAAAGACATCTTTTGTATTAGACTTGTACCTTTCTGCAAGAAAGCGTCCATGAAGGACAGAGCCTCAAAATAGACATCTGAAAGCTTCTAAACTGTGTTACTATTATCCACCCACCAAGTTAAATTATAACAAAAGAAAAAAACATCTAATATTCAGCAATATCCTAGGCAGTTTCCATAATTTTACATATCATGGGATGAATCTGATTTTGTGAATAACTGTTGTCATGGCAGCAATATCATGGCCCCAAAGGGAAATAAATTCTCCTAACAATTTGTGACAAACCATCCGAGCAAAGAATAAAATTACTTCTATCTTACTAAAGGATTATTGATTTATGATTTGAAGCTCAGCATTTGGTATTGGAAAAATCACTAGCATCTAATTTTTGAATGTGTTTCCAAGAGTCAGATTGGAGCTAGCTAAAGATTTTCTTAAAGGGAGATCTTCTTTCAGACCATGACATTTCTGCAAAATCAGACTTCCCGATCCCAGCAAGCACAAAATTCAACCCCGTGCCCCGCCCCCACACCCCCCCCCAAAAAAAAAAAAAAAAAAAAAAAAAAAAAAAAAAAAAGAGGCTGAAAATTGGCATTTAGTTCTGGTTGATTTGAACTAACAGAGCATATTTTGAACAACTGGAAAAAGGCAAAACATTTCTCTTCAAAACAGTCCAATATTAAACTGAATTAACTGAATTTCTTATTCACTCTCTGCAGAAGATGTGCTTGTAGTGAAGGAGGTGGATAAGACAAAGCTTATATAAAGTGTTTTTTTGCATAAATAATTGGCATGTATGACTCCTACCCAAATAGATACTACACTGAATTCAGGAAATCTCTCATCTCTTTCAGCATAGGGACATCCTGGAGTGCATTGGAAGTTAGAAGAACATTATGGGAGGACACTTTCTATGCTTGTTCTATTTCTACACCCTTCTGAGCCACTCTCCCACCAAGCATTTAGCATGATGTAGTCTGGCAGGTCTTCTGATTAAGGCTAAGGAAACAATTTCTTCCTTTCAGATACAGATCTCCTTCTTATGATGCTCAAGCCCAGCTCTGCTACAGCTCTCTGTTCCTTGGGTGACTCACTCTCCCTCAGGCTTTGAGCACTGCTGGCTCCAAGATGAGACATAGCCCCAGAAACAATGCTGTGAGGAATACCTGAGCCAGTTCAGCTAAACAATTGACAAAATCTTAACTGATGCTTTAGGCTTCTATTCACTACCACCAGAGAGACTTCCTATAGTTTAACTAGAAGACTTCCAGCAAACCGTGTGCCCAGGTGCTAATAAGTAGGACTTGGCCACACCACTGTTTAAGGCTCCATTTCACTCAGTTCCCTGTTCTGACAATACCTGGATGAAAACTGAGGACAGGACTTCCTTCTTCCTTGCCCAGCCCAAGGACAGTAACTGAACAACCTGCCACTGAGTCCCTCTAGACTACTATAGACTGCATGTTCCAATGCCTTTACCTCCTGACTTCCTCATCAGGTCACCGGACTGTCCAAATTCCATGGGCCTTTCAAATCCTTACCAAGGCTCGTCACACTCCAGATGAGACAGGTATGACGAAGCAAACAACATTTAAGTATCAATAATTTTGAGAGTCTTCTCAGCTTTGCTCCCATTTATCCATGGCAGGTTTTTTATTGATGCCTGAGTCAGACAACCTAATGTGCAATAGAGAAAGCAAACAGCTGTTGAGCACATTCAGAGGAGGGAGGGAGTAAGGAGGGGTAAGGATGGCAGAGACAGGCACCATCTTATTTGCAGAGTGACACGAAAAGGATAGAAGCTACCAAATTGAGGACATTTCCCACAACAGAGTGAACATCATGTGGAAAAGAGCGAGATGCCTCATGGGCAAGTGATAGTAGCTAACTGGGAGGCAAGATTAAGCTAACAGGAAAGGGTCTGTTGTGGGCAAGAAAAGTTGCAGATAATAATTCTCAGGTAATATGTTACACAAAGTTTTACATTCCTAATGTAGGAATAAGCATGATTTTCCTCAACACAGAAACAAGGAAATTCACTCTATCAGAATTTTGTATGAGCTTCATTCCTCAGGAGAGCTGAAGCTGACTTGTGAACTCCTACTCCCTTTGTTTTCCAAGTGCTTTATGATGCATTGATATGCAACATATTATTCCATGGCAGAAATTTTCAGTCCGGTGCAACAGACCTCAAGACTCACAGGAAAGATCTGAAGAGCCTGGCAGCAATGATGTGGCACAAATTACTAGAAGTTCAAGAAATTTGGGCAGAGATTAGAGAAGGGCCTGAAAGGTTTCCTCCCAGGAAAGGGAGGAGGGGAGAGAAAACAATGTAGTTTGGGGGGGGGGGAAAAAAAAAAGACCTTAATACAAAAACAAATGTATCAAGGAACTCAAGTAACAGGAAAAAAATAGCAGGAAGGGGAAGATATTAAAGTAACCAATCTGCACAAGTACAACTGAAGTGTCAGTAAGTACTTTTCATTTGGTTTCAAATCCCTTTGTCATAAGGTTTTACTCTCAGCATCTTAAAATATGACAGTCTTGCCATCCTAGACAATACATCAAACTGACACCAAACATGCTTATATTTGTTTTTATCTATGTCATTTTTTTGGTAACTCAGTCTCTGGGGCACTATTCTTGATTGCCACCAAATTGTTGTCATCTGCTAAGGTTATTGAACTGCAACCTGCATGTAAGAGCAGCAGCTATACTTCATCATGTATGGTGAAGCTTAATTAATATTCTTAATGAGCTTTCAAAGATTGTCAAAACAAAGTAACTACCTCATCAACACATAGAAAAAGTGAAATTAAAATAGGGAATCAGTATGTGTGGGGGTGATTGTTCGTATGCATTAATTTGATCTGCCATGTCTCCGTGTGTTCCTTTCAGTTCTATAATGAAGCAATTTCAAACCAGACATTTAAGGTTACAACTGCAGCTAGATTTCAAAACTACCAATTTAAAGTTCTAAAGAGCCACCTCCGTAATTTCCAAATTCAATTAAGTATGAGAAATATTTATAGATACAGTCATTACTTCTACCATTATACTATGGCAAATTGGATCATCTACTAGAGATACTCCAGCTGATCAAAAGAATTAGAATCAATCACTCGAAACTAAGAGAGTGAGTGACCTGCAGGCCTGGCATTGCAGCCTAGCAATATGATGGTGAAATCATTATGTTTCTTCTAGAGCTTCTTGACCTCTTAATATCCTGACTATTAGAAAAGTCCTGTTTAAAAGACTTCTTATTTTTTCCAAAATTTTCATATATCTATTCAGTTCCATTTTTTATGTTCTTTTTTCCCTGCATTTCCTGCTGTGTACTTCTACCAAGAGACTTTGATGTAAAGAATCACAGTACTTTTCCAAACTGGTTGCTGTCATGCCTCAGTCTCCTTGCTTCTGCAGAATGTGCCTCAAATCTTCAGCTCAGACTGTGTATTTCACTACAAATACTTCCTATGGCAACCCATTTACAAATTAACTCCACCCTTTTCTCTTGTGCATGCGGCTAAGCCCTTTTCCTGCTTTGGCACCAGGCATAGCAGTAATTCTTGGCTTTTCTTCAGCACTTCATCAAAATGCCGTGAGGCCCTTTCCAACCTTGTTTCTCAACTTCCAGCTGTGTTTGCTGCTGTACAGAAATTGTCTTGAGTATCCACCCAACCTGTATTTGTGCTTCTCTGAGACAGATGCTTGGCTGCTTTGTTCAGAGGACACCCCATCTGAGGTTCTTGTAGGGCTCAGCCTAGACTGGATGAAACTGTTGGCAACACATCATACAACTGCATCGAAAACTGAACCAGAAGGAAAAAAACTTTTTTTTTTTTCTCATCACTGGAAGAACCAGAAGTGCTAAACTGAGGAGAATGTGGGGAGAGCTGAAATGAGCTTCCATCCAGGGACCTGAGAATTATGAGTTACTACTGGGGAACTTCTCCAGGTACTACATGAAGACATTTAAAAACTTCCCCATGAGATACTTAATCAACAAAAAATGGCTACTTGGAAATTTATTCATTTCAAAGTAAGTTTGCTTCAAAAAGGCAAGTATGGAGATAAAAAACATTTTAATATAACTGAAGAATTCTTTTGACCTTTTTAAAAAATAAACATTTCTATCTGCCATTTCAACAGAACCACTCATGTTTTAGTTTTAGAGAACACAGAGTTACTGTCAAAATGGAAACAAAACATCTCATGTCAACTGAAATGAGTTTCCAGATTTTGTTCCACTGAGAACACTGAAATGTATTTGCATTAGATTTTGAGAGAGATATGTGGGGTTTTTTAAACTGTGCATTTGCAGATATAAGCCAAGATCCCATCCAGTTCAAGCCCTTATTGTGCTGCAAATATTATGTCCATACCAGTACACCAAGCACTGAGGATCTCCCCTTGCACTCCTGAGAATTTAAAAGAACCATACATCCAATGCTGCTTTAACAAGCAGTGACAGAAATTGGAAGGAAGGCTCCTGAACACTGCTACTACTTCGCTTTCATTCCCAAAGCCACCTAGGGGTGGCCACGGGTCAGACTGAAGACAGCAACTTAAACCTTACCTAGAACACCCAGTACAACTCTGGCTCATGTGAGTTGTTGAAGCAAAATGCCACACACTTATGCATATACAAGTCAACTGTTTTAGTTTCTCTTATATTTCTTTACAGTGGCTCACTTTTGTGAAATTCAACGTTTGTGGAGAATGCCTGTTTACTTGAATTTAACTCCCTGAACAGAAAAAGATGCAACAAGCATATGAGTATGGGAATTGAGTCTACGAAGAAGCAATTACTTCATGTAAAAATTCTCAATAATTTCTACCTATTTGTTCTCAAGAATATGTTTTCCCAGAAACATTCCTGGAATTTAGGAAACAAAGATGCTGGCTTATGCATATCTACTCCAAATAAGGCAGTTGTTAAAGATTCTTAGCACTCAGTCTTGGCCTGTAGTAAAATGCAAGTCTAATCTTTGTGAAACCTGTTCTGCCCTGTTTTGTTGGTAGGAAGAAAAGAAGGAAGAAGCAGAGGAACAGAAAATTCCCAAACAGAAAATAAATAATCTAGCTGGCTTTTAAAGGCTAAAATACTAAGAAACTCAGGGAGGTATAGAGGCACATGATACTTAGTAAGCACGAACTTTGAATCCCAGTGAAGCTGAAAGGAAGTTTGCACACAGGAAGGAGCCAAAGGAGCAGCCAGGAAGACCTTGGTAGAGAAAACATGAAAAAAAAAACATGGAGCCAAATCCCCAGGAACACTTGAGCATACAGAGGAAACTGAGACCAGAAATGGTAAATAAATGATTCACAGTTTCCCAGATCCTGTACTCAAACTGAGCTTGTGTACACAGTGTTAGAAAGTGATAGTCCAAACAAGCTTAACAGTAAATGTGCTGATTGCAGCAGCACAAAATGAAGCCACGTTGGACTTCTATAGGTGTAGACCACTTCCTATTCCCTGAACTTTCTGAACCAAAGAGCACTTTCTTTATAAACACATGAGGATAACCTATATGCTACTTGCTTCCTATAATTTGTCCTTGAAAAGATGGTAAGTATACCAGTGTGTGGTAGTGGAAAAAAGAAACAAGGAATACGTACTCAAATCACTAGATAGTTTGGGAGATGTTCAGTATTTAAGGCCAAGATCACAGTATCATACTACATATTCCTGTTGGGCTCCTGTGAACATCTTTGTGTTGTTACACAGGTCCTGTTTCTTTATGCTTTTTCACAACTAGTGTGGCTAGATAATGACTTTTTCCTCTGGAGGATCTATATACCATGAGGAAGTATCCATTTTGTTCTGTTTGTTCTGTGCTCCCCATGGAAGAGACTGTGCCAGCAGCTTTGACAACAGGTCATATTGCACATGTTCACAGGACAGTGCCTGAGCTACTAAAACACACCATGAACTTGCCAGCAGAGGGATGCATGCTATTATGCTACAGCATCTCAGAGGCTCTCAAAGTAAGGTCAGCTTGTATCCTGGTGGCCTGGAACACGTTAACCGCATAATTATGGTTTGGAGAACTTGCTTTGGACTTGCTTTGCACGTCCATCACATGCCTGCTGTCATCATGGAAAGGGGATGCAACTGCCCTTCTTTCCTGTTCTGAAATAGGGCATCAGCTGATGTTTTTCCCCAGAAAAGAAACAGTAAAAAAGAACCCTTACAAGAGTAGACCACAGGTCAGGACGATACTGAAAGCTTAAGTGTGGGAATATAGCAATGGGAATGCTGCACTCCCAGAGCTGCACAGTGAGGGGGAAGGAGGAATCTGAACAGCTGCTTTGTTTTAAGATACATATTTATATCATTTGTCAAACTTTGCAGTTCCTTACTATCCAGTAGATGCTGTGGGGGTGGATGGAAGAATGTCATGACCATCTTCATGAATCTCATAACCTTCCAGAAGGATGGATAATGATGTTCCAAGAAAGGGGCTGCAGTTCTGCCTGAACTCTGTGTAACAGGGCAAGAGCTAATCAGTTCATGCAGAGGGATCAAACAATAGAGAGCCAGCCAAAATTTACCCAGAAACTGTTTTACCACAGCGGAAGAAAAAGCCTCAAGAACTAAATATAACAAAATCAAACTGCAATTCTGCATTGAGAATGACAGCAAAAAGCTTTTCCTTCAGCCCTTTTAGAAAGCAAAATTCAGTACCTGCAGCTTCCACTGAAGGACTCTGCACCATGGACATTCCTGGCTAAGAGAACACTGGATTTTTGAGATGGAAAAACCCAAAACCATGACCACATGGAAGCAGTAACTGTCATTATAGCTTTCCCACACATACATATGGGCCATATCACTTCACATAAATCACTTCAAATAAAACCAGAAATTTACCCAGCAATGTTGTATGGGCTTATATAGATATCGAAGATGTTCACAATGGTATTTTTAAGTGTGACTATTAAAAGTTATCTTCTGAAAAGACGCTGTTTAAACCAAAAAGGGAGTTTATACAAGTTCTTAAATAGATAATGTGAGGGATCACAGTTAAAAATGATGTTTCTATGCCTGTGTATACACATGTATACTGTCAGGGTTTGTGCTTGTCTTAAATGAGCTAATATGTTTTCCTTTACGAATCTGGTTCCAACTAAGCATTTTCTTAGAGCATTTCCTTTTATGTACAGCTTCTAAATAAAGCCATTTTCTATCTAGCATCTCCCTTGATTCTTATCAGATGCTTATAAATGCCATGTACTGTCTGCACTGGACTTTCCAGAGAGAAAAGTACAAAAATCTCTAACCATGATGTACTTGAAGATACTCTTAGAATAGGTAGTAAAAGCAAATAAACATATTTATAACAACAGACTGACAAAGCATCTGAAATCTTTTCCTGACCCCTGTTACAGTGAATAAAGGACACTATGGACACAAGCAGTGATGACAGGAGAGAGAAAACTTGATAGTTTCTAAAATTTTAAAAGCAAATGTCTACTTTCCGACTTTTCTACATTGCATCAGAAGATTGTGTTTGCCCTTATATCTTTATAATTTAAAACTTGTTGTCCTATGAGCATCAAGTCTGTATCACATATTTATCTCTACCTCTGCATTTGAATATATCCAATGTCCTTTACTCCACCTTAACCTTCGGGTGTTGTCACATTACCATCTGTCTCCCCTAAAGCAGAAGGGAACTTTTTGGCTCTGCTACTAGTTGCATGCACAACTGTAACTGGGAGCAAAGGGAAAACCTGCACCTTTGGTATGGAGGATAGGAGAGAAACCAGTCTGAACTCTAATGCCATACAGCATGCTTGCTTCTTTTCCTAAGTACTGGCCTCAGATGCCACTACAAAGACATGAAGGGGCTCAAATACTGCTTTGCTAGAAAACTTAAAGAAGCCTAAATTATACAACCAGTGATTATTATATAAATCAAGTTATTTTCTTAACTCAGGCAAATTATTTAACCAATATATACCTCAAGTTGGCTTGTTAACTTCAGACTAATAAAATAGACATATGGACTCAACACTTAAAATTTTGCTAGCAAATCCCAAGGCAACCTTAAATGAAGCAAATTTGTTGACAGTAGTTGAATATGAGCCAGCAGTGTGCTCAGGTGGCCAAGAAGACAAACAGCATCCTGGCTTGTATCAGGAATAACGTGGCATGCAGAACTAGGTAAGTGATTGTCCCCCTGAACCCGGCACTGGTGAGGCTGCAACCCAAATACCGTATTCAGTTCTGGGCTCCTCACTACAAGAATGACATTGGGGTGCTGCAGTGTGTCCAAAGAAGGGCAATGAAGCTGGTGAAGGGTGTGGAGAACAAGTGTTATGAGGAGAGGCTGAAGGAACTGTTGTTAAGTCTGGAGAAAAAGAGGCTTGAAGGGGAGACCTTGTATCTCCGAACAGCTACCTGAAAGGAGGTTGCAACCAGGGCTGCGTTGGTCTCTTCTCCCAAGTAACACATGACAGAACAAGAGGAAATGGCCTCAGTTGTTCAAGGGGAGGTTTAGATTGGATATTAGGAAAAAAATTGTTCACCAAAAGGGTTGTCAAGCATTGGAACAGGCTGCTCAGGGAAGTGGTGGAGCCACTATCCCTGGAAGTATGTAAAAGACATGGAGGAGTGGAGCTTAGGGACATGGTTTAGTGGTGGACTTGGTAGAGTTGATTTAACAGTTGGACTTCATGATCTCAGAGGTCTCTTCCAGCCTAAACAATTCCATGATTCTATAAACCTTATAAGTGAACAGTCGTATTTTTTGATTATATCATAAATATAGATCTCTTCTGTTCAGCAGGATTTCATTTTTCTTTAATTAAATTTTTTCCATGTTGTATTTCTTCTTAATAGTGGTTTCATTTTTAATTTTCTACTGACAATATCAGATTATTCTTCGTTGGCTGCAAGATACATTCTATCAATTTGTGAGATTGGTCATGCTTGGTTATAACAGCCTGAGGATATTCCCTGAAAAAATAGCAATTTTAAGTTACTGTGAGGCAAGGCATAAGAATAAGTGCAATTTTGCCAGCCACATGTCATAAATTGTTTTGTTATTGATATTTGCACTCCATTTTAATGCACGGCGAGCACATGTGAGGGGTACCACATGAAAGTAAATGAATATTTTTCAAATTTTCTCTGCATATTGCCAAGTTTACTTGAACTATTCTTACTCATTTCTGTTATACTAAAAACTCAGTGAGCAATGCCAGCTATGCCAGACACACTTGAAGATGCATTATTAATAAATTTCAGGGATTTTCCTGGGAAAGATGCATAACAGAAACCTTGAGCTGTCAGAAAGATAAGTATCTTCAATTTAAGTGCACCTTTTCTATATAGCTTCTGTGTTTTTTGCCAACATACATAGCTATTACTTCTGTCATAATAAAGAGATGTTTAAAATTTAGCTAGGCACCTAGCTGTGCAAATAGGCAACTAAAAGGTTTTTCAGAGGAAATGGGAGCACAAATTCCCTAAATAGTTTTATTCTTCAGATACTTTAAAGTGTCCAGAAGATAGCCTAAAATTTTCTTGTATGAGTGCCCATGTTTAGGCACTTGAAGTCATCCTTCAGTACTTGGCTAAAGACAAGTTTAGAAATTTTTGCCAGTTGAGAAAATAAATCAAACTGAAACATCAGTGAATACAAACCCTTCTCTCTGAGTAGCTTTGTACACCAGGCTCTCTCATTTAACCCTACATGGCACCATCTTGGCAAGCATCCCAAGTCATAATAAAATTGCCTGGATTAAGCATAGCTTAACTATGAAATGCGAATTCATAGAACACAGACTGTACAGAGTAACTCACAAGTTCCTACTACACAAAGTTCCTCATCCTCATCTTTGGTCAACAAAATCCAAATCTAGGCTTTAGTGCAGATGTCATCCCTTCTTTAAAAGTGTTGAAACTGACAACCAAATTACCTCTATCAGCTTATGAGTCATCTTCGATTTCTAGCTCGCAATTAGCTTGAGACTATTTTTGCTTTCCCATTCTGCTTCCTCTAATTTTCTCATACTGAATTGGTCAAAAAAAAGGAAAAGCAACTCTAACTAAGCAAACAAATAAAAGCTTTTTTACATCACAGGTATATGTAAAGGATTTTTTATTTCATCTTAGCTTCATAATACCATACGTCTAGGCATGGTGCTTAAAGTCTGAATTGCATTTGCAGGGTCCTTTCTGTATTTTGGAAAGTCAAACTCAGTTTCTTGCTTGCTGTGTGTTTGTTTACTGGAAGTTTTCACCATATCATTAACTTCTGCTTACAGGCTAAGCATCCCTAGATTTCTTTATTCCATGTCTTTCACAACTCCTCTCATCCAAGTGTGAATGTAATGAATATTCTCTACTATCAGCTTTACACTGTTACTTGCAAGATTCATTTAGGGCATGACTGACATAGCCTTGTGTATCACTCTGCAGTGCTGCCTTGAAGTTCTCACCACTGGCTGTTCATCACAATTACTTGTACAGAATCTTCAGAGACAGCATCAGAAGAAGCCCCCGTGCACAAATATGTAGCAAGTTTACAATATACATGCAAAATACAGTGGTGATGTGTGTACTCACAGTGATCCCATTCTCTTCTAAGAAATAGACTTACTCTCCTTTCTGGAGAAACTGCCATTTCATTGGCATTTTATAGAAGCCTGAAAACCACATTCAGTTTCCATTCAACAGAAGAATCACCTCTTGGTAATAACATTTCCATCATGCACTGTAAGTTACTCTTTATTCCTACAATGCAGGATTTACAAATGCTGCAGAACACATGGACATCACTAAGAGGCTGTTCTTCATTTTAAGGAGCTGACCTCACCAAAGAACACACTTATTTAATTTTCATTCTTGCAGCATTAGCTCTTCACCCACTGGTAACATATCATACACTTTGTTGAGCTTTCACCCCACTCCTTCAGCTTGTGGTATGAGAGCTGCGTTCAAGGCTAGCTAGGTTCCAGCATGAAATTAGGAAATTCACCAAGGATTAATTTCAGACATGTTGTATCAAAAAATGAGTTAGGAGTGCAGTAACATCAAATCATAAGTCTAAACACCTAGGCAGTCCTCAGAAAGAAGGAGAAATCAGGGATGATTTTATCAAGGGAATTATTTGAGTGCTTTTTCTCCTCCATGCATTTTAAGTAGAAGGCAGTAGTGGAAAAAAATTAGTCCTGAGAGCACTTGACTGAATTCAGAAACTTCTTCATACAAAGTGAAGAAATTAATCATAGCTGAAAAAATGTGTAGAATTCCCAGATTACAATAGTCCTTGGCAAACCCCTTTGCTTTAGCAGATGACCCCACTCAACCTTATTCAATGCATTTATCAGGACCCACAAGATCTTGAGCCCTCTACCTGCCAGGCAGCTAAATCTATGTTTGACAATTCTGAGGACAACATCTCAAGAGGGTTACCCATTATCCCCACCAAGAACTGAGTTGAACACATTTAAATGCTATGATGTTTTCTTACAAATATTCTCACTTTAATTGCAATGATGAGCAAAAAGTTACCTCACAAACTGAAACATCCTTCTCAAACAAGTTTTCCCAAGCCAAAGGCTTCCGTATTTTTTAGAAACATGCTCTTTTCTCTTTCTGGCATATCTCTTTTACCCAAAGCATCAGCTTCAGTTAGTAAGAGGGGGTCTCAGCTGGACCCTGGAGTAAAGGGGAAAACTCTGCCTTGGATTTCTTTCTTGAAGCAGACAAGAATAAAAGGGGGGGAGAGGGACACAACAAAAACAAACCACACACAATAAACCACAACCAGGATCAATATTGTTACATGCAGCCAAAAATCTTTCAGATGCATTTATACATATT
This sequence comes from Hemiprocne comata, assembly GCA_020745705.1. NCBI lineage: Eukaryota > Metazoa > Chordata > Aves > Apodiformes > Apodidae > Hemiprocne > Hemiprocne comata. The sequence goes on along the minus strand of CM036616.1, from coordinate 15,048,837 downwards.
TACAAAATATAATACTGAGAATTAATTCACAAGGTCATCCTGTATATAGACTTAAAATTAATTTCTTCCCTGAAGGAATCTGCCATCCAAAGAAAAATGCTCCTATAATTCTCAATTTGGTTAGACCCTAGTGTCATTTCTACAGGTGCTTTTACTGCTAAATAAATACCAGCTGAGATAGTTTCACGCTTCTGGAGAACTCCTAGGAGGCAGTAAGGGGTTGCACTGGAGCACACCACTACATAGCTCTTTATTGCATCCTGTAGGTTGTGATCCTTTAAAAAATTTAATAAAAGTAGTTTGAAGCTGACCTCTGGCAGAGGCCAAAGAAGGATAATTTCTTGAATATGTAATGGTAAGGATTGGAAGGGATAAGGAATGAAGAGGAAAAATAATTATTTCAATTACAATCACAGACTGAAACATCAGTGTTTGTTTAATAGTGTTATCCTAGTCACACCACTCAGAAAATGTATTATTCCACTTCATTCTTATCAAAAATGTTATCAAGTGATGAGGTCCAATTTTGATTTCCCTTGTTGTTCCAATTATTTGAGATTTTACAAAAACCTGAAATATCTTTAAAACAAGGGTTTGAGAACCTTTGTCAAACACCTTGACAAAAACCGTAAGGAAGTTCTGGGCAAAGTCCAGCAGAGGGCCAGTAAGATGATGAACGGACTGGAGCATCCCACAAATGAGAAAAAGCTGAGAGAGGTGTGACTGTTCAGCCTGGAGAAGAGGGGCTTCCCAGTGACAAGAGTCAATGGGTACAAACTGAAATACAAGTAGTTCCCTCTGAACAACAGGAAACACTTTTTTTTACTGTGAGGGGTGAGGTGACTGACTGTTGTAAGAGATTTCTCAGGGAGGTTGTGCAGTCACCTTCTTTGGACATACTCAGAAACCCTTTGGATGTGGTCCTGGGTAACCTATCTAGAGGCCCTTCTTGAGCAGGTGGGATGAACAAGATGACCTCCAGAGGTTTCTGTCAACCTCAATCATTCTGTTATCTCTGGGACTTTCCCAATGGAGACCACCAGTGAGTTCTTCTCCCATGACAGCCCTCAGAGGAGCTGAGTCAGGCTTCTCCATTAGGATGGATGTCACCAGGATTCCCTTCCTGCATTCCAGTGCTGCCCCACTGCCAGGCCCTTGCACTTGAGGGCACCAGCCTCTCATCACAGTACCTGGTCTGAGGTTAAACCATCCCCACAAAGCCACAAGAGGATGGCTAAAATCCTCTGAAGCAGGGACTTTCCCCCTTTGTGGTGTCTGTCTTCACCTGGAATGGCAGCTGGTGGGCAGCCTCAGAAAACCCTGTGACATCTTTGGGGATCCTCTGTGATAGCACCAACCTCTTTGCTCTTGAGCAGCCACGGGTTCTGCCTTACCATATTTGGTGCAGAGCTAGAGTGGGCACACATGCGCCACATGTGAGCTGTGGCAGGGCTGTGGAGCTCCATTGGCAGTGCTGCATTTGGGCAGAGCCTTGGCTGGTCAGGGCTGCAGGTCCTGCACATTGGCTGTCCCAGGGCTGTGGGCACAAGGAGGGTGCTGGCATCCTTGGCACCACTTACACCTCCCAGTCAGTTCTTCCACTAGCCTCCTGCAGGTACCCTCTTCTACCTCGAGTTATGCTGGCTCACTGGGAGGTTGCAGGATGGCAGGCAGGTGTTGAGGAAGCACTCGGGGATGGTTCATCACTTTCCAGCCAATAAGGAGACCCTTGAGGAGGCTCTTAACTTCCCCTCTCTTATCACCCTGTCAGGCTTTCTTTGCTTTTATGTTCCTCGTGCCAGAAAAGCTCAGAAAATCTCAGGCACTTTGCACCTCTCTCTTGGCTGGACGTGTCATTGGATGCTGAGGAGGCTCAGGAGCAGAGCAGCCCTGCCACCACAGCCAGTACTGGTGGGCAGAATCGTAGGAGGCAGCAGCAGGCAGCCGGTGCCCCATCTGCCTGGGAGAGATGAACAATGCAGAAGGGGCTGCAGAGAGGGCACAAGCACCATGGGGTGATGCAGCCCCAGAGCCTTCCAACACTCTGTCTGGCAGGCTGCCACAGAGTACCCAGCTATGTCACCTATCCTCCACACCAGCATGGTGGCACTCTGGCCTCTGTGCTCATCTGGACACCTCCAAGCATCATCACAGGCCTGTCTAAGCCCTCTGACCAACAGCAGTCCTGGAGACCTGCTATTACAGAATCACAGAATCACTGAATCAGCAACGCTGGAAAAGACCTTTAAGATCATCAAGTCCAGCCTATGACCAACACCACCACACCATCTAGACTATGGCACTAAGTGCCACATCCAGCCTTGCCTTGAACACGTCCAGGGAAGGTGCCTCCACCACTTCCCTGGGAAGTCTATTCCAATGTCTAATCACCCTCTCTATGTGAGGAAGTGCTTCCTAATATCCAACCTAAACCTCCCTTGGAGCAACTTCAGGCTATGCCCTCTTGTCCTGTCACCAGTTGCCTGGGAGAAGAGCCCAGCCCCCACCTGACTACAACCTCCCTTCAGGTAGTTGAAGAGAGTGATGAGGTCCCCCCTGAGTCTCCTCTTCTCCAGGCTAAACAACCCCAACATCCTCAACCTCTCCCTATAAGACTTTCCCTCTAGTCCTTTCACCAGCCTTGTTGCTCTCCTCTGGACCTGCTCCAGCACCTCAACGTCCTTCTTGAAGTGAGGGGCCCAGAACTGTACAGAGTACTCAAGGTGAGGCCTCACCAGTGCTGTGTACAGGGGGAGAATTACATCCCTACTCCTGCTGGCCACACTATTGCTGATACAAGCCAGGATGCCATTGGCCTTCCAGGCCACCTGGGTGTCATGACAGCCCTGTCCCTGCTGGGTCCTCCTGAGCTACCTGCTCTACCTCACCCTGTTTGAGCAGAGCAGGGGGACAAGAAGACCTCCAGAGGACCCTTCCAACATACTCCATTCTGGGATTATTTTTTAAAAAGAAATCTATTTCCAACTTGACAAAGTAGGTGTCAATGGTGGTAAAAAATACTTTATTTCACAAAAGAAAGGCATTTGATCAAGCTGGCCCCAAAAGGTAACAAGTTCCTAAACAACCCAACACCTCTGTTTACCTTGGGCTTCAGCAGAACTGGAGCACCAATCTCTTCCATGGTTTTATTCAGATGGAAAGGAGCAATCCTATTCTTGTGATGGCATCACACTGAGCCCTCTGAGACAGGCTGGCAGGCAGAGAAGTGGTGTTTCTGAGTCTACTGCTTCCTCCTCCATTCAGTGGGACCCATCTGATTTCCCCACCATGAGGCCTTCTTGGCGACAGCCCCTGAACAGCATCCCCTCACACTGTTGGGCCACCCTTAAATGCTCTGTACCCTGCAAGGGCTACCCCAGCCCTGCAGGCAGTGACCCCTTGCAGCCTGCAAGGCCCTCGGGCAGTATTTCTGCAGCTGAGCCCTGTCAGCTCTGCAAAAAAGGCCCTGGGGGTCCTGGAGGACACCCACATGCTTGAACATGAGCCAGCAACATGCCTTTTCTATGAAGGGGGCTCATGGACTGAAGCACCCGCCGTAGGAAGACGGCAGCAGGCTGAGAGACCTGAAACTGTTCAGCCTGGGATGAGAAGGCTCAGGGAGGGAATCTCATCAAGGTGTACAAATACATGAAGAGAGAGTGCAGAGAGGACAGAGCTAGGTTTTTTCCAGTCACTGGATGAGAGGAAGTGGGCACAAACTGAAACACAGATGGTACCTCCTGGATATCAGGAAACACTTTTTACTTTGAGGGTGACTATACACAGGCACAGATGGCCCAGAGAGGTTGTGACGGCTATTTTACTGAGGGGAACATCAGCCATATAGGAAGGAAAGTAATCCTATCTGTTATCATGACAGCACTACAAGGAGCCCTCTGAGACACTTCAGCAGTGGGAGAAGTGGTCTCACATAAAAGAAAAAAAAAATGCAAAACGTTCTGGCAAAACACAGCTGGGACACAGACAGTGCCAAGTATTTATGGATTAACTCATAGGTTCTGCAGAAGACTACCTGATGACCTGGGACATTACTGCAGGACATGAATTTGCTCCCGGCAATTGAGTCCTTTTCATTACAAGGACATCTGGAAAGATCATGGTGCTCAGTAAAGTCTTTCATTTGATTTTCTACTTTATTCTAAAGCAGGTTCTAAATACCTGTAACTTTTAATGTAATCAGATAAAGAATATTTTAATATATTTACATCACCTGCTACTGCGCAAGAGATTTATTCCACGCATTCCTACCTTTAGGTTCCCTTCTTTTGCAGTCAAATATCTAGACAAAGGGTGCATTGAGATTAACCCAAAAGTTAAAAATGCCAACATCTTTGCAATACACAAACATTCAATAAAGGAAGAAGAAATGCAAGTAAAGAACAAACTAGGGTAGGCAGTACTCCGACTCCACCATAAGTAAATATCCAGGTATTTACTGCCGCATTCTTCTCAGTATGGCAATGTGTATTTTTACTACAGAAATACATATGAAAATCTGCAGAGCTTTTATCTTTTTGTCAGCAAATAGTGAGTCTGCTCCTTCTACAAGTACATACCTTAATGAAAATAACCTTTATTCTGCAAATTGTTTGGGGATAAACTTTGATACAGGTTCTCTTTCTTGTTTGCCTCAGTTTTTCCAGGCCAAAGTCAAACCCCCCTGTTATTTGTTGTAAATTACTTTGTTTATTTTGTAGACATAATGCTGTTTTCAGGACAGTGTGTTTGTGACAACTGAGTAAGCCCTGAGGTAATTCTGTTTTTTCCAATTTATTTTTAAAAGAATTTTCAAACTTTCCTGTTTCCATAGCCTAAGAGCTTTTTGTGTTCCTTTTGTGAAAAATGTACAAGTTTTTTAGGCGAAAATAATTAGGAAAAATATTTTTCTACCAAAGGAAATCTATCCTAGGCAAACAGACTATGCTGGGCACTTTCATGTGTTGCTTGACTTATATGGGAAAAATGTTTTGATAATATAAATAAAGCAAAAGAAACTAAATAAATTATTCAGAAACATTACAGGAGCTACCTGACTGGACATGATCCTGGGCAACCTGCTCTAGGTGACCCTTCTTTGAGCAAGGACTTGAGCTAAATAATCTCCAGAGATGCTCTTCAGACCCAACTAGTCTGTAATTCTCTCTAGTATAATTAAAAGGAAAAAGTGCTATGTACAGAATATGACTTAAAATTTTTCCAACATATAACTTTATAGTGCCATAAGCATTGGTTAGTCATTCAACAAAATAGATATTCCCTTAAATAGCTCAAAGAATTCTATGCACTTTAAAATATACCTTTCAGTAGGTCTGATGTACATTTCAACATGAAGATTTATTCCCAACTATTCTTTGGAAAGGAGAGACTGGATCTAGGGAACTATCTTTGTAAATCTATCTTTATTTAACCAATCTATTCTGATTCCTTTAACTATCTACTCAGTACTGATAAAGCAAATAGAAAATATTATCTTGGATTTTTCTTAGCTGTTTTTTAGCAAAACTAATACAAGTATAATACTAATGGTACTTAACATAATGTTTACATAATATATATAATATAAAAATTTACATAACATTTGCAAAGCTGCCTTAAAAATTTTGCTATAAGAAATTAAAACCATAAGCCTGAATTTAAAACTTCCATTTCCTTTGAAAAGCTTGTGCAAATCCTTTTAAAATGCTTTTCAATTCATATCTGAGTTGGGAGAAACATTTTTATTTGAGCTTGTCTAGAAAATCTTAAAAGCAACATTTAGATTAAAAATAGTAATACTTCACTCTCTGAAACAACTTTGTATTAAAGGTGAAAAATTTCCTGCTGTACCAAATCTGTCCTGTACATATCAGCAACATATTTCCCAAGAAACAGAATTAAAATCAGATTAATACAAAGCAGAGGGGAATGCTAAGCCTGATTTGGAAAGAATCCTTTAGAAATTCAGGGTCCAGATGGTCAATGGCATCTCAAGCCTGGCTTATGCTGGTATGCAAATATGCTCTGTCAGATGACAAGCACACGCCTGCTCTGGCTTTGGGGTGACTGTGTAAACCAGCTCCCAGCTACAGGAGGAAGCAAGGCAGCAAAATACTTCCACAGCTACCATGGTTCCTCACAGAGAAGCTGGCCACCATCTAGCCTAGCCTCATCATGTCTCTGAGCAGCACCAGAACTCCTCTCCTGTGCTGCTCTCTGAAGAGGCCAACACTTGTTTTGTCATTCTCACAGAAATAACTGCACAGTCTCATGGGATAAGGGCTGCTAACCAACCTCCAGCTACACCTCTTAGATAAAATTCCTTTACTCTTCTTTTCATATGAACCTGTTTTCAGTTATTGATAAATTTTGCCAGACTTAATTTCTTTGGAATGAAATATCCCTTAACAGATGTTTACTTCAAACTGAATTTCTGGGACACGGGTTAGCCACAGAGTTCAGTGAAATTGAAGAAGGCAATGACAGGAAAATTTGGATAAATTAAGCACATCAGAGATGTTCTTTCAGCTATCCCTGTACATATTGCTAACTAATAAAACCTGTGAGAGGAAGAGGAAAAAAAATCATCTGACACATGCACAACAGGGACCAAGTTCTGCAGCTGATTTTTCAGAAGACTTGCATCGACTGATAATACTCTGTCCTGTCTCAACTCCTGCAGACATCAGATCTATGTTATGCTAGATAAACAGAAACTGAAAAGGATAAACAGTTGGCATGACTACAGATGTCAGTCATAATACACTGACATCCCAAATACAAAGCAAGTGCAAGTTTCCTAAATTGCCACAACTATCCACACTATTAGAAGATTGATTTTTGATTCTGCATTAGTCTAGTACTAAGGCATAAGCAACCATGGCAATACATCAGGGGGTGAAAGTACCTGGACAGAAAATGGAAAGACTGAGACAGAGGTTAACAGGTTGGAAAAACAGAGGAAAATAATTAGAGACAATAGTCAACATGGCTAGTTAGTTAGGAGAAGGGAAAAGCTACCATAGATTGCCACAGAAAAATATAGGAGATGCTGACAAAGGTGAGGACTGGATTGATATACAGGAAGACAAGAGATATGTGGAGACACAGAGACAGCTACAACCATCAGATTATAATCATAGAATCTCTAAATGGTTTGGGTTAGAAGAGACCTTAAAGATCATGTAGTTCCAACCCTCCTGCTATAGGCAGGGACACTTCCCACTAGACCAAGTTACTCCAAGCCTCATTTTACCTGGCCTTGAATACTTCCACGGAGGGGGCATCCACAGCTCCTCTGGGCAATCTGTTCCAGTGTCTTACCACCCTCACAGTGAAGAATTTCTTCCTTATATCTAATCTAAACCTACCATCTTTCAGTTTAAAACCATTGCTCCTTGTCCTGCAACTACAGACCATGGTATAAAAGTCTTTAAGCCATCTTTATTTTTTGGAAGGCCACAATAAGGTCTTCCCAGAGCCTCATATTCTCCAGGCTGAACAATAATGTCCCAGAAAACCTGAAAATGAACCCAGAATCCCAGGGTCCATTAAGGGGGACTGCCTCAAGGCAGCAAATTCAGCTGAAACTGCTGCCTACGTCCATTCCCTTTCTCTTACTGAATCATCTGCACAGGAGTAACTGGCAGTGGTAGTCCTAAAATTTTGGTACAGTTTCATGTTTTCTGTGACCTGTGATTTTTATTTTAAAGATCCGAATTGGAATCAGTGGGAACCAGCTGCACAAGACTGGTAAGAATCCAATGCTCTTTTGTATTTCTGATCATCGCAAAGTGTAGCACAATGAAAAACATTTAGTGTGTGTATCAGCAGAACTTTACACACAAAGTGGGACCTGTAAATTTCATTTGGTCAACAGTAGCTTCAGGGTCAGGTATATTTCACTTGTTGATGTATCATGTGTGCACACAATATTTTCACAGCCTGTTAATGAATTTACTTTCTCAAGCAACATCATTGTGTTATTCCATATTTCCTAAGGATCATTGATCCAGATTTTGGAATTTCAGTTTTATGCACATATCAACTTATTGCCAGAAGTAGCATCATAATTTTTTTCCCCTACAGAAAAGAGAAACTTCGTTGAAATTAAAGTACATGTACAGCATAGGCTAGTCAGGCATGTGATGGTGTAAAGCAAATTAATAAAAAACCTAAATAAATACAAAATGCTGAAAAAAGTCCCTGCATACATGGATTATCCTTACGATGAACAGCAAAAACTACAGGCTAAAGTCTAAAAATAGTGCAAACTACGAAAGTGGGGAAAAATTGCATCTTTCAGACTTTTCATTGTAGCTCTCTGAAACTGGTTACTAACCAAAGACAGCAAGGGACCACATTAGTGCCTAATTTCAAGCAGGTAACTCCACTGAAATGTATTAGCTTGACTTCTTGTATACTCAAAAATATATTGTGCTGTTTCTTTGTAATATATTGTAAATGTAAACACCTCGATGAACTTCCCATGGCAAAGCCTCAATTCAGTTTTTTTAACTCAAAGTTTTCTTTATTTGGACAAAACTCCCAGATCACTCTCAAGAGAGGCAACTGAGGCAGGAAAGGGGGTTGGTATAGAAACACACCCCTGGGGTCACTCAGGTTTGTTGCAGATGGTGCCCAAAGCCATTGCAGCCCAAACACACAAATCCCTATACAAAGGACACAGCAGGTGCCCCAGCCAGTGTACATCCTGGAGAAGGAAAGCACATGCAGTCCCTGCCCTGCAGAGAGGAATTACTCTTACCTGCAGGGTTCTCTTCAGGGACCTGCCCTTCAGCTGTCCTGGGGAGGACCAGCCTTCCCAAGCACGCAGAGAGACCAGGAAGCTGGTCAGCTGGTATAGGAAGCAGGCTGCGAAGTTACCCAGACGAAACAACGCAGTAGCACAAGTAAACACAGTGGATAGATAGACCTGTACTCCTGAAAGCCAAACAAAACATGGCTGGGGTGCAAGCTTGAACCCTGGACCACTGACCCCCACAGGAACTGCAAACATGTTTCTTGGCTTGGTACTGCAAAGCTAGCACAGGGGGACAATGCATGCCAGCTGGCACAGTTTTGAAGGGTAGCACATTGCATGGGCTGTTCCCAGTAAGAAGAACAGACAAGATTTCACTAGGTTTTTCTCCCCACCGCCCTTCACTGTCCTGTGATGTTTTTTTACCCCTAAATACCCCCACCCTGCCAGATTCCAGAGCATACTGGACTTACCACATTTCATATTATGAAAATCACACCTTGGAGGAAATTTTCTGCAAGAAAGCATCATTTCAGCGTCATTTTAGATACTTTCCACTAGGGAGACAATTGTGTAGGTTGGAGTGATAAATCAATCAATCAATCAATCAATCTTGAACTGCTTTAGTGCCATGGGACCTGGAGCTGCATAACACGGGTGGGTGCATTGCCTCAAGTTCATAGTGAACTTCATCATCCCTGCTTTATTAACGATTCCAGCCCTGCATGCTCACAAACTGCTGCCAGTAAAAAACCAAGAAAACAAAAAAAAATCAAGAAAACAAAATAAAAAAAACAAACAAACAAACCCCCCAAAAACAAACCCCCCCCACCAAACTAACAAAAAAATAAAAAAAAAAAAACCCACAACATATATTTTGCTTACCATCAGGAAAGTACAGTTATAACTTCTAGCAGTCAGCTTGCAGCAAATTGTGATTAGGAAAGATAATGAAAGAGTATTACAACACACAGGATTTATTGCTTATTATCTCTGCGAGTGGAAACTGAAATGAGCCATGAAAACCTTCTGAGGATGAAAAGCATCCTCAGTGAAGAGAGAAATTTTTGAAGAAATGTTCTGTATAGTTTAGATGGATCAAGAGTGTCTAACATAAGGACAATATAATAGGGATTATATTAAAAATCTTGGACTCCTAGTGAGGACTGGAAAGTATAATTATGTTATCACACATTAGTAACCGACTTTGAAGGTGGTAATTTGCTCTTAAGGTGCAATAAGGATTAAGAGATAGAATTAAGAGTCAGCAGCTGAAACTAGAGGAAATAATATCAAAAAGTAAGCAGTTCTGCTGTTAAAAAGAGCACATAAGTGTAGCATTTCAGAAAGAAGCTAGTGTAAGACTTCCAGAAAAATCAAGTCTTCAACCCATAAAGCATCACCTTCAAATGTCTCAGTCCAATGAACTGCAAAAGTATATATTCCTTGACTTTTCAACTGGTACCTTCAGAAGGCATTATTTCCTACCTTTTTCCATATTCTTTTTCCACCTTATCAGGTGTGCCAACAAATGCTGCTGAACAACACAGAGAAAACTGCCTTTTTTTCCTTTCTACTATTGCTGTATTTTGCTATTGCACTACAAATCTGTACACAAAAGGCCATATAGACCCATTACATTGACACAGATCTTTTCTAGTGCTACTTTATTTGTGTGGATTTTAAATGCTATCTTTTATTATTTCTCTTGCACAGAAACATTTCTAGAAGACTGCCATCAGTCCATATTGCAATTTTTGCACAACTGACATTGTGACTATCTCTTCCCATGGGTTATCCTATACATTGGTATTCCCACAGCTAGGCACATGACAAGGCAATTCAATCTTAATGTTTGAATAAAGGGCCTTAGTGTTATTTCTGTGAGAAGGCTTCAGGAAATGGCTGTAATGACTGGGGTTTATGTTCTCAAACTTTTTTTGTCATTGGGAGTAGCTGGCTTCATCCAAAATAAACTTGAACAGATTATTGTTGAACAGAACAACAGATGTTTTTCAAACAGAGAGATTTTATGTTTAAATAAAAAAAATCCACAATCTTGATTAGGGGGGGCATTAGGTAAAGGTTCCTATACCTTTTAAATTTAGTTAAGTGCACAACATATTGATAACTGGTCTTTTCAGGTCTCAGCTAATTGTTTTGTTTACTTTATACACATATGCTATGCTATATCCACTATATAGGAATCTACTATTAAAAAAGTTAGTGATTAACAGCTTCCTCTTTCTTCATAATTAAATATCTTTATAAGAGGCATCCACATGGAGACAACAGAGACAAACAGCAGATTTTATATCCTCGAAGTGCAAGGGCAGCATACTGCTATAAATTTCATATACCAAAAGACTGGTGCAAGGCCAGTCTTTTAATGGTCAAAGATGGGTGGATGGATGCACAAACACATTTGTGCCAGACACCATGTAACATCACAGATGCCTGGGACATCACAGATCTTACCATTTGTTTAAATGGATGAGCCACACATGTTCAGACCACTGTAACAGCTGAGTCCAGAAGCTGCATACAGTATGCAGATTCTGAAAAGGCCAAATATTAAAAATCCAGCCCCTGATTTAATTTTAAGTGTGATTTCAAGTATAATTTGCATTTTGTAGATTTTTTGTATAAATGATGGCTTGTATACATAAATATCTACTGACTACAGTAATTTTGTGTGAGAAAGATATTACTGAGAGTAAAAAAGTGCAAAATGTATTCTCATACAAATATATCTTCTCTTCTATATCACTTTACTCATGAGGCAGGAAAGAAGAAGCAGAAGGATAGAAATCAATGCAGACTCCTTGGCTGTAAATTAATGAAACTGCAATCTTCGCATCAATGCTCAGATCTAAAAGAGCTTATAGAGGATGAGAACCTAGATCATAAGATAAAGAATAGATGGATTACATTTCAACTTCTTAACTGCTAAGTGTTGATTTAAAATTTAAAAAAAAAGTGTTTATATGTATTGAATGAAATGTAATATTTAAGATTTGAAAACAGCAAGCAAAATCATCATCACCACAATTAAACTTTCAGTCATGCATGTAAATTTTATACATGCACAACCACATACTAACTCTCTTTTGTGGGTATATAATCATAAATATCACAGACAAAACACCTTCTTTTAATGCTGTGAAAATAACTACATTAAGGAGCTTAAGATTAAATATGGACCTACATTTTTAAAATTCTAAGGTAGCATGAAGAAAATTTTTTTTTTAATTCTTATTTTTTATTTTTAATTGCATTTGCAAAATTTTGGACCCCAGGAGATATATTATCACTGAAAACTGGTTTGGTTACACATTGAAATTCAGCATAGCAAGATCAGCTGTATTCCTCTTCCCTACAGATATTTATGTACTACAGTCAACTGCAATTTTTCAAACAGTGGCTGGAAAGTTTAAGATATAGGGCAGCTGTTTGGGATAACTACAACCACGGACAAACATAGATTCCATTACTCACATTTCATGGTATGCACATCTCTGACGTTCTCAAAATTCTGTTTTTTTTTAAATGAAACTGAGCATAAAACAGCTTTCAAGCTTTGCCAGTTCAGTTTACACAGCAAACAGAGTCCCTTTAGTCCGTCAAGATCCTCTTCCGTCACAGGCCATAAAGCCACCTTCCACCTCCTTCCACTTGAGCTCTCAGCCTGCCCTCAAACCACTTATGAACACACACATCAAGCACAAAGAAAATATTTGTTCTCCACACCTTAAAAAAAAAAAGTACATACAATTAATTCCATACCGATAACATACAAAAAGCTGTTTCTCTCCCTCTATCATCTTTTCAAATCCGTTACCGAACTAGAATAATTTCATCTTTTTAGTTTGGCAACCTACAAATTATGTAGTTGCAGTCTTTAATTGAGAGCCTCTGACTATGAAAATTAAAAAAAAAAAAAAAAGTTTTTTTCTGCATTGGTTTGGCAGAGGATAAATGAGATTATACTTAAGAAGTGTTGTACCAAGAAAGCTAACAGACTATCCATGAGCTGTAATTCAGATTCTGGGCTATATCAAGGCTGAGCTTTGCTAACTTTCAAAATCACTGTGCCAGGTACAACTTGCCGACAAATTATTTAATGCAAAGGACACCATCATTTCTTGTACTGAGAACGGCAAGTTCCAGCAAGCCCCTGAAAGAACAGTGTGTTCTCTGTACACAAGCCAGGAGCAATGCTACTTAGGGAGAATATTTGTGTTAGTGCATGAAAATTTAAATATATCTGGAACACAGGAACAGAGCATTACTTTTTCAGATGCACAAAACTCAAATCCTCACATAATACCAAAGCAATCCTGTCCTTGATCATGAGAATGCAAATACATGCAAACAACCAGTACAATTTTTGCTTAAGGCCTTTTCTGCATATATACAAATGTAAATGCTCACCTGCTATGAACATCCCCACATGCATCTTTTAAGTACATTTTAACATCAGTACAGTCACTGCACAACTGTTCGCAGAAAGTGACTACAGAGATAAAATCATACAAGCAAGCCAAAAGCTGCTTCATTAATAGTATGACTTGGAGGTTTTTTCTTTTCCCCTCTGGGCCAAATTGTGTCAGACACTTTGTTTAAAAGTATGAACAAACATTTTCAAGAAACTTTGAAGGTATTGATTTGAACAGCTAATTTTAGCTTCAATGTTCCCACTTACTCCCTTTGGTTTCCTCCTATCTCTAAGTATGATTGCAACTAAGGTTTTTCTTCTAGATTACTTTCTCACCTCTTTCTGCTCCACACACTCCATAAATTTCAATATCCTGAGCAACCTACCAGGACACACCAATATCACAGATATATACACATGCTGTTTTAAGAGGGTATAATACATTATTGTGCTTTTTCCCAAGTTTTAACTCTGAATGTTCAGCCAGGAAGAAAGGAAAACTCCTCCCATTTAAAAAAAAAAAGAAAAAAATATTTTTTTTGGTTGATCTTAACCTAGTTATTTATTTTTCAAGCTCTGGAAAAATCTTTATATAGTACATAGTTAATTTAGAAATTTAAATTGATTACTGTAAATGAGAGAATACAAAGTTCTTGGGAACTTTACATTTCTGGTTCTAAGGTCTATGTTTTTATATGAAAGATTAAGACATAAAACTGTAACAATGCAGTCATATCAATACATTCTTCTGTGAAACCAAAGTATTGTAGATCTGCAAATCTGAGGAATATAGAAATATTTAATTCCCAGATAAGCAGTGTCACAGTCAAAGTATTTTAATGTTAGCATTCAAATAATATTTTATAGCAACAGCTTCAGAAGGCCCTGCCAGGTTCTTTACTAATTTTGGCCTGTGCTTAGTTCCCAAGGCTGCCTTTAATTATCAGCAGAAGCAAAGGCACAGGCTAACTGTTGTACTAAACAATGCTCATGTCTTTCTGGGTTTTTGTAGGACCACACTGAAAGTTCACTAGCAAAGCATTAGACCTTCAAGTTTTAAGGAGATTTTAGTTCTTTTAATAAGCTCTTTCAAGTTGTGTAAAGCATTTCTTACATATCAATCTTACCTTTAAGCAGACAAAGACACATGAATTTTATTTCCTTCTGTCAAGCACCAATACCTAAAACTCAGCCAGCAACACTCAATGTAGGCGCTAAATAACTTGGGCTGTCTTTCCTACAAAGTTAAGCTCCCTTGTGCTCATAGAGAAAAGCCTCTGGCATGTTTTAAACAAGGGTGCAAAGCTGATGCTCTCTGCTAAACAGCTGGGACAATGTTTCCAAAGAGTTCTGAAAAAAGCAGCTATCTAGACTTCCTAAAGTGGATGTAAAATATTTGAATACTTACTTAACATAATGGGAGAAAAAATGTTTCTTTCAAGTAGCATTAGTACAGTCAAGGAAGCACTGAACTATGAATTAGGGAAGCATCTATACAAGAAGCAGTAAAATGTCCAGTGCAAGCTAATTCTGCCCTAATTAACCTTGGCACAATGTACCGATACTACTACTGAGCTCAAACAGGTGTCCTAATGTGGACATTCACTGCCCCAGCTCTTTGCTGCAAACATCTCTCACACAACATCATACTGCAGATACATTCCAGGCCTTCATTCCTTCTTTGGCTGCTGACCTGCTCTGACTTGCCCAAGGTTATGTTTAAATTGTGCGTATTTCCATCCTGTGCCTACCATCCTGTTTAGTTTATAATCTCAGAAGGGCAGGGACTGCCTTTTACTACTTGTTTGAACAGCATCCAGCACAATAGGACTTTGATCCTGCTCGAGCCATGTTATATTCCAAATATCACCTATAGACTTCTGTATCAATACAGTTTCAGTTCCTGGAAACATGGTATTAACAGTATCAGAACAGTGCACGTACTCAGCTACACCACAGGACCAATTTCCCACATTGAACCCCTTAAGATCACAGCAAACACAGTGGCATAAGAAACTCAATTAAACTTGCAAGTTTTTTTCCATAGTGTCTCTTTTTTGGTAGGCAAAGTAAAAGCAACGTAGCAATGTTCAGAGCTAAATAACCTGACTAGATTAAAAAAGAAATCACTGCAGAGATAACTTTCTTTCAAATGACACATGACAAGTCACATGGCTGTTCAGGCCACAATACCACATTCTCCAAGTTTAGTATCTCACCAAGCTATTTCCTTGTGCTTCACATATGTCAGAGAAGCCTTTTGCATCTAAGAGAACTACTTTGGATTTCTTTTTTCAGAGATGTCATTGAAAATAACAGTTTATACTATAATTCACTGCCTCACTTAATGCATACCATCTTAGTCAAATTAATTTAACTGTTGTTTTAGGTTTATATTACATATGTAACAGTGTACCTATTTGCTGTACCTGATCACTAAGGTAAAATTGACAAAAAGTATCTCAAATATTACCTGTGTGAGAAAAACACTTCTTTTAACTTCATGAAGCCATTTAAGGAATTAAACAGTTTACTTTGCTGACCCCCATCTAACAAAAATATTTTAGACACTAACACCATCGTTTTGACTTTCCGTTTGTGGTGGCCACTTTAATCTTGTATAAGATGGTTACACATAAGATGTGCAACCAGCAATATCACGCTCACCGTAGGACACAGTATGCATAGCTCACTGTTTGAAGTAATGCACATGCACAATCCTCACAAAAAGAAACTCAGTACACATATGGCCACTAACACAACAGAAACTGTTTTTCTGCAATGCTAACCATAAATTCAATAGCTTTTTAAATTTTATTTTAGAAGTTGAAAATTCAGTCAACCACTACAAAAAAGAAACAATTTGACAATAAAGGACAAACATATTACTAAAATTATATTTCTATTTTCTATTACAGGTTCCAAAAAGAAGGACATTTTACATCCTCAGAAGATATAACATTCATTAGAAAGAGCAAGTCAGCTCTCTGAAGAACATTTGCTATTTTAAAATTATTTACTCTCACAAATTCATATGAAAACCTATGGCGTCAAGAAGGAAAGCTAATAAGAAACAGCATAGGCTTATATCCTGCAAGCAGAAAGTATGTACTCCTTGGTGTAACCCAAGCTGTTTACCCATAAACGCTCAATTAAATTGTTTCCAGTGGAAAAACAAGCAATGTGGAAAGTTATTTGCATTAAGTAATGCATTTATAGCAATGTATATGACCTTGTGGCATTTAATAGAGAGGTGAAGACCACTAGCTTAGCTGCTTTCTAATTTTTTATTTCAATCTGCTGCTCCATTCTTTTAAACTTCAGTTGCTCAGAGCTAACACTGACAATGTCAGGAAACCAACAAGGGAGTCACTGTGATAACTCCATCTGATTAAACCACAGATTCTGCACAGTATTTCCCACTGGTTTCCAAATAACTGTGAGTGGAATTTGTTCTTAAATGTGTGAACTCTAACATGCTGACATTTCACTTGCTAAGAAACCAATCTCGAAAATCAAGGAAAGCATCATAGCACCATAAAAAAAAAAAAGAGGGAGGAGGGGGAGAATGTTAAGCAGTTGTTCAGATACTTCATGTTAACACTGTCCTGCTGCTTACTGGTATGTCTGCTCTTATTTAGAGTAGATACAGGGGGAGACTGTGAAAGGAGTTCATTATTTTCCTGCAAGCTGAGAATTGTGCATATTTCTTCAATGGTTATACTGTAATTGCTAGATACAATATACAAATTGTACAAAAATATGACATGCCATGTGTCTCAGGTAGACACAAATGAGGTGTATTACAGCATCACTATATTTTATTATAGAAGAACAAAAAATATAGAGAGTAGAACTAGCCCATTTCAGAAATGAGCGAAGCCCAAATGCACTGACCACATGCAACATCATGAAGCTATTTTAACCGTAGCAGGAAAAGAGTTAAAAAGTTAACTGCAACTGAACTCACACAGCACAGATTCTCAAATGTTAGCTGCTAGTGAACTACTTGCTAACCACAAGCATTCTTGTTTATAGTATGTAATTAACAGAGTTGAAAAAGTCAAAATTACTCACAGACTCCTGAAGATGCAATAGCAAAACTATCTAAGACAGGAAATTCCAGTGCAAGATTATTAAACAAGTAGGAAAAACCAAGCATAAAGTCAGGAACTGGCAGGCCTCTGGATTGCTGCAACTGTAGGAATCATGCTCGTGCATGCTGGGCTATAACTTATGAAACAGAGCCCAGGGAACAACCAATCGCTTAGCTCCTCCTAACAAGTCCAACTGGCTATATGAAAAGCTGGAAGTGCTGCACAGAGCAACGAAGAGGAGCTACCCCACATATCAATCTGCTTATCTAGGATTGCTTTCTATGTAGAGAGAGGGAAGCATGAAACAAGGAGAGATAAAAGAAAGAAAAATCACAGCTTCACTGTTGAAACAACAGAATACATTTTAATCAACAGTCAAATCTTCCGTTGGAGTCAGATGGCTAGTACTATAGCCAAACACTTGCAGCGTCAGCTGAAACATTCCAGAAGAGCACTATCCTCCTTAACAGTGACTTTGTTCACATTATTGACAGAAAGCTATGCAAACTGGATTTTTATTTCCTAGACAATTGTTTCAGTGCTCTCCTGCCCTTCATTTAAATAGAGTGCTACTGCTTAATGTGGAACCTGATTAGAGTAAGATTTATTTTTTCTTTTGAATCACAGGTGGCTGTTCAATGCATTAATGAGTAGCCCTTCCTGAAGAGCCATCTGCATGGTCTTAGGGTTTAGGATTTAAAAGACCATCATTTACAAGAGAGATAAGAAGAGGAACAAGAAAGCTTGTCTTCAATTAGTAACCAAAACAGAAACACTGTAAACAATCTGGAACAGACCAGGATTTGCACACTAGAGCATATGGAGCCAAAATTGTCTTTCCTGGGAAATCTCTGGTTTTGAAATGTGGGTTTGACCAACATGAAACTAACACCATACTGATGTTTGGTGCTAAATAACTTTTCGGAAGAGCTTCAGACTAAATGAAAAAATTTTATTTTCAATTCCAATTAATTTTATGAAAAAATAGAAAATAAAATCTATAATTTAATCTTACAAAAAATGCATAGGAATCTGGAAAAAATAAGAAATGTTGACCTTCCATAATTATCTTCCTGTATACAGGCCCGCTAAATTCTCCATGTTTATAAATTTCTGTTACTCAAAAATGTAATAAGAAACAAACTCTAATACATAAAAAAGCTGCAGTTTTTTGAAAGAACTGTTAGCCTATTTCTGCAGAAATCCTAGTAATATTTCATGAAAACATAGATACTCAAGGTGACGTAGCATGAATTTTACAAGGATGGCAATCCTACAGGCTTGGTTTCTTTATCTTTAAATCCTTTATACATGTGGTTATTCTTCACAGTCCTTCTCTTTTCTCCTTCCTTTTGTAATCCAAGCCTTCATCGTCTCTTTGACAAAATTCATTTTACAAAACTTGCTCCAGTACTTGCTGTCACAAAACCCATATTCAACAGCTTCTACAGATATTTTGCAGCTTTATATACTTTCCCAGAAGGCAGTTAGTAGCTGCAGATGACCATCTGGACCACCTTGTCCTGCTGGGCATCATTACTTGAATTAGAGAAATGGAAGCCTTTAATCTCATTGATCAGGTCTTTTTGCATACCTAAGCAGTCTTCTCCCCAGGTCTCCAGTCTATCGCTACATGTAGTAATCATGAGCTATTTCAGCATTGCATCCTTTTAAAAGGCTCTTGATGAAAAATTATTATACAAAAATAATTAACAAATGTGCTGAAAATCAACAGTTTATAACAGATACTCAAAGCGATATTCAGTTACCATGCTTCCATTAATTAGAACAAATTCTCCATGTTCCACAGATTTCTGAGGAACAGATAAAAGGAATACGTTTATTCAGAGATTCTACAATTCCACAATTACAGAAAAGCAGCCACCTTCAATGAGGAGCATTTGCTAAACAAAGGGACAAATGATAGTGACAGCGTATATAAAAATAAAATATAAAGCATATGTTTAAATAGGGGTAATATTACACAATTTAACCAGAAATCTGAAAATACTGAAGTCATACCAACGGAACGCATACAAAATCTTGTTCTCTATATCCATTGTCAACCTTGTCACAAGCCCACATTCTGTTTGACAAATACTAGGAAGAAACACAATGCCTTTACAAACCTGGAACTTCAGTTCATTACCTTTGAAAGACACATCTCTGAATTGAAAAAGGAAAACCTGTACATTTCAACTTCAGGTTCCTGCTGCCACAATATAAGGAAAACACAGCAGCTGGTATCTTTCCATGATGACTGAGGGATAGCCCCCTCCAAAGAAGGGCCTTTGCTAATGAAAGGGGTAAATGAATACATATACTCACATTTTAAAGGATTTTTTTCAAACTGATTTGAATAGGGTGCTGCCTTTCCCCACAAAATATGTTTCAAAGTCCCCCCTTCTACCCTACCATCCACTGAGAGTATGGTAGGCTCTGCAGGTGTAAGGGAGAATGCTTCCCCCACCTCCCTGCCAAAAGCATCCTTCTTACAACTTTCGCTTCTTTTTATAAATTTCATCATTAAAATGTGAAGTACTAGCTCTAGTTCTCTCAAAAAAGAAACCCGCCATGACTCTATACTCTCTAAAAGTGGCAGTCTCTGGTTTTCCTTCTGAAGATCACAAAGAGCATTAGCTCCCACCATTTCCACTAGCCTGACACCCACAGTCAGTATTTTGAAAACAAAATCCACTGCAGTAACATAAGAAATTGTTATGATTCCCTTATTTGATGTGTAACTCTGGACAGTTTAACAGTTTACTACAGTTAAATTTACTGAAACAATTTACTGAATAAAAAACCCACAGTTAAAAAAAGCCTTTACTGAGTAACTGGAATGCTTGAGGTTAAAGCAATGCAGTTAATCCTTCAGTACTTAAGATATCACATCCTTGGAATTTCATTTTTTTCTATCTTGTTATATTATTCATTTCCATAATAGGAGTTTTCTGCATTGAATTAATTCTTTCTGTACTAGGTTCTCTTTCAGAGCTCCCTGATTTATTGTATTTCTGGGTCTGCCACACTAGTATCCATCTACTAATAAAGTCAGCAGCCTTAAAAGTAATTAATTCCCGTGCCAGTTACAATTTTTTTTTTTTAAATGGTTCACCCATGAATGATTTCTCTTTGTCAGTAGTTGAAATACCTTAGTTAGCTGAACACTTTTAAAACACTATAGCATACACCTAAAAGGAAAACATATAAAGCAGGAACTTCAACACTTACCTGCCAGGAGGTTAGTCTTTCTGGCAAACTGAAGGGGAAACCCATTTTCATACATCAAAGTGTCTGGGCACAGTAAACTTTAAATATTTAACTGAATGGAAGTAGCAGGCATAGTCTACGTATGAGTGAGGCAACTTGGCAGTTGCGGCTCACTCTATGGTTAAGTGATAATAGGGACTACTTAACTCCTCGTCTCTCCTTAGGTAAACTGGGACCTCTAAAAAAAGGGCTAATCCTGTCAGTGGCAATTAGGTTGTCCAAAAGCAGAATGCAAGATTAAATTACATTCTAATATATTTCAATTTTCTCAACACTCTTTCAACCCCATTGTAGGTGTGCAGTTCATCTTTTAGGCTTCACGTTCCTTTATTCCTGCAGTTCCAAGTGTCTTGTAGATGACTAGATATGTATGAGCTGAAACATCTGCAGATTTACTTAATCCTGAAGAATGTATTTGTGCTTATCTTTCCTAGGATTACTTGGAATCCATGAAGCTCATACAGAGTGATTGTTACTGATTTCTCTTTGGACTAACGATGTAAGCACTTTCTACAAAATCTCCCTAGCGGTGCACACACACAAAATATATGGAAAAAAATACATATTGCTATTACATCCAGCTCTAAAAACTGAGGGGAAATTCTGTACACCAGGATAGCATTGTAAGTAGCAGATATGAACAATAGCAGAGATCTGCAGGCAGGCTACAAGAGAACTTCTGAATGTTTACTCATCTGATTAATTAGCAGGTATCATTTGCTAGTGAACCTTACATGAAGAATAAGGTTTCTCTGATCATATGCGGAAACAAGCACTTTTTGTTGAATGACTTGAGGTATGAACAAACATATAATATTTTAATAAACAGGCTGTTCAGATCTCTAGATTCTGATTCTATTTTACACAGTAGCAATCCAACAAATCGTAAAAAGATAATTGTACTCTGTATGATAGTTTTGTGAAGGAAATCTTTTGAACAGTGCACAAAGAAACATGGAAAACATGCATGGAATGGAACATGTGATCCATGAACACGCATCCTACGTCAGAAGCAGAAGGACCTTATACCAGCATGTCACTATATAATGATTTAGCAAAACAGTATGTAGAAGAATGTGAAACTCTTGCTTACAGTAGACAAGAACAACCTCTAATTAAGGTTACATTATGTGGCGACAAAAATCAAGCGGAAGAACAGAGTAAATACACAGCAGATTTTTTGGAAGGAAGAAAAAAAAAGAAGATAAAACTTATGCTCATACATTCACTTAGGAACCCAAGGATTCATCTGTACTACTGGTTCAGATGCAGATAAACAAGATAAGCTAGTGCTAAACCTGCTACTAGATGCACAGCTAACTGATAGCTTCAATACAAAAGCAATATAAGCAATTTTCATAGCTAATCAGTTCTGTGTGTCAGGAGAAGAGTGTTATACAGTCTGGCAGTATTACTTGCACACCTCAGTATGTAAGCCTGCACAATATTATGCTGTATAATATGCATGTGCTCGTATTGTACTCTGGATGGAGAGACTTCAATACCCCAAAGAACTTCTAAGCCAACTTTAATTTAGTATATATTCTTACTTCAGAAGCTAGATTAGCAACCAATTACTGATTTTGGTAGATCAGTAGCACTAAATCAGACTGAAAATTAATTCAGTCATTATTCCAAATTCAAAAGTGAGCTATATGGGACGCTTCATGGAAGAAACTCCCACTACCAGAAAAAACCTAAAACCAAGCCAAGCTAAACCCAACTGATTTCAAATGCAAAGAAAGGAAAAATCCTCACTCTGTATAGCACTCATTAAAAAATATGGGAGTGTAGAATTCATCTCAGTTTAAGACATGCAAAGGGACACACAATATCAAGAATATTAAGCAACTTCTCCCTATATCAATGACTCTGGAATAGAATCGAGTCTTCCAAGTCTTGCTCCAGGATTCAAGCCACAGGGTACCCCTCTCCATCATTACTGCAGTGAGTTACAGCTTATAAACTACTTATGAGGCAGGGGGATTATTTAAACTGCTACGGTAAGACTGAGTATGCAGCATATGTAGAATCAACTTTAAGCCAACTAAGTTGTATTACCTATATCCCAGACCAGCAATGATGGAAAATTGTTAAATCTCATTAGTTCTCTGGAAAGCAGAGTTGCATGTAGACTAAGGAGAGGCTGAAGCCAAGGAAAATCAGTCCACCCACACTGGCTGGTCCATGAAAGGAGAAGGGTAGTATTCTATTCCAGAAACATCAAGAAATACGGGAACATCATTAAGAGTCTCAGTAACTAGAGAGATCTAGAAGAAATTATAGACTTTCACAGATAGACAGGAAGCTTGATCCAAAGGAGAGCATCACTAGGAGACAAAAATCTTAAAAATAATTGCACTTGCACATATTCTCTCTCCCACAGAGTTAAGAATTACAGATTAAGAGGTGGAAGAGAAGCTGCGTGATCTAGAAAACCAATTTTCATAAGAAGGGAATCCATTTCTCAATAGTAACTAGTAACATCTGGTTAGAAAAGATGAAGCTGTCTCCAAGAGCGTCAAACAGCATGTCTTTAAAAGAATTATAAACTTCTGCTCAGATAAAACTTCTGCTAAGAAAGCAGAGAACTAAAGTTCAGCACCTGGCAGACCCAATGTGTTAGCAGCCCTGTCGATAAACCTACTAAATATCCAGCTGGGGAAGCCCTACAAAGCTTCAGTTTTCTTGCTCCCAGGAAAGTCTCATTGTGTTAGAACTCGTTTACATTGAGAACCTAAGCACTAGAAAGTTTAAAAATTACAGATGTGCACTTGTACGCAAAATAGATGCATTCAATCCCAGCAGTAAGAAAATTTGGAGTCTAACACAGACAGCAACCGTTTTGGAAACTAGCTATGTGTCAAGGTTTAATGCTGGGCTGGCAATTAAATGAATGACAGATGCTCTCTATTAACCTCTCTTCCTTCTCAGAAAGGGAAAGGAAAGAGAATGAGAGGGACAGACCTATAGTTTAGAATCTAAACGGCACAGCTTTGATTAAACAATAATAATGAAGAAGAAAATAATGAAACATGCACAAATATATAAAAATATACAAAACCACTATTGTGCTCTCCCCAAGTAATGCTCATGTCACCACTAAGGCTGCAGTGCAGTCCTGGGAAAATCCCAGTCTAGACTCCTGGAGTCAGCAGCAGAGAGGAGCTAGATTCATGAGTATACCATTTGTGACCAAGAGCAGAAGAGCAGACAGAATACTAGATTTCAGAAACAGTGTAGATATTTGCATGGGAATTCCAAGAGAGGCTTTTCTTCGGGGGGGGGGGGGGGGGTAGGTGGGGAATGGGGTCAGTGGTTGTGGGTGTGAGCAGAGGGAAAGAGATTGTGTATGTAGCTTCTCAGGCTTATGAGAAAAGCAGTATGCATCATATCTGCCACTCTAAACCTTTGGTAACCACAGGTTGGGAGGAGCTGATAGTTGTCAGCCCACACAGCCAACTAAGTACTGAAGCATACAGTTACCATTTAAAGGCATTACTGACAAGCCCAAGAACTTGGTAGCCTGCTGGCATGGGTGGGTCACTGGAGCCAAGCCCTTGCTCTCAAGGGGTGGGAATGAGTATTGAAGAATGAACCCTCCCGTTATCTCTCTCTCTATCGTAACCTGGGACCATCAAGCTTTTCTTTCATTGTTCCCAGCTGGGAAAAGTGGAAATATTCAAACTATTTGTTGCATCTTAATCTCCTATAAATAGAATCAGGTAGAAAACAGTGAGGAAGATTAAACCAGCACGTTTCGTGCCTAGTGCAACTCCCAAACATGCCTTGAATCAGAAGATACATGCAGAGTGATACTAACATCAGAAAAACCCAAAGCACTTGGTGAGACCCCCACCAAGTCACTGAGAGAGGGGAGAAGCATAAGGCAGTCAGAAATTAATTAAAGTTAAAATGTCAAAGGAGATGGGAAAAAAAAAAAGGGCAGTCTGCACATTACCTTTTTTGGGAGTCTCACAAGTTCAATGGTCACAATGGATCTGTGCAGGGCTGGACTCTTGCCCTGATCTTCTCTCTGACCCCCTCTAGCACTCTTAGATGTTCTTAGTGACGCAGCAGCTGTCACTCTGGCAGCAGGAGTGTGAGCCCAGCTGAGTTCATACATGTAGTTATTTTAGCACATTGCCTTTTTCTTTCTTCTCAGAAAAATTCTGGCCATTCAATACTTCGGATAGCTCAGCTAGTCCTGGATAAGATTTGACTAGGTAGAGCAAAAAAAAAAAAAGCCCTGAACAAAACAGGTCTTTCAGTCTTGATATTCTTTTTTCTCAAACAACTATTGTAATCAAGGGCACAAGAGATTTAAGAGGAAGTTTTTTTTCTAGTGGGAAATATTGAGCAATCAAGTTATAAGCAGAGCAGGTCACATTTTTGCTTGCAAAATGCCAACTGAAATTATCCTACGAACATGAAATAGTTTTTTAAGAGCTGCCAGTGTCATCTCTAGACCACAATAATATTGTTTAAGCCTGTGACAAAGAAAACCATGCTGGCTATAGCTTTCACCCTCTTTTCTCTGTTCCTCTGCTCATACCAAACAGTAGCCTGGAAGCTGAGTCATGGCTAAGTCACATTTCTGCCCTGTTTGTCCTTCTCTAAAGTTACAGTCTATCCACTGTCTAGACATAGAACATCCACATGCCTTTTCTCGCCAGAGGTTTTCAACTCTATACAAAATATGAAAAGTTTGGACAGGAGACATGAAGATCCTGTGTTCTCTTACTCTTTTTTCAAAGAGACGCCGTATCATTCTGTCTTCATAAATAAATTCTAATAAATTCATAAACATAATCACCATGAATATTTTTTCTGTTCTGGGCCTCACAATTTAAGACAAACATGAAGGTCCTTGAATTATTGAAGAGGAGGGCAATAAAACTGGTGAAAGGACTGGAAGGCGTGAGGACCAGCTGAGAACTGTGGGGTTCTCTAGTTTGGAAGGGAGGCTTAGGTGCCACGTCCTTGCTCTCCACAGCTTCTTGAGGAGGGGAAATAGAGAGGGAGGTGCTGAGGTCACTGAGATCCAGTGGCAGGACATGTGGGAATGGTTCAAAGCTGCTCCAGGAGAGGTTCAGACTTGACATTAGGAAGCACTTCTTTATTGAGAGGTTGGTCAAACCCTGGAACAGGCTTTGTAGAGAGGTGTTTGATGCCCCAAGCCTGTCAGTGTTTAAGAGGCATTTGGACAATGCCCTTAATAACACACTTTAGCTTTTGGTCAGCCCTGACTCGGTCAGGTAGTTGGACTAGATGATTGTTGTAGGTCCCTTCCAACAGAAGTATAGTATTCTATTCTATTCTATTCTATTCTATTCTATTCTATTCTATTCTATTCTATTCTATTCTATTCTATTCTATTCTGTTCTGTTCTGTTCTGTTCTGTTCTGTTCTGTTCTATACTAGAGAAAGTAAGGGCTTTGAAATTGCATTGAACTGGAACATCACAAACAATGGACAACCTCATGGTAAGAGTGGCCACACATGTCAAACTTAAGAGTCACATACTCTGGGCTCCTCTTTCACACTGACAAGCTGACATTGCTGATGGAAGAGTGAACATGTGAAAAATACCTCACCAGAATGCATTTGCAAACTTCAGCAAGCTGTGGATCAGCAAAGCACAGAGCCAAATTTGGCATCATGGCTTATAATCACTTCCAATTAATTATTTTCTTCCATTGATTTATCCAGCCACATTTTGAACCCGCAAAAGCCTTCAGAATTTATAGGAATTTGTTAGAAAGAAGTCCACAGCTTACTACTCAGCCTATAAAAAACACATCCTTTAGTTCCAAATATAATACCTCCCACTTGGGTTCATTTGATGATTCCAAGCTTTTTCTTTTAAAAATGCAACTAATATTTGTTCTCTATTCTCTCTCTCTCTCATCAATTTTACCTGTCCATCAATCTGTTCTCCAAGCTGAAGATTGCTGGTCTGTTTATTAATTTATCCTATGGGAAACCGTCCATTATTCTCTATGTGGGTACACCACCAACTTCTACATTGGTGCAACAAGATTCTTTTGATAGTAAATTGCTATATATCCTATACTGACAGCAAGTATCCTACCTGTCAGAGAACTGTCACCTCTCATACCTGGATTCACTCTGTGCAGACCTGAAAGAGGTTCCCAAGGTCTATACTCATTCTCTTCCCCCTTATTTCAGAGAGGAAATTCTTTCACTATCTCCTATAGAAATGAAATAACAGAAAAGCCACTTACTGCACTGTATGTCTGAGAATTTTCAATGTATATGAGAAGAGCAGAAATACGAATCATTGACACAAAGACTTTTGAGCTGAAGATCACTTTCAGTAATTCCATTTATTTCCCTTTTTAAGCTTGAATTGAGTGACTTAAAAGCTTTATAATTATTATAAATATTGTTGCTGAATCTGATATTTTAGTAGTTATTTACTTTCAGTACTTTAAGAACTGGACAGTCAGTTATTTTCAGTATTTTTTCCTGTTAGTATAAGTTGGTTTGGCAGGCTTAACAGTTGTTTTCCTTGTGCTAACAGTTTTTCAACCACCCAAGTGAACAGCTTTGTTTTCAAAGACTACTGAATTCAAAAGTTATTAAGTTCCTGGATCCAGTGTTGTTCATTTTTAGAGACAGTATAGTTGCTAAAATCCTGCAAAATATTCTCTGAGATTTACTTACATCATTGTTGGAACAGAAATCTGTTCATCCCATTTGAGAGACAGAATAATGGCTAGTTTTGTTTTATTGTCACATACAATGAGAACTTGACCTTTAGCTTTGAGCACAACTTGAGTAGGATAAATTATTCTTCAGGGCATCTGTGTAATCAGGCCCTAAATGAAATCTGAACCTTTAACCCCATTTCAGATCTATATGTGTGATAAGCTGTTTGGCAGCGGACACCAAAAAGCAGACACAAGTTTGACCTTTACAGGGCGGGATGAATGAAAAACTTACTAGTTTGGACTCTGTTATTGGAAATTAAGGAGTTAACAAGTTGAGATGCTGATGAAAACCCGTTCAATTTCACGTAATAAACAAAAAGCATTCAGCTCAATTTAAGACCACAAATTCACACACATTCATTAAAAAAAACTAAGCTGGTTTTAAGAATCAATTGCCACTTAAAATAATTCTTTGGTCTTTATAAATACAGCTGACCTGTTTAAGATGGCATCTCTCCATTGGAAATTCTCTCTTCTAGGTAAATATATGTATATTCTCCCTCAGAAAAATAATATGTTTGGAATTCTTACCATTTCCTTATGCACACATTTTAGCTTCATGTGATAAATGTGCTTGAGACAAATTCCTGTGAAATTGTTGCTCATTATGCTATGCCAGATCTCTGAAGCAAAAGTTCTAGAAGACCAAGAATGTATTCTAGTGTGATGATGTTGTGTTTCCTTGCCATCTCATTATGGCAGGAGAAGAGGAAGAAAACCTTATTTTCATGTGTCAGCACAATACCAATAAAATTTTGAAATTTTAAAAAAATCATTCTATGTTGAGATATTCCTCTCAACCCACAACATACCTAAAGAATTGAGAATGGTGGAGCAAATAATTTTTGTATTGGCAAAGTAAAATGACCACACTCCCAGGCTGAAAATATATTTCAGAGTCAAATTAAGTGCCCAAGATTTAAAAGCAGTTCAGCAAAGTCATGTAGCTGTCATTCACATACAGATGTTAATCAGTGAATGAGAAGGAGCAATAGACTAAAAATCAGACCCTGTGTAAAGCTACAAACAAGCCAAAGCTTTAAAGTTGACTCTTAGGTAACATACAGTTTCTGGATGTATTTGATTTGCAAGGCAAGGCTTTAGTAGGGGGGGGCTACAGGGGTGGCTTCTGTGAGAAGCTGCTTAGAAGCTTCCTCTGTGTTCAACAGAACCATTTCCAGCCAGCTCCAAGACAGACCCACCAATGGCCAAGGCCGAACTCATCAGCAACAGTGGTAGCACCTCTGGGATAACATAGTTAAGAAGGGAAAAAACTGCTGTGCAACAGCAGCTGGAGGAGAAAGGAGTGAGAATGTGTGAAAGAAACAGCTGTGCAGACACTAAGGTCAGTGGAGAAGGAGGAGGAGCCCATAGAGTAAATGCTGGAGCAGATATCCCCATACAACCCATGGAGGACCCCACACCAGAGCAGGTGGATGCCCCTTTATAGGAGGCTGTGACCCTGTGGAGAGCCCACTGCTGAGCAGGCTCCTGGCAGGACTTGTGGCCCTGTGAAGAGGAGCCCATGCTGACCTGTGACGCCGTGGGGGACACACACTGGAGCAGTCTTTTCCTGAAGGAATGCACCCTGTGGAAAGGACACATACTGGAGCCGTTTGTGAAGAACTGCAACCTGTAGGAGGGACTCACATTGGAAAAGTTTGTGAAGGACTGTCTCCCGTGGGATGGACCCCATGCTGGAGCAGCAGAAGAATGTGAGGAGTCCTTCACCTGAGGAAGGAGTAGCAGACACAACTTGTGATGGACCCATTACCCATCTCTTGGTGTCATTGGGGGAAGGAGATAGAGAAATGAGGCATGAAGTTGAGTCTGGGAAGACAGGAATAGAGAGGGGAAGCTGTTTTAAGATTTTATTTTTATTTTCTCATTATCCTACTCTGATTTGATTGGTAATAAATGAAATTAATTTCCCCTAGACAAGTCTGTTCTGCCCATGACAGTAACTGCTGAGTGATCTCCCGTCCTAGTCTTGACCCACAAGCCTTTCATTATATTTTCTCTTCTCTGTCTGGCTGAGAATGAGAGTGATAAGAGTGGCTTTGCAGGCATTTAGCATCCAACCAGGGTCAACCCAGCACACTAGAGAAGTATATAAAGCAACAGAGAGTAACATATCATGAAGATATGCACATAAGCTGTGCAGCAGTCTTATGTTCTTGTTATCAAAAGACTGATTCCTCATCTATCTTCCTAACAGAAGAAGCATCAGGGTACATACACACAGACATGAGATACTATAAATTCTTCAGTCTTAATATGAGGAGAAATGTTCATACTTTTCTATGAATGTTAATTATCTTATATTACCAAACCATCAATTTCAGTAATCACTGAAATGGTCAATCATCTTTCTGTGGCCTGTTTTTTACAGCAGCAAAAAAAAAAACCTCAGAAGAACATGACTATAGTCTCCTTAAAAATAAATTCATACAGTGTGAAGAATGGCACTCAACTACCCTTAAGCAGTGCCTCGAGCACTTCACCTACAATATCCACAGTATCTGTGGGACGAGATAAAAAAGTCCTCACTAACCTGACCATGCAAACTGAACATTTAAATTAAATGCAGAATTTATAATACTTTTTAATCCACTGTCTGCCACAGTGACAGTTCCTGAAATTTTAAACACAGGTTCAAAAGCCTAGATAATATATCCTTCCTGTTTTCAGGCATTTATATTTCTTGTTCTAAAAAACTGAACTGTTTCAAATCACTCCTGAGAGATGCCTTAAGGTTTCTGTCCTCTGATAATTATTTCTTCAGTATTCTCTCCATTAAGCTGCAAACATTAGTAGTGAAAGAGAACAGTACTTGTAAATAGCTGGACAATTATTTATGTTGACTAGACAAATCAAGTTGCATATAGTAGTAGTCTGTGGTTTATCAGTCATTTTAGTTATGCCATTAACAAACGGTTCCTAGATCCTGGGGAGGAGGGGGCAGTGAGGAGGGATGGAGTTGAAGAGAGCAGAAGAAGGGTCAGGTTACCAAAAAAAAACAGAAAAAAAATCTTTAGAGAAGAGACCTTTAGAAATCACACAGAAAAAAATGTGTGATCCAGATTTTTAAACAGATTCACATGCCACATAGATGCGGTTGACTAGTCAAGAAGTGACAAATAGGTAGTCTTAGGTAACCAGTGTCCACCCACTGAGCTAACAGGAACAAAACCATATGTTTAAAAGAATCAAGTACTTTGACCACTTTTGAAATACAGATTTTCTGAAAAAAGAAATTTAACTCCCTGTACAATGTTTCTAAGAAAGTTTACTGCTGAAATCCTGCAAACCAGATTAAGTTTTGGGAGAGCTGGTGGAACGTACCCGAGTTATTTGATAAACATCGTATTAGAGTTTAAGGTGGTTTATGGCCCACTGGGGACCACGTTGCCTATGCAATAGATTACAAACCAAAGGTAAGTGCTTGCAAAGCATCCACAAGGACTTCCCAGCGTATTTGCCCTGCAAGGAAAGTAGGCAAATCATCTCATCCCAATGGAGAGCAGTATGTGACTGTACTAACTGCATTGTGTAAGCTCAGTCAGTCATGAACCAAAAGCAGCTCATGGTCACATCTGTGTATCCTAAAAAGCTAACATTGTGACAACTTAATGAAATAATTGGCACAAAATATGTAAGCTGACAAGTATTATAAAGAAGGTTAAGTTGCTTTTATAAAAGTAGAGAGAACAAAAAATGTTATAGTAACTCTTCAATTTCTTCAATTTTGGACACTTGTTATCTTAGAGGATGCAGCATAAATAGGCAATGGGAAAGGATTACCAAAGTGTTTAGAGGTGTTGAGAACCCTACATATAAAAAGTGATTAAGAGAAATCATGACATAAACTCTTTGTCACTGGAAAAAAGAAACACAGCTGTATTAAAAAAAAAAAATAAAAGAAAATATATAAATATCAATAAAGTTATCCTATGTCAAAAGTAAAAGTTTGTATGATTTTACATTTTTCATATTCAAGAAAATGGCCATTCAAGCTATATCCAGTTAAGGAGGAGACTACCTTTACAGATATACCACAATGTAATGAACAGAACTGGGAGTCCCTTTGGAAATAACTTTCATTTCTGGTATAGATTATTATGTTTTTTCATTGGCATTACTTGTTCTTCTGGAAAAAAAAAAAGTATGCAAGATCAGTATATGCCTCTGGGTGCCTACATGAGATGAATACTGTGACTTTTTTAGGTGTCGCAATGCAACAACACTAATTCTCTTCCTCGTTTAAAAAAACATTCAAGTCACTTGATAACAAAAGCATTGAACAGTCTGTATTCTAGCCAACTGACCTTTAAAATGTGCTTGTTTGACTATCAAGTACTTTTGAATAAGCATGGGTTTGGCACTAGAAAAATTATTGCATAATTCCTGTTTTCATAATACTTATGATGGAGTTCAGGAGCTATGAAGAAAAAAAAACAAACCACACAGAACACAACAAAACAAAAAAAACCAACCTTACAAAGTAGCCTTTGTCAATAGCTGAACCATAGCTTTCCAGTTACTGAGTTTCCTGCCTCCCACCTTGATGCCAGCAAACATCAGCACAAAGAAGTCCTTCAGTCTCCCAGGCTAAGAGTGAACTGGAGAATGCACTGCTTTTTTGAACCTACTATCTTTGTCCTCAAGAGGACTTAACAGCTCAAACTTGTCTTGCTTTCAAAGCCAGTATGTGCATGTATTGGAGGTAGACCTTGGAAAATCAGTAACATCAAAATGATTAATACTGGAGTTCTAAATAGAGGGATACTTATTTGTATTTATTTTTATTTATAAATAAAAATTATTCTATAAAAATAACTTATAAACTATATAGACAAGCATTTAAATGCTTGTATTGAGTATATTTGTCAATATATTTATTGCTGCAGAATAATAAAAAGATCCAGTGTGAGAGACAGTTGATATTTAATCTTACTAATAAGCCATGCAAAAAGAAGGGGGAAAGACTTAGGTTTCATTAGAGTAAGGAGTCTCGTTAGTGCAGTATAGGACACAATACCTAACCTAAGTAAAACCTTTCTTATTTTAGTTAAGGAGAATGCTTGACTATCTCCAGACCAGAAAAAAAAGTAAGATGAATTTCAGTAAGGAAGACTAAAACTTTATAAACTTTTCAAGTACTACTCCATACTGATTTTAAGATTCTGACTAAAAAACCCCTAGAACCCCTTTGTGCACATTTTGAATATTTAACTTTTTCTATTAGTCTAATAAATAAGTGGCTCCTAATTTCTAATCCAGATTTGTCTGAATTCAGTT
This sequence comes from Hemiprocne comata, assembly GCA_020745705.1. Classification (NCBI taxonomy): domain Eukaryota; kingdom Metazoa; phylum Chordata; class Aves; order Apodiformes; family Apodidae; genus Hemiprocne; species Hemiprocne comata. Next base: position 15,016,233 of record CM036616.1, on the reverse strand, counting down.
TTGCTTTAGTTTATGTTTCACCTCATAGACAATGAGGTTCCTATTGCTGAAATGTCTCTCTTGGTAATGATGAGACATCTCTTAAAAGACTCTGAATGTTATGCAATCCTTTTGTTAGGGATATAATTACAAACTATAGCAGTAAGTTAGAAGGACTTGTCCTGTAGGAAGCCATGGTATTCAGGCATAGTGTATGAAAATTCTCAACTTTTGTATAATACAGGAGACGAATTTTTTTGAAGCTTCAGCTCAAAGAACACACACTTAAACCTTTTGGCAATGAGCAAGGTGTGGCACACCTGAATAGCTCTAGCTGATACAAGTTTTGATGCCTGGATATTAGCCTGGAAGAAGTATGGATCTCACTGGTCTAAAGCTCTGCTGAAAGGGTTACCTATTAACTGAAAGAAATGAAGCTGGAAACAGAACTTGGAAACATAGTCTTGTGCTTTTCAAGAGACGTGGCACTGGCTTGGCACATGCGGGAGGGTTGGCAGCCCTGCAAAGGCAATTGCAGCATGCTGCTTGCTGCCAATTCAGTAAGATTCACAGGGAACTGGTCCAAGTAAAGGAAAACCAACATCTCAGTGAAAACCCAAAGGATTATTAATGTAAGAAATTTTGAGCCTTAATAGCACTGTGCATGTGTGTAAGATAAAAAAAAAATTATGCTTCTCCACCACCTAGGGCAATGCCTCTGAAGAGCTTCCTGCTGTGTCAGGACAGCACGCAGCACAGCAAAATTACTGTTTTCATAGAATCATAGAACGGTTTGGGTTGGAAGGAACCTTAAAGATCAACTATTTCCAACCCCCCTGCCAAGGGAAGGGACACCTCCTACTTGACCAGGATACTCAAAGCCCCATCCAGCCTGGCCTTGAACACTTCCAGGGATGGGACATCCACAACCTCCCTGTGCAACTTATGCCAGTGTCTCATCACTCTCACAGTGAAGCAGTCCTTCCTAATATCTAGGCTAAATCCCCCCTCTTCTGGTTTAAAACCATAAGCCCTTGTCCTATTCCTACATGACCTTGTAAACAGTCCCTCCCCAGGTTTCCTGTAGGTCACTTCAGGTGCTGGAAGGCCACTATAAGGTCTTCCCAGAGCCTTTTCTTTAACAGGCTGAACAACACCAGCTCTTTCAGCCTGTGTCTATAGGAGACCTACTCCAGCCCTCGCATCATCTTCATGGCCTTTTTCTGGACTTGGTCCAATAACTCCATGTCCTTCCCAGGATGCAGGGAGTAGCCCAGCCTGTCTCCCATGTGGGGAGCAGCCAGAACCAGCCTGCTCAGTCTCTGATCAGGGCACAACTGGGGCACTGACCCTGGTTAACTTCCCAGGCCAAGCACTGGGTCCATGTGGGTTCCCTTAGATATAGGTTTTCCCAGTCTTATATCCGAGTGCCAGGCCCCAAAGATACAGTGGCCCTTTAGAAGGAGAATAAGCATCTTCAAAGCTACCCTAAAGAAAGAAGATACAAAAAACCCCAGCATTCCAAACATCAGGTGCTTCAGCAGCACTGGACCGACTAGAACTCCAGTATCAGAAGCTTTCTAGGATCTTCGCAAAGCACAGACAATTAAATATGTTCACTGAGAGAAACACCATCCAGGTCTGAGGGAGAAAGAGAAGGTGCAATAGGGTGTGTAAAAAAAGAAAGAAACCCCTCCCCCCTAAACACTAACAGATTGCACCAGCGTAAGTAATAATCTAGGATAAGTTGAAGAATGACTAAGGTAGTAAAGTGTATGGACAAATACTGAGCAACTTATTATTCATATACAGATTGTTCTAGCAACATTTTTTTCATAAAATTTTTTTTAAAAGATACTGTTACGTCATATAGTTTGAACTCCTACTTGTAATAAAACATCATCCAAGAACATTCCCTGCAAAAGAAACTGGATTGATTTTTGTTGTTTGCAAGCATTTGTAACCACCAGTTACAATTATAGGTCTCAAAATCTTTGAGCTGGAAAAGTTAATTGGAAAAGGACTGTCTCCCATGGGATGGACCCCATGCTGGAGCAGCCGGAAGAGTGTGAGGAGTCCTTCCCCTGAGGAGGACCAGCAGGGACAATGTGTGATGGACTGACTGTACCCCCATTCCCCGTCTCCTGGTGCCACAGCAGGGAGGAGGCAGAGAAATCAAGAGTGAAGTAATTTAAGCCTGGGAAGAAGGAAGAGGAGGGGGGAAGGTGTTTTAAGATTTAGTTTTGTTTCTTACTACACTACTCTGATTTGATTGGTAAGAATTAAAATTTATTTTTTTCCCCCAAGTAGTGTCTGTTTTGCCTGTGACCACAATTGGTGAGTGAGCCCTCCCTATCATGTGTCCATCTTTCCTTATATTTTCTCCTCCACATCCCACCCAGGGGGGAAGTGAGCAAGTGGCCACTTGGTATTAAGTCACCAACTGAGCCTAAACCACAACACTGTCAGTCTCTTTCTTGAAACCCACAGCAGTTAACCACAGTTCCAGCTACAGCACAAAACTGTGAAGCAAAGCTTCCTTAAAGATAACGTTGTCTGCAATATATAGAGAGGGAAATACCATCAAGACTGAAAGTATTATTGATTATATCCTATTACTTCAATTTCCTTTGTGTTCTTTTGACAGGGAAATGCTTGTGATACTGGCAAGACCACAGCAAGGTTGCAACAGTGGAGAGATTCCTCTCATCCTAAAAGGCTATTCAGAACCATTCCTAGTTTCAGCTTTGCTCCTGAAGGTGTTTAGTAGCTTTTCTATTTCTCTCTTCAAGTAAACTTGCAAGGGCATTTCTGAATACACAACACTACATGGTTTTAGTATTATTTATTGCAAATTAACAGTCCTTTAAAAAGTTTTCTGAGAGATCCTTTCCTGACTCCTGAGCACATCTTAGCTTTCAACATTACTTTACAGAGAACTGTTGGACACCTTTTCCCTCCTACAGTTTTGTATTTCATATTGACAAAGATAGAAACGTCATCAGTAGAAAACAACTTGGCCAACTGCAAGCCTTCAAAGTGATCCATGGAAAGAAGTAGAAGACACTGGGCTTTCCCCCTCTGTGGTAAACCCCTAGCTATCCACCGGTGGCCATCTCCATTTTCCAAGTCTTCTCTTAGTTTAATTTTCATTAAGAAAAGAGAATATCAGGCTCAGGTAGTCTTGTTACAGAACCTTTTGTTATTACCCTCATGCATTATTTTAACTTATGTTGTTCAGAAGTTCATGTATAATGCTGAATGAAACCCTATTAAATACTAACACTGCCAGACAATTCCCACATGGCTATAATAGGCGTCTTGACAGCCAGAAAATATTCCAAGTCCGTCCAATAACATTACCCATTGATTTTGTCTGAACAGTATCTGATATCATGGCTCATCTTTCTTCACTTGCTTTTTGGTTTTTCTCCACCTGGTTTTTGTCCCATCCTTTTTTTTTTTTTTTTTTTTTTTTTTTTTTGTAGTAGCCTCAACAATTTAACTTGCATAACAGTCTTGTGCAGGGTTTCAAGATACCACTAAGAAGTTCTTGGAGACAAGTGCAATCATGACCATACTTGGAGAACTGGCATCACAAGAGTAAAGTTTGGAGCTAGACTCGTAGAGGTTATATCTGGAACCTGCTCCTTGTTCTGGTAGCAGTTAATGCCTAAGTGTTCCACATACCAACATCAGAATAAGTTGTGAGTCTCTGCACATACTACGTTTAGGCAATTTCCAACAAAGTAATAACCATGTCAGGACAAGGACTAAGGATATGGGAAGCTCAAGACTGTAGCATCATCTTACTTAATGCTTTCAGTGGCCTAGCAATTTTTTTGGCAGAATTTTATATTAATAGTGGCTCTTCTTCTCAGAGCAAGTAGTTACATATATTGAAAACTTTTTACATCAAAAGTGAACACCTTGGAGAATAAGTGTTTTTAAAAAGCAAACATACAAACAAAGAAACCAAAAACTTTTCATTAAGTGGGATTATTCACAGTCTGTGTCTTCCTGCTCAGCCTGAAGCATGCAGAAAGCATTCAGACTCATTTGTTCAATGTTAATCTCAAGATGGGTTCTACTCTGTGCTAAGCCTTTAGAATTGTATCAGTAGTGTTGCTTGAGCATACTTTTATCCAGCCATTGAGACAGCCTACCTGTACCAACAGTGGTGGCCACTCTTCCCTGCTACACCCATGACATGCTGCAGCATCGTCATCAAGATACCTCACTCCCACAAACGAGCAATTCCTTCGTCCAGGCTGGATGGCAGCAGTCAATATTCTTCTTTACTTTCTAAATAAAAATAAAAATGAAGTATGACAGAAATTCCTCAGGTAACACATCTGAGACAATGCAAAAAAGAGAGGTCCACATGCCCTCTGTGTTTGGCAATTAGTGATGTCAGACACCTGTCTCTCCTATGTGAACACTATGTAGAGTGCCCTCAAGCAGCATCATATCACTCTTTGCTACTCTTGGAGTTCAATAAATCGTGCCAAGAGCCAAAGTTTCAAGGTAAAATGTGAACATTATGCTGCAAACCATTATTTGTACTGTTTTAATTTTCTTATTAATTTTTTTTGTCCATGTAAGGCAATACAATTATCATTCTTATCATGTAATTATCCTCTCAGGATAATTTGACCTTCAGTTTGTTAAGAATGATAAGCTAAAAAGAATTTTTACCAATACTATTTTCCCCTGCATGTTAGATTTATCATTCAAAAACTTTTGAGGCCAATGTCCCTCCTGCCTCCTTGACTGCTCAATGTCTCTTATTACAACAGTTAGAGATTTTATATAAATACTTATCCTTTTTTTTTTTTCACTTTCCTTTGGTTATTTCATAGCTGTGTACCCTCTCATTGTGATTCCTATTTCAAGTTGGTTTTCCCCTTTCTTGAAGAAGATCTCTTTATGTATGTATGTCACAGTATTTCTTTCATAGATAAATAGTGAGAATCAGAGATGTCAGAAGACAGAGTCTCTTTTCCAGCCTTTCATTTTCTCTAGGTATATTTCTAAGGTTATCACTCATCATAACACTCTTTAAGAGACAGCAGAATATTTCTTCATGTATCTCAAAAGTCAAGTAGGATTATCACTTCCTTTAATCACTTCCTTCCCTTATGTATATGTTTACAGTTCAGTTTCACAGTTTAAATTGCAATTTAAATACACAAGCAAGTTCATCAAAATCATACACAAGACAGTACTCCATAAACCTCTCTTTGGACAATTGAGCTCTTCAAAAATTTCTGGTCAGGTAGTCTCTACAATCTCCTTTCTCCCAAATACACATTTCATATATTTACAATGAGGAGACAGCCATTAGCTCTGAGTTAAGCTAGAACTAACAACAGTCCTAGCAAAGATCATGAGAGCAAGGGCTTCTGAGTAGGCCAGAGTACATCTCCATGGCTCCTGGCAGGCTTGCAAGTTGCATTGAAACCTGTGTTTCTTCACCGTTATCCATGTTATCGCATCAAATTAAGTTTAGCATATAATAGCCTGCAGTCTTGCCTACATTTGGTTTCATAAACACAAGAGAAAAATATCTGGCAGATTTTTTTTTTTAGTTATACAGTTTATCTACACTTTTGTTATATGGACAGAGCAATACAGGCACTTTCTGAAAACATTTCAACTGAAAAGGCAGAAGACAAGTAGTCCCTTGAAAATTGGAATAAAAAGGGATTCAGTTGGGATTTAGCTTTTAAATTTAAATTTTATTTTCATGGTTTCAGGCAATAGTTTTCTTCATTAATGGAAATCTGAAAAGTTGACAAAATCATGTGAAAAATACAAGGAAGACTGCAATATTTGGTAGTGAATTTGTCCTGATAGTGCAATATTGATTTCCAACTGAATAAAAAGCTAGGGGAAAAGAAAATAATTTTACACCAATTTTACAAAACTGATGTTACACCTAAGAACATTTTATTCCAATCTGAATTCAAGTGCCTGAACCAAGGTGTTTTCTTAATGGAAGCCAGTTAACAATAGTATTAAAACATTGTGGTGTTTTTCAAAATAAAATTGGAATAAATTTGAACTTGATGAAATTAAACTTTCTAGACAGGTAAAGAAAATTTATTAATGTAATAAACCACGTCTATTCTTGTCTTTACTTACACGTTTGGCATTAAAATAGTATACAACTTCCTTTTTTCTTTTATCCTATTTTCTGACATGATGGAAACCAAAACCTACCAAAAAAGTTACTTATCCGTTTAGATATATATGAAATGAGCAGACAGATTGTCTAGAATAAACCATTAGTTATTTTATATTGTTTACTATTTTGCAGATATTCTTAGTATATTCAGACACAATATGAACCAAATATGCAGAACAGTTAGGGAAATTACCTAGTAAAACAGGATGCATACCACAAACCTTGACTCCTTTTTTCTTTCCTAATGGTAAGAAAATGAGCACTATTTTAGTAAGCAAAAACATCACTATTCCACACTGAGATAATCTGCACATCATCACAGGGTAGTAAATGAACCAGGCTACTGAAAAACAACACTGATTATTATTGAAAATAAATTTATGAGAGGAAGTCAACAAAGGAAAAGATGAGCCTATTTGGTTCTATGCAAGAAAAAACCCTCTTGGTAATCTGTCTTGCAACAAGACTTGCTTGAGTTAAAGAAACAGGCATGTCCCAGATGAGCCTAAACCAAGACTTCACTGGGGACCTAGTATTTTCAAGAAGTCAAACATGATTTCTATAGCCCACTCCATATTCCTAGTTTGTTTTTTAAAAATTAAAGCCTTTATAAAATTTAAAGTGAGCACTAGTTACACATCATCCGAATATGCTGTGTTTTTGCTCAGGTGCACATGGTGGAACTTTTCTGTGCAGATTGGCTTAATCACTTGCATTTTCTCAAGTTACATAAGCCTCTCCTCCCCCCTTAATGGGAAAAAGAAAGTAAGCTTTACCAGAATTCATTGTTTTCTGATAGCCTCATAATCTACCATCCTCTTTTTGAAAGGACAGAAATGGGCTGCTGCTGTTTCTTCTGTTAAATCTGGGTCTGTTTAATTCAGGAGTAACACATGCTGGGAAAAAGCATTCAGATCTTTTGAAGATTTAGGACAAACTTTGTAGGCAGCATCCCAGAAGAACCTAAGCAGTGCTGTGTATTGCCACTCATCTGAATGACTTCTTAAGTAATTTTAGGGATGAGGTAAGTTTATGCACCCTTTAAGGATGCAGAAGTCTAAAGTCTGAAGAGGTTACTAGCTGAAGCTTACTGTGGAAGACTGGCCTCCACAAAAGGTATGTCTCTCACACAAATTGCAATAGAGAGACGCTAAAGTCGAAGGAAAGAAAAAAAAAACAAAAAACAAAACCCAAATAAAACCACAAAACCGAGCGGCGACAACTCGGGGGGTGTGGGTGGGTGGTTTGCGGCTGGGACTTAGCCAAGGAAGGGCAGAGACCCCTGCCCCCTTTGCTATGTGTGCAGCCAGGGCCCAGCCTTTGGCTGGACCATGGCAAAATTGTTACAGGAGCCACAGGTAGGAGCTGAGGACTGAGCAGACAAAAGGCCAGACCAGCCTGCATGAGCATGTAAATAGGATGACCATTATGGGTCGTTATCTGTCGTTGGTGTTCATTGTTCTTTGCTGCTGGAAGAAAAGACAGAGAAGAAAAGAAGATAGAAGGAAAAGGAATAGGACACAGAATCACAAAAAGCCTCTGGTGGCTGGGATGGAACTCCAGCTATACTCCCTGCACCCCTGCACCCCGGGACTGCTGCTATTCCCTGCTTCCTGCTTCTTTGCACTCCTGCCTCTTCTCGTGGAGCCTGCTCACCGAGGAGCTGCGTGAAAGGAGCTGAAGAAATGGAAAAGAGAGCTAGAGCACACTAAAAAGCTAAAAGAGCTGGAATCCCTGCTCGCTCCCCAAACCCCTCCGTTATCAGTGCTCCCAGGCCAGCGGGTGCAGCTCCAGCCGGTTGTAGCCGTTTGCCACAGCCACTGCCTGCCCAGGCCGATGCAGCCACCACGGGCCATCGGCAGCAGGTGCCGCAGCCGCCTGCGCTGCAGCTCCAGCGTGTGGCCGCTCCTCGCCCTGTCCCGCTGCAGATAAAGCCGCGCTCGCCGCTGAAGCTGCCTGCCCGAGCCCCCTGCCCGAGCCCCCTCCCCGAACCCCTGCCCGAGCCACGCTCACCCAAAACCGCGCTCACCGAAAACACGCTCTTAAAGCCACAGACGCCACCAAACCTGTCATTGCCTCTGAGTCTGTAAGAATCTTTCCTTTCTTTGCGTACTTTTCCCCGGGCAAAAGTAATCGGCCCCATACACACACACTCACCTCGTCTACCCTATAAGGGAAACTCACCGGGCACCCTACCCCCAACTATAATACTGTTTCTTTCTTTCTCTTTACCAAGTTACACACCCCAAGTTTGTCTCCTACAACTACATCTGCATATCCTCTCCCCCCCACATACTCCCTCTGCTCTAAAACTATTACAGTAAAGGGGTGTTTTAAACACACAGTCTCTGTGTTTGTGCCGGTGCACGCGTGCTTCTGGTCAGGGTTTGTGTTGTATAGACATACCCGGTGTAGCCATCCGGTGCCAACCTAGGGATGGACCCACTGGGAAATTAAAACCAACCAATTAGGGGCTATTTCTCCTCTAATTGAGGAGGAGGAGCGATCCGTGTCTCGACTCGAGTTTTCCATCCCGAGTTGAACTTGGACCGCAACACTTACATACCTCTGTGACACCTTGAGAAGCAGGCTTCTCTGTCGAACCCAGACCAGGCATTTAAGAACTGTGTTCTCAAAAGGAGGTGTGGTGGGCAGCAGTGGAAATATCCCAGCAATTTTCCTCTTAGTCTAAGTTCAGTGGAGTTTATTAGTTTCAGCACACCTGAACCCAGGCTGATTCAATTCAGACCACTTGCCTCCGTAGATAGTTTTGTTTGTCTTTGTTAATGGAAGGCTTATTACATGGAAGAGTTGCTCACAAGTCTGAGGTTTCTACATAACAACTAAAGTGCCAGGCAAAAGCCACTGTGATAAGTACAACACATGCTTCTGAATGAGAGGCTGTTAAGACAGCAGAGTCAAGTATTCAAGAGCTAGGAAGAAACATAAAATCATGGTTAATCATGCAACATTAACTTACACTATCTTTTCTTTTGCATATCTGTTAAGTTAGGGCCTAATTACAGAAGAACATACTCTGAAGTCCACAGAATGCCCAAAGCATTTAACACTATTTTCGTTTCAAATAGAGTGGATGGACAGAAGCAAGAACAACATACACTGTTGCTGATTAACATTAAATTGGGTTCTTCATCTTAATACCTTGGCTTTCCAATTCTCCAGCAACATTTAGCCTTCTTAATAACATATTCAAAAAGGACATGCTATAGCATTCTGATCACAGCACACTAATAAAGGCTTCCATTTAAGGAAAGACTTCTGTTTAACAAAGTTCTTATTTTCATTCTGTAATTGGAGAACATTTTATAAGATAATGCTCTGTCTGGCAGGTTTTCGGTGGTTTGTAATAATCTTTTGCAAAAGATAAACATAGCAGTGGCTGTTACTCCAAGCTGATCTTGCATCCTTGAAGGCAAATTTTAAAAAGAAAAGAGGGGTTTAAAAGAAAAGCAAGCATTAAAAAGCAGTGTCTATTCCTGAGGCTAATTTTGACTTATAGCCTTGCTGCTGGGAGAGACACAGAGTATGTTTTTATTAGCTGCTCCAAAACCTCAGAAAGAATATTGCTCTCATCACATTGTGTTTTTAATGTCTGAAAAACAACTTAAGCATATAAAGTAAAGATGTAGTACATATTTGAAAAGTTCAGAAAATTCACTGGCTGAATGAAAAATGCATGAAAAACATTAAAAAAAAAATGAAAAACATTTTCTCAGTTCCCAATGTTATGCTCAAGTCATTTAAGCATGTTCTATTGCAGAAGACTCAGCTGCAGCCTTGACATTGCTGTTATTGCATATTCATTTCTACTGTCTAGCTGGCTAAAATTACTTCAGAGCTAGCTCAAGTACACAGAAGATTTTGTTTGAGCAGAGCAATTACATCAGCTGCTGTTGAGTTTACCAGTTGAGACTGAACTTAGTATCAGGTAGTCAGCCGATTTAAGACAGGACTGCCACTATTCTTGATGAAGATTGTAATCTGAATCATCAGCTTCACATACAATTTGAGTGCCACTCCTATTAGCATCAAATAAATCACAACTGATCATTCTAACATTGTCATACGTCACAGGAATAGCATTTTACATTGTGAACAAATAATTCGTTATTTGGATCTGGTATAGGGAACCAGGTTGACTTTCCTCCACTTTTGTTAAGCAACACAAAGTAAAAAAAAGGCTCTTTTATGGAAAGGTGAGAACACTTTTTATACACAAAGAAACTTTAGAAATAATTGACAAAATATTTGCCTATTCTTCCCACCTCCCTTCACACTTTGTCCTGCCCTGCTCAAGTTATTGATGTTACACAGATGCTATTTAGACATCATTGCAAACCTGAGGCGTGCATCCTGGAAATGACAGTTTCACGTGTTCCCTCTTGATGTTTCACTGAACTACACAACCAACTCTGGAAACACAATACTTTTGTCTAATCAAATCAGTAAGCAGGTATTTTAGTATACTAACAAGGTTATGTTTGAGACAATTTGTAACAAATTTACAAAAATATAAACATTCTTATTAAATAAAGAGAAGTTACACTGAGATATTTAATTCCCACACCTACCTACAACACAGTAATATCACAGCAACTCTAATTTGCAGGAATATATTTTATAAAACCAAATTTCAAAGGCTTCTATAATAAGAGCTTTGTCTCTACTTTTCTTTGAGCATGTGTTTTGAAAAATGTCACAAGGCTGACCTCTGCTGGGTCATCAATTACCAAGCATCTAGACTGATACATAAAACATTAAATAATTATCAAGGAGAAAAGGAAGGAATTTTTCACAGGATCCAAAACCAGTTTGCATAGATTTCAACATCAAAAGGACATATTTTTATTCATGCAGTCTCTTGAAACAAGAATGTGAATATACAGCAAGTCATTATAACAAACAAGAAACAATCCCACTTCTCATACTCTCACCAGTATTTGAATATCAAATTAGCTACAGGACTCAGAATGACTGCTCTATATGAGATTAAATTTAAAAGCTAGCACTGTATAATAGCTTTGAAATCACACCGTAAATCTTCATTATTTACAAGGCCAGATCTTCACATGAATAAGCACTCAGGTTAAACAAGGAAACAGAAGATTTGCAAACATGTAAATACATTACATTGTGCCTTTTATTCACCTTTGGAGTCGGTCTAGAAGTGCCAAGGTCAGTCCATCCTCTCTCTTCAGCAGGCAAGCTCAGGAATCATTGCCAATAGCTTTTCTCTCAGTCACCACTAAAGTTTCAGAGAGCCCTGCAGTGATTTCATATCAGAATTATAGAGAAAGTGTAAAAAATTTGAAGGAGGAAGTAGCTATAGGCAGCCTTAAGTTAGTACTAGAAAAAGATACACTTTAGGCAGCGTTGAATGTTTGGATGTTCAAGAGTTTACTTTCCTAGATTGAATATGATTAGTTCAGCATCACACACAATCCCAGAAAAAAAAAAAAAAACAAAACAAAAAAACAACAAAACAAAAAACAAACAAACAAAAAAACCAACAAAAAAACAACAAGATGACTCAGATATAAATTTTAATATACATACCTAGGTCATAAAGCAGCAATGACTGTATTATATAATTCATACCAGCCACTAGATCACATTTCTATGTATCTTATTCTTGTCTTAATCCCAGACAAAGCAACTGCAGCACATACCTTATCCTCCCTGACCAGAGTGCTAGGCAGATCAGAGCTGATTTTCATTATCTCCAGAAGTAGCCCTGGCAACTCAAAAGGTGACCCCTCTTTGCCTGTATTCCCTGAGGTTTGGCTGAAGACCAACAGAAACAAATGCTGTTTTCTTCAGTTGCCTCAAAAATCAAGAGAGGAATGACAAATTAACTGTTTCACATCACCTCCTGAATATCAAGTCACTAAGTGAAGCTAATGAATTTGAGCAGATGTGTGACTTGTAAAAATCCGTATCAGGCAAAGACTGAAGAGCCCTGAGATTTTGTTCAGTCTTCCACACATCACAAGTCATTACGTTTCCCCTCTGCTCACACTGCCCTGAGCTCAATGACTTGGGTTTCAGTGCATATCCACCAGAAGGATCTTACTCTGAAGACACAGGGAGGAGTTAAAATTAATCACATTCCCATCATTCAGTACTCTCTACATAAAAAGCCCAAATCCAGCTTCATCTTCTATCCTTCACAATCCTCTTCTCAACTGAAGTCTTTGCTGCTCACCAAGGTAAGTTTTTCTTTATGGGAATATAGTCCACAAGACAATCAAGTGAGCTCCTGTTCTTGTTTCTCACGAAGAGGGAAGACCAAATAATGCAAATTCAGTATAAGGAAATCATTCCAAATACTCACCTTGCATCAGCTACAGTTTTATAAAAGATACAAAAACTGCAATGTTTCAGTGTCACTCAGTCAGTACTGAGTGTAGAGGTCACACAAGATGAGTCAGCTGATTTTATGTAACAACCTCCAATTTAGACCTTCAAGAACGACATTAACTCTTTGCCTCAGCATAATGTCAGGAAGCCTTGTTCACTGCAGGAGTAACCTTTTACAGAGCTGTAGTTTTCCAGAGCCCAGTCTTTCCTTCTCTTTTTGGTCTTTTTAAATGACCTACATATCTTGTTCCCAGACATACAATTTTCAAGTGGCCACATTCAAATTCATTTTCAACCTACAGTGTCGCCTCTATGGTTATTGAACAGCTTGAAAACACTATTGAGATCAGCTAATGGTGCTAACAGTGATTTTTATATTTATTTTTACATCCTCAAGCAAAACACTGGCTGATAGGAAATCTAGTACTGATTTCCTAGGAAAACCCACAAAGAGTATCTCCATCATGATTCCTTTGTGCCTACATTTAGGCAGTTCTTAAGCACTTTAAAACTTACTGACATTATCTGGGAATAATTTTATCAGATGTTACTAAATTAAATGTTATAAAAAGCCTATCATATCACAGTTTTCAGTGATATCCATGGCTCCATCAGAAGTTCCAAGGAATCCATAAGAAACAAAAGTGCTAAGCCTATTGTCATTTAACCTAAATCTCCTATATAAATATCCCATCTTCATTTTAAAATGTTCAACAGTCAAAAATTGGCATGCATTATAAAATAAACTTGTAATCTCTGTCACTAACAAAAGTAAGTTTGCCATGCAGGACAGTGTAGTCTCTATAAAGAATTAAAATAATGCAATGACTAAACTTTATCTGTACTACTATAGTCTAGGTTTTCGCAGTAAAATTCTGTACCAGTTTTGTCTGGGTTTGCCATTAGACCCATTTGCTATTGGCTATTTGGATTATTCTCAATTATACTCTTGAATAATGGTGCATTTGGCACACTTCTGGTATTTTTCTGCTTTTCCCAGGACATGCAAGAGGCTTTTTCAGGCACCTTCAGATAACCAAGAATCCCAAAAAGCAACAGATTTTAAAATTGCTGTCCCTAACAAATAGTGTTTAAATAAATCACTTCTTTCAATTACTTCTAGAAAGGACTTAACAAATGTGTCAAATTCCTTCTTTGAAAACACTGAGTTGAGCATCTCCTCTGTGTTATTTTATTATCTTGGTAAAAATAAATGGGAGTTGGGCACCAAAATAGAAACTCATGAGCAGGGACATCACCTATTCTAATATGTTTATACTTAGTAAAGTTGTCAACTCTTTTTACAGACAAGAAAATGTAACACTCCTCAAACATGATTCATATAGAAAGAGGAGATAAATAATGTCCTGGGTGCCTAACTATTCTATAATTCAGGTTTTGGGGAAAAAAAAACAACAAACCAAACAAACCAAACAGAACTGACATCTAACACAGGAAGAGATCTTGAAAACAAATACCATAAGGCAGGTACTTGAAAACAGAACTAACAACTTGTATAAATTCTAATTACATTTTACAGGCTTTGTTTTCCTGAAAAGCTTATCACCTCACACTTCTGCTTCAAGCCTAATGAACTGACGAAAATAGTAATGTCAATGCATTACAGCTAGTATAAATTACACCAGCTGTTCCAAATTAATACAATTAATTCAAGTGCACTTACATAACTGCAGAATGGTACCTATGAGAAATTAGTTTGTGGATTTAAAATCTAAGAAGTATGAGCTTACCCGAAGGAAAAATAGAATCATAAACTCTGATGCAGGAGACTTAAAAAATCGTGATCGAGAGATAAAGGAAATCATTTGAGTTAGAATAGTCTCTGTGAAAGAAAAAGGATCTACTGTAATATAAAACATGTTTTTAGAAAAAGGGGAAAAAGGTCTGGCATATTGCAGCAGTAACTTTAGAAGTGTGGTATTGTGGGGAACGGGCCTCAAGTAGTATGATTATGCCCTTTCGAACAGCAGCCACAAAGCTAAAATGGCCTTCTGAGGCTGCCAATCACTACACCAAGGACAGAGATCAAGGACAAACAAGCAGGCTGAGTGAGGGAGCTACAGGTGGAAAACTGTGTACTTTGTTGCAGACAATGACTGGCAGTCTTCTCCCCACCTGAAACCACCCAGAGACTAGACTCTGGTTTGTTCCACAGGGAAGTTCAGTGGCCCTAAGGGTATAAAGGTGAAGCAGCTAAGGACCTGATTGGTCCAGACTGGAATAAAAGAGAGACTGCAGCACAAGCTGCTTGATGTGTCTTTGAAGTCAGTCATCCCTGCTGTCGATGTGCTGTCGAGTCTGCTGTGGGATACTTGCCTGTGGCTGTTGTGCTGCTTCGTGTGCCATAATGTTGATTGCTGCCGTTCCTGAGCTGTGGTTATTTGTGGATACTTATCCTTCTGTGCTGATCGGGTTAGCCGCCTGCCTGTGTCTGCCATCAATAGCCTGACTCCCATTACCCTGAGGGATCTCTTACCTGCTATCTCCGTCTCCAGCCACCCATCAGGATCTGCCTGCCTGCCGCGAGCCCCAGTCGCCCAGAGTTAACTCTGGCTGCTGGCCAGGAGTCGCTCATCAACTTGTCCCTTCCTTCGGTTACTTCACCTCCGCAGTAGCGTGAGGCAGAGCGCCTCCCTACCTTGAAATCCCTCCACCTTTCCCCTACCTATAACACACACATACTGTGATAAGCACAACAGGCTCACTCCTGTCCTTCCCTCGCTTACTCTCTCCCTCCATGGAATAGTTAAGCATAGAGTATAAGTACATTGATATCGGATAAAGTGTTCCCTAGTTTATATATATTCTGCTTACCTTAAGGTGTTCTTTGAATTATATGTTTATTTTATTTGCTTTTCCCTGAATCCTCGCCCCTCTTTATTTGGTAATCCCTAAATAAACCGCTTTAATTCTTTGAACTTAATTTCAGTGTCAAATTGACTAACTGAGGCACGGTACGGGTGGGATCTGCTGGGTTGTTCGGGTGGTTAACTCTTAGCCTCTCTAATCGTATCCCCGCACTGACACACAGGCCTTGGATCTTCCACTCTAAGCAATAAGCAGCAGTCTGTGGCACAGCCTTCCTGACCACTTGTCCGTGATCAGTCCTGGTGCCCGACCCCAGACATGCCCGGTGGCCCTTACCACTGCTGCTCAGACCGTCACAGGTATGTTAGCATACTACCTTCTTCACTTTAACTGTTTTTTCCACTTAGTAGAATGAGAAGATCAGGTTGCCTCAATTTTTCCTAAATTTCCTCCATTTGAAGTGAAATAACATTAGAAAACAGTTTCAGAAAATAACATCAGTCATCAGTCATTCTCCATAGTCATAAGTGTAAACAACTGATATCACAATCCTGGTGAATTAGATGAGTTAAACATACTTCATACAAAATATGACCAATTAAATAATTTAATTAATTAAATTTTAGCAACTAATAATGGAAGCTATTACTCAAAGAACATCAGAGGACTAAAGCGGAAACAGCCATGTGAACAAAAAGTTTTCCAGAGGACTAATGGTTAACTTGGAAGCTGGAGAAAGCCATGTTTGTGGAAAGAAATAAAAGAATGCAACAATCAGCAAGAAAGAGCAATGTTAAGCAAAGACCCAGCTCCCTTCCCAGGAAAGAGAGATAAATACTGGTCTTCCCTCTTCCAGGAAATGCTGGACCAAAGCCATCTCAGATATATCACTAGAAACCAATAGGTCAGAAGGTAGGTTATGCCCAAGGTGGGATGGTGGGTGAGGGAAAAAAGATTACTCTGCTAGGTGCAAAGAAAAAACAAAACCAACCCACCAACAAAAACCCAAACAAACAAACCACCTACACAAGTGGATGGAAGTTTCTACTCAAAGACCTTATTCAAAAAACCTAACGGTTCCATGTCAACTAATGGCATTACACTAACTCCTTAGTGCTGAAACTTCTACAGCATCATCCAAATTTAGCAATAGCTCCTATTTACATACAAGCTTGTAGGTGGATATTTCAGGTGCTCCTCTTAGATGACAAACATTGGTCTAAGCAGACTGAAAAAAACAGCTGAAACAACAATTTCAACATTGATTAAGTCTTCCACCTGATGTGCTTTAAAATGTTGGCTAGTACTCTATTTAGTGAGACCCCTCAGAAAACAGCCAGTAAATTAAGCAAAATAATATTTGGCTTACGGTCCTCATGGTTCAAGGGAAATAAAGCCAACAGAGCCAAAGTTGTTCACTTTGGGCAACATCAAGACACTGTAGGGCTTTAACAGAGAAGTAAAAGTTAAATTACAGAGAAAATTAATATCAAAACTGAAGTTTCTGTTGACTGTAGATTAGGAATACAGACTCTGTTTTTCTTCTAAAACACTTCCAAGTTCACAATCTTCTCTGAACTAGCTTTCAAGCTTTCATTTTCTAACCTCCACCCAAAAAGGAATAGGCAAACTTATTTTGGGGTTCATACTGTATTTGTCTTGTATATTTGCAGTTGTTTCAGTTACAAGATGAGGAAGAGCTGTAAGCTGCAGCCATAGTCACTTATCTTCTATTACTAAAAGAAGCTTTCTTAAGTGACTCCCAAGACAGGGCAACAGTTAAAATTGATCATTATCTCAGATCTAGTTGGCTCCCTCTAGTCCCTTCAAGGTTTTAGAGAACACTTTGTGGTGGTATTTTTTTCAGTCTTGGGAACTGTGAGCAGACTTGCTTGGGTTTTTTTACCACAGTCAAGAAAAAAATTATTTGAAACAAACGTACAGTGATCCATAGAAACTTATGACATCTTCAAATTATCCTCATAGAAACTAATGAGTAAACTCTAATTACAGTTTAAAATAGGCTCACGAAGGGTACAATTTTTTTGAAAGTAACAATGGAGAAAAAATTCAACCTGATAGTAGAGGGTTTATTGGAAGGTAGTGAGATTCTTTCCAATGGCAAACAGATCGGCTTCTACTTCCCCTCTGCAATTTAGGAACTGGTGTAAGAGATCACCTGTGGTGTGTTACCTCTTTCATGCAAGACTTGCTTTCCAGCTAGCCTTATGCGTTATTACACTTCATGGATTAGTGCTGTAACCAAATTATTATATATGAATAGTCTCGTCATAGTCAAAGTTTGACTGCTTCTGAGCATACAGAGTACTATGATACATCTAAAAGCTTATGTCACTCTTGAAGACCTAGTACAAAAGATAAGCGGCCTCAGACTGCTTTTAGAATCATAGAATCATAGAATGGTTAAGGTTGGAAGGCACCTTAAAGATCATCAGGTTCCAACCTCCCTGCTATGAGCAGATACACCTCCCACTAGACCAGGCTGCACAAAGCCTCATCCAACCTGGCCTTAAACATCTCAAGGGAGGGTGCATCAACAACTTTCCTAGGCAACCATTCCAGTGCCTTACTACCCTCATGCTCAATAATTTCTTCCTGATGTCTAACTTAAATCTCCCCTCTTTCAGTTTAAAACCATTACCCCTTGTTCTATCACTGTCCTCTCTGATGAAAAGCCCCTCCCCAGCTTTCCTGTAGGCTCCCTTCATGTACTGGAAGGCTGCTATAACGTCTTCCTGGAACCTTCTCTTGTCCTCGCTGAGCAATCCTAACTCTCTCAGCCTGTTGGGTTTTTTTCTGTCTTTGGAGCAGAGGTGCTCCAGCCCTTTGATCATCTTTGTGGCCCTTCTCTGTACCCTCTCCAACAGCTCCATGCCTTTCCTGTGCTGAGGGCTCCAGAGCTGTACACTGTACTCAGGTGAAGCCTCACCAGAGCAGAGTAGAGGGGCAGAATCACCTCCTTGGCTCTGCTGGCCACACTTCTTTTCATGCAGCCCAGGATGTGGTTGGCCCTTTGGGCTGTGAGCGCACATGGGTGGCTCATGTCAAGCTTCTTATCTACAACCACCCCAAGTCCTTTTGCTCAGGACTGCTCTCTAGCCATTCTCCCCCCAGCCTGTATTTGGGCCTGGGGTTGCACTGACCCGTGTGCAGGACCTTGCACTTAGCCTTGTTGAACCTCATGATGTTGGCATTGGCCCACCTCTCCAGCCTGTCAAGGTCCCTCTGGATGGCATGTCTTCCCTCTAGTGTGTCAACTTGTCATCTACTCCACACAGCTTGGTATAGTTAGCAAATTTGCAAGGATACACTCAATCCCACTGTCCATGTCTCCAACAAAGATGTTGAAATTGGTCCCAATACTGACCCCTGAGGAACACCACTCATCACTTGCCTCCACTTGGACCCTGAACCATTGACCAAAAGTCTCTGGTGTGGCCATCCAGCCAATTACTTATCCACCAAATGGTCCATCTGTCAAATTCATGCCTTGTCAGTTTGAAGACCAGGATGTTGTGTGGAACAGTGTCAGATGCTTTGCATAAAGCCAGGTGTATGACATCAGTTGCTTCCACTATCCACCATCTCAGTCCCATCATAGAAAGCCGCCAAATTGGTCAGGCATGATCTGCCCTTAGTGAAGCCATGTTGGCTGTCACCAATCACCTCCTTACTTTCCATGTGCCTTAGCAGAGTGTCCAGGAGGATCTGCTCCATGATCTTGCTGGGCACAGAGGTGAGACTGATTGACCTGTAGTTCCCCAGGTCTTCCTTTTTCCCCTTTTTAAAAATAGGGGCTATGTTCCCTTTTTTCCAGTCTGTGGCAACCTCACCAGACCTCCATGACCTCTCAAATATAATGGACAGGGGCTTAGAAACTACATCTGCCTGCACCCTCAGGACCAGTGAAGAGACCCCATCAGGTCCCATAGACTTGTGCACCTTCAGGTTCTTCAGATGGTTACAAAACTTTCTCCTCCTACAGTGGGGGGTGCTTCATTCTCCCAGTCCCTGCTTTCACCTGCTGCGGCCTTTGCAATGAGGCTGGAGCACTTGCCAGAGAAGAGTGATGCAAAGAAGTCACTGAGAATCTCTTGATATCCTGCATAGCTAGGTGTCCCATTTCCTTCAGGAGGGGGCCTACATTTTCCTTGGTTGTCCTTTTACTCCAACATACCTATTGTCAGGGTTTGACTCAGGATCAGCGATTAGACCAGAGACAACAATGCTCTCTATCCCCTCCCCCTCCCACCCAGGTAGGGAAGGAGAGAGAATTAGGAGAGAGACTGAGCTGGATTGAAAACTAAATTAGACAGCTTGAATTATATGTACAATTATATACAAGTATGTTCAGAAATGTGCAAAAGCCTCTTGCCTGCTCCCCCCCCCCCAGCAACTGCCCCAGCACTCTCCTGAGCTGTGAGCAGTCCCGAAAAGTCTTGAACTGCTGTCTGAGATAACAGCAGAGACAGGGCTGGGTTATGAGGGTTATGAGGTCAGAGATGCCTGAGCCTAGGGGTTAGTGGTGACAGACGGATGGAATCCTCCCTGGACGCCAGCCATGGATGGAAGAGAAGGGAAGAAGCAGCAGGAAGGAAGTTGTCTTCTGTGATCTCTGACCTTCCTTGGAGCTTACGTAGATCTATGGAATGGAATACCTTTGGTCAGTTCTGCTGTCTGTCTAGTCCAGCTCCCCATGGGGGGGTCACAGATACGACTCTCCTGCTCTCAGTAGCCTCTGCAGCAGCAGATTCACTGGGTAGAACAAACTGACCTTCGCATCTCAGCAGAAACATAAACATTCCAGTGTTATCAGTCCACCAGCTGGAACACTTGTTGCTAGTTAAAAGGGAGCTTACTGAAGGAAAAAAAAAAATCAGTAAAAAGAAAATTAGCTTAATCCTGGCTCAAACCAGAACACCTATAGAAGCTTTTTCTGTTGCTCTTTACATCCCTGGTGAGATTTAACTCCATCTGGGATTTGGCTCTCCTTACCTGGTCCCTAGCTGCTCAGACCACCTCTCTGTATTCCTCCCAGGGTACCTGCCCTAGCTTCCACCCTCTGTATAAATTTTTCTTAAGTTTGAGTTTTTCTAGAAGCTGATTGCTCATCCACACTGGCCTCCTGGAGTTCTTACCTGACTTCCTCTTATTTCGGATGCATTGCACTTGGGCCTGGAGGAGGTGATCCTTAAATATCAGCCAGCTTTCATGGGTCCCTCTACCCTCCAGGATGTTATCCCAAGACTCTCTCAAGCAGATCCCTGAAGCTGAAATCTGCCCTCCTGAAGTCAAGGGCAGTAAGCCTATTGATAGCCTTCCTTGCTGCCCTAAGGATCTTGAACCCCATCATTTCATGGTTGCTACAACCAAGGCTGCCCTTGAGCTTAGTGTCCCTCAGCAGCCCTTCCTTCTTGGTGAGAACAAGGTCCAGCACAGCACCTGTCCTTTTTGGTACTTCAATTACTTGGAGAAGGAAGTTATTATCAACACAGTCTAGGAACCTCCTGGATTGTTTGTGCTTTGCAGAACTGTCCCTCCAACAGGTATCAGGATGGCTGAAGTCCGTCATATCTACCTACCACGCCTTGTGAACATGAAGCTGCTCCTATCTGTCTGTAGAGTGCCTCATCTATACTGTTCTCCTGGTCAGGCAGCCTGTAGCAGACCCCCACTGTAATGTCACCTGTACCTGCCTCCCTTTAGTCTTAACCCATAAGCTCTCAGTTGGCTCCTCATCCATCCCCAGGGAGAGCTCCATACACTCCAACTGGTTTTTGACGGAGAGGGCAAACCTCCCTCCTCCCCCCCTCTGCCTGTCCTCCCTAAAGACTTTGTAACCCTCCATTCTGACTTTCCCATCATAGAAGCCATCCCACTAGGTCTCCGTGATGCCAATACGATCATAGCCCTTCAGGCACGCAGGCATCTCTTATTCCTCCTGTTTATTCCCCCATGCTGTGTGCGTTTGCATTGAGGCATTTGAGCTGGGCCTGCAGTGAAGGTAACTGGCTAGCTGGAGGGGCTGGGATTTCTTTATGCTGCATTCCAGGTGCTCCCCTCCTGACCCACACCCCTTCTACAGGCTCCGGGCATCTAGTACTGATGGGCATCCCATTGAAATTGATCAGTGTGGGATGAATGGAGGTTCCCTTCCCCCAGACACATCAGCTTAAAGCCTCTTCACCAGCTGGGCTTCCTACAGCTGAAGATGCACTTCCCCTTTTCTGACAGGTGGACCCCATCAGTCCACAGAAAACCAGGTTTGTCAAAGCTGATCCCATGATCCAGACAGCAATCCAGATTTAATACTAATTTTAATATTTCTTTAGTATTTGAAAAGTGTACCCTTTTGTATCACCTTTGGCTAAGTAACAAAGATTATTTGTATGAGGTCCAAGTATGATCAATGCATGAAAACAGATCGTGGAAACATGTATTGTTCAACATCACATTGCCCAAGAAATATTCCAATATATTAAGAACAACCTTTTAATGTACACCTTAAAGTTTATTGACTTGTTAAGCTAGAAAAGTGAAAATACTTCAGTGTTAGGTTAAAGAATAGTCACAATGTTGCTTACTGAAATGTCAGATAGAAATTGGTTGAGAACTCAGCTGTCTTCTCTTGCATAGACTACTCTGACATTCATAAAGTATAAAATGCTGCTTTTTAAATCTCTAATGGGGAACATGAAATCATCACTCTAAGTAAATATTGGAAAATAGTAATGCTTTAATAGCTCAAAACTGCTGTCAGAATCAAGTATGTTATATGCATGGTCAGGTTATAGGTACAGTAGGTTTCATAATACTAACCAAATCAAATCATTCAAGGCATGCATGCTTCAATGTCACTTGATCCCATTTCCAAAGGAAATGCAAGACTTCAGATTTTTCTGATGAAGTACATTCTAGTGTCAAGCATCCAATTTCATATAGTGATATTTACTAAGAGCATTTAAAGACTTAAAAGATTGGGTTGCTTAAAAGAATGGATGTGCATTATAGAAGTTAATGGAATTTTAACAGGAGTTGACTCTTCCTGTAATATATCATATGAATCAGAAAACTAAGAATTAGTTTTACAGTTTTCCTAACCACATTTTACATATCAAGAAAACTAGGGTGTACCACAGCAAAACAAAATCCAGTGTTTCATACTTAGTCAACCATGTATAGCAAATTAATTCCTTGAGCTATATGTGAACAAAGATAGCCTAGTTTATTCAGAGACAAATTTTCAGGGGAAAATATGCTGTTGACTGGTTACCCACAACACGTTACACACAAACACATTTAGACCTTGAAATGATGATCAATTACAGCATGTGTACATGTAGATCAATCACCTTCAGTTTGTGGGTTTTTTTGATTGGTTTTTACAAACAGACATTTAAAAAAAAAATTATTTACAAAAATACTAGTAATGGCTCCCATTGCTATCACCTCAATACTTTTCTCTTTTTTTGACCTTTTCTAGCATCTTGGCAGTATCCCCAGTAGTTTTTTGAGTAACTACATGCTGCTCAAGCTTCTTGCATAAGATCTATTGATAATACACTCTGTCTCAGTTCACTGATATATTTCAAACTGATATTTACATTTACATCCGAAAGCTTCTGGTTCTGTGAAATGGTTGAAAAGGCTTTTTTAAGGCCCACAGTATCGGTGGTTTCTGTTTATTTTTTTCTGGAAATAATACCGCTTCGGTTTCAGGGGTAGGAAATCGTACTCTGTACACTTCAGGGTAAGTCTTCTGAAACTAGAAAAAAACATCAATTTAAATAAAGAATTCACTCCGACTTGTAATACAAAAAAACCCCAAAACATGAAAGTGCAACCTCCACCTCTAAAACAGGAAAATCATTATTTCTCTAATGGACTTTCTATAGCTGTATATAGGAAATTAAATTATATTTTCAAATATACTTGATTCATCACAGTAACCTTATTCTAAATGATTAAAAACTTAGAAATCCCCAGGAGTACCACCTATTTTAAATATCAGTATTTCTCTAGAGGATTACACGTCTAAGACCTGATTAAGCTTTTTAGGTTAAAGACTGTGGAGGAATATTTACTTGCTTGAGCTGTTTTTTCTTCTCTTTTACAGATATTTCTTTATTCACGGCAATTTCTTCTAACAAAGCTGCCAGTGGTTCTTGAGAGCCAATTGCCCTTTGGCATTCAAATTCTTCTGTAATGATTTGGTGACAAAGTGATGGAGGAGGAAAAGTTGCATCAGTATCAGCTTCAGCATATTTTATCTGAATAAAGAGTGAAAAAGAGCAGAAAAAAATTGGAAAGAACTGGATTAATCAAATTCACCACCTAAAGTCATTAAGTAGAGAAGACAGAGTAAAGACCAAAATTCTACCTCCCATCTTCTGTACTAATTGAGTGAGTTCGAGTCAGTCAAAAAACATGACATAAAGGAAGCCTGTTTAACTCTTGGAAGTTAAAAGCTGTTTTTTCAGTAGAAATTAAAGAAGGAAGAACTAAATAAGCAGCTTTGAACAAATCAAAGTACATTATCAGGAAACAGAAAAGAGTTATTAAAAAGCTGAGCAAGCAAGGATTACCCTACAAGAAAATCAGAACATAATTGGAAACACTTTTTAACCATTCACATTTTTCCTCACTACTACATAATTTGTCCATTCCATAGAGAAGATAGTGCTGACCAACAGAAAAACATTTTTAAGTTCTTTTATCTGTTTAGTTTCATTTAAATACGTAGTTATAGTTGAATATCAGCAGTGAAAATGAATTAGCTCTTCTTAAGCTAACAGAGACAGAACCAAGTCTTTAAGAACTGTTGCTCTTTGAAGCAGAAAAGATAAATTTGATCTAGAAGCACAGAGACATAGGAAGCTTCTTCCACTGGATACCTACTTGGACTCTCTGGAGATGTACAACATGTTCTTCTATAGAAGATTTTAAGGCAGAAGGAACACTTAAGATCTCTTCATAATTGTCCATGAGAAAAGATACTAGTTGAGCAGCAAGCAGTTCATCCAAGTCCATTTCACCCTTTGAGCAGAGAATACAACGGGAAAACGCCTGAACCATCTGAGAAAAAAAAACACCATTGTTGTATATTTTTCTGCTGGGGCGGGGGAGGTGTGTGGGGAACCAGACTGCATTTTAAAAGTGATCTTTTAGCAAAAGATTTTTAACAGCACAATACTTACTGTACTTCAGACACATCAATATTTAAAAAACAAATACTGGGTACAGCAACATTATCTGAGTAAACTGGAGATGGCTCTTGCCTCATACATAATCTAATGCTGACGTTAGACTTAGAATGGTTGAATTCCATTTAATTTGCAAGACTTTGTCAAATAACCACTTCATAGGGTGCACAAATATTTCAGAGAAATAATAGAAGTTAAGCATAGAGGAAAACTTAATACCACTATTTTGAAATAATAAAATCAAATTTCAGATCCAGCTCACTTCATGTAGTCCCATGCTCAAGCAGTCAGTTAGAAGAGTTTTCTGTCTGTGCACCAGTCACTTTAAACATTAAAAGCACAGAAGACAATCAAGGGTTTCTGACAGGTACTGTAGACTATCCTACTGAATTAAAAGTCAATAGGAAAATACTTGGACTGTTAAGGATTATCTCTGAAAAACAACATTTAGATTATAACAATTATTTTAATCAAAGATCATTTATGGTTAATTCAATTATAACCATAGCAGTCAATTATTTTAATCAAATACTATTCATAGTTAACTAAATACTTAATTGCTGTGGAACAAATTCAGATTTTTTATGGAGTGTCTCTACAGCTGAGTTTTCTGTTGCCCTACTTGCAAAAGACTTGAAAATCAACTAAAAGAAACACGTGTTCTTAGCCAGTCTGAATTGCTAAGAGTTATGCCTAGTAACTTTGTAATAACATGCTGCCGCAAACATCAGTGATAACTCTACAAGTAGCCCTATAGAAAGAGCACCAGCAAAAATTACTGTTTTTTCTAAATCTGATTAAAATTACTTTCAGAGATTTCTGTAGTTAAGTGATAAAAAAAAAAAATAGTACCAAAATAAACTGGTAAGATGTTTTTTTTAAATGGCTGAAAACAGGTAAATCAATCATTCAGCTACATATTTCTAATTATGACTGAAACAGGCAGTCTCTTTCTCTCACACTGTTTGCAGTGCTGAAGAAAACCTGAGACCTCACCTACTGGATTCTTTGTTTTTCTCCTCTATAGTGAAATCTGGGGTGTTTTAACTTTGAAAGGAAAGGAAACCTTCAATTTCTGAGTAAATTCTTTATATGCTCACAACTTAGCAAGAAATCCCTTTTATTCAAATTCAGAGTAGCTTTCCACGTAGCTAGAATAGACGAACTATCCTTCAAACAAGAAAACTGTATTTTGTATACACTCTCCTGTAGAAGTATTTTATCTGTGCTACTTCAAAAGCCCCATCTAGACCTTTTGCCTTGCAGTATACATACCAACATTCTGGTCCTCACTGATTCAGAAAGAGGTGGCAAATCCTTGTTAAAGCTAATTCTTGCCATCATCCTCACCAAAAGCTGTAGTCTTTTCCGATTTTCTGGTGGCAGCAGGAGACAAGATATCTGAAGAGCTTCTATGGCCTTGCTGTGTTTTTGCAGCAGACCTGGTTTACAGAAGATCAAGAGATTGGGCAACTTTGCATATATCCATAACATTTAACATAGCATTTTTAAATCTGTCTCCCCAAAATTCCTTTCTTAATCATTCAAGACTGCTAAGGAACTCCACTCCCCAAAGTGTCTAGGAAGATAGCCCTAGAACTGGACTCACCTCCCACTAGACACCTTGGTTTAAGTAGTTACAAGTTATCCTTCTGATGCATCGGACAATATTAAAAACCATAACCAACAACTCCAGATAGAGTTGAAAACACATGAAAAACTGCCATTTTTGTTCATCCTTTGCTCTTTACAACCCTCAGCCCTAAACACAACTCAGATGTATGCACAGATGTAGCAACCACATAAAAAAAGTTAAGCCTGGGGCAACAATCAGAATCTAAATAAAACATGTGCTTATGCATCAGTGACAGTTACGATGATACTGACGTGTCCCTCACACCTATACAAGTCAAATCTATGAGTAATTCTATCTACACACTTTTGATAAAACACAGAATGTGAGCATGGCAGAGGAATTCGAAGACTGTGTAGGTTGAATAGAATCTGTCAGTAATTTAAAGTATCTATAAAGAGGTCTCACCACCAAAATGTCATCTTCTTTTGGGCTTCTAAGGCACAGTGAAAGAAGCATCTACTACGTATTTGTATTAATAGCACTATTATCAGGACAAAACAGAAGTCAGGAGCATAATATTTGCTTGACTGAAATCTAGTAGTAATTTCTCTTCATCAACGAAGACAGCAGAATTCAAAGAGAAGAGTGGTAAAGCACTTAAGCTTATTTCATTTTCAAAGAAAAACTTTTTCTAATTTCAAAGGAATATTTGTCAAGCACTCCAATGCATAGGTTTAGAAGGCAAGTGTTCTGGATAGCCTTCATTTGAAAACAGAAGCAAGTGAGCCATCTTTATATGGTTACACAAGCCACCTATGATTTCTGCAGATATTTGTCAGGTTTCAAGGTGGACAGAAATCATACCATTGCTGCCTCAAATGACTAAAAATATACTCTGATAACACTTTCTTTGCTATTTTCTGAAGTTCTCCACTAGTCAGAAAGCTTGTCCATTCAAGGAAGAAAGAGTGCCTATAATCACTGTGGAAAGGTTCTATTTCCCAGAAGGCAACAATATGAAAAGTCAAAGACTAAAAATCTTTGTTTATAAATGTCTCCAGACTTAGAATTATTGCCAATTTAGTAAGCCATATTCCATTAAAAAAACACCAAGATGTGACTGCAGACATTAATCTGCTTTTTCACGTTTTGTAAATGCACAACTGTCTAAGCAATTATTGCTTCCCAGGGAGCATTCAGTGCCATCATTGACACTTACTACAAAATGGTACTATATGGACAGCGCATTATCCTCTGCTTTTATCTACAGCTTCTTAATGGTCTGTATATTAGCCTCATTAAGACTTAATTACATGTTGAACAGAATCAAAAAATTTCTCCTCTCTCTTGCAGCTGAACCCAAGAAAATCCCTTCCTCCTCCTCCTCTCTCCTCCTCTCCCCCATCTCCAAACATCACAGATCAAATCTCAGAGGAGTCTGGGTGATGAGAAAACAACTTGCAACAGAAACTACAAATCAGGCATCTCTGCCTTATATTTACCTGTTTGCCTTACTACTGGTTCTAAGTTGTTTTGAGTACAAAAAGGAGGGTTAGACTCCATCATAGATATGATGGATTGTCTTCTTGAACTCCCTCCACTGGCTAGATAGGCAGCATAGTCTTGAATTGTAAACAACATGGAAGACATCTGGAAATCAACTGGCCCAGCCCCATCCCCCCAGTCAGTGAGGGTGCCTAAATTCAGGTGTCCCATACCATCCGTTTAAGGACAAATAATCCCTTTTTAGCCATTCAAATGCCTGTGTTAAGTGTCTGGAGGAGGCTGTTCAGGCAAGACTTCTAGAGCAACATGACATTTGCACACCTACACTGAGAGTAGATTAAAGTAAATTGTATGAGGGTGGAAAACAAACTAGGTAGTTCTTGAATGGCTAGATTCCTGTGATTTTCTGTGTAAATTTATTTTTTTTGGTAAGGAAGGATTCCATATTAACATCTCATTTTTTTGTGAAAGAGACCACATAATCAGTACACAATTTCCTTTCATTTCCACATAAATATTGGCATGAATTCTTCCTTTCTTATTTTTACATACATGAAATACTGCATAATAAAACTCTTAAAACCTGAAAGATGTGAAATACAATGGAAAAGCAAACAGAAAGCATGAAAGAAAAAGAATCTAAGAAAAGTCAAAAAAGGAAGAATATTCAGTTTGAAGTATGACTGTCAACTAATAAAGTATAAAAATACTAAATTTCACAAATAAAAGTGCTATTCTGAATTCCTTTTTCATCTGAATAGTTTATTAAAAGCAATGTTGATCCCACTTAAATAAGCCCTGAAAAAAAAAAAAAGTGAGATGCTATGAAGCATGGTTACTTTTCAACTCAACTGTTCTTTTCTGAAATGTAACTGTAAAATGTATTAAAATACCTTCATATTACCTGTCTTTCAATGAGCCATCTATAGCTACAAGACAGGTGAATTTGATACAGTGTGAATTGTGTAAAAGTTACAGTTAATAATTAAACTACTGTTTTGTTACAACACTAGATTAGTTAATGTCTATTCTATAAGGATTCCAATTTCTTTTGGATCTCATATTGCCAGGGTTAAAAACAGTCCTTATAACCCTAATCATTTTTAGTCTAGACTTCGGTCAAGCAATTTCTAAAAGTTTACGTGAGTTTTAAGATGCATAGGCATTTGTAAAAAAAAAAAAAAAAAGTTAAAATCCAGCTATTAGGAGTGGCAGTGTTAAGCAATGAACAGAAGCCTTTAAAAATGATAAAGACAAGCAATGTGAGACTTTTGGACTAACATGATCACAATAATAGAAGACAAAAATAAAACAGCTTTG
The DNA here is from genome assembly GCA_020745705.1 of Hemiprocne comata. NCBI lineage: Eukaryota > Metazoa > Chordata > Aves > Apodiformes > Apodidae > Hemiprocne > Hemiprocne comata. The sequence continues at coordinate 14,987,228 of CM036616.1, read as the reverse complement.
TGATATGAAAAAAATAACTATTAATGTGTTCTAAAGAAATTAGCTGTGATAGTATTTGGGTATGGTAAATTAATTCCAGGAAGTTAATTAAAAATAATAGTTTTTACATCATCAAACTACTTACCTAACACACTAACAAAAACATCAAAAAAATTAAATGTAAGAAGAGGTTCTTTCATCTGGCCAAAGTAATCCACTATAGTTTTGAAGACATCTCTTTCAAATCCTGAGTATGTAGGCTGCTTCAAATCTGAGCAGCTGGGCCCTACAAATAAAAATAAAAAGGAGAAAAAATTCATTCGCATTCACTAACCAGATCATTATTTTCTACTCCAGTCAATAAAATGCAACTTGAAGTAGAAAAATGAAACAAAACTTAGATTAATTCTTTAAAATAGAACTGAACTTGTATTGATATATTGAATTAATCTACTTCCAATAGGTCTAGTGAAAACACAGAAAAACATTAAGAGTTAAACCTTTATATATTTCATTTAAATAAGCTGCACTGTTAGAAGAACATATGCTGGCTGATTTCCAGCTTTGTTTAAAATAATCATCAGAAATAATACTGACTGCGAATATAAACAGGGTTTGATGAAGCACTAAAGGCACAGTCAGTTCAATTGATTTTTATTGATTGTTTTTTTTGTTTTTTTTCCCCGCTCCTGAATTTACTTACAATTTGCTAGACATTTCATTGCTGATAATATCCAGTGAGGTAGATCCTCTGCATATGGGAAAAAAAGACATAAATTAACAGGAGCAAAAAACTGGAGAAAAATGTTAAACTGTAAGATAAAAGTGAAGCTGAAAATTTTTGAAGATGTTCCTTCTATCTAGTAGATGGACCAATTGCAAAGGCAGACTAAACCTTTATGCAGGATCTAGCTTGAATTACATCTATACCTTAATACCTCCAGTACTCAGTATCAACCAGATACACCTACTGCTCTTGCAAATCACTCAGCTAAACGGATCTCATCGCAAATTCTTACCCTGCCCTGCAAAAATCTGCCAAACTGGCTTAAGCTACGCTGTCACTAGTACCCTACCATGAAGTGTTTACAATGCACTGAAGATGAAAAGCATTCATGAAACACACTCAGTCCTTTCCTTTCTGCAAGGAGGAAGTTAACATCTTGAGCTGCTCCAATTGTATTTAAAATGAACAGGCATATGCTTTGGAGCAGGTTTCATTCACAAACCAAATTTGCCAGGCTCCAATCTCGTTTTTCACTTCTCTACAAATCTTGTGGAAAACATGGTGGCAATACTATTGTAAGTGATACATCGTAGCAGCAAAGATGCTTTGTTTTTTCCCTGATGTGCAAAGCAGTTTTAAATTTGATACTAATTTCAAAGCACATTGACTGAAACTCAAAAATGAGGAATTTTAAAGTTCTCTTAGTGTACATTTTGATTCCCTCTCAACTTTTCATACACATTTGCCTCATGTAAACACTCCAGTTCAGGCTGGGCTGACAAAGCCAGCTTGAGTTGAATATTAACCCTATCTTTCTAAGTGAAAAGTTACTGCTCTTTCACCTTCATATTTCAAAACCTGCTAAAGCAGAAATGTGTTTGAGAGAGTAAATATGGAATAAACACTGATTCTTACTATTAGGATGTTAGAAGACAATGAATGACACACTTGGTAAAAACTCTAGTATAGATGTGGTCATACAAGTATAAAGATGCTGCACATTAGTTTAGACTAGAATTAACACTTACGTTAATAAGATACAATACAAAAGTGAAAACTTCTAAAATACTCACTTGATTTGTCTTCTAAAATGACAATGCCTTGCTTATTGACATTGTATGCATTTTGGACTATATGCTTTGAATTCACAAGCTTTGTGTCTAACACTTCATCCAGAGAATCCAAACCCAAGACCTTTTGTAATCTGTAAAAATACATGAAAACATGGTTCATACATGATCTAATCTAGAAAAGGCAAACACATTGTATTAAGATGGGTATGATTCTTGTCACGATCCGGTATTCGGATACGTGGCAATTTTTTATAAAGGTGATCCCAAATGGTGAAATTAAGATGCAAACGAGGTCAGATGTCATGCACACAACAAAATTTTATTAGAGCAACACAGCAAAGGTCCCTAGAGCGGATAGGACAGGCAGGAAAACAGAGACAGAAAAGAAAGGAGAAAGCAGAGAGATAAGAGGACAGCAAGCGAGAGAATAGTTACCACCCATGGCCTAGCGATGTCGTCGGTGGGGAAGTGGTTCCTGGTGGGGAAGTGCTTCAAATGCACCCACAGAGTCTCAGATTTTTATACAGTTCTTGCCCACTGCACCCCCACTTTTCTCCCTGCGTCAGGGAAAAACTCTTATCTTCTCAGTCCTCTGAGATAGGAGGGGGGGGTAGGTCTGGGCTAAGTCCTGCAGATAGTCTTTGTTTGGAGATCTCTGCATACAAAAAGGAGGTCGAGACAACTGGCACCACAGGCTTAGTTTATTGCAGTGGTTTTGGTCCTAGGAGGTGGCACTCTTTATCTTGTCCTGCTAAGTTGGTGGCTTTCATGAGATATCAAGGTCTGGTTATCACTGGATATCCTGCTCCCAGAGTCAGCTGTAGATCTTTTTCTCCAAGCTCAGCATGTCCCACACTAAACTCCCCAGTTACTTGCTGCAGGAGGGGTGGGTGGGTTGCTGAGACATCTCTTTAGTTCATCAACAGCTGTTGTTTAACTCTCAGATGCCACAGGACAGACAACAGATATCCTGAGTGCCAGAGTCCATCACTTATCTCTTGGATTGTTCGAGACAAGCACTATACATTCTGAATGCCACAATTCTGAATAAGAGACCTCTCCATTTCAAAGAATCATAGGGTATCTCAAGCTGGAAGGGACCCATGAGTATCAAGTCCAACTCCCTGCACCTCACAGGACTACCTAAAATTAACCATACGACCACAAGCATTGTCCAGATGCTCCTTGAACTCTGATAGGTTTGGTGACATTACCACTTCCCTGGGGAGCCTGTTCCAGTGAGCAACCACAGAAGAATCTTTCCCAGCCCAGTCTGAACTGCCCCTGAAGCAGCTTCATTCCTTTTCTTCATGTCCTATTGCAGAGAGAGGAGATAAGCACCTCTCCCTCCTCTGCCCCCCTTGACAAAGCTGTAGACTGCCATGAGGTCACCCCTTAGCCTTCTCTTCTCCAAGCTGAACAAACTGAGTGACCTTAGCTGCTCCTCCTAAGTCTTGCACTTGCGACTTTTCATCATCTTGGTCACCCTCATCTGGACACTTTCTAATAGTCTGTCCTTCTTATACTATGGAACCCAAAACTGCACATAGTACTCAAGGTAGGGCTGCAACAGTGCAGTTCAGGGTGGGACAATAACCTCCCTCAACCAGCTGGCTATGCTGTGCTTGATGCACCTCAGGACACAGTTGACCCTTTTGGCTGCCAGGGCACACTGTTGATTCATATTCAACTTGCCATCAACCCATACCCCCAGATCTCTTTCTGTCGGGCTGCTCTCCATCATCTCAACTCCCACTTTGTATACCTAACCAGGGTTATGCCATTCCAGGTGCAGAATCCAGAATTTAACTTGCTCTTGTTAAATTTCACACAGTTGGCGATTGCCCAGGTCGCTAATATATACAGATCTCTTTGTAAGACCTCTCTTCCCTCCTAACTTATTATCGGCAAACTTACCTAATGTACATTTGATTCCTGTATCCAAATAATTTATAAAAACATTAAAGATCACTGGCTCTAAAATCAAGGCCTGGGGAGCCCCACTTGTGACTGGGATTCGTGACTTGAGCCTGATGTAACTCTGTTTACTTAAACCTTTAAGCTGGACCTGACAGCCAATTGCTCACACAACGTATTATGGACTTGTTTAGCTGTGTCCTAGACATACTGTCCAGAAGGATACTGTAAAAGACAGTAACAAAAGCTTTGCTAAAATCCAAACTCACCACATCTACTGGCTTCTCTTGGTCAACCAGATACATGATCCTGTCATAAAAGGATATTTTGTTGGTTAAGCAGGACTTTACCCTTTTGAACGCATGCTGGCTATGGACAATGACTGCATTGTCCCTCAGTGTTTTTCAGTAACTCCCAGAACCATAGGATGGTTTGGGTTGGAAAGAACCTTACAAATAATCTAGTTCATTCCATGGGCAAGGACACCTTCCACTAGACCATATTGCTCAAATAACCATTTCCATAATCTTACCAAGCACTGAAGTGAGACTGACAGGCCTGTAGCTACCAGGATTCTCCTTGTTACCCTTCTTGAAAATTGGGACAATATTTGCCGGCTTCTAGTCAACTAAGACTTGTCCAGACTCCCAAGATAGTTGAATAATGATGGAGGGTGGTCCCACAATGACATCAGCCAGCTCTTCCAGTACCATGGGATGAATACCATCGGGCCCCATAGATTTATGCACATCCAGCTGGAACTGCTAGTCCCAAACAAGTTCAGGGTCAGCTGGGAGTTTATCATTCCCCAAGGCAGTCTTCCAACATAGGGCTGCACAGATCCCAGGGCCCATCACTGGTGTTGAAGATGGAGGCAAAGAAGGTATTAAATGTCACTGCTTTGTCTACATTCCCATTTGTGAGACAATGGACTTCATCAAGCAATCAACCAATGTTATCTCTGATTCTCCTTTTGGTAGTCACATTTCTTAAAAAGCTCTTTTTGGCCACAGTCCTGGCCATCGAGCTTTGGCCACAAGAATTTTCTCCCTACAATGGCAAACAGCATCTCTGTAGTCCTCCTGTGATGCCTGGTTTTGCTTCCAATGTCCATATACTTTCCTTTTCTAAGTTCTATAATAGGATCCCTACCCAGCTAAGCCAGCCTCCTGTCCTGCTCGTTTGACTTAAACAGTTTGGAAATGCCTGCCCCCAACATGTCAAGAGATGGCGTGGAAACCCATACCTTTAAAAGGAGATTCCCAGGGAACCTGGCAGTTTTGCTATCACAAATTATTTGACACTCAACAGCTTCATAGCCACTGTGACCAAGACAGCCACCAGTCACCACTTCACCTGTGAGCCCCTCTCTGTTTACGAACAGAAATCTAGGAGGGTCAACTCTCTTAGTCCAGCTCCCTTCATACCTGCACTAAGAAGTTACCTTCAATATGCTTCAAAAATTTCCTGAACCTGTTTGTGTACACTGTATGATATTCCCAGCTGATGGCTAGGAAGTTAAAATCACCCATTAAGGACAAGCACAGTTGATCTAGAGACATACCTTAATTCCTTGTAGAACAATTCATTGGTGTCACTGTCCTGGCTTGGGTGGTCAACGGTAGAATGCAACAACAACATTTGCTTTGTTTTCCCCTTCAGTCTTACCAAGAGACTCTCAACTGTACTGTCACCAACTGTAAGCACTAAATAATCCAACTCTCCTCCCTTAAGTACAGCACCACCACCTCACCTTGCTTGTCCTGCCTAGCCCTCCTGAAGAGTCTATAACCATCCATCGTAACACTCTAGTCACAGGACTAGTCACACCAGGTACCACTTATGCCAAGGATGTTCAAGGATGTTCTGGGACTGGGCCAAAGTTTCTAGCTCTTATTTCTTATTCCTCATGCCATGCACATTAATATAAAGACATTTCAAATGCACTCCAGTGTACTCAGCACATTGTGGAGCAGATGGAAGGACCTCCAAATACTTGTCCCACAAATACTGGCGTGTCACCTCCAGGCTGATCTCTAGCAAGCCTGATTGTACCCCCTTCTCCCTTCAAATCTTGTTAAAACCTTTTCCAATAAGCCCTGCTAAGTCCTGCACAAAGGTTCTTTTCCCACTTTAAGTCAGGAGTACCCTGTCTGTTGCCAGTAGGTCTGGTGTCATGTAGACTAACCTGTGATCAAAAAATGCAAAATTCTGTTGACAACAGTCTCAGAGCCAGATATTGATCTGCTGAGTGTTCTTGTTTGTTCCCCCATAATTCCCTGCAATTGGATGGGTACAGGAGAGCACTACTTGTGCTCCTGATCTCTAAACCTGATGTCTCAAGGCCCTGAAGCCTCTTTTGATTGCTCTGGAGCTTCGTATTGCAACTTCATCTCTGCCTACATGAAATAATCAATAATGGATAATAATCCAAGGGTCATTCCAAGGCAGGAAGTTTTCTATTCCCATCTTTCATCTGGGCCCCAGAGAGGCAAGTGACTAGGACACAAAGAAGTGTGTCCGGTCTACATATTGGGCCTTCTGTTCCTCTCAGAGGAGAGTCACCTATGAAAATCACTGGTCTTTTTTTTCCCTTTATGAAAATGGTTTTGATGCAGAGTGTAAGTCAATTTAACCTTGGTGACACCTCCAACCTAGATGAACCATCATCTTCGTCATTGTTTGGTTCCATCTGCAGAGCCTCATACCTATTATGCAAGGTCACCTGGGAAGGTGAGGTAGTCATGGGTGAGATGTTCTTCCTATGCTAGATAGGAACTTATTGCTATTCCCCACTATCCCTTAAGTCACTGTGTTCAGCCAGGTAGAGACAGGATAGGGAATCTTCAGTATCATGTGTCCTGTCTGCCTGACAGGCCTGTCGCATGGAAGGTAGGGTTGCAATTCCAGTAATTGCTCTCTTTCAGACTCCCTGATACTTCATAACCTACTCACTTCCTCGCAGAGCTCTGTCACTATGCAGAGGAGTTCCTCCACCTAGACAGACCTCTGCTCCTGGGAGGTTTCCCTGATTCAGAAAACCCCCCTGTGCTCCATGCTAGATCCACTGCAGATCATGCCAGCACTGGATATGCTAGCCTCAGCATCAGGTTTATTACATGGACGCAATATGCCAGATTAAATAAATGTAATAATTACTAAGGCCTCAACAGTGCTGTAAAAATATCTAATGTTTTGTGTTTGTGTTTTTTTCTCCTGCATAAATAGTCTAAAGTAATGACTAACTTTGCAGAGGATAAGCCCTTAAGAAATAATAAAGAATATACGAATTTCAAAGCTTTCTGCACTCAATCAGCTCTTCTATTTCTTATCTTATATAAGGTAGTGTATTTGCCTTTGAAAGGTTTCATGGTATTGTGCTTGTAGAGAAGTGCTTCTGTTTTAGAGCAACTAGAAAAAGAGAAAGACTGCAGAAAAAATTACTAAACAACGCCAGGCCCACACAACAAAAGGACCTGTATAATGCAGCGGGAAAAAAAGTCAGAAGTTATTAAGCACAGTAAAGTTTCTTTGCAAACTTTGTTGAATCTGTAGGCCAAATAACAAGTGGTATAGCTAGTCTAGCCATGATGGCTTTGATGGCACTGATGAAAGGTGAGTGGGTGAAATTACAAGCATTACCAGGGAAGACTATTACCTACTACACAGTTTTGCTTGAACAGCAAATGACTCACAAGTATACTCACCGGGACAAAGTCATGGATTTCCATATCTCTTGTATATTTGTTTGTGTTAGCTCTCTGCAGAACACAAGTTTGCATGCTGGCACTTCCCCTATAGCTATACTGTGTCGCTTGTACCACATCTCCGAGTTCTGAAATCAGAAAAACACTCATTAACTGGTGTATTTTCAATTATTAAAGAGTATAATACATTTGTAGTACAGCATGCTGCCTCTTACGAGTATTTTAAATATTCCTAAATTCCAGTAAAGTGTCCAGGATGCAAGTGAGTGTTTAGGTTTCACAGACATGCAGCACATTTCTCTGTTATGTAACTTGTCCAAAGCTGAAAAATTATGTGTCAGAATAGCCATTAAAATTCAGGAGTCAGTGGCCTCTAGTTCTGTTTTCAGATCCTCTCCATTATTAAAGTCAGTTCAACTCACTTTTTTTTCAACTAACACTCTAGGATGAAACCTCTGCTTATGAAAAAGCTTTTATTACACATGATTCATCCTTGTTCATCATAGGCTGATCATAATTAAACATTAAGGTCCTTGGCAGGTTCTGTACATGAAGAAAATAGAAGCAAGTATCTACAGCTGAAGACATTCATCATATCAATTCCACCATTATAACAGAAGTAAAACAGAGAAGTAAAGACTCTTCTATCCTCTGTTTAGCCTTCACATCCATGCTTGAAGATGGTCAAAGTGTACCGATGGGTGGACATAAAATAGAGGTTGTGTCAGCAGTCTACTTTTTTCAAGGCAAAACGTCTTATTATTCCCAGTTCTTCGATTTACATCGCAGAGCAGTGCTAAAGCATGGTAACAGCAGTCCTTGTGATGACAACCAAGCCACAAAATGCACTCCAGGAGTGAATTTCATTACTCCAAGCACTAACAATCTGTCCTTCCATAACATTAGCCTAGAGCTAGTTAAAAAAAATAGTACCTTGTGAAATTAGTGTCCGGTCTTCCACATCAATGTCTCACTACCCATCAATCCACATGCAGCCAATAAGTGCTCTGACTGTTGCTGGAGCAAGTTAAGGTGCCACCACTTTCAGCTACCTGTCTACTTCATTCTTTCAGTGGAAGCTACACCTTTCAATAACAAAGCCAGCAGAAGGAAGTTTTTTCCTTTGCCTCAGTTCCTTCAACTTATGGTTCCCTCTATTAACCAAAACTGACAACAAAAGAGATTTTGAGCTATACCAGACTAAGCTTTGCATCTGAGACAGATGTATAAAAGGCAGTCTCTTGCTAAATTTTATCAGGCCAGGATGCTTGGATGGAAATTTAGAGCAGACATTTGGAGACTGTGACATGTTAAAACTGCAGCAGAATCTCGCTCAGTAACTAAACCACTTTATTCGCTTTATTTGTCTTTGGCACAATCTTTTCTTTCTTCCCTCTTAACGTTCTACCTACTATTCCAGGTCTAGTGAACATGCTGTTTCCTCATGAGAAACCTGTTGTTCATGAAAGGTGGATTTGATCTGCACGTAAGTAATTGCATTTCAAATAAGGAATAACCATTCATTCAGGATCTCCAGATGTTCAGCAAAATTCTAGGAGCTACTTTTCCAAACAGACTATTGATCACACCAAGAAATCCAAGGCTAGTGCCCTGCACTGATGAGCGTTAATAGGAAGGCTAAAATTATCAAATAAGTCCCAAGAGGTCTCAAAATATGAGAACACTCACATATACAAGATACACTGGAGCAAGGGTTTAGAATATACTTAACTCCAGAAGTGTAGGCTATTGAAATGTCCAGGTAGAAAAAAAATTATGCAATGTTTTGTTACTAATAAAAGCAACAGTTTTTTCCACAACTTTACAAGGCTGGATCGATCCAGGTAAGCATGAGGCAGGATGATTCTCGCAAAGGGCAACAATGAAACCAGGACCACTTCTACTTAACCACAATGTATTCCTTACAAAAAGGAAATGGAATCACTAACAACATCATAGCAGCTAGGAAGAGAGTAATACTGTATATGTTCTGCTAAATGAAGTGTCTGAATACAAGTTACATTGTAAGTGACAGTAAAGTAGCTATTTTGTCTTTTAGTATAATAAATGCTTTACTGGAACTAGAGCAAACTGGGATGCAAGCATACTGGCAAATACAGCCATGCTGAACTTAGGATGCTCAAGAATTTATCATCTGTAGCAGAAAGAACACTCAAAGCCAACATCCCCAGCAAAACATTAAGAACACCTTTACTTCACATAGGTTTAAAATAAAAATATTGTGCATTTAGTTTTATAACCAAGTATTTGTGCCACAACAAAGAAATCATGAGTGCAATTTCCAAATACAGCTATGTCTGGAGAAATGAATACCGGATAACTTACCATTGCGACTGATTTCACTGGGATGTGTTCTTGGGAAGTGGCAGCCTTCGCTTCATCCCAGTCTGGAAATTTAATGACTTCCTTTCCACATGAAGGTTTCTTTGGATATGGCTTCAGTGGTGAGGAAGGAGGAAATCTAAAATTAGAAAGTATATTTAAGTCTTCTGAACTATACCTTATTCCATATTCACCAATGCAAAAACTGTAGTGGGCCTTCACATGCAAAAATACAACAAACGTCTTGAACATTCAGTGCTACTTAATTGCCTAATGACTGGTGTTGAGTGACATGTAAAACAACCTAAGGTGGCTTGCTTGGCCTCCCTCTGCTGCTCATAACAGATCAGGTCCTTTGTACCTCCCATGACACAGCTTAGCCTTTGGTGAGCATCTGATATCCCAGTGCATCTCAAATAGCACCAGCTGCCTATGCATAGACAACTGACAGGTCTTCACTAGAAAACACTGATTCTGCTGAAAAAGCTGTGGGCAGATGTTCCCCATATCAAGCACTCTGTCAGCATACATCTCCTAAAGCAAAGCCACATAACTAAGTCACATGACTAATACTTGGATTTAATTAGCATGCATGCAAGTGTCCACACAAGCTTTTGTGCACATTACCATGTTCTTCTGTGTTTACACAGTTTCTGTGTGGAGATCCTATCCCTCCAGTTCTTTTCTAGAGTCTTTTTCCAGATGATTGTGTAGGAAACCCATCCACTTTTTAAGGCATTTCAAGAAGCACCTTGAAGACATTAGCAGAAATAAACCCCAATCTAGCCCTTGCAGAAAACAAGGAAAATCTATTCCAGATCTCACTCAGCTGAGTAACATCCCAGCTTGACCAGAATTAAAGTATTGCCAAAATAAGCATATTCAAGGAAATTAATGGCAGCACATCTGAACGTCAAATCTGTTTGATGGCAGTTTACCATCAGATTGGCTCAGGTCAGATCTTGCTTATGGGTGCTTCTAGAATTTAGATGCTGAGATTCCTCATGCTTCAAGAAATAGCCTCAGCCTCACTCAGTCTTTTAATGACAATGTAGAAGATAGTTATTGTCAGTGACCATGCAACATGAGCTTGCACACTGTTGTACACTGTGCATTTATATCCTACTGTGAAGATACTCATGCTCAAGAAATCCTCAGTTTTTCCCTAAAATTTCACTCCATCCTCTCAAGGCAGTTCCAAAATGTAATTAAATTACTTTTGCACTGCAGTTTTCTTAGTCCAGTTATGCCTCATGGCTTAAACATGTTCTGCTTTTGGCCACACACTCTGAGCCATTTGGAATAACCCACAAAGCTCTGCAACAGAATCTTTGCAACATAGGAAGATATTGCTTCCTTCTGAGAAACCCTGATGAGAAGTAATAAGCACCTTGCACTAAGCCTACAAGACTTACTCTGCCTTTTAAAAGTAACCCAGATCATATTACAGATGTTCAACTGTTGAGTGTTCTCAACTATTTTGCAGGTATTTGTTATTTGTTGGAGTTTAATGTTAGAATATCTGTGGCTTTTTTTTCCTTTGTCTTGCAGTATTCTCAACAGTTACATTTTCCCCTCCAGCTCTTCACAATTTTTAGCTTTATGTCATTTGCTGACCTGATTCTCAACCAACCAGTAAATGAATGAGCTCTTACAAGCAGAAAAAAGAAGCACATTCTCTTTTTCAGGTAGCATTACAGCAAAACCTAGGTAGAGGTAAGTTTTTGTATGATCAATGAAAAGCCTGTAATTTTATGATGAGCAGAATAATGTTACCTAAAGTGAGCAATTGAGGAGCATTCCTTGGCTGACATATCAACATTAGCATGGTTTTACAGTCAGCAGCACTTCTAGTTTTAGGAGTCTAGACAAGGAGGAAATGGAGATACCTGATTGTCCAGAGCAATGGATAACAAGTTAGTTGACCCTGTTCTGTATCAATGGCATAACAAGTGCCACAGCTGAATTCTCAGAAGTTTACCAGCAATGCAGGAGCACTAATACTTTTGCTTTTAATACAATTGATTAGATTCTAAAAATGTGAAGACTGACAGCTTCCAAAACCGAAACTTCTTGTTTATTAATGTAGACTACACTGAGCCAGTAAGTTAAGACACACAGATAGCCTGTGCTGTTTTTAGAAACCACACTAATTCTCACCTTCACACCTAATACTTGTCCAATACTCTCACGCATATCAATATTTGGCAACAACTCTTTTGCATACTCTGTGCAGCGAGAGCAGACAACTACACTTACATGCCAAGTGAATGGTTGACGACTGTGCACCACGGTGTACAGTTACAGACAGCTACAACCCCTATAAAAACGGGAAGAGCATTTACGAAGTAACCTTAGGGAAGTCCACCAGAGGGAGCTGCCAGGACATTAAAGACGTGAAGAAAGGCGGACTGGAAAACAGATGTTTAGCTCCACAGAACAGGGGAGAGAAAAGCTTACTTTTATACTCTAAAGCCAAACATCAAAACCATGAGTAGCATACATAGTCTATGTGCCCAGCCCAGTGGGAAAAAAGCTGACTCCACTTCAAGACACATGAAAGGAATGCAGTTTTAGTAAAATAAAAAATGTTCAATTAGTAACTTAGTTCTGTATTGAATCGGAGGAGGAGAAAGAATGTCCCTAAGACAGCTATAATGAAAGAATTCTCTTAATCCAGTAGCAGGTCATTAGGCAAAGCACATTCAAAATGAAATGCACAGAAGTATTTCACCCAACCAGCTTTCACAGAGTTTCACTTCAGGAAAGTCATGGCTGAAAATAAAAAGGAGAAAAGAACAAAATAATTTTTAATATTTCATGATGCCAGTGCAAAACAAACAGAAGAGGCAAACCACAACCAAACAACCAAAGAGATATAGTATAGTACGAGTGATTACCAAAATCCATATTTAATATTTTGACAAAGAGTTAGGGCCCAGAAAGGAGACAAAGTACTTAACACCTAAAGCACCAATGAAAAAAAACTGTGCAAGTGGTGCTGTCCTAAGAACCAGCACAGCAGGACTGGGCTAGGAACACACCAAACCAATAACACCTACACTATATTCTGTACCAGCACCAAATGCTTTTCTAATTCTGTTTACATAAGTAAAAATACACTCCTTTACATTTAACTTCTCCAGGCCAAAATAAATACGTTCAATCCCCTGCAGCTCTTGTCTTCTATGCCTGTTTTCCAACCTGAACTAGCTGATGTCTAGGTAAACTATCACAATATCTTGCCTTTCTACAGCTCCCATAAGCAGATGGCCTGAGAAGAATTTAAGAACACGACAAGCAGAGACCTAGATTGTTTTGAGATACTTAGCAACGGAATTTCTTGGGTGAACTTCTCAAAGTATCTTCGGATTCAGGTTTTTTGAAACACTGAGTCCTTCAAATTTGAGTTCCAGATTCTAAGATGTAACAACATTATAAAGTGAGGTGCTGGAGCACCTCTCCTATGGAGAGAGGCTGAGAGGGTTGGGGTTGTTCAGCCTGGAGAAGAGAAGGCTCCACGGAGACCTCATAGCGCCCTTCCAGTATCTGAAGGAACCTACAGGAAAGCTGGAGAGAGGCTTTTTGTAAGTGTAGTGAGACAACAAGTGGTAATGGATTAAAACTTTAAGAAGGGAGATGTACATTAGACAGGACAAAATTCTCCATTATGAGCATGGTGAGATACTGGAACAGGTTGCTCAGGGAAGTTGTGGAAGCCCCATCTCTGGAAATGTTCAAGGCCAGGTTGGATGGGGCTTGGAGCAACGTGGTCTAGTGGGAGGTGTCCCTGCCCATGAAAGGAGATTGAGACTAGGTGATCTTTAAAGTCCATTACAACCCAAACCATTCTATGATTCTATGATTTCCTTGATTAATTGTTATATGGGATTTCCCTTTGCGGAACTAAGTCTGGAGACAACATTAATTTTTTAATTTATACATTTATTTTACATATAATATATTATATACTATATTCATTACTTATGTATTTTCCATGTAAGTTGATAGAAATTGGTTTGAATATTTAACTTATTTGGCAGGTAACCTACAGCAACCAGTGTAGCTCCTTTCAGAAGGCAGGCTAAAAAACAGCTACCACTTTTACTGAAAGATGTAATGCAATATCATAAAAAAACAGCTGAACTGGTGCTAATTTGTTACTGAAATTAAATACAAATCTGATCCAACCTTACTGTAAATCAACTGAACTGCAGTGAAACGAGTTTAAACCACAGCTTTTTTATAAAGAATTATCTTGACCCAACTTTGTTTAGAGCAACATAAAAGAATTACATCATACATACCTCTGACTTTTAAAGTATTCCAAGTTAATAAATAAAATTAAGAGTAATGAACAACTGCACTTACAGCACAGGTGTCACAAAAGCTTAGGCATACTCTACAAGCAAACTAGCTGAAGTTGTAGAGCAAAATGAAAATTTGATTCATCCACATCAAGTGGAAATCCAGTATTACTCATATTTTCCCAAAAACAATATTAAGAAGAAATATTTTAGATGCATGAAACTTATTTAAGTATATAATAATAAACATATTAAGTAGAAACATAGCATCTTTGTTGACCTGTTTTCCTTATTGTGCTGCAAGAAGTTAAGTGCCATTTCCTCAAAAGATGACACACCACGAAATGTTACAAATCAATACTGAAGGCAATGGCAATTTTTATGCTACTTTTTCACTGAGCAGCTCTCTATATAAAGGGCATAAATTCAGAACGTGCAGCTTCTGCAGATCCAAACCTTAACTGAGGCCACAAGAAGTCAAGGAACCCAGTCCAGTAATGCTGAGTTTTCAGTACCAAGAAAATTCTTTCCCTCTGTTGATAAGCCACCAGTTGAGAGGCTGCACAGGGAAAAATGAGCAAGCATCCTTAAAGATGAGCAAATAAACCTTGTCTCTTTTAGGACTATCTCAATCTAAAACCCAGTAAGTATATAAAAAAGTTACATCATGAATGACAAATTCAGAAGGCCTCTCTCTTCTCTCAGGAATGGAAACAGCATCCAAAACAGTCAGGGAGTTGGGGGAGAGGGAAGACAGCCTTAGCTGGATGCCCAATGGCATTCTCACTTTCATCAATGTCTTCTTGATATGCAGTCTTCCAACACCAACAAGCCTGATGTCTACCAACAGGAAACAGAACTTGCAACCTTGTAAAAGCTGCAAAAGCTTTTATTAGTATTCACAGAATGTAATCGAGTAAAAATGCCCTTCAAAAAATGTTTAAAAACGAACAAGAAAAAAAAAACACAACAAAATTAAGCTAAATATTAAATCATGACAATTACCTATCACAAAAAAAAAAAAGTCTTTAAAAGGAAGGGGAGAAAGACACATCAACACCTTTTCAAAGGCATTTTACAAAAACATTTGTAAGACCAAGGCACAGGAGTGTTTTGGGAACTCTCTGCTTCCACAAAAGAATTTTTTCAGATACAGTAATACAGTATAGAGTTTTACCTATATAAATGGCCATCATCTTGAAAGTCCTCTTTACCCCATCTTCCTTTAATATCTTCAATAACATGATTTTTCAGGAACTTTTTAAGCAATTTAACTGTTTGATTGCGAGTCACTTCTGGGCCAAAGTTTTGATTCGAGCCAAGCAGTTCATGTAAACAGTCCACTGCCTCCGAGGCTTTGAAGCAACGGTCGTAGCTTTTGAAGCGACACCGATGCTTCCGTAAAGGCATCCCCGCACGAAAAAGTTCTATTATCTCGTTCCACTAGGGAAGAAGAACAAAGCAAACCGTTACGGAAGCTCTTGTGCTAGAAGCATTTTAATTGTACAAAGCAAGATCAGAACCCAGAATTACATACCTTTTCGATCATCTGCATTTATCAGCACAGTGAAACCTAAACCTATTATTTAGCCAGCTGAGATCTGAGAACAAACACGAGATCTAGGAAGCTGAAAAATCTAGAGCCCTATACTGCCTACAGCTGTAGGGATACAGCTCTAACCAGCCCCTGGTTTTAACTTTACAAAGGGCTGGAATAAAGCTCCGCTCTACTGAGCTCTTCCATCCCCCCAGTCCCGCGGGGGGTCACGGGTCCAGCCGCCCCACAGACTCCGCGTGGGGAACACCAACACTCGGAGGGGGGTTGGGGACTGACCGCCCCGCCGGGTGCCGAGCCCGGACTACTTGGGACGGGCCCAGGGATCGGACGGGCTGGCGGCGTCCCACCCTCGGACCGCAGAGGCCCAGAGAGCAGGGCCGACCCGCAGGGACAGACGGCTTCTAGGCAGCCTGCCCGTACCCAGAGGGCTCTAGAGAACCACCATCGGAAGGAGGGCCTATCCAGAGAGCGCAAGGCTACACAGGGGACAAAGTCAGGGACAGGGCACCCCTACCCAGGAGGGCACTCACCAGCCGGGTGGCGCGGTAGGGCCCAGGGCCAAGCAGCCTCGGCTCCATGGACGCGGCCGGGCCTGCTGTCTCCACGGAAACCGGCAGCCGTGCGCGCCTCGCCTGCCGACGGTTTGAATCTGGGCCCGAGGTGCGTCGCCTTCACCTATTGGGTAACGGTGGTGCCACGTGACATGCTCCCACATCACTTGATTGGTGCGGGGAGCCGCCCCGCCCCCGAATCGGGAGGGGTAGAGTGCCAGGCCCAGCCCGCCCCTCACCGAAGGGAGCACCGAGATTTCCGCGCCGCTGCCGCGCCTCGGCCCTCAACCAAGCTCGGGTGCCCCTGGCCCATGCGTGGCCATGCTCCTCGGCCGGAGAGCCGGCCGTGGGACGAGGGGCGCCAGGGATGGGGAAGAAAACAAGGCCGTTCGGTGGGAGTGGGCGCGGGAGAAGCACCTCTGGTAAGCGGTGTCTCCCGTGCAGGAAGAGCGGGAACGTCTCCTTTGGGGCAGTCTGCAGGAGAAGCGATTGAAAAACCCGCAGGCAGCTCCCTGCCGGCGCCTGCGGACCCTACTACGTGTTGCTGGTTGGACTTCCTCAGGCAGTAAGTGGTTCAGGACAGGGGCCCAGGCTGAGGTTTGGAAATCAGTCAAACCCTATCAATGAAATATTGTCTGGTGAATTGCCACTTTGATAAGGAGACTACAGTCTTTCCCTTGCTTTAGGGGAAAACAAACAAACAAGTCTCAGATTTCTTACGAGAGAAGCAGCTAGTAATACTAGCGTTTCTCCTCCACCAAAGCTAAGGAATAAAAAAATGTCAGCATTCCCTGTAACATTAAAAATTTTGCTGAACAGTGCACTTCTCTTTCTAGTGTAACGCAAATGTATGATACGCTTCAGCATCTAAGATGCATAGTTTTTAGGTAGGAAAAAATGTAACTGTCCAGGCAGCATTGTGTGTAGCAAGACAGGGTTTAATAACATTTTGTACTGATGTCATTAGCATAGTCAGACTATATTATCTTTGTCCAAATGCTTCATAACTAACCAGTGGCAAGAAATTATGCAGCAGGAATCTGAAATGGCATTTCCTGACAGCTTACTGAATTATTAGCATATCCAGTTTCTGCTCCTGGTTGCTAATTCTTAATCTCAAAAAACTGATGCTGGAAGCAGTTGGCCACTGTACAACTGCTGGACTTGGGCGATTTTTCCTGGCTCCTCTCTCTTCACCATCTGTCCATGTGCAGAACTGCTTAGTCTTGACCATGATATTCTCAGCTGCTACTTAAACCCAAGTGAGTTTGAAGAATCAGTTGCAGATCTAGGTCCCTAACCAACAAACAAGTATCTGGCCCCTTACACCCAGGGGCAGGACACATTCCTCCATGCGTTTTTAGGGAGGAGAGATAATTGCAAGATCTGAGACCAGAACTAGGACTTCCCTTACCAGCACAGGAGTCATCTGCCAGGATAGAGTAATCCCTGCTTCCCTCCACAAGCAGAGGGGAGCATCATTCAGCTTACTCTACAGACTAGCTATTACAGCCTTTCAACGAAAGGCCTGCATTTTCCCAGGTTTGAACCCTCAGGCTCAGGAAGGCCTAGAAGAACCAAATTGGACCACTTGCTTCATCAGCACTTAAAATTAATAAATCATGACATAAAAAATAGGCACCATTCAAGCTTTAAAAATAAATCAGAGGCAAATTCTTTCCAGCTGCTTGAAAAAAACAGCATGTCTCTGTCCTTAGGAGATGACCCACTACTTTGGAAGCAAAGGCATGCATCCAGGCTAAAGGCTGGTAGAATTTGAGACAAGAGTCAGCGATTGCGTTTCCCACTGAAAACCTGTGTGGCTCCTGATCAGCACTCTGCTGTCATGGATTCTGTGCCAAAGTACCTCTCTTCGTGCACTGCCAGGGAGCCAAAACTCAGCACTGAGCATTGCAGCTGAAGGGTTGCAATATACATCTCAAGCCATCCAAATCCCTTCTGGGATCTGATTTCAACATGCCATGACAGCTGATAGCTACAGGGATTAAACAGTGGAAAGATAAAATACAATTGAAAAAACAGTTGTTTTATAACAAAGACTTGAATGTAATTGCATAAGAAATAATTTGCAACTCACGTCCAAGATAAAGTTTAAATTCTTTTATCATTAACAAGGCACCATAAGTGTCAATATCCCCATACAAGTGTTCAGGTAACAAACCTTACTTTCTTGGAATTGTACAACAGGGAGGCAATTAAAACCTGCCCCAAAGTCGTGGGTATTTGAAAAAACCCACAGACAGATCAAACACAAAACAAACATCACAAGCATTTTTTCTGTTGGTAGTGAATGTTATGAACAAACAGTACTTTTAAAGGTAACATTGATTTAAACTCCTTTAAGTCCTCATTCACAGGTCTGCTGCACGCACCAGTTCCTTAGAAACTCATACAGTACAAATGTGACTTGCATACAAATAGTCAGGTCCTTTGATTTCTAGACACATATCACCCTCACAATCTGTGTAATCATGTAAAACAACATACTGACTAATTCTACATGAACTGAAGTCATGCCCTGTCATCACTGCCTGCCCCACTCCCAGCAGCTCAGAGAATGAATGGCACATATCTTTTTGCCTAGTTCTGGACAAGGTAACTGGTACTATTAATGGAGAAACTTCAACCTTGAGTTGATAAAAACAAACAATAATAATAACAAAAAAAAAAATTTTCTATGCCTGTATTTCAGGATAATGGAAATGGAAGAAAATACAGCAAAGTACAATCATACTAGGTGACAGGCTTAATCGGAAACTATTTTTTTTAAACTTATTTGAGGATGAAGATTTTGGCTATTTAAATACAAGATTTCCTCGCCCCCTAAACAGCCTAGCTACCAATATCAAAATATATCCATAGATCCAATGAATTCTAAGTACATTAGGCTACTTAGGTGAGCAAATCGGTAATATATTTCGATCATTACACTACAAGACAGTTCAGATAATCCACAAATTAGTAGGTTTCCAATATGTAGAATAGTGTTCAAGTGAGTAGAACATGAAATTAATTATCTTAGTAAAAGACAGTATAGCCAAAAATCTATGACCTTCAAATGAAACGCCATACCTTGACAGATTAACATACGTTCCTTTCTTTAAAGCAATATAGCTTGTAAACACATGTAAAAATGTTTAAGTATTAACTACATTAATAATAAACTTTAGATCCTATCAACAGTACTTACTGAAGATTAATTCTTTCAATAAAATGCAGCTGACAGTCTCAACAACTTCTAACGTTTAAGGTGATTTTTTTCCCCTCAGTGTTCAAAGTACTCACTACTTGTCATACACATTTTAACTTTCCCAATTAATATTTTTACTTTAATTCATTCATTTCCTAGATAGAGATCATCTACCCATTCATTTCTTAGAGGATAAACATGAACAAGTTTTGAGCAAAACCAAATATTTTTCTTTCTTTTTTTTCTTTTTCCCCCATCAGAGATCCGTGCTGCTTCCCCCATCCCCTAAATTCTGAATCCCAAATAACTTATGGTAAAAATACAAATTCTGCTTTGGAAGAAAACATACGAAATATACACCATGTAGCGTGTGCACCTAAATATCTTGATTGTCAAGTAGTGCAAGTTTCCACTTTGACATATACACTTTTTGTTTTTAGAGACAAGAGCTTGTTTCACTGATCTTTGCTGATCCCATTTCTTGCCATCTTTGGTAGTCTTTGTCCCTTTGTGTAAGCATGGTACCAGAAGTGGAGAAACAAGACTAAAAACATAGAGCCATATAGCCAAATAATAAACATGAAAATGGGATACTGGTATGGACAATCATCCATGATGTAGATTTGTCCTATATGCACTGTAATCATAATAAACTGGACCTGTAGGAAAAATGTGAAGAAAAGAAATACATTTTAAATAAATTACAAGCTTACTACAGAATTTAAAAAATATTCAGCATAACTTGCATACTGAAAAACAGAAAGCATGTTTGGTGGGAGGCTTTTTAAATTTACAGAAATGCACCTTTTGAGCCCCTCTCCTAAATTGTTACTCTACTGAAAAACATTTTCACAGTGTAAAGAAAGAGAAGTCCTGTGACAAAGTGAATTACAAGCAGCACTGAAAAACTCTTGCTAGGAGAATGGGAGTCTGCCCTGGCCAGTTCAGAGAAGAAAGAAAAGTGTTGGATGTTTGATAAATGGGAGGCTCCCTCAGAAAATTTACCCAGGAAAACAACAAGTTGACCATTATAGGATTGGAGAACATTAATTCCCACCTTCCTCACATACTAGTATGTGACACAAAGGTCTGCAGGTCCCAAACAACAGTTTTATAGAGGACTGAAAAAACCCCACACATTTCCACATGAACTCCAAGTTAATAATTCACTGGTAGTGCCGCCAAGACAAAAAGGCTTTAAGTTATAAATATTCAAGCTAAATTGTTCAGAATTACACGTGGTTACATGACCTATTCTACTAACACCAGAGCTAGTGCAAGCAGAGAGCCGTGGCTGCTTCCTCCTGCTCCTTTCCATCGCCCAGCAGCATCTTTGCTTAGGCCAAATTCTGTTTAGCACAGAGGATGAATTTTGAAAATGCAGCTAGTAAAATAGCTGGGCATGAAAAATCACCCAGAGCAGTAACCTTTTGAAAGTGATCTAATGCTGCTAAAACACTTAATGTAATTACTGCAAGTGTTTTTAATACTCTGAATTAGAGAGAGATAAATTCTCTAAATGCAAAGATTTTTCTATGAAAGAATGGGCAGGAAATGCTAAAGAAATACTTATTTTGTTCCCTTTCCTCACTACTAGTCACAGGTGTATCTGTACATTTGTTTTCTTGGTGTAAAATTACATTCTAATCATTTTTACACAGGCAATGAGATTTGTAAATACATCTACCAAGTACTGCATAACTGAAAAGCTCACGTCTCCATCTCTGATTATAGTGAACATTGCAGTCAGCTGTTATATCAGTATATAACAGAAGGGAACTCACAATTTTTCGATTACTCAATTAAAACATGAGTAAACCTTGTACCAGCTGTAAGCTACATACAATAACATAAATCAAAGTACAAATGTATTGCATTAAGTCTGCATTAGCCACAATCAGCTTTCTGAGAGGTGTTTACATCAAACAGAAAATTACTCACAAGTTGTATAGTTGTCATGTATTTTTTCCACCACAAATATTTATGGTAGGCTGGTCCCAAAGAACAGATTCCATAATAAGTGTACATGACCACATGGACAATACAGTTCAGCAAAGCATGAAATGTTCCTAAACCACCTGTAGTAGAACAAAACGTAGTAGATTTATTGTTTCAGGTATTTAAAAAGCCACCTCTGGTCCTAGTAGTTTGTTTGGAGTTGGGACAGAAAAAACACATAGCACAGAACTACAGACTTTGATTAACCCTCAAGGTAATTAACCTGAATTGGGTTGACACCAATTCTGAGGGATTACATCAGTCCAAAATGGCGATAAAACCTAGTTAATCTAATTACCTGAAAAAGGTTTTAGTGGAATTCTTTGTTCTTTGCCTTTTTAAAAAATTATTATTATTTTTTAATAAAACATATACATGATGCAGATGCACAGAATTTAGTAGAAACCACATTCCTCCTGTTTTACACCTCTTTTGTAGACATCATGATGAACTTCACAAAGCTGTGGAGGATAACTAACAAATCTCTCTGCAACACAGATTTCCAGATTCCCAGGAAAAGAATCAGTTTCAAACAGTAAGTTTTTGGAATCAAGATCTAAGTGAGGGTCTCACAAATCCATCTCAAAACCATACTTACAGTGGAAAGGAAATTTAAGGCCAAGTAGCCCCATTTAGGGAAAACTCATGACTGAAACTGGTAAGATACAAACATTTCACATAACAAGTAAGGAAATGCTTTCCTTTTCCATTGGATCAACTATGGGGTTAGATGATTCTGCTTAAATTAATTTTATTTTAATGAAAAGAAGAAATTATAAGTAAAAATGATCCAAGTATTTATAGGAGCAATATGAACATGAAAATACTGAGGACCAGGAAGAAAACAAGATTACATAAATGCAGACATTTAGTGAGGGGAAAAAAAAAAAATAAGCCAATTTTCCGTTAAGAACCATGCAAGTTAAAAATAAAACTTATTTTGTGATTTTAGTATCTCACGCTAATCTTCCAGCTTGATAGATCATAACTTCTCCAGCTGTGTTCGCAAACTTTCTTTGAAACTTATCTATTTGTATTTTTAAAAATAATTTGAGCATTCTTACAGTTCAAATGTACATACTTTTTTTGGCCTGCACAGTCAATATTCAAAAGGAAAAATAAATTGCTAAAGCAGGGGGCGGGGGGGGGGGAAAGAAGACGAAGAAGAAGAAAAAACAACCTAACCAACAGTCCAAAAAGCAACACATAAGCACCATTTCACAATTTCCTGTTAATATCAGATCAGTGAAAAATCTGCACCTCTATTCAAACCCATTGTTTTTTTACAAACAGGTTGAAAATTTAATGAATGTCACTATTCAGGAGAACAAACATCGATAAAACTGAATACAAGATAATAATCAGAAGGATTCAAATTCTTGGGAAAAAAATGAAGTTATCAAACAGAACAATGTTTTGAAAGATTAGTATAAAGATGAGCAAGAGAGCTGTAGGAATAAACACAGCTCTGCATGAATATGGGGGACTATTATTAGCAGAGGACAAAACAGTTCTTGCACACTTTGCTGAAAGTATTTGTTAAACCATCACATGGGAAATTCAAATCTGATGCAAAATCAGAAGCCTGTAGCTGGTGTACTGATCCAATGTCCAGATAAAAGGCAGAAAGTTAATCACCTATAAATGGAAACTTTTCAAGGTTGAAGAGGAGGGACTGTTGGTTGCTGGGTTGTTGGATTTGTTTGCAAGTCTATAAATACACTGACCTGTATGCTGAGAAAAGTATTCACAATTTTATCACTAACTTCAAATACCAGTTAACTCAGCAACATTTGAGAAAGACACAGTCAAGACACCAGCTTCCTAAGAACAGAAATTCAACAAATACAGCAGAAGGATCTCCTTTTATACACTAGGAAAATCCAGACTGGACATGTTCAAAAGATCACATATACAGATCTTCTGGGCTGCTGCCAGGCCTTATTTTTGCATTCATAAAACTAACAGATCAGATTTAATACCCAGTGGTTCTCTTCATCAATTCATCGTCAATTTTCTGGGAGAAAAAAAACGTGCCAGACAACATGAGTTAAGAAACATGTACAAATCAAACTTATTTTTTGGTGAAACTCCTAAAAAACTCCCATATCCTTCCCTAGAGATGGCCTACTAAATGACTGTGCATTTTTCCACTCTGTGCTTCTCAGGCTGTTCTCATGACAAGCTACATTAATGAGTCATGCACACTAATAATATAGCATAGGAAGATGCATACGTAGACATGTAGAGCAGAAAAGGAGAAAGTGAAGGTAAGTAGAGTGGTTGAAGACTTTCAATTCAGTACAATCCAAATAAGTTTCTGTACTAAGTCCTGAAAATATTTCTGTAGTTTTATGAAAGCCAAAGTATTAGATATAAACAAACTCAAATCATACTACTTACAGCCAGTAAAAATAACCACAACAAAGCCTGAATAATTTCTTAAACAGACTAAAAATACGAGAACAGTCTTTCCTTCCTACTCAGTTCTTAAACTTAAGGGGACAAATGGCTTTGAATTAGTTAGAACAGTTACCCACTTCATATGCCTCCCCTAGCACTTCTGATTTTGCAGTCACATCTCTCTTTACATAACAATGCTCTTTGCTTATATACATCTCTCCTCTTCACCTTTCCCTCCCCCTGCAAGAAATCAACACTGTACAAAGGACTGTCAAATAGGAAAAATGAGTACTCCCCATCCATTTAAATAAGTATGGTGATCTCAGATGTTCCATGAAATACTGCAGACATCTATATTTAAAAACACTGATGTTTGCAAGACTTTTAATTATGTTCTTTAAATATTTTTTTCGAGCATAATTAGCTTTTTACTACCACAAGATATGTACAACTTAGACTCTCTCTCCACTACCTGCAGCAAATTTGACTCCAAACCACCAGGTCCATGGCATGATGGAATGATGAAAGACATGCAGGAATGTAACTTGGTTGTTTTTCTTACGTAGGACAAAAAATATCTGAAACAGATTTTTAATGAACATAATGTTACAGGAGATAAGTGCACCCAATATACTTACAGAAAACTGTATGCATCAGTGCTGGTTGGTCACTAGTATACATTTAAAAATTCTTCATAGTTGAAGACTTGGGAGAAGGAGGGAAACTGTTGCTCTGATTATGCAGAGTTGTTGAAAATAAAAAATTAATCCAGGATGTAAAATCCACCTATGGCATCTCAAAAGCCAGGGCAAGCTTTGAAAGCAATTGTCCATGGTTGAGCCATCACCATTTTGTGCAATGGACAGAGTAAGGTGGACTTGTTTGGACTGAGAACTATCTAGAAGCATCAGATTTTAAGTCCCCTGAACTACTATGGGCAAAGCCACTTGAGAAAAATAAATTAAGAACTAGCAACAGATGGAGACAGTAGAAAACATTAAGATAGAGAATTGGCACTTTATTATGAACACTGACTTATCTACCCTTGGAAAAAAGCAAAATCAGGCAGAATTTATGTAGGTATTCTTGGTCGATATTGATAGGCAGCATTTTAAAGGACAGATATTGAAGGAAGCTTAAGGAAAGACAAAGCAAGAAAACCATGTAAGGAGAAGTCAGGTCATGGAAAGGGTTGTATCAGATGGCAAGCAAAGGAACACCATAGTCTGGTGTGCCAGGGAAAACATTTGGAAACAGCTGACTTAAATACAGTTAAGAAATAACTTCTGCAATAAAATTGAAAAGTTGCTGATAAACAGGTACCTGATTGGGCAGATTCAAACAAATAAAATAAAATAAAAAATTTTAAAAATTATTTTTTCAGGTCCAGGACCAGTTAAAAAGGAGCAGTCTAACCAGTGGGTAGTAAAGGTAAATATAGGCCTAAACTTGTCAAGCTTTTCCAGTCTTAGCATTCCTGGCTCTTCCATTACCATTCCATCTGGCTCAGTCAGTAAGACTGTGTCCAATGCTCAACCATGAGTATTTGCAGATTAAAGTCAGATGGCTAGCTTTGCTTGAAGGGTGTAGAACATCCTAACTGCTCATGAGTCAGCTTCTGAATCATCATTATTGTGCCCCACAAAATAAGGCAAATGAAATTGCAGCCAAATCCAACACTCAGAAGCTGCTTTGAAAAATCTCTAAATCACCTCTACCAGGTGTCAGTCTTGGGAAGAGGGGAAGGCAGATGGCTGCTGGTGGTGACAGAGGTCTGCACTCTGCTTCAATGCATTGCTGCTCAGACTTCCTTTGGAACAGGCTAGAGTGCCAGTGTGGTAACTAACACATCTATAGTCATGACCACAAAGGCATACAAAAGAATCTAGAGCAGGTGGGTATGGTGGTTTAGGCTGTCTTCAGAGCTGCTGATGCAAACATTCTGAACATGGAAGATAAAATCTGAAGGTGATGTGGAAAAAAATTCAACATAAACACCAGTTTATATCTGCAGTGTGGAGACGAGCATTGCCATAACACAACAAGTTAGTGTGTTCAGCTGTTAAACAGAAAAGTTGTCATGGCCTCCTACATTTTTAAAGGTGTGTTCTCTCATTAACATTTTTCCTGATAATCAAGGAATGACAGCATAATGGGATAATATGATGAGAAGAGATAATAAGGGTAAACGACCTGACAGTATTAGAATAATTGAAGGTTGGAGGGCTAAATAAAGACCAACTTGTGTTCCCAGCCACTCAGACCACCAGGTCTTCTACTGTGAATAGAAAACATCAATACTTCTATAAGGCTACGAGTACTTACAGTGTCTAATAATTCAATGAATTTGGAAAAGTAGTAAAGCCAACAAGTTCGTACCATCTGCAAGAGTAAAAAACAAATATTCAAATAATAAGTCATAAATAAAATTAAGCAGATGCAGGAAAAATAAGCAACATATAAAAATAAATTATTAGGGAAAGTAAGTGAGGTCACAGGTTGACAGAAATATTTAAATGTATGGTTTGACTTTTTTTTCTTCAAAACACAGTATGTTTTTAATCACGAAGCAATTTTAAAGCCAGGAAGAGCAAGCCAACAAATATGTTGCCTATTTTTTTTCCACAAACAATCAACCCCTCCAGTTAAATCACATGCTTTACATTATGCAAGCGGGAATTTCCATGTAGTACATTCCACTCTACAGCAGTGCATTTGGTTGTTCAAAAAGCATCTCCAAAAATAAAGTTAGTGTAGCGTCCAAAAACAATTCACCTTGGCTTTTAGCCACTTACTCGTAGAGCTGTAGGTGACCTCGAATAGTCAACAATGTCGCACCGGAATGAGTACCCTGTGGCCCAGCCTGACATAAGAAACTGGAGCAAAGAAAGGGAAAGGGCAAATATTTACTTTATATCTTTTGAAAAATTCATTAATTTTGGATTATTTTCACAATCACTAAGCAGGAGGGGAAAACAATCTTAAAAACTTGTTGAATCAGCAACCTCGTCAATCTTCTACCTCAGTGTGGGCCAGCTGCCCTAAAATCCTCTGCTGTCACAGATTAATTAATTTCTAATTCCAGGACCACTACTAAGGACCAGAACTTTCTTCCTACACCCATTATCTCAGGTGTATTTCAAAAGCAATGTTAGAAAAGCAACTTACTGTGTAAATCAGAGACCACAAAACTAAATCAAACATTTATATTTTTTCAGTGAATGGCTATTATGGCCAAACATTAATACTGAAAAGAAACCAGCAGGGCATCTTAATACTGGAAGAAAACCAACACAACAGAAAAACATGGCTTAAGATCATTAAAAAAAGAAAAGGAACCAATATACTCTACATTTTTACTCTCATAGTTTCTAAAATTTTGTTTAGTTAAACTGCACGATTCAAATAATCTTTCACTGATAGAACGGAGAAGCTAGGGTTTTACAATCAAGGGCACACACATGACCAAAGGACTGTAAGTAAGAAATATCATTTAATGTTTTATCTTGTAAACTATTAGAGCTTGGACAAAAGCAACATCGTTAGTAATACACTTAGCTCATTCTCCTGCCAGTCACTAGGACTACTGCATCTTATATCTGTTCATAAAGTGCTTTTCGTCCATCGATCATCATAATCCACACATGCACAATAGCAAGTTCAGCTCTTCTAACAGGTGGAGGGGTTTAGTCTGCAACTGCAATAGATGTTTAACTTTCTAAAAGAATCAGTTGCTTAAATAAAACAAGATTTGAAGCATCACCAAGACAGCACAGTATGAAAGCACGCACCCAATGGCTTGGATCCAAAGAGGGAAAGAATCAGCCTTTTGCTGGGAGCCAGACAATAGCAGAGATTCAATCTGTTACACTCTATCCATGCATTCATGAAATTGTAACCTGGAAGCCTTGGCAGCAGATTAATTGAATAATGTGTTACTGTCAGACACTAACAGAAATTTATTTTGTTTGTTTCTGAGGATTATAACCAAGACCAAACTTATCAATAAATCACAAAAGGAAGTTTAGTGATTTTTCAACTGAAGAGTAAATAAACGTGTGCATGTTGCCCCACCACTTACAGCTTTCTACACAACAGTCATGACACAAAGTAGCTGCTGCTGCACTGCCTGTAGAGCGCTGTTAAAAGAAATGTCAGGCAGTTTACTGTAAATAATGATGAAATTTATGCAAATAGACCTAAAAGAAAGGTATTCTGCCAATTTGGCACAATGATCTGACAACTTTTCGTTATCAGTTTGCCACACCTGAAATAGCCACATAGCCAGATTTAACACAAAAAGGGTCAGTACTAGCATAGTGATGCTGCACCAAGCAAATGTATAAGGCTACCATTCACACAATGCTACTGTTAAATAGCTACACTTTAAAACAAAACAAAACACCCAAACAAAACCCTCCAACAAGACAACAGACATTGGCCATCTTAAGGTTTAAAAGCTGATTCTAAACTAAAGCTTCTACTCAGTCTATCCTCTTGATGGTTACAAATTTTAAGATCTTCCAATCCATAACCTTATATGACTTTTCAGGCTTTTGTTCTAAAACTCTTAACATTTGCTTGGGCTATAAAGTACAGCAAAATATCAACATTCCTATTGAGAAAAAGAGCATTCTCTGTTTCTGGGAGGGGAATTAAAAAAATCAATGCTAAAGATTTTTGCCTTGGTTTTTAGTCTGTTGCTTTTCATTTGTTTTGTTGGTGGTTTCTGAGGGATTGGGTTTTTTTGGGTTTTTTATTTGTTTCTTTGTCATTTTTTTTAAGGGTAAAGAATCCCAGATTAGATATTGTTAACTTCTGTCATTTAAAAGGCAGATCTAACTGAATATAGTAAACAAACATTATACAGCATTTGAAACATCTGCTTTACCTGATACAGCCCAGGGAAATTAAGTAAGTTATGAGGATTTTTAATTTTGCAAATTATATATAATAGCACACAGAATATTCTAAAATGTCTCTTTCTAGGTATGGCTTATTCCCTTGTTTCAAGTATCAGCTTGATCAGTTTAGCATACTGCTTGGAGGAACATAATTGAAACAATCAGAATAACAGTTTTTTGAGAATTTCCAAGTTGTAATTATATTAATAAATTTAACAAAAGTTAGTAACAGGATAGATATATGAAATATATAAATATGTTACAAATAAAAGTAGTACTTACTTCATAAGTCATATATATGGAGAGGGCTACCACACTAAAATTATAAAATGCCATTATCTGCCTGAGTTCAAAAGGTTTTTTATTTTCCATGAGTTTGGGTCCCAAGGAAGTGACAAAATAAATGTAGGTTCCAATGATAAAGGTTGTTGGAAAAGGTGAAGACATGAGTGGATAACCTTCCAGTCTTGGATCTAGAGAGGAAATTAAAAAAAAAAAAAATAAAAAAAAATCAGATATTTCCAGTACTTACTAAATCCTGAAATGGCTACAGGATTAATTTTATTAGCTAATTACTGGAAGAGGGTAGATTTAGATTAGACGTTAGGAAGAAATTCTCCACTGTGAGGGTGGTGAGATACTGGAACAGGTTGCCCAGGGAAGCTGTGGATGCCCCCTCCATGGAAGTGTTCAAGGCTAGGTTGGATGGGGCTTGGAGCAACCTTGTCTAGTGGGAGGTGTCCCTGCCCATGGCAGAGGAGGTTGGAACTATATGATCTTCAAGGTCCCTTCCAACCCAAACCATTTTATGATTCTTCACACATAATGAAAAGGAGACATGTAAACAACCAGATTTCCAGTCTAGGGCTCTCCCCCACAAAAAGTCTGCATTTTCACAGATGACTGGGGCTCAGAGGGCAGCACGGGAAGGTGACACACAAGCAGCTCACTGAGGCTGCATTTCCACGTGAGACTTGATTCCTCTGGAAAAGCATGAACTTTATTTCACAAGCTTATGTCACAGATGGGGAGTAGTCCCAGTGTTCAAGCTCCTTGAGCTTTATAAGCAGTATGGCATTAGACATAGATACTATCGGGATGTTAAAGTTAGAAGAACCACTTGTCCCATCAGTTGGTATTCACAGCGTAGTATGTGAGGCTTGTGCCTATTCAGTCCAGGCAAATCACCACTTTCAGAGCACCACAGAACACACTTCCATAGTACAAGCCTCCAAACAGCAAAAGTGTTGCAAACTCCTCTCCAGTTATCTCACAGAGAGGTACTGCAGATAGTCCTTCTCCCATGCATGCCCTGCTCCCTCCCTCCCTCCCTCTCCCTGCAGCTGAGACTGGCAGGCACTTTGCTCCCTCTGAGTTTGACCATTATTTCATTGCACCTTTCTGTGGTTCCTGACCAGGTCACAGCTCACTCAAGACTTCAACAAGGGTAATTTTCATGACCTTCACATTTTTGGTTTTTTAATATATATTTTTCTAATTTTTATAAACCCAACTTTTGAAAGACTCATTTCTGAATTATCTCAAATTTAACTACTGACTCAGTAAACTGCTGCTTTCACGTTTTGCTGCTGTATTTTGGGGGTGAAATTACACCATTGCAATTTTTGCTAGATGTTCAATTCATGGCCAAGTGTCTTAAATCAGTGATTTTCAACCCGCAGCTTTCAAGCAATGTATCACCCACTAGAGTCTCTGATGTTGTTTACAGACACTGAAAAACAGACTGAGGAGGAAAGCATATTATAATGCTCTTGACAGCCTGTCTTGTGGCCAGTGCTGTTGCCCATAGATCAAAAAGGACTGTGAACCACACCAGGTGTCTGTACATGTGGCACTGCAAGAGAATCACCTGCTCTTCACAGCTGACTGCTTTTTCTGCATCCACTCCTTGCACTGATACTACCAAAACTTTCCCATCAGTCTTCCCAGTTTGATCCTGGGGAAACTGTGTCCAGCCACTAACAGTACACTACAAGATGCCAAATATAAGCACTGCTAAGCAGGGAAATGAGGAACTCAAATTCTGAAGTTATGGACACTACAGCAGAAACACTCCATCACACAGGTTCATCCTAACCCTCTTCACCCCATGAGTTATACTGATAAAACTCCCTTTTCACTGGCATGCTGTGGTTTCACAGAACAAGAGAAATTATTCTCAGCTATACTGGAAAAGGTACACTAGCAATTTTATTAATCAAACTGTGACTGCTTCTCAAGTTTTTCTCAGGAATCAGATAATCCCCATCACTATGTGCCTACCAGGGAGAGGAACACTCAGGTATGCCACTACAGCAGATGGGTTTTAACCCCCAAATTGAGATGATCTCTGGGGCTTTTTTGGTAAGCAAGAAGAACCACAGAACAGAAACATTAAAGTGAAATTGTTTAATATCTTCATATCAGCTGCAACAAGAGGCTAACATTCCTTTTCAAAACACAACTGTGACAAGACTGAATTACTCTGAGGAGTAACTTCAAGATACTATAACTTACCAGGATTTCTATTTCTTTAACTTTGCAAAAGCAAAATACTGTAACACCATGCACCTAGATCAGTTAATGCATAAAATACTGTTGTTCAGTAATGAAAACGTTTTCTGTTGAGTAGCACCAGAAATACGTAAACTACATGTATATTCCCACAATCCAGGAACTCTTACAGGAAAATCACTATCTGCACTTTATTTAGTCTGAGGTTATAATCACAAATCAGTTCAGCTTTGTGGGTTTTTTACGTTTTTAAAATGCACAAACTAGTCTGTTCTTTATGGCTAAAAATGGCAATAGGTAACCTCACCAGTCTTAAAAACAGCTACAGGAAGACAATGCCACTAAGTTGATCAACAACACACCTAGAATAGCTACACATTGCTATTCAAAATTATTGAAAGCTATTAAGTTTTAGATTTAAATGACTCACCAGCATCTTTAATCCATTCATCATACAGTAGCACAGCCTTTGATGTCAGATTGCTGAAGGCCATTTTCACTTGATTAAGATTTTATAATGCTGCCTGCAGGAAAATGAAACAAAACAGAAAAATTTATCTTTGCAACTAATAAAATAAAGGTCAATAAAGTGTTTTGGAAAATATTTTCATGAAACAGAATGGGAAAAAATAGAGAGAGGGCACCACAGGTGAAAGAGAGATCAGGGAGCATTAGCTGACAACACACACTATGCCTGCTGCTAATTTATAGCTGAGCTGTTACGTGCAACAACATGATTTTGTAATCTCTACATACCAAACGGGGTGCTTCCATGCCATAAAGCGTTATTTCAAGAAACCCTGCTGTGGTTAACCGTTACACTTAAAGCAAAAATATACACACAGAGCTGTTGCTTAAGTTAATTTTTATTGCCATCTTCACTTAAAGCCCAAGCCACTGATAGGAAGAAGCTCAGCGTCGCAACATTCACTACTGAAAACATTGATTTCCTAACTAAGAGTATTTCTCAGGTAGGTGGGAAGGAGGAAAGGTGCCGATATGTCTGCATACTTCTTTTAAATACAGTAATTAGCTGCGTTATAATTAGTATGCAAATTACACTCTGATGAATCAACTCTTTCCACGCCAGGATCATGAAGTGTCATAGTACCAACAGTAATACCATTAACTCACAAAAAATATCCAACACATCCAGTTTGCATGCAGCTCCACCCACAAATGTAAATTTTTTCACAGAAGCATGCTTATATGAATACTGATTTTTGTTTCAAAATCAGGTACTTACCAGTCTTCCCTTGTCTCATTCCCCTTTTATGAAAATGCTTTTTAAAAAAATCTCAACACATCTAAAGAGTGCCTCTCCTATTCCCATTCAGTGTCTCACTTAGCCATACTGATTTCTCTCACACCGTCTGTGCAATCTTCGCACTGTATTCACCTCTGTTAGTCCAGGCTGCAGCACACCTTGAAAACCAGCTCCCTTCCTCTGGCTGCCCTTCTGCATCTCCTCCAGGCTGAGCAAGCCACAGCTTTGGAAACCCAGTTCTGCCATCATGATGATTATGCATCTTTCTCCTCAGACCTTCCCACCATCATCTTCTCATTTGTCCTCACCTTAACTGTCCTGCAAAATAATTTCACCCTTATCTCCACTTCTGTAAGCACCTTCTGTTCACTACCATTTCACAGTTTTTAAGCACCTCAAAGTACACTACACCCAGCCATCATCACAAGATACAACAGACAAGCCTCCCTCCATTAGAGTTCATCTGATATACCTTTTCCCAATTCTCATTTTGTTTTCCTCTTGTCTTCTTGCCTGCACTTTGGTCCTGTGCATCTGTACAGATGAAATTACCATCAATTTCTTGTTCAGAAAATAACCCCTCCACAAGCCTCTTCAATGTTTTCCAGGAATACCATTCCCCAGCATAAGCATTTCCCAATGCAATGTCACTGCCTTTACACTGACCATTTTCACATGCCCTATGTTCATACTACAATGTTTAGTACAAAGTTCTATGTTTACAAAGGTCGTGGCAAAATCTGAAGAAGCAGGGACATCCTCTTCCTCTTCTAATTCTAACTTGAGTGGCCCTCTTCTTTTTGTCACTAGAATCACACAAGAGAAAAGGATTTTAAATTAAAAGACAAATCAAATACCCCTGCCATCTTGCTCCATATGGCAAACCATAGATGATACCAAAATATATGTAGACCCAGCCCTGTCTTGAATACTAGGTACCTCAAATTGTCTGACTATGTCAACCAGGCAACTCAGCTACATGTAACTGGTACTGGAGGGAGGTGTTGAAAATCGGTATTGCTTTATTGAAATAGTTAGACTGATAACAGTAAGTTATCTTTAAAATCCAGTATTCTTCCATTCTAGCCTCACGAGAACAGTCTATCAAGAGACAAGGCATAGCAAACTGAAGATAACTTGTTTAGTAGTTATAATGATATTCTACCAAAGCCTACAGACACTTTGTGCACATATTCATGAAAATATATTCACTGAATACAAATAATCACATTACATTTAATCAATACTTCAACAAAAAAAACTAACTTGCTGATTTCACTGCCAGTCTATCTCCCTGCTTCCAGCTGGTACTGGAACTCAGACTGACTAGCTCAACATGCTAAGCAAAACCTATGTTAAATGAGCATTCTACTGTTCCAAAACACGCTGTCAAAAATCCAGAAAATTCTCATGTAGACACTGGCTCAAAATTAATTGCCATTAATTACAGGTTTGTGGGTGTTGATTGACTTTTCCTCCCTCTCATGGTGCAAAGCTCTTCTCCTGACAGCTGCAGCCTCACAAAGACAGAATTATTTATATTTATCCATTTGACTAGTCAACACTGCATTAATTTTGCATTACGATTCCAACAAATGCACTGTCTGTGTTTAAATTGCAACTCCTGTTGCACGGGAGTCAAAAGCAAGCTTTTTATCTGGAACCAGACTACTTCCCATAGGTAGTTCCTGCTCTTAGCAGAAAGGCAGCAGATTAAAATAGCAAATCCTATGTTTCCCAGCCCCTGCCATACTGATGGAGAGGCATTTGTCCCACCTCTCCTGAACCCAGCACTTGTAGCTTTTCTCCCCTTATAACATTTCTCAAAAGCTAAGACAAGTAGAGGCTTTGGTCCTCAAAGTTCCTTTTCTGTTGATAACCAAGCAAGCAAGACACACCTCCACAGCAGCTGCTGAAGTTACTCTGAAAGTTTCTGCAGTTTAGTTACTACCCTTGAGAGAAGGATATATCAGCCAGAGTGCAGCCACAGCCTCAACCCTCAGACATACTGATCCATCAATTATTCTGAATCTGGAGGTAAACAAAGTAAATTAAGTTACAACTGATTATTCTAAGAACAGTTATTTTCTTACGTTTCTACCTAGTTTCCTTTGAAAGTCCATTTCTATGAACAATTGTTTGCATTAATGCTAGGCTTCAAGGATTTTTTGTTTGTTAACTACCTACAGGAGGGTTACTGGCAGCATGAAAGGTGTTTTGTCTTATCCTGTTACACTGACTTCACAAACTCATAAGTACTGGAAAATAATATAATCAAGGCTTGCTTGTTTTCTTTTTTTTTTAATAGAAGAGTAAAAAAAAAAAAAACCCCACAAAAGATAAACAACTAGCTCCTGCTATAGCAAAACCCCAAACTTTTAAAAGACTGTTTTTTTACTGTACAACTGTGTTTTTAAGAAGTAATCTGATAGTGTTTTGACTATAATATATGCGTCCATAACGTCTGGCAGTTCTGAAGCCTCCAGATCTTACCCTTTAAATGTGACACTGGAAATATTTGGCCCAAAAGGACAAAGACACGGGGCAGAGAAGGCCATTTGTTAAATACACAGCTTAAGTTCTTCATGCTGTGAACTCATCTGCACATAAGCATTTGTGCATCCACAGTTCAGTCAAAAAATACACATTTGGCCTGTGTACCTTATAATGTACTCACAGAATCAGCACATTATCACTTTTTTCCCCAGTGTTCCACTTTGTGATTGTAAAAAATGTAACTAAACTGCACTGACAGTAGAGAATTTTCTTTCTAAATTAGAGTGTCTAGATTGTAGTAAGATCTCAAAATGAGGCAAGTCACATTAGCAGACTGATTTTCAAATCAGGTTATTTTAAATTGACATACTGTAGGCAATTTACATAGATACAAAAATGCAGTCATAGAAGTTCAGTCTGCCTACCCTGGAAAGTTCTAAAGAATATACAGGCAGTTCTCTGAAGCACACACATTCAGAAAAAATACACTGAAATCACCTCAAAAACACATGCAATGTACTCAGCTATTAGAATGAAATAAGCACTATTTTTCTTTTTTTTCCCTTTATTTAAAAATGTCAATGCAAGTAATATCATGCACCTAGGTTCAAGCCAGCTGTACTCAAAGAAGTCCTGAAGACATCTTCAAACAGATGTGTCTTCACCATTATAAAAATAGGGGTGTTAAGTGAGGCAAATGAGGGAAAAAAGAGCTATGTTAAAAGAGCAAAGCAATGTGCTGGCCTGTGGTCTCCTGCAACTCAGCAGACAGCTGAAAGAACCCACTAACTGGCTGCAGCTGAGTTAACGTATGAGGCTTGGCAGAACCAATTTCAAGCTGGACCATTACCTATACCAGAGAGGCAAGGGTAGCTGGTAAGATCATTTTCACCAGCGAAAATGCCACAAATACCACAGCAAACCATATAAGAATACCTCACGATGACAAGCAGTAGGTACTAAGTTGTTGAAGTGCTCAAGTTCAGTTAGCACACAAAACTATTAAGTGTTTCTTGTAATGGGAATTACTGGTATGCCTCAAACATTCCTTAATTTTAAATGAGAACAAGAAGTTTCTCACATTCCTTTGCTTAACCCACATGAAAGATATTTGCCATTCCTGATGCTCATTTATTCCCCCTACATAGTTTTTAAATATTAAAACAAACATAAAGATTTGCTTTTAAATAATAATTTTACAAGGGTTCTGTATTGATGGCTACTGAACAACAGAAGCAAACAAAAGAACTTGACAGAAAAACCAAGCAAAACCATACAATCTAATGTAAGCTCTGTCACTCCAGAAAGCAAATTCTAGAACTCAGTGGAACTTAAAACTCTTAATAATTCACATTAGAGAGCAGAGCTAATTGTTAGAAAGATGGACAAGATACTTTTACAGGGACTTTTTAGCAAAAAACCTGAAGAACATGACAATACAGTACAAGATGCAACAGGATAATTTCCACCCAAAGCATATCCCAAAACCAAAGTTTCTGGACCATCACCCCCTGGCCTGGTAAGCAGGTAATGACCGTCCACCCAGCAGGGCCTACAGTAAAATGGGGAAAGCCTGCAGAAAGCATTGACCCACACAGATCTGATTTCAAAACTATAGCTTAAGAAATGACAGTAGTACTGGCTAACATATTCAGGCACAGTTATGAAACATTCGTATTTCAGAATCACTTGGTATACTGTTGTTAATTCTGCTCTTGAAGTTCAGAAGATAATTAAATCAGGATGTTTTGCAGACGGTATCTACAGCTTTACCTGGGAAATACCGGTTCTGCCCTTCCTACTTCCCACAGCTGTGTGCTTACATAATTGCAGTCATTCTAACTATGTTACTCCCTTATGCCACATAGCAAACACACACTGCCTGTTACCTTAGATGGATAACTCACCTATATTCTGCAACAGTTTTAAACTTTAGCTGGGTGTTGCCTGTTGTTACGGATTTCCCTGAGAGGGGTTTCCAGCACTTTCCCCACTCTTTATGCCTTCTTCCAGCCACCCGACTTTTTAAAAGATTCATCTCACAGAGAAGTTGGCAGCATCCTGCTTAGCATTAGGTGGCCTTTTTTGATAGTATTCCTTGTAAACACTATTCCTGTTAGATGACAGTTCTGCCCAAGTAAGTGACAGAAGGCAGGCAAGGTAACCCCATGCAACAGACATACTTGGAGGAATTTCCAAGTTTTGAGAGATGTATTAGGTAGTTGTTAGGTACTTATTATATTTAAAATTTTATCTTTGAAGCCAGTGCACTTTTTAAGACACAAATCCTAACTCCTTAGGGTGCATCAACAACCTCTGGGTGTACATTTTAAAGTAGACATTGGGAAGAGAAAAGCAAATTTCAAAATAAATTACTTTTTTTTAAAATGGACATCCTAAAAAACAGATGTAAGAGGTTTAGAAACTATATTGGAATGTCTGCTTGTAAAATTCCCCATTGGCAGTATTCAATAAAAGATGTAATACTCACCCTGCGTAGTCACCATTATGAAATTATTTACATGGTACCTCTTTATTTAACGCTTCGCTTTTTTAACCAACATCAAATCTGATATTCAGCTACACTAAGAAAGTAGTCTGTCAGCAGCAGAACTAGTGAAAACACATAAAATTTGAATCACACTTTGGATTGGCTTTCTGCCACACTAATGGATTTCCCACTGTGAAGCTGCATAATGTAAAGACCAATTTGTATTTCCTTCCACACCAGTCTGTAAAATAACTGATTCTGCAGACTTCACAGCAAGGCTGAACATTGGCAACAGGCACAGAAAAGCCTCTTCCTATGGGAACTGTTTCAGGTTCTTCACGGGCTACAGATACACCCCCCTTTTTGTGCCCAACTCCCAGCCAGAATCATATGGACACCTTTCTGGTCCACATACACTGGCTTAACCACCACCAACCGCTGAATGGAGAAGGCCCAGTGAGTAGTCCCACAGCATCACTGCTGAAAGGTCTGGTCCTCAGGCAGCTGCATGGTAAGTTACAGCAGCTCACTGACCCAACTGGAAGATTAATCTTTTGAGGAAAAATATATATTTTTCAATCAACTTGGACAGGAAAGGCTGAAAAAGGCTGAAAAAGCTCATGCAAAGGAAACAGACACATGAACTGGGATGCCACAGGCAGGGAGAAAGGTGGGTGTAGCAGCCCTGTCATAGATTCCTTTAAGATAACTCCGACATCATGTAGGGAGGACACAGGATCATCATGTTCAGTCCTGCATAATCATAGACAATGATGTTCTAGATCCATAGTCAAGAAGTTCACACACTGGCCCTCCGCAAGTCATCACTCTGTCCATCACAAGCCACAAGGGACACTGTACAAGACCAGAACGGAAGCCACAAAAATTACATTGTGCTACAGTAATGCAGGAAAGGATCTGGCATTGCCAATATCTTAAATATCTTATATGTATCACCTGGGGTTGCAGTGATGCATATGAAAGTGATCCTACCGCCCAATGTCCCCAGTCACATAGAAAGACAGATCAAGTACAAACAGCCCCTGCAGTCATAGCAGGCCCCTGAAGAGATCCCCAGTTTCACTTGGAAAGTGAGCACCATGATCATCAGTGTATCTTCTCCAGTTTGCTCTCCCCACGTTTCCTATGCTTCAGAGAAAGGCAAAAAACATGCAGGGGTAAAAGCTCCTAGAATTTTAATGTGTTATCAGAGCTCCCCTGCCTTTACCAAAAACTCTTTACTTGAACATTTGCAGCCAATTAATTTCACCTGCCCACTCCTCTGCTGTGGTGAGCAGCTCCTACATCCAGCTTAGGACAGAAGGTCTTCCTGCTGGTCTCCCTGTGCATGACTTGCACTTGACTCCTTGAAGCTTAATTCCAGCTCAGTGATGCCAGCTCACAAAGTCACCTAGCCCTGCCTACATGGTGAGCCCTGTGGCACAAATCAGAAGACAACTTTCACCTATAAGTCACAATAAGGTTCACCTACGGGGTAGTTATTTTTATTAATGCAACCTCATTTCTGTAGATAGTATAATTTCTGTTAGATAGTGACACATCATTACTCTTATCAAACACCTTCAGCAAAGTATTGATTTAGCAATTGGGCCATATCTGCTAACCATCTGCTTACCCCAAGAACATTAACAGATCCTCCTTTTTCCTTCTTGCTTACTATGTAACTAAAACACTTTCTGCAGCATTTCAATTTTTCTTTCAGGAACAGTTCAATTTTTTAGTCACTTTAAACAGGCTTTCACAGAACAAGAACCAGGGGCTAGACAACAGTAACAAAATCTAGCATTTTCAGCCACACTGCACAGTCATGCTAACTCATACACCCAGTGCTACCCATTCATTCTTCTACCAGTTAACATCTTCGTAACATGCTGAGCTGTTACCCATTTGGGGTTTTTCCCACTACATTAGGGATTGTTCTGATAAATATGTAAGAATTATTTACAGCTGTGCTGTTTGTAAAGTGTATTCACAATGTTAGTAAACAAGCAAACCAGAATCTAAAACTCTGCTGAACTAGGAGGGTAAGGAGTGGTATTTGCCTGCATTGCAAAAAGAGCACAATCTGGATTTCTTAACTTGCATAGCAAGTATATTTTTTTTAAGACACAATTTATAGATAAGGTCTAAAAAGGCAGAAGGAGTGCAAGTGCTAAGTACTTTGAATGAAATGGATCCAGGATGCCTGATGACAGCAAAAGCTGCATTTTACAAGACTAAAAATGAACGGGCTTTGCAGACACATCCACAAAATAGGATGAATGAGATTTAGTTTCTTCTCATTGTGGTGATGAAGATTGCTTGTTTTGAATGCTCTGGTAAGACTTAACTTTCTGCTGGACACCCTTTTTAAGGTGAAGTATATAGAATCCAGATAAGAGCATCCTCATACCAATTAAAATACCTTCCCAATATACCTCACAAAGGGCAAGGCCACAAGTGAAACAGACCCAGCTAATGTTGTCCAGATTTGTCACCACTCAAAAGTTCTTCCTCCTTCTCTGTCACACCATTATCATAGAATCATATAAGTTGGAAGGGACCTTTGAAGATCATCGAGTCCAACCCCCCTGCTGCAGCAGGAACACCTGGGGCAGATCACACAGGAACACATCCAGATGGGTCTTGAAAGTCTCCAGAGAAGGAGACTTCACAACCTCTCTGGGCAGCCTGTCCCAGGCCTCTGTCACCCTCACAGTAAAGAAGTTTCTCCTCACTTTGAGGTGGAACTTCCTGTGTTGCAACTTGGTGGTGTTTCCCCTTGTCCTATCACAGGGCACAACTGAAAACTGACTGACTCATTCTTGACATCCACCCTTAATATATTTGTAGACTTAATCAGGACCACTCTTCATCTTCTCAAGACTAAACAGCCCCAGGTCTCTCAGCCTTTCCTTGTATGACACATTCCAGTTCCTTAATCATCTTCATAGCCCTCCATTGGACTCTTCCAGTATATTGCTATCCCTCTTGAACTGGGGAGCCCAAAACTGGACACAATACTCCAGATGTGGTCTTACTAGGGCAGATAAAGTCTATCATTTTTCTACTGATGGGTAAGATGGATTAGAATT
The DNA here is from genome assembly GCA_020745705.1 of Hemiprocne comata. Lineage (NCBI taxonomy): Eukaryota > Metazoa > Chordata > Aves > Apodiformes > Apodidae > Hemiprocne > Hemiprocne comata. Next base: position 14,946,687 of record CM036616.1, on the reverse strand, counting down.
GACTCCAGCTATGAATACTACTGCTTGTATCTACCTGCCTGACTAAAGTTACTCAAGTAAAAATATGAAAAGGGACATGAGTGAGACCACTGCCTTCCTTTAGTGACAACCTGAGTCATTGATGGCTCCATCATATCATCTATCCTCATTAACAGTTAGGAATTAATGCATATGAGTTAACTGTGTATTAGAATCTCATACGTAAAACTAATCATCTTAGAAGCAGTTTGCTACCAAGGACTGGCAAATAACTTAGTTTGTGTTTACCCATTACTTAATAAGAACAATGATGTAAATTGTCTTTAGTCATAGTGGAGGCCATTCCATGGAAATTGAACAAAAGAGAAACCCAGAGCTAGACACCAGGTTCCAGAGAAGACTCCTTAAAACAAATGGGAACAAGACTTGTTACATAGGTAACATCTTACTCATCTAGCTAATACCAATGGAAAAAACCCAGACAAACCTTATTCCCAAAGACATAATGTAACCAAGTAATAAATGACAATGTACCTGTAGCTATTCAGCACTGGAGAAAAATAAATACAGAAGAACTAGACCCTAAATTTCCACTTGGGGTAGACAAAGACAGGGAGATGGTGCTGTCTTTTGTAACATGAAAATATGGCAGAAAGGAGTTTCCTAAGAAGGGAGACAAAAAATATATCTAGTTACCTTATGAACACAATATGCACCTTAAGAAGGAAGAAGTAAGCATGTAAAGTGAGAAATATTCATCGTTACTACAGGAAAAAGTACTGTTCTACAGTCACATCTTGCCTATAGCATACACACAACTCAGCTACCAACACTGTAGCTGCCAGGGTGCAAAGTCAACATCATTTTATGGAACTTTTATGGCACCAGTTGTAATCTTGCTGGGTTCATAATCTTAGTATAACACTGGTAACACCAGTGCAGAGTTGCAACACACTATTTTGCTCACTCTTTAATGCAGCAATTTATGAAATTTGAGCTGCTCCTACACCACTCAGTCATGCTGACATGGGCTAATTTCCTTTACCATTGTTTCCCACCGCCTTGGACTTGCTCAACCTACCCACCCTCTGGGTCCTAGGCTGATATCCTAGGCAACAAAATAATGCATTGCTTCTGCTTCAATTTTGCTTGCATTGCATTAGGCAGGCATAAATTTTAAAGGCAGCTGACCCAGAACTGACACCCTTTCTTCCCTCCCCCTCTTTTTTGTAAGCTACCATGCAACACAGCAGTCATACTGTTGAGCACTGTAAACATCAGCAACTGCACCCTCCTTAGGAGGCTCTTTCAAAAAAAAGCTGGGACCAGCTGGGACCCACACAGCACAACCCTGTGAACAGAGCTTTAGGGTGAAAAAAGCCACTTAAAAGGAAATCTGTGTTGTATGTGTGTTTTAAATTAAAGTCTCAGAACACTCCCCCTACCCAAGGAAGTGTGCTGACAGTATTACAGAAAAAGCTGCTGTTCCCAAGTTCAGCCTTGGCACAACAACTGCTGTTGTGAATGTGCTTTTTTGGAGGGCTCCATGGAGCTACTACACTGCCACATCCTAAATCTTTCCAGTTCAGAGCTGGCAATTTGTACAGCTGCAGCTGGAGATTCCAAATCACCAAGGGGTACACAATGAGATATGAAGACCTTAGGTTTTTGGACTTTTTGTTGTTGTTTAAATCAACATTCTTCAGCATGATGAAAGGTCTAGTTAAACACTAGAAAACACAATTGTGAGTATCAGTGCCAGGCAACCCATGAAGGTACATTATACTGTTGTTTGGAGACTTAGGCGTCTCAGCCAGAACAACTAAACACCAGTAAGAACATGAATAGACTTCTAATTTCTCCTGACACTTCTGTTTTATCTCCTGCAACCCAAAGAAGATCTCCACTTAAAAAAGAGAAAAAATTAGTTTATACATGACCAGAGTTACTGCAGAACTAGCTTTTGGGTACCTCTCAAGCCATCTCGGATGCTGGTTACACCGTTTCATGGTCAATAACTTTCCACAGCACCTTTCCCTTCTGAGCTGACTACACTGGAGGGTGATTCAGTTCAACATGAGGTTGGACACACTGTGCACATAAGAATGGGGGCACCTTTGCTTAGATTCAGTATTAACGGCAGTTTCAGAAATGCTCTTTTCCACTTGCTGTGTAAGTACCTCTCTAAGGACTGTAGAAGTGTTGAATTTCAAAAAGGTTTCCATGAAAGCCCTGAAGATCAGGACTAAACTAACAGTATGGACTAGGAACATTCATAGCTGCCTAAAAGCATTAGAGAGAAGAAACATCCAGTCAAGGTGACTCAGAGCAGCCGAAGGCCTATGGAGACAAAAGAAAAAGGTTGCTCCAAGAGCAAAGCAATGCTGCATGAGACAGTATTTAGATGACAACCTACCCTCTAAAGTTTACATGAAAACAAAACTCTCCATTACCTAAAAACATTAACTGGCTTGATTAGCAAAAGTGTCTTACAACATATTTTTAAATCATATCTTGTTAAAAATCCAGCTTTAAAAATGTGTAAGTTCTTCACTCAATTTCCGAGCAAGCAACATGCAGGAGTTTGCATAGCACAACATGCAAAGTAAAGGCTGAGATGGGCAAAATATATCCATGACATTACACAGCTTCAAAGGTTTACTTCTGCTCCAGAGCTAGTTAGCTAGACCTTAACTCCTCTGGCAAGACAAATTTTTTAAAGTATTCATTATTTCATACTTTCAGGAAGCTCAGGAACAGTGTATAAAGTAGTATTACCCAGGCTGTGAATTTCTAACACTAGAGCTTTTTAAAATCAGCTTACAACACCAGATGATAATTTCACAGAAGAACAGAATTAAGCACAATATTAACGCACAGGTTTAATCACAGGTATGTTGCAAGGATTTTTCATCTTCTATCAGTATTTTCCACTACTTAAGTAGAAGGCAGTTTTTACCATATTTCCAAGCATTCAAAGACCACCCAGGACCACAAGATATAGCTGCACTTTAAAATAGATCAGCTCAGCCAGACACCATGTGGCACTACACTTACTTTATTTTACCTCTTTCGATCCTGAAAGATTGCCAAATACAAATAGCTCAAAAAAATTTATCCCATCAACAAAGTGCATTAGGCAACGGATGTGCCACATCAGAACAACACAGGAGACAATAATACTTCCAGTGCAGAAGCTTGGCAAGCAGTAGAGTACTCAGCCCAATACTAATGTTCCTGTAAAACACCAGTATACAAAAAGCAGACAAGTGTCTAATAGTCTACTCAGCATGCACCAGCAGAAAAAAAGAACAATACTGGACTGTGTCCAGCACAAAGGAAGATTAGGCTTATATATAACCATGCATTTAAGTTATCAGAAAAAGTCTCAGACAAGCATTTTTCACATACAAGTTTCAGTGCTTTGCAGAAGAGGTCTCTCTTTCTATGGAGCACTCAAGTCACTGGAGAAAAAGGGGCACCTTCCCCATCAGATAGCACAAGAAAGCTGTGAACAAAACCAAAGTGCTGGGTGCCAGTTCAATATTCCAGTTACTATACAAAACTATCAGGCCACACACCACTGTCTGAACCTAAGGCAACACTGCAGCTGTCATCACCCGAGTGGGTTTCTAAGTGGAGTGGTTTGTCTCCACTCTTTCTCTACTGCCTCACCTCAAGATGATTTTATTGCACACACTCAAACCAAGGAATTTGCTTTCTCCCACATGCACTGTCTTCCAAGCACATTATACAGCTTCGGGTTCATTCAGCTGACTACATCCAAAAAGCATGATACTTTCCCACTGACTAGACCTCTTTCCACTGCTGTTGGTTCAACAGATGAGTCAAGGTCACATAATTTCACTACCTGTAAAAGCAGCTCCCTTGCTTATCACAGAAGTCTGTCTAGATTCTATTAAGTTTTGTCCAATGCTCTGGCAGCTTGCTTGAAAGCAACCGATGGCATGCAATCACACTGCACAAGAACACATGTAAAGTCTCTACAGGATAAAACCAAGTACACCAAATTGCACAATCTCCACAGCTATATTTCAATCCCATACTTTTAAACGTAGTTCAAATGGGGTTGTTCTGTTTTGTAATACAGCAGCAGCCTCATTTCAAAAGACTGGGAAAAAACTCCAGATCAAACCAGAACTCTGCATGGTCTAGTCCATGTTCAGGACCCTTATTTTTGCAACTGCAGATAAGCTACCCTAATCGATCAAGTGGACTATTTCCATTTATGAGAAGCAGTTTCAGGATAATCTGAAATTCAGCTGAGGGATTTTTCACCCTATAGCATTTCAAACACTCATTAAAGGACTTGCTGAAAGGAGGCACAGAGAGCTTTGACCGCTCCTGCATTTTGCATTCTCTCCTTCCAGTCTTTTCCCTTCTCCAAAGGGAGAGTCATGTTTATGGTTAGAAGCTAAAATGAGTGGACTTCCTGAACACAAAAGGTATGCATTAGAGCTACTTACAGCCTTGCCTTACAGTTCTATCACTTCTTCATGTGAAAACAAATTCAAGCAGACTTCTCTGTAACAACCTAATTCGGTACAGAACAAAAGGTGCTACAGAAACCATATTGTTGGCACAATAGTAATAATTCAAGTGACCAAAGGAATTAGAATCTGTAACAAAGACTCTGAAGGATACATCTCACAAGTCTTTTACTGAAAGGCTTCACTGCAAAGTTGACAATGAAGACAGAGCTTACCCCATTAGCCTCTTGCCTTTTGTACAGTGTCCTCTACCCATCTCAGGCCCAAGAGACAAAAGTGGAGAGGACATTTCCAAAGTGCATTACAATAATTTAATTAAGCTTGTCAGACCCATTCCGCACAGTTAAAGTCTCAAATGTGAATGTTTTATTTCAATACTGAAAAGACAAGCCACAGAATTCTGACTACAAAAGTGGTTAAAGAATGTATTTAATCTGGATATTTCCAACTGTACATGTAAACAGTACAGCTAAGTAATTTTCACCTGTACAGGGAAAGGCAACTTTACCAGCTACCACTTTTCTGAACAGACTATAGACAGTTCCATGCTGCCCATCCCCATCTATTTGTAATGCCACATGGTAAACAAATACCACAGTATTTACTTAACAGAATAAATGAGAACATCTGACCAATAACCCTGATACTCTCTATGCATCAGCCAACACCTTTTCACTAAACACAACGAAAAAACCATATTTTACCAAAAGAAAACCAACTGAAAAATATTTGCTGTAAAGTCTATTAAAAAATCCAATACATTTGACAAATATTGTACTTCAAAACTTAATTAAACAGAAACACTCCCCCCTACCAAAAAAAAAAAAAAATTATTTTGCTTCTCCAAGAGCAACAACAGTTCTAAACCAAGAAGTTTCTCCTTCTCTGTTGCCTTGCACTCTGGTCATGTACCCATCAAAAAACATCAGCTTCAACTACTGGTAACAATTTCCAGGCACTTTACTTTCTAACTGAGCAGGCAAAACTCAATTAAAAAAAAAAAAATCTACTTGTCATGTCAAATAACGTTTCTGAGAGAAAGGGCACGGTACCAACAGAGACTGTACCTGTAATTTAAAAGCACACAGAGGAACATTGAATCAGGTTTTTGTGACTTTGTTTTAAGCCATTCCAGGACCAGTGATACAATGCAAATTATTTCCAAATCAACAAACCAATCTTTGTGTTTCAGACTCAGGCAAGAGTTGTCCCCTTCTTTTGTTAGAAAACAAAGAATAAAAGGAATAGAGTTATTCTTAGTAAGCTATGTTTTTATCTCAGACATACCCACAAACCCAGAATGCCATCAACAGGATAGGAACATTGTCTTGAATTGCAGTCCAGGAAATGACTGTTGAAACTTAACAACTTTTTGCACTGTATATAATATTCCTTTGTACAGGTTTTTGCAGTGCACCATACAAAGTTATGCTCATATTGACACACTTTTGGCTAAGTACTGCCTTAAAAAAAAAAAAAAAAAAAAAAATACTTTGAAAGACTGAATAAAGGCTCCAGGCACCGGGCCCAACGTGCAAGGCACCATATCAGTATAAAAAGATAATCCATACTACAAAGAATTTACAATACAATTAAATACACGTAGGCAACATGTAGGAATTCATAAAGCTGTTACAAGCAGCTTCTCTTGAGTGTAGCCTGCTTGAGCAGAGCAAGTCTGACTCTTTACAGGCTAAGTTTGCAGTTACAAGACCACTTTTAATGGTACAAATGTCATTTTAATTAACCTTTCTGCTCATTACTCATACCTGCTCCCATGTCACCCTTGACTTGTGCTCCAGCAACTGGTTTTCTGGCTGCATAATTAAATAGACTAGGAAACAGATCCAGGACAGGGGAGACAGCCTTGCAGAAAGGGAAAGGGCACTTTTAACAAAGACCACTTCCTCAGCGCACTTCCTTGGATTCTCATCCAGACCCAAGATAACAACTGAGACACTTTTACACCCATGCTGCTCCATTTATTCTTCTCACATTATTCAATTTATTAACTACCCACAGGTCTTTTCTAGTCAACATCTTCAGTGATAAAACATTTTGTGTAACCATCATAAACAGACAGAACCGACAGAAATAGCAAAAAACATGCAGAAAAGAAAATAATTTAAAAATCAAGACATATCTCAACAGACACATGAAAAGCATTTGCCGACATTAATTTAGTAAAAAGAGACAAAAAGAAAAAACCCATTCAACATTCCCAATTAAACGGTCAGCATTTAACACTGAACCCAAAGACAGGTAAAAAGAGACAGCTAAGTAGCTTACCCATCAGTGTAAACTTATATATTCAATTTCAGCTGAAATAATTTTTTACTTTTTAGATTTCAGCTAAGTATCAGAAGGATAGAAAAAATTCTTAACTGCTACATCACTTGCAGCTTTGCAAAACTTCTTGTAAATTGAACACGTGACAACGAGCTACAGAAAATAAAATTATTGCTTGGCCCTCTGGCTTTCATTTTCTTGCCTATTAAAGGAACTACATCCAAAAAAGTGCAATCAGGCTTATAAAATGAATTATTTATTTTGTTAATGCTATGTTTTTGTTCAAACTATCTGACCTTTTCAAGAAGAAAAAGGTTTACTTTTCATGATATAGGCTGCATTTGCCCTCTGTATTTGCAGCACTGAGCCTGGATACTACCAGAGGGAGACTGCTGGGGTACATGGGACCTGCTAGCACTGTACAACAATGGAGAGTGACTACACAACTTTTAAATAACATTTAAAGTAATCTTAATAGAGCAGAAAGCTCCTGAAACCAAATCTAAAAGAACTGTGAAACTTCTGTGACATGTTTCAAATCTTTTTAATGGCAACAATTATTCCTGGCATTTGAATAGCATCTGTTGGAGTTCCCCAGTGTTTAGCTCCTGTCCTGTCTATTAGAGCTATGCAGTTTGAAGCATCTATAAATTGCAACAGAGAAAAACCTAGTCAAATCTGTCAGTTCTCCAAGCTGTATGGGTCTGAGGAAAGGGTGGTGGGAATGGGGACTGGGATGGGTGAGAGTGGGAGTGGAAAGGGAGAGCAGTAACAGGGAATAGAGCAATGAGCTGAGGCTGGGGGAATCAGCAGCACAGGGAGAGGGTGGGTGTGGCCCATGCCATGGTTTAGTTGTGGCCTTGACTTGATGATCTTAAAGGTCTTTTCCAACCAAAACGATTCTATAATTCTATCTATGATTAATAGGTACTTGGGCAATGAGGAAACAGATAAAATACTGCACCTGTGTGTCTGTGACCTGCTGTGACTTCAGGAAAGAAAACCACAATATTGCGGCTATGAAGGACAGAGGGATATTGAGATGGAGTATTTCTTCCTTTTTAGCTACGCAGGATTTGGGAAGTAGCCTAAAGATCCAGACATCTGCTATCCTGAAGTCAGAGTGAGTATTGGGCTATGAAATTATTTTTACAAAGTCACACTGTGCCACTGAATATGGCACCACCCCATTTATTCATTGTTGTCCATGTGCCCTAGCTCTACTACTCTCATTTTACAAATGTTCCTTAATCCATTTCAGACATAGCAAGTCAGATTAGTTTAATTCACACTTGGAGCTAAACTATCACATTTTGGCTGGGGTAGACCAGGGAGTTCACACCAGCCTTCACCAGGAGAACTGCAGGGCAGCAGCCTCTGACAGCAGTGAGGCATCAGGGAGGGAGGGAGGGATGCCACCTGAAGTCTGAAAAGTTAAATCCAGAATATGACAAGCACAATTTCACAAGCAGCTAATGAAGATCCAGGAAGAGGTCCCGGCTCCATTCCACCTCCTGCACCTGAGCATGTCTCAGCGCCAACATCCCTCATTGTATACGGGCCTCCTGTGCCCATCCCAGGCACTGCTCACCGCCCTCTGGCTTCCTCCACAACTGCCTGCACCTCCAGAAATCCATGTGTTGAGCAACTGGGCAGGGACAGGCCAGATAAAGACATAAGATAAGCATTAAACCAGAAGCAGCAGGCAGAAGTGGATTCAAGAAGAAAAGCAGGAGTAGGAGGTGGAAGGAAAAATAAAGAAGCTTCCCCGTTTATTAGAGTGGAGTGAAACAAAGCCAGGAAGGGCACAGCACGGCAAGGGGGGCACATTTGGCAAAGGCTGCCAAGTCACGTCAGGATACAGAAATGTACCTTATTAGTTATTTTACTGGTATGTAATTAGCTGATAGGCATTTCATGGTATTTGGTGAGCTTCATAACTAGATAAATCCTATTTGGCATGTATTACTTGACTAATGCCATGGCACCTTTCCCAACACATTCCATGAATATTGCTTCCTGTACCATAACCTGCCTCAGTCTAGCAGTAAATAAATACTACTTAATAGAAAGCTGATTGACACATTATAATGAAATACCATAAAGCTGTATTATGCCCTGCACTTGCAACAGAGGTGCTGCCTAGGAAGCCATTCGGCTACATTTTCCTATCCTAGGTCTTTGTACATTTTCTTCAAGAAAATGTTTAAGTACAAGTGCACCCATTCCTCAGTGAAGCATTTTCAGGCTATGCACACACTGCCTAATGCTGTGTCGATAAGCAATGATGATACCTCTACCCAAGCCAGCTCCAAGGCAGCCTGAATGCTTCCTGGGCAGTATCCGAGATGCTAAGCAGCAGATAAATCAGGCAGCACGCTGTTCCCAGGCTGCTCCCAACAACCAGAAAAACTTGTTCAGACTTTTCCCACATGGCAGTGCTCAGTACATATCTACACAAGAGTCTGGGAAGGACTGAGTTACAATGGAGTAAGGATGAGGGTATCCATATCCAGCTGTAAGGTTTCTGGTTTGAACACCTTTAGGTAACTTACCTTGATTTCCTACACAAGCCAGCAAAGAAATCAGTAAGAGTTGGTCTGCAGCCTTGCTACACATTTTCAGGTAGCACACAATTCTACCTTAGTGGCTGTGGCACCCAAAATCCAACCAAACTATCAACGTACTTAAAAAAAAAATCTACAAATCAAGTATCAATGTACTGGGAATGCTCAAACAACATACATGACATCCACGGTTGAAGAGGGCAAGTCCAAGCAACCAGCTGAATGTAGCCTTATCCGCCACATGAGCTACCACCCACCAGTTCCCCTGCTCACGGCCTCACTGCTGCTGCTCATCCTTAAGGGCAGACCTGCTGTGCAGGGCCATGGTGGAGACCTGTCTCCAAGGAGGAGGAAGGCAGCAAGCCAGACAGCCACATTTCATTTTCAACTTGCCAGACAACCCCTGACTAGACATCATCCCTCCAGCCCTACATTTTAATATTATCATCTAAAATGTATGGGCCCCACCTCTCCCCTGGCTGTCTCCAGCCTTTGCCCCTACAGAGAAAGATGCCTGCATTTCTTGACGTCTGGGACCACTGGTCTTTCTGAGGGACGAGGGAGGAAAAAGGCATTTTTCAAGAATAAAATCCCTGATGCAGCCTCCTGTGCAAGGTAGAGGCTGCCCCTAGGTCTGATACGTGGTGTGACTTGTTCTTCAAGACAGGAAGATAAGCTCAGTGTGCGTGGGGCATAGCCAGAGGGCTTGAAGGGACAATCACCACGGGGGAACGGGTACCATGAGGTGTGGGGCACAGCCAGAAAGCGTGGGGACCAGGCAGTGCATTGTGCGAGGTACAGACATGGAGTTTCGGGGAACAGGCAGTGTGGAACACACAGCCTGAAGATCTGGGGGTAAAGCACAGCGGGGTGCAGACAGGGACCGGAGATGCAGGTGCTGCCTGCAGTTTTGGGGTGCACAAACCAGGACAGAGAGAGGACGGAGCGGAGAGGGAAGGGGCATAACCGGGGGGCTGAGGGAGAGGCACTGAGGGTGCGAGACAAATGGGACAGTTTCGGGGGGAGGTTGGCAGGCAGCACCACGGGAGCCATCCCGCCCAGCCCTGCGCGTATAGGCGCGGGAGGGACTCCGCGAAAGGACGCCACTTCCCAACACCAGCCCCCCCACACCTCCCGCACAGCGCCAAGCCCCGCCGGGTGGCCACAGGGGCCCGCAGGGAGCGTCCGGACTCCTCGCCCCTCCACGCGCCCCGCAGTTTCCCACTCCCGCTGGGATCACTCACGCGGCAGCGACGCAGCCCCACCTGTCGCTGTGGCCGCTGGGCACCGACTGCGCGAACGGCGGGAGGGCGCGGAGGAGACCGCGGCCCGGCCCGCCCTAACCGGCTCTGCCCGCCCTGACCCGGCCCCCGCCGCCGCGGCACCGCCCCCCGCCGCGATCACACCCGCGACCCGTCCCGGGGCCGCTGCGGGGGCCCTGAGTCACCCGCCCCGGCGCTGCCGCTCCCTCACGTACCGGACGGCAGCGGGGAGTTTCGGGCGCCCAGGGGTGCCGGGGCTAAGACCGCTCTTCTTCCACCTGCTGCGGCTCTGGAAGTTTCCTCCATCGACCTCTCAGTGCGCTTTCAGCCCCCACGGAGAAGTGCGAGTTGCAGCGCGGGTTCTTGACGCCACTCCGGGATCGGTGGCGACTAGGGATCACTCAAGGGAACACTAGGAAGATGTAATAATTCCTTGTTTTAAGATACAAAGCACAACTGGCCAGCTTTAAGGCACACTCTCAACCCCAAAAGACTACAGTACTCCTCTCTTGCTATTGAGGGTGAAGATAACACTCTCCGATTAATCCAATCTAGAGAGGTACAGGGCACAAAGAAAGGTGATGGGGGGATTCCTAGAGTGTGAACAGGTGCTTCTTTTTACTTCGTCACTTCAGCTACAAATTACAGCTTTTCAAGATAATTAGCATGAAGATTATAGCTTGAGTCAAAAGACGAGGTAAAAACGAGACAAAACCTTTTATGCTGTGCAGAAAAGCGCAAGATGAAGGGACTGTGAGCTGATGCTGTGAAATGAACACATAGTAATTGTGTAAATGTAGAAAGGGCCTCCGAGTTAGGTGAGAGTAAAAAGCTCAGACCAGAAGTTTGAGACTACAAGAGGCAAGAACCAGCATAGAAACCTTGTTACAAGTGTGGAAATATTTTATTAGGCTGAAAACAGGCAGTGAATTAAAAAAAACACAGCTCGTGAAAGAGATCCAGCAGAAACTCCACATCAGCGAGAGATTGATTAGGTTGGAGTTTGGGTGGAGGAGGAGGATCTTGAGCTTCTGGATTTCCTTCATGCTCCTGTTGGAATTGTTAGGATTATGACAGGTGAAGAAAACCTGGGGTTTTTCAAAGGGCATCTTAATAAGATCTCTGGGTTTGGCCAAAAAGGATATGCAGAAATATGATAATCCTTTGAGCAATACTGTATGTCTCACCTAGGAGGGGAAGAAAATCACAGAACACAATTAAACCCCATTCCTCCATCTCTTAATTCTCAGAAATTGGAACTTTCATTTCTTGGTTCAAAACCATTTTTCTAAGACATTGGGCAAGAAAAACTGCAAACAGACCTTAGGAACTAGCACACCCCTTCTCAGACAGAGTCCTTGGGAACCTTAAGGCTAATAAGCCTTGACTTGTCCAGAGGGATGTGTCTATGTGTCTCAGCAAGCAACTAATATTCCTCATGTGTTGTAATAATGATTTTGCCATGCCCCATGATGGCTGAAACAAAATGGGACGCTGTGGTGCATAACAATAAAAAGTAAGTAGGTCACCTGTAGACTTCAAAATGCGAGGCTGTTGTCATTGATGGAAAAAAATAACAACAATTACCAGATGCAAGCTACACGTTTGATGCCAACAGCACTAGCAACGAGAGCTGCTACTTTTCTCTTTGGAGCCCCATAAGGAGAGTTAGTGGCTTCCCTGTCCATGCACTTGGGGAGCAAAGGTAATTCAAATCACTGAGCAAGTCTGTGCGGGCTGGGAGAAGACAGAAATAATGGTTGACCTGCTTATGGTAAGTAAATTATTAACATGCAACAGGGAAAAGGCAGCATGAACGACACAGCTGTGCCATGCACACACAAAGAAAGCAGAGACACACAGGAAGTAGGAGCCATTTACATGTGAAAGAGGCAACTAGCTGCAACCAGGTTTTCTCAGTGCATAGCACATGAAAGTTGCACAAGAGATTTACTGTAATGTTAAGTGATCTTTTAAGTTTCCTACATTCACCATCCAAGAACAGAGAAAGAGGGAAATGAACGCAGACACTAGAGACAAGTCTCAGGATTTTACAAGATGCTGAAGACTTCACTCAAAGTCCATGCTGAATGAAGAACTGTGCTTGCCATGAATACTGCTAACCAATGATTTTCCTTATTTTGTTGCCTTACTAGAATCCAGCTAACTCAGATGCTACTTTCCTACTGACCAAAGGATGTTTGTATTGTCACTCTGTTGATGAGATTGGGGCTTAAGAGTCTTTTAGAGATGAGTAGTCTCTAGGACTGTATTTGAAGGCTGAAGGCTTTATCAGCAGAAGAATCACAGGAGCCACTCTGGGGTGCACCAACAGCATCAAAGGTTTTTGCTGAAAATAGTACCAGCTGTAACCAAGCAAAGTAGCCATCCAAAGGACACCAACAGACATCTGCACATGTCATGCAAATCTTGTTTGCAACCCTTGCTAGAGAACACCTGGTTTGCCTGTGCACCCGTACCTATGTTCTTGAATCATGACTGTCAAATCTGTCCCAGGCAGGCTCTGTTGCAAGTGTCTTTTGTGTAGTTGAGGCATTTCTAAACATTTCTCTGTCTAGTACTGTCCTGGAGAGCCAGTTGTGGGTCCTTGAGTAATGCCGATGGTGATCTTCCAGGTTTCCAGGCGCAGTCTCCAAAAGGTAGAGAAATTCTGCCTCAGACGTGTAACATCACTTGTGCTGTGGAGCAAGGTGAGAAGATGACACAGTCCTGCTCACCTGTCTGTGGATGAGCTGAGTTTTGCAAGGAGGTTTCCCTCCTCTCTCTGTGGACATACACTGCCGGTAACTGTACAGAAGTGAGTAGCGGTTGCTGGTTTTGCGTGGTTTCCAAACTCCACGAACTCACCGCAAGCTGCTGAAGTATTGTCAACCCAGCTCTGTTCCATCAGTTATGTGCTTACCTACACACTGGGCTCCAGTTTTGCTGTTTGAACAACAGCGAATTTGATAACTGCTAGCAAAAATAACAAAACTATTCAGATAGGGAACTTTTAATATAAACCCACCTAGGTCAAGTAACAGTATTAAAATCATTGTGTCCTTACCATGAAAAATTGTTTTACTTTCATGCAGCTGAGACTGGCATTAGGCAGGAGTGAAGGAAAATGGTCCAAAGTAGGGTGAAAAATGGCTATTGCAAAAGTAGAAGCAAAAATCTTAAGTGCACAAAAAATTTCTTTGAAGGGGATGTTTAACAGAGGTAGTGTCATGGAGTCCCGTGTATATGATACATATATGATACACATATGTGATATATATACATTCTATTATATATGTAAGAATTTTAAAGTTTCTATATAATGTGTATATTACATGCATGTTATAGACACATTCACTGAATATGTAAATATACATATAATGCATATAGACACACACATTATATAATACAGTTTATTAAATACACACTGTGCTTTCCAAATGAGGATTGGTAATGACATACCTCTTCAGAGTGTGTTGCTTAAATGCAGTCTGTTTGCAACCCAGTCTACACCAGAAAGAAGTAACTCACCTCCAAAAAGTGCTTTACAGTCAGCCAAAGAAACCTAACTTAATATATTGAGGTAACAAAGACCAACACACTTGGCCAGCTTATTTCCAAAAAATCGTAATATTTCATCACTGGATTATTTAATTTTAATCTGTTTCATCTCTGAAAACAGTATGTGAAAAAAAGAGCCAACCTCACTAATGCTGTGAATATAGTCCCCAATTTAAGAATGTCTAAATATGAAGATTTAAATGCTTGTTGTGCAGTGTGGATAATCATTGAATGAACACTGCAAGCATGTTCCGTGGTACTGTGAACAGTGGCTGTTCTGGAGGCCACAAAACCTTAAAGCTTTTCACATCTGAGAACTAGCTAATTCAGAAGCTATCTACCAACAGTTTTGTTATACAAAATCTGTAGCTAAATCTTCCCTAAGTCAAATTGCAGCTGTCTGTGTCATTTACCATGATAGTATCAAATGTTTCATTCTGTAGGAGATCCCACAGGCAAAGCTAAATAAAGGAAGCAGTAATCTTTTCAGGATACTGGAGGGTTGAGGGGTCTGCTTGTTGTACCTGGGCCACAACATTATGCCATAATCACAGCCTTATCCATGAGCTGAGTCCATAAATACATCTGGAAAAGTAAGTTCTTTTAGAGAGCAGTGGTCCCCGGCTGCAAAAGCATTCTTACATGTATAATTTAAAACAAACAAACAAACAAACAAAACCAACAACAACAAAAACAGAAAAGCATCAGCAAAGAAGTGAATGCTAACTGTGTAGAATACTTGAGCTGGCCAAACTGTGAGGTGCAGGAATGTCACGATGAATACACCAGAAGTCTGCAGAGGTCTAGGAAGATCAATAACAATACGCTGTTTGTACAAATTACACCACTTCCAAATCAGAGTAATCAAGGAGGATTTTCTCCTGATTTAAAGTTTGTTTTGTGCTGCTAGAAGCAGGTGAGTCAATTAGGCAAGCTGAAGAAAATGCAGCCTAGGGAAACTCTTCAGTGCTACTGAAGGCTGAACTGTGCATGTCACTGTAGCATGCCACATCCTGCACAACATCTGTAAGGGTAAGAATAAAATCTTTCTCAGATTTGGGCTTGAGTAGCTGCTGGTTTGCATTTTGTCTGAACACAAAAGGGGTGGCTTCTTTAACCAAGGAGCATGTGACGGCACAGAGATGTGTAAACATCTGTATCTCTTGCATCACTTTCCTATTCCCTCACCAGTGAAAAGGCCACATTCTGCGAGTTCATGGGCTGCTCTTTTTCCTGCACAGGAGAGACAGGGATACCTGTCAAAGAGTGTTCTCTTTGCAGTCTTCAGTGCCCATGCAAAAGCTCCGACTAATTTTGCCAGTTTCCTGACATTTTGCTGAGGTAAGAATTTTATGAGAATGCATTACAAAGATGGTACACCTGGGTTAAGGAGTGAGAAGAGACATTCATACCAGAGCCCTCAAGTTGTTTCATTTGTTCCATACTCAGACAGCCAAAACTCAGAAGATAGCTTATCAGGTGACTGAGAATCACAGTGAGAAATGGACACCTAAAAAACTTTTGAGGAAGCCACTGAAAGCTCACCTCCCCCTCTTTAAAAAAACAACCTTTTTTTTTTTCCCCCGCCTCTTACATTTCTCATGCCAACATTCACAAGAATTCCCATAAATGCTACTAAATTTAAGAGCCTTGCTAACAGCAAAGCAGCTTTGCATTCATTTCTCTGCCAGTCTCTGAGGTGTGAACAAAAAGAATTTAGGCATTACAAAGACCAGGAAAGTGAGCTTTACCATTAATTAGAAATAATCCACAGTCCATTTGGCCTTGACAGATATGGTAGTTCTCACAGGATGCAAAACTACAGTAATCATAGAATCATAGAATCATAGAATCCTAGGGGTTGGAAGGGACCTCGAAAGATCATCTAGTCCAACCCCCCCTGCCAGGCAGGGTCACCTAGAGCACATCACATAGGAACGCATCCAGGTGGGTTTTGAATGTCTCCAGTGAAGGAGACTCCACAACCTCTCTGGGCAGCCTGTTCCAGTGCTCTGTCACTCTCACAGTAAAGAAGTTTTTTCTGATACTTACTTGGAACCTCCTATGCTCCAATTTGCACCCATTACCCCTTGTCCTATCACTGGTCACCACTAAGAAAAGCTTAACTCCATCTTCCTGACACTCACCCCTTACATATTTGTAAACATTGATGAGGTCACCCCTCAGTCTCCTCTTCTCCAAGCTAAAGAGACCCAGCTCCCTCAGCCTTTCCTCATAGGGGAGATGTTCCACTCCCTTAATCATCTTTGTGGCTCTGCACTGGACTCTTTCAAGCAGTTCCCTGTCCTTCTTGAACTGAGGGGCCCAGAACTGGACACAATACTCCAGATGCGGCCTCACCAATGCAGAATAGAGGGGAAGGAGAACCTCTCTTGACCTACTAACCACACCCTTTCTAATGCACCCCAGGATGCCATTGGCCTTCCTAGCCACAAGGGCACATTGCTGGCTCATGGTCATCCTCCTGTCTACCAGGACCCCCAGGTCCCTTTTACCTACACTGCTCTCCAGCAGGTCAGCCCCCAACCTGTACTGGTACATGCTGCTTCTCTTCCCCAAATGCAAAACTCTACACTTGCCCTTGTTGAATTTCATCATGTTTCTCCCCACCCAACTCTCCAGCCTGTCCAAATCTCTCTGAATGGCAGCACAGCCTTCTGGTGTGTCAGCCACTCCTCCCAGCTTAGTGTCATCAGCAAACTTGCTGAGGGTACATTCTGTACCCTCATCCAGGTCGTTGATGAAGATGTTGAACAACACTGGTCCCAGTACCGACCCCTGAGGGACTCCACTAGTCACAGACCTCCAACTAGATTCTGCCCCATTGACTACAACTCTCTGACTCCTTCCTTTCAACCAGTTCTTGATCCATCTTACTACCTGATCACCAAACCCATACTTGATCAACTTATCTACAAGGATGCTGTGGGAGACGGTGTCAAATGCTTTACTGAAATCTAGATAAACCACATCTACAGCTCTTTACTTTCCAAAATTGATTCTTGGACACACTACATGTACTTAATAATGCATTGTGAAAAACTAAGACTTTCATGGATGCTTCCCTTTTTAAAAATTTTTTTTATAAAATTTTCTGCAGATGGGATTGGGAAGAAAAGTAGGAAAAAAAAAGGAAAGAAATGGATAAGCAAAAAGAAGAGAGGTATTCAACACCATGTCTGTGAATACATTACAGCTTTCCCTGGTGGGGATTCCTGCCTGATTTCAGACAAATCAGGCTGTCATTGGCCCTGTTCTCCCCATGATGGTGATGTCACCTGTGCTTGGTACACAGGCCACAGATTAGTAAATTACTTTGAAACTGAAGATATCCACCCACACTCAAGGAAAGGTAAACCACACAAATACAGCTTTGTGGCAGACATGCTTTTCAAGATACTCAGGAAAGGAGTGTTAGGCAAGATATGTTTCAAACAGGTTAAAATGAGTATTGCTACTTTCCTAATAAGGGCTCAAATAAATGCAGAAGAAACAAACTGATTAAATGTAAGAATTTGCTAATTTAGATTATTTTTTTACAAGATGCTAAGAGAACGTGGGGAATTTAAACAAATTTTGAATCTTGCAGCCTGACAGAGGAGCCTTTGTAGTTCGTACTGTGTTGTCATAGCTAGGCTACACACATAAACAGGTTGGTTTTGAAACCAAGCCTTTTCACTGGCAAGGTAAGACCTGTGAGACAGTGATTCCTGAAAAACAAATCCCATAAGCTTATTACCAATCAATCAAACAGAAATCTGCATTATATTTCATAGCTAATTAAACTTCTTCTGTGGTTTCTTATAGCACAGTACTACCACAGATCAGGTATTCTAGAATAGGCTTTTGAAATTAAGAAAAAAGAAGAAATTACAACCACACTCCAAAAACAAGCAAACAAACAAAAAACCCAAAAAACCCCACAAACAACAAAAAAATTTTCACTTCTTTATTTGTTTTTCTAGAAATATTTGCAAAAGGCATTAAAGACATCTGCCGTTATCATAGAATCATAGAAATATTTAGGTTGGAAAAGCTCTTTAAGGTGATCAAGTCCAACTGTTAACCCAGCACTGCCAAGTCCAGCACTAAACCACGTCCTTAAGCACCATGTCTACATGTCTTTTAAATACTTGCAGGGATAGGGACTCAACAGCTTCCCTGGGCAGCGTGTTCCAATGCTTGATCATCATGATTCTACATTCAGAAATGTGGACATCCAAAGGCTTTCCTTCATGAAAGGACGCACCATGTGGGTCAGCATTTACATCCATACCCTATTAGAGTCACAAAAGCTCATTTCACTCACAGTCTCACAATGCATGTCCAGATGCTGCAGGTGTGCTGCAAAACGGCAGTAGTCATGAATAAAACGTTGGAGAGTCACAGATCTGTTTTAACCTGAAGAGTGAAAGAGCACTTTTTGCCACTGTCAACAGAAAGGCCATTTATGCATCTCTTTGGAGTGAAGTACACAACAACCAAAGCTGTTAAATCAACTAGCTACATGGCAAGATTTTACAAGGACTAGCTTGTAGCATCTTAAATATATTTTTTTCTTAGGACAGGTTACAATTTTCTAGTCCCTACAAAAGCTGAAACTGTGCAGGAGAGACAGCAAATAAAGGGAAATGTGTACAAGCAAAACTTTTGGTGTTAGCCAAGAAACAACTTCTCCTAGAGATGCTATCCTTATGGAAATCAGACTTGGATTTCTGAAGAAAGATGCTGTTATCTTGATCTTTCTACCCTATTGCTGTTAAGGAAGCAGATGTCTACCAGATAATACACACAGTTGTCTCAATAGTTTGTTTCTAATAAAAACCCAAACCACCAAGCCCCTAAATGCTGGCTATACGCTGCACCATGAAGAACACTTAGAGAGTATAAAGCAAGTGAACAAGCCCTAGTTTTCTGCTTATTGGCAGCATTCCCTGCATGGAGCATCCCTATTTTAGGTATGTCACTGTGATTTTGGAGCAAATTCGTTGTTTCAGACAATTTTCATGAACTCCGTAACAATTACCAACAAAAACTTGCCAAGAGTTGGAGTTACTGTATATCTTGATCCAGAAAAATGGCTGAAAAAGTGATACACCTTCGTCCTGCATAAACATAAAAAAAGCAGCAAGAGTTGACGGAGTAACTAATTCTGGTATTTCTTAATTTAAACATCTAATCATGAAGCTGCAGCAAATAACACTTTCCCAGTAAGAAGTGCAGCAGTCAATGCACTGAGCTTCTCCATTCAGTTATCCATCTGCCCAGTCTAAAACCCTGGCAAGGTCACAGCTCTGTTACACTAGGCTGGTCTATTCAGCACTCTGCCCGGAGGGGGTGATGCAGATTACAACTCACAGGGTTGTTACCCAAACAACTCTATCTCCAAGCCCTTTTGGACTCAGTTCTGCCCAATTTTCCCCCTTATTCTCAGTTGACAAGTTCATGCCATGGAAATAGGCATCAAGAATACACTCCTTTCTTGCATATTTTCTCTTTGGTACCTTTTGCACTCTCTCCAAGGGGTAACACAGAGACCACAATTTGAGTTTTAAGACTTCAACAAAACAAAGCAAAAATAAAATCCCATGTGCAAATAGCAAAGCTGTGTTCAACAATTCTAATTTGCTTACATAAGTCTATCCCTAGCCCTCTCCAAACAAAAAATTCCAGTCCTTTCTACACACTCCTGACCAGCTAGCAAAGACATGCATACACATCACTAATTTTGATTCTATGAGGAAGAAGACAGACCGTGAGAAAGTATATGAGAAACTTTTATTCAAAGCATTACTTGTATTGTTCTTATTTTTAACCTTTACAATCAAATCTGACACTCTCACAGGAAGTACTTGAGCCACCACCAGCAAAACAACTTGTGCCTTCCCATTGTGATTGAAGTTCTCCTTATAAAGAAGGACACACACTTACATTACTGTCACAACGGTCCCCATAAACATACCTGAACTCCTTCTATTCTTCCCAGCTCAAGTGTCTGTAGTAGCATAACCACTGAAAGTGCAAACTCTGAGCAAGTAATGAAAGCTTCCTCAAAGGCTGAGTAAACAGTCTTCAGACTGCCAAGCCTAACAAGGCTGAGCTATACTTAACTGGCAGCATGGCAGAAGTGGAGGAGCGAGGAGAGGAGCTGACCCTATGAGATTATCAAGCAGTTGCTTGGTCTGTTATTGGGCCTCCTTTTGAGGATTTTACAGGCCTGGCATTATTAGTGCCTCATGGTGCCACTGTGCACCACTTTGCAGGCCAACACAGAAGCATTTTTGTTGTCATGCTATCCTTGATATCCCAGGCAGCCGTGAAACTGTCTTTTCAGCAGACACTACTAGCAAGCAGCACCTACTGTTGATAAAGATGTGACATGCTTACAGAGATGGGCTGAGCAGTCTGATTTTTTTACAAAGTGCTTAAAACTCCTTTATTGCTACTCACCATAAACATTCCTTACAACAGTTCAGAAAAATGAGTTTTTGCAGATAAAGGTGTCTTTAAAGGAGGGCAGCAGAGAAACCAAACAGTGAGGCTCAAGGCAAGGCTTAAATATATGAATAGTAACATGACTGGAAAAACACACTCTGTCTTGTAAAATCTGTCGTGAAACCTAAAATGTTCTGTGAAAGAGTCTAAGGCTAGTATGGAAGGAAGATGGGGAAAACTGCACCAAACAAATTATTGAAACTTTTAGTCAGAACTCCATTAACAAAATGGTTTATTCCAAAAAAGATCATTATCTTCCTATTACAGCTGAGAAATTAAGACTCGTCAGTTAGAGACTTTAAATGCAACAGGTTATGTTGTTGCGAAAGGGTGTATTCCTGGCCTGTATTCCCACTGAGAACACTCTCCCAGGCAGACTCCTTTCATATTCAACAGCTGCATCTGGGGTCAAGTTGGGGAACCACATGAAACTGTGCTTCATAGTAAGTGCTGTAGTTATTTCCTCCAGTTTCTTTACTGTTGGGTCTGAGAATTTGAATAGGTCAAGAGTAAAAAGTGGAAGTGGGAATATGGCTTTATAGCAGATGGCAGAGCATTATTTGACTCTTAAGTGTAGGTGGGAGCTGAAAAAAATCTTTTAAGTTTACCTGGTTTTGTATCTCCACCCATTTTGCCATGTCTTTGCACTCACTCTAAGGTAGCCACAGGCAAAGTAGTAAGTACTAAGAACAGCTCACACAGAGTTTGGCTGAGATTACTGCAACTCTTTACAGTGTGTTCAATCCTACTTAAAAACCTCACTATTTCAAACTAAAGCTTACACTTCCTTGGTTGTTACTATTCAAGGAATTGTTACTTCTGCATTAGTCTACAGAATGGTACTATGGAATAATACATAGTCGAATATTCTTCAGATGGAGAAATTCTGGGGCCTGAATCTTCAGTGAAGTTTGCAAGACCTACATCCAGAAACCAGCTTTGCACCTGAGGCAGTACCTTCTCTGTCCATGTGACACCCACAAACACGAAAAAGGATGCTTTTTAGACAATACATCAAAAGAAATCTGTATTCTTAGAAACCAATAGCTTCTCTTCAAATTTTAACCACTGGATAGTGGAAAACTGTTAACTGAGGCTACTAGTCTTTTCCTGCATTTCTAACATGGCTTCGCAAGTATTTCTAAAGAATCCTCTGAAGCTTTCTCCCCACTCTTTTTCCTGACAACTATTGTTCTATCCTCAGACTTGCCATGATCGAGTTAAACCATTACTATATTTTTTGTGCTCAACTTTTCTATTGAGAGATGGAGTAAAAGGACAGAATGAAGATTTTAAACTTACATCAAGGTTTTCAGAGACAATTCAGGCTTGTCTTCTAGGCTGCTCTTGGCTTGATCTTGGTCTTTATTGTTTTCAAGGAGTTCTAAATACTGAAAAAATCTCAAAGGCCACACAGGCTCATACACATGAATGCAGCTGAAATCTCTCTCATCAGATGATGTAATTGTGACATAAAGAAAGGACTAAATTATTTACTATTGCTTACTATTATCTCCTACCATTTTTAAAGGCATCTTGTCTCTTTGTCTTGTACTGAAGATGAAGTTACCCCCAAGCATTTATGTTTCTTCTGGTTGCAGTATTTTCATACAAGAAGCCATACAGGAATTAATGCTCCCTAATCCTTCTGGTCTAAGATTCTGCAAATCACAGAGAATACAGAAGTAAATAATCCTACATAATCCCAGTTAGTGTAACAACAACAACAAGAAAATAATTAAAATAAATGAGAAAAGCCAACATAATTCCCTTTCTCCCACTCTCTTTTTGATTGTCAGTTGGGCTGGTTCTGGTCCTAGGACATCTGGTCTCTGATTCTGCTACAAGATCTAGATGCTTCCAAATCATAAACACATTTATAATAAAAATAATCATACTTTTAAGGCAGAAATTGAAACATATTTGAAATCTACTGAAATTCCTAAAACCAAAAGTTTACAGTTTAGTCAGCTTTATACTCTTTCTTTAAAAAAAAGTTTAGCTGATGTGGTCTAAATTGTAAAGTAGTTTCTGCCATGATTTTATGGTGAGGTAGAAACAAGTATCTCAATATCACTAAAAAGGGACTACGTAAAAGGCTGTGTAGGAAACCTCTCACTGATTTGGACACTGCTTTTGATCACCTTGTATTAAGGAGAGGTGAAAGAGCTATCAACCTTTTAGGGAAATCCAGGTAAAGTTGTAAAGTTTTCAGCATTTGGATCATGCTTGGTCCCCAAATTTAAGTGTCAGTACCTTTTGGAAAATTCCTACTGGTGCCATATAATTGAGTTTTCTTATCTGAAGCATATTGTGTGCTTTGAAACACTAATTTCAGAGCTTTGCTTTTCCAGCTGCATGTGCACATAATCCTCTCTAAAAAGCCCTTTTTTCTTCGATGTTCCCCCACCTGGGACTGATTTGCTGCATTCATAATTTTTCTTCTGTGCACAGGCAAGTGTGCAACTCTCTTCTCTTCCACTCTGAAAGTGGCCCAGCCACTCCCAGCAAACTCACTAGAAAGCTTAATAAAAATAAAAATCTCCAACAAACTGTGCCACTGAAACACAGCTTCATACACTTCCTTGCTTGCAGTTAGAGGCATTTATGGCTCCCCACCCAGGCATACAAAATGAGCCTGTATTTGTGTATTTTCCATGTAGGATCTGAGCTTGTCTTCCTGTCAACATGTTAAGTGTGAACAAGCTATTGAAGCATTACTAATAGCTGAGTTTCAGAACGCAGCAGGCTGGAGTGATGCATGAGTGAAATGTGTGCTTTTCCACAGATGCTTTAATGGTTAATCTTTAACAGTTAAAAGGGTTTTAGAGTTCCTAAGAAAATGCCTTATATTTCCAGGCTACAAAGAAAGGTGGGAAGGATGGGAATGGGCTAAGTAATACAACAGGAAGATGGATGAGACAGAAAAACAGGAGAGAAATAGCCCGAGTAGGCAAAGCAGGGGAGTTTCTCTGCAAACTCCTTCCATTATGCTGGATTTGTTTTTAAGACTGCCAAGACGTAGGAAGATTTTCATGCATGGAAAGTAAAGAAGTAATCCAGTTCTTCACCAGAGCTTTCCTTCTTGTGACCTGAGGAGAAGTGAGGCAAAGTCAATTTTAGTAATTTTCAACTCTCTTGCCCAGTTGCCAAGGACATCGCTGTGCCTGTTTAGCCTGTCTGTAACTTAACAGCCCTGAGGGACACAAATGCTGCAGACACTTGTGGCTGATGCAGAGCAGCCCAGGCAGGCAGAGATGGTGAAGACACAAACAGGGGCTCTTTCTGTTGACTGCTCCTGACTTTGCCATCTCTTGTAACACCTTTGTCTTCCTGAATAGGTGATAGCTCTGAGCAGGATAATACTGGGTGGATTTGCAATAATACAGAATATCTACTTACTTGCAGATTTCTTCAGTCCAATCAATGAAAACTCTACTTTGTGCAGCATGAGCTCAGATTTTATAAGATTTGGGAGAACTGTTCTTTTTCTCAAAGGAGTTTTGACAACATTTTTTAACAAAGTTAAGCATCTTTGTCAAGGAACTGTAATGCAATATACCTTAGATATCCCCTGTATTTCTTGTTTAATTATCCTGTAATAATTTAGAATATACTCGTGAATGTAATAAAAAGCTGTTTTGTTTTTCTGCTAATGTTAGATGAAGATTTATCTTCTATATTAAACCATTCATATGTTTAATATACCTGTGTTATAGTATTGAGTGATGAGTCCTGAAACAATGCAGGGGTTAAAGCTTTAGTACAGTAGAAAGGAAGAGGAGCGGATGATGTGATCATGCAAAAGAAGGAAGGTCTAATGTTAGTCAGCCATGGTCAGTTGTCCATATTCTGGGTTTATGATGGCTTGGGACACCCTTGACAAGGGGACAGCATGGGAAGCTGAAAGCACAATGCAGAAACATTTCATGAATATCAAAGAGGTAACCATAAATAAATGTCTGGCTCATTTTCTAAAGACACAGTGATGGAAGTGACTCCTGAAAACTGGTAAGAATGAAAAGTTACAACCTGGGGAGTAAGGCAGTGTCTTTGCTTAGCCCCTATCCAGGGCTAAACTGAAGCAGTTTACTCTCTCACCTGATGACCCCTCCCCAGACAAGGGCAATCAGACTGGAGGGAAGCACTGTGGGTTGAAATACAAACAGATTCAATGAAATAGCAGAATCAATACAAAGTCCAACATTAAGAACAAAAGCTTATGCTCAGCCTGGTCCTCAGAGGTCACAGAGGGAGCCGCAGGCCAAGAGGGGGGAGCCCCAGGAAAAAGAACTGTCCCCCTCAGCCCACCTCCCCCTTTATAACCAGCATGAGGTGAGTGGTGTGGAACCCCCCTGTGAGGGGGTCGGGGGAGCAGCTGCCCTGGCTGGAGCTATCAGCTGACTTGGGGTGACCAATGAACATCCTGCCCACCATGGCTGGCCTGTGGGGCTGTGCCACTGAAACTAAGACAGATAAGAAAAAGTAAAAAGTGGAGATAATTGCTGTAAAAGTAAATGAATGAAACTTATGCAGGCAGGCTAGGTAAGCATTATGAAATGTATTGAAGAGAAAGAAAAGTTATTTAAAGAGGGGGTGATAATGTTGGGAGAATAAAAGCAAAGGTAAAAGAAGGTAAAAAAGCAAAGGAAAAAGAAAACAGCTAGGTCTTAGCACAGGAGCGATCTTAAAATTTGTGGCACCTTTCATTAAATAGGTGGCAGATTGGAGATGTGGGAGCAAGTGAAGAGGAAGCCATCAAGGTAGGAGGCGAGGGAATGAAACTTAAGAACTCTAGGCACAAAAAGAAAGGTTTTTATGAAGTTATAAAGGAAAAAGAGGTAAAATCTCAAAGCTGGAGGGAGCAGAGCTTGCACCTGTGTATCATGGACGCTGCCAGTCTTAGATACGGTGGCAGGAGTCAAGGCAGTGAGAATATTTTAAGAGAAATTAAGTAATTAAGTTTGGACTAGTGAAACAGCATTTAAGAAATGAGAGGGAGAAAGGCAGATGTGAATTTGGGTAAGGAAATATCATGGAGAAGTAGCATTTGCAAGTGAGGATAAACAACAAAACTGGCAGCTGTTTTATATTGCATAAAGATAAAAAACTGAGAAATACTGTAGGATGGTGGTTAATAGTGCTGTTGATTTTTTAAGATTTCTGCAACACTTAAGCTATGCTTTTATTTAAGTGTCTTTTTAGATAAACCAGACCTTGAATATTTATATGATCATTTTTGTTCGTTACTAAGATTTTATGAAGCTGCAGATGACTGGGGGAAATAATAATGAACATAGGTCAATTATAAAATGAAAATAATATTTAAATATTTTCAAGACAACTCTTTTCTACCAACTTGAATGAACAAATGCTGCAAGTGTGGAAACTACTATGCAGCTGCTTCATTGAAAAACACTGCACTGGGTCCAAGTGAGTTAACGAGCAGCTAATGTGATTCCAGAAACTGCATGTATATGTTAAGAAGTGTTATGAAAAAGCTCATGAAATCTCCCTCCCATTTTCTTTATTCGGTGGGTACAGTGCTGCTCTAACATAGCCAAGTGGCTTCCAGATCAAAGCTCTCATGTTATTCTGCTCAAAACACTATCATGTGAACTGGCAAGCCACCTAAGTGCATAGCCATACCAGCCAAATGGAAATGGAGAAGGGGAGGACAGCCCAAAGGACTGCCCAGAGAGGTTGGGTGACATTTCAAAAGCAAACAGAGCTACCAATTTTAAGCAGAAGAGCTTCATGAATAATACTGGATGAGTAAAAAGTTGAGGACCTCTGCAGAGACAAGCCAAGATTAAGTTCTGAGATGGAGAGCTGTGTGTGTGCATGGCTGTGTGCAGCAGAGAAAGGAGATGCAAATTAACAGCAATGATTATGAACAGCCTGCTGGGGAAAGAAGAAGAAGATGCAGCAGTTAGAGGAGATAGAGGGAAGATGGAGCAGTGTGAAAGCCACTGCTTTCACAGGTCCCGCACACTGGCCCATGTGGAGCTGGACTTTCACCTCAGTGTTTGGGCAATCAGGGCACCACACAAGCAAGCACTGGCCTTGGTGATGCATCAGTGCAGCAGGACAGCTGTAGAACACACACAGCCTGGGCATCTTAGGGCACAAGCAGGGGTTGATGTTCTCTTCTATAAACTAGAATGGCTCCTTTCTTTCCTTGCTCTTTCCTCATTTTTCTTGTGCCTGTCAAGCTTGAGCTTGAGCCGTCTTGTGAACTACTGCACCGCTTTCCCCCCTTTGACTTGCACCACTTTTCCTCTCTCTGGCAAGACAAAATACGTCGCTGCCTCAGTTTTCAAGGTCACTGGAATATATAATAAGCATTCCTACTGATACAAGATGGACCAGTGAGAGCTTACACATGCATAGAGTACACAGAGCAAGCCTCCTGAAGTACTGAAACCTATAAACGACCACAGGGGGATTCTGGTAAGCAGAAATATAATTCTTATACCCCAGAGTTCTGCATGTCTTACAGTTATCTATATTTACTATAGTAGTCCATCAATGAGTGTTATCCAAATTACTTTGATAGACTTCATTAGTCAACCTAAACTTTCATAATTATCCATAGTGGCAGAACAGGATGAAGCAGCTTTTCCAAGCATTCATTTAGACCCTCAGGCACATTAGGTGTCTGCAAAACAATTAAATGTTCTGGAAACTTTCTTTATAAACAATGATGAATAGCATTCAGATGGCAAAGTTCCATGCAACTCTAGAGATGTTTTGGTTTTTTTTCTTGGGAAACAATTTATGTACTACCCAGAGAATGTGCAATATATTTGAACTAAGTGCCAAATGTGACCATTTCGCACAGAAGATGTGCAGAAGAACTGCACAGTATAAGGTCGTTGTTGCACTGGTGGCAGTGTAAAAGCACAGAACAGCATCAGACTGTTTGGATACTTAAGATGTTTAGCTTCACATTCACATAGGCCATAACGCGTGATTCAGGTACAAAAATATATTATCTGGGCCACACACTCCACCTGGAATCAATGGGCAAAGGAAAAGGGCTTCATTCAATTCTACTATTTTATAAAGTCCCCAAACAGTTTTTTGTCTGCTTGCTAGCATGAGAATCATAATTAGCTGATTTCCTAAGGTGTTACACAACAGTGTAGGAGGCGATAGCAATAATAATTAACTGTTGAGCAACACCTGACACTCCCTACTGACTGGCACAAAACATGAGAACTCAGTATTCTTACACCTACTGTTTATCCCAGCAAACATGGGCTCCCCAGACTGCTGCATTAATTTTGCCCAGTTGACACATTTTATCTACAGAAAATAGGGAAGAAGCATATTCACACAGAAACAAAGTATTAAGCTCCAGAAAGGTGAATTGATGGAGCATCCCTGCAAGGGTACACTGGTTTGTGGTGGGATGGCTCACATAAGCTAGAGTTAACATCTCTGTATTATGCTGCTTTCTGCAGATTGGTCATAGCCTAAGTCAGAGGAAACTATTATGTTTTTTCTCTTTCTTTTTTTCGAGGCTACCTCCCCTTTCTTAAAATGGCACTGACAGATTAAAAGATCCACCACACAGACCAAGATACATTTGTGTGGATTCAAGTAAAACATTGCAGGCAGGCATTAATAGGTACAGTTCCTTCAGAGGCCATCCTGAACTACTAACAGAGAGAACTAGGAGTCAATTTTAGATTTTAAATCCAGTGGAACTCACTGGCTACCAAATTGAGTTTATTCTTGCCAATGATCTCCAGCAAGAGCATATTCTATTTCTTCATTTATGATGAGTAAGTTTTTTGAGCTAACTTCTCTAAAACTATTATTCCAAATTTTCTTAAAATGTTTTGATAATTCTGCTGGAGGCTAAGACTTGTAACCAGTAGAAATCAAGTACCTTAGCAGTCAATAGAAAAGGAAAGTGCTCAGTATCTTTCAAAAGTAGCTGCTGAGAACAGAAAAAAATGTTTTAATAACCTCCCTTTCTCTGCCCTCCCATGTTAATTTAGTTTGTATTAAACCAAGGTGTATTATTTTTGTTGCTGAATATATTACTCCTTCTTGCTTAAACATGTTACTCTAGATTACAAACATACGGCTGTAAAAATAACTAGTTGAACTGATTTAAACTGCTGATTTTAATCTCTGATTTGGCACGAGGAAATTTGCTATAAAACCTGTTTAGGATCACAGATGCATCTCTGTCCCACAGCTGCAAGAAAAGGGTGGATCTGTAATCTTCCAAGTGTCCAGACCTCTGTGACTGACTGAAAGTCTCATTCTTAGCACAAAGCTAAAGCGCATAATTAAAAATATCCTGGTTTATTTCTGTTTTAACTTGAAAGCAAATGAACAAAGCAGTATGCCTCTGCAATTAAAATGTTCTTTCATATTTAAATAGAAAGCTGCCTCAGTAGCCCCTAATATCTTTTTCCAGTCTCTTGAGGTTGGTGGAATTTGACAGGACTGGGGGTAGTTAAGGGTTGCCAGAGTGGCAGATGACATGGGTTAGCTGTCATCTGGACAGAATGTGTGGGCTGGTGGGTAAGGCTGACTACACAAAACATGGATATGATAAGAAGAGAGGAAGCTGTGGTGATAGTTAGACACCTGCCTGAATTCCTTGCCAGTCAGTCATCCCTTTTTATCCTCCATTCCCACTGTTTCTATGAAATAGACTAAAAGAAAACAAAAGCAAGGGGAGGATGGAAGAAAGCATGTCCATTGCATAACTCAGCTTTAACCACATAAAAGGATATTATTGATATGTTTTATGTACTTTTGTTTAGTTGGGTATTACAAACATTAACTGCTGTCCACTGAAACCAATATACTGCTTTCAAGAACATCTCCCAGGTCTTAAAACATCAGCACATATCTTGGTGGCTAAGCACATAACCAATACTAAGGCTCTGTTTCTTTATGGACTACTTTTACCATGTTAGTTCCTATGTTTTACATGTTAAAAATGTGTATCTGGAAAGTTTCCATGGCTTAACTGATATGCCCATAACTTGGACTGTGTATCTGAAACTTTACTTGCACTAAGCTAACAGTAAGCTTACCTGCTCATTGTGGCAGATTCTAGGCCAACGTGCAACAAAGAGCTCACAATTCTCAGATGTGTGCACTAGGCCTTTACCTGCATTAAAAAAAGGAAACTGAGAACTATCCTCCAATTGTTCCAAAGCATTGGTATTTCAAATATATTTATACGTTTTGTGCATATATATGTGTGTGTCTGTATACATATATATTTTAACTCAAGGTAGGATAAGGAGTATAACATAAGAGTAAACATAAGGGGAAAAAAAAACCCAAAACAGTCAGTTTATAGATATTCCCAAATCTAAGAAATTTTCATCTTTACAATGACAGGGGTCTTGAGTTCTGGGCCCTAAGCTGACTAAGAATATGAGGAACTTATTCTTTATTAAAACAAAACCAAACCAAACCGACAAACCAAACAAAACCAAACCAAAATAAACCCCAGACAAAAAAGAAACCAGACTTCTTGTGCAGCAAGAAGCCTGGCCTGACTACAAATCCAAACAAAGCAAAAAAAAGATGGCAAGCAAAGCCCTACGTTTCTAGTCTTGTCAGCCTGTGTGTAAGTGTGAGTGTATTATGGATAGAGGAAAGGGCAAAGGGAGGTAAGCACGTGTTAACTTGTTCTTCCCAAAAGTTTGGAATTCACCATATTTAAATTCTCATGTGCTAATGCTTTCTTCCAGGTCTGTGTACAGGAAGAAAAAAGAAGCAGGCTTTTGCTCTGATGTTTCAATACTAGGTGCTTTCTGAGCATAATAAACTAGACATGAACAGTCAGAGTCCTATCTCACTCTCCCTACAGAACTCAACTTTATTTCAAGCTGAAGGATGCTTGTCTTAGGCTTTCTGTAATTCTTCATCTGAGCTGGCTCAGCCTGACTGCCACGTCCATTGTTTCCTTAGGCTAGAAAGGAAATTCTTTGATCTTTTGTGAGAACAAATAAATCCTTTTAGCTCTTTTGGTATCTACCGCATCAAGCTCAAATAAAAATCTCTGCCTAGGCAGGCAAAGCAAGTCTCCCAAGCAAGAGCCTTTTCCTAGAATGGCCTGGAAAGATGAAAGCACTTCTCTACCTGTCCTCTAAGTATGACTACCAAATCCCAGTGCTGCTACTACTATGAGAGTGCAGTCCACTCCAGCTTAAGCTCTCTCTTTAATCTCTTAACCTTCTTACTGTTTTTAACAGAAACTTAGAATCCAGCTCTTTCCTTTCAACTGAATAACACATCATTTCAACACAAACCCAGCATCCCTTTTTGACACCTGGCTGGATTATCAAATCTTTTGGTTTGTTTTTTTTTCTGACTGACATAAGGATGGAAAGTGCAATTAAGTCTATACTACTCCACTTGCTGCATTTCTCTTATAAGCATATAAGCAGAATAGGCATAAATTAAGGAGACTCAGATTTAATTATCACACTTAACTTACAAGCAAGAGATGCACAGCTGCAACTGACACAGTTGAGTTAGTACTTGGTTCTTTCCAGTGAGAAATAAAATACAGTGGATCTTCACTGTCTTCAAAAAATTTTAATTCTGAAGATACCACCACGTTACTTAGTAATTAAATACAGCCACCTTAAGAATGCAGCAGAAAGAAAATAATCTTTTCTTCTAGAAAAAAAAACACCCCATAAATAATAACTTTACCACATCTACAGAAAACAAGAAGTATTGAAGGAAATCATAACATATATGCCATTATTCAAAGTACAATTTTTACACAAATCAGTGTTTGAGATGCTGGCTTGTACAAGGAGGTTTCAAACTAAACATCACCTATCAGCTACTGTCGTTATAAGGAAGGTTTGCAGGTGCTGAATTGTAGAAATGTACCTGGATTCTTGCCCAGATGAGACACAGATCTTTTTAACTTCTTCTCACCAGAAACACCTCTCCTTCCAGCAGAAGACAACAGTCAAGTGGGAGAATGACACCATCAACTGATACCAGAAGAGAATTTGGAAAGATTCCTGTGTAGAAGATACTAGCTGTTAGTAGGACCAATAGGCCCCCAAGGCAACTGATTTCTGTTTTTGGCTGTTTGGGACAGCTTCAGCCACTAAACTGACAGATACCTGGGTGGATAGATACTTAGGCAAATAATCCCCAGCCCACCTCTTCTTGAGCTGAATCCCACATTGCATTCATGGTGCAACTTACGCAAAAGTGATATGCAAAAGTTACTTAGCAACAGTATGAAAATGAGCCCCATAAAAGTATAGAGGAACATTTCCACATATCCCTGTAGATACCTATTCAGAATTTTATGGGATATGGCCCTGATGAGGAGGACGGTCTTGGAGAGCTGGTTGATTTTCAAGGAGGGTTCATCTTCACACACAGAAAACAAAGCAAAGGTGGAAGGATGTCTGCATGCACAAAAGGGGAACTCCTGACAAAACTCAAGATGCAAAAAGGAAACATACAACGGGTGGAAGCAGGGAAGAATACAGAGAAACTGTCTTAGCATGCACAGATAGGGCTAGGAAAGCCAAAACCTCTATGGAGTTAAATCTGTTGAGGACTATGAAAAGCAAAGCTAAAATCTACAGGTATATCAGAAGCAAAAGGAAGACTAAAGAAAATCTGGGTCCACTGCTAAAAGGAGCACAGGAACTGGAGACAAAGGACACACAAAAGGCTGAGATACTCTGTGCTTCCTCACCACAGTCTTTAAGACTCGACTTTAGCAATGCCAGGTCCCTGAGATCACTAGAAAAATCTGGAGCAAGGAAGGCATACCCTTGGTGGACCAGTTAGGGAACACTTACACAAACTGGACATGCGCAAGGCTGTGGTGTTTGACTGGATGCACCTGCAACTGGCTGATGCCTTTGCAAGACCATTCTCCATTATCTTGGAAAGGTCATGGTGAGCAGAAGAGGTTTCTGAGGATTGGAAGAAAGCAAAGGTCACCCATGTCTTCAAGATGAAAGATTCAGAATATGCAAGTCAGTCAAGCTCACCTCCATCCCTGGGAAGGTGATGGAGCAAATAATCCTGGAAACTGCTTCCAGACATGTAACAGACAAGGCAGCAATCAGCACAGATGAAGGAAAGATCATGCCTGACCAACCTGAGAGCCTTCCACAACGAAGTGTCTAGCTTGGAAGATGAGGGGAGAACTGTGGATGATGCCTACCTTTACAAGGTAGAGGCAAGGCTCTTGACAGTCTCCCGAAACACCCTTATAGATAAGCTGATGAAGTACAGACTAGATAAGTGGACTGTGAGATTGAAAAACAGCCAGGCCCAGAGGGTTGTGATCAGTGGCATAAACTCCAGTTGGAGGCCGGTCACCAGTGGTGTACCCCAGGGCTTGATAGTGGGGACACTAGTGTTTAATACCTTCATTAATGACATTGAAGATAGAATAGAATGTGCTTTCAACAAGTTTGCAGATGATACAGGACTGTGAGGAGTCCTTGATACACCAGAAGTCTGTGCTGCTGCCATTCAGAGGGACCTCAACAGACTGGAGAAACAGGCAAAAAGGAATCTCATTATGTTCAATGAAGGTACATACCAAATCCTGCACCCAGGGAGGAAGAAGTCCATGGACTAAAAGAGGCCAGGGAACAACCTGCTGGAAAGCAGCTTTGTGGAAAAGGACCTAGCACTCCTGGTAGACACTAAAATGACCATAAGCCAGCAACATGCCTGTTTTGGTTTGAGCAAGCCCTTTGCTGATTTTTTTTCTTCCTTTCAGTGAACTTTTTAGCAGTGCCAGTGGACTGATAATAACCAAAGTCACTTCTGACTGTTTGCAGCCTCCCCCCCTACAGGGGAGCAGATTAGACTGAAGGCAGGATCAGCAAATCAGAATATTCCCTTCTCATCATATTTTCTCTATCTGGCTTTCAGTATAGGTTAAGACACCACAGAAGTCAAGCCTCTCGTTTTTTTTTCTTCTCACTTTTCTGCTTACTGCCACTTCTATCACCCTCTCTTTGTCTCTCTCTCTTTTTTCCATTTTTCTTCCCAGCCGACACCCGAGGGCCCCGTCCGTACGCCTGGACACTCCCCCCTTCAGCTGGGAGACTGTGAGAGTGGTCAGGGGAGGAGGGAGGGGGTCGGGTGTTGCACATCCCTTTGCAAATATATATATATTCCCTTATCACTAATAACTAAAATAAATCTGTTTCACTTTTCAACTCAGAAAGCCTCTATCATATTTCTCCCTCTTTCCCTACCTTGGGGGAGGAGCGGGGGGAGGGGTGAATCGAGAGACTGCCAACTCGGTGCCAAACCGACACAATGCCTTTGCAGTAAAGAAGGCCAACAGCATCGTGGATTGTGTTAGGAAGAGTGCAGTCAGCAGGCTGAGGGAGTGATCCTTCCCATGAGAAGAGGCTGAAAGAGCTGGGACTGTTCTGCCTGAAGACAAAAAGGCTCAGGAGGGCCTCACCAATGTGTAGAAATATTTGATAGAGCCACAGAAAGAAAGTAAAGAAGATGGAAGTCAGACTTTTCTCAGTGGTATCCAGTGATGAGGTAAGATGCAATGGGCACATACTGAAATACAGAAAACTCCTTTTAAACCTAAAGATGAAACCACTGCTCCAATAATGTCTGAACGCTGAAACAGGTTTGTAGGTTGCAGAGATACTCAAAGCCCAACTAGACACATGCAACCTGCATTAGGTGAACATGGTTTAAGTTGGGGGGTTGGACTAGATGATCTCCTTTGTTCCCTTCCAATCTCAAGAGTTGTGTACTCAAAGCACAGGAAAAGGTTCTGTTCCTTTTGTTCTCCTTTTGAGAAAGGCTATTTCAAAAAAGACAATTGATGCAACATTTTTATTTATTAGTTTAGTTTTCATGATTCACCACCTTTTAAAAATAAATATAATTTTTCCACCTCTCCCATTTTATACACCATTCTCAGTCCATTGTACAGCTGATAGGCTTTTTGGTGGGTTTTAAAATCAACACCGTTTATAGTCACATTACTGATAACTGAAAATGGATTTTTTTAAAAGGCATTTATTCTTTAATAACTAGCTCTATGATTTATTGAGCCCATTTTTAGAAATTTCATGCAGCGCAGTTGGCATATACAAATTATATAAACAATTGCAACATGCAAAAAAGTTATCCTCTTCAAGGCAAAAATCAAAATGTATAACCTTTCTTCAAATCTGTTCCCTAGTTTTTCCAATTTTAGAGGGAACTGCCACTATTAGTAATGAAAAATGTAATTAAAAAAAATAGAAAATTCTCTTCTCTTCCTGTAAAGTCACAGTGTGAGGCTGGTCCTTAACTTCAGCCAGTAGCGCACCTTAACTTTTGAGTCTCTCCCAGTAAATGTGCACTACATATGAAGCTTGTTTACAACATTGTTTACTTACAACATTCTCTTTATATGCCCACTTGCTATTGTTTTACAATGCAAGACTCTAGACTGGTATAAAAACTGACAGCCTGTATCTTGTACAGATCTAAAGTATCAAAGCACAATCAATGAATTCTAAAATGCATACTAATCACAGAAATAATGCACACTATACAAAGATTAAATTTTTATCTTTCATTTATTTCTACAACACTTTTCCTTTCATTGATATTTGTGGTTCTAATACCTGCTTTGTTTTGGAAGTAGCTGCATGTACATCTGAAGCCTAAACTGGTGATTGAGATAACCCCACAAAGCTCCTCCCTTTCAAAACAAAGCAGGCATTAAGACCACAAATTCAGATGAAAACAGCTTAAAGGACTATATTTGGTATTTCTAACTTGAAACATGATCCATTGTCTGCCTTGCATGGTACCTCAAGCCTGTTTCTGTACAGTAATTCTTCACATTGGCTAGTGAAGTGAGAGAGATTCATACATAGAAGACCAATCTTAAAAACCTGCTAACAGGAGCAACAAAAATTCAAATTAAACTAATTTCTATTTTTAACCTTCTGAGAGAGATTCAGATACTAGTTGATGCCATCACTATATAAATACTTGAATAGCTGATCCAGCTATATGTCTGACCTGAACACTACATTTATGGAGAAACTTAAAGCAAAATTGAAAATGCAAAAGAACAGGCACAAAATCCCATTGACTCCCACAGCACATAAGCACTTGAAAATCGACACAGTCTGCTCCATCTAGGCATTGATAAAAATAAGCTGGAAGTATCCCTGAGTTAGCCTTCCTTCAGTCAAAATCTTGTGTATGATGTCTTGGAAACATAGGGATTATCTCCTAATCTATTTGTGATACTAGAAACAATGCAATATTAACTGGTCCCAAGGGCTTTTATTTTTCCTTTATCACAGCTGTTCAACACTGAATAATGTATAACAATACATCAGGTTAAGTATAAAAGTCAGTAAGTATGAAGAAGTAATCCTTTACATTTAACAGTGAAGAAATAACAGAGAACAGTGAAAACTTATTTCTGAAAAACTTTGATCTAACAGACCCAGTCAGAATAAATCTAACAATACTCAATTCTGTAGATGAAGTCCATTAATGGAGTGTCTGAACATCAGTTTTGTATCAGCACATAATTGAAATTCAGCCTTCATCATCACTGCTGCTCCATGCGTCTTCATATGCTGGATTTAAATGCTGTTGAGACTAAAGAAAATAAAAATTCTCTCAGTTATTTTCTTAATTAAAAATACTAAAATCAAATAAGGGCAATGCTAAAGCCAACTCTAAATTACTAGATGCAGACAAACTATTGTGTCTCTCATGAGTCCTATATTTTTTTTTTTACCACTTTGGCCATTCCACTGATTATAGACAGGATAAATTATGAGAAGAAGTAGCACTCTATTTCATAAAGTTCAATTTCAACAAAAAAATATGTTTGGAGCACTGACTGGAAGTTTTACAAATGTCGGGTATAAAATATAACATACAGGAATTACTGTGTTTGCTTTGAGTCGCTGGTTTTAAGTCATAATTTCCCTGGCCCAGCATAACTGAGCAGTACTATCTCAAGCAGTAGTTCTGGCCTCCATCCACATTCAACAACCATTTCTCACCTCAGCCCCCCCAGGGTCAAGCTAAAGGATTTGTGCAGCTACACTGAATCACAGTTTTGACTCAGGATAAATTTGTTTCTTGGTCACTTCTACCCTGGGCTCAGTTTCTGGTCATACAGGCGCTCAAATGGCTGTTCTAGCAAATGAGAGGGGACAGGAACAAGTAGGCTGTGCACAGCAGAACTGCTTCTTTCAGAGGCACTGCTCATCTACAACATTTGCAAACAGCAGCTGTAGCTTAATGGATTTCAGAACAACGGCATGTATTAGATATCTCCACCATGCCAAATTTAAAAGGGGAGTTCTAAGCAGAGCTGGGTAAATAACCTTGTTGCTGTGGGTTCGCTTTTGTTTTCCAGACTAAGAAAACATTATTTACGCACATCTAAATTCTGAGTTACAACAAAAATGTTCACCTCAGGTCAACTGAACACATTTTCAGTTTAAGTTATCTAACCTCTGAAACTACTTTTTTCTTCTTTGCTTACGTAAATGATAGTTTTACAATAAGTTGTCTTATAAGGCAAGGGAAATGTTACAGAAATTTTATGCTTCTTATCATTACTCCATCCAAAATGGAATATTTCAGGAACTTTAAAGAGCAGATTTTGTGTATGCTATGAGCCAAAGCATTAATATATCCTGATTTTTAACAATCGTACAGTCTTCCAGACTTCAATTCTGCTAACAGTTTCAGTTCCTTAAAAACTATAATTTTTCCCCCTCAAACTATTCACTGCAATTTTTATTGCCCAGCTCTAATAGATAAAAGATAGAAAGTGCTGTCTTGGAAAACAGTCTTACATATTATTTCCCCTGTAACAGCCTAAATGTCTTGCCTCAGACACTAAAAGAAGCTCTTTCACAATCTTCTTTATTATATTTCTGCATCAAAAATACTTGGGTATGAACTGTGACATCCCTAATTTACTGTTTAATACACAGGATATCCTTAAACCACTTAAAATACAATCTTTGGCACATTTCCAATTCTAAAGGAGCATAAACTACAGAAAACTGTGGAAACCAAACAAGCTAAAGTACAAGTTGAAAGACTGATAGCCAAATGACAAGTGCTACTACTCTTAATTAAGTGAGAAGCTAGAAGTCTACAAAAGATTTTACTACGCTACGAAAGCAGCTCTTGAAACCCCAAACCCATCAAAATACTGCACAGAACCAGTAAGTGATTCCTCTTGTAATTAGGAATTGTTACAAATTTTGATGGTGAAACACATACTTAATATTTAATTTCCACACTACCCCTCCAAGCATAAAGGCCATAAAAAGTATAGTTCAAGCTCACGTTCATTACCTTTTCAGAAATGTCATCAGGAACTGGCTCTCGCAGAGCTGGTATCCATGAAAGGATATTGCAATCTTTGCTACCACTATAAAGTTCCTTCAAGAAAACAAGCAAAAATTAATTTTACTCAAATTTACTGAACAGTGACATAGAGATAATGTTGGGGAAAACAAGTGTATGAAATATTTATTTTAAAATAAAGATAAATATACATTTTCTGATTTGTAATATAATTTTTCCCTGACTGCTCACCAAAACAGCACTACCAACATTTAAATGAACTTCATTGCTTAAATGCACTTTTCTTCTTCCTTCTCTCATGTCTCCTGAAAATACATCTATTTTAACAGTTAGGAAGCTTACGAAATAAATTATGTTCAGTGGAGAAATAAAGAAAAAAGAGGTTTTTATTAGAACTAAAAAATATTAATAAACTCGAAAGCATCTACTAGTGCATGTTAGAAGACTGCCTAAGTATGGAACAAAGAAGTATTAAGTAAACGTAGTTTCAGTATGCCTAGGGAAGGAAAAGAACAAAGAACAATTTGAAGCCTGTGTCCTGTTGCGAAGGCAGAGATCAGAAAGAACAATTTATTATTTTTAATATAAATAACTCTATTTATTATGGTAATGACTAAGGACTGAGATCCCATTGTGCAAGGCACTCTGCAAACACAGGGAAGAAGTCTCTGCAACAAACAACTAACAGTAAAACACAGCTTAGTCTTCTTAGTTCTTTTAATACAGGGAATAGAGACTTCTGTCATGTTAAACTGAGGAAATTTTGCTGATGAGAAATACTGCATCATCTTTGCAGTAAATTTGACAATAACAATGCTTCTATTTTCCAAAGTGCTATTTAAATGAACACACATGAAGAAACTCTCTTATGTCTTCAATCTTGAGTCATACACCTGCATATATGTGATGTCCAACATCACTTGAATATTTCCATGCATTTAAATTGCCTGGGTGAAACATACAAAGTATATTTTCTACATTCAGGCCAACAGTATGAAAGCCTTGCTTTACTCAGGTTGGCCTTCACACTTCAACTAGCAACTCTGAGTATAAGTGCACATTATTAATACATTCATTCAACATAAGTTGAAAACTTTTTTACAATTCTGTCTTTGCAGAAAGTCTCCTGTACTATGTATACTTAATTCTAGAACTGCAAAAATTACGCTGAGAGTTGGTGCAGGAACCTAATGCCCAATTCCTATAAATGAACATTTATGAGGGCAATCTTGTTCAGGAGAGCTGACATACTCGTTTTTGTAAAACTGGTCCCACGCATGAAGTTATTAATGAATGAAACACATACAAGATTAGAGTTTATAATTTTATGAGAAAGAAACATCCTACTTATCTTGCTTAAAAGGAGACAGGTCAAAGTTACACCAAGGTGTAGGTCACATCCCACCTTATCCTGTCTGCAGTACTCTACTCGGGCCCTTAGTCTTCTACAGGATACAGAATATCACCAGAACTCTTATCATGCCAAAATCTCTCCTTGTGAATCATGTCATAGCAACATCAGCACATATCCATTTAACCTTTATTACCACTTGTCTTACTTTCTGATACTGGTCTAGTAAGGTCTTCAGTTAATATCCACTGTGTTGAGTAATTCTTACAATTAATTATTACATTACCATTACTGAAATGGTGACTTATACCTTAAATCAGTCAAAAAAGGAGCCACTGAGCTCCATGCAGGTTTATGATACAGTATAGGACATACAAATGTATCATACTATAAACATGCTCCATGCATATTTATGGTGAAATATATGGAAATATTGTGCTTTAAGACTCTGAGGAAAGATTGCAATTAAAATCTGATCTAACTTCAGTTACCTTTACTTATTAGCCTACCACTCAATAAGCAAGATACCTTTGCAGATGTCTCTGGCATTTCCTGAACAGAAGTAGCTATGATTTAGAGCAAAATTGTTTCCTGATGCATATCTAATATTTTATGGTATGCTAACTCAGGCATGGTGCTTTACTCCATTTCTTGTTCAGAAAACATACGCCTTATTTGTTTACCTAAATTATTTTAAGCAGCTAATATGACAAAATGTTACTTAGCATATTAGATCCAACAGTAAACACCATCTAAGAGATTGCACAATGAAGATTTCCTTGTCCACACCACTCTTGAAATTGTTGACATGCAGTGAAATCAATGTATCTTATTAAAGGGCTAAATTTGCTGCAGTTCTTATTACTCAAGCAGAATAACATCTTATTAACTTTACAGAGATATTTACGTAAGAACATTTTAGATCAACAATAATTTAGTGGATTTTATGGCTCTGCTCC
Organism: Hemiprocne comata; assembly: GCA_020745705.1. Taxonomy (NCBI): domain Eukaryota; kingdom Metazoa; phylum Chordata; class Aves; order Apodiformes; family Apodidae; genus Hemiprocne; species Hemiprocne comata. The sequence goes on along the minus strand of CM036616.1, from coordinate 14,906,313 downwards.
CAGGATCTCAAAATATATACACATTAACTACATCTCACACCACTCTGAAGATAGCTCCACATAATATCTCAAACACAAAAGGCATTCCATACAAACCTAATTAATTCGGACCTCATAAGAAGAGATAGGGACAAATATCATTGGATTGCAAACAGCTAGTTGATTGGGTATCAGTGGCCTGATTTGATTATATGCTCTGAACAAACAGAAGACACCTCAAATACATAACTGGAAAGCTGAAATTCCTTTCAGAGCTTACTTCAGTTACATAGTAAAACAAAGACAGTGATTAAAATACAGGTAATTAACAGAAAGAATGTGAGGTGCTGGCAGCACTCAATACCGATCAGAAGTTTTGAACACTGACTTAAGATACAGGAATAAAAACATCAGTCAACACTGTTTGCAACAAGGCAGATGTTGTCAAACAAAAGTGATCTTATTTAGAACTAGTAACTGAAAATAGAAATGCACTGCTGTGAATAACTTTGTAACATCTTGATTTACTACTTCTTGCAAAAGTACAGGTAATTACAAATTTTACAAATTATTGCATTCTCAGAAAAGAAGCTTTAACTGGGAAATCATTATTTCTATTGGAATTATGTGAAGACTGATGAGTGTACTTAATTGTCTCAAGAGAGAAGAGCTTTTTGGAAATACAGATGTGAACACAGTTAAAATAACACTACCACTACATCTGGTGTTGACACACTGACTACAGAAATATTATTCCATCAGAGTAACAATTTAATACAATTAAAAGCAGAGCATTTAAAGAAAAGAAAACCTAGTCACATTTCTAGGATATAGAACTGACCTCTGGAAAAGGGTGATTCTGAAATAATCAGGAATCACAACAGATAAACAAATGAAGTTGTCGCCAACATAAACCTATAGCTATAGTGGATGGATACAGTTGTTGTGTGCATGCTCATAATACGTGCTCCTTGTCTAAGGATCTTGAAAGCCATGATAGAAACACTATAAAGAGATGTGCATTTCCAGGGCTGAAAAATACGATTTACAGTGAGATTTAATAAGCCTCATGTCTTCAGTTTATCAAAAAACACCAAAGATTACTTAATATAAACAAACCAGCACTTTTGTTGGCAAATTATTCAAAAAACACAAAAGGCTTTTTAAGCTAGTGAAGAACAGTCCAAGGACTATGTGCCTTAGCTATAACGTGAATATTCCACCTTTCAGTGGTTCTAGTATCTCACTGCCTATTCATGCCAGAACTGCTTTCCAGGTTAGCAAAATTTACTAGCTTGGGCTCTACTGCCTCACCTGTTAAGTGTCCACAACTTTCACTCAATCCATCTCAGTGATAGGGAAACATTGTTTCAGTCAAAGGTACTGGATTCAAAGCAGGAGTTATCAGATTAACTTCTAGGATGTATTCTCTGAGAACACATGAAAAGACATCCCTGTGCCCTTTCTGCCTCAGATATTTCTGCCTGATATTTTAGAAACAACAGATGAGAAAGGAGGAGCTGGAAAATGAAGTACAAACCTCAACATCTGAGGGCAACTATGTACCAGCCTTAAAATCTATACAACCACTCTGCTCTTGCCACACCACAGCCATGGGAACAATCTGTTTGAAACAATCACATAACAAATTAAGCCTTGTTATCATATTCTTGATAGATCCAGTGATTGGTATAATTAGAGGCATTTGAGCAAGATCACCTTAGCAAAGTACTTCAGAGGTTTCTGAGAACCGATAGCAAGAATAATGCACTTCACTGAAATGCACTTCACATTCTTACTGTGATTAGTCTTGGGTATCTCTGAGAAGGACAAATGCCTCCTCTTTAGTCTTACAGAAAACAGACACAAGCCTTGATGCATACGATTTATTAACACCAATGTGAGCCAAAAAATTACTATAGATACACTGAAAAGCTACCTATGTGAGACAAAATCAATAGTGCAAGGAAACCAATACAGAAAGGGCCAATCCAAGAATTTAACAAAAACTTTTCTTGTTTGACACATAGGTCACAGAACTGTTTCTTATGTCAAGATCTCTGATTGAAGCACATCCCTGAAAAGTTAACACTTTTTGCGCAAATGGTTTGGCAATCTGCAAAAATATTCCAGGTTATCTGGGATATTGTTTGTACTTCACTTACCTGAAAATTAGGTTGAAATACACAGCAGTCAACTGTATTGTAATGTCCTCTAAGCATAGTTATCAGTTCTCCTGTGAAAATTGTATAAACAGCAATGGTACTACCATATGGTACAAAGGCAAACTCTGGACTGCAGCCACAAGAGATGGTGAATTTGAGTCCTTTTCTACTTTCGTTACAGACTTTACCATAATTCACCTGTAAAACGAAGGATTATGCAGTTAGCTATTAAGTAGAACTAAGGGAATAATTTCACATGAAAAGCTCATTTTCATTTCTTCTTTAATATCCAATAAAATGAATTTTAAGCTTCACAATGTAATGCAATTAAAGATTTCCAATTACAGATGTCTATCAAGAGAATAAATTCCTGTCAATTAAAGTCCACTCTCCTTAATATCAACTTGAAGAAAGAGAAAGAAAGATACGCCTAAAAATCAGCAGTTGCACACTTAGAAATAGAAATTGCACAGGCTGTTGCATGCCAGGCCTACAATGAGTACCTAAACTATCACTGAAATTAGAACTGGTTCAAGGAATTACCACCTTAGGCATTTTCCTATATGATCCAACATAATAGTTTTCTCTCAGATACTGAACCTATTAAAAGTCCCTATGGTTTGGGTTGGAAGAGTATCTAGTCCAACCGCCTCTGCAACAAGCAGGGACATATTCAACTACATCAGGTTGCTCAGTGTTCCATTCAACCTGACCTTGACTGGTTCAGGGATGGGGCACCTGCCACCTCTATGAGCAACCTCTGCCAGTTTTTCACCACCCTTATAATAAAAGAAATAAATCTTCCTTATATCTAGTCTAAATCTACCCTCCTTTAGTTTAAAACCACTACCTCTCATCCTATTGTAACAGGCCCTACTAAAAACTTTGAAAGGCTGCAATAAGGTTTCCATGGAGCCTTCATTTCTACAAGCTGAACAATCCCAACTCTCTCAGCCTTTCCTCACAGGGCAGGTGCTCCAGCCCTCTGGTCATTTTTGTATTCCTCTTCCAGACCCACTCCAACAGGTCCATGTCTTTCCTGTACTGAGGATCCCAGAACTGAACACATCACTCCAAGTGCGGTCGCACCAGAGCAGAGTAGAGAGGCAGAAGCACTTCCCTCAACCTGTTGCTCACACTTCTTTCGAGGCAGCCCAGGATACAGGTAGCCTTCTGGGCTGTGAGCTCACATTGCTGGCTCATGTCTAGCTTTTAATCCACCAGTACCCCCAAGTCCTTCTCTGCAGGGCTGCTCTCAATCCCTTCATTCCCCAGTCTGTATTGATATTGGGGGTTGCCCCGACCCAGGTGCAGGAGGCTTGCACTTGGCCTTGTTGAGCCTTCTGAGGTTCATGTGGGCCCACTTCTCAGGCTTGTCTGGGTCCCTCTGGATGGTGTCCAGTCCCTCAGGTGTGTCAACCACACCACTCATCTTGGTGTCATCTGCAGAGTTGCTGAGGGTGTATTTGATCCCACTGTCTTTGCCACTGATAAGATATTAAACAGTACTGGTCCCAGTACTGCAAGACTCTACAGATTGAAGAGAAATTGATGCACACTATCTTCTACCTGGTAAACGCCCTTTTTTTATCGGTGTTGACTGATGTAGCAGAAAAACTACATTTCTGAAGTGCATATCCCAGTAGGATGACAAAGAACAGAAGCATCAGCCTTGACAATGCAAGAACTAGCCCTAAAGATTTCTCAGCAAGTCATCCCTTGCTTGGGGAAGGAGGAGGACCTCAGGAAGAGAGGAAACAGTAGGAGATAAATAGGCAGAATGAAAACAAATGAAGGGAAGCAGGAGGATGGCCTAAGTAAAGGTCAAAGTAAAGGGATTAGAAGAAAGGGTCTCATGAAGGAAAAGCAAATGAAGAATAACTGCTAAATTATTATGAACTAGTTAAGAGTGATAAAAAAGCCAATTTTCTAACCAAAGCTAAATCACCAGTGACAAATTCAACAGTCTTCCCTGTAAGGGCAGCTAAGATAGGAGCAAATGCTGTATTTCTAAGACCTGGCTTGTGAGACGAACAGAAAGCCTTACAAATGAACGTAATACAAGAATTATAACTTACTAGTGCCTGTACATTTCACAGAATCACAGAATAAACCTGGCTGGAAAAGATCTCGAAGATCATCAAGTCCAACCATAACCTAAATTCACCCACCAAAACCTAAATCTACCCATTCAATGCTTAAATCATGTCCCTAAGCACCACATCTATAATTCTTTTAAATATTTCCAGGGATGGTGACTCCACCACCTCCCTGGGCAGCCTGTTCCACTGTCCAACCACTCTTTCAGTAAAGAAATTCTTTCTAATATCTAGTCTAATCCTCCCCTGGTGCAACTTCTGGCCATTCTCTCTCATCCTGTCATTATTCACTGGAGAGAAGAGATCAACTCCCACCTCCCTACAACCTCCTTTCAGGTAGTTGTAGAGGGCAATGAGGTCTTCCCTCAGCCTCCTCCTCTTCAAACTAAACAACCCCAGCTCCCTCAGCCTCTCCTCATAGGACTTGTCCTCCAGACCTTTCATCAGCTTGGTAGCTCTTCTCTGCACATGTTCCAGTAACTCGACATCCTTCTTGTAGGGAGGGGCTCAGAACTGAACACAGTACTCAAAGGTGTGGCCTCACCAGTGCTGAGTACAGAGGCACAATCACCTCTCTACTCCTGCTGGCCACACTGTTCTTGATGCAGGCCAGGATGCTGTTGGCCTTCTTGGCTGCCTGGGCACGCTGCTGGCTCATTCAAAATTCTGTCAAGTCCTATACAGACAAACATCTCACCAAAGGTTGAAAGTGGAAAGTTTCCAAACTTGCTAGAAATATTCCCGTTGCATGTATCAGTCTAATTAGGTCCTATCAAACATGAAAAGTATAGCCATGAGAAAATACAGAAATATATTCATGGGAACAGTATAGCTTACCTTTAAAAAAAACCTTAATTTTAAAAAAAGCATTAGAATTTGGATAAATAAAACATAGATGTTGGGGTTTTTTCATTAAGAGGAAGAAGTCCACTATGAGCACCTGAAATTCATACATTATTTTCTAATTTAACGTATTTTTTCTAATAAAAATATCAGTATTTTAAATTTAAACTCATTAGTATTACATATAATTATATATAAAAGACTTTGTTTTCAAATAGTATTCTACAACTTATGTGATTAATTTCTGCTGAAAAACACAGATTCACTTACATGAACAACACTAGCAAAGCTATCTGGGTTAATTTTCAAGTTCCCTACCTAAACACTTCATGGCCTATTGTTAAAAAAACCCCAAAATCCTAAGTGTGAAATCTTTTGACTATAAACCAACAGAATTGTAAAGCTCATCAGGCAAATATTCTAATAAAAATATCTTGATTTTCCAGGTGCTTGATCCATCCTACATCAATTGCCTGAGTCCAAAGTTTGAGGCAAAGATAAGCATCAGTCAGCATGAGCCAGGCAAGGAAGATTACTTGTTGCTCTATTTTTAAAGTATGCTATTTCATATCAAAGAGCTCTTACGTAAGAGAAGTTTAACCAAAAAGAGTCCTGAGAAAATCTCTCTTAATCATCATAAAATAGTATACTCAGAGAGTTTGATTAGCAAACTAGTAGGCTGGTATTTTTTCATATCGAGAGGATATTTTCATGAGATGTGGAGCTTATGTCGTATCCTTTGTGGATAATACTGCTCATTTTGTAAAGACAGCATTTGTAAATATTGATGTGTTAAGTCTTGTTAATGCTAGTCATTTTAAGAGGCATACTAATCTGCTGATAAAGAGCAATTAAACTCATTTACACAGCATGTGAGCTGTAACAGCAACAATTCCCAGGACACATCACTACTCGTAACAGCACGTACAATAGAAGGAAGGAGTGGAAGCTGGGAAAAGTAAATTATATTGAGATACTCAGTGTAAATGTTCCTGCTTGACAGAGGAGCAGGGAAAGAAAGGAAAGAATGCTGCCAATACAAGAACTGAAGATCTTAAAAACTGGCTTTGTCCTTTGAGCACAGAGATGAACACAAAACCTACTTCCTTCTGTTTGACTCTTCATATACCCAGTGAATCAGGACATTCTGTTCCTTTTTATGGTAAAGAATGTGCACAAGATGTGTACAACTCCAATATTAATTTCTTTTACTAACTAAAACAATCCACTATAGGCCCCGAATTAGGCTTATTACTCAAAAAGATAATATGCATGGCTTAATTCCTGTACCTTTTGAAAGGTACAGAAAAAAATATGCAGATCAAAAGAAGTGGCTAGTAGGGGAAACAGAGTGACTGTGATGTGAACTTCTACTACCTGTACATGAATGTACTTGTCTGCTGGTGCCTTAAAATTATTTTAAGCAATAAATCCGGACAGCATGTGAAAATATAGTACTCTGGACAATATAATTATGGACTTTAAAAAGGAAGCCAGGATCAAGCTATTCCACACCAAATAAGAACATTGTAAAATAGCCTATGAAACGTCAATGAACTAACAGGCACATAAAAACAAAAAAATATTGATCCAGCTGGTGACAGGAGAGTATTATCTACTTTTCTGATGGTAGAACGGAATAGTGGAATGGTTAAGGTTGGAAGGCACCATAAAGATCATCAGGTTCCAACCTCCCTGCTATGAGCAGATACACCTACCACTAGACCAGGTTGCACAAAGCCTCATCCAACCTGACCTTCTGAACACCTCCAGGAACGGGGTGTCAACAACGTCCCTAGGCAACCTATTCCAGTACCTTACTACCCTCATGGTGAAGAATTTCTTCCTGATCTCTAACCTAAATCTCCCCTCTTTCAGTTTAAAACCTTTACCCCTTTTCCTATCACTGCCCTCTGCTGAAAAGCCCCTCCCCAGCTTTCCTGTAGGCCCCTTCAGATACTGGAAGGTCAATAAAAGGTTTCCCAAGAGCTCTCTCTTCTCCAGGATGAACAACCCCAACTCTCTCAGCCTATCTTCATAGCAGAGGTGCTCTAGCCCTTTGATTTCATCACTGATCTGAGACAAAAAGATGTCTTGAAGTGCTGAGAACAAGCTGGAAAATATGGGTAGCGCAGTGATAGAAAAGACCTTTAATTTAAATGTCTATAAGGAATTATTTTTGCTGTGCTCTGAAACTAGGTAGCAGAAGTAAACCACTTCTATGGCAGAGTAAAATTTCTTCCTTTCTTCATAGCAATGACAGACCATAATCACAACTGGCTAAAATCCCATGGAAACTGACTTACCTAGTATGTCTTTCACAATAAATGTAGGAAACTGTTTTATTTACTGAAATGAAAATTATAAGAGGAACCAGCAGCAACAGAGATTTAATTGCTTGTTCTATCCAATTCAGGTGCAATGTAAATGTAGAGAGACAGGTATTTTTAACACTACTATGTAAGTCCACAAGAAAGATTCCACAAAACCACAAAGAAAGGTGCAAGAAAGACAGGCAGTCAATCGGTGAAACTTTAAGGTATGGACAACTGCCCTGTGGATAGGTATGCTGACAACTAATAGCTAAAAAACAAAAAAATTCCTACAAATAGTCACTGCCTATTAGGGCTTTTAGTACTGTCTGAAGTATTTTCAGGTATGCTCAGAAATAATGACCCCAAAGTTACTATATTCAATCTTTAAGTAGACCCAGGCTTCTTCATACTCTGCTTTTTTGTAAAAAGTAGAAATAAGAAAACTGGAAAAGAAGTGCTCACAAAATCTTCAAAGGATGAGATGAAGCAGCTATGTGCTTTCTGAAAATGAACAAATATCCAAAGTTGTAATGACAATTGCACAGATTATAAATGTTCTAAAGGTAAGTACAAGTAAAAATACAACCTAAGATTCCTGGAAACTTACTAACGTGTTTTCTCCAGTGGAGCTGTTCCACAGTCGCATCCGATCGTCTGTACCAACAGACAACAGGTGAAGTCCATCATTCGTATAGCACAGACCATTAACTCTCCCATTGTGAGCAGTGTTTGCTGTCATGAAAAAGAGCTGGTTCAGATTTCTACAGAAGAACTAATGTTTTGTATAGACATTTTTATTTCAGTGTATAATACTGAAAGTGCTGTTTAAATGGTAACATGTAAGAAAACTACTAATTTAATTCTTGGTTTATAAAAGCGTCTGGCTGAGAACCAGTCACCAGTGGTGTTCCTCGGGGTGCAGTTAGTTCTAGGGCCAGTTCTGTTCAAGAATCTATCAACAATCTGGATGCAGGAGTTGAACGCACCATTACCAAGTTTGCTGATGATACCAAACTGGGAGGTTCTCTGAGTCGTTTTAGGACTGATACAGGGATTTAGACTGCAGCATCAGTCAATGATGAATGAGATGAAATCTAACAAGTTGAAATGCCATATTCTGCACGTAGGACAGAGTATAACCTGGAAGAGCAGTGGCTGGAGAGCAGCCCTGCAGTAAGGTATGTGGGGGTGCTGGTCGACAGCAGGCTCAACCTGAGTCAGCCATCTGCCCTGGCAGCCAGGAGGCCATCCTGGGGAGCATCAAACACAGCATGACCAGCTGGTCAAAAGAGGTGGTGATCCTGCTGTACTTAGGGTTGGTGTGACCTCACCTTGACCACTGTGTGCAGCTCTGGGCCCCACCATTTAAGAAGAATGTGAAGGTCCTTGAATGCATCCAGAGGAGGCCAGCAAAACTGGTGAAAGGGCTGGAAGGCATGTCCTGTGAGGAGTGGCTGAGGACTCTGGGTTTCTCTAGTTTGAAGAGAATGAGGTTGAGGTGTGACCTCATTGCTCTTCACAGCTTCCTGAGGAGGGGAAGTGGAGAGGGAGGTGCTAAGTTTTTCTCTCTGGTGCCCAGTAATAGGATGCACGGGAATGGTTCCAAGCTGCACCAGGGGAGGTTCAGACTAGACATTAGGAAACAGTTATTTATCAAGAGGGTCATCAAACCCTGGAACAGGCTTCTTAGAGAGGTGGTTGATGCCCCAAGCCTGTCAGTGTTTAAGGGACATTTGGACAACGCCCTTAATAACATGCCTTAAACTTTTGGTCAGGCCTTAGTTAGTCAGGCAGTTGGACTAGTTGACTGTTGTAGGTCCCCTGCAACTTGATATTCTAATCTATATTGTTTATAATGTATTATAAATTAATTCCATTGAGTTCACCCTGCAATTCTGCACATTCTTAGGTATGTTAAAGTAGCTACAATCAAACTCAGTGCTACCACAGCAAACCTAATTATGGTGCCCATAAATTAACTCACTGAAAAATGGATAAGGTGTCTCTGTTATCTGTTTTTCAAATAATTTAGAAAAAAAATAGCTGCATTTGGTTTAATTCAGCTATATTTCAATATATTTAATATCCTAGTCTATGTGATTGCCATAAGATTATAAAAAAATGATCTTGAATCTGTCAGACAGAGAAATAAAGTTGAAAAGAAAGTTGTTATGTTTGAACAAAACAACATGTCATTCAAAGGAATATATAAAATGGCACTAATTATCTCGGGAGTTACAAATCTTTCATAAAAGAAAATTTGTCCAAACTTCTCTTGTTTCATAAGTCTTAGATTTCTTTATAGCATTTTCATCTCATTAATTTATTAAATTTCAATGAAATTTAAAATTGTCGAAACCAAACATCTGTATTATCACATTACAACTTAAATAGTAGAGAGCATGGTTATTGAAAAAGATACTGCTACTTCATATCCTCTAACTGTACATTAGTTTGACTTAATGGAGATTTTTCTACTTCAATTTAAGTTGCACATAAATCTGACTGACTTCTAACTTTAATCACTATGATTTATGCTACACAAATCCCTTTGTCCAGAGCCAAGATACACAGTTTCTACTTTTGAGTTAATTCCAAATACTATTTATTTCTACCTCAGAGCAGCATCTGTACCAAGTACTTTTTTGGCCTGCCAAAATTAAATATCTTTTCTCTAAAACTGACCAGAATTCATTAACTATAATTTAAAGTTAAGCAGCTTCCTTTTAATTTAGTTGTTTTGTTTGTTGGGGTTTTTTTAGGTATGGAAATGTGACCTGAAGATAGATAAAAATGTTAATGCTAATAGCAATTGATACAAGGCACCATTAATGGATTTGACTGTACTGAAGTAAGTGTAATTCCTGTGTGATGTACCCTAGGTGACCCTGCCTGGCAGGGGGGTTGGACTAGATGATCTTTTGAGGTCCCTTCCAACCCCTAGGATTCTGTGATTCTGTGATTCTGTAATTTAGCTTACAGTAAAATTAAACAATAATAAATTTATACCCTTTTTCATTTATGCAGTATAAAAGGAATAATTGATTTTACAGCACCACATGTGAGAAAATATTCTAGAGGCTTGACTTGCAAGTAAGACTAATTTAAGCAGGAAAAGGGATGCACTTTTGAGGGTTTTGTTCATGTTGCCTTTGTTTTTAAAGGAGGATGATTAACTACTGGAACAGCTTATGAACTATGAAGCGATTACTGTTTCTATGAAACCTCATCTACACCAGGAATAATTCTTGTGCCCATAAAATGGATGGTAAAATTTCCTGGGTTAGGGGGAAAAACGTTTAGAAGAGATACAATGCTGTTGCCAAGATAATCTTAAAACCACAAACACTGTCTCTTTAACAGAGGTAACTGAATAAAATTCAGTGGCCTGTGTTATGCGTTGGTAACAACTGGATTATCACTACTCTCCTTGCTGGTCTTTGTGTTCAACACATTTATGAAATATAAGAATGCTTCTAATTACACATGGGTTACCACCAGTTATATTCTGTATTACCTGCTTCTGAAGATGCTTTGGACTTTTCTCCATTGTGCTGGTCAAGTGTAGTCAGACATCCAGATGCTCTCCTCACATCCCAGAGTTTTACCCTACTGTCAGCACTAAGAAAAACAGATTTGTATATATTAGAGAGATTGTGTGCACCCTGGTTTGATAACTGTCTTCAGTCAACCCACCTGACACACCCTGGTCCAGCAACTATTCTGAACCACTTACTATGCAATCACATTCAAGCCAAAATAACTTTGTGAACAGATTTTTAACAGACTTCACATATTCATTTACATGGATTAATAAATATAGCTGGTAAAGTACAGGCACATAAGAATGAATCTTTGTCTAAAATGCACTTGTCTCTTTGTCTACAACATAACACCCTTGCGTACATGCACAGACTAGTAATAACCATATTAATTTTTCTGCTGATTAAACTGCAGCTAGTCTCCAGCATTGTCTTTAATTGTTGCCTGGGAAATCAGGCTCTTGTTATCACAGATCTACAGTATGACTGGTACACAGATTGGCTACATACACTTAGGCTGGCTAGATCTATACGCTCTGTTGTCATGCAGTGCTATGGCAGAGAAACACTCAGAACTTGCTTCTGTAGGAACTCACTAGCTCTGTCTACATTACCATGGTGGCACAAGAATGGAAAAACCAAGGGTCAGGCTGCTGTGATCCATTCTGGTTCACAGGCTGCATGCTCATGCTTTGGTCACACTGTCTCTCTGCCAACAACAAAAGCTATGGTAATGTTGGTAGTAGGCACAACACTTTGACTGCAACACTGCAGGCAGTGCACTTTTTATGGCACCTTGACATGCAGCTTGATTTGAGCATTCCAGCAATATACTTCTGCGTGCACCACAAGACTCCCAGGTATATTTAGGAGCTAAATTCATAGAAAAGACCACTCCCATGCACTAAGTCACCAGTGTAGATGTATGTACTGAAACTATTTGGATAACTCCCAGCAACTTAAAAAAGCCCCATGAAAACATAAATCACTTTTCACCTCAGCTAAATGAAAGCAACTGCATCTCTTTGATCTACAGCTAGAAAATAAACCAAATCAAACTGCTTCATAGATAAGTAGTCTTTTAATGAAGTACTACATGCTTTTCCTGTGTGTTCTCAAGTTAGATCAGTGCATTAACATTGGGAATATATATATGTTATAATGATATCAACTGACCAAAGCAAACCCAACTGTTATTTCTTATCTGTTCTGTATCTGATAAAGCTAATGGCTCATTTTTCTTTTGTGGTCCTCTCCGCTACGGATTGATTCTGCTAAACTCCAAGTGGTATTCCAACTGAATATGCTGATAAAACATTACTTTGCTGTGAACAAATATTCTAACACTGCGAATACAGATATCACTGAGGTTTCAGCTGACTGTGAGGTGAGCAACTAACTGTGAACAGTTCATTGAAATATAATAGGGAAGCTCTATGCCTTTTTTAAGAATAAAAGCCTACAGTTGTCAGTTGTCCATTTTTGAAGATGGAGTTTCTATTGGCTAATCTTTTCTAGCTTTAAGGAGGGCTTTAAACTAGAGTAACTAGTGGAGGAGATTCTCAATCCATCCCACCACCACCACTTTGAGGCCAGTGCCAGTAATAGATGCCCTGGGCCTGAAGAAGGACCACAGACCAGCCGGAGAACACCTGAAATGCAGGAGAATGTGACCCCAGCCAGTAAGGAAGCTTCAATGAGGGCCCAGCTTAAATGCCTCTATGTCAACACATTCAGCATGGGGAACAAACAAGAGGGGTTAGAGACATGACTATGCCTGCAGGGCTATGATGTTATTGGCATCATTGAGATGTGGTGGGATGACCCACATAACTGGACTGTGGGAATGGATGGATGCAGGCTCTTTAGAAAGGACAGGCATAGGAGAAAAGGAAGGGGTCTCACCCTCTACATCAGTGACCATCTGGTGTTCCTGGTGCTCCATCTGGGGATGGAGGATGAGCTGACAGAGCTTATGGGTCAGGCTTAAAGGGAAGACAGGGCAGATGCTACCATAATGGTGGTCTGCTACAGGCCACCCTATCAGGAAGACCGAGTGGGTGAGGCCCTCTACAAAGAGATAGGAGCAGCTTCATATTCACGAGCCCCTCATGGTGGATTTCAAACACCCCAATATCTGTTGGAGGGACAACACAGCAGGGCATAAGCAATCCAGGAGATTCTTGGAATGCATTGTCAACAATTTCCTTCTCCAATTGGCAGAGGAACCAATGAGAAAAGGTGTTATGCTGGACCTTGTTCTCACCATGGGCTGGTGGAGAACATGAAGCTTAAGGCCAGCCTTGGCTGCAGTGACCATAAAATGGTGGAATTCAGGATCCTTAGGGTGACAAGCAGGACACCAAGAAAGCTCACTACCCTGGACTCCAGGAGAGCAGACTTTGATCTTGTCAGGGATCTGCTTGGAAGGGTACTATGGGATAAAGCCCTGGAGGGGAGAGAAGCCCAAGAAAGCTGGTCAATGTTCAAAAATCACCTCCTCCAAGCCCAGGAGCTGTGCGTCCCAACAAAGAGGAAGACACACAACAATGCCAGGAGACCTGCACGGATGAGCAAGGAGGTCTTGAAGACACTTAGATGCAAAAACAAAGTCTACAGAGGGTGAAAGCAAGGACAGGTAGCCTGGGAGGAGTACAAAGAAGTTGCCCAAGCAGCAAGGGATCAGGTTAGGAAAGCTAAAGCCCAGACAGATTCAAATCTGGCCAGGGGCATCAGAGGTCACAAGAGAAGCTTCTACAGGTACATGAGTGATCTAAAGGAATACAAGGGAAAATGTGGGCCCTCTTCAGAAGGAAACAGGAGACCTGGTCATGAGAGATATGGAGAAGGCTGAGGTACTGAATAGCTTTTTTGCCTCAGTCTTTACTACCAAGGGCTCTGGCCACACCACCCAAGTTGCTGGAGGGAAAGGCAGGGACAGGGAGAAGGAAGGAAAAGCCCACTGTAGGAAAAGAACAGGTTTGAGACCATCTAAAGAACCTGAAAGTGTGCAAGTCCATGGGACCTGATGAGATCCAACTGCAGCTCCTGAGGGAGCTGGTGGTTGAAGCTGCAAAGACACTTTCCATCATATTTTAAAAGATAGGGCACTCTGGGGAGGTTCCCACTAACTGGAAAAGGGGAAACATAACCCCCATTTTCAAAAAGGAAAACAGGAAGAGCTGGGCAACTACAGACCAGTCAGTCTCACCTCTGTGCCCACCAAGATCATAAAGCAGATCCTCCTGAAGGCTCTGCTAGGGCACATGGAAAATGAGGAGGTGGTTGGTGGCAACCAATATGGCTTCACCAAGGACAAATAGTGCCTGGCAAATTCAGTGGCCTTTATGATGTGGTCACAGCATCAGTGGACAAGGGGAGAGAATCTGACATAATCTACCTGGGCTTGTGCAAAGCATTCAACACTGTCCCACATGACATCCTGCTCTCTAAATTGGAAAAATTTGGATTTGATGGATGGATCACTTGGTGGATAAGGATTTGGCTGACTGGTTGCACTCAGAGAGTACTGGTCAACAGCTTGATGTCCAAATGGAGAGCTGTGACAAGTGGCATTCCTCAAGGGTCAGTACTGGGACCAGATATTTAATATCTTTGTCAGGGACATGGACAGTGGAATTGAGTGCACCCTCAGCAAGTTTGCTGATGACATCACGCTGTGTAGTATGGTTGACATGCTGGAGGGAAGGGATGCCATCCAGAGGGCCTTGACAGGCTTGAAAGGTGGGCCTGTGCAAAACCCATGAAGTTCAACAGGCCAAGTGCATGGTCATGCACATGGGTCAGGGCAACTCCAGGCACAAACACAGGCTGGGCAGCAGAATGGATCGGAAACAGTCTGAAGGAGGACTTGGGAGTGATGGTGGACAAGAGCCGGCACTGTGCTCTTTCAGCCTAGAAAGCCAACTATGTCCTGGGCTGTGTCAAAAGAAGCATGGCCAGCAGGTCAAGGGAGGCGATTCTCCCCCTTTATTTTGCATGTCTCTGGTCAGAGCGCACCTGGAGTACTGTGTCCAGCTCTGGGGTGACCAATACAAAAAAGACATGGAGCTGCTCAATCAAGTCCAGAAGAGCGCCACGATGATGATCAGAGGGCTGGAGCACCTCTCCTACAGAGACAGGCTGGAAAAGTCAGGGTTGTTCAGCCTGCAGAAGAGAAGTCTCCAGGGAGACCTTACAGCAGCCTTCCAGTTCCTGAAAGGGGCCTACAGGAAAGCTGGGGAGGGACTTTTACAACGGCTTGTAGTGATAGGAAAAAGGGCAATGGCTTTAAACTGGAAGAGGGAAAATTTAGATTAGACATTAGGAAGAAATTAGTCACTGTGAGGGTGGTGAGACACTGGCACAGGTTGTCTAAGGAACCTGTGGATGCCCGGTCTTTCTCTGGAAGTATTCCAGGGCAGGTTGGATGGGGCTTGGAGCAACCCGGTCTAGTGGGAGGTGTCCCTGCCCAATGCAGGGCGGGGTTGGAACTACATGATCTTTAAGATCCCTTCCAACCCAAACCATTCTATGATTCTACGATAATCTAGTGGCTGAAACTGAAGTGTGTGAAAGATATTCAGAAAACATGTCTCTTCTCTGGCCATTCCAAATTCCTGCCAAAACTATAGAAGAGACAAGCATCATATAGAGAAATCCGAAATCACACATTTCACAGCCAAGCCACAAAACCCAAAAATGTATCTTCCCTTCCCTGAATTTCCATTGACTTGGAAAACAGTCACATTTCCTGATATGCAAGATTAGTCCAGATCCTCTTTTTAGCAGTAACAGTTCAGTCTCTCTTCACTACCTCTTCACTATCTCAAGTGTTGCCAGTTCTTGCCCCTATCTGTTGTAGTAGATTGCAAAACTGAGTTATCTTATTAGGCACTGGTAGTGTAACAAGCGCCACAAGGAACATGTTTTAACATGAAATTATCATGAGGCAACATGACAACATAGGTAGGTGCAGTTTACAGTTTATAGACTTTGAAGCAAAATGTTTCAGAAGACAGCAATGAGTCAATATTTAATACACAAAATCTGCTCCTATTTCTGTAATGCAAAAACCATGAAACAATTTTTAATTCACAAAATGGAACAAACAAATCACAAATTTCCCAACTATGTTGAGGCTTTCAGAAGCCTGGCATCAGAAGCCAGCGGTATGCAACTCTGGTATCAGCTTATTCAAATTTCACTCTCAACTTATAAAATGGCCTTTCTTCTCCACAATTCAAAATTAAAAAAAACCAAACAACACACCATGCCAAGCAGGAAACTGAGAAATGTCACATTATCACAAAAAGCTAACATATGCAAAAGTTATAGAAAAGCCAATGGGATCTTTTAGACTGAAAATGGCTGGAACAAAAACAAACAAACAAAACAGGCCCAGAAATATCAACATACAATCCTATAATCCACACTCATTGAATTACTGCAGCTTGGAAAGTTACCACCTGTCAGCTGAGCTACCTGAGCTCTTTATGCTCTTTGACATAATAGAGCATGATTAACCAGGATGGTACTTGGAGCTAAACGTTTCACTTTTTCATAAAACAGATTAGCATGGCTCACACTAATAAACAGTAAGAAGTGTTTCTATAATGCTCTATCATTTTCCTATACCTTTAGATGCAATTAGTATTTCAAAATTCTGTACAATTTTCCTGTAAAATAAGCATCACTTAGATAGCTTTTCAGGCTCAGTTTTTCTAGGCGAGACCAACAAAAGTGTGAAGAGGTTAAAGTAAATATTGAAGTTTATCTTTAAAAGTACATTTGAATTGTAAAAAAAATGCATAATGTTTTAAATTTTACCATCTGACATTTTTAGTGCATATAACAGCCCAGCAACATCTCTACCTTGCTGTTGCCAAAACATATTCGTGACGTGGGGACCAAGACACTGCCAGTACTTCTTGCCTGTGACCTAAAAATTATATTAAAAAGCGTATATGATTTTCTAAAAAAATATTTATACACCATTGTATGCATATATAACTAATAGTAAATGTAAATGCTAAGCTCTCACCAATCCAAAACAATAGTCTAAATTGTAATACGAACTTGAATTTTGTGAAAATATATTATTTTGGGTTAGAGGTTACTTGTACTTACTCCTCTTGCTCGAGTGGGACTGCAATGAGCTGAAATTGACAGATGGCATATTACATGTGTATAACTTTTGGTAACAAAGATTGTTTTACCTATGCAAAACATGCTAGCACAGTCACAGCTGCTGAGTTTACTTTAAGTACTGTTACTAAACTTTGTCTTAGCACCGGTATTCTCACATGAAGAAAGAACTTTTCATTTGTTTTTCTTCAAATCCTTTAAAAATGTTTAATAAAAAGTATATTTACCTTAAGGTTAAAAATTTATTAAGCTTATCCTCGAATACTCTTGTCCTGAATTTGGAATATTTTTCCTCTAATTAGGTCTGAAATACTAAGATATTAAGAAAAATGTCTTCTTGGCAATGCAGTGCAGCATAGTGGCAAGTAAAACGTACATATATGTGTGTATATATATAGACATATACACAAACTTTAAAATTTGGACAGTTTAAAAAAATGTTAGACAGACCATAGGAAGTATAAGTGTCCTAAATGGAAAGACTGCAGTCACACGTCATGTAGTAACAGAAACATGTTGGTGAAAAACGAAGTTAATTTTTCTAATGCACTTTAGAGTATGTGAATCACTTTGTTTCTGGTACACCTTCCAGTAGTTGGTTTTCCATTACCTGAAGTAGTTAAAGCTCTGTGATGTCCAGGATAATGGAAAAAATCTCCACAATACAGGTAATACAGGATACCCTTGGAAGGCACCAGGCAGACACATTTATTTGGATCCATTAAGTAAACTACAGCCAAACACTTAGCTCCATTTCAGCTGCTAGAGCTAGCCTATGTGAAAAATACTCTTACCTCTTTTAAAGACACTAATGAGTGTTTCAAAGTTCCATAAAATATTATTAGATTATGTCTAGTGGAGGACACAATCTGCTTCCACTTGTTCCTCTGATATTGCACTTGAGTTAACTGTACCAGTCTGCATACAAAGACACAACTAGCTTGTGCCTGAAAAACACTAACTATTGTGTCAAAATTAAGAAGCCCTGCTGAAACCAAACTGATTCTCTAGAGAACTACTTTTGTGTGTGCATTCTCTGGCACTCTCAGTTCTAGCAACAGAACATTGAGATGCCTGGTCCAGGAGGACTTACCAGCTTAAGCTCTGCATCACACAAAAGCACCTAGGCTGCTTTTAAAGCTGGCCAATAAAGAAACAGAGCTGCATTTGCACATTGCAGGGTCTGAGCTAACACATCTCTACAGTTCCCAGATCAGATCTAACTCTTGCTGTACTGGTTTGAAATGTGAAGATTTACCTTGTAACTGCCTTCACTTGAGCATGTATATATATGCTCATATCCAAAAAGTAAACATTAGAAAAGAGACATTACGGGCAAATTCTCATTAAGTGCAAACAAGTAATGGATTATGCAAAAATAAACCCGTTTACTGAATTAGGTAAATGCAAATGATTAGATACCACCCGTCTATAGGTTACGACAGGATATTTTATTAAAAATAGTAACTTTTTTTGTTTTGGCATTGGAGTTTTTTTGTTGTTTTGCCTTTTATTTTATTTTAAAGAAAGCAGCATGTTTTCCATGAAAACAAAACCAATGCCTACACTTAACCATAACAAATAGTAATCACTATTGATTAGGTCATGAAAATGCCCCAACATCTGCAGTAACTGTTCATTGATTAATATTTGTGTTTTCCAATTCATTAGCAGTAGGCTAACACCCAGAAGAACCTTTTGCCACTGTGTAACTTTCACAACTGCAACAAATAAATTAGTCATGTTAGTTACAAAGACTACATTGTATATAATGTTTCTTTAAAGGACTTGTTTTACTCAAAGTAGTTATTGTTTAGCACTTTGTTTCAGACTAAAAAGTACCCTGCAGAATGTGAGAACAGGATCCAGACTTCAAGTCACAGAGCTGTACTTTGGGGCTTCTGGTACCAACTGTAACAACAGAAACAAAGACAGCTAAAAAAAACACCCTAGCATCTGAGGGAGCAACCAGGAAAAAATCTTAGCAGTGACAAAGAAATAGAAGGAAAATGTTTGCTGTGTAACAGTTCATTTAGCCAGAGAAATGCATTTTATTAACAGATTTACATTTTTAGTCCAAGAAAATTTACCGTATAACAAACAAAATATAGAAACTGGGAATAAACAGAACAGTAGTTAGGAAACTTAAAAAACTAAACTTAAAAAGAAAGAGACTTTAAAAGTAAAAATATATCCTTTAAGTACTTTTTTTTTTTGCTAAACATAGTTAAATTGTGTACATGTAAGCAATATACACACTCCTATTTACACAGTTTGCTATGTTTGGATATAACACTAAAAAGGTAACTTCTGTAATGAAAAGTAACCTAATTATCATAAAATTATTTTAAAATAAAACAGGGAAGGAAAAAAACCCCTATTATTACTTGCTTTTTACTATAGCCTCAAGATACATAGAGCATTTCTTAAAAACACATACATACCTGCTATTAAACAATGCTTTGTAGCAACTGGAGACATATGATGGCTATAGACTGTTCCCTCAAAGTGAAATACATCTGCAGGCTGATCATAAAAAGATTGAATTAATCACAGAGCCTAGTATGTTGTCAGAACAGAAATAATCATAAAGTATTTTCAAGTAATTGCTACAAATGAGACCAATACAAATATAACTATTCACATAGTAACAGTAACTCTCCAGGTTAGAAACCAGATCAGACTAAAAATTGCTAAGTAAGGAAGTCTGTTTCCAATACAAGAACAACTATTCCGGAGCTCAGAGATGATCCAAAGAAAAGACAAAAAAACCCTGGCTAATCAGAAGCATGAATTGAAATTATCTCAAAATTATGAAAAATCAAAATACTAGCAAGAAATAACAGCAAACAGGATGGTCACAATATGGAGACAGAAGTAAACAGGAAAAGAGGCACTCCAGACTACATTTAGAAGCACAGTGTCATTCACAAACACCACGTACTACCTTTAATTTATCAAAAAAACCCTAAACCATACAAAATTACTAGCTACCTTGTAATTGTTAAAAATTACTGAAATATAACATTTGCTTTAATAATCAGTAGAGTTGCTTTCATGCACAACAGCTATTTTGGTATCATTCTAAAATATTGTATTTTAAAAAACCCCAACAACTTAGAAACTCATTTGTCTGTGTTTTCAACTACACCATTCAGTGGCAGAACAGGTCAGTCAATAATCTTCACATAACCACTGTGTCTTTTAAGTAATTCTCACAGAACTACTTGGAAAGTGAATTGAACTTTGTATTTATGAGAAGCTTTAATAACTGCAGACACAGCTTCATGTTTCACAAAGAGGTAAAAAAATTTACTCTGTATTGTGTGCCCAGGATGACAGATCCCTTCCTTTAAAAAAAAAAAATATTTAACTGTGCAGGAAACAACATTCAAATAGCATCAGCGTCAAGCCATTAATACATGCATACTGGAAATGGAATAAACCACCACCCAGAATTCATAGTTCAACAATTAGATGTGAGGATTAGTGAGTCAAAGCAACCTAAAGTCCTACACAATCTGTTTACTTTAATGAAGTCAGTTACATTGGTTAGCATTTTCTTGATTATTTCCCTCATCCTCCACCAATTTTTAGAAATGGTGTCTGTAGTGCTCACAACAGCACAATTTTGCATCTAAGGATCCTGGATGCCAAGACCACAAGTCCTTCACAAGTAGTATTTAGGCCTTAGTTACTAAAGATAATTAGCTCTAGTACACACTACCACTACACTCAACAACCCCAAGAACAAACCTCAGGCCAGTTCTTGGTGGACAAATTTACACAGCATCAATGCAACCAGCTGTATTCTTGTTCGCAACAAAAGCACAAAAGAATTGCTCCAAAGGTTCAAGGCGCTCATGCAGTTTAGACACTCAGGACATCAGAAACAGACAGGTACACACCAAGGTATGCATGAACACCAGAACCATGCCACTCTGCTGCTCTACCCACAGCTCTAACAATCAGCTGGTTTTCATCCTTCTGGATACTTGGTCCTGTTGAGCTCTGGGTGAACTGCAGATGCGGAATGACTAACATGTATACAAAGAAGCCTGCAAGCTATAGAAATTCTGTCTTACTTGTAAAGTATTTGTATCCCATATTTTCAAGGTTTTGTCAAATGAGCTGGATGTAAACATTCCAGTGTCATGAGGATACCACTGGACTGTCTCCACACTGAATTTATGTACATCAGGATGGCTCCTAAAATCAAGGGAAATATTCCAGTTGGTTAGAGCCTTGACAATTGTAATTGTCTTGTTAGTTGATGGCAAGTTGAAAACAAACTTTTTTTTCTAATTTGTACTGAAGTTTTTGAGATTAACTAGTTGCTTTCATGCCTCAGGTTTCAATCAACCGATGTTAATTACTTTGATAAGCCCACATTTCAAGAAACTACTGTTTGTTTACGTTTTTAAAACATAGTATCTGTAGTATTTCCCAAGTTAAGACTGTCTGAGGCATAAAAGAC
Organism: Hemiprocne comata; assembly: GCA_020745705.1. Taxonomy (NCBI): domain Eukaryota; kingdom Metazoa; phylum Chordata; class Aves; order Apodiformes; family Apodidae; genus Hemiprocne; species Hemiprocne comata. The sequence goes on along the minus strand of CM036616.1, from coordinate 14,884,746 downwards.
ACTTACGTCTTTTGAAACTTTCACATTATAATGTTTGAAGATGTAATGTTTAAAGTGAGGGCCTAACATTACAAACCATTTATGCTTGTGAAATCCCACTGCCTTAGAAATAGATCCACTGAAAAGTACAATCACATACACAGTTAAAAAAACTATTATTATTATTATTATTATTAGTTTAATATTTACAACTACAGAGTTTTTGGAACTCCATATATACTGAAGTCACCAGATAGCAGTGGATTGAGTTAATTATTTTTGTATTCAGAAATGAAAGAGGAAGAACATGAAACTTTCAACTAAACTATGCACAGTAATGTAATATAATTAATAATACATTAACATTAGTGGGAAGAAGGGACACCAGAGCCAATCTTGACAGCTCCAGGATATGATTCAACTGATCAGGCTCTAAACTATACAGGTCTTTTCACATACCTCCTAGGTCACTCATATCTGAGCTGGATCCACATGGATTCAGCTTCAGGGCCCAAAACCATGCTCCCAGGCTCAGAAGTGCCATGCTGTTGCAGGCTAACCATAAGGACCGAAGCATCACCTCAGCCACTCACTCACCCCCCCTGCAGTGGGTTGGAGACAATCCTCCAAAGGTGAGAGAACTAGTGGGTTGAGGTAAAGACATTTTAATAAGTAAAAGGGAACAAAATAACCCATTGCAAAAGCAATCCCTCACCACAGGCTGATGGATGCCCAGCCAGACCACAAGCAATGGCAGCCCCAGTTTTATTGCTGTGCATGACATTGGATGGCATGGAGTATCAACATGCCTTCGGTCAATTTGAGTCAGGTGTTCCAGCTGTGTTCCCTCCCAGCCTCTTGTCCAGCCCCAGCCTACTTGCTGAGGGGGCAGAGCAAACAGAGAACACCTTGACACTATGCAAGCACTGTTCAGCCATAGCTAAAACATCTGTTTGTCCTCCAGGCTGGTCACAAATCCCAAACACAGCACCATAAAAGCTATTATGAAGAAAATTACTTCCATCCCATGCAGAGGTAGCACACATGCAAAAACATCACAACTGGCTCCATGTGCAGCTAGTGAAGGGCTCTTCACCCAGCTCTCTGCATTGCTCTCTCAAGTGTCCAGGCCTTCGACTACTGCAGGGCTACCATTGTGTAAACACAGATGCAGATCTTCTGCATAGAACTGGCATTACACCTAAGCTAATACACCTCTCTGCTTACTTAAGTTGCTAGAAAGCACAGAAGCCAGCACTGACAATACCAGGCATGATCTTTTGTGCAACTCAGTTTAAGCTCAGTTTAATAACTCCTGCATTGCTTACCTCTGAGGCATATCCCACAACAGGCTGTTACTTTGCCACCATGCTAAAAATAAACAGTTTTTGTGCACTTATCCTAAAGAGGGGTCAAGGCAAAAATCTTCAGTGTCTGCAGTGCCAGGAAATAAAGTGTGACTCAGCATGAACTTAATCCTGCAGAGGCATTTGTGTGCATTGTGCAGAAAAATCTAAACTCAAGGAACAAGTTACAATAAATGTACAGCACACGACACTGCACTACGTTCAGCACTGTACTGGAGTAATCAATTCTCCCACATTTCAGAGGGCAGAGGAATGATCCAAAAAAATTCACGTAGCTTTTCAGGAATCACTTTGATCTAGGTAGGCTTAGTAGTAGACACATGCCACTCAGTCTGACTTCCTGTCTCAGGGCTGTATGTTATTCTCAGTTCACTTTATGTATAGTATTTCCCCCCTTTAGTCAGAATATCTCAATCTTTTCTGCCACTGAAAAATATAGAATTAATTATATGGATAATAAGGTCCCTGCCATTTATTCTTCCTGGAAAGGTTTTGAGTAGACTACTTTACACACAAGCATCAACTATATATTATCTAGAAGCTGGTACTGTTTGCTTACTCTCAAATGCCAGTTTTTGTGACAGGGACAGTGTGGAAAGTATGAAACCACAAAGTTGTGTGTGCTGACTTTCACTAGAATAAGGAAGTTCTTTTTTGCAACAGTAGTCCTACATTCTAGAGGAGAAATACAGGTAAATCACAGCCCACCAGCAGAAATTATCTCCTCTGATACTCTAAACTACTGGACCCTCAGCAGGCACATTTCAGACTGTACTCAGAAACAGTTCCAACAGGCCTCTACCAAGAGCCTGTTGTTTAAACAACCACTGAGACAAGAGCTGCACTGTGCCCCGCAAACTTGGAACACAGGCCAGCTTTTGCAATGTGTCATTATCATCTGCTTCAAGGATAGAAGTGAGATACATGGGAAGTGTTTCTTACTGGTAATCAATAAATTCATTTATCATGTCAGGAATCCTGCACGACTAATAGTCCAATGTCTGAAACTACAGTTGTGGCTAATTAGCTACAATATATATTTAAAACATACTAGGAAGCTACATGAATACTGGGAATAAATAATTTAGGCAAAATACCTACCATGGTTACTTTAAGTGATAACAACAATAATCCTGTATTTTGGAACATTGTGTCAGACAAAATCAGATGCTACTAGTACAATTTATGCCTTTACTTAACTGACAAGAAATAGAAGATGCCCCCTCCTGGAAGTGTTCAAGGCCAGACTGGATGAGGCCTTAAGCAACCTGGTCTAGTGGGAGGTGTCCCTGCCCATGTACGGGGGTTGGAACTAGATGATCTTTAAGGTACTCTCCAACTCTAGCCATTCTATGATTCTATGCATATTAACAGCTACTCAGGAAACAAACTACCAACTCAATGTGCTCATAAATAGAATTTTCAAGTAAGGAAATATTTACTGACTTAGTTGAAGTAATGACAGCATGATTTTAGCACAGATTTGCCAGTTTTCATGCTGTGTCTTCTCAGCATGTATTTCTTCAGTTCGCTGGATCTGTTTTAGAAATCATTTCAGTTTTGAGACTTGGGGATGTATAGTCATTACTTGTTAATTACAATTTTAATAGATTTTGTTCATGAAGTCCCAGCCATCAACACTTACCAAATGCAGCTTCCTTGCAGTTCCTACCCATCTGTTTTGCTGCATGTTCTATTACCCTTTTTCTTTCTTATGGTCTAAGATACCATTTAGGTCTTTAATTGTTACAAATCTGTTCTGTTCTTTTCGGTCTTCCTCATGACACTCTTAGTCCTTGAATAATTTGAAGACTGGGAAAGATTAAGGGGAAAATGGAGCTACTAATATTTTACACAGTAGATTGCCTCTTATTATGAGTCTCAGATAAAGTCCTAACATACTAGATAACCTTACTATGTAAACACAAGGAAAAACTTTTTGCTTTTGCTAGAAGACTTAATGCCCATAATGGACAAATTTATACTGCCTGCAGGGAAAGCCTGACGAATCAACAAAGGATTTGAATCTTTATATAGATTTCAAACTGCATTATAGTACCCTGCTCTTCAGAAAAATATGTCCCATTTTTGTCAGTAACACATCTGTCTTCATCCAAACATGTTCTTCAGTAGTTCTGTATTAATTACTTCTGTACCTGGACAACACTTGGTGAACTTAGAATAGCTATTACTAAAGCTGGGAGCAAAGACAATTTTCCTATTGCTTTAACACATAATTATGTGAAGAAACACATAATATACATATTTGGGGGATATAGAGAATATTTCTACAACTGTTACAAAATTACCTTCTCATAGTTACTAGCACAGAGACAGCAAATTTCAGTGTGAAACCATAAGAAAACTCACAGGACTAACTCTAAGTTTTTTGTGGGGTCTACACAATACAAAGCCTCTGTACTATAGTATCCATAAGAGTACATTTCCAGTACAGTTTCCACATAAGTACAATTAACACCCTTCATTTTAACTTTTGAAGTGCCAAAGATCTACTCAAACAATATCAGAGAGTCACTGTACATATATTGTAACTGTTACAGTAGAGAAATAATGAAAAAACAATTAGATCCTGCTGCATAGTAAATCACACAAATCCTCACAAAGTTTCTTGAGTTTTTTTGCATGCCAAAAAACATAATGCATCGTGCTAGCTAGCCTTCAAAGATTTCTGGCACTATTGTCTACAGTCTTTTTTATCCCAGCAATAAGAACAAACATTAATTTGTGAGTTTAATGGTAGTCACATAAGAGATATCAAAATGAACTGTTAACAGATTTTTGGAGTACCTACCTGCCCACAGAACAAAGTGCTTTACATGTGTAACTTGGTTTTCTGCTCAAGTTTTCAAGGTCATAAAGTACAATAACACCATCTGACCCACCAGATAACATGCTGAAAGCATAAAGCACAGAAGTTACAACACTGTTGATCTCATTATGCTCAATATAATTGAATGTTCAGCAAGGAAATAAATCCATAGAGCCATAGCACAGTGAAGCTCTCATGCACAATTAATTTTTCCAATGAAAGTATATACTTACTATCTTCCCTCAACCAGCTCAATATCAAGGGTGTTGACACCACTGCCATGTATTCTTTCCACATCTCTATCCTTATTTAATTCCAAACTTAGAACCCTTAAAACAACAAAAAAAGAAAAAACAAACAAAACCACAGACATGAACAGCAAGAACAGTATTGTAGGATGTTACTATGTAGCACTGAACAGCTCAAAATGTAGTTTTGTCCTTCTTCAAGGTACTTAACTCATTCCTGTTTTTTTGCAAAACTAGACTTGCAGCATGATACATGGCTGGAAAAAAAAAAGCCCTGTGAAATTGGCAGAAAAACTATTTCTTACGTTGTCTGGAAGGTAAGAGAGAAATAAACATGCAAAATAGGCTCAAAACTGCATTTGCGGTTGAACACACGACCGCAAAAAATGTCATTTGAAAACACTGAGCAAAAGAAAGATTAAGAAGTAGTTGTTGTAGTGGCAACAATTACTTTCATCCTACGGGAACTATGGAATGGACACCTAGTGGACAGATCAATTTACTTCAGCAAATTAGAGTTTCCTTTAAGGAAACAGTGTGTGTTTCCTGTAACATGAAGTTAAAAACTGAGCTATCCACATGATGAAGCTTCTAAATCAACTTGTTCGGAGCTGCAGTTAGCAACTTGTACTACTCACTAGTAGCCTGCATCTTCAAATATGCCAATATTACAGTGCAAAAAAGATTCTACTTTCTTAAATCATACTACCTGATATAAAGTTAGCCTTACAAGATTGATCAGTGCTTCCAACAGCACTATTTCGTAAAAAATCACTATCAACAAACCCATAACTAAGTAGACAACCGAAAAGATGTAAGGCTGGGTGCCCCTACTCAGCTTGAGCGGCAAAAATCTGGATGTGAGAAGCTTAGGCTGACCCTACAGGTGACCCTCAACAGCATGTCTGCAGGCATGCTTCAAAAGCAGCAAGTCATTTAAGCTCTTTAAAAAAAATGTGAAATATAACTATGCAAGAATTCACCAATAAGAATCTTAACATATACACGATACCTAGTTTAAAACTTTTGAGCTCAAGATGGAGTTTTAGTGAAGCAATAAACCCCCTTAGGAAATTCTTAAAAACATATGATTTTAAAATGTAATTATAAATACAGTTTACTGAAGACTATAGATTATTTCTTTTTAAAGTCAAAATTATAATGTTTAGGAAGTGAAATGTCAGGTAGACAGTCATCCACATAACATAAATTCTGCCCACTGTGCTTCCATTCTTAACACTGATTCCTACATGAGTGCTGAGGGCACAGAAAAGACTGTGTTGTAAAAATGCACACAGACAGGAGCTTCCTGAATCACCAGAAATAATTTCAACCTTTAACGGATTCTTTTTACAATGATACATCCAAAGCTGCATAATGGTATCATAAATCACCTAAAAAAAAAATATCTTTCCTGCTGATGGAGCTGTGTGAGCAACCAAACCAAGGCTGGTTTTATTGGATTTAGCTTGAAATACAGCTGCAAAACTAATTCTCTGATAATGAACAAATATTACCACATTAGAACCTTCAGCAGGAATATTAATAAGCCTCTCTATGCAGTCACCACTTTCCACAAAAGCTGTTGGGAATCTAATAAAGCCCTTGCATCTAACTCCTCTGCAACCTGCCAACAGTCCAAGTCTTGGAAACAAGGGGGGGTGAGCTGATGCGGGCACACAAGCACCCTGTAAATGTTGCTTCTTCACCAAGCAGAACATTCTCGCATGCAAACTGGAACATCTGGTAAACCGTTGAGATAAGGAAGGGCAGTGACGCTGCGGTATGGTTTCTGGCCCTGTGCCTACTCAGTCTAGCAAAACACCACTGCCCAGTCCACCCCAGGACAGCTAAGCCACACAACCAAACAAAAAGTCCCACGGGAACCTCCAGGACGAGGCAGGGTGAATACCGGTCCGGGAGCCCACGCCGACCCGGAGGGCTCTTCGGCTCCCCCGCTTCGGCTCCCCGCGCCCGGAGCGCACAGCGGGCCAGCTGCAGGGCAATCTCAGCTCCCTCGGCCCAGCGGCGGCTAGTGCGGCCCCGGGCCCTACCGCGGGCCAGCCTAGCCTGTGCCAAGCGGAGGCTCCCCGGCAGGGCGGAGACAGAGGCTGCCGCTACACCCTCGCGGCGGCGGTCCGGGACCTCCCTGCGCTGCGCTGCGCAGCGCATCCCCGCCCCGGTGCGGGCTCCCCACCGGTCTCCGCTACCTGCGGGTGGCCTCCGCCCGGCGCAGCCGCACTGGATCGTCGAGCCCGGCCTGGCGAGCCGAAATGAACCCCAACATGGCAAAACTCCGAGACCACTCGACACCACTCCACCATTTTGGGCCAGGGGTGGCGTGGATTGGCTTGCGGCACGCCGGCCTCTACCAATAGCGAGCGGCGTTGCTGGCATGCCGGCCACCGACGGGCGGAGTCGGGCTGGCTCCGAGGCTCCGGCGAGCGCGCTTAGTGGGCGGGCGGGCTGCCGGGCAGCGGGCGTGCACGTGACGCAGGCGGGCGGGGCGCGTTGGCGGCGGCAACCTTGGGGCAGTGGCAACCTTGGGGCAGTGGCGAGTGCGCGGCCGGCGGGATGAGCCGGCCCTGGCGAGCACTGCGGGCGTGGCTCCTCGGTCCCGCCAAGGAGCTGGTGGGCACCGACCAGTTCGGCAACAAGTACTACCGCGTGCCCAAGCACGAGACCCGCGCAGGTAGCCGCCGGGGCGGGGGGCGGTGGGTGGCCGGGATCTGCTGTGCGACATGAGCCGTGGGCGGGCAAGCTCCCCGGAGGCGCCGGCGGGGGTTGCCAGCCCCGCGGCGTCCCCGACCGAGTCGTTGCTGTCTGCAGACAGCCGGGAGTGGGGGGGAGGAGGTTTGGCGGCGGCGGCTGCCTTTGCTGTTGCCCGATAAGCGAGAAGAGCAAAGACTGAAGGGGCCGAGAGTGGGCCTGTTCGTGCCGTTGTCTTCGGAATCCATGAGCAGCTACGCATTAGCGCATGGAAGAGCCTAAAGGCAGCCATCCAACGGTTTTAGAGTGTGGGTATCGCCTTGTAGCGGGTAGGTAGGCAGCGTGAACAGTGGGACTCTTCTCGATAATTCAGAAGACTTAAGCGTATGTTTTTAAATGCATTCCTATGTGTTCGATCGCGGCACTTCTGAGGAAAAATAGTTTTCTAAGTCTGTGCTTGTGAGCTCTTATAGCATGTACTCGCATCATTCCCTACAGATGCTATGCTTATGCTGCACTACTCTGTAATTTACTGAATGCAGCTTCCCTGAAGTGCACATGCTATATTACACATTCCTGTTTCCTCTCCCTGAACAGGCCTGTTTATCTGCTTGCTGTATTCTGTACGTTTGGTAATGGCCAGATCAGCTAGAGCACCTCCAGGCTGTGGAGACTGGAGACTTTTACTTGATATTCTTCAGAGTGCACGGAGAAGCAGGAACTCTGAGGCTGTGCAGTCCACCTAAGTCAGTAACCTTCCTAAAAGGGAGGGAGGGGAAAGGTGCACACCTTCACTTCACAAACGTGTAACATTGTCTGGAGTTTCTTTGCCTTCAGAGCAGTTCCCTTGACCTGTTCTGCTGTGCGACTTCATGCACAACTGGTCTTGACTTAAGACAGGTCTGCTCAAACAAGTGTTTGGGAAGCTGATGTGCACACCTGTTTGTCAGTAGCGTGTTTTTCCTCTGGGTTAATGGGACAGTCAAACACTTCCAGGCTTTCTGCATCTTGCTTTCAGCTTTTGGTCTGCTCACTGTTGGAGTTCATGGTGCCTTTGAGGGTTGTACAAAGTATTTCTTGCATGTGATTATTGCAGTGTCAGTCTTTATTTAGCAGTAAAAATGACTTGTTTTATCAGAAATACTCAGTCTTTTTCTCGATATTTGAATTTATGCTGGCCTGCCTTTGACACTGAGAGCCCTCTGCTGGAAATTTAAGACTATTCTCTTTGTATAAAACTTAATTATATGGTAACTGTAGTGCCAGTAAGATGAACTGTAGGAATAGTGAGCTTAACACTTCATAGGTGAAATTGCGCTGATTTTGCTTTGAACAGGGAGGCTTGGATCTTAAATGCTCAGCAGTTCCAACTCTGGCTGGGATGAGTGAGAACAGCACTTCTAGAAACCTGAAGACTCTTGTACATTAAGTATATTTTAGTGATACAGATGACACAATGCAGGTCGACTGAGTTATCAGTACTCATCTGTCACTAGATTTTCCTCTGTCTTCTTTTCATTTGTCTCACTCTCTTTGTCTTGATCTGTTGAAAATTGCACACCACCATGTTGCACTGATGCAATGTTTTACTGCTGCCAAAAGGGAGAGACCTCTTCCCCCTGTTTTTTTTTTTTTTCTCTCTGTGGCTGATTTTTCAGTAAGTACAGCAAATTGTAAGCTACAACTGGAATGCAGAGAATGAGGTGTTAGGTAGTATAAGATTATTCATGATGGCTTGAAACAAAATCAATAGCTAGAACTTTTACAGTCTCTAAAACTTCCTAACTATATTCACCTGAGTTTTCTGCTGCCTTCTAGTAGCTTGCTGTTAAGCTTTTTAATCTCTCTGACCTGACACAATCACATGTATATTATCTGGGTAAAATAGTGTAATTAAAAAAATAAATAAATTAAAAGGCAGAATAAGGAAAAAATGTCTGTCAAAAGGCTAATGTTTTATTCACTCTCTTCCCATCCTTCTGTCCTCAAGATGAAAGTAAGGGAGGGATTATTATAATTTTGCTTTTCAGACTGAAATTTGAGGTAGACAAAAGTAATACCGCATCTTCCTAAATGTGTTAATTCACAGCCAGGTAATTCTCACTTAATGACTTTCTTTGTGTAACTGGAGAACAAAGGAGTGCATATGAAAAATACTACTGCTAAATAATGTATAAATACTTCTGAAAATTCTGTTTTCTGTATAATTTACTGATGTATATTCGACACTGTGCACTAGCTGCCACGCTAGATGATCTAAAGACACCTAAGCCCTCAGCATCAGCAGAATGAAAGAACTCTGAATGAGAGAAGCAAGACTTGCCCACAGGAAGAAGAAATTAATGGTGAAACTTTCATAAAAGTTTTTGAACTTTGCTTTTTATTCTGTTTATTTGTTCTGTGTTACATAAGTTGATGGAAATTACTCTTACAATCAGACAATCAGACACTTGACAATGAGATGTGGGGGGGTAGCAATCCTAAGGAGGGAGGGAAATAAGTAGAATGAAAACAGCTTACTTCCAGAAAACAAGCTTCAATTAATTCAGAAAATGAATAGGAGACAGCCCTTGAATGTCTAAACAGGGTAAGTGAAAAGTTGTGTAGGACAATTCATAGCTGTACCTCCTCCAAAGCACAAGTACAAATTACCCTAGTATGGATGAAGTCTAAGAAGGATAGTAATAAATAACCTGGCTAAATAATGAGTTTTTTAGTGACCTCAAAAGAAAAACCCCTCTGTGAACCAGGTTACCTGGCATGAGTACTGGAAAAATAGAGGAACAAGTAATAGCTTATAATATTCACATGTTAGTGAGTAAAAAACATGAAATTGTTGTCTTGACAAGATAGCTTCTTACTAAAAAAAGTACTGGAGAAGATAGCCATTTTGAAGCTGCTCACTTTTTTAGTGTTGGAGAGAATTATTTGTATATAGAAACCAATGCAGGATGGGAACAACACTGAGAAGAAGATGAATTGTAGAGCCAACCGTAGAGACACTCAGCTGTCATGTTCTTGTTCCACTGCAAGGTCACTGCAATGTGTCTGCATCATGCTTTGCTGACCTCTGGATTTCAGGAGGACTGATGGGCCCTAGCACAGTGCTAGGTCTAATGTGCTTTGTCTTTGTACTGTACTTGAACAAATAAGGTCTTGCAGAAGGAGTGGAGAACAGACAGGTGCTACTTTTTTATTTCATATCTTAGCCACAGTAGGTCTGTCAGGACCCAGAACTGGGGCTGGGCTTTCTTTCAGACCAGCAGGGAGATCCTGCCTTCAGAAAGAGGGGGGAATAGATGGTGCAGGTGGTATCTATAACTTCTTGTGCTTCAAGCAAAACCTGGCTGCTGGCTTTCTTTTTGCCTACCCTGCCTGGTCCCTCACAAGGGTTTAGAGTAGAATTTGTGGAGCCTGTGGTGCAAAGAATTAATGTTTGGTTCCTATCATTGGTGAATTGCTCTCTCCTACACTCTTGTCCAGCGTATAGGAGGTTCTGGTCCCATGGGACTTTGTCTACATTAGTAAGGAGTGGTAGGAGCAAATCAGTGGATCTGAGTGGTTGATTTGAGTTTCCTCACAACTTCATCACATGTTAATTCAGTTTACTTCAGGTTAAATTTAGTATGTTTCCCAGGACTGAATGTCTGCAATACATGTAGTTTGAAGCTCTCAAAAAGGTAAAAAAAGTGTTAGGTAAATGCTGCAGGTGTGGCCTTCACCTTGGCAGCTAGGATCCTGTTAATTTTTGAAATGTTTTGTATGTGAGTTTTTCTTCTTAAAAAAAGCAAGTTGTGCACACAGAAACTACTTTGAGATCCAAATCAGCACACGGTAAATAGAGGGGGCATGGGGCTTTCCCACAAGACCACACTTGCGTAGAGTCACATCTCACTATTGTAGACATAGTCTCACAAATATTGTAAAATCTGGGATGTCCAGATCAAACTCAAGATGCAGCCACTCTATCCTGGGTCCACCATTACCTGTTTGTTGTCTCAGGAATGTTGTTCTGATTTTCACTGTCTCTGAATGATTAGGTCATTAGAAAAAGAGCTAGCAACTTGAATGTATTTCACTGGGGCATAGGGAACCATTGCAGAGATTTAAACAGCCATATTTACTGTCAGTGACATGAAAGGTGCTGATTTTAATAGGCGTTTTGCCTTATTTTAAAAAGGTCTAATGAGAAATGGTAAAAAGGAGTTTGCAAGAGGATCATAGTTCGGCTGTGAATACAGAAAGGATTGGCGGGTTAGAGAGGAAGGGAGGTAAAATGTGGAACTGAGCTGTTTGAATCTGGTTGTATTTCTCTCTTGAAAGAGAGAAAGTGAACACTGTAAGTCCCTAGTCTGTTAGGATAAGAATTTAGTAGATTCGATAGAGAAACTAATTGCTAGAAATAGATAACGAGTTGAGAAGAATTTAAATATGGAGATACATGGGAAAGATCCTGAAAAAGGAACTTCTCTGCCCACAAGAACACAAAACAATTCTGAATTAGAATAGCTACTTTTCTGAAAACAGAAACCTTCAGACTTGGTGGGACAGAAGGTTTACTGTGTAACATTTATTAGGGACTCTCCTTTTCAAGTGGAAAGAAACTATCATCTGCAAAGTCAAGTAAAACTTCCTGCACTATGGTGAGGTAGGCTCATTTGGAAAAAAAGATGAGTGTATTTAATGTCATTCTGCAAGTGGTATTATTTACATGATTACCTTTAACTGATGGCAGTGATTAACCATTATAACTGCACCATGCTTGTCAGGATAGGTCCAACATAACTCATTAACTCTGAGATGACTCTTCAGTTGCTAGCCCCGAAACTGGATGTGACAGAAGATGGGAATAGACAGTTGAGTAATGGTGACTGATAGCTCAGACAAGTATTTCACTGAACAGACTAGATTTATCAATGTAATGCATTTATTTTTCTTATTCTGTAACATACTATCGGGGCATGATGATAGCTTTGCTACCTGGAGAATTGGTTTTGTTGCAGAACACAGAGTGATAATTAAATGGTCATATGTTTTTAATTACAAAACAAATTCCTCATACAGTTTGCACATTTATTACAACAAAATAGATTTTACAGGAAATAGCTGATTCCATTTTCCATTGAAAATAATTTATAAAGACTCTTAGTAACCATTATGTTAAATACGGGAAGGTAAGAGGCACTAAATATTTAAGATTTACTTTGTATTTTTCATTGTTTCTAAAGGCTGATTAACAGGCAATTTATGTTTAAACTATTTCAGTGTCTTTGTTTGTACTGTCATCTGTTGCAATGATAAAGAGTTAAAATGGGTGTTCTGTGAAATACCAGCATTTGCAGACTTTTATAAGAACGATAGATCAACAAGAAGGTGGTTTCTTTAAAAGATTGTGTGTAAGTGCTGAAAGCATGGGTCAAGTTGTAAGGTTCCCCTTGGGAAAACAGCAGACTCAGGTTTGACTTGGTTTGAAGCTGCAGCCTACCAAGAGCAGCTGGAAAAAGCCCAGAACTTTCTGTACCTCCAGATTTTTTGTGTTTTGCAAAAACCTTATGTTATGGGCCATATGTGGCCTGAGCCTGTGATACCAGCTTTTAAGAAGGAAACTGGCAAGCTAAACATGTTCCTCAGTATTCTTGTAGAATACTAGAATATTGAATTCTTGTAGAATACTAGAATACTGAATTCTTGTAGATACCATCTCAAACAAAAGTGACATTACCAAGTTTCAGATGTAAATTTTCTTGCTAATAATTCAGTGTAAGCAAGAACTTCTGTGAGAAACCCTCTCTTCATTTGAAATGCCCACTCTGGTTTACATAAAAGACCTGTATCTTGTGAACTCTTTTTCTCAACAAAGCAGAAATGTGCAAATAATAAAAATGTGTGTAAGGAAAAGGCGCTCATTGCTCAATTACATGGAACACATAGGATGTCCTAAATTTTAGTGAATCCAGACTTCGGTAGAAATAGATACATTTTTTTTAGTACAAGTTAGACACATTTACAATTCGGTTGAGATGAAGGAATCCTCTGATTTATTGCAGGGTGCAAAGAGTTGTGTGCAGTGGAGCCAAATCCAGTTGGTGGCTGGTCACGAGTGGTGCTCCCCAGGGCTCAGTGCTGGAGCCACTCCTGTTTAACATCTTTATTGATGACTTGGGTGAGGGGATTGAGTGCACCCTCAGTAAGTTTGCAGATGACACTAAGCTGGGCGGGAGTGTCGATCTGCAGGAGGGCAGGGAGGCTCTGCAGAGGGATCTGGACAGGCTGGATCAATGGGCTGAGGCCAATTGTACGAGTTTCAGTAAGGCCAAATGTTGGGTCCTGCACTTTGGCCACACCAACACCCGGCAGCACTACAGGCTTGGGGAGGAGTGGCTGGAGAGCTGCCCAGCAGAAAGGGACCTGGGAGTGTTGATTGACAGCTGGCTGAACATGAGCCAGGAGTGTGCCCAGGTGGCCAAGAAGACCAACACCATCCTGGCCTGCAACAGGATTAGTGTGACCAGCAGGACCAGGGAGGTGATCCTGCCCCTCTACTCAGCCTTGGTGAGGCTGCACCTCGAGCACTGTGTGCCGTTTTGGGCACCACAGTATAAGAAGGATGTTGAGGTGCTGGAGAGGGTGCAGAGAAGGGCGACCAAGCTGGTAAAGGGCCTTGAGAGTAAGTTTTATGAGGAGCATCTAAGGGAACTGGGACTGTTTAGTCTAGAGAGGAGGAGGCTGAGGGGAGACTTCATTGCCCTCTACAGCTATCTGAAAGGACATTGTAAAGAGGTAGGCACTAGTCTCTTACCACAAGTAACGGGTGATAGAACTGTAGGAAATGGCCTCAAGCTGTGCCGGGGAAGGTTTAAACTTGACATTGGGAAGAACTTTTTCACTGAATGTGTTGTCAGGCATTGAAACAGGCTGCCCAGGGAAGTGGTTGAGTCACCATCCCTGGATGTGTTTAAAAGTCGTCTGGATGTGGTCTTTGGGGGCATGGCTTAGTGCTGGACTTGGTAGAGTAGGGTTAATGGTTGGACTTGATCTTGAAGGTCTTTTCCAACCTGAGTGATTCTGTCATTGTTTTTGTAGCTGCTTCTTTTCTGTTTTAGATAGTGACATTTTGCCTACCTGTGCATCAGAAGCGTGGAGTAGAATGTGCTTTTTTTTGTTTTTCAAAAGTTGCTATAAAATACAATTTTATGTTGAAGCCTAGGCTAAAGCATTCCTGTAATGCTTTATAGTGAATAGGATAGAGTGGAACACCTTGCCTCCAAAGCGTATCTGAGCTTAGAGCTGTTGTTCCCTTTTGACCCTGAATACTACCATTCTTACAGGAATGAAGTCTAAGGAAGAGACAGAAACAGGTTCTGGTTGTATGGAGCATTTGTAAACTGATTATGAGGTGTTGCAGATAATTCTACAGAATGTTGATGAACATGGAAAAAAAAGTTTCGCAAGCTAGTTTTTCAAATGATGGTGGCAAGCTAATAAACTCATTTTGGTTTTACATGTCTAATTTTAAGACACTAAGGAAACACAGAATTTTACTTTTGATTAATGGGTTTGTAACCAAATTGTAAAATACGTTGTTGTTTCAGAAATAAGTGTATTGAGAAAGTGGGTTTTTTGTGTAGGGAGTTCTTAGCCAGATGCATGCTCTCACATCCAGTAATAGCTGGCAGTTACAGGTTTGTCCAAATGATGGCAATGTAGTTTCAGAAACAGTGCCTACTGACAGCTCATTGAATATTCCTTTGGGTGAGAGTAACAGAGAAAGCTAGCTCTGAAGTAATTGTGTGTATGTCTGTTTGTACAGAAATGTAACTTGAAACGCAAACTGCCATCTTCTAAGGCAGCAATTCTGGAATGACAAAATAGCTTTTCAGTCTGGGTGAAACATTATGCAGCAAAGCAATTACACAGTGAAGAGCGCACTGCAGATTATAAAAGCGTTAATATTTGAAAAAATAGTGTTTGGGTGCAGTGATGTTTTCCGTCAGCTACCAGAAGTGAATTGACAACAGGCATGGTATGTTAATCTTGCTAACTGAAAAAAACAGGAACAACGGTAAGTAATCATATGGACAGGCAGTAACTTGCATGCTATCTATTGCTATGGCCAGGTTTGATCTTGAATATGTGCATTGATACTAAACTGAGATGCTAATCTCATTGAATTTTGCCTGCCAGTATTAACTTTTATATGCTGTACATTTGCCACTCTTAATTGTCGTTTTGGATTGAGAGCCTGTTTTGATTCTTTAGAGGTGTGTGTGTGGGGGGGGGTTAGATGATTTTGGCTTTTTCTGAGATCTGTTTGATAGTAAGAATGTATCTGTTTTTTGATTTTCTTGTGTTAATGGCTTTCTTTTTACTGTGTATAGAGAAAGAAGCAGTAAAGTGTTGGACAAATATATTTTTTTAGTAGCTGGAAAATTCTTACTTGATTTTGTTAATCCTGCTGGCTTAAACAGCTGCTGGCTGGAGGTTCAGAAAAGCAGCCCTTTTTGTGGTTGTTAGACGTGTTCTATTAGGCATGTCTTTTCTAAGAGTTAAAATGACTATAATGTACCTGTGCTGTCATGATATTCCTACCTGCATATTGCAAAGTGGTGTGACTCACCACTACATCATTCTCCTCTAAGTGAGCACAGGTGGGCCTGTTGGAGGTTCACAGTGGCAGGAGGACAGCTGTCCCAGAAATAGAGATTACAAAACTGTGAGCAGCCTTGTTCATATTTCATCCTTGGAACATGATCACTAGCTGTGACTGTTGCAAACATGCAGACTTGATCATTGTATCAGTCAGGATTGCCAACATATGGTCATACCTGCTTTACGGCTAAATTTTATCACTTTTGGTTTCAAGTTGAATTCAGCTTGTTTTTTTGGTTCAAAAGGAGGAAGAAAACTTTGTCATTAATATATATAAGAACAAATCACTTACTCTGCATAAAGCTTCACGGTTTGAAATTGTGCTTGGCAGTCTAAGGAGCAGATTTAATACATAGAAGGGACTTAAACTATGTCTCTAGCTGGTACAGGAAATATTTTCTAACTGTCTATATAATTAAATTCAGCTCATTATTTACATGAATTTGGATTAACAAGATGATAAACACTTTCCAAATACTTTGTTAATTGTGATTGTGATATGAAAATTTTCAGTTTCCATTTTATTACTGTAAAAGAAAACTAGAAAGAAAATTAAAGCATTTAAATAAAAGTGGAGGGGGCTACACTAAAATTTTGAAAAAGAAGATAGAGTAGAAGAGTAAAGAGCAGAACAAAAGAGTGCAGTTGAGAAGCTGTAGTAAAAGAGAGGTTTAAAAAAAGAAGTTGGGGAAAGCTGGCATGCTACGCTCGGGGCTGCTGTAACGTTTTCAGTTTCTCCTGAAGAACAGAGGAAGTGGTAAGGAATTAGATTTGACTTTTGCCGTGTACAGTAAGTTTTTTTGTGTTCTTTATAGATCTTTAAAATACCAAATAAAGTTTCTGTCACAAGAGGCTTCATCATTTTAAGGTCAGATTTACAGAGATAAGAAGTGCTTTGCTTTGAGGAAAGGGAAGAATCAGTTTCATGCTCTGCTTATGGATACAGGAATTGCACGGGAAAGGGGAATACTAAAAATGAGCATGACAGGTTGAGGAAATGGAAATTATGGAATAGGTAGGTAAGATCTTGTTTTTCAGGTATCCATTATTTATGGTCATATGCATATGAAACATAAGGTGTTAACTAGCCTCCTCTGTCTAGATGGTCTGGAGCCACCATGAAGGGGAATTGCAGTCAGTAAGAAATTGGCTGCTGATCTGGAGAAGTGAAAGGAAAGATACATTCTGGCAGAGTTCTGTAGAGGGTAGTCAGTGCTGTAGGAATTGAAAATGTCACTATGGAACTCATGAAGCACATGGACTGACTGATATTTTGTACCTGTAAGAGGGATATTGAACTCAGGGGTAAGGAAAAGTTAATCCATAGAACTACAACCAGAAAGGTGGAATGAAAAGATACATAGCATTATGTAGCAAGGTGACCACTGCAAGATAGCACTGATGAGCACCCTGAGGATACTAACCACAGCTGAGTTTAGTCAGGCAGAACTAATATCCTTGAAAGGAGGTCACATCCAGTCACTGATATCCGGTGAGAAAGTGAAAATGGATGTCAGTGAGAGTGGCATCACCTCAGCCAAAGATGTTGTAGTTAATAATGAGAATGGGGAGAACAATTATGTAAGGGTCCATTGCTTGCATGTCATTAGTATTTGTATGGAGGGTCCTGCTACATTGTACAGGGGTGTTGTTTGGAAGCATATTGGAAGAAAATGCCTGTTGGCAAATAGGTGCTTCTTCATCTAGAAGCCTGTCTACAGTGCCTTGAGTTTTATTTCAGTCTTGCAGCAGACCTTCCTATAAGGTAGAATTTCCAAATGCCATAGTTTGCTAAGCAGCTTAAGACTTCCTACGCCCTCAGTAGTAGTTATGCATTCCCTCAGTCAATTATTTGCTTTTCTGGAAGAAAATGGCAAAAAAGTCTAGGCAAAAATTGAGGCTCTTCTTCCAGTGCTATGGAGTAACTGTTTTTTTTCTACTGAGGAATCTTAAATTTAGACAGTCTAATGAGGCAGCTTAGAATAGCAGAACACTATTAATATTTCCTAGCCTCACAGTCCTGCCTATTCCTTTTTCAGCCTCACCCATGAACGGTATTCTTATTTTTTCTCCTTTTTGCTTAGTGTATAGCAGTGACTCATAAGTATGGTCAAGAATGCTCAAATTTAACAGCTGTAACAGGAAGATACTATGTAGTGAAGAAATTAAGATAAAATTGTTGAGCTCAATTGCTCCTTAATGTTTTATTGTGTAGAAAATTAAACATATGTCTCACTGCTGTTTGGTTGCTGTCTGGATCAGGATGCACCACCTCAAAGGCTGATAGCACCCAAGGTGAGGTTCTGCCTGAAGGAAATGAGAAATTCCTTCAGGAGCACAGTTCATGTTAGATCAGTATAAAGGTTAATCATGTAGGCTGATAATGAAATCTACTACTGCATTATTAAGTGAGCTGAATTGTTGCTATTGTTTCTCTTAATGTATAAAGCATAAGAGAGGAGCCAAACATGTTTTTGGTTTAGTGAGAAGGGGAAGGGGAGAGGTTGTCTCTTGTTTTCTGTGCGTGTTGTTATTGGTATATAGATATAGTGTTGTATAGCTGTTGGTATATGGATATATAGATGTGGATATAGATATAGAGATGGTCTTTGTGTGTTACTTGATATCGGACTTGCCAAACCCTCAGTGCCTTTAATAAATGTATTGATTCCTAAGCGTTGTTTGTGAGTGTGACGGGGAGCGGTCCTCAGCCCTCGATCCCCCGAGGTGGGGGTGTGGGTCGCGGCTTTGCCTAGCTCGGTCCGCGACACATAATCAGTACAATAACTTGGCATTCAGAGAAGACATCCTTTTATAGCCTGCTGGCTGCTTCTGCACTCTGAGGAATTGATCGGGGGGAAATGAAGTTCCCAGTCATGCAGAGAGGCAAAATCTGTGGCTTCCGGTAGGATTGCGGGCAGTTACCTCAAGCAGATGTATCCAGCAACGGGGTACTAAAAGAACACTTGTTTTGCTCCTGTGACTAAACTGATCACAGAAGATGTAGGCGTTTTTATTTAAAGAAATGGCAAGAAATTTGCAAGGCGCAACTTGCAGTAGCAGTACGTGTGGGCAAAACATGGGTAGTTTTAAAAAGACATTGCCATGTAAAAGATCTTGAAGCATAGTTCTTTAAGATAAGCCACATTTTTGGTAGCTCTTATGAAGATGTCATACCATGGTTCTGTGTGTTTGGTCCGTGGATTGCTACTTCACTTTATATCATCTTTTGTCTGGTATTGCCTTATTGACTGTCCTGTGCCCTTACTCAGGCTGGTCCTTGCTGCTACTTCAATCCAGTGTGGGGCCAGGGCACAGTGAATTCAGTTTTAGCTTAATTTGTATAGTCATCACAGTATTGAAACCTCTAAACACTATTTTAAACTTAACATGCACTGATCTTGTATAAACTTTAAAAAAGTTTGTCCTAGTGTAAAGAACCTCTAATTGTGGGACTATGAATGTTTCAGTTAGTGATAGAACTTTCATAAGCAAATGCAATACATTTTTTTCTATTTTTAGTCAGTCAAGGAATGTTAGTTGATGACGTGATTTTGGCCAGACCCACCTGTTATGCTTTAATTTTTACTACGTCAGTTTTTTAAATAACATGCTTTGAGGTTTTTTCCTTAAGAAATGAGAAGAAATTGATACTGTTGAAGTCAATGACAGAATGTCTTCTGTCTTCTAGAATTTCACCTTCTAGCCATTCTTGGAAAATACCTACCGAGAGAGTTCTGTATGTGAATGTATTTAATTTAATGCACGTGGCAGCATTTAAACTGATTTAAAAACACAAACTGTAATCTCTGCTAATGTTTTACTTGCCTTTGGCTGGAATGAAGGTCTGTGTGGTCTGCACAGATTCTGTCTTGATGGTAAGGTAATGCTTCTGAGGAGCTCCTTGGCAGTGCTGGGTCAAGGCTTTCCTCTGAGAGGGGAAAGGAGGTACAAAGGCGCAGTTTCTTTAGGGGTCCTATTAATTTTTGGACTTTTGCAACAGCCACAGTATTCCCGAGAGTGATTAATTCTGTCCTCTGAAGCAGGAATATAGACAGACTCTAAGAGAGGAATAATTGACTGTCTGGTTTCTGCTGTTCCAATGTGCAACAAGGCAGTTTGGTACAGTCCATAACTCTGACCCTGGTCTCTCTGTGTCCTTTGGGTGTTCACATCTTCACCCTAATAAAAGTGGCTATTCCAAACCAGAGTTAAAGGCCTTGTATGCCTAACCACAACAGCCTACCAAAATAGCCTCAATGTACCAGAAAACCAGGAAGAAATGTGATAGTTGCGTAAGTCACACAGTTGCATGGCCAGTTGTTGTGTATTTGGTATTTTGCTTTAATAAGATTGAGGCAGCTGGTGAGCAGACAGTTCAAATAAGGAAGAAACATGGGTCACCCGAACGCCTTGGAGCCAGTTACTGTCACACCTATGAAATAAAGAAAGCTTCAGCCAATAACACATCCTGACCTCCCTCCTGAGTGACAGCTGTGCAGGTGATGGCTATCTGGTTTTTATTAATTGTGACTCGGTATCTCTAAGCTTGTAGTATGCTTATGTGTAGTAACCTTTGGATGAAGAAGAATCAAAGTATCCTCTAGTAGTGTATTTGTACATTATTAAAGTGCATAAGAAATTTTAATACTTTAGTCTCATGACCCAAAAATACTTTGTATTGAGTTCTATCACATGGTTACATAGCTATAAATATTGTTAGTTTAGCATGGGAGTCACCTTATAACGACTAGTCTTAATTCTGGGGGAGGAATGGAGAAGGAGCAAACATCCATGTTGTATTACCCAAGGGAAGATGGAGATGTCTACGTTACTATTGTGTTGGTTGTCCACATCTGAAGAATAATCTAAGATTTTACCCTGGAGGGTGCTAAGAAAATCTTGCTGCAATGGATGATGAGCTTTACGATGAAGATCAGTAGGGAGAGACAGCTGCATTTTCCCACCTTGCCACTCTCTCAGATGGGGAGAATAACAAATCAGATGGTGCATGAAGGTGGAAACTGGTTGTCATGGTTTTGTGTTAGTTATTCATTGCCAGAATTCATGAATCTGTTCTGATGGAAAACTGTTATGATTAATGACTTTCTTTGACTCAAAATAAGTTTATATATAAATTGATTGTTTCAGACAATTTACCAACATCCACATATTTTTACTGACCATGCAAGGTGAATATATTCAGTAATCTGGCTTGGAGCAAATTTTTGAAGCTTGATCACTACTCTTTAAGAGGGGGTGTAATAGAAATGCTGGTACAATCCAGACAAGCTCTTTTGTCTTGATTACCAGAGGCAGTGACTAAATTACATGACTGTGCAAACTCTGGGCTCTTTTGAGATGAAAGGGACTGGGGTGTCTTCCTCAAGTGTTTCTGGATCTGTTGGATATATTGGCCTTAGTGCAGAATTCATGAAGTAAATCTTTCTGTAGTAGGAACTACTTCACTATATAATGTGAAGTAGGAATACGGCTAACTAAATGTAAATGGAGAATGAAGTGGAAATAAATTTTGTGAGCTAGAAGAGAAGAAACTTATAATCTGTGGTAGTTGCACAGTGGAAGCCAAAGGCAAATTCAATGTGATGCCTTGCTCTGTTTAGATATGTAAAGTGAAAATGCACACCCTCTTTATAGATGCATGAGAGAAGGAGAGAAATTTTACCTACTTTCTTAAAAAACTTTTGGTTTTCCTCTGTTGGCAGATAATGTCCTGACACCAGTTACGGCTTCAGTGGCTGGCTTCCTTGCTTGTTTGGTGGAACATATGTATGAAATAATATTTTTTGATAAACTATTGTTAGGCATTAATTCATTCTAAAATTATAGCTACCAGGTTGTATGTTTTGCATATCCAGCAAGTGTGGATTTATATAGGCTGCTAAGTGGATTGTAGGCATCTTTACTCTATCACTTACTGCAATAGGAGTGCTGAATTCCTGGTCATTGTTTCTGGCAGCCAGCCACCTTTACTGTGTCTTTCTCCTTTCAAGTGTTCAAAAAAAACAAACTAGGAAATCTCACATATTTAATTTCCTTCTTCCTGCAGTTTCATTATCTGTAGAGACCTGTCTTCTTCCTCCCATATTGTACCAAACAGATCTTAAAAAAAGCGCCTCCTTCTGAAGCTGGAATAATACAAATTAATTTCTTTAGGAAAAAAATTAAGTTGCTGCAAGGTGAAATGTGTTTGTTTGTATACAGTTATTTCGAACTACTGACCTTATAAGAAGGAAATGCCCTGCTGTAAAACTACTTCAAAATTTGCAGTGGTACTGAGCAAAGAGCAAGAGCCATCTCCGTTGTTTTGTTCTCTTCCTGGCTATTGTAGCACTATTTCTCCAATCCATGTAGTTTAAAATTTATTTTTGGGTATTTCTCTTTTTATTTTTAAGTGTATTACGGTTATGAGCCACAAACCATAGTTTTGCATCTCTAAGTACTTGCTTGGGCATTAAGACAGAAGCATAGTCTTTATCCAAAGTGTTTAAAGTCGATGCATAAGAAAAGTACTCTCAATAAATATGGATAGTTATAGTTATCTTCATTAGCAAAAATGTAACCCACCTGCAGCCTGACTGACTGAATTTTTTGTTTTATATTTCATGTCAAAATAGAAGGCAAAGGAAGAGTTTGAAATTAGTGTGTGGATTTTCATGGACATCTCCTGTCTAGCCAAAGAGGCAGAAAAGAAATTTAGGCTGATAGATAACAGACCTGGATGCGACAGGAAGCCACCTGTCTTTGGCAATAGAAAGACAGAGGAGAAGGGGACTGTTTGCAGAGGAATTTGAAAATAAAGTTGCTTGTAGCTGAAGTGAAAAATAGAGATCCTGTGGAGGGTCTAAAGACAGAAATGAAGTGCTCACAGGTTCTGACTAGAAAAGCAATCTTTGCAGCAGTATTACAAATTCATGAATAGGGTAGGATGCATATGCCAAGTCATAGTAATTGAACCTAGATGACAGATTTAGTAGTGTGGAAACTCAGGAAAGTTTTATTGAAAAAATCCTATGCAGAAAGAACCTATATGTTTGGGAGAGAGCCTGAGTACAGAGACAAAAGAGCTGCAATTCTAAAACAATATCAGAAAGAAAAAAGAGTGATAGCATTCTTCACTGTGATAGTGGGGAAAGGGAGGAGAATAAGATTAGTTTAGACATGCTAATTTTGATATAAAGATCAGGCATGTATTTTAGAGGTGAGAGAGAGGGAGATCTTAAGGCATAAGGAAGCAAGTCTTGCAATTCTTAGAAGAGAAGAGTTTGGTTTTATGTGTGAGGTGGGTGTCACTATTGTCCTGATAGTAAACTCAAAACAACTATGGAGAGAACTAAGAGTAATTTGTATCAGAAACAAGCAGTCAAAGAGTGGCATTATGCTATGGCATTCTGTACTGCAAAATACTTGTCTGAAGGGTGTTTGTGTTGCAAAGATTGCAGTGTCTTCAAGATGAAATACAGAAAGATCAGAGGCAATCAAGAACAGCCAGTACCATGAGGCAGTATCCTTATGCAATTCTTGTAAGTATTGCAAGATAATTGTTAGTTACATTTTTCGAAGGGCAGCTGTTGGAACAGTTGCTGCAAATCCTGTAGTGGGGCTGAAGCTTTCTAGGTCATCTTGCTGTTCAAAATGCTAACACACCAGAAGCTGGAAGCCAAAGTACTGTAAGAGTGAAAATGCAACAATTGCAATAAAGGTTAGGGTGGGGTTCTTTTTTGAAAGCAGTATTGTTGAGAGACTATATAGAGGAAGTATCATGAAAGACCAAGGAAGTAAACCTTGGAGGTAAGGCGAGACATGACTAGAATCAAATCAGGTATTATAATTTATAATTCATATCATTAGAAAGAAATGGGTTAAGAGAGATTGAAAAAGGTAAAAAAAACACTTTTCAGGAGGAGCTTAAATGTTGGATGGTGATTGGTATTTGGGGTTTAGCTCACTTATAACTGCTGGTTTAAGCAATAAATTCAGAGGAGGGGAAAAGAACAGAAATGTGTATACATTTAAGATTTAGGAGAGTCTTACTCTGCAGAGTTATTTATTTTTGTCTCCACCAAATACACATGTACTTCTTCTCATGTTAATGCACTGTGCCTTAATGTTTATTATGTCTTCAACATTTAGTTTCAAATTCTGCATAAATGTATAATGGGATATAATCATGTAAGTGTAATCTCACTCAATTAATTGTTTTGGGGATGGTGCACCTACTTCTTAGAAAGGAGTAGCTTTCAGCTTAATTTGAATTATATTTAAGTATTGGTCCAGTTAACAAAAAGTGAGGAATTCCATCTGTTCAGTTGTCATGTAGAAGAAGAAAGTTTTATCTCAGAAGCACATTATCACATCTAAAATTGACAACATTATATGTTGGGGTTTTGTTTGTCTCACTCCCCAGGTGTCTTTTGTTGCAGTTTTGACTAAAAAGAAGTAATTCCTTACTTGAAACTAACAGGTCTCAAATAAAGACGGTATTTATCAGTAATTTCCATGGTGCTGCAGTGGCCAGGCAAGCTAGGATATGTATGCAGTGTTCACTAGATCTTCAGCTTACATTCTCCTCACACCCTCAAGCTGTGAAAAGTATAACAACCACTGTGCTTAATTTTAGTAACAATTCAGAAGTAGCAATAACATTCTACCCCTTTACAAATACCCTGCTCATCTGTAGCTGGCGCACTGCTGAATTAGCTGCATGGGCTCCTTTTTCTCAGGGTAGCTTCCCAAGGTGTCTTCAGTGGCTGACCTCGTGTCATACTGAAGGAGCTCACAGATGATGAAGATGATATTTCTGTGAATTTAGGAAAATTTTACATTCTCACATCAAAGCTTGTCATTTACAGAACAGTGCTGTATTGTGAGCCTTTTCAAAAGAGCTTCAAATTTATTTCCAAAGAGTTACCGTCAGACTGAGACTTTTACCTTAACGTTACTGTAGTTAGAGTTCACACAGTAGGTTAAATGACAATATCACTATTTGATATTTTTAAGTGTTATTAGCACTTTAAAATTCTGATGTTACCTTGAAATCTTATGTAATAGAAGACCTAGTAACTGCTAGGTGAAATTGAAACTTTTATATGAGGTACTTCCTAGGCAAGATGAAGATGGCAAGCACTTGGACTGACACTGACATAATGGGGTTTGATGCATTTTGTAAGTGAGGGAGTGGGGGTTCAGGGAAGTGTTTCTGTAACATATTGAGCCATTTCAGCTGCTTTCTCTGAAATACTGTGATACGAAGTTCAGGAATGCAATGACTGTTTTTGAGCCTGTAACGAGATATACAGCTGTAGTCCAACTAGAGGAACCAGACGGGGGGAGAAAGGAGGGTAATAAGGGGACGAATGAGCTGAGTAAAAACAGTGACATTGCTAATTAGGAAAATATACAGCATAAGAAAATTGCCCAGAACAACCTGGAGCTGGCTCAAAAGAAGAGATGCAGTTTGAAGATTGACATAAGTGTGGATGAGTAATAAATTGGTGAAGATGAATGAGAACTTAAGTACGGTAATTCTCTGTAGAGAAAAAGAACCTACAACTTGTTATAAAATGGGAGAGTGGATGAAAAATACGTTTAGAATATACAATAGAAACTGCATATTGGAATATTGGGGCTAGTTTAAGTCTGAGAAACAATAAAGACCTAATGAATAGTATGTCTGCATCTGACAAGCAACAAAATAATGGACTAAAAGGAAAGTAATTGGTAGTTTCGTCTATATCAATATCGGTAAGTATTTAGATAATATAGTAAAAGATGTTTAATAGGTGCTGAAGAAAACAGAATGGAGAAAAAAGCATTAGAAGGCACCTTGTCTGATGGATGTATGGGTTATGATGGTAGATGAGTCTGACATTTCAGACACACCTTCCCCACACCATGTTTTCTTTAAAAGGTAAACTTTGTGCATATTGGAGTAATGCAATATTATTATAGATTACATTGTCTAAGCAATGCTTGTAGAATTCTAGAAATGTTTCAGCCTTTTCTTGAAGGATAAAATAAGCATTTCCATTCACTTTTTAATTTCACTAGGGCTGCACTTGGTTAATATGACAATTTTTCTCTATGCATCCAACAGCTGATGGAAACAGTCTGTTTCCTCCTCCCCCATGAGTGACAGAGGAGAGGCCATTGAAAGAAAGAAAAGCAGAAAGGAGATGAAAACACAAGAGCATAAGAAACAAAGGACAGATCGTTTTCAATTTGTAAGGTTTTCTCCATTCTTGCTAGTGTCCAAGTGCTTTTTTCACAAGCTTATTGTGAGATCATTGAAGTACAAGGGCTTCCCACTGGACAACTTGCTGCTGTGGCAGTGTTAAGCTGTTCTCCACTAATCACTCCAGTGTTTCGTTGTTAACATGCCATAAATGATAGAGACCATGCAGAAAATTTGAGAGTTACTGTTCCCAGAAAGGGCACATCTTACATACAATCTTGTGAATTAACTGGCAGTCCTGCAAATAATGTAGTTTAACCACTGTATTTTTTCTGGTTTGAAAACTAGTTGTTATTTTCATTTCAAGGCTTGGTTAAGATTATGTCAATTTTTAAGAAGACATTTTTTGAGTTTTGAAAGTGGAATGATTAGCTTAGTTAGAGATTGTTATGTTACAAAATACCTATTTTTTATTATTCACTTCATCTTTAGCTTTGCCTACTTGTAATACTGTCAATGACTGTGTGGTATTTTAAAGGTGGTAGTACTGCCAACCTTTCTAAGTAGGACTTTGTTACATGTCTTGCCATTTACAAACTTTTCCAGTTGCCTTAGGAAGAAGGTGAGCATAAGGAACTTTTAATGAACTTCTGTGCATGCATGTGCAGGAAGTGTTGTTAAATTAAAGGCAAAGGTAAATAAACTGTTTAATAGTATTAGCTGTTGACTAGAAAAGCTGATAAAAATACCACAGAATCACAGAATGTTAGCGGTTGGAAGGGACCTCTGGAGATCATCTAGTCCAACCCCTGACCAATATTGTGGTAATGTGTTAAGCCATGATAGTTAGAAGAGATGAGCAAGGCAAGTTTTGTAGGTAGAAGGCAGTATTTTTATTAAAACAACCAATTACATTTTCAGAAAAAAAACCAACAGACTGACTTTTGAGCCCAGAAGCATATCTTCAGTTCTGAGTCATAAGTTGAGTATTTAAATAAAAACTATGTGAGTTATCTAGAAGGAGGCCAGTAAAACCTGCAAGTGTGTTCCTTAATGCCGTAAGTTTCAGTTTTTCTTTGTTTGTAGTACTTGTGGCACCTTGCTAACATGTAAGTTTAGTGTCAGCTTAGGCTTATCTGACTTGTGATGTTGCTATTTGATGCATTTTTTTTTATATCCAGAGATGACTAAATTCCCCATCTCATGCAACTTTTTACATAACAAAATTATAAAAATGTTTTTCTAAGGATTAGGGCTCTTAAAGTGTGTAATTTTACCATTCTTTTTAAATATACCTATGTAATTGATATGCTAATGACTTTCAAGGTTATATTGGAAGGAAAAAAGAAACCACACTTGTTTAGTAGCTGTAGCTATGGTGCCAGAAGATGGCACTGAAGAAGTATGAAGCACATCTTAGATTTTGTAGGATTACACCTACTGGTTTTGTACTACAGTGAGTTTTATTTTGTGCAGCTTTGTATTTTATTAATACTGTTTTCAATTTTCATTTTCCTGCCTAAGTTTAAAGTAAAGTGTTTTCAGTTTTGGTAATCTGTGTTAGGTGACAGTTTAATGAGCTCCCTTTGGAAGTGCTTCAACACTCTGCTCATTAATAAAGTATCATAACCTAGAACTTGAAAGAGATGGATAATTGCTTTAGAGAAATAGAGCCGAGGTTTTGAAATAATCTGAGGCAAAACTAACCCCTAACACTGAACATGAGGAAGTGCCCAATGATGATGTATTAATACAGTTAGAATGGATTCCTAGTGCCTGCCTTTCACGTATACTACAGTGAGCTCTATCACTAACTCTGGATATTTCGAGAAATAGAACCAGATTTTCTTTCTGTGCCTCTCTTCTGTTCTGGTAGGCTCCACAGACAAATGTAACTAAACAATGCAATATTCAAGAAGCTGTTATAATGAAAGCTATCCTAACACAATCTTGCCATCTATCCCAGCAGAATCTCTAGCTATACTCAGGTGCTAAAACTTGAGTGGAAACTATGTGTGAGTTACAGAACATCTGCTTTACTGTGCTTTTGTTTTGCTGCTAAATCTAATAAACGTATGAACATGTGAAATGAAGTCCTAGCACTATTTGATCTGGGATGTTGTGACTCAGTAAAGTAAAACAGATGTATTGATATAATGTTTTGAGCAAAGTTGTTTCGTTGTGTTTTTTTTTCTCATGCTGAGCAGAGAACTTGCTTTCTAATAATAGCAAGTTTGTAAGGGTCAGTTTAATAAGCATGATTGAAAAAGGGAGTCTGGTAGTTTTGTGTGAGTTACTTGCCCCTCTGACCTGCTTATTTGCAGGAGCATAAGGTTTCACCTCACTGGTCTAAGTCCCTTCTGCAGCTGCACACCAGCATTCTTTCCTTGGGCCTTTTTACGGACTTTCTACATAGACTAGTTCTCTCCTTTGTTGTTTTATGTTTGGTTTTTTTGGTTGGTTGGTTGTTTTTTTGTTTTGTTTTTCAGTAAGTCATACTTAAGCTTAATAAACCAGTCAGGGAAATAGTATCTCAGATTATTCCAGTTCACACACAAAAGAATGCAGTACAGGTAACCAGGAAGGGATGGGAGTCTTGACCAAAGAAATGCTGTAGTGATATATTAAGAATGGTAAAATCTCAGTATCTTGAAAGTCCTAGGTAAGAGAATTTATCTGTAGCTGCTCATTTTTAGGTTTTTCTCATTCTGAGAATTAACTGATGGTTTAGTGTATAGAGAGAAGATCCCACTGAATTCTTCTGTGAACTGGAAGTCAGTCTTGTTTGGGATTATGTTATTTGTATTGAAACATCTGAAACAGAATAATTATTTTCAGTGTTAGCAAAGTACATTCAGTAAGCCCTCACCTACCCCACCACACTTATTTGTCCCTGGAGAGGAGAAAACAAATAGAAAAACAGTCAGTTCTTAAATACATGAATAGATAAATTGTCTTTATTGGTGAGTTTCTCTGTGTGAATTTTTTTTTTAATATATGGAAGGGATAAGAATATATAATAAACATACCATTAGCTTGCTTGCAAATAGGAAAAGTAGTATCGTTTTATGTATTTCATGT
Organism: Hemiprocne comata; assembly: GCA_020745705.1. Taxonomy (NCBI): domain Eukaryota; kingdom Metazoa; phylum Chordata; class Aves; order Apodiformes; family Apodidae; genus Hemiprocne; species Hemiprocne comata. Next base: position 14,855,688 of record CM036616.1, on the reverse strand, counting down.
TAGCATCTAGAGAAGAGAGAAAAAAATACTCTTCTAAAGCAAAATACTTGAGCTGCTAAAGTATACCTGATAGACAATGTGTGCTCTGTACGAAACAGTAGTTGAATCTGAAACTGTATTTTGCTTTACTGTATTCAGAGAATAGAAAACTGTTCAAAACTGTACTAAGTTTCAATTTTAGTAATTTCTGTATATATTTTCTTTTTTCCATCAACATATGTAATGTAAGTAAAGATTTAGAAGAAACAAACTGTGTCTGTGAACTGAACGTGCTCTCCTTGAATATTGCACCATTTTAACACTATAAGAAATTATTTAAGTTTCATTGCAGCTGCTTTCTGGAGGTTCATCACTGCAAATCCTGTCAAATAGTGGGTTCAAATAACAGATTTGAGAGCATTTAGAATATATTGAAGGCCTTCCTATTCTACCACTAGGAAAAACAGAACATGTAATTTGAAAAAAAAGAAATTTAAGAAAAAAAAAAAGTCATTTTTCCTGGGTTATTATTTAACCCTTTCAATGTTAGAGAGATAATGAGGGGGGAAAATTACTTGTCTCAAGCTGGTAGGCACTATATCTGGGCTAGCTCTATTTTAGTGCAGCTTGAATTCTAACATGAGAAAATTGCAGAAATTTACAATTCAAAGTGTGTTTCATCAGTGAGAAATCCGCAGATTGTTTTGACACTCAGCTAGAAATTCAGCATGAAGATGGACGTCTCATGAAGTCTGCAGCTGCTGATTGAATTTATATTTCCATAAAGGCCATCAACAGTAGCAGCCTGCAGGGGAAGTGGGGACAAAATGACAAAAATTAGGAGGCTAGCATTTTTTCCTCAGTCTTATAGTAGTAAATTACTTGTAATAAGGTCCTACACTGACCAGGATTAAAGGAAAATGTAGGCAGCCAGAAGGGAATGATTTCTCAGTTTAATTGATTTGAACTAAAAATGTCTGAATTTGATATTTAAGTATCTGTTTAGTCATCTGTACAGTATGTAAAATGCAACTGCAAATCAAAAGTGTACTTAAGCTGAAAAATAAGACTCTTACTGGTAATTACAGAAGGTTTATCATACAGGTAATTGGATTTTATAATAAAATCCCAGGATAGAAAATGAATGATACTGAAGTGTGCAGAAGTAGGTCATCTTTATCAGGGATGAAAATCTCATCTCGTCTCATCTCTGGCACTGCTCCCTCATTCATTCACACAGAGAGATAGGAGAGAATGTGTAGGATTTGCATTTTTCTGAGTAACAACTCTTACTATGTTGATCATTTAAAAAGCAAACATGCATTCACAAAAACAAGCCCATGTTATTAAAATAATTAGTAATAAATGTCATTAAGACAAGTACTATAATAAAATGTAACAATTTAATCTTGTGTTTAGAAGGTTTTGTACATTAATGTCAAGTTATATTTTCATGGAAGGAATAGAGTGGGCAGGAGAAGATTAGATATTTAAGTTACCTTCTTTTTTGGTAGAAGCAGAATCATTATTATCATCCTTGAGAGACTGGAACTTGCTTAACACCTTTGTTTCAAAATACCTGGGCATCTGAAAACTGGAAAGTTTTAGCATGCAGAAGTTTTCTTTCATCTTGGTGTTAGAGATTTATGCATGCAACTCTCAATGCATAGCAAGGCAGTTATACCCACCAAGTTCTGTTTAGAAGCCTTTTCCTCAGAGTTAGTAGCCTGCATCTGTGCCATCCTATGCTGTAGTTCTGTCACATCTTGCAAGCTAAGGAAGGTCAACAAAAATAAATCTTGAGGTCAGCAGAAACATAAACATTCCAGAAACTGCTAAGGGAGTTTTCCATAGCTGAACAGCCCAGAGTTGTGCTTTGATACAAGGACACACACATCATGTGTACTCTTGGTATCAGTAGGGTTTCTTAGTACATGGAGACCCTTAAGAATGAAAGAGCTTATGTCAAATTTTAATACGGGAACATAGCGATCTCATATCGTAACTGCTCAAACCTGAAGGAAATTGGTTAGAATTCTAATGACATTAGTTCAATAACTTTGTAATATTGCAAATCTCTATGAATGTTAATACTTCTGAGAGTTTACATTTTAGAGATTAAATTGGTAAAGTAACTATCTTTGATTTTACATCTAAAAATTAAAGTACAGTTTAGGAACCTATGAGTCTTTGACATATTGGAGATGAAATTATTTGAGGATTTTGTGTCACAGCTTATTCTTCCATTGGTCATAAACTCTGTATCAAACACCTGTATTGTGGTTATTAGAACCTATTTGAGTCTCAAGATTGCAGTTTGAAGGCAATGTTTTTTCTTCCCTTGTCAGCAGAATAAATGGTTTCACACAGACAACTTTTTATGTTCTTACTTGCTACAATAGTTGCACTTGATGCCTTAGCTCCTGGTTACAGCAAAATATGCTAAAATCAAGTGGGCACACAGCTGAGTATTTAAGTAGTTGATGATTAGGGACTTGCATAATGTGAAAGCAGATAAACCTCAATATTTGCTGTTGTAGTCTAAAATTTGCTTAGTTAAGCTGGAATTGTGGAAGTCAAAAGCAGAAAAAACTTCAGTGGGGACTACATGTTGCTTTTTGCATGTGCCTTTGTTTTTCTAACTTGCAAAGTGACCACAGGAACTTTTGAGATTTGAGTAGGAAAATAAATTAATGACTTGACTCAGGCCTAAAAACCTTTGACTTTCATGTAGTCCTTGGTCCCTGCTGTTCCAATTTATCATTTTCCTGCTCAAAGTAGCTTTGAAAGCCGGTCAAACATTGCTGCAGTACCTTCGCTATGTGAAGTTTTTTTTCTTCTTCACCACTTACACCACTCTGAGCTCACCAAAACTGGCTAAAATGTAACTTTTCCCCTCAGAATCAGTATTACTGGAAAATACTTTAATGGGTACGCACTGGTCAGCTTCAAGAAACACACTTTTGAAGTGGAGGTTTAGAAGTAACCCAACAGTGCAAAGTCAGAGTTTAATCAGGCAAAAATTTCAATCCGTTGAAAGATAAAAGATTCTCTGTTGCTAATATTCATCTACTAAGTTGTACTTTCTGCTAAGTATTGTCTAATTTTGTTTTCAAAAAATACCAGCTACCTTTGAGATACTTGTTCTTCTTAGAACTCTGACCAAGTAAAGATATTTTTTTATTTCTATATAAAATTAAATATGACATTCTGCAAAATTTAAATATTAAAAGCTATAAAAATATATAATAACCTTATCAATTATGATAATTAAGCACCTATAAGCATTAGTATAGCATTACAGAATCACAGAATTACCAAGGCTGGAAAAGACCTTTAAGATCATCAAGTCCAGCCTATGACCAACACCACCACACCATCTAGACCATGGCACTAAGTGCCACATCCAGCCTTGCCTTGAACACATCCAGGGACGGTGCCTCCACCACTTCCCTGGGAAGTCTATTCCAATGTCTAATCACCCTCTCCGTGAGGAAGTGCTTCTTAATATCCAACCTAAACCTCCCTTGGAGCAGCTTCAGGCTGTGCCCTCTTGTCCTGTCACTGGTTGCCTTGAAAAAGAGCCCAGCCCCCACCTGACTTCAGCCTCCCTTCAGGTAGTTGAAGAGAGTGATGAGGTCCCCCCTGAGTCTCCTCTTCTCCAGGCTAAACAACCCCAGCATCCTCAACCTCTCCCTATAAGACTTTCCCTCTAGTCCTTTCACCAGCCTTGTTGCTCTCCTCTGGACCTCTTTTAGTTCTTTGGTAAAGCATATTGCTAATTATGCCTGCAATCTATTTCCTATTTTTAACCTTAATACCTTTTTAATAAATATTGAATAATATATGTAACATATGTATATAATAAAGATATATGACATAACATACTAGAATATTTTTGTAAATACAAGCAAACTTGAAAGTAAATCAAAATACAATGACTGATGAATATAAAAATACCTTATTGTACTTGTATGTCAAGTGTCAAACTAGTGAGTCAGAAATATGTTTAGAAAGTCATTTCTAAACTAGGGCACAGCCTTTTTTAGATATCTGATTTTAAGCACCCCCCTTTCAGCCCTTATATATTACATATATATATACATTTCATATGTTTTATTAATTCTATACATTTATACAAGTTGCGATACAAGAGTAAAATTGTGAGGAGTTTTTTCTCCTGTTAACTGTCTACTGAGACTCTTTTTAAGGTCTGAGGGATCCTGAGCATCAAATGCTATTGTAATAACCGATATAGAACACAAAGGATGGGGCATTTAATCTGTTTTTTAGAACTGAGATGACAGTTTGGATCCAAGATGTATACCCCTATCAAAATATTAGAAATATGGCGTTGTATTTAAGCCCTCTTCAGTAATATTTTCTGTCTTATAACGAAAGTAAGTCATGGTTTGCTTTTGGGGTAAAGTATTCGAGTTCAATTAGTTTATCTGAGTAAAAGTTAAGCTTTCAATTTGGAAATAAGTGATGGTAACATACTTTTATTTGAACTCACTGCTGCAATATGTATGTGCTATGTAATACTGGTATTTTGAAGCACAGGAAATTATTGTCACAGTGTTTGGAGCTATCAAAATGTGCTTCTTTCCAAGGTAAATCTGTGTTCGGGTTCTTCATTTTGTTGGTTTGTTTTGAGGTTATTTACAAAAGTGCAGAATTTCCTGTTAGACCTTGCTGTGTGATGAAATGGAAAATGTTTTCTCATTTGGCAGCCCTGGCAGACTCTACTGTTATCTACATTTATTTCAGTCTTTCTTAGGTGTTTTGTCTCCTTGAAGCTGTACAGTGTTTCTCTTTAGTAGGCTACACTTCATAGAATCATAGAATGGTTTGGGTTGGAAGGGACCTTACAGATTATCTAGTTCAACCCACCTGCATGGGCAGGGACACCTCCCACTGGAGCAGGTTGCTCAAAGCCTTGTCCTGGTCTTGAACACGTAGGGGACATCCCCGCAAACCATTTGTGTGTTCAGGGTCATGCTGCAGTCAGTTGTCCTCTCATATTCAAATTGCTTCCTATTCTCCCAAGGAAGAGCTTCTTGCTCTTTCCTGAGATCCCTCTCAGGCCTTGTCTTGCCCTGTGGGCTGTCCCTCTGAATCCATGATAACCTGTTCCTTTTATCAACCTGCCTTTGAAAATGGCAGTGGTGGTCATCACCCCAGTCAAGAATGTCAGTGAATTGCAAGACAGACTGCCAGGGTCCCAGAGATGGGATTCCATGAGAACCACATCACGTTTAGATCCTGTTTACTTAAATTTCCCCACCCACCCTTTTTTTCTTAATACTTGAGCTTTCACAATAATATTTCTAGTTTTCTTCCTGAAGCCATAGTTTAGCCCATGAAGACCAGCATTTCACCTCCTGGATGAATTGAAAAGCTTTTCTGAACAGCATATACACATTCAGCAGTCTCCAGACTTAGCTGTGACATTTGCAGAGGGGGCCAGGAGATCAGTGTTGTTCTACTCACATTTCCAACCTTGTTGGCACACTTAGAGGTGGACCACCTACACCTTCTAAAATACCAAGAATTCTGTGCATGTCAGCTTTGCAAGAGCTGTTGTGTAATTGCTTCATAGGTGAGAACAAGCAACCTAACTACCATAGGAGTTTGTTTTTTGTATTATATTGACATACCTGCATCCTGCTTTTTCATCTGGGTCTGTATTTGTGAGACTTCTATTAGTGAAAGGACTAGGTGTTCTCTTATGTTATTAAAATACTCTGTCTTGGACTATATGAATAGTGCAAATGCAGCTTCAAAGGATAATTTTGTAATTTATATGATTTAAAAGGTATGTAAGTATATAAATTGTAGGATATAAATCACTTCTAATACAGTTTAAAATAAATGTCTGTAGGGTGTGTCTATATGTGAAATGGATAATGCATCTGAAAGGACAAGTTGCTTTAGCTAACCTTCCTTTTCTTCAGAAGTGGCATACTTGTGTTGGCTGTGGCTGAAATACATGTGTTCTCTCATATACTCAGCAATTAAAAGCAAACACAATAAAATAGCACTACTGTTCTTTAATGCTTCAAGTGCCATGCACATTATTATCTGTAATTGTGTTCAGACCCTGTAGAAGACTGCATTTTCTTTGCCAATCTCAAACCCTAATCCTTTTGTAAAATGCATTAAAACTTACTAAAAAACAGAAATAGCATTAGCTCTTTGAGAGTGTTTGTGCACCTAGCTGTAGTAATTCCATTTATTCTGAAAAAAAAATGGACATGGTAATGAATGTTCACAAATTATTTATAATTGAAATGTAATTAATCATCCAAACCAGACTGTAACACTGCTGTGCCGGGTCATATTGTTTAATTAATGTTCTCCACAGCTGTAACTTTCTTTTAATTTCATTCATGATTCGTACCCTTGCTGTCCTTTGCCCATTTCTCTTCCCTGCATGACTGCCTTCTTGTTTATCTTCCTGCATTGTGTTTTTATTTATAGAGTACAAGTTACAGTACACTTCCTGTGTACTTGCTAAATTCCCTTTATACATACTGAGTTCTCATTTTAAGTCATTTTTCATACATTTACAGAAAATATTCAGTACTTCAGTCCTGGATTCATTCAAGTTTTGACTGTAAATTGTTTCTGGAATCTGATAGACCAAAACAAACCAAAAAAACAGTTGGGAGAAAGCTTCTGCATGCCAGAGCACGCAGCATCTGTCAGCTCCCCAAAGAAGTGGCATTTGTACTAGTATCAATTACACTTTTGTTGCAAAAATAATGTAATGTTGCATGTTCCTAGCAAGCTTATTGCAGATTCATTTATGAAACAGTGGTTCATTGTGAAGGTGTAGTATCTGTTGGGTTTTCTGTGGCTTTGAAGAGGTAGAAGGCTCAGGGCTTTCCAGTGAGCAGGAAAAGAGCTGGTGTTGGTGCCTCCTGCTGCTACATGAAGTGACCTCAGGGGCTAGAATGGCAATGGGCATCTAGCAGAGGATTTTCAAATCTCTGTCCACTGAAGAAACTTGCTTGGTCGAACTGCAAATAAAAGGTGTTGTTACATGAGTTAGCCACCACAGCAGGCTTTAAAAACTTAAGGTTGGTGTGAAAATGTATAAATGCCATGTGCTCTGATCCCTCAGGAAGTTAGAGGTTAAGCTTTTTCAGATTATTAAATGTGTTGCTTCTAAAAAAACCATACAGAACACCTTTTTCAGAACACCTTTTTTTATGTATTTATGATACAGATGTAGGTGAATGCATGTTGACTGCTCAGCAGTTTGTAATTGTTAATAGCATTCTAATTTTTTAAACTATTTTCATGTTAGAGAAAGAGTTGTAGTATCCCTTCTGACTAGCCTGAGTGTCCTACAATAACAAATACTATTATTAAAAAAAAAAGCAAAATGGCAAATTGCATGCAGAGAGGACTGAGAACTTGACCTTTAGAAATGAAATGTTTAAATAAATTTTGTCCTTACGTATATAAAACATTATTTTTTCCAGTTTAAATAGAGGGCAGTTTTTTGCAGACTTCTTCCCTAGAGGACATTCAGGCTGAACTCAAAGGCAAAGGGCAACTGGCACCACCAACTGACTGTGTGCCACCTGGTGGCCAGTGGCCACTTGTCTTGGTGGTGTAGAAGTGTCCAGTGTTCAGCTGGCAGTGGTGAGTCTACAGCACCCAGTTGTCCCAGGCCCAAACCTGCAAGGGTACTTTCAGTAAGTTCAATATTACCTCTTATTGCTGTTACTGTAAATAATAATACTAAAAAGATAATGTGTCTTTAATTGGTAGAGGAGTATGTGGAACAAAACCTTTAATAAGATGTAGTTTTGCACTGTAATGACTTTAACTAAGGATTAACAGATGAAGCCTCTGCCATTTATTTTGCTCTGCCTGCACACTAGTTTATCAGACAGCAAGTTATGAAGTGAACATTTCTCACTGAGAATTGAGCCATGTTTTCAGGATAACTAAGTTTTTGAGGAGATGCATAACGTATTACGTCATACAAGTATTTTGGTAAAAGATCAACTAAAATACCAGTTAATTTTTTAAATTAAAAAAAAAAAGGCAATCTGTCACTGACTAATATCTCCAGTTCCCTTCTCTTTACCTCATTACCAGAAGTGTTGCATGTATTAGTTTTTTGAGACTGGTTCTTAGCTTTTCAACACTGCAGTCAGTTCCAGTAACAGATATCTGTCAGGGAGTATTTGCATGTACAGAAACTCTGAAACCATCCACTTAATTATTAGTTGCTTAATAATCAGATGTGAATAAAAACAACTTTGAGATATTTCTGGACAAGTTGTGCTTGTCCAGAGACTTTTACTAGGATGAATCATAGAACGGTTAAGGTTGGAAGGGACCTTAAAGATCATCAGGCTCCAACCTCATTGCTAGGCGCAAGGGACACCTCACACTAGACCAAGTTGCACAAAGCCTCATCCAGCCTGGCCTAACACCTTCTGGAAGGTGAATGCAGCTGGGTGGCTCTGAATAAGGACTTCCAGGCTGGTCCCAAAGGCAAAAGTGGAAGAGACAGTCACAGAGGATAAAATCCACCTGGATTATATCACCATAGTCTGAGTTGGAGACAGAGCAAAGCAGGTGGGCAAGTCTTTGTAAGTAACACACCTGGAGCTCTCGTGGTGTGCCATGTAGCCAAAGGCTCTGCAGGAGCAGTGCTGTAGAGGACAGCCACAACCACAAAAAGAAGGTGGAGCTGACAATTCCTGCTGAATGCAGTTGGTTGTCTCTGAATACAGACTTCCAGGGTGGTCCCAAAGGAAAAGTGGAAGAGACAATCACAGAGGATAAAATCCACCTGGATTTTATCACCATGCCCTGTCTTGGAGCCCAGAGCAGGATGGAGATCAAAACTGGCTTCTTCCCTAGAGGTTTTCTGTAGTTTTAGAGTTTCTCCGTATAGAACTTGCTTAATTTGTTTCCAGTTGCTAAGCAACATCCTTACATCATTTCTGCAGATCTGTGACATCACCCACTGCTGGTTTCCCAAGGCTGGAGATATCAGCATTATGGCTGAGAATATTAGCACTATGTATATATAGTTCTTGAGCATTTCTTTAAGAATTACATACTCAAAATTGAATAATTAAAATAATAACTTCTTTGGTGTTTGTGACAGTAAAGTATTTCTCTCTGTATATTTGAGACCTAGTGAATCAGTGTACACACACTGATTGCTAATCTTTCTGTGAGATAATGTGGAATAGCTGTACCAAGTACTTAATACAGTTATTCAGGCTTCAGGTTCTGCCTTCCTTTTCTCTTTCTGCTGGGTTTAAAATATGTATTTTTAATTTTTGTACAAATTTTGGCTTCCTGCTCCCAGTGTGGCATGGAGTGTTACATTTGCATATTGTAGATATACTGAAGTTTAAATGTGTTTGTTTGCTCACCCAATTATAACATTTACAATGCAGTGGATTTGGGCCTTTGCTTTCCTAACTGTCTTCAGCTAGAGTTAAGAATTGGGGATTTTTATAGAGAGTGGTGACAGGGGTTCATTTTTTTTTTTTTTTGCTTACTTGGCTCTATAAAAGATACTGTAGAACATTTGGATCCAGGGAACTCTGTGGTTTCCTCTATTATATTTAAGGCTAGATTTAATCTTGCTGCTTGGAAGGAATTAATCATGTCTCAAAACGAATGCCCTCATTAGTTTTATAATCCCTTTAGCCCTGAACTCTTACAAAATGCTCTGTTTATCAGAGAGAGAGAGATTGTCATTTTCTTACTGCTAATTAACTGCCCTTCTTTGAGAATAGCTTGGGTTTGTGGTGGTGTTGGGTTTTTTTTTTCCCTTCAGTAACAAAGGCTAGCAGAGACAACAGTATGTTTTGGTCCTTGTCCATGACCCAGATTTCTGAGGTATTGGCATAGTTTCTGTAATGATACCCATGTCCTCAGGAACACTGCTGGCATCTATATCCTCAAAAACAATGACAAAAGAGATTGTTTCTAAAATAACATTTTTCAGCATTCTAGACAAATAGATGTGGCCCATGTAAAACAATGAACAAACTCAGCCCAGCTGTCAATGTCAACAATATCAGTATTTTAATCCAATTATTATTGCCACACCAGATCCAGTGAGCTAATGCCTCAGATGTTAGTTTAGATGCATCTGTAGGAACTGGTGCCACGTCTTTGGACTGGCATGTAGGTGTTAACCCAGGCCTCAAAAGATGGCTTTTACAGTTTTATACTGAAAAAATATCTTCTAGCCCACTAAAGACTTAGTCTTCTCAGCCCAAAGACTATTTCAGAGCCATCTTTGGTCAGGTTCATGATTGCCACATAGAAGGATTTCAAAGCAATACTCCACAACAATGGAATGAGTGTGTCAGAATAACTCTGTGAAAACTAACATGGAGTTAGACTGCCACACTGGTGGTAAGTAAACTTTTTCTCCATCCACATGCAAGTGTTTTAATCAGATGTTTTACTAAGCTTGTCTTCACATCTGGCTGTGTACCAAAAATGTTATTTTCTAGTAGTGTCTAAATGGTTGTTACATTCCTGATGCATTTATATATGTCTGTGTGTGCATGTACATGTATTTCTAAGTTTTTCATCTCTGAGGTGACTCTGTTTGCAGATGGGTAAAGTGGTGATGGCACACACAGTGTATGGTTTGCACCGAATATTTTGCAAGCTTGAAAAAATTTCTCTCTGAGTGATCTGGGCAGTGCCTCTTTTTTGTACAAATATTTTGTACTTTCTATTTCTGGTTGTGGCTTGATACCCATAAACTCAGTAGAGAACTCATTGACCTCTCTGTGTTTTGGCTTTATTTATTTAAAAAAAAACCCACAAAACGTTCTTTGCAGATTCCCCCCAGCCAAGACCAACGTAAATAGCAGTGTCTTCCATTAATGATTTACTAGAATATTGTCTAGATTTTTTTATTATGTTTGTAAAAACAAAATGTGTATTATTGAAATAATGCATTAATTGTAAATTTATTTGAAAACTTAAGCTTTCCATAATTAAAGTTGTTTTGATCTAGAAAAAACCAAAAATTATACTTAAACAGTTAAGAGAGATTTAAATACAGTTGGCCACAATTGAGATAAAAATTGTTTAACTTTTGGCAGTTGGAGCAAGGAGACAGAAATACCTTTTCTAATTTAAAGAGTCTGAAACAGTGAGTGGGACATGTGTATGTTAGTGTTTTGAATTTCTTGATTCTCCAGTCATTAATATGAAATTACTTCTGGGAGACTATTCCAGCTAACTTTAAGCAAAAATTTGAATTCAGAAACATTCTGAACATCTCCTTAAAGGACTTAGTTCCAAAATGTACTAAGCTCTTTTTGTAAAGATAACTTTACTAACAATGATACAATGCTATATGGCTAGACTATGTAAACTGAATGGTGGGAACAGTGTGCTGGGAAAACACCCTCTGATTTCATTGAGGTCTGCTGTTGTAGATCACCTTAGGAAAATGGGTAATGAAATGGTTACTAGCATTGCAGACTGTATAATTGGTTTACCTCTCCCTATCTTTTCTTCTGTTACTGATTGCATTATTATTGGAATATTTGTTCCATCACCAGTTTCAGAAATTGCAGCTTGGTTTATCAATAAGCCTTACAACCCAGGTATGTGTGGGTTGATGTTTTTTTTTTCATTCTGAGAGACAGCTTCCAGAAAAAATTGCTTATTAGTTGCTTGTTGTTCTTGACAGATACGTGCAAGGCAGAGTACTAGACTAGGGAGGTAGCAGTCTTTAAAAAAATAGCATAGAGACACACCTAGCAGAAAGGAGGGTTATGTGGGCATTTAAAAAACAATAAAACCCAAAGCCTGTGCTCTTTTCTTTTTTAACTTATTTACATTTTAACTGTAGTAAATACATTTTTTAACTGAGAGTTGTTTTTTTTTCTTTTTGTTCCCTTTGGTTTTTTCCTTCCCCAGTCCCATCCCGCCCCAGTCCTTCCTGGCTGTGTAGGTAAAAGTCTGATTGGTCTACGACATGATTTTACTATCAGAACTTTGAGTAACTTTGATTTGAACATTGTTGGTATCTGTTATCTAAATTACACATGTTATGTTACTGTAATTTTTTTGTTCTTCTGAAAGCATATTTAGGCAATAGGTCATAGGAAATATGTGTTTAGACGTATGTATATACATTCAATATATCAGTGACATGCGATGGAGTGGTTAAGTAAAAATGTGATTAGTGTGGACTAATGACCCACACAGGCATAGGCCTTTTGATTTAAAAGGGGGATATTTGTGTCAAACTGGAAAATTGTATTATGCATAACTGTTTTTAACTGCAAAATGGAATCAAGTTACAGCCTGTATGCTCTATGTGTCTGACAGCTGTTATAAAAGTGGGTTATCTTTTCAGAGGGCTGAGTGATAAGCTTGTTCTGTATTAAGCAAAATAAGGTATATCTCTGTCCAAAGAAATGAAGAATCTAACTACCAAAATAATTCTGGTTAGCAGATAAAAGATAGAAATTGATGTATTGAGTCAGAATGAATCCATATGGGCCTGGTTACCCTGCAGTGTGACTCGTGTTGGGTTAAATAGGGCAAAACTGAGTTATGCCTGTTTGGAAGGCACTGTTCTAAGTCTTTCTTGTTTACTTTATAGAAAATAGGCAAAATTTCCTGATCTAGCAGGATAAGGGGTTTATTTCCTTACAGTCACACATGACCACTGGAAGAGTGATACTGAGCAGTTTTTCCTGATAAATATGCAGATAAATATTTTTCCTGCACTAAGGAAATAAAAGTTTTCTCAGAAATGAAGAATGTGGTTCTTGTTTAAAGCATTAATGGATGGTCTTCCTTCTGGACATAGGTTTATTGGGGTTTGCTTGTTTGCCAAGTACATACACATTGAAATAGACCATAGAATCATAGAATGGTTTGGGTTGGAAGGGACCTGAAAGATCATCTAGTTGCAACACCCCTGCATGGGCAGGGACACCTCCCCCTAGACCAGGTTGCTCCAAGCCCCATTCGGCCTGGCCTTGAACACTTTCAGGGATGGGGCATCCACAACTTCTCTGGGCTGCCTGTTCCAGTGTCTCACCACTCACACACTAAAGAATTTCCTCCTAATGTCTAATCTAAATTTGCCCGCTTTCAGTTTAAAACCATTACCCCTTGTCCTATCACTGCCCACCCTTGCAAAAAGTCCCTCCCCAGCTTTCCTGTAGGCCCCCTGCATGTGCTGGAAGGTGGCTATGAGGTTTCCCTGGAGCCTTCTCAAGTCTGAACAGCCCCACCTCTCTCAGCCTGTCCTTATAGGAGAAATTCTTCAGCCCCCGATCATCTTTGTGGCCCTCCTTTGGATTCGCTTCAATAGGTCAATTTCCTTCTGGTGTTGGGGACTCCAGAACTGGACACAGTACTCCAGGTGGGGTCTTAAGAGAATGGACTAGAGGGCCAGAATCACCTCCCTTGACTTGCTGGCCACTCTTCTTTTGATGCAGCCCAGGATACAGTTGTTAGTACATAGTTGGATAGTAAGCCTTGTTTGCAAGAACTTTATTGTTTAGCGTATGCTTCTAAGAAGGGCAGAGTCTAGATAGCATCAAATGTCAGGTTTGTGAAGTTGACATCCTGGATTAAAATTTGGGACAAAGTCATGCTACCCATACCACAAGTAGATGTTGGTCAAATTTGCAAGAGTGAGAACTTACCCAGAGGACTAACAGTCTATCCTAGAGAAGCTTTTGAAGTTGATTTATATAGAGATCCCTTTCCCTGAGAAACTGACAGTGGATCCTATCAAGATGAGAAAAGTCCTTGTCAATGGGACATGTCTCTGGCAAAGCTAGATCTCTCTCCTCATCTAAATTCAAAGTTAAAATTTGCATCTTCTCTGGTGAATTCATGACAATTAAAAACAAAAAGCTTACTGTCCCGTGGCAGACCTGAACCTGTAACTCTGATCTCATCTGTGTTTAAAGTACTTAGACCATAAGGGTTTTTCTAAGGTACCTTAACTAGAAGTTGCAGTAAAAGTATATGCTATCTGGGCTAGTGATACCTGCATACCTACCCTGGAGGAAGTCTGGAAGAGTGTCAAACTCAGAGATAAAGTGGGAGAAATTAACAAAGCTCTGAATTTGCTATGACTAGGTTTTCTGGGATGTAAATAAACTCACAACTGTCTTGGCTATACTCAGCTTCTGTTGCAACATCAGCCTACCCTTAATCTTTTTGTACCATGTCAAATCCATTGTTAGTGGGATACAAATAATAATTAATAGTATTTGCAAAATCTGTTAACCAAGTGAATGAAACATGGCAAATTGTTTCCACCTTCTTAGATATTAGTTGTAAATGCTGTAGAAAATAAAAGCAAGGTGGGAAGAATTATTTGGAACACAGTGAGGGATAGCAGGAACAGCACTTAATACAAAATAACAAATAATACTAGGATGGTATGCCTATGACACTGGCATTGTCAAAAAGTGATTTTTGACCCTGAGTGCCTGGTACTTACAGCTTTTTTGGACTTGTTCATTCAGCACTTAGCAAGTTTAATCTTGCCTGACCCCGCATCACTGTGAAACTGGAAATCACGGGTCCTGTTTATTTTGAGGTTAATGGAAATCAGAACCATAGAACAGAACAGCCTGTGGCTGTACTAGCTACTCTTAAAAGTTTAAATTAGTTTCTGTTATGATTTTATAAAGGGTAAAGAATTTTAGATTACTTCAAGTATGTGAATTTCATTGGAGAAAATACAGCTATATGCGTAAATGATACATGTTGTTAAGCTTTTAAGCTTTTATTTTAGACTACTGTATTGGTTTCTTTTATGACTAAATATAATGAACTATTGAAAGTTACTAATTTGTCTCAGGAAAAATTAACTTCATAGAAATATAATTTTTTTAAAAATTAAATCAGAATTATTTGGGAGAAAAGTATCTTCAAGTTTGCTGGTGACACGAAGCTGGGAGGATTGGCTGATTCACCTGAAGGCTGTGCAGCCATTCAGCAAGATTTGGACAGGCTGGAGGGCTGGGCAAAGAGGAACCTGATGAGGTTCAACAAGAGCAAATGCAGAGTCCTGCACCTGGGAAGGAACAACAAAATCTACCAATACAGGCTAGGAGGTGATCTGCGAGAGAGCAGCTCTGTGGAGAAGGACCTTGGAGTCCTGGTAGACAACAAGTTATCCATGGGACAACAATGTGCCCTTGTGACCAAGAAGGCCAATGGCATTTTGGGGTGCATTAGGAGGAGTGTGTCCAGCAGATCAAGGGAGGTCTCTACTTGGCCCTGGTGAGACCTCACTTGGAGTATTGTGTCCACTTCTGGGCTCCCCAGTTCAAGAGGGACAGGGATCTACTTGAGAGAGTTCAACGGCGGGCTAGGAGGATGATTAAGGGACTGGAACACCTGCCTTACAAGGAAAGGTTAAGAGACCTGGGGCTTTTTGGTCTAGAGAGGAGAAGACTGAGGGGGGGGGGATCTAATTAATGTCTATAAATACATGAGGGCTGGGCATCAAGAAGGCAGGGACAACCTCTTTTCACTTGTGCCCAGTGATAGGACGAGAAGCAATGGATTCAAACTCCAGCACAGGAAGTTCCAGCTCAACATGAGGAAGAACTTCTTTACTGTGAGGGTGACAGAGCCCTGGAACAGGCTCCGCAGAGAGGTTGTGGAGTCTCCTCCTCTGGAGACTTTCAAGACCTGTCTGGATGCCTTTCTGAGTGATCTGCCCGAGTTTTTGGTCCTGCTCTGGCAGGGGGGTTGGACTTGAGGATCTTCAGAGGTCCCTTCCAACCCCTGACATTCTGTGATTCTGTGAAAATGTTAACATCTTTCCTAAGCTGAATTTTATTGCAGAAACACTAGAATTCTGACTATGAGGTAGCATGAAGATGCACACCAATGAACAGGGTCCCTCAGCTAAAAAATTATCTAAACGAAGAATCTAGGCTTGCGTAAATTATTGTTCACCTTTTTCCCTTTCTTCAAAACAAACTTTTCCTTCTCCCCCCACAGGAATCAGAACCTCATACCTTGCTCTGAAGATGATGGGCCACTCCTGCAGCATACAGAAAAATAATCTTGTTTTTGTTGCCTCTAGAGAAGTAGTTCTTTCTCTGCTTTGTGTGAAGAACTGATGATAGTTCTTTTGCTTTGCTAGCTTACAAACTGCTTAATATTATACAAAAACTACGTTTAGTTTAAATGTTAGCCAGACAAGAGGAAAGAAGTGGGAGCTTCATTCTACTGAGCTTTGTAAGATACTGCTGAAAAAAATTTTATAAGCTTTTATATCTGGTAGGTAGAGTTTGTTGTTACTGATGCTGAAATAACGTAGTTGATAAATGAAGTTAAAAAGGCCTGTTTCATCGTAAACTGTACAATAGTGCTGTGCAACTGAAATTTAGTCCATTTGTCTTAAATTAACAAAGTCTGTGATTTAAAAAAAAAAAAAATCTAATTAATAAAATGTTACTTCCAAGGGCTCTTTCCATACAGACAGGGCAAATCAGCAAGCCAGAAGAGTCCTGGTCCTGAGTTCTTATGAACATCTGAGATGCATTCAATTTGAATGGGAACTGTGAATTGCTTTTTTTAACCTTTTAGCTTCATGCATGTGTGTGAGAAGGTGATCCCGATTCCATCTGCTGGCTGCAAAACATACTGGCATTTCCGAGCTGCCAGGGGCTCTTGCTCAGTTCAGGTGCCAAAAACATTGAGTTCCCTGTTGATGGTCCCGTTTCTTCTCTCACTGATCATGCGTGCCATAGGTTGTTCTAGCTGTACACATTAGACAAACATTCTTGGATGTTAATAAGAAATCCTTTTCAAATAACAAATTCATACACAGCAAAAATCAATCTAGGGCTGCTGGAGAACTTTATAATCGTGTGTCTGTGTATATATATTATATCTATAGATAGATAGAAATGGGAAGAATAACGATTTGGTTATAGAACAGCACAGGCTTGGGATTATTAATTATTTAACTGTATTTTGATCTGGAGGGTTCTTCAGTGGGTTTTCCTTAATGCAAATGTGGATATATCAGATTTAGTGACTGCAGTGGAAACAACTAGAATGTTTTATCCGTAGAAGAGCGGCTGTTCCTTAGAAGTATCAGAAAAATGTAGATATTAATTTTATAACATCTGTGTGTATATGGAAGTATAACTTGGTTTCTAGGCTTCATATTCTATCAATGGAGCTGCAGAAATTTAGAAAATAATACATGAAGTAATTTACTATTGCTTAACATTTCACTTTGTATTTCCCTTGCTCGATTTTTGCTACACCTTTCTTGTGCAGGCAGGCTGCCTAACTTCTGTTAAACACTTTTGGTTTTGGGCTTTTATACAAACTCACTTCAGTCATCAGACATTGACTTTGGGGTAGACTGGGAAGAAAGGCTTAGAGAAAATATGTACAGTAAGAAAGCATATAAATCTAAAACGTGTAAATTCTGTTTCACTTCCTGAAAGATCTGCTCATTACTTAGACTTCCTGGCCATTTTACCTGCTTTTAACGCTTGCAAAGTTGCAAATCTTGGCTAATTCAGTGTTTTGTGTAAATTATGTTGTATCTGTGTGTTCTATGGAAGTAATCTGTACATCTGTTAAACTCTTTCTGAAGTAATCCACTTTTTGTTTTATGAGTATAAGCTATTATTCTTTGGATTTGTTCTGTTTTATATAATCCCACCTTGGAGTATTTTTTTTTAAGATCCAGTGGTCAAAGTAAAATTATATTAAATTTAAAGTTAAAATACTAAATAGTGGTTCTTACATTGCAATTTGTAATTGCTTCACATGTATATACTTACAAGTGAAGTTTCATGAGTTGCAGTAGCAAACCTCACATTATTTATTTGAAAACGTGGGAGTGAATTAATATAAAGCAAAATAGTCGATATTGTTAGTATGAAAAAACACTTGTCTAAACTGAAAAAGGTTTCAGTTACGTCTAAAGTGGCCCAGTGTGATCTTCAGTAGATAAGTCTTTGTAAATTAATTGTCAGTGGTGGTCTGCCAAAAGAAACCTAAGGGACGAGTCAAATCAGACAGTTGAAGTTAATTAGTGTTGTGTGTGAATCACAAATGCAGAAAGGCTTAAAAGCCATCAGCACTCTTGTGTGAAGATTCTTCAAAATAGCATCCTTGGGAAAAAAATTGCTGAGTTTGGCACTACAATGTGATCTGATTTTGTGATCTGCAGAATGAATTTTTCACATGTCTTATGAAAGCTTGTAGCAGAATAAAAGTGTATTTTGTTAAAAGTAGATTAGTTGAAAACGTTTTCTTTGAGAATGCATAAAGATCTAACATCAATCACAGGTTGCAGTAGCAGGTAGAAAAATACACTTTTTTGTTACTTTTGCTTCTGTCAGTTTACTCAGACTGTTCTACCTGTGTAGGACTCAAATTATGGACAGTTTTTTAAAAGGTGCTGTGCTAACAGTAAAATCTAATGACTTTCCAACAGTAAAGAAGAGTGTTAATTCTGATGCCTAACTAGAATCAGACCTAATTAGATACGTCTTCAACTTTTCTGGAAATCTTCTTTATGGGAAGAAAGTAATTCTGTATTTTTGTTTTGCTTTGTAGATAAAGAGTTTGAGAAATGGCATTATCCATTATATTGTTGAAAGGAAATTATTTTAAAGCAAGTATATGAAACATAATATCTTCAGCGTATAGAGCTGTGTATTTATAAAAAAAAAAGTATAAATCCAACACTGATTAAAAAAACCTAATCTTAGAGATGAAAGTATGCTACAGTATTTTCTCTTCCTGGTGGCATATCTGAAACAGTAAAAATGTTGTATTGCTAATAAATGAAAAAAAGAAATAATCTAAAGAAGCTCCGTAGAAAATTAATTGCAGTTTCGATATAAGTTCTTATTTTACTGTATCAAATACTTAATGATGAGCAATAGTATGCAGTTTAGCTATTAGCTAGAGATGAGTGAATTGTAACTCCTGACTGCTATCAGTTTTAAAATAACTCCATTTGAAATACTTGTTGAAAGCATACTGAAGGAATGAACTGCTTTAATCAAATCATTATGAGAGAAAATATTTTATACGATCATTCTTTGTGTTTCCTCAAAATGTCAAAATTCTCCCTGTCAGCCTCCCAGGGAAGTAAAAAGCTGGGAAAAAAAAGCCTGTGGAATGTTGTTCGTTTTTTTCCCTGTGAGGGATGGAGAACTTCCACATTTTTCCACTATCTGCTAATTTAAAAAGCAAATTAAAATACTCTTTCTCGGTACTGTAGCATGATATTTGACAGCTGGTCTGCTGTGTGCCATGTCACTAGTTGAACCTTAATTCTTCCTCTTTGGCAGCAGTAGAATCTGTGGATGGGATGTAGATCCAAATTCTCCACACTGGCTTTCCTTTCAGTGTCATGAATGTTCCTTATCAGAGAGCTACCTACTGTTTTATGGCTTTTAACATAGAAAATATTTTGTTTGCAAGCATATGTGGAAAAGCTGATGTTCACAGAGCCATTGACAGTGATTGGACATGATGTGGCCTGACTGTTTTGCAAAGCTAACCAGTGAACTTTCAGTGATGATTTTTGACTCAAGAACAGCATCAAGTGTCTCATCTGTCACCAGCAATGGTGTGGGAGGTATCCAGGTGAAGGAAAGAACAGTTGATAGAAAACTGATCAGCACTTCTTCAGAGAAGTGTTCTCAAAGAGCAGCATATAATGAGGTGGATAACTTTGGCAGAAATGTATTTGTTGTTAATCATCCAAGTCAGCTGTTGAACATAGCGCTTTTTGTTAAAAGTTACTGGAAAATACAGCATTTCAAATTGTTACAACGCAGATGTCACGTTTCTCACTATTTTGATCCTTCATTTTTGTCCTGTAGACATTATGATTGTGTGAACAAGTATACAGTCTTTTCAGAAGAATAACACAATCCACAGTTTAAGTATTGTATAGAAATACATTTAACTGCCTTTTATTTTCTTTTTTTCTTTTTTTTTTGGCTGTAGGTCAGATTATACCAGAAAGAAGATTTGTAGAAGCAATAAATCGTCAAGCATATCAATATGAAATGGGTGACTTTCCAATAGAATGGGAAGGTAAATCCTGAATATTTTGGTTATATTTCAAGAGAATTTTGCGATTGAATGTAAATTCAGTACTTTTAATGAAAAGCCTGACTATGTGAATACATTGTCTGTTATCTTTCATTTTGAGTAATGCAGGCTTTTGTTTAACTGCATAATTACTGTGAATTCTTAAGGTAACCCCTTTTCAAATAGGATAAATTATGTTTAGAAAATCAGTACTTAATAAAAATGTAAAGCCTGTATGATCATTACTTTCTCCTGTTAAATGTGAGAACGTGAGAATCATCCTGAGTGCCATCAAGCGGCATGTGGAAGACAACCGGGGAATCAGGTTCAGCCAACATGGGTTTAGGAAAGGAAGGTCCTGCCTGACTAATCTCATCTCCTTCTATGACTGGGTGACCCACCTAGTGGATGAGGGGAAGGCTGTGGATGTGGTCTACCTTGACTTCAGCAAGGCCTTTGACACAGTCTCCCACAGCATCCTCCTGGAGAAGCTAGCAATCCATGGCTTCGACAGGTGCACCCTTCACTGGGTCAAAAACTGGTTGGATGACCAGGCCCAGAGATTGATGGTGAATGGAGCTGCATCCAGCTGGCATCCAGTGACCAGCAGTGTCCCCCAGGGATCAGTCCTGGGCCCAGTCCTATTCAGCATCTTTATTGACAACCTGGATGTGGGGATCGAGGCGACTCTTAGTGAGTTTGCAGATGACACCAAGTTGGGGGGGGAGTGTCGATCTGCCAGAGGGTAGGAAGAGGCTGCAGGAGGACCTGGACAGGCTGGGTTGATGGGCCAAGGCCAATGGCATGAAATTCAACAAGACCAAGTGCAGGGTCCTGCACTTTGGCCACAATAACCCCAGGCAGTGCTACAGGCTGGGGGAAGAGTGGCTGGAGAGCGGCCTGGCAGAGAGGGACCTGGGAGTGCTGGTGGACAGCTAGTTGAACATGAGCCAGCAGTGTGCCCAGGTGGCCCGGAAGGCCAATGGCATCCTGGCTTGTATCAGGAATAGTGTGGCCAGCAGGAGTAGGGATGTCATTCTCCCCCTGTACTCAGCACTGGTGAGGCCTCACCTCGAGTACTGTGTACAGTTCT
Organism: Hemiprocne comata; assembly: GCA_020745705.1. Taxonomy (NCBI): domain Eukaryota; kingdom Metazoa; phylum Chordata; class Aves; order Apodiformes; family Apodidae; genus Hemiprocne; species Hemiprocne comata. Next base: position 14,834,516 of record CM036616.1, on the reverse strand, counting down.
GGGCCCCTCACTTCAAGAAGGATGTTGAGGTGCTGGAGCGGGTCCAGAGGAGAGCAACAAGGCTGGTGAAGGGACTGGAGGGAAAGAAGCCTCTTATAGAGAGAGGCTGAGGGAGCTGGGGTTGTTTAGCCTGGAGAAGAGGAGACTCAGGGGGGACCTTATCACTCTCTTCAACTACCTGAAGGGAGGTTGAAGTCAGGGTGGGGCTGGGCTCTTTTTCCAGGCAACCAGTGACAGGACAAGAGGGCACAGCCTGAAGCTGCTCCAAGGGAGGTTTAGGTTGGATATTAGGAAGCACTTCCTCATGGAGAGGGTGATTAAACGTTGGAATAGACTTCCCAGGAAAGTGGTGGAGGCACCGTTCCTGGATGTGTTCAAGGAAAGGCTGGATGTGGCACTTGGTGCCATAGTCTAGGTGGTGGGGTGGTGTTGGTCATAGGCTGGACTTGATGATCTTAAAGGTCTTTTCCAGCCTTAGTAGTTCTGTGTGATTCTGTGTGTGAGAATACTTGTGCCTAAGGGGGATATAATAGCATAACCAAAACTTAATGTGTTAAAACTTTCTGGTTATGCCTTCACTGCGTTGTTAATTTGTAGGTCAGTTGAATTATATGTAGCACAGTCATGGGACTTTTTTTTTTTACAGCGGGATGTGGTTTCCTATACTCTTCTTTGCAGAATATTTTAGTGAATTGCAAAACCTGTTAACAATCAGTCTTTCCACTGCTACTGATGAAAATTTTGTCTGAAAATTTAGGACATAGAAAGAAATTCAGGGAGGGAGGTTAGAGAAGTTCCTTAGGATTAACTAAACAGCCCTTGGAGAGTGAGGAATAGCAGAGAGGAAGTGTGTGTTGGTCCTTGGGGCTGTAGGAGTACAAGCCAAGTGTGGGGTTAAATGTGGCTTAAAATCCAGGACACTATAGCAAGGAACCCCTTAAAAAGTAGAGAAGAGTCTGGCCATCATTCAGCATACTTTTTGGGGAGAATGGTATTTAGGCATCTCCCAGAAGTTGGTGGGTTTAAAGCAAACAAACTTAAATTTTAAGCAGTATGTAGTTAAACTGTCAAATTAATTGCCATTGGATATTCATCTTGCTGGAAGTTTGCATGAGTTCAAAAAGCTATTAAAAGAATTTGTGGAAGAAAAATGCTTCCCATACATGGACATTACTGTGGGCTACTTTGTCCGTGAGCTCCAAATTAATGGAGGCTACAATTTGTCTTGAGGCCACGCAGCAGCGCGGGGTGGACAGCAACAGCAGCACCGGCAGCAGTGAGATGTGATGTGGATCCCATCCCCTCCTGTCACCAGGCAGAAGGAGGGGACCTACAGGACAGGGGGGAATGGAGAGAGGTCCATCCTCAGAGAGGCAAGTGAAAACCCTCATGCCCCACCCCCACCCTCCCAGTTGCCCTTGAAAAATAGGTATGGGGTTTTGGAACTTCAGAGCCAGGCAAATGAAGATGGAGAGGAAAATTCATCCACTGAGTCACTCAGGGCTTGTCACTCATCCCCACATCTTAGGACTTCTTCAACTAAGAAGAAAAGGAGGGTAATTGTGGTGGGTGACTCTCTTCTGAGGGGAACAGAAGTGCCAGACCCATCCCACAGGGAAGTCTGCTGCCTCCCTGGGGCTTGGATTAGAGATGTTAAAAGGAAACTCCCTGATCTGGTGCAGCCCTCTGATTATTACCCTTTGCTAGTCATCCAGGTTGGCAATGAGATTGCAGAGAGAAGTCCAAAGGCTATTAAAAAGGACTTTAAGTCACTGGGGCGATTGATTGAGGGCTCAGGTGCCCAAGTGATGTTTTCATCAGTCCCTCAAGTGGTAGGAAAAAAATACTGAAAGAGGGTGGAAAACACACCTCATCAATGCGTGGCTCAGGGGCTGGTGCCACCATCAAAACTTTGGATTCTTCGATCATGGGGAAGTTTTTATGGCACCGGGTCTGCAAGTGGCAGATGGAATACATGTGTCTCTAAGGGGGAAAAGGATTCTTGCAGAGGAGCTGGTGGGGCTCATTGAAAGGGTTTTAAACTAGGCTTGAAGGGGCTTGGGGATAAAACCAGGCTCACTAGAGGTGAGCCTAAGGATGGTCTTCTGTCTGCCATCCCACTTGAGGTGGGAAGTGGAGATAAATATGACAAAAAAACCATAGGGTTCTCTAATAGGTTGCTAGCCAGGACAGTGGCTGGGAATGGTCAGATAGCAAAAGTGAAAGCTAATTGCTTGACTCCCTCTCTGAAATGCTTATATACCAATGCACGGAGCATGGGGAATAAGTAGGAGGAGCTGGAGATCTTCACTAGGTTGAATGGCTACAATATAATAGCAATCACTGAAACATGGTGGGACAGCTCCCATGACTGGAATGTTGTTATGGATGGCTATGTACTATTTAGGAAAGACAGAGCAACAAGGTGAGGTGGTGGTGTTGTTCTTTATGTATGAGAGCAACTGGAATGTATTGAGTTCTATCCAAGGAGGGAGGTAGGACATGTTGAAAGCTTGTGGGTAAGAGTTAAGGGACATGCAATTGAAAGTGAAACTGTTGTGGGTATCTACTATAGACCACCAACCCAAGAAGAAGGTATTGATGAGGCCTTCTACAGTCAACTGGAAGTAGCCTCTAGATCACACTCTTTAGTACTTATGGGTGACTTCAATCACCCTGGTATTTGCTGGAAAGCCCACACAGCAGAGCAGGTTCAGACCAAAAGGTTCTTGTGGTGCATCGATGATGCACCACATCGATGGTGGAGGAACCAACAAAGAGAGGTGCACTGCTGGAGCTTGTATTAACAAATAAAGAAGGTCTGGTTGGGGGTGTTAAGACTGGGAATAGCCTTTGTGACAAGTGACCATGACATTGTGGAGTTTAGTATTTTACAAGGAAGAAGCAGGGCAATAAGTAGGATTACAACCGTGGACTTCCGTAGGACTAACTTTGGACTCTTAAAAGGTCTACTTGCAGGAATCCCATGGGCTAAGACACTGGAAGGAAAGGGAGCCCAGGAAAGCTGGTCAGTTTTTAAATACTGCTTCCTCCAAGCCAAAGATAGCTGCAATCCTTGGAGTAAAAAATCGGGTAGAGGTGGTAAACGACCTGCAAGGATAAGCAAGGACCTTCTGAAGAAAGTCTCATGGAAGAAAGAAATCTACAGTTTGTGGAAAAAGAGACTTGTCACTTGGGAGAACTATAGGGATGTTGTCAGGATATGTAGGAAGGCAACAAGAAAGGCCAAAGCCCTCTTAGAACTTAAACTGGCAAAGGAAGTAAAAGAGAACAAAAAGAGCTTCTTCAGATGTATCAGCAGTAAAAGAAAGAATAGGGAAAATGTGGGGCCACTGCTGAATGAGGTGGGAGCCCTGATAACAGAGGACGCAGAGAAGGCAGAGGTGCTCAACACCTTCTTTGCTTCAGTCTTTACTAAGACCAGCCCTCATGAACTTCAGACCCTGGATATAGGAGAGGAAGCCTGGAGGAGGGGAGACTCTCCACTAGTCAATGAAGAGTGGGTCAGAGATCAGTTATGCAAATTGAATGTACACAAGTCCATGGGCCCTGATGGGATGTACCCAAGAGTGTTGAGAGAGCTGGCTGATGTTATCGCCCTAACACTCCCCATCATTTTCAAAAGATCCTGGCAAACAGGAGAGGTGCCTGAGGACTGGAGGAAAGCCAATGTCACTCCAGTCTTCAAAAAGGGCAAGAAGGAAGACCCAGGAAATTACAGACCAGTCAGCCTTACCTCCAATGAGCAGCACATTCTGGAGGTCATCTTGAGAGAGTCCAACAGAGGCTATGAGGATGATTAAGGGACTGGAACACCTGCCTTACGAGGAAAGGCTAAGAGACCTGGGGCTTTTTGGTCTAGAGAGGAGAAGACTAGGAGCAAATCAAATTCATGTCTATAAATACCTGAGGGGTGGGCATCAAGAAGGCAGGGACAACCTCTTTTCACTTGTGCCCAGTGATAGGACGAGAAGCAATGGATTCAAACTCCAGCACAGGAAGTTCCAGCTCAACATGAGGAAGAACTTCTTTACTGTGAGGGTGACAGAGCCCTGGAACAGGCTCCGCAGAGAGGTTGTGGAGTCTCCTCCTCTGGAGACTTTCAAGACCTGTCTGGATGCCTTTCTGAGTGATCTGCCCTAGTTTTTGGTCCTGCTCTGGCAGGGGGGTTGGACTTGAGGATCTTCAGAGGTCCCTTCCAACCCCTGACATTCTGTGATTCTGTGAAATACTGCAATATTCATGCTTTACCTCATTATTTTGCCTTTGTGATCGCTGTCAGATCGCTGTCAGAGAAAACATTGTTCCCATTCTATCCATTAATGGAGTCAGCAGAGAAATACCAAATGTTCCCACCTTGCATTTTATCATTGTCATTACATTGATTCTTGTTTTTTCTTACTGTTGTTAATTAAGGATAGTATTAACAGATAAAAGCTTCTCAAAGGTGTTTCAACCCTATTAGCAGCATTTGCCAACTGTGGGAAAACCACTGTATCAACAGCTTCTGTCTTCTACTGCTGCAGTATGCTCAGTTGGCTGGAAAGTCTTAACCTACTCGCTTCTGATTCTTTAGCAGTCTGAGATAGCCATCTTCTGAAGCACAGCAGCAGCCTGGTGGGCTTGTGCCTAATAAATTATCTAGTGCTTGAATGAATATCTACCTAATCCAACTTTGTGAAGCTGGACTTCCTCATGCAAAAGTTCTCTAGCCACTGCTGGTCATCCCAGGTCTGTGTGACAGTCATGCAGTCAGTCTGCACCACGAACACTGAGAAGCATGTATAAAGCCTCAGATAACTCTGCTCTGCTGTGAATGAGTTCTCATGTAAGACCTGCTGCTGCATTTTTAGAGTAAAAAAATGTAATCCAATAGTCTCTACCTGCACTTGGCTGGAATTAACAGGAACAGTCAGACTGTCTTAAATGGATGTGCGCTAATCACCCTTTCACAAAGGGTCTTAGACTAGTCCAACCAAATTGCTATGTGGACCTCTTCCTTCAGACTGCTGGAATTGATGTAGCACTAATGAGCCTGCACTATATCTCTCTTCAGAAACCTTAGCACAAGTCTGTGTGACTTGACAGTGTGGTGCAAGGGAGTGTACAGCTGTTTGGAAGGATGCTTTAGGCAAGCACCAGTACAGGGACCTTGGAGGCAAGGGTCAGGTGCCCTGCAATATGGACTTGCCTAAAAAGATGCAGCTGCCAGACCTGAGATGCACTTTTGCAAGTCAAGGCATCTTAATTCAGGTTTGTTTTAAAGAAAAAAGACAATTGGCTAGTCCCATTTTTTTAGGAGCTGCAGTTACACTTTTGACACACAACTTCCTCATATCTGTAGCTGCATTTTTTTTCTTTGTGATTTTGTCAGCATCAAATAGAATTCACAGGGAAAAGGAAAATTTACAATATGGAGATAAGTAACTGTCTTTTCCTCTTAAGTACTGAATTTCTCAAGAAACAGAAAGAAAAAATACATGCATCTTTTCTTCCCCTGTGCATTCCTTAAGCAGAATGAGCATGTAATGCAAGTTTCTGGCAGATATAGTATAGGAGTTCCACAAAAAAGGCCAAGCTGTATTTTTTTGTCTAATGAAAATGTAAACATTACAGTTAAAACAGTGAAAGTATAGCATTATTTTTAAAAGCCAACACTGCTACTTCTGCTGTGGGTATAGAGGCTGTTGAGAACTACTGTGCCTTTGCTACATGTTGGGGTGTGAATTAGGAATGTGGGATACTCTGAAGTCCAGTCCACCACTTCTTTTTTGCCTCCTGTAAAATGAGCAGTTCTCAATGAGTAAGAAATGGGGAAGAGTGAAAAGAGAAGAGTTCAAACAATACTACAAAAGCCAGTTACGTGAGTGGGAACAGTTCAATACAAGGTTTTTAGCTGAAAGGCTCAGTACAATTCTGTCCTTGTTTTTTCATCCCTAAGGTTGGTCTATAAGTTTACTAGGCCCACAAGGCCTGTGCTGAACTTCTGTTCTCTGCCTTCTGCCCAGACTCTTGAAAATTTCCTGATGCGTTCTTTCTGTGGGTGTCCACTCTGTAACTCGTGCTGTTGTGGATGCTGATCATTCCAGTAAATAGTCTGAGACTTTGCAGATGGATTTCAAAAATAGTTGCTGTTTTCTCTGAACAATAAAAGATGAATGTAAGATTAAAATGCTATGTAAAATTCCTGACTTCTGTTTCCTCTTTACTCCTGGAACTTTTTTTCATTTTTCAGTGTTCTAAATCCTCTCTGCTGCGCACATGCTTACAACTCTAGGGGCCTTTGCTCCAAATCCTGTGTATGCACTTTGTCATCTGCGACCTCTTCAGTTTTGACTGGTTCAGCAATTATAGTCTAGTTTTAAAAGCCTAGCAATCTCTTTGCCAGGCTTTTAGCTTTAAAGAACTGTCCTAAAGAGCCTATTGACTCATCTCCTCTCCTTTTTCTCAGAATCTGCTTAGAGCTGCTTTCACTTGTGTGGTGTCTTTGTTCTGCCAGGAGTCAGTTATTTCATTTGTGGATAATCATTCATAGGCATCTTATTTAAAAGCAGTCATCCCAGCACCCTTTCACTCTCCTTGTTTCCCTACATCATAGTATGTGACTGGAAAAAAAACCTCTTGTGACCAAAACGAATACAAGTACTGACCCTGGAAATACTTAAACACATGAGTTGTCTGAGGAGAACTTGGACAAAGCTAGGGACAAATTGTTGTTTAGGGAGTGGGAGCAGGCTGCAGTGAAATTTGCAGAGGGTCTGAATTAAATGTCTTTGTGTATCTCAGATAGTCATTCTGGACAGCTGGTAAAATAAGGGGCTGATTTTGGCACTGTGTTTATCAGGTTGTAAACATGTAATAAGGTACCAGAGACCAAGCAGAAAACTATAAAGCAGTAGATAAACCAGTCATCGAGATTACAGACTCAATCTGTGCAAGCTGTGTCTCAGACTCTGGAGAGCATGTTTGTGAACTAGTCCTGAGAGTTTACTGATGACAGGGCTGAGAGCTTACTCCTGAAGGACATGCCTGGAATTTTTATTCTGAAGATGCTAGTTTTAAGTGCTGCACTGGATTAAATATCGTAACTTCTCAGACCTGCTACTTTTACAAGTTATGAGCGTCCATTAAGGGTTTTGCAAAACTGAAGCATGCTCAATATTAAAAGAAGAGAATCATAATCCCTTGTGTTCTTCTTAGTCTTAGTGTTAGCTATTTGTACTCATAAAATTAAGTTGATTTTCATTTTAAAAATCTGAAAGTGTTTTTCCTTTTGTACTGTAGTTTTTAATTTAGAACATAATCCACAAAACAATACAAATATTACCTGTTTTTTTAGATGAGCCTCATATTTTACTACAAAGTGTGAGTACCACACTTTTCCCTAGGCAATATGGATGCAAACAACAGATAATCTTTCTGTAATGTTAGTTCTGAATGTTCACCTACTGTAGAAAGTGTAATTTACCTCCTCAGGACATGTCAATACTGCTCCTGAGAGGAGATCAGTAATTTTACATACCTATAGAGATTCATGAGGTTGCATGCTTCATGCAGCATTTGATTGCCCATCTACTCCTACTCTTTTATTTTTTTTCTTACCTGGTAACATTTAGTGATTAATGGAAGTCTTAATTTGCATGCTCATTTTTACACTCATTATGGTGTGTTATGTGCCAGTAGGAGTCTTAAAGTTCAATGAAAATCTCATGCATACTAATGAGAATGCAAATTAATGCTGATGAAAGAATGCAAAGGTCTGAAGGTAGGAAGGGTCCAGCTATCTTGCAAAATTCCTTTTAGACAAAAGTAGCATTACAATGAGTACAGAATGCAGGAAGTGCCATCCAGATAAAATAAGAAGCAGCAGCATAATTAGTTTGAAATGAAGGCAATGACTCATTTTGCCAAAGCTTTTGGAGCAGGGAAGCACGTTTATGTTGCACTCAGTACTTATATGTCACTTTCTCTGCTTTATTAAGTTTAAAACATCTTGGCTGACAACAGGGAGGATATTTTGTTTTGTTAGTGAAGGGAATGGGAGTGTTCGTCTGGAAATATTTTACAGCTGTAACTGTCACTGAATACTTTTTAATCAAATGCATACATGTATGCATATAGTGTTCAAATAATATGTACTAAAGCACCTACCTGCCTTGGTTCCATCAAAAAATATCTAACTGTGATATAAATTGTTTAGAAATTTAAACTTGCATTGACTAAAAGTGTAATGGAGAGCACAGTGAAAGGTGGGAGAGCTTTTCCATTGCTCAGTTGTATTCACTGACTAGATTTTTCAAAGATAATTCAAGATGTCTTAATTTCAAGGTATTATTTATTTGAACTTTGTTAAAATTAGTTCTAACTCAGTAGTACAGCACTATGATTTGTATATATTCATTATGCCTTTAATTGTTACAACAGATTTTTTCTATACCTGAGTTATGAGGTGTTGGTGTTTTTTTGAACCTTGTGTTGGATGCTCAAAATATTGTTGACATCTTGGAAAAATTGGAAAGGCTTTTTAAATTTTCTGTCTGAAAGGGAACCACCTGAAAACTGATGGGAATTAAATATATTAGAGCCCTCTTATTCTTCTCCCCAAAGACTGAGGAGTGGTCAAGGGAATGACTAGAAAAATGTATTGTTTTTGAAAGACTGATCAGACTGTTAAGATGCTAAAGAACAATATACTAAAATATACTCAATTCAGATTATGTTTTTTAATCATGTAATGTATCTCGATCTATGCTTTATATAAAATATTTCAGAAATTGATTTGCACAGAGGGAATATTAAATACCAAAGCTAACTAACTTAATCTTATGGCTATAAAGAAACTTTAGTAAATTTTGTTATTGTATTTCTCTCTCAGCTACACAACAGTGAAGGAATCTTTCATTAAATAATCATTTTTGTAATGCAGCTCATTAGAGATGTTAAAATGAACTTACCTGGAGTTATTTGGAAAATGGTATTCAATCTTTATATCAGCAAGTTTTATTTAGGGTTAAACTGGAAAATGTTTTTAGTCCTGACATTTATTAGAAAGAAGGAAGGTTGATAGCTCCTGTAAAAATATGCATTCAGATGCTTTTTATAGCTAGAAAGAACAATAGCACAGTATTATAACTGTGTGAGTTATTTGTGTATTTAAACAGATGCAGTCTGATAATGTAATGTTGGATACAAGCAATCTTCCTAAATTAAGGATTGTTTTGTTGCTTTTGAGTGTTGGTACTAATTGAGATCTATTAATGAATTAAAATGTGTGGTGTAATGCTCCTTGCTTCACAGCTTCTGTTCACAGGACATGTGTCATTGTGTTACCCTTCACTGTTCTGGCTGTGGGTTGTTAAACTGAGGCAGATAATTAAATGATAAAATCTCTTAATAGAAATATTTCACTAATCTGAAAATCATTAATCAACTGCCTAAAAGTCCTATCTGCTATTGAAAGAAAGTCAATTGCAATGATTATATTTTAGCAGTACTTTATAACTGCAGCCTTATTTTGGTAGGATTTCAAATTTAAAAAAAAAAATCTTTAGGGGTCACTAACTGTAATCAGTTGAAGTTAAAATGCAGCTGGTGTTTTAAGAAAATACTTCCAAATAAATGAAGCAATTTTTAGGTACTGAAGGCTGTATAATTGAAACAGGTGGTATTGTACTTCCCTATGACAGAGGCGAGGCATGGCTAGGCAGAAGATGATACTTTGTTGGAAGTGATCCCTTAGATTTTGAAGGTCTAAAACTTATTTTTTTACAACACATTTTAAATTACTTTTTTTTTTCTCCAGATGTGTATTTTATTGGCTAGTGTCTAGTATACATACTTCACTATACCTGATATCTCTACCACTTACTTGCTTTTCTGTATGATGTTGGAACTGTTGCTTAGTATGGGCAAAGATGTCTTCTGTCAGTAGAAAAGGCTTGTGTGCTGTTTTTCTAGTAGCATTGTTGGTCCTTTTACAAAGAGTGTCTGCAAGGCTGCCAGCTGAGAAGTGCCAGTCTCAGTTGTGCCAGTTTAGTCTCTGATCTCACCAGGTTTTGCATTTGGAAATCCTCATAAAATGTAAGTGCTTCCAATTGCTACAGGTACATGTGAAGTGTTTTCTAATTCTATAGTTTTAATACAACATAATTCAGCTGTATTTTGGATTATCTTAATGGGCTGTTTTTCTTTCCATTAACATAAATCTTTTGCAGAAAAGGTGATGCTGACTGTTCAGGGCTCAGTCACTTCTCCACAGTGGCAAATTTGAGTCTAATCTTTGTCAGGACCAGAAGACCTTTGAGAAGAGCTGGCAGGGACTGCTTTTAGGAAAAGATGCTTGATAATGGTATTTAAAAGAACACATCTTCAGAAAGTGTCATCTGATAGACAATAACCAAAAGTAATACCTTGCCATCATATCATTACAGATGTATTGCCATTAACCTTGAGTTAAAGCTATTGGCCTTGCCATCATGGCTAAATACCAAGCTATGTAATGCCATTTTGGCTGCCTTAATTCTGTTCTTATGTCAATCAGAAGCTATTCCTTCTAAAACCAGTTTCATAATGTTGCTGAAGCAGAGTGGTGTTAGTGTGCATAACTGCATTTTCAGTAGTGAGATGACATTATGAGTCTGTGCAGCTTTTAGTGTTCTGGACTTGCTGTCCAACTCATTCCCTAGTTTCCCTCAAGATACAGCAGAGATAGTATTAGAAAACTAAGATTTGGAATAATTCCTTCTTAAAGCATATCTAAAACTTTTTAGACAGCTACAGGTCAGACCAGGAATTTGGGGGTTAATGAAAATGTTATTTTTGCTCTAATTTTCAAGCATAGTAACAAAAGTCTTAATTACCTAAACAAACATACAAAAGCATGTTTTGCTATGTCTCAGCACTTGGAACTGGCTTTCCTTATATTTCTTCTTCTGTTCATTACTGGCCACTTGCATTCTGCTCTCATTCATTTGGAGAATATGAGCAGAAAAGACAAATGTCTACAAAATATACAACTTGGTACCTGCCAATTGTGTGGGTTGAAAATACATGAAAAAATGCTGCAGTAGTGATACTAGTAAAGACTGATGGATATTGCCTTGTCCACAGTCAGGTAATTTGTCTAAATAAAACCTGTAATAGTTGTAGCTATCTCTAATATGAAGCAAGACCCAACGGAGTGCTGCTTATCTGTGCAGTGGAGTCCCTTTGGATTGCTGCCTCCGGTCAGTCCCACCCTAACCACCAGTGTCTGCAGTAAGAGTGGGCATAAGTCCGCTGGTTTTGGTTCATCATGGAAAACCTGAGCCACAGGACAGTTACCAGTGTCACAGCTTTCATTCCTCTGCTGTCTTTTCCAGCACTAATGGACTGAGATGGAGGGAGCCTTCTCTGGGTTCCCATGCCCTCCCCCTTGATGCAGTGGGGCATCCCACAGAGCTGCAGGATGTGGTGCAGTCAGGGCTCTGCAACCCCTCGTCAGGCCTGGGGCTGTGTCCTGCATTCTTGTAAAGGATTTCTAGTAGGCATTAACATAGATAGGGTCTTGGCTTTAACAATGCCTGAGGCGCAAGCACAGGATCCCCTTTTCTATGGTCTAGTCTAAAGCTTTTCATACTCTTCAGCAGTCATCTTTTCAGTTTCTTAGGGTGAAGATCGGCTCTGTAAAGCCAGCTCAACAACAGGCTTGGACCACAAGCCTTGCTTTTTAAGCCCTATCTTGGCAGCCAGGTTGGTATGTAAACTGCCCAGGTGCTCCTCACAAGATGATGTCCACCCTCCCCCAGCCCCCACCCCTTCCTTTGGTGAAGACTGAGAGCACTGACATAGGAAATTACATCTTGGGTCTTTAAATTTTCGGAAATTATATGACTTGCCAGGTTGTGGCAAATTCTATTGTATTTATTCATATAAACATTTGCTATTACAGTTTCATCATAATTTTGAGTTTTAGTACTGTCTGTGATCTTTGAAATAATCAATTTGATTTTTATTTCTTTTGCAGCATGGATAAGAAAAAAAAGAAATGATCCACCCACAATTGAGGTAAGAATGATTAAGTGTCTCTTAACTTTTCAATTGTTGTAACTCAACTCCAATAATTAATTTGTAGTGGACTCATCTATCTAGTAATTTTGTCACTTTTTGGGGGAGAATCCAGTATAGTGCTTGCCTAATTGATGAAATTATACACAGACTAGGTATCTAACACTTAAGAAAAAGAAAAACAAACAGAAATATGAACTCCAGTGTTCCTTAGTTGTCACTTTTATCTACATGAATTCTTTATGATGATCTACATAGATTCTTCAAGATTATCACGGCCATTCAAGCGTTTCTTCAGTTAAACCAATTCTGAAATTACTGCTGTGAATTTCTAAAATAGGTCCTCTATGAATTAATGCAAGATTTTTTTCATGGTAGTTGACATTAAAATGCAGGTTTCTAATCCATTTGGCAGTGGATTCATGAGTATAGGAAAACAGACTGCAGTAAGATTCTACAATGCTAATGAGATGGGACAGTTGCAGCCATGACTTTTTCCATAAGTGGTTTCTAATGGAAGGAAGCAGGGAACTAACCCACAGTCTTTCATGCTGATGAGTTTGTAAAGTGTGGAACAACTGTGACCGTTGATCTGTGCATGCAGATGCATGCACATATGCTACTTGCCCTGTATTTGTAGTACAAGTTGCTAAGCATTATCTGGGAAGGAGTCAGTAGATCACACTGTCACAGTATCATTCTGGTTGGAAAAGACCTTCGAGAGCATTGAGTCCAACCGCTACAATGAGGTGTGATTTCCTACAGAAGGTTTAAAGAACACCCACAGACACTTGACTTGCATCAGCAGGAATGACTGTGTCAAATTCAGTGAAGATACACTGGTTTACTCCAGCCAAAGATTTGATCACTCAGTCCTTCTGGAATATACTGGTTTGTGAAAAGTTGTCCTGCCTGCCTGTGTGTTAAGATGACCTGGGGAAGCTTGTCAGTTGGTGTTTACATGCCATAACTTAATGAGATGAGCTCCTTACACTCCTGAGAAGTTACAGCTTTTCAGCTAACTCTCCCTCTGTTTTGCACTTGCCACTGAGGTTGTAGAGATAGTAAGAGTTATAATACAACCATGAATGGAAGAAGTTTAAGTTAGATTTATCCTCATAGCTCTTTAGGAGTTTAAGCAAATTAGCTCGCTTTTCTTTGCATTAACATTCGGGGAAGTATTAAGTCTAATTGGTTTAAGTTATTATTTTTTTTCCCCCTCCTTCCTCATCCTAGTTACTTCTGCAGAAGTGGTACTAGAGCAGTTGTTTTGTCTAAGCTTGGGCTGATCTCCTTTTAGGTAGCTCTGGTTCATACTAACTGTATGCATACAACGTTTATTGTTGAAATTACCACTTCCTGTGATACTTGAAGATGCGGAAGTGTTGCATGTCTTGTATCCTTTCATTTCCTTGAGTTAGACTGCCATTATAATTGTTTTAAGATAAACCTGCTCCAGAGAACACGGACAGCCTTGGGTTTGGAATTGATGCAATAGAGCTTTTCCTGGCACTGGAGGAATTGGTTCTGTTTCAAAATAGGGAGTGAGGAGTTTCCACAGGTGAGAGAGCTGTGGATCAGTAGTGTGCTAAATGTTTTACCTTCCGGAAAAAGCAGTTTATGGTGAATGAAAGATTATTGGGAGTAATGGTGCATTTAGAGTCACAGGACTGCTTATACCTTGGGTTTCATGAGGTAACAGATCTGAAAAATAATTTAGCAGATAGGTACTTTACCTGCACAGCCGTGCATTGACCTTACCAGAGTAGAAGTGATACACTAGGAATTTGAAGAGCAGTCATCTGTTCTTTCATGTCATCTCTAAGTTGTTTTTTTTTCCTGTATAAGAAAAGGTAGTTCCAATATATGTATATTAAAAAATCTTTCTGGTATTTGAAAATAGTGCAGCAGTCACATATAAATATGTGATAGTGCAGCTTTATTTTTTAGTGTGTGCATTAGTGTAGGGTGATACAGTACACTTTTCTCCTGATTTGAAACTGTTACACCACAAACCCTTCTACCACAATATTATCATAAATATAACTAGTGAAGTACATATAGAATATTGTTTGGTCCCTATTTGTAGGACTGATTTGCTGTGGTGTTTTAGCCACATAAACTTTACTGGCTGCTATTCTGTCTCATATTCCTTTTTTAACAGTGATGCTGATATAGTAAACTGCTGATTGACAGCTGTGAAATAAGGGAATATTTGTGACCATATTTCATACTGGAACCTTATGTAACAAATCTCCTTGTTCTTTCACATATTTCTTATGAGACTAGACTATTTCTGAAAAAGGATGCAAAGCCCACAAATTTTGCATTTTTGCTTTAATGACATTTTACTGTCAACATCATACTGTAACATCACAAAACAGCATGACAGTTCCTAAAGCATAAGTTTCTGGAATTGTGCCTATGTTCCTATCTTTATGGCCTGTGATAGGACTTTTTAAAAAATTATTATTAATTTCCTTTTTTTTCCTGTCCTTTGCTCATAATATTTTTTCTCTGTTTATTTCTCATATCAAGTGACCTATGTTAAACTTTATTAAAATTTTTGTTCCCCTTCTCTGATCTGTTGGCCTACCATCTCCTTTTAGTATTTTATGTTTGTTTTTTTATATTTGTCGAGCTTGACTTTTATTCAGTTCTCAGCTATTGATGATAGAGGTTGCCAAGCTGCTCAGGCTGTCAGGTCTCATGGTGAACTCTATGATCAAACTTTAATTGAAAATATTGCAGATATATGGCTTCACAAATCAGCTGGATCTTACTGATCTTACTGATGACCACGTTTTGGGAACCAGTGGTTTGGTGAATACTGTAGACCTCCCATTCATACTCATCAAGACTGTCACTCACTTAAGTAAGTGTCACGGTTTGACTCAGGATCGGCAAATAAACCAGAGACAAACAATGTTCTTGATCCCCTCCCCCTCCTACCCAGGTAGGGAAGGAGAGAGAGAATTAAGGAGAGAGACTTAGCTGGATTGAAAACTAAACTAGTCAGCTTTAATTATATGTACAATTATATACAAGTATGTTCAGGAATGTGCAAAAGCCTTTTGCTTCCCCCAGCCCCAGCAGCTCCCCCGGCACTCTCCTGAGCTGTGAGCAGTCCCGAAATGTCCCAGCCCACAGGCAGGAGATAAGGCAGAGCAGACAGGGGCTGAGTGTAATTATGAGGTCAGAGATGCCTGAGCCTAGGGGTTGATGGTGATAGATGGATGGAGTCCTCCCCAGATGCCTGCCATGGACGGAAGAGAAGGGAAGAAGAAGCAAGAAGGAAGTTGTCTTCTGTGATCTCTGACCTTCCTTGGAGCTTACGTAGATACATGGAATGGAATACCTTTGGTCAGTTCTGCTGTCTACTCCAGCCCCCCTATGGGGGGGTCATTGATACAACTCCCTGGCTTTCAGTAGCTTCTGCAGCAGCAGAGCTAAGGAGTGACCTTGGAGTCTCAGCAAAAACATAAACATTCCAGTGTTACCAGTCCACTAGCTGGAACACTTGTTGCTAGCTAAAAGAGAGCTTACTGAAGGAAAAAGAAATCAGTAAAAGGAAAATTAGCTTCATCCTGGCTCAACCAAGGACAGTGAGAATGAATGTGAGTTGTCCTTCATTCCTTATACTGGTCAAGGTAGCTGGGTCATGACAGCAGCTAAGTCTGTTGATGACGTTGCTAAGACTTGATAACGTTTTGTGTTCAGGCCATTCTTCTGCAAACACCTAACTGATCTTTTTTTTAGTTCCATTACAAACCTTTCATTTTCTCACAGAAGATATTACATCACTTTTTTTTACATTCTGTTTGTTTTTAGAAAAAAATAGTCCAGTGATTTCACAAGACAACTTGTTCAGTGTTAAGTGTTTCACATACTTAACAATTTCTTTCCTCCCTGCACCCCCACTGTTTTTTCCACATTTTTGGAGGAAGTTTCTTAGACTTCTGTGTACTGGGCTAATCATAACCCAAGAATGTAATCATCACCTTGGTTATTTCTAATCTGACCAATAACATAAGACATGCTAGTGTTTGGAAGCCTGGGGTTTTGAAAGCTAGCTTCTTGGATACTGGAAGCAGTTGATTGCCTTTTGATTTTATTACAGCTTGAAATATGCCAAATCTAATTCTCAGTTCACTTAGGAGAAGGGTGGTAACTTTGAAAATGAATGCAGATCAAGTTGTTTCTTACCTTGTGCTTAAGCATGTTCTGTTCCTATGGTAATCAAAGAGTCCATCTTGATAGAGAATTCTGGATCGTGCCTGCACCTAGTGTAAGCATGCATGTGTGCATACAGGTACTGGTTTATTACAGGTGAGAATCTGAGCTTATCTGTGTCTATTTTTGCATTACTATCACACTCTGTCATCTGTCCCTTTATATATATGTTGTGGATGGTCATAGATGTTTGGCTGAGGAAAATTCTTCATTACCTTTATTCCTATGCAGCTGTAAATTATATTTTAACTAATTTAACAAGTGATAAATAATTTAGTAGACTATTATATTTCTTCATTATGTGCATAGGAAACTAGATGTATGTAACATGTTTTTGCTCAAATAGGAAATTTGCCTGTGTCTAGAGATCCTGCAGTTGTAAATGAATGAAAATGTTTTAAAGGCTACAAATATTAAAAATATTCTTAATCAAATGCTATTTTATGGAAGCAGATTAAATAATTTATCACTTTATCTGCAAATTAATTTACCTGCTAAGCCTTAATGTTGTCAGAATTTATTAACAAAAGTTGTCTTGGAATACACCGGTTATTTTATAGGAGTGATGTTCCATCCATGCAAATAATTTCTTAAAGAAAGTATTCCCTTCCAATCTTCAAGCCATAGACCCTTTTTTGTCCTCTTTCAGCATGGCTCATCAAGTATGTTTTAAGGTAAATGTAAACATTGTCTCATATACACTTGTACCTCCTAGTTTTCCTTCTGGCTACAAACTTCGCCTTTTATACCTTTATAGTTTTGATTTTTTACATCTCAGTTGCAAAGAAAAGCTAAAATGCTCCTGGAAGGCAGGAGGAGAATACTTCTCTTCAGGACTCTTATGTTTTTGGGCCTATGTTGCTATTCTGTCAATAAAGTGGAACTCCCTAAATTTAAAAGATGTTAAACACTGTCGTATCTATAGGACCTCTGTGGGAATGTCTCACTCTTTTTAGGTACCTTCATGATTTTCAAGCAAAGTTCTGCTGATAAGAACTTCTGGAGACATCTCAGCACTTTTTTGATAGGCAGGTTTGCATGGCATTTGTAAGCTTTGCTGCATTCTGCATCTTCTGTTTCCATTCTGTGTCACATTCTCTTTAAAAAAATGTTCTGTTTGACATTTGAGGTTGCATTTTGTAAATGCAGCAAAAATACTAATGAAAGAAATTGTTATTTTCAGTTGCTGCAGCTCCTGTGAGATTGTGGCTGAATGCTTAAGATACTTCCAAGCTTTGCTTGTGATGCCTGTTTCAATAGAGTATCATCTACCTCTCTCTCTCTCATCTTTGTACAATCAGTGCAAATGTAACACACAGCCAGGATTTTCCCCACATAGGCAGTGGGAGTCGTATCAAAACTGGTTTAGGTATCTTGTCTCTAAGACACATTATCTCTTCAGCTTCTAAACCTGGAAGGAACTAAGAGGCGTATTTTTAAGGATCTATCAAACGTTAGTAATATGGGCATATAGTGAATTTTTAAGCCTTTCTGTGCCTAACTTCTATTTGATTTCTACAGTCTTTCTGACTTCAGAGGGTATCTGATTTGTAGGGGCTTTTAAAGAATTCCACTATCTGTAACATAGGGTACCTGAATGTCTTTAGAAGTTTAACCCTTATGTTTTCCCATAACAAACCTTGTAGCTATGCACTACTTCTGACAGTGTCCTGCTGTTTGAGAGTATCTGAGTAACTTGGCATTGTTTATGGCATTGTCTGTAGAATTTACAGACTATCTTGGTGTGCCAGAAAATATATGAGGAAAACCCAGAGAAGATTCTCATAAAAAAGCCTAGAGAAACTGGTAAGGAGAGAGATGTTTATCTCTGAACCTCCTGATGTGATATCCTTCAATTACCAGGGGTGTACCTCTATGAACACAGCTCTTTGTACTAGGAGTCACTTCACTGTTAACCTGGATGCTGATTCCTCAATAGTGCCTACAGAGCTGCATATCTACAAGTATTCTGTGTTTAAATTGAAACCTCACTGTTGCTTTGTATATGTATGGATGTATGTTAATATTTAATGGAAAGTAAAGTAGAACTGCATGTTCCTTTCATTAGTGTCAAGAGTCTGAAAATAGAAAACCACAGTAAATTACTGCTTTTCTCATGCATTATGTACTTGTTACACAGTAGTAAGTGGCTTCTGAATTGCACAGTTGGTTAGAAGGTGAAATGTTGCAAAACAAAACTTAGTGACAGCTCCTGTCTTCTTTCAAACTATTTCTAGTATTTCCATAATTCTCTGTTTTGACAACAGCCCTGTCAAGGGAAGAAAAATGTACTTCAGTGAATTGTAATAAGCATAAGGCTTCAACTATTGTTTCTCCTTACCACAATGCATACCCACTTTTCCCATTTATTTGATCATAAGTGTTATTTATCTGAGGGATTACATGATCAAAACTAGCTTCTGTCCTGGAGATTAGTTTACACAGAATTCACATTCTTTTAACCAGAATGAGATGCAGTAAGGAAAATTACTTGTTTGACACTGTTGGGACAGCATCTTACCATCTTGTTTCTGTTTTCTTTCAGATGCTTCAGTTCAGAAGTTTTAAAATGAAAAGTCTGACATGTAGATTGTAAATTTTGTGTAGAGAATAAGGCTTAGCAAATAAGTATTTCTACAAAAAGC
Organism: Hemiprocne comata; assembly: GCA_020745705.1. Lineage (NCBI taxonomy): Eukaryota > Metazoa > Chordata > Aves > Apodiformes > Apodidae > Hemiprocne > Hemiprocne comata. Next base: position 14,815,572 of record CM036616.1, on the reverse strand, counting down.
TGCAGGATAGGATTTACTGTTCTGGGAAATGCTATTAAAAAAGCAGAGAGATAACAGTTCTCAGAGCAAAATATTTTCCACCATTTTTTGTCCAAGTCGACAACCAGGATTGAAAATTTTGGACATATTCAAATTACTTGACTTGCACTAAGTAGCATTTTGCATAGTAAATTGTGCATGGTTCCAGGGGGGTTTATTGCTTGGTGTGAAAGGGCCACAAAATTTGACAACAGAAAGAACTGAGCTACAAAGGTGTAAATAGAATGAAGCCATCAGAGAAGTCACTCAAAAACAAAAAGAAAAAAGTAGAGAGCTTGAAGAAGCCATCATCTTTTGGAGTTTTTCCCTTTTATTCATTGTAACTTTCTCCTCAGTTCTGAATACAGGTGCCTGTCAAGCCTCCACAGAGGAGTATTGAGGCAGCCTTTTGTCACATTACTTCCAATTTGCCTCTGCTGCAGGTCCCAAGGCTGCAGGGAAGAGAGCTGCTGCAGAGCTGCTTCTGCTCTGCTATTCCTCTTCATGTGGGAGGGAGTGCATGGAGCATTGGCTCTGTCTCCCAGTTCTCTGTCAGCACAGCTGAACGGGGGTGGAAGGAGAAGTGACCTGTTCCACGAAAAGGGCTGGAACAGATAACATCATATGTAGAGTAAGGGGAAAGCAAGGACCAGACTGGGACTGAGTCACAGCTACAGTTCCTTGTTCGCGCTGTGGGCATCGAGTCTGTGCGTTGCCCTTTATTCAGAGCAGAGTGCAGTGGTGCCAGGCTAGTTTGTGATTTTTGCTGCTTCTGCAGTTTCATCTGTGATCTGAAATGTGTATGTAGTTCTGTACAAAATTATTTGCAGTGTTATAAGTCAGGCACAAAGCCCTACTGCCTCCATGTGTTGGAGACATGCTTTACATTTCAGTCGCTCGTCCTTTCACCTCTCATTACATGTTCTTGCCAAATACATGTGTGCTACACTTTGGTGCCCTAGAGAGTTTCACCTCATGCCAGAGGTTTTGTAGCTCAGAAGTAGCAATATAGTCCTGTTCCAAAAACCTGTGAAACATTAGAGGTCCGTTTCTGTATCTGCTTATGTTTAAGGGGTTGTTGCAGGTTGCAAGCAAGTAACTGTTCTAAACTGGCAGCTATGTTAGTTTAGTAATTTGTTTGGCTAATTTATCTCATTTATGTTCAAGGGTCAAAAAAGCTGTTCTACAAAGCCTAGACTGAAAGGGTGGCTGGATACGATGCATCCAACAAAGATCATTCAGATCAGTCTACTTTTGAATTATGTAGGGTGCATCCTTCTAAAAAATCACATTCAATGCACAGAACACAGTCCACATTTTTAAATTGCATCTGATCAGAGGTTAGCTCAAAAAATGAACCTGAATAAAGCAAATCTTATATTGATTTGACTACTATTGAATGTTGATTTACCAAAGATATTTAGCATGTATGTTCTTTACAAAATGAGCAGTCAGTTGGCCCAGTGTTTGATTCAAATAAGTACTTTAGCAAAGCCAGATACGCATTTCTAATTCAAACTTCTGCTTTGTTTTTGCCATGCACTGACACAGCCATTCGTTTAACACCTTATTTCTTTTTCCCAACCTGGCACTTCTGAGCTCATGCTCAGCTGCTGAGTGAGCAAGACCTGCCCTCGATCAGAACATTAAGTGCTTCCCAATAGTGAGGTCTTCTCTCTGCCTCCTACTCTTGAAATATTATGTAATGTCCAATGACTTAATCTTGCTTGTTTAACTTGTCAAACTGGGAAATGGAGTTTAGTTAACCAGTTTGGTGATATTATAAAAACAGGTGAATTGGTTTAACTTCTAGCACTTTGCTGGTCTTTTAGTTTATTTTTCAGTAAAGAAAAAATTCTGATGTTAAATTGTCTTATAATGATCAACTTTTTAATTACTGTTCCAAAACATACTTTTTTCTTTCCATTTGTAATTTTTTTAAATTTTTTGCTAACTTGTATATATGAATCTTTAACAGGCTGATTTCGAAGCTCATGATTAAACATAAAATATTCAAACTAGACACCAAAATGCAAGTATTCTAAGAATACGTAGTATCTTTAAAGTTCAGACAAAGAACATTGATGTGTCCAGATGATTCTCAGTTTTTACATCAAATGGTAGTGAGCTAACATCCAAATCAAGAGAAGTCATGAGTATATCAACATATGTCATTAACATAACTTAGGATGTTGGAATAGTTTCTGAGACAACATAAAGAAGCTGTTCATGCTTAATTTAATCAAAATATGAACCCATCTGAAATGAAATGTGACATCTTGCTCAAAATTAATAATACATAAAACCCTTTTTTTTATAGGTTTGGGTGTAGTGTGTTTAGAAAATCATCTTGGAAGTACAAAATCAAAACAAATACCAGACTTTTAAAATAAGCTTTAAGCAGTCCCTCTTAGAGATTGTTACATTGGTATGTCTAGCCACCTGCATCCCTAGACCAACTTGTTTGTAAGTTTGGTTTGCTCTTTGTCTTCAGGAGATTGAAAATGCTTCATGAGAGGCAAGTGGTACTGTGACTGATGGCTGGCTGAAGGAATGAGAGGGAAACAGTAAGGGGAAGGGGAGGAGTTCCTCAGATTGTTGGGTTCTGGAGATGCTGAGGGATCAAAAGGCCTACAAAGCAGGTCTTCCAGTACAGCCTGGTAGGCACTGAAAGTCCTTTGACTAGAAGCAAACTTGTGGATTGTTCTTCTGTGGAGTAGAAATGAATACAGTTTCCAAGTAGCACAGGGTGCTTGGTGAAAGGTGTCAGCTAGAGTTAAGTGAGAGGTTTAAACAAAAATGTAGTTTGCAAGAAAAGTGGAAATGTCTTGCCAGTGGCATGAAATACAGCCAGATCCCTTTTGCAACAACACACTTGGAAGACAGCAGTGTGTTTTGGGCTGAGTTACCCCCTTGATCAGGCTGTCTTTCATTCTTTGTTCATGCAGCTGTTACCAATACTAAGATGTCAGAATATGTGGAAGTCATCAGTTTCTGGATGAAAAGCAGCTGCCTTAAACTCCAAATAGGGCCACTTTGCATTTCCTTAATAATATTGTGAGGTTCTTCAAGAATACCTTAGAGATCACTTTCTTAAACCCTGCCTTTCTAAGGAGGGAAGGCATGCAGCTCCCATCATTAGAAGGATTAAAAACCTCATAGGCTTTACAGTAATCACCAAAGCTGGACAATTATTTATGAGCAGTGAGTAAAATTTCTTCTTTTACATTCCACCTAAGTGCAAACTGTAGAACGTGTAGTTGGACCTAGTTCTTGCCACATCATACGTATCTTGTTTCCAGTGCTGGAAACTGGTGCATTTCAAGGTGAACATCTACATGTAGGGATTTCAACTGGTATAAAGCATGGATGAATGTCTTCAGGCATTTTTCATTTTTCAGTTTTGCAGCATAATCCAAATCCTTAGATTTCTCTTTTAATAAAAACAAGGAAGGGCATTTCTGGTGCTCTTTTGATGCCATATGCCTCCTGAGAACTGCAGGCTCAAAGGGCTTACAACATTTGTTTGTATAGATACAAGATTTATTTGTATAGTGTTGGAAGAGCAAGCTAACCCTTAGAAAAGTGCAGTTACCTGGTAGATAACTGTGTTCTCTGTGTTGATAGAATGATTTTGTATTTCCTGTAAAAGTCAGAGCATATTACATATTTGTGTTCTTATATTTCAACAGAAAACTTGAAAGGTATATTTTGGGGGGCAATTTATAGTGAAGCTAGCCATTTTATAAATTATTTCCATTCAACTTGTAGGAGGAGAAAAGTGGTCTGAACCTGCCAATGTAATTAAAAAAAAAAAAAATGACTGTTAGCTCCCAGCCACTGTTTACAGTATATCAAACAGTAAGGGGTTGGGTAACAACAGAGCCTCAAAGTGAAAATATAGCTGTGTGCAGGTGAGTTGGAAGAGCCCTTGGTGCCCTGCAGATTTACAGATTACTTTTCATGGGTACAAGAACCCAGCAGATGTTGGCATCACTGCTCAGCAGGTGATAGGAAGCCCTGTAGAACCAAGAGGGTATCTGGGGAGGAACCTTTCTAACACTCACTGTGTTTAATTACAGTGAGCCATAGTGATAAACGGAAGCCAAATTTGGAAGATTAGTTATAAAGATCCTGCACGTTTCTAGTGTGTTTTAAGGATAATTCCTTCTATAAATATGTATGCAATAGTTTTGTTAAAATTAGCATTTCGAACCAAGTTGGTTATCCTATTCAGACTTGAAATTACTTGGATCTGTTATTTAAATGCCTGTAATAGCAGGGAAACTTGAGTCTCGTAACTGCTTCGAACTGCAGTGGCTGTGGTAATTCAACCAATAGAATATAGAAACACAGTCACAATGTTTAAAAAAAACCATGTTCTAGAGAACAATTGAGAATTAAGTATTTGCAGGTGATAATATTAGAAACAGGAAGGAGTCAGCATCTGTAAGAGGATTCCACAGAACAAACTTGCCAGTAAGGAAGGACAAGATGCTTATGCTAAGAAAACTCATCTATTTGGCCCAGTTTTTCTAACAGAGGCGTGCTGGGTGTAGGAACACAGGGATTCAGGAACACACGGATCGAGACCGAAGGCAGGAAAACAGACAGAATCGTCCCAGGATGCTGGCCATGGACAAAGAGAGCTTGACCCTCGTGATCCCTCAGATTTATATGGAGTATGATGTGTATGGGATGGGATACTGTGTTTGGTCGGTTTGAGTCACCTGTCCAGTCTGCTTCCCCTGCAGGAGGGTCACAGGTGTGACCCCTTTACTGCCTTCAGTTTCTGGAGCAGATGTTTTTCAGAACTCAGCAGTGGCCTTGGTTCTGCACACCATCCTCCAGCAGTAACTATAAACATGGAGTGTTATCAGTCCTAGAAGCAAACACTGACTAAGAAACATGCAGTTAACTTCAGCAGGTGCAGCTACTTAGAAGGGACTCAACTGAAAAGTGAAATTACTAAAAGAAAATGTATTCTATTCTGGCTGAAACCAGGACACAGTTGGTTTTTTTTCTGTGTTTACTAAGGAGGATCATTTCTCATGTTTTTTTCAAGAGATCCCTGTCCCTCTTGAACTGGGGAGCCCAGAACTGGACACAATACTCCAAGTGAGGTCTCACCAGGGCCGAGTAGAGCAGGAGGAGAACCTCCCTCAATCTGCTGGACACACTCCTCCTAATGCACCCCAAAATGCCATTTGCCTTCTTGGCCACAAGGGCACATTGTTGTCCCATGGATAACTTGTCTACCAGGACTCCAAGGTCCTTCTCCACAGAGCTGCTCTCTGGCAGATCACCTCCTAACCTGTACTGGTGCATTTTGTTGTTCCTTCCCAGGTGCAGGACTCTGCATTTGCTCTTGTTGAACCTCATCAGGTTCCTCTTTGCCCAGCTCTCCAGCCTGTCCAAATCTTGCTGAATGGCTGCACAGCCTTCAGGTGCATCAGCCAATCCTCCCAGCTTCGTGTGAGAGAGTCCAACAGAGGCTATGAGGATGATTAAGGGACTGGAACACCTGCCTTATGAGGAAAGGCTATGAGACCTGGGGCTTTCCAGTCTAGAGAGGAGAAGACTGAGGGGGGATCTAAATAATGTCTATAAATACCTGAGGGCTGGGCGTCAAGAAGGCAGGGACAACCTCTTTTCACTTGTGCCCTGTGATAGGACAAGGGGCAATGGATTCAAACTCCAGCACAGGAAGTTCCAGCTCAACATGAGGAAGAACTTCTTTACTGTGAGGGTGACAGAGCCCTGGAACAGGCTCCCCAGAGAGGTTGTGGAGTCTCCTTCTCTGGAGACTTTCAAGACCTGTCTGGATGCCTTTCTGAGTGATCTGCCCTAGTTTTTGGTTCTGCTCTGGCAGGGGGTTGGACTCGAGGATCTTCAGAGGTCCCTTCCAACCCCTAATATTCTGTGATCAACATTATTATTATTTTACTAGATCACAACTATAGTTTGGCCTGTGAAAGTTGATTACAAGAGCCATACCTGAGTCTGAAAACCAGATGACAATTAAACATCAATATTTAAAATGGACTTGGAACATTTGGAATTTAGTTACAGCTGCTATTACTTGGCTAAGATAACTTTGTTAAAGTAATCACTGGAAAAGATTTGTAGTTAATAAGTAGCTTTTCACAGTAAATGAATCACATTTGTATTTTAATAAATTGTGTCGTGCTGTTTCAGCAGAGACTGTAATGCAGTCTTCAGATATCACAAAGATACAGGCCATTATTTCTTAGTAGTGGGGTAATACAAACACTGTAGGAGTAATCCCCTTTAAATCAACAAGGTCATGGTAGATTTATACAGGCATGTGATAATGAGGTTTTGCTACACTGACTGTTGAAAATTTGACCTCGTTGTGCTTTGTAATATTTTTATTTGAGTGTAAGAGAATTTTCTCTTTCGCTCTCCCTTTCAGTTTGCCAAGTCATTTATGTGCTGCTTGTGTATTTTCATGCTGTGTAGGTATGTGATGTGTTTTGCCTCTGCTCTGTGCATCTGTGAATTTAAGTGTAGAGGCAATTAAGGACTCAGAAAAAGGTGTTAGTTTTCATGATATATTTAAGATACGGTTTTCTTTAAATACTGCCTTTTAAAATGTTCTTAAATGTTCACATACTTGCTATGTCAACTCTTGGCAAGTTCACATATATTTTAATGCTATTCCAAAATAACGTCATGGTCTTCTACTCAGAAGTGTACTGGTCTAGTTTTTCCTTAGCTCTTTCATAGACTTATAATCCAGAGAACCCTGTTTGGCCTTCTTTCTTCTGTATCCCAGTCTTAATGTGGATACTAATAGCTTCCTTTTTACATGGTATTGATTAAAGTTAAGTTGTATTTGGGTTCAAAGTGTTAATAAACATTTATAGTACCTTTCTGCTTTTGTTTCTAATACTCTTCAGTATCTGCCCTAACAAAAGCACAGAGGAATGTTGTCAGCAGAATTTGCAAATCATCCTTCTAATAGGAAACATATGCTAAGAGATAAAAACCAAAGTTCAGTATTCTTCATGGCTTTTTTCTTTGTGTTTACTTTGGGAGTTCTTTGTGTTTTCCTCAGAACAATATGGCAAGTTCTACTAACAGCTGTTTTTTTGTTATACCTGTGGACAAGCCAGTAATTGCATTTGCTTCAATATTAGTCTCAGCATTTCTCAGTGGAAGCAGCTGAATCTCAGTTCAAGTCGTCTGTCTTAATGAATCTCCAGCTTTAACCTGTACCCAACCATGTTTCAGAACAGATCTTCATCAGTTGAATCAGCAAGTTGTATGACCCTTCTCTGAATATATGTCCTGGGGAGGGGGGGAGTTGCAGTAGGATCATGCATCAGTTGCTTCAGTTTATCAGGGTTGGAGGTGAATCTCTAAAATTAGAACACTTTTATTAGAATTTTTTACCTGTGTAGAGGCAGTAGGTATATGATTTTACACCCTTTATGAACGCAGTACATTTATTTTAGCTAACAGCTGCCAGATACCTGGAGTTAACACACAGCTCACCTAAGCAGTGGTGAGCTTAGTGTCCTCATCACAACACCCAGTTCACTTTTGCTAGCCAGGCAGTCTTCAGCTGAGGATGTGTTGGCCTTTCTTGTGTTTTGGACCATGCTGGTCCTTGGCCTTAGTGAGCTGTCTTCCAAGTCTTTGGGGCAGGGTTTCCCTCAGTGATTTTTATCAGCATGTATGCCCATGCTGTCATAGGCATATAGTGAGTTGCAGGAAGAAATGCAAGTGATAAATAGTTACTTAGTATCAAGTCCTACATAGAAAAGGTAGGTATTTAAAGGTATCTAAAAGGTAGCTTAATTTTTAATGTATTTTCACATTTTTTGATGACTGTTATTTATATCTTTTTGATCCAATAGAATAGTGAAACTGGGACACCAGAGTGGAGGTTTGCTCAGGCACTTGATCAAAACATTAAGAACATTTTATACTAGGGCTGCAATAGCAGTTGTAGAAAAACAGTACATTTTGCCACATTTTATTTCACCTACATACCTGGAATTGGATTATAAAATTAAGAAAACCAATGACTGCTTAAAATGTTTTATTCCAAAGCTGTATATTGCATTTATTTCTGATTTATCTGATTATCTTTCTATTGTGTTCTTAGGAGATTCTTAAGAATGAAAATTACAGAGAGGAAATGAAACAGAAAATCAAAGATGTATCTGAAAAGGATAAGCTGCTTCAGGCCAAGGAATACAAGGAGGGACTTGTTGCTGAACCAGTCCATACTCGTGTTGAAGGCCATGCATCAGCCCCTTACTATGGAAAGAAAGAACCTTTGCAGGATCCAACAAGCACTGCAGGCACCTTTCAGCCAGGTTCCTGGATGCCACCAGGCAGTGGTAGTAGTCAAAATAAATAAACCATTGTAATGTACAGATACTGGTAATAGATAAATATTTTAACAGACAACATAAACAGCTGTTATATAGGAGAGTGCAATAAAGTAATATTAAAGCAGTTTAATTTATTTTTGCAGAACTGTTCAAATAGGTTTAATCATGACAAACAACTGAATTGTTTGGGTTTAGTGAACAACAGGATGTGTTACTAAGTAAGTCTGGTTTTGGCAGTTGCTGTTCATCAGTTACTCCTGAAGTCAAAGGTAGAAAGTTTTCTAGCTAACTAAATATTCTTAGATGATTGTTTTTTCCTCAAAGACTCATTCATTTTTAAAATTGGTTTTGATGTAATAAATTTCAGTTAATCAGTACACTTTAATTTTCCCAGACCTACGCATGAGTTTAAGATAGTTCTTCAGAATGCTTGTTAGTTCCTTTGGCAGTAACTGTGCTTTCCTCTGGCAGGGGGATGGAAAAGTTTATTTCAGTCACAGCCACCAAGGGAAGCTACCTGGTAGCTGGCCCGACCCTCAGCGGTGCAGCAGATCTCAGCACACGGGGGCTTTTTGGCAGCTGTCTTGGGAGCTGCTGATGAGGCCTGGGTCTTACCAGGGCAACCATGACCCATCCACACACCTATGAAAAGCCACCTAGGGAGTGTGAGTGACCAGAGCCAGCAAACAAAGCCTGGGGAGTCAGCCAGAGCGTTGATGGCTGTTTGGGACAGCAGTTTGTGCAGGAGGGCATGCAGGAAGGGTGTAGTGACCATACCACCCTGAGAGGTGAGGTCAGTTGGTGTTCATCGCACTCTCAGGAGGAGCTTAGCTATGTTGTCCACCTGCAGGAAAGCTCTGTCCTCTCCAGTTGCCATAATGGATGTGGCAGCCCAGACAGACCTCCACGAAACATGCAGCCATCCAGGTCTCAGGCTGCAGGGAGTGCCAGAGCCCTTCAGTGGTAGGGGATGGCAGTACTGGGGAGAAGGTGGACGATCTGCTCAGCCAGGTGGCAGAACTGTGACTGCAAGTAGAAGGTTAAGAAGCATCAGGGAGTGAGAAGGAGAGGCTGCTGGAGCCATGTTCTGCCCTTCCTGAGACAGAACAGCCACCAGAAAAAACAAGATCAAGGGGACCCCATGCTTGGGGCTGCAGGTGAACCCCGTTCGTGTCCCCCTTGCCTTCCCACATGCCTCTATAGAACAGCTATGAGGCTCTGGATGTGGAAGGCCAGTCAGTGGATGATGTGGGTGATGATTCATCTATACCAGAGGTGTCACCAAGTTCAGAAGGGCCTAACCCCTATCATGACCACGTCCACCAGAAAGAATCACAATGTCAGGGGTTGGAAGGGACCTCTGAGGATCCTCGAGTCCAACCCCCTGCCATAGCAGGACCAAAAACTAGGGCAGATCACTCAGAAAGGCATCCAGACAGGTCTTGAAAGTCTCCAGAGAAGGAGACTCCACAACCTCTCTGGGGAGCCTGTTCCAGGGCTCTGTCACCCTCACAGTAAAGAAGTCCTTCCTCATGTTGAGCTGGAACTTCCTGTGCTGGAGTTTGAATCCATTGCCCCTTGTCCTATCACAGGGCACAAGTGAAAAGAGGTTGTCCCCACCTTCTTGACGCCCAGCCCTCAGGTATTTATAGACATTATTTAGATCCCCCCTCAGTCTTCTCCTCTCTAGACCAAAAAGCCCCAGGTCTCATAGCCATTCCTCATAAGGCAGGTGTTCCAGTCCCTTAATCATCCTTGTAGCCCTCTGTTGGACTATCTCAGGTAGATCCCTGTCCCTCTTGAACTGGGGAGCCCAGAAGTGGACACAATACTCCCAAGTGAGGTCTCACCAGGGCTGAGTAGAGCAGGAGGAGAACCTCCCTTGATCTGCTGGACACACTCCTCTTAATGCACCCCAAGATGCCATTGGCCTTCTTGGCCACGAGGGCACATTGTTGTCCCATGGATAACTTGTCTACCAGGACTCCAAGGTCCTTCTCCACAGAGCTGCTCTCTAGCAGATCACCTCCTAACCTGTACTGGTGCATTTTGTTGTTCCTTCCCAGGTGCAGGAAAAAGACAGGTTATATTTGTAGGTGACTGAAGGGAACAGAGGGTCCAATATGCAAGACCTTCATCTTTGGGAAATCTGCTGCTTCCCTTGGGGCCAGGTTTAGGAGATCATTAGCCAACTTCCTAGCCTGGTGCAGCCCTCAGAGTATTATCCATTAGTGATCTTCTGTGTGGGTGGAAATGAAGCCACAGCACATAGACAACAGTGATCAAAAGAGACTTTAGGGCCTTGGGATGGTGTGGGAGGTTGGGGCACAGGTTATTTTTTCCTCTTTCCTCCCATTTGCAGGCAGCAACACTGGACGAAACAGATGGACACAGTCTGTTAACACGTGGTTGTGTGGCTAGTGTCACAGCCGCAATTTTACACAATTTACTGGGATGGCCTACATGGCACCAGGTTTGCTGGCATCAGATGGGATTCACCTTTCTCAGACTGGGAAGAGGGTCTTTGCTAAGGAGCTTGTGGGACTTTAAACTAGCTTTAAACTAGGTTTGAAGAGGAAGGGAGATAATATCAGGCTTCCCTGTGACAAACTGTGGGGTGACACACCAAGGTTAGAGGGATGGGGTGCTAGAGGGACCCCTCAGCCTGTTGCTCAGAAATGTGCTGAACACACTGCAGCACACTTGAATTCTTACAGAGATGAGCCAGGTGCTCCTGAGGTAACAGGAGCCAACAGGGAAGCACTAGAGAAATACCGCAAAGGAATTCCAGCTGCTCCAGCCAGTAAGTCAGCTTTGTCAAATGCCTCTATGCCAACACATTCAGCATGGGGAATAAACAAGAGGAGTTAGAGACATGAGTGTGCCTGCAGGGCTATGATGTTATTGACATCACTGAGATGTGGTGGGATGAGTCCTATGACTGGAGTGTAGGAATGGATAGGTACAGGCTCTTCAGAAAGGACAGGCAGGGGAGAAGAGGAGGGGGTGTCACACTCTACATCAGTGACCAGCTGGAATCCATAGAGCTCCACCTGGGGATGGATGAGCTGACAGAGCTAAACACCCCAGCAACTTTTCAACAGATTATCTTCTGCAAGACACAACAGACTTTAAGGTGCGATGCTATGAAATTTTTAATCAGGTTTACACAAGGTATGGTATGTATGTTTCGCCTGTGTTTACAGAACAAAAGTGTAATCCAAAATATCAATTATACTTACCACTAAGTCCTGATCTTGAAGCAAGTTACGAATTGCCTCATATAACATAGGTCTCAAGTCTGATTTGAATTTTACAGAAATCCACTGTCCAACCAGCCAAATTACTCTTTGGCGTATTGGTTTGTATCTTTAGAAGGAAGGGAAAAAAAAATTGTACTCATTAATTCAATATACATACTATTACAGAATACTTTGATGAAAAAGAAATCTATTAATTACTAGGAAAACATTATTCCCCCCAAAATTATTACAAGATTTCATTTGTCAAGACCAACTTTAGAACTTTGATGAAGGAGTCTTTTTAAATCAAAATTCTTCACTGGAAGGCTCAGGAAACACCAACTCAGTCTGAAAAAGATAATTTTCATCCTAAATGGATGAATCTTGAAGCTCTCACTAGACATAAAGTCTATTCTGTATACAGCACACCAATAAAAGAAATTAAAAATAAATCTTACATTTATTACTGCCATCATAACATCTGCTGCTTTCACCAGACTTTCTAGCAATTTCCTTGGCATTCTTTTTATGTGTAAAATATTAGGTCAGATACAATCTAAAAATGCAAAATCAAGTGCTGCATTACAGCAACTGCCAGAGTATCTCATGTCATCAGTTTAAAGCTGTTCTCAGAAAGAGGTGACATTACCTGATCTTGCACCACTCTTTCAACAAGGAGATAAATCAAACAGCTTGAGGGTCAACGGGAAGAAGTAAGAACCAGAACAACAATGAACTGAATTGCTTAACACAATGACTGAGAAAAGCATTCCATAGAGCTATTTTTCTGCACTGATTATAAAAGTTGATCAGGAAGAGTAGTTCAGATTTAAATGTTTAACTTGCAGACATACAAAGCTAGCAGAGATGAACCCTATTCACAGCATTTTAACTAACAAATTATTTTATCTTCTTAACCCAAATGTATTTTCCATTTTATTTGTAAGCCTTCAAGGCAGCAATTTAAACTGAAGTTATTGAGGTTTCTTTACATTTAATAAATGTGATTTATTAAAGATTCCCATAATCAGGAGATAATTAACAAAGCACACATTCAGAGAACATAAACTTTGTGGAAGCAGCATGTGTACAGCAGTTCATTAGACACAAAGGTAATGAGGAATAACATTCCAGTGTTGCTTGAGATTCTTTGAGTGGCAGTAAAGCATGAACAGTTCATGTGGAAGACACAAGACATTGTGTTACTAATCCATCCTTCTATTTACTTGAGGAGCTGTGAGGGTAAAATTTTTTCTGTTCTTAGAATGGTCGTGCCTGTTATGTAACATCGAGAAAATCAGAATATTAAAATCCTAAGGTGTTTTTCTCAAGATTGGCATTTGATAGTTTTCAATTATCACATAAAGAAAAGTTTTAAATGACTTGGCACAAGAACATATCTGTCCTCTAACAGCAAGGATTTTCAACTGTGGTGATACCTGTTGTACAATCCAAACATCCCAGCTGAATCTTTATACTATTTCTCTCTCTCTCTCTGGTATAGAAAAGATAGCACGATTTTTAAGGGTTTGTTTTTTGAAGGGGGGGGGTGGGGGGGTGGGGGGGGGTGTGTGTCTGTGTGTGTCTGTGTGTCTGTGTGTCTGTGTGTCTGTGTGTCTGTGTGTGTGTGTGTGTGTGTGTGTGTGTGTGTGTGTGTTTGTTTGTTTGTTTGTTCAGGGGCTTTTTTGAATTCTGCTCATAGGTGTTCATTTTCTAAGTCCTATCTTTTCTACATCCACTACTTCAGGAAAAAGCTCTCCCCTTAGAACATCACTAGCTTGTACACTAAGAGCACACATTAAGTATAAGCAGATTGAACCTTCTAGACCTAAAGTTCACATGGCAAAAGTGACCATATTCCAAAATAAGTCTGCTTCTCTTCCAACAGTCATAGGATGGTAGCTTTAAGAGTTTGGACAGCATTCAGACATCCAAGTTAAAAGTATCTTACTTGACACCAAGTGTCACAACAATACTTTCTCTCTCAGCAGGAAAAATTGTTTTAAGACTGAATTACTGCAAAAAATTGTATGCAGTAAACTACTCTCAAATTATCAAAAAGTTTCTCCTTAATAACTACAAAACTAAACACTATGGCAAGTGATACATTTGGCAATAAAATGTTTCTAAAAATCTTCAAGAATATTTTTTGATTAATCCCATATTTCTCCAACTGCTATGGTCATGGTTGACAGACTTGCTATCAACAAACAAAACATTCAAAGAAAACAAAACACAGCAAACTTCATGGTCCCTCCAGACAACACATAGGTTTTGCCTTTCCAAACATGAGCCAGTGTGTGAACAAGCATGCTAATCAACATGGGACATACAGTGGGACAGCAGATCATACCCTCCAAAAAGCCTTATGTGAACTGCATATGTATTCCTGAAGCTGACATTAAACCAGAACTCCATCCAAGCTACTAACACCATCTCCCTAACTGCCACAGTGGTCTCCAGTGATACTGGCAGTTGAAGCAGTTCAAGCAAACAAGGCTTTAAACGTCTGGACAGTTTCTACTGCAAACTTTTGTCCCCACAGGAATTTCATCCTGGGAATACCACAAATGCCAACCAAATTGTTAGATCAGATGTCTTGCCTACTGCAAATACAACTATATCAACCAGAGAAGACTTTTGTCAGTTTCACTTATGCTATATGGGTAGATGGCATAAAAATGCCTAAGTGACCATGTGCTACAAATACCATGGCAGCTTCAGAGATGGGTGCTGGCACAGCGCAAGAACAAAGCATCAATCAAATACACAAAATCTTTCTTTTTTTTCCCCCTGCTCTTCTGACTTTTACTCTAATCATTAGAGTGCTTGGCCACTGGTAGCAGGGTGAAATTCATACAAAGATCATACAGAGGGGAAAAAAAAGACTAATGAGAAAAAGAATAAAAACATTAGGAGACACCAGATGAACAACCATGGCAATTATTCTTTGGCTCTGAAGTAAGGTTATACATCCAAAAGTAAATAGTTCATTTTTTTTTTTAAAGCATACTGTAAGGAAAACAAGCATTTAATATTTGTATGTTTAGCAGGGTCTTCCACTCTACGTGAAATTGAACGGTATTTGTAACGCAAGCATTTATAACAGGCATTTGGAAATAAATTTTAAAAGCTGGCTAGCATCTCATTATGGAAAATAATTTACAACTTATAGTAGCTCCCTAAAGATACTAGGAAACAAATTAGTTTATATTTCAGACAACAATTATGTTTGGTAAGATGAATTGCAAATGTAGAAGAAAAGAACAGTAGAATTCTTCAAAGGGAATTAGGGTCACTGCTAATGACTCTGATGAGAAAAACAGGACACACTTGCTCAGAGTCAAAGGGTGATTTGGAACTCATCTGATGAGGATTAGCACATACAATAGCAGTGACTGTCCTTTCCCTGAGGGCCAAGTGGCAGTTTGAGGACTAGGGAGGAAAACTGTCTTCTAGTCAGTTGTAGAGACAGACAGCTCTGTCTGTACTGGGATGCCAAAAACCGGTCTTCCAATATAGCCTATGACATCCACTAGACTTAAAAAAAAAGGCACTCATGTGAAGGCCATCCAAATGAAGGGGAGTTTGGTGTGAAGGAAAACCCACCGCAGATGGGCTGCATAACACTCTTTACATAGAACCAGCCTGTATTCATTCACACTTTACAACAGAGCCCAAATCCTGACTTCCCCACTTCGTCATAGGCAAAATTAACTGAAGTGCTACAAAGGACTTTTATTAAACTAGGAGAGAAGAACAAATCACTATTTTGGCTAAGCTACAGTTTTACAGAGATCATTTCCACAGATTTCAGTTAAGACTTTACAGCCTAAAGGGCTCTGGGGTCTCAGAAGGCTTAAGTATCTTTCTTGAAAAGAGCAAAGGTGGATGTCCTGAGAAAGTTTAGTCAACTCAAACACATGCAAAAGGACAGACTTCCAATATTTTTACAGAACCCTGGAAGTATCCACCACACAATAATTAAACTGTCCAGAACACTGTCACTTCTGCAACTGTAGAATTCTTCTATACATATTTCATATCCCTGCTCATTTAGGAGGTATGTTTAAATAATGAGTATTTTTCAAGTCTGCAATTACTGGACATTATACCTCACCAGATTTGTATCATTGGTTCACATTTACAGTATGAAGGCATAACAATCCAAGGTTTTTACCTGTTATGAGAAACCTGTAGTTCTGCTAACAGTTGATTTTTAAACCACTGATCAAAATCCACACTATCAAATAGTTCATAAGCAGCCAGTCCAACCGCATTACACACTAGGGAAAAACAACAGTTACGCTTACTGTTTGATAAAATGTTTAATTTTTAATACTAATAAATCAGACTAATTTAAGTTTCAAAAACATTTTTTATAACCTGTACATAATAAAACAAAACTAAAGCATATTGTCTGAAGAGAACATACTATCAGACTATGGTGAAGGGAACTCTGGAGGAAATTTTAGTATAGGTTTCAAATGTTGGAATTCATACCCTTCCAACAATGATGAGGATTCCTGTTCAAGTTTCCTATTTATGACCCCATGTCATGGAGCAAATCCTCCTGGGGACTGTCACAAGTCAACTGAAGCACAGGATTGGGAAAAGCCAACATGGACTTACCAGGGGCAAACTGTGCTTGGCAAACCTGATCATCTTCTACGATGAAGTATACTGCTCGGTTGATGCAAGATGAGTGGTGGACGTTGTCTGCCTGGGCTTCTCCAAGGCTTTTGATACAGTCCCACACAGCCTCCTCCTGGAGAAACTGACTCACTATGGCCTTGACAAGTGGTCTGTGTGTGGTGGGTGGGGAACTAGCTGACACACTGTACCCAGAGTGTGACAGTAAATAGTTCCTCCTCAAACTGGCAACTGGTCACAAGTGGGGTCCCCCAGGGATCAATATTGGGCCCAGTGCTGTTTAACATCTTCGTAAGTGACCTGGATGTTGGGATCAAGGGAACCCTGATGAAGTTTGCTGATGATACCAAGATGAGTGGAGAGGTTGACACCCCAGAAGGGAGAGCCACCCTCCAGGATAACCTAGACAGGCTGGAGGAGTGAGCTAGCAGAAACCTTATGAAGTTCAATGGGGAGAAGTGTAAGGTCTTGCACCTAAGAACACATAGCCCAGGAGTGCAGTTCAGACTGGGATCCATCTGGCTGGAGAGCAGCCCTGTGGAAAGGGACCTCGGGGTCTTGATGGATACAGGCTCAAAATGAGTGAACAGTGTGCTGCAGCAGCAAAGAAAGCCAACAGGATGCTGGGCTGCATCAACAAGGGCATCACCAGCAGAGATAAAGAAACCATCATCCCTGTTGGAACTTGTCAGACCACACCTGGAGTGTTGTGTTCAGTTTTGGTCCCTGCTCTACAAAAAGGTTGAGGACACGCTGGAGAGGGTCCAGAGAGGAGCCACAAGGATGATCAGAGGACTGGAGAACCTGCCATACAAATAGAGGCTGAGAAAACTGGGTTTCTTCTTGAGAAAAGAAGACTTTGGGGAGACCATGTTCCAGTACCTAAAGGGTGGCTACCAAGAAGATGGAGATTCCCTATTTACAAGGAGTCACATGAAAAAGACAAGGGGCAATGGGCACAAGTTGCTCCTGGGGAGATTCTGATTGCACTCAAGAGGTAAATTTTTCACCGTGAGGACAGTCAAACATTGGCATAGTCTCCCAAGGGAGGTGGTAGATTCCCCCACATCGGATAGTTTTAAGTCTCAGCTTGACAGGGTGCTGAGCCACCTCATATAAACTATAGTAGTACCTAGAAAGTTTGGACCAGATGATCCTTGAGGTCCCTTCCAACCTCGCACTCTATGAAAACAAATCACAGACTCGCACAGAATTGCAGAATGTTCCTTTCCTCTTTCCCCTCGCTGTCTGCTGTCCCTCAGCTCCTCCTGCCTTCTGACCCGCAGCCCCCTGGAACGCCTGTTACCCCGGGTTATTCACCTGCTTCCCGATATTGTCCCTCAGGCCGTGGCAATCAACTGCCTCTGCTCCCCAAACCCTGCGCCCTGCCGCCGCCGCCCGGTCGGGCAGCCGGCGCACACCTCCGGCCCGCGCGGGGGCGCTGTCCGCCGCCTAGCACATCCCTGCGCTCCCCGCGCAGGCCGGCCCGGCCGCGGTGCTAGTCGGGACTTGTAGTCCCGCGAGGCACGTGCGCGGGGAGCGGGGCCGAGCCGTGCCGGCCGCCGCCATGCCCAAGGCACGGGCGGGCAAGCGGCCGCGGCTGGAGCGCCGGGAAGGCCGTGCCACCGGTGGGTGCGGGCTGGGCTGGGCTGAGCTGAGCGGCGGCGCGCCTGGGAATGGAGGCTGGGGCTGGGCCTGCCGCCGGGGCGCGGCCTGCGCTCACCCTTGTTCGAGGGGACGCCTCGGTGCTGGCAGCGGCCTCGCCGAGGGCCAAGGGGAGGGCAGCACACGGCAGAGACCGCGGGTTGAGCGGGGAGAAGCGAGAATGCCGGCGGCACCGGAGCGTTTGTCGTGGCGTTCCCGCGAGTGCGCTTGCGGCGGGAGTAACGCGGATCTCTGCCCTAGGCATCCTGTTCAACACCGGGGCCGGGCAGCACATTCTGAAGAATCCCCTCGTGGTCAACAGCATCATCGAGAAGGTGGCAGGGCGCGGGGGGGACAGCGCCTGGGGGTGGCGGGGGCAGGCGGGGCGAGTGGGGCCGCCCGGGGGCCGCGGCTGGGCGCTGCGGGCGGCCATGCAGCGCACCACCGGCCCCGCGGCTGCGGCAGCGCTGGGAGGGACCTCCGGCGGCTCTGGCTCTGGGGTTGTGGAGGGACCGTTCTCGTAAATGAGCATTAAGTCAGTCTTGTTCTCGCCGTTTCCCTCTTGTCCCTTTCCCAGCTGTGTTCACGCTCTGTTGCAAACTGATTCCGGCTTTTTACTGAGCCGCACGTACCTTTCGTTTTAAAATTAAATGTTTGCTTGAAGTCGGTTCTAGAAAAATGACTGAAATGCTGTTTGCTCGTAGGCTGCCCTACGACGTACAGATGTCATTCTGGAAGTGGGCCCGGGAACTGGTAACCTTACGGTAAAGATGTTGGAGAAAGTCAAAAAAGTAAGCGAGGATTTCCCCATCACCACCTTCCCAAGCTCTAACCACACTGTGGTTTAGACTGTGGCAAAACAGAAGGATCTTTATCTGCTTAATTGAAATAAATAGAATTACTCTGGATATTTTTCTTAACATTTATACAATTCCAGTGAGTTTGTTGCTATTCATAGGAATTCTGCATGGTTTTGTCAAACTATATTGCTGTTACCCGTTTATGTGGTGAGGCTTGTGTGTTTTTTGGGAAGGGAGAAAGGTGTATAGCCTAATAGGGAATTTTTAAGAATTAGTTAAACCTGTAGGAATAGTACAGTTTTGGGGTTTTTTTACAACTGGAATTTTAATCCTGGTTAAGAGGAGTTGTATAAAGTTGCAAATGCTATATTTTGTTTTCAGGTTATTGCTTGTGAAATTGACCCTAGACTTGTTGGTGAACTTCAGAAGAGAGTCCAGGGCACGTAGGTATCAACTGTGGAAATAGTGAGCACTTAAACAGAAGTGGAGTTGCTTTGGCAAAAACGTTGGTAACACGCTTCTCTAAGGAAAACTGTTTTGTGTACTTTTCCTCAGGTGTCTGGCAAACAAACTTGAAATCAAGGTTGGAGATATCTTGAAAACAGACTTGCCATTCTTTGATGCGTGTGTGGCTAACTTGCCTTACCAGGTATGGGCTAAACAACATGACAAAACTTTTCTCCATTTTAAATTATAACAACCCAGAAGTAACACTAATGATATTACTCTTTTCCTCAGATTTCTTCACCTTTTGTTTTCAAGTTGTTGCTTCATAGACCTTTTTTCAGGTATGTGGAAGAATAGAGCTCTGTATTACCTGGTAGAGGAAAATTAGTTTTAAAAATAGTCCAGAATAATTTTTAGTTCTTAAATTATCAGTTTGATGGATCAGAGCTGCACCATAATTTTTCTGTAGTAGGAATACTGCAGAGCCTGGAAATATGTTTATGTCAGTGTGTTAAGCACAAGGAGAAAATTTAGTCTTGGCATCAGTGAATGTCCAGCTGATGAAAACAGGAGTTGCACCTTTTGACTAGTATTATAACTAATTGTTATTCCAGAGATAAGTAGGAGATTGTAGCAATTCAAATGCCTTCCTGCCTCAGAATGGAAGGGTGGAAAGGGTAGGATCAAAGCCAGTATATTTCCTGTTGTCTGGTCTAAAAATGTTACTGCCCAAGTACTTCTGTGTGTTGTTCAATGTGTCAGTAGTTCTTGATTGCTCTCACTGAAGTGCTAATGTTAGTGACATGACTGGTCCATTTCTGGAGCTAGAGAGTTTGGATTTGAAGGACTCATCATAGAGGTATTAAAAAATATTTGTTACAGTCAGGCACAAAACTCTACAACTATCCTGTTCCTTTGATGCTGATCTATTTAGAAGTATAAAAAACAAAATTCTGGTGTAGCTTTAAGGTGATTTAGATGGTTTTACCAAGTTTTTTGGGTTTGTTTTTAAACACATGCTGAGCTAATAAAGGCAGAGCTTGTTTATGACAAACTTCTACTGCTTCTAAACACTGAGGCAATATTAATTGGCTTTTGACATAAAAGTTGATTACTTAGAAATCATTTTCTCATTTCTTTTGTGCCCAGGTGTGCAATACTTATGTTTCAAAGGGAATTTGCACTTCGTTTGGTTGCAAAACCAGGAACTAAACTATATTGCAGACTCTCTATTAATACTCAGTTATTAGCTCGAGTGGACCACCTGATGAAGGTACGTCTTTCTGCATAAGCTAAAAGAGCTAACAAAGATAGAAGAGTTTTTCTGAGAATGGGAGGATTTGTGGCTTATTCATACAGTTGCCTGGCTTCTCCCAACTAACAGGTTGGAAAGAACAACTTCAGGCCTCCTCCCAAAGTTGAATCCAGTGTTGTCAGAATAGAGCCAAAGAACCCGCCACCACCTATCAACTTCCAGGTAATTGTCATACACTCTACTAACTATGTAACATACAAGTGATAGTACTTCATTTTTCTTTTACTTACTGCTCAGTTCTCTGTGCTCTTTTTAGCACTAAGTACCAGCTATTCGTTGGCATTTACATAATTCCAAAATACATACTCCTCTACTGATCAGGCATGTGTTAGCACAGTACCTGAACTTGCCACCAGTAATTCAGGTGCAGCATTGCTTACAGTATTTCTGACAAGACTGAGGTGCCATCTCCGTGTCCTTTGGAGAGTTGCTAGTAATCATGTTCCTTTCATCGGGGTTTATGTCTCCCAAGCATCCTTTCCAGCTGATGACTTAGTTGGTTATGATCAAAGGAGCATCTATGAGAAGTCTTATCTTCACATGAGTGTGTAGAAGACAGATGTTACAAGATACTATTCTTGAAGTTAATTCTTAAAACGCTTTGATCTTCAAGACCATTTCAGCCTTGCCCAATGTTAGCTGGATTTTCTTCAAGTATCTGCCTTCCCAGCATGTAGGATCTGGCCAATAGTCTCTAGGCACGAAAAAGAGTAAGTCAGAGGTGTTTGTATGTGAAGTATTTTCTCCTCTATTAGTATTGCTTTGTCCAAGAGTGGGCTGGTTTTGTATTGTTTAGAAACATATTTTCCTGAAGTTTTCCTGTCTTCAATATTGTTGTGAAATTGTCAATAGTGACTGTGTAGTAGCTGTATTTTCCTTTCTGTAAATTCTGAAATTTTTAATTTCAGGAGTGGGATGGTCTGGTAAGGATAGCCTTTGTTAGGAAAAACAAGACTCTCTCTGCAGCATTTAAGTAAGTAACTTCTGTTAAAGGAAATATTTTCAAAGTTTGGGAGCCCATGCAGTTAATAATTTCTTTTGTGCAAATGCATAGCACTGTTACATGCATTTCAGCACAGTATGGGATAGTGTCCAAGTGGAGGCAAGTGACAAGTGGCATTCCTCAGGGGTCAGTACTGGGACCAGTGCTGTTTAACATCTTTGTTGGAGACATGGACAGTGAGATTAAGTGTATCCTCAGCAAGTTTGCTGATGACACCAAGCTGTGTGGTGTGGTTGACACCCTAGAGGGAAGGGATGCCATCCAGAGGGACCCTGACAAGTTGGAGAGGTGGGCCAATGCCAGCCCCATGGAAGTTCAACAAGGCCAGGTGCAAGGTCCTGC
The DNA here is from genome assembly GCA_020745705.1 of Hemiprocne comata. Lineage (NCBI taxonomy): Eukaryota > Metazoa > Chordata > Aves > Apodiformes > Apodidae > Hemiprocne > Hemiprocne comata. Next base: position 14,793,739 of record CM036616.1, on the reverse strand, counting down.
ACCTGGGTCAGTGTAGCCCCAGGCACTAATACAGGCTGGGGCAGAATGGCTAGAGAGCAGTCCTGAGGAGAAGGACTTGGGGGTGGCAGTAGATGAGAAGCTCATCATGAGCTGCCAGTGTGCTCTGGAGCCCAGAGGGCCAACTGCATCCTGGGCTGCATCAAAAGAAGTGTGGCCAGCAGGGCATGGGAGGGGATTCTGCCCCTCTGCTCTGCTCTCGTGAAGCCCCAGCTGGAGATCTGTGCACAGCTCTGGAGCTCTCAGCACAGGAAGACATGGAGCTGTTGGAGGATGCAGAGAAGGGCCAACAAAGATGATCAAAGGGCTGGAGCACCTCTGCTATGAAGACAGGCTGAGGGAGTTGGGGCTACTCAAGCTGGAGAAGAGAAGGCTCTGGGGGGACCTTATGGTGGCCTTCCAGTACCTGAAGGGGCCTACAGGAAAGCTGGGGAGGGGCTTTTCACCAGAGAAGGCAGTGATAGGACAAGGGCTAATGGTTTTAAACTGAAAGAGGGGAGATTTAGGTTAGACATCAGGAAGAAATTCTTCACCGTGAGGGTAGTAAGGAGCTGGAGTAGGTTGCCCTGGGAGGTTGTGGATGCCCCATCCCTGGAGGTGTTTAAAGCCAGGTGGATGAGGCTTTGTGCAGCCTGGTCTAGTGTGAGGTGTCCCTGCTCATGGCAGGGGAGTTGGAAGCTGATGGATCTTTAAGGTCCCTTCTAACCTTAGCCATTTTGTGATTCTGCAGACTATGATAGAGGATTTATGCTGAGGTCACAGGCTTTCTCCTCTAGAAGAAAACAAGGCAGCTGTTTTAAAAAGAACAGATCCATGTAGTCTTAGTTTTTTACAGTAAATATTAGCCGCCAGTGGAGTGGAAAAAAACTAGTTAAAGCTCAGTTTTCATTTTAAACTTGTATTTCTTTCAGGTCAAGTGCTGTAGAGCAGTTGTTGGATCATAATTACCGAATTCATTGTTCCTTACATAATACAGTAAGTTCCTTTTTAATGTATTAAATTCTGTTTGTGTACTGTGACCTACATACTGACTTCTTATGAGTGAAAAATGAACACTGAAAAACTTAACATGATACAGTTTTTTTCCAAGAGTTTGAGGGAGGAAAGAACTTAGCCCTTTTCTTAGAGAAAAATCTGAAAAGGTCAGTAAATCAGTCAAACAGCTGAAAGATGAGTATGTTATTAATACACTGGCTGTACATGCCACAAGGACTTACTACTAATCTAGTAAGAATCTAATAAAACTTGGTGTCTGCTTAGCAATACTGTTGTGATTCATATGTAGTGAATGAGCTGAGGGATAAAAATTCAGGTAATAGAAAAAGCCAATAACCCCTACAAGAAAAAATACAACTAACTTCTATCACTTGAAACAAGAACTATACTAAAAGCAGGAAGAGAACAGATGACTTAAATGAATCTTTCTATGCTATGAATCCAAAATGAATTTGTATCTCAATTTTCATTGACAGGAAATTCCTGAAAACTTCAAAATTGCAGAGAAAATACAGACGGTCCTAAAAAATACAGGTTATTCTGAAAAACGAGCCCGTTCAATGGATATAGATGATTTCATTAGGTATTTTTTTTCTCTCTTTATGCCTTCCTTTTATGCTTCTTCAAGTTCTACCTCAGTCTGTACCTGTGTAGCACAGATCAGTATTGGATCACACAGGAACAGTATTAATGCTGCCTTTCTCTCAATACCAGACCTCCTTGCTTCCAGTCCTGAACATGAATTAACAATTCAAACCCTATATATATATATATATATAAACTGCTGCTTATACTACAGAGAAGCAACTAGCTAAAGATCCCTATTTCTGTTACTTGTGTACTAGAGTCTCCTATGTCTCCACTAAAAATGGCTTTAATAATGGAATTAGTTGTTATATCATTTCCCTGGAGACTCACACAGCCCTTCTCTATCTGTCTTGAGGATTAGGCCGTAGTCCATAGCATAAGTTAAAAATTTGAGTAATTAACTGCTATATTCTGTTTTTACTTCTGGTCAGTTAATTCAAGTGGCAACATGAATCCTCTCCTAATACAAGATAAAAATTCCTACCTATTTTTCAGTGTGACAATACAGCTACTGCTCTGTAAAGAAACGTTCTAAACCTGGTGGGATGCAGTATAACTTAACTGCACTGAAAATGTACCTGCATCTCTAAAACAGCGACTTTGATCATAACTAGTTTAAAATTTGTAACAATTCTTTATGGCAGTCCAACAGTGATGGCTGCTTTCATGCTTTTTGTGCATGTTCTTTGCCAGCCAGTGCGCCTTAGAAACACCCTAAGCTGAAGTATAAATTAGCAGATGTTGTAACATAAATATTTCACTCTTTCAGACTGCTGCATGGCTTCAATTCAGAAGGCATCCATTTCTCATAGACTCTACGAGAAGAATGAAGCTCTGTGTTTTGTCACCAAAGTCTTACCTAAGCCAGAGTGACTTCAGTGGGACAAGCTCTTCTCACAGAAGCAGTAACAGAATACAGCATTCACAGTCTGGTTCTTACTAAAACTTTACATGCCATTTTATCACAGACAGTAGGCGAGAACCTGCGGCTCTGTATTCTAAAAACAGTGAATTCTTTCTTGACTGAAGTCAGGTGCTAGACTTCCACATGACTGTGTATTTTTAAGTTTAATTGAAATCCATGTTGTCTGCTCATGGACTTGATGTCAGTATATTCTTGCACAATATTTAACAGCACAGCCCGTAAGCCTGGTCTGGGCAACAAAACCAGAGTTGCAGTCCTTCGATTTGTTTGGGATTTTTGTTTGTTTGTTTCTTTGTTTTAAGGTGTATTTAAACACTTTCTTTTGATCTGAAATGCCTGTCCCTTCCAATTGTCCTGCGGTAGCCACCCGCATTCCAGATCTGTTAGTAATCTGCGTCTCTTGGAGAAATGCCAGTAACTCTTTCTCAGAAACAACAGCATTTATCTTGTGGGCTTGGTTATCATTTACAAAAACACTATGAAGGTACCAGAAGCTATCAGTGTCATCTCCTTTACCCCCTCCTTATTGCCATCAAATGACTCCAGGAACCAGCTGAAACTACCAAAGTGCCAGTGCTCATAAACAGAGACAGAATAGGTTTTTTTGTCAATTAAATGGAAGCAGCTATTTTTATAAGAGAACTACTTTACCCTTCAAGGCAAGGAGGAGATTTAGCATAGATGAAAGCTTTCAGTGAGTCTTAAGAGCAATGCATGCCTGTGTCCTGACAGAAAGAGTTACTGAAGTGTCTTAATATAGTTGGGATTATATATATTTGTTAGGAAGGACAAGGCAGAATTTTCCCAAGGAAGTTTGCATTAACTCCGCATAGCAGCTGTTAGAAGAAAAATCCACTTTGGTCTGTTTTATGAGTCAGGAAATCATAGCTATTAACTCTGTAGCATCATGCAGAGGTGAAGGCATGACTGTGTATTAAATACCATAAGCCATTTTTTTCATGTACAGCATGTCCCTTTCTGTAAGATCACGGTAAGTGGAAGGGAGGCAAATTAAGAAAAACTTCTAAGATAAAACTTCATTCTATATGCATCCATTGTCAGTTCTTCAAAAGTCATTGATTCAGAAGCATGTACAGAAATACACATTTGAATTTGCAGTTATCAGGAGAGATTATATTGGAAAATGAACTAATTTATTTTAAAATGTAATAATTTAATAATTGTGGGTCCGGCGGTCAGAAGATCTCGCGCTGTACGGGAAGACAGAACACCCCCCCCCCCGGATAGCCAATAGCGTTTGGCCAGTGACGTAAGCAGACGGAAGTGACGCTGTAAACCCAAGTCATATAATGCTGTGTCACGCCTTAATAAACGCCATTTGCCGTCCACCCCACTGGTGTCTGTGAGCTGATGGCCCGTGCGGCCTGGGGTTGGTCGCCGTACCGTTCCTGAACCAGGTCGTCACGCCTTTACCGAAAGCAACTAGTGGTGCCGAAACCCGGGAGCCGGAAACGGGACCGGAACCGAGATCGGGAAACTCGCCTGGAATCGGGTGAACGGCGGCCGGAGCGGCAGGACCAGCCCGGCGGGGAGGACGCTCCCAGATCGACAAGGAGGATGGAAGCCCTTGTGAAGGTTGTATCGCAATTACATAAGCAGTGGGGTATCGATTGCAAGCCTAGAGATTTTACTCTCGCCGTTGCGAGGCTTTTACAAATCGGGGTCATTGACCAGCCGGTGGATATGCTCCAACCCTGAGGTGTGGGATAAATGCACTAAAGCGTTAGCCGAGGAGACGATGTCCTCGGGGTGTGGGAAAAAAGTCGGGGGGGAGAGTCGTACAGGCCCTGCGGACGGCCACACAAGAACAGGAGACCCGGAAGGCGGCAAAGAACTGTTTGTTGGCCACCCCGAAACTGGGAGTCGGGGCAGCCACACCGACTCCGCACCCCCCAGGCAATGGCGACTTTGCCGAGCCTGGGGATCCGCGGGGAAGCGGGTCATCGGCACCGCCGGTACCGGAACGCCCGCCCGCTCAGGCCCCCCCGCGCAGCCCCAGCCCCGATCTGCAGGAGGGCGACGCGCCCCCTCGGTCCCCGGGCCCCGACCCACTTACGGACGGACGGGAACGATCTATATCCTTCTGGGGTGGGTTAGCCGAGGAGGCCAGGGGCGCTGAAGCCGGGCAAGACCGCCGCCATATGCGCCCCAAGACGGCGCCGAACGGAGAAGGGAAGGGCGGGGCGAGGATGCCCTCGGCGGGAACAGGGAGGAAGCGCTAGAACTAACAAGCGCATCCGATCGGGAGGAGGAGTGGAGCGCGGGCAGGGGGCGGAGAGCCAATCAGAGCAGCCATCTGCAAAAATGCCCTTATAGGGCAAACACCCTGCCCAGTAGAGGGCGGGACGAGCCAAGCGGGAGGGAACGGCCCGTCCGCAAGGGAAGTGACCGGGGCCGGAGTCAACCCCGCAAGGGAGGCGGGCGGGACCGGAGCTCGGCCGGGGGGCGCTGGAGCCCGGAGGTGACCAGTCAGTCGAGCTCTGACTCCGGATCGGATACTAGCTGGGACGAGTGGATCGTAACTGCTTCAAACTCGGAGGAGGAGGAAATGGGAATAGATACATTCAAAAGCCAAAATATTCCCATCCAAAATAAAAATAAAATCCAAAATAAAAAGGGACCACGAGGGGAAGAACTCCCTCTCACTGATTGGAAAAAAATAAAGATTGCTTGTGCCGATTGGGCCCCATCAACCACGCTAGCGTTCCCGGTCTGGGTGACGGACGGGGGACAGAGAGTCTACTCGCCAGTAAACCCTAAGGATATACAAGCGATTGTTAAGGCAATTGCGGATAAAGGGCTTAATTCTGCCATGGTCTCCACCCTCATAGGTGGTGTTTTTGGGGGAGACGACATGCTCCCGTTGGATATAAAACAAACTTGTAGACTGATCTTTGATGGGGCAGGGATGATCGTTTTTAAACAAGAATGGAAGGAAGACTGTGCAAGGCAACTAGCCCAAGCAACCGGGGCAGATCACCCACTACATGGCTCCAGTTTGCAGCGGCTAATGGGTACAGACCCAACAATGATTACCCCCCAAGCACAGGCCCAGGGCCTGCGGGCCCATGAAGTTATAACAACTACTCGTGCGGCTAGAGAAGCCATTCGCGCAGCCTCTAAAGTTATTGTCAAGCCATCACCACAACTAAACAAAATGAAAGCGAGAGCTTTATGCACTTTGTGGGTCGCCTCCAGGCAGCGGTCGACTCCTCGACCCTGCCCACGGAAGCAAAAAGCCCGGTTGTTGCAGATTGTTTAAGCCAGCAGTGCAATTCGGCAACCAAGGAAATCCTACGATCACTGCCAGTGGGGTCAAGTATCGTGGACATGATTAAGCATGTTGCGAAGGAAGAGCATCTAAACCCGATTCAGGTGGCTATTAGCACTGCAATAGCCAGTGTGATGGCATGTTTTAGATGAGGCCAGGCAGGCCATGTGGCAGCAAACTGCCCTCACTTGGGGGGACCCACCAACAGCGCTCCTTCCACGCCAAAATCGACCCAAAGGACCATGTTGGGCTTGTGGAAAGAAAGGACATTTTGCCAGGGAATGCATACCTAAAAACCAGGGAAACAGGAGGGGGAGAGGGCACCAGAGTTGCGCACAGCCCTCTACCACTTGGAACATGAGGCAGCCCAACTGTGTCAACCCTGGATGGGGTGAGGTGCTCCCGAACCCGCTGCCCCCTCGAGAAGAAACCAACTTTATGGTTCAACTGGCGATCCAGCCAAACCTGTCCCTATCCCAAGGACAGCAAGGACCACCCCTTGGGGATGAGACCCCAGGGTGGCCCTGGCAGTAAAGTGTGACGACCTGCCAGTGGTGTGGGGGATCTGTTCCCTCTATAATACCTTAAATGGCACCACCATTAGTGTTCCCTTCTTGATCGATACCGGAGCAGATGTTACAGTTATTCCTGGAAGAAGCTGGCCCCGCACTGGAAATTGGAAGATGCCCCCATGGTGGGTGGAGTCGGGGGATTAACCCGGGCTCCGAAGAGCGCTCAATTGGTAGCAATCATGCTTCACACTGAAAAAGGACCAGAGAAAACCATCACCCTCTTCCCATATGTCATGTCAGGAGTCCCACCCCTGTTAGGAAGGGACACTCTAGCCCTGTTAAAAGCCAGGGTGACAAATTTACCATGAGGGCCACTGCCACACACCCACTTCCACCAATTAGACTGATGTGGAAATCGTCCGACCCAGTGTGGATCGAGCAGTGGCCCCTGTCAAAGCCTTGAATGGACACTCTTCTTAAGCTAGTCGATCGAGAACGACAACGAGGTCATTTAGAGCCTTCTACCAGCCCATGGAACACCCCAGTTTTTGTAATACCCAAACGAACCGGCGAGGGGTTTCACCTCCTCCATGACCTGCGTGAAGTAAATAAGAGAATCCAACCAATGGGTCTCGTCCAAACGCTGCTGCCCATGAACTCTAATGATACCAGAAGGACAACCTTGTGCCGTCCTTGATATTAAGGACTGTTTCTTTTCGATACCCCTACATGAGGAGGACAAGGAGAGGTTTGCTTTTTCTGTCGTGTTCCCAAATAGCCAATGCCCCAACCTACGCTTCCAGTGGAAAGTGCTGCCTCAAGGAATGATCAACTCGCCTACCATCTGTCAAATTACAGTGGATCGGGCATTGGCGCCAGTTTGGCGCCATCAGGAAATCAGGTGGACCAGCAGGTAACAACAGTTTCAGAAACTTTAAAAACAAACAGGTTCGAAATTGCGAGCGCGAAAGTTAAAACAGGGCCATGTGTAACCTTTTTGGGAGTGGGGATCACAAGTTCTTACGTAACACCCCCCCAAATAAAAATCCGTCGGGACATCAAAACACTCCATGATATGCAACAGTTAGTGGGATTCTTGCAATGGTTTCACAATATTGTCCTGATACCTCCTGAAATCATGGCCCGCCTGCATGATCTTCTGAAAGGAAAGAACCCATGGGAACAAAAAACTCTAGACGACGGAAGCGATGAACTCTCTTGATTTTATCGAGCAACAGGTATCATCAAGCACGCTTGCCAGGTGGAACCCAGGTGTACCACTCGATTTGTATGTACATTTCACGGAAGGAGGGGGAGTAGGGGCACTGGCCCAGGGGCCCCCTGAAAAAGCCCAACCAATACAATGGGTAGTCCTGGGAAAACCGTCATGTGCATTCTCTCCAGGAGTCGAGTGCCTTGGTAATCTCATCATGAAAGGCAGAAAACTCGCCCTAAGACAACTAGGCATCAAACCTGCCAGGATATACTTACCCTTCCGAAAACAGCTGTCAATGCAATCGGTGACAATGTCAGAGTATCTGGCCATAGCTCTCGCCAGATTTGGTGGAGAAGTCGGTACGCCACAAAGCCCCCCTGGACTCAAATGCTGACAATTGTCAACATCGACCTCCCACGAAAGATCATGGACCGGCCCCAACAGGGACCAACGGTTTTCACAGATGCGTCCTCAACGACCTCAACTGCAGTGGCGGTATGGCAATCAGGAGAAGAATGGCACCGTATTAAAATGACCGACTGTGCACTTTCAGTCCAGCAGCTGGAAGCAATGGCCGTGGTGCTGGTGTGTGGCCTGTTCCCAATGGAACACCTCAACATCGTGACTGACTCGGCGTTCGTGGCCAAGCTTTGCTTAGCCATGTCAGGACCTGGCGTGTCAACATCCATAGCAGCCCTAATGCTGGAAGAAGCACTTTTTTCCCGAAAGGGCACCATATCGGTCATCCATGTCAACAGCCATAACCCAATCAAAGGATTTTTCCAAACCGGCAACAAAAAAGCAGACACCGCTGCAAAAGGATTGTGGACGCTAAGAGATGCCTGTCAGCTGCACGAGTCCCTCCACATCGGAGCTAAAGCGCTAGCAAAGAAGTGCGGGATCTCAGTTGCTGACGCGAAACACATAGTAGCCACGTGCCCCCACTGTCAGAAAACACCACTGTGGTCCAGTGGAGTCAACCCCAGAGGTCTTAAGGTCTCCGAGGTGTGGCAGACAGATTTTACGCTCTGTCAGTTGTTGAAACCTCGAGCGTGGCTAGCAGTAACTGTAGACACATACAGCGGGGTGATCGTAGCCACACAACACCTTAGGACAGACTCCAAAGCGACTGTCCTACATTGGTTAACAGCCATGGCGTGGCTTGGCGTCCCTAATCAGATCAAAACAGACAGCAGTCCGAATTTCGTCTCTAGATCAGTCCAGGCATTTGCTCAGAAATGGGGTATCACCCTAACACATGGCATTCCGTATAATAGCACAGGACAAGCCATAGTCGAATGAGCAAATCAAACTCTAAATTAGAGGTGCTGGCAAAAACAGAAGGTTTTGCCAACGCCATTCCCCCAGGAGACCAAGCACGCCTGCTAGCGACCGCTCTTTTAGCACTGAATCAGTTCCCCAGGGGAGAAGAGATGAATAGCCCCACCCAGAAACATTGGGCCACTCGAGCGCTAGAAGGTCCATTGGTCATCATTAGAAATGAGCTGGGAGAATGGGAACAAGGGTGGAGGCTAGTCCTGACAGGGTGAGGGTATGCTGCTGTCACAAAAGATGGAAAGGTCAAATGGTGTCTGCTTAAGTCCATTAAACCTGATCTCCAGAATAAAACTAATGAAAACTGTTGAGTTTTTGTCCACAGGACTGGATCATCGGACGCCCTCATAACCTGCACGCCCCAGTGGCAAGAGAGGACGACAAGCATCCTGTCCACACCTGGGAGTTCCGCACCGGCGGAATCCAAACGACCAAGAGCCAGCTAGAGAAGGTTCCAACAGGTGTTTGTCCACTCTAACAGCTCTTGCAGTTCCTGTTCAAATGATATGGCACATCCTGTGTAACAAAACTAGCCACCTCCCAAAAAAAAGTCTCAAAACACATTAAAAATGTACACACTGAAAGTAATTTATATTGACAAATAAGGAATGTTGTTCATTAAGGCTGTGCTTCAGAAAGGGGATGTCCAGGGTTAAGTAGCCTTCGTCAAGGCACAGAATGGGAAGAGGTGAGCACAGCTCTCTGAAGGAGTTCCGTACAACCACTAGTGAGGTGTGCATGCACGCAAACACAACTTAAAACTGCACAACTGGTCTTTGTAACAAAACTGAACATAGGCAGAAGGAAATACTGTGAGTTTTTAATGGCCACAGTTTTACTTCGTTATCAAAAAACATGGCAAACATTTCCAAACATAAAGTTCACAATTTGAATAAATGAAATTTTTTAAACAAAGTGTTTCACAGATCTGAACCCTGGATGGTTGTGCTGTCTGGTCTAGAAGCATTTTGTAGACATCAGAGGAGCATTTCACATAAAACTGAAAATGTCATTCAGGTGAATCAGAAACAGGACATTTCCACAGACATTTTTTACTTTCTTACACTTTCAAGTAGTTGAGTTCTTACGGCCACTGGGTTTTGTAAGAAATGTGTGCTACAGCAGTACAGGTTCATGGATTCCTTTAGCAACAAAGGCCCATTTCAAAGGGCACGTGGTCTTTTCAGGTTGATCTGCTTACTGGCCTGTTCTTTCTCTTGTAGAGCTGCCTGGAAAGATTTCACTTTTATCTTTAACAAAAAAGAGAGAACAAGTACTGATGTGCCTGTGCTTAGCACAGATCTTGAAACTAAGCCCTGATGCTTCACATCCCAGCTCTAATGCACAACAAAGAACATCCCTCTGCAAAAACAGCTGATGCTACGAACTGCAAGAAGATTGAGATAAACTCAATACTCGCCACACACACAAGATGCTTAGCAACTTTGTCCTTTCTTAGATGCACAATTGCATTCCCAGCATGTAACCTGTTCACACTTAAATTCTGCTGCTAACTTACAGAATACAGGGACAAACACCACATGCATCCTTTTACTTCCCAGCACCTTCCAAAACATCCTTGGGGGCATACAGAATTGTATTTAGTGTACAGTCAGTCACTTCTGTACATTATTAAATCCAGCAGAGTAAATCCTCCCATTTTTCTATTAATGTGCAAAGCATTTCTGATTAAATTTTCTAAGTTCTTCACTGTAAATAGATAAATGCATCATTTGTTTCATCTTAACTATAAAGAGAATGGGAGAAGCCCGAGAAAGGAAGTGTGGCATCCTTTCATATTTCTTCTATTCCTGTCCCCTTCCCCAGTAATCTTCCCAAGAATGAGAAGAAGGAAACCAAAATTACAACATAAAGATGTCAGTCCAGAGTGACAGGATTAAAAATTGTGCCCTAAGCAGAACACAGAAGACTAGGAGAAAGAATCTTTGGTTTAACAGTTCTTCCCTTCTATAAAGCTATACATACATCATGTTGCCTGCAAAGATCTCTTAGATAGACTTCACCTCCAGTACCTTGTTTCAAAAGCAGTATCTAGTAAGTTTTCAATCAACAGTTTTCACCTAAACTGTGTTTTTTCACTGCTGGTGTCTCAAACTGTTCTTCTGAAGAGGAAGCCATCATCCATAAAAAGCAAAGGAATGTAACTCCAAGTCTTTGCCAAGTATACTGGTGCCAATGCATGCTTACAAGGCAAGCAGGCCACATCTGATTTGCTTGATGTATTCTTCTAACTTACAGTAGATACTCAGACTGAGTAAAAACTAAGATTTTATCTTATAAGGAGTTTCCTAACACAGATCAAAAAAACTCCATCCCCCTCCCCCAACTTCACCCTTGAATTTTTACCAGCATAGCATATCTCGGAGCCCAAAGAGTAACAGGAACGAAAAGCAAAAATTAATCTCAAAAAGCTCATTTTAGAAGACAAGTGGAAGAGTCAGTATTGGGCACAAAGGATTATCTGCAGTTTGTTTTAGAGGTTGACAAAATTCAGACAGAAAGGCTGCTGAAATAAGCCAACAAGCAAGCTGCTCAGGGCTCGATGGCCTTCTTAAGCGAAGTCTTAAAAATGACAGCAGGCTCCCTGCTACACTACAGAATGCAGCAGAGCATGAACTGGGAGTTCCTACTAGTTTTTCCTCATTGAATTACTGTCCTGGTTTGAGCCAGGATGAACCTGATTTTCCTTTTACTGATTTTTCATTCCCTTCAGTAAGCTCTCTTTTAACTAGCAGCAAGTGTTCCAGCCAGTGGACTGATAACACTGGAATGTTCATGTTACTGCCAAGACTCCAAGGTCGCTTCTTAGCTCTGCTGCTACAGAGGCTACTGGGGCAGGAGAATTTTATCTATGACCCCCCTGTAGAGGAGCTGGACAAGACAGCACAACTGACCAGAGGTATTCCATTCCATAGATCTACGTAAGCTCCGAGGATGGTCAGAGATCGCAGAAGACAACTTCCTTCCTGCTTCTTCTTCCCTTCTCTTCCATCCATGGCCGGTGTCCAGGGAGGACTCCATCCATCCATCACTGTTGACCCCTAGGCTCTGACCTCCTAACCCGGCCCCTGTCTGCTCTGCCTTATCTCCTCCCTGCAGGCTGAGACTTTCCAGGACTGCTCACAGCTCAGGAGAGTGCTGGGGGAGTTGCTGGGGGTGGGTGGAGGCAAGAGGCTTTTGCACATTCCTGAACATACTTGTATATAATTGTACATATAATTAAAGCTGTCTAGTTTAGTTTTCAATCCAACCAAGTCTCTCTCCTAATTCTCTCTCTCCTTCCCTCCCTGGGTGGGAGGGGGAGGGGATCGAGAGGATTGTTGTCTCTGGTTTATTTTGCTGATTTTGAGTCAAACTGTGACAATTACCTTGTTCTTTCATACAGTTTGTCTGAATTTTCTTCTTCCTATTTATTGTTTTGGAACACAGGAAAAGAAAAGGAAAGCTGCAGGATCAAGTATATACCTCCTAGAGGTAAAGCAGAGATTTTCTTTTAAACTAGGATGAACTGAGCACAGTGTGAACTTCTTCTTAGGCAGCAGAATAAATGTTCCTTCCACAGGACACTGCAGGGCAGCATAATGGGGAAAAATACCCTAAAACTCACTTTTTTTGTCTCATTATTTCCACAAGTCCCTGTGGCATATGAAAACACACTCCTAGTAATGAACACAAAAGTGATTAGAAGCAATATACCTCTAAGTTCAGTCAGGATATCAATTTTTTGCTCTAGAATTGCTTCAAGTTGGGTACAGTAAGAATCGACATCATAGTCTACCTCTTCTGTCATCTCAAGCAGAGCTTTTTCTTCTTCAAGCCATCTAATAGATTCCTAGATTAAAAAAAAACAAAACAACTAAATACATTAGCAAAGTTCCAAAACAATTTTCAAGACAGAAAGCTCAACTTGAACTTTTCTCAAGCTGAGCACACTTTTACTGTCTAGTCACCTGAATGTAACATTTCAATCCCAAAATGAAAACATATTCCTAATTCAGCAAAATTGCATGTTTTCAACATTGTTTCTTAGTTCCAGTGGTCATACAAGCAACAGCTGAACCCCAGCTACTCTAGTTCCCTTGAAATTGAGAACATGAGGTGTTTGCAAAGCTAATAAACTCAGAGAACTATGTCACAGTTATGTCCCCTTAGACAGGTATCAGACATTGAAGTCAGGTTTCAATTTTAAGTATGGACTGGTTGTCCATACATGACTATAATCACAGTGTCTTACTGCAGTCAAGGAGCCAAGATAGTTCTGTTCATAATCAATGCCAGTTCTGAGAGAAGCTGTATAAAAGAAGAGCTATTTCTAGCTCACTATTGCATGAGCTAATTCCCTAGATATACAAGTACTGTAAAGTTTGGTTAAAGCAGCTCTTAGACATCTTTGCACTCCGGATATTACTAAAAAGAGGAAAAAAATGTCTTGCAGCAAAGAATGCAACCAGGAGTTCAAAGCTTACAGACCCATGCAGAGCATCAGGAGAACTGATGCCACTGGAAATGCTTCGATTTAAAAAAAGAAAGCAAATGCGAGTTCTAAGCATGCTAGGCCTTCAATACTAAAATTTTGCCTCTGTGCTCAGTAGCCCAGGTAATATTGAAAGCATAGTCCAAACCCTATATATGTTTTTTGGCTTTCAGGACAGAGTGACCTCACATTGGGATAGGATTTATCTCATCTAATGTAAACTCATGCATTCAAGACACGAAGACCAACAAGCCCTAGAGCACAATTCCTGGGAGGAGCAGTAACCTCCAATAGAAGGCCAAACAGACACACAGAGGCAACAACAGCTTGTCTCTCCAGAAGTTGCCAGCATTAGGACACAGCTAAGGCATACGACTTTTATACTCAGGGCTAATGTTTTATAATCACTAAATCTCTACATCTCTTGTAAAATGTGTTATTTAGCATCCTCCTGTATTATGAACACACATCAATGTTCCACTAAGTTAGGTACCTAGACTGAGGAGATGAGTGAAATCCCCTACAGGTTTAACGTTCTGCTGTTCTCTTGCAGCAGAGGTGCCAAACAGACAGCCTGCCTAAAGGCTGCAAGGTTATCAACAGAAGCAACTTTGTGTCCTTCTGAAAACTAGTAATTCATGACTACAACTTATTTTGTGAATGTAAACAGCTCCATGGCACTGACCAGGATCACAGTGCATGAACAGTACTCCTTTCCAAGACCCTGACCAATAGCAAGTGAAAACCTTTATGTATCTGTAAAAAGGAAGCAAACAGCCTGTTAGAAATATGTCTCTCTTCTGGATGTCAGTATCTCTGAGGGAGATGTCACAAAAGGATACTCAGATGAGATATATGGCAAGAATACTGCAGTATCTTAGAGGGAGATGACCAAACAGAAATGGTGCTGATAGAGACATTACTATTAATTACCAGCTCTGGCATGGGAATATTGGCATAGATGAGGACATGAAATTGAAAATTCAAACTTGCTGCAACTGGAAAAAACCAGTCACCAATACTGGAAATGGACTAGAAAAGAAAATGTAGGAATGTTTGTTGAGAATAAAAGGAAAATTTGACCGGATTTCTGGGAGGATACAAAAATATGCTTCCCTTTCATCATGGGGACAAAGATTAGTAGTGGTCATGGGATCTGCACGTTTGTTTGCTACAGCAGGCTTAGCATAATGAAACAATTTAGAAATCTCTACCAGCTGCAGAATGACCAGATGATATCCTGCATCTTGAAGAGTATGCACTTTCATCGGGAAAACCTGGATTCTTGGATTAGGATAAAACAAAATAGAGCTCCAACTTTTACCTGGAATTGAGCCCTGTGGCCTTCTACTACTTGCTCTTCCATCTCTACCATTTGTGACACAGCTTCATGGAAAGAAAACAACTGAGGAGAAAATTCCTCTTCCTAAAAACAATAAATAGTTAAGCTTGTTAGTCTGCAATGAACAGTGGCTACAAGAAATACACTGATTGTGATCCATCTCGTCACAGAACGCAAAAAGAAATATGCAGAAGACAGAGTCTGTCAAAAATGGAAAATCTCCAGAAACTAGCAGAGAGCGCAGTAAGTGCAAAGTGTTCACAGAATTAAATTTAACTCGTATTCACTAAAAGTTTCCCGCCATTAATCCTACTGAATATGGGAAAATGGAGTATTCCATACTAAAAAAAAAGTTTAAATAGTAGGAAGAGGAAGTCACACGGGAAGAATGCTGATTTCCAGTAGGTTTTAATACCTACAGAAAACTCTTGTTTTTTCTGTCAGGGCTTTTTGTTGTGCCTGTGACAACAGACAGACAACAAATTAAAAAAACAAGAAAGAGAACAGCAATTACATTCAGTAAGTTTCAGGAAATCAAAATTAAGTTAATCCTTTGAAAAACATGTAAAATAAATGTAATGTGAGAAATCTAAAATGTACATAGTTATTAACACATTAGAAGAATGCACAAGATAGATTTACAAACTGGGGCAAAGAGGGCTTCTTTGGAAATTAACAATTAAAAGGGAAAGCACTAGGCAGGTTGTAATTAATGTTTTAGCAAGACAACATAGTTCCTTATACAATGCCTTTGAAATCTTTTTTAAACATATCATAAAGCTTCATATAATTCCATGTGAACAATTAAAAAATACTAAATGAAAGGATATGTGGCTGGAAGGACTATCCAGTGGGAAGCTCTAGGAGCCACTAGCATGTTCTTATAAAAGAGACTCCTGGAAGAAAAGCCGCTTATTAAAAAGAGAAATGCAGCAGTCATCATGAAGAGGTGTCAGAGAAGGCACAGTCTTGCAAAAAATAATTTAGGATAGTAAGGATTTTTCTTTTCTATATTTCACTGGCATTTTCACAAATCTAGTTTTAATCCCTGATGAACATTTAAGGAATCAGGAGCAGAGCTGATAATCAGCAATGAGGGGAAAATGCCCTTTAGAGATGCCTCTCAGCACCTGACTCCTGCAGCTCAGTGAGACATGCTGGGAACATGATGTGGCTCTCTCCCAGACAGTGCACTGGGGGCCACTCCATGAAAATGAAGATGTCAGGAAAAGGAATGATGGGTACCCAGACTTCTAAACACAGAGAAAGGCAAACTCACTTGAAATGGGTCTTGCATGCAGGGGAAATAATGCTCAGGAACACAGGAGTGCTAAATAATACAAATTAGTGTCCCAGGATACTTCTAACTGCCTAAAAAATTATGAAGCTATATTAATAATTATGAAGCTATACTGGAAAACACAGACTGAAAAACACCAGAGCCTAGAGCATACCCTGCACCTAGACAGCAAGGAAGATAAAGAAAAGTAAAACATTCTGCTCTCACTCTTCAAGGACTGTTTTGGGTTTTTTTGTATGGGATTGAACATCGTACCGTAAGTAAAAAGGTGAAGAGGCATCCTGTATTTACTTAATGATCTTGCTAGCAGGCTACAAATACACATTACTCTGGAGTTGTTCTGCCACTGTATTTATCACCATCTCTTTCCATGTGGTGCTGTAAACCACTTACGTTTTGTTCACAAAGCAGTTTGAGATCATCTCTCTGAGGAGAGCTCCCCACTGCCCACTGTGTCTCCAAGTCATCAATCTGATTGGAAGCATGGTGTGTAGTGGGACGGCTGTCTCCTGTGGCACTAGGATCAACTGTCAGCTCCTTCACCCTATGAGCAGAAAATTTCATTTGTAAATTAGTAACTTCCTGTGCAAAAGCATCACAACCAAAAATAAAGTTCTATGGGTTTATGGACAATTAATTCATTTAATAAGAATGATGATGTCATCTTCACAAATTTAATGTCCTTTCAGTGACAAAAATATATTAGTCCCATTCCTAAAAAGCATGGGCCATTGACTTTTAACTACTTGCAGGTGGATTACAGTCCATCCTCTAGAAACAGGCATTTTCTGATGGAAGTGTACCTGCAGGGGGCCTACAGGAAAGCTGGGGAAGGACTTCTTAGAAGGGCATAGGAAAAGGGGTAGCAGTTTCAAACTGGAAGAGAGGAGATTTAGGTCAGACATTAGGAGCAAATTCCTCACTCTGAGAGTGGTGAGACACTGGAACAGGCTGCCTGGGAAGCTGTGGATGCCCCATCCCTAGAACTGTTTAAGGGCAGGTTGGATGGGGCTTGGAGCAACCTGGCCTAGTGGGAGGTGTCCCTGCCCCTGCCTGCAGGGGGGTTGGATCTAGATGATCTTCGAGGTCCTTTCCAGTCCAAACCATTCTATGTTTCTATGATAATCATTAACAGTTAAGAGGGCAAAAATCTCTAAACCTTCAAAATTTACTCCTTAACAGTTAGTAATATTTGATAGAAAAGTTCATTCGCACCCTAAACCTGACCATTGTGCTGCTTCTGTGCACGAAACTGCACTTCAAAAAAGTTAGTCAGTCAGTACCCCACTAGCTGTCCTAAGCAAATCCACCAAGAATTCTGAAGAAAATAGTAATCTGCTACCAAGTATCTCAGAGAATGAACAGATCCTTTAATTAAGATAATTTCAAAGCTGAAAATATCTTACTCAAATGTTAGGCTCTTGCAGCATGAAAACAGTTTAAAAGATTGGTCACGATTCTGTCAAAAAAATCACACTTAAGATCAAGTTTATGAAATGGACACATCAGTATATGGACACTGCAAGTATAGCAGGTTTTACAACATATTCTTCATTTTTTAAAGGGAAAAACTTTTTTTTTCAAGTAGTACTTATTTACTACAATGGAAACTGTTTTTCATTCATCTTCAGAGTGATGAAAAGTTTTTAAAATGTGTATGTGAAAATTGTTTGGTTTGTGGGGTTTTTTTTTTCAATTAGATACATTAAAATTACCCTAAACACAGACTTGTCAGATTTGGTCCACTAAATGTACAAAGGTGACATCACCATTTTTTGTTTTTAAATGTATGAAGGGAACTAGCAAGCCTGGATACAGAGTGTGGATGTTTAAGGAGGATGAACAAAATACTGGGGAAATGATTGCAGATCATGCAGAACCATCACCTGCCAAACAAAAAAATATGTGTGACTCAAGGCAAGGGGACTAATGAAAGGTTGGTCTGTAAAATTACATAGCCAAAATAAAACTTAAAAATAAAGATTCCATCTATAGAATGAAGTAGACCTGGTGATTGAAGGAGAAAAGTCGTCATACTCATAGGAAGGAGAGAGATCAGAGCGACTGCCACTACCCTGTGAGAAGGGAATGTCCGAAGGACTAATTCCAAATTCCTTTACTCTGCAGCAGCAAAATACAGCAGCAAATTAAAAGAAAATGTTCTCATAAACACAGTTAAAATGACAACTCTTTGTCTAGCATACTTCTTTAATAGTTTAACCATCACATTATTGTTATATTAAAAAACAAGTGTGCCAACACATTTAAACCTTCTGCAAATATTGTTACAAATCACTAACAAAACTGAACAAAACCAGTGCTGATAGTCTGGCAGGGAACCACACTAGCAGTGCTCTCAGATGAGTAATTCCAGCTTCCAGTTTGTGTAGTTAATAAAATTTGCTCTACATTCAATACTCTACTAAATGGCTCCTTTTAAAATATCAAGCCACTACAGCTACAGAACACTAAATCCTACTCTGCCCTGTCTTACACTGCACACACTCTTATCATCCAGCACCTAAAAATTAACAGTACTACAGAAATTATATATTGATAGAATAAACTAAAATACTACAAAAACACATGCAGCAACCGTACAGTGACAGGCACTTACTCCGTAACAACACACAAACTTAAACAGCAAAGGGCAGACAGATTTTCAGTGTAACTATTTGGTACAGTATAAATAGGTGTTTCATTAGTTCTGCTGTGTCTTGCCTCTGGAGTCACTTGAGCAACACATATTCTGTAATAGTAAAAGATCCACAAGTCTTGATAGATGTACAAGGTCCTTCATTATGTTATTGTAAGCAGGGGTGTCAAGCCAGGATGAAGCTAATTTTCTTTTTACTGATTTTTTTTTCCTTCAGTAAGCTCCCTTTTAACTAGCAGCAAGTGTTCCAGCTAGTGAACTGATAACACTGGCATGTTTATGTTTCTGCTGGGACACAAAGGTCAGTTTGTTCTACTCAGTTAATCTGCCACTGCAGATGCTACTGAGAGCAGGAGAGTTGTATCTGTGACCCCCCTGTAGGGGAGCTGGACTAGACAGACAGCAGAACTGACCAAAGGGATTCCATTCCATAGATCTACGTAAGCTCTGAGGAAGGTCAGAGATCACAGAAGACAACTTCCTTCCTGCTGCTTCTTCCCTTCTCTTCCGCCCATGGCCGGTGTCTGGGGAGGACTCCATCCATCCATCACTGTTGACCCCAGGCTCAGCCCTGACCCTCATAACTCTCCCCACAGCCCTGGCTGCTCTGCTGTTATCTCAGACAGTGGACTGAGACATTTTGGGACTGCTCACAGCTCAGGAGATGCTGGGGGAGTTGCTGGGGGTGGGGGGAGGCAAGAGGCTTTTGCACATTCCTGAACATACTTGTATATAATTGTACATGTAATTAAAGCTGTCTGATTTAGTTCTCAGTCCAGCTAAGTCTTTTTCCTTAATTCTCTCTCTCCTCCCCTACCTGGGTGGGAGGGGGGGTATTGAGAGCATTGCTGTCTCTGGTTTATTTTTCAATCCTGAGTCAAACCATGACAAGGGCAGTAGATGCCTCCTTCTCACCAGGAAGGAGATCACACAGGCTGGTCCAAGCAGATTTGCTACCAGCTCCCTTGGTCCAGGCACAGAGACATTTGGATACGGAGAGCAGCAGCAGTAAGCTTTCCTAGCAGCACTTTGTGCCCATTTAGTGACTGGCCAGTGGGGCACAGCCAAGCAGAAGCAGACGTGGCTCTCTGCTGTCTTTCAGTGGGACAAGCGGGCCACTAGATGGTAGCCTCTTCTGGCCAAACCAGGGTTTCTGATGGCCCAAAGGTTTGTTAGCCTCCTTTGTTCTTTGCAGCAAAGCATGGGGACAATCTTGGGGTTGCAAGTCTGACTGCAGGACCTGATCCCTCCATCCCTCCACAGGCATTAAATGAAGAACAACAGCAGCAAAAGGCACCTTTTACACTCACTGAAGACAGAAGAGCACTTTCAGAGAGCCATACATGTCCCAGAGGTGCTGCATCAGCCTCTGGAGCTGCTAATTTATCTGCACTGATTACAAAATTACTGTTGGATTAACTGACTTGTTGCTTAGGGGTCTCAGATATTTGCCTGAAGTTGGGAAGTATAAAATTTCATATATACCTATGAAAAAGACTGGCAACTGCAAGCATTTCCACCAAGAAGATGAAAAAAACCCATATTGCACACAGGTGCAATGTCAGGGAATGAGCTAACACATCTGGGAATCCCTAATTCAGAGATAGTGCCTCCACAGCACAGGCAAAACTAATAGGGGCATCTCCCACAGTCCTTGCAACCCACATTATCCCAAGTAATAAGTGATATAAGAAGAAGAAATAGCCTCAGGTTCTTCCAGGGCAGGTTTAGACTGAGTATTAGGAAAAAATACTTTACTGAAAGGGTTGTCAGGCACTGGAACAGGCTGCCCAGGGCAGTAGTGGAGTCACCATCCCTAGGGGTATTTAAAAGACTTAGGAACATGATTTAATGGTGGACTTGGCACTGCTGGGTTAGTGTTTGGATTCGATGATCCTAAAGGTCTTTTCCAACCAAAATGATTCTATTATTCTATCCACCTATGGATAATGGCTTCAATGCAGTTTCTATTGATTCTACTGTAATAGTTCCAATTAAATGTGAGCCTGGATCAGTCACTTGGTTTCAATCTTATTACGAAATGCAAGTACGATAAAATTCTTGAAGTAGCTAAAAATACAGGCACAGTATTCCAAATGTCAGTGGTCAGCAGCCAGTACCACTACAAGCAATAACATTTTCCATACCTATTTGCGTATCTCAGTGTATTTAGAGTGTTTTCACATGATGCCATCCCTGGTGAAATTGTAGCAATCTGGAAAGAACAAGCCACACCACAGTAAATAATTTTGTAGATATTAAAGGATACATTAATTAAAATTATTATTTTAATCTCCAGTTTCATTTGACATCTTCCACAAAAGCTGTCTACTATGTACAGCTGTACATATACAATGACATCCCGAGGAGAGAGATATCAAGCCAAGGCTTCAATTTAATTTTTTTAATCCTACATGGAACATCAGAAATTCATAGAAATTTCAGTCAATTTCCCACATCTCACTGTCTTGGTAACACAATGCATAAATGCAAAACTCTGAGTTTGCATTTCTATAAGTAGAAATGTTAAGGATGCACAAATAAAACAAGTGGCCATCAGTGCTTTTATCTGTCCTTTCCATCATCTGGCAGAATTCTGTCTTTCAGACTGATGCAAATGCACATGTATACAATACACAACTACTCATTCCATCTATCTCAGCTCCTTGCCCCCATAACTCCCCTAGAGCATGTTCTGATGCCTTTGATACCAACTTTAAATTTGTCTGTTATTCAAAGGGCGTAGCCCACCACTGAACTTCCAGTCTGGACCATCTCTTCCAAAATTCGGAGTCAACTAACAATACTCTCCTATACTTAAGACATTATTAAAAACTAACAAATAAACAAACTTTTCAAGCCTAGCCTGAGGTGCCTAGATGTCTAGCTAGAAAACAAGAATGAGCAGTAAGAATGCCCTCTAAAAAGTCAGAGGGGAGCAAGTTACCGGAAATGTCTCTGCTGAGGGTCTCACTCCACACCCAGTGTCAGGTAGCAGACAAACTTAAGTCCAACACATTGCCACTAGCAAGACACCAATTTTAAAGATAAAAGCCTAAATTCCCAGTGTCTTCTGTCTTTGTAATTGTTAGAACAGTTAACCAAGCCAACTTACCATACAGGTACGGGAGTTTTCACCAATGAATGAATCTCTTAGCACCTGAGTAAGTTTACTTGCTCTGAAGGGTGTATGAGATTTATTTCGGCCTAAGGCTCTAATGCACTCCTGAAAAAACAAACAGGTTTGTGCATTTTTTTAACGTGGGTTGAATACATATAATATTAATGCAGTTCAAAATCAGAAAACACATGCCTTAGTTATGTTGCTGTCCCCTAAAATATCATGAAAATTTACCATTAAAACTTAGATTGAAGAAGTGTTAGGCTTTTACCTCTCATTAAGTTCAGTAGAGGTAGGAACTTTAAATGGACTTAGAAACCTAAAAACTTTGTGAATCTTATTGAAAATGCTTACACTTATTGTATCGAACAACAACAAAACAAAAAGTCAGTGTTGATGTTAAATGTCCAGGCTAACAATTATTTCTGATTACCAGCTGCAAAAGACTCAATAATCTGTAACTCCCACCAGCAGAAGCAGCATGAATGTGCTAACCCTATCAATTAAAACCAGTAGCACTGATTCCTGGCTCCACCACTGACTTTCTTAAGAGATCAGAAGACGACAACATTTCTGAAATGTTCCACAGATCACAAACCTAGTAAGTATAGCTCTCTAATGATGTATTCAGTACTGGAAGACACTTGAAAATATGTCATTCTCTGTTTAAAAATATTCTTCATATAAAAGAAAAAAAGGGATAAGGTCTCCTTTTTCACCCACAAGAGTATGGGGCTAAACTAATATTTGCAATTGTTTGGAGAGTTTCAGTGAGAAATACTGTACAGATGTAAATACTATTAAATTACTATAGAAGTTACAGCAGCAACCAAGTAAGTACAACAGTGCAAGCCAAGACCACACTAATCTAAACAAAACTTCTGCCCACATGGAGCTCTGACATCAGCTAATGAATTACTTCTTACGCAAAGAAAGTTTAAATTTAAATTTCTATGTCATTGTTGTCATCGTCAGATTTTGATCATTAATACCAGTTTCTGTCTTTGCCTTAATACTGTGTAAACAGGCATCAATTCAGATGCATGGCTTCCTTCATGCAGTTTTAACGAGTCTACACACAACTTCTTGAAACAACCATACTCCAAAAGCTTTTCAAATCAGAGCTTTCCTTTTAAGCAGCACTAACAGAGAGAATGGCTTTTGTGTTACTTGAAGAGTTCTACCCGAGTTCATCTAGTCCTCCAGATGCAGCCATATCCTTGTGGCATTTTGAAATTTCCTAGAAACAGCTTATTCCAGAAGCCAGGCTAGAAACTGTGGGATGATCACCCAAAAAAAGCATTGCAACCATGAGACAGCATAAAACAGAACTAAAAATGGGCTCAGAAAAGAACTGCCATGTTACAGAACAGAACAAACACAAGGGCAAGTTGGCTTTAACTAAAGTGATTATTTAAAGAACTCACCAGCTGAATTTTAGAGATGGACACAGCTCAGTTAAAACAGAAAGACTGAAGCTTGTTGAATGTGAATTTCACATGCAAATGCTAAAAAGCACTCAACACTTGTAAGTGAGCAAGGCAGTGCATTCCTTGAACTTTTTTTAATTTGTATATTAATACTATATTTACATAAGGAGAAAAGCAGATTAGACAGAAAGAGGGGCAACAGATTTTCAACAAGTGACATTACAAACAGTAACAAAAGTGTATGTTGACTTACTGATATGGCAACTAACAAGTTTAATTAAGGTATTTTAATTTACTATTGTGATTTTTAGTTTGTTTACTCCTGAAAAATTAGAATTGGAGTATCTTCTTTTTAGTACACGGGTTATAGGAGGACACTGTCAGCTTCTAAATTAATGTTTTTTTTAATTACTTTTACTTTCCATCACAGCTCAGAAAACCAGGTAACAAGATGACAACACTACTTCCATGTAGAGACATTACAGAAATAACTTCCTCTGCCAAAAAGCTGAACTGGTTAAGACTGGACTGATATGCAAGTTCAAATAGCAAATCTTGGATTAGCACCAAAGACCTCTTCTCAGAAAATATTAGTTTAATTTGAACTTGACAATAACTTCAAGAGTCTTGAATACAAATGGAAAAAGCTTTGTAGTAATTTTGGGGATAGATGAAAGACTAATGTGTAATTGAGAAACTTTTATCTTCTTTTACAGCTGTTCAGACCTCTGCAAGACCTCCACTTATTTATGTTTCCCCTTCCTGATGTAATTCAGATCACAACCACTAGTACAGTAGCAACAGAACTTTTCATGATAATTAAAAGGACAAGTTGTATGAAAAAAAAGTATGTTGTATGCATACTGCACTGAAGGCACTAGCCAGTACAAAATCAACAAGTAAACTGAAAAAAAACCCCAACCAACAAAAGCCAACCCAAAACCGAATCAGCTTTACTTGATTACATTTGGAACCCAATGATAACATCAACACAATGTTGCTTGCATTATTTACTTTGATGATAAATCAAAACAGGCCACAGTTCTGGAACTGCTGCTTCAATTTGTCAACATGCCATACAATTCTGTATTGACACATCACACATTAGGATTTTGTGGTGTTTTGTGAGATCTGCTTAGAGTCAGATACAAGTCTTCCCCCACCTTATATTTGGGATAAGAAAATAAGCATAGTGATTTCTGGGTTCAGATTCTTTACATAAAACCACAGTGCTGGTGGTGAGAGAAGTAAACCTAAGAAAAAACAACCAACAACACAGGCAAGTTCTGAGACATTCAAAACTACTGTTGTCCCAGATGGGACCAAAAAAATTACTTTCCCTATTTAGACTGAGCCTCTTTCAAGAATTATAAAACAAAACAAAAAAAAGGCATATGACTAATTAAATAATATTGGCCTGGATTAATGTATGAAAACATGTGAAGTGACTGTATGAGACAATTTGCTACAAAGAACAGCAGTCAAAAATGGATTCCAACTTTCAAGAGTTACTTCAATAATTTCTTAGTTCTTTCTGGATATGTTCTGGTTGTGTTGCTTTAGTGAATTAATTAGCAGTAGTAAATAAGTATGTTAGAAAGGTAACTTTATTTTTAATTGAAAAAAATAAAATAAATACTCATGTCTGTAAAAATATTTCCAGTTAGTATTTCAGACCCTGAACAATGAAGTAAGTCATCTGTCCTCCCACTTTAGATATGTATCAGAAGTCTTAAAATTCAACCACTTGGATTTTTTGTCAAGGTGGTATTTTGTTGTGCTTTTTTTCAAAACTACATGCAAGTTGGTAGCACAATGTTTCTGCAATGTTTCTACTTGGTAACTACCAAGTGTTCCTTCAGGCATTTAAAGGAAAAATCAGTACTTTATTTTACCTGTCACATCAGTAGACAATGTAGACAAGCAAAGCCTGCAAAAACACTAATTTTAATAGTCATTGCTATTATATGAAGAAGGCTTCCACCTACTCAAAGGCAATGGAAACATTTCAGTTACCTTGAGTGCTAAAAGGCTCTTGTTAATTTCTGCACCTTCCAGTCGCGTCTTCCTATCTGCACTGGACGTATCTGCTCCTCTTTCATTGCCAGCCAAATCAATCAGAGAAAATTTACCATGCAATTTCCCTTTCCTTCTGAGAATAATCTGAAAGACTGCATGGCTTCGAGATGAGTGTGCATTTGCAGATGTCTGGCCAGATGTCCTTTAAAGAGAAGAGAGAGGGGAAGGACATATGAACAGGAGAAGGACCATACATGTTAAACACATGAACCTCAGAACGTTAAGTCTTTTCAAGGCAGTGTTCTGTATTTTCTTACATGTGTTGACAGCGTGTCTAAAGTTCTTGTGGACACTAGAAATACAACCCTAATAATTTTATGTATATAGTACAATTATACCTCTTTCTCCACCTCTTCAAACAGAAATGGAAGATGAGTAATATCATATCTCCCTTTTAAAGGCGAGCATAATCAGATCTTCAAAGACTTCAGATTATCAAAGAACTCACATGTAAAATGCTGATGGCATTATCTGATCAAGTAGCAGTCTATCCGCAAAGCTAATTTTAAAAACAGCAAAGCTGTATTATAAAAAAAAACAACATAAAATTCAATGCTTAACCTCTGTCACTACAGATCAAGGCCTTTTAGAGCTAAAGAATCTGGCAGTATTCCAGATTATAAATGATGTGAATTTAAGTCAGTAAGCTGGTTACATAATGCACACAGTTCGCATCCTGTAGAAAAATCAGTTCTCATTTCTCTCTAAGAGACAGAGAAGCTCTAAATATCTTGATTCAAAAGGCAGGCAGATTCCTTACTTACAGCCAACTTCATCAAAAAAACCCACTGCATATTAAAAAGCCATCATTATGAAGACACCCCAAAAAAGTCTTGCTTTGATTCTTTACTGTATAATGAAAAAAAGGGTGGAAGCTATGGGAAATACCTGCAGCTGTTGCCTATTTCAATAAGCTTAAGCACATCTTCAACGCATTTGACTTCCCGTTCCTGTAATCCCACCACCTGGACTTGCTGTTTACCATCTTCTAACACTCTTAATTTTGTCTTCCTGTTCAACAAGTCAAAAACCTTTGGGAGGGGAGGAAGACAGAAGAGTTAAAGAGAAGCTTTAGAAGATGCTTTTGTTTCAAATCCCATCCCAAAATATGCAAAGGGCTCCATGGAAAAAACCCGTAATTGGAAGGGAAGTGTAAAGAATTAATTGAAAAAAGTTTTTAATACAAAAAGGAAAAAAATCTTTCACGTGTCAAGTTCAAAATCTCATTTGTGAAATTCCCACCACTTCCTCAGAGAAAGATCAGGTAGTTACCTTACCACTGTAGATCTCAAAAAATGTTGCATATACTTGAAGTTCTAACTTCTTATAGTTTGGCTTCTTTAGCATTAAAAAGACATCTCGAGCTGTGAATACATTTCCAGAATAAAAAGAAATCTCATTATGTATTTTCCTTCAGTGAAGACTACAATCTATTTTACAGCATCTCTTATATTTTGCAAGTATACTAGATAGGGTCAGTCAACCAAGTCTAAAACACTGCCACATTAGATCAGAAGATGTAGAAGACCCAAAAATTACAAACTTAATTAATCATCCATTACATTTATTCATTTTTAAAGTAATCTATATATGCATTTACTTCACTGTGTAAAGACTACACATCCTAGGAACTACTTTTGATGATACCAAAGCTCCAGTATACAGCAGTACACACAGACTCTTATGTTTGTATGACAGGGAGTAGAAAAACTCACTGATCCCAGCTATTTTGCAAAAAGTCAACAGACCAATCAAGTCTCACCTGCAAGTGCATATATTCCCTTAGAACAATCCTGGTTCTTTCCTGAAAAGTCACCACCCATAGTCTAAATTTAAGAAAAAAAAGAAAAAGGAAAAAAAACAAACACACAACTATAAAGATCACAGAACTGTAACTTACGAATTTATTTCTTATAATTTAAGTGTATCATACATAAAAATAAGTCTATTGCTGACATATAGAAAAAATACTTACATGGGTTTTTCCACTGCCTGTTTGCCCATATGCAAAACAAGTGGCCATTCCCCTTTCAAATATAGTCTCCACTAATGGTCGAGCAGTAAACCTTAAATGCAAAAAACAATGGTACTTGAGAAACTGAGTTACTTAAAGATGCCACTACTAAAGGATGCTATGAATTTTAAGGCCAGAAGTGAAAAAGCTGGTCCTGTACTTTGAATGTCCAAAGGACATCTCCACATTAATTCCTGAATTAAAGAGACTACCAGACCGAAGACATAAAAATATCCCAATCAATCAAATAAAAGCTACAAGGTGTCCCCCATTTATTTTACAATATTTTTCCATTTTAAACCTTCAGAAAAATAACGTTCTTGTTTTAATGATACAACACAGCACAGCTTATTACATGGGAGTTTGGAGCTGCCTAAAGGAGACAGCTTTAGAAGTCATGGAAGTAGGACAGTGGAGCATATAAATACTTAGGTTTTGCCAATATGAAAATTCTACTTTAGTTTTATTTTTGTTTTTTCTTTCCAAATCAGTATTATTTGATGCATCAAAAATATTATCCCAATTATAATTTTTCTATTTTAGAGAATTAATTTTAACTTTTAAAAGCATAGAGTTATTGCTCCTACTTCAGCTGCTTATTACTATTCTTTCATTAAAAACTCCAAAAGCAAAGGGTAACCTAATGGAGGGTTACCAATAGAGTTAAGAGTCTCTGCAACACTCTAAACCTTCTTCCAGGTGTTTATACAAGAACTACTGTTAAGTGACAGCAAGAGGAACAATTGTTCACAGACACACCAAAGTGTTACAATCTCCACTCACTCCAGTTTAGAACAAACACAAGATTGCTTACAAAAATAACCTGGGTAAGGGAGAGCCATTCAGCCATCAAGGGTTATGCAAAAATCTAAATTTACTGAACCTTGAATTTCCATTGAAAATATATCAGGTTATTCCTGATCAGCCTTAGTCTTCATTTTTTCCTTCTTCTACATACACACTTCCTCTGTCCTAAAAACTATATTCCCTTATTTTCAGGTTTGTTCTTTTTATATATAAAATACAAAATTTCAAAAAGCCTATATCCACCTAAGAAGCACACTCCATTATCTCTGTTGAACTGAGTTTGAAATTATTTACTTTGCCAATTTTTTCCTTCAAACTGAAGAACATTTTTCAATATAAGAATACAGCAAGTAACTTTAGCATACTGGAGAAAACTGCAGTAACTTGCCACACTATTTTTTTCCCTACTGTGAACTGAAGTTCTGGTGACAGCAGATGATGATATCTAGATTTCTCTTACTCCTATTCTTACTCCTATTCTTACTCCTATTCTCTACGCCTATTGAGGCCTTGAAGCAGACTGCCCGTCAAGTAATAATCATTATTGAGAAAGAAAAGGCCTCTACTGCTACAGAGACTAGAGATTTACTGTTTCAGTATTAATATAAAACCACCTTTAAGTATCTTCCTGTATTACCACTAATGTGGTAGTGTGGTAAAAATTGCCCAGAGGAAACTAAATAAAAAAATGTAACAATATTATTTGCATAAACCACCCCTCACATTTAAACACTCTGCTCACAAAGATAAACAGTAGCAAGGAGAACTGATTTTTAAGTAGAACTATTGCAAGAGGCAGGCAAGCATCACCAGCTAGATCAACCTCCTGCAGCTCTTCTCTATTGAGAAAGGAAAGATGCTGCCAATAGACAACCATTAGGGACAGATATCTACAAAGGCACAGGTTTTCAAAGTCTGCTCTTAGCGTAAACTAACAGACTATACAGATTTTGCTTCTGCTCCTACTTATATCAAGTATAAGGAAGAAGGTTTAATTTTCAAGGCCTTGTAATAATTACTTTACTATTAATTTTCTGTTATCCACTGACTGGATGTTAGCATCCAGTATCAATCAGGATACGATGCTAATGTTCACTTCCTTGTTGGATCCAAAACAAGAATTAAGATATTTTTCTGTCACTACTCCTTAAGGCTATGGGAAGCACTTTCCAAGCATAAGGAAACGATCATCTTTAAATTCCCTTCTAACATAAATATTCCTTGCAAAAAGCTTCACAGGATTTAGACTGTGTACCAAGGTTATGACTTGCCATAGCATCTAACCTTGCCTGCTACTGTATCTACTCCATTCTGTGAATTGTACAAGGTAACCCAGCTACTTCCAAACATATTTTTAAAAGCACTGTGTGCATTATTCTGTGCCAGTTGTGGAACAGAACAGAAGAGAAAGTGGAGATCCTTGGGGCTGAAAGTGGATGTGTGTCTTTGTTGCTGTTGTTTTTCAAATTCTAATTAATCATTTTGAGCAAGATAATTTAGCTCCATGCACCCCTGTGTAACATCAGCCAGACTGCTTCCAGCAGCCAAGCTAGCTCAGGTATCTCAGCAATACAGTACAACCTCTCTCACTTTCTTTGTACCCTTTCTGCACCCTCTCCTGATTTGTTTCCATCTGCGGGCCAGGGTGGGGCCTGTCCTTTTCTTCCAGCTTTCCTGAAGACCAAAAGCCATGACTCAGGTTACTCAGGTGCTGCACACACACTAATTAATCAAACAATAACCCTTAAGCAAATGGAGAGCTCATGAAGTTGTTCAAACACTCAGCAGCGGAGCAGGCAGGAAATACATGCTAGTGCCTGGAAACCAGCAAGACTTGGAGGAGGACTGAGGTCAGCAGAGGTTGGGATGCTATTGCAGGTGAAGAATTCAGGATAAAGAATTGAAAAAAAGTAAACAGGCAAAAGAATAGAGGCAGCAATATACAATCCAGTAACACAGAGAATTATTGACATGGGAGATACGTGAGAAAAAAGATAAACAAAAAAAGCATTTACACATACCTGTAAACCATTTCATTAGGAGCTGTGTCATCAAAGGCATAATCAAAACGAAAAGTTTGGTTTTCTAGGTACCTCGTTAAGTCCACCTTTTGTTTTGGTTCATGTACCATCACAACATCTTTACTAGGAATTGTTATTACATCAAGGTCTTTCATTACATTTTCTATAAAACAAGGGAAATGCTTATATTTAAACAGCAACACAGCATCACTTTTTACATTTTTTAATTGTTTACATGCAAAGCATCTCAGATAACACAGCTCCTCAAAGTAACAACACTGCAATGGATCTGGGCTTCTGATACCAAGATAGTAATCTACTACATAAGAGATTTTATTTTGGAAGTCTAGTCATGCTATCTTACTAATTGCTAGACATTTTTTTTTAAAAAAAGAGGTGGTACAAAGCTGATCAGAAAAACTAAGATCAGTAATTATAGCACTATCACTGTAGCTTGTCTTGCATTCTATAAGAACTCTTTCCATGGAGTTGAGTTCTATTTCCTCCGGGCTTCTACAATGTTTTACAGATTACTGCCATACCCACTGAGTTTTTATAAATAACTTATCTACTGGAGAAACTGGACACTGAAGTCCTATAATGCTTGTACTGCAAAACTTAAAACCACAAATAATGTCCTTATGATAATATGGTTTATTTTAAAATTTTGTCTTTTTATTTTCTCTAAATCCTTAACATTATAGTCGCATGTTCACAGCTTTCAAACACAAAAAATTTATTTTATTCTACTAATACATTTTTATTTGCACATTCCCCCTGGAACCTAAAGCATACATCTTTAACATAGAATTTTCAAAGCAAAATCCTTTCTAAAAATTATCTTGTAAGCAGAAAAAGCTGAGAATGCCAATGATCCTTCCTATCACTGGGAATGAACAAAAGCCATCCAGATGCTATTTCAGTAGTGTGTTCCTAGGTTATCATTACTAAACAGCACTACAATTTATTGCTTATCGTTGTATGATATATGAGTCAGCAAAACAAAGGACTCAGTGTTGCATGATATGCACAAAAATAAAGATCCTTTGTGTGTACAGTCAGGATCCTAATGTGTCCTACTTGCATTTCTATGTAAAATTTCCTCAGGCATGCAGTTCAAGAATTTGTCAGATAGAAATCTTTTCATCAGTTAACATACTGATCAAACAGTACAATGGTTACCATTGCATGACATCACATGCCAACAGAAATATGCATTCAAGTCATTATATAATCAATTTTTCAACTGCACTGCAATAAAATAAAAAGCAATTATCCTGCAGTAATAATAAAGATGAAAGAAGGAACAGTATTGAAAACAGATACATGAAGTTAACCTTTTTGCGGCAAAAGCTCTTTAGTTTAAGCAGTCAAAGCTGATTTTTCTTAAGTGATTGTTTGGAATAAGACATTTACCTGTTCCCAGCTATTTGTTATGATGACCTGTATTCCTTACTGAAGACATTTTGGAATAGTGTCTCTGAAACCCACCATATATTTCTCAATTATAAATATGTGTGACTGAAAGAAAATCTTAACATGTCAACTCGAACACCTACTTCCTGCAAAGTCAATCCACAGAACGATTGATGGTGAGAACACCTAAAGATTTTGGTGAGAATCATGTGTTTGTGAGACTGATAAACTATTTTAATATTTTCTCTTCAGGGGATTACACACTAGTATCTTTCATTTTTTATACTCTTCAATTTTAAACTGTGGCATGAGAAATACTGTTTCTTGCGAAGTGTGTATTTTTAGAATATTGTATCATCCGGGTACTAGATTATCTCTGTGGTTCATGCTCCCCATAGATTACTTCAGTAATAAATTTTTACTATAGCTTATTCTGAAAAATGCACAATAACTTTAGTGCGGACCTCATTTTTATATCAGACACTCACCTTCCTACAAAAATACCTCTGAACTATTTTTTTAATAGCTCCAAA
Organism: Hemiprocne comata; assembly: GCA_020745705.1. Classification (NCBI taxonomy): domain Eukaryota; kingdom Metazoa; phylum Chordata; class Aves; order Apodiformes; family Apodidae; genus Hemiprocne; species Hemiprocne comata. Next base: position 14,761,643 of record CM036616.1, on the reverse strand, counting down.
CCATGAACACTTAAGATACGCAACTTTTACAAAATCAAATCCTACTTCTGAATCCCAACTCATGCCCCGTGCCAGCTTGCTCTCATATACTGTTACTTCAATTTGTCCACCTCCAGTGCAGGTAGAAGGTGATGTTTCCCCCAAATGTATCAGATTTCCAAGTCATATTTTATTAAAGATAATCACCAATTGTGAAAAAGAAATTCAACTGCTACCAGACTTGTATGTTGAATGGCCTTATTAAATATAAATGTTGTGCAAAATAGTTTCAGTTAACCAATTTTTTTGACATTCTGCATTATTTTCAGTTCAACAAAAGAAAAAATGCAGAGAATAATAAAACAGTAGAAGCAAAAAAGAAGGAAAAAAATAAAGCCATGGAAGTAGTAACATGGAGGGGAAAAAAAAAGAAAAAACCTAAGTATATACTGGTATCAACATGTTTTCCCTTTCCCATAGAGTTCTCCCACTTTCCTCTGGAAGGGGTATCATTCTTAACAGACACCACAGTTCATCGACTCTATAAAGAATGAAATGTCTGTTACTTGACCACCTTATTATCAAAAATGTAAACTGCAGCCCCACCTCTGCTTCCTTTCAGTGAATTAAAATAACATGACAGCAGCAACAGAGAGGTGATTGCTACCAAATCCCTCCCTGAAGAGCCTGGGCTGAAGACTGCTTGAACTATACATACTGTTCCAAAACGACCTCCAAAACTTTTTCTGTAGTTTTAACTTGAGATATATTTAGTTACATAAACATGAGTCCCCAACTCCCTCTTTGCCAAACTCACTCTGAAAATTTTTTAGAAACTCCTATTAGCCAGAGGAAAAAGAAAGGAACACCATTATCAAAGAGCTCCAAAACCACAAAAATTCAAGCATAACAATATGCATAGGATATGCATAAACTTAGAGTATTACCCTGAACATGTTATGTAGGTATTACCAACCTTCACTATTTTGTTTACTTTGGCTGGTGGAGCAGGTGGTGGTGGTGTGTCTGAAACAAGTTCAGCATCTTCATCAGAAATAAGATCTGGATTAAGTGAAAATATGCTTTCCAAGTCAATCTGTGTAAAACAATACAAAAGGCATTTATGAGTCTTAAAACACTAGTCACTGCTCATTTCTCCTCTTATGTTTGAGAGTAAAAAATTAATTTTTTAGCGGTTTTACTTCACAATTTTTTCATTCTATAATACGAATTATTTTCTTTTACGCTCACTGAAAACAGCGTAAGCTGTTAGTTGAAAACACACCTTCAGAAAGGGATGAACTAAATATGGCCAATTGAGAGTCATAATTTTGTCAAGTGATTAAATTAAAACAGAAGTACCCTGTGGTAATTTAACACAGCCTGAAGAAAAAGAAAGACATTCTGTAACATAAAGAGATCTCAGCTATTTGAGATTTCCCAGACAGTGCAAAAGAGACAGATTAATTACAACCACCCAAAAAACAAAGTGCAGTTGAAACCATGTTAACTTTATCATGTTAATTTTTCTGGTACATGCTCCTGGCTCAAAATGCTATGAAATGTAAGGGGGGGGAGGGGCTAGATCCTAAAAATAGCTCACTTCAGAGTTATTGAATCTTGGTTTCCTAAAAATCTTAAATAGCTTTGGTCTCTATAGATTGTCATGTTCTCTTGGCTGGACATTTCAAAAACCCCACCACTGTATGAATTTTGTGTATCCAAAAGGATGAGCTCAGCTGATGAGATCACCAAGACATTCTCACAATTTTTTTTTTCTTTTTCCTGTGTTTTCACAAAACCAGTGAAGTGTAGTTAGTTCTGAGATGCTTCTCCAATTCTCATCTGAAACTGGCTAACATGGTCCAAAATTTAAATGGAAAGGGGATAGTGAAGCATAACATACGAAGACACAGTTTCACTAGGAAAGCAAGGCCCAAAAATTATTGCCAAAAATAAATAAGCAAACAAATAAGCAAACAAACAAACAAACAAATAAATAAGCAACTGGCTGAAAAGAGCAGCCCTGCACTGACAAAAAAGGATCAAGACCCAGATGTCACATTGTCTTCATGTCTGCGCTTTGCCCTAAAGAGTACCAAGCATTGAGGTTTCTAAAGAACACCAGCCCAATGTGATTGCTTCTCTAAACTCTCTTTTAATAAGCCATAGCAGGAAGAACCAATCCCTCACTTGACCCACTCTGGGCCACCCCCCAGGTGCCCCAGGGCCATGTGCAGACCCCAGAGCATGAGTGACTGTCCCCTGCACACACTGCCACTGCTGCTGGGCATCTGCTGCAGGGCCAAACACTGCCTGTCCTTACACACCTGCTCTACTCAGGATCTCCTGCACATGGCACCTTCTCCTCTCCTTCCCTAGAGCTCCCAACCCCCCAGATCCAATCCGGCTGTCTCCTCTGCTGGTTGTTTCAAACTTCGGTTTTAGGCACTTCAGTCATACTTGGGACAGTTTTTTCAAAGTTAATGTGTTTATACAGACTAAGCCTCTTAGGGCCTGCTGAGGGACAGAAAGGAAGAAAAACTTGGGCTGATACCCCAAATTGTCTCAACTAACGGTGCAAGTAACAAATATATAACATTAATGTTTCTTTTGTTGAAAAGGCTGCCTAAACATTCACACCTTGTTATAATCACACAAGAAGAGAGACTATGGGGAAGCACCATGGAAGGTAACAGCAAATCTGTGTACCTTCACATGATGCCCAGAGGCAGAGACTATCCTGAAACCAGGATATGCACGGGCAGGGACCACCACCATGTCCTCCCCTCCACGCACAGGCACTCCTCCATCTCCCCTCACAGAAAGGACCCATGCTGCCCTCAGGACCCTCCCGAATTCTGCTGCTGGCTGGGCTGAAACAGACTCACCAAGGACGATGCTCTTGCAACTTATGCCCTTGGATTAGCATTTTTGTGCAAGTTTTATTTGTGCAATGTCCTCAGTACACCTCTCTAATAATTTTTCTGCATTTAATAACCTCCAGGGACTTCATTTGGTGCAAGAACACCCTGTTGTGGAACTGGTTCAATTAGCTATCTGGGCCACCAGCAAAGCAGCAACAGAAGGCACTGGCTCCCTGTAGCAGTGTGCCACTCTGGCCACTTCTGCAAAGTGGATGCTGGAATGCAAGGACACAAAACCTGTGGGAAATCCTCAAGATTACATCATTATAGTCTCCTGCTACTGTTTTAAGGCTTGGCCCAACTGTCCAGAATCAAAAGAAAAAAAAATATATGAAAAAATCAAAGTTTAGCAAAACACATTCTATACAATATCAGAATTATCTTTAGTATGTTACTAAATTTTGAAGAAAAGCACTAGTCACAGCTGAAACCTGTGAGAGTCATCACATCAGTCCAATTATCTGCTCCAGTGCTCTATTACTTTTGACAAAGAATGAATAATAATTTTAAAACGTTTAATCATTGCTGTAACAAGTGAAAGGAGACCAAAGCAGGCTGATGAATTAATAGAAAATACTGAACACTCTCACAAACACAGTAAGCCAGCATGCTGTAAGAAAAGAATCACAATAAATCTTTCATCTCTGTGCCAGACTTCATCCATTCCCTGGCCAAGAAATTCAGGACTGAGTAAAAAAACACCACTAACAAAAATAAAAGTTCTGTCCATATTCTCAGCTTAAATAGAAAATGTATACGATAATGTTTAAACTGGCAATTTACCTTTACAATTTGTTCCTAAAAATTCTCTGTGTTACAAAGTTCACATGTTACTGAAGTGCCAGAAAGCACATTTACATCTTTACAATTGCCTCTTGCTCTCCACAAACAGTATTCCATTATATTTTTCTAGTACACAGCTGAATACAGCAGCTGTGAAATTCAGGAATGTCAGCAACCAATTAGGCTGGCATAAATCTTGTCTAGCATATAAAGCAAAACCAATCTGCAAATGCTAAAGTGTAAGAGGAAAAACAATCTGCAGTGTGGTTGAAGAACAAATCGCTGATTTATGGTGCATTTTCTAGAGTTGGTATCAAAATCTGAAATGTGAACATACCTGTGTAAACACGAGTATGCGTTATGACAAACTGAAAAAGGAGCAAGTGATTTGAGAAAAACTATGTTCACACACATCTCAAAAACAAAAGAGCAAATTAGAGCCATAGTGCTGATACACTGACTCTTCACTTACCATTTCTTTAAGTTCTAGTGGCTCTCCACACATTATTACAATTCACCTCACTGGCAAAATTTTTTCTCGGAAGTCGTTCTTTGCTATAGGGCTCAAAACTAATGGAGAACTTAACTGAAAAGGCTATTATTTGTATAAATATATTCTGTCATACAGCATGTGGCATCTGGCTTATCTCCTACTGACCAGAGCATGCAGAAAGTATTGCTGCAAATACAGTAGTAAGACAGCATGAATGTATGTGAAGCCAACACTCTAAAATTACCTTAAATACACATACATTACAATTATTTTCACCTTAAACAATACAAGTGAAGAACATCAACTCGCCATTCCCTCTCTTCCTAGCCACCTGATGGTCATTTGACAAACAGAAGAAAGCAAGCATAAACATCTGCAGAAATATCAAATAAATCCCCACTATTCTAAGGTCCTTCGGGTGCAGAAAAAAGGTTTAGGAAGCAGCAGCAAAAGCAAATAACCAGGGCTAAATCAAACATTTTAACTAACCCTTAACTTGGTGAAGCAGAACACTCCATCTCAGTGGGTCTGCCTCAGTTTCCCTTTGTGATTCAATGGCTCTGTCTCTCAGTTTTACACCCAGGCCTGGAGTGGAAAGATTCCCATGGGTAAGGAGAGGGCTTAGCAAGCTCTGAGCTGGTAACAACCTTGAAAGCACAAACAGAGGCCAAGCTGATGTTCCTAACACCAGCGGCTCTCCAGTGCTGAAGAACATGAAGCTCAGCCACAACTAGGCCTGAAACAGAGATAAAGAACGACAGATGAACGAAAGAGTTTGCTTGGTGAGAAGAGGGTCTTCTTGGTTTTTCCACTATTTTCCTTCTATTCTTCAATGAAAGGTCTTGGAGGTAAGGCTAAATAGTTAAATGACAGCAGCCAATCCACTTTATTCTATAAAAGCCTGGTCCCATCTTTGATTGGAGAGACTCCTGTACACTTTCCCAGGAGGTGTGCTGGATCTTCTCCTCTCCAGTGGGGAAGCCTGTTTGAGTGATTACTCCTTCAAAGTCGAGAAACAAGACAAGGGACACCCAGCTGTAGCCGTAAGAGGGCGAGAGATATCAACTCCCTGTATGTCTCTATCAGAAATCTTTCACTCTTTAAGTTCTAGAACTTAAAGATCCTTTTTAGATAATTGCAATTATTCTACTACCGCTTTGCCTAGGTGTTACTTTAATAGTTTTAGATAAGGCCTATTAATAAGTTGCTAGCATTTAAATGGTTAACCTCTGCCAACTAACTGACTATTTGTTGTGCATTTTATGGTTAAGATACCATTTTGCATTAGTGCTTTAACATTGTTCTGTTACTCTAATATACCCTACAACCATGTAATTCGGTTGTGTTTTTCTTTTGGTGATTCAGTCCTTAAGACTTTACTGCTGTTCACAATAGATCTTGTTTTGTGCATATACATCTCTCCTGCCATCTTGCCCCGCTCAGGATAGCTGGGTGGCAGCGTCAACTGATCTCAAATACCAAGCTGTACCAAGATCCTTACCTCTAAGCAAACTGAACATTTTCTAACTACAAAACTCCTCCAAACCACTGTAACTTTGGAGCAGTGATCAGTGACAGTACTAAAACCACTCACAGTTACAAATCGACTTTAAGAGCATATATTAAGAAAAAAATAATACAGGAAAGGGCAACATTACTTTACTAAAAAGAAATAAGAAAAACATCTTCTTAAAAAAATCATGCAAAAAACCACAGCAATATTTCCTGAAGAATAGCCTCATAACTGTAATGGGAGACTATAGGTAAGGAAACGGCCCTACAATCTAGGCAGTGGGAAGAGAACTGGAATTATTTGGGTTGAGATCTCACTGGACGGTTTTAGAAAGAGTTTTACTGAAATGTTTTGAGTGTTTTACAAGCTCTTGGTGCTGCATTATTGTTCAGCTCATCAAAAAAAGGGTAAATGTCTTCCCAACTTTGACAAGACCCTAGAATGGGCAATAACACCTTGTCAGAGCAGACAAGCTCTGCAGTCCCACTCCTAATCATGTTCATAAGAGACTAACATGAATGTTACCTCATTTAGAGACAAGTGGACATGACTGGCCTTCACCATCTGTCATTTTATATTCAAAAATTAAAATTGTGAAAAGTAGAATTTTTTTTCACACGCTTTTAAAAATAATACAAACTCCAAGTTACATACAAAAGAAAATTAATAAATTATGTTTAGGAGAAACATGAGGCTGCAAATTCAGAAGCAGCATTTAGCAGAATTACCATGGTCCAGAAAACTGCTTTCTAGACTACAGACTCCAATCCTGGTGACTCTGGTGGAAGGGCTTTTTTGCTTTCATAGAGCTCAGGGAGGTGAAAAACAATCTCCTACCTACTGAACAATGCCTATGCCAAACTTGAAAGAAAAAGTCCCAAGGAAAGAGAATTCCAGGCTCAGGGCATCCAGTAATGTCAACTGAAGCAACATCCCTATTCAGGCAATAAGCACTTATTATGGTCCTCCCTGAAGTGCACAGACAGTCCTGCTGCTAATCCCCCAAGGAAAAAACAGTAGTTATTAGTTACAGATGTTCATCTTCCCACCATAATAAACATGTTTGATACAACACTAAACATGTTTCATTTAATTTTGTTTCAAGGGCTCAGTTATCCACAAACAAGTGGCCTCTTATTTTCTTCCTATCTACCAGTTATGCTTTAGTTTTGTTTTACTCAATCATACAGATCTATTTTGGTTTTGCCAGCCTTCCTCATTGGCTTGTCTGGTACCTTAATTACAATTTTATCACACTGTCAAATGGGTCACTAAACACACACAGTATCTGCCATACTTCTAAAGCAAATTCTTAAATATTAAAAAAACACATATAATTTATTTTAGTATTTATTTTTGTGAATGGTCCCTAGATACCAACTGTTTTTGTTTTAATCTCTAAATTATCACAGTAATACCCAAGTCTTTCAAATGACAAGCGTGTCACAATCACATTTTATGATCTCTGTAAAACTTACAACGTAACAGACAGGGATTTTGGAAACAGAAACTGACACTACTCAAATCAAGTTTCCTGTATCTGCCTCTATATTTTAGCTTTGAATTAAAATCAAGCTTAATCTACTCTTACCCCCAACTAGAAAGCTACCAAACTCAGAAAAATCTCTATCTAAGAGATGCATCCGATTTCTGTGCAAAAAGCAATCAAACTGAATGCTTTAGAAAAACAAAGTTCACAGATCCTACTGACAATCCCTACTGACACAAGGGACTTTTTGGTTCCCCTTGCATTCAACACCAACAAGCCCCTCTGCCCCAAACCACTAAATTATAATTCACTGTGCTCAGTCTAGCTGAACTTGTTAGCTGTCCATACTGATGCACCTTTTCTAAAGCAGTTACCAAGAGCACTGCTGTCATGGTTTTTGCTCCTCTAATAATTGTCACATCTCCAATCTTTTCACACTGTTATTCATTGTGTTTTTCTGCCGACTTTTCATTCTGCAAGCCGATCTCTAGAATTTCCCTTTACATTTAAAACAAGTTTCCTGTGGTTTCCTCCATTAGAGGAACACTTTGGTTTTTTACTTCCCTTCAAGGTAGGTCCAGTTTCTTTTGGGGGTGGGGAGCTAATACTCTTTTCAGCACATTTCAAAGGGCATTAGTTCACATTAGTGAGCTCCTTCTAAAACACCTTCCCTTTATTCACTTTGAGAAGCTTCAGTTGCCAGTGAAACCAGTGGCAGTCACCCCCCTGGCTTCACCAAAGGTTGTCAAGAGTACTTCACCACCATAGCGTTCAGAAGCTACAGCTACACATTGTCTCTGTAGGTGTCAGTTGAAAAGCGAGAGAAGAGACTTGTTTCTAAAGCAGCTCAATCATAAAGTATCATATCCTGATAGTTAACAGATGTACTGATATTTAGATATTTATCAGCAAGTTATCTCAGCTGTACTGTTCCAGTCATCCTATCATTTTTACGGGAGGAGGAGTTCTCCACAAACAACTTAGCCACAGAAAAAGATATTTGGAAGGAAACATCTATCCCACCATATCTAATATATACTACCCTAAGTTGCCTAGAAACCTTTAAATAAACTGAAAACATTTCACCTTTTTATTATTAAGCTGTGTGCCTCTGCTATTCACCCCAGAAACCTGCACTAGTATCTTGCTGTCAACATATACAAACTTTTTTACAGATTACATCTGTTCACAGTAATTTATTTAGTATTCTGTGCTTTTTTAATGGCTTTTTCACACACACCTGTACAAGAAGAACACCAACCCTATCTCTATCTGTTTCAGTATTTGAGGAGTATCTCCTTTTCCAGCACTGTGAACCACAACAAGCTGCAACATCCCTCAGGAGCTTCAGACTGCTTCCCACAGGAGCACTCACCACCAAAAAACAGTAACTCTGAATGTGCTCACTTTTCGCCTTGTCACTTCATCCTGGTAGTTGACACTTACTTTGTGATTAACTAGAATATCAAGGTTTTCCACCTCTCATTTACAGTTTATGATCTTTCAATCTATAGCAAAAGCACTTCTATTTTGTGCAACATTCTACCCCAGCTGTTTCATTCCATAATTCCTAATCTTGCTGCACCATATACATCCACAGAGATGACACTCCTACTCTAGCACAGTAATGAAGTTTCCCGAGAACAATATTACTTTCTGAGTTACAACCATGAATTAATAAACTGTAATGGATAGGGAAAACCAGCAAGCCAGTCCCAAAACTGATTGTAGAAGGCACACTCTCAGGTAGAAATTATCAGGTATGCGATCATCCCCTGTCTTAAATACATTATCATTCTTGTAGTAAGCTTCATCTGAATAATTTTTCATACACTACTGTCCTTGTTTGAGCCAGGATAGAACCAGTGTTCTTTCTATAAATTTTACTTTTCAGTTAAGTCCCTTCTAAGTAGCTGCACCTGCTGAAAGGTAACAGCAGGTTTCTCAGTCAGTGTCTGCTTCTAGGACTGATAACACTCCATGTTTATAGTTACTGCTGGAGGATGGTGTGCAGAACCAAGGCCACTGCTGAGTTCTGAAAAACATCTGCTCCAGAAACTGAAGGCAGTAAAGGGGTCACACCTGTGACCCTCCTGCAGGGGGAGCAGACTGGACAGGTGACTCAAACCGACCCAACACAGTATCCCATCCCATACACATCATACTCCATATAAATCTGAGGGATCACGAGGTCATCCATGGCCGGCATTCTGGGAGGATTCTGTCTGTTCATCTGCCTTTGGTCTCAATCCCTGTGTTCCTGCATCCAGCTCCCATCTCCTGCTGAATCCAGGAGTCAAGTTCGGGACTTTTCCAGGGCTGCTCTGCAGCCTCGGTGGTGATGTGAGCATTATTGGGGGGGTACAATAGGGGGTTTGTATATATTTGTACAGATTTCATCACTGTGGTTTCATTAAAGCTGTGTAGTTCAGTTTCCAACCTTTAAGTCTCCCTCTCTTATTCTCTCTCCCTCCCCTACGGAGGAAGGCAGAGGGGTTAATAGAGAGCATCTGTCATTTGTTTTATTGCCAGGCCAGTGTTAAACTGTGACATCTACAAAATATTTCAATGAAATTCAGAGAAAATTATAGCTGACCTTCACAATGGGTCAATACCAGTAATGCTGCCCAAAGCCTCTCCCACACTGATGCCCTGGCAGGGACAAGCTCATGTCAGGTAACCCCACACCCAGCTCCAGGATTCAGCAGTGTGTTTACCTACTGCTGTACCCCCAGGACACACGCTGGGTACACAGAGATTAGAAGCATTTCAGCATCTGTCCTCCACTGTTTGCTGGTACTTTTAGTTGGGGCACTGTTCCTAGAACATTTCAATTACTAATTAGTTTTGTAATTTTCTACACACAATGCGCCCCACCCCTCCCACCCCCCCCAGTTTTAGTGTGAAATCGAGCAGGATGAGCTGTAATAACTTTCAAAATTGATGTTAATGTGATGGTTGATTGCTCGATGACCTAAAATCCTTTTATTCAACTATGCTGATTTTGTCATTGGGGTCCTTCTTTTTTGATGGGGAGCGAAGGTGACTCTATGAGGATCTATCACTTGCTGTCAAGTTAGATTGTGTCACGCTCTTTCTGGAACATGGCTTAACTCACCAATCTTTCAATTCTCTAGCAGCAGGAAGTACTAGGTTGAAAGAGAAAAACTCAGGCCCTGGAGATGACCTCCATGCCTTTTTTCCAGAGCACACCTTGGAGAGATACCCTAAAACAATGGCTACAGGTTGGTTCATGCTCGCAACATCCCTGGGACAGCACCTTTCATAGCACATTTCTCACAAATACAGGCTGTAGTGCTCACCCCAGGTCCCTCAGCTGTGCCTATGGTAGCAGGTAGAGCACTGCAGCAGCAGATGATCTGCAGAGCAAAGCAGGTGGTGCTGGGGATCAGACATTCATACCACATGTTTTGGAGGGGTCTGCGGGTTCTGTTGCCACAGGCTGAACATTCCTAGTTGGAGAGCATCATGCACATATCTGGAGTGTACTCTCCAGCTAAGTATCAACCAAAAGGAATTAAGTGTGCTCCAAGGCCACTTTCAAGCGAGCTAAAGAGTAGCACGAGGACATAAGGAATGACCAGAGGACAAGTATCCAAAGTCCATTCTTGATCTGAACTGAAATGCTTGTACAGATGTACCCCTGTGATCCCAAATGGCATGCCTAGAGGCCTAAGAGCTCTTATTTTTTAATGATTATTCACTGTGAACTTCACAAAAGCGAGAAAACTGCATTGTAGTCTCCCACTGTGGTGCTTTTAGAGCACGATCAGGAGCATGTGCTGCATGCCCAGGGAGAATAAGAATATACATGACAATATGGAAGTGTGATGCTTACTAAAATGCAGAAGTAAAAACGCAGGACTGTCCAAGCCCAGTGACAGACAAAATGACGTGGTTCAGGTCTCTCCTCAAGAAGCAGTCAAGGAAGTTCAGGTTCCCTGTAGTAGGCAGGTTCACTCCAGATGGAAGCCTGGAAGTGAACTAGCACATCTGCAATGAGAATTATCATGGTATTGGGACACTAGACTAAAAAAAATGAGGTGCAAGATAAACTAAAAATCACAACAGTCCAAACAGTGAAATAATTTAATCTTCTGTACAAGATTATATGCAGACAAGTGCTAATGAAGGAGGGGACTGAGAAAGTCAAGTACTGATTTATTTCATGATATTTAGGCCTTTTAAAACATTAACTAGAATCTTACACATCTTCCAGCCTGGTGTTCACTAACACTCTGAATTACACAGAATTTGGCATCTGATCCTTCAGCAAGACAGCTTTTTGAGTAGCCATGACTTCAAATGGGCCTTTAAAAAATAAGGGAATACACAAAAAGGTGGCAGATGAGCTTCAACATAGACAAAAGATAACGCACCCAGAGAAAAATAATCTAATTTACGGGTACACAATGCTGAAAATGGAAGTAGGAGCTACAATTCAAGTAAGACAGCCTTAAGTTAACACAGTTCTCTAAAAACACCAACTCAACATGCAGCTGCAACAACAAAAAAAAGCCATTAAAACACGGCCATCATCAGGAAGCTAGAGAATACAAGCAAGTGCCACTTTTAAACTCTAAATGAAACTTCGGTACAGCCACATCTCAAGTGCTGTGGCACTAGTCTTCACACCTCAAAAAAGATGTAGCAGAATTAGAGGAGATAAAGAGAAGGACTATTAAGAAGAAGGAGGGAATGATTATATTAAGGTGGGTGAGATTGCTCACTTTTGAGGAGATTGCGGGTGGATTTGGTTGTGCTTTACAACTATAAAAGACAAAATTAGTAAACACTGTTATTCATCAAATCCTGCAACACTAAAGCTGGGAGCTGTCTCTTAAGCTACATTGGTTTCAGGCAGATAAAAGCAGTAATGTACTTTTCTAGGCAGCAAGAAGGGAATTTCCAGATCCTGCTTCCACGAGAGGTTGTGGAGGCTGACAGTGTACGTTGGGTCAGAAAGGTATCCAGTAATTTCATAGACAATAGGCCCATAAATGGATATTTAATAGAACTAGGCAGAGTTGTGCTTCCAATATCCCAGATGTAATTCTGGATACTGGTGGAAGACAGACTGTGGACAGTGGCAAGACTGAATTGCTTTCCCTAAATAGCATCTCCTATTGCTGTTGGGCTAGATGAACCATCAGTCTGATTCACGGGAACAGCTCTTCTGGTAGTGGTGAGCATACTTTAAGGAGACAGAGACACCTCCAAAGAGAGAAAAACACTTCATTTTCATAAGCTTTAAAAAAAACCCACAACATTCTCCACTTTCAGTAAAAATCTTATAAAAAGAAAGGGGGGAAAAGTTTTAATTTGCTTTTTATAAAGTAATCCTAATTTTTTTGTGTATTTACCTAGTAATCTCCCTTCAAAAGTGTCAAAAAACTATAAACCAAAACAACAATCATCTACCTGTTTTCAAAATTCCTGTGAGGTCTTCCAATACCCATGGTCCCTTCCACAGCATACATGAACACCCTGCCCTGCCCCCAGTTCTTGGATTTAAGGAAAATTAAGCAATCAGAGCTGCAAACTTTATCCAAATGAGAACAAGACGTTAATGTATGCCATTATAGTATTTTCTGTCCTATATCACATTTTTCTTCTACTGCCACTACGTATGTGAACGTTTTCATTCAATGCCTGGTAATAACACTCATATCTTTCCTATGAGCTGACAACTTGTGAACAAGTTGCAGGAATAGTTCAGTGTCTGCTTATATATATTTTATTTTTAGTTCTGTAAAACTGAACATAAATTGACATCTTTTTGTCATTTAGTCAGCAATTCATTGGAGCCCTTTATAACAATTTTGCAGGCAGCTTCTTTAAAATATTTTAAAACTGCTTCTGGAAGTTCCTCTCCAGAATACTTTGCTACATAATTTTGCAGATCAAAGTCCTCTGTGTTCAGTATGAATTTCATACAGCTATGGTATGTAGGAGCAGAAGTAGATTCACTGAAGTATCTCTTTCAAACAGCACTGGGATTTAGTTGTTGCTGAAATTTTTTTAGCAACAGGACTTAAGATTGTGGTGGATCCTCATAGTGCGGTAAAATAACCTCTGCCAGAAGATTGAGATGACTTGGCCAGTCGTCTCTCTCCCTTCCCCCTTTCTCATTCTGTTTGTTGCCTGAATAAATAGCAGAGACCTCCTTTTCATTATTTTCTCCACTTTTGCTGAAGCTGACAGTAGCTGCCTAGAAACAATAGCTTCTTGCATTACACAGAACATTTCTACCAGAATCTTCTATCAATGTTTTCAAATGGTACAAGTTGCCTTTCATGACCCAAACTGTCAAATAGTGTTTGGCTTGGTTTTTATTTTTTGGTTGGTTTTTTTTTTTCTTTCCCCTTTACTTTACAAGATTACATTTAGTAAGACTATTTACTATTACTTAATTTATTACAGAGCTGCCAGCTGTTGCTCCTGGTTAAAAGTCAGAAGCCCTTATTCTCACCCAAGTTTAAAGCCTGTATTTTTCCCTTAGCTTAACAAGGTTCTAAAAGTTCAAACCAACATGAAAGCTTTAAGTAATATTTAATTCTTCCCTGTGTTTGATGAAAGCTTATTGTAACTTAAAAATCATCAGCTGTGATTGCTATTCACCTCTTTCACCAACTGAATTCCTATCGTATTAAGATATTAAAATGAACTGGGAACTTCAATTCATAAAAGTGTAGAAGTATATGCAAACATAACCCAAAATTGCTTTTCAAATTGAGTTAATTTCCACTGCCCTTTTCCTGGAGTCAGAGATCCTCAGCACCACATCACTTTGCATGCCAGGATCCCCAGAAAATACATTTATAAATTGGTCAGAAACACACCTCAAACTCCTTATGTAGTTCAGCCACAAGGGGAAAGTAACACATTTCAGTCATTGCAAAATGTGCAGCACTGTACAACAAAAATTGTAGAACTAAACTCTGCAAGGGCACAAACATGCTACACACCCTGCTTCTAATGAGAAACTCGTCAAGTCCATGCTCCACCTCCCTCCACTCACACAATCAGCATGTTGATTCACTGAAGGCTACTCTTAACATACTATCCTGTAAGTAACAGAAGAGACTGAAATACAGTTCTGACACCTGGGATCACACATGCTATCAGTGCCTGATGGGAGCCATGAGAAACTCAAGCTTGCACTTGACAAAGCTTCAGTGGGACTATCAATAACTTCAAGCAAGCAACATTCCTCTATGTGAAAAGCATGACCACCTACTTATTAACATGAAACCAAAGTAAACGTTTTTTTGTTAAATGCAAGTCGCACTTTTTTGCTGCTTGGGATTGGACAACTAGTTTTACAATGTCAGTGTTGTAAAAGTGGCAAGGAATGAAGCAGATTGTCCCCTTTACAGGTCCAGGAAACTTAAAAGCACCTTATGCCCGATGAAACCAGAACTGCCACTAGGTAAAAACAGTAAGTTGTACAGAAAGCGTATTAATTTAATAAAGCAAAATAAAAAAACTCTACTACCACATTCAAGCCTTTAAGCAGCAAAGTCCCTCATTCTTCTTTCTCAACACTCAAATTTAAGACCAGATTCAGTGTTGCTAAACAAGACCATGTTCTAAAAAATGAACAAACAAACAAACAAACAACAAAAAAAATCCCAAACCTAATCAAGTGGTTTAATTACCAAATCTAACCTATAATTCACTTTTTTTTAAGTGTCACTTTAAGTTTGGTTAGACACAGAGTATAACACCTTCAAGAACCTCTACCTACTCCTTTTAACCAAGCAATTAAGTTAATTAAGTTGGGTTCCTAACAACATGAAACAACTGAATTTAGACTGTAGTAGTAGAGTTATGAAAAGCCTTCTAGGTGCATTCTGCTCATGTAAATGATTCAGTGCACTGCACATATTAAAAAATTCTAATAAGCATAAGCCTGATAAATTCATTCTCTTTTCCCAGAAAGGTAATTCTAAGGTAATTTTTCACACAACTTTGTCACCTTTTCTCTAACAGATGCTACATTTGTAGCAATGACCAAATTCAATGACAGCAAAATGAACTCTACAGAACACTTTTTACCAAGGAAATGGCAATGCCATCTTTGCAACACCCTCCCAGAGAACTACTACCTGCAGGTGCTCTGTTTCCCAGGAGCAATTACCAGGCATGGAGAAGAGTGGTACCAGAGAATCACAGAACCACAGAATTGTCAGAGTTGGAAGGGCGCTCTAGAGCTCATCCAGTCCAACTCCCCTGCTAAAGCAGGATCCTCTAGAGCACATTACTCAGGACTGCATCCAGCTGGGTCTCGAATATCTCCAGAGAAGGAGACTCCACCACCTCCCTGGGCAGCCTGTCCCAGTGCTCTGTCAGCCTCACCATGAAGAAGTTTTTCCTCATCTTTAAATGGAACTTCCTGTGTTCCAGCTTGTGCTCATTGCCCCTCGTCCTGTCACTGGGAACTACTGAAAAGAGTCTGGCTCCATCCTCCTTGCACCCACCCTTAGATACTTACAGGCATTAATAAGGTCTCCCCTCAGCCTTCTCTTCCCCAGGCTAAAGAGTCCCAGCTCTCTCAGCCTTTCCTCATAAGGCAGATGCTCCAATCCCCCAGTCATCTTTGTTGCCCTCCACTGGACTCTCTCTAGTAGTTCCCTGTCTCTCCTGAACTGGGGAGCCCAGAACTGGACACAGCATTCCAGATGTGGCCTCACCAGGGCAGAGTAGAGGGGGACAATGACCTCTCTCGACCTACTGGCCACACTCTTCCTTATGCACCCCAGGATTCCATTGGCCCTCTTGGCAGCAAGGGCACATTGCTGGCTCATGGATAATTTACTGTCTACCAGGACTCCCAGATCCTTCTCCTCAGAACTGCTTTCCAGCAGGTCCACCCCTAACCTATATTGGTGCATGGGGTTCTTCCTCCCCAGGGGCAGGACCCTACACTTGCTCTTGTTGAACCTCATTAGGTTCCTCTCTGCCCAGATGTCCAGCCTGTCCAGGTCACACTGGATGGCAGCACAGCCCTCTGGAGTGTCAGCCACCACTCCCAGTTTGGTTATCATGAGTGGACTTGCTGAGGATACACTCTGTCCCCTCGTCCAGGTCATTGATGAATATGTTGTACAAGACCGGACCAAGTATTGACCCCTGCGGGACACCGCTAGCTACAGGCCTCCAACTTGACCCTGATCCATTTATCACAACCCTCTGAGTTCTGTCACTCAGCCAGCTCTCACCCCACCTCACTGTCCACTCATCTAGCCCACACTCCCTCAGTTTTCTAATGAGGATATTATGGGAGACAATGGTCAAAAACCCTGCTGCAGTCCAGGCAGATGACATTTGCTGCTTTGCCCTCATCCAGCCAACCAGTTATGTTATCACAGATGGCTAGAAGATTCGTCAAGCATGTTTTACCCTTGGTAAATCCATGTTGACCACTCCAAATAACTTCCTCTTCTTCAACGTGTTTAGAGATGACATCCAGAAGGAGTCGTTCGATCACCTTCCCCCGAACAGGGGTGAGACTAACCAGCCTGCAGTTCCCTGGGTCTTCTTTCTTGCCCTTTTTGAAGACTGGAGTGATATTGGCCTTCCTCCAGTCCTCAGGCACCTCTCCTGTTCTCCATGACCTTTCAAAGATGATGTAGAGTGGCCCTGCAATAACATCTGCCAGCTCTCTCACTACTTGTGGAAGCGTACCATCAGGCCCATGGACTTATGGATGTCCAGTTTGGCCAAGTGGTCTCTAACCTGAACAGCTAGCTCCTGGTTCCACCGCCAGTGGTGTCCCCCTTGAGAAAAGCACTTAACATGGCCAGGTATACTTCACCAACCCTTAGTAAATCAAAGGTTTACGGATGTTCTAAGCCACAGCTGACCTTTTTATCATTATACCTTCCGGGGACAGGATGCCATTCAGAGGGACCTGGACAAGCTGGAGAAGTGGGTCCAGGTGAACCTCATGAGGTTCAACAAGCACAAGTGCAAGGTCCTGCACCTGGGCCAGGGGAACTAGAGATATCAATACAGGCTGGGTGAAGACATGCTAGAGAGCAGCCCTGTGGAAAAAGACCTGGGGGTACCAGTGGATCCAAAGCTGCACATGAGCCACCAATGTGCAACTGCAGCCCAGAGGGCCAACTGCATCCTGGGCCGTATCAAAAGAAGTGTGGCCAGCAGATTGAGAAGTGATTCCGCCTCTCTACTCTGCCCTGGTGAGACCTCACCTGGAATACTATGTCCAGCTCTGGAGCCCCCAACACAAGAAGGATGTGGACCTGTTGGAGCATGTCCAGAGGAGGGCAACATAAATGATCCGAGGGCTGGAGCACCTCTCTTATGAAGACAGAATGAGGGAGCTGAGGTTGTTCAGCCTGAAGAAGAGAAGACTCCAGAGGAACCTTATAGCAACTTTCCAATACCTGAAAGGGGCCTATAAGGCAGCTTGGGAAAACCTGTTCACTAGGGCTTGTAACAATAGGACAAGGGGTAATGGTTTTAAGCTAGAAAAGGGTAGATTTAGGTTGGACATTAGGAAAAAGGTCTTTAATATGAGTGTGGTGGACCACTGGAATGGGTTGCCTAGAGAGGTGGTGGGGACCCATCCCTGGAGACATTTAAGGTCAGGCTTGATGGGGCTCTGAGCAATCCGTTCTAGTGTGAGATGTCCCTGCTGATTGTAGGAGGGTTGGACTAGATGACCTTTAGAGGTCCTTTCCAACCCAAGACATTCTATGATTCTATGACATGAAAGGATATCAGACCTTGTCAGTACTGTCTCAGAGCTTAACACTTACTACAGAATTCAAAGTGCCGTTTTACAGATGCTGAAGGTGTAGGAAAATCCTGTCAATCACTTGTCTTTCTCTATATTGGGAACACTATAGGAAACTATAGGCTTATTAATTATTTGAGTGAAAATTTAAAAAGAGTACTCAAACAGCAATACAAAACTCTACATGTTTTAAGGAAAGGAATGAGGACACAGCACACATGCCTATACATACACAGTATCAACAGGCACATTCCACTGGTCAAGCCAACAAATACACTACGGATTTTGTGCTCGCGGGAAGAAGCTCATCTGCTAAATACTTATACTAATTTTTCTATGTTGTCATATGGTAGCTGGATATACAAAGTAACTCAAAAGACTAATTTATCTTCTCGAGCAAATATAAAAAGATACTTTTGCAACAACATTACCCATCTCTTCCCATCTTGACAAGGTGGGAAGCTGTGTTTGGTGCCAAGGCAGCACCACAGTGTCTTCAGTTCATAAAGCCATAAGAAGAAACGTCAAGTAAAACTGGGCCCAGGCAACAGGCCATCATAGAGTAGAAAGGGCAGTAACTTTACCTATCAAACAGAAACAAAGGATGGACTTCTCCAAAACATTAGAGAGGAAAAATCATGCAACACAAGCTATGTAATCCTAGTAACAACATACAGCTCTTGAGACATTATTGCCAGTATGTAATGGTGTATTAAACACATTTATGGAACAAAGATGAGAAGCTACTCTGATGATCAGGACTCAACTCTTGCCATTCAAAAGTTATTTATACAAAATACAGAAGTCCTACATAAATATTTGAGAATTTGCGAGTTACAGTGAAAATGCACTTACTGCTTAACAAAAGCTGAACAAACGACACAGAAAATTTAACTCATCCTTCTGGTCTACACTTCTGTAGGAACAAACCCCAGAAACTGTGGATGTAACAATGTAAGAAACTACACCAGAGAAGAAAGCCTCAACGTTGGATCCATTAGCTCAACCAGCAATAGCAGACTTGAAACCCTGCCTGTGATCTGGCCACCACGGAAGGACAAAGACACATGATGTCTTTATTGCTTATGTAGGGATTAGGTAATTGAGTCAAATTATTTAAATGTGGTAACAAAAACGTCTTAATCACAGGGAACAAACAAATGTATGTCACCAAAGGAAAGAGTAAAAGCACATTACCATTTAAATCTGTCCTTGTAAAATAGGGTGGCTACACAAACCTGAACATAATCTTTATAGTGCTGCTCTACCTTCTGTCCTGCTATATAATCATTGTTGCTATTAGGAGTTGTACGTAAAGATCAAGATCATAATACATGATTACCCAAAGGACAGAGGATGCTACAGGTCTGTCAACTCTGAAAAACACCCGTTTCACAGAAGCAGGGCTTTAACAAAAAAAGTTACAGCCCTAACTGTTACAAAAATTTTGTCTCATTTGTGTTTGAAGGTGAAACAGTTACCATGATGTTTTGGCAAGCCCAAGGAGACAGGAGCTGTCAGTAGGTTTTTGGACTCGATGGATTATCTCGGACAGCAACCAGTTCCAGCTGCTTCAGAGACCAGTGAAAAAAAAAATAAAAAATCTTAAGTAAGCAATTACAAAATAACACAGCCACTGGCAATATCTCTTTCCACCTCCCTTCAGTTAGAGGTTATTTAAACTAGACTGAGGGAGAACAGAAAATACCTATTAGAGTTGCTGGGTTGTTTTTTTTTATTTTTAGTGTAAAACTGGATACTCTCACCAGCCTTCTTAAAATTCTACTATGTTTCTAGCCTCAATGTCCACTGGTAACAGCTCCATGTAGTAACTGTACCTAGCCTACTCTCCTTTATCAGTTTTAAGTCTTCTCTTTGAAACATTGACAGCTCTTCTGTTCTTGTATCATGAAAAAATGGGTGCAAACTCATGTTTCTTTTTTACACCATTTGATGGTTAATCCCTAAAAAAATCAGCATTTTTTCTTTCCTTGACATGCAGTCAAGTCTTCAGGCACTCTTCCAATCACAAGGATGTTCTTTCTCCTCACACCTGTTACATTATTTCTGACACAGTGAGATCAGAACTGTAACCCCCCCTCCCTGCTTTCAAAACGGGCAAATATAGACCAAATTCCGCTGTGTTTCTACATAGGATTTCAGATCTGCAAGACAGAGAGAAAAGGAACAGCCTGAGGAGGAAACAGACAGAAAACAATTGGACTGAAAAAGTAATGGAAGAACATCAGCTAGCCTAGTAAAGGGCTGCAGGGCATAAGAGATTTATTTTATTTAAGCAAAAGACTGAAATTATGGGGGAAAAAATTATGGGGTCTTTGTCATCGTTAAAGGGATAATGTCAAGTGCAGATACAGGTATAAATTAAAATGTAAAGAGGTGGGCTACCATTGTTTGAGTAAAGAGAATTTGTCCACAGACAAATGCCCATATTTAGATCTCAACAAGGAGCATTACAGTAGGTCAGGGGGGGGTACCTTCTGGCCCCTTCCCAACCTCCCTAAACTTCCGTGTGATAAGGCACATTTTTCAAGACTGGAAATGCAGTCCATTCTTAGCAATTCACAACCTAAACCAAAAGATTTTTTCCTGTTTCCAAGATAGATTACCAAGGCATATTTCAAGCAACATACATAAATTATACCAAAATAAGTATAAATTTCAGTACCAGAAACTATGATAAAAAGCCAAACTAGCTTATCTTATGTTACATCCACATACTAGTTATTCCAATTATAACTGGAAATACTATCTGCAACTCTAGACAACATTTATATCAATGTTTACCCACTGAGAAAAAACAGATACACAGCAAGGAGCGCTACAGCATCAATCCTTGAAAATGTTGGGTTTTATCCAAACACTGGTTTTCATGTGTTTTTGGCCATGATTTCTAACAATGCCTTCCGTTTGTACAACATCTATTTTCTATTTAGTCCTATAAGAAATTTCCCATCAAACACTTAAGCTTAATTAGAACTTGTCAAAATGAAAGAATACGTAACTGGGTGGCAGAGAGTTTGTTGAAACAACACAGCTGACAGAGGCACAGGCAGCAATATCCTCCCCTGTTACAGGCAGAGAGACTGACTTGGATTGCCTGTACAATGCCAGCTCAGGCTAGGAACCTCCCTTCAGGTAGACAATGCTGTCTAGTACTGGCTGTCTGTACTTCAGTATCTTTCTCAAAATACTCTCACATACCTAGGACAGCTTCTTCCACAGTTTAATGCAAAGAAAATTAACCCAACCCTGCAGCACCTTAGCCAGAAGAGGGCACCTCCTTCTCATCCAGTCCCAACTCACACCACCCAGGACCCACTAACCTGTGTGACACTGCAGTCTGGTTGCTCAGGCGGGACCAAGTTAACACAAATGCTCAAAACCCTACAGTTTGAGCAAATCCTGTGAAAGCATCCCCCTAGTATATTACTGATGTGTAACATATGTAAATGTGCTGCATGGCATGTGTAAGTGATACAGCAAAATACGTAATCCATTAACAGTAATTAAAATAAGCATTGTTACGTTCAGGAGTTACTGTCCTCCCATCTGACATTAGAAGTGAGCAGAATCCTGAAAAAAAAGCAGCAAAGCATTCTCGTGCCTATTTTCCAAAGGCATACAAACCAAACAGTATTATTTGTTAGAAGTTCACACAGATCTCAGAAAAACAGTTTTACACATTGCTCCAGTGAGGTTTTCTGAAACCCCAGTGGGAGATATGCAGGAGTTATGCAAATAAGTGCCAGACCGATCAGATCCTTCACATGACACGCAGGCCATTAAGCACAAATTGAGGGGTTAGGTTTAGTACAGTGTCCAGCCAACACCGACCATTATTTAATTGTAGGGTTGAACTGCAGTATGGGACACAAGAAAGACAAGCTGCACAAAGCTTGTTGGCTCCTTGTTTCCTGCCTCATGACACAACCACACTAACTTCAGTGCCTTTGACCTCAAGGTCTTACTTCCCTTAAAAATATCTGCTTATTCTTTAGCAAGCTCCTGAGGCCTGGAGGAAAAAAAGATAAAACAAAAAAGACTTGTCAGAAAATCCCAGCAGAACCCCACCCCAGTTTAGCAGGCTTCACAGACCTCTCTGAGCCCAAGAACAGATGACATATTCCCACTCAAAGAGCTGAGGTCACGGATGACCTGCCATTGATTCAGCCCGTGAACTTCCCATTTCAGTTCTCTCCTACCAGACAAATATGAAGAGTTGGCACCCTAATGCTGTCACACACACCACCTTTATTCATGTGTATTTCTAGACAGCACCACACAGCCTCCAGCCAGGAGATGCTGGGCAAGATGAGGCACACTCGATCCCCCATGGAGAAGTAACTCATGGGCACAAACAGCAGGCACTCTTCTTATACCTTAATCATAAAGAACATCTGAAATAATGACATCACGCTTTTCGTTAGTGACGGAAGTGTCTAAAGGCATTTCTGTCAGGGCGCCCTGTTGTGTCATTTTTGCAGATCACGGCTCGCACGGCAGAGTAAAGAAGTTACTTCTTTACATTAAAGGCCTTTCCCCTCTCCATCACCTCACCCTCTCCTGCCCAAACCCCCCCGGGCTCTCCAGTCCCCCCCACGCCCCTCTCCCTCCCAGATCCCCTCACCACCTCCACCCACAGACACCCCGCATGTCTCACTGCCCACCGAACACCTCTCCCGTTCTCCCCTCCCCCACGAGCCCACCTATCCCTGCGCCCCCCCCGCCCCAGCCCCCTCCCCGCCCTGCCGCAACCTCCCCGTTCCCAGCGGCGGCCGCCGCCGCTCGCGCCCCGCGCAACCGCCCTGCGCCGCCAAGCGCGAGCGCTCCCCTAACAACCGCAGCGCGCGCCAGGCCCGGCCACTCCCCGGCCCCGCACACACAATGGGCCCCGCCCGCAGCCGCGCACCGGGACAGCAACGGCGCCTGGCCGGGGGTCTGCGGCCGCTCCGCCGGGTCGCCTCCTCCCACCGCCCCTACCCCACTCACTATCGCTGCGCTTGATCTCCACGTAGATCCCTATCTGAATCTTGCCGAAGTTGTCCGCTGCCATCGCTTCATGGGGCAGCCGCGGAAATCGGAGGCGCTGCCGGCCTGGCGCAGAGGGGGCGGGGAGGGCGCGCACGGCAGCGGCGGCAGCGGCGACAGCGGCGACAGCGGCAGCGGCCGCGGCGGCTTTGGGAGGGACGGCGGGAGGGAGAGAGGGTTGGCCAGGGAGCGAAAGAAGGGAAAGAAACGGCGCCGGCCGGATGCAACCGCCGCTGGGCGGAGCTGCGCGTGCGCGCCTAGCCGCGGCGTCACGGCGCGAGCGGCTCCGGGGGAGGCGGGGGTGGGAGCGGCAGTGCTGGCCTGGTGGTAGGAGCTGCCATCGTCGGCTCCGCCTTGGCGGAGGGGGTGTGTAGGCCCGGGCGGGTGCCAGCCGGGTCTCCTGTCACAGCGGCGCCGGGGTTCCCACTGCCCGGTTTCTGGGAGCTCTGCCTCGCCCGCGGCCCCCTTCTCCCCCCGCGGCGCCGCAGCTGTGCGCCGCAGCCGCCCCTCGCGGCAGCTCGCCTGGGCTGGCACAAGATGGGCGCCCCGCTGGCCTGGGTCGACACCCCGCCGCAAAGCCCATGGTCAGGGGCTAGGAGAGTCTCGTCCCAGCCGCAGGCCGGCTGTGCGAGCTTCTGCCTTTGAGACCTGTCCCCGACTAAGAAACACATGCGCTTGTTTGGCACCAGATGGTGACTGAGCTGCTCTGAAGTTTTAATGTAATAGCTTTATCTACCTATGATCTGCTCATACGGCTCCCGAGTGCCAAGTAGAGCAGCTCAGAAGCATTCTTCACACTACACACCTGCCAGCAGCTCTGCGGCCCAAGGGAGGCCGCACTGTCAAATGCAGTCATCCGTTTTTGCCTCATGACTGTCCCATGCTTTTATAAAGCTGAAATAAAAACCAAAACACACTTCATGTTTGCCATTTCCCTATCGTGACTCCTGTACCTAGGGCAAGCCATTTTGTTAAACATTGTCCCTTGGGTTTCTCTGAGGGCAGTTTCTGATGTGCTGAAGCCACCACTGATTTAAAAGTGTCATTCCTGCACAGCTTCGAGGTCACCTTGAGCAGCATCACAACGAATACCCTGCAATACAGAGCTTCTTCTTACCCAGCAAAACCAGCCTATTAAAAATAATCCCCCAATCCACACATCAAGGGGTAATACATAATGACAGCTGACACCAAACCACACCCTGAGAGCTGTGCCCTCCCACCCAAGGCTGTCACCCTCCTTGCTTCACATCTTCTCCCTGCCTCCACTGTCTGTTTCATACTGAGATCAGTATGATAGCCAGTCAGAGTCAATGAATTACGGCTCCCAATTCCTATAGGCTTTATATATGTAATAAGTAAGTTGCCAACGTTTAAATGATTAGCCTTTATTGTTTGAACTACTAGTAGTGTATTTTATTGTTAAGATACCTTTTGCATTCTAACCTTAGGTTCTGTTCCAATTTCCCAGTTTCCCTACAATTTGACTGTGCTTGTACCTTCTAAGGGTTAAGACCCCAGTGCCATACGCAATAAATCTCAATCAGTGCATATATGTCTCATCTGTTATCTCATCCCATTTGGATGATATAAAAACCTGTGCTTGTGCCTTCAAAGGGTTAAGACCGCAGTGTCATATGCAACAGCCCTCAATCAGTGCATATACATCTCATCTGCCATCCCATCCTGTTTGGGACAGTGCCCCCTCCCTGGAAGTGTTGAAGGCCAGGTTAGATAGGCCTTGGAGCAACCTGGTCTAATGACAGGTGTCCTTGCCCATGCAGGGGAGTTGGAACTAGATGATCTTTGAAGGCCTTTTCTGACTCCAACTTTTTTATGATTCTATACACACACATACAAAAGAGTCAGAAGGTGAACTGACATAAAATTAAAACAAACAGCAACGATCATCTTGCACAACTCAATAGCAACTTGTATTTGCTTTAACTGGTATAAATCACCTTTTTGATGAAGTGTTAAGGAAAAACATCTGGGCATCACCAGCGGAGATAAAGAAGTCATCATCCTGCTCTACTTGGCACTTGTCAGAACCAACCTGGAGTATTGCCTTCAGTTTTGGTCCCTGCTCTACAAAAAGGATGGGACAGGCTGGAGGGGGTCCAGAGAAGGGCCACAAGGATGATCAGAGGACTGGAGAACCTGCCATACAAGGAGAGGCTGAGAAAACTGGGTTTGTTCAGCCTCAAGAACAAAAGGCTTTGGGGAGATCTTTTTGCCATGTTCCAGTACTTAAAGAGTTGCTACCAAGAAGATGGAGACTCCCTATGTACAAGGAGTCACATGGAAAAGACAAGGGGTAATGGGCACAAATTGCTCCTGGGGAGATTCCGATTGGACACAACAGGTAAATTTTTCACCATGAGGACAAACATTGGCATAGTCTCCCAAGGGAGGTGGTAGATTCCCCCACATTGGACAGTTTTAAGTCTCAGCTTAAGAGGGTACTGAGCCACCTCATATAAACTATAGTAGTACCTAGAAAGGTTGGACCAGATGATCCTTGAGGTCCTTTCCAACCTGGCATTCTATGATTCTATGAAAAATTAGGAGTGAAAGTTTAAGACTTTTAGAAACTGGGTCTTACTCTCTCATCCTTGGCCACCTTCATTTGTACATGAGAAATTTAGGTCTGAATCACATTGTTCATGGAAGGAATTGCTTGCTATGATTAAAGTGGAATTATAATATTAAAGGTATCAAGATATGTCCAGCAGAACTATGTCAGCTTTTTAGTTTAGTTTAGATTGCTGACCAGCACTGGGAAGAAATATATCTCTTTGAAAAATATCTGATATAGGTAATATCATGAAGAGTCCAGTGCCTTTAAGAAAGCCTCTTCTAATTAGAATTAAAGATATGTTCTTTTTAACATATAGATTTTTTTGAAATAAAACTAAAATGCAACAAATGTTTTAGACTTACATAAGAATTAGGCAGGTACTACAAACGTTTCTTCCATCCACTATAATTCTATGGCATTTCAATTACTTGAACTGAACATTTTATATTTTACATTTTTACAAATTTTTTTGGCATAGACATACCATTTACAGTTCAGCTTTGTTTTGGAGAAGTACCTATGACAGATTTGGATAGCAATTTCTTCGAATGTGTTTAACTGTTATATTTATGACCATTTTGACTCCATGTTTTCTGATGTTTTTATGTAATGTAAAAATAGAATTACCCAGATTCTAAATTAGATTCAGAGTAATTGAAAAGCATTTAATTTAAAAAGTTAATAAGATAAATAAGAAATTATGAATTATTTTTCATACTATTTTGTCTGTGTATTCCATAAAGGTTCAACTAAAAAAATTTGAGAAGTAATTTATATATAATTTTCTGGAAAATTAAGTGCTGTTGCTGCAGCAAGAGATGATTAGTTTTATACACAAATCATGCCACTGAGGTAAAGATGATGGCTCTTAGAAAAAAAGACACGACCATAAATGTTTATAAAATCAGTTGCTACTCTAAAATAAAATATAACTTAAATACGTATCAATCGAGTTAACGTGTGGATATGGCATTTCAGGGCATGCTCCAGTGGGCATGGTGGGTTTTTTGGGGTTGTGTGTTGTTGTCGGATGTACCAGGTCTTTCTTGCCTAATACTCTAAATATATTCTCTTTTTAGAGTTTTGGTTAACAATGCATATTCATTCCAGCATTAAATAGAACAACTAAAGCCTTGAGGCCCCAAATTAAATTAAACATTTTTAATTGAGGTACAAGAACATTTCATTATATAGAGTATTCGGTTTTATTGACACACTAATATAGGCTTTCTCTGACTATTTTTTAGAAAGTATATTTGTGATACATAAAATAATGTTTGTAAAATTTCCAGAGCAGGACATACAATTTTTTTACGCATCAGTTGCTATTGACAATACATATAAATAATACAACTACTGAAGCTTTGGCATTCAGTTCAAAACTTTGGCTGCTTTTAGATTAGTAATATATCAAAAATAGTGGAAAATGATCATGCATCAGTTACAATTCAACTGTTAGCAGGAATTCTTCAGTTTTCAGTGAATACTAGCATCTGCTTGCATTTCATACGAACACAATCATATTAATAAAGATTCTCAATTAACTGTATTTTGATATCAAAATAAAGTTATGAATATCAGTGTACCTCCTTGATAACTTAAATGTTATTTATTACTAAGCATTTGAACTACTTCACAGCAGTAGTGAGCAAATATGATTACTCATAGCATAGGTTTGTAATCATATTGATACAAAATATTTTATTTTTAAAGCTCAACTTAGAAAATATTTTCCTATTTGCATGAATGCAACTGGTATTAAAGGGCAGTCAACAGTCAGGTTAAAGGAATGTGTGGTAGCTCGTAAGATTAAAAAAAATTATCAAGATATTTATTAAATAGAAACCATAATAGTTTTAAATAGAAGCCACCATAATAGTGCAGCTTTTCAGGTCACCATGAGAACCTTTTGCAGTACACAGAAAAATTGCAAAATTAATAGTAGATTATTTCTTCCACTTAAGAATCAGTAAATATGCAAAAAGCACCTGAAGTATTTTGAGTTCCCACTTGCCCACTTAGACTGATGTTCTCTTGTCCAGTTCAGTACCTTTGTGAAAGCAGTAACAGCTGAGCTGTCTCACAGATCCTGCTCTTTTTACCTCTTCATCTGTATTTACTGCTATTTAAAACTACTTCATGAGTAATGGCACTCTTCAACAGTATCCGAAAGTGATAAAAAGAGGAGAACTGCCTCACATATAGATATAAAATATTTTCATGTATTTCCCACTACATTGTTAGATACAAAAATCTGATTTTCATGTAATTACCTCGCAATAATAAATCGCTGTGATATTCATAACTTTGCTTAGCTGCCTTTTCTGAGTCAAAATGGTTTAGATCAGATGCTGAAAGCTTCATAACTAACCTTTTGTTTTCCACACGTATGTGTGCTAGATTCCATTACATTAAATGTCTACAAATTCTGCTGGTTATTTTCAACAAGTGAACTGATGACTCATTTAAGTTACAATGCTGATATATAGTTAACTAATTATATGTTGGAAGCAACATCAGTGGTTAGGTTTTCTGATTTAAACAGTATGTCCAAGCATAATTGCTTTCTCTGTATTAGAGAATGCCAGTGCCAAAACTTTTGCTGTAAAGCTCAAGCACCTGTCATATGTCCACTCTAACAGAGCCATCACTGAGCTATGACTATTCATGCTGTCACGTGAATTGGAAGCAGTAAGTTGTTCTTCAGCAGTATTTTGCAAACAGAACAAATCTAAGAAAAAGCTTATTAATGCTCTGCTGGTCACCAGCGTCATCCCACAGCACTCTGATATCACCTACCATGGCTTTTCTGGTCACTCATCTCAACGCTCCCTAAGAAGGTCGGGTTTTCTACAAGCCTCTCATCTGCATGAGTAGGGCTAAAGAGATCTGTTTATATGTTTTTGCAATTCTAGCTACTATTAAAAATTACTTTATTTCCATGCAGCTTCTCAAAGTAATTCTAGATCTTGTCTTATAAGAATCCTTCTGGCAGCATGCGTAGGGCTCGCATGAGGGTGCATGATCTGTCCAAAGGCAGTAAGAAAGGGCTCACTGAACTCTGCTGTTGTGGAGGACATCATTCCACATATAGCAGTTTTGGTACACTTCTCCTGGTTTGGATGATCAACCAGAAATGTGGAGAAAAGTAATCATTGAGCAGATTTGCCTCTAAAGCAAATGTAAGTATACAAACTAAAAATTTCACTTACTGCTTTATTATTCCAGAATAAGAATGCACTCCTAAAGAGCTTTTTCTTGCAGAAAAGTGGAGCAATGTTAGCTACTAGATCAAAGAATCAAAAAGTGAAGAAGAGTGTCAATGTATTCTGGTCTCTTCAAAGCAAAAGACATGAGAGAAACAAGGTACATTTGGGAAGAGCACACCTCCCTCTCTTACCATATCCCCCACTCTAGCTTTTCATTTGTAGCTGCAGCACTGTCTTTTGCTCTTCCCTGTATTCATAGCTACTTGTGTGCATTGGCTGGACTAGTTGTATCTTGTAGCTAAGGTTTAAATGATGGTCCAGAAAAACCACGATTGTTCAAAAGTCACAAACTTATAGAAGCGCTGAAGAAGAGCAAAACTGATGGGCTTGTTGCAGTAGACAGCAGTTGTTATGGCTCTGACACATATGTTACATATTCTTTTACTGATTCTGTATGCTGCTGCTGACTGTCTGGCCAAGGCACCTATGTATCTAGGGTCATATTTCATTATGCTTTCCTATTGATTGTATGAAATGCAGGCAGAATTCCTGCTATATAGCAAACTACTTCAGAAAACAAAACAAAACAAAATATGAGCAAAAGCAGATGAACATGTCCAAGCCTGTTGCTGCCTACAGATAAGCCCAGAACAACAATACTGTGGATACTTATATTTATTTAGTCTTCATCCTCCTCTTCCTGCTTTCTTTTCTCCATTCTCCTCTCCAGATCTTCGAGGGAAATCTCAAAGGTGTTTTTTGTGAAATAGTGTTCTATCCAGGCTATTCAACTGGTTGACAAATGTACATTTCCTACATCTTTCTGCTATCCAATGTAACTGTTCTGTCAGAAGGAAATATCCTGTGTCATGTTACTTGTGGAAGTAATCTTAGAATTAATACATCCTAACCTTGTAGCTTAATCTTATAATTACATCCCATCTTTGCACCACCAGTAAGGCTTCTGCAGCAAGTCATGTAGACCTCTCCTACCTTGTAGAAATTGAATGGTTTCTTTAATTGTTCTTAGAAGTTTTGCTATAGGTATCTTTATATTTCTGCATTGTTAGCACACAGTATTAACAAAACCAGATAAAAAATACCTGAGCTATTTTTGTCTTACCTCACAGTGTTTTAGAACATTTTTATGTTGGAATTTTAATTAATGTAGATTATCAACATGCTTGCTTATTATTTTACCTCTTTTTAACGCCCTTTTATAAATTCAATGTAAGGTCTATGTAATTAGCTAGAACTACATTGCATAAGGCTTTGGCAACACCCAGACAGGCACTAGGATTTGTAATGTACCCAGAGGACATGGAACTCAGTCCTCAATATGCCTATTCTTCAACATACAATACAGAGGTGAAAAAAACCACAACCAAGTAGAGCTATTTGCAGTTACTCAGTTATGAGGTGGTCAGGACCTAAATTCAAGCTAAAAGGTTGTTCCAAAGGAAGAGAGTCAGTGGATTTTGCCACGTATCCTTGAAGACAGAAAGCACTGAAATGAGTATGATGATACAGCATTCCCAAGCTTCGTTCTAAGTACTAGAACAGACCTCTCACAGTAGAAATCTTTCTGCTTGTGCCCTGACTGTGCAACTGGACCACATTGGTAGCTATAATGATGCATAAGTTTATGAAGTAAAAACAGTGAGGCAATTAAAAAAAAAAAAAAAAATCAGAGTCATTAAAACTGTATTCTTCATTCTTACCCTCCTACCAGAGAGACTTCAGTGTAGTCAGGTATATTTTTTATCCCTGTGTTTTTTCATGTAACAGACCTGCATCAAGTCTTCCATAACAGTAAGAGATAGCAAAAGGTTGTTTTATTTAAAAAAAAATTGCTACTATTTTTTTTTCCTAAATACATTTGTTACCTAGTGATTTGATTAAAATAGATGTTTGCTCCTTCTTGACAGATTCCTTGGAAAAATTAAGACATTTCCTAGCAAATGGATTCAGGCATGTTTTTATCTTCATTTATGTCAGAGAAACAAAAAAAAAGAAGTTGAGAGGATGTATTGGTTTCTATACCCCTGCAAATTTTGCTGCATCTCCTATCCATTCATCTTGGAAACTATACAGAAATGATATATGCAGACTATTCTGATCAGGTATGCATTTGACAAATAAGCTGTGGGCAGAGATGCCTTTGAAGAAGGTGAGCCACGAAGATGATCAGAGGACTGGAGCACCTCCCCTATGAAAACAGTCTGAGGAAGTTGTGGTTGTTTAGCCTTGAGAAGCGGAGGCTCCGGGGTGACCTTACAGCAGCTTTCCAGTGTCTGAAGGGGGCCTACAAGAAACCTGGGGTAGGGCTTTTTACATGGGTGTGTAGTGAGAGGACCAGGGGCAATGGTTTGAAACTTAAAGAGGGGAAATTCAAGCTAGACATTAGGAAGAAGTTTTTTCCTGTGAGGGTGGTGAGACGCTGGAACAGGTTGCCCAGGGAGGTTGTGGATGTGTGGAGGTGTTCAAGGCCAGATTGGATGAGGCCTTAAGCAACCTGGTCTAGCGGGAGGTGTCCCTGCCCATGTAGGGGGGGGTGGAACTAGATGATCTTTAAGGTACCCTCCAACTCTAGCCATTCTATGATTCTATGATTCTAAGATGCAGTGCCTGGCTAAAAGACATGGCATGGCTATGGTCAGAGGCAGCTGCTGGTGTCAAGGGAGGGCAATTATTTGGAAATACCAGCATGCCTCGATATACTGTGAATCTAGTGTACAGTTCTTTCACCTGCATGTTCATAATTGATTTCAAACATTTCCAGGCTCACTAGATCAAGTGCATGAAGGAAGAAATGAGACTAGAATATTTTGGATCCAACTACTGGAATATATTTAAATATATTTAAGCTTTTTACACTTGCACTATGCAGTTCACACAGGGTGAAAGTATATTGGGGAGAACACTGCTTTTTATGTTTTGCTCTGAAAGTGGATGGGGAATGTTTTGACGTTGTTCTCTTCTTTCAGCTTAAAGAAATGTATTCATGTTAATTTCTTGTTACTAAACTTATGCATCTGTACTTGTGGAGTGCTGTAGAGTCTCATCTGAGTCCCAGACCCTTCTTTAAGGAAAATAATTTCTTGCTTTTCTTATTTCCTCTGGCAAAGGTGTAACAAAATTTCTCTTTTTTAGTGCAGCATTGATGAAACTTCAGGCAAATGGTAGAAACGCTTGTGAAAGATAAGCTAGTTTAATTTTATTCCCTTTGGACTTGCTCAAAACAGTACTCTGTAGAGTGCCTTGAAGAGCCCACCCACAAGACATGTTGTCCTTTCCAAATTTCATTTTTAAAGTTACATTCTTTCTTCCTCTCAACATGCTGTTAGAAAAGAGCAAGTGGTTCAAAGAGACACACAAGTGTAGACATCATTATGATTACCTCAAAAATGTAACCTCAAAGAGCAGCTTTGTCCAAACTTGAGAAATTTTATCCTATGCTGCTTCTCACAGGAGCTGAAGAGAAGGTGGTTGGACAGCTTTGGCTGGCCTGGGAGGCAGGCTGGTCTAGCACAAACAGCCTGTTGGTATACTGGGCATGTGGGAATTAAGTTACAATTCCCAAGAATTAATACATCAACATGATTAAATGTGGTACTGAAAATGTTAGACTCACAAATGAAAAGTCAGATATTCAAGTGTACGACTCTAGGATGTGAGAGTAGTGCTTTGAAATTTCCCCTGGTTTATACTGTAACCATTATGAGCACAACCAGTTGTCATGTCCTTGCAGAAGCAGCAGCCAGTGCAGGCTGGATGTGTTCATGAACAGTACTGTGAAATACATTACAGGAAATAAACCATCCTGTTTAAGCATCATTTAAGCATAGTTAAGCACTGGATCAGATTATCCAGGGCATTTGTCATAATTCTGTGGTGAAGGTGATTCAAGAAGAGATTTAAGTGTCTCTTAGAGATGGTATGTACCCTGTCTCTGAGCAGGTGGATGGTCTAGATGACCTCTTTCTGATCCTCACAGTCTTACATTTCTGATGTATTTGTGACAAATCCTTTTCCTCCTGCCTAAACCGTCCACCCCGCCTGGATTAACAGATTTCATTTGAACTTCATGGCTGTTCTAATTTTAGCAATGAGTTTAATACTGTGTCTTCAACCACTACCCATATGATTTACCTGATAACTTGGGCGTGCCTGTACTAAGGCATTGGAAGAAAGAATCCCTGCCTTTCAATATGTTGGCAGAAGAGGTGGAGGCTTTTTTCTGGATAATTATATACAAAACCACTGAAGTGCCCTTCAGGGGCATTAAAATGAAGTTACTCAGTAATTACTGAGGTTGTTGTTACAGTTACTATCATTTTTCATTTTTGATTCTGAGGTTATTAGCTCAAGGAAGGAAAGGAGGAACAGGAGAAAAACCAGGCAAACCCAGGCAATTCCAGGGTATGCAGTACATGTACACCTATGCCAGAAACTTCCCTGACAAGTTTTTTTCTGATGCTCACAGGAAACCAGCTGTCAATAAAAAGTAAATAGGAAAACAACAGGACCCAGTTATGGCAAGAACAAATCCCTATCCTGTAACTTTTCTCCTGTTATAACTTATAAATTCTTCATATGAACTTCCTTCTAGAAGAGATTTACACAAAGAGGTGAAGTTTTTTGAAAACTATTGATTTTGTGAAGAAAGAATTAGTGAAAAAAACCCAAGATACTGAGAAACAATGAAATTAGGGACATACAGGCTTCCACTGTGCAGGTTACAACCCATGAAGTTGTAGTAGGATGCTCTACCTCGGTATGCCTGCCTCAGTTTCCCTTTGTGATTGAATTTGTCTCTCAGTTTCACTGCCCCTGGTCTGGAGTCAAAAGGTTCCCATGGGAAAGGAAAGGGCAGAGCAAACTCTGAACTGGTAACAACCTTTAAAGTACAAACAGAAGGCCAAGATGTCTGTGACTCCACCTGCTCTCCTGTGTTGAAAAACATGGAGCGCAGCTTAACCACAGCTAGGTCAAAAGCAGAGACAAACAAGAACAAACAGATAAACAAAAGAGCTTGCTTGGTGGAAAAAAGAACTTTTTGCCTTTTTCCACTGTTTTCATTTTGTTCTTCAATAGCGGATTTTGGATCTTCTCCCCTCCAGCAGGGACACCTGCTCAAGTGGCTACTCCTCAAGAGGTTGAGAGAAAGGGACACCTGATCAAAATCAAATAAAGGCTAAGAAGTACCAAATCCCTATGCATGAATTCTTGTTCATATCTTCCTTAGATAGCTTTACATCTTAAGAAAAGCTTTAACTTTAAAGCTTTGGAACTTTGAGGCTTTCGGATCCTTTTGAAATATTGTGTTATCACATTGCCTAGGTATTATTTTAATCATTGTTTAAATCCATTATAAGGCCTATTAATAAGTAAGTAAGTTGCTGAGATTCAAACAAATGCAAACAACTAACCTTTGTGTAATAGGTACTATCTGGCAACTATTTATGTATTTTATTGTTAAGGCACCTTCTTGTTTTATTACCTGTGACGATCCGAGGGGCCTGAGGCAAGTGTGTCACGTGAGGATGGGTGTGTGCGTTTGTGAAAGGAGGGGCTTGGTTCAGTGTGAAGTCCTTTTCTGAGCACCCACACACAACCGCGCTGCCTGTCACACCGAGGTTTATCAGCCACACCCCCTTCACTCTGTCCTTTCGCACCTTTCGCTTCATCCCTTTACCGGCCGTTTCCCTCACGGGAGGACGGAACCGCGGCTTGGGGGACTCCGCACTCACTTCACAGACTTTTCTGCGTCTCAGTCACTCAGACACACACACTGATTTATGTATTAGGGCTCCCAGGGATCGTCTGTGGGGATTGAGGGGTCTAAGGTCCCGCGCTTGACTCTCTTGTATCCCCCCCACTACAGGTATTTAAGTGATAGTCACTGCCCGTGAAAGAGGCGACACAGAGACATTCAGGACAATTTAAACTATGTGCTTTTAATTTAGCATTGAGATACATATAACAATATATGGAACAATAACTTGGTACACCCACAGTCACCAAAAGGGAATAACCCGAAGAAGGGAAGGGAACCCTTAAGCTCCACCTGTAAGATAACAACCCTATACAATTGGTCTAAGAAGGGAAGGATGCTAGGGAAGATACCATCGATGTCAGGGAAGATACCATCACCAGGCCACTGCCAGGATTACCCCTGACTTCTGGGATAAGTGGATGGGCTGAACCTCTCTTCTCCCCAAGGGGAAACCTTTGGGTAAGATTCAAACACAGCGTTACACTGAGTGCACCCCCAGGAAACTTAGAAACCTCTTCAGAGCTCCTTTTCCCCTTTCCCCTTTCTTTCTTTCTGTCTTACCACTTGACACATTAGTCGCCGCGTGGTACCACTCACATTCCTGGTATTTGGACATGGTTTGTAGTCAGCTAGTTTATCACCAGCAATCCAAAGAACTTACCTGTTCCTACAATAAATTGATCTATCTGTGAGTATTGTAACTGAGCACAACCCAACCTTGAAAGTGTGGCTGTGCTAGTTCAGGTGGGGTGTGACTAGACAGACGGTGCAATGTTAGCAGTGTCTCTGGAATGGTGGCAGTCCAACATAAACGTTGGGCACTATTGACCAGGCTATTAGAGCTGATCTGGGCATCACTCAGAATCTAAACCCAGCTGCCCCCGGCCCCTCTGATATCTGAGGATTGGCTGGAATGCAAGGGGGTTTATTTTCTGCCAAATTACTTAGCCCTTTTAAGACAACAATTATCTTCAATTAGATTTGAAAATGCTTATGATGTAAGTAATAATGCATAGAGAGTGATGGCAGCTTTTTGGTCATATGCAAAATTTTACTGATAATATTTTCGAAACTAGGTCATTTTTGTGAGAAGTGCTAAATATTTAAATTCAAACTTAATCCTCGAAGTCTGTGCTAAGTCTGTCTGTTAAGAAATGTGATAGTATTTGCAAGTAATTGTCTAAATACTATTAAAGCAAAAAACCTATCTGAATTAAAAATAAATAAATAAATAAAAAATAACCCATAATAGAAAAAAAACAGGAATTTTGTCATGCTGAATAGCTTCTTTATACTTCAGAGTAACAGTATAGAATTAAAACATGCCGATGGTTTAAAATCAATAGCTATTTCTATGCATATGTAGACATAGATGAAGGATAAATCAGTGCAGCTCTCCACATGGCCAGTTTAAAACCGTAACATTTATAATTAACATTCCTTAAGCATACATTTTTTTACCCGGAAAAGAAGTGTTTAGAATTTACTTATGCCTGTAAGTATCTAAGGGTGGGTGCAAGCAGGATGGAGCCAGACTCTGTTCAGTAGTTCCCAGTGACAGGACGAGGGGCAATGGGCACAAGCTGGAACACAGGAAGGTCCATTTAAATATGAGGAAAAACTTCTTTATGGTGAGGGTGACAGAGCACTGGGACAGGCTGCCCAGGGAGGTGGTGGAGTCTCCTTCTCTGGAGATATTCAAGACCCAGCTGGATGCAGTCCTGAGTAATGTGCTCTAGAGGATCCTGCTTTAGCAGGGGGGCTGGACTGGATGAGCTCTAACTCTGACAATTCTGTGATTCCATGACTTCTGAATAAAATCTGTAATTGCAGTCATTGAGGAACGTTTGTTTCTGTGTTGCATACCAGTTTGATGTCATTAGCAGACAAGGATCATGAAAGGAAGATGGCAGTGGCTGGAGGAGGAAGAAAAATAATTTGTAGGAAGTACAGTAGAATTGGAGTTCTTGTTCATACAGTTTATGGCAGAGAGGTGATATAGGGAAGGTGTAAATACACAAGGCATAACTGGGCGAGAGATGCAGAATAAAAGTTTATAGAATGTATTTCTAAGTAGTTTAAGGATATAAATAAAAAATCAGCATCTTCAAAAATTATCTATTTTTATTATTTTAAAAGTTTTAAATGTTTAAATTGCAGTATACAGACTTGACCAAAGTGATAACATTTACCACTGTTGTGGTAAATGTTGATGAAATGCCACTACTAAGTGCAGGTGCCAGCTCCCCTTTCACTTGGCAAATACATTTGGAAGCAGTGTAGCTTAGAAAGACATAACATCTCCCAGGAGGTGATTCAGAGAACCTTAAGACAGTCCACTTACTGGTTAATATGTAAGGGAGGATTTGAGAGTTCTATTCTTTTTTGAGCAGAAAAAGCTGTTGAATTTTAAAGCTGAACAGCCTGGTAGTATCTTGGATACATGAAAAGAAACCGTCTTTCATAGTTGAAGAAGAAACTGTCATAGCCTCACAGCTTAAACTTATTCTGAATATTCTTGTGCCCTAGATTTTTCCTCAGCACTTGGTACATGTTACGACATTGAAGTTGTCCTTTTGATAATCAGAAATAATGAATGTAACAGCAGTAGCTTCAGACAATGTAATTGTAGTAGTTCCAGCAGACTTTGGAACTCTGGACATCCAAAACTGTTAAAAAACATAGGAAAAAACACCATGAAGGGTACAGAACAAGACTCCTTTCTTACCTTTGCATTTTGACATATTATTTTTGCCTGATGATGGGCTAGTCAGGCCTTGTTTTGTTTACTTCTCTACAAGCATGTATATAAAAGGTATAATTATTGGTGTCTGGAAATTAGTCATTGCCTTATCAACTCTACTGTAGCCAAAGTAAGTTTCTAATTGACTTCTCTGAGGGCTGAATCAAATGTCAACAGCAGGGACTGGGACTATTGCCTAAATTAAGCATAGGAGTAAAATTATTATTTGCTAAAGAGACATTCAAGGAAGCTGTGAGGCTTCCAGAAATTCTAAAAGTGGTGGTTGGTTATGGAATTTATTCTGCTCTCATCAGCACAAATTTTACTCTGTAATGTTGGTGAATTAACATCATTAACACTACCAGTGTAACTGAGTACAGAATTTGGCACAAAGTCCGTAGAGCCGTTGCATTGTTGGGGTCTGTTGTAGAACTGGTCTACTCTATGTAAAAAACAAAGGTGGACTGAGGCTGATGTGTCTAGTATTAAACTTTTAAAGTTTGGCAGTCAAGCCACTACACAGGTTTTGAGATAAATTTGCCTGTGTAACAGACTAAATGGTACAACCTTAGTAAAAGAAACAAGAGAAGCAAAGAAGGGTTGTTGGAACAGAACAAGCAGAAACTGCAGAAACTGTTTGTATCTCTTCTAGCACTTCTGAAGACAGCATTTCTGCAGTTTCTTGTCCTCAGAAGACAGCAGCCAAAAGAGCCCATGCTGGAGTCTGACACTTTTACAGGGGGAAGCAAGATCAGAGTTGATCAGACAGCTGCTGACAAGCTTCCCTGAAAGCACAGCACATTGAGGTTGCTGCAGTCAAGAGCCTATTTCTATTTCTGTTAGAATGAAGCTAATTTGTCTTGTACAATATTAGAAGAAAATCTTCAAAGTGAAGTCTGTAAAGTTCCGTTTGGTTAGCTGTCTCATAACAATGAATAAACCTTGTGGTTAAATAACTAGCTCCCCAATATACCATGAATTTATATTCAAAAAATAGTGGGTTTTGAAAGTGTAATAAAGAATTTTTTGAAAAGCATGATTGTGTTGCTATCTTTGCTTACAGTAAATGAGAAAAAATGAACAAGGAGCCTGTAAAATCAGAGGAAGAAGAACACTGAAAGCTTCCCCAGCTCTTCTTTTCTAAAGCTCTGTAGATGACAACTCAGTGGGCACAACAATTTCATGGCAAGGGAAAAAAATACCCAAACTAAGTATCAGTCATTACAACATTACAACACATTACAACAGGTCTAATAGTAGTCAATACCCCATCTTTTTGTAGGATATGAAAAAAAAAAATGAACAGTTACCTTTGTCAGAGTCCCACAATGTCAGCCCATAGATTTTGAAACATCCAGAGGTGATTGTCTGGAGAGAAATGGATGTGCTGCCATTATTCTGGAGCCTTTTAAAGTGAAAGTGCTCTCTTTAGACCATGCAGTGGAGTTCATGCAGGAGTTCATGCAGTGAAAAAGTACAGGCCACTGAGTTATTCCAATGTGTAACTGCTGAGTGAAAGAAACTACAGTGACAAATTCGTGTTGGTAATGCAAAACGTTTGATAATACTTTAATTTTTTAAAAAATGCTGTTATATCACCTTCAACTTTGAAAAATGTTATTTTAAAACATCAGATCTAAAACCTTCAAACCTCATGTACAAAGGAAGTAAGACCTCTCTGTAGCTGCTGAAATACTGTTGAGACAGAAATAGCTTGGAATTCACTTTAATCATTCTCAATTTGTTTTATTTCGGAATCACCTGGTACATGGCAAGAAAAAGTACTGGAAGAAACCACAGATAATAGAATTCTATATAATGAGAGGGTATTCTAAGTACAGATTTGCACAAATGGTTTGCTGTTAAGGGCCTGCATAATGAGGTGATTTAACCTCTGAGTGGATGGAGTATAAAACTGGCTCCAGTTGCCCAGATGGAGTTTTGCAATGAACTTTCTGTTTCACACGCATTCAGTTTTAATATTTAAACCTGGTATATATTCTTTAGGCCAAGAATTACAGAAATATGGATGTGTGCTTGTATCTCAGTGGATCTTTCTTGCCCAGCTATCTTCTAATGAAAAGGTATTTACTTTCTACTGTAGTTACTATTTTTGTTATGAGTTCCATTTTTTACTCAGAAGATTGTAACATTCTTGACTTTCTATAGGAATGAAGCTTGAAAAAATCTGTTTAAATATAGCCACATGAACACTGAAGTCAGCCTGCTGAAGTGATGCTATTCATTTCAAATGCTTGATAAAAATGTTGTCACAGAATAGAGCTGTAGAAGGTGTTTTGGCAGCTGCAGCAGTACAGTTTGAAGCATCTTCATAATTGGTGTTATCTAAAGCTTATTTACTATTTAGTTCCACTGAAATTTGCTACGAAATTAACAGTTTTTGCTCTCTTAAGGCTTTTTACATAACATGGTCCAGGACACAGTTTTATTTCCAGCTTGCCTCAGTTCTCTTGTTAAATTTATTTTTGAAGCTGATGATTTGCTTATGTCTTCTATTCTCTTTTTCTGCTGTGCTGTCTTTTTTATGACAAAGTTCAAACTAAAACATGCACAGATTTGGGATTAATATGGAAAAACTCCACAGTAATAAATAAGTATACGGGAATGAAGAAGAAATCTATGATGCTTAATCTAGATGAGAACTACTGTTGCCTCTTTTGGCCTAAGCGGGTACCAGGTAGTGGAGGAAATCTGTTAGAAGGAGAAATTAATGATGCAGGAAACCCTCTGTGAGAGACGGACTCTATGATGGCCTTTAATCCAGCGACATTCACTGACCAGTCCTGGCGATGCGCCCCCCGGCACTCATGGGGAGAGGACAGAGGTACCAGGCGCATGCGCACAGGACCACAGACTGCAGCTCCCAGGAGGCACGGCGGGGCCGGAACCGGGAAGGAGCCAAAAGCGCGCATTGCGAATGTTGCGGATACAGCCGCTGCAGGGAGCGCATCGCTGCGGAGGCTGTCGTGAAATTATACGGTGCCGTTTCCTGTGGTTGTTGGCGTGTGGACGTACCGAACGGACTGTTTGCCTGGAGTCTCAAGGGAAAGGACGTGGATCCCGACCAGGGATTGGCTTCGGCCATACCCCGGTGGTGAGAATTGCGAACTACATTCCGAGGGTTCTTACTAACATTCCTACATAATATTCACACATACCAGACACTCACTTCTTTTTTTCAATATTCCTCTATTTCCCAAAGGCTCTCTCCAGGCTTTCCCTCTTATCCCTGTCCGGGAACGGGAACAGGGGAAAAGGGAAAGGGGAGAGTGTTTTCTGTGCGTGTTGTTATTGGTATATAGATACATTGTTGTATAGCTGTTGGTATATGGATATATAGATGTGGATGTAGATATATAGATAGTCTTTGTGTGTTATTTGATATCGGCCTTGCCAAACCCTCAGTGCCTTTAATAAATGTATTGATTCCTAAGCGTTGTTTGTGAGTGTGACGGGGAGCGGTCCTCAGCCCTCGAGGTGGGGGTGTGGGCCGCGGCTTTGCCTATCTCGGTCCGCGACACCCTCTTTATTGCCAGAGCAACAGTCAACATTTTTTTGTTGTAAATGATGACTTAATTTCTGAAAAGGGGCTAGAAGGTAGCAACTGGTGTTTTATCACAAAGGTAAAAAGACTCTAAAACTGTGGGTGACAGACTGGTTTTGTGGTAGAGAGGGGATTAAGCTATGAGTTTACCACTTGGTTTTTTAGTCCTAAGTGGAAAAATTATTTCAATCATTCTTTCCCAGTTCATTGCTGTATTGTCTCTGTCTGCAGTAACAGTGTAAGGTAACAGTGTAAGGCTGCTGTGTTGTTTGATACTTTGGTTGGGAGAGAACCAATCATTAAGGAAGGCTGATGTCCAGCTTACCTCTCCCACGTTCAGCCCAAGCTATAAAAGGTAGAATTCTAGTGCCTGAGCATACCTGCCTGAGCATGTTTATCCACTGTAGTCAGTTGAATTCTTCTCCTTAACTGACATGGTCTTTGGGTTGGAGGGTCCAGGGAGGAAAGTTCTTCCTGTTGGGTTAAGCCTTCTTGTATGTGTCCAAAACTGCTATATGAAACAGGAGGACAGCATTGTCTATTAGGTCTCCTGTCTACTTCCTAAAGACGCCAGAGCAGGGCTATATTTCATCACTGCTTGTTGTCGAGGCGGCATATGGACTTCACACAACTCTATAAGAGTTATAGCTGCCTGAAGACCTTTATTGTTAAAAATGGCGGCAATTTATACCCCTGACTCCAGATGGTCCACCCCAGTACAAACCCCGTTGGTTATATACGTACATGGTTCATATTGGCTACGTGTCTTGTCACTTGCTGTCCGTGTCTTGATGACCCAGGGCTTTCGCTTCCCAGCCGGTGCCTCTCAGTTCTTGCTACAACATTTTTTTCTCACTACTTCATGAGATAACAACCGTGGGATACCTACTTGTAGGACACCTGCTGTATACTGGTCCCGTGGGGTACCAGCCTGTGAGACACCAGCTTGTTTATTGATCCCACAGTTTACTTCAGGGTGCCTGACAATTTGGTCAGCAGCACCTGCAACACTGCTGTTTTAATTCAGGCATATTAATTTTCCATAAATCCCATATTAATTTTCCACAAATCCCATGCTAATTTCCCATAAATCCCCACAGCTTGTCACCACCAGACTTCAGCAGCTGTAGGATGGACCATGTGCACTTTCCTTGAACTGGCATCAATGTCTGGGTGAGAAGGCTGTTCCCCTGCATCAGTCCGTGGTGCTGATTCCATGTGAAAAGACATAGTGTGGTCCTCTGCTGTTTTGTGAGTGGTAAATTGTCATACTGTAAGATACATGGTTTGAGGAGCCAGCAACTGGAATTAGTCTCCTTTTACTCCTCTGTACTGGTGTTGAACCCTGGCCATTCTGGAGTTCATCATAACATTACATCAGAGATCATCCATTCCTTTGAAAAGGGTGTAGTCCCTTGATAAAAGCTTAAACAACAGACATTCTTCAGAAGCATAAAAACAAAATGTGCATGCAGCTCCCAGTAAATTGTCAGATTTTTTTAATGCCCCAAGTGGAATATTTTTAAGTTTTCTGAGATTTTTGCATGGAAGGTTACTTCTGTCTGAATTTTAAGAATATAACTCTTATGAAAGGCTTGCATTTTCCTTCTTGCTGTGATTTTCCAGTAGAGAGAAAGGAATGCTAAATATTTTATTTCCCTTTCTAACAAATCCATATTTTATAGCATTCACAAAAGCTTTGTCAGTGTGCCACCACTGTTTAAAACAAGGTTGAAAACCTGTGAAGCTAAATTGGACAATATTGTTTAATAGTCCTACATCTGAAGGGTTTCATTCTGAATCCTTAGCAAAAGACCCTGCTCAAAATATATTATAATAAAGAACCAAGAGTGATTGTTTTCTGTTCGCTTGTTATCGAAGTTAAGGAAGGAGAAAGAGAAGAGTAAGGGGATTTAATTAACCCATAATTTTCTTAATTGATCTGTGTCGCGGACCGATAGCAATGGCTATGGGATGTCAGGAAGCCTCCGCGACTACCCCCCCCCCCGTCTCGGCAGGGAGCAGACAGGTCCGTGGATGGGACCGCACCCCAGAGGGTGCAGTGGAACGCCCCCCCTCCCCCACGCTCACAAAGACCAACATGTCGCTCACACAACCGGAGGTTTATTGAAGGACCAAGGCTCGGGGAAGGTTATCTAGGTATATATCAGGGGTCTATGGAGTTAGCAGGTGCACTCCCCGCGGAAGAGGTGAGGGAGGATCAATGTAAGGGAAGGGTAGGACGTGAAGCCTGAGTACCAAGTATGGTGTGTAGGTGTACCCGTGTTACCCCTTCTGTAGTGAAGACGTAACCAATGTCCGGGGAGCCAGCAGCGGCTGTGTCGGGATGTCGCGGACCGAGCTAGGTAAAGCCACGACCCACACCCCCACCTCGGGGGATCGAGGGCTGAGGACCACTCCCCGTCACACTCACAAACAACGCTTAGGAATCAATACATTTATTAAAGGCACTGAGGGTTTGGCAAGTCCGATATCACCTAACACACAAGGACCATCTATATATCTATATCCACACCTATATATCCATATACCAACAGCTATACAACACTACATCTATATACCAATAACAACACACACAGAAAACAAGAGATAACCTCTCCCCTTCCCCCCTGTTCCCGTTCCCGGACAGGGATAAGAGGGAAAGCCCGGAGAGAGCCTTTGGGAAATAGAAGAATATTGGAAAAGAGAAGTGAGTGTCTGGTATGTGTGAATATTATGTAGGAATGTTAGTAAGAACCCTCGGAATGTAGTTCGCAATTCTCACCACCGGGGTACGGCCGAAGCCAATCCCTGGTCGGGATCCACGTCCTTTCCCTTGAGACAGTCCGTTCGGTACACCCACACGCCAACAACCACAGGAAAAGGCGCCGTATAGCTTCACAGTAGCCTCTGCAGCGGTACGCT
This sequence comes from Hemiprocne comata, assembly GCA_020745705.1. Lineage (NCBI taxonomy): Eukaryota > Metazoa > Chordata > Aves > Apodiformes > Apodidae > Hemiprocne > Hemiprocne comata. The sequence continues at coordinate 14,717,822 of CM036616.1, read as the reverse complement.
CACCGCGGCGGCTGGATCCGTATGATATTCACAGAGCGCGCGCCTTCTTGCTCCCCCTTTCCGGTTCCGGCCCCGCCGTGCCTCCTGGGAGCTGTAGGCTGTGGGCCTGTGCGCATGCGCCTGGTACCTCTGTCCTCTCCTCACGAGTGCCGGGGGGCACCTCACCAGGAATGGTCAGTGAATGTCGCTGGAATAAAGGCCATTATAGAGTCCGTCCCTCACACGGGACGAGCCCGCGGCGGCGGGGCGTGCCCGGCCCCGTCCTGTCTGGCAGGCGCAGCCCTGTAGACACCACGGCACGACAGTCTTCCCTGGCACCGGCGAGCAGCAGCAGGCAGCGATCCAGACTCCGCTTCGAGCGGCGAGCAGGAAGGCAGCGAGTCCCCGGCTCCGCTTCGGGCGGCAGGGCGAGAAGGGGGGGGAGACGATTCCCCCGCGGGCGAGCACCGGCCCCCCCGGGCACAGCCGCATCCGACAGGTGGCTCGGTGGGTCCAGCGGCTCCACCGGCACAGCCCGCCTCCCGTTAGATAGCGTTCTCCTTTGGGATGTGGCGGGTGCCCGGTCTCTCAGGGGGAGGAGTCCGCTATCTGTCTTTGTGCCACGGCTGTTTCAGTCTGGCCTTGGTTACAAGAGGCACTTCGCTGGCTTGAAAGGCATTCCGTTGTGCAGGGGGAGAACGAGTCCGTTCCCCACAATCTGTAATTAACACCTGGCACTAGACAACCCATAACAGATTATCAGACATGGCAGTGAAACACCAGCGTGGGCTATCGGTGGGTGCTGTGAAATCTTCTTTCAGAAAGGGCTGGACAAGTGCATGGGAAGCAGTGTGGCTTCTGCATGGTGCAGGGCTGCAGCCCAAGGGCTTTCCCACCACCTTGCGGCTCTGTGACACTTCTCTGGATGCCCGTGCTGATTTGGGAAGGTTGCCTTTCACCAACCTTCTTTAAGTGTGCCACTGGCAAGTGGCTGGGATCCCACCCTTCCCCCTGGATGGCTAATGAAGTAGCCATGCATGGGGGTGATTGGACACCACTGATGGAAGAGCACATGCCACCTCCTGCTTCAGATGAGGGGGTCCTTTCAAGCCTTTTTGCTGTGTCCCAAACAACATTTTCACCATTCCTGTTTCCTTTTTCTGATCTATTGAGGATGTAGTCACCCTTCAGGAGTGAGCAGCAGTGCTGGGAACTTGATGTTTTGCATAGTACATCAGCCATTTCAAAGCAGTGGGTCCTCCTTTCCATGTGCTTTTCTTTGCCTCGCAGAGCTCCACCTAGGCCTCTGCATACCTCAGCCACTAGAAGGCTGGTGTGGCGGTGCTGGACAAAGGTCAATGACAGACAACTGCTTTTCAGGAGGGATTTGTTTCTTGGAGCCTAGGAGCCAGCAGCTCCCCAGGAATGGGGACCACAAGGAATTCCTGGGGCAGCAGAGCAGGATCTCTCAGGGCTGTGCCATCACCCAGCCAAGGAGCTGGGCAGGATGTGATGACAGTGAGGCAGCCCCCTCCCTAGGTATTGGATGTTGTGGTGGTGTGGACTTGTCCCAAAAGTGGGGTTACCCAGTCTGCAAGAAGCCAATCCACACACAGAGTAGAGATACTTGTTTTAATATCCAGTTCTGTGCAGAAAAGGGGCAGGGTGGTATTCCAGAAAGCAAGCTCAGTTTCCTGAAACATAAGTGTTATTTTTATACCCAAAAATGTGAGAAAGAGCTTTATCTCAATCATTATTCCATCACTGGCACACACAATAGGTCAACTAATACCTCGCTTCTATTTAAAGTGACCATGCTTATGAACTTCACAGTGCATGCTCAAAGAGTAAGAGGCTTGTTGTTAGCAGGGGCCCCTCTAGCCTGTGGGTGTGTATTTTAGTATCCTAATGGCTTATTAATGTATTAATACAGTGATTTAAATTACTCAGTGTTTTTCCCACAAGTGCTCAAGGCTGTAAGCAAGATAAGCAATGTAGAGTACTGCTTTCCAGCACTTTTATCTGTCTTGCAGGTGTCTTGCAGGCCTGTCTCAAGGCTGGGCTGTTGACTACTTGGGGGTATTTTTCTGTGACTGGAATCTGGTTTTGTCTAATTCATAGAATGGTTAGAGTTGGAAGGGACCTTAAAGATCATCGAGTTCCAACTCCCCTGCATGAGCAGGGACACCTCCCACTAGATCAGGTTGCTCAGAGCCCCATCCAGCCTGAGCTTGAACGCCCCCAGGGATGGAGCCTCCACAGCTTCTCTGGGCAACCCGTTCCAGTGTCTCACTGTTGAGGGGGTGTATGGACTTCACACAACTCTATAAGAGTTATAAACCCCAACTGCCTCAGCCTTTCTTCATAAGAGAGGTGCTCCAGCCCTTGAATCATTTTCATGTCCCTCCTCTGAACACGCTCCAGCAGGTCCACATATTTCTTGTGTTGAGGGCTCCAGAGCTGGACACAGTACTCCAGGTGAGGTCTCACCAGGGCAGAGTAGAGGGGCAGAATCACCTCTCTTGATCTGCTGGCCACACTTCTTTTGATACAGCCCAGGATGCAGTTGGCCCTCTGGGCTGCAGTTGCACATTGGTGGCTCATGTGCAGCTTTGGATCCACTGGTACCCCCAGGTCTTTTTCCACAGGGTTGCTCTCTAGCATGTCTTCTCCCAGCCTGTATTGATATCTCTGGTTGCCCCAGCCCTGGAGCAGGACCCTGCACTTGTGCTTGTTGAACCTCATGAGGTTCACTTGGGCCCCCTTCTCCAGCTTGTCCAGGTCCCTCTGGATGGCATCCCATCCCTCAGGCATATCGACTGCACCACCCAGCTTGGTGTCATCAGCAAACTTGCTAAGGGTGCTCTCAGTGCCACTGTCAATGTCATTGATGAAGATGTTAAACAACACAGGTCCCAGTACAGATCCCTGAGGGACACCACTTGTCACTGTTGTCCATCTGGACACTGAGCTATTGACCACTACCCTCTGGATGCGACCATCCAGCCAGTTCCTTATCCACTGTACAGTCCACCCATCAAACCCATATCTCTCCAATTTAGAGACAAGGATGCTGTGAGGGACCGTGTCAAAGGCCTTTGCAGAAAAAGTCATTGAGAACCTCATCCTTCTCCTCATCTGTTGTTACCAATTTACCACTGTTGCTCATCAGGGGGGTATGCTTTCTTGAACATTCCTTTTCTGGTTTATGTACCTATAGAAGCCCTTTTTGTTATTCTTTACATCCCTTGCCAAGTTCAGTTCTAGCTGCACCTTGGCCTTCCTGACCTGGTCCCTACATAACCGGGCAGCGTCCCTATACTTTTCCCAGGAAACCTGTCCCCTCTTCCACTGCTTGTGTATATGCATCTTGTCCTTTAGTTTGACCAGTAGGTCTTGAGTCAGCCATGCTGGTCTCTTGCCTTCCTTGCCTGATTTCCTACACCTGGGGATTGAGACTTATTGTGCCCTATGGAAAGCATCCTTAAAGAGCTGCCAGCTCTCTTCTGCTCCCTTGTCCCTGAGGGCCATTTCCCATGGGGTCCTATCTACTAACTCCCTGAAGAGCTGGAAGTTTGCTTTCCTAAAATTTAGAGTCCTAACTAAGCTTCTCATCTGCCTCATTCCCCTTAGGATAGTGAACTGCACTAGTGCAAGGTCACTGCAGCCCAGGCTGCCTTCAACTTTGATGTCCCCGATGAGTTCACTCACATTTGTGACCGTCAGGTCCAGTAACGCATGCCCCAGGTAGGACTGTCAATTTCTTGACTTAAGAAGTTGTCATCGAGGCATTCCAGGAATCTTCTGGATTGTCTACAGCTTTCCATGCTACTTTTCCAGCAGACGTTGGGATGGTTGAAATCTCCCAGCGGGATGAGAGCCTGTGATCGCAACGTCTCCTTGAGCTGGAGTAAGAAGGCTTCATCAACAGGCTCCACTTGATCAGGTGGCCTGTAGTAGACTCCAACCACAAGGCTCCCTTTGTTGTCCTGATCCCTAATTCCTACCCATAAGCTTTCAACCTGCTCATGCCTGTTCTTTAGGGACAACTCTTCACACTCTATCCAATTCTTTACATAGAGGGCAACACCTCCACCCCTTCTTCCTCTCCTGTCCCTTCTGAACAGCTTGTAGCCTTCAACAGCCACACTCCAGTCATAGGATTCATCCCACCAAGTTTCCGTAATCACGACTATGTCATAGTTTTCCCATAGCACAGTAGCCTCCAGCTCCTCCTGTTTTTTGCCCATGCTGCATGCATTAGTGTAGAGGCACTTCAGCTGGGCTGGACATGTCACCTTTTCAGAGGGACACCCTTTTATACCCCCAAGGTGTTCCATGGATGCTATCTCCTTGTTTCCTGTTACCTCAACAACTTCCAGACCTGCAAACCCCATCGTGCATACCCCAGTTTTGTTTGCAGTGGGTTCAGTTATATCCCCTCCCCCATTCAAATCTAGTTCAAAGCCCTGTCAATGAGTCCAAGGATCGTTTTCCCCCTCTGGGACAACTGCATTCTGCTATGTGTCAGCAGGCCTGGTGTCTTGTGTATTAACCCATGATCAAAGAACCCAAAGCCCTGCCACAGACACCGGTCCTGGAGCCATGAGTTAACCTGTCAGCCCGTACTGTTCCGTCGTCTATCGTGGCCATTAGAGGGATGGAGGAGAACACAACTTGTGCTCCTGATCCCATCACCAGTTGCCCTAGAGCCCTGAAATCTCTCTTAATGGCTTTTGATGTTCTCTTTGCCACTTCATCACTACCCACCTGAAAGACCAAAAGTGGGTAGTAGTCTGAAGGCCTGATGAGGGTGGGAAGTTTACTCACTACATCTATTACCTGAGCCCCAGGGAGGCAGCAGACTTCCCTATGAAGTGGGTCTGGTTTGCATATTGGGCCCTCTGCACCCCTCAAGAGGGACTCACCCACAACTAGGACCCTTCTGTTTTTCTTTTTGGCCTGAGTTGTGATGGTTGGCCTAGGGACAGTTGGTCTTGATGGCACTTCTAGCCTGCATGAGGTGCTCTCATCACGATCTGGCATTTCTTCCTGCAGGGCCCCATACATGTTCTGTAAGGGCACTGAAGGCAGTGTAGTATTTAAGGGGACACGCCTGCCCCGTTTGTGTCATCAGGCAAGGACCTGTTCCCATTGTCCCTGCTCCTGCACATTTGGTGGGGGAGGATGGGAAGCTTGTTGAGCTGAAGAGGAAGCCTGTGTTTGAGCTGTTTGTGTGGAGAGCAGGCTATGAAAACACTCGTTTCATTCTCTCTCACTCTCCCTGGTACTCCTCAACCTGCTCACCTCCTCCCTTCACTTTGTCCTGCAGCTGTACCACCCGGCAGAGCAGGTCATCAGCCTGCTCACACTGGACACAGCCATGGTCAGAGCTGCCTCCTGATGCCAGGGAAAGGCTGTGGCATTCCCAACACTCTGTGACCTGGATAGCCACCTCCTCCCATGGGGGCATCCTCTGAGTACCTACATCCATTTTGGTGGTTGCTGGTGGCATGGTCTTCCTCTGCCGAGTGGACACCATTACTCCTGGACTGAGCTGGCAATTCTCAGAGCCCTGCCTGCACAAACTGTTTCACTGTTATCTAGGCCTTGTTTTTATTCTGCATGTCCCTTGTGTTCTCTACATCAGTGACCAGCTGGAATCCATAGAGCTCCAGCTGGGGATGGATGAGCTGACAGAGCTTATGGGTCAGGGTTAAAGGGAAGACAATGGCAGGGGACATTATAGTGGAGGTTTGCTACAGGCCACCTGACCAGGAAGATCAAGTGGATGAGGCCCTTTATAGACAGATAGGAATAGCCTCACGGTCACAAGCCTGGTCTTTATGGGGAACTTCAACCACCCTGATACCCGTTGGAGGGCCAACACAGCAGGGCATAAACAACCCAGGAGGTTCCTGGAATGTGTTGATGGTAACTTCCTTCTCCAAGTGACAAAGGACCCAAAACAGACAGGCACTACAACAAGGAGGCCCTGGTGGGAAATGTGAAGCTTATGGGCAGCCATAGATGCAGTGATCATGATGGAGTTGAAGATCCTTAGGGCAGCAAGGAGAGCACCAAGCTTGCTACGCCAGACTTCAGGAGAGCAGATTTTGGCCTCTTCAGTGACCTGCTTGGAAGAGTACCTGGAAGGAAAAGGAGCCCAAGAAAGCTGATCGTTATTCAAGGATCACCTCCTCCAAGCTCAGGAGCAATGCATCCCAAAAAAGAGGAAGTCAGACAAGAATGCCAGGAAGCCTGCATGGATGAACAAGGATAAACTCAAGCACAAAAAGGAAGCCTACAGAGAGCAGAAGCAAGAACAGGTAGCCTGGGAGGAATACAGAGAAATTGTCCCATCAGCCAGGAATCAGGTTAGGAGAGCTAAATCCCTGGTAGAATTAAATCTGTCCAGGGACATCAAGGGCTACAAGAGAAGCTTCTATAGGTTTATCAGTGGTAAAAGGAAGACTAGGAAATTGTGAGCCTTCTCTAGAAGGAAACAGGAGACCTGGTTACCCAGGATACAGAGAAGGCTGAGGTACTCTTGACTTTTTTGCCTCAGTCATCTGCAATGAGCAGCATTTCTCAGGGGCTGCCACTGGGACCAGTGCTGTTTAACATCAGCTACATGGAGGGTAGAGAGTGCACTCTCAGCCAGTTTGCTGACACCTCTCCTGTGAAGAGGCTGTGAAGAGGCTGAGAAAGTTGGGGTTTATCAGCCTAGAGAAGGTTCCAGGGACCCCTTATAGCACTTTCCAGTACTTGAAGGGGCTACAAGAAAGCTGGGGAGGAATGTTTTACAAAGGCTTGTAGTGAGAGGACAAGGGACAATGGTTTTAAGCAGAAAGAAGGTAGACTTAGGTTAGACATTAGGATGAAATTCTTCACTGGGAGCATGGTGAGAAAGTGAAACAGGTTGCCCAGGGAAGTTGTGGATGCCCCATCCCTAGAAGTGTTCCAGGCCAGGTTGGATGGGGCTTGAAGCAGCCTAGTCTAGTGGGAGGTATCCCTGCCCATGCAGGGGAGTTGGAACTAGATGATCTTTAAAGTCCCTTCCAACACAAACCATTCTATGAATCACTATGACACTACTCTGACTGTACACTGTATTAACTTTAGAGACATTATTGTAATTTAAATTTAAGAAAACAATCAACATATTGGAATGTTTGATTTGCAGCCAGCAATAAGCACAGGATAAAATCAGGCCAAGTTAAACTACATATAGCTACTACTGCAGCAGTTAGAAGCACTTGGTGAAGCTGCTGGAAAATAAGACAGGGTTTGGGACAATGGATTAATATTAAGAAAAAATACGTTTTTCTCATGTATGCAGGGACTTCCTTAGATAATTAGATCTATTTAGCTATAGCTTAGATACATAAAGTGTGCAGATTATTTGCTTAGAGATGTTTGAGAACTTCAAGACAAAATAAAGACCACACAACTTTTGAAAAAAGTATCAAATTTATTTATGCAATGCATCTTTCATAGCTCTCCTCCATGTGTTTTAAGCTATGTAGGTATCAAAGGTGGAACATGTACACATTTGAAAACACTTGAGCCAAACAGTGGAGACTTAAACCCATGTTTTTATAAAATGCCAAAATGACATTCCAATAATGCTTGCTTTGACCAACAAAACTGAAAAATCAGCAATAGTTTACATTTACTTTGAGTCATTTCAGTTAGACTCCCCATTTCTAATCCCCCTTTGTGTAAGCCAGCTCTGTACATCATCTTATTTGAACAATGGTCTTAAGGTTTTATTTTTAAACATAATGGACTAGTTGCTAGAATGCACAATTCTCATGCTGTTGTTAAGAAATAAGCTGTGTAAAAACCTAACCACTGCCATAAGTTCTTTAGAACTACTATTAATAGAAATTAGGCTTTGAAAATTTAATTACTGTTAGAAAAACATGAATTGGAATTAAGGTTAAATAATTTTGGCATATTTACAACACAGACCCCACTTGGACTTTTTCCAGTATGCCAGCATTTTGCAACCTGGAAGGCCACAGAGTTTCAAGGGCCATGAGAACAAAGATCCCCAAAAAGAGAACAAAGATCCCCAAAATCAGAACAAAGATCAGAAGGTCCTAAGTCAAAGGTACCCAGTTAGCAAGTAGGAATAATCACCAGCATGGCATCCTCCTAAAGCCACCTGCTGTAGATCACTAGGACACAGCACACTAGGCCACCAGGGCCTCTGGTCTCACCCCATTTATGGCTATTTGAGGCATAGGAAGTTTCTGAAGGCAGAAACAAATTAGTTGGAAGCATTCAAGTCATCACTAGCAAAAGCCAAACAACACAGTAGTGTATTTTGTAGACCATGAGTATTTTTAGACAAACAAAGGTCATGAGAAAAAGCAATTGTCTTTGCCAAATTTGGGCTGAATTTAAAGACTATTGATGGCTGGTAGCTCAGGACACAGAAAAAGCTAAGGTAGGTTCTTTGTACAGACAAGTCCCACCGTAAAAGACACTACAGCAAACCCTTTGGGCACACAGCTGAACAAACTGCAGGGCCAGATGCAGTGTCCTCCAAGGAAATCAGTAAGGTATACCACCTAACTCTGAAGCTAGCTCATCTCTACAGCTCTGCTGAAGGTATACCAAAACTTGCCTCTCTAATCCAGTCTACCATTCACATTTTCCCATAATTTGACAATTTTACAACACTTGTTAAGTCCTATCTCAGTAAGGAAAAAAATAATTTACCTCCAGAGACACCCAACAGATTTCTTTTAATTTAACATGCAAATTTAGAAAAGCAACTTACACTAGAACACAAGATTAAATGACTGTAACAAGTGTCACCTGGGCAAACTAACACAAATCTTGTCAGCAGAAAAAATACACTTAAGGGATTAAATTTTATACTTCAAGAAATAACAGGATAAAGTATCAAAGGACAGTTACAACACAAGATGTACAAGTGTTTCATTTTAAAAGTGGGTTATTTGCACATGTAAGACTTTTCTCCATTTAATCCTTCTTCACTCGTTTGGCTTTTGCAATATTCTCTTGGCGTTTCTGTTTCTTCTTTTGCTCTCGCTCCCTGGCCTCAATCATTTTTGCGAGCTTCCATGAAAGCGCCGCGCTAATTACAAACAATGGTGTAAGGGCCAAGATCACAGTAGTAAGAAAGCCATATGGGTCCTTTGCAGCCCACTCCACAATGTATTCAGCCCAAGCCTTAATATCGAACATTTTCTCTGCCGTTCAAATGGGAAAACCCTATGGAATAATAATAATAAAAAAATTAAAAAATAGTAATTTCTGAGTCGCCAGGGCCCAAGAGCTGCGTTGGCTCTGCCTGCGCCCAAAGACCAGGCCGCCCCGGGCCGGTCGCCTGCGAGCCCCCGGGCCAGGACCCTGCCCAAGGCCGCGGCCCCCCTCGCCGACCCTCTCCCGCCCAACCTCGCGCTGTCCCTCTCCCAGCGGCCTCCCCACAGAGCCCGCTGCATCGCCCTCACCTCCGGTGGGGGGGCCCAGCGCCGCCGCCGGCACCCTCCGGGCCAACCAAGCACCTTCCCGAAGCCCCTGCGGAGAGAAGACACAGGCCGTGAGGGAAAGGCGCCCGGCGCGGCCCGTCGCCGACAGCGCTCGCCTCCGCCCGGCACGGGTAGCGCTGCTGGGAGTGGCGGGCGGAGGGTGGCAGGAAGGCACTGCCGGGGCTCAGGACGGAGGGCCGTGCCCCTCACTTCCCTTCCACCGCCCCCTGCCACTACCCCACGGTACCGCTGCCCTGGAGGACGCTGGCCTGCCGAGCGGAAACAGGAAGGAGGCGCCCGCTCCGCCCATGCCGGCAGGGCGCGGAAGGAGCAGAGCTCACCCCCCGCGCCTGCCTAGAGCAGCGCCGCGGGCCGCCCAACCCACCTTTGTCACGGCCGCCAGTCGGACGTTACTCCCTGATGCAAAACACCCAGATACAGGCGTGACAGAGTGGCCCCGCCCTGCCGCGCCGCCCCGCGTCCCGCCCCGGCGCTGCTTCCCATCATCCGTGCCGTGCTGTGCTTCTGGCGGCGGGGGGTCCTGCTGGTGACCTCCTGCTGGTGACCCCTCGCCAGTGACCCTCTGCCCTGCACGGCATGGAGAGGTTTGTTGCTCATTTCAACAAGACTAGGTAGGAAAAAAAGCATTTCCAAGGTCTCTGAATGGATTTTTCACATTGTAAGATGACCCTGTTTAAGGTGGTGGCAGAATGTAGCTCGTCTGGCACTGGTCAGTGACCCATTTAGACCAATCCAAGCTTGAGAACCAGAGCCCTGCATACATGATGGTGTCATCATGTCTAATGTCTCCATTTTGCATCCCATTATAGTCCTGCTCAAGTGTGTGTTACGAACTAGAGGTGGACTGCCAGTAGCTTGGCAAGATGCTGCATGTATCTCCTGCACCTTGTGGGAAATCCTTACCGGCTCTGTTGGTCTTTCAGTGACAAGCTGCAGAGCTATGTGCAGTTCCCAGGGGTAAAAAAAAGTGCTCTGCAATTGCTACTTCCTGCTATCAGAGCCATGGTGGTTGCTCTGCTCCCTGCTGAACTGACCTCAGCAGAAAGAGAGAGCTGATCTCAGTATAATGTGAGTGACTCTCAAAGCCTTTAATATTCTCATACTGAAAATTCAGGGTTTGATATTTTGCTTTATGTGTGTAGCACCAAGGCTTCTCTTCTCCCTTTTTACACACATGTGCATGCATGCACTGACGTGAATAAAAACTTCATTATGTTTCCATACCAAAGTTTAGATGAGGGTATTAGCTTACTACATGAGAACATCTTGCAATCACTTGAATTGTATTGATCAGTTCAGGAGTTCCTTTCTCTGTAGTGTAACAGCAAATGCCATAAGGGCATTCTGCTTTTGTATGTCTTTTCTTTCTGATAATATTTATCATATTTAAATGGCAGCAAACAAGCAAATAAGAAATGCATTTTGTCAATTGTTGAATGCAATTTCATGCTATGTGCAAATACTCATTCGTGCATTCTTATTCAAAACCTTTGTGTAGTGTTCAGTCTCTTGTATCTTTTGAAAATAGAATAGAATAGAATAGAATAGAATAGAATAGAATAGAATAGAATAGAATAGAATAGAATAGAAATTTCAGTTGGAAGGGACTAACAATGAACACCCAGTCCCACTGCCTGAACGCTTCAGGACTGACCACAAATTAAAGCATATTGTTAAGGGCAAACACTGACAGGTTTGGGGCATCAACCACCTCTCTAAGAAGCCTGTTCCAGGGTTCGACCAACATCTTCTAAACAAATGCTTCCTAATGTCCAGTGCAGCTTGGAACCATTCCCGTGCATCCTATTACTGGGCACCAGGGAGAAAAACTTAGCACCTCCCTCTCCACTTCCCCTCCTCAGGAAGCTGTGAAGAGCAATGAGGTCACACCTCAACCTCATTCTCTTCAAGCTAGAGAAACCCAGAGTCCTCAGCCACTTCTCACAGGACATGCCTTCCAGCCCTTTCACCAGTTTTGCTGGCCTCCTCTGGATGCATTCAAGGACCTTCACATTCTTCTTAAATGGTGGGGCCCAGAGCTGCACACAGTGGTCAAGGTGAGGTCACACCAACCCTAAATACAGCAGGATCACCACCTCTTTTGACCAGCTGGTCATGCTGTGTTTGATGCTCCCCAGGATGGCCTCCTGGCTGCCAGGGCAGATGGCTAACTCAGGTTGAGCCTGCTGTCGACCAGCACCCCCACATCCCTTACTGCAGGGCTGCTCTCCAGCCACTGCTCTTCCAGGTCATGCTTTTGCTCAGCCTTATTCCATCGTAGGTGCAGAATATCGTTGGTGTTAAATGTCATGCCATTTTTGATTGCCCAGTGCTCCAGTCTATCTAGATAGACTGCAAGGCCTCCTGCCCCTCAAGAGAGTCAGGTACACCTCCCAGTTTGGTATCATCAGCAGACTTGGTAATGGTGCATTCAACTCCTGCATCCAGATCACTGAAAAACATTTTCAACAGAACTAGCCCTAGAATTGAACCCTGAGGAACACTGCTGACAACCAGTCACCAGCCAGATGTAGCCCCCTTCACTACAGCCCATTGAGCCCTGCCATCCAGTCTGTTGTTCTCCCACTGCACCATATACCCACTCATCCCATGGATGGACAAGCTGTCCAGGATGTTGTGAGGGACAGTATCAGAAGCCCCACTAAAATCCAGAAAAACTAGATTCACTGCCTTTACTTCATACACTGGGTGTGTGACCTTATCATTTAAGGATATCCAATCAATTAAACAGGACTTATCCTTTATGAGCCCATGTTGGCTGTGCCTGATGATTGCATTATTCTTAAAGTATCGCACCCAGTGTGATCTCCATAATTTTTTCCAAAAACTGAGGTTAGGCTAACAGTCCTGCATCTTTCTTCACACTCTTCTTTTAAATTGGAGTAACATTGGCTAGCTTCTAGTCAGCAGGGACTTCCCCAGACTCCCAAGACATTTGGGAGATACCTGTACATATATCTCTGTACATGTGTTACTCAGCTAGCTACTTGCATAGCATTAAAAGTCTTAGAGAGCTTATGGGTCCCTGTTTGGTCTCTAATTTGTACATCTTAGCAAAATATAACCATGTACATTTACTGTAGCTTAGATATTAGTTCTAAGGTGTTTATTGGTATCGTTGTAAGACGTTCTTGCATGCTGTGTAGCTAAGTTAAAAGCAGGTGGGCTATTATGTAAGTATAGCCTATTTCTGGTAAAATTGCATGTTGGGCTACAGGGGACACAGTTATATTTCTGATCCTTGGATGTCAAATTCAGGTGCATATGGCAAAATAAGACTGACTTACTCGACAGCTATACACAATCTGCTTAGTATCACCACATTCAGGCCTGCTGCAAAATTAATTTCCAGTTCCAGTTTTTCACATTATATTAATAGTCTCATCTGTCTGTCTTTCTATGTTTTATCTGCTTTATTGATTTAAAGAGGAAAGTGCCTGATTTCTTGTGGCAGAGAATAATAAAAAGTAGGAATTTTAAATTTGCTTTTCTAGTAAAAAGCTCTTATGTAATTACCTTTTCTGGTGTCCTTCTCCCCCTAACAGCTCATGAAGTTTTTGGCCGGTTATATTGGCAAAGTAGTAGAGGTCTTGTGCATAATAATTCTGCTCCTTTAGGTTTGTGAAAATAGGCGAGTAGGTAGAGAATAGAAGCCCAGGCTACAACCTTGAATTAAAGCTGCAGGGCATCTGTATAAGGAATGAAGAGATGTTATGGGATTACTACCCAATGGGAGGGCTTCATCTGGGGCTTGCACTCTACCAGCTTCATAATAGTTCAAATGCAACGTCGCAGGAGATCCAGGTACTTGCTTTGCTTTTCAGAGTTACTCAGTTTTGTACTTCAGATAGTCAAAGAGAGAACAGAAATTCCAGAATTCACTACAACTCGAACAAAGCAGCACAATCCTTAGCACACCATCAAAATACTTCAAAAGACCCCATTAAGCATATGCTTATGTTAACTATAATTTTTACAGTTAACTGCTACTTTGTGTATCTGCACTTTCTTTTACATCTCATCTAGAATTCCATTAAACCACCCTGTTCTGTTATTTACAGCTATGTGTGTGCCTGTGTGTATTTTAAGACAGACACTGTCTCATTTTGTATCTGTCAGTTACAAGTGGATGGGTGAGAGAATCAGAGGGCTTAGGAAGTAGTGGAGCAGAATCTACAAATGAAAAATCCACTGTTTAAAGTGTGACAGTCACGATTCATACTAAATATCATAATGGCTTACCTAGATGTCATTCCAGATACCTAGGCTAGGGAGAAACTTTACTTAGACTGGAGTTAAGGTGTTCAGAAACTACATAACTTCAATGGCAGCAGCTACAGAGGTAGGATCAAACTATCAGTTTTGGGATTTCATATCCCCACTTAGGGACATGATTTAAGCACTGAATGGGTAGATTAGGTTACGGCTGGTGGATTTAGGTTATGGTTGGACTTGATGATCTTCAGGGTCTTTTACAACCAGGACAATTCTGTGATTCTGTGATAATACAGTATGAATTTATGAACTATCAACTTTGATAAAATAACATCAGTAGTTAATTTCTATTTATATATAAAAACATATATATGAGCAACAAAAAAAGTTCTGTTTCAATAGAATTTATTTAGTGCATGCTGGAATGGACAAGCATTACTGTCCATTGTGACACTTCAAAAGAGGGAGTGGGCAGAGGAATGGAAACGGCACTCCAAAAATCCAGCAATAACTAAGTAAGATGCAGTGCAGAGAACACTGCTAAGAATATAATACAGGCATGGAAAATGGGAGTTATTTGCATGAAAGCAAAGCCTTTCTCATGCCAACAGTGAGTGAAGAGTCTATGGGTGTTTGAATGTGTGTGGTGAAGACAAGCATTCAGTAAATGTATTTCTTTCACTCAGATGCGTTGACATCTATCAGTGGTCCAGAATCATTCTGTATAAGGAAGCTACTAAATATTTCACACAGTGTAATCTCTAACTACCCTTTTACCATTTTTAAGTTCTGAGGATAAACTAGTTCCTTGCAGTTAGGTTTCTTTGTATATACAGCACAAATTCTCCAATAATCTTGATGTGTCTTTCTTAATGTCCCAGGCATGTTACCCAGCTGCTGAATGTCCCTGTTTCTAGAAAAACTAGGTGGAATTCTTGTGCTGTTGCACAATGGTGGTTTTTAAAAGAGTTTTGAAGAGTAACTTGACTATTGCTTTTTTCTCCAGCCTGTAAAATCTCTAAGCTGTGAAAGCTTTATTGGCAGTTTTTTGACCATGTATGAAATATCCACAGTATGTGCCAGCCAATAAACATTCCGGTTTTTATATCTTTACTTGAGCCAACAAAACTCCTTTATACCATTTGGGATTAAAGATTCTTCTTCTGCTATGAATATTTGTTCAAGAACATTGGTGTTTTATGTTTAAGTGGATTTGCAGTATATCTTTATTCTGTAAATTGCATGAAGAACTTCATATATTTGTAGTTTGGCTACCATTCAAAACAGCTAGGTCTGAGCATCCAAGATGAAAGTAGTCAAAATCATGAGTAATGCTGCAGCTCTATTTAATACACTTCAAACCATCGTTATAAATTGTTCTGCTACTGTATACTTTCAAAGATAGTTGGGGCAGTGCATGATCTAAAGGCCAAATAATGTGCTGCAGACTTTTGTCTCTTAAGAAAGTGATAGAACATAGACATATGTATATCTAGGATTCAATTAAAGAATGGTCAAATGCTTTTGTGCTCTAGGTGGACCCATTTATGTAATACCATTAGTTTTACTATCCTTGTTGTGAATGGTGTGGGAGACCTTACTCCATCCTTCATTTGTTCCTATTTTAGGCCTTCTTACAGTTCAAAAAGGGAAAATATTATCAGAGATACAAATGGAATTTATTCAAATAATAGTGACTTTTTCTTCTCCTATATCATCACTGCATTCTGATATGGTCATGACTGATACGGGTATTAACTGGCTTCAGGGTTTTCTTGGGTTATTTCAAAGGGGAGGAGAGAAGAAGCCATCATCATTACAGCTTGATAAATCCTCAGAGCTTTTCTCAAAGGTCACGTAGTGTAGTGATTTATGGAAGAAGCAGCGAACCAGGGGTTCTCAAACCAGCTGTGACACTAGGCCTGGAGTGATTCTGAAAATTTTAGGCATCTCCACAGAATTCTGATTCTGTGTAACAATGGAGAAAGAGTAGAAAAAGACAGGTGCCTCTAAGCAGTGATTCAGGCTCCCATGGTGTGAATCACTCTCTGGAGCTGCCTCTTTCCTCTCATGAGCCACAGAGGGCACTCAGGATTGATGGTAGTGTTTCCAGATTAAACACCTCCCTCAAATGCAAAACTGAAGTGGAAGGAACCCAAATACGACAGCATAACCTTCCGTGAATTAACTGCATGTTTTTATGTATATGTAGGTGGTAATATTTATTTACCTTCTTAGAATATTTTGAGCTTGTTGAATAAAAGAAGCAGTGTCAGTATGATTATTAGCTGAGCTTTAGGGATTTGGATTTTTCTTGATTTTGTAAAAAGCTTGAATTGTTTAATGAGCATTTTATGTCTTGTATAAAGCTGTATGCAAGTAATGGTTCTAAACACAATCTTAAAATTCAGGAGTATGGATGCAGTTCTAATACTTCTTCCATTTGTGGTCTTACTCTTTTCTACTACAAAAAACTTACTAGAAGTTTTTGTTTCTAGTGAGTAACCAGACATCTCCCCACAACTGTGTACAAGCAGGCTCGTTTTGTGGCTTCTTCAGCAGAGAAGTTGAGGAGACTGGTTGACACTTAAATTGTAAGTGAGATTCTTTTTATAACTGAAGTACATCCATAGTATCATAGAATCATAAAATCATAGACTCATAGGGGTTGGAAGGGACCTCTAAAGATCATTAAGTCCAACCCCCCCTGCTGCAGCAGGAACACTTGGGCCAGATCACACAGGAATGTGTCCAGATGGGTCTTGAAAGTCTCCAGAGAAGGAGACTCCACAACCTCTTTGGGCAGCCTGTTCCAGGGCTCTGTCACCCTCTCATTAAAGAAGTTTTTCCTCATGTTGAGGTGGAACTTCCTGTGTTGTAACATGGTGCTGTTTCCCCTTGTCCTATCACAGGGCACCTGTGAAAAGAGACTGGCCCATTCTTGACATCCACCCTTCAGATATTCATAGACATGAATAGGGTCCCCTCTTAGTCTTCTCTTCTTGAGACTAAACAGCCCCAGGTCTCTCAGCCTTTCCTCATATGACAGGTGTTCCAGTCCCTTAATCATCCTTGTAGCCCTATGTTGGACTCCTTCCAACATATCCCTATCCCTCTTGAACTGAGGAGCCCAGAACTGGAAACAATACTCCAGATAACTTGTTGTCCACCAAGACCCAAGTGGGTCTTCTTCATGGGGCTGCTTTCTAGCAGGTGAACCCCTAATCTATATTGTTGCATGGTGTTTTTTAACCCCAGGTGCAGGACTCTACACTTACTCCTGTTGAACCTCATTAGGTTCATTTTTGCCCAGCTCTCCAGTCTAGCTCTCACTGAATGGCTGCACAGCCTTCAGGTGTATCAGCCAATCTTCCCAGCTTCGTATCATCAGCAAATTTCCTGAGGATACTCTCTGTCCTCTCATCCAGGTCACTGATGAAGCTATTGAATAAGACTGGGCCCAGTACTGACCCCTGAGGTGCACCACTAGTCATAGGTCTCCAACTGCACTCTGCACCATTAAGGTAAGAAACATAGCCTGCTCTGTATGTACTATGTATGTTCTGAGAACTAGAGAACCAGAACCATACTTCTGTCTAATCCATCATATTTCATAAAAGAGCTGAGCATAGTTATTGTTTTTATAGTTTCTTTCCAAGATCAGTAGGAAGTAATGATAATGCTTCAGTAAGTGTCACAGCTGCTTCACCAACTCGCACTGTCCCTAACTGGGATTGAACAAATGTCCCAGGATAGTGCCTGCAAGAAACTCTACTTAAATCATTGTGCTCTGCATATGATGTAGGAATGAGGTCTTGATACTTGAAGTAATACTAATTGTACCATACAGTGTTTCAGTGCTCGACAGTGTTCATCACATGGCTAGAGAGTCTCTCTCACAGCTCTTCTAGTGTCCAGGCTAAATTCTAGTGCAAGTAACACATTTTCCTGAACAAAATTCCTTCACAGTTCCAATGATTTTTATTTCCTTTTTACAGGAGGGATTTTACAGCAAGTACCACAAGGATTCCAGGTGATCCAGGTTAAAAGTGAAGTCTGAGACTCTCATGTTAAGATATACTTTAATGAGTCAGGACTGCTGGCATAACAAAGGACCCTAATTCTACTGTCTTAAAACTTTTTAAGCAATTAGACCTATATGCTATGGTACGTTTTTCTTGTGTGTTATATGGTTGCCATTTTCTATCTGAACATGGAATAGTCTTTTTTTGCTTATGTGTGTTTAGAAAGACTTGAAAGACTTTAGAAAGTATTGTGAGCTCTCTACTGATGAAAGGCACTGTATCTTCAGTACCGATAATGAGTGCCCATTCCAGTGTTAAATTAACTTACAACAGTAGTATCTGTGTGAGTCACTGAGATCTGAAAGATAGCCAGTATTGTTGGCTGCTTCCTGCTCTATCTTATATGGATAGAATCTGTTTCAGTAGAAGTGGGAGTCTGTACCTTATTTGAATTCTTAGTTCTGTGGGATAGGATGCTATAGCAGTCTGTAACTTTATGTGCACATCCCTCCTGCCTTTTGCTCAGCAGCATAGCAGTCTTTAGCAAAAAAGAAAATTACCTTATTTTCATGGTACAGTTAAAGCATCTAAAGTTAGAAGCTTTTCAGTTCATTCTTAGCAGAACAGAATGATCAAACATAAAGGAACATTGATGAGACTAGAGTATCTAAACATCAGCCAGTCTTGATGCTGATTTTGTGGCTGGAAACATCTCAGCTTTAGGATTACATGTTTAAATGATACTGCATGTTCAAAAGAAAATCAGAAAGGATATGTGACTCACTGCTATGGAACTTGTCCTTATTTCCTTCTTCCTCAAATTACGGGAAATAGTGTTCTTAGAAATTACCTCACAACTGTGATATCTCACTGATATAAATTTACCTTTATTGTAAAAGCAGTTTTGCAAAACCTATAAATGTATATTTTTGAAATCAAATTGTTAATGTCACTGAATAATGACATGCTTATTAATATGGGTAACTGTCAGCTTGCCTATCCTTACCAATGCCAGGTCTGCTCCTAAGTTTCAAATATAGGGAGTATACTCTTAGAACAGGCATTATTTAGTAAAAACAGCCAACTGAAATTGTGTAACTTAGATTGTTGTTGAATACAGTAGTATACATCTGATTTATTTAGAAGCAGCTTCATAGCCTAGCTTACAAATCTCAGATAGCTGAGCTCAGGTGACTGAAAATTGCCATCAGGATGTTTCTTCCTTTTTTAAGTGCAAGCATCATTCTCTAGTTCCATAGAATCTTGAAATGGTTGAGGTTGGAAGAGATCTCAAGATCATCTAGTCTGACTTGAGCAAGGGTCAACTAAAGCAAGATGCTCAAGAGCATGCCTAGTGGGTTTTGAGTATCTCCAAAGGTGGAGACTCCACAATCTCTCTGGGCAACCTGTTCCAGTGTCCAGTTACCCTCATAGTAAGAAAGTTTTTTAACATTGAAATTTCCTGGTTCATTCTCATTGCTTCTGGTCCTATCTTTGGGCAGTAATGGAAAGAGTCTGATGCCATCTTCTTTGTGCCCTCTTTCCTCCTCCCCTCCAACCAGGCATTTGTACAGATTGGTGAGATCGCTCTGAGCCTTCTCCACTTCAGGCTGAACAGTCCTGGTTCTTTCACCTTTTCTTCATATTACAGAGGCTCCTTGTCTGTCTTGTATGGGAGAACCTGGAACAGAACACAGCACTCCAGGTACCCAGCTTTGTCTTTGACACATTACCTTTTATGCCAGGCTTATTAATAAAGAATAAACAGCTGTCAAGACTGATCAATTATTCTAGGAAACTTTTTACTTTGTTTTTTAACAACTGTTGTCATCCACCAGCTCTTTACCTGCAATAAACCCTATTTTGTAAGCAATTTCTTTTGCTTACAATACGTTTTTTTGTTAAAAAATGAATCTTTTTTATCAAAACATGTTGGGTGCTATGTACCCTTCCGAAATTTGTGATTGATATCTTCCTCTTCCATTAAAAAGTGCTATAAATAACTTATTAAAAAGAACAAAAAAAGTGTGTGTGATTATCGGGAACTTTTAAAGAAGATTTTACTAGATGTCCCAGAATCAAAAAGTATATGTCACAGCCTAAAAACCTCATTTTAAGAGGAGTTTAAAACAGGTATTTTGGAAACAATAAAGAAAGGGAAAACTAAACATGAATTTGTATTCTAAAGCAGAATGTAGGAATTCCAGAAAGGTGGTCAGAGAAGTAAGTACAGGAGGATGAGCTTATAGCCAACAGAGTTAAGAATAACTAGGAGTTTTGATTATATTATCTTCTAATAAAAAAATTGGCACAGGAACAGTTAAAACTTTTGGTAAATATGTACGATCTACATCTGGAGAAGAGTCTTGTTTATGACCAAATATGTGCAAGCATGCACTTAGTTATAAAAAGACAGGTAAAGTATACATATCTCAAAAGGACCGTTTTCTAAAAAAAGAATTATTCTATAAAGAAGCCATACATGGAATTTGTTATATTGCATAATTAGTTAATATTTCATTGAATTGAAACCAGTGCTTCTGGTGACAATGGTGCCAGTTGACAGTAGCACCTGAAGAAAAATGTTACCTCCTATATTTAGTTTTTACTTCCAATTAGGAAATGTAATTTTATCACTATTGCTTTGGAAACAATCTTAGTCAATAGCATTTACATTGCATAATGATCCTCCAAATTAAAGGGCAGGATGTTTTTGCTAGCCTATTCCTTTTTATTTCCCAGCTACACTATCTTTCATCTAGCTTGGATGATGAGGTAGGTGTTGATGCTCTCTGTCACATATCCCCACATTGTTTGGTCTGTTATTTCACATGTTATATAATGTTTGCTGGAGAAAGCTGATGGCTTTGGTGGCCTTTTTTTTTAATCGGAATGTTTCATAATGTGGTTGAAGACTATGATCCAGCTTAACCATTATATCACTTGGATACTGAATTACCTACTCTCATTTACATTTCAAGACTCATTCAGCCTAATATGACACAATGTTCCTGATTCTGACACTTACCAGTAAACTGTGACTAACAAAGAGGCACCTGCACAGCTGGGACTATTTCTTCTATTCAAGAATTGCTTCATTTTTCTCCTTGAATTTTATGCTTTTTCCTCCAGTTTGCTTCTGAAAAAGGAAGCCTTTTCCTCCCTGCTCCCATCAGGCATACATTATAGGAGGCAATATGTTTTCTCCAAGGAAAGCTTTCACTTAATCAAAAATAACAAGGAAGTATTCCAAAAAACAGAGGGCACACTTTTCCCTGCTCTGATTCAAAAACATTTTTCACATTAGTCACAGTCCTTTCCAAGGAAGGGAGAGGCGGGGCCCCTCATTTTCTTTTTTAAAACATTTTGAACTGAACAAGTATGTGTATACTCAGCCCTGAAGTTTGACTACTCTATGCTTGTTGTGTTAACTGCTCAAAAATTTCCACTGGAAATTTTGCTCCCTCCATTTTGGAATGGAGAATGGAAAGACATATGAGTTCTGGTGGTTCCTACAAATGGCCCCAGTAATTGCCTTGCCTGCTCCAGCAGTGGAAGGAACAGCCCTCACTTCTTTGTTAAACGAAGGATACTCATGACTGCTGGACCAGTTCTGCTTTGCTGATGTTGCTATTGAATTTCCCATTGACTTGATTGGAAGGAGAATCGAACTCATAGGAATGACAGTTAGAATCACAATGCAAATTTTAAACCCACAAAACTATTACTTTCATCAGTTTAGAGGAGGCAGGTGCTGAATTTTTTCGCTCTTTGGAAGCTGCTGCTTGATTTTACACCACTGTAGAATCTGCAGGGAAAAAAAAAGTTTAAGGCAGAGGAGCAGACTGTCTGAACTGTTTAGAGATTATTGCCATGCTGAATTTGCATGTTGGGCAAGTGCTTCACAAAATGCCTCTATCTCAGGGAGCTAATAAATTAAAAAAGATACACATAACAGAGACAGGTAAAACACATAGAAGGACTTATTCCTTGCACTGCACTTTCCTCAAAAAGCTCAGAATAGTTGTGTCCTGATCCCTTGTATCAGGGATTCAGAGTAGATCCCTTAATACTAGCAGTGGCTGACCGGGAAGATATTCTCAGATATTCTTTGCTCTCTTTAACACCCTGGTGGTGCCAGAGAAGTATAAACAGCTTTAGTGTAACTGAGAATTGGGCTGTCACAGTGGTAGGTTTGTTGTTTTTTTCATTGGAAATGCCTATATTAATTTACAAAAACTTCCATAAATCACATCTGGAAAAAAGTGTAAGCTAAATATCTCTGCTTTACTGCCATGTGGTAGAAGTTAGGGACTTTTTATTTGTTATTTGTCCTTTGGAGAGAAATCGGCACTGTGATGTTTGGATGTCCTCCAAGTACAACTTCTGCGTTTACACTGCATATGTCCTTCATGATAAGGCAAACCCAGACAATTTGTTTTCTCAAGTATCTTCAGTCCTGATTCCAGTCAGTTCCCTGGAAACAACTTTTAACAACTTTTTACAAGACTGTGACTTTCTACCTATTCTAGGCTGTGCAAAAGTTCCCAACAAAGATTCTCCATTATAAATAAAACTTAGGTGACCCACTGCACTATATGTTTGTCTCTTATGCTGTGTTTAGCATCTTTCACCCTAAGCTGAGAATGCATTAAAAATCTATTGAACACAATATAGTAAATGCAAATGAAATAATGTAATGATTTCATGAAATTGTATCAGTTTGGTGCTCACTTAAAAATGTATACTTTTTAATCTGTTCTTTGCTTCTCTGAAGTATTGTCCAATTCACTAATGTGGTCAGTAAATATAGAAAAGAACATGAGATTCTGACATTCACCTCCTGCATTAGAGTGCATCACTTTGTTTACCACCTCTGAAATATTTTCTTGTAGGCAGGTTCCCCTTAGATCTTGGTTGCACTTCTAATGTACTTGGCATTCAATACAGAAAGTTTTTTGACTGTAACTTAGCCATGGGTTCTGCTATGGCCCTACTTCTCTGCTAAGTGGGGAAGTCTGCAGTGAGAATGCTATTTAATGGTGTGTGCTGATGTATTGTTAAAGCTCTCCTTTTAATAATTCACAAGATAGGAACTTTCCAACTGGTTTTCAGAGATATTTCTTCTGTAATTTTTCACCTTTACACCCTGATAGGCCATTGAATTGCATAATCCCAAAACAGAGTTGTACTTTGATGCAGTCAAAACTGAACTGTTGCCTGTAATAAGTAATGTATATAAATATATGTACATATACAATTGTACACATACATATGTATAAAGCCACACATAGAACAGTGTTATATTGTACTGTATTTGGGAATATGTGTTGTGCAATAATGCAATATAAAAGAACACTCAACAGTAATGTCTATCACTGCTGTCTTTAAGGGCACTTGGGATTATGCTGTGTGAACACCAGAGGGATTAGATTTAATGTCTGTGCAGAAAGTGATAAAATAAAAGTGAACTTAATTCTGTAAAAGCAATTTTCAGTTATACCAAAGCTTCTTTAACATGGGCCTAATTACATCTGCATTTATGCCTGCTTTAATGTCCTTGTATTTTGTCTGAGTGATATAAAGGGACTGTGATGTGGATATATCTGTCTTTGTCGTTAGTATTATTGCACTTATGTTAAACGTTTTTGTTGTTCTGATCTTGGCTTCAGGGAAGATTTGCATATAGATATTTATTACTCGGTTGGTTAAGAGTTAGACCATAAATACAATGCATTAAATAACCTCACAGGCTGCTGAAACTATATATAGCTCAGACCATTTCAGTATTATTTTAGCATTATTGTATGAATCTTTCTCAGTTATGATTTATGGTGTTTAAGAATGTTATTCTTATTGACCAAAATTTCTTTAACCATTGCATTTTACTTTCTCTCATAAAAAATAAAGGACAACATACTGGAATGCTTTGTTTTTACAGTCTCCCTTTTTATTTATTGATTTGCTTTCTGCAGCACCAATTTGATTTCTTAGTGTATAAGGATACGTTAATGTCTCTTTAAATCACTTGTGAGCCTTTTAATAGCACCCTCTGTGTTTATATAAGCTGCCAGAAACCAGTCAGAGCAGCAATATGCCCCTAGCTATATCTTGCATGATTGTGTATTATTTAGTAAGTGTGGTTATTTGGGTCTCAAATCATACCGCATGGTTTCTTCATACAGTTTTTGTTGTGGAACAAGGAAAAGACATGTATAATGACCCATGGCTCTAAATACTTTTGTGCACTTAGCATGCTGAAAGCCTACAAGGTTTCGGTACATACTTCAGTTAATAAGAATTTCCAACTATGAACACTCCTATTTACATATACTCCCACAAAAAACAAAGACACTCTAGGGACCAATGTTATGAAACCCCACCTACGCTGTTCTTCATATTTCCAACACTACCATCTCTCAAGCCTCATCCTCTTTGAATGCCTGCAAGATAAGAGGGACTATGTAGCATGCCTGGAATGTTTCTAAATCCTGGAACTAGGAGGCTATAGATTCCAGAGCCTGCAGCCTTACATGGAGGGTACTGTGTTATTCCTGAACTCCCAAATAGTTTGGAAAGTGTTAGATTTTGAGCTCTGCTTTTGAGCCACAGCTATTAGTGATACCCCACCAGAAATATAAAGATGAAAATAAGGAATATGTAGTTCCTGTGTCTAAATATTTGTTAGCAGCTGTTATTCTGAAGGCTAGAAGATTTTTCTCTGCAAACATAACTACATCTTCACAGAGAATGTATTTTTAATATGACAATGTTTTGTGCTTATTAAATACAGCTGATTAAACTCAGTGTTTAGCTATTTAGAGAGAATTCTACATCAAATACGAGTAAGCATAAAAATTGTGAAGTGTCCATCTCAGGGAGACCATGGCATTTTCTGGTTTTTTTTTGCCTGAGATTTACTCTTTCTAGGACACATAATGCAGTGGTAAGAGCCAAGTGTTTTCCCTGTACTTTTGTCCAATACTGAAGATGTGTGCAGAGACTGTGGAAGATAAAGGCTCCTTTGTGGACTTGATTGTGGTATCACATTTCTTGCCCCTGTTGCCCTTTCCTAAAGGATTTATTTTGAACCTAGATTTCCCTTTTTTTCATAAGTTTTACAAAACAAACAATTACATGGGTTCTGGGCAAATACATTTTACATAAAGTAGGAATTGAGAGGAGTATGGTTGGGGACAGTTTTTATTTAGGTCAATTTTAAGAAAGTATACAGAATTTAATTTTTCATCTTCTTATTAGCTGTGTGTTCTTCCATATGAAACACCACTGTTACCAGTGAGTCAGAGTATTTTATTTGTAAAATCCTTAGAGCCTTAGGAAAGATCTCCTTTCCTAAATTAGGCTCTCACCAGATTTTTACCAATAAAACAGCTGGATACTTGGAACTTGTCTGTTTGTGACTGTCAGTGCAAAATAAACTGCATATGCAATGCAGAATAAGTCCGTTTGTGGGCAGTCATGTTGTGTAAACAGGTTTTCCTGTTAACATCTACTTCCAAAGTGAATTAAAGGCAACAAAGCTCAGATTTTCCTGGGATGCTAAGAAATTTGGAGCTTCCGTGGCTACTTTGACAAACGGTCGTCGAACAAACTGCTAATTTTTATGCCAGGTTAGCTCTCTAGCCCATTTCACTGCTATGATATAAATGCCAGCCCAGGTGAAGGGGCAGGGCCTGTGTGCTAGCATTCCCCCAACCACACACCACTGCTTCTCTCCCCTTGAGTCAGAGAATTTCCTCTGACGCACACCTTTCCACCTGCCAGGGCATGAAGAAAGAGCGGAGGAGGGAAAGAATTGCCAGTGTTGGGAGCAGCTGGCTGTTAAGTTTGTTTGTTTGGCTGTAATGTCAAACTACATCATCAGTAACCCAGTAATGGAATTCATCTGCTTTTAATTCTGCTGTATCCAGGTCCTTTTGGGGTGAGATAGGATATGATTCTCTTAGATAGCACAAATAATGCAGAGCAATCGTACTGTAAAGCAAGATTTTTAAATGGTGGCCTGTGGGCCATCTGTAGACTTTAGGGCACATCAGTGAGATCTGACTCCCAACAGTTGCCAATCTTTAGGATAGACCTTGATTGTAGTGTCACTCACCTAGCCTTTCATGTAACCCAGGGTGGAAACTTCTCGAAGCTCCCATTTGAATGGCTCTGCTAGCTATCACAGTATCTATCACCTGCATTTTCAGCTCTGCCTAGCAAATGGGTAGTGCTGTCAGCAATATTGTGGAGGTCAGAGAAGTCTGCTGAAGCAGTTCACAACATCTTTTTCTTTTGCATGGCATACAGGCAGAGAATCAGTTGCATTTTGGTGCTATGCCAGGAAGCAGCTGTGCCCTGAGGGATTGACTCCATTCACTCACTTGAACTGTGCACAATGTTAAGCGTTTTGTCTACAGGGACTTCTCTGTCAAGCTGCTGGCACTGTATTCCTCCAGCTAAGGATGGGCTCTCTTCCAGAAAGACAGAACAGTTCTGTCTCCTATCCCTATCCCAAATCAGATCCCATTCCTGGATGGTTTTGTGCATGCCTCTTCCCTTAACTTCATACACTGGAATTTTTCTTCCCTGCTTGTATTTCAGCTGTCTCTAACAAATATTGGTGGAAGGATTCATGTTGCCTACCTGCTACAACTGAACCCTAGTACTTCATTACAGCTGCTAGAAAGAAGTGCCATTTCAAGGGTGAAAACTATCTGACCCAGCTCAGGTGTTCAGTTTGGGATAAGATAAACTGTAACCATGGAAATGCCTAGTTGTTTATGCAGTAATGGTAAAGGGACCTCATATGAGTAGGTAATCCATACACATGTACTTACAGTTGACTTGATCCCAAATGTGTGCTGCTCCTCTCCTCTTTCTTCTCATGCTGTACCATGCCAGCCCTCTCACACAAAATTTTGTGCCACCCTGCCATTACTCCAGAAGCACATGTGGATGCTCCAGGCACACATACTCTTCAAGCTGGATGTCTTAAAAATCTAGTATAGCAGCCCTCACTGCAAAGACATTTTTCCTCCAATGTAAAAATAATTTGCACAGTATAGTTTTAATTAATAGATTAGGCTTGCTTTTTACACTACATAAATATTTAGTAAAACAGATTCTCTTCTTGCCTTCTGTAATAAACACAATTTTATGTTTATATTTTTTGTATTTCACTATAGATGGTGGTTTTTTTGCCTGACACTTTTCAGAATGGCACTGTGTTTATTGGATTGTATCATGAACTACTTAATAATGCCTAAACAGCTTTGAAAGCAATTTATAAAAAAGAAAGTAACATCCAGGAGAGCCTTTATTAATACACAGGAGGATCTTTTAATTATGCCTGGAAATTAAAAGTGTTTGTATTGAGATCATATGGCAGAAATTAGGGAAGCAATTTTTCACATGCGTACTTTTTTAACCTGTTCGTCTATAGAAAAAAAATACCAATAAGGAAGGAAAAAATTATAATATAAAAATAAACATATTAGCTATCTCCTAATAAAAAGCAGTTTTATTAATGGCAGTGATGTGTGTTTAAACATCTATATGAATTTGAGTAATTGCACATCAAATAAAGGAGAATAATCAGGTCTCTCAAGTCTCTCAGGTCAGCGCTGTCCTACATAACAATAAAATCAGGTAAAGAATGCTACAGCATCCTGGCAACATAATCTCCTTGGAGTCATAGGATGAGGAGGTGGGATTTTGTGCTCTCATATATATCTATGAAGCAAAACACATGGAAAGACCTTTACCAGCTAAAGGAACATCAGTGTGCCTGTCAAATTGCTGTTCTTACTCTTCTTTCTGTAGCAGTACAACTCCTTCCTGAGTCCTGCTGGCAGTATTCAGGCCCCTCACAGGCCTCTCTGCATGCTGTGGGGTACATGTGCTATTGTAACCCATGGAAGACAATTGCACAAGTGCTGAACGACTCATAGCTGCAGACTGTGATGCACAGGGCAAGGTTCCCTTGGCTTGCTGTCTCTTCCCATATTTATTTCACAGAAAGCGTGTGTGCATGATTTGTGATATTCTTTGTGTCAGCTGTAAGCACTGTTGGAGTCAAAAGACATGAATATATAAGCTGGCAGTGTTTTTTGAGGATCTCTCAGAGTCTCATACCTTGTACCTTCTCACTCTGTCCATTGTTGCAAACCAAGGAAACACAGAGGTCCAGAGCCTGTGCATAGGAGCTGCTATGCCCCTCATGAAGAAAATAAAACAATGAAAGTGGATATTCTCTCCTGCATTAAATGAAGCCCTGTTAATATTTACTTTGAATTGCTGTTTGCTTAGTGCAGCTAATGTGAAGCATGGTCTACTTTGTCTACAGAATGGCATTTCCAAGTGCTAAATAAACTATAAAATTATTAAATTAGTTGTTCAAGATTTAGCCAAATGGATGATGCCAGCTTTTACAGACTGTGTGTATATTCTGAGTATGAAGTAGTTTCTATTTCATTGCTGAAGTGTAACAAAGCAGTTGCAAAGAGAAGTGCCGCAAGATTTTTTCCTTCTATTTTTAAAACAAGTATTGCATTATGCTTTTTTTATCTAAAGCTTTTTTTCGAAGTTGCATAGAACAGGAAGACTATAGTCTCTTGCTGAGGCTATTTATACAGTACTTTCCATGCACAGAAATATGATTGTGAATCCAGCAGTGAGCACACAAAGAAAACAAACATGTTAGGTGTTTTTTTCTTTATTCTCCATGTTTATTTTATAACATTCTGCACTTCTATTTTTAGGCTAGTGTTTCACAGCACAAGCTGCCCTGTTTTTGTGCAGCTTCCTCACTTCTTCTGTGCCCACAGTCCTACTACTCTATTAATTTGATTTCTCACCCTTCTTTTGGATGAGGAATTAATGTGGGGATATTGATACATGCCTGGGAGTAGGGACCATATTTTGACTATATTATCAGGTTATAGGAAGGTTATGAGGGTATAACCACATAGCACTGGCTTTTAATTGTTGGTCATAATTAGTGTTTCAGCCCATGAATCTGCTTATAAAGTAGTCAAATGAAGAAGCAAAATTCATGTAACTACCCTAATTTTCTCGCAGCCATGCTAACTGACATATCTATCTCTGTGGGGGCTGTCATGTTGAAATACTGCGTGGTCTATAACTGCAACAGCTCCTGAGTTAACTCAGGAGCAGGGAATAACCTTTCATGGGTGAGCTTGAAAATCCTGAGCCTCAGTGTGCTGCAACCACATACGTCTAGACAATGGGTGAAGTCTTGGCCTCGCTATGTACAAGTAGCAAAGAGCCCACTGCCTTCTCCAGTATAGTCAAGATTTCACTAATGGAGTATTTGAAGCAGTATTCTCTCTCAAAGGCTGCTCTTGTGGAGTGGCATTGGCAGAGCAGCAGCTATCCTACTGCAAGCCTTTTCCTCCCAGCTGAATTGGAAGAAGCACCTCGTGCAAGACTCTGATAAGAGACACTGATTGAGGAGTGATGTTTCAGGGCAGGAGAAGCAGCAGGCTAGCTGGAGTGAAACTGAAAGTGAGAGACCTGGTTTCAATATACAGACCTGATTAGAAGTCCTTTAGAGTGGGTATATTTCAATTAAATTTGAACTGAAACAAATACATATGTCCAACAGCATTAAGTAAGAAGATAGGTGAGAATGACATGATGATCTTAAAGGTCTTTTCCACGCTAAATGTTTCTAGGATTCTATTACAAGAAAGGGATAAAGTGGGCAGGGTTGTGGAAGAAACATGAGGATAAGAATATTTTAGTGAAGATTTGTATTTAAATGGAGTTGCTCTTAGTCTTTGTACTTTCTTATTGTTATTCCCATTAGTGTAGCCTTACAATAACCTTTCCCCATCCCTATTTTACAAATGGTGAGACTGAAATGAATATTAAGAATAAGACATATGTTAGAATGTGACTGCCTCAGGAGGACTCCTTACTCCTCCTTACTGCCTCTATGCTCCCCTGCACTCCTCTGGTGCTTGTGAGGCCACAAAGGAGGATGACTCAAGGAGCTAATCCAGAAGGTATGTAAGCCCCCACAAGTGAGTGTTTCTGCCAGTCTAGCCTGTGGCTCCATGAGGTCAGACCTATACCAAGAAAAGCAAAAGCAGCTTGTAGGAGAATCAGGTGGGAGCAGGGCAGATCTTTTAACAGAAGTCAGCCAGCTGATGAGTTTTGCCATAGCATGAAATCTCACTTTCAGAACTTGGCTTCAGGTATTTATCATTTCATCTAGAGAATATCCCATCTGACTGCGAAGAGAGATGCAGGTGTCCAGCACTTTTGAAGATACAGAGTCAGTGTCTAAGGAAAAGCATCTGGAATTAGAAGCTGCTTTTGAATATGTGAATCTTCATGATTCACTCTGTTAAGAAGTGAGCCAGTGGCACAGTCTGAAATAGATCTGCTGCCTCCTGCCTCTCAGCCATGCTCCTGTGCAGTAAGTAAGGCTCATGCTAGACCCTACCTTCTCCCACATACTTTGTGACTCATTCTGTCCCTAAAGTTATTTGCACCTGGTGTTATATTAACAGTGTAATGGATACAAATATGGCCTTCAGATGGGTTTAATTAAACCACAATATTTTTCTTATCATAAATCTCCAAGCTTTAATTGTTTGTATGTTCCCAAGTACCTGTATTCTTCCATTACATTTTGCCCTTGACTCTGTTTAGCTGCAGTTAGGCTCAGAAGCACACATACAGGGAAGATGTAGCTTCCATCTCCCTTACCTCTGGTTCCTACTTGGTATGTTCAGTGTACTCTTCTTTATCGCCATTAAATCCAGCTTTAAAATTCCTTCCTTCCATAAAGCTCTCCTCTTGTGGGCCTCATCAAAGACACATCACTATTTTTAAAAAATTTCTGTACTGTTCTGTTGCTAAGTCAGAACTTAATATCTTTAGAGCTGGCACATTATCTGTGTGCTTCACTGGAAAAACAAAGGCACCTGCAGCCCTTATTAATATCACTACTGCCTTTGCTCCCCTGAAATCCTTAAGCTCTTATTCCCTTTTACAGCATGATCCATTCCCTGTGTATGGGCTTTGTGTATCTTCTGGGATGAAATTAGGCAGAGTGTTTGTGAATGTTAGTTTGTGAATGTGACATGCATATCCCAGGAACTGAAAGATGGAAGTAAACTGACTAGCTAGCCTCTAGAAATTCCTCTGGATTGCTCTGGTGATAAAGGCATAGTACTTACAAGTAAGCATATCTATGTAGTGAAAATATTGTGAGTATTGTGGGTCTTAAAATTCACGCAGTACATACGTATGTTCCGCTGCTTCCCCTCCAAATGTGTTTGGAGATTGTAGCTGAAGGAGAAGCACAAGGTCAATTCTGACTTTTTCCCCAGGAGAAGGCCTCAGAGCCACTAAGCCCTGGAGAATAAGCCTTTTGTCTGCTATTCTGCTGCCCAGTAAATCTTGTTTCTTTGGTTACATTGACTTCACAGCCTGCCTGTATTCTGGGCATTTGGATAGTCTTCTGTGAAGGGAGATGTGTGGACTTGAACTCACTGCACCTGAGGAAGGATCTGAACTTGGATTTCCCACTTCAGATAAGTGCTCTAGGCGTTAGGTTGGGTAGGTAAGTTACTTGTGCCACCAGGTCTGAAAAAGATAACAAATGCAACTGCATTTTGTGAAGGATCTCATTCTGTCAGCCTCATTTACGTGTGCATGGGCAACGCTTACTGAGCAGGGCTTAGAGCTTACATGTTTCTAGGTCCAAGTTTCTCCAGGTTTCTAAGTCCTTTGGTGACTGTGTAATGCTTTCCTGGTCTGGTGGGAGGAGTTACAAATAACATAGTGCTTATGGGACTTCAAAGCACTGTGTACCGAATTTATAAAATGGTCACTATGTGGATAAAGGGTGGCATCATAGTTAAGGACTTAAAGCATGCCTACATCTAATTCTGATTGCTGAAGTCCATTGCAATAGCTGACTAAGGCTGCAAGAGGTAGCAGGCAGAGCAGATGGGAGTAGAATCCAGGGTATTCTCTGAACCAGACTCTTCTGTTCAAAGCCCTGCTTCAGCAAAACTCATGTATGTAGGTTGTAGGTCTCAGTTCTCCCAGTAGGTTCTTAAGTTCTCTCCGTGATTTCAACAGCCATTAGCTGTACAGGGCTTTGCAGCATTGTATTAGTCTCAGATTCTTTATTCAAAGACATTTACCAATTCTGATTTTGGTTCTCAAGGACATTACAGTAAAATAAAAGCATCAGTATGTCCTGGCTGTCCACTGAGCTGAGCCAACCAGGGGTGTCACCCAAATGGACACAACTTATTTCTAGCATTTCAACCTTTAGCACTTTAAAGAAAAGAGTGGAAAGACATTTTTAGAAGGAAGTATTTGCATTTCCTGCAAATTCTCAGTGATAAAGTGTGACATTATATTATTTTATTAAAAATAGCTATGTCATTGTCAACCAGACTACATGAATAACCAGCCTCAGGTGGAAAGTTTTTGGAGTGACATTTCACACACTGAAGTGCCATACTTTTAGTAATATGCTAATAAGCCTTTGTTAGATGATCTCAAAATAGCTTTGGGGATGAGAGTTGGGTTTTAAATGAGGTTTCAGAGACAAAGTAGATATATCTGTAATTAAATTATACATTATAGAACAACATATTTTATAAAGTTAAATAAAATTTGGTGCTCTTATATATTCTGTAGCTGAGGCCAGTGAATTAAGGTCCTTTCTGTCAATCACAAGTGATGGGTGTTTCATTCTGGTCATGGTTTTGTGGGCAACACCAGTGTATTCACAGATCTGGGGCGCCTTGATGCCTACCACCAAGAAATAGTTCCTTTCTGTGAAAGTGCCTGGTCTAAATCCTTCAGAAACAGCTGCAAGTGGAGAGGAAGTCAGCTTTACTGATGACAGCTGAGCTGTTAGTCCATCTTTATTCCAAGAGTTGAAGTTCCCTCCCAGTTTTACTGTGTTTTGCTTTATTTTTAATTTTGTGGAAAATACACTATACACTGTAATGATGAGTAAAAAATTGCAAATGTGGTAATGGATTCCTAGACAATTAGACCAATCTTGGTAATGGCAAACATCAGAACTACCAGAAATGCCAAAACAGGAGAGCCATCACATGTTCTTTCCTTCTTGGGTTACTAGCTGTGTGTCCATTTCACTAGGGCAAAGGCATCATTTTTTTCATAGGTTTAAAATGAATAGTTATAATAGGTGTTGTGTGATTTTACTGGTCTTGGGGCAGTGATTAACATGTGATAAGCTCCTCTGAGAGCAAAAACATTAAGTAGTTAACAAGTTGCAAAGTGTGCATTTAGTTTACAGTGAGGTATTGGATGTCTGCCATAAAGTGTTCAAGAGTGGCTGAGCAAAATCCTGCCAATTGAGGTCAGTGTAGCTTTGCCTCTAACTGCAGTAAAGGAGGACTTCATGCATTGTAGAAGGCTACTGGAAAGAATTTTAAGCAAAACTCAATATTAGCAACTTGGTTTTTTCTCATTCAGGAGCTTAACCTAAGAAGCAACTTAGTAATGTGTTCATGGAACCACAGAATTGTCAGAGTTGGAAGGCACCTCTAAAGATCCTCTAGTCCAACCCCCCTGCTTAAGCAGGATCACCTCGAGCACAGAACTTTACTCAGAACATTACCCAGAACTGCATCCAGGAGGGTTTTGAATACCTTCAGAGAAGGGGACTACACAACTAGTTTATGACAAGTGTTAACAAATCTTGGAACAAGAACTAGGGGGCATTTAAACTTGATTAAAAGTCTTGATTAAAAGAAGTAGCAAGGTGAGAAAACCTTGTTGCTCATCATCTCCTCACTGGGGGACAAGACTGGCCACCAGTCTATATTCTAGTCAAGATACTTGTTTTGGAGAATGCAATTTCTCTGACTTTTCCACCTGCCTGGTAAATTTCTAACAAAAAAAACCTCTCCAGTAAAAAGTTTTTAAGATACTACATGCAGCCAACCAAATGCGTGCAACCAGTATGAATGGGACACAAACGCTAAGCAGCAGAACTGACCATTTGGTTTTGACTTGCTTCATTTTTAGCCCTCAGAATTATTCTTTATTCTCCTTTTAGCTGGAGTGATTTTATATTTTAAATGCCTTTAGGCATTTCAGTGAGAATTTTCTCTGCAGTACCAGTTTTCCGTATCAGTAGAAAAAGTAGTATCTACAGCGGAGCAGAAAAAATTCTGTCCTTTATGTATCAACCACTGCCTAAGAAATGAAAGAGCACTTGTCTAGTCCAGTTCCTAAGACACTTGTGTCTCTGTATAAGAAGCTGCTGTCACTTGTTGTCCAGCTGTGCAGAATGGCTCCTGGGATGACTGGACGTTGAGCCAGGCCTATCTTCTTTACGTACAGCCCCTTCAGCAGCTAATGGTAGACCCCTGCACTCTGAAAATGCTTTTGAAACTAAGAAATAAAGTGCATTCTAGAAGCTGCAGCAGTAGGCTTTGTATTCAGGTTAGTCAGGCCCAGAAAAAATGCTCAAATGATCCTGCTGTATGGATGAGGTTGGATGAGGCCTTGTGCAGCCTGGCCTAGTGGGAGGTGTCCTTGCTCATAGCAGGGAGATTGGAACCTGGTGATCTTTAAGGTCCCTTCCAACCTTAACGATTCATGAGACTCTAATTCTGAGTGTTCTGGTGAAATAATGGGAATCTTATTTGTAGAAGCACATCTGTTCTCATGGCACACACGACTCAAAGCTAAATTGTCAAGACTTTCCCTTCTGAATCAGAAAACCTGAGGAAGAAAAGTGCAACTCTAAATAAAGCAGTATTTCCGTAATTTCAATTGTTAGAGGGAAATTAACTTTGCTAATCAAATAGTTTTGCAAGTGGCAGATAAAGACGGCACAGTACTTTTTTTAGGGGTAGATCCTTGATGTTTTACACAGCTTTGTCTCAGTGAACAGAGGGGATCAGGGGGAATCTTACCAATGTGTCTGAACACCTGATGGTAAGGAATGAGGAAGAGGGAGCAGGACTCTTCTCCATGGTGCCCAATGACAGAACAAGAGGCAATGGGAACAAATTGAAACATATGAAATTCCATCTGAACACAAGAAAACACTTTCTACTGTCAAATGCTGGAACAAGTTCCCCAGAAAAGTTGTGGAGTCTCCATCTGTGGAGATACTCAAAACCTAACCTCCTGTAGCTGACCCCACTTGAGTTGTTCTTGAGAGGTCTCTTCCTGCCTTTAATGATTCTAACAGTGGCAGAGACTCAGGATAGAATATTTTCAAGTGCTTCATTTCGAAAAAAAAGCTGAAAGAAATAGCAAGGTATTTTTCATTTCAGCATCACTGACAAATACTGACCTCTGTAAAATTCAGAACATTTTCTTTATCCACGATTGATTTCTGTGTTATTGTGAGTTCTGCACCTTGCTGCCAATGTTACTCTGAATTCATGGTAACATTGCTTGAAGTGTTTTTTGTTTGGTTAGATTTTAATAAGCAAGGTCTTAAATTGTTTCTCATGTTAAAAAAATTAGGAAAATACATTACTTTTTATCCTTTAAGTTGGGTGAATGACCATTAATATGCCACCAAAACAATGCTACAAAAAATTTTGTAAGAAATAGGACAAGTTCTTACAAGAGAATCACATCCTGACATTAAAATGAAGGAATATTCTTCCTTGAAGAGAGAATTCCATACCAGAGCAAAATCATATTGAAAAAGCTACACTGTGAAGACACATTGTCAAGGTAAGTAATGTGCTTGTTTGATGTTTACTGAGTGCACAGCAGGAAAGAGGGATCTGCTCTCACACTGCAAATGGCTGTTAGTGAAGAAAAAATTGACTAGTGTTTAATACTTAAGAGGGACAGGTACATAATACTGAAGTTTTCATTTAAGCAGAAGTATGATACAACCAGAATAAGCTGTCACCATGTGATTCAGAGAGAATTAGGGACAAAATTATAGTCTCACCCCTTAAGCTTGTATTTTTTACTTCATTTTTCCCATACTCCTAGTGTTTTGAGATATCTGTGGAGGCTAGGTAGAAACGTTGATATATTTTTAAGTTTCATGCTAAAGTTTACTTCATATATATAATTTAGCTAATAGACAAAAAATATTTCAGGGGACAATCCAGTGTATTTCAGTGAAAAATCCCATATCTAAATAGGTAATCTGATATCTTAGAGAATAACTACTCTGATAAATGCACTATGGTGTTTACGAGAATTTTTTTATTTGTCTCTCACACAAAATAATCAGGATATTTGATTGTGATGGTGCTAAGTCTAATAAGACTTTAATGGCAAGAATTTGAAGCAAGCCTGCTTTGGCATAGATTTCTTATGCGGATTGTCTAAAATTTTCAGGAGTTAAACCTACATGTTACCAGGGAACATTAGCATTTTACTTACAGAACTTACTTTATATTTAGGGTTTTCCTCCTCCTCCCTCTCTTAGACTTTTCTCTTTGAGGTACACTATTTTCCAAAGAAACAACATTGTTATTGCCCTAGACATTCACCTATGCGTTGTAACCCAGTGAAAGTAATGTTCACAGTGTTTTTTGGTAAGTCAAAGTTTCTGATAGCTCTTTTGATGGCATATGGTCCAAGTATGCTTATTGTTACCAATAACAGACTAATTCCTCGCCATTGTCTTAATCTACATTTCTGGTATCTATATTGTGTACCTATCAAGTTAGATGAAGTAGAAAATATGGCTATTGTGTCTGTGCAGCTTTGATATTAAGGAAATGCTGGTAAATAGTTTGGGGAATGTTTCTGAGACTGTTCTGCTGCAAGAAAGGACCTTATATTTCTAGTTTAATTTTTAATCCACTATTGGTGTGTAAAAAAAGTTCCATGCTAATGTGCTATTCATTCCATGCTAATGCTATTCAGCACTCTTGCTCTGTGTTTCAAAGCCAGCCAATCAGTAAATGGAGCACAGGCTAATAAGTAATTACTAACTCCCAAATTATGTTGAAATTGTACATGTCTAAGATATCAAAATCAGTAAAGCAGGATCCCTTTATATAATTTCCCTTAAAAAGGGTTGTTGCAATATTTGCCAAAACAAAGCTGCCAAACAAATGCAATTTTATTTCAATTTTTCTGGTATTACAGTTAAAAAGGGATTAAAAATAAATACTCTAATAATAAGATTCATGCTGTAAAAATAATAAAAAGAAGAAAGGACCTAGGGCTAACAAATGCTGAATGCAACTTTAGCATTCATGTCAAAGATGATGCTCTTGCCATCTTTGCTTTTTCAAATCCAAGTTTATTTAGCTAATTGGACAACATATGGCCCATATTTTGACACTGTTACAGCCTTGTCCATTTACAACAGCATCTGCCAGTATAATGGCAATTCAGAAAAACTGACAAGACAGAGCTAATGCAGGCTGAGTCTTAAATATTTTCTGCTTCAGGGCATCGTAGAAGCTGAAGTGGAGAAGGCAGAGTAGTCTCAGAAGCCTGGGCTGTGAACAACCCATGGGTGGATGTGCAAGATGATCGTGCAGTGGTTGGTCCCTGGTGTAAGCTACAAAGATGCGGGAAGTGTCCACATGTCTGTCACAACTCATACAACTTAACAATGGGCATTTTGGCCTTTCCTCCGGATGAGCTGAACTTCTGTTGTACCTCCTCAGTGTAATACCTAATTTGTCAGGTATTACAGTTCTCTCCTTGGATACAATGGAAAGATTCTCACTGGCTTTGGTGGGCTTTGGGACAGTCTATGATTAGCTCTTTATAAGCTTCAGAAGATCACCATGGACATATGCATCTAATTTTCTGTTTTAGAACTGTGATCTTCCAGATGTGCTGCAATTACAAATTTCTATCAGTTAAAAAATTAAAGCAATTTATTTATACAATAAACATCAACTGACACAAATTATCAAGTAAGGGTTTTTTAATCACCATATAAGTAGAAGTTCTTAGAACACTGTCACAGTTTGACTCAGGATCGGCAATTAAACCAGAGACAGCAATGCTCTCGATCCCCTCCCCCTCCCACCCAGGTAGGGAAGGAGAGAGACAATTAAGGAGAGAGACTTTGCTGGATTGAAAACTAAATTAAACAGCTTTAATTATATGTACAATTATATACAAGTATGTTCAGGAATGTGCAAAAGCCTCTTGCCTCCCCCCACCCCCAGCAACTCCCTCGGCACTCTCCTGAGCTGTGAGCAGTCCCGAAATGTCTCAGCCTGCAGGCAGGAGATAAGGCAGAGCAGACAGGGGCTGAGTGTAGTTATGAGGTCAGTGATGCACAAGCCTAGGGGTTGATGGTGAGGGATGGATGGAGTCCTCCCCAGACACTGGCCATGGACAGAAGAGAAAGGAAGAAGAAGCAGGAAGGAAGTTGTCTTCTGTGATCTCTGACCTTCCTTGGAGCTTATGTAGATCTATGGAATGGAATACCTTTGGTCAGTTCTGCTGTCTGTCTAGTCCAGCTCCCCTACGGGGGGGTCATAGATATGACTCTCCTGCTCTCAGTAGCCTCTGTAGCAGCAGATTCACTGGGTAGAACAAACTGACCTTCGCATCTCAGCAGAAACATAAACATTCCAGTGTTATCAGTCCACCAGCTGGAACACTTGTTGCTAGTTAAAAGAGAGCTTACTGAAGAGAATGAAAAATCAGTAAAAGGAAAATTAGCTTCATCCTGGCTCAACCCAGGACAAACACTTAACACATGTCAAACTTCATCAAAGTCATTGGGAGTTTGAGATAGAAGGAATGCTACCTTGTGACATGCTCTGCCTGATGTGCTTCAGATGCAAACCCCCGCACCGGACACTGTTGCAATAACATGCCTGTAAGGAAAAGCAAAAGGGCACTTGATCTCCTGTTTGGATTACTTTTGTAAATTAGCCTGAAAGATAATTCAGGTATTATAGCTGGAAGACTCAACTGCATGACTAAAGCCTATGTAGTTTGAACCCTTAAGTGCATCATGTAAGACTAGTCACAGTTATACTGTTAACACATGCTCCAACCACATGCACACATGCTGCATTGTTGAAATGTTAAGGCCATGATAACTTCTGATCTTCGCTGTACTTGTGAGTATGTTCAGGGCAATGGCATTGAACAATCTGAGCTATTAAAAATTCTGCTGCACACTTCCTTCTACTGGTGTCAGTGTGACTAACCATGAAATGGAACAGAAATCACACACAGGCTCACAGCTCAGTGCTGTAAGACAGAAAATAAAATAAAAATCTTTTGACTACTTGGATCCTAGGAGTTTTTTCATTAATCCTGAGGGTTCTTTTCTAAGCATCTAAATATTAGGCATGATCCTGCTGCTTACACCTCTTTGGAGTTAAAATATCTTAATCCTGTGTTTGTGGATTTCCACACATTCCACCAACTTCACTATCATTACTTTTACATAAATCTGCAGTAAACAAGATCAGAATCAAAGCACATAGAATAAAACAGAGTAGAATAGCACAGCATACTTCAATTGGGAGGGACCTATAGTGATCATCCAGTCCAACTGCCCGACTGCTTCAGGGCTGACTACGAGTTATTAAGGGCGTTGTCCAAATGCCCCTTAAACACTGACAGGCTTGGGGCATCAACCACCTCTCTACAAAGCCTGTTCCAGGGTTTGACCAACCTCCTGGTAAAGAAATCTAGGTTCATAGGGTCATAGAATGGTCTGGGCTGAAAGGGACTTTAAAGATAATTTTGTTGCAACACCGCTGCCATGGGCAAGGACAACTCCCACTAGACCAAGTAGCTCAAAGCCCCATCCAACCTGGCCTTGAACACTTCCAGGGAGGAGGTATCCACAAGTTCTATGGGCAACGCACCACTCTCACAAGAAAGAATTTTTTCCTAATACCTAACCTAAATCTACCCTCTTTCAATTTGAAAACGTTCCCCCTCATCCTGTCACTACAAGCCCTTATAAAAAGCCCCTCCCCAGCTTTCCTGTAGGCCCCTTCCAGGTGCTGGAAGAGCCTTCTCTTCCCCAGGCTGAACAACCCCAACTCCCTCAGCCTGTCTCCATAAGCGAGGTGCTACAGCCCACTGCTCATCTTTGTCACCATCCTCAGGACTCTCTCGAACAGCTCCATGTCCTTCTTGCGTTGGGGGCTCCAGAGTTGGATACAGCACTCCAGCAGGGTTTCACGAGAGCAGAGTAGAGGGAGAGAATCATCTCCCTTTACCTGCTGGCCACGCTTCTTTTGATGCAGCCCAGGATATAGTTGACTTTTTGGGTTGTGAGCACACATTGCTGGCTCATGTTGAGCTTCTCATCAACAACCACTTCCAAGTCCTTCTCCCCAAGGCTGTTCTCAGTCCATTTTCCACCCAACCTGTAATTGTGCTTGGGATTGCAGAACCTTGCACTTGGCCTAATGTCCAGACTGAATCTTCCCTGGTGCAGCTTTGAGCCATTCACACATGTCCTGTCACTGGGCACCAGTGAGAAGTCAGCACTTCCCTCTCCACTTCCACTCCTCAGGAAGCCATGGAAAGCAATGAGCTCTACAGTGAGATTCCCAGAGTCCTCTGCAGCTCCTCAAAGGACATGCCTTCCAGCCCTTTCACCAGCAGTGTTGCTGTCTTCTGGATGCATTCAAGGACCTTCACATCCTTCTTCAATGGTGGGGCCCAGAGGTGCACACAGTGCTCAAGGTGAGGTCACACCAATGCTGAATACAGCCGGATCACCACCCTGGAGAGGAGCTCTGCTGTAACATCCACTCGCCCTTTAGTACTCTGGGATTAATTCATACAGTTTCTTTTTCCTCTTGAGCTCCACAAGGACTTCTCTATTCAGCCAAGATGGCCTTCTGCCCTGCTTGCTTGACTTAGAACAAAGTGGAATTGTCTGCTCCTGTACTTCTAAAATGTGGTTCTTAAAGTCTCACCATGACTTGTGGACTCCTAAGCCCTAAAAAGCAGATTCCCAGGGTACTCTGCCAAAAAGCCCCCTGAATAGCTTAAGGTTTGCCTTCCTGAAGTCCAGGGTAGCAAGTTTTCTGGCCTTTTTACTAATTACAGTGAAAATTTTAAATTCAACCATTTCATGATCACTGTGGCCAAGAGAGCCACCTACCATCATACCTTCCGTGAGTCTTCCTCTTTTCACAAATACCGGAATAACTGAAATAGCTCCCTGCTGAAATATGGAGGAGCAAAGTGTTGTCCTGGTAGATCAACAAAATGTCCTGAGTCAGTTACAATAGTTTTAGTAGTGGTTTCAATCTCTAAGTGGTCACAAAATCTCATGCTGTTAGACTTTAGAGACAGCTCTGGCTAAGAATAATGACTGGAAATAGAGCTGGGAAAGGTGCGTGTGCTGAAGAGAGCAGCAAGAAAAAATCCTCCTGTAAAAATATCTTCCTTCATTTCATGGAAGAACCACACATACCTGCTAAATGCAGATGAAGTTTAGAAAAATCAAAACCAGCAGAGAGGTTGGAGATGAGCACAGAAGAACATGGCGGAAGTAGGAGCATGGGCTGTGAAGCAGCTGTTGCTAAGCTACACATTCTTTTTGATTTGGAGGCTTCTTGTCAGGTATGTCTTCTTTGGAAGGTCCCAGCTCACCTCCTCTGTGCTCTGCTTTTTGCAGCAAGGCTCATGTTCAGTGGTTTCCCAGAAAGGCAGCTTGTGTGTTCTCAATGGTGGAACCTTTTCACTGGAGCAGACATAAAAAGAGCCAGAACACAGGCTCAGTTTAGTGACTGGGCCCTCTTAGGTGCAAGACTCAAGTCATAGTGTACAAATTGGCTCCACACTGAGACTACAATTCTGCTTTGGCTCTGTCGCTGGGGTCTTGGGTAAGTTCAGACTAATTATTTCATCTCTTCGTGCCTTCCTTTCCTAGTCTGTCAGAGCAGGGTGTGGGGAAAGACAGAGGTAAGTTCCAGAGATAAAAAATACTAGGTTAAGTGTGAAGCCCTGAAATGATGATTATTTGAGCTTTTGTTATTAATATTACCCTTATTCAGCAAAACTATTTCGTTCTGTCACTACTGATCACGGATTGATTACATGCTCAAATTTCATATAGATATTGTT
This sequence comes from Hemiprocne comata, assembly GCA_020745705.1. Taxonomy (NCBI): domain Eukaryota; kingdom Metazoa; phylum Chordata; class Aves; order Apodiformes; family Apodidae; genus Hemiprocne; species Hemiprocne comata. Next base: position 14,675,998 of record CM036616.1, on the reverse strand, counting down.
CATAAACATCTAAAAATTGCTGTTTACAATCACCTTTAACTGCAAATTTGAGACTTCTTTTTCATTAATTCTTCTTCCAAACGCTCACAGAAAACATTTTCAAAATACCTAGAAGTGTCTACAGTGAGTTTGTTTATAAAAATAGTGTATGTGTGCCTTTTCAACATTCATGCCCAAGTGTGATTGTTACTTCTAATCACTGTAATTTGAAAAGTTTATTTCCTGGTTCAGTGCAATGTGCTATTTTCTTTTCTTTTTCTTTTTCTTTTTCTTTTTCTTTTCCTTTAAATGAAGCTTTCATCAATGTAGCTATTTCCTATTAGTAAACAGTAGACAAAAACTAACTGCAGATAGAATGATAATGTGTATAAGCAGAAATCTGGTGTGTAGCATATGAGACAGCTGAAACAACACCTAATCAGCCAGTCATTTTGTTTGTTTGTTTGTTTGTTTGTTAAAGAAAACAAGGCAGTTTTTTCCTGTGTGCCTCTTTCACGCATGTATATGTATATATATATGTATATATAGAAAGAAATATGTGGCAGGTTAAAACTGACTCCTGAGCATGTCTTCTGTTCAGAATTATTTTTTTTTTGCCTCAAAATAGCTTGGATAGTGAGGAATTTCCCTGGAGTATTCCAAAAGGATCTGATTTTTCAGCTTGGGAGAAAGGGTTGCTAATTCTAAACTACCATTATAATTTTTCTACAGCAGAAATGCACATTTTCCCCAACCATAAAATTTTCTCATAATAGAAATGAGCCAGTTCCCAAGGGTGAGGTTATCAGAAGATAATCTCCCCCTCAATCTGATTAGAGGCATAAAGCTCATGCCTCAATATGCTTCAGGGTGTGATTATCTTATGATAACCATTTCCTGTATCATGTCTTATCGATTAACTAATAAAGCTTCAGCATTATTATTCTGAGGAGGAGCTAAGATATCAGCAAGAGATCTGATTCTGGAATGGGAAAGATTCTTTGAAGCTCTCCAAATAACGTCTCTTGTTCTGATTACAGCATCTCTGAAATTCTGGGGTCACCAGATGCCAGTTTTTGGTTCTTATTGGTGTATTCTTATTATATCAATGATATATTAAAACTGAGCCATACCCAGATATATACTTGTGTAAAGACAAATACACACTAAACTATTTTCATTGTGTTCATATTGCAGATTTAGGTTACACAGCAGAATAGAATTACCTTTTCTGAAGAGTATTTTGTAGTCCAGACACTAACTGTGCTCTTAATTCAGGGCAGCTCCAATATTTGTGTATGGTTCTTATGTGGAGGGATCTCTGTTCTTCTGTACAAAGAAGGATGATGAAGCCATCCCTTGGGCTCCTGAGTTTCCTGGTCCAAGTCATCCAGAGCTACAGGATTAGTATAACTGTTTATCCCTTAAATCTCCTAAATAGTAGTACAAAGAGGACTTAAACCAGTGCTGGAACTTTAACTGGAAAGCCACCTTCCCCCTCTCTGTAGTGTAGTTTGTTCTATACAAAACAATACTTAATGATATGGGACTTGCTTGCACAGGCAAACTGGAGGCTAATGTCACAGCCAGCAGATTCTGATCTCCTCTGCATTACTGAAAAGCTGGAATTAGTTTACTGACTTCAGTGGAGCAAAACCAGGTTAATAGATACATCTGAGAGGAAAGCATGTCTGGTGTGTGCAAAAAGAACCTCACCAGGAATTCCCTTGCAGTGCAGCTTCTACACACTGATGGCAAGGGAGGCAGTACAACTCCACTGTTAAGAGTTAGATGCTTTTTTGGCAACAAAACGTAGTATTTACCTCTGTTTTGTAATCTAATATTTAGATGAAAATCTAAAACGATGAAACATTTGCTCAAACCTCCAATGCAAGGATGTGCAGCTTACACCTAACAAAGGGATCAATATAGAGCAGTGCAGTCTACACCACAGAAATCCACTGTAATGAAGTCTTTGGCGAATTTGCTGTGTCTGTTGTGTTGCCATCCGCTCTGTTAATGGAGAATGTTAATTCCTGGCTCTAGCTGGAGAGTTGTCATTCTGCCCTTTCACGCTGTGTGGCAAAAATAGCTTGCTGTTCCTACTGCCAGCACAGCTCCCTTCTGGCCTGTCACAGAGGGAATATGGGCATGGATTGGGCTCTGGAAACCACTGGCATTTGAATCATTGTGTTACCTACAAAATCCTGAACAGGTTCACATGACCAGTAGCCAAAAATGTTGTTTTCCTTCAGCGTTCTCGCAGATGCTTCCACTGCTCTGACAGTGCTGCCATTGTTAACTGCCAGTTGCTAAAATCTCTGGGAGAGACAAGGTTCTAAGACTGTAGCCTGTCTCTATTAAAATTTCTTTCAGAAGGTGAATAATCATGTCCTAGGGCACACACTCCCAAGAAAGAGGCTAAATCACCCTCTGGAGTGTCTGTCTCTCACCACTGGCAACAGGGAAAGAGTCGAGATGACTAGTTTGGATGGGATACCTGGTTTTTATTAGTCAGGTGAGGTGAGGGGATTTCTGCCTTTATTATATTGAAGCCTTAACTGGAACTTGGGCTTCTAGTATACAGCCTTCACTGTTGCACCTCCTTTCCTGCCATATGTGGTAAATGCTGCTTTGCCAGGCTGCACACCATGGAGCTCTGTGCAGCTGAGCTGTCTGTCTTCTGCACCTAAGATTTAGTGCCAGATGTCAGGCTTGCTCTCTAGTCCCATCTCTCTCTGTACAATGATTCTCCTGAAAAGAAACATACAGTTCCTGCTAAAGACACATCCTGCTGAGGAAATCTCCCCTTTCAATGGTACTTTTCTGTTCCATTGTTAATTACTATGAATAGATTTAATCTTGAATTATAATACGTATTCTTCTTGTCTTGAATAGGTTACAGTCCAGGTGACAGAAAGGGAAGAAGCAGGGCAGATTTATAAACCTGGAAGGCAAAATTCACCCATAAAGTGGTCTTTTTTAAAATGTCAAGATATTTTATCACTCTCAAACCCTTACGACAATTACAGCTTTGTTTATCTATGGTGTCCATGATGTATTTTTGCAAAATTATTTATGGTTTTGTCCATAATTTTGTAGTGGAAAATGTCATGTTCTCTAAGTATAAGCCTATGTACCATGAGTTTTATTTTGTTCCAAGTATTTTTTTTTTTAATTTTTTTTTTTTTTTTTTGTCCAGAGAGAAAAAACCCAAATGTTCATCCTAACCATCAAAATAAAGTCTGCATCTTTCCATTCCCTGAAATCATAGAATCATAGGTTGGTTTGGGTTGGAAGGGAACTTAAAGACTGCCTAGTTCCAACCCCCCTGCCATGGGCAGGGACACCTCCCACCAGACCAGGTTGCTCCAAGCCCCATCCAAGCTGCCCTTGAGCACTGCCAGAGATGAGTCAGCCACAGCTTCCCTGGGAAACCTGTTCCAGTGTCTCACCACCATCACACTAAACAAATTCCTCCTAACGTCTAACATAAATCTCCCCTCTTCCAGTTTTAATCCATTACCCCTTGTTCCATCACTCCCTGCCCTTGTCAAAAGTCCCTCCCCAGCTTTCCTGTAGCCCCTTCAGGCACTGGAAGGTGCTCTAAGGTCTCCCTGGAGAGGAGGGAGGGTGCTCTAAGGTCTCTCTTCTCAAAATCAAATCTCCTCAAAAGAAAAGCATGCCTTCAGGAGAGGGCAAAGGGGTGAGTACTAGAGCACAGGACTTCCATGCTTCTCCTTGTACATTACACTTTGTACTCATCTAGATGGTCTTTAAGGTCGCTTCCAATCCAAACCAGTCTATGATTAATTATGATCTTAAACAAAAGTCCACCAGTTGAAGTTTATGTACTAAGCAGTTCTGCTCCCTTTGATAAGATGGCAAAAAAACTGACTTGCACGTGAAGAATACTTTAGCATGTTGGAAGAGCAGAGCATATAAACAGATTTTAACTTTCTGCATAATTTTTTTTTAATTAAGTATTTAATGAAATCACAGAGACATAAAAGAAGTTATATCTGGAAAATACTGATCCAAGAATGCATATTAGTTTGTTGCCCATTTAAATATAAGAGCATGCAGTTACTCACCAGGGAGGATGTATTGTTTGCTTGCTAATTTGTTTAGGTTTTTTGTTGGTATTATCCTAGGCAATGTGCTGGTTTGGTACATGGCTACAGTTGCAGAGGCACTGCTGTAATGAAGGGTTAAATGTCAGTATCTTCACTATTCCACAGATAGTTTCACTGATTCAGTGGGAAAACTTGCGCAGTCAAATATTCTTCAATACCAGAAAAGGAATGAGAGTCTGGTCCTGTGCCATTTGGGACACAGTTTGATCCACTGGAAATCAGAGAGTAGTTTTAAAAAATATATGTATTATTTTCATCCCTGCAACAGGAAATGCAACTACCTAAGTCAACACATAAAAAGGCAATGCATTGAGTTAAGCATGATGTCTAAAAGTAGCAGTGCAAGCAAAATGATACCTTAAATGCTGTACAGGGCTATTTTAAGAAGATTTTTTTGGCATATATTAATTTTTTTGTAAAGATCACAAAAGTGTTGTTATTTTTGGAAAAAAATAACAGCTGCAAGGGAGGCTGAAATTCTTTCTGAGATAACAAAGAACAAAGGCAAGACTTTGCATCCGGATTTTTGTCAGCCTTAACAGCTAAACTGTGCTCTCAGCTCAGTGGGCAGGATTGCCACTGAAGGCTTTGTGTGACTACCATAGGCCATGCCCAAGGGGAGAATTTGGCCCAAATGGATGACGAAATCCAGGGCTGAGGGCCAGCAGCCAGTGAATGAATTGTCCTTTCATTGAAGCCCTCCAGAAAGTGAAGAGGCTCTAAGTCTGTCTGCTCTGACAGAAAAGGGAGCAAGAGAGATTTAAGCCATGTCAGGCCTCTATCCTTGCTGATAGTGCAGCCCAGAAAACTCCAGTGCCAGCAGAAACGAGGAAAGAGTACATTACTGCACAAGACTGAGCACATACACTTCTCCTGAAGAAGCACAATACACCTGAATGCTATTGTTGGAGTGCATGTTGTTTTTGCTGCTGATCAGAAAATGAATAATATCCCTAATTGAAGTATTTTGTTTTCAGGTGTAGGACAAAACAAAACACAATACAGTCCCTAGACCCATAAGCTAGAAATGAGCCTTTGTGTATGATGTGTATCAGTTTGGAATGTTTATTTGGTGCAACCGAATAACAGAATAATTCCGTGCAAGGAACAACAGGATAAAGCAGAGTTTACTCATTCGTGAATAAGTTAGTAAATGTGTGTGAAAGAGGTTCTCATCTTGCAGCCTTTGGTCTGCTGGCTCTTTGGTCTCTGGCTTTGGAAAACTATGAGCTTTTCTAAGTCTTTAACACTCCTTTTTGACAGATAGGGCTGACCCACATTTTGGCAGTGCAATGTGGGGTGAAAAATGAAGATGTGAGTCCTCCAATAATGTATTTTTTAAATTACTGCATTATGTGTTTCATTTCACTGCAAAGACAAAAGGCAGAAGGGACTAGCAATGTGTAAGTCCCTCAGAGGCTAAGGCTAAGATACATGATATTTTGCCCTTGAACCTGGGTCACGCTGCCACAGGAGCAGTGGCTGATCCAGCACCAGCTTTACAGGGTGACAGGCTGAGACAGACCAATGAAACTCCCATCAATCACTGCCAGCAGCCACTGACACATCAGCAAAGTCCTCAGGTTTTCTCCTTTTTGGAAACTGAGAATATAATTAGTTGCTTCCAGTTACCGTGGTTGTACAATGGGTTTGCTTGATTTAAAAGCTTTTCTCCATTTGGGAATGAAGGATGGAACAGAGTAACTTCTTGTCAGATCCTCTCCCGCTCTGTGGGTGACTTACAAGTTGTAATTTAAGCAAATCTCCTGTCGTCCTGGCTTTTGCCTTGAGCTGGACAATATGGACTCCTGCCAGATACAAATCCAAGAATGTAAATCAATCAATCAATCAATCAATTACACGTAGCTGTTACTGCTACACACCTAAAGACAGGGTAAAGGGAATGAGGAGGTGGAAAAATATTTGTTTGTATATGAAAGATATGTTTTTGGCCTTTTTGTTTGCCTCTTTCAATTATTTTTGTGCTCTCTGATTACAGCAAAAATTGAATATTAAGCTAGACTTCAAGGAAATAAATCCCTGCACCAAGTTTCTAAAAAGCATAAGAGCCCCTCATGAGCCACTACCACCTTGCTCCAACTCCTGCAATCAGAGCTACCGATGCCATTAGGCCATGGAGGACAGGAGGTGAGCAGGTAGGGCTAATGAGGCTGGGTAATGATCTGTTTTCTCCTTTACATGCTGCAAGCGTGGGTTAATGTAAAGCAGCCAGGCTAGTCCTAACACCTTTCTTTTTCAAACCTAAACTGCCCAGTTTAGCAATGAGCTCCTGTGCTGGAATCCTCCAGGGCCCGTTGCACTCAGCAGTATAGCTGGGTTGAATTCTGTATACTTTTGGCCCTCTTTCTTAATGTAGCACCTGCTCTATGGATCTTGTCATAAAACTGAAGTATTTTTTCTTGTCTTTAGAAAGGGGTGGACTGAGCATCCAGTGCACTGCAGATTGGAAACTAGCAGAGCACAATCTGAGGCAGCCTAGAAGGAGGTGTCTTACTGCTAACTAAAACATACATGAACAGCCTCCCTATTTCTCTTTCTATGAAGCCCTTGAGCATCTTTGGTCTACAGCCAGAAAGGGACTTGGACATCATAATGCTGAAGGTCATAGTTCCTGAGCTGTATGCACCCAATAGCGTTTTTAACATCCAAATCTGATCCATGGGTACGCTGGAAATTTAGCACCTTGGAGTGGGATTTGTGGAAGGCAGCTGAGTGGGGAGCTGCCAAAGCTGGGCAATAGTGCTGCCAAGGAGAGAAGGGTAAGTTTTAAATTTCATCCTTTGCTGATAATTGCCCACTCTCACTCTGGGCAACAAAAGTTGCCATTTTTTAATCACTCTCCTGAACCTTCTCCTTTCTTTGAAGGGTTAGGGAACTTTGGCTTTGAGAAAGCACATGTTGCCCTGGTGCTCTGGAGCCTGCTCCAAGCCTCTGCAGAATGCCAGCTTGTCTCCATCAAGGTCTTTTCTTCCATGACGTTTACAGAGGCCTGAATAAGCCAAGCTGCCTATGTGCGATGTGTACTGCCTGACAGGCTGTCCATCACTGCCATTTTTCTCATACTCCCCTGTGTATCTGCATATTGTCTCTCCTTTGTAATAAGGCTGTAAGGCATTTAAGGAAGGATATGCCATTTTGCTCTTTGTTTTTGTTTTCGGTCTTTGCATGTCATTAGTTCATTGAGGTCCTAGACCAGGAAAAGAGACACAGATCTTACTCTGTGTGTGTTCTTGCATTTATTTGGGAGGTAGGCACAGTGTCACCTTATATGTAACCAGGAGAGCAGAAATTTGGACTATTGGTGATGAGGTTTTTATAAACAGTTTTTTGGTGAGGCAGTACTTGCTCACCACCATCACAAGTAAGTAATTTGGAAATCTGGAGTGGTGGGTAAGTTCAGAGTTTATATACTATACACTGCATATTTACATTTAGCCAGCCACCTTTACCTCTGAACAATTCTTTGTTGTCTGCCTGAACAGCAGGGAGTGGAAGATATAAAGCTTTAGGGTCTTCCTCTGAGATGTCATGGACTATGATATCTGGGATAGACTTTGATTAAAAGGCTACCATGGCACAGGATGGGAATGGTGCATTCTTTGTCTTATGTGGTAACAAAACTGCTGCTAATCAACAGGCAGATCTATAATATCTGGTTTGGCCTGTTTCACCACTAAATAGATGTTTGGCTTCACGTGATAGTTAACAATAAAAAAGAAAAAAACAACAACATTAACTTTGTAGAAAAACAGCTGGGGGATGGTATCCAAAGGTATCCATGTTTATTTTTGTATTTAACTTGTATTTAACTCATCTTGCCTAATTTTTGCCCTCTGAAGGTTAGACACCCAGTTGTCTAGACTCCCTCTCTAATCTGTGGAGAAAGTACTAGATGGAATGAATCATCTGCCAGAGAGGTTTGCTTTAGATATCTGTCTCAGATGGCATGAATGTGTCTCTGGAAGTGCCTGTTTCTTTCCTTTGTCTATAGGTGGAGGCTAAAAGCCTAACTTTTAAATATACATGCCTAAGTAAGAGCAACCTCACCCTTCCATGTGCTTTTTAAGTCAAGAATTGTCTTCTATGCTAAAATAAAGGGGTAGCACTCTACCACCTCTCACTTGCCATCTCATTGTAATTCCCAAGTCTGGGCAGGGAAGGGAAGTCCTGGGCTGATGAGGTATCTCCCATGAGAATCAGTGGGAAGTGGCAGGGCTCCTAGCTGTGCTGGGTGAGCCAGCACCTCCTGGGCTCACAGGCCTTGGGGTGGGATCAGCAGGGGTTCTGCAAGACACTTGTGGCTGTTGTGCCAAGTATATGTGCATGTGCCACAAAAGCTGAATGAGCTAGAGGAATACATGTCAGACTTGCCTAGGGAGAAGGACATAGATTTTCACATGTAAACAGTGAGACAAACATGTAACAGATACGTTTTTTCATAGGATGAAGAGACTGGCAGAACTGCAGCTACATCCCCTCCTGGAAAGCTCCTTCTTTACCGTGAGTAATTCCATCTGGAGTGGACTCCTAAGTTGGTCCCCTTGCAGGAGATGTGGAAAGAAATCAGACTGTGGCTGCCTCTTGCTCCTGCCAATAAACCTAGAATCACTCAAGTAATTTAATTCTTCTACTCCATACAACAACGGATATGATTGCCAAATTTCAATTTTCTTAGCAAAAAACAATTAATAAACAGCATTGTGAAGCTCATGTAGAGCTAGCCAGCTTAACCAGCTGCCAAACCCTGCTCAGGAAAGAGCAGATAAAAACCAAACACCTTATCACTCCACCTTAGCTAGTCCATACCCAAACTTCTTTCTCTCCACTTGTCTGCCACTCAGAGATTTAGACAGGCTGTCATTATCAGCCACCCACTGCCCCAGCTTTGCCCCAATTTTTTTAAGCCCTACAGCACTGTCATTTGATGTGTCTGGTGAGAGAATTAAAGTAGATGAAGACTGAGGATACCACTCCCTTAGGTAATGATATATTCTGATTCCCTCCAGCTATCTTCCTGACAACCCAGTCCTCCTCATCCCGACCTTACTCCCCTCTTCCACAGACCGAAAAATAATTAAAACTCCTCTACATAAGGCATGTCTTCATTCAACATTCAGCTTAGGCTCTGTTAAAAAGTGCTTGTGACAGATGGGGTATATTCTGTGCCATAGCAGTAAGTCAGTTGGCGTGCAATAGCCAGCAGGAAAAGCAGAGAAAAATACCTGGCATGCAAAGACCAGGAATGAGAGGAGACAGAAACACTGGAGTATTATGTACTTTTGAAACACAACCTTAAATGAGGTCTCATCAATTTAAACAACAAATGCTATACTGTGAAATTGTTATGCAGGTACTATCCTGAATACATTTAGGTGAGATAAAACCACTGAAATATATCTTGATTCATCAGGTATGCAAGAGACCTTAGGATGAATTGGAAAATAGAGTTAGTTTGAAAATCCATCCAAATTCCTCACAGTGAAGAATTTTTCTAATTTCTAATATCTAAACTAAATACCTAATACCTAAACTAAATCTACCCTCTTTCAGTTTGAAACTATTCCCCATCATCCTATCATGCTGTGCCCTTGTATAAAGCCCCTCCCCAGCTTTTCTTTAGGCCCCCTTCACATACTGGAAGGCCACTATGAGGTCTCCCTGGAGCTTTCTCTTTTCCAGCCTGGACAACCCCAATTCTCTCAGCACCTGCGCAGGTGCTCCAACCCTTGAATCATCTTCATAGGTCTCCTCTGGACTTTCTCCTACAGCTCCATGTCCTTCCTGTGTTGGGGGCTCCAGAGCTGGACACAGTACTCCAGGTGAGGTCTCATGAGAGCAGAGGGGCAGAATCACCTCCCTTTACCTGCTGGTCTTTGTTCAAGTGAAGCACAGTCACTTCAAGTCACTTAATACAGGAACTTTGGGAAGAAAGTTTCCAGAATAAGCAGTTTAAATACCATCAGGCTCTTAAAATGTGCATGTTGGGCTGATCCTGGAAATGTTCATTCTCAAAGCTTGTTCTTCCTATCAACAGTAGCACTGCTTGTCTCTGGTGTAATTAGTCATATTTTAGATGCAGCACTTGGCACTAGGAAGCTTCCTTCCTGTCTTAAAAACACAGACAAGGGAATCAAAAGCTATGTCTAAAAGAACCCTACAGAACTCATTTTAAACCCAAAGGCACACACACCCAGTTATTCTGACAAAATTATATTCCCTCTGAAAAACAAAGTTATCATGACTTGTGGTACTATGTGATACTGCTACAGCCTTGGAATCTGTGCACAGCTTTACTTGCAGAGTTACTGGTTTGTTTTTTTTTCTTAATTGTATTAAATAGTTGATGGATCACATGCTATTGTAACAGGAAAAACAGGTTTGATAAAGCAAAACAAGTATGCCAGTGAATAGAATGTGTAGTCCTAATAATTTTTAAGAGATAAAAGAGGCAAACATGGGATGTAAGGCCAGAATAAGACTGAATGTGCCATGGTTTCCTTAATTATGTGGATTAAGTTTCATGTTCCTCTGAGATGGTAGAAAGAATACACACCGGCCTCCAAATGATTGTTCTCCAAGCAGTTTTTCTTGGCTGCTTGTTGGGCAAGGCAACACACATCTCCAACCCAGGCTGCAAAGGGAGCCCTGGCTGCAGAGAGCCAGGGAACCCTGCAATGTACATATATTCCATTCTGCAAACTCCCCATCGCGTTCAGTGCCACTTGAATTGATCATTTTATGTCAGGAAAGGGAGACTGTTTGAGAAACTGAGATACTGCTTTAAGAGTAATAACCAACAGAGCTGTCTTGCCTGAGCACTGACAGGTACCAGCTGCAGCCTACTAACAGCTCTTGGTGAGCAAGTTGAAAAGGGGAAGGAGAATAACAACACCTAGTAAAGCAGAAGTTCTCATCATGACCAACCTGTAAGAGTGAGCACTAATATGGGAGAACAGAAAGAGTTGTACTGGCTAGGTGTACTGAGGATTCCCTAAAAGGCATTTGTTATTTACTATTACTTTTTGCCCAGCTGTTAGCTCTCTTGGTTCATTGAGTGCATAATCCCCAGAGAGGGCACCTGCACCTGGGAAAGGCTTAGACACTCTGCTAGTGCAACTCTAGCTGAGCTGGCTTGAAAGCAAGTAAGGTCCAAAAGGTGTATCCAATTCATCAGTCCTGTAACTATCCACAGAGAGGAACACAACTGGGGATATAACAAGAGTTCGTGTGGGTAAGAGAATGTGGCTGAAGGTGTCAGATTGTCTCAAAGGTAAACCAGTACAAGTTTTGTGGGTTTTCATTTCAGCTTAATGACCTTCATAGATTAGACTTATAAGGACATGTGGTTTAGATATCAGAGGTCATGCATCAGCAATTATACATTTGATTAAAGTTTAGTTTATTTTATATAAAATTCTACTGCTGCTTCACCATATCATTTAGTGAACTGTCAGATACTATTTTTTTGATGTTTGGTTGGTGCTGGTAACCATAACTTTGGGCTCATGTGTTGAAGTGACTGGACGGATTCAGCAGGATGGGTGGGATAGAAGTATTGTTATCACCATGTGTGGGGTATCCATTCTGCACACAAGTTATAGCTGTAACTAGCCAGTTGCAGAAGAAGAAATAGAATGGACTGTTCCTGATGAAGAGGTCTTGCTTTAGTGGCTAGTTGGAGAGTCTTTCTGCCAAACTCATAAAGAGGAGAATGTATTTACCATCTTACCTGGGGAGATACGCAGAAGGTGGCTTCTGAGAATGGGATCTGCCCAAGATCACCAAAGAAGAAGGCCTGAGCTTGTGGATATGCCTCCTAAAGACAGTCGAGCTAAGCTGGCTGGACCAGGAAACTAAATGTCTTTCATGTGTGGACTTTGTTTGATATTTCCTGATGAATAATTGACCTTCTTTCCTGAGACTCAAAGAAGGTTTTATGGGAACAGCACAGCTGAGGATATAGGCTTTAGTATGGAAGACTCCAGGTTTCCTTGCTGGCATCTGTAACTAATAAAGGGAGAGGAGTCACTTTACAACCTATGCACTTTACACTCAGTTGCCTATTATTTAGGGAGAGAGCAAGGGTAACAGACGATGCACTGAGCTGAGACAGCCTAACCATTTGGAAAATCATTCATAGCAGGAACAGCAGAGGGAATGTGGGAGAGCAGCCTTGCTCCTCAAAACTGCTTTTGTGGAAAACAGTCTTAGACACGGGTGGCTCCAATCCTTTTGTTTTTTCTTAAGAGAAATAAGCTATAGCAGAGCATGCCTAGCAGTGATTGTTAACTACACCAAGTGATGGGGTAAAAGCAACACATTTAAGATGATATTTTTAAAGAGGAAAAATTGAAAAAGATAATATGATTGGTATTTTCATGTGGGCGCATAGATCTGAGGGTTGTCCTTTATAAAAGGAATACCATACCTAATTAAGTCTGAATGCATTTTTAACACATGTATAGCTTTCTAAGCAAGTCGAAGATGTAACGTGGCATTTGATGACAACCAGAGGATATGACTTTTCAGTAAGTTGTAGTTGTTTTGCTCAGTTTTCCTTATATGTGTTTGAATGTCTAGTGCATGAAGGAAAAGTAATGTTGGGATTGAGAGACCAAATACTACAAGTCAAAATATTCTCCAACTTCAGTGTGTAATATTAATTTGTCAGTGCATCTCCTGAATGCTTTTCTCAAGCACGCTAATAATGAAATACCCTAGGCTTTCATTAGGACTGCATGTACCATATGGTGAGAATACCTTGGGTGTTCCTAGACATATAGTCAGCCATCTGAACAATTCTGCTTATCTTGGTGAGGGTGTCAGAGCACATTTGAGACCAAATGGTTTCTAGATCTGCCTGCCTGATGTTCCCTCTCTTTCTTCACTTCATTGCTCTCCAGCTATCTCCCTGGCTATGGTTTCCCTGCTGGGTTGTTTCTCAATACTTGTTCCCTGGCCACTCCACCAGTTCCCACAGCTTCGTAGCCTTCCTCCCTCTCCTGCGTATCCGCTCTAGTCACTCTCCCAGTTTCTGTGACAACCTCACAGCTACTGTGGGCTCCCCCATTCCCACCTTTAAGTTTAATTGCTGAATCTAACAAAAAAGATGTGAGAAGTAGGAAAGGAAATAAAATGCACAACTCAGGCAAGAGTTATGCATGCTTTGATGCTGATCGTGCAGAGGCTTTCTGCGTAAGCCCAGCTGCCTAAGCTGCCTTCTGCAGTGTGACTGGGAGTGTGTACGTCTGCTAATCCTGACTCCACCTGCATCCAAGGCTGTGGTATTTTCACTACAGAGCTGTTATTCCTCCCCTTAGTCTCTTTTTCAATCTATCCCTACACAGTGAAATAGCAGGTGCTCTTTAAACTTCGTAACAGAACAGTGTCAAGAGAGTAATGGAGATTAATGTTGTCTGGAGTGAGAGTCAACCAGTGAGAAGAGAAAAAATTAAAAGTTAACTATTTATGGCATATATTATACTTTTTTCAATATCTGACAGGCATTTGGAGAGGTAAGACACTAGGTCTTTATTTATACAGCTCTAGAGAGATGTAAGTTCACTCAAACAGGTAAAATGCTGCTGAAAATAATTGTGAACACATTGTAAGGGGAAATACTGTCATTCAAGGCCGCTTTTCTGTGATGTGAGCATTGCTGCTGTTATTGGTGACACTAAGTACTGGCCTACATGACTTACAGTGTCATAAACTTTTTGGTTAAAATTAGCTGGAAGTCTTTTTAGAGTTATTTTCCGGGAGTGTTACCCACCTTCAGCTGTAGCCCCAAAACTGTTGTTATTGCTACAAAACTTACCAATGATCAAGTGGCAGAGGAAGAAGTGAGGCATTCCCTGTAGCTACAATTTCTCTTCCCCAATCCTCTCTTCCCAGGTTGTCAGCTCCTTGCCAATAGCAATTTTTAGGTAGGACATCTTCCCATCTCTGCTTAAGAAATTATGAATCCTAGTGGATTCTTTACCTCTGTTCTCAAAACTACAAGTGCTAGGAGGTGAAAGCTGTGAATTCAACCTGCACAGGCTGAGATGAATGCATAGGGTGGAAACAGAGCTGATGTTTTCAGTCACAGATGTAGTCAGCTGCTCCTTGACTTCCAGTGCTCCCACATAGCCGTGATGTGGGGACCTCAACAAACTGATAGCCCCAAATAATTCAGTGTCATGCTCCTGGGCCAGCAAGATCCATTCCAAGGCAAACACAAGGATAAACACATGTCACACAGATAAGGGAAAACTGTAATCCAAGTGATGAGTCCTCTCTCCATTCCCTTTCAGCTTACTCATGCACTGTAATTAACTGAGGCCATCACCTGCAAATATAAACCAGTGCTGCAAGATGTATAGCACCTGATATTTGCATTTATGCAAATAAACATGACACAAGAAAAAATATAACTGCTTATTCTAATAGCAGGTTATGCAGCTTGCAAGAGCCTAAAATGTGCAACAATAGGATTTAATTTCCCTGTAGTAAATAGGACACGGGCTTCAGGTCGTTTTTTTCCCCTGACTGATTACAGGATGTGCTGGGATGCAGCCAGACATGATGCACCCTGCAAGCCCTGGCAGAGCAGCAGAGTGGGTGAACTCAGATTCTTGTTTTGCAGATAGGTGCTTTCTGCATCTCCAGAGCTAACCATTTGTATACTTAGTTTTTAGGAGAAGCCCATGGTCCCATGGATGTCCCACTACGTTTCTGGCAAAGCAGGATTCCAGAAGGGTAACGCCAAAGTGAGAAATGTAGTATAAAAATACTTGTTTGAAGCAAATATTTGTACTTGTTTCTCATCTATACTAAACAGATCAGTCTCACTTGTTAGTTTACTACTGTGATTGCCCAGGTAAGTGGACGTCAGTGATCTTCTAACTTAAAAAAAGGAGCAGTCTTTCTCAAATGTATATATAGAAGCAAGAAAGACAAAAGGCACTGAAACACACTAGCACTGTAAGGAACGCAGCAGCCTCCGTGGCTTGATATCCCCATTGTTTCAACACTGAAAGGTGAAGTGGTCCTGGAATATAGTGCAAAGCAACCACCACCTGTTTATTAAATAGGAAGTCTTTTTAATGACAATAGGTCATAGGAAAGACACTGACAGTTCTTCCAACACCAGCTCAAGCATCAGTTCAACACTAGGTTTATGCACAGTCTGCTTCTGCATATTTTTAATTTATTTTACTTTATTTTCTTTTATTTATAAGATTCCCGTTTCCTTACCAACAATTCTGGTATTGAGCAGGAAAAAAAAGGGGTATTATTCAGGCCTGTCTTGTTTGATCCTGTCAGGAGAAAAAACAAAAGGCAAAAGGCAAAACTTAGTAGAATAATTGTATCTACTGTCCTTTGGATCTTCTCTTAGAACTCTCCACAACACATTTCAAGCTCCCTCTCTCAAAAAAACCCCACAAACCCCAACAAACCAACAACAGCAGCAAAAAAATGCACCAAAAACCCCCAAGCTTTAAGAAGCTTTTTTATGCATTAGGTATCATGAAAATGATTGATGGTTCACAAATGGAAGTTATTTGGTGATTTAGGCCACGTCTTGCTCCTGAAGTGTTGGTAAGCTGATACACTAAAACTGAATCTCTGTATGTTAATATGATTCAGACCAGAACACCTAAATTTAAACCATGTATTTATTATAGGAGTATTTAGGCTGGATCTCATATATCAGTGATGCAAAGATAAACAACTTTTTTTCCCCTTAAAGCAGAGTATATTATCTTTTTTAATTAATTTACAATGCTATTGGAAGATGGTGCTTACAACACAGAATACAAGCATACCTGATCCGAAATGCTACTGCTACTGCAGTGCAGGCAAAGCAGGAACTACTGAAATTGGCAAGAGTTTTAAATCTGGGGTGATTTAACTTGTTTTTAACTACTAAAGAAACAATTTTCTCATATACAGCACTAGTTATATGCTATCGATCTTTTTTTCTGTGAGGAGTGTTCTTCTAATAATCCCTAACCAAAAGGAGAAAGAAGACACTTTTACTGCATAAGGATAATTCCCTTGAGCCAGTCTGCAGAACTTTTCTCAACTAGAGACCAAAGCAAAGGTAAGAAGGCCAGGCTGGGGCACTGGCTGCACCCTGCAGGCCCTACTCTGGACAAACTGCAATCCACCATGACATTATGGTGTTCTGTGGTATAACAGAACCTGTGCATCAAAATCAAATTTGAATGTCACAGACTGCAAAACTAAGTACCAAAATGCCAGCTCCTACCCCTTCCTACAGATGTTCTACATTTATGACGTGGTGTAACAGCTTTTAGGGAAAGGAGGGTGAGGGAGGAAACTAAAGGGAAAACTATGAGCAGGTTTGCACAGCTGACAGGAGCCTTCTTGCCTGCTTAGTTGCTATTAGTTTGCATTACTCACAATGTTCCAAACCCTCCACTGGCCCTGCCAGAAGGCTAATATTTTTGGCAAAGTTTTGAGTATACATGTGCAACTTTTTTTAGCTTTTAACAAAGTTTGGATGAAGTAAGGCTGAAATGAAACTGTTCCGCATGCTCCTTTAAAAAAAATCCTTAGGATGGCTGCTATATGCATCAGACTTGCTTGTTCATTTTATTAATGCCTTGGTACCAGCGTAGCTCTGGTAGCATGCTGGGAGGTGTGTGCTGGGTGAGGGTCAGTGCTGAGGGGCATGTGTGATGGACGACTGGAAAGGAGCAGTGTGGGTCCCACCTCAAGCAGCTGGGGTCTGAGATCTGGACTGTCTTCGCCTTTGCTGGATGGCTTGTGCAAAGTCACAGTACCCTGAGCTTTTCTGCTCATGTTCTTCTTTCCTGGCATGCTAGTTTCTCCTCGGTGTTCACCCTGCTGCAGGACCAGGGGCTGGTTACATTGCAGGGGAACTTTTCACTCTATGTTTAGCCTTTCTGTACTTGTTGGGCAAAGCCCTTGGCTAGTGCTTTTGCTTTCCCCACTCCTTTCAGCTAAAACTGAATGAATTCTTTATATACTAATGCTGTGCTTTGGGATTTCCAAGTTCTTAAAGGGATACTAAAGTGATGTTAAACTTGTCTTGCTACTGTTCTAGGTGAATGGCTGTCCTGTGCACTTTCACTTGCAGGTTCTTACTGATGAGCGCATCATTATTCTTCTTTCTAGAACAGCAGTATTTTTTTCATCATTACAATTGTGAGATTCACCTCATCACCCATATTTCACCCTTTCTAACATTAAAAATAACAATATACCCTGATTGTGTCCAGGAAACACAGTTTGTTCCTTCATTGCCTCATCAGAGAACTGGGATACTGTTTAATCCATGATATCAAAAGTAAGGAAATACAGTAATGGATTTTATATGTTTAATGACTCCTGGTTTTATTAAATGTTTTCTCCATTTTTCATGTCTAAGTCACAGATATTTTATCACAATTTTCCACACTTTTACATATTTACTAGGTCTGAAGACTGTCATTAGTATGAAAGATACTGATGAAATAGAAAAGTGGAACTTGTACGTGGCATAGAACTGTAAGTCGTACACAAACTGGCATAGAGATCCTGTATGTTTATTTAATGAATTTTTGTTTTGATTCTGATAATATTGTGTAAAAATCAGGGCTAATGCAGTTCTTAGGAAACTTTCCACAAATTATTTTGAGGCAATTATGGAGTAATTGGGTGTTGAAAAAATATAGTGTAGAAACAGCTCTAGACAAGTAGAGTCTGTATTATTCAGGAAGCTGTAACATGTAAATACTTAAAGTGCATCTTTGAAATATAATGATACATAAATTCCTGGTCTAAACATCATCAGCACAAGGACATGTATTGGTGTGGGTAGAAACATTTTGGAGATAGGGAGCTTGTTTCTTTTTCTCTTTGTTTTGTTAAAGTGAAATAGGGCACTAAATATACCACGAGGAGCCAGTTGCAGCTTGCAGAACTGCAGAAAAATCCTCATCCTTGTCAATGGCTTGTCAATGTCTTTGCTCTGTTGAGTCTGGCTGGAAAACAACAACTGTGTCTGTGAAAAAACTCAAAATTTTTTTTTTTTTCTGTACTGGTACCGGATAATTCCTTTCACATTTTAAAGAGAAAGTGTAAAATTGCACTTTACTATAAAAGGAGGAAAGAGAAGTGAGATGATCCTGCAGTGACGGGTTCTGCAGGACCTCTGGTATTTCCAGGCATGGGGGGAGAAAGTGGATCAGCCCCACTCCCTGGGAGGCCAGAGGTGGCAGCTGGAGCCCTTCTTCTCCAGCCCCGGCCAGACAGCTCTGGTTTACTTCTCTAAAGTGGAATATCTCTAGCAGGAAAGCAAGAAGGACAGAGCATGGCTCTGCAGTCAGGACGTTGGCTGGGAAGATGGGAAAACCCTTTTGTTCCTGATCCATCCAACTGGCATGGGGCCATCCCCTTCCTTCTCATTCTGCAAAACCCACCCTGGCCTGCAGACGCCCTTTACATTCTGTGTTGTTGTTGCTGTTGTCAAAACTGTGACATTTCTGGGAAACATTCAGTTTAAACAATTGTTATTTTTAAATAGAGAAAAGCTTTCCTCAAAAATGTTTCCACTTGCTGTGCTGAACACATACTCACTCCATGCACAACTGAGTCATTTTCGAAGGACCGTTTGTGGCAGTGGTTACCCTCGTCCTGGCCTAGTACCCCCTTATTTCAATTGGGGAAAATAGTAACACAAAATGGAGGGGGCTGCTGTGAATTATTTGAGCCCTTCTAGCTGCCACTCACTTAACAATCAGACTCTACAAACCCAGAGCTACTACAGACACAATGGTTGCCAGCTAATAAAAAAGCAGTTGTCAAAAAAAATTGGCACTTCAAACTTTTCAGAATTAGTGATGCTCATGACATGTCTGCCAGCTTTGCAGGAAGAGGAAACTTCCAACACTTGCCTATGCACATTTTTATAGAGATTAAAAAATGTTCATTTGGTTTCTTTTTTAAAAAAATAAATAGAAGCATGCAACAAATGACTGCAGTAATTTAAAATATTGCCGTCTTTGTAACAACACAAAGCACGGTCTGCTGATGCCTTGACTGATCTGACAGAAGCATATCCAGCTAGGAGAGGAATTCAAATGAAATAAGAGGATAGAAGAGGTGTCCATTTCCATTAGACACCAACTTGTCAGGATTCCTTTCTTCCTCTGGAGCAGCACCAGGGCTGAGTGGAGCTTCACGGCTCCCAGGCCAGCCCAAAGCTGGGGCTTTGCAGTTGCAGGCTGTCCCCCTGCCTCCTCTGCCAAGTACAGCACTGCTGCAGAAAGGTGTCCCTGGGAAGTGGCAAGGAGAGCTGCCAGGGCAAGAGAGGCCATTTATTCTACTTTAAGAGCCTTTTTACAGAATTGTTTGGTAATTACAGAAAACACGTTCTGATTCAGTATTTACATTATAATTGGGTTTATCCAGGAAAATAATTTTGGATTTGGTTTGACAAGGTTTGAATTGCAAAACAAGCTTTGCAACTACATTAATCAAGTCAGCCTGCTATGAGACTGACAGCCTGTTTTGCCACAGTGGGACTTTTTGTTGGTAGACTCAAATGCCAAAATAACCAGAAATGATGTGCTTACTTTCTAGGGGCAAGTATAGGCCAGTGTGTTTTCAATTCACCCTTCAGAAGCCTACCCACAAAATGATAAAGGTGTAAGCCCTGTCAGAAGCTCCTTGCAGCTGAGAGGACAGCTCTCTGCATGTGGGTCCATGATGGAGGCAGCCATTCTCTATGGCTGCAGCTAACCTGCATGGGAAGGAGTTCAGACACAGCATCTGTAGTTTGACAATGTGTCTCCTTAATTTACTGCCTTCTCAGAGGCAGACCAACGACCCTCAATTGCCACAACCAAGTAGCCTGCAATCCATGGCACAAACTGAAATACACCCAGAGTGGGGATGCCTGCATAGGACTCAGGGATGCTGCCCAGCCCCACAGAAGACCCCTGACTGCTGCACCCTGTTCTTCCCACCCCACACGGTGCCCTGTGCTGGGGCCTGGGAATCTCTCTGGCTGCTGTATCACCCCTATTTATCCTAAGGGCTCTGTGCATCTTCCTTCCCTGTGTACTTGGAAATGCCCCCATCTGTGCCCATAATGTGACAGGCTTGTTCTTGTGGCAGGAGGGAACCTGATTCTCTCTTCTGACTGCGTTATAATGAAGACTTGGGGAGCTGGAGCCTGTGAGAGCCCCAGTAAGAGGTAACAGGGCTCACCCCCACTAAAAGAAATCAGATAATACTGCTCTACCGTAATAATAAGCTCTTATGTAAGCACTTTTGATGTGAATGTTCACAGACAAGAAAAGGTCTTTGCCAAGGTCCTGTCCTGAACCCCTTAATTAAATGAGCAGTCCTGTTAATTTAATAAGATTACTTGCCTAAATACTTAAACACTCCTGTGAAGAAAGTGGTGTCTTATTTAGCCATAAACAAATGTGGCTATGCTAAGCAGAGTGACAGGTGAGGAGACCATTAAAGATGAAGAGGGATGACAAAGTCTGTTTTGTTTTGAATGTTTGTTTGATTATTCTTTATGAGGATACAGAGTGGAAGACATTTGCACATTGCTTTTATCAGAATTAATCCAACCCTCTCGTAACCTTCATTTTAGGAGGCTAAATAAGCCACCTTATGGAAATGTCTTTGATATGCCACTTCACCTCTGAGAGCGGTTTCTGTACATCACCAGGACACTCTGCCCCTGGAAGGCTTGTTTCCCCCAAGCATCCCAGCCTGCTCACTTTCCTGAGTTCCTCCTGCTGTGCAGACACATCTGAGATCATCTGGAAAGCTTCTCCCACTGAACCTGATAGCCTTCTGGGAGACATCTGTGCCCCTTCAGGTGAAACTGGAGAAGCAGAAGCTAGAAAACTAGAACCTCCTTCAGGAGCACTAGGTGCATCAGTGGCAATGTAAAATAAAAACTGGAGAGGAAGCATGATCATTCCTAGTTAAACTGTGGTTGCAGTGCCTCATAATTTTCTGCTGAAAGGCACATTTCAAAAAAGTTCAGGCAATATTGTTATCTGCAGAATCAGCTATAAGGCCTCAATGCTGGGGTGGAAACAGAGCAGTTAGCACTCAACCTGACAGCAGAGTGCCTTTGAATGTCCCTGTGAGTTTTGGGTTGACTTCAGCTGAATGGTAAGTCTTTGAAAAGTGGATTTATGTATGGTCATTGATGACTTTTCATACAAGCATTTGCCAACAACTGCTGAGAGATCTGCACTCCGCTTTTTACCTTGTTTATCTGCACTTAGGTGTTAAGAGTTCTCAAGCCAGAAAGGTTCTATATCAAGGTATCTCTGCCAAAAATCATGCCTTAGAAAAAAAGTAGTGTTATTTCTTTCACCTTTCTGAAATTTTGTCTTTCAGTTCAATAAACAGCAGGAATGCAACTAGCTGGTGGTAATACATTACCTTTCCTTTGCCATCACTGGCTGCTCAAAGCCTGTCACCTTCTGCCAGAGTCCCAGGGTATTGTATTTTGAAGGTTGAAGTGTTTTTTGATGAAAGGGGCTTTATAAATATATTTAATAGTTGATTCTAATTCAGTGAGAAACAGTGTATCAGATCACTTGTTTCACTAAGGTATGGGCCTCAGAACCAACTTAGTCAATGATACAGGATAAGAACATAAGCTTTGATTTCTAAAAAAGCTGACAAATCAAGTCTAAATTAATGGCAACAAAAGAGATATATAATTTTTCTTCTGCAAAATTACTTTCTGTAATTGCTGAGGCTTTGTTTCATGCACTTTCTCTCATAGTGAATACTGCTGTGGATGCAATTATAGAGAGCGAGGAACTCTTCCACAGCATACACTAGTGGTACCTTTTTACATACACCAGGCATATAATTTACTGAATGTAGGTTTTATATTAAAATATAAATTTTGGTATTTAAGGGAATATAAGCAAAAGGCCCTTCAAAGTAACTAAAAGACTTCTTTTTAATTATAGCTTTATTATCACAGGTTATTAAAATAATTCTCAGCAAAATTAATTTCCTTCCAAGAAACAGAACACTGAATTGAAAGAAAAGTAATTCTGAATCATGTGCTAAGATACCCAGTAGTGGTTAAATTTAATCAGTAAGCATTACATCTAATGAGTCCAGTTGCAGAGTTATCCAATTAATGTATCCCTGTTATAGTGGAGCTAATCTGAATTAAATGCATACTACCAAGAAGGAACAAGTGACTCTAACAAATTAACAATAAGGGAATCTTTTTAATTTAACCTTGTTGAATGGCTTAAGTGGCAAAGCGCATGGAAACGAATGAAACAGTAAATTTAAAAAGGCGGTAAACTTTAATTAAAACATAAAAACATTTTGTGTGTGTGTGTGTGTAGGACTATTACACATAAGTCGGTGTTTGATATGTGGCATATAATTACAGGAAGTTTGTAGAAGGTGCCATGATACCTGTCAATTATCAGCAGGCAGAAAATGCAGATGACATACATAATTCATCAGCATACTGCCCTTTGTGGTTAAGCCAACCGATTTAGCTCCGTAACATAACTCCTTATTCAAAACAAGACAATTAAAATGAAATACTGTTACCTCTTCAAAAATATCTCAGTTATTATACTGATTCAGATATATATATGTGCATCGCTAAGCATTAGCAAGGAAGACTACAACTACACAAATTTCTATGTGCACTCAAATCTGTTGTATTATGAGTAAGAAAAGAGGTGTTATCAATAGCAGTCAGCCCTTATATTCTTGCATGACGGAATCTGTTACCCAGTTCTGACTTTTAATATAAAACATTTAACAATTAAAATTATTTTAATGTTCGTAATATATTTGTTATATAGTCTCATAGATGGATCTTAATAACAAGAGGAATCTATCTAGAAAAGGCCTAGCAGTAAGTACTGATTAGATACTGTGTGGAGTGTTTCCATGCTTTTCTCTGAGTAGGAGTGCCCTCACTTAAAACCAACATCTACCAAGTTTAAAAAAGCCTAATAGAAGTATGGAGGTTCTGGAAATCATTAGTATCCATTGCTTGGGTATGAAGAGACAGAAAACAGTTCAATGTTTCAGGGAGACAGACTGAGATCCAACAGAAATTTTGGTACAGTATAAAAACATAAAGAGGAAATAATTGAATGGCTTTTATTTACTATTTCAGAATATGAGAAGGACAAGACACTTTGTGAAATAAAAAATGATACCAAATAGAAAACTCAGCAAGGGAAATGCCTTCTACGTAAAAGGCTTTTAAGGGAGTTCACTACCTGTAAGGTGAGTGGGAGCAAAAAGCTCTTTTGTATAAGGAGGATTTCTGCATAGATTGAACTTTTATGAGTGATGAGTGCACTCACACCCACATGTAAAAGACACCGTGAATGTTCTCATTGTGTACGAAGGCCCACGCTACTGTACCAAAGCTACCACTATCTGATGCATGCATTTCCCTTATGAGGAGGTTGTCTGCATTTGCCTGTGCTGAGTCTGATTCTGGATAAGTAGATGTACTATTCACCCAGAGTACACCACATCCTGTGTTACTACTGA
The DNA here is from genome assembly GCA_020745705.1 of Hemiprocne comata. Classification (NCBI taxonomy): domain Eukaryota; kingdom Metazoa; phylum Chordata; class Aves; order Apodiformes; family Apodidae; genus Hemiprocne; species Hemiprocne comata. The sequence continues at coordinate 14,652,314 of CM036616.1, read as the reverse complement.
ACAAGCATAAAAACCTTCCATGAGGCAAATGCTTTTTATTCAGAAAATTATTTTTCTAGGAAAACCAACAAAATCCAGTAAAGCACATGACAGGGAAGTGATCTTGAAAGTCTGTGGGTAAGAATTAAGGGGCAGGCTGGTGTGGGTGATACAGTTGTGGGGGTCTACTACAGACCTCCTGATCAAGGCGAGGAAGTTGATGAGGCTTTCTACAGGCAACTGAAAGCAGCCTCACAACTGCAGTCCCTAGTCCTCATGGGAGATTTTAACTACCCCGATATCTGCTGGAAGACTCACACAGCCAGCCTTTCACAGTCTAGGAGGTTCCTCCAGTGCATTGATGATAACTTCTTAATGCAAATGGTGGACAAGCCGACTAGAAGAGGAGCGCTGCTGGATCTTGTGCTCACCAACAAGGAGGGCCTTGTTGAAGCAGTGGTGGTCAGTGGCAGCCTTGGCTGCAGTGATCACGAGATGGTGGAGTTCAGGATCCTGTGTGGAAGGAACAGAATACCCAGTAGGACCAGAACCCTGGACTTCCACAGGGCAAACTTTGGCCTCCTCAATCAACTGTTAAGGGAAATCCCATGGGACAGGGTGCTAGAAGATAAAGGGGCTCAAGATAGCTGGTCAACATTCAAGGACCACTTCTTGCAAGCACAGGATCAGAGCGTCCCAATGGTTAGGAAATCTAGTAAGGGAGCTAGGAGACCAGCATGGTTAAAAAAGGAACTGCTGGGCAAACTTTAAGTGGAAAAGGAAAACCTACAGATCATGGAAGGAGGGGCTGGTCACTTGGGAGGAATATAGGGCTGTTGTCAGAGGATGTAGGGAGGCAATTAGGAAAGCTAAGGCCTCCTTGGAACTTAACCTTGCAAGTCAGGTTAAGGATAATAGAAAGGGCTTTTTCAAATACATAGCTAACAAAGCTAACACTAGAGGCAATATTGGCCCACTGTTGAATGAGGGGGGAGCCCTGGTGACAGAGGATAAAAAGAAGGCAGAGGTGCTGAACGCCTTCTTTGCCTCTGTCTTTACTCCTGCAGGATTTCCCCATGAGCTCCAGACTCATATAGCCCCAGAAGTAGTCAAGATAGATGAGGAGTTTGACATAGTAGATGAGGATTGGGTTAGGGATCAGTTGAGTAATCTGGACATCCATAAATCGATGGGTCCGGATGGAATGCATCCAAGGGTGCTGAGGGAGCTGGCGGAGGTCATTGCTAGGCCACTCTCCATCATCTTTGGTAAGTCATGGGTAACAGGAGAGGTGCCTGAGGACTGGAGGATAGCAAATGTCACACCAGTCTACAAGAAGGGCAAGAAGGAGGACCCGGGTAACTATAGACCGGTCAGCCTCACCTCCATCCCTGGAAAGGTGATGGAACAACTTGTTCTTGTCTCTATCTCTAGGCATATCAAGGACATGGGGGTCATCAAGAGCAGTCAGCATGGTTTTATCAAGGGTAAATCATGTTTGACTAACCTCATAGCCTTCTATGAGGAAATTACTAGGTGGATAGATGATGGTAGAGCGGTAGATGTGGTTTATCTGGATTTCAGTAAGGCATTTGACACCGTCTCCCACAGCATCCTTGTAGATAAGTTGATCAGGTATGGGTTTGGTGATCAGGTAGTGAGGTGGATCAGGAACTGGTTGATGGGAAGGAGTCAGAGAGTTGTAGTCAATGGGGCAGAATCTGGTTGGAAGTGTGTGACTAGTGGAGTCCCTCAGGGGTCGGTACTGGGACCGATGTTGTTCAACATCTTCATCAACGACCTGGATGAGGGTATAGAATGTACCCTCAGCAAGTTTGCTGATGACACTAAGCTGGGAGGAGTGGCTGACACACCAGAAGGCTGTGCTGCCATTCAGAGAGACTTAGACAGGCTGGAGAGTTGGGCGGGGAGAAACATGATGAAATTCAACAAGGGGAAGTGTAGAGTTTTGCATTTGGGGAAGAACAACACGATGTCCCAGTATAGGTTGGGGGCTGACCTGCTGGAGAGTAGTGTAGGTGAAAGAGACTTGGGGGTCCTGGTAGACAGGAGGATGACCATGAGCCAGCAATGTGCCCTTGTGGCCAAGAAGGCCAATGGCATCCTGGGGTGCATTAGAAAGGGTGTGGTTAGTAGGTCAAGAGAGGTTCTCCTCCCCCTCTATTCTGCCTTGGTGAGGCCGCATCTGGAGTATTGTGTCCAGTTCTGGGCCCCTCAGTTCAAGAAGGACAGGGAACTGCTTGAAAGAGTCCAGCGCAGAGCTACAAAAATGATTAAGGGAGTGGAACATCTCCCTTATGAGGAAAGGCTGAGGGAGCTGGGTCTCTTTAGCTTGGAAAAAAGGAGGCTGAGGGGTGACCTCATCAATGTTTACAAATATGTAAGGGGTGAGTGTCAGGGAGATGGAGTTAGGCTCTTCTCAGTGATGACCAATGACAGGACAAGGAGTAATGGGTGCAAATTGGAGCATAGGAGGTTCAAGGTAAATATCAGAAAAAACTTTTTTACTGTGAGAGTGACAGAGCACTGGAACAGGCTGCCCAGGGAGGTTGTGGAGTCTCCTTCACTGGAGACATTCAAAACCCGCCTGGATGCGTTCCTGTGTGATGTGCTCTAGGTGACCCTGCTCTGGCAGGGGGGGTTGGACTAGACGATCTTTCGAGGTCCCTTCCAACCCCTAGGATTCTATGATTCTATGATTCTATGATCTGAAAATCAGAAAAATGGGCAATGGATTTGGCTGCTCCTCCTGGGCTGCAGTTAGTCAGAGACCCTCACTAGCAGCTTGGTCTTGGCCTGTAACACTTTTCAAGCTCCTCTGTTTCCATTACTGGCCTGAATGAGGCCTTGAACAACAATAAAACTTCTCACAGCCGAAGAGGAAATCCTACCAGTTCAGCTTAGTGAAACATTTTGGGTTAAGTCTTCAAAAGATTGTTGATGGGAATAGCAAAACAAGAAGCAATTGATTACATCCAAGTTTAAACAGTTTTTAAAAAGGCAGGACAGGCAGAAAAACTAGGTTTGTGAGAAGAGCTCATTCCCTGCCTCCAAAGACTCCCCCTGGAGCCCCAGTACTTTCCTTCCCAGCTGTCAAGGTGTTTATCCTTGCTGTGTGGGTTCTGGAGCCAACTGATAACTCAGGGGCATCCTTCGGCTAGACCGGAGGAAAAGTTACAGGTATTGCATCTCATTTTATATTTTATCATCCAAACTCATCTCTGACGCAAGATGCTGCCTATTTATTCTATCAAATGCAAAACTGAATATCCATAATTAAGATCGGGTTTTAGATATGGTGCTTTGGTTAGCAGCAAATAAATTAAAATCAATTTGTCAGCATGTAAAACAGTACAAAGTGTTCCATGTTTGTGCCCAATACATAACAGACACTATCTATCCATAGTAGCATTGCAAAAGGTAAGCAGCATATTTTGAAGCACATGAATGCAGAATAATTTATCATATGCAGGTAAAGCTGTACTCAAATGTATGTGCTGCATAAACAAAATATTTATTGTACTCACAAATTATCCGTATACCCTAAATGTAAAAATGACTGTACTACTGATTATTTCCCCCGAGTACACATAAAATAGTGCCAAAGGGCAGAACATTTCCAGACCAGTTCAACCACACTTCTGGCTTCCTGTGGGCTCACAGAGATGATGATCTTCATACATTTACTTGTCTTTGTTGCACTTTCTCTCACCTATGGTGATTACTTCACACACATGGCAACTATGTGGGAATAAGACGCATGAATACAAGGAATATGAGCTGGAAATCAGCTGCAGTTTGGGATGGGCAGAAGATGTTGTCCCTCCGTAGTAAGATGGAGTTTCCCAAATATGAGGACAGTGGTCAAATGACAGGGTAAAGACACTGGGAGGCCAAGGTAAAGGAAGGAAAAAGAGAAGTTTGGGGAGGTTCTTGTTTAAGTTTTGCCACCTGCCTCTAGACAAGGACATTTTGGCTGCACTTGCTGCTGTTTTATTAACCTAGGGGCAGATGGGTGATATTGTCATTCTTCTTCTCTTTGCATGCCCAAAAGCTGACCTGTTAAGGATGGCTTTTGAGCATGGACTTCTGTCATTCACTACAGATGTCCCCACTGGATACCAGTCATGGAGTACGCCTGAGACAGGACTGGATGTGATTCATATTGAATTTATTTATTGATTGAATGTGATTGTGGTATTTATAGCTAGCTATGCCCATTGCTACTAAAAATAAGAGAATGAGTGCATATACATTTTAAAATAGCAAGGTAAATCAGATGCTTTATGGCACAAATAGCTACTTACAGGCAAAATTGCATAACATTCTAGTAATATAAAAATGATTACTTGTTCTGTATGGAGAGTTAAATCATGAACTGTAAAAAAAGAAGACACATTTTCTTCAACAGATAATGACAGGCACTTTGTTTATGGTATTGCATTCTGGAATAGGTCAGAGACCATGTCTTCTATGAAACACTTTACAAATTCTTACCATATCCATGCAATCTCTTATTTTTATAAGTTCAAATTGATACAGAACATCAAGTAATGTTCATATGGCTTAAACGTGAATATAGAAATCAAAACTAAAAGATGTTATAGTGAGAAACCTAAGTAACTGCTCTGAATTATTGTGTATGTATAATACATGTAATGTGCATGGTCAGTATAAACACCTGGCTGTCTTCTCACAGAGTCAAACTCATAGGCTTTGCTGAGGGAGTGATGGCCTTTGGGTCTCCCAGCAAAGGTGCTGTCAAGGACTATGGCAGTCTTTGTTCAACTTTCATTTTTTATAAAATATAGGGCACAATGCCAGTTACTGAGAGGCAGGGCCAACGACTTGCATTCTCCAGTATGCAGTGGCCTGCTGGCAGCTGAATTAACATATTAGGAAAGCTAGATTCAGACACGTACTATGCACTAATAATTTTTCAGATTAAAGTAGCAGCTGGTTTTTATTAGAGTTTTCAGATGCAGAACCTCAGATGCCATAAATTATCAAATCCATTGAAGTGGACTGGAACCATGAGAATATACACCAGATGAGAATCTGAGCAATCATTGGAGATACAATCTCACTACAGGAATCTTAAATGAGAAATGCTGCCTAGTGGATACATCAAGAAGTCTGGAAAATCATTTGATCTGTTTTTGTCAGTCAGACCATATGTTAAAAGCAAGGTGTGATAGTCTGGGGAACGCCTGCCAGTTTGTGGATGTGATTAAATTGTAATTTAAAGTGCAGATTAGACTCACCACTTTGTAGCAGAAACAAGATAATATGTATGGAGCTCAAACAGCCTTTAAGAGTACCTAAGCCAGGAATACTTTCAGCCTGGAAGAGCAATCAGATTATTGCTACAAACAACTGACCACTATCACAGCGCTTGGACATAAGCTTGGTGTGTATCCCAGGAAAATCTCACCAGAAGTCTAAAAGACTCTTTTAGAAGAGAAACCTCCTTCAGTGCAAAAACAGAAAGCAAAACGGGGGAAAGGCAGATGGAGAAGGTTTTGCCTCCTTTCTCCACAGCCATAGATCAAAATTTGTTTCTTCAGATGCCCAAAAGAAAGGGGGAAACCATGGTCAAGTGTAGGTGTGTGTAGAGCAGCAAATGCTGTGCTGCTCTGCAAGGTCTCTCCTTGTGACTTGGCTGCAACATAAACAGTAACATCCGAGACACAAGACTCAGCAGAAGGCAAAATACAGCTATGGTGGTATCACAGTATCATCATTCTGGTTGGAAAAGACCGTCAAGATCATCAAGTCCAACCACGACCCTAGCTTTGCCACGTCTACCACTAAACCCTGTGCCCTGGCACCACATCTGTCTTTTTAGATAAGAGAAGAGGTCAGTGCCTACTCCTCCTCCTTCCCTAATGAGGAAGCAGTAAGCTGAAATGAGGTCTCCCCTCAGTCTCCTTTTCTCCAGGCTGAACAGACCAAGTGTCTTCAGGCACTCCTCATACAGCATCCCCTCCAAACCCTCCACCAACCTCAAGGCCCTCCTCTGGACACTCTCCAGTAGCTTTATAACCTTTTCATACTGTGGCACCCAGAACTGCACATAGGACTCAAGATGGGGCAGCACCAGTGCAGAGTGAAGTGGGACAATCACCTCCCTCGACCAGTTGGCTATGCTGTGCTTGATGCACCCCAGGACTCGGTTGGCCCTCCTGGCTGCCAGGGCACACTGCTGGCTCATGTTCAACCTGCTGTTGACCAGAACCCCCAGGTCCCTCTCCACAAGGCTGCTCTCCAGCCTCTCACTCCCCAGACTGTCTGTATATCCAGGGTCACCGTGTCCCAGCTGCAAAATCCAGCACGTCTCCTTGTTAAAGTTCATGTGATTGGAAATTGCCCATCTCTCTGATTTGTCCAGATCCCTCTGCAGGGCCTCTCTGCCCTCGAGAGTGTCAACTGCTCCTCCCAATTTAGTGTCATCCATGAATTTAATAAATAGGCCTTCAAGTTCTGCATCTAAGTCATTTATGAAGATATTAAAGAGTACTGGCCCTAAAAAGGATCCCTCTGGAACCCTGCTAGTGACCAGTCCCCAGCCTGATGTGACCCCATTTACTGTGACCCATCAGCCAGTTTCTCACCCAGTGCATTATGTGTTTGTCCAGCTGGATGCTGGACATTTTGTTTAGAAGGATACTATGAGAGACAGTATCAAAGGCCTTTCTGAAATCTAGAAAGACCACATCAACTGGGTTCCCTTGGTCAGCTAGGTGGGTAACCTTGTCATAGAAAGAAATCAGGTTAGTCAAGCAGGACCTTCCCCTAATGAACCTGTGTTGTCTGGGACCAATGACTCTGTTGTCTTTTAGGTGTTTTCAGTAGCTCCCAGAATGATCTTCTCCATCATCTTACCAGGCACTGAGGTGAGACTAACAGGCCTGTAGTTACTGGGGTCATCCCTGTTGCCCTTCTTGAGGATTGGGACAACATTTGCCAACTTCCAGTCAACTGGTACCTCTCCAGATTCCCAAGAGCATTGAAAAATCATTGAGAGAGGTCTCGCTATGACCTCCACTAGCTCTTTAAGTATCCTTGGATGAATCTCATCAGTTCGGGAGATTGTCATTTGCCCAGTCATGGTTCTCTAGCCCAGGGCTCAGGGGGTGCTCAAGCCCATCATCAGTGTTGAAGAGGTGAAGAAAGCATTAAACGTCTCTGCCTTGTCTATTCCTGTTTATGAGGTGTTCATGACCATCAAGTAATGGGCTAGTGTTATTTCTGCCCTGCTTTTTGCTATTAACATATTTTAAAAAGCCCTTTTTATTATCCTTCACAGTGCAGGCCAGCTTCAACTCCAGTTGAGCTTAAGCTGCACGGATTTCTGCCCTACAGTGGTGAACAGCATCCCTATAGTCCTTCCATGTTGTCTGTCCTTCCTTCCACTGGCCATACACCTTCCTTTTGTGCCTTAGTTCTAGTAGGAGGTCCTTGCTTAGCCAGGGTGGCCTTCTACCTTGCCTGCTTGACTTCTGGTATTTTGGAATTGCCTGGTCTTGTGCTCTTAGGAGGTGGTGCTTAAAGAGTGACCCATCCTGTTGGACCCCAGTACCCTGAAATGCTTTTTCCCAGGAGACCTTACCAAGCAGTTCCCCAAGCAACCTGAAGTCTGCTTTCCACAGGTCCAGAGTTGAGGTCTTACTGTTAGTTTTCCTCCTAGTACCATAGATGTTAAACTTGGCTGCTTCATGGTCACTGTGGCCAAGGCAGGTTCCAATCACCACTTCACCCACAAGACCTTCTCTGTTTACAAGTAACAAATCAAGGAAGGCACCTTTCCTGGTTGGTTCTCTCAACAACTGTACCATAAAGTTATCATCTAGATAGTTTAGGAATCTTCTGGACCTGTTTGTACCAGCTGTGTGGTGCTCCCAGTTGATATCTGGCAAACTGAAATCCCCCATGAGGACTAGTGCAGATGACTTGGATGTATCCTGTAGTTCCCTAAAGAATGACTCATCCGTTTTCTCATCCTGATTGGGTGGCCTATAGGAAACTCCCACAATGACATCTGTTTTGTTTGCCCCTTAATTCTTACCCAAAGGCTCTCAACTGTGCCATCACCCACTGTAAGCTCCACACATTCCAGCCCATCCACTATATACAATGCCACCCCATACCTCTCCTACCCCATCTATCCCTGCTGAAAAGCCTGTAACCATCCATTGTGACACACCAGTCGCAGGACTCATCCCACCAGGCTTCAGTAATGCCCATAATGTCAAATCCCTGGGAATGAGTCAAGGCTTCTAGCTCCTCCTGCTTGTTCCTCATGCTGCATGCATTCGTATAGATGCACTTCAAGTGTGGTTCATTGTGCCCTCTTCTTCGTGGAGCAGAATGAAGAATCTCACTAGGACACAGTTCCTCAGATTCTGATGAGCCTTCCCTCTGCTGTACCCTGACAGGCATGCTATTGCTCCCCTCTCCATTCAAATCTAGGTTAAAGCCTTATCAATCAGTCCAGCTAGCTCTTGAGCAAAAATTCTTCTCCCTTTCTGTGAGAGGAGTATGCCATCAGGCATCATTAGACCCGGTGAAGAATAGACCTTCCCATGGTCCAAACTCCCAAAGTTCTGCCTGTAACACCAGCCTTGGAGCCATGTTCATCAGCTGGGACCACCTACTCCATTTGTTATTCTTCCCCACAACAGAAAGTATTGAAGAAAATACCACCTGCACACCTGACTCTTAAACCAACCGTCCCAGGGCTCGGAAATCCCTTTAGGATTTCTTCTTGCTGTCTCATCGCCACCAACATGAAAAACCACTAGTGGGTAATAATCTGAAGACTTTATCAAACTACGGAGTTTTCTGGTGACGTCCCTTACCTTAGCCCCAGGGAGACAGCAGACTTCCCTGTGAGTTGGGTCCGGTCAGCATATCAGACTCTCTGTTTCACTCAGAAAGGAGTCACCAATGACCACCACCCTTCTTTTTTGCCCTTACATGAGTGATGGTGATGTGTGGGGGCTTAATTCTTGAAGGACCTTCACCTGTATCATCAGCTGTTTGCTCATCCAATTGCAGGGCCTCATACCTGTTGTGGACAGGCACCCGAGAAGGTGAGGCAGGCTGAGAGCAGATTCGCCTACCACCCTTAGAAGGTGTCAATATGGACATACCCTTGGTACATTTAAAATCATACATCAGTACATGAGCTTAGAGTATTCCGCCTTCTGTGTTCGACTGCAAGCTTACACAGTTGCACAGAATCACCAGACACACTGTCAATTCACAAGACTGTTGCTCAGAAACTGGAATTAACAAGAAAAAGGAGTCCTAAGATTCCACATGTGGCTGCCTCTTCTCTATGCACAACTTTAGAACAACTGCTTTTATGCAGTTTGGATCCCTTGCCACACTATACCATTTACAGATGATTATGCCTTTTCTTAAACCACTGCAGCAGCACTGAAGCTCAAGCACAAATGCTAGCACCAACAGGCAAAAAGCTGGATCCTGAAGTAAGCCCGTATCAGAGCTGAAGCAAGAATCAAAACCACCTTGGACCTCTTTAGAGATAAGGCTAGAACATCCACTATGACCACCTGGGCTGATGTGTTTAGTCCAGAAGTGCCTAAGATTTCCTGAAATACTACTGAGTTCATCTAGAATACACCTTTTAAGGAAGACACCTCTTGAGGTTAAAACTACTAGAGGAAAACCCATTATAATTTTCATCAACCTGTTCCAATGGTTAACTGCTCTTTATTTAGGGAAAATTGTATGGCTTCGTTCTGGTCTGATTTTTTCAGCTTCAACATCCAGCAATCGGCTCCTGTTGTGTCTCTGTCAGCTAGACGGAAGAGCCAGGCATTAAGTTTGTATTTCGTTGCAGATACTTTTGGACTGTAGTGAATACACTTTTCTGATTGGTAAAACAAACAGAAAAACTTCCTTGTATCACACCACATGAATCAATGATTTTTCTGTCTCTTCTCTCAGTCTTTTCTGTCTTCTTGAATCCTAAACTGGAGAAAACAAATTCCAGCAGAAATTGTTTCAGTTCCAAACACAAAGCTAGTATTGCCTTTGTAGTCCCTAGAAATTCCTCTCTGTATAGCCAAGAATTACATGAGACATTTTGACCAAAACACCATATTTAAGAGTTCCATTCATTATTACCTTCCTCAACAAATCTCTCTGCACCTCTTAATTCCTCCACCAAATCCCTAAATAAAAACTTGTTAGCAGAAGAAAAATCCCAACCAGAATTTTCAGGTCTTCTTAGGTCCAGCAAAACACAAACTTCTGAAGATAGAAAAGGCAACAGCAGTATTAACTCTGCCATACATGGCTGATTATTAGCCCATGGGAATTATATGCAGATATGTTTGTATTCCCTTAGTTGTTACAGCTGTACCAATAGACTTTTTCAGAAATGTTCTGGAGCAATTGAGCTCTAGCTCTTGATACTAGCAAAGCTGGGAGAGACAAAGAATGAGTGCACAGAAAGAATAAGACATACGTTTTTGTTGAGCCTGACTAGTTTTAAGGCTGCCTTGCCTAGGCTGGGTCAGTTAGAGAGCTAAGAGATCCTCTGTCATGGGGATTGTCTTCATAGGGGAAAACCTGGTCTGCAAACTTGCTGATGATTAGATGATAGTGTAGTCTTGAATGATAGCCAACATACATCAATGTGGAAAGGCTGTGGAAGGCAGAGAAAGGGTAACAAAAGTAGCGATGCATCTATGGTATAAGACATATTTTAAAAGTCTGGCTCAAGGTTCACAAGTAGAGTCAATCTATAGCATGAGGACGTTCTAGCATTACTTTGAGATACCAAAATAAAGTTGTGTGAGCATGTATCGTAACTGAATGTTTTAGAGACGCACAGAACCATGATGTACAAGGAAAACCAGGTAACCAAATTGGAGGCTTAGACCTCCCTAAAACAAAAGGCTGTGTTTGCTTGGGGATTTTGAGAATGCTTTGCTTGACTGATATACGCTGGCTTGAAATCTGTGTGTCTTCACTGTTCTTGAGCTCTCGTATTTGGTGGGCAGAACAAATGTAGAGGTAAAAAAGACAGTCTGCTTTCACTGTTCACAGATGTATTATTTAATAGCCACAAAACACTTGTCTGCTTGCACCCAAGTTATTACATAGTCATCTAGACTGCATCAATGACTTATCTCTGTTGCTTATTACAGCCCCAATCTTTTGGGTCATTCATGAGTATCATTAATAATTTTGGACAATCTTTGATATAATTTAAAACAAACATTAAATAACACATGGCCAAAAGCAATTCCTAAAATAAGCCTAAAATGAATATACTTGCTCAGTTAGAATCTTCCATTTATACTTTTGGTTTTGACTGCCAGTTGAAAAATATTCTATTAAGTAACAGGTCATATTGATTAAATTAGCGTGACAAGGTGTCAGGCAGTGATAAGTCAAAATGTTCAGAAGAAATCCAAGTATTACATAAACACACTTCTGTCATGTAAACACCATATATTTTATCAAGTGTGTTGTTTAATAGAACTGTGAAGAGATCTGTTTTTCATGTACCCATATTGACCAACATTAGTTCTACTGATTTCCTTTAACCTGGATGCTAGCAAATAATAATCTGGATGGTCCTCTCTACCCTTCTTACTGCTGGTACTTTAAACACTGTCAAATCCTCTGGATTATCTTTCCAAGTTTCAAGTTTATTGAAAAGAAACAGCAGCAAGCCAGACAGCTGTTTCATCAGATTGAATATAAACACTGAATTAAAGTTAATCTGAATGTATTACTTTAAAACTAGGTTTGATAGCTATCACGGTGCTGAGTTACTGCTGGAATAGGATATGTTTTCTCACCTTGCAAAGTGATAAAAGTTTGGGGTTTACTTCTGTGCTTCAAACACATAAAAACTGATTAATTTTTCAGTCTTTTCTGCAACATTCCCATAGTTTCTATCAATCATATGATTCTTAGGACTAACATAACCCTCCCTAAATATACCACTTGTAGCCATGAGGGCAGCAAGAGGCATGAATCATGCTGTGTTCTTTGCAGACGTAATTGCCATTTACAGCACTGACTCACAGGAAGTAGTAACTCCACATAAAATATTCCATCAGACTGGCTGATGTGTTATCCCAAGATGGTGTGTTGAGGAAATAAAGAGCAGTCACTGTTCTGAGCATCTGCTGAAAGGGCAGAGTCAGCTTAAAATCTATCTAACTCTCAAAAGTTAGTTAAAAGCAGCTCCGTATTTTCCTACGTATCTTCTAAACGACTTTTGAAGCTACTTGCAGAAATATGTATTTTCTGCTATGTGACAGAGGCACACATAAGAAGGCACTGACTTAAACAAAAACAGTGAAGTTAACCACAAATAGAAGTGCAGGAAGAGTACCAGGGAACTACTTTTGTTCAGCATTAATTGCAACAGCTGATATGACTCAATGAGAAAGGTGTAATTAGGTTGACTCTGCTCCTTTCAGAAAAAGTGACCTGTGGAGAGAAATGAAGCAGCAAGCTATTATTCTGTCCACATGCATTCAGTCAAACCATAACTTCGCATACAAAAGATTTCTGCAAGACCATCACAACGTGCAACAACAACAAAATTTATCAACGGTTTATACCTGGGACAGCAGAGGACTAACCCAGATCTAGAATTTCCTTTTATACTCCCCTTCCTATCCCATGGACCCCACACCTTTTTTCTTATATGCAAACAGTAAAATCTTCATCTGTGATTCTGTGATCTGTTCCAGGATTGTAATTCTTTGCACTACAGTTGAGCATAAAAGGCTTGTAATATTTGTATTTTTTAAAGTATACTTCACACAAAATTATGGTTGTTGTGGGGTTAGTCAGAATTATCATTGGGTATTGGTATTTATACCCTTATGCTTTCACTCATCAAAGTAAGATCTAAACAAACAGTCTCACAAATACTGTTGCAGAGACCAGCATAAGTCAAACTAGCAAATGTTGCACAGTGTTCACTCTGCAGGTGCTGAAGTGATTCTCATCCAAATTGTAGTCTGAAACATGATTTTTCAGTTCTTAAGCTACTTTCAAGCAGTTGCCTTTGGAATGCTAATTTGGCAGATCCATACAGAGCATGTCACAAATGTTGCTATGGTTACTCTCTCCATTTAGTAAACAGTATGAAATAAACACACATTCAATGGCAATAATGCAATAATTCAAGTTAGACCAATCCCCAGGTACTCTTAAAGTGGTTACTCTTTGTTCACGCTTCTTAAACTCTAAGTAAGCGGACACTGCAGTTTCATTTCCTAGTTGCCAGTATAGGGGACACCATTGCTTTTAAGAAGTGCTCAAGCTTAGCAACTAATTTTCACTCCTAGGACCATCATTGCAGACATGGCAAGAGATTCTTAGCAGAGGGAAAATGCTGCCTTTTTCCCCTTAGCAGATGTGGTGACTGTGAGCCATGAGTACCAGATGGAGGTTGTCACCACAGCATCAATTACCGGGAGAGGAAAATGCAACTTTTGCAAGGCCCAGAGCTATTTTAGGAGGATTCTCCTGACTCTAGAATCAGTCCAGGGTGGACCCAATTTCCCTGGCAGTAAATGCCATTTAGAGGGTGGAGTTGGCAAGAGAGTGGGTTTATACATTCATCCTTCAAATTTTACTCGTGTTAGTTCTGCCCTTCTCTTCCTCAGTTCTTCCACTCCCAACTCATATCCTAGTGATTTCTTTTTTTTTTTTTTTACAGATGAGATCTCTAGCTTTCCTAGTGAACTTCAAAAGTAGCTATTCAACTGCAGCTAGTATACTTTTGCTTTAAAAAACAAAGATCCAAGCCTTTATGTTCACAGAGATAAACTGAAAGGTGCAAACCAACTTCGTACTGGTTGTCCAAGTGTGCCAAGGGAGACCTTTGGTGCCTGTGCTGCTGCTGCTCAGAACCACTGAAACCACAAATGAACAAGGTGATTTTTGTGCTGTCTGTAACAAAGCTCTGAGAAGCACACACTGAAATTACTAACTGGTAAGCAGTTCTGAGGGTACTGGAGAGATTCTTCCATCTGCTCAGACTGGGGGAGCAGGAACATAGTGTTGGACCTTCCATAGAATCATAGAATGCCAGGTTGGAAGGGACCTCAAGGATCATCTGGTCCAACCTTTCTAGGTTTTACTGTAGTTTATATGAGGTGGCTCAGCACCCTGTCAAGCTGAGACTTAAAACTGTCCAATGTGGGGCAATCTACCACTTCCCTTGGGAGACTATGCCAATGTTTGACTGTCTTCATGGTGAAGAAATTACCTCGTGTCCAATTGGAATCTCCCCAGGAGCAATTTGTGCCAGTTACCCCTTGTCTTTTCCATGTGACTCCTTCTAAATAGGGAATCTCCATCTTCTTGGTAGCCACTCTTTAAGTACTGGAACATGGTAATGAAGTCTCCCCTAAGCCTTCTTTTCTCAAGGCTGAACAAACCCAGTTTTCTCAGCTTCTCCTCATATGGCAGGTTCTCCAGTCCTCTGATCATCCTTGTAGCCCTTCTCTGGACCCTCTCCAGCCTGTCCTCATCCTTTTTGTAAAGCAGGGACCAAAACTGAACACAACACTCCAGGTGTGGTCTGACAAGTGCTGAGTAGAGTGGGATGATGGCTTCTTTATCTTTGCTGGTGATGCCCTTGTTGATGCAGCCCAGCATCCTCCTGGCTTTCTTTGCCACTGCAGCACACTGTTCACTCCACGACCCCCAGGTCCCTTTCCACAGGGCTGCTCTCCAGCCAGGTGGTTCCCAGTCTGAACTGCACTCCTGGGTTATGTGTTTCCAGGTGAAAGACCTTACACTTCTCCCCAGTTCCTGCTAGCCCACTCCTCCAGCCTGTCTAGGTCATCCTGGAGGGTGGCCCTCCCTTCTGGAGTGTCAACTTCTCCACTCATCTTAGTATCATCAGCAAACTTCATCAGGGTTCCCTTGATCCCAACATCCAGGTCACTTATGAATTCAGAAGCTCCACAGACATCTCCCTGCCCAGGGGCTCCATTTTTTGGAACTACTAAAGATGTATTTTACATGAACACACCAGAACAGAATTCTACTCCTCCTGCTCATGGATGACAACATCTGCAGGATAACTGATGGTGACATCTGCCTAAACTTGCAGTCACAGCATCTGACACAGTACCTGGAGCATTTGAACCTCACCACATACAGTGTCTGTATCTATTCCTTCTGAAGGGCCCCAAGACAGCCCAGCAGAGGACAGTGTCTAGCAGTAAGACAGCTGTCCTGTGAATTCTGCTTAATTTATCAAAGCAAAGAAACATGGATATGTATATAAGTATCACGGAGTCTCTTCCTTCTCAGCAGTAAAACCGCCAAATTTTTTAACTCCTACCTCCCCTGGAAGATGCTCAAAGCACTGACTTCCCAGAAAAACAGGAATACATTGTGCCACTCTTATTCCAAGTGTCGAAGTGCAGCAGAGGCATATCTCTCAGCTCATTTTAATCCCCAGAGCACAAAAGAGGAAAAGAGTGCTCTCCCTTTCTATTCAGAGCAACTTCAAAAGTTAAATGTTGTTATTCAGACCAACTTCAACTGTTTGATGTTGTTTAGTGACACAGTAGTAGGAAAAAACCCAAGTAAATCCCTGCTCCAATAAAGGGATTTCAGTGAAACCTTTGAAGGTACTGAAGCAGAAGGAAATACTGATTTCTCTGACAAAATTTTACTGCAGAGCTCTAACCATAGGTTATCTCTACCTTCTGAGTTTGATTACAAGGCTTAGCTTAAGATATTAGCTCTGGTACAATTTTTAAGACTACAGGACAGATAGAATAGGAAGAAGGAATGTAAGCAGATGGAAAGTCCACAAAGCCTTAGTTGGGACAGAGCAGCAGAGTGTACAATGAACTGGTGGCATCAAAGTATGGTCAAAGTAAGACTGAAAAGAGAAGGAAGGGATAGAAAGGCAAATAGGCAATGCAATTACTTACAGCTGGGAACTAAAAGAAAAGAAGTTGGTAAGCTGTGTTTAACTTTGAAAGCTGATGGCTCCAAACAGATGCAATATTGCACAGCTCAGTCACTCAGCATTGCAGAAATAACTTGGTAATATAAGTACTCCTCAGCCCAATCAGCACTTAGCCTACAACATTTCAAATACTTGCTACTTTCAAACACTTTACCAAACCCACAGAAGTACTTAAATGACACTTTGCTTAAGGATGGAGTTGACACCAAATACTGCTATGCAGAAGATGAAATCTGGACAGGAAAAGAGAAAAAAAAAGAAAAAAAAAAAAAAAAGTGAAAACAAATCCCCAAAATGTTACACCCTTGCATTGGATCTTTACTAATTATTTTTCAGTGCATGGTCTTCTTTGGCCAAATGAAGCTTAACCAGATGGCACAGTATAATTTCTCAGCTACACAGAAAAATCTCAGTCTCTAATTTCATAGGGTGTCTGAACTATATAGAAGGCCACAGACTTAGAGCACTACCTTTTAAATTTGTCTCTGGAAAAACCCAAGAAAAGAGTCAGCTGTAAATCCTGACTTGGTGTTTCAGTCCCAGCAAAGCTAGAGTCAGGTTTAGAATATTGTTTAAATACTTGCAAACTAGGACTTTAAGCACCAGTAGGAAACAAATTTAAAATCAACTGTTAAGAAAAAATCAGCTCAGTTTCCCCACTTTGCTAAATGCAATCACTAGTAACCAAGACAGGGAAAGCAGACATTGTACCCAGGCTTCTGAAACACTGCCAGTTGTTTAAACAGGAACCATTTAATTGTTGCTTAGCTATCTCTGCCTTGTCTCTGCCTCCACACTTTATGGAGGTCCTCAGTTATAATTTGTAAAGGCAGAGAAGTTCACAGAAGACTGGCAAATATCTGAAGCAACTACTTTCTTTTCCTTGCAATGCTGTCTTGGCTGTGCTGGTGGAGACAAGGAGGCATCAGCACAGTAAAGGGTCTTACTGATACACATCATATCTCTATGGCACATAGTCAGAAGCTTTAAGTTTTTGGGATATTTACACTATTTCCTTATAAGTACAGCTCCCTTGCCATTATGAATTAATCTGGACTCGGTTGTTGAAATGGGAGAAAGAAGGTTTTGAGAAGATGAGTTTGTTGTGGGTTTTTTTTTTGTTTTTTTGTTTGTTTGTTTGCTTGCTTTTTTGTTTTAAAGCCATTCTACCAGCACTTAGCATCCTGGAAAATGGACTTCTGACAATTTTAGTATATGTTGTTTCTCTTTCTTTGTTGCAGGTTAAAATCTGAGTAAGCAATGCCTTTTTTTCCCTGAGATTAGCAGATTGAGATGTGCATGCCGCTTCCTCTAGCAGAGTTTCTGACCAAGAATTATGATGTTGCCTGCCACACCAAAATAGTCATTTGGTCAATGCAAGGAAGTCTAAAGTAAAGTGCAGTTTAATGGGAGGAAGCCTGAGAACATAAAAAGGAGGTTTATTTATATAGCATGCTTATACACAGGAAGGCAGTCCAATAATGTTTCCTTTTAAACCACCAGCCCACCTCACTTTCTGTACACTGCATGTGCTGAGGTGTTCCTGCATGTGCTGGTAGACCAGTTGGTGGTATTTTACACCTGATTAACTTCGGAACTGGCCTATCACTTTTTTAGTGGAGGACATGTGACCAGAAGAGGATAAAGCTTTGAGGAATCTTCTTCTTTTTTAATCGCTTTACCACAATTAAGTGTATGCACTTGCAGTGAAGAGTGAAAATACCCTTACAAAAGTTATTTTAAATGCTGCAGTTTTAATAAAATTTGTTTTTATTTCAGTATTAGAAAAAAAATATAATCCTTTAAAAATAAAGTTTACAAAAACTTGTGAGAGGAATAACACTTTTACTGTGAGTGTATATGAATTCTGCAACTCAGATCTACAGAACGTTGTTGGTCTCAACAAGCCCAGAAAGATGTTAAATCTAGATTCCTCTCAGAGGCAGGACATTCTGTTTCTGACTTTTTGCAAATTGTAAGTGAATAAGTTAAAACTCAGAAGGAGGTGAGACATTCTTACTCCCCTATTCCAAAACTTTGGAATTCTGAACAATCTAAATCAGCTCAACACGTTCAATTAAAAAAATGAACTTGCACATTATCATTTTACTTGTAACAGTGATGCTTTTATGCCTGGTAACTTAGTAGTGAACTGAACTGTCCTAGCAGATAACCCAACACAAGGCTCCTTATAAGGAAGAAATAATTATTCCCAGGGTCTATTCTCAATAAATGTAAACTGAATGTGCTCATTCCTTGAGGAAATACAGAGTAGCATTAATTCACACAGCTCTGGGACTCTGGCACAAATAAATGCCCTCCCCTACAGTCCATCTCAGAATGACTTAATACATCAAGTATCAAGCCACAAAAAGGCAGGGGACACAGAAATGAATGTCAAGAGGTTTTAGTCCAAATTAAGATGTTTCTCTCTTTCATTATTTTAGAATACTGGTAGAGCCTGCTTAGTATTTTATGTACATTTTCCTAAATGCATCTAGATTCCAGCTTCTGACTCCAGTTTTGGAATCATCATGAAATTTAATGAGAATAAAAAGCTGCACTTTGAAAGGGCTCATTCAGTGCTGTTCATTTATTTTCACTTTAGTAGAAAGACTCTAAAGAGCTGGCAATATTCATCCTAGAGTATTTGATTTAAGAAGCTAGTAACAGGAAAGTGTTCTCTTCTTAACTCCTTAAATTAAAAATAGTTTCTGAACATAATGAAGGAAACTGCTTTAAAGAAACATTGTAAAACTTAAGATACTGACCAGCTACACTATTTTCTTCACTGACCAATCTTAAGATGATAACTTCATTGACACTCATCACTACTGACCATTTTTTCTGTATTTGAATTTCCACAGTCACTGCACTGCAAAGGGCCATGACATTTACTACCTTTACCTGCAGTAGTGTTTTTCAAGCTTTCAAACAATGAAGGTTAGAATACATTTACTATCTGTAAAACCTACAGCTTTCTTATAAGAACTGAAGTGCCTAGTTATCTAAAAAGGCCTGAAGAAACAGGACAAAAAGGACCCGGTTTATTGTTGTAAAGTCAGCTGTTGCAGTAGGCCCTTCAGTCTTTCTTGTACTTTATTATTGTAGTGCTGTCATCTGAAATAATTTATCTTATTTTTTTTTTCTTAAATCTTGAGCTCTGAGAACCTTCTATCCTCCCTTCCCAAGTTCCCTCTTCTTCATCTCTAACCACCTGCCCTCCCACCATCCAGAAATATGTTATGCAGCACATGAATCCAGATTCTTGTTCAGCTTCAACGCAGGAAAGCTGAGTCCAGATAAACTTTCCAGATAAGTTTTAACCACCAGGGTGACTTGTGTTGCCTAGCATTAGGTTGTCTGCCATCCATTTTTATACATTTAGACCATTGTTTGCTTTGTACAAAGACAACTGTGCAGCTGTATGCAATCTTTCTTTTAACTCAGCACAACTGGTAGAAAGCTCAAGCCCTGTATGTTTTACTGGAATGAGCAAAAACGACTGCATATGACCTAACACTCTGAAACATTATTAAGAAGGAATTTCAGTGAGGGGTGGCCAAGGATATTTTTCCTCATAGGATAGCCTTTGATTACGTGCAGGAAGTTAACAAGGATGCTGTTTTGCAGCCATTCCTTCCTCTCTGTGTAGCTCTGGAACACAGAACTCCCAAAACTGTGAGGCAGAAAAAGAAGAAATGAATGCTCAGCTCAGCAAGGTCTCTCCACAAGAGAGAGACTTCTTTCATTGAAAGAAAAACCAACTAGACATTAAAATCCAGTTCAGATATGGCTTTAAAACATCTTAATTTCTTCCCTGGAGGTAACACATCTTCCAACTTGCTTTCAGGTGGGGGCAATACCGGTAGGAGGAACCTCAGCCTCAGATGGTAATTTGTAAGCTGTTGAGGTGCTACACCAGTGCAGAGGGAGCCCAAAGCGCTTATGGCAGAACGTCAACAGCAAAGATGCTGCTACCTCTTCATGGGCTCCCTAGCTCAGAAATAAGACAGCTCCACCAGCATCATGTCTAGCTATCAATATTCATAGGCTTAATGGGAATTAGCTATTCCTGCTGTGTGGTAGACAGATGAAAGACATGGATCTATGGGCTTTTCCACCCTGCTTTTCTCTGGGATTTCTTAAGCAAATGTAGAAATTTCTGCCCAGATCTGAAAAGACTGAAGAACAACTAAGTTGAGATAACTGACACATGGGCTACTTCTGCTTATTATGGATGTTTTGTTGTTCAGTTGGTATTCCTCTCTTCTTATTTCTCAATTTTTACTGTAAAGTTTCTTGAAGTTACTTGAAGGGGAAGAATTCTTCCAATGACACTAGTATGTTATTTTTATTGCAGCAGGTGGCTAAGACCTGGTAAAGAACAGCCATTACCTAATTTAGAAGAGCATTTTTACTGACTTCCTAGACACTTGTTTAAAACAGAAATAGCACTAGAACTACACAGAAGAAAAATTGCTTTGAGATGTGAATAACTATTAGCAAAGAGTAAGTGATGGGACAAAAATTAAACATGATTTTCCTCTGCTCTCATACACATGCAACCATGAAGTTCTTTTTTTACCTTCTACAAATTCCATTTCTCTGCTCTCAGAATTACTGAAACCAATGCCATACTAATAGTAAAAGAAAGTACTACATCCTCATCTCTGCTGGCAACATTCAGGCTCCCTAACACCTCCAAAATTTAGTTGGACTTAATGTTTATAATCCAGTAGGTAACTTGTAAAATATATGCCTAAAATGAGGGAGTAGCCAGTTACCTGTCAATTTATGAAACTGGCACCTTGAGAATATTTCTTTTCTGTGGTCTGTACTCAGAAGCACAAGCATGAGTTTATACTTGTTTCTTACCCAGAAAGGAGATCTCATGATCCCAGAGAAAAAACAACTTGGTAGTATACAAAAAATAAACTGTGCAGAACATAGTTTAAGCCCTGTCTGCAGTTTGCACTTTGAACTCCTTGGTAACATTTTCCTAGTATGAGCAACTGACAGTCAAAAAGACAAAAAAAAAAAAAAAAGGTCCATACCTAACCAGAAAAAAAAATATGTCAGATTTCAAATCAGCATTACTGTCTAAGAGCTTACTAGCATATGAGAAAGCCAATACTTGCATATTCTAAACCATCTTCAGGTTTCTGCTGATCTTTCTTTAAAAATCAAAGTCAGCAAGTCTAATACATCCATTTTTAATGGAAAATGCAGTTTCTGCAAAGCTCTCCCATCCCGTTCAGAAAATAAACTATTGTTCTAGTCTGGTGGAAACAAAAAGTAGATGCCCAGGGTGCAGTCAGCCCGTTGCCATTCGTACCCCTCGTACGGCTCCGCGGCTGCGTTCCCCGGCGGAGCCACCTCCGGGCCGCCCACCGGCCATCCGAAGCCTTGCATTCCATCATGGAAAATGTAGTCTGGCTGGGCAAACCAGCCAGCGTGAGTGCAGCCGCCAGGCACCCACACTGCGGTTTCTGCGTTGCATGTCAGCCACTGCAGTTCGTTGTTAAATCCCAGCCGGGCAGACAGGTATTGTTTTCAACTATGAGCTGCCAAAAGTGCCACTTCCAAGCTAAAGTTAATAAAAAAATAAAATAAAAAAAAGTTGATTGTTCTAAAACGATGCACCGAAGTCTCTCTTTCTCCATACGAAAGGCAGCGTCGGTATTATTTGCTGGCCCGGATCCGTATTGTATAGTACTGTCACAATATTTTTTACATTAACGGCGTGGTTGTAATTAGGGCCAGAACTCTCTGCTGCAATCAAAAGCAGCAGTTGCCATTTCCCCAATGATGCGCAGCAGTGTTGATCTCCTCAGCCTGCCACTCTGGTTCATGTCCTCGTTTTTTTTTTTCAGTAAGGCCCTTTAATCTGAGGCGTCGGTACGATCCTGAACGGTATGCGGTTTGTTTGTTTGTTTTTAAATCAACACTGACAAAAGGAATCCTTCCCACTTTACGCTCTACTGCAACCCCACCGCTTGGTAAAACCCCCCGGGACAGAGGGTCACGACCCCCAGCCTGGTCCCAGAAGCCACCCCCCCGCCCCACCCCGACACGGCACCGAGGCAGACACACGCCCCGAATTGCCTCCCTTTACTTCGCCGCGGGTCTGCCGGCAACCAACCAACCCCTCCTCACCTCGGCCCACCGGAGCCCCCGCTTCCAAGCGGGATCATCTGCGACGGGAACCTGTCGCCAGCAGCTGCCAGCGGGCCTGCAAACCCGCCCGCAGCGCGCGCGCCACCCGCCGGGCCCGCACGCGCCGGGCACTCGCGGCTACCGTAGTGTCGCTAATAGAGGGGCTTTAAAGACGTGGGGGCGCGCGGTACTGAGGCTTGTTGCGAGCCGGCATGGGGGCACCCACTATGCCTCTTGCCTCAGACTGTGGCAGGAGCCCAGGCTGTCTTCCCCCTGTGTTGGGGGAGGGCGAGGGCGTCCTCCTCAGCCGTTACCGTATTTTCCGGCTGCGAGGCGCGGTTCTCCCCGCCCGCCGGTCTTTCCCAGCAGAGGTGACAGGGTTGCGGCCGAGGCGGCCCCGCCCACGCATTCCATTCCCTATATGGTGGCAGAGAAGGCCGCCGCCGGCCACGCCCCCTTTTCCCACCACGCGCGCAAGCCGCGCCCAGGCTTGCGCGCGTGACATCAGCCGGGGGGCGGGGGGAGGAAGAGAAGGTGGTGGTAGGGGGGGAGGGGTGGAGGTGAAGCGCGCGCCACTCCCGCGCCAGCGCCCGGAACGAGCCCTTCCTCGGGCTGTTCTATTTACGTTGGTGACGGTAATTTTGCATAGCGCCCCGCCCCCGTTTCCATATAAGGGCATAAGGGCGGACCCAGAGGGGGCTCGCGGCCGTTCGTTGCCTTCCTGGAGCCGTTTATAGGGTACAGCCACTTCCGCTGTCTGCTTAGAAGCGGCGCGATCATGGCGGAGCGCGGTCAGCTCCCTGCTCCCGCCAAGCGCCTCTGCTGCAGACCCGGCTATGGCTCGGGGTGCAGGCCGGGACAGCGGGCGGGCGGCGTCGGACCCGGCAGCGGAGCGCTCTGCGCCGGACCCTCTTCCGCAGCTGCCGCCGCCGCCTTGGGGCTGCTGCCACTCGGCAAGACCCAGAGTCCCGAGTCCCTGCTGGATATCGCGGCTCGCAAGGTGGCGGAGAAGTGGCCCTTTCAGCGGGTGGAGGAGCGGTTCGAGCGGATTCCGGAGCCAGTGCAGCGCAGGATCGTCTACTGGTCCTTTCCTCGCAGCGAGAGGGAGATCTGCATGTACTCCTCTTTCAACACTGGCGCCGAGGATCCCACCGCCGTCCCCGGGGGGGCTGGAACGGCGCTCGGCGGGGCGGCGGACGCCGCCGCGGCCGCTGAAGAGAACCGCCTGCCCTTCCGCAGGGGCATCGCTCTGCTCGACGGCGGCTGCGTCGATAACGTCCTGCAAGTCGGTGAGTCACTGGTCAGGGCCGCGCTCCGGAGCCGGGCCGTCGCCGGCCGGGCTGGGCGCCACTGGCCTCCCCCTCCGCGTGTGTCCCCCTGCGTGTCAACCGCCGGCCCTCCGGGGAGCCGCCTCCTGCCGGCCTTCCCTCCGCTGCCTCGGCGGACGGAGCCTCGCCGCCTCCCTCGGCAGCCCCCGGGGCGCGGGAGAGGTCGGGCAGCATGGGCGAGGAGCTGCTCCCCCGCGGCCTGGCCCATACAAGTCCTTCGCTGCCCGGCTGTAATGCGGACCGGACAACTTCCTCCGCCGGTCTCCTCCCCTTCGCACCTAGGACACAGAGTAACTCCCTCCTTCCGTGACACGGCCACGGCCCCCGCCGCCGGGCGCGCCGCCCCCCGCCTGTCCCTTTAACTCCCCCCCCGCCTCCCACCGCGCCGTGCCCGCTCTCGGTAATCCAACCCGTGTAATCCCGCTTGGCGCTGCCCCCTCCCCGCCCCCACCCCCGGTAATCCGGGTCATCGCTTTACCCCGAGCCACAATGGCGAGGAGATGTCGCCCGCCCCCCCCCCCCCCCCCCCTCCATCCCGAGGGGGACCGCCGGTGGAAATGAATCAGCAGAAGGGCGGCGGGGGAAGGAGGGCCGGGGGGGGGTGGGGGGGAGTGCGCCGCCGTCCAAAATAAAGACATAAAAGCGGTGCAAGACCCCGGCAGCGGCTGTGCGGGGTGTGGGGGGGGGCCGGATCTGCGAACAAAGGCATTTCTAGGGCAGCGGCGGCTGCGAGCCGGAGGGAGGGGGCGCGATCCGCCCCGCTTGGGGGGGTATGGGATGAGGGGGGGGGGGGGGTGTGCTTTGGGATGAGCCGCGTCGAGACAAGAGGAGGGGAAGCTCTGCTCTTCCTCCTCCTGGAACAATACTTTTACCCCCCCCCCCGCCTCCTTCCTCTCCCCCAGCCGTGCCGCCGCTCTTCACCGGCTGCTGGCGCCCACGGTTAACTCCTGTCTGTGTTTAAAGGGCTGCGGAGGTGGGTACTCCCCACTTTTGGGGGCTCTGTCTGCCGGGGGCGGCTCCCCCCTGCCATTCGATGGAGGGCCGCCGCCGGCAGACAGCCCCCGCTTCTCCCCCCCACCCGCCCCCCGCTGGTGGGTGATGCTCTTTGTGCGACCCGGCCACTTTGTTCTCATTTTCATATTTATTTGTGTTTTGTTTTTTTTTATTTCCTTTAGTTTTCTGTCGCTTCCCTTCCTCCTCCCCCGAAAAGGAGAAGCCAGACAAAAGAGGCTGCTACTGGGCTTTTGTTGGCGGCGGTGGCTTGGGCTGGGGGGGACGCTGGGCTTTCCCTCCCTTCCAAAAAAACCTTGGTCCAGCCTGATGCGGGTTTGACTTGGCGGGCAGCTTGCAAACGTACCATCAATTTTTTTCCCCGGAGGGAAGCCGTGTCCCTGCACCTAAGCTCACTACTCTTCCCTTCTGCTGAGCTGGAGTTAATTTTTTTAAATCTAATTAACTTTCTTACAACTTTCATTTTTTGGCTTTCTCTTTCCAAAGGTATGAGGCATATCTGTCATTCCTCAGGAGTGGCAAAACCAGAAGTAGGGCTTTTTTGGTTTGGTTGTGAGTGCTTAGATTTTTTTTCTTCCCCTTTTGCTTGCACTTGATTCTGTTTGTGAGCGATGAGGAATGACAGGAGTGCACATAGGGAGGGTTTCTTGGCTGATTACATTTAAGCCAGGAATTCACTGTGAAAATAAAGCCAAGGGGCGATAAATAAAAGATGCAATCTTCTCTAGGAGACAGACACCCAGCATGGGCTTTGCTTCACTTGCTTTCAGCAGTGGAATAGGCCTCAGTGAGTAGTTGTGAAAGAAATAAACTTACTTTTTGTATGGCTTGGAAATGTGGGGGATATTTGAGTAATGTTGGCCAGGGTCAATGTGAAGAAAGAAAATATGCGTAAATACAACTGAAGTGTTGACTGCTGCTTCTGGAGCCCTTAAATGTATTCAAAAAATGCTATACCTACTGCTGAAAATACTTTTGTTTTGGTTTTGGTTTGCTGTTCTGTTTTGTTTGGGTTTTTTTCCACAAACTTACCCGAGCCTCAAAGGCTGCTCAGAAATAGTGGAAACTGGTGATAAGAGACATGTCAGTTGTTGTGACAGAGGCTTTTGGCTCATGGAGCATTTGGGTAGACTGGTTCCTGCTGTAGGAAAGTTTTATTGTTATTTGGGTAGGTAGCTGTGTCACTAGGGCTGCCTTTTGCTGGTGAGATATTCTGTGTGAAGCAGAAAGGTGCAACTGTTAAAGCCAATTCAAATGGAGTGAGTTACACTGGGTGGAGAATGGAATTGGTTCCATACAGTACAGCTGAATATGTAGCATTGAGGAAAACTTAACGTTGACTTTGTGTTAGTGCATGTTTAGTGACCATATAAATGTGAACTCTATGTTCTTTGCAGTATGAGTAATGGAAACTCTGTAAATGTTTACTGTTGTACTATGGAAAAGTGCAGTTATTGGACAAAGTACATTTTATTACATATCAATTCTAACAGCCTTACTTGTAACACAAATATTACTATAAACAGGGAATGCAGGATTTGATTTCTGAGGGAGACACACAAATTTTAGTTCGGTGGTAGTTAAATGGTACTATTTGCTTCTGAATATTACAATTTTTTTTTTCATCTGCCCCTGAATAAACATTCAGGCAATTTTATCATGGCAACTCTTCAAGCAGGAGAATTTTAAAAACCTTGTGTCTATGCTCTGCTAAAAATTCTCATGTCATCCTGGTTCATGCCTCCACAACTTCATCTCATGTGCATGATGGAAAAAAAATCGTAAATAAAAGAAAGATGATGCATTACTGATAAGCACAAACAATTTTCTTAATAAGCAGTAAAGTTGTCTATTAGCCTATTTTGAAGTTGAATTATATTGTCCTAGCATAATAATTAGCATAACTTAATTTTGAAAGCTTTTTCTCCAAAGAAGTTGGCTTAAAAATTCCATTTGCATCTAATTTATTGATGTTTGTATAGCTTTTTGATATGGTGCCATTAGACCTGAGTATTTTCTTTTTTTAGTTTATTAAAAAAAATAATTAGAATGCAGACTCCTAAAGCAAACCTTTTCTACTGCTAAAACGGAGCTTTTCTACCATACTTGTTTTCTATTTATTTCAATGCACGTATTTTTAGTAAAAATTACAATCTAAACATGAAAGCACTTTGTAAGTAAATACAACAATCTGGAAGGAAACTTAGAAATTGTGTGTGTTTCATTTGGTCAAATTGGTGAAGATGCCAGGAGTGAGCAGACAGTTTTAGATGGTGAAGTGTATATTTGGTTTCTGAGGTTAGTCCTGAATTAGTATACAGTACAGTATTGTCGTCACAGCTGTGGCTGTCAAGGTTAGGAAGAGGTGTGATCCCTCAATAGCACAGTTGACCTGGTGAGAGCCCTTACTGCAGCTATTCTAGGAGAATAAAAAAAGGCTATGTGCCGCTGTTGGTATGACTCCTCTTGCTTGGGGAAAGACTGGGGTGGCCTTTGCTGTAGTGCTGCAAAGCTTGGCTCTGCTGCTGTAGCTGCATACACTTTAAGAGTACTTGAAGTGTTTTTTTGATATGTCATATAAGTACTCCTAGAGTATCCTTGTCTGTCTCTAATTTGAGGTCGGTTTGTCTTTGTTGCATAGACCCTGCTTGCTCATACAGGCCTTCCTTAAGGCTTTACAGTCCTTCCATGGCAGCATGAAGCTTTGTAATCATGGTAGTCGTGCCTCTTAGGTATGAATGGCAAAGAAATGAGTTGGAGGGAAGAGACTCCTAGGGAAGGAAAATAATGTGAAGAATTAATTGCCTGGCACTTAGCACAGCTCTAGAACTCAATGTTGTGAGCTAGAAAGCTGCCTTGTCTGAGGAAGCAGGTTCCATGAACGGCATCATCAGTGTGGAGCTGGAGGCTTTTTCTGAAGCCCCTCAGTGATACTTGATTGGTGGATGTAACCAAAATACTTTTTAGAGAAAAATGAAGTAAATTTTCACAAGTGTAAAATAATGGTTGCGGCTCCCTGGGAGTTTGTCATTGAT
Source organism: Hemiprocne comata (assembly GCA_020745705.1). Classification (NCBI taxonomy): domain Eukaryota; kingdom Metazoa; phylum Chordata; class Aves; order Apodiformes; family Apodidae; genus Hemiprocne; species Hemiprocne comata. The sequence goes on along the minus strand of CM036616.1, from coordinate 14,624,775 downwards.
TCTTCAATGAAGTTAGACTTGTGATTTTTTTTTTTTTTTTCCAGTTTTCTTCTAATGAGAAGTATTTATCTTTTGACTCAGAGATGCTTTTGTTGTCTATTGATACAGATGGTTATTCCCTTTTTCCTTTTTTTTTCCTTTTAAAATATGAGCTGAAAGTTGGTGACTGTTTTAAAAACCAGGAGAAGCCATTTTTTTTCACCAGGAAGGAAAAAAGTTTAAAAAAAACATGTTGGTAACTTCTACATGTAATTCTTACGGAAGATGTCTTGTAGTCAGCAAATTTCAGATCCTTTTAATGGATGATGATTCTAGTTAATAATTTTTTTCTTTTTTCTAGCTGTGTTTACTCAAAATAATATGAAATTGTGAAGCAAGTAAAACAACTATACTTTCTCTTCTTTCAGGGTTTAGTTCCTTGAGTGCCAATATGTATATATACTGCATTTATATATATCTGTGTGTATATACATGAAACACATTTTGGTTGATAAAACCACACCAGATATTTTATTAGCAAATTTGGCATAAATGTTTTTGTGCTGTGAGTTGATATGTGCCTCCTAGCAGACAGGATGATCTTCACTGATGCGTGCAACATGTATCTAATTGTTGATGAAACATGTAGGACACATGGATTTAGTAAAAAAAATAAATCTCATACATGTAATACTATGTTGTGTGACAAAATGAAAACTGTCATTTGTGGAGATGCAAGTGCTGTGTTTTGCATTAACTTCTTGGTGTTCTGTGATACCAAATTGTCCCGGTGGGTGTAGTGACCTTTTCCAAGGGGAAAAGGTTGTGTTAAACTCCTCTTATTTGAGGAGAAATTTAACTGCTGACGTGCCAAAGGAACACGCATGGTTTCTTCTGCAGTCAGCCTGATGTTAGGGTTTGGTTAGGAATGTATGACTAAAATGAGTAATTCAGAATTTGTTAATACAGTATTGTGGTAGGGGAGTAAACAAATGATGTCTTTTGCTGGACTTCTTTTGACTTAGTTCCAAGGCTACTATAGTCTTGTGAGAATACCTTCATTGATTCCAGTTTCCGTTTGCTTTAAGGAATAACTACCAATATTTCCAAGTTGCAGAACAGAAACAAGTAAACCAAAAGCTGGACATGAGCCACCAATGTGCAATTGCAGCCCAGAGGGCCAACTGCATCCTGGGCTGTATCAAAAGAAGTGTGGCCACAGAGAGGTGATTCTGCCCCTCTACTCTGTCCTGGTGAGACCTCACCTGGTATACTGTGACCAGCTCTGGTGCCCCCAACACAAAGATGTGAACCTGTTGGAGGTGTGTCCAGAGGAGGGCCATAAAAATGATCCAAGAGCTGGAGCACCTCTCTTATGAGGACAGGCTGAGGGATCAGCCTGAAGAAGTGGAGGCTCTGGGGGGACCTCATAGCGGGCTTCCAGTACCTGAAGGGGGCCTACAGAAAGGCTGGGGAGGGACTTGTTACAAGGGCTTGTGGTGAAAGGACAAGGGGTAACAATTTTAAACTGAAAGAAGAGAGATTTAGGTTAGAGATCAGGAGGGAATTCTTTAATGGGTAGGTGGTGAGGCATCGAAACAGGCTGCCCAGAGAAGTTGTGGAGGCTCCATCCCTGGAAGCATTCAAGCTCAGGTTCTATGGAGCTCTGAGCAACATGGTCTAGTGGGAGGTGTCCCTGCTCATGCAGGGGAGTTGGAACTCGATGATCTTTAAGGTCTCTTCCAACTCTAACCATTCTATGATTCTATGAAACTGATTTTTAAATATTTCTTCCTGAAATGGAGGCATCTGAATGTCTTCCAGTTTCCTTGTTAGATTTGGAATGCAATGCATTAGCTAGGGAATGCACAAGCTATTTTCAGTGTGTGTGCTCTGATGTACTATCCTTGACCTTGGGTAATTTCTCTGGAAACCCTAAAAAAATAAAAAACAAAACAAAAAAATACGGAGGGAAAAGAAGGAAAGAAAGCTTTCTTTCAAGACCAGATGCCTCAATATGGAAAACTTTGTAAATTGACTCCTGCCTTTTTTTCAGTATTTCTAAAAGTACCTAATCTGGATATCAAGAGAGAGTGAGCATTTTAGGGTGATCTCAAGATAGGAAAGTAAAACTTCAAACTACATTTCTATGTAATTATAAATAGGAGGATAAATATAGTAGGACAGTGTCAATACTGCTCTAGAATTTATTAAATTTTTAAGAAGAAAATGGATTGTAAATGGTTCCCCATCACAGTTTTTAAAACAAGGAATATTCTTTTCTAGAGAATTTTTATATTGGGTTGACCTAACAAAATTTTTCATTGGTTTAGGTCAGTTTTCATGTTCCTTGTGTTTCATTTTCCCCTTAACTTCAAGGCTTTCCTCACTTCCAAGAAAATGATTTTAATTTTCAAAGCTTGGTTTCCTTTTTAGAAAGTGATTCCATCTGTGTATGATCAGATGTTTTGGTATGTAGCAATTCTTGAGTTTTAGCCAGTTGTCATGCCAGCAACTGATGCCTGCGTGTGCTCTCTCTCTCCCTATCAGAGACGAACAATTAATTAAAAGCAAAATCTCTGTGTGAGGCTAGGCTGGACCTGTTTACAGGTCAGTATTGGACAAAATCGGTTTTCTTAAAAATCAGTAGATAGTTGCTGCCTTTTGCCATATAATGTGCTTTTTAAATGAACCTTTTAAGTGTGCTATTACGTAAGACTGGTAAAGTTATAATTAAGAAAAAATAACCTACTTTAAGTGAAAAGTAGTTTATTATAATGTACAGCAGTTTTTACTGGTGAATGATAAAGTAATTAGGTGGTGTGCTTAAAGATAATGTCTGCATGGGTTCAGTGTCACCTGCTGGCTAGGTAATCTATTGTCAAGACAAATTGTGAAGTTTTGTAGCAGTGTAACAAAGTATGAGTGCAAAGTTATGGTAACGTAGGAATGAAGCTGACATAGTTGAACTTGCTTTTCTCTTTAGCTGTTTTTTTTTTCTTTTTGTGGATTAGGTGGGAGAATTTACTACATCTTAAAAAAACCCAACAAAACAAACAAAAAAAGGCCCACACTATTTTAACTCACAAAAGCTATCCTAATTTATGGATATGCTGTCTGTGACAGGAACTAATTTGATATTTTTAAAAAAGCTTTTATGTGCAACAAGGGCACAGATTTAATGTGAATTCTGATTGCCTGGAATGCAGTCAGCTTGACAGCATGTGAATACTTGAGTATTGTCCAAGAACTGCACTTGTTCTGGGAGATCTGTCTTTTGAAGTTCCAGTTTTTCCTCTTGTTTTACTGGCTAAGACTACCTACATAAAATGCTTCTCTCGGTGGGATATGTGTGCAGCACTTGACATGGCTCTGTAACTTTCTGAGTTGGATCACTGGAGATGCTGGCTGGTACTGTATGCTGGTTTGCATTCTCCTCCTAGCCATATGTGCCAATTACCATGATTTATGTGGTGCTGTCCTCTGACAAGCTATACTCATCCAGTCGTTGTTGCCTTGGTCCTGCTGTTGAACATCAGGACATCTTGAAAACTTGTGATGTAAGTCACTGTCTTAAAATAGTTTTTTTCTGACTTAATTCTGTAAATGTGCAAACAGACCAGAGGAGTGTAGCCTTCTAATAGTAACTACAGTGTAGAGAATTCCTTTGTGGTTAAGTCAGAACTGATAAAAGGCCTGCTGTAGAAGCTGAGCAGTCATACAAAGACTTATTCTGGTTTGACACAGTTCAGTGTAGACTGAAGTGTCTTCTAATGTGGGCTTTTAATCAACAGTTTATTAAACCCTTCTGAAAAATGAAAAAAATTGTGAAAGAGGCAGATCTTTTAAAAAGTGTTTAAAGTATATTCAACGTAATTGTGATTACCTCACACACTGTAAAAAGAAAAGCTTAATCTTTTTTAAAATTATTTTTTACTCTAACCCTCTACTCCTTGTTGCAAATTGGTGCATTTGACAGTCTGAGTTTTTGCTTTGGAAATGCATGGGCAATGGCTGAGAAGGTCTAACATTATGGGAAGGATGCAGGAAAATCTGTCAGTAAGTTCAAATTCACACGAGTAGAGCTAGCTGGTCAGATAAATTGGAAGCTCATTTACTGAATTAATGTGCTAAAAATTCAGGTGACTTACCTTTTGTCCTGCTTTATTTAACAATCTGCCTGTTTACATAAGTCATCTTTTATCGTTAATTGGTGTCAGACATTCAGTAGGTTACGGGATTCTTGGAAAAATAAGTGGCAGAAAATGGAGTAATAGGAAGAAATTTCACAGAAGTAGGTGTTTATAGATGTATTTATTGTGTTGGGTTTTTTTTGTTGGTTTTTGGGGTTTTTTGGATAAAAGTTAATTGCATTCAAATGATTGTATTAAAAGCTAGGAAAAGCAAATGTTGCATAGCTGTATGATTTCTAAGAAATGAGACACTTTGTACGCATGCCAAGTTTAACTGCTAACTGGTTACTGACAGACAGTAGTAATGCAAATACTGTGCAGGAATTGTGCAGCTGACTACAATGTTTAATTTATAATACTGACTAATGAAATAAAGAACATTTGACCATTGAGGCACTTAAACTTGTATAAACTGTTTTATGAAGTGTGAGACAAATTTACAGTCGGTAGTAGACTAGAGGATCAAGTTTGCATGTATTGTAATTACTTTTGTGTTTTTAAACTTGTGTTAAATACAAGGTTTTAGTTTAAAGGCTTTTACCAGCTCTGGCTCTCTTGGATTTGTTTTCTTGTGCTTAAAGTTTGATTCTTCTATTAGTGGCCTGCCCTCTGCTTATTAGTGTTCAGCTGTGTGTGCTAGGCATAGTGGCAGCACAAACTCTCTTGGCAAATCAGGTTCCAGCTTAGCCTTGTCAAGGGTGGCTGAGCATCTTTATTATTAGTATTTAATTTCTACTTTGAGTTTTGATATTTTGACTGGCCTGAAGTTCATAGAGCACCCATCCATATTCAATGATTAATTATGGGATTGATAATACATTTGTGAGAAGTATAAATAAATTCAGCTAGTGTGGTGTTTGGGGTTTCATGTTTTGGGTGGTTGGTAATTTTTGCTGCTTACCTGCAGCTTTGACTATGAAAGGATGGCAGAAAAAATGTCTGTGTTAAGAATTTGTTAACAAATACATCTACAGATAATATTGTGGAAAATGTGAGTGAATCAGCAAAGTTGAGGGGAGACCCTTACAGTAAGCTATTGATTACTTGCATAGCAGTTGCCTCAGTGAAGCACTAACTTTGTTCTGTTCGTGGAATACAATGCTCTGCTTTGGGAGGGTGAAAAGTAGTCTTAGTAAAACGCTAGTTTGCGTATTTACAAAGCTGGCCTCAATGACAATTCTTGAAGACAATTATGCTGAGTCTGCTGAATTTTAAAAGTTTAAGACAGGAAAAAATCTATATTCTAAAATGTTTAATATATTAGCTAAAGGAACGAAACCTTGAACACTGTATTCTGAAATACTGTGTTATGACCAATGACAACTGGAACAACTGGCTGTGCTGCTGCTGTTGTACATGCAAGATCAGTCTCAGTTCCTCCACTGATTTATGTTGTAAACTGAAACCTTGCAAACTGGCTACAATTAGTGTCTTGGAGATAAAATATCAAGCCCTTGATTATTCTATATCTGTGTCTGAATTTAGAGTAGGTATATTACACAGAAGCATGAAACTTCAATTTTGCTTCTGTTAGAGCAGAGGGATGAGAATGACATAATACAACATGTAGCTTTTTTAGCTCTGTTATTACAGGTCATAATATGAGATAACCATTGTGCAGCTTTCTTGGTCAAATCTAAATGCATGACTAAATAGAGGTGACTTCAGCTAAGTGTGCTGCTAATGCATGAATGGTGGGCAGTGACGAGGAGAGGGACTTGATGTAACAGATGCCATGGCAGTCTTATGGGATATTGGAAGCCGAGAATAACTTAGTGCTACTTCAAAATTTTAGAAGCAGCATACCACTTAGTTTTACTGACAGTGTTCAGTGATCAAACTGTATATTGTCATGTATTCTGGCAGTAATTTACAGGCTTGATTTCTAGGTAGTTATGTGGATGATAGATATAAGTGGCTGTTTGGTGGCAGGAGTGAAGAAGTGTTTAGGAGGAAACAAGTTTGAATAAGATGTACTTGAAGAGAAGAGAGGTAGTAAAGTGCTGAGTAGACCTTTATAGTTGAGAGGCTAGGAAGAGAAGTGGAGAAGTGCTGATGCCCGAGATAAGGTAGAGGTCAGAGACTTCAGAAGATCCATGAAGAGGTGTATTTAAGAAGGACATGGTCTGAAGCAGTGCTCCCGCAATATAGGCTGCTTCCAATGGGTATGACAGAGATGGCATGGAAACGGATGGATTCTATCCAACAAAATGAAACAAAGCTTTCAAAATGCAAAGCAGGTTGGCAAACTGTAACTTGGCTGTCCTGTTAAGTTATGAAGTGGATGTTCTGTCACTCCTTTTCAACCTTATGTCCCAATTTTAATTTTATAAATAAGCTATATCTGATGCACAAAAGAAACGCTCTGTTTTTTGGAGAGCACTGACTTTCTGTTTATTTGCAAGGATTGTACTTTATTGTACTTTATGACAAGCAGAAGATATTTCTGTTAAGACATGGTGGAAGTTCCACCATTACAGTGGTAAAACAAAACCATTCATTTGGTACAGCTGTTTGAAACAGACTTATTCATAGAGTTAAGTATGCTTTGCTAGGATGATAGAATGTAACACATTTCTTTTACTGTAAGCCATAGTAAAATTGTGGTTTAATGCTCCTCAAGAGGTAAAAATGGATCAATTTTAAAGTATTGTATATTACAAAAAGAATTTTTTTTTTTCCCCCACAGTAGTGAATATTTGTGGTACCCAGACTTACAAACAACAGATTTTTAGGGTTTTTTTTCTAGGCAATAAGAATGGAAGGTGCAGTGAGAAAATACAAGGATCTGGTGAATAGTGATGCACAGCTTTATTATGCACTTCTTCAGACAAAGTTAGGAAGTAGGAAGGAAAAAGTGGATGATAACTGTCTGAGTAGCTACAGTAGTGATCAGAGAACTGGAGAAGTTTTTCCTGTAGCTTGGAGGCCGTGTGGAAAACAAACCTGAAATTAGTAAAAGTAGAAGATGAATAGTGAAGATTGGAAACATAGCACAAATGCAAGTATTGTAATCTCAGTGATGTCGACTATTAATTGAAAGAAGTAAAATTTTAGGGGAAAAAATCACATAAGAGAACAAAGAGACATGCAGATTAAAACCAGAGCTTACATAACACTGAAACATCAAGAATGGCAGAAAAACACATCCCAGGTAGTCAACAGCCTGTCCTTGAGACATAAGCCTGCAAGACAGATGAAAGGGAAGGAAAGGAGTTACCTCCCCCCAACTTATCTTAGTTATAGCCTTGAGCACTAGGTAGAAAACACTGACTAATTGGACTCAGAGTGTTAACATCTCATCAGCATGTTAATGTACTAATATAATACTGAAATACCCTCCCATAGGCTAGAGGGACTGCTACTAACAAAAAGCTCCCAACTCTTCGAGCTTATGTAGTGATGTTTTTAAGCACTGTCACTTTATATGCAAGCGAGGATCTAGTTAACCACTCTTGTATGCCAGTGATATAATACAGTTAAAGTTATTTTTCATGTTTCTGTGTATAAAAGTAACTCTTGAATTTTGGGAAGCTGAGCTTCCTTTGTAAAATACCACCCTGCTCCCTCTTCTCTGCAGAACTGGGTATTAAAGCAAGTACTCTTGACTCTGTGTGTGGATTGGCTTCTTCCACACCAGGTGATAGACCCAGCTTTTGGGACATCAGTAGCTCAGAGATCTGAAGTTTTGTTTGGTTTAAAGGAGGGACTTGCATATGTGCAGGGGACAAGGAAGAGTGCTCATGTGGTCAGAAAACTGAATACTCCCAGCACATAGAGTAAGCTTGAAAGGAGCGAGATAGCAGTAAGAGCAAATCTGCTACTTCTTGATTACTCAGAGCGTGAAATGATAGCTACTGAAATGTTAGGCTGGATTGATGGAAAGACAAGTGAATAATGCGCACGCACTGCAGTGAATCCTGCCTGTTACGAGGTCCAACTTCCCCTCCCTCCTTGAATAACAAAAGGAAGTTGAGAAGTAGAGATAGTGTTGGGAAACTCTACTGAAAGGAGAAACCAGAGGAGGGTGACTGTGTAATGAGATGCTAAGCTGTGATTTTACGAAGTAAAAAGAGAACCGCTAAAGCCAGTAAAGGTCAGAAGTTCTGGGAGAGGAATAATCAATTTTTATAAGCACTGAAAGGTAAAGGAATCCAAATCCTGAAACGCAGCCAGAGAACATCTCCAGTGGGATCTTGGTGAGAGCCATCCTGGTTGCACTGAAACCAGTAAAAGCCAATGGCAGAACCACATTCCAGGCAAAGGCCTTGACATACTCAATGACTTGGCTGTAGAAGCAAGAAGGTGGTGATGTGGGGCAGGTGGTGTAATGATATAATACAAGCACTTCAGGCAGAAGTTAATGAGTGAATGAGGTGAGGGAGTCATCAAACAGCATAAGAGTGAGAAAAGAAGTCTGTGTTATTAGCCTAGCATGCATCTATCTTAATTGGTATGCAGGGGGGGTTATCCCAAGCTGTGATTTGGGCCAGGCAGCCTGGGAGGTATTGCTTTGCATTTGGCCTTGTTGAAGAAATGAAGGTCCTAATACTGGGGATGGGAGACTGGTGTGAGGGAGTAAGACTAAGTGAGAGCCGATCCACCGGTATTGCAGCTGATGCTGGTTTGAAGTGCCAGAAGTAGAATGGGAAGGGTATGTTTGCAGGGTGCACTGGAAGTGGAACTGCAATATCATCTTCCATCAGTAGCTGGGTACAAGTAGTGTAGGTGGCCAGCAGCATGTTCAACACAGACTGTGGGGACCTTTGTTGGGTTCGTCCTCTGCAGAGCTCTCTGCTCTTGCACCCTGCTTTTAGCACCAAGCAGCTCCTCTTCCTCAGGCAAAAGCACAGCTGAGCCTTTGGTCAATTTGCTTTCTTGCAGTAATGAATATATTTGTGAGCAGGGGGCTGTTGTGAGGTTTGTTAGCAATATGTGCTGTAGGTGTCTTAACAGCACTGTCCAGTGTGGTGGTTACAGCCTGTTAGCCTTGACATGGGCATGCTGGTGCCATGGTACAGGGCCTCCATTAGCTTGAGCTGTGCCTGTCAGCTGTTCAGGTGATCTTGAACCAGCCTACAAGATCTGGGCTGTGTTGTAAAGGTGGTGTGCTGATGAGAGGCTGAGACCACTAACCTCCATTCTTTGTAAATATGGGTTTAAAGCTAAAATATGAGCCTTCTTTCCTAGGCTGGTAACCTTAGGTTGTCCGACAAAGATTATAAATAACAAAGGCCATAAACCTTCACTCTGAGAGAAACAGCAACTATATTTCCAGTTACAATTTGGCAGCATTATTGCTCTGCCCCTCCCTTTTTCTTGGGAGGAAGCACCTTCCTGGTTGACCCAGCCTGCTGCCCTAAGGAAAGTTGTTGATAAAGCAGCACAGCATGGTTGTGGGCACAGGAGTCCTTCTCCAAGAGCCCTATCATACTTGCTCCCTCTTATCACTCAGTGAGCTCCTCCAAGAATGGCCTATGAAACAGGCTTATTGAAATAAATGTTTTCCATTGTGAAATACTCCAGTCATGAATATAGTAACTGAAATAACTGACTCATTTGCTGTGCTCTGACTCATTTACCGCTCAGTGCCTCATTGTGTAACTCTTCGAACAGAAATGTGCATTGCTGTGCTTATGAACTTGTATTTTGGAAAGGTTTTTTGTGATTGACACGTGCAGACTTCACCCACTGTGAAGACCACTGTGTTGTTATTCACCCTGAAGTTATGTGGTTACTTTAGGCTGGCTTAAATGCGGGCTGCTGTCAGAGGGATGCTGCAGTTCTCCTTAAGCTTTCAGCTTGTGCTAGAGCTTGTGGAGCTGTGTGGTGAGCCAGAGAGCTGGCTCGCTCATGAATTCAGATCTTGCTGGAGGAGTTTTACCTGGTTTATTGGCCAAGAAAATGCTACTGTTGATTCATAGAATAGAATCATAGACTCATTGAATGGCTAGGGTTGGAAGGGACCTTAAAGATCATCTAGTTCCAACCCCCCTGCATGGGCAGGGACACCTCCTACTTGACCAGGATACTCAAAGCCACATCCAGCCTGGCCTTGAACACCTCCAGGGAGGGGGCATCCACAATCTCCCTGGGCAACCTGTTCCAGCATCTCACCACCCTCACAGGAAATAACTTCTTCCTAATGTCTAGCCTGAATTTCCCCTCTTTAATCTTCAAACCATTGCCCCTTGTCCTCTCACTACACACCTGTGTAAAAAGCCCTACCCCAGCTTTCTTGTAGGCCCCCTTCAGATACTGGAAAGCTGCTGTAAGGTCACCCCGGAGCCTCCTCTTCTCAAGGCTAAATAACCTCAACTTCTCAGCCTGTCTTCATAGGGGAGGTGCTCCAGTCCTCTGATCATCTTTGTGGCTCTTCTCTGGACATGCTCGGAGTTCTATGTCCTTCTTATGCTGGAGACTCCAGAGCTGGACACAGTACTCCAGGTGGGGTCTCACCAGAGGAGAGTAGAGGGGGAGAATCACCTCTCTCAACTGGCTGGCCATGCTTCTTTTGATGCAGCCTAGGATACGGTTGGCTCTTTGGGCTGCAAACATTGACAGCTCATGTTAAACTTCTGGTCGACCACTACCCCCAAGTCCTTCTCCTCTGGGCTGTCCTCAATCCTTACTCCTCCCAACTTGTATTTGTGCATGGGATTGCCTCAACCCAGGTGTAGAACTTTGCACTTGGCCTTACTGAACTTCATGCAGTTGGCACAAGCTCACTTCTCAAGCCTGTCAAGGTACCTCTGGATGGCATCCCTTCCCTCCAGTGTGTTGACATCACCACACACTTTGATGTCATCAGCAAACTTGCTGAGGGTGCACTTGATTCCACTGTCCATGTCGCTGACAAAGATGTTAAATAACACTGGTCCAAGTACTGACCCTTGAGGAACACCACTTGTCACAAGCCTCCATTTGGACACTGAGCCATTGATCGTAACTCTTTGGGTGTGACCAGCCAGTTCCTTATCCAATGAGTGGATTCAAGGGAGAGGAGAGTGGAAGAGGGGAGCACCTAACTGCTGCATGGGGAAAGGAGGTGGCTGCTGTATGTGGGAATTCACCTGTGGCAGAAGGCCACTCATTTGTTCCATAGGCAGCAGCACGGGCCTTTCCGGAGCCCAGGTTGTTTGTTGGGCCTGTATGAGTGAGCAGTCTGCCACGTCTTAGTCCATAGATTTTCTGTGTTACAAAACCTAGGCCAAGTGATGAGTACCTCTCCTACACTCCACCAGTGGTTAAAAGAAAGCAGACAAATGTTTAAAGTACAGGAAAGGGGAAGGAAATGCTTACTCCAGTTGTACATGTTCACTTCTCTGTATATCTGCATAGCTTTTCTGCCTGCAAAGTTTGTATCTTTCCTCTCCTTTTGAGATGGTACTGAACTTTAGCATACTTAAGTATAATAACGCAGATGTTTGAAGCAGTTTTCCTGCTTATTATGCAGTTGTTTGGTGACCAAATGACATGTTTGATGTTTGTTTTCATTCATAGCTGTTGACTTCAGTTGCTAAAGTAAGCCTTCACAGCTTTTTGTCTGCTTAGGCCTGCTGAGCCAACATAACTAAGAGTGAGCTGGAGTCTACTTTTTTGCTTCTTGAACTTTGGTCTGTTGTTACTCAGCACTCCCAATGCAGGCTGTAGGGTCACAGTGGTATGGCAGAGACTTCAGTTGACTTGCATAGTCTTTGTTACTGGTAGTAAAGCCTGAGAAAGGAAGAGATGGAGCATGACTTGGAGATCTCAAGCTGAGTTTGTACGCCTGGCACATAAGGGGAGAAAAAATCCCTCACTGCTGGTAGACTGAGTACTTATGGTATGGACCTCACTGTGAGTCTACAACAGCTCTGTGGGATTCCAGTATCATTACTGCCTTCCCAAGTAGAACAGCAATTAGTGTTTTGATATAACTTGCTTAGCGTGGAAGCTAAATGATGGGCAGCTGCTCTGGTAAGTGAGGTGTGTTTACTGAAATGATCTATTTTCAGGCCAATGTGTGATCTATTCCGGATGGACTTAACTAATGTAAAACTCAGCTTGCCGTGTCGCGGACCATGCCCATAACTGGTAGAGGGAAGAAATGCATTTTAAGCCTTGTTGTGCGTTTCACAGTCCAGACGAGTCCTTTTTTCGGGGGCAGAAATGGCTTCCATTTACCACAAAGAGATTTCATGTGGCTTTTGTGGACCTGTCTGGGACAGGATGCTTTAGCTTTTTCAGCTGCTTGCACTGGGGGATGTTGAAGCTTGTTACTGGCTCACTTTCAACAGTGGCCTGCTTCTATGTGGAAGGATTGATCTGGGTTGCTCACTTCCTACAGGTCTGCCTAGACTACTGTGGCTCTCAGTCTCTTAAAGGCATGCATGACCAGAGACCAGGTCTTTAAGCTGTACAGAGCTAAGCAAGGTACTTTACGTCCCTTGGTTGTCTCCTGCTGGAAGGGAGCCTGCATGGCCTCCAACCTAATTGAAGTATCTAGTTCCTTTCTAACCTCTGCAGGTGGTGTTTATTGTGCATGATTATCCAGGCTCTTAAACAAAATTTTTCTTATTTGAGGAAGGTGAAGTCATTGAGTCTGGTATCTTTGCAGCTCCATTGCTGCACTGCTAACAGTCTTACAAACTCCAATGGCTCCTTCCTGTCACATCTTGTTTTTGGCTGATCACGGGTGTTTAATACGATATTTTGGTAAACTGGCCATGATTTCTGCAAGCCAGGTTTGTACCAGCTTGAACACTTCTCCATTTAGGAGAATGAAGAGCAGGCAGGTACACTAGTCCTTCAATTTTTGTACCAATTTGTGTGGTTTCAAGGATGTCCTGCTTTTAACTGCTTCATCTCTATCCCTATTTCCTCTGCTGTTTTGAAGACAAATACAAGGGAAACAATGTTCAGGGCAGGGTCTTGAGCTATAAACAGTGCTGTTGCTCACATTAAGCTAACTGTCGGAGGCGACGTATGGACTTCACACAACTCTATAAGAGTTATAACCGAAGACCTTTATTTTTACAAATGGCGGCAATTTATACCCCTCTGACTCCAGATGTTCCACCCAGTACAAACCCCGTTGGTTACATACATACACAGTTCATATATGGTTGGCTAGGTGTCTTGTCACTTACTGCCCGTGTCAGGATGACCCAAGGTGTCTTGCTTCCCAGACGGTGCCTCTCAGTTCTTGCTACAACATTCTTTTCCCACTACTTCATGAGATAACAACCGTGAGATAGGACACCTGCTGTTTGCTGGTCCCGTGAGGTACCAGCCTGTGAGACATCCACTTGTTTACCAGTCCCACGGTTTTGCTTCAGAGTGCCTAACGATTTAGTTAATGGCACCTGCAATACTGTTGTTTTAATTCGGGCCTGCCAATCTTCCATAAATCCCAACACTAACAAATAGGAAGAAGAACAATCCCCATGGGTAATGCAAGAGGTTCTTTAAAAAACAAAAGTGTTCAATTTTGAAACTTGGCTAAGTTATATTCAGTGTAAGAAGTACTATCCCCAGGAAGTATGAAGGCTTACAGGACCTCAGTGGGGGAAAATGAGAGACAGGAGCAGTGCTTGTGGGCTTCCTTTATCTTAATGACATTCTTAAGTGATTTCATCTGCTGTGGGTGTCCGCGTACTTTAATTACTATATTTACAGAAATCCAAGCTTGTGATGCAGATTCAGGTTAGTCTAGAAAAAGTATCTGAAGTCACGTTTTATTCATAGCTGAGTATGTTTTGTCTTTAATCTGGGAAAGACTACTTTGCCTCAGTGAAAAAGCATTTTATTGGAAAGGTGCTTATAAGAGGGTTAAAAATGTGGGATTTTTATGCACTACAGTTGAATGAGCCTCCTCAAACCTGCCAAACTTAAAACTTACCAAAATTAGTGGTTCTTAATGGAACAGACAGCTCTGAGTGGATGTTCTCATCACAGCTCTGAGGTCGAGTGAAAAACAGTCTACCATCAAAAACCAAAAGAACATACCTAGCTCTTTGCATACAGATTTGCTCACAAGTTTAGAATTTTGCAGAACTGGTTCAGGAATCCTGACTTCCACTTGCTGTCCTTGCCAAAGCCCTCCATAGGCATTACATAAATACCTTCACACCAGCTGGAGGTGAGAATGCTGCCTGTGGGTGCCTGGCTAGAAACTGCTGTGTGTCCGCTGCTTGCTGTAATTTCCTCTCTTCAGACCTTTATCTTGCACCTTCCTGGAAGACAGCTGACCACTTTCCACCAAAGGATAAAGTTCTGTGAATTATTTTCCAGTCACTAACAGGAAACTGCTCCACAGAGATTGCCCTGTGGACAATCAATGTGCCACCAGCTGTGTCTTTGCATAGTTTTTGTTGCTGGAGTAGGTGTGAAGTTATACAAGCTTGTTTTGACCTAGTAGAGAAATCTAAGACAACTCTTGGATTTTAAATTTTGAAGATATGAGGAAGAGGTCATACTGGGTTCAGGTTGCTACTACTACTAAAAATGTTCATGTAGTTTTATCTGCTTTGTTGTGATTTTTAATTCAGTTCCTGTCAGTTATGCTGTGCGAGTGGCAGGTTTAGTTCATCTAGTAATCTCTTTAAATGTGTACAACTTTAAAGATAAAATTGCACAAATCAGGAGATGGCACTCATGAAATTACTTTTACTGCACTATTTCTGCTGAATGCATCCCAGCAGAATTTACAGTGATTTGATCGTCTTCCATCAAGTTGAATCTGTTACAGATTCAGGATGCAAGTACTGGATCTGTTTTAGCTCAGAATACTTGGGCAGAAACAACAACCACAAGATTGGCTAATTTGAGTCTTTAAGAGCTGACCTTTGTAGTATCTTCCCAACAATACCACTGCATCAGGTAATAAAGCAATCAGATGCATAGTGATTGAAAGCGTGGCTATTGGGAGGCCTTGAAATGTTGTTCACTTGAGTCATGTGTATGGAACTTTCTTTAAGATAGGAGTGACTGTTGTTGACTTGGACTATTGGAAACATTTAGTGAATCGAGAAATTAAAAGCAGTGTATCAGTTTTTGAAATACTGGCATCCTTCAGGAAAAAAAATCTATACTGAAAGATAAATTATGGTGCACTGTGCTTTTCATTGAGCATCATGATGGATCCAGTTCATTTCCTTCTTTCCCCTCACCTTGTGTAGTAGTGATGAGAAGAAAAGACAAAGGCAGAGCTGAAATCCAGGCTGTTTATTATGAAGAGACAGTTGCTGTAAGCCACCCAATTGTAAGCGGAATGTGACATTGACGTCATTAAATACAATGATTGTGAACCTTTTAAAATTCTTCAACTCTTAATTGCTAAAAAGTTGAAGTACATTCCTGCTGACTGCAAACTTTTTAATATCTTTTTGCATTCTGTTTATTCTGAATACAATTCAGCATATCTTGATTAATCCTGCTTTGATTTGATGCATATGGAGAGTTTGAACAGAACACAAAGAAGAAACCTCAGCTAAAAGTTGGAATAACCAGTTCACTGAAAGTTATGAAATTCTTGAGCATGCATGGAAAGGTAGGATAACATTTCTCTTCTGTTGACAGCTTTCAGAGTTGATATAAATTTGTCCTGTTAGATTTATATCAGCCCACCTAGTGTTTCACTTAAAGCAGGAATAGAACCTGTAGGAAACCCTTCATTAACCCTGTGTGCTGATGATAACCCGGCTGCTCCTCATGCTAATGCTCTCACATTTCACATTAGCACTTAGCAGGGGGATAGCCTATTTTTGGCACTCTGAGGTTAATTATGTTATCATGCTATTTATACAGACTAATTTTGAAGGCTTACACAAAATAGGTGTGTGTGTGGAAGTATCTCGGAATATATTGAAATGCTTGTGTGTTTTGGAGACTTTCTTCCACTGTGAATACAAGCTACTTGCCAGCTTTAATTGTCTGCCAGTGGTAATAGGTTTTCCATACATCCACAGCTGTTTATTGTGTGAACAGCTGACAAAAGCTCAGGCTTTCATGAGTAAGGTGAGCTGGCCTCTGGGTAGAACAAAGATCTTTAGTAGAGGGGAAAATGCCTTTTTTTTTCCTCCAGAAGCACAAGTGTAAAGGCAGCTGGTAGTATGAGTGCAAATAAAACTATGCTTTTGTGTGTTTCATTTTGGACTATGAAAATGCTGTAATGCACAGAGAATAATTGATTAAAACAGAGGGAAGGAAGTGCTTGCACAAGTGGTGTGATCTATCTTGTGAGGAATGGAGAGGTCACTGGGGTTAAATTAGATTAAATAAATAAACCCTGTAGGTCTTGGAGCTCTTGGGTTTTCCTGAATTCAGCATCATGTGGGAGTGTTATGGAAATACTCCTTCAAAATAAGCAACCCCTGATGTTTGTAAACCAGTATCTTGGTCTACTTGCTTTTGTAATCCTCCATCCACAGCCACAGTACCTCTTGTTTTGCATATGTGTTATTACTTAGATAACTTAAAGCAATGCTACTTATCTTCCCCGCATTTTTTTTGTATCTAAACCATTACCACAGACCCTTAATATAGCTCTGTGACTCCTTTAACTTTCGACTTGTTTGTTTATTCTGCTGTTTAACCCTGTAACTCGGCAGCAATGCTCGGAGAGAACTTTCTTAAGAAATGCATGTTCTGCTTTGAAGGGCAGCTGCCGCCAACCTGTGTGACTCGGCGGGGGGCAGGCTGTGCTGGCAGAAATCAGATCAACTTCTGCAGGCACAAAGACGAGCTTGAGTGCAACAGCATGGTAACAAGAAAGCAGCCCAATTGCACTGTACAGGCTAAATAATGTATAGAAAGGAAGTTCTTGCACAAATGGAGCAAGGCAGTGTTGCACAATTAGCTTGTTCATTTGCTGTAAATTGCTTTGCCTTGAAGAGAAAACAAAAAAGGTTTTAACAGCTTTCATAATTGGCGAACAGATGTTTTTGTACTTTGGTTTATAAACTATTGTGAATTTACCAGTCTAAAACCAACAGCAGAAACTACTTTCTTTAATTTTAAGAGCATTTCTAACATGTCATGCTAATTCTTTTAAAAGTGTGCTATCGAACACCAGAGGCTTCCTGGAGAAGAGAGGTTTAAACTTAGCTTAGTTACGTGATTTCAAACCAAATAGGATTTCCATGTTTTAACATTTTGTTCAGAAACTGAATATCAGAATTGAAAATACTTAAATTTACAATAGAATAAGCTATTATATTAGATGAAGTACATTTTTTATCTTGTTCAGTTCTATGCTAATAATAAAATCTTAAATACAGCAATTCTAAGTTCCATGTCTTGCATGTAGTAGGCATTGAGCTTAGTCATAGCAGACTTGAACACTTAGCCTGCTTTTACAGCTTTAAAAGATGCATTGTGTTCATTGAACAATGGAAAACAATTTAAAATTGGTTACAGCCACCTTTTTTTCCTAAGCTCTTTACACTGTTATAAGATCACTTTCCTTTGAAATTATTCAACTATGTATTTTCTGTAAAGAGCAAGAGATTGTCTAATTTTAGGATTCTTTTCTTGGAAGGGCATAGTGCATATTTGAAAATTGTTGAGTTATAACAGTTCACGGACTTAGGTATAGGGTGTCAAAACACTGAACGATTCAGTGAATTACCTGATTTAAATGTTCCTCTATATTAGAGATAATCCTGAGCTAACTCTGACATAGAAAGGTGGTGGGTGGCAATCACTGTTCACCCCACCAAGCCAAAATCACCTATCTCTATTGTAGACTTGACACTTCTTTTTTTAAAAAAAAAATAAATTTGCTTGTTAGCTATTGAAGGCACCTTTCGGATTATGAAGAAAAGCATTACTGGAGCTTAAGAAATAATTTTGGGTTCCCTTCGGCTAGATACTGATATCAACATAATAACTTTCCTGCTCTTCCGGCCCCCTCTCCAATTTTTTGTTTGGTACTGTATTCTTCATCTGTTGCAAATGAATAGTGGGATAAATCTCTTGTCCGTGACACCCAGTGCTATAGCTTTTTCTTATCTCATTGTGTTTGAAAGCTTGCTTGGATTCTTAAATCAAATTTTCACTGAACACATAAGTGGTTAGATTTGTAGAGTAATTTATACTTAAGTTTGTGGACAAATGTATAGCTCAACAGTACCTATGCAGCTAATCACTTGTGTGTTTGTATTTGTTGGCGCTAAAATGTCTTTGAAAAACAACAAAAACAGGTCCTCACGGTTTTCTTTCAAGAAGTAACAGCTCCATGAAGAATGAGCTTTAACAAGAGATTCTTAAAGAAAAACAATACTGCTCCTTTCTTTAGAGCTTTTCAGATCTTTCAGCAGGCTTAATCACTTGTGTGTTTGCTGGCAGCTGAATTTAAGCTTTAGAATTTTTGGATAGTTATCAATATAGCTTAGGCCTATTGTCTCCTTGGGTTGTGGTGTTGGTTTTGATTTGTTTGGGGTTTTTTTGTGTGTTTTTTAAAGTGACTAGCTGAGAAATGAAACTCTTCAGTCAGATATTTGGCAGAGTTAATCCAGGGAGAAGGGTAGTTCTGTTTCTGGGATTTTGTTCTTGCAGTCAAGACTGAAGAATATTCATGGGTATGCTTATCAGACTGATAGGGCAATAAATGGAGGCTCTTTAGAAATCAGCTATTTTATCTGACACCTTCTCAAGACTTTAGTCTAGTTCAAAGCCATGGCCTGAAAGACTGGTAAGGAAGTCACTCTCACTGTAAAAAAGTGTTTCTTTATGTTAAGAAGAGAATTCCTGTGTTTCACTTTGTCCTGTCTCAGGGCAGCACTGACAAGTGCCTGGCTCAATCTTCTTTACACTCTCTCTCCAGATACTTGTACAAGTCATAGAATGGTTTGTGTTGGAAGGGACATCTAGTTCCAACCTCCCTGCTGTGAGCAGGGACACCTCTCACTAGATCATGTTGCTTAAAGTCCTGTTCAGCCTGTCCCTTATGATTCTGTGATTCTATAATGTCTAACCTAAACCTACGCTCTTCCAGCTTAAAACCATTACCCCTTGTCCTATCACTACACACCCTTGTAAAAAGCCTTTCCCCAGCTTTCCTGTAGGCCCCCTTCAGGTACTGGAAGGCCACCGTAAGGTCTCCCTGGAGCCTTCTCTTCTCCAGGCTGAACAACCCCGACTCTCTCAGCCTTTTTTCCTCAGTGAGGTGCTCCACTGCATCACCTTTGTGCCTCTTGCTGGACTCTCCAGGATGTCCATGTCTGTCTTGCAGTGGGAAGCCCAGTGTTGGACACAGGACTCCAGCTGGGGCCTCACCAGTTCTGAGCAGAGGGGAAGGATCATGTCCCTTGACCTGCTGGCAACACTTCTCCTAGCCTCCTTTGCTGCAAGGGCTCCTGTTGAACTTAATGTCCACAAAACCCATCAGGTTCTTTTCTGCAAAGCTGCATTCTGTTTGGTTGGCCTACTGGAGATTATATAGCACAATACAAGTTCCTGGCTATGTAAACAAAATGTTACATTTTCTGTGCAGTAGTACAGATACAGCTTGCATTACTGTAGAGCTGAACGTTAGTGACTTAGAAGCTTGCACAGCAGGTAACACATCAGAACTTGATTTTTTTAGGGGCATGAGAGACTTCACGCAAAGAAATTCTGACCAAGATGGGATTGTTGGTCTGGGCCTGGAGTAGCTGCCTTTCTGCTGCCCATGGGCACGCTGGCATGTTAGGGTTCGAGTCTCGTTCAGTAAGCTCAGTGATATTGTGCAGGTGTAGTTTAGCTCATAGCAAATGACTGCTGGGGTGGAGAAATTTTGTACTGACTCCCAATGTACTTTTACAAAACATTTTGGGTCTTTATTTCAAGCTCACTATGCATGACTTCAGTTGGTGTGGTGGGGGGGAAATGTGTTAAAAAAACCAAAACACATCTTCAATCTCTTTATTCCTCAGATTTATTCAGCTTTTGCCTGGGAAGGGGGATAACTGTTGGAAGAAGAAGGAAAGATAAACATTGAGCTGTGTTCTTAATCCAGGTACCACAGTGATAGCTGTAAACAGTGGTCAAGTGTTGAAAGTTTAAAAAAAATTTCTGCTCAATTTAGAAGTGCAAGTTCCATTCACTTTCATCAGACGAATTCTTGGTGAAGTGTAGGACTTGGTGGAAATAATTTGCTTTTTTCAGTCTCGAAGTTCAGAGTACTTAATGGTGATTCTGGCTGAAAGTGGAATACAAATCACTTGCTTATGAGTATCCTTCCAAGCTTGTTAATGAATGAGTGCTTGCACTTGTTTGTGAGGTTGGGATTTTCTTTGTTGTTGATATTTTTTTCCTAATGTAAGTGAAGAGTTTAAGCTTTTTAAGCTTCTAATTATTTTTAAACTAAGAATCAAAAGAGAGAAATTTAAATTTTTCTGCTTTCAGAGTTTCAGACTACCCTTAACCCCAAACAGCAGTGAAATAAAAATACTTACTTAAAAAGCAATCACAACTTCTCATTTGCCCTGCCTGTGTAATTGGAACAATTTCACTCATAACTCTAAGAGGGAATAGTTTTCAAACTTGAATTTGCAACACCAGGATTTATACCAATCTTTTAGTGGATGGAGGTTGGAATTGGTGCTACTTTTGTTTGGAAGGAGCTGCAGAATTACTTAATGAATTGTGTGTCTTCTTCTCTGTTAGCATATTGTTTGCTAACCAGTCCTAGTTTGCTATAGGTGTTCCTATGATTTGCTTGGATTTCTGCTTGATAGAACTTGGTTGCAGTTGACCAGCTGCTGCTTTGGTTCTCACAGACTGGTCTATCAGGGCATGAGTGTACTAATGTAAGGTTTAGCTGGATGGCCCCCCTTCCCAGCTTTTCCAGTTCCCCCAGATTATCTTGAGTAGCTCAAAGAAAGGGCAAATAGGATTTTAAGGTATCTCATGAAGAAATTTTGGTTATTGTATCTTCTGTTCCACATACAATAGAAAGCTGTTGCAATTTTTGTAAGTATTTTTAATAAGTCATCAGAGAGCTCTACAGTAGCTTAACCTTGTGGCTTTTTTACTAGCCTCAGCTGAAATGGGAGCTCGGTGTCGCTGGAGAAGGCGATCTGTCAGGATCTGTTCCTTGCCCTTTATTTTCTATCCCAGTCTCCCTTCCAGCAATAAATGTCAAAATAGCTCCTTCTGACTTCCAGAATGTAAACAAATCTTATGATTAATCGCCTACAACAAGATGATACTTCAAAACAAAAATTATTGATGCAAAATACATCTGAGTGGCTACTTTCTGGTCAAATGGCAAAGAATGTTTTAATGTAGAGCAGAGAATGCTGTGAAAGCACAGTAGTTTTCCAGACAATGATAATTTGTCCTTAACCATCATTTTTTATAGGTTCAGTTTATCACAGAGAAAGTGGCAGGCAAAGAAAATAACTGCAGAGTTACATGTGAAAAGTGAAATTATGTAATGTTCTTTTAACAGCAAATCATTTCCCAGAAGTGATCTAAGAGGGCCTTGTTTTCCACAGTTTGACTTTTCCATGTACAATAAAACTTGCAGAATAAGCATTTTCATGCAGTGTGTACTGGTGACTTTTTTCCCTTACCTAAAGAAAGGTTGCGTTTTCTGTTTGCAGTTCAACTCAGAAGCTAGCTTTCAAATGGAGTGGTAGACAACTGATCCATGCTCCACTCTCGTGCTCCCATGCTGTTTGGGAAGTCACTTGTGTTTGCAGAAGGTAAGTAGTACAGGAGGGATTTAAACAAAGAAGAGGATTACCATGTGTTTAAGCACATTTATTTCCTAAAGCTTACATATAGGATCTGCTATTCCTTTTGTTGTCATTTTAATTAACAACTTTAAGTTGTCTTTTTTTTATTACAGTTGAGAAATACAGGTAGCCTGTGGTTTAGATAGAAGGCTGGTGCATGGATGGAAGACTGGAAAGTAGGTGATAAAATAGATACAGGTACCACTTCATAGTCAAAGTTGTAGCCCTCCTTCTTAGAGGAAAATGTGAAGTGTAGTAGTGATACAGCTTTATAGATGTTTGCAGATAATTTCCCCCAAATAAAACAAAAAGAAGGAAGCAAGAAAATGTTCTAGAAAAAAATAAGCAATGAGTCTGACTTTTAACGCCAGCTTATGTGCTTGACCCAGTCTTGGGAGAATTTTAGTATATTGTTTTCTTTGCAAATTCTCCTGCTCTAAAATGGTCTTCCTTTGGGGGGATTAAGGCAAAATTTCCTACTCCTTCCTTCCCCCTTTTCTGCTCCCCCTCCCCCAGCGATGAAGATCTGCTTATATCTTTGAAGGCTTGGTGGAAAACCTCATTCATTTACAGCCATTACCTCTGGATGTATAAGGATGAAGTCATAGCCACAACCTAATTGTCAAATATTCACTTCTTGTTGGGTGTATCCATTTATGTGGACCTAAGCTGACTTGGAATCTATAAAGGTGTAGCCTTCCTATATACTCTTGAGAACATCTTGCAGCAGGTGGAGATAAACGTTTAGTAAAAGGTCATGGTAGAGATGATATGTCTGACTCAGTGTTTTGTTAAGAATACATTGCAGAAAATATTACTGTTTCTTTCAAGAGGATGTTAAAAAATTAAGTTTTAGAAAAAGAATGGAGTTCACCTTGAATGTAATACAGAAGATTTCATGGTAATTAAAGATAAGTTAATATATTGTGTAATGGATCACTGAAGGTGTGTAACTTGGTAAAATTTAAACTGTTCAGGATCATTCTAGAGACCGAAAAGTATCTTGAGTACAGCCAGAGGACTTGGAATTGTTACATTAGTGACAAACAAGCTTCGCTCATTCATGTTCCTTCCATGCCATTAACATCTTTAGTAAAGCATTCATTTCACTAATCCCATCCCTACTAAAATTTGCCTTGCATCTTGTTGAAAATTATTTTAATCTTCATCAATATTAGTAAGAAAATGTCTTAAGTACAAGGCAGTTACAGTAAATTAAATTATTCCAAGTAAGACTTAATTAAGGAGAATTCAGAGTTGTACAAGTCCACAATGAAGAAGTCCACAATGAAGTGATGTAGTAGTAGAATTTAGGGACTGAAGAGCATGTTAGTGGGTCTGAATTTAAATACCTAACCAAACGAGGCAAATGGATTATTTCAGTTCAAAAGGCAAAGTTATTTGTGTCAAAGCAACTTGGTTTGGCAGGGCTGTTGGTGCAAATATGTGGGCAGGGTTTTTGCTTTGTTTTGGGTTCTTGTTGTTTTTTTTCCTGACAGGGAAATTGCAAAGCTAATAAAACTCATCTTGGCTCCTTCTATTCTGGTCGTCTGCTTCTACAGTTCATTGTCAGTGGAGAGCAGTATGACTGAGATGATATTGGAATATTGGGATCATCTCTAGAAGTTCTGCGCACTTTAACTGTCTTTCTGATCTGTTTTGTTGAGATGACAGTGATGGAAGAGTTCTCATCAGCAGAGGTGGTAAGCAGGCAAACCACAGTCTGTTGGCTCTGCCTGTTGGTGCTTCTGATCCTTTTCTCAGTAATTAAGAGTGGCTGGTTGGGCTAACCTCTGTCTTTCCTAAAATACTTGGAACACAAAATAGAGCTCTGTGAGGTTCAGGCACTGGTGAGCATGTGTGCTTCTGTTTTGCTGGAGCGGAGGCTGTCTTTTTTTCAGTGTCTTTAGGTTAAGAAGTTATTTTGTCTGGAGCTTAGACCATGTCTCATGAAGCAGCTAGGATGGAACAGTATTTCCTGCCAGTTCTCTCATTCTGTGCAGGGCCAGTGAAGCAACAGGAGGAAGTGGCTTGCAAGTACATTGGTACATTCTACCAAGCCCATTTCATTTGAGAGAAAGGGAAGCGACACTCTTATTCTGGCCAGCACCATCCTGAAGGGAGAAGATAATGTAACATAGACAAATATTTTTTAGCTCAGAAGTAGATGTTGTTAAAACTAAATCTGTGAGAGCAATTAGTTGAATACTTTGGGTTCACCTGTAAATGATTCATGTCTTCACCTTCTACAGTAATTACTGAGGTTGTCCCTTCCATCAAAAGCCAGCTGCCTTGGAACATGTGACATTGAATGAATTCTCAGTGGGAGTTTTGGCATAGCTTCTGCTTACATGTTATGATTTATGCCCTTGCATGGTGACTAAGTACAGTATCAAATTTTCAGATAAAATCTGAGGTAACTGCCACCATCTAATTGAAAGACTTGAAAGGCTGCTCTTTGTAAAGATAATTTTTAAAAGTTGTATTCCCTTAAGTAACAGCAACGAATTAAAAGTTTTGAAATAGAGATTGTTTTATTGTGACTTAGTCCTTGAAAAAGTCCTTGGTAGTTTAGTAACAACAAGCAGGAAACTCTGTGTAAGTGTTGTTTGTGTTTCATGGTTGCCAAGTTCTTTGCATTAAAACTTAGGAGATGTTTTTCCAACAAAGTTGGCCGTTCTGAGGAATCAGGTATTCCGTGGGGACCAGTTTCCTTCATAAAGATCTTTGGAGAAGATGACTTATGCAGTGTTGAGTTGGTTTCTACATTTCAATTTTTAAAAGTCAGTTCATGTTGTTTTGTCTGTTGGGAAGTTTCCATGTGGCTACTAAGAGGTTAGGTGGCTGCTAATCTGCTTTGACCTTCACTCATCTGCTCAGAAAGACTGCCCCTTTACAAAGGCAGCCTGGATCAAACTCCCTGGGACCTCAGTACTGTTGTCGTTAGTTAGAACAGTGCTTGCTGTTTTTACATCTTATTCTTAAGTTGGGGACAAAAACCTTTTAACACATCAGGATACAAATGAACCTCCACCCTCACATTCTGTAAATAAAATTAGAGCCTGGAGGGTTAGTTACTAACTGAACAGTACTGCTGTAGTTGGTGTAGTTGCTATGATGTTTAAACATCCTGCAAGTTTGGCATTTTACTGGTCTCTCAATACTTTGTCTCCTGTAATAGTAGCTTTTCTTGGATAGTAAATATGATACTACCCACTTTTTTGGTATTTGTTGGGGTAACTTTGAGTCACTAATGCCTCTTAATTTTGCCCTGTAGCAGTTACACTGCAATGTTTCAGTGCACTTGGAAATCCTGTTTGTTCATTTAATTTTATGTTTTGTCCCAGCAACATCAGTTTTAACAACTGGCTTTTCTGCTTGGTACAAGGCAGGGATGTTTCAATTCTTTTCTGATCCATTAAAATGCCAATAAGAGGTGATTCCTCAGAAGAATGTTTTGAACAGATAATTGGGTAACAGGTTATAAGCGATGTTTATTCTAACTATCTCAAGTTCTGTCTTTGTGTTTCTGTTGTCTGATACACAATTGTAAGGTCTGTACTGCTGGAACATCATAATACACAGCCATTTAATTTTACATTTTGTTTGAACCCTGTGGTGACACTCCATTAGTTGCTAGAGTTGCAGTTCTAGTTAGGTGATGATGCTTACTTTCAGGTTATTGCATTGTATTATGAATTGTGTATTGTAGGCAGAAAATGTAAAAGTTTGAAGTTAGAACAAGAACAACTCTGTAAGGACTGAAAAATACCATAGTAAACTCCAGCATATTGTATGAACAGGTTCATGCCTCTTCTTGTAGGGGCTTGACACTTAAAGAAAAGAGGTTTAACCCTTGCTAGTGGTTTGCAAAACTGTTCTGAAAGAGAGTAACTAGTGGTACATACTCATAACTTTATTATAGTGAAGCACTGAGGTTGGAACTCTTGTCTTTAACCTGAAATAGCATTGGGTACAGTTTTATGTATTCAGGGTGCTTGCGAAAGTTTCCCACTGAGCCATGAGTGTTTGGCTGTGGTGGCTTGTTAGCTAAAGTACTGGTGAGAATAAAAATTCAGGGACTGATACTTTTGTGTCAGCTCAGCAGCCTGACTGACGTGTAGGTTTTGGGTTTTTTACAATTTGAAAGTTCTGTAGGGAGAGAACACATGTTACAGGTGTCTGTGTTTTTGCCTACTGTCTTTGTATGAAAGCTGTTGCATTTTTTTGTTTAGCCAGTTTTACTTTGAAATTTACATTTTAAATTAGAAAAACCTATTAAAATCATTCCTAAGATGGAATTGCACCTACATTTTACCACGTGCTGTGGCCAGTGGGGGAATTCAGTACGTACTTAAGTATTATTTAAGCTGTGGTTTCACATACATTCCTTGCAGTGTTAGTATGAGCTGGATTTGGTCTCTGATGCTTCTTTGCCCTACTCCTTTACTTGTGCCAGCAGAGTGGGGCTTTTGTGAGTGGCGTGGTGACGTGGGTCAGGGAACATACCCAGTGAAAGATGCTTCGCGTTTTTTTTCCCTTTTAGCTGAGTCCATTCATTGATTCAGGTCAGTTCAGACCACAGAGAGGAGTTTTGATGACACTTGAGAGGACAGAGTAGGAGGCAAGAATGGGTGTCAAGAGTCTGGTACAGTCTCCTGCAGCTTCTACTACTTCCTTAATGCTGAAAGTAACACAAGTGTGGTCATGCCTATAGGTGTGTTAGCCTAAGGTGCTATGGATTTCCCAATCCTAATCATAAGCCATTAATAGAATACTTAATTAACTTCTTTCTTATAATCTGTGTTTATGCTAAGGCAGCAAATCTTTGTCTAAGGAGGAGCAAGGAGTCCCCTTTGTATCTGGTTTATCTAATTTCTCCTAGCCAGTTCTTAAATTATATTAGGCCTGGCTGCTGAAGAAGTTTTTGAAAAAACAGCATGGGAAGGAAGAAATAAAACCCATCCCCTGCCACCCACAACTAAAAGGAGGAAGAAAAATACTTGACGGCAAAGTGTCCATTTCCCCCATGTGGGTCTTTCAAGGGTTTGGTTTATGTGATGTAGTTCTGCATGTAGAGAGGTCCATGTAACAGCCTCAGTCGACAAGCTTCTTTCTATTCTGTCTTTGCTGGTTGAAAAATGGAATGCACACTGCCCTGCTTGCAGAAGTATATCCAGGCTGGCTGAGAAAGTGGAAGGGGAGTTGTTCCCTCTGCAGAATCTCATATGCCATAGGTGTTTGTTGTAGAGTTGGTGAAATAACCTGGTGCTTAAAGCTTCATTAATACACCACAGTGGAAGGTAATAACAGCTACTTGAAATCATCCTGCATCAGAGCAGTTAACTATCTCTTGCTGTACAAACTGTAAAGGTGGGTAAGGGACAAGTTAAGGTCATTTGAATCTCCTGTTTTTTTAGCCCTCTTACGAATGAAATACGGGTTTGTAGAGATGATGATGAACAAGATCTTTTGAAAGTGCAGAGCTCGCAGGAGAAAAGCATGTCTTAGTCTGCTAAATGAAATGTTAAGAGCTGTTTCTTCTTAAATAGTACTTAAAGTTGCCGACTTTTAAAAGGATGCAGTTTTGTGCTGGAGTTTGTCTTTTAAAATAGTTGCATGGCCAGTAACATATATTTAACTACAATCAAAATAAAGATGCTTCTTGGTTATAAGAGCCACCTTAGCCTTTCTCTTGAAATGGAAATTTTACTGAATCATCTTTATGCTGGAGTGTCCTTTTGCTTTCCTTCACTTCCTTGTTCATGTGTTAGAGAAGTGTTTCCTTTCCGAATTTGCTCTTGTAGTACTAATCATAGAATCATAGAATGTCTTGGGTTGGAAGGAACCTCTGAAAGTCCTCTAGTCCAACTGCCCTACAGTCAGCAGGGACATCTCACACTAGAACAGATTGCTCAGCACCCCATCAAGCCTGACCTTGAACGTCTCCAGGGATGGGGCCTCCACCATCTCTCTAGGCAACACATTCCAGTGATCCACCACCTTATGAAAGAACATTTTCCTCATGTCCAACCTAAATCTACCCTTTTCTAGCTTAAAACCATTACCCCTTGTTCCTATCATTACATGCCTTATTGAACAGGTCTTCCCTAGCCTTGTTATAGGCCCCTTGCAGGTATTGGAAGGTCTCTGTAAGGTCCCCCCAGAGTCTTCTCTTCTTCAGGCTGAACAACCCCAACTGCCTCAGCCTTTCTTCATAAGAGAGGTGCTCCAGCCCTTGGATCATTTTCATGTCCCTCCTCTGGACACGCTCCAGCAGGTCCACATATTTCTTGTGTTGGGGGCTCCAGAGCTGGACATAGTATTCGCAGTGAGGTCTCACCAGGGCAGAGTAGAGAGGCAGAATCACCTCTCTTGATCTGCTGGCCACACTTCTTTTGATACAGCCCAGGATGCAGTTGGCCCTCTGGGCTGCAGTTGCACATTGGTGGCTCATGTGCAGCTTTGGATCCACTGGTACCCCCAGGTCTTTTTCTACAGGGCTGCTCTCTAGCATGTCTTCACCCAGCCTGTATTGATACTTCTGGTTGCTCTGGCCCAGGTGCAGGACCCTGCACTTGTGCTTGTTGAACCTCCTGAGGTTCACCTGGGCCCACTTCTCTAGCTTGTCCAGGTCCCTCTGGATGGCATCCCGTCCCTCTGGCATATCGACTGCACCACCCAGCTTGGTGTCATCAGCAAACTTGCTGAGGGTGCTCTCAGTGCTACTGTCAATATCATTAATAAAGATACTAAACAACACAGGTATGGACCCCTGAGGGACACTACTTGTCACTGTTTTCCATCTGGACTTAGAGCCATTGTTTAGAAGATGTTTAGAAGATTTTTGTAATCATACTTACTCATTTTGCAAAGAATGAATTGTCACCATCTTTTGTTGATATTGTAGAAGAGATGTCTGAAGACAGCTGAATTCTTCAGAGCTTGTGTATGCTTCCACACCAGCGCTTCCCTGACACCTCTGCCCTTACCCACCTGTACTCCAGTGCACAGCATTTATTATTTTGTCCTGTTTGTGCTAGATCCTGTGAAAACTCATGTTACCAGTCAATCCTAGCTCTGAAAAGTTTATTTTAAAATTATGTTGTAGAAGGACGTAGCAAAAAAAGTGGGAAGGGGAAGAGATGAGAACAACAATGTGAAAGTGTGGTTTCACAAGCTAACTAAGTGCATAATTGCAGTGTTGTGTAATTGTAAACCGAAGTGTTCAAAAATCATCATGAACTTTTGAAATAAAAAGGCTTAAAAATAATAAAAAAACCCTCTAGGACATACCTTTGAAATCCCATAGTTATTTGCTGCTTGAAATGCTCTGCAGGTTTGCAGTTTTCAAACTGTCCTCTGCAGCTAAAAAGAGAATCATAGAATCATAGAATCCTAGGGGTTGGAAGGGACCTCGAAAGATCATCTAGTCCAACACCCCTGCCAGAGCAGGGTCACCTAGAGCACATCACACAGGAACTTGTCCAGGCGGGTTTTGAATGTCTCCAGTGAAGGAGACTCCACAACCTCCCTGGGCAGCCTGTTCCAGTGCTCTGTCACTCTCACAGTAAAGAAGTTTTTTCTGATATTCACCTTGAACCTCCTATGCTCCAATTTACACCCATTACCCCTTGTCCTATCACTGGTCATCACTGAGAAGAGCCTAACTCCATCTCCCTGACACTCACCCCTTACATATTTGTAAACATTGATGAGGTCACCCCTCAGCCTCCTTTTTTCCAAGCTAAAGAGACCCAGCTCCCTCAGCCTTTCCTCATAAGGGAGATGTTCCACTCCCTTAATCATCTTTGTGGCTCTGCGCTGGACTCTTTCAAGCAGTTCCCTGTCCTTCTTGAACTGAGGGGCCCAGAACTGGACACAATACTCCAGATGCAGCCTCACCAATGCAGAATAGAGGGGGAGGAGAACCTCTCTTGACCTACTAACCACACCCTTTCTAATGCACCCCAGGATGCCATTGGCCTTCTTGGCCACAAGGGCACATTGCTGGCTCATGGTCATCCTCCTGTCTACCAGGACCCTCAGGTCTCTTTCACCTACACTACTCTCCAGCAGGTCAGCCCCCAACCTATACTGGGACATCGTGTTGTTCTTCCCCAAATGCAAAACTCTACACTTCCCCTTGTTGAATTTCATCATGTTTCTCCCCGCCCAACTCTCCAGCCTGTCTAAGTCTCTCTGAATGGCAGCACAGCCTTCTGGTGTGTCAGCCACTCCTCCCAGCTTAGTGTCATCTGCAAACTTGCTGAGGGTACATTCTGTACCCTCATCCAGGTCGTTGATGAAGATGCTGAACAACATCGGTCCCAGTACCGACCCCTGAGGGACTCCACTAGTCACACACTTCCAACCAGATTCTGCCCCATTGACTACAACTCTCTGACTCCTTCCCATCAACCAGTTCCTGATCCACCTCACTACCTGATCACCAAACCCATACCTGATCAACTTATCTGCAAGGATGCTGTGGGAGACGGTGTCAAATGCCTTAATATTAAGAATATTAAAGCCAATCCAGAGGCCAAAAAGCAGACACAAAACTTCACTATTTTAAATGAGCAGCCAAATGGCAAGTAGAAAACCATGAGAAATGTGTAGATGGTATTATTTTAGGAAGACTTTTGAAGAAGGCAGCAGCTGCCTGCGCTAGTATGGAGATGTTCAGCTTTTTCAAATGGTGGGCTAGTAAAACACAAATCATCAAAGTAGAACACAAATCTGATGATACTAAATGCTGCTAGGATCATAACAGCCTGTAGACCATTAGTTATTTTCCTGTTTTCAAATCCTGGTGAGGAGCCAGAAACAGCACATGATGTGTTTGGCTTTTGTGTTTATGACCTTTTTCCTTTTGAGGACTACTGAGGTAATTGCAGTGGTGATACAGATGCAGGTTATTAATTGAAATAAGTAAAATTTTGGGGGAAAAATCACATAAAAGACAATGAAGAGACATGCAGATTAAAAACAGAGCTTACATAACACTGAAATATCAAGAATTAGAGAAACACATCCCATATAGTCAATAGCTTGTCCCTGACATACAAGCGTGCAAGATAAGAAAGATGGAAAGGAGTATTTCCCACAATTTATCTTGGTTATGGCCTTGAGCACTAGGTAGTAAACACTAATTAAACTCAGAGTGTTAACATCTCATCAGCGTATTAATGTACTAATATAATACTAAAATACCCACCCATAGGCTAGAGGGACCCCCACTAACAAAAAGCCCCCTAGTCTTTGAACATATGTAGTGACATTTTTAAGCACTGTCACTTTAAATGGAAGCAAAGAACTAGTTAACCAATTGCATATACAAGTGACTGAATATAATTAGAGATAAAGTAGTTTTACATGTTTTGTGTATAAAAGTAACCTTTGCATTTTGGGAAGCTGAGCTTGCTTTGTGAAATATCATGCTGCTCCCTTGTCTGTGCAGACAGAACTGGGTATTAAAACAAGTATGTTGACTATGTGTGCGTTGGCTTCTTGCACACTGGGTGACAGACCCTGCTTTTTGGGACAATAATATGGTAAAAAAACACCCAAAGGATGTAATTTTCAATGAGAGTGTTACCTGGAATCACCCTGAAGAAGTGTTAGAAATAGGGTAGAAAGTTAAATTACATTTAAAATGTCTTTCTGCTTCTAGATCTGACAGTAATTGTTAATTTTAATTTTGCAACACTAGTGTCTAAAAAGGAGATGTACCCTATGTTTCTCAACTGATGTTCTGTCAACAAAGGTGATTTGGGGCCATTACTGGAACAGAAGAAACCAGGGAGCTATTTTTAGTAGTTCTCACAAATACTGCAATATATAAACCTAAAACTAGGAGTGTGGAAGCTCAATAGCTGAAATCCCTTTAACGTTGCTGTCAGTTATCCAGTGGAATGTTTTAGTCAGTTTATGGAATTCACATTGTTAGCACTATTTCAGGAAGATTAATGTATTTATAAACCTGTAAATTGTATGCTGCAGTGATAGAATATATCAGATATAGCAACAGGTACTTTCCAACTGAATGATCTTTTGAATGTAAAAGGAATACAGAGCTTGCCTGTTAAAACAGGGACCAAATTTGTAGATGTCAAGTAAACTAAAAGTTATGGTCCCCACAACAAGTATTCAGTCATCCCCTAGTGTGCTTGAGATTTTGTGTTACTGTATATGCTGATAAAATCTTGCCTGAAAATATGTATGTTGTGGTGGTTATAGTAGCTATGGGGAACTCATTCAAATAAGTGCACTGGTGCTTTGAGGGCATTGAACCGATTCATTCCATGCATTTAGATATTGGTATCAGTTAATGCATTCAGAGAAGTTGCATTTACTTGTTGCAGTTAACTCTTCAATTTGTCCAGCGTGCCACCACAATGCAATCTGTGCAAGATTTATAAAACTTAATGTGAAAGGAGTTGTAGAAATTTTAGGTATTTCTTATTATTTGAAATAATCTAAAAGTTTATATGCCATGTGTTTTGCAGTCTTAGAACATTATAAAGCTTAAGCCCTGAAGAGTCTTGACAGCTAGAGCTTCTAAACTTCCCAAGGGTGTTGGTTACAGAAGACTGTGGGAGCTTTTCTTGAAACCAAGCTTTAGGCTGTGTAGGTGATGTGGAGGAACTGTAAGGGAAGGGAAATCCTGTTTTTTCTCTGTCCCTACCTACTAATTCAATTTAGGAGCATGGGTTGATACTATGTTTTCTATTGCAAATTAAAATGTGTGAAAAGAATGTGGCTCAGAAGTCAAAGCTTTTGTTTTGCTTTAATTGTCCCTGAGAATGTCCTGTTCTGGGGAATCCTTGATGGCTATCATACTGTTCTGTTTTCTTTTTTCAAGTGGGGAACTTTAAAAATCAAAACTTGATTTTCTGTTAAAAACCTGAACATCTGTTCTAAGAAATCTAGTTTGTCATTTAAAAGAACACAGTAACTGTAAACCTGAGTCCTTCCCAAAACTCCTTGCTGTTCTTCATGAAGTTCGTAATTTTATTTTTTTTTTCTTTGGACTCATGTCTTCTCGCATGGTTACAGGAATGTGATTACTTGTGTTGTAAATGGTAGTGGGAATCTGGAAACAGTTGATAAAAACTAAACATCTGTAAAATGCTTTACTGCTTTTTGTAAAGAATTTTCTGTTGCATGTTGCCAGCCATCTACTTGCTGACTGAATTAAAAATTGTCTCTATTTTACTATGACAATTCTTAGGTGGTACCGAGGTGATGCTGACAGTCAAAATCAAATTTATGCAAATATTTCGTGGGGTGATCACTAATGTAAAGTGAGTGACCCTTGCTGGGTGAGGCAGTGTGTACTGGGTAAGATGTTCACATAAAAGGGCAAAAACTGTATGTTCTAGAGAAGTAATTTTTATGGCCTGTGCTCAGGAAACCAGAGCTAAACTTGATGGTGTAGAATAGAGTTCTGTAATGGGAAAACATTGACAAAATGGCAGACGGTATGTATGCTTTATCTGGGAATTTGTTGCATGCTGTTAGTGACACTGGCACTTTCAGTGTTAAACTAGTTTGAGCTCTTGTGTTTAACTTCAATCTTGAAAATGCCTTTTGAAAAAGAGGTTCAGGGATGGTGAAGCTTTCTTTACGTGTTGTTATTTTTGGTGTTAGTCACAACAACTGGTGAGCATTTGGAGGGGGACAGTTTGAGCAGTGGTAATCTAGTGGCTATAGTGGCACTACAGTCTGGGTACAGAAGTGTAAAAACGTTTTCTTCAGACAGTCTTGAAACTGTGTGGGGGGTGGTAGGAAGAAATTTCCTACATTGCTCTGTCTTCACAGCTTTAGAATAGGAACTGAGTGGTGTCACAAGCAGTAGGGCTACATGAATGAAATGTGAAAACTGAGATTATGTGAAGGCTTCAGAAAGCTTCCTTAATTTTCTTCAGAATTGTAGAGATTATTGGAAATCATTTGCATTGCAGATATATCACTGGTGGTTAGCACAGCTGTGTGTAGCCTCCTGCCCACCTCTGGTTTTAGATCTGCTTGTTGTGAGTTCCTCCTTGACTTGGATGGCCAGTTCAGTGTGACAAAGGCCCCATCTTCAGCCTTCAACGCTGGTCCCTCAACCCAAGCCCTGATGCAGTGCCGATGACTGTCTGCCAGGGTCTCTGCCTGTGTGGATCCGTCTGTGTGACTGGTGGCACTTCCAGGATCCATGTATAAGTATCATATATAAACTCTGGTTCAAATCAGAGCTCATGTAAATACGGTCTCTCTGTCCGACTGTCAACACTCAGACTTGGGTAGCACCAGAGGAAATCAAGGTGATCTTCTGGCTGTGGACGTTACTGCCCGATTTGCATCTGCTCTGTGACTCTTGGGACGAGTTCCTCTTCTTCCCACTCGCAGTCTTGAGGAGTTAAACGTGACAGTCACTCCCCGGTCGCGACAGTCTTTCCGTTTGCTCCCCGGTGTTCCTGAGGGAGAGCTGCCGGCCGGCGGGAAAGCGCCGCGGCCGTCACCGCGACTTCAGGGTGCAGGTGACGGAGGGGTTAAAGGTGGAAGGGGCCGAGGCATTATGCAAGCTGTTAAGTAAAAAGGAAGTGCATTACAGAATGCTGAGCTCAGTCGTCTGGCTCGCGGCCAAGCCTTTGCTTTCTTCACTACAGCTGAGGACTTTCTAAGCTTCCCACCAGTGGGTTTGTCTGCACTGTTGAGGAATGCGGCCGCCGCCGCCAGCTGACGTCAGGGCTGGCGGTTCAGCCGAGGGGCAGGGGGGCGGGGGGGAGCCGGCCTCCGCGCGGGCCGCGCCCGCCGCCTCTGCGCCAAGGGCCGGAGAGCCCTTCCCCGCCGGCGACCTGCGACACCCCTGTCCATCCCCTTCTTCGTGGCGCCCGGTCACGCCAGGGCCTACGATTAAAGGCGAAGTTGCCGTTTAACTAGGGAAAAAAAAAAGGCAAAAAAACCCCGTGCCACCCCCCGCTCCCTACGGCGCAAATTCTGCTCTTGTATTTCTCCTTTTCAGCGCTGCAGATGAACCCGTGAAGAAGGCGTGAAAAATCGCCTTTAGCTTTCCAGGTTTCAGGGCTGGAGGATTTTTGGAAGTGGTGTGTATCTTCCACCATCGCAGCTCCTTTCCTTGCCTGTCCCGGCGGCTAACAGAAGCACCGTAGCACTTAGAACACCATGGTTCCATCACACGGCACCACCCCACTACCTCCCCTTCCCCCCCCCGCCCCCCCTTTTTTTTTTATTAGGGAAAAACTTATGCAGAAAAGTATTTTGAGGGTGACAAGGTATTAAGCCTTCAGTTAAAAATGAGTAAAATTTGCCTGGTCGTGGATGTGATTGCCATCTGGGTGATGTTCTCTAGCTGTATAATCAGATTCCGTGCAGGTCTGTGGTTCTGGATTATTATGAAACAAATACAAAAAATGATTATATCTGGAAAATTTGCAGGCTGCAGAAGAGTGACTGGAGCCATGTTTCAGTATTAGCCTTATGGCAATTTAGATAAATAATTACTTTTTTTTTTAAAGGATTTTGGAAGAACTGTTGATTGTAGAGGCTTCTGGTCTGCCTGTATACTTGGTAAGCAGGTTCAGGCAGCTTCTTTGAAGCTGCTCCCTTGGGTTTATTAGTTCCGTTTTTTTAGGGCTACCTTTCTTGTTGTAACCAGTCTTGTTGCTCCTAGTCTTCACTAGTAAACCTGCAACACTTCTGGGGTTCCTTATCACAGGTTTCTGGTCAATGTGCACTTGGTTACTAAGTCTTGTGTAAAACAGCCTAATCCTGTTGTAAACTAGAGAGATACAGGTTGCAGGACTCCAATCAGAGTTTAAATATAAATAGATAATGGAACCAAGTCTCTGACAGTTTTATGAAGGAGAGGGGAGACAAAAAAAACCTCAAACCCTTTTCACTCTTCTCCCACTTCCTATCCTGTGAATGATATTGCAGATGTAGGTGTCCTCAGCTACCTGTAGCTGCTAATAAAGGAGACAAATGAGATAACAAATTTTGAAACTGTTAAAAAGAAAAACTTGTTTGTGCAAGGCAGGAGTACTTTGTGAAATTCACTGTCAGATGGTATTGGGGCCAAGTCTCAAGCAGAGCCAAAAAAGAACAGATGTACTAGTATGGAAAATGTCTTTTAAAATTTGAGACGTAACCTAGTCAGTGGTTGGAGCTTTAAGAGTCAGAAGAAGTGAATTTCTTCTGTACTACTGAGATGCTGCATGATGCTGAGTGAGTCACTCTACGTGTGTGTGTTGCTTTCTCCACTGTCCTTTTCCTGTCTTGTCTGTTGGAGATCATTATTAAACTTCATTACTGCTGCTGGACAGTGCGTACCACAATGGTGCCTCAAGTTGTCTGGGGCATCCAGGCAGTAGTAATACAGTAGTGTGAATTCAAGGAAGCCTCAGGGTTGCCTCTATGAATCAGACTAGTTTTATGCCTCTCATTCCAGTGAGCACTATTTGAGATTTCCTCCTGAGCTATATAAAATGACTAAGACTAGTTGAATGCAGCATAGACCATATAAAACATGAATTCAGAGCTTTCAAGTTGTGTATTGGATAGAAATTTTGTATACTGTGTTTGAGCCATGAGAGACTCACTGAAGTTCTGCATTTCTGAAAAGTATAGATACCACATAAAGCTCAAGATATTGCTTATATTGCTTGCTTCTGAAATTCACAGCTAGAGGTTTAATTTGATGTGTGGAGATGGATTAAACTTTAAAGCTCTGGATTTTACTAAAATGTCTATGTAAGCATGCAGTTCTTTATTATTTTTTTATTAAATCTATGAATTAACATGCCAGAAGCAGTATTGGTTGTGTAATTGGTTTTCATTGGTGTTATAGTAGATAGTGTTCCTTGTATTTACTGTTTCACTTCTTTTTCAGAGCCTGTTTTTTCAAGGTGCAGTGCTCCTTGCTGTTGTACCTCAGTGTCTCTCATAATTATGACTCATGATGTAAGAAACCTAGAAGCAGTTCAAAGAATGAAGGGAGGCCCTTCTCCTGTAGACAGAAGGCAAACATACCCAGTAGCGTATCCACTGAGAAATCCTGTGAAGCACAGCATTTACTGTAACTTGGAAAAGAAGTACAGAGGAATGCTGCAGTACTGGTACCCAGATGGCACATTGTTTTTCCTTTGTGCTCTGCCAGCTGATGGTCCTGTCCTGTACAGGTCCTATCCCTCTGTACTGAGGCAGTATTAGCAATTCTGTACAATGTCGGTGTAAGTATGTGGGGACAAAACACCAAAATGCATATAAAAAGGCTAAAACAATGTAGTAGCAACTCCTTTGCAATTACAGATGTTGTGTCCCTCTGTTAATGGTCAGAGAATAATAATCAAAGAGATCAAACTCCTAATAAATGCAATGAATGTACTACTGCTTTCCCTGCATGATCCTTTCATGGAGTGGGTATTAAATGCTGTGTTGTTTTTCTCCTCTATCAGCTGTTTGGACAACAGGGTACTTGGGCTAAATTTGTGTCTTTGCCTTGACTTTTAATAACTGAACAAATCTGAAACACAAGTCCTTGCCTCACTTGTTTTCTAGTGGCATTTACTAAAAGGCAACTTCACATACAGCTTCTACAGAAACTATTTCAGCAAGGTCTGTGAGTAAGACACCACTTTTTCTTCCCCTCCTTTCCATTACTAGGTCTATCTTTGGGGACTGCCCATCTTCTCAACTCCTGCAGTTGGATAACTGAGAGCAGAGTGCTCTCATAGCTGGTAGATAAATTAGGAATAATAAATTAGGCAGCTATTTGATTAGGTAAGAAAATAACATTCAACAGAACTAGTGTCCTGAGTAGGCAAAAATCATTTAAGTGTAGGAAAAAGTGTTGCTAGTGATTCTAAGTAGAACTCTTTGCAGGGGGCGAATGTGAAAGTTAACTGTCTCGCCTCTCACTTTTTCTTTTGAAGGTGCCATGGCACTGAAATTGCTTTGTTTTGCAGCTGTTTCTTGATTTTGATGGGGTGGGGATGGAAATGC
The DNA here is from genome assembly GCA_020745705.1 of Hemiprocne comata. Classification (NCBI taxonomy): domain Eukaryota; kingdom Metazoa; phylum Chordata; class Aves; order Apodiformes; family Apodidae; genus Hemiprocne; species Hemiprocne comata. The sequence continues at coordinate 14,586,881 of CM036616.1, read as the reverse complement.
CCCTCTAGCTTTAAAGCAGGGTTTTTTTGTTGGCTTTTTAGTTGGGTTTTTTTTTCTCGCTTCCCTCTGGTTTGATGAATCAGGAGAATGAAAATCTTTCTTGACACTTGCCTTGATAGGACTTGGACACAGTAGGGGTAACAAACAACCTTTCTTTCTTATCCCAATTTCCACATATCACTTCCTTTTCCAGCTCTCCTTCCCCATAAACTTGGCAGCTTTTGCTTAAAGTCTTTCTGCCCAGCATCCTATAATGTCCCTACACCAAGATGTGAGGCGTGGTACCTGTGTAATTAGTGTCCTTTGCTAGGAGATCCCAAGTCTCTGCTGAGGAGCAGCAAAGAAGCACTGAATGTTAATGTCTCTGGGAACCCCACACCAGATGCAATGCATCGCTCTGAACTCTTGGGCACAGTGTAGACTCGACTGTGGGTGGCTGGCTTGATTAGCCACAGTTACTTAAATTTTTTTCATAATGCTTCTAGTAACACTAAAAAAATCCACAGGGGACTGAGGCTAAATGAGCAAAAAGAGCCTTAAACTTGTGTTAAAATGCCTTGTCAGTCCCCATAGAAAGTTTTTTGTTAAGTTGGAACTCTTGTCTCTCTTTGGTTTGAGCCTTGATTTGAATTTTTTTCTGATTTGAATTTTGGTTGTTTCAACTGTATTACACCCTTTTACTTTATTCTGCAAAACATGAACTGCATTTTATTAACTGTAGGATGTGAATGGCACAGCTCATTGTGCTGAGTATGTATTTTGTCTTCGTACCAAAAGCAAGACAGCAGTTGGCATGGTTTGGATGTGGCTAGCCTATGATAGTAGGAGGCCCAGAGTTAGGAAAAACTGGATCCAGCTCAGTTAGAATTTGGCTGAAGAGATTTTGTCCTCTGTTAATTGCTTCTGATGGCTCAAGTATGGATGATTTCTATGAAACACAATATAACCTTGTTCTAGTCTTGAAAGGTATTACATAGCCCTTTTGTACTAGCTGACAAGTTCTTGTATCACAGTGTGGTACTTATGTCACAGACATACTCTACTAGTACACTGAGATACAGCATCATCTCCGTATCTCCAGTGCTTTGAGACTTGTTGTATCTCTAGAGCAGACTGGAAGAGTATAGGCTTGGTTTTGGCCAACTAAATGAAATTCTAGAAACTTCTTCTCTTGAGGCTATTTCCAAGTACGCTCTTTTAGGTGACAGTAGCTGCATAGATGCTTATGAGCAAAATGTTGTAAAGCTAAAGTTGTAAAACTCTTTCTTTTCCATGCATTGATGTTGCAACAAATAACACAAATAACAATTACAGGAAAGTGACAAAGCAACATTTTCATAAGCAGATTTATGCACTTCGGTTTTTATTTTGTTCACTGCTCATTTCCCTGTTTTGGCATAAAGCATTGAGATACTTTTCACATCAACAGGTGGAAACAAGAAGAAAATTGTGACTTGCCTCTCTAGGGATCTGCTGCCTGAAATTTTTTGCTGCCTTCAAAACAACAGCTGTTTTTGTGCTAGCAATTTACAATTGTATTTACTATGAAATAGTGCCTAGCAACATCTAGGCAGTGCTTTTGTTGCTACAGATTACTCTCTCACAGAGTGAGTACTATCTAGTTGATTTTTACTTGAGCAGGATCTATTTAAGATACTGTCAAATGTCTGAGTGTATGTGAGACTTGCCCTAACTGGAAGTGAATTGTTACGTTTTGTAATAGATATTTGAACTGCTGGGATGCTGAGTCTGAAGTAATTCTGGCTGTGAAAGAGCATAGAGGAAGTTAGTCTTTTTTGGCTGACAGGTTTGGACAATTCTTAAAAGTTTTTACAGTGAATGTGGCTTGTTCTTCGTAAATACAAATCTCCCACTGAATGGGGCATTAAAAACCATTCCCCTGTGAATTCTGGGTGATTCTTCTTGGCAAGCAGGGCCGTTTCCCAGAGAGGTTGCCAATATAAACATCATGTGTGTACACTACCTTGGGTTCCTCCTGCTGCCCCACCTCTTTGAAACAACTTAGCTGGCACCAGCTTTGCCGGCCACTGTTGTGCAGGCTGCTGGAGTTGAACTGGTCGTGCTATTGTTTGGGAATTGCTGGCTAAAATTAGAGTCTCTTTAGCCAGCAAGACCTCCATGTGACAGGGAACAAACACTATCTGCAGTTTGCCTTCCTGCTTCCATCTACTGGGAGGAAGAAACTAATGCAACGCAGCCAAACAAATTTCAGAGCTGGGAAAAGCAAATTACCAGGTATGAGCTTTTGCTCAGACTGTACCTGTTTGGCATAATTTGAGTTGAGCTTGATTATTTTTGAAGAATATTTGTGGTTTTACTAATGTTTTGTAAGCTTGTAAGGCTTTGATGAAAATGCAATTCTTAGTTTAGCTAATGCTAGTTGTGAAGGGTTGATAAAGGCCTCATGTTAGAGAACCTGGTCCCAAATACTTATGGTTATCTAGCTGAAAAGCACATAGGCTTTGTTTATTTCTTTTTAAAACCCCAATACTTATAAATAATTGTATTTGTGTTATGAACGGAGGTGCAGTGGATTAAAATCAGGACTAGCAAGATGAGCAGTATTGTGTTAACTATTGCAAATAAGGGCATAGCATGCTTGGACGCTGTTGTTAGTGAGGATTTCACGTCATGAGTGCGTTGGAGCTTGTTGATGTGGAGCAGAGAGAGAAAGTTGTATATAGTATGCCGAAAAGTATTTTTTAAGTAATTAAATGATATTGTTGTTTGACACCGTTTCAACTACTTTTCAACTACCTGCTTAATTTGTGAGGTTTAATTAAGATGTAGTCAGCTTGTACAGACATGGACATAAAATCAATGCCTAGTTTGCCTGAGGAAAAGGCTCTTTCTCCTTTTGGGGTCTGGCTATGTCTTTTTTTTTCTATTTTTTTCTTTAAAGAAAAAAATCATTAGCAATTCGGAGGGCAGAAGCAAATAGCCATTTTTAAAATTCATGTCCTCAAATGTTAATTTGATGCTTTGAGGCATAAATGACCTTTCTAACCAGCCCAAACTTGTCAAACAAAGAAACGATAGAAACTAGCTGCTTTGTTGTAATACAACAGACTATTTTTCAGGGAGAATTTGAAAACAATTCTGCCTCCCTCTTCTCAACAACATTAAATTAAACTTTGGCCTCTGCTACATTTGAATTTAGCTGTGTATGCATCATTGGAGAGATGGAGGAGGAATCTAGACAACCTGTGCAAATTGAACCATAGACTTCAGCTCCTGAAGCCCAGAGCAAGTGAATAATGCTTTCACCCATAGTTATCCCAGCTGGTATTAGTTAGAACTGGAAAAGCATTTCGGTGTGGGTCAGAAGCTGAGGGGAGGATGAAAAGGGGATTTCTTGTTGTCACAAAACTGAAGAGTGGGGGGGAAAGGGGAGAGGAGAGAAATAAAACCATCACTGCTTCTTGAAACCTTTCATTTATGTGTTTAGATTGCTCTATACACCTTGGAGGTCAGATTTAAAAACTAAATGTAAATCTTTTTTGAGTTCCTAGAGTTTTCATTGAGACTGGAACTGTGTGTAGATATAAGCTGTACAAGCAGAAAAAACACTTAGTGCCTCAGTGCCAACTGTTTCTCAAAAAAGGAACACAAAAAAGGTCATGGTGGAAGATAAAAGGCAATATAAAAAAATGAGTATGTCTTTACACAAGGTAATGCATTCTTTTTTTCTACCTCTTTCTAGAAAGAAGTTAAACTAAGTTTAGTATGTAAATACCATTCTACCCTTCCAGCTGTGCTTGTAGCATCTTAATTTAATCTCTTGAAGGACTGACATGCTTCTGAAGCAAGCACTGAAGTATTAAATTTTTTCCGTAGGGAGATAGAGTTACAGAGTAGTAATCTGGTGTTGCAGTTCTTGTATCTTGTCAAGCTTTGTTGTATCTGTATTTTGTCTTTGCTCACTTGTTAATCTGCATGTAAAAAAGGAACATTTAATTCTTGAACTTGTTCTTACTTTAGAAATTTAAAGATGTCCTGTTTTTTCACTGGCATGTTTTACTGTATAACCTGTATTAGCTTTGTTTATCTAAAACATAATCTTGCCAGCAAGTTTCCCAGATAGATGGGAGGAGGCAAGTGCTAGTCATTTTCAAATACTCAGCAGCTGAGCAATGTCATAAAATTTCAGGAGGGTGCTATTACTGTTCACTAATATTTGGTTACTTGAATCTTTTATGTCAGAGTTTTTTATCTTAAGGATGAAAAATTCAGTACGTTACAAAAATATTTGAGGAAAGCTAATGTGCTTCCTTCAGCTTTTCTTTTTAGATGATCTTCTCAAAGCTGTTTTGTGTAAAATGGGGAGAAAATGCCTCTTCAGCTTTTCTTTTTGGCTTAATAGATGGTTCATACATAACCCCTAATGGTACCTTTTCTGACATTTCAGGATCCGTCCATGAAGGTATTTTACTTTGAGAGACTCTGTGGTTTCTATGTGTGGTGCATGGCAGTCACAGTGGACCCAGATATATCACTTCTTACAGGGACTGGGGTTATCTGACTCCAAAGAGAGAAGAAACAAAAGTAAAAGTCTCATTACTGCTTCCAAAAATACTGAGTTCTTTCTAAAACTTCAACATGTGAAGCAAACTGTAGTCTGCTCTGTGGATGAGAACAGAGACCCTTCTTTTCTACTGTAGTGTCTGCAAAATCAGCCTGCAGATCTCTTCTGGACTGTAAAGCGGTAAATCAGTCTGCACTCTTCAGATCTAGGAACAAGCTGTAACTGCCACAAGGAATGCATATGCGTTTACCAAGACTGCAGAGTTACTGGTGGAAAACTTGGGCCAACAGCATGTAGCTCAACATATTGACATAAGTATGAACATCGCTTTTTAATTATCCCATAGCTTATTAAGTTTGCAGTTGATTCTGGTAGTTGATCCAGGTAGTTGATCCAAATTGCTGTTAGACTGTATTTTCTTGCACAAAAACAAGTGCTTTTGCTTTATATTGGTACAACTATTTAAATTCTCATTGTGCATATTTTAAGCAGCTGCTAGATGCTTCTATATTTGGTTATTTGAGTACTGAAATGACAAAGTATCTGGATGGAGCTTTAAGCAAGGTTTTAAACACAGCAGAACTTAAACCCTCTGCTGTAATTACACTGTCACTGGCTTTTATCCAGACAAGTTTTATTTGCTGTCTGAGGCCACAGCCTTCTTTTAAAGCTGGAAATTACTTCATATGTGGTACACCTATTAGATATCTGCACAGTAAACTGCTGAAAATGCTTCTTCACCTGTTTGGCCTTGAGTCTGTTTTGTGCTACCGTGACTACTCAGTCACATAAAGCTTTGGGTTTGTGGTTTCCAGGCCTGATTAACACAATGTACTGTAATTAGGAATAGGAAAAAACCCCACAGGCTCTTTTCCAATTTAAATATTCCCACTGCTCCCAAGACTTCCCCAGCTTTCATTGTGTATTGTTTCAGATTAGTCATAATTGAAATATTTTGTTTAGTGTGGCACAGACACTGTGAAGAGTCGCTGGAATTTATCAGAGCTTTCAGTCCCTGAGCAGGTTGGTTTTGGGGTCTCTGAGAAGGTGGTATGATTGGCTGTGTACCCTAAGAATGACCTGAGGTACTAGTATTAAAAGCATTTCCATGTCATACTTTTATAGCACCAGTGCTTATCCAGAAGGATATTACAGATAATACAAACAAGACTACTTATTTTACTGTTGACACATTCTTCAGTTGCTGTTACTTCTTTCCTGCTCCGATGTAGGTAGATGGGAAATGAGTTGAAAAGTATTCCAGCACTGAAATGGTAAAAGAAAGCAAAACACAGAGCCACAGAGCTACAGATGTTTAACTTTTCTAGGTACAATGGCAACTGGTTTGATAAAATAGTCTTAGGAGTTCTCAATTTTTTAAATGGGAATTGTAACTTAACCAAATGACATTAATTTTTTTACTACAGCTGCTATAGAAATGTGTGCACAGCTACTGTTTTGGTAAACAAAGCCTAGTAGCCAGATGGCAGTAATATTTAAAAAGTTGAGCAATATGGTTTGGGAAGCATCCAACTGGAGTGTGCTATGCTTTGCCTAGGTACCTTAGATTTAGTACACAGTGGAAGACTTTAAATGTGTTATCACTGCAATGGCTTGAAAGAACAAATAGACTATTACACAGAATACAAATAATGCTTATTAAACTTGCAGTTGATTCTGTCTGATAGATGATCCAAATGACTGTCAGACTGTATTTACTTAAACATAAACAGATCAGCTCCTGCTCTAAATCAGGATAACTATTCCAAACCAAGTTATGCATATTTTAAACAACTGTTAAATACTGTGTTTCAAAGATAATTTCTGGTTTCATGAAGGCTTAATTTTTCTAATAGTTCCTTTCTTCACTGTTACTGCATTCCATCCTTCTATTTAAAGCGATCGACTTGGTGCTGCATGCCTGAAGAACTACTGTTAAGGGAAGAAGAAAAGTAGTTTTCTTGCAGGGTATGGATGCCTAGATTACTCTGCTGTTCTTTTTATATTTTTAATTTCTTGGGTAATTGTTTACTGTGATGCATTAAGATAGTCAGCTTCGTAGTTTTGCTTAATTTCTACAAGTAGGCTATAGACTGGAAGGTTCTTAGTGTCATTTTAGTCCTTGTTAAATTTATTGGGAGATAATTAGTTGGATCCCATTCTTTGTGACACAGCTATGGGGAAATAGGATCCTCAAGCTATTAAGTGGCAAAATAACCTTTTCTAAGACCTGAAGTTAGTATCATCAATAAATGATGGTGGACTTATTTATTTTTTAAAGAATGGGGTAGGTCTTCCTGCAAGGCTGCCTGCCTCTTCCCTTTTCTACCCCCCTTTTGATGTGGGAAAAGTCTGCATTGTGAAACAGTTGAAGCAAACAAGCCGGACACCCCTCCTTCTCACTCCCCATCCTGTCTAGACTGCCTGTTTCTCATGCACTGCTCTCCCTTGGAGCAGACATTACTCACAGGTTGTGCTCTTCTCTATGAGCAGCAGCAATAGAGGCTCTTTTTCTCTCTTCATTTGGAGTTCACCTTCTCCTGGTGTTAGACATCGTTCTCATCAGAGAGGGTCAGTTTACCCTGCGAGCTTTTTACATACAAACTTCTTATCAGAGTGATGCAAGTAGGAAGCAGTTTTTGACAACTGCAGCCTGACTCTCCTCTGGGGCTGGTTGTCACACAGATGTTCCTCTGGGATAGCTGTCAGCCTTGGCTGTAGGTCAGCCCACTCTGCCATCATACTGTGACTTCACTGCCTTTCCTTGATGTGACCCTGTGATGGTAGTCTATTAGTTAAAATACATAAAATTTTGGGGAAAAAAAAATCACATGGGGAAAAATCACATAGAGGACAAAAGAAACACAGAATGAAAACAGAGCTTACATAACACTGAAAAAAGCAAGAATTAGAGAAAATCACATCCTAGTTAGAGAAAACACATCCCAAGTAGTCAGACTGTCCTTGAGACAGGCCTGTCACCTGCAAAACAGATGAAAGTAATGGAAAGGAGTACTCCCCACAATTTATCTTGCTATAGCCTTGAGCACTACCTAGAAAACATTAGACTCACCATATTAATATCTCATCAACATATTAATGTACTAATACCATACTAAAATACCCACCCATAGGCTAGAGGGACCCCTACTAACAAAAAGCCCCCAACTCCTTGAGCATATGTAGTGAAATGTTTAAACACTGTCACTTTAAATGCAAGTGAGGATCTAGTTAATCACTCATGTATGCCATCCCTAATATAGTTAGAGATAAAGTTATTTTCATGTTTCTGTGTGTAAAAGTAACCCTTGCATTTTAGGAAGCTGAGCTTGCTTTTTGAAATACCTTTTCTGTGCAGAACTGGATATTAAAGTAAGTATCTTGACTCTGTGTGGATTGGCTTCTTGCACCTGATTTTAGGACAACACCTGTGCAATCCATAATAAAGGGAGAAATAAATCCCCACCACCACACACACACTTCTGCAGATGATTTATGTGAATTTTTAATGGAAAAAATACTCTAGTGCTCCAAATATTACTAAATTGCCTCTGGTATGTTGGTAGCTTTTTCTCTGCCCTTCAAAGTGATGGTGGAATGGGTCAGTGGTGTGTAGCATCCAAGTGTTGGAGTGAGTGGCTTCTTACTGCAGCAGGGTCTTTGGAGTCCTGGGAAAACAAAGCAACACAAACTTTGTTAGGTTGTTGGAGGCACAAATACTCAGAGTGCAGTCATTTTCTGGCTCTTTATTGCCCTTAAAGAATAGTAAGAAGGGAAGCTTCCTCTGCTTTCTTGAAATGGTTTTTCTTACTAGAGAAGTCTAGGTCGGGAGCTCTGAATCCAAATAAATATTTTTGTCTTTTTATGAAGGCTTCTATTTCTTTTCTTAGCAAGTAATTAAGCAAGAAAAATAAGTAGCTTGTTTTCAGGAAGTTTTAGTCCTGATTTCAATATTAGCTCTGAAGGAATAACTACTTGTTAGTAGCTGTTGTTAGTTCTTTACTACTGCTATTCTTAGTAGTACTTGTTTTGGGCTGGTCAGATTATAGAACGTCTTTAATTATTCCTTCTCTTACTAAACCACCATTTAATTACAACAATAGATCCTACCAATGTTCTCAAACATGTTGACTATAAAAATGAGTTCATATAAAAATTCGCTATCTAAATGTGATAATAAGGTTGCAGGGACAGGTAAAAACAAAATCTCAAACTCACCTGAAATAGAAATAATGCTTGTGGCTTTTCCAGTGTTCATTTATTTGAAAGAGACTGAAGAGAAAATACAAAGGTTACTTGTCTTAATATTCTGGACAACTATTTAATTTTTTGCTTAGCTTTTTCCATAAGTGAAGTACTATCATTCTTTAAAAGGTAGCTTCTTCAGCTGTTGTTTGTTTTTCATGGTATAGAAGTTTTGGAATTTGCATTGTCCTTTCATGTGAAAAGAAAATATCCCCTTTCAAAACAGAATGTATGGACTGTGACATACTTTTAAAACAAAAAGTTCTTTTTTTTCTGACCAGTTTTATCTCTGGCAGGACTATTTAAAAAAACATATTACATTTGCAAAACCAGAATATAATGGTTCTATTTCCTACTATGTGAATTTTATGTGGATGAATAACAATATAAAAATGTATTAGCCTCTTCTAGAAGAATCTTGGTTCTGCTTCAGGGTTTTGGTAGTCAGATTGTTTCCCTTCCTTTAGACTACTTTGTTAAATATGCCAGTGCTGGAAGAAGTAGATGGTTTGTTTGTTTGTTCTGAATCTGGCATAATTAATTTGATAAATGACTTTGCTTCCCCTCATGCTTCATAGATTTAAAAAGTTATGATGGTCCTTCCTCTCTGATAGGGTCACCATTGCCTTATCTTGACAGGTATTGATGTGGTGGTTGATTAGCTTACTGCTTTAAGAAGAGAAACTTTGTATATTCCCATAACAGCACATAAAAAGAGATGAAAATATTAATGTTGCTTTATAGAATGTGTTAAGCAGATCCAAAAGAGAAGAGTAACTGGCAATTTTTGTGTTGTTCTGATTGCATGCAATGCTGCATGTGTGTATATGTGTAAGGGGGGGATGCTGGGCATGATACTGATCTTTCCTTCTTCAGTTCCTCCCTGGTACATCAGCATCTGCAGTCCATACTCCGATGAGCAGTGCATAGCAGGCAGCAACCCACTTCAGCCTGCTGATTTCTCTAAGCTCTCAGGCAATGTGGTCATTCATGCTCTGCTTTACAGAAATCTCAGGACAGCCCGAATGAGGCTTTTCTACTGTGTGAATAGAGAAAGGAGGAGTAAGAAAGCTGTGAGCATCCTTTTGTATTGAAACAATGGAGTATTTGACAATCACATGCTTATAGTAGAGAAGACTAGATTGAGGCTCTGTCTGGCCAATGAGGGCTCTCTCTGCCACTTCTATCTCATCTGTAGGTCTACTTGTATCTTTGAACAAGGAGAACAGACCAGTTGGGATTTTGCTTCTAACATTCTAAAGCAGCCTGTGGGGTTACTTGAGCTTTTTTATAGCCCCCAAATCTTCCTAACATCAAAATTATCTGAACACTAATTCTAGAGCAAATGGCTGCCTGCATATCCTCAGCATCTCGTTGAGAATAAAGCTTGCTTTAGCTAAGTATATTAGACTCTCCTTTGACTTATGTTACATTTGCCCTTCAACAGAGAGCAGATTATTGCTTGCTCCAAAGTAGGTTAAAGTAGTGTTTCTCAGAGGGCATCACTCCAGTAATGCAGAGTAGATCCATTACATTCACTTGGGCGGCTTTGGAAGTATGTAATTCAAGTCAGGGTCTGAGCTGGAAACATGCTAGTGCTCACCACCTTCTACACTAGATGGCAAATAATTTTATCTCCTGGAATGACCATGTCCATAATCGGTTTTCCCTGAGTTAGGTGAAGGAGGATTGGTGACACTGTCTCAATAAGACATTTGGCATAGGAGCATATTGAAGCCTTTACTGAAGGCAGTGAAAAATCTTACATGTCCAACGCTTGACCTTTGTTTCTCTAGTTTAAAACTTTGATTTCTTTATTCTGAGGTAGTTTGCTATTGTGAACATAATTATTAATAGTGGTATGTAATAGAGCTTAACATTACTACTTCAAGTGTCCTCTATTACAAAGAAAGAATAAAACCTGTTGCAAAGGCTACTGCTCTAATACAAGTATTCACATTTCCAGTGGGAAGAGTAGCCTGGAGTAGGTTTCCCACCAGTTGATGAGATACAGTTCCCTTTCCACTTCCTATCATATTAAACCAATGTAAAACTATAGATTAGGGAGTGAGACCCAGAAAGTAAATTAAATCATATTAGTAGTTGCAGGCCAGAAGCTTGTCAGTTTAGTTGTCTTACTCTTAGTGTTGGGGTTTTCTTGTCTAGAATAGTTTACGAGCAGCTCATTTGTGACTCTGTTATAAAGAACACCAGGGAGAAGGCCTCATGAAAAGTATAATGTTTGTCAAAGGGAATAATGCTACCTTAGAGTACATAATATCTGAACAGGCTATGAACAGCATATAATTCTGCACATTATGCAGCTGCATTAAATATACATATTAGTAAGGTAGCAGATGTATAGTTGTGAAATTGCCATGTAAAGTAGCAGTCTTTAGCAGCAGGGTGCTGCTCTATATGAGACTCCTTCACATGTAATGAATGGCTAATTTCAGCTCTCTCATTCATGAGAGACTGGAGGGTATCAGGGAGGAGTAGAGAGTTCCAGCAACCAAAACCAGCAGGATGTGCTGAGATGGGCTTTTAATGGAGCAGCATTTCTGAACTCTTGGAGGCAACTTCATAAAGAGAGATGCTCATCTGTTACTTTGTATTGAAACTGAGAAATTACTGCTGCAAACAGGCAGGCAGTCACATCAAGTGCACATTGCAGGAATGAGATGGTGATATGTTTCAGTGCTTCTTTGGAGGTGGTGTATGTCTTTTTTTTGTGTGCAACTAACAGATGAAAACAAGCAAATGCATACATGAAAATTGGCACTGAAAAGGTGAGCAATGGTTCCCCTCATCGCTCTTTCAGACCATATGAGGATGCTTGTTGATCCAATTAATTTATGTCAAGTTGGAAGATTCAGCTAGCAACTGAATCTGGCACTTGCACATATCATGAGCATTGCCTTGTAAGAGGTGAGAACTAGGAGGTTTTTTTGCTGAGAAGTGGTGTTTTCTTGCTGAGTAAGCAGAGGCCAGCAAGCTTAGACCAGCAAGCTTTCGGATTTCTAGGCTCATTGCTGTTACTTTTTTAAAGTATTTTAAAAATAGTTGGCTTGATGTTCAATTATTTATGTAGGAAAGTGACCCCAGTTAACCTTGAAACATCATCGTTGCTTGTTAGGACCAAGCTAAGTCTGTGAGTCTGATCATCCAAGACTTGCTTGAAAAATCTAAGAGAGGCAGGAGGTATCATATGGACATCTGTCACACTCTCATCCGGATATTCAGACTGCAGAGAGGAAAGGCAGATTTCTAAGGAAATGGCTGATAATGTTTGCAGCTCCTGGTATCTGTCTCCCTCCATATCAGAGGAGGAAGCCTCCTGTTTGAGTAAGTAAACAGGAAAAACCAGATGCAGGGAATAGTAATCCTTGCTACATAGTCTAATCTACCATGGTATAGTGAATAATTTATTTAAACCATTTCTCAGTAGATAAGAATAATGCTAAATCATAGCTGACCTTCTGGAAACATGATGCTAGTTAAACAGTTCTTTTCCTTCCCATTGGACTGAAGAGGGTATGGATGAATTTTTTTTGTGTGCCATTTTAATTTGAAAAGGTGGACAATTTTGGCATATTAGCCAGGTGCTTCCTTCAAATTATTCTGCTGAGAGAAAGCGGGGGAGACTTGTGGAAGGGGATGATGATGTTGCAGGGGACAAGACTGAGAACATTCTTTCTAGATACTTTACGTTTCTTTTGAACTGTTTAAAGTATAAAGAAAACAAATCGGTTGTCTTGTACTGAAGGGGCCTGACTTTGAGGTATTTCAGTTTATTTTGGTGATACCTGAGATATTGCCAGTGTTAAAGGCCCAGTTTTCAGTTTATGGGTTTTCATCATTGTAACAAAGGCTAGATACATAAATCGACTCTTTCTGCCTTTCTTACTGTGATATAGAGAACTACTTCAAATACTAGCAGGTCTCTTGTTCTGAGTATCTTGGGCAACAATCAAAAGCAATTTACATGTAATCTTGTCTCTGTCTTGCAATTTATGTGCACCGTGACAAGACAGCCTTAGGCAGGTGGGAATGGTATGATGTTACAGTCCAGTATGTTGCTGAATTTAATCTTAATTTAATCTAAGAGAGAAAACAATCTTTAACCATTAGTAATAACATCAACAACTGATGTTAGAGGCATGATTCCAGTTCAACTTTTCTGCCAGCAAAGGGCACCCTCCATCTGTATCTGCATCTGTTTCAGAGTTCATATAAACACCAGTTTTTTCTTCAATAACTTGGAATTATCTTGCTTTTTTTTTTCCCCTCCCAAATATGTATATGTAGGTTATGATAAAAGTTAAGAGCATAGACAGAGATTGTTCTTATTGCAAAAGGTCAACATAAGACTTGAATCAAAAAGGAAATTTAATACCACTACAGGACCAGTGTCTAGTTTGAGATAAGTAAAATTGACAAACAACCTTCAGTTACAAAATTAGTAATGTACGTAGTCTTGTGAATTTGGTTTCATGTTCATCAGCACTAACACTTTACTGTTTTAGTTGGCAGCCAAAGCTAACAAAACAAGGCATTAACCACACTTCCACAAGTACACCACCTACCAGCTTATCACAAATGCTAATAGTTGTAGTATAGATAGGTTATCAGAAGCTGAAGGCAAAAAATAAATGGCAAGAGAATGCAGGGATCTGGAAAGGGAGAGTGGTACTTCTTCGTTGTGTGAAGGAACTTGTTGCTTGGTTCACTTGTAGATAGACTGGGCATCCTTCAGGTTTTTTGTCTCCACAGAGTGCACCGTGAAAGCAAAATAAGTGGTGGTGGTTTTGTAATTGTTTCCTTTTCCTCTGTCAAAAGGTAGTTGTAAGGTGTTCCTTGTCTTGTCATTGGAAGTTAGAAATGTTACATGTTCCAAGCTGTGGTTTTTGTTGGGGTCCTCAGTCTAGTAGCTTATGTACTGTAAAACATGGTATGGAGGCCAAACCACAGCATGCTGAATTCCGGTAACTTGCTTAATAAATCTAAATGATAAATTAGTGTTTAGTGGTATAATTTGTCCTCTTTTCTTAGATTGTTTAATTTATCCAGGAAGTTTTGGCTCCTTGATTGTATAGGTCTGTGTTTTCCTTCTTCCTCTTGCCTTTCCAAACTTTTCATTATCTCTCTGTTGTTGTATGGAAAGTCTTGATTTTGTGGATGCGAGGCATGAATTTAAAAAAAGAAATGTTATGTTGCATTTTATCTTCAACCCTATGCCTGTTAACAGAGGCTTGGATAGCTCGATTTGTGCTAACATACTACCTAGGAACTGATTAGTCACAATAACTTGTAGCTCGTTTAACTCCTGAGTGCTGCAGATTAGACATAAATATTGCTAAGAATTTCTTGGCTCTGGCAAGGAAGAATGGTGTAAGTTGCTTATTCAAGGAGAATTAGTGTGGGGCTTTAGAGCAAGGGGTGGGCTTCTAAATTACCTGTTTAAGAAAGTAGCATATGAGTTGTACCTGCATTGTTTGAGGACCAGCTGTGTGTTCTGAATGTGCTAGCATTGGTTTAGTCAGTAGAAGAAACGTATGTATATCAGGCTCCCCACCAACCCACTCCTACCCTTACTAATTCCAAATGGTTGCTATGCACGCAGCTCCTAGAAATCAGAGATGCCAAGAAATTATGGCCTGTGAACATACATAATTCTTCTTGTTTGAACTAACAGAAATTCGTATTTTACGAATATTACTCTCAAAATTGTCTGTGTGTTTGGAAATCCATTTTTCCTACATGAAGCCTATTCACTCAACATCCCATGTCTGGAAAGAGGTGGTGGACATCTGTATGGAAGAGTACCAGTATGACAAGTATTCTTAGACAGTTTTGATGATGAGGTACACTAGCCCTGACTGCTGTATATTGATTTAATTTCATCCATTAATAATTGAAACAGTGAAAAGTGAATTAGAATTAAGCCTAGCAACAGTATGAAAAAACTGTGGACACAAGAACCTGATTTCATACAAGTCCACTTGTTATGTGGGTTTAGGCTGTGTGACACTGTTATCAAGGATATTCTGATATATAGGTGACCTTTGCATGACTTCTTTTTAATGTTTTTATTGCTATTACAATAATTCCTTGGATTTCCAGTCTGTATTTGGGGCTTGACTGTAGTTGGACCTGGAGAGCTCCAAAAAAGATGCTTCACCAAATGTTGGCTTCAGCCATGCAGGGGTGACTCACTTTTGATGTTGGTGGTTTTTTAGACTTTAATCCTGAAACTCTTTCAACATGGTTTTAGTGGCTTTTTCTCTGCTGCTTTGTCAGGAAACACTATGTCATACGTCATTATTTTTGCTGGAATCTCTTGTGATACTCTGGTGACCAGAGAAAGTTTCTGAAAACATTTATCTTGTAAAATTTACTGTCCCAAATGAACTGAGCCTCTCCTAAGCCCAACATTTGGGCTGTTGTTTCTACACTTTAAAACTGTGTCTTCTCTTTCTACTTATACTTTGATTATGATTAAAACAGTTCAGTGGACATCCTGATTCCTGCAGTAATACACAAACATGTATTAAAAATTCAAGCATTACAAACATTTTGTAAATGGTAAGAATTAAGTCTTTGTGAATGTTTAGTGTGCAAGTGGAAGAACACGATCATGGCCATAAAGAAAGGGTCTCTTACTTTCTCGGAGTTTTGATGCCATTTTTCATTTGGCACAAGTGTAGCATTGGATTTTTGTTTTCCCCCTCCACTTTTTAAACAAAAGAAAATAATTTCACAACTAGTAATGGAAATGGGAGGGGCAGTTTCGTCTTCTAGGCCAAATACAACATTTCCTGATGGAAGGTGAGTTTCGTTTCAGATTTATATTGGCTTGTACTTTTGCGTAGCTTAGATTTGAACTGTTTGTGTGCAATCTTAAATTACTCAATAACATCAGTTAAATGTTTTGTGTTGCTGTAATGACCTAAATACCTTTTACAGCTGGATGCTTGTGTTTCAGACATCCTGTGCTGGGTTTTCCCAAACTGTAAGTATGGTTGTGGAAATCCAGACACACTCGTTTCAGGAAGTAGTAATTTTCTAATCTCTTAAAAATCTCTTCCCAAGTTTATATCAGTGATTGCTGTTATCTTCCTGTTTATGATGTTATCCACTTCCCATTAAAAAATACAGTGAGAGTCTGATCAAGCTCTTACCAAAAGAATGAGAAAGCAGTTTTTTCTGATGATTCAGCAGTGCTATGAGCCAAGCAGAATGTAATTTTAATAGGTTTTTCCTTCTTGCTTTCACCTGTTTCCTGATGAAGCTGAGTGTTGTTCCATTTGTCTTTGAAAAGCAGTGTAGGCAAGTGCTGCTAATCATGCTTTACTTACGTAAGTCGAGCAATGTTGGAGACTTAAGAGAGGCACTGTACAAATTAAGTCAAAGGTGATCCATAAGTTAAGACAGTAAAGCTGGTACCGCCCGTGTGTGACATAAGCAAAAGACGTGGTAACAGCAATAAAAAGCGTGAAAACAGCAGAGATGTGGTTGGACTTGTGGATGGAAATTTTGAAACAAAAAAAATTGGTTAGACTGGGTTCTTCCCCTCTTTCCCTCTCTTAAAAATGAGAAGGTCTTGGTGGAGGTTTTCTTCAGTATCAGGTGATTTAATTTCTGTTACTTACTTTTGGTGGAGACAGATGATTCATAGTTGAAGGTAAGCCTTTAACTGTAGACATGTAATACAGAAAATGTCTGCTCTTAGCAATAAAAATGTAAATAGTAACTTTAAAAAAAAAATCACGGAATCATAGAGCTAATTCCTCCTAAAAAGCTAGCAACAAATGTCTTTGCATGGATCCTCTGAAGTCGGGAGGTAATCGGTTCTTGTTCTTGGGTACCCTCAGCATGTTCCCAGGATGCAGATCCTCGCAGACTGTCTGCACATCCTGCTGTCTCAGTCTGTTCCCTTTACAAAAAACAAGGGCCTGTGAAGTTCAATGGCAAAGTGAGGGTTTTGTTTATAAAATTTAAATGTAGATTAGTAATCTGTCTTAACCTCTTGTTTCCAGCCTTTGTTATGGCTGAATGTAAACTTGAGCCTGATGCTGGCCTACATTTATATTCCGTTACAATTCACCTATAAACATTTTAGCGTGTATTAGCTGGACAGTCTTGGCAGCATGGTTAGTTAAAAGCTCAATTATTTTGGAGTAGCTCCACTTCTAGCAACTTTCTTGAGTATTAATTACCCCTTTTTTCCCTAACCTTCATTTTGCATTTACTTCCGGTTTCTCTTCAGCACAGCGTAGTTTTGACGACTCCCACTTCAAGCTTTTGCTTCAGTAAACTGCTGTATGTTGGATCCAGGCAGTTTCCCTCAACTTAGATAGCTTGCCAAGTCTTCCTCAGAAGTTCGAGGCTTACTATATTCTGTGTGTTATAAGTAATAAAATGTTAATTTGTCCACATTCTGCAAAGCTGATGATTTCTTTAGCATTTTTCTTTTTAATAGCTGTAACATGATCTCTGTGGGGTTTATTACTAGAAAAATTGTCACATACAAAAATAAATCTCCCGTCTGCTGGTGTCCCACAGTAAACTGTACTTTTCTACCCATAAGCTTCAGGATTTCCAAGATGACACTGAGATTTCTTTTTTATTTTGTTAACTGGTACTTTTATCATAGGTTGTACTGAGAGAGGAGCTGTTAAAACTCGTAGCATAGTGGAGCAAAGTTTGTTTTAAACTGATGCCCTTTTTAAAAAAAAAAAAACAACACAAAACACCAACAAGTTTGGGTTGTATACCTGGGATATGCTGGCCTGCAACTGTTGACTGCTAACCTTCTGTCAGGAGTCAGTCAGTATTTATGCTTCTAGCAAATGCTCGGCACTGTTCTAAGCCTTTAATTAAAGACACTTCTGCTTTGTGAGCCGTAAGCATCGTTTGCCATAGCATCCTAGATCACAAGTGGTACATCACTGTGGTAGAGGTAGAGTTCTATGTTACTGCTGTCCAGAAGACATTTTTTTGACACATCTGTTACTTACACAAAGATTTTGCTCCTTTTGCTTTGCCCAAAAAGCTAGTGCTATGAACACTTGAAATTGGATTATATCCATATTAAATGAGTTGGAGTGCAGATGACTTTCAGGTTTTCCAGAGAGGTGATCTGAGGCTGTGAGCAATGCTGGTGAGAACATAATTTCTAGCTTGTTCAGAGTATCTGTGTGTGTGGGGTTGCAGGTGGTTTAACTACAGGGATAGCAGTGAAACATAGAGGAGGGACTCTTGAGGCCATGCTTATGGGTGCATGTTTTGTTCAATGCCTCCACATCCAGAGAGCGTGAGCTGCTGCAGTCTGCATCTGTTTTAAAACAATCCAGATCTTAATGGCTGTTGGGCATGGAAATGCATTTTTATGTGTTATTTGCTGTTTGCAGAACTTTCTCTTTAGGGAAAAGTAGTCTGGATGGATGTATCCTATCCACAGTCATCCATGACTTCTGCTCAGATCACAATGATAAGTGATTGCTTTTGAGCAGCAGAGGTGTGATCAACTGTTGAACAACAGTTCTCACATTTAAAAGTTTGGGCTGCTGAAAGAAGTCCTGGGATGTTGTGTTGTTTTTTTTTTAAGTAATGGTTGAATTCACAGTGTTGAGCCTAATAAATCTTGCTGCTCAAGTCACTAGTGCTGTCACTGTTGCAGCATACGTGATCTTGGACATGCACTGGCAGCAGTGAACTTTGAAGGTACTGGCAGAGCATGTGCATGGAGTTACTTCATGCTACTTTAACACTCTCTCTTGCTTGCAAAAGTCTCAAAATATCAAATCCTGACTATTGTCTTTATGAAAGGGAGTTGTGGAAACTGGGTGGTTGTTTGACTGGTCCTCTCTCTGTGTTAGGATGCAGTGCTAATGCGAATTTTATTCTAGGTGGCAGTGCTCTAAAACCATAAGCTCTTCTATACCATGTACATTCATTACATCCAGTAAACCTCTTATATGCTGCTCTTGTTGATTTATTTTCTTTTTCCACTCCTTATTGCCTTTGCACCAGCATGTGTAAGGTACTATGGTAAGTATTTTCCATTTTAAATCAATGTTTTCTCTGGTTTGTAAATGGGCTGTTAACATTAGCTTCAGGCTGAGTGGTGGCATGCAAAGTTTTGACTTAATAAAAATTTTGAAGTGTGTTGTTGATCTGATTTTAGTGTTCCAAAGTTCAGGAAAAATGGAATGTAGGATATTACTTTGCCATCTCAAGGGAAAACCACTTCTTAAAAGATAAAATCTGAATGGGGTAAACATGGTTTAAACTTTTGCTTGTCTTGGGGAAAAAAAGTGTAACCACTGATATAAGTTATGAAAAAATAGCTAACTGGCATAGTTAGAAACTACTGTCCATAAACATTTCTTGTTGTTGTTGTTTGGTAGGCAAGATGAAGCAGAGGTGTTTTTCACTTTACACAGTGCTTATGTGTTGGCCAAGTAGTATAATAGTCTGAATAAATCGTAGCTGGTAGACCTGCAAGTTAATTTAAATGACTGTTAAAAATAGAAGGTATGTTTCTGATTACCAATAGCAACTGATGTAGGGGGAGGTTACTTGCATAGGTCTTGCATGCTGAAGACTCTGGAGCTCTCAGAACAAGCTCTTCCTTTTTTTTTTTCTTCTATGTAAGTAACTTTTTTTGCTGGTCTCTTCGACTGTGAATGTAAAACAACTCATGGGTTTTTCTGAGGAAAAGGGAAAAGGGAGAGTGGATCAATATTAAGGAACACATTCATTTTCCAAGTACAGTTAGTAGCGTATTTCCTCGTGTTAGTATGATGTGTGCTTAGTGGATGAGGCAGGCATGGTGTTCTCAAAAGGTACCTAGTAGAAAGCTATTCAAAAGCACCTTTTTTTTTTAAAGCTTTATAGTATTTCTCTAATCCAGTTCTGACAATTTTATATTTTTTATAAAGGATAAACGATGCCCAGTGGTGATGTATGGTTGCATTTCAATCAAAGCTTTCAGTTGCAATTCTGAACTTACCAATTTATTTTTTCAAACCACTGAAATTCTTGACAGCACAGATGTATTTTTAATATATGTAACATAGGTTTGCGTTTTTAATACATTTTGTTGAAGTACTATTATTCTATGTTCATAAGAATAGCCTGATATTTTTTAAGCTGGCAGTGTTTGTTTTGATGTTTCGAATAGGCAGTTAAAAAGTTTATTAAGAAAGATTTTTTTTTTTTCAGAAAAGTTCACTCCATAATAGCTTGCTGTATTGCTAACTGAATCACAAATGAATGTGGCTGCTCTTAGAGATTTGTTCTCTAATTTTTTTTTTTCCCTGTGTCTACTGAAACATAGAATTGCAAATACTAAATTACTGAGAGAAAAGAAACCAATGATCTAAAATTTTAGCTTGAATTACTCTTGTACTCTAATTTCCTTGAACCATGACACCATATAATCTCAGCATAATTCTGTCCCCCCCCTTGCCCCCCCCCCCCCCCCCCCCCCCCCCCCCCCCCCCCCCCCCCCCCCCCCCCCCCCCCCCCCCCCCCCCCAGCATTTTACATTACTTGTTGTTCTGATAATTTTTGTTAATTTTGGTCTGTATCTTTTAAAAATGCATTTTTGGACTTAAACATATTGAGGAAGATGCTTTGTAACACGAAGTGACAGTAGAAATTAAGCTTGTGAGATATCATTGATGCTTATTTAATGCAGTAACTTTGCTCCGTATCCCATGGGCTTAGTGGAACTCACTATTTCAAAGTTTGTTTTTGACTTGAGTAACTAAAAGCTGGTCTGCTGCTGCTTCTCTGCATGCCACTGTCATTTGTCCTATTTAGCGCCTTACAGTTTGAAGTTTCTTTTGTTATATTTTTAAATATATTTTTTATGACACGCATATATACTTGTGTTGGAAAATACCACATTGTAGTTGCGTGCATTTTAATTTATTAGGCAGCTTCACAGTCATAGAATCATAGAATGGTTTGAGTTGGAAAGGACCTTTACAGATCATCTATTTCAAACCCCTCTGCATGGGCAGGGACACCTGCCACTAGGTGAGGTTGTTCAGAGCCCCATACAACCTGGCCTTGAATGTTTCCAGGGAAGGGGCTTCCACCACTTCCCTGGGCAACCTGTTCCAGTATCTCACCACCCTCACACTGAAGTATTTCCTCCTGATGCCTAACTTAAATCTCCCCTCTTCCAGTTTTGATCCATTACCTCTTGTCCTCTCACTACAACCCCATGTAATAAGTCCCTCCCCAGCTTTCCTGTAGGCCCCTTCAGGTACTGGAAGGCTCCTATAAGGTTCTCCTGGAGCCTTTTCCAGTCTGAACAGCCCCAACTCTCTCAACCTGTCCTCATAAGAGAGGTGCTCCAGCTCTCGGATCATCTTTGGGGCCCTTCTCTGGACTTTCTCCATGAGCTCCATGTCCTTCTCATGTGGGGGGCTCCAGAATTGGAGATGGTACTCCAGCTGGGGTCTCACAAGAGCAGAATAGAGGGGCAGAATCACCTCCCTTTGGCCTGCTGAGTGCACTTATTTTGATGCAGCCCAGGATATAGTTGGCTTTCTGGGCTGCAAGAGCACATTGCCAGCTTGCGTTGAGCTTCTCATCCACCATCACTCCCAAGTCCTTCTCCTCTGGCCTGTGTTTGATCCATTCTCCACCCAGCCTGTATTTGTGCTTGGGATTGCTCTGACAGGTGTAGGCCATTGCACTTTGTTTTGTTGAACTTTGTGAAGTTTGCATGAGCCCACCTCTCCAGCCTGTCAAGGTCCCTCCGGATGGCATCCCTTCCCTCCAGCATGTTGACCCCACCACATACTTACGTGTTGTTGGCAAATTTGCTGAGGGTGCACTCAATGCCACTGTCCCTGTTGCCAACAAATACATGGTAAATAGCACTGGTCTGAGTACTGACCCTTGGAGAACACCACTTGTCACTGGTCTTCATCTGGACATTGTTGGTTGGTCACCACTCTTTGAGTGCGACCCTCCAGCCAGTTCCCTTACCCAACGAGTGGTCCATCCATCAAATCCATACTGTTCCAATTTTGATACCAGGATGTCCCATGGAACAGTGTCAAAGGCTTAGCACAGGTCCAGGTAGATGACGTTTATTCTTCCCTTGTCCACCAATGCTGTGACCCCTTTGTAAAAGGCCACCAAATTAGTCAGGCAGGATTGCCCTTGTTGAGGTTGTGTTGGCTGTCATCAGTCACCCCTTTGCTTTCTGAGTCCCATAATGTTTCGAGATAATGGGTTGGATGCTGTCAAACAGATTTTGGCAAAAATCAGTTTGTAGCATTCACTGACTTATAAATGCTTCACCCCTTATGGCACTTTGGCACAGTCCTCTTCCAAAAGTATGGCAGCTGAAAATGCTGATTTTTTTTTTTTTTTTTGCTGTTCAGTAATTTTTGCGGTATTTGAGGTGAGGCACTTAACAGAAGATAAATCACTCCATAAAAGAGCTTCATTTGGTATATTGTCTTAATGCTCCAACTGCATTTCTAAATGCGTTTTTGTGGAGTGCAAAGGCTCTACGCATTGGAGATGTCAGCAGAGCTTGAATTACTGGTCAGGTGCTGGTTTGAAAACAGTAAAACATTTGAACTGCAGCTGCCGAAGGGAAAAGGTGAAACATGCCTGCTCTGTAAGTAGCAAACGCACGCTTTTCTGTCTGCAACTCTTTTGTTGTTTTTAGATAATTAATAGTGAACAAGCTTTTTAATTTATAAGTGAAACATTAGTGTTGTTGGGGGTTTTTGGAAAGGACAAATATTTCCAGCAAAGGTTTTACAACTGAATAAAAAAGTTATATACCTATTTGGAGTGAGGGCTTTTAGCTGAAGAGGCTTTTTCTGCTCCTGTGAATCTATTAGTGAAATTTCATTGTCTTTTGAGTCCCTGTGCAGGGGATTCCTTTTGCCTCCTTCCACGAGCATATAACATCTCTCTTCTCAGCAGTCTATAAATTACTGCTGGTGAAAGCTTTCTAGCAAAGCACAGTGTGTCGAATTTTTTACCTGCTACTAAGTTTTCATGCTTTATTTGGAGACTATTAGATGATTAGGTTAAAGATGAAGGCTATGCCTGCAGGAAGGGAGCAGCCTTCCCTGTTGATTATTCTGTAGTGTTGGGGGAAGTGGAGAAGGTGGCATTTGATGTCTGGTGGATTAAATTATAGCAGCCCTACTGAGCAGAAACTTCCTGAATTGTTTTCTCTGGTATGTTGAAACCTTTTTAAAGGTCTTGTTTACTAACAACAATTTCTTTCTTTCAAAACATAAACAGAAAATAGCGTTCATAATTACCAGGCATAGTATATCATTGCAGAGTAGTTAATACAGAGCTTTTACATTTTAGCCTGCAAGGGCAGCTGATGTTTTTGTTTAAATCCTCTGTAATTTAAGAAGGGTAGGTTAGGTAACTTGACTGTATTAGCACTATCATTATTTAGACCAGGATCTGTGTTTATAAATGTTGCTGCTTCTAATGTGAATTCTCAAAAAAAACTCAGTGGAGAGGGAGCAGGAACCATGACCTGTGTTTGTGTCTGAACAGGATAGGGACTTAAAGGCAGTCCTCCTGTTAAATCTAAGTATTTCTGGACACATTCATCTTTCCAGGAAGATTTTAACTTCTTTGAATGTTTGAATTATATACTGACAAATTTAAAGTGCTAATATTGTTGGAATAGCTGGTTAGGATTTTTGGTTAAAAAAATAGGTTTAATGGGAAATCTTTCATTGGGCCTTTCTCTGTGGGAATTAACAGGAGTTTGGATACTTACGAAGAGTAGGGAGGAGTGGGATCAGGCCCCTTTCAGTGTTCGAATGTTATCCTCAGCTCATAGATGAGACAGTTTTATATATTCTTCATAGGAAAGTGATATTAAAAACAAAAATCTCTTGTGCAATTTCTTTGGGACCACCAGTCCAACTTTCAGTTACTGGGAATTAACCTGAAATAAATGGAGCTGGCTAAGTTTTAACAAAGCCTCTCTTTTTTAGAGAAAGCACTTCTAGGAGCATATTGTGACTACTTAAAAACCAAAGGGAAAGGCAAAGGGAGGAGCTCATGCTGCAAGGGGCGATCCCACTTCTTTTCTCTGTGCCAGTGCTGAGTGAAGACCAGAGCAAGAATACCATGTATGCCTGGGCTTGTTCATCTACCCACCCTTTCCTCTGGTAGCACTTCACAGCTTACTGCCTCAACTCGTAGTACTTTAACTGGTAAACATCCTTCTGCAAAGTCAAGGTTAGTGTGTGCGTATGACCTTCAGGGTAGAGTGTCAGAGTACTACAGTTGAATGTGATACAAACAATAATGCTGGCTGCACAACCTGCTCTGAAATGTACAGTGTAAACACATGAAAAAAAAAGAGATATTTTCCTCTTTCCTGTAACTTGAGCTTTTTAAAAACAATTACAGATACAGCATTTTGGAATATATATTTGTCCATTTTTCCACCTGATTTGCTTGTGATACTACTTTCCACAGTACACTTTTCTGGTACTTCAGGATTACTAAATCAGTTTCGGACTTTGAGGGAGTGTGGTTTCTGTTATTTCTGTTACAAATAGTTAAAGTGTAACACTTAGTAGTGTTCATCCCAGATTTTGTATGCAGTGTCGGTTCAAGTTTAATACTAGAATGTCGTATGAAATTTAGTTGTATTATATCTATGCCTCTGACTTAATGCTTACGTCAAAATCAATATCACACTGATGTAAAATCCAGAAGAAGTCCAAAAGTTCAGCTACTCAATGATAAAATATTGAGAGAAACCTGAGTCTCTCACCAGAGATGGGTTTAGATCTGATCTCCAGAGTTTTAGACTATGGTTCAACAGGCTGCTTTGTTTAGCTAGTGGCATTTTTGCTTACGTGAACATCTTTTGTATGGTATACCATACCTTCTTGCAATACAAGAAAGTATAGCTTTTTTGCCTTGTGTTTTATTATGCTGAATAGAAAACAGGACCATAATGCAGACTCCTGAAACAGTGCACACCTAATCTCATCAGTGTTATGAACATGATATTCTATGTATTGATAACTGCAGGGGTTTCTGTCTCCAGAGAGCTTCACAAACATAGCCGTCCTACTGGATCGCTGGGATGAAGGTGAGCTTTAACAAGAGCTCAGTGGTGGGAGAGCTGAAAGCAAAGAGGTTAAGTAAACTTGTCAGTGAGTCAGTGGCAGAGTTGAGACTAGGAGGACCTGGGTTCATGCCACTAGAGTGCACTACTTCCCTCTTTCTGAGAGAATGGTTAAATTTGCTGGGAGATGCTGCAGCCCCTGGTGGGAAAATTGCTGCTGGCTTGCTGAGGTACTGAGAGTTTCACATTGGTGTAAATTAGATGCAGCTTTGCTTCTGCAGCTATCGTTTACCAAATAAATGTTTTCTTATTATTAAACTTTTATGAATGTTGTGGTGGACTGGCAAGGCTTTTTAACCTCCTTTTGATTTTATAGGAGATGAAAAGAGTGGATACAAAAGAAAGGGTTCATAATATTTATAATTAAATCAAATTCTTTAAAACATATGATTTCTCAGAAATAGGTGATGGCCTTATTAATGAAAGGTTCTTGATAATGAGATACAGTATTTTATTTGCTTTATTAAGTTCTCTTTTTTCCCTGCACAGGTTTCCACTTGAGTGGCACAGTGACAGAGCCTGCAATGCAATCGGAGCCAGAAACTGTTTGCAATGTAGCTATCAGCTTTGATCGTTGCAAGATTACCTCAGTGACCTGTAGCTGTGGAAACAAGGACATATTTTACTGTGCCCATGTTGTGGCACTCTCTTTATACCGGATCCGCAAGCCAGATCAGGTCAAACTTCATCTTCCCATTTCAGAGACACTCTTTCAAATGAACAGAGACCAACTACAAAAATTTGTACAGTATTTGATCACAGTGCACCACACAGAAGTTTTGCCAACTGCTCAAAATTAGCAGATGAAATTCTTTCTCAGAATTCAGAAATCAATCAAGTCCATGGTGAGTTTGATAATTGTTCTTCCTTTTGCTTCATTTCCTCTTTGGTTGTGGACCTTTTTGTGGCATTCTGAAGTGTGACCTGCTGAGGTCTCTTCCAACCTGCATTATTCTGTGATTCTGTGGTGTTTATTAAAGAGGGTTCTGTTATTGAACCTTGGCTTTAAGATGTTTAAAAAGCAGTACTTTTTGGAAAAGTGAGAAGAATTCAATGAGCTTGATGTCTTCATCGCTCTTTATATGTGGCCTGATTTGCTTCGCGCTTCTATTTTCTAGCTATGAAAAACTAAAGAGGGGTGTTCTTTCTATAGTTGTGTTGCTTACAGGAACGATCTTACTAACTTACCAGTGGCATCTTTTTGTTATTTTGTGCTTTTTGAACTAATCTGACATTTTGATTGTGTAATTTTGTTTTAATGGCAAAGCATAAAATCAAATAGATGTGACTTTTTTTAATTTATCAAATATCCTTCTAGTATCCTTTGGAATTTGTTTTCTACATGAAGTCAAGAGATGTATAAGACCTGTATTTCAATGCCTTTTTCCACTACAGCAGCCTTACAGCATCAGCAAAGGTCTTGATCTTTCCTACTCTTTCTGCTCCACATGGTTTTAATGGCTTGTTTCTTGTATTGAACACTTGTTTGTTAAAGGATAGTGAGTGTGATTGGAGGCTTCTGAGGTGGCTTTTCTATGGACCACGCTGAACTCAAAGTGGGTAATCGTGGGTTTGAGGTGATTCACCTATTTTATTATAGTCCTGTGTTTGTGTAACTTCACCTAATAGAGATGTCCTCTAAGCTGTAAGCAGAAGGACAGCTTAGACTGGGAGAATAAGTTATAAAAATAGCAGTTTTGTCCCTGTATTGACAGAAACAGTTCTTGTGTGTTAAATATATTTAAGAGGGATGACCACTATTCCAAAGAACTTGCAATACAAATGCAACCAATGTGATTAATATTAGAGAAAGACAGATGTGTGTTTGATACAGCGTGGGCATAACAAAGAAGAGTCTTTCTAACAACAGGACTTACCTGCAGCCTAGACCTTCTCTTTGGGGTCTGGTGACCCTGGCAGGCCCAGACAAGAGGTGCTGCAAGAAGGTGAATTTCGGGAGCAGTGCTCTTTTTTTTAGCTTTGGGGCCTATGAGGGATTTGTCCAGAGGCAAGGCAGTTGTTATAGAACATAATGCGAAGGTGATTGGCAGAGCTGCCTGGTCATGGTCCAAAGAAAGTGTCACTAAAGCGGATGCAGGACATGAAGCAATAGAGGAGGATGCTGAGAACTTGTAAGCGGAAAGCTTCTGTTGCATGAGAGTTGGTAATAGCCGTAATAGCCTGAACATAAGGAATTTGAAGGGAAGGAACTATTACAGACTATGAGAGTGGTACAGAAAATTCAGTCAAGTGTGATTAGTAGAGGGGAAGGCAGGGATGGGAAAGGAAGGACATGTGATGGCTATATATGGTTGTATCAACTGTACTACAGCTAGTGTAAAAGAAACAACAAGCTGTTGCGGAGAGTGATTAAACTTCATTACTAAGTCTGTAATTACACTAATTATGAACACATTGGTCTTTGTCAGCTATTTTCTTATTGTCAAAATATGTCATTACTCATTGGTATTTAAAAATATTTGTAGAGAGATTTTGATGCTTCTGTCATAGCCCAAACAGCAAAAAGAATAGGAAACAAAAACTAAGTTGATTATAAATTACAAAATTTCATTGTGAATTTGAGTAAGGTAGTTTAGAAATATCCACAAGATTAGAATGCTTCTTAGATGTGTTGTCGTTTTCCTGGTAAATGAGGTTGCAGTATGTCTTCATTCACTGTTCGTAATAATACAACACAAAAACTGAATTAGAAAATTCAGGCAGCAAAGAAAATAAATTGCTTTTATCAAAGAAAGCTGGGTTAGAAAAGGGGATAGTCTCCTGCTTTTCCTCTCAGACTCCCATAAAACCATGACCTGATAACTTTAGATATGTTTACAATGTAAAAAAATTCCAGGATTCTTCTAAGAAAAGAAATGTCTCAAGACATTTGGGTGAAAAATCACCCAAACATCTGCCTCTCGTTCTAATAGCATAGACTGGTGAACATAAGATCACCATTCACTCTGTCACATTTGCTGTGCTGCAAATGTTCAGTCTGTAATGCAGTACTGCTTCGAACAGTTTAACATCACTAAACTAGTGTTGAAGAGGAATTATATTGAACACTGCTTGAAGGCACTGGTAAGTAAGAGGAAAAACTTACAAAAATTTGCTTATAAAAAGTAAGAGGAGGTGTGGCGTAGGAGCACCAGAAACAGCTTTGATCAAAGGGAAATCCTGAATCTGGAGTTGGATGAGGAAATTATTTTCAATTTTACCTGGAGATGTTTTAATTTCAAGGTTGTTTTGTATAAAACTTCAGTTTTAATTTTTTTCTTGTGTGGTGATTTTACTAGTTCTAGTTGTCGTGTATTTCCAATAATAGGCAAAATAAATAAGCTCTTGAATACTGTTTATGCCTCTGTAAGAATGATGTGGGTCTTTGAAGATCCGTGACCACAGTAGTCTTGTTGACTTGCATATGAGCTGGCTAAGGAGGATGGAACAACTCTGCAGTACTTTCTTCAGGAAAAGGCTGAATTTGATAATGATTCATTTCCTCAAAAATCTTGTCTTCTGCAGCATTCAGTGACTGGCTTTGCCCACCATCCTTGTGAAGGAGGTTACTGGGGGAACTAGTTAATGACTTACAGGCTTTGAAATGACAAATCTCTTTTGAGTTTCTTGGTGGATGCAAATGATACAATATATTTTACTGCTTCATGACCAAGCCTCACTGCAGGAAAAAGCATGGGAATGTGTTGTTTGTTCACTAACTTCCTCGGGAGAGCAGTGTGATTTATTGAGAATCCTCTTCTGTATTTGCCATGCTAATTTCACCTTGATGGCGATTACACTGCAAGAGGGTTTTGCATGTTTATAGAGCACAAAAGCATCTCTTATATTTGAGAAGATTTTTTGTGTTCTGATTTTCTCGTGTGACACTGCTACAGCTGTTCCTGCCTGTGATGATTCCAAAGCTGGAAATCTGTGGAGTCTAATCTTCTGTACGAAGGCAACTGTAGATATTCATACTGATAACCTGACATACGTGCTGTGTATCTGGTGGCTTCACATTGTGGTTCAGTCTGAGGACGCTGACTCAGTAAGCTGGACATTGATTTGGATACTGCTTAGCTGAGGCTTTTTTCCTTTCTGTTTAATTTTTGTACCACTGTAGCAGAGGAAACGGGCAGATGTATAAGGCTAGGAAGAGAACGGTCAGGATGACTGATTATCAGCCAAGTTCGTAATTTTGGATCTGTCTCTTATTAGGTATGAAACTTTCGCTTACAAACTTGGTTTAAAGGTCAAACTCTATTCCTGGGAATTTGATTGGAAATAGGAATGTAACTGCAAGATGAGGGTGGGGGAAGTTGGAGAGCAGGAGTGGGAGCAGAGGGGAGGTCTGTTTGCAGATTGATCTCCTGTTAGCATTGATGTTATGTGTATGGTGAAAAAGGTTCTGCCTTTCAAAGGTATAAGAACAGTGTAGCAAACATATTTCATCTTTGCCTTTTAAGCTGTACTGCTCTTTGCCTCAGTGAGTAGTGCTGCTGTGGCAATCTCTGCTCTTAGAAGAGCTATACGGATTTCTCCAGACTTTCTCCCATTCTCTGACTCAAAATGAGTCACTCATCAGTACAAAACTACATGCACATGAAGTAAAATTTGAGAGGACCTTAGAGAAAGCAGTTATTTGTCTTCTCAGAAGCAGAGGCACCTGGGTGGTAGTTTCTGTATTTGTCCAGGCCGATCTAGGTACATCCTGTGCAAAAATTAATTTGTCATGTGTATTAGGAGTGCCAGTGGGGCATTGAAGAAGGAAACATCTATCAAAAAAATTGCTTTAAAATAATATTTCAGACTGTCTAGTGCTGTTCCTATATATTATAAACTCCAAAGGGTAATTCAGAGGAACAAGTAAGAATATGACCTTGATGTATTTAACCGAAATGATGAGGATTTTAGTGGAAAATTAAAGGGTAGAATAGGGCTGAGCAACAGAACACAATGTATTGCTTATCTGCTAGAAAAGAAAACACTTGATGTTGAAGAAGATACATTACTTAAAAAAT
The DNA here is from genome assembly GCA_020745705.1 of Hemiprocne comata. NCBI lineage: Eukaryota > Metazoa > Chordata > Aves > Apodiformes > Apodidae > Hemiprocne > Hemiprocne comata. The sequence goes on along the minus strand of CM036616.1, from coordinate 14,556,901 downwards.
GGAGTCTTTCACATGGCCCTACTTAAGCTGGCAAGATGGATTGAGAGAGGATAGTTGCAAAAGAAGAATGGAGGAAATGGCGGGTGGGTTTCCTCACAAGTAGGATGGAAGTTAAATGCTTCAGTGCTTAGTATGAAAATTGTTTAGTGAACCAGATTAGAGAAGGAAGTAACAAGAAGACTAGCCAAAACTAGGGAAATTCCAGAAACCCAAGTAGAAGTAAATTGAAGTACAATATAAAATAAAATAAAAGATTGATAACTGCAAAATGAAAAATAAAATTAAATTCATCTTTTTAGGAATATTTTTCAGACTTGTTGGGGGTTTATCAGTGTAGTCTGTCCTGTTTTTACAATTTCTGTTGTTAGCATGGGCTGCTTCACAGGAGTTGTTTTTCTTTTATGCTGTGTTCTGCTGAACAGGTGTTCTATTCCATCCAATCATTCTGAAATTAAGTACAAGATGTAGTGACTTATGTCTAACTTTGAATAATTTTGGGAATCAAAGGCATAGTAGTATTTTTGAATCATTAATTCTATGTTCTTTTGTTTTATGTAATTATTGGTTAGAATAATTCTGAGTACACTAAGCTTATAAAATCCATTACAATTCTGTTGTGAATAAGCATACAGCAGTATTGGTTTCTAGGTGGGACCATGCAATCAGTAAGTCATGCTTTTTATTTGTAATAATATTTCCATATCTTCTGCTTAATGGTGCTGTCAGATGACACAGTTAATTTGTATACTTCACTTTATGAAAATCTTATTAATTTAAGTTCAAAAAGTTTCAGTATTGCTATGAGTGAGTAATTTGGCAAGGTTTCATTTAAAGACAACTCTTGTAATACTTCAGAACTAAGGATCAGGGAAGCAGTTGCGTTGAGGACTACTTTTGTTTTAACTAAATTCCACTGTTGATTTGCACCTGAGTAGCAATATTGGCAATTCTTAGCCTATGCTTCCAGTGACTTTCTGAGGCTAAGTTCTCCATGTCCAACACCAGCTCTTGAATGTGGTTGCTCATTTTTAAAGTAGTTGCTCTTAATATTGCTTGTACATTTTTTATTTAATGCTTTTGCTTCTTAGAACTTGGGAGTTATTATATTTAACATGTAACCTGCTATGTCTATATGTATAAAAGACTGTTTCCCTGTTTTCAGATTTTGTTTGGGGTGCTCAGTGTTACAAACAGTTGTGCCCATTATTCCTGTTTTGATTGCTAAGATGGCAATTCAGTAATTTTATGTCTGTTCGTATCTGTATTGAGTATACTTCACTGTATTTGACTGTAAACACATGGCCTAAAACCTATTTCAAAGATGAGTCACAACAGAAGTTAAGCCAGAGGTTGGAAGGAGGGAGATTAATATGTAGTGTGTATAAACTGACAGTTTAATTACAGGTGGTTGTATTTTGTATAATTATACAGTGCTTTTCACTTTTGTAGTTTGAATGTGAACTAGTTTATCATCATGACACCCCTCTAAAGCATGTAAATAATATCCCCAATTTACAAGTAGGGAATGGGATTTGGTCTTGAACCTTCAGCTCTGCCAGGTGTTGAGCCTGAGGTACAGAAATCCTGTCTGTTGCCCAGGAGTGATCTGTGAGTGGAAGAGGTAGCAGGCTAGATCAGTAAGTGTTCACAAGGTGTATCTGGGATCATCTTGGGAGAAGAGGCCTCTGTGGGGGCAGTGCTTGCTGGCCCAAGCTAGTGGGTACCCTTGTTCCTGTAAAGGAGCCCTGTTGTTAAAGAGTCTGCAGTAGCTGTGTTGAAATTTAACGTTCTAGCACAAAGTGACCAATGAGCTTTTGATAAAATGTAAACAGTTATAGAAGGAGTTTTTTGTTTTCTTCCCTAAATAGGGAAGCTTAGCTGAGGAATCTTGGGCTATTTTTAATTCAATTTAAAAGTAACCATACCAAGATTATTTAAAGATAGATCCCCACTGAAATGAGTATACAAGTGTATTTTGTATATTGGTGCTTTTATATAGGTTCTTTTCACAGGTCTTTTCGCTGTGTTTTAGAGCAATGAAGTATTTAAACCATTTGCAAGGTGATACTGCAAACCTGGATCTGTGCAACAGCCACACTGCTAGTTCTCCTGTGGCTTGATTTCGCTTTTTATCTCATTCTTTGAAGACTTACCTGTATGTGGTTTGTGTAGCTGACTGAAAACTAACATATTACAGACAGAAACATTTACAGAAAAGAACGTTTTTCCATTCTGTGGTTTTTGTACTGTCTTATGCTTGATTCCTGTCTTCTGGGGCACTGTTACAGTTCCTGTGAAGGCAGGAGAGTTCATTCAAATCTTCAAAGACACAATTTCTTATTATTCTAAGTGTGTATACACATATATACAACAATGCAATGTAATTTCCTGTGGCTGCTTAAAAGATTCACCAACATGGCAGAGCTGCAATTGTGAAATGAAGGCTTGAATCAATAGAATCAATGTCTAATTCCTGTACATCTGAAGTGTTGTAGCTATTTTTGCTTTTCAAGTTCTCAGGACTTCTTTGAAAGAGCAAGTTTTTACAAATCTGACTATGTAATTTTCCTTCCCTTCCAGTATCCGTCATTTTGGCTACAGAGGTAATATGGACTTGGATTTAAAAGTGGTAGATTGTGTAACTTGTTTATATTTCTAACATCTTCTCAAAACTTAATGGAGATAGAGGTTGCACAGTTGTGACAAGGCCAAAATCAAAAAGTCAAGTTAACTTGAGTTGGGGGCATGCTTAAAATACCATATATCTGGTGTGGTGGCAATTGGATGAACAACAGGTCCAAGAACAGGTTAAACTCTTCCTCTCCTGGAGTGGATGGTGATGCCCTATCTGGAGCTGTTTTCCGGACAGTCTAGATAAGTGCTTTGCAGCCTTCTCAGTTTGGATTGCTTTTAAAAACTATCCAGTGGCAGTGCAGACTTCCTCAGACACATAGATTGCTAGATGGTGTGGGAACTTGTTTTACTTAATTTTGTCACCCTTTAGAAGAGGCCACTGGTGGAAAATCACTGAGCTTAACTGCAAAATTTGACTTAGAGCAGCCTGTGGCCAAAGCACTATAAATGTAATGTAAATGTAGTCACTTCAGTTCATATATTGCTCTGAATTGATTCTGTGCTGATGGTGTTGCTAATGTAAAAAATGCTCCTTTGGAAGCGCCAGTCTTACACGGCTGGAAGTCTTATTGATGATGAAAATGCCTTCAGTCCTTTAAGGCTTTGGATTTGGGGATTTTTTTTTTACTCTTTGTTTAGCTTTGCAGAGCCATCACAGCTCAGAGGCACCAAGGTGATGATTTTCCTCGTGTTCATCAATAGCAGCGCTCACTAGCAGTCACTTAAACCTGAGCAAGATTGCTGAAGGTACAGGAATTGCACAGGTGTTTTGGGGAGAGTGGTTTTATCACAGTTACAGAAATACCAATAGTCTAATTTTCCTTGTAAAAGCATTGTAGTATAGCTGCTGAGATGAGAGGAAAGAACCTCATCTTGATTTTAATGTGTAGTTATAAAATATTATTTATTTAAATGTTTTCATAGGCTGTAGTTTCTAAGTGCTTAAGACTACTGAGGAGAAATTTAAGTATTTTAAAGAATGTTTATATTAAAGCCAAGACATTCGAAACAGGACAAAACACAGATCCAAAAACCTCTGCAGAAGTCCTTTCACCTGAATCTCTGAGCCTCTCTTCTTTATATAGAACATAATGATTTTTTTTCTTGCTGTTTGCAGGTGCTCCTGACCCAACAGCAGGTGCTAGCATAGATGATGAAAACTGCTGGCATTTGGATGAAGAACAGGTACAAGAACAGGTTAAACTCTTCCTCTCCCAGGGTGGATACCATGGATCAGGGAAGCAGCTCAATTTGCTTTTTGCAAAGGTGTGTTGAGTACTCAAAACTTCCCCTTTTTTTCTCTTCCCATTCCCCAAGTCCTTGTTTGCATCTTACTCCTTTTGTTCAAAAATGAGACAAAGCCTTTGGAACATGATGGCAACTTAATTTTAAGTTGTGCAGCAATGGACTGCAATGTGATGTGTCTTGAGGTCAGATTAAGAATATGAAGTAACATTTTGGCTGTCTGTGATTTTGCTGTTCTCTTCCCACCCCCAAAGTGTTGGAGAAATCTGTAGAAATAAGTCTTGCAGCAGTTTGCATAATACACGTGTGGATTGCTTGTGGAAGAAGTGTCTTTGAAGAAATTGAATAGGATACTGAAATTAAAAATAGTTAAAATTGGGAAGGCAGACTATTTTTTCCTACTTAAAATTTCACATCACACATGAATTACATTTCTTCTTCAACAAAGGTGGATTGTTTAACACTGCAGCATATTGTCTGTCTGTGATTTCTTTGTTTGTTCAAGTTTTTATTAATAGACTCATTTTCTAGGTGCGAGAGATGCTAAAGATGAGAGATTCCAATGGAGCTCGCATGTTGACGTTGATAACAGAACAGTTCATGGCTGACCCTCGTCTGTCACTTTGGAGACAACAAGGAACTACAATGACTGACAAGTATAGGCAGCTCTGGGATGAACTGGGTAAATGCATAGTCTTGAAAATAATTTAGGTATTCATATGTATAATGAAGAAAGAATTACACATTTAGGATGGAGAGAAAGTTTTATTGTGGTACTGGGTAAAGCAGGTTGGAGTTTTCTGCAGTTTCACTTGTTCAGTTAAGGTTGGGTGAAACTGAATTTCCAGTCTACAATGTGAGACAATTGGAGTTGGAGGAGAGGAAGCATGGTATGAAGCAAGTACTATTGCAACAGAATGTAAAAACCTGGGGATCTAAAAAGAATAAAACAAAAAGTGGAAACATAGCAACACAACTGAAGGTAAGTATATAGGCCACTAGTGCTAGACTGTGAAGGTTAAGGAAGAAATTGATTCACAATTAGAGATAAATAGAAGGCAAAAAGAGAAGGTGCATTAAGAGTGCAAGAACATACAAAGGAAACTAGAAGTCCATTAGTGAGCAATGAAGGAGGTAAAATAACAGGCAGCTAAACCAATTAGCATTGCTTTACAGGAAAGGTCAGTTGTGACCAGATACATGTCTTAGTTGTAAATGGGGAGAGGAACACAGGCTGAAATGGGGAAAGAATATTTAAACCGGTGCGGTCTGGGAACCCTTGCTCTAACTTGTTCCGGAAACTCACTAATACAATTTTGAACCACTGCTTCAGAAGTTCTCAGTATCTATGAGAACCTCTGATAGAGAGGGGAAATTCAAAACAACTTTAATGTCACCAATATTTTAAAGGTAGGTAGGTGAGCAGAAAGAATATTAAGTAACCGTGGGCATTGCTTTCCTGGGTATAAGGGACTGAAACAAACCACTAACCAGTTGTTGTTTAAGTGTGTAGAAGATAAAAGTGATAAAAGGCAACCTGAATTATTTAAAATAAAGTGGTAAATCTAATTTGTTGCTCTAAAGGGTAATTCACTAAGTGTATGACTGAAGGGATTAGTGTGTATATCTTAGCTGTAGTAGGGTTTTGGGTAGTGTCATGGAGACTTTTTCAAAGCAAGCTGAAGACAACCTGAATAGAATTTTCTTGTGGTTCACAAAACTTGGAGTAGTTACCTGTGGTCTCAATCAATCTGGAAAGAGACTTTTAAGTCTAGACTTAATGAGATGTATTCTGATGAATGATGGTATGGCTGACTTATCTGGCATGGGACATAGAAATAAATATTAAATAACAAACAAAAAAACTTACAGATGATGCCCTATGGGACATTATATAAACAGTGCAGAGAGGAGAGCCAAAGACCATAGTGCTTTTGATATAATTTAAAGGTCCAAAATCAAGCTGGTAGGTAGTGTGTGTGTTCTCAAATGTGTTCTCGATATGTTACCTGTAGTAGTATTACCATGTGCTACCAATGACCATAGAAAATTTTGTTAAATTTTCTTAGTGGCTCCTCTTTGGTGTTTCATCAGTTTCATGTTAATGGCAGTTTCTTGACAGCACCTATTTGAACGTAGAGGAGGTGAAGTCTCTCTGCCTGCAGCATTGAATAAGTGATATTTTAAATGAATTGAATTGATTAGTTTACCTCTGTTTAATCAGAATTAGAGGTGCCATGCCCAAAAAGTGGCAGTGGAACCTCCATCCTCAATGCTACTTCATTTGCCTTACAATCTGAGGCAGACTTTGACCTCCACCTTATTTTGATAAACTGCCAATTTTTTCCCCACACCAGAAGGATTTCTTCCACTGGTCCTTAGCAAGTTCTCTCGAGATGGCTATTAGTTGGATTAATCTCACCAGTTTGACTACTGCCTTGTGTGAAAGTTACAAGCTTCTGCCATGTTTTTGCTAGGGTTTTGCACTGAGTTTCACGCCAATTAAATGTGTCTTTTTCCAGCTGAAATGTGCAGCTCTAAAAAAAAAGTGTATGTGTAAAAGTTGAAGGACATTTTAAGGGAGACTAGAACTGCAGTAGCAAACTGTACAATGGAGAGCAAGGTGGCCCTGGCAACATATGAGCCGTGCAGTGGTGACAGAGATATCTCAAGACAGTGGGTTTAAGGCGGCAGTGGTATCATATTCTAAAATAATGTTGACTTCCTGTCTTGTCATCTTTTAGGATGTCAGAGAACTAAAATATCAATAAAGGGAGTGAGACAGGCCTTTGCTTACTTAACTTTTTGTACATTTTGTTCAGAGTGATCTGGGAGTGGCATATCTGTATCTCTTTTTAAAAAAATGTTTTATTTATAATCTCATTTACTTCACAGGTAGGTAACAATTTAACGTTGCAATTATGGAGAATTTTAGGACCTAACAAGTATATAAAGATGACTGTGCTTAATAAAGGCTTGCTTACCTTGGTATGCTAGCTGCGAACCTCTATGGCTGCTGTCAGTTCCATCTTGGCATAGGTTTTTAAGCACACTTAAGTAGCTTCAGCTTTTCTCCTTGACTGGATCACTGGAGCCTTTCATTAGAACATCACTGATGCTTCTTGCCTGGCATTGGACATTGGTAAAAGTACTGGGAGGACGCATTGGGTTCTGATCAGAGTTTCTGCTGAAGCTTATTGTAATTTGTTGACTTCAGCAGAAGTAAGATAGGGCTTGAGTGTTTGAAGATGTTCATTTGGGGTGAGGGAAATTAACAAAAAAAACCACCACTGAAACTCCCACCTGAAATCCACAAATATTTCACATGCAAGTATGAGCCTAGTGATTTTCTAATACAAAGTTTAATTCCATAATGAATTTGCGATTCAAAACCCTAAAGTTAACAAAACCCTTTCACATAACTAGCTAATTGTTTGTTAAAGCCTTTAGATCAGGACAAAGAATATAATAATTATGCTCAGCAGATTACCCTGTTGTATATCAAAGAAAGGGTAGAGCTAAATGCTGCTTTTGGAACTCCAGAAGTGTAATATTAGAAAGATCAAGATTACAGGTCAAAGGTATAAGGGCTGCTCATATGCTTCTCATACTAGAAAAATTTAGATGCAACTTCAGTAATACATGGGTGAGTGCTTCCAACTTACCACAGTAATACATGAATGTGCTTCCCAGAGTTTAAAGCAGAGTTGGAATTGTTCGTGTTGTTGCTGTTTAAATGGTATCTCAGTAGGTAAATTTCACATGTTGATCTTTAGGTGTTTAACTTGTGGTGACCATGGCTGAAGACTTCAATACATTAGAATGACTAATTAACTGAAGCACCATGGTTTGACTTTTTGATTAAGTGGCATTGGTAAAATTGAGGGACATGTAAATGCACAGTAAATACCTGCTGATGCCTGTTGAGCTGAGATTTCTGATTTGAAGAAAAGTTAAACTTTTTTTGTAGTCTGGAGGGAAAAAATGGACCACACAATCTCACTACAGCAGTAATTCGTTAATATTCATCCATGAAAAATTAAGAGTTGCCTGTTCTCTACAGAAGTGAAAAGATTTCCTTTAAAAAAGAGGAAAATTTGACTTTGTGCCCCAGCCCAGGGATCATGATGGCTTCAAGTCCCCGCTTTGGAATTGAATGTTGAGCACTGCCAGGTGCCAGACATTGGGAAAGAGGCTGAGTTTTGTCAGCAAATGGGATCTGGAAGTTAATTGGTATTTTCTGCAGGCTTCTGGCTGTGAAATGAAATTGGAAGCCCTTTAGCCACATGGATAATACAAGACCTGAATACAAATGTCACATGTCACCATCAGGGCCCACTGTGAAACAATAGTGTTCCCACTCGAACACTGCACCATTACAGATTATTTAAATATGGGGATTACATTTAAACTAAAAGCCCCATTTGCCTTTTACTGCAATTTAAATGTCCTCTTAGCAAAAGCTAAGTGACAAATTAAATGAAAAAAGTGCCCACATTTTTAAAGCTGTAATGCAAAACAACCTTTTATTGCTTCTCATGTGCCACGAATGAATCATTATACTTGTCAACCCTCAACCAAGCCATAACTGGAGCAGCTACCGTTATCAAAGTGGGGCTGCTCTAGTGACGGCTTAATAAAACCGAAACTGTTAAATTAAATTCCAGATGCTTAATCTAATGAAAGCAGTCAAGTAGAAGAATTTAAGACAAGTATCTACTGCTTGGTTGGAGTGATGGAGCCCAACAGCTCGTCAACATGTAGATTACAAGATCAGATGTGTATTTTTTATGTGTGAACTACCATTTTCCGTATCTTTGTATCCTCTTGCTTGCCTTCGTGGTGAAGAAACTTCACATAATTTGCATATTTCATAACAAACATTTCTAGTCGATTTCTTGCATTTTGATATGTAAGAACTGTTTAAGGGGGAGGAGAGCTGGTTTTATATAAGTCAAGGGTTGGTTTCTTGCAGAACAAAAATAGGATGGCTGTGTCATGGGTAAGAGTGTGTCCAGAGAACTCTTGCAAGGCTTTTATCCACTTGCAGGTGGATAAAATTTGTGAATGTGTTCTGGGTTTGCAATGTGCTGATCCTTGTCTCTGCTGGTCATCTTATTTTATGACATTGAGGAGAACTTAAACTATCTGTACTTTCAGCTTAATGCATAAGCTTCTTCTGTCTTTCCTAACCGCTTATCGGTATCTAAAGTTTTTAAGTGTAGGATCCTCTGACAGTGTTGCCATGAGCCTCATTAATGGGTAAAGCTTTCCTGGGTGACATTCTTAGAATCCTTTCTGTTAGGTGTCCTAAATGGCTGTTGTCATAATGGTATCTTCTGAGCGGAATAACATGTCTTGGCCTAGTACTTCTGGTAGTCTTGGTTTTTCCACTAGGACTTTGCCCTGTTGTGCGCTGCTTTTAAATGTTGGTACAGCCTGATGGTCTACTTTTATTTCACATTTGCTGATAATTTGGGCACTTTCTGGATTAGAGTGATAAATTTTTTTGTTAAAATTTAAAACTTTTTGTGTTAAAATAAAAAATTTTACAAGGTCATGTCATTTAGAGAAATAGTGCAATATATTTCCTGAAGGTTCATGCCTTCATTTTTATTATCAACACTTAGCTCCTCATCTAAAACTTGATTCTAAATGTTGAGTTTAGGCAGGGAATTGTAGATTAATTAAGAGATATTTAATTGCTGTTTTGCCATGAGCAAACTAATGATTGAGTGTTAGATAATTTTTTTTTAAACTGAACTTTTCTGCGAAGATTTTATATTCGTCTCTAGAAAATACCAAGTTAAATTCTTTAAACCTTAACTAAATTAAGCTATTCTTCATCTATATTTCTATCTCAGGCATTCCTTCCTTTTCCAATTAGACAAACTCATATGAATGGGACATGCCAACTGTTCTAAACAGATTATCTCTGCTTAGTACTTAAGTGGAGGGGAAAAAAGGACAAAAGCAGCTAGGGCTGTTGCCAGCATGCCCCTAGAGAAATTCCTTCCTGATGCCAGATTTGATGACTACTTCAGGGCTGCTATGAAAAAGAATCATTAAAGTTAAGCATTTGTTACAGTTGTGTTACTCTAAATACCATTTTTCTCAAGCTGCATACTTTATGGAGTCCCTTTTTAGGGTCAGCTATGCAATAGAAACATTCACTTTCTGCTATATTTTATGATATTTCCAAAATGTTACAGCAAGGCTCTTAAGTTTCAAATGTAAGTGCCATGCTTATCCATGTTTTTATTTTTTTTAGTATCTTAAGTTCTAATGGCAACATGTTCTGTCTTAAAGCTGATGGGCGTACCAATGTCCTACACCTGTGGAAAAGAAAGTTAACTTCAAATTTTGAAGTTTAGATTAATCACTTACACATAGTGCATTTTTATCTTGAAGTGAAAGCCATAGGAAGACCTATGTTTCTAGGGATGTTGGATGCACTATGCTTTGCACCATTTCCCTTGGTCTTTGATTGTGGGACTTCTCTGTGTTATCTTACATGTATTTGTGTCTTCAACTGTATCATATCCAGTAAGCTGTCTTTACCTAATGGGTGAACCTTCTCTTGCTCTCATTTTCTTTAGTCTTAGCTGCCAGGATGTGTTTGCCATATGGTTATAAAACATGTTTGCCTTCAGTTCATGTGTATTTGGATGATTTGTGCTATGGGAAGCACTACATTAACAATACTTCTGAGTTAGCATCACAAGACAGTTTTGCTGCTCCAAGGCCTGAGTTATGGATGAGAAGGAAATTGCTGTCACAGCCCTGGAGTGTCTTGGTTGTTGCTGTCACGTTCATTTCCCTGGTAAATGAATCCAGGCTGCAAAACTGTGAAGATGAGTTCTGTCCGTTTTCTCTGAGGACAGTTTCCTTCCTTGTTCATTATTGACATGTGCCATAATGGTATTTGAAATGAGGGTGTATGAGGCCAGGGTCTGTCAGTAAGTTGGAGCTATTTTCAAGGAGTGTATTCTTTCCAGTGACACTTAGAGATTTGAGGAATAATGGTGAAGGTAATTAACTTTAGTCTGTAAGCATAGCTTGAGGGGCTTATTTTTAATGCCATACAGAAAGTTTGGGTTTTCATGTAGTTCAGTTGGATGGAAAGTACTTTTACAGCAGGAATCCAATTATTTGAAGCACCCAAATTAAAAGTGCTTTAAAAATCTTTATTCCTAAGCTATTGAACTCATTTATTTATAGTTGTCCTAAAAAACAATGTTCTGTATTGGAGCTGGTCCAAAATTAGTTGCTTCCCTAACTGTGGAATTGTGACTGCCAAGCTTAAGGGCAGAATTTTATTGACTATAAAATATTATAAAATAAAATTTATAAAATAAAAAAATAATATTTTATTTTGAGCCCATATTACCACTATTTTTTCCTTTCCTCTCACTCCTTGTTTTTAATACTTCAGTAACATCAAGCTGCTGTTTAATTTTCCAGTATCACTCCTAGTAAATACCAGAGCTAGAGAGAAGTGACAGATTTGTGGAGAGTAATTACTGAAACTTCACTGATTTATCTGAGCTTTACTGTGGTTCAACAATCTAGTCTTGTGGTAATTTCCAGTTTTCTGTCTTGAATGGATACTGGAATAATTGAAAAATTTGAAAAATAATGTGAAGTGAGAGGTGCAAGAATCTCAGTCTGCTTGAATCTGTCAAAGCAAGACAATGCAAATCTTTCATAATTCGATACCTATGTAGACTAAAAAGGGGATAGGGAAGACAATTCTGCCGAGCAGACAAAAGGTAGCTGAAAATTGGAATTGGAGCTGGACAAACTTAACTAAAAAACTAGGAATAAGTTTTGAATTTTTAGTTGTGGTAGCCAGGCAGTAGATCAGCTAACCAGAAGCTGTGCTAGATTAATGTATTAGAAATCTTAATTGAAGTATGCTGTTTTTGTGAAAAAAAGCAACAGTCACTTTTGGACTTGAAGATGAAACTAACTCAGGAAATCTTTGAGTAGGAAGTAATTCAGACCAGATAGAAAGTGGTGTTCTGGCCCATTACAGTGGGTTGTTCACATTCTGTGAGCATAGTTGTGGCAATAATAATTTTTTAACTTCCTGCTGTGCAAGGGAGTGTTTCCACTTACTCCACTTTTCTAAAAAAGTGAGAAGTGCTTTCATCCTTTTTTTTAGGAGTATCTTTTGTTTGACAAACTTAACCAAACTTCCCAGCTTTGCATCTTTCTAAAAAATTAACTCGGAGGAATTAATCTCAATGATAAATTTACATAGAGATAGGTTAGTGTATTTATAGTTAGTAGTCACATTAACTGAAAATTGTCAAAGTCTCTGAAAATATACCATGACTGATGAAAGTGTATTACCAGTTAAAATATTGGATAAAATACCTATTTTCTGTTTTGGGCAGTCACAGACTTCTGTTCACCACCTAGCTGTAAATGTTGGCAACTACTTAAAATTGTGAAGAATCACAGTAAGATACTCATAAAGGAGTATCTTACTATCTGTGCTAGTAATAGCAATGTTTTTAATCAGTGACGTTCATTTGCAGGTGCTTTAACTTTGATACAGGTGTTACAGTATAAGGTACTTTAGGTGCATAGAGGGGCATCTAATGGACGTGTGACAGATCCTAAGTGCTCTCTTGGGGAGATTATAATTTTATTCTATGATCCTGTAAACTGCACCTTTCAAGCAAATTTCTGTTCTTATATGAAACCCTTTGGTCAAATGGCAAAGTGTCTAAAAAGATGCAGAGTTTTCGAAATAAATTCAGAAAGGCCTAGCTGAAAACAACGGGCTCATGCAAAATTACATAAGTGTTTAGTTAGTTGCTTTTTTCCATTGTGCTAGAAGTTGAAAATGTGGGAAGACCATCAGAGCATGTAGCTGGTGATAGCTTAGAACATAATTTCAATATGTAAATACCCATTGACTTTCAGCCAAATACACCTGTGCCTTTAACTCTTGGAGCAGCAGCATGCAGCAAAAGAGAAAAGGAAATGTAAGGAATTAGGCTTTATTCTTTTGTCCCTGGGCTACACCTCCACTCCTTGTAATGCACATTCAGAGTTCAGCTTGCAGAAGGGTGATGATTCCCTCTTGTCATCATTGCTGCAGGTAATCTATGGCATTAATCAGCCAGCTAGTGTGAAATGCATGGGGAGTGATTATACTATCATACACAATACAATCAGCATGAAGCACTTGTCAAGGCCAATACATCAAAGTTTAATTCTGTAATAGAATGAATTAGAGCAAAATGAAACATCCTGTTCTCCAAGAAATACAGCACCCATAGAAAGCTTTTTTTTTCTGAGGGCTGCACAGTGAAACCAGAATGCATTAAGGACTTGTTTTTATGAATAAAATTGCAACTTGGATCCAACTGAATGCCGAGAGTAATTTTCCTCAGGGTTCTTATCAAGGAGAGAACAGCACTGAAGTGCTTTGCCTATCTTCACTATTCCGTAAAACCAACTGTTTAATTGGAGCATAGTCTGGTAGGACTTCTGATTATGCTTTGTTCTAATGGAGATCTGTGCATGCCTGGAGGAGGTAGGTGGCTTTGCCAGTCATTCTGAAAGCTCCTGTCCTTCTTGTTGAGAAGCAATAAATACCATACACTGCCTTCTTTGAGATTTCAAAGTGGCTGTCCCAGTGAAAGGGCATCTGTTTAAAAAGCAGATGTAAACCACTGTTAAATCCTTTGACATTTCTATTTTAAAAGGGTCATAGGTTCTGTCTGTAGTATTGTTTTGATTCTAGCACTTCCAATGCTGGAAAATTATGCTTTTGTAATAGAATTGATTAGGCTCAGATGGGGCAGTGGCAAGTGTGCAGCAAGTGCTGAAGCTGATTTTTCTCTTGATCTTGATTACTTGGCTCCATTTTCTTTGAAATGATCTGATGTTGCTAACCTGGTAGCTTATGGCGTTTTATTTTTGAAGAAAGGTGTACATTAATGGGAAGGGTAAACAAATGTCACAGTAGATGTGCATCTGTTTCTTGCATATTTTAATTTTGCAAATAAATGGATTAATCTGAAGTATATTAAATGTACAATTCCAAAGCAAAGGCCAGGTCTCAGCCATTGATTACACAGGTATTGTAAATGAAGAAATGCTGACCCAAGCTTAGCTACATGGCCGCCCTGACAGGGCTCCGTAATATTTCTAGGAAAAGCAGGTTTCTTGGTAAGGCTGTAATCAAGCGGTCAAACAGAATTGTATGCTGGATCTTCAACTATGGAGAGTTTTCCTGTTTACTGGGAAGTAAGGAGTAAAATATAATGGGATTTGTGAGAACCGAGCAATGCTTTGTCTCTCAGGAGAGTCTGTATACGTTCCTTGCACTTCTTTGGCTTAATGAATACATGCATACACGGGATTTACAATTTTTACAACATCTCCTTTAACAGTGAGTGAATACTTCTTAATGTTTTTCAGTTTATACATTTAAATCCTAATAAGCGTAAAGGCATGCCATCCCTTTCTCCTCCATACATTGAAAGGTATGGATGTCTCCTGAGAAACACAAAAGTACTGATGTTCCCTTATATGTACAAGGAAGGCATGCTTTGTGTAAAGCAATAGTGTAACTTTCTTTGTGGTGTGAGGCAAAGTAGAAATGAATGACAATGGTGCGTTTTCCACAGGAGGGCCCTCTGAAGCAAAGGTCTGTTTTGGTAAAGCTGGCTTTTTTCAGGTCAAGAGGATTAGTGGTGAACCAAAACAGGCAATTCCTCACAGCAGCATGACAGTTCTAATTATTAATTCTCTTGTGAAAGTAATACCAAATTGCAGTGACAACATGTCTTACTTTCCAAGTGCCTTCTGGGGGTAAAATTTTAAATATTGAGTTGTGACCATTTTGCCACTGTGCTGTGAGGAGTTTTTTATTGAAAAGATGTAGTTTACAGTCATGGGATCCAAATCAGAACTTTACTTGTGGCTTAGTAGTGTGCAGTTTGTGGGGAAAGATGTGTCAGCCTGCTGAGAACCAGTATGAAAAGATACCTGGTGCCTGGGCAAAGGGAGATAAGAGAGCAAGCTGTGTTAGAGAGGAAAACAGAGTATGCAAACATGAACACATTCTCTGGATTTTGATCTTGTTTGTGTGTTGGTTGTTGGTTTTTTTTTTCATTTAATGACACCTTTGTTCATGCAGGTGGCATTCATGACATCATTAAATCTAGTCAACTAGATAAACTTGAGAATGCCAGGAATGTATTTTGGGAAACTTCTTTTGAGTATAGGCTGTTGCCAACAGAGTTTCCAGACTGAAGTAACTGGAAATTGATTTAGATACCTAGATACCTTCCCCACAAATTACAAGCCCTTCATTTTTCCAAAAGCCTTATCTGTTTTCTCAGCAGTTTCTCTTATGGGAACCATTAGGCAGAAAATAGAGAACGTCTTGTTTGAGGCCAGTGTAAGCCCTCCGTTTGGTGGTGACATTTAGGGCCAGCTCAGGGGGGCTTCCACTGAGCAGCATCAGAGTGAAATAGAAAGAATATCCTTCAGGCTCTTTCCACGTGGCACGTGGTAAAAATCTGGGCTCAAGTGAACATTTTCCTCAGACTTTTCAGTGCTAAGGGCAAGACAGGAACCAGTGAATAGAAAGAGCCAGAATGGAGCAGATGTCCGGGGAGGCAGAAGGTGCTGATGGAGCATGAGGAGGGAGGAATATGAATACAGGCAAATGCATACATGGTAGGTAGAAAAAAAAAAAAGTAGGAAAGAAAAAAAAAAAAATCACACGTGCACACAAACCAGGCCAAAAACACCTAGAAAGCCAAATAAGCTGAAGAGTGTGGGGTCATTGGCGTTATACATCCTTCTCCCACATGGTAGCCTTTGTCACGCTACAGGAGCTGAGCCTGAGGCTCTTTCTATTCCCTTCTCTTCTCTTGGGTGAGTTTTGTCTCACACTCATCTTCCTGCATGGGCAGCTGTAAAAGCTGGGCAAGGTCTCAGATGTGCATGCAGCTCATCCTGAAGTCAGTGGGAGTGGGTGCAGTTGGGCTCTATTGAAATTTTAAGTGATTTGCATGGGGCTTATTAGAAATACACTTGTTCTTGTGCTTCATTTCCATAAAAATAGTCTGGGTTTCTGAGACAATTGTTGCTAACAATGTATTTATGCTTGACATAGTTTCCCCTCTTTAAATGAAATAAGTTTGTAAAGGATTTTTATTACTTTGGGGTACATTTTCCCTCTCCTGCCTCTTAAATGTACCACTCACACAATGAATCTTCTGTAGAAGGTGAGTAAATTACTTTGTCTCTAGTGGTGTTTCTGAGATGTGGAAAAGGCCACTCATTTTGTAGGGGCATGGTGTAATTAGTAGTGTGTGTTCCGCCTTGCTGGATGATTGAAATACTTACCAAATGCATTTAAGGTATTGCACTTTGCTTTTGCTTCAGTCTGAAAATGCTGGGAATTTGGTTACAAAGTATTGAATTGTCTTCTTTTTTTTGTGTTAAATGTTGAGAGGTACAATGTCTCCTTAGTGCCCTGAAGTGATACTTGATTTTGAAAAGAAATAAACAAGCCCAAGTTAACTTGTTCAAGGCTTTCCAATATACCCCATCTTCTGTTCTCTTTTGCAGATTGCAAGAAATAGTCATTCTCTCTTGGGCAGTGCAGAATGCATTGATGCTTAATAATAAGGACTGGTTGTAATTTTTCTCACTTTGGAGAGTGAATTGTGTTGACGAGTGTGTCTAAAAAAAAATGATCTGTTTTTTGAAGAAGGCTTTAAAAACAATATTGGCCTTATTCACTCCCATGGCAAGTTTTGGGCACTTCAAACCAAAACACTTGCTGGCTGTATTTAGCTACTGTGCAGTAAGAATCTGCAGTAGTGTAGTGAGTCTCTGGTGTTCTGCACTGTACCATATAATATTTTGTTGTGGTTTTCAGATTTCCTTGGTGTTACTTCACCAGTCCCTGTTGGTCTGAGTAGCAGGGGACTTGCAACCTTAAGGATCAAGCTGTGTTTCTGTTGGCTCCTGTGCTGTGGCATACCGATGTGCCAAGTTACTTTAGGAATGAGTGTAATGTAATGGCCTTTGCTCTGGGTATCCATCTTACATTCTTAGTTAGCAAAAGAATACTTGAATGTGAGAATTTTATTATCCTAGAAGAACCAGCTGTATTGTTACTCTTTTTTTTTTCCAGTCCGTTATGAAGATTGCATAGTTTAGGCATATTGTCTAGATCTCTTACAGTGTATAAGGCATGTTCTTAATGAGTAAATGAACTGTTGCTAAACAGTACTTTCAGATGTCTTCATGCTTCTGTCAAAGTTCACACTGATCAAGAGGCTTCTGATTTAGAGAAAAATCTTTCCATTTTAAGAATTGTTGCTAGAGACTCTGATGTATTTATGCATGCCCTGCTACATAGTCTCAGGGAGCAGGTTCCAAAGTGATAGTAGGTGTGAAATGTCAGTGTAAATTAGCTTTGCCTTCAAGCTTTGTAAACTGAAAATATAAAACAAATTTTCTAGTATAAACAAATTACTGAAGTAATTGCAGTAAAAAAAAAAAATCTTATTCCTGTCAGACTGCACAAAACTAGTGTGTTTGGGATCTGTGAGACTCAGATGTGTTTGGCAATGAGTTATACGATCAGCAGGACTTCTGGGTTCTTTGGAAGTATATGTTTACGAAATACATGTCTTGCTAATGCACTTCTTTGGTTCCTGTAATGTGAAACTGGAAGACACACAGTTCTTGTACGTGGAAGACAACATTCACTTTTGGTAGAAAAATTAGAAGAAAAAGTTGGGTAATTTCCTGGTGTAACTTAATGTGAATTCTTGTTTGCTTTTGACTGATCTTCCTGTCTGACGAGCCATACATTATGAACTCTGAATTATCTAATGCAAAAGACCTCTTAATGCCTTTTAATGGAGAAGGTTTGCTTGGTGCCATCTTCCAACTGCTTCAGATAGGCCATGCCAGTTCCAAGATCCTGCACCAGGAATTCAGTCTGCCAGGTGTTAGGCATAGTTGGGAAGCAAGCAGTGTAGATTTGAGGGCAGAAAAAGTGTTTCAGTGTAGAAGTTTGCAATTAGTCATTGAGTGCTGCATTTTTAATAGAAAACATAATTTAGCAATTTTTTTAAAATCAGGTGCTCTGTGGATGTGTATAGTCTTAAATCCCCACTGCAAGTTGGAGCAGAAGGCCAGTTGGCTAAAACAGCTGAAAAAATGGAACAGTGTGGATGTTTGTCCCTGGGAAGATGGAAACCATGGAAACGAGCTGCCCAATTTAACCAATGCTTTGCCTCAGGGTGCAAATGCTAACCAAGGTGAGCCTAAACATATGCACTGACTGCAACATATAATATAACCTCTATCTTATATACTCTAGCCTTGCAGAATTCAACACTCTTTCCTGGGACAAGTAACTCTCTTGTTGAGGACTGATCAGCCAAAATTATTTTTCACTAATACTATCCTTGCAGAAAGGATAAATAGGTGGGTTTTTTGTGCTGGGGCTGTAATGTTTTCAAAGCAAGTATTTTTGTTTAGTTAGGTCTTCTAACTTTTCACTTGGTGCTTCTAAATACGTGTTGCATGAAAATTGGATGTCCTTGAAATATGTCATGTAAAAGCTTGCTGTTTCTTTGCTTGACTGTGACCTTGTATTCCTTCTGGTGTTGGGATTTTTATTTTGTTTGCAGTTACAAAACCTTTGATAGCTACATGTGAAGAGAGATCTGTTGCAACTGCATTAAACTTGAGTGTGTGAGAAACTAAAGCAGCCACCTGTGTGTTGTGCTCTGTATGTGCAGTCTGCATTGCCAGGTGGGGGTGGGGGGTGCAGAGGCAACACTGCTGTCTTGGAGGAGGCGTCTCTTCTCACTTGATAATCTAAAATGTGATTACCAAATCTGACAGAAGCCTTGTCCAGTCCTCTTCAAGCAAGGATGTCTGCTTTGCTAATAACTGGAAAAGATGCAGGGGAAAAAACCCCTCATAATCCTCAAAACCCTCAGTGTTTTGATATGAATTTCATATGATTATGATAAAGTTCAAATTAAATTCTTGGGAGGTGGTATATTTGGACTTAGATGGGTGTTTTCTTGTTTCTTTTCCTTGGAAGATTACATCTCAAGGAAATAGATCTTGTTCATTTTTATATCTCACAGCTAGCCAGGAACAGAGTTCATTCAGCATGTAACTCCCTACAGAGGTGTTACACTTTCTGTATCTTGTGATGTTCAGCTCACCCTAGGCAGGCTAGTGGTAACTCTGACACGGCATCTCAACTTTTATAGGAATAGTGCCATTTTGACAGCAATTTTGCCATAGAAAGATGTTCATTAAAGATCATGTCAGTCCCATGCCCTCAGTACCTCACTTTCTTTGCGGTATTTTTATGTTCATGAAAAAAAATAATGAATTTACAAGTGCTCAAAGTTAATGTCACTTCTCAAAGAGAAACTAAAAATCTTACGTGATATTTATCTGTTCCTCATCCTGGCAGATCTGGGTCTGAGGAGGAGAGAAGCTGGGGAAGTTTGAGTAGCTGTGTACCAGATACTTGCTAGTTTATTTTTTAGGGGAGTTGTGTAAGGATTGTTGAATGTCCTTCATCTCTAGCTGTTTCCTCTGCAAAATCCTGTTTATCATCAGCCATCCTAGTTTGTAGATACCTCTCTGAATGCAAAGACAGACAGACACTTTGTCTGAGCTATTGGGTAGTAATAGGATGTGAAATGTTATGTGTGGGCTGATCGTTGCAGAGGGGGGGCAAGGCGTTGTGCTGCTGTTTGGGCCTTGGTGAATAGGTAGAAGACAAGAATACTGGGAATGACTGATTCACATATGAATGAGTAAAAGCTGATGCAGCTTTCTGAACTTGTGAAAATAACAGATTCATCGAACAGGCCACATCGGACGGTGTTCACTCGAGCCATTGAGGCGTGCGATCTGCACTGGCAGGACAGCCACTTACAGCACATTATCAGCAGTGACCTATACAGCAACTACTGTTACCATGACCACACTGAAAACTCACTCTTTGACTCTCATGGGTGGCCCCTCTGGCATGGTAAGTGGCTAAACTGGAAAGATGTTTCCATGACTTGCTGCTTTGTTCATTTTCTGTAGCATTATTTTTTGGGGGATGGTGGGGTGATGAATGAAAAGCCTGGCTAAAATAACAGAGGCTCCCTTGAAATGCTGGCTCAGAAGTAGTCCTTTAAGTCTCTCTTGCGTAGCTTTAAAAACAAAAAACAAAAAAGCCCTTTTGAGTAACCTAGCAAGACAGGCCATTGCGGAAGCATTGCTATCCCTCAATTATTTTCTCCATTTTAGAACATGTTCCTACAGCCTGTGCGAGGGTGGATGCATTACGATCTCATGGATACCCACGAGAAGCACTGAGGCTAGCAATAGCTATTGTTAATACACTAAGAAGGCAGCAGCAGAAACAGCTGGAAATGTTCCGGGCTCAGAAGAAAGGTAAATGTGGGGAAGAGAGAAGGGCAGAGGACGTGCGAGGTGACAGTAACACTGGACTGGAACTTTGCATGAGAAAACAAGTTTTGAAACTAAAGCGGAAGAGGTGACTAACTCTTCAGTCCAAATGATCTTAGTGGTAATGTCACATTCTGGATGTTGGAGGTTTTCTGTAAACTGGATTGTGAGCTGTGGAGGGCAGGAGCTCTGTTCTGCCCTCTGCAGTATGTCTTGCATGGTAGGGCCTGTATTCCAACCCAGGGTTTTGGTTACACAGTGAAAACATTCACCCTGTGTAGTTCACAGGCTTTTAAACAGAGGTTGCATTTGACATGTCAGGTGTTTAAAATACTATTTTTTTTCTTCAACATATAATTTATCTGAACTATATATTTCTGGGGTGTAAGTCTAAAATTTATATCGAAGGTAACAACGAGGCAACTTCTGCATTACATACATTGGTCACATTTGGGAGTTTGTTCCAAAAGTGTTTCTTAAAATGCTTAAAATTGTAGTGTTTCTGAGTAAAGGTGGATAGCCTTTTTCGTTTTGTTTTTGAAACACTGTTTTTAATTAAAAGTTCTGTGGTGTTCTGATGAGCAGTACCCCTGCTTGCTTTTTGGTTTTTGTTCTTATATTTAAGGAACATTCTCCTTCAGTTACGTTTCTATGCTATGTGATCCTTGCTACCCAAAATAATCCTTCACTGAACTTTGTTGTTTGAAGTGGCAGTGGAAGAAGGGGATGACTTTGTGGTTAAAGAATGCATATGAAAAAAATGGAATTACTTTCTCAGCTGCTACAGGAATCACTTATTCAAATTTTATTTAGATCTTTATTGCTACTCTTGACTATGTGTATCCTTGTGCATTATGGGCAAAAATACCAGTGTAAAGTCATATGTGTAAATTTTTCAAAGGTGTGTGCAGAAGTTTTCCCAGAAACAAGCACTTAGAAGACAAGGTAGACACCTGGCTGAAAAAATAGGAGCTGGCAATTCCTGTATGCCTTTTTTTTTCCCCGTGGGCCCCAAGGAAGAATTTTTTTTAGCAATATTGTGGATCCTAGATTTGATCAAAACTTAAAAAGCCTTTTTTATTATTACTCATGAGAATTTGCTAAGTCTTTTTATCATCTAATGTCTCCTTCCTTAACACGTGTTGCCTTAAAAGCTTTGCAGCTTTTCTAGGTTTTCAAACTGGAGAGGTGAGAAGGGAGAGTCAGTGTGTGTGTGTGTGTGTGTGTGTGCGTGTGCATAACACTGGCCGGCGTGAAGGGTCTGCTGCAAGTGTGCTGGTTGT
Organism: Hemiprocne comata; assembly: GCA_020745705.1. NCBI lineage: Eukaryota > Metazoa > Chordata > Aves > Apodiformes > Apodidae > Hemiprocne > Hemiprocne comata. The sequence continues at coordinate 14,535,245 of CM036616.1, read as the reverse complement.
AGTACCCCTCCTTTTCATTCCCAGTTGCTAATGCAGTATCTAGACATTAAATACTTCCATTATGTTCCTCTCCCTGTGGGCAGTTTCTATAGCTGTCAAATAGTATTATGCTATTGTAAATAAAAAATGGAGTATATGAAATACTATCCATCTTACCTTAAAACAAGTTTGCCATTTCTTTGTTGTCGCTCACAGTTGGTTTTTTTCCACTTATACGTGTGGAATTTTTAAAAAACACACTGCATGCTTCTACGTAGCTTTTATTCATGTGACTGATCTGTCATCCGTGGAACCACTTGCATGGTTTAAAGTTAAATGTCTATATGACTTTAGGACTGAAGCCTTTAGCGTAACACACATAAAGCTCATATGTAGGTGCAATAGAATAAATAGAACATAAGTGAGTCAGAAACATTAACAAAAAGGATTAATCACAGTGACTTGTTACTGTCTATCATCTTTAGTACATGGTATTTGTTAGTAAGACAATTATTTAATTTTGTTTTTCATATTGCATACCAGTGAATTCTTTAAAAAAAAACACCGTCCTGACAACATGGCTGTGTTTCTTTTTGTGATCACACACTGTTAAGTAGCCAAGAAGCAGGATTTAAAAGCTCTGTGGTAATACATATGGTTCTGCCCCTCTACTGTGTTCTTGTAAGACCTCACCTGGAGTACTATGCCCGGCTTTGGAGTCCTCAACACAAGAGAGACATGGACCTGTTGGAACAAGTCCAGAGAAGGGCTACAAAAATTATCAGAGGGCTGGAACTTCCTCTCTTGTGAAGGCAGGCTGAGTTGGGATTGTTCAGCCTACAGAGGAGAAGGCTCCAGGGAGACCTTATAGCAGCCTTCCAGTACCTGCGTGGGGCCTACAGGAAAGCTGGGAAGCAGCTTTTTACAGGGGTGTGTAGTGATAGAACAAGGGGCAGTAGTCTTAAACTAGAGCAGGATAGATTTAGATTAGACATTAGGAAGAAGATCTTAAAACAGTGAGGGTGGTGAAGCACTGGAACAGGTTACCCAAAGAGGTGGTGGAGGGCCCATCCCTGGAGACACTGAAGGTCAGGCTTGACAGGGCTCTGAGCAACCTGATCTAGTTTAAAAGGTCCCTGCACACTGCAGGGTGGCCTGCAATAGATGACCTTTAAAGGTCCCTTCCAACCCCATACATTCTGTGATGTTGTATTACTCAGAAAGATGACACTGTGTGAACAAGAGAGAGCGGGGCACAGGGCAGGTGCAAGTTAGTGTGTAACAGGCAGATAAACAGAGCATCCCCAGTGGCTTGTATACAGTTTTAAAATGGTCACCCAAAATGTGTCTGATCTCTCATAGTTCAGTTGCATGTCTGTGTCTAGAAGGAAAAAAATTGAGAGTTGGAGTCAAAGGGAAGCTGTTGCTTTAAGATTCTTAGTTAAGAAGGGGAATTGAGGAATCTGTAACATGTTACCACAACCACACTTCCTTCAATTCACTGTGCTGAACAGTTTTTTCATGTTCTGAGTGATGGGTGAGGACTACAAAATTAAGTTTCCAGGGAGCTATTTGTTGACTGAAATTTTAAAATGGCAAAAATGCACTGAATCCACTTATGGGACAATTTTTTTTCTTGTATTCCTCATTTAAACCTTTTTTTTTTTTTTAAAGGAGCTGTCATCCTGAGTTTACTTCAATAAATATTTAGATGCAGGATAAACTGGTATTTTATTTATGACATTGGAACATACTTTAGAATATTTCAGTTATTTCAGTGCTATCAGATTAACTTAAAATATAAAAATGTTGATTTGTCTTTTTGAGTGAGGAAACTGTTATGAATATTTTACCGAAAAAAAGCCTTTGCGGTAATTTTTTAGCAGACATTTTCAGAAGAGTTGTTGATATTGATGAAGAGATTTAAAAAGACTAGACTGCAGTTGAAGTTTTTGACCCATAATACATTTTGCTACTGCTTAAAATGTTTGACTTTAGTTCTTTTTCTTTTTATGTTCTTTTAATGTATTAAAAGGGCAATGAATTCACCCTGAAAGGTACTATTTTCTCTGAAGCAGAAGGTACTGGAAGCACTCTGAATTATATACTGAGAGCATTTTAATTGGTTTTACTTCTATAATTGTTTTGAGGGGCTGACATCTGCTCTCTTTCCCTCTTTCCATCTTTTCTGTCACAGAACTTCTCCACAGAGGAGTAACCTCAATAATGAATCTTGAAGGCTGGGTGGGACACCCTTTGGACCCCATTGGCACCCTCTTCAGTAGCCTGATGGAAGCCTGCAGGGTGGATGATGAGAACTTCCATGGATTCTCAGACTTCATGGGTAAGGCCAAGAAAAGGAAGCAATCTTCCATGCGTCTTAATTTACTAGAGGCATTTTTCTACCTTGCCTTTCTGAATCAGCTTCAAAGCCAGTATTTTTTATAGTGTAGGAACTCATATTTGGATTCCTTAAAAGACAATGAAAGCACTTAAAAATTACCAGTTACACATTCTGGAAGACAATTGCATATTTCACACCTGAATGAAAACCAAGGAAAACTTTGTAGCAGCAGCCCTCTCCACATACATTGCTTGGTCCTCTTTTTCAGGAATTGCAGGAAGTCACAGGATCACAGAATTGCTGAGGTTAGAAGGTACCTCTGGAGATAATCTGCTCTGCTCAGAGCAGGGTCACTTAGAGCAGGTTGCCCAGGACTGTATCCAGTTGGGTTTTTAATAATTCCAAGAACAAACACCATGCAGCCTCTCTGGGCAACATCTTTCAGTATTCAACTACGCTCACAATAAAAAAGTGTTTTCTTATGCTCAGATGGAATTTCCTGTATTTCAGTTTGTGCCCATTGCCTCTTGTCCTGTCACAGGATACCACTGAGAAGAGTCTGGCACTGTCTTCTATACATTGTCCCATCAGATATTTATACATTTTGGTAAGACCCTCCTGAGCCTTCTCTTTTCCAGGCTAAATAATCCCACCTGTCTCACTCACATTGTGTAAGAGATGCTGCAGTCCTTTAATCATCTTTGTGGCCCCACACTGGACCTGCTCCAGTTTGTCCATGTACTGGGGAGCCCAGCACTCCTCCTAACGGAGCTCAGGGTGTTATTGAACTTCTTAGCTAGAAGTGTACATAATACTTCAAATCTGTGACAAAACACTTAAAATTCATAACATACATGGTCTATAAATGATATGAACTGCAAGTAGTGTTGCAGTATCGATACATGATTTGGAAGTGGATGTGCACAGCCATTCTAATTTTTGTATTTGCTTCCCAGGAACTTGACTGATTAATTTCTTATTCTCAGTTTCTTTCCACCTCTGTGTTAGCCTCCACAACTACCTGTGTGGACAGAAACTGTATTCATCTGTCTACCTGTAGCTGTTCAATGTGCACATCTGCAGTCCTTTGGGGGCTTTGCCTCAAAACTCCTTTTAAGAAAATCTAATTAGTTGAATAAAATTCTAATCCCATATCCACCAATTCTGGAAGAACTTAATTAAAAGTAATTGGAAATCAGATTATTTGCAGTTATTAAAAAAACCCAAAACAACCCCATGAAATAAAAAGTGTGTGCTGAAAAGTAACTTCCTCCTACACACGCATATGCAATATACCAAATGCATTCAGCCCTCACATTTACTATAGTTGTCATCTCCTTAGATCTGTCCATTATAGCTTTTGGTTCCCAAATTAAACTGTGAACTGCTACAGGTTGGAATAGCATTCTGTCATATGTGTCTGTGAAGTGCCAAATGAATTGTAGTACTCTTTAAAGCAATTTGTGTCTTGGTCTGCTTAGAATTTACATGTTATTTACATGTAATCTTTACTAAAAGTGGGACTTCTACTGTTAATATACTTTTTTATCATAGATACAACTGTAACAAAGCCTGAAAAGAGTGCTAGCAAACAAAGGATGTTTTAAAGTTGTGTAGTTCCTAGGCCTGTTGGATTTGCACAATCATAATTGTTTCAGCTGGAATCTAGGGAGCACTTTTCCCTGTGTCACACATCAAGCCTTTTAAGGGGGTTCAGAAATGGGTAGAGAAAAAACAGATCTTTCAGTTTCTGTCTCATTAGCAGAAAGCTGGAAAAACTGCCTTTCTCTAAATTGTGCAATTTTAGAATGAAAACTTCTACTTGAGTGGGTTATTTAAAACATTTTTTATGTATTTCTGCCATGTGGAGATGGATGGGATAATTTAAATTAGATCCCTGGATTTTGAGATTGTCCTAGTAATTTAAATCATTTTAAAAAATTAACACTAACATAAGAATTACTTTTATATGCAGCATTATAGGTAGCTTATGGGTTAGAATGATTTGCTGATGTGTTTTGCTTTCTGTTTCACCCCTTACAGAGAACATGGGGCAATGCAAGTCTCTGGAGTACCAGCACCTGCCTGCACACAAGTTCTTAGAAGAAGGGGAATCTTACTTAACGCTGGCTGTGGAAGTAGCATTGATAGGGTTGGGACAGCAACGAATAATGCCAGATGGCTTATATGCACAAGAGAAGGTTTGTCGAAATGAGGAGCAGCTCATTTCTAAGCTACAGGAAATTGAATTGGATGATACTCTGGTGAAGATTTTTCGAAAACAAGCAGTCTTCCTATTAGAAGGTAGCTCAATATAGATGCTAATTGCTTCTTTAAACTGTCTTCACTTACACTGAACTAATATTCCTGTGGCAACTGCCTTACGTACTTAAGATGTTTTTTTGATGTAGAATGCCAGCAAAATTTTTGTTTCCGATCTCTTACAAAAATCAAACATACTTAAGTTTTCACATGACTCTAGAGATAAAGCATCTATTGACCTATAAGCCTTTTGCTTCAGTTTTGATTACATTTTGCTCATTAGATTTCTTGCTTGTCATAATCTCAGTATCCTGACAATACAACACAGGCTCAAAATTAAATAATACAGACATCAGATGTAATCAGCAGTTCTCAAGTAGCAAAATTAGAAGTGTTCCTTGTATCCTGGAAAAGACACTGGCAGCTTTGTAAATGTATGAAGATTTTTACCTCTGTTCCCAAGGGAAGAGCTCATTACACTTCTGGGACTGAAATGTAATGTTTTATTTGTAGCAATTAGGAAAATTACTTGCCTCTGAAGTTTGTATCATATGTGAAAACTGAAATATATGGTCAAATATTGATGCTTAAAGCCTGGCCTTGTGACTAAATTTTGACAAAGATAAAGAATCTGTGTTTGGAAATTAGCTGGTGTGTTGCAATAAAGCTGGTACAGAATAAGGGCATACTTTCGCCTTAGCTTTTTTAACAGGCTTAACAAATAGCACTTAACTCTCATGTTCAGAGAGTAGTCTCATGGGTTCTGAAATTTTCTTTCTAGTTTTTGTTTTCATTTGTTTTTTTAATGGAAAAAAAAAAAATTTGAGAGGATCCAGTTAGCCAAAGGCATGAAGTTTTGAAGGCTCGCTGAAGGGATGGTGGGGAGTGGATACTGCTCTATATAAGTTCTGACGACTGCTACACAGCAGTCAGGTTTCGCTTTATTTCTGTATGACATTTGCCTTCTAAAATTTCCTCTGCATCTGTTTACTGGTAAGGATGCTTTTATGAGGAAAAGGCAGGATTTCACTAAAATGCTCTTAGATAATTCTGTGTTCCTACTCTGATCACTGAAATACTTCTGAAGTTTTCTTAGAGTAGTAAACAAGTTATAATAGCAGGAAATCTTATAATTACCTACAAAATTGTTGTGGTCAGCAGTGTGCAACGACGGTCTTGCATTACTGTGTGCTAACAAATCTGGCTTTCTTGCAATAACTTCAGTTTACTCCAGTTTAGGCAGAACTGCTAGTTCACATGAAGGAAAAACTGCAGTGATCTAAGATGCTAGATTAAGATGCTAATCTAATATGATTATCAATTGTGTGTTTATAGTGAAAGTCCTGTAGATATAATAAAGGAAGCTTAATCCAATATTAAGCTGATTCCTGTGCTGTTAATGCAGATTAATGAATCTGCATTCATTAATGCAGATTTAGAGTGCATGGGAAAGCAGAACGTAAGACTGTTTTGCAATAACTGTTCTGGTTTTTTGCTTGACTGCTAAGTTAATGGCAGAATCTATTTTCATGTAAACACCTTGTCATGAATGCTTCATGTCCTAACTGTGTTTCTGACTGGACCGCCAACTGGCAGACATACATGAAATGGCTTCTTCCACTGAAGAAATGCCAACGAGTTTTGAATGGCTTTCGACTTCAATTTAAATAATTGAAACACACTGTCACCTACTAAATCGTCATTGATGTTTCCTTTGTAATCAGCCCCAGTCTTCAGAAATGTCCACCTATGGAGCTCAGATTTTTTTCATGCCTGGTGATTTTTATCTTTGCATATTGTTCTAATGCACCAGTAAGAAAAACATTGCTGAGGCTGCTTAGCTGTTTCTCCTCATTTGCTCTCCTAATCTGCTTCAGTGAGGAGTTGGCCATGCTAGTTTAAACCACTGCTGGATGCAGTTTAAATGACATGTAACTCCAGCGAAGAAGTATGCTCACACAGTCATTCATCCATCTGAATGTCATCCATTGGAGTACCTAGTAGAAGAAGTAGTAAAAACTTCTAGGATTCCTGGCTGCTATCTGTGCCATAGTAGTCCAGTGTAAGATTCTTATTCTGTATTTTGCAACATTAAATGCCTGAACCTCTAGTCACTGAAGTAAAAAAACTGTTAGACATAGTTTTCCTATTAAGAAGAATAGCAGTCTTAAGGTTGCAGAAAAACTGTAAAAATAGGATTCATATGCACCATGAACATTCAGAACTCAGCAGGGAAATAGTTGCATTTTGCTTTTTTGTTGTTGTTGTCAATCCTGACGGTGCTGTTAGGAAGTTGGAATACTACACTGGCTGCACCGTGTGAGCAAAACCCATTGCCTCAACAATGGGGATAGATTTTCCACAAGTACAATTTTTAAGATCATGGCTATAATGGACTTACAAAACCAGCTTTGGTGCAAGATCTGACCTACTACTCTCTGGAGACCAAGTGCAGACCAAAGGATAATGTCTCATGTCAGGTGAGACATTAATAGGGATCAGGTGCTGCTGTGGTGATCGGTCATGTAATTTTAATTAAATATATGCATTTTTCCACTGTAACCACTTTTTTTTTTTCTGGTGGATTTGTGATAAAACAGTCACACTGGCAGGGTGTGTAGGGATTTACATGCATAATGAAACAAAGTTAGGTTTATCAGTTTCTACTTTTGCATACTATGAGCTGGCTGAATGAACCCCAGGGAGCACTGGAACCGTTCTGTCATTTGTATGTGTACTGGTAGTGCGCTTAGTACTGCACAGTTTGCAGTCTGTCTTGTTGTCTCAAAGAGTATCTGGTATTTAATATACTTGTGATACACTATATATATGTGTAATATATTTCATGGAAAATAGCAATATAATTTTACCTTCTGTACAGCAAACTTTGTCTCTGAATACCAATGCTAGTGAATGTTTTTAAAAATCCAGAAGTTTGGTTTTATCAGTATGCAAAGACAGACATTCTCTTTCTCTCTCCTGCAGCTGGACCATATAGTGGTTTAGGCGAAGTCATTCATCGAGAGAGCGTTCCAATGCACACATTTGCCAAGTATCTCTTCACCTCTCTCCTACCTCATGATGCTGAATTGGCATACAAAACTGCACTGAGAGCCATGCGGTACGTATTCAGGAATTGTCTAGAAAGATCACAAGTAGAGATTGGGAAAAGGGGAATAGCTTGGTAGCAAAGACCTAATCTTTTTTTCTAAATGAAGCGTTCTTCCCTTTAAGGAGAAGTTGCTTCGATTGTGTCATCTGCAAAAGCAATCAATGTCTTTAGTAACTACAATATAATAATTGAGAACTGTACAGTTAGTGTTTGTCTAGCTTTCTCTATTACAAATCCAGTACTGGGGCATGTGTATTTTGTTGAACAATGACAGCTTTAGCACATGTGTTCTCTCACCCATGTGGTTGTGTGTGATCGTATTGGTGAGGAAATGAGGAAACAAGCATCTCACCAGCACTCTCAGGATCATCTGCTTAGCCTTAGTTCAGTGGGACTATTTGTTCTGCTGGCCTTCTTTATAAATTAGCTCTCAATAATAGGTTTAAAACCATATGGTGTGGTCTGAGCCAGTACTTCTTTTCTTGTGCTTTGTAATGGAGCACTCGTCCCCACTTCTGAGTGAATGTTGGGATTCAAATGGAGCATGTCATATGACAACCATATGTCTGACTTGCATGCCATTTGTTTTCAGTTATCAGAAAAAGGGTGTTTCTCAGGGAGTGCTCTGTGTGTACTGACTTTATCTCAAGGCAAGCCAGGTTGGTAATGGTGGCTAAGAAAAGCCTTCTGAAGGAAGTTTCAAGGGCCTAAATGATCAGTGTTAAATCCTGTATTCCACTTAAAATCCAGGGAAGAAACCAGTCCCATCTAGATTGTCTGGTCGTTATCAAGAAACTTGTAGTTGGTGGTTGACAAAGGCTAGCCACAACTGAATACTAAGAGCAATCAAACCCCAGATTAAAAAAAGCTATTGGGTTTTCCTAATCATGATAAAAAATGATTGCACAGTGTTTGAAGAACACACTATCCACATAAGTAGTGTTTACCTTCATCGGACAGGTTGTGTCCTAGAGGTTTGGAGGTGTGTGTTTGGGAGCTAGTTTCTCCAAAAAGTTAAATGGGGAGAAAATAATTCTGTGTTCAAAGAACTAAGTGGAAGGGCATATATAAGAGCAAAGCATAGTTATTATGAAGTCAGCCCAAAGGCCTGCTTACTCTTTTTTTTTTTTTTTCTAAGAGTCTCTAGTGATTGTTGTTAAGGAAAGAGAAATATGAAGAATGACCTTGCATACTTGCTGCTTATGAGAAGACAAAAGTGCATTACTGATGACCTATTGAGAACATTCAAACATATGATCAGAAATGTCTGGTGATGTCTGGCCCATCTAAGTACACCCCTCTTCTGTTGGTGCAAGCTAAATGCATCAATGCCCCATGTCATATCAGATCAGCAAAATAGTACAAAATCGTGGGTAGGTTTGCTTGGTATTTTGGAGTGGATTTTTTTTAGTTATTACCTTAAGGTGTTTCTCAGAAATCGTTTGTGTGGAGTTGTTCTCCTTGAACTTCACAACTGTAACCATGCTGGAAGGCTGGAATAGACATCCATCAGCAGGTTTGGACAGTGCACTGAACTTCAGTGAACGTGACAGCAGCATGCCATTCCTTTTGAACAAGGATTTGGGCTTTCCCCAGAAAACGAGTCATAACAGAAAACTTACTTTCTGGAAGTTTCCTTTCTCAACTGAAAAAAACAAGCAAGACATGGAAAGATTCAACTGATGAAATCTCCAGTTAGCCATGGGTAGCTCCAGCCATCTTTTGGTATGAAGCTGTTATGTCAGTCAAAGAAGTTACTTTTCAAATAGACTAGTATAAGAGGGAGTTAGAATCATAGAATATGCTGAGTTGGAAGGGACCCATCAGGATCATCAAGTCCAACTCCTGTCTCTGTGTAGGGCACCCTAAAAATCACACCATGTGCCTGAGAGCATCATCCAAATGCTTCTTGAACTCAGGCAGGCTTGGTGCTGTGACTACTTCCCTGGGAAGCTTATTCCAGTGCTCAGCCACTCTCTGAGTGAAAAACCTTTTCCTGCTATCCAACCTAAACCTCCCCTGATTCAGCTTCCTGCCATTTCCCCGAGTCCTGTCATTGGTCACAGGAGTGAAGAGATCAGGACCTGCCCCATCTCTTCCCCTCGTGAGGAAGCCATAGACTGCAATGAGGTCTCTCCTCAGCCTCCTCTTCTTCAGGCTGAATAATCCAAGTGATGTCAGCTGCTCCTCATAAGTCATCCGTACCAGATCCTACACCATCCTCATGGCTTTCCTTTGGATGCTCTCCAGTAGCTTGATGTTTCAACAACAAAGTTGTCGGTTCATTTCCATCTGGTAAAATCACAGGAGACATCAGCATAATTGGGACTGGGAGCTATGGAGAACCCTATTGTCTTCATTTTATAAGGCAGATGAGAGTTCAGCCCAAAGCAATCAGTCTTTCTGTATTTTTATACTTGACCTTTTTCAGAAATGTGGCCTGCTATCCTGAACTGTGGTGATGGCAAATGTAGACACTTTCTATTCCATGTCTGTCAGCATTCCTGAGCACTTCTCAAATTTTCCTGAAGAAGGTTGGTTGCTCTTTCAATTTGCACCAAAATGATAGTTCAGTGTATAAAGGACTCGCAGTACAAACCAAATGAAAAAGTAACTTAGTACTGCTTTGGTGAGGCAAGAGGAAAGCAAACATGAAAATAGAATGTCGGTCTCATGATTGTGAGGTAGAATGGAAAATGTGAGGTAGAGGAAAACCTGAGCATCTTTTCTTCCACGCAGGGAGGGAAATGGCAGTGGCAAGGACGAAAATGTGACGTGGAGATTAGTAAAGGTGCCGTGTAGAAATGTGTGGTTCCTCATGCTTTTAGAAGTGAAGCACAGTGTGTGGAGCACTCAGTATGAAACCCATGCAAGCTGAGACCATAAAGCCTTTCATGCATACATCTCAGGGCTGTGAGGACAGGATTTTACTCTACTTGGTCACTTCTGTCTGCAGTTCTTCGCTTTGCAGCACTGAAACATATGGAGCAGAGCCTTGGAGAATGTGGATCTGTGGTGACCTAGTTGATGACTCACTTGGAATCTGAACTTGAATGTTTGGCTTAGTTTGGCTGATCTCTTGTTAAGCCGGAATTTCACCCAGGCTTTGGGAGCCAGTTTTTAATGGTGATGTTTAATCACAAGGTAGCTTTGCTCAAAACATAGCTAAATAATTGATGTTTGAAGGGAGGGGTGGGGGAACTGAAGAATGCTCACTCTGCTTGTGCTTGTTATAATGATCTTGCCAAAATTGCATGAAAGCCACCAATTCACAATAGCATTTCTTTTCACAGTAAAATAACATAAAAGCTGGAAATGTAATTCAGAGTGACAAAAGATTTCCCCAAAACAGCCTCTTTCTTTCATACTCTGTCTATTTACTGTTACTCATAACCTACTAATCTCTTTTTGCATTAGATGGGATTTTTACTGTTTATTGAAACTATCCAATAAGGCATATTTTCCCCTTGCCCTCTCTCTATGCTTGGAAAAAATCAACTGAGGAGTTTATATGTATTTTATTTTTGTGTATATAAAGATACGGAAAAAGGTGTCTTAGTTGATATGAGGGAAGAGATTTGACTCAACACAAATGAGAAGAGAGGGATTTTTTTATTCATATTAGCTTGCATATGTGTGCAAAAAGTTAATGTAACCTACTGATAGTTATTTACCTGGTGCGTTGTATTTACATGTGTGTGCGAGATACCCTCCATATATTCAAGACTACCTTTCTTCAGGAGTAATTAAAGATACTCTGATATACTTGAGGAACCTACAGAAAACTGATGGAATGATCATAATACAAAAAAACTGACATGTACTCCAGCTACTTAAAGAATTTTGGTATTTATTTAACTGCAAGAAATTGTAACTAAGTTTAAATGAGCTTACTCCATAAGAAAAATTTCCTATGGAGAATCACAATGCATTGGATTTTGAATATTCAGTAGTTGTGATTTTATTGACGAGAGAAAATTTCCTTTGTCCTCCCAGATGACTTCCTGCTAGAAAATCACTTGCATATGAATGCTGGTGAAACAGAACACAGATGTTAACCCTGATCAAGAGGCTAAGCACTGGAAAGGCTTTTCTTCTGGATATTGTCTTATTACAGTCATTTAATGTCTCGTTAACCATTCATGTCCTGGAACTATGCTTAATTGCATTGAATAAAAATACCTAGTTTTGTTCTCTCCTACTTTTTTACATTGACATTTATGTAGTGTCTAGTGTACTGGTGCTGTAAGGGCCATCATCAGTTGAGCCTCTGTTGTGGTCCATCAAATGGTTTTGTAGTCAGTAACGAACACGTTATTTGGAATTTTTCAAGTATGAATTCTCCTTGGTGGACGACACTGTTGTAGATTGCTGCATACTCAAATTTTTGCTTCAGGATGGAGCAGAAAATGGAGGCTGAAAAGTAACTTCAAAGGAAACTTCCTCTGTCACTTGCTGTTTTGGGACCCTAACATCAGATCGTTGTGCATTATGAAATATTGATAGGTTTAAGTTTAAGGACTTAAAAACTAGTCATAGTTAAACAGTAAAATGTCCTTTTTTGGACGTAAATTCATGTCTGAATTTATTGCAAGGTCCAAAATCCAAATTACTCATTGAATATTCCTCTCACTTACTTTTTGAGCATATGTAAGTGCAGAAAGTGTGTTGCTAATATCGAGAAGTACATGTCCTCAGTGCAGTAGAGGGGTAACTCCACTTTCCTTCCTAAGGCTGTGGTTCAAAGATTGAAAAATGGAAGGGAGAAAAGCTTCAGCCCTATGAATGATGCAGAAAGTCTCTGCTGCCTTGGCTAGTGAGTGGCTTAATTGTCCTGTGAAATCCTGTAGATGTCCACTGGTGTAGGCAAGTTTGGCAAATGGAGTTCTAAAATTACCTGAGAAGAGAAGTGGTTTTCCATACTTTATTTTTTTTTCATAACCATAACATTTCACAAACAAGGTCAGGTGTTCTTGCAGCTTCGGCTTTGCTAATGAGTAACCTAGTATAAAAATTATTTAATGAAAGAGGATTTCTTCCTTATTTCAGGTTACTAGTATTGGAATCTACAGCTCCTTCAGGAGACATGTCCCGCCCGCACCACATTGCATCAGTTGTTCCAAACCGATATCCTCGTTGGTTCACCTTAAGTCACATTGAATCCCAGCAGTGTGAGCTGGCATCAACCATGCTAACAGCAGCCAAAGGTACATTGCTGTCAGTTAGGTACTCAACTAAACGTATGCTTTGAATACTGCATGGAGTAAACAGATTATAAAACTTGCGTTTAGGAATCCAAATTGTAGTCTGACAGGAGCTTGAAAGGAGTATGACAAACTGCACTGTCTTAAACCTATTGCTTAATTTTCTAGCAAAGTAGTTAAGCTAGCTAGATGGTAGCCAGCTGAGCTTGATTTGAGGCTGATGAGACAGCTTTTCTGTTCTTATGAAACATGATGTAGCCTGTGAGACCCAGGGGTTGACAAATCACTCCTAAAATTCACAAATCAGGATGACTTTAGGCCATGTATTGCACTAACACCCTCAGGCACTGGAGGAGTTTGTGCTGTCTTGTGGTGTTCATTCATATGCGATTTAGTTATGGAAGTTTTCTGTAAACAAAATGTGTATACCTGAAGCATCATACTATTGCAAAGCAGGGGCAGGCTCAATTATAATGCATGTCTGGATGTTACGGGAGCTTGTTCTATTTTGGTGATTCTGTTTACGTGTTGCAGGTGATGTTCGGAGGCTGGAAACAGTGTTAGAATCGATCCAGAAAAATATCCACTCCTCATCACACATCTTCAAACTTGCCCAGGATGCATTTAAAATAGCAACACTCATGGACACCTTGCCAGACATCACTCTGCTGAAAGTTTCTCTGGAGTTGGGCCTTCAGGTATTTCCTTCATTCATTATTACTACAAGTAAAAGAAAAGAATTTGACCCAGTGTTGGTGGGTATAGATTTTAAGCACTGAGGACCATACCCTTTTTGAGTTGTCTGACAGTTTTAGGTTTTGCTTTCTGATGAAAACTCGATAGACTAGTAAACACAGATCAAGGGTCTGAGCAACCCCTTTTTGCCATTTGGGTGGAAGGGAGAGCTGGGATTGGCTGGCTGCATGGCACTCTTATGTTCAGGGGTGAGAGAGGATCAATGCAATGGGTTCGGGAGATATGTAAGACTGGCTAGAAAGAAAAATTATTCTTCTTGCCAGAAATGCACTGTATTTTCTGCATGGTCTTACAGGGGTTCTTACCACTTCTTCCCTTCCTTTTCCATAATAAGTTTTTCTAGGTGCTTGTTGAATTGCAAGGGAAAGTCAAGGTTAACCGTAATGACCTGTTTCTGTGCTAACAGCAGTCTTCACACTTCCTTCATCAAAATGCTGTATCCACAAGCTGTGGGATGGTCAGATGCATCAGACTCAGCTTGAGGTGTACAAGAAACTCAGATCAGGCTCTCAGGAGAGAGCAAGCTAAAAGGAGAGAGCGAAGTTGTAGGTATCTGGAGTAACTGACACTGAATCTTGGAATTTACACTGTTCACTTTAACAAAAATACATCTATTCATCCCTCTTCAGGGAGTTCTTAAAAAACATGCAAAGATCAGAAAACCATTTTTTACTTTGCTTCAGTAAATGGAACTTCAAAGACTTTTGGAGAAAGTATATTATCCCAGTTGCTTCTCAAAGCAAAGGAGGGTACTATTTGCCCATTCTAGATGATTAGAAGCTAAAGCCTTTAATCAGAAAGCTGAGATTCTGTGTGCTTTGTTAGCCTTTCATAGTCTCAAGGTTGCTGGGGAAATCTGCTTCTTTTTTTCATATCTCAGTATGTTTCTGCCTTAAATGTTTATTTACTTGAGAGGGAAAGGTCCTTATGATAGACCTGTGTGTCACCTCAAGCATTCATCAAGTGTCATTCAGTGGTAGCAGGACACTTGGGTATCACTGTGTTCATGGATACCCCATTGTGGTTTATGGTGTAATCAGAAAGTCTTCAGTGAGATCTAGGGAAAAAATATTATTAACCCATACTTTCTCCTCAGTCCCAGGGTTTGGAACAAACCAGTGTAAGACTTGTCCACTGTTCTGTCCCAAGATTACAAAGGTGTTTTCAGAATCTCAAAGGTAGTTTGCTTTCCAGAAGGAAGATGCATAGCAGTTTTCTGATAGTAACTCACAGCTGTGTAGATTTCTACAGTAACACTTATCCTGTGAAAATCGTAGTGTCAGCACTGTCTCTAGTGGCCTACAGCCTTCTTTCCTGCCCTCCTGACTTAATGGCAATTAGATTGTATTCACTTTCTAGTGTCTAACTGCATATGACATTAATGTGCCCTAGAAACTCTTTCTTCCCTCACACGGTAAACTACACAGCAGTGTCCTCACAGGTGTACTCTTCTGCGCCACCTTACAGCAATGACAAGTTGGCCTGTTTGAGCTAGATATAATACCAGCAATTTTACAACTCTGTCACTGGAGTTTCTGTGACAGAAAAGCCTCTTGTATTGTTCTAGATTTAGGAGTAATGTATAGACTCCTGGCTTCTTTCTCCTTATTTCTAATGGCAGCATGTGTTTTGTGACTCAGCAGAGGGAAGGCTTTTAAACTGTCTGTGAACAGAGGTCTTCAGTGTGACCAAATGGGCATGGAGCATCTCAGATGTATTCTGTCCTTTAGAACCTTAATGGCACATCTACAGGTACAGGAGGGCCTTCTGTTCCTCTCTTTGCCTGCTGTATGCTACATCAGTGCAACTATTACCACACACATGGAAACAGGTACTGCTGGTAGAACTGCTGAGCAAGTTAGTGCAGGTGATCACTGCATGTATATTTGGCAAGTGGTGTCCTTTCCCCCCAAACCTGTGAATAAACAAATAAACAAGTTTCTTTCCAATGTGTGTGATGATGGTGTCACATTGGTGTGGGAGCTAAGGCTTGGTTTGCCATTTTTTGTATCTCTTATGGGCGGTCGGATTATCTATGCCTGTCCAGGTTATTGTGTGTGGAAGAGAGCTTGGCTTTCAGATCAGCTATGTAGTTCCCAGTGGCCTCTTGTAATTTTCAGACTACCTGACTTTTTGAGAAGCTCTCCTCAATCTTAGGACAGATCTTGAACAGATGTGGAGGTCCCTTTCCGGAAGAGGTAGCCCAATGTATTGAGCAGAAGCAAAATAGTTCTTTGGCTATGTATGCTACAGTATAAATTTAACTTGAGTTCCTCCTTGGTCAGGACATCAATGCATGCTGTATTTGAAATCCTTGGGGTTCTTAAAATCAGTAAAGGGTCCCTCTCTTGCTGTTCTCAGCTTGTCAGTTTAATTAAATGAAGAGCCTAATGCTAGAATAGCTCATCAAGAAACTTCCATGTCAACAAACTAGATACAGTGGAGTTTTTTGCTGTTGGGTTGTCACTGTCTACACTGGAACTATTATTATGCCCATTACATGTGCAGAAGGCTTTTGTGACAACTGATGCTTTTACAGACCATGACAGTGAGGGAAGTCTTTAGACGAGACTTTCAGAGGAGTCGTCATTCACACTGTGCTGGGTTTCTTTTTTTACCTCCTTCTCTCCCTCACCAGTAGCAGGATTCAGTGTAGAACCCTGTATTTTCTCGTGGATTCACACTGCTTGGGGGAAGCTGAAAATTCATCATGGATACTGGAAAAGTGGTAGCCTTCAATTTGTCTGTGAATCAATACAGGAGGTCACCTACACTCCTTACCTTTGGACAGAGTGGGACAGATAATTGCACTCTACAGTGTTTTGACTTGGGGCTGCCTATTTTTCTTCCAGAAAGACTACAAGCAAAGGCTGGCACAGACATATTTTCATATTTTAAAAAGTGTTGGGTTGCTCCTTACAGAGAGGTTTGGTTTCTTTCAAGATTTCTCCAGTGTCTGAGGCAAACAAAGTTGGCCCTATCCTCCAGCTTTGGGTGATGTACAACCAGTCACCAGGGTCTCAAGGTGGGAATGTTTGGAGGCCAGCTTGGAACCACTCATGGTTGTTTATAAGTGAACTTCTTAAAGATCATCTGTGCATTTGTGCTCCTCAGCAATATTTCAGTCTTAATTATCCTATCTACAGTGTAGGCCCAAAGAGGTGGCAGGAGTAACAAATATGGCAGAGGGCTACATGCCACTTCAAAATTACCTTAGGATTGGGAGAGGATATGGGTTGAGAGCCCTCTAAAAATGGTGCTGACTTCAAGCTGTTTTGTGAGTGCATTTGTTGAGTTAAATAAGAAAAGATCATTAATGAGTACTGATTGACCTGTTAGGTTTTTATTTAGTTGCTACAAGTAGTAGTATCATAGTATGATCACTCATAATGTAAGGAGAAAACTGACTTGTTTTCCTCATCTAGGTACCTTTGGGATCTCTCCAGGTAGCTGAAGCAAGCTTTAACATGCCATTTCCATGCAGTGCTTATTTTACTGAATAAATATATTTGCCTATGTTTTGAGGAAAAACATAGGCAGTAGCTGGAAGTGGAGTAACATATGGACATAGAGGGAGGGGACATGGTGTAATTTAATTTGAGTAATTGGTATTCGACTGGGCTTTTGGGGAGATTTTTAGAGGGGGTTGGTTGGTTTGTTTGTTTTTCTTTCTCATGGGTAGAACAGTCTCCTCAAGTCTTGAAGGATCTGCAGTTGGAATTACTCTTTGCACACTATTCAAAGATAGCTGAGCAGTATTTTTCAAACATTTTGACATATCAGGTAAAAAAGAGGTAACAGTGGAGAGGGCTAGAGGCTGCCATTTTGAACTTTCACATATCTGAGTAACTTAACATCACTAATTGTTGGTATATTATCTTGGTTTGCAATAGGATTAATTTGGCTTTTGTTTGTGTTGTTTTTAATAGGTGATGCGAATGACACTGTCAACACTTAATTGGCGACGGCGGGAAATGGTGAGGTGGTTGGTAACATGTGCAACAGAAGTAGGTATGTTCTGAGATGCTTTTAGTATCAGCTTATGTTAGAGGGCTTGATCTTGGCAACACATGTTCTGCAAATGTCTCCCACTTTCTGTTCATCGATACAATTCCTTTGGTGAGAAGACAATGATGAATGTTGTTCTTAGGGCATAAAGTGAGACACTAATTGAGTACTGCAGTGTAACATTTTCCTGCACAAGGTGGGGGTGTGCATAAGCTATGGGAAATACCTCTGATTTGCCCTTGTTCCCTCTATGATGGGTTTGGCTTTGGGACTGCAGTAGAGAAAAGGCTTGTGGTTATGGGCTGTTGCACTGTGCTAGAACTTTGCTTGCTCTGAAAGGTAGGTGAGGCTCTGAAAGGCAGGTGAGAGCGCTATTTGGTCAGCTGTGGGAAGAGGAGCCAGAGAAAAAGTGAAGGAAATGCAGAGGATGCCTCCTACTATGTGGCAGACGAGGATGTAAAGAAGGGATTCTCATTGTTAGGAATGGGTTGTTTGGTTTTTTCAGCCCCTGAATAAATCCAAGCTTAGAGTGCAATGCATGTGCAGTCCTCTTGTCTGTACTGTAAAGGAAACCACGTACCAGTGCACCCATTGTTAACCATGGAAGGTGAAAATAAGGTGGAAGCAGAGCCAGCCTTATACTTAAAGGACAATAGTAGGAGAATAGTGCTCTCAGCAGGATGTTCTGTTCATTTCTAGGCTTCGCCATAGGTTTCATGCGTGTCTTGATGAGGCATCCCTTAGCTTCTGTATTGCAGTTTACTGTCTACAACATGAGGATACAGAATCTGAAAGTGAAGATGAGTGCATAAAAAAAAAATAGAAATTTTAAAAATCAGCAGGCGTGGTAGCGGACTTAGAATAAGGGAGCAGTTCTAGTTGTCATGAAAGGTATTTCTACGAAGCCTGTTTGTCTACTATGCTTATTCTTTTTTTCATACATCTTAGTTGGATTGTATTGCATAAATGCTTCTTGAGTTTCCAAACTTCAGAGAATTGCTACTGCTTATTCTCTGGATTGTTTTATTCTTTGCTTTATGCTTAACTGGGAAATTAACATTGTCAGTAGCATGGGAAGACACAGCTTGCCTTTGTATTACCCTCAGCCAGAAAGTAGTTTGTCTGCAAATTTTCATGCAATGCTCTTGTTTTATTGCTTTTATATCTTTGCTACGATAATTATTGCTGAGGCTATCTTACATATATTAGTGCCTGGCTATTATTTTGTGCAGTTACGTATTGGCAAATAAAATACTGGTTTTAATTCTGCTTTAAATTAGTTTACATATTCTAACAGAAATATCTCAAAGAATCTATAATGTCATGCAAAGTACTCTTGAGACTTAATCAAGATGGTAAAGCAAGGAACCTGTTTATTTAAATGAAGACCTGGTATTCTCTTGCTGTGCCGAATTGTTGCACATGATTGAAGGGGTGCACTGGAAGCATCAGAGTCCCACTCAGAAAATGAGGACCTCTGGGTGTGGTTTAGGTGGGCTCACAGATGTATGTGAACTGCATCTAGCAGTAATAAGGCACTCTAGCTGGCTGTATGGCTCAATTTATGGAACCCATTACTGTCTGTTTGCCTCTTCCTCGCCCTGCCAAACACACACTCTAGGAATAAAGTGATACTAAGGAAAGTATCTGTTTCAGATAATATCCAGTAGTTCATATTGCTCAGAGTATTTTCCTAATAAGGATCTTGATGTTCAGGTGCATGTGAACTTGATAGAAGATGTATCTGAAAAGGCTGTTGGGAGGAGGCGAGGGTTAGTATTTTCTTCTTGGTTTTCCCTTTCTTTTCATTGTAAGGTGTGCTTAGTGTATTCTGTTAAGGTGTGCCGTGGTGTTCTATTAAGAAAGCCATTTAGCATACTTTCAGATTCTTTTGTGCATGTGTTGTGCCTTGAGATGCATAGTGAGAAATGAAGTTAAAATTGTGTTTTAAGTGTTCAGTGTGAGGGCTGCTTTTGAGTGACATGATGGGACCAAATGAGCCAGAACTTGTTATCCAAATTGTCTTAAGTACCAAGTAAAACAGCTCAGTTGTCACACCAGGAGATTAAAGCTTATCTTGCAGGCTCTTTTTGTTGTTCTCCGCATTTCAGTGATTGCTACAGAGTTTTCACAGTAGCTTTTGTCCTTTTCCAGCCATGCTATGTGGTCAGCCCTTCTTGCTGAAGCACATCCCCTTGGATGTCCTGGCAACCTCTTAGAATTGGCTGCGAATGTAATCTCTTGCTGAACATCTGTATTTGCTAGGATCAGCCATAACCGATGAAACCTTTCTTTCTCTCCACAGGTGTTTATGCACTGGATAGTATAATGCAAAACTGGTTTACACTTTTTACTCCAACAGAAGCCACTAGTATTGTTGCTACAACAGTGATGTCCAACAGCACCATCGTCCGTCTGCATCTGGACTGCCATCAGCAGGAGAAGTTGGCCAGCAGTGCTAGGACGCTTGCTCTACAGTGTGCCATGAAGGATCCTCAAAACTGTGCCCTCTCTGCACTGACCTTATGTGAAAAAGATCACATACCTTTTGAGACCGCTTACCAAATTGTTCTCGATGCTGCTACAACCGGCATGAGCTACTCACAGCTTTTTACTATAGCACGATACATGGAGCACCGTGGTTACCCCATGCGGGCCTACAAGCTGGCCACTTTGGCCATGACACATCTCAACCTGAGTTACAATCAGGATACACACCCTGCCATTAATGACGTTCTGTGGGCATGTGCGCTCAGCCACTCCCTTGGGAAAAATGAGCTAGCAGCTATAATACCTCTGGTGGTCAAAAGTGTCAAATGTGCAACAGTACTGTCAGACATTTTGCGTAGGTGTACTTTGACCACTCCTGGCATGGTGGGACTTCATGGAAGGAGGAACTCCGGAAAGCTCATGTCACTGGACAAAGCTCCTTTACGGCAACTCTTGGATGCCACAATCGGAGCCTACATTAACACAACTCATTCACGTCTCACTCACATCAGCCCACGACACTATAGTGAGTTTATAGAGTTCCTCAGCAAAGCCCGAGAGACCTTCTTAATGGCTCATGATGGTCACATCCAGTTTACACAGTTTATTGATAACCTAAAACAAATCTACAAAGGCAAAAAGAAACTGATGATGCTGGTTCGTGAGCGATTTGGTTGAAGAAAATGTGTGAATGGGGGGGTTGGGGGGTGGGAGGGGTGGTTTGTTTTTACTTGAGCCTGCCTTTGTATCCTTTTTAACTTAAAGAAACAGAGCCACACCGGTATTATATGTGTATAGTTATATTGAGTTTGCAGACTAAACTGTCATGTTGTGAGAGTTTGTGTGTTTAATTTTTTTTTTCCTTTTTTCTGTTTTGTATGAGAGAGGGGTTAAAAAAGGTTTGGTTTACACTGAGTATATGTTGTCAAGTGGCAAAAGCCCACATCGCTCTCCTGTTCTTTCTGTATACGTTCACAGCCTCAAAAACAAACATATTGCAATGGCTTTAAAAACCAAACAAAACACCTCCATCCTGTGATAAGTACCTCGAATGGATTCAGCTTTACTCCTTTGTAACTCATCCTTACATTTCAGCATATTTAAACAAATCAACAAATGAAATACTAATATTTAAAAGGCTGACCACGTGGCTTTGCAGTGCTGTTCATCCAGAAGCATGGCACACAATGCTTGTGCATGTGGAAACTTAGCGACTGTCAACATACATTCTCAGGGATTTATCAAAAAAAAATAAAAAAAGAATGAGAGCATTTATTGTACTGTATATATATTATAGTATATGTCTGAATATTGAGAAATATAACATTAACTAATTTATAAAAAAATCTATGTAATGCAAAATACTTGAAGCTGCAGTAGCTTGGTTTTAAACAAAAAAAAACCCTATCAGAAGGACTAAAGTGCGCCTTGCTTCAGGGTTGGCTCAGGTGGTGAACTATATGCTGGGCATCTATGCAGAGCCACCTTTTGGATTGCATGGTTGGACTGATACCTATTGGGGAAATTTTATATATATATATATTTATACAACTTGTGTATACATATATATGTATACACACACACACATGCTTGTAACAGGCACTATAGTAAAGAGGGACAACAAAAATACACATCCAGAGCAGCAAGCCTTAGCATTAAGAATACAGTATGCCAGAAATGGGGTTTGTGCCTCCTAGCCTAGAAGACTTAAAGAAATGCCCTTTTTGACACAAAGCGCAAAATGTTTTCCAAAATGATTGACATGATACATTACGCCTTTGCAGTGAGCTAATAATAAGCTAACCTTTGTGCACAAATAACATATATATATATATATTATATATATATTCTGCATAGGTATTTTGACTTTGTGCAGGACAGAAAGTTGTGTAGGTATGACTGTTCTACTTTTCAGTTTGTTTTTTTAATATATTTTATTTTCTCTAGAATTACTCAAACAAAAGCAGCCTTCTATCTTGCCTTGTCTTAATGCTTTAAAATAACCAAACTGGAGATCTAACTACCAAACTGTTCATTATATTATTAAATACCAACTTTGGTTACAGTATAGTGTCTTTACTTTAGCTGATGGTTCTGTATCCTTGTGCTTTTTAAAGCAGTTTTTATGTTTTGGTGCAAAAGTTGTCCAGTGTCTCTTGTTCCCTTCATTAGAGAACATGCTAGAGGTATGTTTGTAGGTATTTTTGTTTAGAAAAACTATTTCATGCTCTCCATTTTATTTATTATAATAGGTAAAAAGGTTGT
This sequence comes from Hemiprocne comata, assembly GCA_020745705.1. Classification (NCBI taxonomy): domain Eukaryota; kingdom Metazoa; phylum Chordata; class Aves; order Apodiformes; family Apodidae; genus Hemiprocne; species Hemiprocne comata. Next base: position 14,512,825 of record CM036616.1, on the reverse strand, counting down.
ACTTCATCACCCATGTAAACATGCTCATGAAGTTGAAAGTAATTAAGATTTGATACACTGATATCAATTTATTTATGTAACTAAATCACTGTTTTATAAACTTGTTAATGATCAACAATTTTTTTGTTTTGATTAAAATTAGTTTTTTGAAAGTTGATTCTGCCTCCTTTATTGCGTCTGTTACTGGAGTTCAGTTGTGCTGGGATACTTAATATGTCTTAAATGCCCAGCTTGCAACTTCGGTGTGTTACAGTGGTAAGCACTATGACCATCAAGCCCAGGAAATAAATGTTTTGTTACTTGAAAAATCCAATGACAAATGGTGGTGTTCACAGCTGCTGGTGGAAGAAGACCCGATGCATCAGAGGAGGGACCAAATGCTGCCTGTGACTGAAGGTGTGTGGTATATACAATGAACAGTAAGCCTGGGCTGATAGCTCTGGTAGAGTGTGGGGGGATGTGTTCGCACTCAGTGGATTATTATGTGACCGTGAGAGTTGAGAAGTGCTTTAAATAGGTACAAGGACAGGTTTTGCTGTTCTTGGGTTGGCTTTTCTAAAGTATTTTGTGTATTTTGAGCCATGCAGCTCATTCCACCCAGCATAGGGTTCCTCCTTACCAGCTGATGGCCAACATTTCTGCTTTTTTTTAAGCTGTTGCTCTGTAGGAGTTGTGTGGGTTTTCCAGCCCTCAGTGAAGAATGTGATATGGCATGGTTGAAAATTGAACAGGAGCTTTCTGCTTTGCCAACATCTTTATATCATCTTTGGAATGTTATGTTGTCATATTTGACTACATGATCTGACCACCTTCACTTTTTGTTCTTTTTAGTATCTTCAGCTGAAAAGAGAATTAGCATGCAGCAAGCCATTATCAGAGATGCCAGTGTACCTATGAATTCTGACAGTGAGGCTCCTGTTTCTGGAAGATGAAGGAGGAAAAGGTCTGATTCGTTGTACAATTTGTAGTGTAAAATATGAGTAATTGCTAAGCCTTGCAGAGTTCTCCTGAGCTAATAGGACTAGCCTTCTGTAGCTCATGTGACTTCCATTACTTCCAAGTATTGAATCCTCCTAACCTTTTTACTTTCTTTGAATTTTCTGCTACAGACAGTAAGTAACAGGAAGGATACTCTGTTCTGTAATAGGTTTTTTGTGGTTTGGGGTTTTTGCCTCTTACAAATAATTCAGTATTAAGGATAATGTGGATTATGCAGATTGCAAAATTGAAGTCTATTTGAGGGCCAGGCTTAGAATTAAATGCAGTCCTGATGGTTGCCACGTGCTTTTGATGAGTGCAATGGCTTACTTTTCTTTCAGATAGAAGTTTATTTGGCTTGTTTTCATGACCAAAGAAAATTTTCATCTGTCCACAGTGGTGCTGCACAGTGGCCTTCTCACTGTGTTAAAAGCTTTCAAGGACCAAGAGAGGCTTGGCCAATCTCTTCAACAAGCATGTCTAGGTATGTACTGCATTTGTTTTGTGGAGGTGGGAAGAACCTGGGAATCAGATTCTACACAAAAAAACCCCAACAAACCCAAACCAAAACAAACAACTGAGGGCTCTTCTGATGAAAACCAATCAAGCATTTCTGTAATTTCTAAAACCTACATATAGCAATTAATTCTGAAGCATAAGGAAGCCTAATTAAAATACAGTATCTCAGATCTTCTCTTCGGAGCCCTGTATTTGAGAGACACAACGGAACACCACTGCTGCCATTGTCTCCCAGGTGTTTAAGTGTTTTTCAGTTCTCCTTTAAATGAAAACTTTTTGTTAAATCCAGGATTGCTTTTCAGTAGTGAAAGGAATGGAGCATTGTTTCTTCCATATCATAGCCTATAATTGAATCTTCATTCTTTCAGTGAGTTGAGTGAAATTCTGAAAATGTGTTACTGCTTCTGAATTAGGAGACTGACTTGAAGCCCAAGAAACTGACTTTTGCCTGCAGGTTTGTTTTCAGATTTCCCTTATTTTATTTTGCCAGAACAGAACCAGAGAAATTTTCCTTACCCAAATTACTTTACCTTCATTTAGCTTTTTAGTGTTTAAGCACTTCATTTCCACATGCAATTTCCCCATTAGAGAAAACTCCACAACTTTTCATCATGAAAAAGAAAGAAAGGTACATATGGGCGGCTCAGACTTTTAAGGTGCAAGTGAAATCCAAGACTGCTTCCCTCAGAGTACTTCATATCTAACTCTCAGAATATTTTCTTTTTAATGCTATGCCAGTGGAACTAAACCTAGATTGTATGTACCTGACCAAGGAATTTATTAGATTGATTGAGAGAAATTGCAGATAATATTCTGAGGCCAGAGCTGCAATGAGAAGACTGGGACCGTATTTCATCAGAGTTGTATAGTAGAACAGATGGAGCTCTTCCAAAACATCGCATCTGGTAATGGGTGCAATCAGTGCTTTGGATGACCAAACAAAAGTAATTGCAGTAGAGGTGAAATTCTGGAGGACTTTTGTTTTATTTCCCCACTATCAGAAAGTAAAATTTATTCTTAGTTGTCACAGTTTGACTCAAGATCAGCAATTAAACCAGTGACAGCAATGCACCCAGGTAGGGAAGGAGAGAGAGAATGAGGGAGAGAGACTTCCCAGATTGAAAACTAAACTACACAGTTTTAATTAAACACTAATGGTAAAAGAAAATATGTGCAATTATATACAAGTGTGTTCAGGAATGTGCAAACCCCTGTTGCCTCTCCCCATCCCCAGCAGCTCCCAGGGCACTCTCCTGAGCTGTGAGCAGTCCCGAAATGTCCCGGAGCGCTGCTGGAGAGAGCGGCAGAGCAGGCAGGAGCTGAGGGCAGAGTTATGAGGGTCAGGAACACATGAGCCTAGGGATCAATGGTGATGGATAGACTGAGTCCTCCCTGGATGCCAGCCATGGATGGAAGAGAAGGGAAGAAGAAGCAGGAAGGAAGTTGACTTCCATGATCTCCGACCTCACACTGAGCTTACGTAGACACATGTAATTCAATACTTTGGCCAATGTTGCTGTCCGTCTAGTCCACCCCTCCCTATGGGGATCACAGACACGACTCTTCTGCTCTTGGTAGCATTTGAGGCAGCAGAGCTAAGAAGTGACCTTGACATCTCGGCAGTAACATAAACATTCCAGCATTATCAGTCCACTAGCTGGAAAACATGCTGCTAGTTAACTTGCTGCTTACTGAAGGAAAAAAAAAATCAGTAAAAGGAAAACTGGCTTCATCCTGGCTCAAACCAGGACAATACTTTTAAGGATAGAAAATACTCTTAGTGCTTTCTTTTACTAAATTTATCTTCTATAGAAAACCCATATTCCATTGTATATCTATACAAACTTTCCTGGTACGAGCTTTCAAAAGTTATATCCAACCCTGACCTCTCATGACAATGCAATCAGAAGTTTAGGGCTATTGCAGCATGTTACAAACTGCACTGAAGATGAGATGAAAATCTTTAAGATTCTTAATTGTGACAACCAGGTGCCTGGGGTAGCTTTACTTGAGAGAAGACATTGCTAGGATTTGCACCCCGTGTAGACGTGTACACTCCATACTGCACATAGAAAGAGAAGAGTCTTCTGCTAACACCCTGGGCTGTAATGCATCAAGTAGCACCTAGCTGTCAGCTGAAATGTTTGTGATCAATACTTAAAGACAGTATCAGTATGAAGTTAGTGAAAGCAGAGCATTTCATGCTCCAAGAAAAAGAACCTGCCTTAAAAAGAAAATGTCATGGGCTGTATTTGTAGGCATCTGCAAGGTCATAGGATGAAAGCTTTCTATTAACATATATTGGCTGCAAAGCACAAGTTATTTCTAAAACCAACATTGGCAGGTTTCTGTAGTTCTCACAGAGAGCAATTATGACTAGAAGGTACCACAATGATGAACTGCCGCAGGAGCCAGCCAGTGAGTATTCTTTTACTGAGTTTTGTACCAACTGCATTTCATTGTTTTAACTCTCCTTTTCTTCCTCTTTAGCCTTTTTGTATTTATTTTCAAGAGCTTTGTATTTGGAAAAATGCTTAACCTGAACATGCATAAGTCCATGGGACCTGAGGAGATGCGTCCCAGGGTCCTGAGAGAGAACTGGCTGATGTAGTTGCCAAGCCACTCTCCATGATATGTAAAAAGTCCTTGCAGTCAGGTGAAGTTCCGGGTGACTGGAAAAAGGAAAACATTGCACCCATTTTTAAAAAGGGTAGAAAGGAGGACCCTGGGAACTACCGACCTGTCGGCCTCACCTCTGTGCCTGGGAAGCTCACAGAACAGATCCTCCTAGAAGAAATGCTAAGGCACATGGAGGACAGGAAGGTGATTCAAGACAGCCAGCATGGCTTTACTAGTGGCAAATCCTGCCTGACCAACCTAGTGGCTTTTTACAATGGAGTGACTGCATCCATGGACAAGGGAAGACCTATGGATGTCATCTATATGGATTTCTGCAAGGCCTTTGACATGGCCCCTCACAGCATCCTTCTCTCTAAATTGGAGAGATATGAGTTTGATGGGTGGACTGTTCAGTGAATAAGGAACTGGCTGGATGGTTGTATCCAGAGGGTAGTGGTCAATGGCTCAATGTCCACATGGAAAATGATGACAAGTGGTGTCCCTCAGGGGTTCAATCTGGGACCAGCGTTGTTTATTATCTTCATCAATGACATTGACAGTGGCATTGAGAGCGCCCTCAGCAAGTTTGCTGATGACACCAAGCTGGGTGATGCGGTCGATATGCCAGAGGGACGGGATGCCATCAAGAGGGGCCTGGGCAAGCTGGAAAAGTGGGCCCAGGTGAACCTCAGGAGGTTCAACAAGGCCAAGTGCAGGGTTCTGCACCTGAGATGGGGCAATCCTCACTATCAATACAGGCTGGGGGATGATGTGGTAGGGAGCAGCCTTGAAGAAAGACACTTAGGTTACTGGTAGACAAAAAGTTGGACATGAACAAACAATGTGCACTCACAGGCCAGAAGGCAAATTGTGTCCTGGGCTGGATCAAAAGAAGTGTGGCCAGCAGGTCAAGGGAGGTGATTGTGCCCCTTGACTCTGCTCTCGTCAGAACCCACCTGGAGCACTGTGTCCAGCTCTGGATCCCCCAACACAAGAAGGACTTTGAGCTGTTGGAACAAGTCCAGAGAAGGGCCATAAAAATTATCAGAGGGCTGGAGCTACTTCACCTATGAAGGCAGGCTGAGAGAACTGGGATTGTTCAAGCCTGCAGAGGAGAAGGCTCCAGAGAGACCTTACAGCAGCTTTCTGGTACATGAAGGGGGCCTGCAGGAAAGCTGGGAAGGGGACTGTAAGGTCTGATGATGTAAAATGACCAATGGAGCTATTGTATGGTAGCTGTGGCCCCTGGTCTGTGGAGCAGAGTGTGAGAAGGGTGGGCTATTCAGTCACATTTACTGTGGGGACTGGCTCCCTGAGAGCTAAGGCAGCAGTCACAGCTGGCATGTAGAAACAGCACTGCCTGCCTTTCTGTCACTTGGACCTTGGAGTTGCTTGTTCAACCACAGAGAAGTCTTGGTTTGGCATCCCAGGAATCAAAGACAAATTGCTGTTCAGAGAAGGATTCTGGAAAGTTGAAAAATGGATGAGGGTGATTAAGGACAGATTTAAATATTCTGCTGGTGAAGTTGCTGGAGTTACATCAAGGCTAATCTTGGCAGACGCTTTTGGGAAGCCTGTTGGTTACAAAAACAACAGTGGTGAGAGAAGTAGTGCCAAATTCTGACTGGTCAGTGGGCAGGAAAAATAATTTGGGGTTTGTGGCCTCCATTTCCAGATGACCTGAATCTCATTAAACAGCACAACAACTGTCTGTAATGCTTGCCTTATCACCTAGCTTTTCCAATGCACAGGGCAACTGCAACTCATCTCTTACCAGATGCATTACAACTGGTGTCACTGAAGCCCTCTGTCACCTCTGAAAACCAGGGGTCTGGAACAAAGGTTGGCCTTGCTTGGGCCCTATTTCTTACGTGTTAAGGAACCCTGAGCAGTACAACCAAACTAATTCAGGAGGCTAAGATTGCAACAGCGAAAACTGCATGAGAAGCTTTCCCAGCAATATCCTATTTGTATAATGCTTAACAGCAGTTGTTCACTTAAATGAGTGGAAATCATGGTTTCTGAAGAAAACATTATTTCTTTTGTGCCCCTAATTGGTGCTTTAAACATGTTTAGTAGATCAGTATGGTAACTAAAAATATTCCAAAATAACCACCAAAGTGGAAGACGTGATTGTCCTGCTAACTTGTTGCTGAAAGGAACAAATGTACTTGAAGAATAATTTTTTCACAGTCATGCTCAGCCTGCCTCACCATGAAGACAGAGCTGTGAAAGGCAGCTCTTAGTGACAGCACTGTGACAACCAACACCCCTCTCTGGCTGGCTTTGGTGAGAGAGAGGTTAAGGAGGTATTTCTGGAAGGCATGTGTTTTTCCTGAGTAGAAAACCTTTTTTCTGTGGCCACTTGATGGCTGATTTTCAGGAATGGTGTGGATGCAGCAGTAACCATGGGAAGATTCTGCCCAGTTAGCCAGGATGTCTTTGCTCTGTGAACCCTCTGTGTCAATACAAATGTCTGACTAAACACGTACTTTATTCTCCAGCACGCTGTAATTTTTACATCTTTGAGGAAGCTATCTCTGCTCCTGTCATACTGTGATGTCTGTGGTGTTTAGTTTTTGAAAGCTGTTTCTCTAACCATTCTCAAGAACTCAGGGTCCAAATTAAGAACACTAAGTGCTACAAGACTTTTGATTCTCTGTTGTAAGCAGTATTGCTTGTCTGCTACATAGTAATTTAGGAGGTCTTTCATATACTATGTCTATATCATGTAACTGACAACTGAGAAGCCTAGTAGCCATGCTGGGAAATTTTAGTGTTAGGTGATAACTAAATACTGAAAAAGAAACTTCACAATTGCCTTATGGAGACGTGATTGTAGAGGGAGACAGTACTCACAGAGTTTTCAAGCTGCTCTGAACCTTTCCGTCTTTTCAGGGAAGATGATTCCACAGGGGAAAGTTTAACTGTTGCGCTAGCACAGTGCCTTTGGTTTCACAGCCTGCATTTTCCCAACTATTGTTGTATTCTCCATCTGGAATGATGCAGGAACAGTTTCTGTACCTCAGCAATTCTCCTTTTCCATTTCAGCATTCCTAAAGTGCATACAGTGTTTAGCTATGTTCCTCATGCTGGGCTTCATTACCCTACTGTATCAGACTTTGACCAGATTTGGTTTGGTTTGGTCCAGAAATCTTCAGCTTACACTGGTCAGTTCCTATCTCTCAGAAATAATTAGGGACTATAAATGCTGTTCTCAGTTGAGGAAGAAATGGCCACAGCACATGAGGAAGTCCTACAATGCTATTCTGAGTTTTTTGTTACTCATTTTGTGATGAGTAACATTTTGTTGTCCTGAAAAGCAGAGTCTGTTGCACAGTGTGCAAGCAGCCAATCCACACACAGTTGAGGTATTTGCTTTAATATCTAGTTCTGTGCAGAAAAGGGAGTGTGGTATTCCACAAAACAAGCTCAGCTTTCCGAAACACAAGGGTTATTTTTATCCACAGAAACATGTAAAACTACTTTATCTCTTAATATGTTCTATCACTCATATACACGAGTAGTTTACTACTTCCTTGCTTGCATTTAAAGTAACAGTGTTTAAAAATTTCACTACACATGCTCAAAGAGTTGGGGGCTTCTTGCTAGTAGGGGTCCCTCCGGCCTATGGGTGGGCATTGTAGTATGGTATTAGTACATGAATGTGCTGATGAGATGTTAATATGGTGAGTCTAATTAGTGTTTTCTACCTAGTGCTCAAGGCTATAACTAAGATAATTTGGGGGGGGGGGGGGTAACTCCTTTCCATCTGTCTTGCAGGCTTATGTCTCAAGGACAGGCTGTTGACTACTTCAGATGTGTTTTTCTCCCATTCTTGATGTTTCAGTGTTATGTAAGCTCTGGTTTTAATCTGCATGTCTCTTTGTTCTTTTTTATGTTTTTTTTTTCCCAAAAAAATTCTACTTTTTAAAATAATAACCGATATCATATTGACATTCTTATCAGAGGAAATACATGCCACAAAACCCAGAAGCTAACAAGAAGCAATTTTCTTGGTAAAAGGCAAAGATTTTCCCACATTTGGTCATTCATTGGAAGAAGTCAAATCAGTATAACAGTAATTACCAACAAGAGTTTGGAGTTCATCACTAGGCATATACACTGCTAAGACACAACTTCCCTGCTCCTAGAAAAGTCCAGACAAACCAGACAGGATTATTTGGTCTTTTGAGTTGCCTGTTGTTTAGTACCCAGATGGTCTGTTTAGTTTGGGGGTGTGTGTGGGAGGTCTAATTGGATGCACTAAAATGGCACTGACTGTAGCCCACTGTGAAAATGCTACTTTATGCACCTGTTTGTCGTGTTGGACGGGACAATAACATGTATTTCTGGCATATTTGCTACATTGGCAATCTGCCTGTGCTCTCTTGTTGCTCACCCTTTGTTACTTACAATACATCTGGGTTATCTGTTAGCAGCAATCTGGAGTCTCTCTTTTCTACTAGTGGGAAATCACATGAAAGACATTTCTAGCATTTGGACTGGTGTCTGAGAAGTGCAGCTGCACTGATAGCTCTGAGCAGAAGCCTGAGTTCAGGGCCTCAATTTGCCAGTAATTTCACAAAGGTTTTGTCTCTGCTGCTGTTGAAGTGTGTGCTTACAAGTGAGCATGTTCAGGAGGGGCGAATGTAGTCTGACCACATGGCAAGGGGGCAAGAGAGGTGTCCAAACCCAAACATGGCTACTAACCATGGGCCCAAGCTTTTCTACAGGTGTTACCATTGGGTGAAATATTTATGGAGCCGTGCATGGAAGAGGCTGGCTCACTTGCTGACATCCATAGCTTTGTTCTTTCCAACCAGTGTGTACCTCCTGCAAGGAAATGCTGTGGCCAGCCCAGAGGACAGCAAGACGCACAAAACAACCAGGCAACATGTTTGTTTCTATCCGAAGCTACATGTCTTGATAAACCACGGGCATAGGTACCCTTGCAGAAACTGCTTTTTTCCTCTTTCCTTAGTACTAAATGCTTCTCTACTGGACAAACTATGGTGAGAATGAGGGCAGAGGGGTGAGCCCTGTGCAGGATGTGCAAGTGAGAGAGATCACAGATAACATACTTAGAGCCTCCCTGTGTTGGGTCATCCTATCCCAGCCTGATTGACTGTTGTCTCTGTGCCTTTGTTTGAAGTGAACGCTCTTTTGTGGAGCTCTTGCCTTTCTTCAGATGTTTCAACATCACCAATTGTTTCATCACCAATTCTGGTGATTCTTCGTATGTAAGAATTGTGAGGAATTAAACTGCTTATTGAGCTGCTATAATTTTTGATTTAATTTGGAAATTATACAGTTTTGGAATTCTGCCATATATAAAATTCCTTGGCTTGTTCAGTAGGTTCTTGATGTCTGGCTTTTTCAAAAAGTGGTGGTTTTCAGCAGAGCCCTCCCAACTATACAGAACCACCTGCAAGACACAGGTCCCTGCGAGCTGCCATTCCGAAAGACTAAATACACCTGGCCTTTGTTTCTTTCCACAAATTCTTGTGTTGTAATACTGGAGGAGTAGCAGTTCCCTCTGCAGACTTTAGGGATCCCTAACATGAAGACCAGATGTAAGTCTGGAATAGCCTTATTAATTGATATAGATGAATTTGGGATGCAGAACTGCATTGAAGACTAAGATCTCACAATTGCTTTTATGTGTGTGTGTGTGCATGCACATTTTTAAAGTCTTGGTATAGAAAGAGATTAATTGTTTCTGTCTCTGCCAAGTGCCATATGTTTACAGCTGAGTTATAAAACACTTAAAAATTGGGTTTTATAGTGGAAACACTGACACATCCTTAAATGTCTTGATGCAATAGGCACCACCGTAATAAATCCCACAGAAGTTCTAAAAGATGTATTTGTTGTTCTGGAAGAGGATATCCTGGCTTCTGCCTGAAGTTAAGCTTGTCATTTCTGTTCTTCAAACCACTGGAATCTTCAATGGTATCTAAGAAGCCCTGGGTTATATCTACCACTTCAGATGGTGCCTGTATGTAACAAAATAATGTTTTTGATATCTAAAAGACTTTTTCGTTGCAGTATGGGAACCATGGCCCTCCACAGAACATAATTTTACCTACCTGTGTGTCATACAGTGCATAAATGCATTCCAGCTTTCTGATTGTGTTATTTCCTGAAATAAATCCCAATATGCATCAATATTTTTTGTATGCTTGGTGCAACCACCTAGCTCCTGCTTTTGTTAAAATTCTTCCCAGGAGAAACCTATCTTCTTGTAATTAACTTCGTTCCTAATAATTTTCTTACAGATTTTAGTAGGCTTCTGACTTTCTTATGGATGACACTAGACAGAAGCACACTGCAGCATTTAGCATAAGCTGTAGATAAAACCTTTCACCCAAGCTCTTGTGAGTGCTTTTGGAGGAGATCCTTCCCTGTTGCTGGCAAGAGGCACCCAGATTGGGGCTGAAGCAGGGCAGCTGTGCAGCACAGCTGTGCAGCATTGTGCAATTGCTGGGAGGCATGAAGCTTGCCTGCTGTACTTGTGAGAGCAAAGAGGATCGGTAGCCTAAGTGCAGAGACAGGGTTTGGATTTGAGCTGTGATCCCAGGGATACCATCCTTGCTCTGGAAAGCAGCATAAGCAGGGAACAGGGGTGTTAAACACAGGAGTGCTGCTGTTCTGTTGGACACCCCTGAATCCTTTCCTGGCCTCGCTACCACGGTATTCCCTTTCTCTTTCTTGAGGTCGAGCAACCGCACATTTTTTCTTTTTGTTGTTGTTGTGTTTCCTTGTTCACCAAAATGTTCCCTGGTGTGGGGTTAGTCTCCTAGTGTGTGCCAGCAGCCTGCTGCAGCCTTCTGCCCCAAGTGAACCATGTGGGATGAAACTATATTGAGTGTAGGGTGAAAAATTGTGCAGTATGTCTGAGGAGGCTCAAAGACAAGGCAGGGAGTGTTGCATGGATGGACCCTGGGGCCACGCTTTCACAGGAAAGTGAAAAAGGGGCCAGACTGCTTTGGAGTGAAATGTTCAACTGAGTGCTGTCAGGAAGATGCTGAAAAATCACTATGACAGAGAAAAGGAGGTGACTCACATTGTTTGTGTCTTCTGAGCTGTGGTGTGACCGGTGATTATTACAACCGGGGCAGCATAGAACAGTCTTATAGAAGTAGATGGGTGACTGCTTTCCCCTCTGCTGGAGCTGCAGTATCACACATCCCTTTCATATCTTGAGCAAATTTCTCCTGGAAAACTCATAGAAGCTTCCTAATTGCCAGTATGTACCAGAAGGCTCGGAGGAGGTAGATACCATGCTGGTTGACAGGCAGAGTGGGGAGCAAAGCAATTTTCTTCAAAACCTTGGGCCAGAGACATGAGCTGCAGGCTGGTATGGTACAGCACAGGGTGGTACAAGCACAGGTTGCCTCAGCTCATGACAGCCGCAGCTCTGTTCTTTCAACAAGCTGGGCAGTGGCTCAGCTGCAGTATTTCCAGTTATGATTTCACATTTATGTGCATGAGGAATTATTTGGTTCAAATGTTAGCTGAGAGCACATAGTCTGCAAGTAGCCTATGCAGCCACCACAAAGTCTGGAAATGGATCTGGTATGGTTTCTTCTGCAACTCAATACCAGAACATTTAATTCAATATTCTGAAGCTCTGTGAGCTTATTTATCAGGTTTTTCTTCCGAAGACTCAGTTTTCCCTCTAACCTGCCTTCCTTCTGCACCTGTCCCAGGGAGGGATAGCATTCTCAAGTTAAAGTCTTGTTCTTAAGTAAAATATTACCCCAAGGGGGGCCTACAGCATGCAACTCAGATGGCAAAAAAAGCAAAATCCATGCAACAATTTCAGTCTTTAAACAAGGCTGTGCATGGTTGGAGTTTACTCCAGTAGAATTCATAACTGCGAATAATGATGACTAACCTACGGTTTGTATTAGACTGCTCACAAATAGAGCAGTGACTGTGCCACCTGTATAAATCACTCATTGACAGCTACCTTGTGGCTTCCTGTGATAACTAATAATTCCTCAGTTGAAGTTGTCTGACAAGGATAAATATTTATACTATGCTAGTAGCTAAAGACCCCAGCATGGGCCTGTCTCTCCTTGCATCACCTATGTCTCCAGTGTAGGCATTGGAATCTCCACAGAAAGAATCCTTCAAAATGGCACTTCCCTGGCTGTTCCTTTCCTTCCTGAGCCAGGTACCTTTCCAAGAAAGGAGAACAGCTGCTGCTGTGCAGTATATTCTGGCTAACCAATATATGTATCCATTGCACAGATAGTATCAGTGTGGTAGCACCTGAACCTCAGATACAAATTGCAGTACCATAATTTAAGTAGTAGTTGGAAGGAAAACTAAGTTGTAAGTTGGTCATGCTTGTGGGGTTATTTATGATCTTAGGCAGAGCAGAACAAATTTGGACGGATCAGGAGCAGCAGGCTGTTCAGCTTTCTGACACAGCTGGATAAAAACAGCTTTAAATATGTAAGGGGAAGTAAGCTGCATTCAGGGCCTTCTGTAATAAAGATAATGGAATCTTTAAATGCAAGAGGGTCAATGAGCTTTTGTTTTGATCTTATCTGCTTTGTAGAAAATGTTATAATGATGGATATAGTTACAAAACATTAGTATACTGTTATGTTTACAGCATTATTTGGGTAATATTGATAGGAATCACCTGTGCTGTAACCATATTCCCATTCTGTGCCCCTCCGAGGTCCATTGTTAAAATATAGTTTGAGAATTCAGTTTAAACAGTCTGGGCTCAGCAAAACTAAGTGATGTTTATGATGAAGCTGTACTGCATAACTAGTTGGTCTTCTAAACAGTTCCTAATGGGATCACATTAAAATCAATTGTCTCAGATATGGCTCACTTAGTTGAGGTAATTTCTTCAGCTGATCTTCACCAGTGTTTCCTCTCCTGTGTACCTTTCCAGAAAAAAACATCTTTAATCTCTTCTTCCTAAACTATGGCAAGTTGCTTACTCCTCTCAGCTCATACCAGAAAGGTCTGTGGGAATTAACTGCTATTGAGCAGCCTTTTCTGAAAAATATAGTAATCAAATGCTATGGTTTGCTTAATCAGGACTTTTTTAGTTGGCAAAAAGTAATCAGGTGTTTTATATTGTTTTTCCAGAGTAGTCTTCTATAATCTACAGGACACAGAAGAAAGCAAGCAGGCAGGGTGGTAACCTGCTCAGGTTTCAGCTTTGGGAATTTCCTAGTCTTGAGTACTGACAGGTACCTTCCAGGTGGCAGGAAGTTTGTGATAAATGAGAAAAGCACATCAAGATAGCTACTAAAGAGATTGGTTGGAAAGGAAATTTTCCTTTATCATAGGCTGTCTTGGCAGTTTTACATACAGCTGGTTATATTCAGTACTAAATATCACCTAGCAGACAAAAAACGTAGGGGGAGCTGAGGAAGCTTGTCTGTTGGTAAAAATGCTTTAAAGTTTATTGTCCTGAAATACGTATTGTCATTCCTTATTCAAAAGTTTTCTGGTTAAAGTCACATGCAGAAGATACTGTTCCCAACAGTTATCCTCACAGGTATCTCTACTCTTCTCCAAAGAGCACTGCAAGGGTAGTGCTACAAGTCTTTCCTCAGTAAGCAGAGGTTGGCTTTAGTAGTACTTACTAAATGACAGGTAATGACAGGTTGGAGAGTGCCTGTGGGTTATTTAATGCCTCTTTTTTCTGAAGCTTATTCAGTTCTTTGGTTCTATATTAGGAGTACCTGTTTTAAAGTAGAGAACCATCATCATCACTGAAAAGCATTTGACACTCTTCCCCATAGAATTCTTATTAAAAAACTGCTGTTCATGGCCTGGATGAGCATATGATCTGTTGGATCAAGCACTGGCTGGATGGACGGGCCCAAAGAGTGGTGGTCAATGGAGTTGAATCCAGCTGGCGGCTGGTCACTCCTCAGGGTTGGGACCATTTCTGTTTAACATCTTTATTGGTGATCTTGATAAGGACATAGAGTGTATCATTAGTAAGGTCGCAGATGACACCAAGTTAGGTGAGAGTGTTGATCTGCATGAGGATAAGGAGGCTATACAGAGAGACATGGATAGATTGGATCGTTGGGCTAACGTTAATGGTATGAGTCTCAACAAGGCCAAGTGCTGGGTCTTGCACTTGGGCCACAACAACCCCATGCAACAGCACAGGCTTGGGGAAGAGTGGATGGAAAGCTGTCTGGCCAAAAAAGACCTGGGGGTTCTAATAGGCAATCAACTGAATATGAGCCAGCAGTGTGCCCAGGTGGCCAAGAAAGCCAATGACATCCTGGCTTGTATTAGAAATAGTGTGACCAGCAGAAGTGGAGAGGTGATTATCCCCCTGTACTCAGCACTGGTGAGGCCACATCTAGAGTATTGTGTCCAGTTTTGAGCACCCCAATTCAAGAGAGATACCAAGGTGCTGGAGCAAGTACAGAGGAAGGCAAGGAAGTTGGTGAAGGGCCTAGAGAATAAATCTTATGAAGAACACTTGAAGAAGCTGAGAATGTTTAGTCTGAGGAAGAAGAGGCTGAGGGGAGACCTCATCACTCTCTGCAACTACCTGAAAGGACATTGTAGAGAGGTTGGTGCTGATCTCTTCTCACAGGTAATTAGCGATAAACAAGAGGGAATGGCTTCAAGCTGCAACAGGGTAGGTTTATATTGGACACCAGGAAAAAAATTTTCACAGAAAGAGTGGTCAGACACTGGAATAGGCTGCCCAGGGAGGTGGTCGAGTCACCATCCCTGGATGTGTTTAAGGGTCATTTGGATGTGGCCTTGGTGGATATGGTTTCGGGGAGAACTCTGTAGAGTAGGGATGATGGTTGGACTCAATGATCCCAAGGGTCTTTTCCAACCTGAATGGTTCTATCATTCTATCAAGACATTCAGCTCTTAAGAGTTTCTGTGGTGGGGCAGAGGGGTGTCTGTCACTCCCAGGTGTTATGCCTACTCCATACATGCCATAACTACCAAAGGTCTTGCAGGGAAAGGAGGATTATTTCATCCAAGAGATTTCTCCCACCACAGGAAGTTAACAAGGACTGCTTCCAAGGCACCCAGGGCTACAGGGCTGGAAGAAAATGTAGGTGTGCTTTGCTACACTAATTCACAAAAGAAATAAGCTGTGTCCTCAAAGACCAAAGAAAACACAGGCTGCTGAAACTTATATTAGGACTGGGGCAGTCTAACTGCCTTCATGACTCATTTTTGCATCATAGCCACTGTTGACTGCAAGAGAATGAATAACTTCTCTTTGCCTCTGTTGATATATGTGTGTCCTGTTGCTCCAGACAGTCCTCCCCAAAATGCAAGCACTTCTACCACTGATCTTCTTTTAATATGGAGCAAAAATATTTCGTTTATAGCTACCACAAACATAGGCTGTAACTTTTTGAAATGTGTGACTGCAGCTTTAAAGGTGTATTTACACTACCTTTATTTAGCTTGAATAGCAAGAGTGAAGTCATGCTCTTCAGCACAGTCTACACAAAGTAGGCTTGCCACATGCTCACTTACAGGATTTTGATGCCTAAGTTCAATGCAACAATGAATAATTCTTTCCATATAGTATTTCCTTTATTTTCACATATTTCTGTATGTTCAAGTAGGAAGAAAGAACCACTAAATTCACACTCACAGTAAATAAGCTGGGTACAATGCATACAATATGTAGCACTGAAAAAGAATTACCTTCTCATACATGAACGCTGAGAGATTGCAGCCATTGTGCAGGACACATCTGCAAAAACAGATGAAATGCAACAGTTGGAGTCACTGGAGAGCTAAATAGGAATTTAAGGTGGGGGAAAAAAGGCAGCAATGTGTATTATTCATCATTTGTCATTTGCAGTTGAGGAAATAGAATGTGCTCTAACACATCTGAAGAAGTTCATGATTTATTGAAGGTAATGAAAGAAGAATAAAGCCAAATAGTAACATAACCCCCTGGGGATCTCTTGCTACAGTCTTTTACATAGCATTAGAGTCACTGTAAATAGTTGGACTAAGATAAAAATCCTGGCAAACAGTTGGCATTAAATGTTTGAGATATGAAACTACTCATTCTTTGAAGCCAAGAGATTTCAGCCTTGGCCAGCATCATAATACTAAAACCTCCTACATTTATTAACAAATAATTCAAACTCTCTTTCACCCTACTCCCTTCTCTTTACTGGAGATGCACTGGATGACTAATAACATTAGCTACAGCACCTCTGCTTTGTGGACCTATTATGGCAGCAGGTGAGCCCTATTCATTCACAGTGGGCATTGTATGAGGTTTGCTTTTGGCCTGGAACAATAATGCCATCATTCACTTCCAGTAGCCAGTACAAACAGAACCATTTTGTAGAAAGTGGCCATAAGAAACAAAATAATTTGTGGGTTAAAAGAACAGTTATTACATAGATGCAGTAGTCATAATGGAAATGCAGTGAGCCAATTTGCGTAACTGTTTTCCAAATATTACCTATAAACTTCATTTCTGCATGTAAGCCTAAATAAGCAGCAGCTTAACTTCCTAAACTGGAAATCAGCAAATACTCCTGAGAGGCAGCATCACTTTAATAAATAATACATGTGCAGCCATTCAAGCCCAGACTTGATCCTACAAAATCTGACATTTGTGGCATGGACAGTCACTGGTTTCTTGCTCCTGTTACATTGTATACTGCTTGCTTTGCTTTATAGAGCAGGAATTCCATACATTAAAGCATGGATGGAAACCAGAGGAATAGGGTATAGAGAAAACTAAACCAAGATTTCACCTGTCATGGGTCTAAACCCCAGAAAGCACATGTTACTGAAGTGTGCTTGCTATGGTCTTTCAAATAGCACTGAAGCCGCTGTAAATAGTTGGGCTCAGACAAAAATTAGGGGTGCTGGAGAGAGAGTTTGTGACTGTATGTTATGTAGCAACTTGAAAATCCATCTACATTCTTGTGTTTTATCCTTGGACACAGCTTTTCCTCTAACTTATCAAAACTGAACTTGTCTTGGAAATAACGAGCAATACACGCACAAAAGACAGCAGGTCAGACTTTGTGCATGGTAAGCAGGGGAAAAAACTTAACCTGGTAAGTCACCACTGCAAGTCAGTTCTGTGACTCAAATGTCAAGAAGTAATAGGGAATAGTGCTGTAAGTGATATCCTAAGGCAGGAGAGCAAGAACCACATGTCAGTTCCAAGTAGCTCCATGCAGTTACAAAATGTTTGTGTCAAACAGGCCAGAGTTAAACCCAGCTTTTGTGAGTTGAAGTGGCACCTTCTTGCAGTTTAAACATGGAATTCCTTTATTTTTTAAATGCCTTATTTTTATATGTGGAAGAACTTATCATTAATATTAGACCTCAGCATCGCACTCTTGTCATTATTTTTTTCCCTATACCAGCCAGCTTCAAGGATGAAGGTGCACACTTCAGCTGGCTTTAGACACAATGGTTCCAAACTCCTACAGATGATGTGGTTCTGAGTTCACACTTTGGCATTTTGGCCATAGAAATTGTCAACTATTTAAGCAGAGTTGCAGCACAACTTGGCAATGCCTATAGCCCAGAGTAGACACAGCTGAAGACCAGTGAGGCCTAGTGAGTTTCTCCTAAGTGTGCTGCAGAGCAGACACATCTGTGTTTTGCAATGTGTGCCGCCAGCTAAACAGACAGTTGGTAACGTTCCTCTATTGTACCTTGCTATTAAAGTCTCTGGCACCTTTCACAAGCACCTCAGCACCTACTGACATGTCTTCCCTGTGAGTAGAGTATAATGATTTGGCTTGGGTTGTCTATCTTAGTTGTCTTCTTTGATTTTTTCCTCCCCCAGTGACAGATACTTGTAGTGCAGGGTGGTGACTCCCCAGCTGCATGTCCCTTTTGGACAGTCTCTTACAAAGGCTGTGTTGCTATGCTGTTGTCTGTTATCTTCTTCACAGTCCCTCAACAGTGAAGGTACCTTTCATTGTGTGTTGCTGTCAGCAGGCTAGCCTTTAGCCTTCCTGCTAAAGGAGTTAATGTTCCTGAATCAAACCAAGCTTCCCCTTTCTTGGCCAGCTGGTTTTTCTAACGATGGGCTGAGATAGCAATTTCTATGCAGTTGCCCACAGGTTCCACTGCCCTGGTCCCTTACAGGGCTATATGTCATGTACGTTGCCTTTCAGTGCGTGTATGCTGAATATTTCCAAGGACAGAAAAGCACTAGAAGGGTTATGCAGAGACTGTAAGTGAATACACAGATGGAAGTGTAAAAACAGAATTGAAAGCACTGGTTTAATCTCATTGAAATAAACATTTACAGCTTTTCTGACCTTTTCCTGTAGATCATGTCAAGCCCTTCATCAAGTTCAGCATGATTTAAAATTTAGAGCAACACTCCTTTTAGGCTGTTACATTAAAGTTCAGATGCGAGTGAGTGTTCAGGCTCAATTTGAAATTTTCCACCAGCTTTCAAATTCATAACCTGCAGGTGACTGCAGGAAAGTTGGTTGCACATGCCTATTCATTGATCCCAAACAGGGACTCTTGGTATGCAATGGCAAAGGAATGATGTAGTGTCTCTCCCTTACTTCTTCGAAATAATTTATTAACATGGCAATTTTTTGAGAACCTGCTTTTGGCACATTTTGTTCAAGACCTTAGTTTGCAGGCTATTTTCTTATTTACTTTACTTAAATATTGTCAACATCTAGCATAAAGAAATATTTCATATTACCTAAAACTTATACTTCCTCTGCAACATCAAATATGCTGCAGCTGTTCTTCACTTAAGGCCATAGATCTGTATCATGATGACTTGCACAGAATCTCTTAACAAGGGTGATGCAAATAGGACTTTGGTAGAGCAGTCCTGACTGTGGTCAAGGACGTAGGAGAGAATTTTAGATTGTTTTAGAGGAACAGCTCATATTGCTTCAGGCCCAGGAACTGGAGTGAACTTGTCTCATTCACCCACCTGCTGTTCTCCTTCTGCTTGGTGCTAGCAGGGTAGGAGTCTCCCTCATCATGAACTGCAATTGCCCAGCCTGAGACACCTCTGACTAGCAGTACCATTTGACAGTACCTTGTTGCTATTAATTTATAGTCCCAGCTCTGACTCCATCCTCCATTTCTGCCCTGTAATTTGCTTGAGGTCCTACAGGAGGACAGATCCTTATTGCAGGATCAGAGAGTACTTATTGCCTAGGCCTTTTCCTACTATGTTGTGTTACTAAAGCAGCTTTTGAAGACCTGGAAGATAGAAACACTCTTTCTCTAGGTGGATGCAGATTCCTGCTGAAACTTTGTCCAAATGCTCACATTTCTAACACCTCAGTTGTGTAATTCTTATGTTTCCAGTGTCATTTGTGCTCTAGACAGCCATGGTGCACCTTTCTCAGTGACCAGCCCCCCTTATGCCTGTCTCAGGCACCTTGGTTGTTTTGACTAAGCCTGTGAACCCTTCTCCTGCTCTTAGCTCATATTCAGGAGCTAGGCAAGCAGGGATGTTTGTGTGTATGCCAGTAACATGAATTTAGTGATGTAGTATGTTTATTATTGTTAATAATTTGCTATTAAAAATTAAGATTTTTTTTTTTAGCTTAATCACAACTTTTTAGTAGGAGTAGAAATACATATGGTTGAGCACCTCTTCTTAAAAGGGAAGAAATCAGGATGCTTGAGAGAGCAAGGAAGGAAAAGAGTTAATGGATTATTCAAATACTGCTGAGAGAAAAAAACTCAACCCCAAATCTGTGACCCACGTCCTACCACCCCTCTCCTGCCTGAGGGTTTCACGAGTTTGAAGTTTGGATATGGGTGTTGCCTCTTGGTCCCTCCTGTAACTTCATGGTTACTGAAAAATCATACTGATTCATTCTGTTGGTGCCTCTTGCACATCCTGTTTCTTCAGACTTCCGCATTCTCTTTCCTTCTCTTTCCACCTCTTCACCCCCATCCAGTGCATCACACGCTTTTCTGAGGTTGCAAACCTTGCTGTGCTAGGCCACCCTGCACCCTGGGTTTTCCCTCCCTGCCCACAGTCAGTAGTCTTTGCTGGAGCTGGGCTTTCATACTGAACACCTTCCCTGAGCTATAAAGCTATTTAGCAACATAAGGAAATTTCAAATATCAGGCAGATTTAAAAACCCTTTAAATTTCATATGAGAATGAATCATAGAGTAATTTTCTTCTCATGCTGAATAGGGAACTGCATTAAAATTAGGAAGCAAAGTGATTGGTAAAGCAACTTTGTTCACTTCATATTAAGATAGCCACGCTATACTTTCTCAAATCCCCCTAAACTTTCTTAACTCCCCCTCTGCCTTTTTTCCTAATTTTGAGAAAAACAATTAGTTCTTCCCCCCCATACAAAGTATGAAATGAAACATCTTGTTTTGAGGTCAAATTAAGCATTTTAATGCACTGTTAATTCTCCCATGCCAAAAAGCAGATAAACTTCTTTAGATTGACTCATAACAAAACGCATGTTCTCGATGTCACAAACACAGCAAATTAATCCATTACCCACACAACTTGAGGGAAAGACCTGCTTGGAGTCAAGGGTTGGAAAATGAACTTGATGTTGCATTTGACTTTGACAGTCCTCAGAAAGGGAGGATGTTTCAGTCACGTACAGATTGGTGACATCTTCAAGAGTCCAGCCATGCCTGGTAAGGACATTGAGTGTGATGAGATGGCCTTAGGCACATGCCTGGTGTTCATGACGGTACTGGAGTGCCTTTTTACACCATTATCCATAAGATCCACCTCAGCAACCTCCATTTTCTTCACTCAGCTGTAGGAGACCTGTGAATGTGCTGCTTTTTCCCAGAGGTGATGCTCATTACTTTGGCAATGCTGGCAGCCCCGCTAATTTTTGGAGCAAATGTCCCAAGGTAGATCACCTGAATGATGCCTGCCATTTGACAGTGTTACATTCAGCTATTAGGCTGGGGCCTGCTGCTTTACTTTCCAAGTTTTATTAATTTCAGTGTATATTGCTGTTGCCTGTGCTGCCAGTGTTTTTTGTGCTACAGATGGAAAATAGGCTCATATGAGGAGCTGTGTTCAAATGCAATCCTCAAGGGGCCTGAACTTGGGAACATTAGCATGTGCTTGTGTTGTGCCACCAAGTGCAGGCAGCAATTTAAAAGCATATGCACCTCTGTTTACAGGTTAGTCCAAGAAGGACTAACTGCCACATAGCAAAGATGTGACTGAAAACAAAACCACCAAATGACAGAAGGAGATACAGCAAGACATCTCTGGGGACATGGATTTGCTGCAAGGGCCATTCATTGTGTAGCTCCACTTTTCTGACAATATTTTCTGCTGCACAGTGTTGTCCTAGTGTTCAGTATTTCTTGTTGAATGGACACAGCAGGTGAAGGTGGGCAATGGTAAATATGAGTGAGTTCAGTTACCAAGAATCTTACATAACCTTGTACCTTATAGCTCAAATGAGCCAAACACACTAGGTGAAAAAATGTAAACACCTTTTACAGTATCTCTTTCTCTTTGTTACTGTCTCTTACAGTTGGTTGTCTTGGGTAACAAAGCACAAGATATAGTGCAGAAACCACCAAAATTTGTTCAGGCTAAAATCCTGGCACCCACAAAATCAGTAACATTTTTTAGAAACACAGGGTCTTGCACAGGGCTTGTATTTTTGACCCATTTCACTTGTTTGTTGCTTTTATATTAAAAAATACCCATCAAATATTGTTTCCTTCCTAATATTCTTCCTTCCTATAAAACTTACTTTTTCAGCTTCTCCTTGGCCTTTCCTCACCTCTGGCACTTTTGTTTCTATGGCAGCTCTGCAAGACCTTCTCCCTCCTTCTGAAAATTTGTCTATTAAAAAGTTAACTTTGCTTTTTCATTGAAAATGTGAAAGACCAACTCATGTCTTTCTTTGGGCCTGGCCCTGGAGATCCTCCTGTCCCCATGCTTTCATCACACCCAGGGCCATAGCACACAGAGAGATGCAGGGAAGAGAAGTTCTGCCAGTTCTTCCAGAGGCCCTGCAATGTACTGCATCTCCTCATTGGTGGTGAGGAGTGAAACACGAGAATGATTTCCAGGGTTAATGGGAGAGAAAAAACTGAAAATGGGAATAAAGGGCCAGATTCAGAGAATCTGCTCAGGACTTCCCATGTAGACCTTGCACTGTCTGAAAATCCAGGTGTCTAATAGGAGCTGGGTGGCTCAGAGGTCAAAACATGATCTTTGCTGTCAATGGGAAGGCTAACATAGCTCCAAAGGGTGACCCCTAAATTCTCAATATGAGCTAAGCATCAAACCAGAGCCATTCATCAGGGGACATGAAGCTAGATGTCCTTCTCCATTTCTGCTCCTCCCTGGTGCCTGAATCAGAGCTGTACCCTAGGTGCTCTCCATCACCTCAGGACCCAGAGTGTGGTGTCCACCTTGGTGTGGGATGAACAGACCTTCTTGCTTGGAAGACGTTTTTTGCCATGCCAGTGCTACCCTCTGCCATTGCCCTTGCTGCAGTTCAGAGGGTTTCTCCAGAAAAGGGCTACCTTCTCCCACCAGCCAGTCTATGAGGATACAAAATCAGTTTTCTTTGATTTTTGGTTATTCTGGGTTTTTTTAGGTTTGTTTTTTTTGTAGGTTTGTTTTGTTTTGTTTTCTCTCTGCCCTCCTGCCTCTCCTCCCCCAACTTTCCCCAGTTTTGGAAAACTCATTATTTTGACTGGTGAAAGGGAAAACTTTAAAAATGCAGGGTGAAGGGTCTCCATATCTGGAAGACTCTGCTAGGGGAGAATGGATTCACAGGAGGTGTGGGGAACATGACTGCGTGCTTTCAGGCTGAGAAGGAAGCTGAACACAGATTTCCCATTTCCTAGGCAAGTATTCTGGCTACAAGGCTAAGAGCTGGCTTTATTTATTCAGTTACATTTGCAGTTTTGTTTCACATTTTATTGACTGGACATGTGAACATACAAAATTTATTCTCTTCAGTGTGTGTGTGAAGGAATTAGAATTATTATAGGTATGGGCGAAAAAGTACATATGACTGATTGTTCTCATTTTTAAAACATGCAATTGGAAAATGTTACTTGGTCTGGGGAGAAAAAATACTGTTTGGCTTCAATGACCAATCACACAGTCCAACTAGTGTGCAAGCAGTAACTGGCACCGCATCGTCAAGTAAGTACACAGTCTGCAAGATGTTGCCATGCATTATTCAGTGAATTATTCTAAACAATGAAAACACTGAAATATGTGTGTAGATGTAATATGAGGGATGAAATTAAAAGCATTGTTGAACAGGAGAAGCTGACCCAGCTCTAGTGAAGTACAGCAGCAGCTGTTCAGAAAACCTGTACATCTATGTAACGTGAATTTACTGTGTGCTGGCAACAGTAATCCAAGTCCAGCAATCTGTACTGGATGGTAGATATTTTAAATGATGAAGCAGTTGCAAGACTACATAAGCTTCACCCAGAGTCTACACCTTCACTGCAAATTCACCTTCTGAGTAATTTTCATTTTCCACATAGACTCCTCCAGAGCTGACTGTGGTCAGCTGAGAACCAGCTGTGGTGCTGGGCACCAAACCGTATGGCACCTGTCTGCGGTTTGCAGCACTTGGTGCCCCCAGCCACAGCTGATGAGTGTGTGTCCTGGCAATACCTATACCCCCATTTCATATTATGTAGATTAGCCTGGAATTAATGGCAACAAACAAACTGTAGTCTGAATCAGTTCTTGCAGGCAAGATAAGCGCATACTTTTATCAGTTTGGGAATGTTACAGCCTTGCATGCATCATGCACTTGGGTGGTTTTATTCTGAGCTGTAACACATGTTCAAATAGAGCAGAATGATAACTCTTTCTTCCCTTAAGGTACCAACCAAAGTAATCATATGGGTAAAAAAAAAAAGAGATCTAAAAATAGCTCATGACAAACACTTCATGACTTTCAAGACTGGAATTTTATTTTGCACATTTTGATCTAGAGGAGAGGGGCTAAAGTTCATAGCTGTTGCAGCAAATTTCCAGGTTTTTTTCAAGCTGTTCCTACTTGATGCAAGGCAAAACCTTAGGACAGTTACTGAGGGCGGGGGAAAATAACAGCAGATTTACATTTAAACAGGAAAAACTAGACCATGGTAAGACGTTTTGCCAAGCTGTAACACATCATAGAGCCAAACACAAGTAACTAAATTGTATTAAAAAGTTACACATGCTTTTACTGATTTTTTTATTGCATTTTTAATTTCATCCTCACAGCCACCATGTTACTGGCTTGTAATTAAGATCTGACAATGCAAGAAAGAACAGTGACAAGAAATCAAATCAGTCATTCGTCTGAAAGTAAGCCAAACCCAACAGAATGGAGAGAAAGAAAGGAACTTGTGGAAGATCTACTTACTGTTTTATTTCTAACAATCAGCTCCTTAGATTTAAGAGTGCTTAAAATACCAGTCAAAATTTATGGTTGTGAAGGAAAGTATACAATGTTTTCTGATGATTGAGTGGTTTATTCTAAAGGCACTACAGGAGAAGAATGTCTTGGAGCTTCAGAAGATTTGAAATGTTGTACAAGTCAGAAAGAAATTGATCTAAAAGATGCAGCAAATGGATTTACAAGTCTCATTGACTGCCCTGCTGAGTTACTGCTTCCAAAAAGCTCTGAAGTCCAAGTCTCTACTAAAGGCTTTCATTTCAAATATTCAGCCCACAAAATCTCAAAATCTGTTGGAATTCAGCATTGGTAGGTGCTTTCATTTTTATTGGAAAAACACAAGAGGCAAGTTGATGTAGTTTTCTTTTTCTCAGGTGTTAGTGATCCAAAATCATAAATGTTTTGGAGTATCCATGTTCTCTTTGTTCAAAGCATCAAACTTTTGAGATGTTTTGATGGAACATGAACCGCACTTTATTTTACTTAAGTTCTTATAGAATTCCAAAATGCCATGGCTGTAGAGCTGTTAGATATTATTCAAAACACTTCAGAAATCTGGATCAGGATGTGTTTTAACTAGAACCACAAATTTGGATAGAAAAGCCTGGATTATTTTATTTTCCTCCTTCAAACCTCTGACTCTATACTGCTGTGAGAGAGCATATCTGAATGTGCCTTGTCACAGCCTGCAGTGCCATGCAGTCATTGTGTGATCTTTTATGTCCATTGCTGTAAGAGGCATGTCAAAATGAAGAGATGGTCACCAAGTGGCTTGATGAGGAAGATGCATCTGTAAATTGTATTCTGATTTGGCATTACAGAGTAGGTGTGACCTCCACCTTTGGGGTTTGGTAGCAAAGAGTTCTGGCCAGTATTGCCTCCTTTGAGGAGCTATGGATGTGGGAAAGGACTTTGGATTATTATGGAGGGAGAAATGGGTCTTAGCAGAATAGCTTGGGATTTTGGAAAAAAACTATACTCCTGCCTTTAATAGTAGGGCTCTAAGACTATTACTGTCCCAGGAATTTGGGCCAGAGCTCCCATGCAAATTCTGGAGAGCTCTCAGCTCTCTGTTACTAAAACTGAGGACAGCAGGTCCTCTCGGAAATGTATCCTGAGCAGCTCTGGCAGTTGTCCTTGCATGGGGCAGCGCAGCCTGGGACTGAGCAGAACTACAACAGCAATCTCCAAGAAAGATGCAGAATACTAGAAAGGACCTATGACACCACTAGAAAGGTGCATAAAAATGTCTCATCCCTCTAACCCCGAAGTTTGTTTCCTAACCAAAATTGTTCTTTTGCAACATCTCTGCATTATGTTCCTCCTTGGAGTAGATGAATAATGTTAAGCTTTAGGGAAAAAAACAAAGAAACAAACCCAAAAAAATTATTCCAGTTTATTTAGGG
Organism: Hemiprocne comata; assembly: GCA_020745705.1. Lineage (NCBI taxonomy): Eukaryota > Metazoa > Chordata > Aves > Apodiformes > Apodidae > Hemiprocne > Hemiprocne comata. The sequence goes on along the minus strand of CM036616.1, from coordinate 14,486,899 downwards.
GAAATTATGAAGGCATAGTCTGTCCTTTCTTTGTACCCTCAACATGAAGAGAGACTGCCAGAGTTCAAAGCCAAGCAGAATATCACCTGTGTTTTGTCTTGTTGCCATTAATAAAACTTTGAAGGTAATTCTGTCAGGGCTAACAACCACAGAATGTGAGAATAGGCAGGGAATCCTTAGTATCAGGCCTCCAAAAGTCTTTCATTTTCATTTTCAAAAGTATTTTTAAAATCAAATAGATATCAAAAAGAAGTGTATAAAGAGCAGAATTACCTGTTTGTTTTCTAAAAGGCAAAAGTTGCGAAGTAAACTTTTTCTCTGCATCCTGTCTTTTATAGATACAGCTTCAAAACAGCTATGATAAATTGACAAGAAAGGACACATGTCTCATTCTGCTCTCAGTACCATGAGAATACATTTTCCTGTATTTTCAGAGGCACATGTGATGGAAAACACAGTGCACTTCATGTCCTTTTTGTCAAGCCATTTCTTGTGTCTGCCTACATGGGGATACAGAGATAATATATACATTTTAGTGGTCAATTATAGACTGAGTGATTTTTGTCTGATAGAAATCTATTCCATGAAGATAACCATTGTATAGCAGAAAAAAACAATGTGACCGTTGAGCAAAGTGCTAAACAATTAAATCTTTGAATGCACAAATCCCATTACTGGATTCCTTTTGTGTCAGACCTGCTATATTCTGCTCTGCTGTTGATTACTGGGGTTCCCACTGACCCAGTGATCACATAATTATGAAAGACAGGACATGCACAACAATAACTACAAGGGCTCAGAAAGGAAATTACAGCATCATGACCATTTGTCACATATACAAAGACTTGCTCCAAGGTGACAGATGTATGGCTCAGGAATGGCTGATGCTGCTGTGGGGCTTGGAGAAGTTTGTCCAGTGCCTGGGAAGATTGGTCTGTCTGTCAAGCTCAGGTTCATGCTGATCACAGGAGCTGGGATTCAGGTGCAGAGGAATGACTGGATCAGGAGCAGCAGCTGGAAAGAGTGGCCTTCCTTCAGGGAGCTGCTCAGCTGATTGTGCCCCAACCACAGGGCGTGGCAGATGCTGGGAACCCCCTGTTGTAAGTACAAGGTGCCATGCCATTGGATGTACTGATCCAGATTCCAGACTTGAAACAACATCTGGAGGAAACATTACAATCTATGTTATTCAGAGGAAGACGCTAGACAGCCCAAAGCCCTCCTGCTTCTACAGTGTAAGGTGATTTGCACTTAGATTTTTTCATGTTGGGCTTAGAGACACATGAAAGCAAGAAAGAAGGACTGAAGCAGTGCTGGGGAGAGAGCAGATGCTGACATGCTTTCCAACAGCAATCCCATGTAAACTATTGAAGGCTACACTTGGCACCTCATGGTACGTGGCAGGAGGCACATTGCTGTATACAGGCATACAGTTGTTTCTAATGACACCAAGCCCCCAGCTTGGGTCTATTTACCACATGAAAGCAAGCATACAGCGAGTGGGTTCCTACAGAGATGGCAAACCCCTATGTAGCTCCTTGCCCAAGGGTGCAGGCAGCAACAGACACCACCAGGGTTTTCTGGCAGGTAGCTAGAGCCCAGGTGCTGCAAGTAGGGCTGATAAAAGGTGGTGCCACTGGTGCAGGTGGGACTTTCCTGTGTTTCCTTGCAGACAGTGCCCTGACCTCCCAGCTCTGCAGGACTCTGCCTTGTCCCTTGGTTGCTCTTTGAAGGATACAACAATACCATCATGAAAAATATATATGCAGAAGGTGGTCCTTACCAGGCTGATCCTGAACTAATTTTTATGGTGCCTGTAGAAGTTCATAGATATAGATCTTCCACGTCTTCATCTTTGCTTTACCAGTGGGAGGAGCTCTGTTCCTCCCTTGTCTCTTTCTGCTCTGGGAAGGCAAGACTATCCGCTGACCTGAGATGGATGAGAAATGCCAGCCTTGATAAGTGAGATCCTTACCTCACCTTTTCCAGAGCTACTTCATTCCTAGTGGGCTCAAAACTTTTTGGGAATTTAACTTTCCAGCTTGATGTGGCTTAGTATCTTCAATGGTAGGCATTCTCCAGTTTTTGGGGTTTTGTTGTTGTTTTGGGGGTTTTCTTGGGTTTTTTGTGTGTGGTGGTTGGTTTTTTGTGTTGTTTTTTTTTTTTCTTTTTAAATACATACTTGAAATGTGAATTTGAGGAGGCTGAGAGGCCAGGTATAGATTTTTTAAATTTTTCTTTCTGCTGCATTGAAGAAAGATTTATTTCTTTTCTTCCCCCCACCCCTCCCCCACTAGATCTGCTGTATGCTAAATGGTTTTTTTGAGGTTGCTTATGGACTTTGGTTACACAGTAAAAATATAGATTTCAAGGTGTGGTAATAGCCAACAATTTGGTGACGAAAGTCCACTTGGGTGGGGGCAGTAGGGAGAAATGGAATGCATGTTAATGAAACAGAGGAGAAGGCAGGAGAGCTGTGTGCTGTTGGAAAGGCTGCAAACAGTAAAGAAGAATGCAGTCAGCCATCTAGACTTCCTCTTGCTATTTTTGTTAATATATTCTTTGCCCAAATGAAGAATGAGAACTTACAATGGGCTGGGTGGTGGCTGCTGGAGGTGTAGGAATCATCACTGGCACTGAAGGGGGGATGGGAGGATCTCAGAGAAGGGATCAGATGAAATTATGGGTGGAATTAACAGATGTGATGTGGGATTTACTGCTGTATAGACAGGGTCATTCATTCACCAGAAACAAACATTTCTGCTGTGAAGTTGTTGGCTGGCAACAAAAGAAAGTCCTCAGACCCTCTGCTGAGCATAAAGTGGCTATAATTAGAATGGACCTGTGAAAAAACGAATGGAACCCTAGGTAGTGTCATTAGAATTAGGGAAATATCTTGTACATGCCAGAGGATGCAATGCTGAAGAGGTCCTGACCAGAAATGTATATATAGGTCTGGTCGCCTGTGTTTAATAAAGGTGCTCAGATGGGAGTCGGGCAGAGTGAGATTCCCAGGATGGCCAGAGCAATGGTAGCCTGATCTAGTAGGTGGGCTCCCACCTGCTTCTTGCCTTTGTGAACAGAGAGAGGGATGTGAAATTAGCAGCAAATTTCTTCTGACCATTGGAGTCAGGTGTTTTTAGCACATACTTGTACTGTTGGGGACCTAAACTTGTTCTTACATTTTACTTAATCTGTTCATGAAACAATTAATTTTGATGGACTTGCCTGAGGCAGCAGAGCCTGTCCTCCATTTCCTTTCCAGCCTTGTTTTCCATGGGAGATGGATTCATGGGAAATTTTCATTTAAGTAATGCTTAGAGCAGATAGGACGGAGGGACAGCTTCTTCAAAGGTGTAAGCCAGAACCTTAAGAGCTGTTCCTAGAAACAGTGAAAAATGTGTTAATCTCATACTGTAAGAGACAATCCCTTAATGCCACACTGTTAATTGTCAACCGTATTTACAAAGAGTCTACAAAAAACTATTCTATCGAAGAGGAAAAGGTATATCTTAATCAACATTTGCAGCAAAAAGGCCTCCAAAACTGACAGCCTTGTGCAACTGTGAGTTGACATGCAGCTCCCTCCCAGCACTGCCAGACTGGCTGCAGCTGGCTGGGAACCACAAAGTAACTTCATGGTAGCGTGTGTCATCTCAGCCATATCTAGAGAGGTGGCAGCTGCTAGTTTGGATGTGGCAGCCCTTGTCATGGTGAGCCACCCATTTGGGATGGTGAGAGGGGGTTACTGTGGGGATGCCAAAGGGACAAGGCTGATCTTGCAGAGGAGGTAGTGATGTCCAGCATGGATACTATTATTTTTGTTGCTGTTCTGATGAGTGTGTTTGTCAAAGCACTCTGGAATTGTAGAGAAAATGTTAACTTTCCACGGAGTTTTTTCTATCCACCATGTAGAATACATGAGAAATATACAAAATTACTGCAGAATTTCATAGGACTATTTAAATATATAGAAAGAAGATTCTTCTTTTATGAAAACTACTGGGGCTTGGAATTATTTTCTTGGATTCCTACTGACTTCAGCCCTATTACTTTAATGTCACATTTCCGTACAAAGGCAGGTGGACCTTTGAGAGGCCCACAGCTGAGTTCTGTCATAACACAGAGGTCTTGACTTACTACAGGATGCAGTCTATTTGTGTTGGTATTTGGGTAACTCCAGTGGAAAAAGAGGCACTTTGGAACAAGATTAAATGTAATGTGATAAGGCCTTGCATTATGTAACTAAATACATTCACAATCATCCATTGATCAACCCTCATAAGTTGTGAAGGAAAGGATATTCTCATTTTATAGATGTAGAAACTTAAGAAATTGAGTTCAAAATACTATTTAGAAAAGTAAGGGGTTCCTAGCTCTTCCTTAATACATTATTCTTCAAAATTAAGGAGAGTTTCTGGGCCTCAGACCACCTATTAGGAGAAAGAAGCTTAGAGCAAGACATCTTGGAAGTTTACACAGAATTAGAACGTGCAAATAGTGTTGCTTAAGCCCACCTCTATTTGATGTGGTTTAGAAAAGCTTTATTTGTCTTTAAAGGACTAGTAGTTTGCTCTCTCATTTCTCACTAATGAGCTGTTTAGGAATGTAAAATACTTCCAGAGGGAATCTACTTCAGGAAATATCTCTTCTCCCCAAGCTGGCGGCTCACACCAACAGAGGCAGAAACCATCTGCAGCACTGTGGGCACAGGTTTGGCTACTCGTGACTCCACCACCGAGATACCCTAAAACAGCAGTTGACCATGCATCCTTGCAGTGGTGTTAAATGTATGCAATATGAAACTCTCCTGCTGCAGGGGGAAGAAATGGAGCCAGGAAGTGTCTCCAAGCTCACCCTTGGCATGTGGTGCTGCCTGCAATGTGCCAGAGCCCTGTTTCCATGCACATGTGGTTAGTGAAGATCACTGGGCTCCTGGGAGAAGACCTTTTTAGCAAAGGTCAGTTTCTCCCTGCAACTCCCTGAGCCTCTGGTCAGCTGCTGGAGGCTGGCTTGCCATACCCACTGTTTCTTATCCTCAAAAATATAGGTGTTTTGATTTTTTTCTTTGTTTTTTTTTTTTTTCTTCCACCACCCCCCTTTTTTTTTTTTCCCCTCCAGATTGCCAATGACCTCTTGAATAGCTTCTCTGCCTCCAGAAAAGGTGATTTGGAGTGATTTCTTGAGCCTGTCTCCATTTTCCCTATTTTTTCTCCCCTGATGTTCATCTATTTCAAAACATGTGTTTTCACCCAAGATGTCACCACTCGCTTGGAGTGTTTTCCCTCATGTTTTGTCTTATCTGGCAGTACATCAAGCTTCACACTGCAGGATGCAGTGATAAGGAAAGGAGCATGAGCCTGAAATTCCTCTTGGTGAGTTGGTGCAGTCTCCCTCTCTGTCTCTGTGCATGCTCAGGGACTGGGGAGAAAATTCAAGGGCACTTAGAGAAAAGGATCATGTGTGAATAAAACTGAAGAGATGTAAGGAAAAGCATATATATACCAAAAGCTCAGCATACCTTCTAACATGATAGTGGGAAGATATTTAATATCAGCAAAATATCAATGCAAGCTGAGCCTCGGGACTGTGTGGTTGTGCTACTTCTCTCAGTGCTCTTGTCCAGCATTCAAACACTGTTGTGTTCCCAGCACAAGTGGAAACCAGACCTGGCAAAATCAGTAAACGCACACAATAGCTCAGTGTGGTGACTGGTGTTACGTCACTTTAGCCTATGACTGATACACAGTTGAGAGGGGAGAGATAAGGTCTGACTTTTCTATGCTGTGTCTTACATACACATGCAATTAAGGAAGGAGGGTAGACTGAGCCTACAGATGTGTAAGAAAGTCCTGCCACCTCCATGCCCACTGTCTACTTCTCCTCCCTCCATGAAGCCATTTGTGCAGACTTTGCCTTCTGCCCTTTTCTAGGAAGTGCTTTGAGGGTTCATCGGTTACAACCTGGAAGATGAAAAATGTTATTGAGAGGAACTGGAATGGTCCATTTTCAGGATTTCACCTTCCCCAACCTCACAGCCCAGAGGGATACCCGTGTTGAAGTACTCCTCAGGTCATCTCTTGACACAAAAGTACCATGTCACAGCCACGGTGTGAGGGCTGCTCTCAGTGTTTCACTTTCCTTCTAAAGGCCTGAAGATCACTGTGTAATTTCTTCTGCTTGGTGAAGTTAATAAGCCTTGGTTAACTTACATGCTTGGTGAAGTTGATAAGCCTTGGTTAACTTACACTTGAGAATGGCTACAGAAAGCTGGTTTGGCTCGGGTTTGTAGCCAGATGTGGATCCATCAGTTGCCTGAACAAAAGTGCAGGACTTGAGAGACTACCCTGGTTCTTGCTTTAGCTTTTTTGGGGGAATCCCAGATTTTACTTTCATCCTCCCATGCCCATGAGGACCAAACTTAAACACATCAAAATGGGCACTAATAAATTAAAAGGAAGAAAATGCACCTTCATGTGCAATTATATCTTGTACACAAGGTGTCTTCTCCCCAGTACGATTTTAAAACAACGGAAGCTTGCCAAATTCCAGTGTATACTGAAATGTTTTCTGAAACTACAGTGGTAATTTGAAATTTTCTGGCTAGCCATCAGGGTGGATACATAAAGCTCAGGCAAAGTATAATTTATTTTTCTGTATAAATTTTTCTAGTATTTTAATTAGAGCTGTTCTGATAACATAAATTCATATGCACATAGGACTGGGAGGTACTTGCTGTGCAATCACATCCAGTTCTCTGCTTTTGAAAGCAACTATATCATGTAATGCATGTTGCAAGCTGCTCGAGTAGTATTTTAAAGATAGCTTAGTGCTCTGTTTTAATTTTTCTTCTTTTCCCTGTGTTGTTGGAAAGACACATAGGCTGTAGATTCACGGTTTGATAATGAGTGCTTCACAAAAAATTAAATAGGGCTAGATTTGTTAAGCATCTAATTCTTGTAGCTAATTTGAGAAGACCTACTAATGATGCAATGAAATGGTACCTGAGCAATCACTTTTTTGCTTACTGCACAAATACTCTGATGTCCTACTATTCAGAAATACAGACCTGCTAAAAGTTTGGTGCTTATGCACAGGTCCTAAATCATGGGGCTTCTCTATCTGAGAGCCCTGTAAAGATCATGTACAGAGCAAGTTCTTGGATATGCAGTTTGATAAAAGTGGTACTTACTGCATCGTGTTTATGTGGCACGTTCTGTATAATCCTCAAAGCTCATGATGCTGGGTAGGAAAGCTTAGCTGTTTTACTATCAAAACAAATGGTGCAACTGCATTTTTTCAATATTTTGGGCTCTGCTTATGTGACAAAAAATCTTCTAGGTGGTGTTTGCAATAGTCAATTATTTTCTCCCGCATAGATATAATTTCTATCATAATAGTTATTTAATTTTTTCAACAAACATTATCAACTGGGTGCTATTTATAAGGGCTGGCATGAGTTCTTCAGGTTTCCTTTCTTCATGGACAGAAATGGTTTTCTCCAGACACAGTTCAGAGTAGTGCAGTTGTAGTCTCTGTTGACATAACTCCCCCAGCTGCAGGAGCCTTTCTGTGTCCAAACTCAGTCACACTGACTTTGGGACTACCCACCAGTAGTGGTGACAATGATCAACATGCCTTCTCCTGGAGGGCTGCACAATCTGGTGTTTGGTGTGATGGAAATACCCAGACTGAGCATATGAGACAGAATTTTCTCACCACCTACAGAGCTGCAGGACTGAGCCCTTTGTCCTGCTGTTGATTACTTGCATCCTACAAGACCTCTCATTAGATGAGCAAGAATATGACAGAGGTTAAATCCTTGTCCACTGAGAAACACACAGAGGCACCATATCTTTTGCAGGAAGCGCCCTCACTGAGCATGCAAACCTACACAAAAAGCCATAAAACAGTGAGGGAAATTTCCAAAATGCCACGTGTAAGAACCATGTTCTGAAGAACCCCTACCACCAAAGTACACCTACTCCTGTGAGTTGCAGGCCAACATCCTCAGGGGCATTTTAGGCTCAGCAAAAAGTACACCTAAAATCGTAATTTGATCTAATTTTTGCTGCCTACACTGTATTAACTTATATTTAACATTGCAAACAAACCAGGCTTTTGCTAGGAATATGTGACAAGGCGCCAAGGCTGGCCTGAAAATAAAGTTAGGCAGCCCAGCTCTCTTCCTCTTCCCTCTTGTTTTTAAGTCCTCTGGAGCCCTCTGGACTCTGTATCCACTCATGGGGAATGGTGGGAACCAAATGGATGAGAGTTGTGGTGGGCTCTGGCAGATCTCTGGGCTCTGCAGACATGCTGCATGGCAGAGACCAGCCAGGACTTCAAGACCCCTGAGCAGATCAGCACCTGCAAATAAGATACATAGTAGATAGAATGTGTTATTCTCTTTACTGCTTTCAAAGAAAGTTTAAAACATACTAAAATTCCAGCAGACCAGCCAGCATATAGCTCGTGGTGCACAGAGCAGCCTTGTACTGGAAATGGAAAGTAATACAACAGGTGTTGTGGGTTATTCAATATGCTAAGTAGGTGATAGCTGGAAAATGAGAGGTTAAAAAAAAGCCTTCTCTGATTGCTGAAATATGTAGATCTGTCTCTATACACACACACCAAAAAAAGAGATAGATGTTAGTGTGCAGCTGCAGGGGCTTACTAATTATGGGATAGAGGAAGGGAAAAATGCAAAAGTTTGGTGGCTTAATGCTTGAAGGTACCAAAATTTCTCTCGAGTCTTTAGTGACTACTGCTCAGCTCTTTATCTTCTGAAAGTTCTGTAAAATATCTTATTAAACTCCAAATCTGGTATGTATTGCAGTGTAGAAGCAGCTAGTAATTTTGAAGGAATATTTGTGTTAACTACTGTGTTGTGTGGAGACATAAAGAAATATATTCAGGAACTCAGTTCTCTATATTGGCAATGGGAATTGAGAGAGACACTGAAAGGAGCTGTCTCTTATTCATTTCTCAGGTTTAATTTTATTAGCAGATGCAAATAATTTGTTAAACAAATATAAACAAAAAGAAAAGAAGAATGAACTCTGTCATCACCAGGCTCTTCAGGCTGAGCAGCCCGCCAAAAAGAATTAAAAACCCCAGGAGCCAGGTGTATTTTATCTTTACACTACACTGTAATGAGAGGCCTTGGAAGGAAATGGCTGAAGAAACTACCTTAAAACTGCAGCATTTTCACATCACTCACACATTTCCTTGAAGGCCAGGTCCCTGTTTAAAGTCTAGTGTGTTTAGGGAGCAAAAAAAGCTGTGTGTTATTAGGCAGAATTCCTTTTATACACAGGCAATTGCATCAATTTGACCTTGATTGTGTCTCTCCACTACATTGTCCCACTACTTCAAACAGCTGGCCCTTGGCATTAGCTTAAGGAAGGGGCTGATTGAACCATAGGTCTGGCACTTGTCACTTGTGGGTACTGTTGGCTTCAGTCAGTCATGTTTACATATAAATGAGCCGTGACACAGACAGACTAGGGAATAGAAAAAGCAGTTTGGCTGTGGATAACCTTCTTGTGTAAATGCAACAAATAATAAAGTCTGCTCCTCAGGAAAACAGCCTGAAATATGTAACTTTTGCTAGCAGAAATAGTCAGTTTCAAAATGGGTACCTTGTGGGGAGAAACAACAAAAGGACTGTAATTACAAATGCTGCTTCTGTTCTGTAATGTGAGATAACAATCAAGGCTCCTGCTTGTGAACAGAAGACATAGCTATGGACAGACAATTGCAGCAGCATCGTTGTGACATCAGTTCTTCCTTAGAGAAAGGTGATGCACATCTTGAGTAAAACGGCAGAAATAGAAATCCATCCCCTTTTCTGGGTTCAGTTTTTCTTTCTGTTTGTCTAGAAACCACGAATCTAAAAAAAATTAAATCTTTCATTCAAGGCAGAGAGTGAAAAGCACAATTCAAGTGCAGAGTCTCCTAATTAGAAAAAATTAAAACCAGTATAAGCTCATTTCTATCTATGTGATGTCACTGCGACTCTGCTGTATACTGTGTGGAAAGAAATGAAAAAGAGAAAGGAAGAAAGGAAGGGTGGAAGGAAATAAGGTTTTTTTTCCTAAAGCAAATATAACTCCAACACACTTTCAAAGCAATTTGCATAAATGTCTCTCCCTTGATTTTTTTATTTATGGCCCCTAAGTTTCTAATTAAATACTAATTAATACTATCACCAGAATTGTCTCCCATCCTCAGCTCTTCATAGCTTTGTCACTTTGATTAATGCATAGTCATTTATTAGCTTATTTAACAAGCTGAGGTGCCTCATGACAAACCAGATTAAATTATCCCTGTAACAGTCTCATTACTGCAAAAAAGGAGTCTTACACTTAATAAAAATTATCATCAATAATGTTAAAGGTTTTTCATTGCAACCTTAGAAGATGGAAATAGTTTTTTTTGTTTGATTTATAATATATGGAAAGGTATGAAACATCCATTAATAACATTTATATGTTCATTTAAGCTTGATCATCGCAGTGCTCCTGTAGCCCTGGGTGCTTATTATTTAACTTTTGCTGTATTTATGAAGATAATTAATGTTCTGACCAGACAGGGACTAAAATACCCACTAGAATGAGATAATTAGGGGCATAAATAATGCTTAGGTCTTGCGTTTTGCTTTTTTAATTAATTGTTTTCCAGCAAAACCTGATAAAGAGGAAATCAGAGTTTACCTGGAGATTATGATGAATTTGCATGAAGCAAGTTGGCAGTGCTGGAGCTGGCTGGAAGGCTGCACGGGTACTGCTAGCCTCTGCTGGATGGAGTGGGATGCAGCACCATGGGATCCTGCTGCTCCCGGCTCCCATGCTAGCAGGGCTGTGTGCTCCGTGGGAAGCCCAAATTCCACCCTCTTCCCTCCAGACCCTGCTGAGAGCCGACCAGAGATCTTGCATCCCTCTAGCAAGCCTCCCTGCCACAGATGTGAGGAGTATGGAAATGCCAGGTTTGCAGGTAATGAGGATATCCATAATGAAACCATGTGGAAAGCCATAGCTGGCTGCCAGGCTGAGATGGACAGGGAGTCGCCAGAGCCCCTCCAACACACAGGCTTCTGGGATGCCAGAGGATGTAGGGTTCTTTGTGCTGCAGCCATTCTGCTCTTCAATTTCCAAAGGCAGGAAGGGTTGAAACAGGCTGCCAGGCAGTAGTTGACTGCTTTTGCTCCTAGAGTTTCCTTCTTCCCTTGGGTTATTTTCATAATGTTGTATTTATTCTTTATTCCAATTTTCTTTAGCGAGGAACTCTCTGTCATTCTACCTGTGTGCACTTCAATAACATGTATAAATCATATCAAAATAACATGAATGGAGTAATTTGATTGGGAAAGCAGACCAGCCACTCCTTAGCACCCAGTTTTCTCTTTATTCCTATACATTCCCTGACAGGGATCAGAGACAAACAGAGCAGTCTCAGGTGACAACAAGTACATTGGGACAAAGGGGAAGACATGCTCCCAAGCCTAAGGGAAATGGAGTAGATGAACACTGTTTGTTGTTGTGCCTGAGAAATAAGTCAAATGATCTCCGACTGTGGGAGAAGAACAGCTTTGTGATCATCTAAAGAACCTGAAGGTGCATAAATCTATGGGAACCAATGGGGTCCATCCATGGGTCCTGGAGGAACTGGCGGATGCAGTTGTTAAGCCCCTGTCCATCATAGCTGAGAGGTCATGGCAGTCTGGTGAGGTTCCTGCCAATTGGAAAAAGGGAACGTAGCCCCTACTTTTAAAAAGGGGAAAAAGGAAGACCTGGGCAATTACAGGCCGGTCGGTCTTACCTCTGTGCCTGGCAAGATCATGGAGCAGATCCTCCTGGAAAATCTGCTAAGGCACATGGAAAATAAGGAGGTGATTGGTGACAGCCAACATGGCTTCACTAAGGGCAAATCATGCCTGACCAATTTGGTGGCCTTCTACGACAAGGCTACAGAGATGGTGGATGGTGGCAGAGCAACTGACGTCGTCTACCTGGATTTGTGCAAGGCTTTTGACACTGTCCCACATGACATCCTCGTCTACAAACTGACAAGACATGGTTTTGACAGATGGACCACTCCGTGGATAAGTAATGGGCTGGATGGCCGCACCTGGAGAGTTGTGGTCAATGGCTCAGTGTCCAAATGGGGGCAGGTGATGAGTGGGGTCCCTCAGGGGTCAGTACTGGGACCAGTGCTGTTTAACATCTTTGTTGGAGATATGGACAGTGGGATTGAGTGTATCCTCAGTAGGTTTGCTGTGTGGTGTGGTTGACGGTCTAGAAGGAAGGGACGCCATCCAGAGGGACCTTGACAGGTTGGAGAGGTGGGCCAATGCCAACCTCATGAGGTTCAACAAGGCCAAGTGCAAGGTCCTGCACCTGGGTCGGCGCAACCCCAGGCACAAATACAGGCTGTGGGGAGAATGACTAGAGAGCAGTCCTGAGGAGAAGGACTTGCGGGTGGTAGTAGATGAGAAGCTCAACATGAGTCGTCAGTGTTGCAGCCCAGAGGGCCAACTGCATCCTGGCCTGCATCAGAAGAAGTGTGGCCAGCAGGGCTAGGGAGCTGATTCTTCCCCTCTACTCTGCTCTTGTGAGGCCTCACCTGGAGTGCTGCGTGCAGCTCTGGAGCCCTCAGAACAGGAAAGACATGGAGCTGTTGGACAGGGTGCAGAGACGGCTACAAAAATGATCAAAGGGCAGGAGCACCTCTGCTCTGAAGACAGGCTGAGAGAGCTGGGGCTATTCAAGCTGAAGAACAGAAGGCTCTGGGGAGACCTTATAGTGGCCTTCCAGTACCTGAAAGGGCTACAGGAAATCTGTGGAGGGGCTTTTCATCAGAGAAAATAGCAATAGGACAAGGGGTAATGGTTTTAAACTGAGAGAGGGGGGATTTAGGTTAGATATTAGGAAGAAATTATTCACTATAAGGGTGGTGAGGTACTGGAATAGGTTTCCCAGGGAGGTTGTTGATGCCCCATCACTGGAGGTTTTTAAGGCCAGGTTGGATGAGGTTTTGTATTATCTGGTCTAGTGGTAGGGGTCCCTGCTCATAGCAGGGAGTTTAAAACTAGATGATCTTTAAGATTCCTTCCAACCTTAACAATTCTATGATTCTATCATTCAGAAGGCAGAAAGAACATCATGGCCTGATAATCAGAAGTATTTTGTTGCAGTTTCCAAGTGACTGCATGCAAAGAGCAGATGCACACCTAAATAGCTTTTGAGATCAAATATAAAACACTATTTTTACCATTAATGATGTTAGTCCCTGTTGAGCTAAATAAAGGTCATATTTCAGGGTTTTTTGTTCCCAGAGACCTGGGTTTTACTATGTAAAAGGACCTGATAAAGCTTATTAGTATGGTGGTCTTTTCACCAACCTCTGATGACTATTTGCAGCAAAATGAAAGTTTCTAGTTGCAAAGACTCAGAACATAAAAAGAAAAATATCCAGCAGGTTAAAATTAAAAGCCAACAACAGCAGTTCGTGTAGAAACTACTCAACAGCCTGGACTGCCCTTGCATTTCTTCTGAGGTAAGTCAGATTTACCATATTCTCATTTAGGACCTTCTCTTTCTTTTTCTTGTGCCTCTTCTTGCTATGCCCTACTGGTTTTTTGCTTTGTGAAAACTGAGGATGGTAGGTTGCTGTGCAGGTAGAGGTCAAACCTTACAGGACGCAACACCCAAAGGCCTTAGCCCGGGTTCTTTTAAGGGTTTGGTAATGCTTGCCTAGGTTAAGTAAATTTGTCTTCTTGATTCCTGCTATTAAATACATCAAAACATGTTGTTCCTCAGAGAAGAAAGAAGCACAGAAAAATATAGCAGTGAGGAAGAACCAGGCAGTGCTTTGCAGGATTGTTCTGCCATAATGAACACTTAACACTCTCCCTGAATGCACGAGAGGACACATTGGTGGCTATGTGAATCAGAGAGTGGGCTCAGCTTCTCCTTCTGCATGTAAAAGCAGAAGATTTCCGTCCTGTTACCGCTCCGTCCTGCAGAGACCTTTGGCATTGCACTCCGTCCCTCTGTGAAGTCTGTGGGCTGCTATGACAGCGAGGAGAACCTGAAGGACCTTCACCAGTCCCTTTCAAAGTCTTGAATTTCAGAGCCAAAAACATGGCTATGGAAAAGGTTCAGGATTTTGAACCTGTGTTGAATTAGATAGCCTGAAGCAAGGGATAGCTGCAAGTAACAAGGAAGTTATGCTAGATCCAAAAGAAAGAGAAGAAAGAAAAAAGGACAAAACGGGCCTGAGCCAGTTAGGACATACAAGGTCATGGAATCAATTCCTAACAGTGGAAAGTAGATATACTGATAGGAAGAATGCAGAACTAAGATTAATGAGATCAGGTTTTAATGTCTGATGCATAAAATATGAAAAGCTACTTACAGGTTGATCTTTAAAATAATAATTAAAAAGAATACAGCTTAGATGTATATTTCCAGTTCCTAGTTCTCCTGTTGTATCTGGACAGAAGACTGAAAGTTAGAAAAGTAAAACTTTGTTATTAATAAAACAGCCAGCCCCTAAAGGACAGCAATAGGCAATACAGAGGATCCTCAGTAGCAGAGAATCTAATAATGAGAAAGTCCCAACTATCTTTTTTGAATTAAAACTCAAGATTAAATATCTAGGTAACCTTCTTAAGGTTAGAACAATAAGCAGTCTCATTATTTTACTCACAGATCTTTATGGCTTCTTTAGTCATGTAAAACACCTTTATTAAAACAGTCTCAGATATCTCTTGAATAGCAGTTGTTTTGCTGAATTATAATGTGGTTGATCTTTCTGCTTAATAGCTCTATCTTGAAATATTTGGTTTCTTGCACCCATTATTCTTACGAGGAAGTTATTTAACCACCTTGCTCCTCTGGGGAAGACTCCATCTAATTTCCATCTTGCATCTATTCATGTTGATCCCTTATATATATATATATAAAATATATATAATATATAATATATATATGTCTGTGTTATTGTCCCATCATTGTCCCTTTGCTTAAATAGAATTTTGCTATCTCCTTGTTTGTAATCATGGGTGACAATGTCCCTTAGTCTTCATCTGCTTGACTAAAGACATTGAGCTCCTTTCTGTCACATTTCACACAGGCATGCACCTTGCTGGTGGTTCTGTTCCAGCCCCTGCTTTTCTGATACCAAAGGACCTATATTTTTCTCTGATTTTTTTTCCCAGTCAACATGACCTTATGTTTTCTGGTCAAAGTACCTGTCATTGATATATCAGCAGATGACCTTCATTCTTTCTTTAAATTTAAACCTAATTGTATTGCAGTCATCACCAAGATAGTGTTTCTGAGACTATGTTGTGATCTTAATTTGTATTGATGATGACTCTCTTCTTAGAGATACTAGTGGATTTAATTAACACAATACTAAATTCTGTCTCATGTATGCCTCTGAGTGTGTACACATGCTCACCTGTCTATATACATAAAGAAAAATTTTTAATTACAGTATTTCCAATGTATAAATCCAGCATGGGATTTTTCAGTGGGGTTCATAAATTAGATAGTTTAGTCCTATGGAATTTCATACTGAGGTGTCTGACTTCCTTAATCCCTGTTAAAAATATTAACTTTAAAGAATAGAAAATTAATGGAGCAATTTATTTTATACTTTTATGAGTGCAAGCCAATATTTGTAAAGACTAAATTTGCCTGGACCAATTTGTCCAGACCAATTTAACTAAAGGTGAATTTGCATCATTGAATGAGATATTGCATCAATTTTTCCTGATAACAGCAACCTGTGAAAATTCACAGGGCAAAGAAATGTACAGCATCTAACTGCTGAAAGAACTACATTCCTACCTGCAAAACTGGCACATCATTACCTTGGAGAGCAGGGAAGTGTTGTCGCTTCTCACCCTGTTGATGGATAAGATGTAAAGTTATATTTCAAGATGGAGAACACCCAAGCGATTGCTCAGACTCCCTCAATACATGAGCTGTCTTTGACACCACTGCATAGGTTCTTCTGTACTTTTTTATGTAGCACAGTTGATGAATGCATTAAATACTTAAAATATTTATTGGTTCTGGAACGGCATACAACATGACAAGAAATGAGCTCTTTCCCTGCAATGCTAAAACATATTAAAATTGAAACTGTATTTTTCCCCCACTCAGAGGCATTATGCAAAGGATAATTTTTCTTTGAAGAATTAAAGTTCAGAAATACTCTGGCAATCAAAAGTTGCAGCTTTGCAGAATCAGTTAATATTTATTCTGTTTTTAAGTAAGTCATTGTGTGAATTGAAGAAACAATATTGCTAGCCATCATCTCTTTAGTACATTCCAATTTAATGTCAACAAATAGGTAGGATTTAACGAGATATGTCAATTTAACTACATCAAACCAGATGACAAGAGACTTTCCTGCCAGGAGAGGAGTGAAAGTTTTGTATATGTGGAAGGGAGGCAGTGGAGTTGTTCTCACTGCATGATGTGTTCACTAACACAGTGTTCAATTATTTAAACAAATTGAAAGTATAGGTGTAGATAGCTCTTTTAGCAGCACAGTAGGCACACGGCGACCTCTGCAAGAGCAGCTCCAGTGCACTTGCTTCAGCTGTGATCTGGGACACTCCTGGAGACTGATGGTTCAATCTCCTCATCCACTTAATCCCCCACATCTGCTAATGTATCAGTGAAGGTAGAATAGTTGATGCTCCTCATCAGTGCACACGGACCACCATGTTTGCCATCACTGTATGCAGGCATCACATCCAACCCCTCATCACATCCAGCTGTGCTTCAGCTGGGAAAGAGGTACTACGCTTCTCCTGAGCCATCACCTTCCCCATCCTGGGCTGGGAGAAACACACAGCTTCCTGCCAGCCCTGTATAGCAGAGCTGCGGCACAACGATGAGGGAGGCATGCTGGCTAACAGAAAGTGAAAATATTACAGGTGAGGGCCAGGTCAGGATGCCCTGGGCTTTAAGCAGGAAAGTATGAAGAGACTAGTATAGATTGCTGTAAAACTTGCATCCACATCAAACTAATTTAGTCAAAGCCGTTTCATTTCCCAGTGCACAAAATTATAGTTCTTACATGTTTGCAGGCATGGATGTGTAAACACAATCACAAAAAATCATCAGGGACTCTGGGAAGGTTATGCCTTCAGAAGAAACATTACTGACACTTAATCAGCCTTTCTAATATGCTCCGTAACTCCACTAAGAAATTAATTCTGTCTGGAAAAGGGAAATTTCTTGTATCAAGATGTTGTACTCTGCAGGTTAGATGTTGCCATTTCCTGACTGTGGGTGTGTCAGCTCACGGAGAGGTAACAGCATACGCATTTGGCAGGACCTTGCTCAGCACTTAGCTTTTCCATCTCCTTCCTGATGGAAGAGATGGGAGGATGTGTGGCACATCCCAGGACTCTCAAGTTAGTCCTGTGGCCTCACAGACATATCTCACATCACTCCTTTTATTACTTCATTCTGATTTATCCTGGAGCCAGTTAGATTTCTTGCTCCTAGTATTTCTACTGGAAGTCTGGTGTGGAAGGTCACTTCTCAGATGGCTGGAAACCTCCTCCTGATTTTCAGCCTGTGGGTATTTATGGCCATTTGATGTCCTTTGCTCTCTTTCTCACATCATTTAGCTCAAATAATACCTCTCATTCCCCAGTACTTAAAAGTGTCATCTCCAGTCCATTTTAGCCTTTATTTACTAAACAAGACCAGAAGTATTTGCCTCCTCTTCCCAAAATGTCTCCTGTCCCCCAGTGGTGCTGGTTGGCTTTCCTCATATCTGTTCTGGTTTAGCTCACGTTCCTTGAAAAACAGCATCCAGAACTGTGTGTGGATGTTGTCTCCCCAAGGCCTCATCTCTTGGTATTGTTGCTCCATACATACCCTTGGTTTCCATTTGCTTTTCCTGTGGGACCACACAATAGTAGTAGCAGCACATGGTCATCCTCAGAGAGATAAGGGTATCGAAATCTTTTTCCTGTTATACAATTTCCAGCTGATGAGCTCCCTGTTTTTAGCAGAAATTTGTATAATTTCCACATTCCTGATCTTGCATTTGGATGGATAAATTTAATCCTGTTTTGTATTGTCAGTCTCACTTTCTTTCAGATTGTTTTCGTCCATGATACTCTGATTGGCATTCATTCCACAGCCCTGCTTTCTGTGCCACTGTAAAAGAAGAAATTAATATCTGCTCTGAAATGTACTGCAAAGAGGCTGTATTGGTAAATCTCTGCACCTGTGGTTTCCTTTCATAGACATATTTTATCCCTCTTTTCATTAATTTAATGTATATCTTAAAATTTGACTCATTCCTATTTTCACTATTCCAACTAATAATGTCTCATGTGGCATAATATTAAATAATAGGTAAATAATAAAATTTACTGTGATACATTTTAGATTTAATCAAGCTTCCTTTTAGAAAAATCTACTACTTTAGTAAAAGAGGATAATAAATTACCCTATTGTGAGTCACCTTTCCAAAGTTTCTGTGGCACAGACTTCTGTCTAAAGCCTTTTGCAATACTGAAGTGAGTCTAATAGTCTTGTAAGATGATTGGGGGATTGGAGCATCTGTCTTATGAGGAAAGGCTGAGAGAGCTGGGACTCTTTAGCCTGGAGATTAGAAGGCTGAGGGGAGACCTTATCCATGTATACAAGTATCTAAAGGGTGGGTGCAAGGAAGATGGAGACAGGCTCTTCTCAGTAGTTCCCAGTGACAGGACGAGGGGCAGCGGGTACAAACTGCAATATAGGAAGTTCCACTTAAACATAAGAAAAAACTTCTTTACCATGAGAGTGACAAGGCACTGGAACAGGCTGCCCAAGAAGGTTGTGGAGTCTCCATCTCTGGAGATATTCAGAACCCACCTAGATGCAGTCCTGTGTAAAGTGCTCTAGGTTATCCTACTTCAGTGGGAGAGTTGGACTAGATGATCTCTAGAGGTCCCTTCCAACTCTAACAATTCTGTGATTCTGTAATTCAAGTCCTTTTTCTTCTATCCTCAAATACAGAGCCAATGTAGGCTATTCTGCAGTCACACAGCATTACTGTAACTGGAAAGATTGATCCTGGACCTGCAATTTCATGTGCCAGGTCTTTTACTGCTCTGGGTGGTGATTGCTTGTCCCCCTTCTCTCCTTGATTTGAATACATTAAGTGATTTAATTTCAATCCCCGGTGTGGTAAATTCTGCTCCCAAATCTTCATTTCCATTAGCCATCCTGTTCTTACCTATGTGCTCAACATCTTCTTTCTGTTGAAAGCACTGCAAACTATTTACATTTTAATTCATACTGCCCTTATCTTTCCCTTCTTTAACTGCAAAGCAAGCCCACTGTCCCATCCTTTTTTTTCTTTTTATTTATATGACTATTTCATTTTTCATAATTTGCCCCTAATTGTCTTTGTAATGTGTAGTTCAACCTGAATTTTGAGCTCTAAGGTGATATTCCCAGTAGGTTTTTTTTCCTGTTTTGGGTGTTCTTTGCTTAATCCTAATACCTTTTTGAAAATTGTAGTTTATCCAGCCATTTCTAAAGTATTTTCAGAATTTTTTTCACTTTTCTCAATTCCAATATGAGAAAAAAGATTGTATCTTTTTCCTTAAGAGTATTCCTGGGTGCTACATGTTCAATTTCTTCAGCACTTAAGATTTTTTCAACAACTTGTTTTGTTTATTTTGCAGTTTTCCTTTTAAAATAGACAATGCGCTGGATCTATTTTTGTTTAACTCTCCATTTTATTTAAATTAAATTTTATCATGTTCATTCAATCTATGTTTATCTTCTTTAATCAACTGTTCTGAACTTTTTAAAGTAGTTACCAAACCCATGTCTGACATAGTATTATCTAGTGGGTTTGGTGGTTATTTGGTAAGAGATTTGTCAGTCATCATATCCAAGAATAAGTAAGCTGTGCCATTAATTGTTACATTTACTTCTTAATCTACATCTGTTAGGTCAATGACACGGCAGTGATACATCCCTGGTAGTGTTTATCTCTATAATAACCTTATAGAGATATTAATCCTTTTCAAAGTCTGGCCCTGTAATGACAAGTGCTATACTAAGAGAAGTTTGAAATTTGGTACTTCGATATGAGTCAAGGTTTCACAAGCTCCCCAATCGTTTCTCAATGTCTTCATCCAACAGTTCAGACAACTTCAGTCCTTTCACAGACAATAATGACTCTCTGATCAATGTTCACACCCTTATTTGTGTATTTCTTTTCTTCATACTACCCATCCATTGAATAGTATTTGCCTATTGCCACATCTTTTTTTTTAATGATTCTTTAACCTGTTTTTCTGATCCTTGTATGTCAAAACCTAAGGAGGAGATTGTCTCTCTCCTGCCTTTCTTCCATTCCAAGTCTTTTAAAACAGGCATTGAAGTCCAGCCAAATTTCAGCTACCTTAGAAATGAGAAAATGAGCTATTGAACAGAGCATCCAACAAGCTATTCAGGGAGCTGCTGTATAAATAAATAAAAAACCACAAATAAATAAATAAATAACATAATAATTGCTCCTGATGTCACATCAGAAATGTCATTGCGTGCTCTATAAGGTAAGACCTGCTCAGCTTAATCTTACACTCTGTTTCCTTGTTTAAATGTCACACAATGACACTACTAATACAAAAAGAGATGTCAGAAGTAGTTATAATTAGATAACGTTAGGCACATTATAATATTCCTGTTTAAAATACTCATGCAGAATGCTGGCTCCAATCCACACCAGAATAAACTGCCTTTTTGTGCTACATGGCAGTTTATATGAAATATACAGTCATTGTCATGCCATGCCACACTAAAAAAATATTGTCATCAAAATGACAAATAAATTATAATTTTACTATTTTATTGTACCAATTGTGCAAATCAAATACAACCTTTTCAGTTTTCTGGTGATCTCTTTGACTTTTGAAATCACATAATCTTGACATAAATACCAGTTCATTATCCTCTAACAAAAGCACCTAGGAAATTAATCTACAGTATTAAGACTCTGAAAGACAAGCTCTGGAAAATATTGCTACAGAGGTCTAGGAAGTTACAATCACAGTTGTCTTTTTCGTCTTTCTTGCTGGAAGTTAGCTACTTGGTAACAGAGTGGCTAGGACAGACCGTGTCCTCCTACCTTGGCTGCTCCAGGGCACATACCCATGTGTTTGCTCAGCCTGCTGAAAGACATGCATTAAGTCACCCCCTTCTTTCTGCCAGCCCTGCTCTGCAGGGTGTGTTGCTCAGCAGGGAGAAACAGCAAACAGCTGATGAACTCATAACATCATCAGTTGCTGCAGTTGTCAACTGAGTGCCCTTATCAGATCCCCAACACCCACAGGTGCAAGACAAGGAGTTAAAGCATGGACGTCTGGAAATATTTGTGATTTTCAGACCTGCTAGATACATTTTTGATTTTGAAGACAGCTGGTATTTTGTTTATTCAACCTGAGTGGTTTAACTGCAGTTCTGATCCCATTAAGATGAAAGCTCTTTATGTGTATTTTTGGTACTGTCCTTCTATAATTATTTAATGATGACAGAAGGCAGAACAGACAAAACTGTTCTTTGCCCCATAGGATCTAAGTGATAGAAACACAAAACAGACAGTACCTTGGGAAACAGAGAGCCAGCTCTTAAATATGTCCCTCTATCTTTCTTTCTGTAACTTTCTATGGAAAGAAATGCCTGCATACCTGCAAATCTCAGATGACTGCCTTTTTTTCCATATAAAATATTTTCTAACATTCAGTCTTAAAAATTCATAGTTGTCATCCTCTGAATGCATCCTATCTCACATCCTTTTCTGCATCTATTCCTGTTCAAATATTTTATCAAGAACAACCAACCACCTTCTTTTGACACATATTCTGGCACCAAGGAATGATAGTGCAGCATCCATATACCTTCTGAAAGAGAATATTAATTCAGAAAGGGAACAGGTGCTGCATCATTATTTCTGAATGGATACCTTTCCTATTGGTCTTAGGGGCTGAAGCACTCATAAGATTCTCAACATGGGTGCATTATCAGGCTATTTCAATTAATTTGTTGACAGCTACCAGCTTATTGTTATATATCAGGTATCACATGCCCCACCTAACAATTCTAAGTTGTTGCTGAGAGCATCTCTGTATGTAACACCTGTTCTTTAAAAAGAAATCCAAGGCTGAGGCAATCTCCAAGACCATCCCTGGGACTGGAGTTGAGGTGGGCATTGGGAGTGCATGAGAGCCTCCAGAAGGCAAAGGTGGGAGAGTAGCCAGCTCCCCTTCTCTTGGGCTGTGTTTCCAGCTCTTCTTTCACTATCATAGCCATGGGCTACTCTCTCACCTTGCGTATCTCAGAGTATAGAGGATGAAATAATATCTCAGGGCGGCATCTTCAGACAGGATCAAGTTGTTTTATTTGTAATGCTGGTGTATAACTGTAGGTCAGCCACTTTCAGCCTTTTTCTGGGCAATAAGGGCAGATATGTCAGGGGGTCATGCTGTGGTCAGTTGGTGAGGTGGGAGACAACGCCCAGATGGTTGACTGGTGAGTCCTCCACGCCTGTTGGTCGGATACCCTGTTACATCCCTCTTGTTGGGACCCAGCAGATGTGGGAGGAAAGATTACTAGGGTGGCCTGTAGTAAAACCTCTGCTTACTCTCTCTATAGCCATGCCAATGCCCAGGCTCCCATGCTAATTTAGTGGTACCTCTTTTTGCTGCAGTGAAGATTTCTTCTCCCAAGGACACAGAAGTCAGAGGTGTGTATATAGAGAAGTACAGCCTTTTACAGGTGTTGAGCCAAAGCATCTCCAGAATTGATGGAGAACAGATTTAAATTAGTGTATTAATTTCAGACCCTTAACTGCTGAAGTTCACAGAAACCACAGTTCATCACACAGCAGGTCATGTGTAGCACCAGGATGTACAGATTACCTGGTAGAAGAAAAAAAGACTGCCTTACAATGGCATATAGAAAAGAAGAGCTAAATTTGCTCTCTAAATTTCCAGAAAGCTTTTGCCAGCAACCAGCTTTCTAGATCCTGTTGGGTGTCAATTTCTCAGGCCATCTCCTCAGTCTCTGCTTGCTGTAATGAGAATAGAAAGGAGGAATATAAATTAAATACTTCCTGAAACTAAACACTAAGAAGAGCCACGGCTTGAGCAGCTGGCATTTAAAATTGTGATATACTTACTGGCTCCTTATTCAGGATCTGTACTTACATCTTCCATAAAGAGAAACATTGCCATCCATCCCTCAGAACTTGTATGCATTGCCACACAGAATCTGTTTTCAGTTACAGTGATGCAACTTTCATATGCTTATTTTGTTAAAAAATCTTCAATTATGTTATATATATTTTACTTGTACCTGTACATTCACCAGTGCAAGATGGACCAAGATAAGCACGGTTTCAACTGATAAACAGTGTCTACATATTCATGAATGACAAATGGTGCAACTTTATATCAGCTGAATTAAGTTAATGGAACTTTATGCAACATAAAATTATACCTTTAGTCACAATAGCACAACTTGTATAGGGATGAGATCAGATAAAGAACTGCTAAATTAAATGTATTTGTGTTTCAAAAAGCTTGTTACCATCCAC
The DNA here is from genome assembly GCA_020745705.1 of Hemiprocne comata. Classification (NCBI taxonomy): domain Eukaryota; kingdom Metazoa; phylum Chordata; class Aves; order Apodiformes; family Apodidae; genus Hemiprocne; species Hemiprocne comata. Next base: position 14,463,256 of record CM036616.1, on the reverse strand, counting down.
TGCAAGAGCTTACTAAGAAGTCTAAGTAATTGGGAAGGAACAGACAATATTTAGTCATGGTTTAGAAACTGACAGAGTAGAGACGAAGATGAATGAAGATAAAGTCATTTCCCAACATAAAAGGAGAAAAACATGAGAATATTATGACTGGTATCATGACATGACTTGTCTGGTTTTCTTCTGTGTACTGTAAGGATAATTTTGAGTCCTGCTTTGGCAGAGATAATGTATTGATCAAAAAATGTAAGGACATTTTTGCAGAAAATTACTGGGTTAATTTCCACTTTGCTATTTTTTGAGGGTTTTCTTAAAAAAAAATATTAAAAATCAATCCTAATGTTTGATGTAGGTCTATGAAAAATCCTTACAAAAACTTGGGCTAGAGGTGGAAGGTAGAACCTGAAAATCAGTTTTCATCTTTTCCGGTGTCTCTCTCCCTGCTGCAGTTCCTTCTTTTTCATTTCACCACTGAAAATGGATGAAGAAAAAAAGGTGCATTTCCAGCCAAAGGTTCTTCAGAAAAGTCCATCAGGTTCTGCATGTAGTAATCATGGATGATAATCACGTGGGAGTAGGAACAGACCCCTTCACCACCCTGCTGACCTGATTATGCCCTCCACTGCTGCAAGCACATTTGGGGCCCCTCCACAACGGCCTGTACGCTTTCCTGTCAAACACCGGCTCACAGGGGAGCCTGGCACTGAGAGCTGCCCAGAACCACCTAGTCACTTGTTTCACCTCCCAGTCTGGATAGGGGCTGGGGCTGCTTTCTGTCTGTGGAGGAGGAGGAGGGGAGGGTGAGGGAGGGCAGGAGGGGCAACTGTACACCCCCAACTTTCCACCGGACACTTCTACACCACCAAATCTCTGACAGCACAACTGTGGCACTCATTCATCACCTTGAACAGAACTGAGAAAGGTGGTGACTCTAGCGTTCTCTCTTCCTCAAATTGCCATATGCCATTGCCCTATACTTCCCTGGTTCCCAAACCCTTGTCAGCACTGAAGAGCAGATTTGTTGAGGGTGCATGCAGTGCCATAGGATCGCCCCTGCAGCAGGGAAGGGTGAAGAGCTAGGATCACAGTATCATAGAATATGTTGATTTGGAAGGGACCCATCAGGATCATCGAGTCCAACTCCTGTCCCTGTGTAGTCCACCCCTAGAATCACACCATGTGCCTGAGAGCATCATCCAAATGCTTCTTGAACTCAGGCAGGCTTGGTGGTGTGACCACTGCCCTGGGGAGCTTGTTCCAGTGCTAAACCACCCTCTGGCTCCATGGCTCTGCTGCTCATCAGGGGTCTCAGGTGAGTGGGAGGGTCTGGGCTTCCTGCCTGCACAGTTCTGTCTGACACCATGTGGGGGGGACTACAGAAAGAAACTCTAAGTGTGAGTAAACAGCTCAGGTAACCTGATACTAGAAATGAACAAATAATTTGTAATGAATAATGTATTGAATAAACCCTTTCTAATTACAAACTGTCCACAAACAAGTCACAGTTTAGCAAATATTCACTTTTCAAAACACTGAATTACTGTGAATAATTCATGAGGTACAACTAGTTCCTCTGTTACTTGTTTTAAATATTTAATACTCAAAATATGAGTTGCTTTGATTGAACGCGTATGCCATGTAGTGTAGTTCTGTGATCCCTATGCATGATCCCATGCCCACGAGTCGGACATGTGGCAGCATGCTCATGCTGCATTTGGGAAGATTTCTGGAAGTTTTCCTCTCCAGTGTGTCCTGTGGTGTAGTGGCTCTCCTGCATGTACCAAATGAAAAACATGGAAGGTATAGAAACAAAACAAGGCAGCCATGACCAAGTCACAGCAGAAGTATCAGTGCTCTCCTTGAGTTGTAAGTCTGGGACACTTAGCTTTTTTTTGGTCAAGGTCACAGAATCACAGAATTGTTCTGGTTGGAAAGGACCTTTAAATCATCCAATCCAACTTAACCTAATGCTACCTAGTCCAGTACTAAACCCTATTCCTAAGCACCACATCTACATGTCTTTTAAACACCTTCAGGGATGATGATTCAACCACCTCCCTGGGCAGCCTGTTCCAGTGGTTTATTACCCTTTCAGTGAAGAAGTTTCTTCTACTATCCAATCTAAACCTCCGCTGGTACAACTTGAGACCATCTCCTCTTGTCCTGTTGCCTGTTACTGGGGAGAAGAGACCAAACCCCACCTCGCTACAACCTCCTTTCAGGTAGTTGTGGAGGGCAACGAGGTCTCCTCTCAGCCTCCTTTTCACCAGGCTAAACAACCCCAGTTCCCTCAGCTGCTCCTCATAAGACTTGTTCTCCAGACCATTCACCGGCTCGGCTGCTCTTCTCTGTACTTGCTCCAGCACTTCAATGTCTTTCTTGTAGTGAGGGGCCCAGAACTGAACACAGTACTCGAGGTGCAGCCTCACCAGTGCTGAGTCCAGCAGGATAGTCACTCCTGTAGTCCTGCAGGCCACAGTATTTCTGATACAAGCCAGGATGTCATTGGCCTTCTCAGCTACCTGGGCACACTTGCTGGCTCATATTCAGCCACTGTCGATCAACAATCCCTGGTCCTTTTCTCCTGGGCATCTTCCCAGCCACTCTTCCCCACTCTGTTCTATTCTTTATGAGAACATTCTTAAACTCCTCCAATGCAAGGTGAAACCATGTTGATCCACACATTTGATGCCTCCCAACCCCTCGGCTTTTATAAACCTTACTTTGCAGGTCTGTGTTTTTCACGGATGCTGAAATGAAGCAGCCCTGCCTCTCCTCCTCTTTTCGCTTGCTTCAAAAGTTGCGTCTTTTTGGGCTTTCTGCTTCCTTGCCCATTGCTCAGGGGTCCTCAGGGATAATACTAATGACTCAGCCCATCCCTTGAGCACCTTAATCTGGAGTTCATCATGCCACATGATTTGAAGACATTTAACTTTTCCTTGTACTCTCTAAGATTATCCAAGGCAAATATTTTTCTACTTTTCTTGCTTGTGCTAGTTTTGCTATTTACCTACTTACAACTACCATTTCTGTAAAGTTTTCCCAGCTCTCTGAAGCTGTATCACAAATATTGTTCTCTCAGTTTCTCATGCCTGAGCTGTTTCACTCCTATAAACAAGAAAAAGTTTACTGCAGTAGGACCTTGAACAAGAACCAGCCAAACAGCTAGATATCACAAAAATCAGCAGATCGTTGAGTCTCTCCTGGATCCTGATGAAAATATATTTTTTTTAGAGGATTCCTGATCTATCTTTCATACTATGTATTCATTCCCTACAGACTAGCTTCTGGAGAACGCTGTGCCTTCTTTTCTGTCATTCTGCCTAAAACAGGGAAAAATTGCTGCCCTCTGCAAATGTCGCACTAATGCAAAGTGGAAAAAGGGCATTGGACTGACTAATTCTACAAAAGCTAAGCTAAATATATGTCTGCATACATCTGTAATAGCAAATAATATGGCAAGTAAGGGAGGTTTTTTAAGAACCCTTGCTGTAACTGGATTTGTCAACTGCAGTGTGTACCAGTCCCAATGAGATCTTTTTCTTCCCTAGATTTTGGAGACTTCTGCTACATCTTGTGGGTTGTAGCACCATGTCCTCCATATGCTTAAGTGGAACATGTGAAATGGGACACATGACACATTCATCTGGGTTCCATATATGTGCCCATCTTGATTCATTGCACCATGTGGGGATGAGGACTTGTCCAAACTAGAGGAAGTGGGAGTGCGGGATTTTTCTGGTGAGCATCATCAGACTGAAGAATTCAGAGATGGGAAAGACTTCCAGGCCACCAAGTCTGGCTGTTTCAGATAACAATATTATACAGCTTGTTTGTAGCCCTGTCAAAGGATTAGGTAAGGTACTTGCTTCTACAGTGTGTGCTGCACATCACTGGTTATTTCATAGACTCTCCTTGTTTTGCAGATAGGAAGACAGAAATGTGCACTTCTGGTGTAAGCTCATTGTATTAATCCATACTAAAACTTCTGATGAACCAACTCAATATTCTGAGGTACTCTGTTTCTTGGATGCAACAGACTTAGTATCACTTAAAATGAACTGCTTAATTGTTAATCCCTGTGTTTAAAGATGTTGGTCCTAGCCACCCTTCCCTTCAGATGAAATTTCTGACGTGAAGAACTTGCCAAAAGCCATGAGCGCAGTTCTGAGCAGAGCTGAGAATAGAAAGAAGCCTCCCGGCTCAGTGTCTGATTCACCCAGTTTTGTTTAGCATTATGTAAGGAAGCCAAGTGTGTTGTCAATGTCTAATTTAGTGTTTGGCGTCTCCAGGATGCACCAGTCTCACCTAAGGTAGCACAGAAACTCCTGTAAATTTGGCCTCACTTATGCATTTGAAAAAGTGAGCTAGAACAGTCTTCTGGGAAAGAAAAAGAAAAGCAACTCTTTTTTATTTTAGCATCTTCTTTACTGTAATATCTCTTATTTGCAGGCTTCTAAGAGCTAGGAATTCACTAACTTTTGTTAAGAAATGGAACCATCAACAGTCTCTGCTATGATAAAAAACTGGGGATGACTGCATAATTTGAGTGATTAAACAAATGGCTTGAGTTCTATATTTTTTAGGATTTAAATTTATTTTCCACACAATCTGATAAAAAGAAGTTGCTGCCGTAGTCTTATTGGTATTATCCCATTACCATCACTCTTGCCAGTGTACCTTTGTCTTGAAACTTCTGTACATAAGTTTAAGTTTGGTTGTGTATACATTAAGGTAGGTACTCAATTTAACAATGCTTTCCCATACGCTGTCATGCAAGAAGTATCCAGACCTTAATTCTCCACTGCCCAAGTAGCAGGAATACCATAACAGAGCTGCAAACCAGGGAAAAGGCTGGGATTTCAAATATTTTTGACTTGGCTTCAAAAACGAAATTTAAAAACAATGGTAAGAACATTTTATTTCAACTTCATTCTATATAATTTGATTTTCATAAGAAGGAAATTGTTTCATTTTGAAGAGATTAGTATTTTCTTTTTGGGTTTGTCTTTTTACTTGTCTTTCAGGTGGCATATGCACTCACAGCCTTGCTGTGGGTTTAGTTTCCAGTCACTACACATTTTCCAATGAAAAACAATCCTAAAGGAATGCTTTGGACAAACTTCCAAAGACAAGGAAGATACATCCAAGTTTAAGCTTATGATTGAAGGAAGAAGGAAGAAGTTATCTGTACCATTTTCTATCAGTAGCAGGAAAGCCTTGGTTTGCAGGAGTGATTTTAACCTTTAACCTTGCCAGGAGACCATTAAAAGTAAAACAAATGGCTAGAAAAGCAATGGAAAAGGTACTGTCTCCTTACCAGAAGCAAAGAAGGATATTAAACTATTACAGCTTCCAGTTTTGGGTAGAGCAAGGGTGGAGAAGTTGGCAGTTACTGGGCATGAAGCTTTGAGAATGAGGAAAAACATTACTGCAGATGATGGGGTTAAAACAAGCTGTGCCTGGGAGTGTTCTCAGGTACTGGGACAGGATCACACACATGGTGAAGTCCTCACGATGGCCACAGCCCAGAGTAGCTGACACAGGCACAGGCACAAAGCACTGTTCAGGGACCATTCCCTGCAGATGATTTTCAGGCAGCCAGACAGTTTTGGTGGGTCAGAACACTCGTTCAGTAAGTATGGGCTGTTGCAAGACTGTTGGCTTCCATGCCATGTTTGCTCCCTGGGATGAGCCCTTTCAAGAAACTCCCTGAGAGCAACACAGCTATGAACACTTTTTGCATTGCTGGAGGGAGCAGTGTGATGCTCCTGGGTCTGTCTTCTTCAAACAGATGGGTTTTCTAGCCACACACTGTTTTATATCTTGCAGATTACTGAGTTGCAATAATACCAGGGGAATTAAAGTCAAAATACCCTGGAAAAGGCAGACTCAGAGAGCTCCTCTTGGGAGACCAACATAAGGCTCTCTGTCTGGTAGATCGTCATCTTGGGAGCACCTTCATCAGAGATGAGTTTCATCTCAGAAGTTGTGAGTTCATCAACCCCACATCTGCTTTAGGATACATGTGCTCTCACATTGTCAGTGCTGATTTCTCTCCTTTCTCTGCTAAGGGTCCTTAAGGTGGCTAATCCTGCTGCACATACCTGTGTTTGGCCAGATTAATATCATCCCACACATCTGACCTCATAGAAACCAGTGCAACACTCACTTCTTTAAGTTACTATAAAAGAGGAAATAAAATGACAACAGAAATTTTTATTTCTAAGTACAGAAGAAAGAAGCAGGAAAAGCAGAACTCCTGGCAGCCCATTTTTTTCCTGAATCTACTGTTTTTCATGGGATGAACATGTGGTCTATGCTCATATCCCCTATATGCCACAGCTTCACCCAAACATTGCTGCCCAACTGCAGTTCTCATGGCTCACAGGATTTTAAGGGACTGGGCTTGTTCCATAGAGTCAAGAAGGCATGACCACCTACCCCCGAAGGGCTTAATGAGATGGCTTGTTTGCAAATCTGTCCTCTATGTATGTCCTCCTGATTGTCTTGTTTCTATGGGTTGTACTTTGGGTAGGATGAAAAAAGCTGGTCAGGAGGTCCTATGGTTTGTGCCCCGTGCACTGATGGCAGATGATGCTTTTTAGTGGATTCAGTCTTCCTTCACAGCAGGGTCAGTAATGAAAAATTCACCTGTATCATGAATTATACATAAACCTTTAGTTTACACCAGTTTGTTTAGAGCAGGATGCTGGACAGAGAATTGCATATTTACCCAGTCTGAAGAAGGCCAGTTTGTGACTATTAGGACAGCTGTTCCCAGAGACTGCTCCCACGTGCATGAAGTGAAATGGCTGTCTCATTTTAAGGAGAGGGCATGAGACAGAAGGAGGATTTAAGAATTTTGTGCCAAGCCTTAAGGCAAGGGTGAGAGAGCAAGAGGCTGGTAGTGATGTTTTCATTTCACAGGGAGATGGAAGCTTCCTTGGTCTTCTAACCCAAAATATTGAGGTTTCATCCTGTTAAGGTGGTACCTACCTCTTTAATTGGACTGTGACTTAAAGAGCAGGTGATGGCTGCTTCTTTCTGTGTATAGAACTATAATCCTTCTCAATTATCAAAGACATAAATTACTATTCTTTCCTTACCATATCGAACATCTTCCTTAAATATGTGAAAGAAAAATTGTAGGTTGTCTAGTGAATTTTCCTCTTGGAAAAACTGCCTATTCTTAGTATACAAGTTCAATGGAAGTTCAGAAGTATATCAGTGCAAAGACTGTATTCTGACAATTTATCTGCCAGCTTCTCAGCTCATATTTTGATACTTGGAGTTAAGACACATTTTTGTACTGCTTTCATGTAAAAGTAATGAAAAAGCACTTTTCACAGGCCTATCACAATATCTCTTGGTCATAATCAAGTTACACTTAGAATTACTATTGGAGGATTCCTGTGTAGGACAATTTGTTAATCATCAGAGCAAACCAATGTTGACCATTGCAGGAGGCAGATTTCCTTAGCCAGTATAATTACACCAGGTTTTACCTTATTAAGAGCTACCATGAGGCAATGTTCATGGAATTTGCAGATGAATCAGGGATTTTTTGCAGATGAATCAAATTTTTTTGCAGATAAATCAGATATTTTCACACATCTTGGGCTCAGTGACTGTCACACAGAATGACTGGATGAAGTCTTAGCACTATTGATAGTGTAGTATTGTTAGCAGCCTGCTCTGGAAGAGTGAGATGTCAGAGAGTGGAAAGAATGCAGTGCCTATCTCTATGACATGGAGTAAAGTAAAGAGTCGTTCAGAATTATGGAGCTTCCAGGTTATTTCTGGAAAATGCTGAAATAATAAACACAAATTGTATTTAAACATTTAGGAGAAAATAAAAGTGAGTAGAAGCAAGCATAGGTTTGCCAAGAATAAAAAAAGTCAGTCAGTCTAACACCACTTCATAAACAGTTTTCAGGCAGAGAAACACAAGTGATCCAGTATTTTTATTTTAGGGAGATTTTCATGCCACATGACATTTTCTTAACCTAAGTAAGAATGGCCTGGATGGGGCAGCATTTAAGATGGCAGCGAGACTATCTGGGTGACAAGAAACATCCATGTGAAGATAAGGCTAAAATTACAAATTATCCTGACAGCTTGGGAAGGTGTTCTGAAAAAAACAGGGTGTCAATAATGTAAAATGCAAGGTACTATTCTTGGGAAGGCTTTGAGACCAGCTGGCAAAACACAGGTTCTTCCTGCAACCATGGGAGGACCATTGTGAATCATGAGCTGAGGAAGAGGAAATACTTGCAAAACCAGTAAAAATGGTGGTAGTATAAACAGAAACCTAAGATTTGTGAGAAATCCTTTCACTCAGTTCAGCCCCAGTGAGCCTGAACCACTTGCACATATGTAGGGCTGAGTCCCGTGTTGGGTGATGTTTTCCAGAAAACATGTGGATCAATGGTAGAAGGTCCAGAGGAGACCACTAAAATTGATCAGGAATCTAGAAAGGAACTGAACCATCTGGGTTTATTTTAGCCTATCTTGCAGAGGACAAAGGGAGGAATCAACCTTAACAAACATAGCAACACAATATTGCAGAAGGGGATGATTTGTTTTACACAACCATGGTGATGAAGGCATGTCTCATGCTTAGGATGGAGCAATTTAAATTCAGGTGAGAGACTAGGAAAAGCCTGCTGTTGGGGAAGTTAATGAAGGAATGGAACAGAAAGGCTGAACTATAAGCAAGGTCATGCCAGGAAAGGATACATGCCCGTGCATCCTGTGTGCTCTCCATGGGCTGCTGGCTGGTGGACTTGTATGCTTATGGAGAGGAAAAAGATGTCACATAGTGCCACCAGCTACTTCATAAACAAAAAAAATGGCAGAATTTCCATTTTAAGCCTTAGTACAGTCCTTAGTAAGTCCCCAGGCTTAATGTTGTCAACTTCGACAGGTTTTCCTAACTCCAGGTCTAGCCTATCTACAAAATTAATGAAAAAACAGACACAATATTTAATGGATTTTTATATATATATAAAATTGTTTTTAAGGTCTGATTGAAAACCATACCTAGAGAAGAGGTAAAAAAGTTATTGGATGAAATAGTCACCAGACTTCTTGAGCTGTGTCTTAACACTTGGGACCAAAATGTATTTGTTTACACAAGTTTTTTTTCCTGACAAAGACATTGACATGAGGATGACAATTACAGCATGATGCATGTCTGAAGGAAACCTAAACTTTGATATGTTGTTGGTGAGGGATTGATCTTGTTTGTTTATTTTTGAAGTAATCTTCTAGTTTTTTTCCTGCAAATACAAAGCTCAGTCTGGAGGGACATCTGTAGTCCCAGGATGAGTCTTTCTAAACTCCTTTGAGATACTCCTTTACAGCTGATCTGCTATCAACACCTTTTCTCAGGACAGACATCTTAGATTGACTCAGCAGAGTCATGCTGCTGCAGATTTTGAGTGAGAGGCATGTGACTTGCATTTCTTTGTCTGACTCATAAGTCAATGGAAAAGATTTTGATGTGCTTGCAGTATATTGCTCCCCCAAGTGGAGTGCAAATTACATTACTTTCTATACAGTCACCCAACTGTGGAGCACTCTTCAAAGTGGCAATTATAAATTAAAAAGAAATACATTTTTAAATAAGCTTCTCAGTTTGAAGGACAGTGACTTTTCTCACTTTCCAGACTAGTACTAGAAACATGAACGAAGTAGGGCCCATTCACTGGTTCAGCATTGGTACAGCCTGTAATGAATGCTGCTGTTCAGTGTGGAAAAAAGTGCCTTCGTTTTTATCATATGCAGTAACATGGAACAACATTATGTAGCGAGTTCATTGCCTCTGACCTCATGTTGTTAAATGGCATCCATACATACTGAAGATGCCAGTGACATATTTTTGGTATCTCAGATTACACATTTCTAGAGTTTAGGGAATGCCTGACCAGGGCTGAACTCCTCTGGCACCTCGTAGTTTTTCCAGAACATATTGTTCTTGGATCTATCCCAAAACATACACACGGGTGGTCCAATGTTTCTGTGGACATTTTCTTTTCCTTGTGCTGCTCAGCTTCTGCTTTGGATGCAAACTAATCCTTAATGATATGGACATCTAAGCCTGTTTATTGTTTAGTGTTCATCTCTCAAGAAAAATTAAGAATGCTCTAGAAAAATAAAATCAGTTCTAGTAGAACCAGCCAACATTCCACCAATCCATTTGCTTTGGATGCTTCTTAAACCTTTCTATTTATTGTTATCCAGATTTTTTCATGAAATGCCAAAACACACTGAAGAACACTCCTCCTCTGTGTCCCTTGCTAATTTATTACCATTTTCTGAAGGCACTGTCCTGTTATCCTTGAACATAATTTAAAACTTCCCTTGGCTTCAATATTAGCAGAAAATTACTATAAATGAGCACTTTTGTCTGTTGGAAATTATATCTTATTAGCTTAGTCCTGTGAGTTACTGAAAGTCTGTTAGCAAGGGCTGATGATTCTCAGCTTCCACTGGTGTCCACGGGGGCTGAGAGCACTCAGTAACTTGTAGTACTTCATCAAAATTAATAGAAAGAGGTATCGCAAGTAAAGTGTAAAATACAAAGTAACACCTTCTCTGGCATTTGTATTCTTTTAATTACAATGCATAACCTGAATGTTATGTGGAAATTATACCTTTTCAGCTATAACAACTTTTTCCAAAGTTTAGACACAATCTTATGCTGAGAAATGTTTGCCACATTCTGTTCATGCTCACAAGGTCGTGACTATGATAAATAGATTTTAGAGAAACATTAGAGTGGGAGTACGTGGGAGGAATTTCATATTACGAGCTCGTTTTTTAGCAGATAGAATTTTTAAAGCTTGAATTTTGTGCTTGATTCCATTAGAAGGGAATGTGACAATGGTTCCTATAGAATACACATGCTTATAGAATAGCACAATTTAATTTGGTATGAAATTGAATATATCATGGAAAGCTACTGAATAACATCCGAGGAAAACAACTTTAAATCCTGACATTTAGGAACATGGCAAATGGATGTCGATGGCGACAAGACTTTAAATAACTTTAAAAGGGTGTGAGACTTGGCCTAGTTTCTCTCTGAGCTAGTGACAGGACTTCCAGTGCCTGTTAATGAGAACTGGATGCGGCACCAAATCCCAAAGTCTTTATTTGGCATATCATAAATCCCCACTCTGGCACAGCTCTGCCAGAACATTGTCCTGTACTGTTTGTGCCTTTGCCAAGACTGCCAATCCCACTGACCTTTTCTGGGTTGCTTCAGAGGCTTGTGGCTGAGCCAAAGCAAGACTATTTTATGTGTATTTCAGCTGCTATAGTAGATTTCTTTCAGGGAAGGTGAAGATCATATTTTGAAGCCAAGGGTCTTGCCCAGTAAGATTTCCAAGGGAGGGAGGGTGGTAAATGACTGTAAACGAAAACAGACCAGGAAGAAACAGGGCATCCAGCTGCTGAGTTTAGCCTTTTCTCCAAGTTTTATCAGTCATATAGGTATAACCTGATCCATAAAAAAGCATAATCCTGGTAACAAAGGAATAACTGCAGACATTAGGAACAAACAGTCCAAAGAGCAGGCTCTTGGGGAACAGCAAGCAATATGTGACCTGCACTGGGTGACCCTGCTTTGGCAGGTGGATTAGACTTGATGATCTTTAGAGGTCCCTTCCAACCCCTAACATTTGTCATTCTGTGATTCTATGAAATGACAGAAAAAGAAACAGGACAGCCTTAGTGAGGGAGCCCAGGAGAGGAGTCAAGGAGAAGTCCCAGGCTGAGGAAGGCTGGAGGTGTTCTTAACAGCCATGGAAATCAAAAGATAAGAAAGGGTTTAGCAGAACAGACTAAGAGGCTTTATATGTCACCATCTTCTGTTGGTTTAATTCTATCTTCTCCTCTCATTGCATCTGTTGGGAAAGAGTAAAGCTGAATTTGTGACATTCGGTAGACTGAATATTTCAGTTACAGGATAATTGCTTTACTGGAGAGTGAACTCAGGAAGAAAGATGTTATTCTATACCAAATATCTATCTAAATAACAAAAGCAATAGAAACAGACCTACAAATAAATGATTATTATTTTTTTAATATATTATCAGTCTTTCCAGGACAAGACCTTTTCTAACCCTTCAAATTGTATGAACCAATTTCTTTAGGAGCCTTGGGACAAAAAATCAAATTCTAGGCAGAGACTCAAAACTTGTACTTTTTCATGGCTGATGGTAGGGACTTTTACAAACCAAACCCCAAATATATTGCACGTTTATCTTTATTTCTCAGTTGGGCTGTGTCATTAACCCTATGCTTCCCTCCTGTGTGCTTGGTAACATCTCTAGCCTTCCTCAGCCTGGGACTTTTCCTTTACAGCAGCAGCTGCAAAGGGGACACTTGAGATGCTCCCTTTCAGCCATCTGGAGAGGCTGGGGTGCTCTTCGGATGAAGGCCCATTGCACTATGCCCAAGGAGTAGCTGTGCAGAGCATCCCATCTACCTGGCTGACATGGCTTGGGCACTGCTGTTTGCAGTGAGAAGCTGAAAAGAAGGAGGGTTTCCAAAAGTACGGTTACACTGAGGTGACTTTTCCAAGCATGGTGCCTAGTCCTTCTCTTCCCTTGGGCATGAGCAGGACAAGCAGGGTTGTAATACTAGTTTATAGATCCAAGGAATAAATACATTTAACAAATTAAAATTTGTTGCTGTCTAGTGCTAGTTACATACCACTGCCAAGTCCTACTCACCAGCTGTGGTTAAAGGTTTGCCCAAATAATCTGTAAGTGCACCCAACATCTATGTACCGCAGCACTTTAGAGTGTTGAACCCACCTGTTCTGGTTCTTCTTTCAATCTTCTATGCCTTTAACTGGAACACTTGCATTCACTCTAAGATCACTAAGTGAGAATACCTGTCAAGAAGTAAAGAATATTTGCCAAGCAACCATGTTAATCACCTCATTTGAGTCTGCTTATATGCTTACAGCAACATGAGTGCACGACATGCCTTGCTTGTTATGCTTACTAGAAGTCACATGAGCCACTGGGAGAGTGGAAAAGCCACCTGAGAAAACCTGGGAAGCACTGCAGCATGGGAAGGACAGCATGCTGTGACCCCCAGGAGTGGGTGGCAGGGACTGCCAGGAAGTAGGTTTCCTCTCTGGAGGGGTTATGTTGGTGTGCATTGGCTCTCTTTTGTTAATTAGATAGATACCACATAATCATGCTCATAAACAGTGGTGACTCGCTTTAAAGGAAGGGATGAGAATTCAGGAAAGGGAAAAAATAAAGAAAATGCACAGCAGGATGTTTGCTATGCTCCAGTTTGTCTGCATTTAGACAAAGTATTTTAATCCTCCTGTTGAGTTTTTCCATGGCATGTTCATTTCAAATGCAGGCTCTGTGTTTTGAAGGGCACTTTGCAATGGCTTTATCCAGATTCAGATTATTTGCAATCCAGAAGGAAAGCATGCATTCTTTGTAAAGCAAGTAGAAAACATTTCTGAACACAAATCAAAAGAATGATTATGGCATGCTGGCTCTGTACCCATTACTGAATTCCCAAGGCTCTTTCTGTTTGTGTAGGTGCTTTTTCTTCTGCTGCTTCTGATTGGACTTGGTGTAAACTCACGAATGAATAAGAATTGTTAAAATGGATAGCATAAAAAGATGTGACACTCTTGAAAGATCCCATGTTTCAAACTTATATTCAAGTGAAAGCTACAAAAGGAACACCTCCCAGTGGTCTTAAGTAGTTCTGTATTCCACACGTCAGAGGTTTGCATATCCATCTCTCTTAGGGTGCTCTTCTGATCTCACTTCAATCCCAGGCAAGCTCAGATTCACTGTGTAATGAAAAATGATATTTGCATGAAGTGGAGAGAAAAAACATTGTTTCTACAGCCATTATGTTTTACACTGCTCATGAGACGGTGTTTCATATCCCATAAAAAAACACTACCTGTAACGTAAGTGCATACTAGAAAAAGCAACATTGTACCTTTAAAAGTGGTGTCTTGTTTCTGAAAACACTTTCTCTCTTACATTTCCCTACCCACAAAGTAACCTGTGTTTATAAGCAAATCCACTCAACCCCCTAATAATGACCTAGAGTAAACATCTGACAATCACTGCTTTCAAGCTCCTCTTTGTTTAGGCATGAATTGTTCATTTTTATGTCTTTTGTATACTGCCTAAAGGAAAGACAAATAATACAATTACATTATCAGTTATGGCAGAGGTTGTGCCTGTGTTTATCTGATCCTCTTTTATTGCATTACAAATGATAAGATAAACTACAGGGCATACAATGGTCGTTAATTTCAGGGTGTATTTTCACATTGGATCTTTAATTTAAAATGTATTAGATGCAAGATAGCCAGTTGTCAAGGTTCCTAGTCTTTTGCCAAACCTGTGGCAATCTCATGTAATGAAAAATTTCTTCCCAATATCAATGCTCAACTAATTTTAAAATATGAGTGCCTACTCTGTTTGCATTAGAAAACACCTGTTTTCTGGCCTGCCTGGTTTCACAGTTTAATCAGCTGTGACAGTTTTTGAGTTTCCCATCTCACCGAGCACACCTTCTGCTGCCATCCACCAGTGCCTAACAAACCAACATCAAAACATGTTAAATGGGAGACTACACAGTGTGAGTGAAAAGGCGGGGAAATAAGAAAAAAAAGCAAGGCAGATGCAGTCCTGTAAAATACCTGTGCATTTGAGTGCATGCCCTGTGCTTACTGCAATTTTCTGTCTCGGGAGAGCTTAATAAAATCAGTACAGAACTTTGAAGAGGGAAAAAAATAACACAGAGAATATGCACTTTTTTTGTCCTGGGCTTAAGATTCTTTGCTACTTGACAGGGCTCACTGTTATATACATTGCTTGCTTTATCTGAAAGTAGTTGAAGCTCCAAATGTAAATCTATCAATGAACCAGCTTGCTGCTTTGATTTTCAGCTCTGGATCTTGCAGACAACAGCCAGTTCTCAGAGTTTTCTGAGGAAAAAAAACACTGAAAAATATTTCCAGCAGAGGCTGTGCCTCAGTCTGGTATCACTCAGATCTGAAGCACTGGCACAGCTGCAGGTGCTTAATGCTTCCTAGCAAAGGTACCAGTTTTGAGCCTCTGATGGCTTTGCCATGGCTTGGTCTGGCATTTATGTCCTTCCTTTTTCAGAAAGAAAGGAAGTATTTTTTGAACTTTCAGCAAAAACATTTTATGAACTCTGAGAGTGAAGCTAACAAATAAGGGGCAGCTTTGTTAACAGCTCAGGGTTCTGTTTATTTTGTATATTTGACGGCCACTTGTATTCTGTCCAATGACGAGGCCAGCGTCTTTTTCTGTCAATATGAATGACCAGTAGAATGTGGTGAAATTATAAGACTGGAGGGTGATCTGCTGCATGCTGAATGAATTGAGTGATATCTAGTACAAACTTTTCCACAAGCAGTAATTTTTTGACAGCAGTTTTATGTGTAACTGGCAGGATGATACTGCGGTAAGTAACCATCCACCTGATCTAACACAGAGAGGTTAGGAATGGCTTTGTGGGATGCCTTTTTGTGCTCTATTGCTGGCAGGTGAAGAACAACCTTTGAAGAAGCTGCCTTTTTCCAATCACGTATTTGCAATAGTCTTGACCTCTAAATTTGAAATCTAGCAATACCATGTGGCATCTCCAGGGAAACGCTTACAAAGTGCAGGGAGTAATTTTTCCCTTCCTCTGTGGGATCACCTCCCTCCTTCCCACCAAGAGAGGGAGAGGGAGAGGCATCACTTTATTTCTGACACTACAGAAGCAGAGCGGTGTTTTCTTTTCCATGGAAACTGTCCTTTCACTGCAAATGCTCTGGGCATCTCTTCTCCCACTCCCCCAAAGAGCAGGTGAAGGGTGCGGGGTGGCAAAGACCCTGGGTGTGCAGGGTTGGGTGCTGTACAGACAACCTCTGCATGGAGGAGAGGATAGAGCCAAAGTCAGCTAGGGCAGCTGCGAGATGGGTTTGGAATTATTGCACTGGTTATTCTCTTGCTCCTTGTACTTTGTGTGCTGCAGCTGGGCTGCTTCACAGTGGCTGTAAGGTCTGGTTCCAGCCTAGGAGCATAGCAGGATGCTGGAATTAAATGCTGTGCAGGACACTGTAGTCACGTGAGGTGTAGACTCTGGGTCATTACAAGATATTGTGCATTTAGCTTTTTTGGCTCTTTCTGAAGCTGCACTCATCCTCACAAGCCCAGCTGCACAGCTCTGTAGGAAGGGAAAAGACAATAGGCTGTTTGCAGGGCTGTATAGTCATGTTCTCAGCTCCACTTCTGAATTACACTTTCCTGAGGATTATATCCCCCTATTGATTTACTCTAAATAGCAGTAGCCAAGCTCATGGTCTTTGATAAAATAAATCTTATCTTAGGGGCTAGTATAAAGAGAAAAGAAACCACATAGCTGCATACAGGGCACAAAAGAGTTAGCAGGTGGGCTGGGGGAAAGGAGCCTGATGTAATTTCATTTAATATTATCAAAAGTGCAAGCAAGTGAAAACAAAGTCAGTTAATATTGTTTTACTTGCCATTGCTTCCTTGCTCCCAGTGAGCTGTATGGGCAGGTTGCAGTGCAGAGAGAAGCGGGGTGACTGTGGATAGGCAAGAAGCCATGAAGGGACTCAGGGCTATCTATAGAAGAGAAAGGGGATGATGTGAAGAAGCTGGAAGAGCAGAATTCTCATTTCCAAGTCCCTCACTGCCTTTTCTCACATTCCTGTTACCTTTTGGTAGGAGTATGTCAGCAACTTGCTGCTACGAGGCATCTACATTACAATATGGTATTGTTGTATCCTCCTCTCTGTCTGGGGCTAACGAAGGCCATGGCAGCAGTCTCATCACAGCAGCATGAAGCACAGTGCCTGCTGACTGCCTGGGTACTGGACGGCCTGCCTGGACCAGTTTGGCATCCTGCAATGAACAAACGAACGACAACAATGCTCTCCCATCTTGATTTTCCCAGTGTCTGGCTGGGCTAGCTGGGAGCCAGCATGGATGTGCCTGACCATCACAACAGGAGCAGCACCTGTTATAGTCACAGCACAGCATGCTTGCCTCTAAAGAAAACTCTGTGGCAAAACTAAAGAATAAAAATGTCTAAAATTAGGTTGCTACTGTAGCCATTTCCTTCCAGCCCTTAACCACCTTACTATCTCTCAGGCTCCAAGGGTTTGCTTGTGAACTGAAGGATCCATGTGACTGTAGCCCCCTCCACAAAAAGTTCTCTGTCTGGGAAGGGGGTTCTTCCAAATTTGGTTACCAGCATTACCTCCTTGTACTTCCTCAGCTGACATTCAGGCAATGTAATGACAGCTGGGCTGGTATTATTTCCTTCAGGCATCTAGAAAGCAGCAATTTCCCATCTGGAAAAACCCACTCCTTCCCTCAATATTAAGGTGAAACTTCTTCAGTTTAGGGTGCCAGCTCACACTGAACAACTGCTCTTCTTTTCAAAACAAAATTGAGCAAATATTTGATGCTGAATAATTTATTTGAACAGTGTTGTTTCTTTCCTTCCCCTCCCCTCCAGGAAATTAAAATGAGTTCTGTCGTTTCTAGTGATGTGCCCCAAACAAACTCAGTGTCCCATAGTGGGAGGCATGGAGATAAGCCATCACGTCGTAGAGACATCCTGTGTCCCCTTCCAGAGGTTAGTCACACCATGCTTATTTGCAGACTAATGTTGGTTTGAGACAGAGCCTGGGTCTTCTTGGTAGCAGGAGGTAATCTTCCCTCACCTATCTTCCCCATCTCCTGCCACCCTGCTGCTGTTTCTAGCTGATCCAGTTTGGCTGTCTTTTCTGTCCTAGAGGGCTGGGATGAGATGCTTCAAGTCCCTGCTACATTCATTGCAAAGATGACTGTACTTTAACAGGAGAGAAAGCCATCCCTGTGTTAGTGTTGGTGTGGGTTTATAAAGCAAGCTGACTTCCTCTGGGGGAGAGGCACCATGGAAATATAAGGTCATTATCATTATCACCATTAAGCACACAGAGCAAGAAAATTAATATTTTCCTCCGTATAATAAAATCACTGTTTTGTGGTGAAGCACTGCTGCACATCTCACAAAGAGCACTGTACTAATCAGTTTATTATACAGTTGCAGGAGCAAGCAAGTAACAAGAAGGCAGAGAGGGAGAGTTTCTTTTGTCTCTCGCATTGTTGGGAGGAGGGGGGGAAAAGGGAGATAAGAAAGAGCTGTCCTCTTTCTGCAGTAGCTCTCCATTTATTCAAAAGAAAACGCCTGGAATGTGTAGTGAAAATGCGCCTGTGTCTACAGAAGGGCTGACTGTAGCTGTCCTCTGTGTTTCCCCAGGGCAATAAAAGAGAGCAAGGTTCCTCCCAGCTGCCTGCATTGACTGGCAAAAGCACAGGACAGGTGGGAGTGCAGAGGCGAGGAGTGGCAGCTTCCCCGCCTGTTACCTCCACAGCCCCACACAAAGCGATGCAGAGCTGAGGGAATTGGGCTCTTCCTGTCAGCTTCTGCAGGCTTTGTGGTAGGCCCTACAAAAACACATCAGAGCATCAGATCCTAACTGTCTTGGGGCTTATTAGGCAAATGTATAGCTGAAAGTAAGAAAAAAAAGAAAAAAGAAAAAAGAAAATAATAATGTTTCTCTGCCCCTCTACTGTTTCTCTCCCCGCTCTCAAATTTCCAGACTTCAGATATTTCTGTTATACCGCGTATTGTAAATTATGACTGACAACCCCATGTAAGAACATGAGAAAAATAAATTGAAAAGAAAAAATCACCCTGATGTCAAAACATGCTGATAAAATAGCATTCTAAAAATAATTTTTTCATGTATATGGATTAGCACACTACAGAAATGGCAGATATTAGCTGATGACAAATGGGTATGAACATATGAATATATGCGACTGGGTGGCTGTTGAGCTACATCCAAAGGGATTGGTCACTGCTAATGTGGAAAGAAGACTGGAAATTGTTCTGGTGGTCTCTCATATAAATAAAAGGTATGTAACTGAAAGCTGTCCATGGCTGGTTTGAACATATATTCCTCAATTTTTACATTTTATGTTTTCTCTAACAGTAAATCAGCACCCAGAATGATTTTAAGTTGGACAAGTTATTCTCTAGATAAACGGGGCTTCAGTGACTCCTGATGCACTGAAATAAATTCTAAACATTCCCTGTGAAGACAAGATAAATAGGCTTCATGACCTGAAATAGTGTTTTGACAAACTGGTTTGGCTTTTAATTTCTTCTTCATTTTTCTGCCAGTTTCTTTCCTGTAGTATGTGAAATGCAAGGGGATTGGTCCAGCCAAACATGTTGTCATGTGCTCAAACGCCTCATCAGGTAGATGTCAAACACCTTACCATGGCTGGTGAAGAGGCGACTGAGAAGTGGTTTCACTGGTGGCTGCATAGGAGACAGAGGATTTGGTCTGCACAATGAACAAGCGTGATCACAGATAAACGTAACTTGAACACATTCCTTTAATATTGTCAAGTGTTCCCTTTTCCAGCCTTTCCTGCTAAGCTTGTTTAGATTGTTTCTTTATGAAGTGAATGTAATGATACAAGGTACACAAATCTGCAGTCACTCTTCTCCTCTCAGTCTGTGCATTGCATGGGTGGGCAGAAGCAAATCTTCTGGTGAGAGTATGCAGACCACAAACTCTGCCAGCCTCCTTGGTATCACATCTATTCATCCACCAAAGTAATTACCCCGTGATGTGGCCCATGTTCAGAAAAATCTTTCTGCCAGAAATACTGAAAGACTAATCACCAACATGAATGAGACTTGGTTATGTCTTTCCTTTCATTCACTAGTTTCAGTATTTGTGATCCCTAACAAAGCAGCGTAGGTGGAGTACAGGACAAGAATAAAATGCTTTTTTGGAAGAAAACAAAGGAGGATGTGTCAGAGTGAGAGTGGATGTCAATTTGCTTCTCCTGATGAGAACTCCTCTCCAATCTGCTCCTCATCAGCCAGTGGCATATTTTGTTGGTCAGAGATTGCCAAAACTTAGCCCCAGTGTTCCTCATATGCATCTGGATGGAGTGGCAATTAATATGGGTCTGCTGCTGCCCTGGTAATGTACTGTCTTATTTACTGTGTAATAGGTTTTCACTTATGATTGGAATCTTGACTTGTGGTTTACCTTATCTCTGAAGCCTTTATGAGGGTTGTAGCAATCTGGATATTAGACATTTCAAAGTGATGTCTTTTCTTGCTTACCTACTGTCCAGGACAAAATGCATGGCAGACGAGATGTATATGCACTAATCAAGATTTATTGCATATAACGTTGGGGTCTTAACTACATAAGATCAGAAGGTCTCACACAGCAAAAATGTAGAAAAATCAGGAGATCTGAACAGAAGTGCAGTTTGAATACAAAGGGTATATTAGCAGTGAATTATGCTACTTAATTCAATCAAACAACAAAGGTTAACCATTAAAATGCTGTCAACTTACTTATTATTAAACTCTACACTAGGCCTAGAATATTAATTATCACTCTTAACGGTCCCTTACAATCTCAAACTTAATGTTGAAAGTTACTTAACATGAAGTATACTAGTAAAGACAATGAAGGAGTAATATTTCTCACCCTTGCCAGACCACAGCTGGGTGTCCTTGGGTGTAATTCTCGAGAATTAATCTCTCTGGCAGGCGTCCCCACTCGAGAGAAGGTCCAGCAACCTCCTGGGAAGTGTACGGAAGTCTCACCGATCAGAAATGGGACCAGGCTTTTATAGAATCAAGTGGATTGACTGCTGTCATTTAACCATGTACCTCCAACATCTCTCCTTGGAGAATAAAAGCAAAACAGTGGAAAAATTCATGAAGGCCCTGTTCCCACCAAGCAAACTCTCTTGTTTATCTGTTCGTTATTACTTTATCTCCTTTCCAGGCCTAGTTGTGGCTGGGCTGAGCTCCGTGTTCTTCAACACCGGAGAGCAGCTGGTGTTATGAACATCAACTTGGCCTCTGTTTGTACCTTTCAAGGTTGTTACCAGCTCAGAGTTTGCTAGGCCTTTTCCTTTCTCATGGGAACCTTTGCACTCCAGGCCTGGCCCTGCAATACTGAGAGACAAAAGCAGCTGAATAATAGAGTAAAACTGAGGCAGGCATATTGAGAGATGGAGCTGATAGAAATTGATGATTTGCTGTGCTAAGTTAGCTGAATGGGTATCTTTTAAAACAATATGCAGTTATGCCAAGCATCCTGCAGGTAGTGATAACATCAAGTCTTCTAAGACCTGTCTCAGACAACATTCAACATTCCTGTTGATTCTGACTCACCTGGGCTATCTACCAGTGGGAGACTGGAGGCAGGACCAGGATGGGAGACAGGACACAGACTACAAAGGACTAGAATCAACAAAACCCCCCACAGGAGACCGTAGAGCATGCATAATTACAAAGATAGCTAATTCCAGGAAAGAAAATTACTATGTAAAAGAATTCTGGGAACTCATTGACATAATATTGAATAGGTGAGTTTTGGGCGTATGTTAGTTGGGGTGTTTTGCTAATTCCTTGGAGCACTTATGGTGGAGAACCACCAGTGCTGCCCAGCGCTGCAATAAAGAATGCCTGCTCAATAATAGCTTCTTTGTTGTTATTGGGTCTTTAACCCGGAATCCTTACCCAATCGCACCTAGCCTCCTACTACGGTGAGGATTGTAAGAAAGCAAGAGGGTTTGGAAGCTCTGAACTTTGTTTCAGAGCATCCTGCTGCACCTACATAATCTTCTCTGAGATACCTGATTTCAGACTTTCTTTCCTCTCATTGCATGACAGTTTTGTCTGCCATGTCTTGCTGCAAATGTTGAATTTATGCAAATCCTTTTTAACTCAGTTGCTGCTGAAGGGAGAGATGGTGGGCTCATGCAGCCCTGCAAAACCTGGGACTTATGGCCATGTCCCATATTTTAAACACTTGTTGATTCAGAAAGAGGCCGGGTGTGCAGAGAGACCCGAATTTCATGTGAATTCTTGTTGTTTTCCAGGCTGCAGGCACCATGGAATTACAAAACTGGATCAGTTCTTGAAATAAAGTTGATCCAAGTCACTTTTGAGTTTTCCTACAGAACAAAAAGTCAAGAACATCAATAGATCAAAACAGTGGTGTTCAAAATCTGCAGGACAGGCATTTCAGAGGTTTTACTTTGAGCTGCAAACTCCCTGGGTGTTACTTACTTCTCAAGCACTCTGATGCTCCAAACAAAACACGTAAACATAGACAGACCCCACCCCAACCCAACCCCATGTTGTATTGGGACAGACGCAATTGGTCTGCGGTATCTTTATATTCAGTGCCCAGTGCTGAATTTGTTCCTGGGATATAATGGGTAGAGAGGTATTGCCACCTCTTCTAGGTGTTGCCTTCATCCAGGTGTTCCTATCTGCTGTCAGCTCCATCCTTGAGCAAACCTGATGGGCCTCTGCTTCTCATCAAAGGACGCTTCTTCCAATGAAGCTAAGCTGGCTCTCAAAGAAATGTTAACAAATAGGTAAGAATGTGCATATTTTTAAAGTTACAAAATAATGAAATTAATAAAGCCTTACATTTGTAGTGTACCTGCAACTGCTTCTGCCACCTCCCTGTGTGATCCCTGTGATTGCCTAGGCACTTACTTACATAGGCACGAAATAAGACAAGTCGTCAGGTTACTGCACTATTTTTGGAAGTGACTGGATTAGATGATTTCCCATCTTAACTAATTAAAATTCTGTGCTATTCATCCTATTTGCTCGTTAATATAATTTTTTTTCTCTGCCAGGTTTCCTATGACAGTTGAGGAAACTCCCTGTAAACTTCAGCAAGACACTATCATTATTATCCTCATATCTCACCTCTCCTCTTCCATGCTGTGTATAAAAGCCCAGCAACGCTTAGCCTGCTGATTTGCTATGAGTGTTCTTACCCTGCTGAGAAATAGGACTTGGACAAGATTACAGCAGACCTCAGCCTTTGTATGTGTGAAAACTGGTGGTATCCGAAATCCAGAAAGGTGAAATTGTTCTACCAAATTTTCTTTATTCCAGCTTCCACAAAAAATAAGGATTAAAAAAAAATAATAATTGTTTTCTTGCTCAAAAGTCATATTTAATTTTAAGAATGAGGGTTGGAGGTAGAGGTGTCCCAGAAAACTTGATACTGAAGCAATGGAATAAACTGTAAAGGAGTAAGCCACTTGATTCAGTGGCAGGCACCCAGCAGGACCAGAAGGCTCAAAAGAGAAAATGGCTGAGATGAAGCAAACACAACTTCAGTGAAACTGGAAAAGTTATCTGAAAATCTATGCATTGAAAATATGGTATTTCCCTTCAAAAGTGAACAACTTGGAAAATCTGGCATGTTAGTTTTTGAATTGTTGGAATTATAATTAGAACAATAAAAAAAGCATTAAAAATCACAATGGACTCTAATTAGCACAGTTTCTTTAAAGTAAAATAGTGACTCCCTAATCTCCTAGAATGCACTAATAAATTAATAGAGGATACAAATTATTTGGACTTTTGATAGCTTTTAGTATACTCTGCCAAGAGAAACCACAAAAGAAAATAAAATGGTCAAGTACCCAGAGAAAAATCTCTCCTGCTTTGGAAACTGGCAGAAGGACACAAAAGAAGAAGAACAGGCTGTAAATTACTGAAACGGCAAAAGTTAACAGTGGAACTTGTGAATGCATTTTTAGTAGAAGAGGTTTCTTCTTGCAGAGAGAAGCAAATTCATTTAAATCACATTGTCTCATATGAATGTGTTAATGTCACGGTTTGGCTCTGGGTTGGCAGTCAAACCAATACCAATAATGCTCTCAGTCCCACTCCCCTCTCCCAAGGTAGGGAAAGAGGGAGAAAAAATGAGAAAGAGAGGCTTTCTGGGTTGAAAAGTGAAACAGATTGATTTTAATTATTAGTGATAAGGGAATATATATATATTTGTACAGGGATGTGCAACACCCGCTCCCCTCCCTCCTCCCCCAGCGACTCTCACAGCAACTCTTCTCCCTGGTGCCTCCAGCTGAAGGGGGGAGTGTCCGGGCGCACGGACGGGCCCTCGGGTGTCGGCTGGGAAGGAAAATGGGAAAAAAGAGAGAGAGACAAAGAGAGGGTGATAGAAGTGACAGTAAGCAGAAAAGTGAGAGACAAAGGAAATGAAAGGCTTGACTTCTGTGATGTCTTAACCTATACTGAAAGCCAAATAGAGAAAATATGATGAGAAGGGAATATTCTGATTTGCTGATCCTGCCTTTGGTCTAATCTGCTCCCCCATATGGGGGGAGGCTGCAGACAGTCAGAAGTGACCTTGGTTATTATCAGTCCACTGGCACTGCTAAAAAAGTTCACTGAAAGAAAAAAAAAAAAAAAAAAAATCAGCAAAGAGAAAGTTTGCTTCCCCGTGGCTCAAACCAGGACAGGTAATTTAAATGAAATTCACTATGGAAAAGGTCAAAATGAGTCATCTGAACATTACAGTTTTAATTCTGTTACAACATTTCATTACAACTAGAATTTCATTTCATGATATGAACATTTAAGGTTACTGCTTTACTTATATTTACAATCTGTTATAAAAGTAAAAATACTAAAGCAAAAATATTTAGGTAAAGTTGAAATTGAATGTATCAAGACTACACAGGAAAAATAAAAACAACAACCTAAATTGTCTTAAATATTTTTTCCCCCAGAACTTTTGTTCTGCATGAAATTAAAATCTTCGTTTTGGACAAGAAGGAAGGAAAAAAAAAAAAAAAAGAGCTTTCAAAATACTGTAATTTTCCTTAGGATAGTGTTTTGGTTCATTTAACAATAAAAGAAGCTCCTCTCTAGAATTAACATTCCCTAAAATATTTGTTAAAATTAAAAAAAAAAAATAAAAAAGAAGCTGGGAAGTTGAGTTAGAGCTTGAACCCTTGTATTTTTGTTAATGAAACACAAAAGAATTAGAGGAAATTTGCAGGCTGAGACAAGCAAGATGAACACAAGGCAGCAGTTTGACAGGTGAGACTCAGTGTTGCTGCCTGAGCTGTGAGGGGGGACCCATCAGGGCATGTCTACAGGGAACATTCACAATGAATTTACTGATTCAGGACCCAACAGAGCTCATCCGTTGTGCTCACAGATAGTGCTGTGTGGAGATACCAGTAATGAAGTGCAGATATTCAGAAAATAGACCCAGAGTAGAAGTCACCTGGGAATCATTGCTGTGGACCAATGGATGAAGACCTTAGCTGAGCAACAGCAACAGTCAGCAACCCTACCTGGGCATAAGGATCTATCATGAATAACTTCAAGAGTAACACATGAGAGACCACAATGCTCTTACATAAATAAAGCATAGGATCTCACCTGGAGGGCTGTGCTCAGTTCTCACTGCTCCATCCCACAGATGTGACACAAACGGTAAAAACTCAGAGACAAATTCAAAGACAAGAGAGATTTAGAGGGCTGGAAAAGCTCTTGTGCTGTAAGGTGTGGAAAAGAACAGCGGCACTGATGTATGTGTTTGGCTCTGCGAAGAGCATCCCAAGGTTAGTAGGATGCTGGTCTTTGAGTGAGCACCAGCATTGAGGTATATGTGAATGTGAGCCTTTGCAAAGAACATGCATGGGTTCAGCCTCAGAAGATGGCTTCAATTAAGCTTTCCAGCACAGGTTGAACCTGCAGGCAAAGCACCAAAGAGAGAAGGACACAAAAAAACTGTATAAAATAATAAACAGTACAGAAATGGCATATGAAGGATTAAGTAAGCTCTGTTTATTTAAGATAAAGATGTCATGTTAAAAATTAAATAATTGCTTTGTCACATAGCAAATAAACCAAGTTACAGAGCTTGTTGCCACCGTGCAGATCTGAATTAGCAGAATTCCAAACAGAATTAGGAGCAGAGGTAGAGTGCACGAACACTCAGTGGTAAAGAGTGTTCAGCAGTGCTGTGTAATCATAGCTGGTCTTGCATACAGGCATAGTATTTCTGTAATGCAGTTTGGACAGAAAAATCACGTTAATTATCTTTAAGATAGAGTTTTATTTCTTTATATAGACTGAAAGTCTTGGTACTTTGTGGAATTCTGGAAATGGTGTCACCTAGTGCAAAACACCTAGTTCATAGGCAGTATTATACTCAATATATAATTATTACCTCAATTTAGGGAACGCCCTTGAGAGAATGATACCATCCAAAGAGTTCTGCAAACAGACTTTATATAATAAAGATTTAATTTTTTTTAATTTGAGCCCAGTAAGTGTTTTCTGTATGCTTAATGAATAAAGATCAATAGCTCCTCCCTGAAACTAGTTTGACTGATACAATCACTCCACAGAGAGGACTTCATGCCATCCACAGGTTCTGTGGGCAAGTCCCCCATCCTGACTGTAGCAGGAAGGACTTCTACAGCCTTTGGGTTTTGCCAAGGGAATTTTCCCCACAGAAGTGCAAGGGAACTGCTTTTGAGCACAGCTGTAGAGGTCAGGAGTAGGTGGCAGCCCTTGGAGATGTGGGCCTCTCTGGGTGCCTCTGGGTGGGAGAAGAGGTGATGCATCAGACAAACCCATGCCTGGCAAGGTATGAGGCTTCCCCACTCTTGCTGGCTCTGGTCTGCACCATGAAACAGCATCCTCTAGTTTTTTGGGTGACTTCTAGACAAGCTTTATGCTTCCACCCCTGTTAAGCACATCTTATTTTTTTCTCTTTAAGTGTGCTTTTAAAAAAATCTTTTGCATGACTTGCAATAACCACCAAAACCACAGTGGTTTTCTGCAACTAAACCAATGGACTCAAAGCCAAGTTGAAAGGAGCTACAGCAAAATAATGCCCATGGGCAGCTGAGAGGCTCCTTGCCCGGTTTAGTGACATTGCTTTTAGATTCACCTTAGAGCTAATGCCTGAACAGCTCTAGCTGTTTCTAAAAAAACCCCTTCCATTTCATGCAAATTTAGACACTGCTTTCTGGCCTACGTATGTCCCAAGCCACTCCTTAACCATTTTGTTTCCTCCTTATGGATTAGAAGAACTCCATAGCCTCTTGCTATGAAGAAAAATTTAAAAAAAGCAAACACGTCATTTCTTCTGCACTGCTGCATACAGAAGCTTTTTTGAGCATATCATAGATATCCATGTGATTTAAGTGAAGCTGCCTGTTTTTACCACAGTATGAAATCTGTTTGAATATAAATACATTCCATGTGGCATTTTGTGGTAGTGTCTTGAAAATATTGTAATAATTACTGGGGAGCCACAACAGAAAAACCTCTTAATTCTGTGCCGCTATCCTCCCATTCCTCAGTACCACAAATGAAACAGAATGGGCCACATCTGCAGTACTATGTAGGCATTTGTTTGATATACAGTACTGCATTATACACATATTCAAAACTGTAATAACACTAAAGCGTGAAATAGCTTACTCCAGAAAATATTCATGGCAGGATGTAGATGCAGCCTCTTGCTCCTGAGCCAGCATATATGTCTGGATCAATGACCAGAACTGGCAGGGGTCTGCTGGAAGGAATCCATTACCAGGGTCTGGCACACTGCAGTTTTGTTCAGAGAAGCTGAACAGTAGGATAGGGACAATCACAAAACTTATACAGTAAATCACTGGCAAAATTTTGCTATATTCAGTTTCCATAATATTTTCCCTCCATCTTCACCTTTAATTACAACTGATTTTTTTATATAGCAGAGCAACGATAAGGAAAATGTTTTGCTGGAGCCTAGGCCTTTTGCATTGTACCTCTGCCCTTGGAATAAATTTATTTGTTCCTAGCCTGACCGTGGTATCCATTTTCCTCAGTATTCAATTCAGCTGTAAAATCTTGAACTTCTTTAGACCTTCCACCTACCCTCAGATATCCAGTGCAAGGGACATTTGTACAAGGAAACTGGAGACTGAAAGGCTCTTGGAAAGAAAAATTTAATCTAGATAAACAGAATCTGAACACACTCAATCTAATGTGCCTCATTTACACAAAACACCATTAGCCCAGTCCTGTTTGCTCAGAGTACAGCAGAGGCAACTTAGCTTGCACGTCTGAATAGGGTGCTTTAGATAATACTGAGAGTTCCCAGACATGCAAGAACTATTTCCATAATATATAAGGAAAAATGTTGCATTTAATCCATCACTAGTGGGTTCACCGTGCGTAAGGACTGAATTTCTTTCACATTCTTACACCGCTGACTGCATTAATATTAGGCTAGGACTGAAGTGAAAATGAAGGGCCAATTTCAGCATACAAGCTAGGGGAGAAAAGCAGCAACTAAAAGAGAAAAGAAACCATCTTACCTGCCAAAGAAATAAAAACACATTTAAAACTAATAATCTGCATTACAGAAGCTCTCGCTGTCCATCCATGCTCCATGGGAGCCCTGCTGGAAGGTCACTGTTGAGGAGCAGCCTGCTGCACCTTGGGGCACCAGCTGACATTGGCAGACATGAGCGAGAAGGGTCAGGGTGGCCTGCTGCAGGGTGGCCAGTGTGCCCCATCAGAGGGATGTACAGCAAACGTGTGGCAGGGAGCAGAGCAGACACAGCCTATGAGTTGGACACAGCAAGTCCTTCACCAGAGGGTCTTCATGGTGTCAAATAGTGTGGTTACCAGGCAAGCCAAATGTGCCAGGAGCTGAGCAAAATGAGGAAAAAAAATCAGGCATGGAAAACATCCAGAGAAGGTGCTGGTTGTCCCCTGCTGGTTCTGCTGTATCACCACAGGAAGCCTGGCTGCCAGTTCTCCAGCAAGTGCCTCAAGCAATCCAGTCCCAGCAGAAGCCATTTAAGAAAGGCTGTGAGACTGTGTTCAGGGCACTTGGTTTACAGAGCACCATGTACCAGCACGGGATGCTCTGCCACAGTGCTAGCCTTCAGCTTTCCTCCTGGGCAGGGCAGGGAGCAGGTGCAGAAGTCACCTGAGGTCCCTGTCTGGAAACATGAGTAAATGAGGTCTATTTGTAAGACTGGAAATTTTTTTATGTTGTTTTTTTGTTTGTTTGTTTGTTTTTTTGTTTGTTTGTTTTGGTAATAAAAGCACCCACTCTTGTCCCAGGATGTCTCCTTCTCTCCACAGCTCCAAGTGAGGCTGGCTACACCAACACAGAGATGGCCTCCCTAACTCTGGAGCAGCTGTGGGGGGAAAGAATAAAGGAGCAAGTCTGTAGAAGCATTACCAACTGTATTAGCATGAGACTTTGAAATTAAGAAAAATGACCCTGATGTGACACTCAGCACAGCTGTACTGGTGATGTAGGGAAGCCCCATGCCTGACCAGGGTTTGTGGATGTCAGGACAGAAGGATGTGTCACTCTCGTTTCCACAGCCAAGCATGCTGTTAATGAAGTCTTTGTGCTTTAGCTAACGATTAAGACAAACTTTGCAGAGGGGATGTTTTCACTTACGAGCTGCTCTTGTCCATGTTGTGTGGCATGGAGGCTGTTGCTGAGGCAGCCCTGGCCCCTCAGGGGATGCTTTGGTGCTTTGTACCCTGGGGAGGGGGTTGCTTTCCTCAGGGGGACAGTGATTTTGGTGGGCAGGGGCAGAGAGCAGTCACCTTGGGGCTGCCAGGCTGCTCTCTGCCCACTACAGCTGCCTAGGTCCCCCTGCTGCCCCTGTCCGAAGAGTGAATTAATAATCAGAAAATGAGACAGAAATGGGGTCTGGAGGGATCTCGGCATTTGAATGTCACCATGAGCATGTGGCACAGCAGGGCAAAGCTTTCCTTCCATCCCTATGTTTACTGCTGTCTGAGCATTGACTTGTTTCCTGACACATGAGCCATGACTTGAAAGGAATTCAGGCTCCAGCAAATTTTGCACTGTGCTTCAATGAGGCCTCTGGGATTGAATAAGGGCAAGTCTATTACACTGTTGCCATGGTGACCCTGGCACTGCCGTGATGAGGAGGCTGATGCTGGCAGGCAGGCGTGGGGCAGTGGCACCGGTGGCTCAGTGGGACATGGGGACACCCCAAGTGGCACAGTGCCTGTGCACCCTGCCTCACCCACAGACCCATCCTCGCCCATGCACCTGGAGAGAACACCCCTCAGACCTGGCCGCACCAGGTGGATGGGGCAGCAGAAGGCACAAAGTCCTCTCCTGGAGTCCAACAAAATTAGTCCTTAATTTATGTTGTGGAGAACCAGTCTCTTACAGTGAAACGTGGGAAGGGTGTCCTTTGTCTCCCTCAGTTGGTACAGACCATGCGAATCCCTGTGTCTGGCTATTTAGGGATCTGCCAGTAAGGACAGCCTGTGCTTACTAAGGAGGGCAATCATGCAGTGATGGATTTTAATCATTAAGATGATCTTGTAACAAAGAAACCAAGAAAGCTGATTTATCTTCACTTCTTCTTGTGAGCAATCTCAGCTTTGCAGATACTGATTCTTCTTGCTTGGATGGACTTTATTTTTTATCATGGATGTAAATATTTAGTTCTAAACATTCTATTTTAGCCTTTTTGCCTGTATCTTTTTCTTCTTCGAACAGTCAACAATGGAAATTCATATTCACCCTTTTTGCTCAAGCAGTGATGGTACAGTTTGTCATGAGCTGCAATCATTAAAATAGTTTGATTCAAAGCCTCTCAGCTTCAGCATACAGTAACTAAGCCCAGGATTGAAAAGCACTGACAATGGGAGACTAAAACCTGCCTCTGACACTTGATAAGATTATTACTGTAGAGTGCAAAAAGCTTTTGCTTTCTTTTCTGCTGCTTTGCAGACCTCATAAGGCCCCGCTCAGATTTCTGCATAGTTAATTTGTCAGTTTATAAATTACCACATTATGTTATCGCTGAATGCTTCAAAACACAAATATATGCACAGAGGGCTTGAATATTTGAAGTGTTTTAGTACTACAGGGAAATAATTTTGTTGTCAAGCTGTGGCAGATATAGAAGTGCTAGGGGATACATGACCATTTCATCAGGACGGTGTCGATGATGGCCTATGAACATCCAAGGGGGGAAATCATCCTTTATCACTATTGTGTACCATACAGGTCCAGATGGAGGATAAAACATGCATGAGTTGCCCGCAGCTCTGAAAATAATTATACTCAATTGCCAGAAATGTAGAAAGTGCATCCAACCAAGTTACCACCCATCATAGTGACACTCTGTTTGCATACTGATGAAGTTTAAAGCCAGAGACAATGGTGTTGCTATCAATAGCAGAGGGGGCTGGGAATCACCAGAGCTATAGGATTAATAGCGCCATCATTTTATATTATGCAGCATTTCACTTATGCTGCATATCAAAAAATTCCTGGTGCTGATGCTCACCTAGCTGTTCACTAGAATGGTCTGGTTTAAGACTCCAAACATTATCAGAGATTCTGGGGGGTGGGGAATGAAGACTATTATATCCACCCCCTGTGATGGGCTTCTTGACAATTACTCTCACTGTGCTACGAATGTATGCACAGATCTGTGTGTGTGTGTGTGAGTGTGTGTGTATGGCAGGGGAGCCACACATGCTACCACACTGGCAGTCTCTCTTTCCCTCTCCAGCAGACAGCACTGGAATATGAGCAAAAGATAATATGCACATGCTAAGCTCTGGTGCCACTGCAGAGTAATTGATGAATGGGTTTTTAAAGTGTAGAATGAGAATGAATACAAGTAGGACCCAGGAGAATAATTCTTTATACTGCGATCAGTACTGCTTACATTTAGTTCCTTTAATATTAGGAATCAGCAATAAAGAATACAGTCGTTGTTATTTAATCCTTACCAACTGAAAAAGAAAATTATTTTGGAATACGTCTTCCATTATTAAATATATTGTTTTAAAATTGAATTATTTGGGGGCATTATTCAGTTTTAAATGACCATTAAGTAAAATAACCAATTAGTAAAATAAGTAAAGTAAGATGATTTCCCCAACTTATTTAAATAATTAATTCAGGTTATATATACATTTGTAGACACTATGGTGTATGCATAATATGGATATATGCCATTCTGGCTACTCTAGTAGTTGTTGCATTCCTGAAAATATTCATGGTAAAGTAGTATTTCAATATGCTTTTGCATATGTGCTTGTTATCACATTTCTAGTTAAATTATGATTTCAAAAATAAAATAAAATAAACCTTGAAGTAGTTATTTTATTCATTGATTTACATAGAACTTTTCCTTATTCTAATGAACAACCTGCTGCAAATATGTTGGCAAATATTAAGAAAAGAGTGTTAACATAGCATATACCCAAGTGTAGGCAGGTGAACATCTTGCTTATCTGTAAAATGAATACTCTATATTATACTGGATGCTAATAAAAATGGGTAAAGCAGTTTTATTTTGTTTCATTTTGTAAAAACATACATTAGGCTTCCAATTATATTTTGGTTCTTGTAAAACTAGTATATAATCACTGTAATGACATAAGGGCCCATGATGATCTCTGATGTAATTCCATAGATCTTTTATGAAACACCAGCAATGAATCAGAGATTCTCTACAGTTTGATGTTTTATGCTTTCAAGGTTTTAAAAAATATCTTTGGAAGAAAAATGGAGTAATGGAAGTGTGCTTGCTCAACACTGTAGCAGATTGATCTGGATCTAAGAATACCACTAGGCAAAGTTAATTCTTGTCTAATGTAAACAAGAAATAGCAGAGGAAATATTTGTTTTGTGATCTCAGTACTTATGGGCCCATTTCCTTTTCTTGGTAACACATTCCACTAAAAATAATAAAGTTTTTACAAAGTCTGACTGTCATCAGAGGCTGCAGGACATCCTACACTAATGGTAGAACTTATTAACATTCACTGTATGCTAGTTATAGGGACACTCCTGGCATTTCACTGTGTGATGCATCAGAAGAAATATCTTGCAGTTATTTGGCCAGCAAAAAGCAAAGATGGTGATCTGAATAAGCAAAAATCTAGGAACTGAAATGCACCAAGAGCAAACCTATAGAGTAAATTCCAGGGCCAAAAGGATTTTAAAAATACTTGATTAAACTAATGATATCATAAAGCAATTACAACTTCATTACATTTCATAGAATCCTAGGGGTTGGAAGGGACCTCGAAAGATCATCTAGTCCAACCCCCCTGCCAGGCAGGATCACCTAGAGCACATCGCACAGGAACATGTCCAGGCAGGTTTTGAATGTCTCCAGTGAAGAAGACTCCACAACCTCTCTGGGCAGCCTGTTCCAGTGCTCTCTCACTCTCACAGTAAAGAAGTTTTTTCTGATATTTACATGGAACCTCCTATACTCCAGTTTGCACCCATTGCCCCTTGTCCTGTCACTGGACATCACTGAAAAAAGCCTGGCTCCATCCTCCTGACACTCCCCCTTAACATATTTGTAAACTTTGATGAGGTTGCTCCTCAGTCTCCTCCAAGCTAAAGAGACCCAGCTCCCTCAGCCTTTCCTCATAAGGGAGATGTTCCACTCCCTTAATCATCTTTGTAGCTCTGTGCTGGACTCTTTCAAGCAGTTCCCTGTCCTTCTTGAACTGTGGGGTCCAGAACTAAACACAATACTCCAGATGTGGCCTCACCAAGGCAGAATGGAGGGGGAGGAGAACCTCTCTTGACCTACTAACCACACCCTTTCTAATGCACCCCAGAATGCCATTGGCCTTCCTAGCCACAAGGGCACATTGCTGGCTCATGGTCATCCTCCTGTCTACCAGGACCCCCAGGTCTCTTTCACCTACACTGCTCTCCAGCAGGTCAGCCCTGTACTGGCACATGGGGTTGTTCTTCCCCACATGCAAGACTCTACGCTTGCCCTTGTTGAATTTAATCAAATTTCTCCCTGCCCAACTCTCCAGCCTGTCCAGGTCTCGCTGAATGGCAGCACAGCCACTCCTCCCAGTTTAGTGTCATCAGCAAACTTGCTGAGGGTACACTCTGTTCCCTCATCCAGGTCGTTGACGAAAATATTGAACAGCACCGGTCCCAGTATCAACCCCTGAGGGACTCCACTAGTCACAGATCTCCAACCAGATTCTGTCCCATTGACCACAACTCTCTGACTTCTTCCTTTCAACAGGTTCATGATCCATCTCACTACCTGATCATCAAGACCACACCTCCTTAGATTATCTATGAGGATGCTGTGGGAGACAGTGTCAAATGCTTTACTAAAATCAAGATAAACCACATCTACCGCCCTACCATCATCTGTCCACCTAGTTACATCCTCATAGAAGGCTATAAGGTTGGTCAAACATGACTTCTCCTTGGTAAAACCATGTTGACTGCTCTTAATGACCCCCTCATCCTTGATATGCCTAGAGACAGCACCAAGAATAAGTTGTTCCATCACCTTTCCAGGGATGGAGGTGAGGCTGACCGGTCTATAGTTACCCGGGTCCTCCTTCTTGCCCCTTTTGTAGACTGGCGTGACACTTGCTATCCTCCAGTCCTCAGGCACCTCTCCTGTTGCCCAGAACTTACCAAAGATGATGGAGAGTGGCCTAGCAATGACCTCTGCCAGCTCCCTCAGCACCCTTGGATGCATTCCATCCGGACCCATCGATTTATGGATGTCCAGATTGCTTAACTGATCCCTAACCCAATCCTCATCTACCAAAGCAAACTCCTCCTTTACCCTGACTCCTTCTGGGGCTTTAGGGATCTGGGGTCCTGGGGAGAGTCTGCAGCAGTAAAGACAGAGGCAAAGAAGGCATTCAGTACCTCTTCCTTCTTTATATCCTCTGTCACCAGGGCACCTACCTCATTCAGCAGTGGGCCTGTATTGCCTCTAGTGTTAGTTTTATCTGCAATGTATTTGAAGTAGCCCTTTCTATTGTCTTTGACCTCACTTGCAAGATTAAGTTCCAAGGAGGCCTTAGCTTTGCTAATTGCCTCCCTGCATCCTCTGACAACAGTCCTATATTCCTCCCAATTGGCCAGCCCCTCCTTCCATGATCCATAGATTCTCTTTTTCCACTTGAGTTTGCCCAGCAGTTCCTTGTTTAACCATGCATGTCTCCTGGCTCCCTTACTTGATTTTCTACCCACTGGGATGCTCTGATCCTGAGCTTGGGAGAAGTGGTCCTTGAATGTTGACCAACTATCCTGAGCCCCTTTACCACCTAGTACCCTTTCCCATGAGACTTCCCTTAACAATTGTTTGAAGAGGCCAAAGTTTGCCCTGCGGAAGTCCAGGGTTGTGGTCTTGCTAGGTATTCTATTCCTCCCACACAGAATCCTGAACTCCACCATCTCGTGATCACTGCAGCCAAGTCTGCCATTGACCATCACCACTTCAACCAGACCCTCTTTGTTGGAGAGTATGAGATTCAGCAGTGCTCCTCTCCTAGTTGGTTTGTCCACCATTTGCATTAAGAAGTTATCATCAATGCACTGGAGGAACCTCCTAGACTGTGAATGGCTGGCTGTGTAGGCCTTCCAGCAAATGTCTGGGTAGTTAAAATCCCCCATGAGGACCAAGGCCTGTAATTGCGAGGCTGCTTTCAGCTGCCTGTAGAAAGCCTCATCAACTCCTTCGTCCTGATCAGGAGGTCTGTAATAGACCCCCACCACTGTATCACCCATGCCAGCCTGCCCCTTAATTTGTACCCACAGACTTTCCACTTGCTCCTCATCTGCCCCTGGACAGAACTCAATACATTCTAGTTGCTCTCTCACGTAAAGAGCAACTCCACCACCTTGCTTCACTGACCTGTCTTTCCTAAAAAGGACATAGCCATTCATGACCACATTCCAGTCATGTGAGCTGTCCCACCATGTCTCTGTAATTGCCACTAGATCATAACCCCTTGACCATACACATATTTCTAACTCCTCCTGTTTATTCCACATGCTGCATGCATTGGTGTACAGGCATTTCAGGGAGCTACCAGAAAAGCCAAATGAGGACACAAAGTTATTTTCAGGCCTAATTTGACAAAATAATTCAACATCTAAGAGGAAAAAAACAACGAACCCTGCAACAAAAGAAGTTTAAATCACCTCAAACATAAAATAGGATTTTACACAGTATTTCTGCAGCCATAAAAATGGAGATACGTGGATGAGGTAGGCAGAGGTAGTTGAAGCCACATTTCCTCAGGAGACATTGTGAAGCATAGGAGATATCCAAGTCTCATCTCTTGAGGTTTCCTTCTTGCCTCGAGACCCTTGCTGTCTGGGGACCTTGCCAGTTGTCAGCTTGTTGCTCATCTCCTTTACTTGAGAAAATCCATTGCGAAGCTGGCAAAAGGGCAAGCTCAGCTACCATCTGAGTGGCTGGGGTATTCTCCAGGGGAAACAGTACCCCCAATGGGCTCTGAAGTGCACTAGTGGGACCAGCTCCTGTATTGTGCACTGGTCCAAATGAAGCAGAAGTCTGTAGATGCCTTGATTCTGGCCAGTTGCTGTACAATACCTACCACTGCCTATAAAACAAACCTCAGAAAAATTCTGAAGTGTCTGAAGGGAGAAGTTAAAAATGGTATCATAAAAGTGCTGAATGTGGCAAAGGCAACTAGAGATGGTTCTAACACTACCTTCCCCTTTCCCTGCAAGCTGTAATCACCAACAAGGTGGCACATAATCACAAAGCAGCTTTATTTCTGGCAATCAGTGGTTCTCAGGCTCTTGATGTTCTTAATATTTTCTGTTAATGCATGCAGAGAAGGATAACTATGAAACTGTCATACATAAATTTAAGGAATCCTGCACTCTATATAAATGTATCTGCTTTCATAAGACTCTTCAGCATATGGTTTATATTTTTAAAATAGAAACAAGAAGAAAAAAGGAGGAAAACAGAAGTCTTCCAAATTATCAAATCCCGAGGGGAAAATCTTGCTGTTGGGCTGGAGGGATTTACTATGCCTCTGATTAGGGATGAGATCCTTGTGCCAGGCACTCCAGGGAACAATCATAGGACCTAGAAACAGCTTCTGAAAATGTAGGCAGCATTTACCAGGCAAATGTATTTGGTCGCTTCTGCTTGAAGGTGAGGGAAAACAGAGAGTCCTGTACACTGTGAGCACTGGAAGATCCAAACCAGCATGAAAATAGGCAAGTGGCAGAAAGAGTCACCAAGATCTAAGCTGGAATCAATAAAAACTGGCACTGAGCTGAATACACTATGTCAGAGTACACAAGTCAAGACAGTGCCCAGCATTTAAAAAACAGAAGCATTGCAGTAGATTATACAGCTTCAAAAAATTTCCAAGGATTTCCATAGTGCTTGACTTAGAGAGGATCACAATAGCACCATTAGCTCACAGAAAATCCTCTGCAAAGCATTTGCCAGTATCATGGCTTAGGCTGAATGGACCATTAACTTGTATTAGATACACAGAAATGCTGGCTGGCAGGAAACATCTAGTTCAGCTTTCTGCTCAAAGCAAGACTTTCACCAGCTCCAAATCAGGTCTGCCATGGCTTTTTCTGTTCCAGTCTTGAAAACCTGCAAGGATGGAGATTCAACAGTATCTTTCAGTAACCTGCCCCAGGTCTGTGCTGCCAGCCTTGTCAAGCTGATCTCAGGTGGATCCTTCAGTAATAAAATTGTGGGAACGTGTCCACAAGGCTAGAAAACTGTGATGTGAGCATGTCAAGGAATGAACAGATGCAAAGATAGCTGATACAACTGAAAACTTACAGCATTGTGTGAAGGTGTCTCTGAAAAGAGACATAAACTAATGTCTGCAGCTGAGCCACTCTCCCTATCCCAGAAGTCACATAGAGATGGGATATAGAATTAAGTGTTTTATTAAGGAAAGGTGTCACACAAACTTCTATTGTTCTTATTTGATACAATTAACAACAGAAGAAATTTTTGGACATGACCAGAGGGTTACAACTATGTAGGGATTAAAATCTCTAGTTATTTTAGGTGATACCTGAGTTATAAGAATTTGAAATGTTGTATCAGAATGATAATGACTATTATTGATTGTTCTTAATTGGAAGAGTTAAGTGTGTGAACTTGAATCTTGAAAGGCACCAGTAGCACCTGGTTGAGACAAGGAATGGAGATATTTGTGTTGCACAGATTTGATGAGCTAGGGCTGAGACAGTGAGCACGTGAGTTTAGTCAGGCTGTTGATCCTCAGAAATTAATAAATAATGCAGCCATCTCAATACTGGATAAATAAAAGCTGAGTTTCCTGGCAGATTTGGTACTTCTGACTAAGGGATAACATCACTAATATCTTCAGAGGGGCTAAAACCAGCAACAAGGACTGGAGTCAGTCAGTATCTAAAGGGTCTTGGTAATACCAAGTCCCACATCTCCATCCAAAAGCATTCACTAGCTCTGGTTCTCACAACTAATCAAAGCAATCATGTTTTTGTAATTACCCATTTCTTACCACTCATAAATACAAATGAAACTCTGCGAATGTGAAACCTAAATATAATTTAATTGGGGAAACAAGCAGTCAAAAGCAGGTATCCAGGTAGTCCACATTGTGCCAGAAGGATGTAATTGGTAGCTAGGACCCAAGTCATGCACAGAAGCACCTTTGAAGCACTCAAATCTCATGTGAACACCTACTCCAGAAGCCAGATCCTTCACTGGCCCTGCGAGTCTCCATTTGCTTTGCTACTTTGCCCAGCTTTAGAGATGAATTGAACTTCCATATCAAACCAAAATGCTCTTTTCTTTCTGTACCTCCGGATTCACCTCTACTGAGAAGTGTTTTTTTCACAGATACCCATTTAAAGCAGAACCTAAAAGTGCAAAGGGATGCATAAAAACTCAGACAGCAAAGAACAGCTCCTCGTGCAGTCTCAGAGCACTGGCAGGTGAGGTGGAGCTGGGAAACCTTCCTTCCTGGGTAGTCTGCCAAGGCATATATGCTTTGCAGTATCTCTGAGCTGTAATAGGAGAAACATATAAAAAGTCAGGTGGAAAGATTCTTTCACGTTGATTTAGTCCAGAAGTCTTATGAATTAACAGCTTGAAGCAGTTATGAGAATTGATTAAGTATAATAGTTGGAATGTCACTTTCATTTGTCTTGGTGGAAACTGTTAGTTAGGCTTTAGTACAGCAGTGTGGATGTCAACAACCTACAACACACGGTAGGACTAGAAAAGTCTCTTTCTACGTGGTTGTGCTTAACATGGAAAAAACCATATGGTCTGGACACAAATTCAGCATATCTGAAAACAAAAAAAAATATGCTCAGAATCTGTGCAACAGGTCCAGATAGACATACCTGGCATCTCTGTTGTGGAACAATAACCTAAAAATCACACTAGCAATAAGGTATTTCTGACAAAAATGTCTTCAAAAAGCAAAGAATCTCTGGGCCCTGGAAACTCATCTGTTGTAATTCTACTACCTCTTCAAAATCCTCATCTCACCCCGGCCAGCAGTCTATATAAATTTTGGGAAGAGAAAAAAGGTACATAGTTTCTGAGTTCTGGGTAGTCAAGTGGAACTGAGAAATATTTGTGATCTGGAGTACCATGGAAAAGCATACAACACTGCGACTCTCTTTTCTTTCTAGATGCTCAGCAGAAACAATTTGGAGTAAAACAAAGCCTCTGATAATTGTCTTGCATGGAATGAAGCAGCAAGGTAGGGCAGAGTTGCCCGGGATGGGTCTGCAGGAAGGACCATTACTCACACCAGGTGAGACCACAATGAAAGGATTATTTCTCTATTGTTTTCCTGCACCCTGTTTGGGCTGTTTGGAGCCCCCTGGTTTACACCTAGCTAGAGAAATATGGGTGACCAATTTTAAATTGGTTAACTGTGCTCAGGAATGTTTTCTCAGGTGGCTGAGCTCAGTGTTTCGTTACAGTGTTTTGCTTTGCTTTTTTTATTTTTTTCTTTTGTTTTAAAATACTTCTGGCATATAGACAGTTTGTATAAAACTGCTGCAATGTCACACATTTCTAGTCCTATACTATTTGCTTTTAATACTGTGGCTGGTGGATCAGTATATACATTTGATCTGTGTTATTTCTGTTTATTGTTTTTGTTCTTTTACTTATGAACTGCTATCTTCCTGGGTATCGTTTTCCTCAAAATAAAAGAATAAAACAATTGATAGGACTACCCCTGCCCTCATCTGGGGCCATCCTATCGCCAGTGCACTGGGGAGTATTTGAGGCTCCAGTAGCAGGTCCTGTTTCCTCCAGGCTGGTGGTGTACCCCAGCAGGGACACTCCAAGTGCTGTGTCCTGCTGATGGGACAGCCTGCTGGCCACTCTGCCCAGCTGCTCTCGTTCATATGCTCATTTGGCCCCTGTTATCCTCCTTAATGGGCATTGTTGTCTCTTATTTTCTCATGCCATACCAGCTTTTCAAATCACAAATCAAAAGAATCATGAAGAGGTCCACCAAAAGGGCCATCAGATGGCACAGGATTGGGTGGTCTATGGCTTAGGGGGGTCTTTGCTAATTTTGACAGTCATCGCTTGCTGTGTGTAGTTCTGTACAGTCATAAGGACAAATCCTTGCTAGGAGGAGTTTACAGTCTAAACCAGATAAAGGTGTAAGGGAAAAAATATGTGAGGTATCACCTCAAGTTACATGTTTCATTAGTGGCTGATCTAAAATATAAGCCCAGATTTCCTGCTGCTCGCTCTCCATATTGCTGCTCACACTAAGCTTTTTGTATTTGTACATGACTGTGTCTGACCCAGGGAGCTACCAAGGAGACCTCTCCCTCATGTCAGTTAGACTCTTGATCATGTTTTCCCAAGTGAGACTGCACTGCTGTAAATGAAACTTCAGCTACAAAAAAGCAGCTAGGAACTCTGCTGGTTATTTCATGGATGGTGTTTTATTTGTGAGAAGTTTTTCTTTGCAGCCTTTTTTCTGTTTCTAGCAGTGGCAGTCTTAGTCCAGCCAGGCCTAGAGCCAGCCTCAGGTGCTGAGCCCACTTGTTCTAAGGTCTGCACAAGCACAGAATGAAAAGGCATTCCTTATACCCATTGAAGCCAAACATATAAACAGGTAGAGATGGTGGATGAGGACAGACAGGTAAGGAAATATGAAGGAACCACTACTGAGGGCAGATCAAACCCTGTTTTGGACTGGAGAGAATGAAGGACTAGGGAGCAGCATGTCATAGAATCATAGAATCATCAAGGTTGGAAAAGACCTTCAAGATTGTCAAGTCCAACTGTCCACCCTATAACCCCTAACCACTAAACCATCTCCCGAAACACCAAGTCTACCCATTTTTTTAATACCTACAAGGATGGTGGCTCCACCACCTCCCTGGGCAGCCTGTTCCAATGCCTCACCACTCTTTCTGTGGAGAAATTTTTCCTCATATCCAATCTGAACCTCCCCTGGTGCAACTTGAGCCCATTTCCTCTTGTCCTATCGCTAGTCACTAGGGAGAAGAGGCCAACACCTACCTCACTACAGCCTCCTTTCAGGTAGTTGTACAGGGCGATGAGGTCTCCCCTCAGCCTCCTCTTCTCCAGGCTGAACAGACCCAGCTCCCTTAGCATCTCCTCATAAGGCTGGTTCTCCAGACCCCTAACCAGCTTAGTTGCCCTTCTCTGCACCCTCTCCAGCACCTCAATGTCCTTCTTATACTCTGATGCCCAAAACTGCCCACAGTGCTTGAGGTGCAGCCTCAACAAGACTGAGTAGAGGGGCAGGAGCACCTCTCTGGTCCTACTGGTCACACTATTCCTGATGCAGGCCAGGATGAGATTGGGCTTCTTGGCCACCAGCTCACACTGATGGCTCATGTTCAACCGGCTGTCAATCAGCACCCCCAGGTCCTTCTCTGCTGGGCAGCTCTCCAGCCACCCCTCCCCAAGCCTGTAGCACTGCCAGGTGTTGTTGTGGCCAAAGTGCAGGATCCAACATTTGGCCTTATTGAAGCTCATACAATTGGCCTTGGCCCAATGGTCAAGCCTGTCCAAATCCCTCTGCAGACCCTCCCTGCCCACAAGCAGATCAACACTCCCACCCAACTTAGTGTCATCTGCAAAGTGACTGAGGGTTCACTTTATCCTCTCATCCAAATAATCAGTAAAGATGTTAAACAGGAGCAGCCCCAGCTCTGAGCCCTGGGGAGCACCACTTGTGACCAGCCACCAACTGGATTTAACTCCATTGAACACAACTCCTTAGACCAGGCCAAATAGTTTTTTATCCAGCAAAGCATGTGCACAGCCAAGCCATGAGCAGCCAGCTTCTCTAGGAGAATGCTGTGGGAAACCTTGTAAAAGGTCTTGCTAAAGTCAAGGTAGACAACATCCACAGGAGTTACCTCATCGAATAAGCATGTCACCCTGTCATAGAAGGAGATGAGGTTAGTCAGACAGGACCTGCCCTTCATGAACCCACGCTGACTGGGCCTGGTCACCTGGTTGTTCTGCATGCACTGCGTAATGGTACTCAGAATGATCTGCTCCATCAGTTTCCATGGTACTGAAGTCAGACTAACAGGCCTGTAATTTCCTGGATCATCCGTCCATCCCTTCCTATATATGGGGGTGACATTGGCTGATTTTCAGTCCGCTGGTACCTCTCCAGTCAGCCAGGACTGCTGATAAAGGGTGGAAAGTGGCTTGGTGAGCATCCCTACCAGCTCTTTCAGCACTCTTGGGTGGATCCCATCCCACCTCACAGATTTGTGCTCATCTGTGTGGTGTAGCAGATCACTGACCATCTCCTTCTGGATTGTGGGGAGACTGTTCTGCTCTTGGTCCCTGTTGCCTAGC
This sequence comes from Hemiprocne comata, assembly GCA_020745705.1. NCBI lineage: Eukaryota > Metazoa > Chordata > Aves > Apodiformes > Apodidae > Hemiprocne > Hemiprocne comata. Next base: position 14,420,606 of record CM036616.1, on the reverse strand, counting down.
TTAGGAAGTTGGATTCTCTCACCATAACTGGTCCTGTTACTAAAGACTGAGGTGAAGAAGTCATCAAGCACCTCAGACTTTTCCTCATCATTTGTCACCATGTTTCCTCCTGCATCTAATAGGGGATAGAGAGTGTCTCTGGTCTTTGTTTTGTTATTAATATATTTATAGAAGCTTTTCTTGTTGACCTTTACCATAAAGGCCAGATTAATTTCTAGCTGGGCTTGGGACCTTTTAATTCTCTCCCTGCATAGCCTCACAGTATTTTTGTAGTCCTCATTAGCGGCCTGCCCCTCCCTCCAAAGGCCATAGATTCTCTTTTTCTCCCTGAACACCAGCCAAACCTTCTTGTTCAGCCAAGCTGGTCTTCTATGCCCCTGGCTCACCTTACAGCACATGGGGATGGCCTGCTCCTGCACCTTCAAGACTTCCTCCTTGAAGAGCATCCAGCCTTCCTGGACTCCTGTATCCTTCAGAACAGGTTCCCAAGAAATTCTGGCAATCAGGCTACTTAACAAGTTAAAGTTTGCCCTTCAGAAGTGCAGGGTGGCAGTTTTGCTGCCCCCCTTCCTGGCATCTCTAAGAATAGAGAACTATTCATGGTCACTGTGCCCAAGACGACCTCCAACCATCACATCTCCTACAAGTCCTTCCCTGTTCACTAAGAACAGGTCTAGCAGGGCACCTTGCCTGGTTGGTTCACTCACCAGCTGTGTTAGGAAGTTATCTTTCACACATTCCAGGAACCTTCAGGGCTGTTTCTTCTCTGTTGTAATTCCAGCAGACATCAGGGAAGTTGAAGTCCCCCACAAGAACAAGGGCAAATGACCGTGAGATTTCAGCCAGGTATTTATAGAACAGTTCATCCACCTCACTGCCCTGGTTGGGAGGTCTATAGCAGATTCTCACAGCAGCATCAGCCTTGTTGATCTTGCCCCAAATCCTGATCCAAATGCACTCTACCTTGTCATCATTATAGTCTAGTTTTAGACATCTGTAACAATTCCTCATACACAGGGCCACCCCACTGCCTCTCCCTCCCTGTCTGTCTCTCCTGAAGAGCTGGTAGCCATCAGCTGTAACACTCCAGTTGTGTGAGGTATCCCACCAAGTTTCTGTGATAGCCAATATGTCATAGTTCTCCTGCTGCATCATGGCTTCCAACTCCCCTTGTTTGTTGCCCATGCAGCATGTGTTGGTATAGATGCACTTCAGATAGATTAAGGATCTTGACACTTTTTTGTGGGCACAGGCCCTAATTCCTACATGACCCTTCTCAGGTATTTCCGTGGCTTCTAAACCATCAATAACCCCAACTGCCTCACAGGGGATAGGCATGCACAGAGCCTAGGGCAGCATCAAGGGAAGGTTTCAGCTCTGGGCTCTCACCAGTAACTTTACACCCAGTCAGCTGACATGGCTCTTCACAGACATTCATAGTGTGACCTTCAGCAAGTACAAGTTATGGCAAAGGGGAGTACAGAGGCATGACTCCAAGGACAAAGATGGACATTCAAGGGGAGTGTCTTCCCAGCAGCAGGGGCAAAATGAAAGGAAATACCTGGTTGTTTGATTTGAAATAAAAAGTTATTGCAGCAGGCATGTCTAGCAGAGACAAGGTCAACACCACTGCCTTTGTAGATGAGGCAGGGAAGGAAAGGAAGGTCTGATATGATGAAGAAAGGTCAGGCAGTGGATGCACTCAAAATGTCTCTGCAAGGTATTATCCTGACTGTATGACACATACCAGAAGAAACTTCAGTGGAATCTCTGCTGTTCGCACTGAGCCTGGGATTTTGGCAGGACTGAAACAACACAGAATTTTGAGCTGGGTTGTCTGGCTAATACAGACTGGAAAAAAACACCCAGCTTTGGTAACATGCCTTCAAGACCCCTGAAGATCTCTGATGGTGGGAGTGCTCAAAAGACTTGGGTTTCTTAAATGGGAAAGGGGACTAAGAAGGGGCAAAGTAAGAGCATGGGAGTCAGAGATTTGTTTCCTCAAGTGCAAAAAAGAGCACCTGTGTTCTCTGCAGCCTCTGGGGAGAAGAAAGAGATACTCAGCTAGTGTAAAAGTGGAAATGGGACTTAGGAATCCTCCAAGGACTGTACTTTTAAAAAGCCCAGCTTTCTGTGGACATCAAGAATTTTCTTGGATAACAGAGTTACCTAAAATAATACCAGCAAATAACTTGGAAGAGATACCTAATCCAAAAGAAGTGTGCTTATAATGTTACCTTTAGAGACATCATTCTGTGATAGGCAAAATGAACTTCTGCTCTACCTTGCATGGCAGCCCCAGGTTCCCACAGTGACAGAGCTTTCTTGGGTTTTTTTGAGCTCCTGGTCCTGTTGGTTTCCGTATTTCATTGACTTCCCATAGACCATTGATGCTTTCCATGGATAATTTCTGTTATCCTCTCCCAATGTTAGAATTTGTAAAACATCATGTTTATTTAATTATTTTTTAAATTGAGATTAATTCATGTTTCTTTTGTATTTTATTACTTCACTATTTTTTTTCTGGAGTACGTCTCCACCAAACTAATCACTGCAGTGACTGATGCTAATTGCAGTAATTTTTTCTCCAGTATTAAATAAACCTGAATATTATTATTAATAATAATAATGATGATAATAATAATAATAACAACAACAATAGTAACAATAAAAACCTTAAACACTGAAACTAAAAACAAACATTTAATTGTGATGCAAAATGGTTTAAGTACATTTAAAGTGTCTGATGAGCTGTTACAGAGCTGGACGATATGACCAGTACTGAAGAATTCACACTGGTTTTTGTTCTGGTTTAAATATTAAAGCTGAACCCCAAACAAACCAGAGGAGAGAATTGCTCTCTATTAACCCCCTCCACCCTCCCACAGGAAGATAGAAACGGGAATAAGAAAGAGAGACTTAAACTTTGGAAATTTAAACTAAAAACAAGTTTACTGTAACACAAGGAAAAAGAGTAAAACATGGGGTGGGGGGGGTGGAAATCGGTAAATATTTATATAGAAATATACAAAACCGATCTCGATGATGGCAGGGATATGGGGAACACAGGGCTGCTCCAGCAGAGGTCCACAGCTCCTCACAGCACCCGATGTAGTTGGATTCTGCAGCGAGCACGTGGGAAGCCGAAGGAACCCAGCAGCACACCCGGCAGGGGGGAAAGGAGCAGGAGGAAGGAGAGAGCGGCTTCCAGCTCTCCTGGCTTTTCTAGACTGTGACAGGAAGTGGGCAGCAATACTGGCCCCTGCCAGTCTCTCAGGGTGCTAAGGACCCTCTCTCCCCAATAGGTGTCCAACACCATGCCGGGGTCTCCCAAACCATAACAGTTTTAAACCACAGCTTATGTTCAGAGGACCGTAGATGACTCAGGATCAACAATTGCAATGAAAACTTTAAATTGTCATTTTGAAATTATGTCCGTTAGTAGGCCAGAGCAATTAAACAAACTTTAAAGAATGATGTCTGTCAAGGTATAAAGATTCACATTTGTAGATACAGTATATGAGGTTGGATTGAATATAATAATTTTCTCTCAACAGTATATACAGATATACACCTCCTATGTTCATTTGTGAAGATGTCTTTCAAATGTATTGATTGAAGCTAACTATAGAGGTCTAACACTTCTCTCCATTTAATGCTATAAAATTAATAGCCCTTCATTTTTACCTCCAATGCAAATGATCATGTGATCTCCAACTGCATGCAGTTCTTTCTCTCATATGTTGAATATTATTAATTTTTCTTGAGCAGACTTAGAGAATGTGATTCTCTGAAGTAGGCAAGCACAATGGCTCCTGGTGCTATTTCAAAACTTTTGTTGTGATGTATTCTTAACAAACAGAAATTCAGAAATGTGCACTGCAGAAATGTCAGACAAGTGAGCTCTAAAGGTCTTCGGAGAGCACAGACAAAAACAACAATGGCAACTCATAGATTTCCATCATCTTCAGGTGAGATTAGCCAGATATTACAACAAAACACTTGCAAGAAAAGAGGGATACAGCTAATTCTGAAAGACTATGCCATGTAGTTAGAAAATACTTCCATAGGGCTCCATTCAGTTTCAAATAAAACAATTTGTGTGAGTGATTGTAATGGGAGCCAGATAAAACCTGCAACAGCCTTTTTTTTTTTTTTTTAAAACCAGTATTCTATATTTGCTTATGAGACAATTTCTGAAAAACCAGACAGGTAAAATCTAATATGCTAGATGTTAAACATCTAAGCTCACAGCACAAAGATGTGCATTCTCACAGCATAAAATCATTTTCCTCCATTTTGGTTGTCAATCAACTGCTTACACATGAGGATGACAGAGCAGACATCCAACATTCAAGAGTGTAAACCAGCCAACTTTTAACGTGCTTCTAGCTGTCAGATCTTCTGCTTGCAAACATGGCAGACAAATGCTGCAGTTACCAAAAAAAAAATTGTGTTTGAATAATTTTAAGGTATATACTCTGCAGGAGTGAGCTCAGCATAACTATCCCTCTTCTTTAGTTAGAAGGGATATTGATGGAAGGAATGTTGCTCCAGAGGGTCCCAAAACAAAGAAAAGTAAAGCTAAAATAATAAAAAGACATTATTTTAATCTTTAAAATATTTTGTTATTTATGTTTTTTTCTTCCTGATTATTTTATCATGGAGCATTTTTTTTTTTATCCTAGACAATGGCTAGGATAACCTGGGAAAGGTGGCATGCAAGCAAGAAGAACGTGGTCCCACAGGCTGGACCTGCAGCTAGGTACAGCCAAGAGCACAAGTCTCACATAAGCAGGAGAGGATCTGGTGTTAGGCCGGTGGTTGGGGTGGTTGGAGTGCTTGGCTGGCAGGGAAGAACTGGGGCACTGTCTCCAGATCTTCAGAAAAGGAGTAAAACCTATGTCAGACTTTTACAGAGATTTCACCACACAATTTCTGACCATCTCAATAAGAGTATGAAAATGTGAGCAAAATATCCTGGGGAAGTATCCCAACTTTGCTGCTATGCTGTGGCTAATAGGTTTAATAGCTGCTGTGTTTTTACAGAGTTAAAAATACAGTGAGGTAAAACAGGACTCCAAAATATTTTGTCACCAACTTATGGGTGTGTGCCAGGTGCCTTAGCAAGGTTTGTATTCAGCTGCCATCCTCAGAAATTCACCACATCTTCCTAATGCAGAGTGAAAGCAGAAGTCTTTGATTGTGCTCAGTGAAAAACTCTAAGCAATTATGGGAGAATTATAAGCACACGTTCCCACAAAAAAGTGTTTTGTACATGCAGTGGCAGTCACAAAGCTTATTCTTTCCTTATTCAAGCAAGACAGGAGAACTTGAGAGCACCCATCTAGAACATAATAAAATTAGAGAAACAACAATCCTTCTAAATTGTGCCTTGCAGGTATCACGTAACAATTTTTGGCTTCTTTATCAAGCTGGGATGTTGAACAAAAGTAGTTTGGGAACAGAGTATGCCCATTTACTAGTGATGGAGCAGTCGTTTTTGCCTGAAGAATTTTGCAAGGGAAGTTGATATTCTTTGCTTACTTCCTAGTATACATGAAGTTGCATGTTGGAACTGTCTCTCAGCCAGGCAGTGACTGTCCACACACCTGAAGCACTGAAAATCCCAATGAAAAGCTCCCATCACAACTCTGTAGATAGATATGCTTCCTGTGGGGGGTAGGCATCTGGGGAGGAAGTATGAGGAAGCTGCACATCCCTGAGTGCAGAGGACATGCTTTGTGAGTAAAAAGGGGCTTTTAAATTTCGTTCCTCCATGTTATCTCTGTAGCATGGTCCACAGGCAATCAAATTAATTATTTCTTTTTCCTTATCTTAAGGGAAAGATGCTACAACTTCCACTTGTACCCAGTCATTTCAGACGCTGCTACAGTGCACATGTTGGAGATTTCTGGTGAATGTGCAGGGAATATTTCTGCCACTTCAAAATAGGTGTTCCTGCTCACTCTGTGTTCCAAGGAAAGCTGGACTTGAGGTCCAAGATCTCCTCCCCAGGACAGTTGCAATTTTGCACTCCTGTGTGAACAGACTGCAGTCCTTCTCCTAACAGCTCAGCTCCTACCTTAAGCACTGCCAGGCATTTGTGTCTTGTCCCCAGTAAGGTTTTGTTGATGTTTAGTTAGAGAAAATCTGTACCATCTGACTACTTTTCCCAGTTGTTTGAATGGTTGCTGAGATGGCTTCACTTATGACCCTTTATTTAAGCATTCACAACTCAAAATCATAATGTCATTAATTTTGCAGGTCCACAAGCTGTAGGCAATGGGAGGCACTTTGCTCTAAATCTCTACATCACGTTCCCTGAGTAGTTTTTAATTGCGTTTTTCATAAAATTAAGAGTACATTGTCAAGCATCAGTATCAACTTCTGCATTCCTGGTTCTACAGAATTTGCCTTTGACACAAATTCTTTACCTGCTGTCTCAGAACTGTCCTATGTGAAGTCCTCTGCAATGCTATGCCATTGGCAAGGAAAATGTATTTTTCTGTGGTACTCACATGGAATAGCCAGCCGGTCAAGGGAGGTGATTGTCCTACTTCACTCTGCACTGGTGCTGCCCCATCTTGAGTGCAGTTCTGGGCGCCACAGTACAAAAAGGGTATGAAGCTGCTGGAGAGTGTCCAGAGGAGGGCCTCGAGGTTGGTGAAGGCTTTGGAGGGGATGCTATATGAGGAGCAGCTGAGGGCACTTGGTCTGTTCAGCCTGGAGAAGAGGAGACTGAGGGGAGATCTCATTGCAGCTTACTGCTTCCTCACTAGGGAAGGAGGAGGAGTAGGCGCTGACCTCTTCTCTCTGGTGACCAAGGACAGGACCTGAGGGAATGGTAGGAAGCTGTGCGGGGGGAGGTTTAGGTCGGACATTAGGAAGGGATTCTTTACCCAGAGGGCAGTGGAGCACTGGAATAGCCTCTGCAGGGAAGCAATAAAGGCACCAAGCCTGATAATATTCAAGAAACATTTGGACAATGCCCTCAGGGACATGGTGTGAACGTTGGGTTTGTCCTGTTCTGGGGCAGGAGTTGGACTTTGTGATCCAGGCTGTCCAAGGAGGTGGTCTCCATCCCTAGAGACATCTAAAAAGAGAGATGTGGTGCCAGGGGACAGGGTTGAGTGGTAGATGTGGCAGAGCTAGGGTAGTGGTTGGACTTGATGATCTTGAAGGTCTTTTCCAACCAGAATGGTACTGTGATACGTCTTGTACTAACTACCTCTGCATTTTCAGTCTGTGTGGTGTGTACCCAGAGGTCTGAGCTTCACAGTAAGTTGCAGATTTTAAAAAGCTGAAAAGCTAAGATATTAATCAAAACTATTGAGGCCAGATTATTTCATTTAAGCCAAGAAAAGCTGAGAATTTTTCCTGGTTTTTGCTGAGATTCTCAGATCTTCTGTGTTCACTTGGGAAGGCTGCAGACCACTGGTGAAATAGAGAAGAACTCTGTGCACTATGTACAGTGTGTACTAAACTTGAGCTCAGCAGAGCAGGAGAATGGAAGTGGAAATGCTGCTGCACATGCACCATACTCCTTGTTCAACAAGATGCAGGGGAGTGTTTCAGGTGCTGTACCAGGGTGCTCATCTTAACTGAAAAGGAGATCTCATAAAAAGGGTGATGCTGAGAATGACAGTAACATCCTGTGTAGGATGGCTCCAGGTGTAAAGCTCAGGGTCACAGATCTGCTTAGGATGCTCTATAAGGAAAGCATTGGGGATTACTTCCAGATCTCTTTGTAGACCCTGGAATGGGAGAAGGGATGTCCAAGTAAAAAGGAAGGGAGATAAAAAGGTGGTGGTAACAGAACAGCTAAAAAGTAATAAACCCTTTCCAGCTTAATTTTAAAATCAACTAGGAGCTGCCATTTTGCACTAACATTAGGCAAATCCACCTCTGTGATGCCTTTGTCCTTTATGCTCCCCCTGGAACTACCTCTAGTAAATTGCTAGGATTTGAGTCTCATGTGATCCCATTCTTATTCCTTTTCTCATATGACTATGCTAATGATATATAGAAAAAAAACACATATTTTGAATCCTCTTTGACTGTCTCAGTCTTCTTGCTCCTGTCTACTTCTTGGTTGTTGCTGCTTTCTCTACTGGAGACGAATAGTGATTCCCATGGGCCTGGAAACATTACAGCAGCAATGACAGTAAGGTGCTACCTTGAGTAAATCTGCATACAGCAGCTTGTAATGCTGCAAGTTGTGCCTTTCAGAAGAGGAAAGATACCCCAGAATATGGAGTAGCAGTGTCATTTTTGTTATCACTGGTGGGTGCTGTCTTTGGAACTGCATCCATCCAACAAAATGGTCAAGTATTTAACATATCACTGATTATTTTATTTTATCTTGTTCCAAAGCTGTGGTGGAGGGAACCCCAGTCTGTGGAGTAAACTTCTATACAATCTTGCAGCTGTATTGTGAGAGCATCTCCAGCCCCTCTCTCAGTGCTGCTCTCTGGGTAGTCATAAGGATGCCTGGGAGAGTCACACTATCACCTGATGAGCTTCAAATCAGGGTGGTGATGGGCTTGCTTACATCTTCCCTTTCTTTCTTGAGGCTTTGTTGGAGGATTTGACTAAGGCAAGGCTGTTACGGGTGAGGTTATTTTGTGCAGCTGTGTTTGCTCACCCTGCATTTTTTGAGTCAATATAAATCTATAACGAAAAAATCCTCTGCCTACCATCTCATGTGTTTGATATCCCAAAGGGCTCCCACCATGCATGTTCAGTAAGTGCCAGGAGGCAAAGTGGAACAGCAGAGCCTTATCAGGTGACACACCAGCAGCCTTAGACAGGTTTGTAAATTAAGCCCCATGTTTAGCTCCATGTCAGAGTGACCTATGGGAACAGCCTCTTGCCATTTGCAGCCCTCCCAGGACTCCCTACTGAATTTATGAGAAAAGTGCAGTGATTTTTAACAACAGCTGATTGAGCTAGGGAGGTGGGTTATCTAGGAGTAAATTAAACAGGAATCTTTGAAACCATTAAAAAATATCACCCTTCTCTCTGAGAGGAGTTTTAGCCTTTAGTATTCTGTGCCACTAAATCAAAGGAGGCCTGGCCATGAGATGTCTGTGACAGTTTATTTTCTTTTGCTGCCTGTTGGACATCTCAGTGGTGCCAAGGGATGCATCTGACCCCAGTTAACATCTTACTTCTTGCAAGGACAATCCCTGCACAGAAGTGCAAATGGTGGGGCAGGAGTAGGAAGTCTCTTCTGAGCAGGATCTGCCCATCTCTGTTGGTCATCTACACACTTTCTAGCAGCAGAAACCATCATCTCAGTCTACAGTTATGTGGCAACAAAACTCCAAACAGAGAGTTTAAATTGAGCTGATTTCTGAAGTGCCTTATTTGTAAAATTGAAGTATCTCCAGTACCACTTCAGTAGCCACAAAGTCCTTGGAGGGATGTGAGGCTTGCCTACTGCCTATTTACTACCTGCCACTTGCCAGACTGTCAAAGATAATTGGAAAGAAAAATTGTTTTCAACATTATTTTTCTTAATGGAGGTGTTGTCTTTGTTGGGTTGGTTGGTTGGTTGTTTTTCTGAAAGAGCTGCAAAGCAGACCTCAGTTCCCAGATGTCCCACATATACTTGAACTACTAGCCCAGTGCTGATCAGAAGATACGATCCTTAATCCTCAGTGTTGCTGAACTATCTGACCTGATCCAGGAAAATACTTAACTGAATCCCTGAATTCTGAGCACGTATATTAATACACTGCATAACTAAATATTTCCAAAAAGACCTGTTTTATTTTCTAGATGGATCATTACTCTATAAAATAAGGTTTAAGTTTACTAAAACTGTTCACTGGAATTCAGGACCAAAAAACACACCTTGAAAAAGTCTTGCTTCTTTTCTAACTTGAAAAAACCTCATATATTGACAACTTAAGAAAAATTGCAGAGATTGACATATTCTCTAAGTTACACTGGTAAAAAATGTAACACCATCTATCTTGCTTTGATCAACATTTCAGCCAATAAAAGCAGGAAGGTAATAAAAGGAGATGTCTTACAAGGTAACGTAAAAGCAAGTGAAGAGCCTTACAGCTGTTAGATTTCTGGATTTCATTTATTTTATTTATTTTATACTGGCAAATGTTACAGTGTTTCCTTGGCCTATATCCATGGCACTGTATCCTTGAGGACAAAGAGTTGCAGATCATTTTGCTGGATTGAGTGTTATTCATGCTGCTACCCAAATAGTGGAGGGCTCCCAGTTTCTTAGTTTATGTATTTTTTTGGGCCTGGTTACTAGTTGGAGGTCTTTCTAGACAGCTTTTTCTTTTTCTGCTTAAATCGCTGTTTTAAAAGCTTGATATTTGTTTGCACTTTTAAATTTGTAAGCATCTTAGTAAGCATAGAGGTATATGTCTGTGTAATATAATCTATATTTATCTCCTACCTGAAGCTGTGAATACATTTTTTTTACTCAACTGTTCTTCTGGCCCTGCACAGACCCTTTACCTATTCCAGGAGAAAGACTGAGATACCTTTCAGATCTAACTCCCCACCTAGACAGCAAAGCAACACAGAGAGGGTTTTTTTTTGTCTGTATGAGGTTTTCAGGAGGGGAGGCAAGAAGGGAAGTCAGTTCAAAAGGCAACCCAAGCAGGGATGTTGCTAGCTGGGGAAGTTCACAGCACACATGAGAGACACAGGGACCTCTTTACTGCACCCCCTTGACCTACAACTTCCCCCCAGTTCTAGGTCTAACCAGACACTGACTATCCATGTGGTTTACCTTGGAGAAGCATGTATTTTAAGCAACATGGGTAAAAACAGTCTCTCTTGCTTTGCATTATAGTGTTTATGCTCTGAATTGGTCCGTAACTGACCAGCTGCAGGTACTGCAGTCCAAAAAGTGCATGAGGTTGAAATGACAACAGAATTATGATATAAAAGAAATTTCCTATAATTTCAGGATAAAAAGTTACTTGAACAAGTTAAAAATATATATGTAGAAAAGAAACACCACCTTGAGGTCTGCTTACAACCTCATTTATACCACTGACACCCCATCACTGGTGTCAGCTTTCTGGGATTTGCACCATTTCCAGGAGAGCTCACTCTTCCACATGTGTGCTGAGCAGCTGGTTGTGAGGTCCCTCAATGGCAACAGTGGCCTGCTCCTGGCCCTGGGGCTCACAGCTGGACCACAAAGGGACCTGTGCACCCCTGTGTGCATATCAGCCTTCATGCCTCAGTGCTGGCTGCTTGTTACTGTCTGGATTGATTGCTTTGCCAGATCCATCACTCCTCAAACTGCTTAAAGACCAGGTGCTCCAATTCTTGTGTGGTTGCTTCTGGGTGTTGGCCAAAAATACAGATATCTTTACACCAGAGGCTGCAAGTTAAGCAACACAGGGCTCTTGATTTGACCAATCTAGCCACACACATGCCAAGAGACCCACTTGTGATGTGCTTTTCTACCTCATTTTCCTCAGTGCCAACACCATTTGTCTACAACGTCCTTTCCCTGCGGTCAGCCAGACTCCCCTGATGACACCTACCACTGCCCTCCCTTGTCCAATAAGCTGCTCAGCCAGGATTTTGTTCAAATCACCTTACACAGTATTGCTTTAAAAGGTGACACTGTTATCCCTAGAGATGGGTTTTCACTGTGGAATTCTGACATCCAAATGAGTTTAAAATGTCTGCTTTCTCTGCTGCTGTCCCAGTGACTATGCAAGTTGTGACTGAAGCAGTAATTGACAAGTTTTGGGAAATGAAGTTTTTAAATAATTGTTGAGGATGCTGATGCCCAGAGTAATTATACAAAGCAGTATATATAAAATAGTTTAAAGAGGAATTGAATGAGTCACACTTACCTTTCACATGAAGCGATTAAAAATGTCCATTTTTACAGACTTTTTCCATCTTGCAGAGAAGGAACATGCAGATCCTTGCACGTCATATTCTGCCATCAGCTAGTGGGGAAATCAACTGTCTTTAGTGAGGATATGTGGGTATAAGTGAGGGCAGTATTTGGACTTATGTTTCCAATCTCACTGAAAAATGTGTTAGCTTAAAAATAAAACAAGGTTCTGGGAATTTTTCAGGATCCTATTAATTCATTTCAAAAGTTTAATTAGTTTTATGGTAGAAAGGTCATACACTATAACCATCTGCCAGCTTGCAACTTCTGAGTTTGAAGCAGATCTAGGGACACAGTGTCAGACTCTGACTCCTTTGCTTTACAGAGCAACCAGAGAGTCTCAAGTGACATCTGAAGACTCTCACATGTATCAGCTTGGAGATTCTCCACCAGTCATGTTCTCACCTCTCAATGGAAAGATCACACCAGATCTCCCTGGTAGGTACTCCAGCACTGAGTCAGCACAGCAAAACACATCTTTTAGGACAGTCCATAGTCTACTGTAAATTACATCATGTTGCATAGGCTCCAGGAAAGGTCAATCATGGTGAAAGAGTACAACAAGCTCTTCTGTGTCTGCTCAGCTGTCCAGAACACCACTGTCATCTGGGTGCAGACCCAATCCCACAGGGAACTCTTCCAAAGTGGCACCCTAGGAATAGCATCACTGGCTGCCAGGTGTGTCGTGTCTGAGTGGCTCCCAGATGCAATTTGTTCACTGTACAAATAAATCCTTGTCTTCCCTCAGTCCTGGCCTTGAAGACTCAAGTGAACTTGACAGCCATTTTGCATTCTTTTTTCTTTGTTTTGGTAATAATATATGAAATTGGAAATTCAGAAGTTTGCACAGAAATGCTGTCTTACATCTTTTACTTTTCCCCATTATTTAGTGGCATAGCCAAACATGGGAGTTTGCAGAGAATTTGACTGTACACAGGGAGTCATCAGCACCAAGGACCAGGACTTTGTAGATGCTTGAAGAAGAGAGGACAGATCTGCTTCTGATGCTGTTCCCAGTCCTACTCCTACTGAAACCAACGACCAAGCCACTGCTGTGCAGGAAACAGCACCAGGAGGAGAGTGGGACAGTTGGGATGGGCAGATGAGATTAACTGACAGCAGAGGTAGGATATGAGATGTGAAGTGGCAAAGGGTTGTAGCGGAAAAGGACAGGGTCTGCTCGTGGCTCCAGAGGAGGGAGTTCTACAGCTGTCTGGGACCTTAGAACCATAGAGTAGTTTGGCTTGGAAAGGACCTCTAAAGGTCATCTAGTCCAACCCCCGTGCAATGACCAGGGATGTCTTCAACTAGATCAGGTTGCTAGGAGCTCATCCTGACTGTAAATGTTTCAGGGATGTGGCATCTATGACTTCTTTGGACAGCTTGATGCAGTTTTTCACCACCCTCATAATAAAAAATTTCTCCCTTATATCTAGTCTAAATCTACCCTCTTTTAGTTTAGAGCTGTTAACCCTTGTCCTATTGCACCAGGCCCACTAAAAAGTCTGTCCCCATCTTTCTTATAAGCCTCCTGTACAAACTGAAAGCCCATCGTAAGGTATCCCCAGAGCCTTCTCTTCTCCAGGCTGAACAAACCCAACTCTCATAGCCTGTCCTCACAGGAGAGGTACTCCACCTCTCTGATAATTTTTGTGTCCTTCCTCTGGACTCGCTCCAACAGGTCCATGTCTTTCCTGTGCCAAGGACTCCAGAGCTGGACAGATGTCATGGTTTGACTCAGGACCGGCAATTAAACCAGAGAAAACAATGTTCTCGATCCCCTCCCCCTCCCACCCAGGCAGGGAAGGAGAGAGAGAATTAAGGAGAGAGACTTAGCTGGATTGAAAACTAAATTAGACAGCTTTAATTATATGTACAATTATATACAAATACGTTCAGAAATGTGCAAAAGCCTCTTGCCTCCCCCACTCCCAGCAGCTCCCCCAGCACTCTCCTGAGCTGTGAGCAGTCCTGAAAAGTCTCAGACCACTGTCTGAGATAACAGCAGAGCAGACAGGGCTGTGGGGAGAGTTATGAGGTGCCTGAGCATGGGGTAGACAGTGATGGATGGAGTCCTCCCCAGACGTCGGTCATGGATGGAAGAGAAGGGAAGAAGAAGCAAGAAGGAAGTTGTCCTCTGTGATCTCTGACCTTCCTTGGAGCTTATGTAGATATATGCAATGGAACACCTTTGGTCAGTTCTGCTGTCTGTCTAGTCCAGGTCCCCTTCGGGGGAGTCACAGATACAACTCTCCTGCTCTCAGTAGCATCTGCAGTGGCAGATTCACTGAGTAGAACAAACTGACCTTCGTGTCCCAGCAGAAACATAAACATTCCAGTGTTATCACCCCACTAGCTGGAACACTTGCTGCTAGTTAAAAGAGAGCTTACTGAAGGAAAAAAAAAATCAGTAAAAGGAAAATTAGCTTAATCCTGGCTCAAACCAGGACAACAGAGTACTCCAGGTGGGGTCTCACCAGAGCAGAGTAGAGGGGCACAATCACCTCCCTTGACCTGCTGGCCATGCTTCTTTTCATGCAGCCCAGGATAGAGTTGGCTTTCTGGACTGTGAGTGCACATTGCTGGCTCACATTCAGCTTTTCATCCACCAGTACCCCCAAGCCATTCTCCACAGGGCTGCTCTCAATCCCTTCATCCCCCAGCCTCTGTTGATACTGGGGGTTGCCCTGACTCAGGTGCTAGAACTTGCCCTTGTTGAACCTCCTGAGGTTCACATGGGCTCATTTCTTGGGCTTTTCCAGGTCCCTCTGGATGGCATCCCATTCCTCAGACAGGTCAACCACACCCCTCATCTTGGCATCCTCTGCATACTTGCTGAGGGTGCACTCAATCCCACTGTCTATGTCATTGATGAAGATATTAAACAGTAATTTTCCCCATTTAAACCCCTGAGGGATACCACTTGTCACCCCTCTCCATCTGGACATTGAGTGATTGACCACTACTCTCTTGATATGAGCATCCAGCCAATTCCTTATCCATCAAACAGTCCATCCATCAAATCCATATATATTCAGTGTAGAGAAGGATATTGTGGGGGACCATGTCAAAGGCCTTACAGATGTCCAGATAGATCATAGAATCATAGAATTATAGAATAGCTTGTGTTGGAAGGCACCTTAAAGATCATTTAGTTCTAACCCCCCTGCCAGGGTCAGGGACAACTTCCACTAGACCAGGTTGCTCATAGCTCCATCCAACCTGGCTGTGAACAACTTCCAGGGAGAGGGCATCCACAACTTCTCAGGGGAACCTGTTCCAGTGTCTCACTCCCTGACAGGAAAGAATTTCTTCCTAATATCTAATCTGAATGTACCCTCTTTCAGTTAATGTCTTGCCATGGGCTCTGAACTTCTTTAATGTAAATGCTGCAACATAGTCCCTTTCAAGCACACTCTCCCAGCCTTCCTCTTCCAAGCAGTGGAGCAAGACTCTCCAAGCCCTTTGGCCACCAGCTGGGCCACCTGTACTGAAGCAAAGCCTGCTGTGAGGAACAGAGGCCATCCTGACAGCCCTCTCCCTGCTGCATCCTCCTTCTCATGCCTCCACACCCAAATTGCCCCTGTTGTCCTCCAGTCACAGCCCTCTGATCCTTTCTCTGACTCTTTTCTACAAGAGCAGCTCAGATCCTCCAGCCCCAAGCCCTGTGGCCACGGTTGGGAGGCAGAAGGGTGTTGCTCTGCTCTTCTGGGGACAGGCTGCCTGCTTAAAAAAAAATACTGCAGGGGAATAAGGCCCATCCGTAGTTCTTTCTTTGTCCACTGATGTAGTCACTCCATCATGGAAGGCTATTATGTTGGTCAGGCAAGACCTGCACTTGGTGAAGCCATACTGGCTGTCTCTAATCACCTCCCAATCCTCCATGTGCCTTAGATCTGTTCCATGATCTTACCAGGCACACAGGTGAGACTGACAGGTCAGTAGCTTCCAGGGTCTTCCTTTTTACCCTTTTTAAAAATAGGTGCAGTGTTTCCCTTTTTACAGTCACCAGGGACTTCACCTGACTGTCAGGCCTTTTCACACAACACAGAGGTGGCTTTGCCACTACATCAGCCAATTGCTTCAGAACTCTGGGATGCATCTTGGCAGGTCCAATAGGCTTACGTATGCTGAGTTTCCTCAGGTGGTCACAAAACTGACCTTCTCTTGCAGTGGGTGGGACTTTGATTCCCTATCTCTGTGTTGCAATCCATCCACTGAGAGGTGTGGGAAGAGAGATTCCCAGTGAGGACTGAGGCAAGAAAGTTTCTGAGTACCTGAGCCTTCTCCTTGTCCTTTGTTACCAGTTTGCCAGTCTTGTTCATCAATGGGGGTACCCTTTCTATGACCTTCCCTTTCTGGCTGACATAGTTGTAGAACACCTTACTGTTCTTTGTGTCCCTTGCTAAGTTCAGCCGCAGCTGCACCTTGGCCTTCTTGACCCCATCCCTACACAACCAGGCTACATCCCTATACTCTTCCCAGGACACCTGTCCCTGATTCCTCTAGCTGTGCATTTCCTTTTTGCCCTTCAGTTGGACAAGCAGCTCTTGACTCAGCCATGCTGGTCTCCTTCCTTTACTGACTTCTTACACCTGGTGAACATGAGCCGTTGTGCTCTGTGGAATGTGTCCTTAAAGATCTGCCAGCTCTGTTCGCTCCTGTGACCCTGAGGGCAGCTTTCCAGGGGATCCTATTGACTAACTCCTTGAACAGCTGGAACTTTGCTTTTCTAAAATTCAGGGTCCTGACTTTACCCTTTGCCTGACCCAGATCCCTCAGGACTGCAAACTCCACCAGTGCATGATCACGGCAGCCCAGGCTGCCTCCAATCTTTATGTTATGGATTAGATAATTTGTTTTGGTGCGTAACAGGTCCAGTATTGTATCCCCTCTGGAAGGGCTGTCTATTACCTGGTCTAAGAAGTTGTCATCCATGCACTCCAGGAGTGTCCTGGATTGCCTACAGCGTGCCGTGCTACTTTTCCAGCAGACGTCAGAGTGGTTGAAGTCTTCCAGAACTAGAGTCTGTGAGAGTGATGCTTCCTGTATCTGCACCAAGAGGGCTTCGTCAACATGCTCCCTTTGATCAGGCAGCCTGCAACAGACACTTTTCCTTGTTGCCTTGTGTTGCTGGATTAAAGGCCATTATAGAGTCCGTCTCTCACACCTTGGTCTCTAATTGTTACCCATAAGCTTTAAACCTGCTCATGGCTATTCTTCAGAGACAGCTCTTCACACTCTATCCATTTCTTCGCATAGGCAGCTGCACTCCAGTCATGGGATTCATGTAACCAAGTTTCTGTAATGGCAGCTAAGTTGTGTTTTTCTAACAACATGGTGGCTTCCAGCTCCTCCTGTTTGTTGCCCACGCTGCTTGCATTGGCGTAGAGGTACTTCAGCTGGGCTGTCAGCTGTGTCACCTTCTTAGAGGAACATACCTTAATTCCTTTGAGATGTTTCACTGGTGTTCACTTCTTGGCTATTATTAACTCAGAAGCCCTTGGCTCATCTCCATAAGACTGTTTTCTTCTAAAATAGAGCATCTTTACTGAAGTGTCACTGTTATCTATGATATGTCAGACACACCTTGGCAAATATTTGTAATTAAAGGTTAAGATGAGTTGTATCCTTTAAAATTAAGCTGTTCCTCAGCTTTCCAGGACTTCTGGCTGCCAGCCATGGAATAGCAACCTTTGCCTCTAGATTCAGGAGTTTTCAACTCCTATGATCACCAGCTATGGAGTGCCCCACTTAGTTTAATGAATTATAGAGAGGGCGAAAAGCCAGTTTAGTGGCATGTCACCACTGCTTAATAAATAAAATAAAAAATAATAAAATAAAAATATTTTCTTCACATTTATCTTTAGAATACCTGCTTAATCAATAACAGTGAACATAGTCAGCACCTAAGGAATTACTTTGGAGTCAATTTTTTTTAACACTTGTCAGCTACCTCTGAAAAAATATCACTGAAGCTAATTCATCAAATGTATGGGTATACCTCATTTAGGCAGCTTGATAAGAGAATAGCCAGGGCAGAAAGAAGTGCACCAATTTCACTAAGTAAGACCCATTAAATAATGAAGATACTTGCCATAATGCTGTACTGCCTTTCTTCTCTTGGAGACTTCAGAGGAGGTATGTCACTGCCTTCCAAGATAGCACTGCACAAGTAAAATCAAGATGTCCTTTTGTCCTACATCAGGCAACAGTATCTAGGCACTTTAAATTATATGTTGCCCTTGAAAAAGTGAAGATACAAGGACACTGGATTGGGAAGAATCAGCCCCCTAAAATGGTTGTGGCTATAGAAAACATAAGGGAAATCTTGGTGTGGGAAGAAAAGGGCAAGAAGAAGATTTTGGCTTGCCCCAGTCTGGACCAAGCCCATTGTTTATTCTCGTCTTTATGGCATTGACCCACCCAGAAATCCCTTGGAGCCACAGGCTGAGCATCAAGAGTTAAAAGTGATCAGCACAGAGGACTGTGGGGCTGCTGAACAAGATAATTAGCTCCATCTGGCTGAGACCAAAGCCTCTTAAAAGTATAGCTCCCCACATCTTCCTTCTTCATCCACAACAAACAGTAATAATTAGTAGAAAAACTTATGGGCAATGCCTTATTTCAGATCCTTACCAGCCATGTTCACCTGATTTGCAGTGTTTCCTGCACTGTTGCATTGGTCTGCAATGGTGGGGTGCTGGGTGCAGTTACTTACTTTGTTGTTGCAGCTGCTTGCCCAAGGCCTTCTGAATCTCCCTTCCCTTTTGGGGTAGGGGCTTACTGCTATGTTTGGTATGATGCATTTTCTTTGGGGTGACAAACTCATGTTACCTATAAGGCTACATCTTGTGGTACTACTGCTGTCTGCAAATATTTTTTTCTTATTCTAGATGCTGGCAGAGTAATTTTATAAAGTGGAGAGAAGTACTGGGTTCTCAACACATATGTTGAGGCTTTTAATGTCACCTAATATATTTACTAGTTCCCATGGACTCTCACAGGAGTTTTAAAGCATGCTAGCACTCCAGTTTTGGGTACTCAGTGGGACAAAATGTTAGCACGTGACATCCATGCTTCATTACTCACATTCAGGCAATGCTACATGCAGTCAAGATTCCTGCTGTACAGCCTGATGAGGTCCACTGGAGAGCTCTGGGGGTGGGAGCCCTGTACTCCCAGTGCTGAAGTCATTGTAGAGCTCTCCCAAAGGCTTCCCTGTGCCCTGAATTCACCTAATTCACCCCCTAAGCACCGCTGGGTGCTTAGAAGGATTTCTTCCCTCTGGGACAGAGCTGAGAGCCATAAACAGAAAGTATAGGGAAGTTCCTGCTGTGCTCAGCTAAATGGAAAATTAAAGTGCGGAAGCAATGCCTTAATTACTTGGTTAATTCAAAGGTCCGTGCATTTGGGGATTTTCTTATCCAGAATAAATGTAGTTTATTTTTAAATATTTCTCTTTTCTTTGCACTTTTAAACAAGCAGCATCTATACTGTTTAGACACACTGCTGTTTAAAAAATTCTCCTGTGTTGTGTTCTTGGAGACACCGGAGTTATTAGGAAAAGACAATTGTCCCTCTTAACTACCATTAGTAATAAGGCAAGAGAAAGCTTCATCCCTCAGTTGGTTTAGATTGGTCTCTTAGTTTCAGTATTATTAATTACATGAACTACTGTATACCAGTTTAGTGGTGTTTTTTTCTTCCTGATTCTTTGAGTCAACTCTTTCATTTGCAATTTCCTACTGGAGATTTGAAGTCAAGTCACTGACTTTGGATGCAAATAATCACTATGGGCAGTTTCTGCAAACCAGAATAAAGTTATTGGAAAGAACCAATGGCTTAATATTGATCTGCTTGTGCATATCTTCCCTGGGAGGAAACCAGAAGACACTTAAGATTTCATTTATATAATAGCACCCAAAGCTACAGTTCTGACTTATGCATATTGCATGGAAAATAGAAGGGTTAATTTAGTCGTATAATCTATTGTTATAATCCTAATTATTTTATACGTCTTCATTTCATTAATGAATTGCTGCTTTTTACATGCATCTCCTTCCCCATTGCTTTTGTTTAAACGTCCTGGTGGGAAGGGATAGATTAATTTGTTGTGCCTTAATGAAACTGTATGCTACATTAGATTTAACCATTTGGCATGCACTGCCAGCATCACCATTATGTATAATGAACTACTTTTTGTGAGTCCCAAACTAACACAGACCTTCGGTAGACCTAGGTATTGCAACAATGCAGCTGGCAGACATGCTGACTTCAATCATTACCTTGAACTTACCTGGAAACCTGGAGTTTGACACTAAAACATGGCTTTTTTAAATTTTTCTAAAAAAAATGGGAAGATTACTAAAAAATTACGAATTCTTTCAAGAGAAGATGTGGAAACTTTTTAAGCTTTGCTGTTATCTACCATTACATGTATTTTATATGGATATGCATGTGGGTAGATGTATATGCTGCGTCTGCAGCCACACACCAAACCACCAGTGAGGCAGCATGTGCTTTCTTTGAACCAAACAACAAAAGTGACATACTGCAGCAGGTGTCTGATAATTACTAATTGGCTGATGTGTGCTGAGGAGCCTCTACTTGTGACACCGGTGCTGCTGTCTAGTCTGTCTCCACCACCACCCACCCACCTTCTGCCTCCATGTCCCCAGCTCTGAATACTCAGCTATGTCTCTCACATGCGTCCTCACTGAGCTCTTCTCACCACCCTGTCCTTGTTGAACAGAACAAAATTAACCCAAAGCAACACCAAACTGTCAGGGAGAGAGCAGTAATTCTGTGGAGACTGTTTTATTGACTATATTATCATTTAACTCTTGAAGAGCTTAATGTGCCTGTTAAAGAAGTTCACATGCCTGAGCAAGATAAGCAGCATTTCTGAAACTGATTGAATGTAAGAATGATAATAATGCATTTATAACACAGAGAGATTTTTTTTTTTCTCTCAGTAAGTGGACATGCTTTCAGATTCACCTCAGTGTCCTGACCTATCTTCTAATTTTTTTAACCTTAAGCCTCCTAGAAGTTCTGCATCTGCAGAAAACTCTCTCTGTTGTGACAGGGTTTAGTTATTTGGATCTAACTTTGATGCTTACCCTGCTCTGAGCAAGGCCATGGTGGTTTCCAGAGGGTCCTTGCAGTTGGACAGCCCCTGTGACCTCCAGGGACAACATCCAGCAGATTTTCTCAAAACTTCTGACCCAAGCCTATAGATGTGGTTTCCACATACACATAAAGGCAGCTTATACTTCATACAACAGCTGTAGGAAGGAGCTGCTACTGTATCCTCTCTGTGCTAGCAGAGCGACTAGCTCATTCAGCAAGACTCAGTTATAATTTCCACTTCTACACTTCTGCCTAAGGATGAACTTCCTTTTGAGAAATGAGCCTTACCTACTACAGTCTAGGTTCTTTCTGGCCAAACGTTAATCAGAGGGGATTACCATAATAAACATTTACAGGGAAGGCATGGCCTGTAAATAAACCTTGCATGCTCATTCCTCTTCTATCACTATTTACTTATTTTATGTAGCCACCGCCTAAACTGCATAAACCTTTAGAGAAGGACTGGGCATCCAACTTCACCCTCCTTCCCCGACTCCCATATCATCCATTCTGCCTGTAGAATTTCATGACTCTTTGCTCCCCTTATCCTGCCAGGTGTGCTGAGCCTCACCTGGGCTGCCTGCTTCTCCCCATGACCTGGTGTAGACAGGTTGGGTGCCTCTTCCAGCTGCTGTATGCCTAAGATGTGTTAAAAAGTATTTCTTAAACTTACAACTTTATATATTTAAATATATGAACATATACACACACACACATGCATATGTGTGTGCATATAAATGTATTTATACATATATGGGAGTAGGGCTATTCAATGCATTTCCAAAACTTTTCCCATGAATCAATGTTGGTACCCTTCTAATTGAGGGATATTTTTCTTCTGTCTGAGCAGATGTGTGCTGGTTCAGTCTTGCAGATGTCATCCATTGCTTCTGAACATGTGTGTGGAAGACAGCCTTTTTAATCTTCTCCTGTAATCAGTTCCCAGGAGCCCAGACTCTGAATTTGTGAGAGGTACAAGTACTGTACCAGCACTGACAGAGGACTGTGAAATGCTGCCTGTCTCTTGCCTGTGCCAATATAGCTGTTACAAGCAGCAACATGTGTGATAAGCTGAACAAGGTTCTCAGACAAAATCGGACACCAGGCAAAACAAAGCATAGGGAAAGCCAGTTCTGTGAACCCTATACGAATCTGTATTTAAAACTCATCAATGAAAATTAGGAGCTGTTACTCCAGCATATATTCCCTGCAATTTTCAGTTACAGACACGCTGAAAGTAGTGGGTACAGTGCAAGACTGCAGACAGGGACACTAGCTATAAAATTACATTTGCAGAGATATACTTTTGATTGTTCAAATGTCCTTGAAAAAAGCAAACAAAACTGCTTTGTGACACCAAGGCAAGTCAAACATTTTCCTCAGCTGGCAGAGGTTCTCTTCTAAGAAATCCATGTTTGTTTGCCAATAGACAATGTAATCACAAGGAATGGACACAGAGGAAATTTAATGCACAAAAATGCTATTAAAGTTACATTACTCAGTACATTTTAAAGTCTGATTTATGTTAGACCCATGAAAGCAAGGAAATTTATCATCAAAGCTGAGTCTGTCAGCTGACACTGTCTATTTAACTCACACCAAACTGCCCTGTCACTGGATATGTAACTTCAGGCCCTCCCTTCAGTGCCTTATGGTGCTCAGGTCCAAACATGCAGTTGTCTGCTGCCTTCACTGGTGTTAAGGGAAGTCTGCCAGCGTCCCTGCAGCTCCATATGTGGTGTTTGGTGTAAAGTACTGAAGAAGCTAACCCATGTATTTGCAAAAATTTTGCACCACAGAAAGATTTGCTGTATTTTTTTTTTTTTACCTTTGACTGTTGGATACATTTGGTGCCAGCTGAAGAACAGTGAAGAACATGAACCTCTGTGATCCCAGAGGCAGCAGAGAGGCTCAGCAGAGCATCCTGCTTAGCACCTCTGATCCTGTGAATCACTGAATCATCAAATCACCGAATCACAGAATTGTTCTGGTTGGAAAGGACCTTTAAGATCATCAAGTCCAACTATTTATTAACCTAACTCTACTGAGTCCAACACTAAACCATATTCTTAAGCACCACATCTATTCATCTTTTAAACACCTCCAGGGATGGTGATTCATTCACCAACCTCGGCAGCTTATTCCAGTGTTTATTAACTCTTTCAGTGAAGATGTTTCTTCTAATCTCCAATCTAAACCTTCTGAGGCACAACTTGAGACCATTTCTTCTTGTCCTTTTGTTTGTTACCAGGAAGAAGAGACCAATCCCCAAATCACTACAGCCTCCTTTCAGGTAGCTGTAGAGACTGATAAGGTCTCCCCTCAGCCTCCTTTTCTCCAGGTTGAATAAACCCAGTGGCCTCAGCTGCTCCTCATAGGACTTGTTCTCCAGACCATTCACCAGCTTGGTTGCCCTCCTTTAGAGTTGCTCCAGCACCTCAATGTGCTTCCTGTAGCGAGGGACCCAAACCTGAGCATAGTATTTGGGGTGCAGCCTCACCAGTGCCGAGTCCAGCAGGATGGTCACTTCCCTAGTCCTGCAGACACACTATTTCTGATACAAGCCAGGACGCCGTTAGTCTTCTCAGCCACCTGGATGCACTGCTGGCTCATATTCAGCCACTGTCGAGCAACACCCCAGGTCCTTTTCCTCTGGACAGCTTTCCAGCCACTCTTCCCCAAACCTGCATTGTTGCATGGAGTTGTTGTGACCTGGGGACAGGACCTGCCACGTGGCCTTGTTGAACCTCATACAGTTGAAACTGGCCCATTGGTCCAGCCTGTCCAGGTCCCTCTGTAGAGCCTTCCTACCCTCAGGCAGATTGACACTCCCTCCCAACTTAATGTCATCAGCAAACTTACTGGGGTTCACTTGATCCCCTTGTCCAGATCACCGATAAAGATATTAAAGAGAACTGGCCCCAGTACTGGTGACTGGCCAGCAGCTGAATTTAACTCCATTCATGAGAATTTTCTGGGCCCAGTCACACCACCAGTTTTTAACCTGAGAGAGTATACACTCTATATCATAGTTTTACTGCTGCACAATGGCTTCCAGCTCCTCCTGTTTGTTGCCCATGCTGCATGCATTGGTGTAGATACACTTCAGTTGGGCTATTGATCCCACCACCTCTCTGAGGGGTGAAGCACTAATTCCTACCTGATCATTGCCAGGTGCTTCTACGGTTTCCCACCCAAAAATAACCCTTGTGTCCTTGTTGTCACATGGATCCTCTTCTCCCTCCACTGAGACAGCAGATCAAAAGGCCTTGCTAGCAGTCCTGCAAACATATTTGTGTTGCCTTCTGGGTTACTTCTAGACAGCCTGGTTTTATCCCTTTCCTGCTTCAATTCTTGTTTAAAGCTCCTTCAATGAGCCCTGCTAACTCCTGCACAAAGATCCTTTTCCCCCTGTGAGGCAGGGGCACCATGTCTGTTGCCAGCAGGCCTCATATCATGTAGACTGACTCATGATCAAAAACCCCAAAATTCTGCTGGTGACAGAGGTTCAGAGCCAGGTATTGATCTGCTGAATCTTCCTGTTTCTTCCTTCATCATTCCCCACAACTGAAATGATACAGGAGAACATGATAACACTACTTGTTCTCCTGAACCTTTAACCAGTTGTCCCAAGGCCCTGAAGTGTCTCTTGATTGCCCTCAGACATCTGGTTACAACTTCATTTCTGCTTACATGAAAAAACAATAAAGGATGGTAATCTGAGGGCCATACCTGGGTGGGAAGGTTTCTCTTAACATCTTTAACCTAGGCCTCAGGGAGACAGCAGACTTCCCTGAGAAGTGGGTCTGGTCTACATATTGGGCCTTCTGTTCCCTCTAGAAGAGTCTTCCATGACAATAGCCTGTCTTTGTTTCTTTATGGAAATGGTTTTGATGCAGCACATAGGCCAACTTAACCTTGGTGACAGGTGGATGAACCACCATCCTCAACATTGTTCAGTTCCACTTTTAGAGCCTAAAACTATTTGTTCAAGAGAAGAGGTCTGTTGGTGAGGTTAAGCCACAGAGAACTGGAAGTGCCTTTGTTGGCACAAATCATTTATTTCTGCAAAGCCTTTTTGTTGAGATCTAACCACCTGTAAGACAGAGCTTTTGCAGTCACAGAAATGTCATTTTAAGAAACCACCACCCTAACCCACTCAGTGATACAAGCCAGTGTCTAGGATCAACTAGGGCTTAGCAATATGGTTACCATGTTTCTGGCTTCCCTTGGAGGGACCAACACAAAGGATATGGCAGTGCCTGCATCTTCTTGGGTTTCTGTAGCAGATGAAGCAGTCTGTGGGTCTGTCTGGGCTTGCAGGCAGAGAAAAAAAAAGTCAGGGCTGTGAGACTCCGCACAAGTACACCATATAAATGGGAAGAACAGATATGTCACATCCCTCTTTTGGTTCATTCATATCCAGGCAGAGCTAACCACAATCCATCCCCAAGTTATAAAATATTACTAAGGCAAAAGTGAATGGTATTTATTGGCCAATGTAATTAGACTTCAGCAGCCTCAACCCACAGAATAGTACTGTCTACTCTGCAGAATATTAAGTCAAATAACTGGAATCAACAAACAACTCTGGAAAAATACTTTCATGAAATAATATATATTAATATAGTACCATAATAAATAATAAATACTGTTAATATTGCTATAAATAATGTATCATGCTAGATTTGTGTAATAAATAATACATAAATATGTAATCATCTTATGAAATAACATAAAATTAGCAATTGTGAAGTGAAGTTAACTTATTAACATGCTTCAGGAGAAGAAGCCTGCCAAGTTATTTAGAGTCTGAATCACTGCAGAACCGTGTAGCTTAGCTGACAGTAACACCAGCAGCACCACATGAAGTTGCAAAGGAACAGAGAGCTGCCTGTTGCCTCCTAAAGCAAATAGTAATGCACTTCTCAATTTTATGTTCAGGGCTAAGGTCAGTTGATCTACTGGGTGTGCCCTGTTTTTTTTTTTGTTTAAAATAGTTAATTTATTACTGACTCAAGGCCTTGTGCAAGTTGTTTTCCAACAACCAAGACGAAATAAAGCAACAGAGGCAGCCAGCAGATTTAAAGGGATATAAAGATCATTCCTGTGGTAGAACAACACAGAAATACTCCAGGCTTCAGCAAGGAGTCATGTTTTGGCTTCATTCCCAGAGTCCACGTAACACTCTTTATCTCCAAGCACCTTACAACCTCGGGCCAATTAATATGCATACAGCCCCTTTGAGGTCAGCCTACTTTATTGGCTGTTGTTTCCAGGGGGAAAAACTGATATGCAGATTTTTGGGGCAGATTGGTAAACTTTTCCAGTCTGCTTTAGAGTGTGTTAGTACGGACTATTTAGTGATGCCATCATATCTGTGGCCAGATTTTCTGAAATCGGCATCAAAACACTTTGTACTTTTCTGGAAGTTGTGCCACACATTGTTCTGCAAGTTGTGCCAGGGCTAAATGACAGGGGAGTGCTAATGAGAATAGACTCTGAATGATTCAACTCAAAACCACAGCAAGACATTGGTTATTGTAAGAAAAGTATTTATGCAGCTTAAAGTAACCACGGGTAGCTTTCAAAACTGACCTATGATTTTTCAAAGGCATTTGGGCTCTAAAAGTTGCAGGTGTGTACCTGGCAGTATTTTGACAAGCACATAAGCTAGGGAAGTAGCTTATTCCTATTTCTCAGCCACAGCTCTTAATTGTGGAAAGTACTTGTGAGAACCTTCTGAAAATACTACTCGTCAACAAAAGCTGGGTCTAAAACACATGCTACTCTCTTAAAGGAGCAGTGGAATCTCCCACTTCCAGCTCTCCTAAGCAACAAAAGGAATGGAAATCTCCAATATTGCTTTGGGATGTTTACTTTGCAGCCATGGAAAGAAGTGATGCAGACAGCAATAAAGTGGGTTCAGAACTGTTATTCACTAAATCCCATAACACTAGAACCAGGGAGCACTAGACAGAGATCAGTTCCAAGCTGATGAAAGAAAATATTTCTCTGCACGGTGGACAGTGGGATTTGTTGCTACAAGAAGTAAGAGAAGTGAACAGTGCTGGTGGGCCCTGCATGGAGTTGGGCACATTAGTGGACAACAGATCCTTAAAGAGGTGCTAGACGATCTGTGCAGGGAAGCACCCTCTGGTCCTCCTACCAGCACAGCTCTGGTTTCTGGGGCAGTGTGTGGAAATGTGCATGCAACAGATGTTGGCCAGGCAGGTCACAGCCAGGCTCGCAAGCTCTCCCAGCACAGCATCTGTGTTTGAACCACAAAAGAGAGAACACAGGGAGGGATGAAATGGCTCTTGGACCCTTGGACCCAGGAGGACCTTTCTTACGTCTTTGTGTCATGGCGCAAGAGAGGTCAGATGAGGAATCACCAAAATATCCACCCGCAAGAGGGAAGCAGCTATGTCTGGGTACATGTGATACAGTTCATCATTCAGCAAAGGAGCAGCATTTGATGTTGAAATACAGATCTGGAATTCAGGAGTACTGGAGAGGACCACAGCATATGCAGGCAACCCTCACTGGCTGGGGAGGAGGCACAAAGCCTGCCCTGGTTGGGATGATCCCTTGTGCCAACATCAGGTGCTGGAATGGCTCACCACCCTGCAGGTCTGCTGGGAAGCTCTCATCACAAAGCAGTCTCTCTGCTCCAGCCCAGATTCCTGCGTCTGAGCAGAAAGGGCAGTGCTGCTCTGCTGCACCCACGGATGCATTTCACCTCACTCACTAGGAGCTTGGCTAGTCCAGGCACAGTTAGGGTTCCCTCTGAAGGAAGCCAGGCTCAATCTGTCCCCAAAAAAGACTCAGCTCTGACTTCTGTGAGCTGGAAAGCTTTTGGTTGGCTAAAAAAGAGTCAGCTGTGGCTGGCTTTAGTCAGCCTCCACTGCCTGATGTCAACTAGTGAGTTACCAAATGAAGAGCATCACTCACATTTCTTTGCTTTCCCTATAGGCCACACTCAATCAAAACTGGTGAGTTTTTATTCCATATGAGGCAAAACCAGGCCCGTAATTTGAAGGTTCAGTGACAATTATATCAGTTGTCAAGGATGTCCCATCTTATGAAATACGTGATTTGTAGATTGTTTTCTTGGAAGCTCCTTTTAGGTATGATTCAGGCAGCTGTTCCTGCAGGGCAATAAAATGGCTTTTTTCTCTCTGAAACTATTCCAAGTCAAATTTGAGATTGCTGACTCTGCCTCTATGGGTTTTGTAATTCATTCCTAGTCACTTACCATTTCATCAGCCCCAGAAAGCTGAAACAAACCCAAATAATTTGTCCTCCTCCCATTCTTGTGTCTGAAGCAGCACAGCATCTCAGAATACTGTAGCAAGCAGGGGAAGGCTCATTGTGATCACCTCTGCTGCCGTGTCAGCAGGCACCCACCTTCTCACCACAGCCCCAAACATCCTGATAGTCAGGAGAGAAATTGTGTCCTGGGAAGACTCTTTCAGAAAAGTCCAGCAGGCAGAAACCTAAACAGCCCTGAAAAAGGGTGAACCTCTGTAGGCCAGGAGGGTTTGTGGAGTTGGGGAAGAAACAGTAACGAGAGAAGACTCTTCCATCAAAAAGTCTCTCCAATATGACCTTGAGAGGAGGGAATGAGGCATAGGATTTTGCAGAGAGATGCCAGAAGAATTGAAGTTTATAAGTGTACAGTCAAACCTTGAGGAATTTTAACCAGCTCCACCTGATTCAGCTTTGCTAAGTTTGGTAAGTTTTTTCCCAAGGGAAATGGTCAATAAGCTGCCAATACCCAGTTGCTCCTCCTCCTCTCCGTATCAGATCCCGTGTCCCAGGAAGGAGGTCAGATGGGGATTTGCATGGTCATCATAAGTAAAAAAAAACACTGCATTTGGCTTTCTGCCACTGCCTGCCATCCAAGAGCACGATCACTGACACTGTCCCCATGAAAAGCAGGGGTTGAGGCCCTGGGCTGCCAGTGGAGGTATTGCAACTGAACACCAAGAATGCAGGCATACCTCAGCTGTCATGCCTCAACAGGTATAACTATGACTTCCCCAGGGTTAGTACACAGCATGAGCAAGGCCCAGAACTCCTGCTTTTCAGGCTTTCAGATTTCAGCAATAAATTAACTCAGCTGCTTAAGGTAATTCCTAGCTCTACAGAAGTTGGCAAGAGCTTTGCCACCGAATGAACAGGGCTCAAACATTACCCAATGAATGTATATGTTTTGCAAACTAAATCAATCCTCTTTGAGCTGAAGACTTCTGAGTGTATTTTGAAAGGGAAACATCCTTGAAGGAAGAAGGGAAGAAAATAAAAGGAAATGTTGATATTTGTTTCATTCACTTGTCTGTGCAAATTTGTACTTAGCTTTTAAGAGCTCCATAGCACATAACACATTTGTGAAACACCATGGGAGATACATTGAGATCCAGTTCTAATTTTTACTTTCAGTGACTATTGAACTTTTTGGGTTTTTTTTAGCTTACTTCCACTGGGTTAGTAAAAACTTGGGAGCAAAAACATTATAGTATTGTTCTTGCATCACAGTTTTGCTCCTTTGATAATTTTGGACCGAGTCTTGCAATGTAACAAAATTATTGAACTTGGTTTTGCTTAGGTCTCTAATTCCTCTATCTCCTTTATTACCATGGGGCAGGGCACCATATAGGCACAATAAATAAATAATACTGCACTGAGAGTTGTAACAAATCACAAAATACATTATTAAAAAATTAAGAAATAAATATCCCTCTCTTACTTATACAGAGATTGATTTTATAATGTGTAATGCTGAGGAGAGCTGCTAGAAGACATATGTGGGCCTGGGGACATGAGGAATACACTGTAATGGGTGTTTTGCTCCCCCAATTAGAAAAATAAAAAACCCAGAGTGAATGGTTGTATTTGTCAAATGGAAACTGAAACTGAGCTTCTCTGTTTGTTCACAGCCTGTGTAGGATGCAGTGCT
The DNA here is from genome assembly GCA_020745705.1 of Hemiprocne comata. NCBI lineage: Eukaryota > Metazoa > Chordata > Aves > Apodiformes > Apodidae > Hemiprocne > Hemiprocne comata. The sequence continues at coordinate 14,390,604 of CM036616.1, read as the reverse complement.
TGCTTCAGACCCTTGTCTCAGTAGAATGCTGTGCTGAGCAGCAAAAACCCTAAAAAGACATGAGCTGGCACCCAAGGTTATCCTTTATGTCTTAAACTGCATGGCAGGATGTGAGAAGAAGTTTTGAAAACGAGGAGTAAGGGAAGCCATCCCTGGGTCACTGACATATCTCTCAAAGATGCTCCTTAAACTGTGGGAGAAGGTCTGTGAGTGAGATGCTGACCTGCCTGGGACATGATGCCCTGTGGACCTGGTGTGGGTCCTTGGCCCTACTGCTTCAGTCATTCCAGGCAGAGGTTTGATGGCTGAGGGACAAAAGGAGGAGCCAGTGAACCAAAGCCATCAAACATCTGCCCAAGTTGCAGCAAGGTAATGGGAATGTGGAATAGGGTTGAACGGCCAACAAGTCTTTCTTTTTTTCTCAATGGAAGGAGGGAACCCACCATATGCTCAGTGCCTCATTAAAAGGCTTGCAGCTCGAGTCCAGCCCTAATCTCATTAAAGCTGCCCTTTTCTCCTTGCCCCAGGCACCTTTTTATCCTTCCCCATGAGCAGGAGGAGAAGAGACATGCAGGGAGCTGGCAATTCACTTCTGCACAGTGCAAGGACCACTGACAGGCTACCATCTTGCTTGACATGGCACTTCTCACTATGTACATGCTTTTCCTAGAGTACAGCATCTCTGCTGTGCACTCGTGGAGCCATGCAAAATTGTTTTGAGTACAGCTGTTTTCAAAAGCTGAACATTAAGAAAGAATGCTAATACCTTACTCTTATACTTTTTTTGTCGCTAGACCTGGTTTTTAAGGCATTTTATCCACACGTTATCTCTGACTCCTTCCAGTACTGAACATCTCCAAAGAGGATTTCGAGCCTCCCTGGATAGCCTGCTCCTTCTTTGAACTCTTCACCTAGCAAAGACATTTTCCCAACATTCACTCTAACCTGTCCAAGGTGCAGTTTGGAGCCATTGCTCCTTTCTGAATTATCTTCAGTATTATTTTGTTGGAAGAGTTTGGCTCTGTTGTCTTCATAAGTCTCCTTTGGGTAGTTGCAGGTGATCATCCCTTGGCTCCCCTTTTCATGTGATTGAACATCAGCTCCTCAGTCTTCTGCTTGGTGGTCATGTCTATCCTGATAGTCATCCCCCAGACCACGTTTCTAAATTCCTCTTTAAGCAGGTTCTATCCTGGCTGAGGCCTCACCAGTGCTGAGTAGAGGGGAATAAAAGCATCCCTTGATCAAAAGCCCTGCTCCTTCTTCTGCAGCTCAGTGGGCACCTGGCCTTGTTCACAGTGGGTGTGCCTCGCTGCCTCAGCCTGCAGTCTACTGCAAGTCCCACACTCTTCAGCAGTGTGGTGACCCAGCCTGTCACTCTCTGGCTGTGCCATGCTTCTGGTTGTCCTACCCAGTGGCCAAACCCTGTGTGCCTTCTGGCTAAGTCTTGTGGGTCAACAGGTGGCTTGAACTTCTGCTGTCTTCTGGATTGACACCCTGAGGTGTCACCTCTAGATGCTTCGGGACTGAAGTGCTGCCATTCCCTGTGTAGGCCTCTCTTCCTCATTCAGTGTCATTTGCAAATTTTCTGGGACAGGGGGCTCTCTTTTTCACCATCCAGGTCACTGATGAATGTACTTACTGATCAGCTTCAGCCCAATATCACAGAAGCTAGATCTTTCTCATGCCTGGGCTTTGAGAGGCCACATTTTACCCTGTTACTCCCATCAGAGGCTGCAGAACAGCAGCACAGCCTCATCATTCCCACCGGGACAGTGCCAAGTTTTACCAAACACAGCCCTCTCTTTCCCTGTTCTCCTACTCAGCTCTCACCCTTTGCACAATCTCCCTCACTAGGAGTCGAGGTTGGGTTTTGCATACAGCCTTACCAGCTTTTCTGATGAGACTGCCGTGGAGAGACCATAGCAGGATGGTGAGGGTGGTCTTCTGTGAGAGGGACTAGCTTCTCAAGAAAAAGACAGACACTATTTGCCCCTAGGCAGTAAGGGTTACTGAGCTGCTCTATCTGTCCATTCAAAAGATGGAAATCACCTCTCTTACATAAAACTATTATAGCTTGTACCTCTCTTTGATCTTCTTGTCAAAGTTGGGCTCTTCAGTTTACAACATAAAGTAGTGCAAAGTTGTAATGAATAGAACCGAAATGGAGGGCAGTGATGTGGAGGACCATTTAGCCAAACCAGCAGAGCTCCTATTCACTCTGCTATATCATTATGAGCTGGAAAACACTGACAGATAAATACCTTACAGCAGAACTGCCTGCAGGCTATTTCTGTTCTGCAGTTTGTACAGACAGGCCTGAGCTAGCTTTAGAATAGCCAGCTTGGCTATTGCAAACATTTCAGTTGTGGGTGGATGCAGCTTAACACAGATTAGTCCCACAGGTATTCTCTTATCTCCTGCACGGGTCTCACAAGCCAGACCAACTCCTTCCTTCCCCCTCTACATTGCCAGCAGTGTCTTGAGCAATGCTGGCTGATGGCTCTGTGGCTGCACAGTGTGGAAGTGCCTCCTGTTTCTAAAGAGGAAGGATATGATGGCCCCATAATGCAATTCTGCTTCTACCGTTGCCTAGAAGAGTAGAGGCTGTATAGAGGTGGCCATGAGGCAGCAGTTTGGGCTGTGGGGTTTATGAACACTGCTGACTTCACAAAAATTGTTGGAAATGTGGATAGCCAGTCTGACCAACCCCTTCCTGTTCATTCCTTTCTGCAGTACCTTTTTTATCCTTTGTTGCAAACATCCCTGTGGTGAAGCTACCTTTCTTCCTGGTGCCACAGACATTTTAGAAGTTGCTTATGTATACTCGGTTTCTGCATTTCTTACACAGGAAGCAGAATGATTAAATGGAGCACTGTATTTACTGCTACCCAAATACTCTACATCAGTGACAACATCTTTATATATTCATACAATGACTATTTAATGGCTCGCAGATAGTTCCAATGCTCACTAGAATTGGGGTGTATTTTATAAGATGACTGCCACTGACAGGACACTAATCCCACCAAACCTTATGGTAACACATTATGGCAACAATTCATCACTAATATCCCTTTATTATGAATCCATTTTACTTTGAACTCAGTGGGTCACAATGCTGAAACACAGCATGCACCTGCTTCTTGGGAGCTGTAGTGTGATGTGCATTTCCCATCTTTTCACCCTTCTGTTGTCCTGCAGGAAAACACACAGACAACTGCATCTGAAGGGATAGCCATAGTTGTTTTTATTGTTGCAAAAGAACAGAAGAGAACACATTACCCTTTACGATGTGAATAAAAACTAGATAAGATATATGAAGGGTATTTATTCAATGTATGAATTAAATTTCAGGGCTTCAAAAATAAACATCAGTAAAAGTTTAACAAGATACTTTCCTAAATGCTATATTTACAGGGTTTTATTTGCTGAAATACCTTTGTTTTTACAGGAAATGACATTTAGCTGTGATGGGAATACATTATATACTCTTTAATAGGATATTCTAAAATTAATTAACTGCTTTGGTATAAGACATTTATCTAAGGGGTTGTCACAAAGGACCAGACTCTCTTAGGACAGTGTGTCTGCTTCATCTCAACAACAGAAAAGCAGAGTCAGGACAATTCTCCATCCCGTGGGAGCCTGCAGTCCTAAGGGGCCAAGGGCAGTGGTTGCCATTGCAGGAGCAATGCGATGCCAGCATGTCCCAAGAGCTTTCGGCCACTTGAGCTTTGGGGCCTTGGCAGCAGCGTGGGAAGACCAGGTCAAAGTCATGGCAAGGGTACAGAGGTGTAAAGAGGGACACACCTTTTCATACCCTAACTTCTGCTCTGTGACAGTCATCTGCACCCCAGGACATGGCCTTTGAACCTCGCTCCTGTAGGCACAGTCGTGCATGGGCATGGAGCTGGAAGAGTTGAGCTGGGAGTGGGGGTTGAGCCATCGCTGGGGCAGGGCTGCAGGGGTTTGGGAGCAAGGACAGGACAGAGTCTTTTTCACAGAATCACAGAATCACAGAACCACCAAGGCTGGAAAAGACCTTTAAGATCATCAAGTCCAGCCTATGACCAACACCACCACACCATCTAGACTATGGCACTAAGTGCCACATCCAGCCTTTCCTTGAACACATCCAGGGACGGTGCCTCCACCACTTCCCTGGGAAGTCCATTCCAATGTCTAATCATGTTGGGATTTATGGAAAATTAATATGCCTGAATTAAAACAGCAGTGTTGCAGGTGCTGCTGACCAAATTGTACCCTGAAGCAGTGGGATCAGTAAACAAGCGGATGTCTCACAGCCTGGTACCTCACGGGACCAGCAAACAGCAGGTGTCCTATCTCACGGTTGTTATCTCATGAAGTAGTGAGAAAAGAATGTTGTAGCAAGAACTGAGAGGCACCGTCTGGGAAGCGAAACACCTTGGGTCATCATGACATAGACAGCAAGTGACAAGACACGTAGCCAATCATATATGAACTGTGTATGTATGTAACCAACGGGGTTTGTACTGGGGTGGACCACCTGGAATCAGAAGGGTATAAATTGCCACCATTTTTAATAATAAACGGCTTTTGCTTGATCAAATTGATCGTGGTGCGTTAGTCTGTGCTCTCGCCGCAATATAATCACCCTCTCCGTGAGGAAGTGCTTCCTAATATCCAACCTAAACCTCCCTTGGAGCAACTTCAGGCTGTGCCCTCTTGTCCTGTCACTAGTTGCCTGGGAGAAGAGCCCAGCCCCCAGTCTCTTCAGGTAGTTGAAGAGAGTGATGAGGTCCCCCCCTGAGTCTCCTCTTCTCCAGGCTAAACAACCCCAGCATCCTCAACCTCTCCCTATAAGACTTTCCCTCCAGTCCTTTCACCAGCCTTGTTGCTCTCCTCTGGACCTGCTCCAGCACCTCAACGTCCTTCTTGAAGTGAGGGGCCCAGAACTGTACACAGTACTCGAGGTGAGGCCTCACCAGTGCTGAGTACAGGGGGAGAATTACATCCCTACTCCTGCTGGCCACACTATTCCTGATACAAGCCAGGATGCCATTGGCCTTCCGGGCCACCTGGGCACACTGCTGGCTCATGTTCAACCAGCTGTCCACCAGCACTCCCAGGTCCCTCTCTGCCAGGCTGCTCTCCAGCCACTCTTCCCCCAGCCTGTAGCGCTGCCTGGGGTTATTGTGGCCAAAGTGCAGGACCCTGTTTTTGCACTGGCTTCTGCTGCAAAAGACTATGTAGACCAATATAAATCTTTAAGTAGCTTTCAACTTCAAGCTCAGGGCTAGACTAGCTCAAAGAACTCTCACAACTGTTGGTCTTTTTACTGTTTGTGTCCTGCGTCCCAGTTTGCAGCCTGAAAACAGACCTGGGCTTCATTCACCCCTTTTCTTCCACCTCTGCCCACCCTCTCTGCTGTTCTGCATGCTAGGGCATTTGTCTGTCAGCTTCTCACCTACTACTTGCATGTGAATCCCTGCAGTCCTGCCCTCCAGCCTCAAAGTACATGCAATAGACAGATATATCAAAGCGTCTCTGACAGCAAAATCAGCGTCCAGGTCTTCTCTGTCTGCATCACACTCCTTTTCCCGTTGTAGACTCACCTCTCTGTCTCAACCTATGATTTCCCTCTCCTACAGCAGCTCTGAAGCTAGTGCCAAGGCTGACTGAAATTCAGGTGTAAGTGGCAGGGCAGATCTTTTCAGCCTGGCTGGGAAATGGCAGCAGCAGCAAGGACGTTTGTAGGATGTAAGTTTGCTTGAGGGCAGCTTGAAACTCACCTGTCTGCTTGCCTGGTCCTGCTGGCTGGGGGAGTGAGGAGGAGCCCAGACTGGCATGAAGTGGAAAGACCAGCAAGAGGTGACAGCAGATTCTGTCCTTTGTTATCTGTCCTGCAAGATTGCTAAATGCCAACTCTTAATTACGTTTCAGCATTTTGTCTTTTAATGTTATCACCAGTGTTAATTAAAGTACTACTCAATTTATCTGAGCTGAGATGGCCAGTCAATCTGGAGGTAAATAGGTACAATCAGTTTCATTTTACCTGATTTGCATTCACTTACACACTTTACTTATTTTGCCCTCTGACTCTTAAAAATGCTCTATGAGGACAGAAGAAAATTTTGTTTAGCTAATTATGCTTGAGTCACCCTTTTTTGGAGAAGCCAGGCATACAGCCACCCTTTGTCATGGGATGATGCACAAAATAATATATGAAGTAATTTGATCCAGCAATTAAAACCAAGGCATGAATTACACTAACAACTATCATGGAGGGAAAATTAATTCTCTCATAGCTACACTGACATTATAAACGAAGTATCACAGGTGATTAAAACCCAATTGTGATGAGCCAAACTGTCTCAGAAAAATGTGAGAACCTTGTAAACATGGTGACAAGCACAGATCTGCACTCCAGGTGTGGAGGGCCTGAGACCTCACTTCACAATTTAATCTGCAGTCACCAGGAGCATCAGCAGGGGATCCTAGAACCCCACTGTGAGTAGGTTGCATCAATATTCAGCTTTATATATCACTGGCAATTTCCTCTTAGCTTTTATTAGCCTCATAAAATCTGATGTTAACATTCCCTATTGCTTCCGAAGGCAATGGTGAGGAGGAACTTCTCAACTTAGCAAGCATAAGACCTCATTTCTGAAGTTTTGACCCATGTTCACACTTGACAGCCTTTATGTCAATTCTGACATTCCCTGACCAATAAAAAATATATTGAAAAACAAATCCTAAGTTTTGCCCTTAGTGATCCCAAAATTAAATTCCTTAGTGGGCTGTAATAGAGAAGTCTGAATTTTTGCTCTGACCTAAGAACAGTGGATAGGATAGGAGAGGACAGTACCAAACATCATGGACAACCTGGTGCTGTCACAAGCAGTCTGGTATGTCAACAAATCCATTTCATTATCTCACAGTACAAAGAATACAAGAATTTCATTGACTGGGAAAATTTACTGCAGGGTGGCGAATGAAGATATAATGAGGCAAAAAAAATATTAATTCATATATGTACAGTGGAGCAGAAACAGAGCAGCCTTTATGGTCATGGTCTAGTCATAAAATGAGTGAGTCCAACACCTCTATCAAGAATTATATGCCAGTCTCCCAGCTACTTACACATCACTGCCATAAAATTGTGTTTCAGAGGCAGACAATAATCACTGTCCTAAGAAAGCTGTCTTGAGAGTCATAAAATCGATATGTCATACACAGGAACCTTGGCAAGCTTGAAGAGTGGGCCAATGCCAAGATCATGAGGTTCAACAAGGCTGAGTTCAAGGTCCTGCACCTGGGTTGGCTCAACCCCAGACACAAATACAGGCTGGGGGCAGAATGGCTAGAGAGCAGTCCTGAGAAAAAGGACTTGCAGGTGGCAGTAGATGAGGAGCTCAACATGAGTCGCCAGTGTGCACTGGAGCCCAGAGGGCCAACTGCATCCTGAGCTGCACCAAAAGAAGTGTGGCCAGCAGGGCATGGGAGGTGATTCTGCCCCTCTACGCTTCTCTTGTGAAGCCCCACCTGGAGTACTGTGTACAGCTCTGGAGCCCTCAGCACAGGAAAGACATGGAGTTGCTGGAGAGGGTCCAGAGGAGGGCCATGAAGATGATCAAAGGGCTGGAGCACCTCTGCTATGAAGACAGGCTGAGAGAGTTGGGGCTGTTCAGCCTGGAGAAGGAAAGGCTCTGTGGAGACCTTAGAGCACCTTCCAGTACCTGAAGGGGCCTACAGGAAAGCTGGGGAGAGGCTTTTCACCAGAGAGGACAGTGATAAAACAAGGGATAATGGTTTTAAACTGAGAGAGGGGAGATTTAGGTTAGACATCAGGAAGAAATTCTTTACCATGAGGGTAGTAAGGAGCTGGAGTAGGTTGCCCAGGGAGGTTTTGGAAGCCCCCTCCCTGGAGACATTCCAGGTCAGGTTGGATGAGGCTTTGTGCAGCCTGGTCTAGTGTGAGGTGTCCCTGATCATAGCAGGGAGGTTGGAACCTGACCTTTAAGGTCCCTTCCAACTTTAACCATTCTACAATTCCATGATTCTATGTGAAGCAGAGAGGTTATGTGGGTTTAGAGAAAATGAGCATGCCTGAATTAGAAGAAGGCAGCAGTTTTGCAGGTGCTGTGACCTAATTGCCCTTTTGGGAAAATGACTGTGTGATCGGTAAACAAGCTGGTGTCCCACGACCAATATCACAAGAAGCAGCTGGAGAACAGAGAAAGTAGAAGAAGGAACTAGATGTTGAAAACAGAATGGACTCTTGCTAAGCAATGTCAATATAATGAAATAGCCTCATAGCTTGCAATAGATAAGTAGACCATATAAATGAATGCTTAAGCATGAATAAATGTCTCCATCTCCACTTGGAAATCATGATGGAGTCCGTGCCTGAATTGCTGAAAGGTTAGATGGTCAATCCTTGCCATCCCTGTCATTCCAGCAGAGCAGATCAGGTCAATGTCCTGAGAAGCACCGTGCTGGCTGGCTGATGTGGCCCATACTGCATCTCAGCTGCACAGAATCCACATGTGTCTGAAGGGTGAGTGAGGGTTTCCTTCACTTCATGTGAGCCCACCCTGCTAACAAGCAGCACATGGTACGGCTGCTTATACTACAGCTGAGTGACAGGTCACTCATGAAATTATTTGCCTTTATTCACAGACTAGTCTGTGCCTGTGCTGGGGGAACTTCTTCTCTTTTTACCATTACTTTACTCTTTTGTTGCCATTATTTGGCCCTTCCTTGCATAGCATCATTTTCTCAACAGAGGTGTCCTTTACCTGTCAATAGAGAGGGTGACAGCTAATTAGGAGTAGTTGTTCTTGTGGACCAAATGGCTCAGTTGGATGCCAAGCTGGGAGTAGGAGAGGGCTCTGCCAGCAGGCTGCAGTGACTCAGCATCCTCACTAGAGAACTGAGACAACAAGAGCTCCTTTTTTTGTGCATAAACAAATGGGAAAGAGTTGAAGAAAATTCTGCAAAATTCTTCTAACTCATGAAAATGAAACCAGTACTTTGGAAAGAAAAAAAAAAAAAAAAGCCAAACCTGGGAGGAGAGCTGCCTTAATTTTCCCAGGTTTACAGAACAGGAAATATTTGCCACCCTGAGTAAGCTGTGAAAAGTATTTTTAACATGTTTAAATACTATTGGCATCCCACAGACTAGAGGTGGCCAGCTCTCTGAAAAGTGATTGTTACCACACTGGCACTGTGAGAGTCCTGTGGGGGAAACTGTAAGCCAGTTTCCAGCTCCCTTTTATCATGAAACCATCTTTAAAACTAAGCTAGCTGCTTTATTTCAAGAGGCTGAACATTAAGGATTTTACTCAAAACAGCACTAAAACTTGGAATAACTTGTGTTTTGCAGTCAGCCCTGTGGTACTTCCACTTAGTGGTGATAAGATTGCCACTACCTTTGCCATAATATGGTTATCACCATCTGATTGCAGTTATAAACCACATAGGCATGCGTGCACACAGATACAAAGTCTGCTTGTTCTGTTCAGGATGAGAAGTGCTTCTTATCTTCCAAACTGTTCTAATGAGTCACCAACAACAATTTTAACTCTTTTCTCTTAGTGGAATAGCTGTGAACACCCAGTACTGGGTTTAAGTATGTGCTGGGTCATAAACAGTCATGGAAAGAGACCCTTTTGGGATTCATCCCTGTACACATTATGATTTAGGATCTCCCTCTCAACTGCAACAGGCAAATGTCAGTTGCTTTAGTTTGCACATTGCCCCTGACTCACCGCCGAGGTGCTTCATCCACTCCCATGGGAAATGCGATTGACAAGAGCAATGAAGAGCTGTTGTGTTACTGTCCTAGGCAAGGATTCCTACACACACACACTAGGATCACCAGTGGAAGCCAGTTCTGGGGCTCGAAACAGTGTCCATGTGTACATATGTCAGAGTGATGCAGATCATGGCTTAAGTATTTCTGCAGGGCAAGAGGTTTCAGTAGAGGCTGTATGGCCCCATGCTGTCCCATGTGGAGCTAGGCAGCTCCCAGGATCTGCAGCAGCAGCATCCCTGTGTGATGCTGCATTTACCTCAGAGGCACCCCAGTGTGTACAGGGACATGTCAGAGCTCTCTGACATGGTGCTGCACTGTGTGGCAGAGCTCTGCCTTGGGCCACACTGTGCTAAAGCAGAGTTGAGTGTCTGCTGTGAAACAGCTTGAAGACTGTTGCCTGGAGCAGCTCTGACTGGAGATGCCGGGAGAATGGATGGAACGCGTTAGTGAGTATGACAATTGCTGCCACTGGAGAGCTAGTAAAATAGTTGCTGAACCCAAACTGACCATTTCTCCTGACCAATCCTATTTTTCAGTGGCAGGTAAGGACATCTGGCAGCCTACCCCAAGTAAAAGGAGTTTATGGACCTCCAAGTCCAGTCTGCCACAAGCCATGATAAGTTTTTATCCTCGAGCTGGAGTATCTCCTGGTGCCAGTAGTACCCATAGGTCAGCCTGGATGTTCTTTCAATCCCACTCACTGCCTCTTCCCCAGGTTTGATGTGTTCTTTACTAGCACCCATCATTACAGACTTTCTTTACCCTTCAGACAGACTTCATCATGCTTAAGCTTTAATAAGATTGAGAATATTAGGATTACTAAACATCAGGTCAGATTAATAATTCTTTAACATAGAATCACAGAATCACAGAATAGTCATAGTTGGAAAGGACCTCTTAGATCACCAACTCAAATAATTAAAAAACAAAACAAAACAAAACAAAACAAAACAAAACAAAACAAAACAAAACAAACGCCACAAACACACAACCTACAATCCCGGCCACTAGGGCATGCCGTGAAGTTTGGCATCTATATGTTTCTTTAATACCTCCTGGGGTGATGACTCCACCACCTCCCTGGGCAGCCTGCTCCAGTGCCTGACCACTCTTCCAGTAACGAAATTCTTCCTAATGTCCAATCTAAACCTCCTCTGCTGCAACTTCAGACCATTTCCTCTGGTCCTGTTATTACTCACTTGGAAGAAGAGGCCAACACCCACCTCCCTACAACCTCCTTTCAGGTAGATCTATTAATCTACCCTGTTCCTAAAACGAGAACTACTATAGTACAACAACATGACCAGATTAGTATCTTTCTAGTACCTCTACAGCAGTTTTTTGTATCATACTTGGTTTCTACAGAAATGCAGTATGCTATTCAAACAAGACCATACCTCACAGTTCTAAGTTTGCCACTACAGTTAATTCATCTTGCACCATCCTTTGTCCTCATTACATTTTTATTATAAGAATTAATACATTTTGCCATTTGCTATTCTGGTTACAATCATGAAGGAGTCGTGAGAATGAATACATTTTGTACCGCTTTGTCCTTGTTATAATTTTAAGATATTCTCAAGAATGGATTAATTCAATGCCACTTTTCACTCTTTATCCTGAGAAAGAAAATCATAATAGTTATAAAAATCCAGCAGGCACTGTTCTCTAGCTATTTTGTTATCGGTCTTGAGATTTTATCAAGAAGAAAAATAATAATAAAATGTAAAATTCTGTTTGAGAGACAGAATGCAGAGGGAATGAGTAAAATGGTGCAGAGGAGCCAGTCCATGTGACTGTCTCAAGGTCATAATCTCAAGTCCTGTTCAGCTGCTGTAATTATAAAGGTATAATTTTCATTACTTTGCTGTTTCCCAAGTGGTTTAAAAACAACTCTTTAAAAATTAACAGTAGAAAGCGAGTAACATATGCCCTGGGCCTGCAGGAGGATTGCAGGCCCACAGGAAAGCATCTGACCTGCCAAATGTTATCCCTACCAGCATGACTGCTTCAAAGGGAGACCATCTTGAATACTTCTATGCAAATGAACAGAGCATGTGTGCATGCCTGCAGGGCATGATGTTACTGGTGTCACTGGGATGTGGTGGGATGACTCCTACGACTGGAGTGTGGGAATGGCTGGGTATAAGCTCTTTAGGAGGGACAGGCAGGGCAGAAGAGGAGGGGGGTAACCCTCTACATCAATGACCAGCTGGAGTCTGTGGAGGTCTGCCTGGGGATGGAGGAGTCGACCAAAACCTTATGGTTCAGGGTTAAAGGGAAGACAGGGGCCGGGGATGTCATAGCGGGGGCCTGCTACAGGCCACTAGATCAGGATGACGGCGCAGATGAGGCCCTCTACAGGCAGATAGGAGCAGCCTTGTGCTCACAGGCCCTGGTGCTCATGGGGGTTTTCAACCACCTGATGAATCTGCTGGAAGGACAACACAGCAAAGCACCAGCAGTCCAGGAAGTTCCCCGAGTGTATTGATGACAGCTTCCTCCTCCAAATGGTAGAGGAACCAACAAGAAAAGGTGCTATGCTGGACCTCATTCTCACCAACAGGGACAGGCTGGTTGACGATGTAAGACTTAATGGGAGACTAGGCTCTAGTGATCATGACAGGGTTCAATTCAGGATCCTTAGGGCAGCGAGGAAGGAGTGAAGCAAGCTCACTACTGTGGATTTCAAGGAGCAGATTTTGGTCTCTTGAAGGATCTGCTTGGTTGGGTGCTGTGGGACAAAGCCCTGGTGGGAAGGGGTGCCCGGGAAAATTGGTCCATATTCCAGGATCCCTTCCTCCATGCCCAGGAGCTATGTGTCCCAACAAAGAGGAAGGCAGGCAGGAGAGCCATGAGGCCTGTATGGATGAGCAAAGAGCTCCTGGACACAGGTAAATGTAAAAACAAGATGTACAAAGAGTGGAAACTGGGACAGGTATCCTGGGGGAGTACAGACATGTTGTCAGAGAAGCAAGGGATCAGGCAAGGAAGGCCAAAACACAGATGGAGTTGGACCCGGCCAGGGATGTGAAGAACAACAAGAAAGGTTTCTACAGATAGGTCAGCAATAAGAAGAAGATGAGGTAAACTGTGGGCCCACTTCAGAAGGAAACTGGAGACCTGGCCATGAAGGACATGGAGAAAACTGAGGTACCCAATGGCTACTTTGCCTCAGTCTTCACTGTCAAAGGCTCTGGTCACACCATCCAAGTTAGAGAAGGCAAAGGCTGGACTGTGAAAAGGGAGATCTGCCCACTGTAGGAGAAGAGCAGGTTCATGACCATCTGAAGGACCAGAAGTTGCATGGGACCTGACAGGATTAATCCACAGCTCCTGAAGGAACTGGCTGATGAATTTGCAAAGCCTCTGTCCCTCCTATTTGAAAAGTCTTGGCAGTCTGGAGAAATCCCCACTGACTGGAAAAGGGGAAACACAGCTCCCATTTTCAAGAATGGAAAAAAAGGAAGACCCAGGGAACGATAGACCAGTCAGTCTCACCTCTGTGCCCAGCAAGATCATGGAGCAGATCCTCCTGAAGGCTCTGCTAAGGCACGTGGAAAGCAAAGGGGTGATTGGTGACAGCCAACACGGCTTTCCCAAGGGCAAATCCTGCCTTACTGATTTGGTGGACTTCTACAATGGGGTCACAGCATCGGTCGATAAAGGAAGAGCAACCAACATCATCTACTTGGACCTGTGCAAAGTCTTCGATGCTGTCCCACACGACATCCTGGTATCAAAATTGGAACAGTACAGATTCGATGGATGGCCACTCGTTGGGTAAGGAACTGACTGGATGGTCACACTCAAAGAGTGTTGATCAACCAACGATGTCCAGATGGAGACCTGTGATGAGTGGTGTTCCCCAAGGGTTGGTACTTGGACCAGTGCTGTTTAACATCTTTGTCGGTAACATGGACAGTGGGATTGAGCACACCCTCAGCAAGTTTGCAGATGACACCAAAGTATGTGGTGTGGTTGACACGTTGGAAGGAAGGGATGCCATCCAGAGGGACCTTGACAGGCTTGCGAGGTGGGCTCGTGCAAACTGCATGACGTTCAACAAAGCGAAGTGCAAGGTTCTGCACCTGAGTTGGAGTAATCCCAAGCACAAATACAGGCTGGGTGGTGAATGGATCAAAAACAGCCTGGAGGAGAAGGACTTGGGTGATGGTGGATGAGAAGCTCAACCTGAGCCAGCAATGTGTGCTTGCAGCCCAGAAAGCCAACTGTGTCCTGGGCTGCATCAAAAGAGATGTAGCCAGCAGGTCAAGATGTTACTCCCGCTTTTCTTGGCTCTCATGAGACCCCACCCAGACTACTGTGTCCAGTTCTGGAGTCCCCAGCATGAGAACGACATGCAGTTCATGAAGAAAGTTCAGAGGAGTGCCACAAAGATGACCTGAGGGCTGGAGCACCTCTCCTACGAGGACAGGCTGAGAGAGTTGGGGCTGTTCAGCCTGGAGAAGAGAAGGCTCTGGGGGGACCTCATAGTGGCCTTCCATTACCTGAAGGGGCTACAGGAAAGCAGGGGAGGGGCCTTTTACAAGGTTGTGTAGTGAGAGGACAAGGGGCAATGGATCAAAACTGGAAGAGGGGAGATTTAAGTTAGACATTAGGAGGAAATTCTTTAGTGTGAGGATGGTGAGACACTGGAACTGGTTGCCCAGAGAAGTTGTGAAAGTGCTGGATGGGGTTCTGAGCAACCTGATTTAGTGGCAGGTGTCCCTGCCCATGCAGGAGGGTTGGAACTAGATGATCTTTAAAGTCCCTTCCAGCTCAAACCATTATATGATATGGTGATTCTATAATTGTATGATTGTATGATTCTATGATTCTATGATTCTATGAAATGTTCTGCCATTCAGGTTCCCCACAAACATTTATCATTTCTTGTTCATTATAAAAGCCTGAAAGAAAAAGAAAACAAAAATAAATAGAATATATTGAAAGAGCAATAGATTGTATGAGTAACTGATGAATACACACTATCCTAAATGACCAGGAAGACAGACCCAATGCAGTTGTCCTAGGATCTGGCTGTATTGCCATTAAATCCAATAAAACTCCTATGGATTTTTATGGGTGTTGCATCAAACCTATGCTTATCATGTGGGAACCAAGTCCAAAGCAGCTCAGGGGATTTTCCTGCTCTGGATGAGGAATGTCTGCCACACACTGACCACTGCCACGTCTTCCCTGAGTATCACTTTCTTTCAGACTCATAGAGTAGAACTGCCACTAGTCCTGATGGAGATTTGATCTTTTTTTAATTGATATGTCAGTATAGCTGAAGCTTAACAAGAGAACGGAGTTTGAAGGCTTCCTAATGGATGAAGCAAGGGCTCTGGATATCCCAAATGGATTGGGAGATTTCAGAGAAAACTCACATTTTAACAATTAAAAAGCTGAGCAAGCTGCCATCCGCTCCTTTCCCAGCAGTGTGATCAGTAACACCAGGTCCTTGATGCTATGTGAGATATAAAATTAATAAAAATTCCTTTATATTAGATGAGAAGACAGAAAATACTTGGCTTGAAATGCCTTTCCTAAGAGTGTAGATCAGCAATAACTCAGCTCATGTTCATCCCAGGTCCACAACTATAAAAACAATAATGCCCTCCCGCATTATATAACATAAGGAGAGGAAGATCAATTACTTTATAGTGCACATCAGGAAGTGCTATGTTGGTTGTGGGTATCTGATGGTCTTCTTCTGTCTGTGGAGCTATTCTTTACATCCCACACTCAATTTTTTTTAATTGGGACTGTATTCTCACAGCACACAGCTATCCAAAGCATGTGTTATTGCATGCTGCAACGCAACCACCATCTCTGTCTCTTCTTGCCATATGCTGTCTATTATAATTGTGTGTTAATTTCTACCTTACCTACAGGAGAAAAAAAGCATTAAGAGTAGTTGCCATGTTGATGCCAAGATGCTCCCAAGGTAAAATTGGACAAGAAATCCAAGTTTCAATGTTTTGGGTTTTGGAAATCAGTTCTGTCACCTCAAAAGTCCAACTCAGATATGGACGACCTCAAAGAGCAAGGGGAACTTTTTGCTGTCTGCGGTCTGCTTCTTTAGATCAGATGTTTTGGATAAGCCTGTGATCCTAACACTGACTGTATACACGTTTGGTAATTTTCAGCAGCCTATTATTGAACTGAAAATGTATTTCTTTTCATGTACTCCTTCAAGCATCTCCTTTGCATCAAAAGGGACCTTTGTTTGGATAGACTGGAGATGTGGCCAGACCTGCTCTTAATCTCCTCTGTGGCTGGCTCAAGGCATTTGCCTGGCCTGATGCTCCATAAACTCTAAAGCCACTTGCAAAAATAATGAAAGAAATGTCTCTTTCCAAATAGGTAGCATCAAATACCTTTTTTTTTTTCACCTTTCAAACTATTAAAAAGAGTTACAGTGTTTCAAATGAGCAGCATTTACCATTTAAAATTCTACAGCCTGAAATTGCACCTGGTTTCCTGCTACGCAATTTGAAAGATTTATAGACCCAGATTTTCAGTGCTCTCTGGATAAAAGGGAGAGCAGAGAGGGTGAACAACCAGAGAAAAATAACCATGTATTGTCAGGGCCAACAGTCCACTAGCAGCCCATCCCCATTCCTGGGGCAGTCCCATCCCCAACGAGGTTCCTAGTGCCTGGGGCTGGCAGGGAGTCCCCAGGGCCCGCTCCGGTAGCTTGAAAGACACCCAGAGCAGCCAGAGATGTCCAGTGCAGCCCTTTTGCCCCTAGGATTCAAGGTGCTGTCTGTGGTTGTCTGAGATCTAAGTGTGAGTGAAAGGCTTTGCTGGAGCAAAGCTTCATTATTGCCAATTGATGAGAAAATGTTTTAAATGAGCAAACATTCTCCATTTGATTTTGCATGCTTGTTTGCTTTGATGGAACTCTTAATCTTCCTTAGATTTCTTCTGTACACATTTACAGAAGGCATTTTGGGTCAGCACGTTAATTTATGAAGAACACATGTGGCATGAAAATACAAGGGATCCTATTGAAAGTGATCCCGTTTGATCTCCAAGCATAAATAACACTTCAGTGTGGTACTCCAGGGTCTATACTCTGCACAAGCTGCTGCACTCGGAGACTCTCTCCATCCTGTGATGCCATATGTGAGCACTGGGAGTTTGTCACAAATGGTGACTTTGCCACAGGTAGGCCTTGCTTCTTGCCTTTTCTCCTGTGTTCTGTTCAGCTCACTCTTGGTTTTGGTTTGGTTTTTAATGAATATTTATAAGACAGACAATATTAGACATCACTGAAGGTGGCACTGATAGAAGTTATGAGAAATCAAATGTACCTCTAAACCACTTGTGAAGGATTCTAAGACAGAGCTAAAGCTATGACTCAAAGCAAGAAATGTGAAAATTCTGTTAGTGAGGTTAAAAACATAATACCACTTTGGCTATTTGTCTGTCCTGTAGACTGGTAGACAGGAAGAAAGGAGCAAACCCTGTCTTGCTCCATCAACTGTTATTCCTCTCATATTCCATAGTGGATTTGGCCTGACACCGGTACTATTTTCTGTCAACATGTGATTAGGGTTGCCAAAGTGCTTATTCCCATATAGGCTAGACAGTTTTCTGCATTAAGTCCTACTTTTTAATTGATTTTTCAAACCAAAAAGAATACTTCACGAGAAAAATGGGCATGGAAAAAGAGATTTCAATACATAATTTTAATTCTTATTTAACATATGTTTTATATTATGACTACTTATTTCAACCTCTCTAAAACCTCTGTAGTTCTTTTCCTAGTCTGAAAATCTTGCCTAAGATGAATCCTGGGAAATAATTTGGTTTAATTACAGAAGCCTGGTATCACAGAATCACAAAATAATTCTGGTTGGCAAAGACCTTTAAGACCATCAAGTCCAACCATTAACATAACTCTACCAAGTCCAGTGATAAACCATGTTCACAACTAAGTGTTCCTAAATTCCTTTATGATCCATCCCTACATACTTTAAAGTTTTTGTTAGTTAAAGGATCCTTCTCTTCAGCTTAGACTTTAGCAGACCCTTTAGAGGTCCATAAAACGGAAAGAAATGTTCCCATAGCACAAGGTAAAATCTTTATTGAACCTCCTCTATCCCTAGTGCATCAGATCCACTTGTATCTGCCACATCACTGTTCAGTCACAAACAGTCAGGCAGTGTGATTGACAAACTGGATCAATCATGCTCATCATCATCAGAAGGGATGGAATCGTTCAAGATGGCTGAAAGGATGGCAGTGATTGGGAGAAATTTTTTTTTGAGTGAGTGGCTCTGTGTGTCTTCAGGAAGACGGGCCTCCCCTTGCAGGCAGGGGCTGGCTGGCACATCCAATGCAAGAGATTTGTTACAAGGCCTGTAATTAGCAACTAATATAATCCTCTCTCACCCCCAGCCTCCCTGTAGGCCAGCAGCAGGTGCTCCTGTTTTCAGATGCATGCGAAATATCTGCCAAATCATTTGGCACATTTCAACGAGAAATGTGCCAAATTACCTGTCATAGCTCAACTGCCTTTAAAAGGAAAGATAAATGCTGCCGCTGCTCAATTTATGTGGAACGAGAGTGCCCTCCCGTGGACCCGGGCCCCCGCCGCCCTGATGGGGCCTGAGGGGTGCCCGCTCCGCCGGACGGGGCGGACCCGCAGGTCCCTGCCTGAGTCCTGCTCGGTGCTTTCGGTACCAGCCTAGTCTTTCGACGCCAGGTCTAAACATCTGGGTTTCACTTTTGGTTCCAGCTAAAGAAAATAACCGGCCTTAACAGCCGTGGTTGTGCTAGGCGGGGCGGAGCAGGGGGGGTAAGGAGGAGAGGAAAATGAGTCGCGCCCGGGGGGTCCGGGCTCTGCCTCCCAGCCGTGTGCGGGCAGAGAGACAAAGCCACGGCAGAGCTTGGCGAGGGGAGCGGAAGCCTGAGGCTGCTCCACTCCTCCGAAGAGACTACTCAGAAAGGACACAGCTATGGGAGGAAAACGCCCAATCTCAGCAGAAAGCATCTGGGAGTTGGAGTAAACTTTCTGGAGGAGATAAGAAGGGGGAGGTGTTTTATTGCTAATAACAGCTGATGGTGACTGATTAAATTCTTTCATCTGCTGTGTAAGGTCTCATTCTTGGATTTTTCCTATTTCCCCCCCCTTTCATAATGATCTTTGGTACTCCCTTCGGAGATTTTAATTATCTTACCATGCACTCTTTGTGTATGAATAAATGGTTATTTTATTTATAGCCATCTTTAAAAACGACACTTCAAAACCTGAATTAGCAGAAACTTAACAGCTCCAAGTCTCACTGGAGCCGGTAACACTTGACAGTGTCCATGCTGTTCTCCCTTCCCACATGAACACATAGCTCCTCATGTGACCCGCAGCAAGGCTAACCTTGTATCTCTGAAAAAGACATCACATTGTGTCATGAAGCTTTGTCTTTTCAAACCCATCTGAGTAAAGGAGCAGCCCTCTAGGATAATCTGGTGATTATCCACAGCTTAGCTATTGCAAAGCAAAGTGCAGCCTGAGCTCACTTACAAATTTTTCACTTACCTGGGATGACTATTTTAAATACAGTAAAGTCTGTAACAAAACAAAACAAAACAAAACAAAACAAAAAAGGCATTTAATCCAGCCCTGTGACTGCACCAAGCAGGAATCTGATTGGTCTGCACAGGCCTCAGCTGTCAGCAGTCACTGAGTACCTTCTGGTCATACAGGAAGCAATGTGACCAGCATCTTTCCTGTTTACTTTCTCCTCTTATACCTGGAGGAGAAGCATCTCTGTGCCTTCATGCCATCAAGACCTTGCTGAGCCATCTAGCAGTTTCTCAGCTTGCTACCTTTTCTCATGTCTTCATTTCTAATAGATGAATGCTAACTGCCTCAGAGTGTGGCTAACTTTAAAATATCTGCCATGAAAATTAATACCTACTGTCTTTACTATCATCATAGGAACTTACCTTGCCATGGCACCAGTAAAACCAAAGCCAGTGAAAGAGCATTGAAACATCACCTCTCTGGGGATAAAGAGTGGCTTATGCCACACATGCTACATGACTGGGTGTGAGAGACGGACTCTATAATGGCCTTTATTCCAGCGACATTCACTGACCAGTCCTGGTGATGTGCCCCCCGGCACTCATGGGGAGAGGACAGAGGTACCAGGCGCATGCGCACAGACTACAGCCTACAGCTCCCAGGAGGCACGGCGGGGCCGGAACCGGAAGGGAGCAGTGAGGCGCGCTCTGTGAATATCATACGGATCCAGCCGCCGCGGTGAGCGTACCGCTGCGGAGGCTGCCGTGAAGCTATACGGCGCCTTTTCCTGTGGTTGTTGGCGTGTGGGCGTACCGAACGGACTGTCTCAAGGGAAAGGACGTGGATCCCGACCAGGGATTGGCTTCGGCCGTACCCCGGTGGTGAGAATTGCGAACTACATTCTGACGCTTCTTACTAACATTCCTACATAATATTCACACATACCAGACACTCACTTCTCTTTTCCAATATTCTTCTAGTTCCCAAAGGCTCTCTCCAGGCTTTCCCTCTTATCCCTGTCCGGGAATGGGAACAGGGGGGAAGGGGAGAGGTTATCTCTTGTTTTCTATGTTTGTTGTTATTGGTATATAGATGCAGTGTTGTATAGCTGTTGGTATATGGATATATAGGTGTGGATATAGATATATAGATGGTCCTTGTGTGTTATTTGATATCGGCCTTGCCAAACCCTCAGTGCATTTAATAAATGTATTGATTCCTAAGCGTTGTTTGTGAGTGTGACGGGGAGCGGTCCTCAGCCCTCGATCCCCCAAGGTGGGGGTGTGGGTCGCGGCTTTGCCTAGCTCGGTCCGCGACAGCTTGTGTTCTAGAGAAATACCTGGTGTAGCCAGCCGGTCCCAACCTAGGGACGGACCCACTGGGAAATTAAAACCAGCCAACTGGGGGCTATTTCTCCTCTATTTGAGGAGAAGAGAGGGGGTGATTTGCAATTTGTCTCAAGTTTTTCCAGCCCGGGTTGAGCTCAGACCGCAACAGTGGGAATGGCTAAAAGTTGTCATCTTGAGAGGTTCACTGCACTTTAAAATTGGAAAACAAAAAGCATTTATGGAAATTAATTCTTCCTTTTCAATAAAACAGAGGGGAACATTGCCAGATTTGTTTACTCTCGAGGTGGATAGCTTGGGAATAAGATGGAAAACCATGAAAAATGCTTCTTCACCAGAACTGGCTGCTCTATGGCTTGAGGAAGTAACCCTCAAGTGCCCCTGGGCTGCAGCCCTTTTCCTGGCAGAAATCGACCTGGAAATGCTGGAGAAGGCTTTACTTTCTGCAGGAACCAGGGCGGTAATACCTAGCATTACCTATTGGGGGGGTAACTGATGGCCTGAGATGGCCTATTTTTACCCCTTTTTAACCCAACACAAAATAACATCCTTTGTTGGTTTCACACAAAATACCAACTTAGCTTCCAGCAGCTTTATGGCTCCCCACTCGGGTAAGAGCAAGGAGGATGTCGTCCTCCATCTGCCTCCAGTGCAGACTTGTGCACTTGCTATGCCTTATTTTTCCTTTATTTCTGCCTCCAAAAACACACTGACATGTACCACAAGAGTTTTAAGACTATCCAAGTGTTTAGAACTTCTTTTGGAGGAGAAGGCAGCCAGGGTGTGCCAGTGGTGAGTGCTGGGGCATCTCAGAGGGCCTGCAGCCCCCAGTGCCTCCAGTGTTGCCTAGCTACAGGTGATGTCACATTTGCCCCCCTGTGACATCAGCCCCTTCCCCTATAAAAACCCTGCCCGGGGGCTCACCTTGCCACTTTCTGTGGGATCACTTCCTGTGGTGAGGAGCAGGAGGAAAGCTGCCAGCTGCCCAACTCTCCCACCCAGCTTTGTTCCCCCAAGCAGAAAGGCTTCTGTCTCTCTCAAGATAGTACTCTCCCTCGCTGTAGTACCAGGCAGGACAGTAGCCATGGACTCGCTTGACCTGCCACAGCTGCTGGACTTCGCCTTTGGGGCACCTGAGATCCACAGCCTCAACTTGCAGGCCCTGTTCAAACTGCTCCAGAGCATGGTGGGGCAGCTACAGGGCCTGTCAGCTCAGGAGCGGGGTCACAGTCCAACCGCCAGCGGCCCCCAGGTGGCCTCCGTGGACACCGGCAGGGGGCAGGGAGAGAAGGAGAGTGAAGGAAAGGAGAGCGGGATCTCCAAGGTAGAGGCTCTGGTCCCCTGGGTGCTCCCCTGCCTGACCCTCCTCCTGTGGGCACCACACCACCCGTGTGCTGCCCTTAGACCAGGGTCTGATTTAAGCTCGAGTTCCTGGTGGCATGAGGGTTTTCCCTGCGGGAAAGGGATGGAGTTCTGGGGAAGAAGAGCAGGGGCTGAAATGCTGCTCTGCTTGCTCTGGGTCCTCCCCACGTTGCCATCAGCAAGTGGTGGTGGGTCCAATCCAGCCCCCGGTGCTCTGGACTCTGCGGGTCCAGGACTCAGCACCCCTGGAGCTCTGTCCCCATCCCACCCTCCATCCCACCCTTCCCCACTCCTGACCTCCAGACAGACCCTCCCCTGCAACTCACTCACTTCTGCTAACCTCTTTTCCCAGGACAAGCCTGTGTCACAGGATCTGGTCCAGGAGGTTGGTGGACTGAAGGAGGAAATCCAGCTGATCTGGGAAGTGCTTGGCTTGGTGAGCTGCTGCTTGTGTCCCTGGGAGGGAGCTGGGGTCTCAGCCCTGCCCAGCCCCACTACCCCTCCCCCAGCCACCCCAGTCCCTGTCCCATGGCCATGGCTGTCACCCAGCGTGAAGTAAGGATGTCCCGAGGGGGGAGCAGGAGAGCTCAGCCCACCCCACCGGCAGCCTCCATCCCTCAGGGATGCAAAGGCACTTTTGACTGGTGGAGGGAGGTTTGGGGGCAGTGCCCAGCACTGTGCATCGGGAGATGGGTTGCAAAGGGGAGCAGGGAATGCCATGGCTAGAGAAAACAAGGCCTTGCTGTCCTGTCCTGGGGAGTCACTCGAGGGGTTGACGATCCCCTGCCTGGGCTGCTGAAACTCTGCAGGCCCAGAGGCCAATGAAGCACTAGGGAGCTGGGGAGGGGCTGTGGGCTGTAGCCACAGCACCTCGGGGGGGTCTTGTCAAGTATATTGAAGCATTGTGAATGGTCAACACATAGGTTGTGACTGTGTTTGTAGCGGGATCATAGGTAAAGTTTACCAAATTCCACCAGGATTGGAGTTTCCTTTCGAAGTCAGTAGCACTCTCCCAGATTATTTTCTGTATTTCAGTGGGAAAATGCCTTCTTTGCCTTCTCTTATGATTGAAGCAGTCACTGACTGCATCCACAATTGAGCATGGATACAACTGAGAGCCAAAGAGATATTACTTTGGACCACAGCAAGTGTGTCTATAACCAATTCATGGTCTTTTATGTTCACTTTTTCCCATTTTGGTAACGCATTTGACAACAGCCACTGATTAGTTCCCAAAGCCAATTAGTTCCCAAAGGCTGTTGCAATTTTGCCAAATTGGTAGTTGTGGTAGCCAGTTTGTTCATTAATACCTCTGAGTCAATGCTATTCAGAACCCCCAATCCTGTTCCTAAAACACCGGTCAGGTGTCTCGATATTCATTTCTGGGAAGTAGTTCTTCTACGTAGCCAGGTGGTTCATCCCTCATAAGAGGTTCGTAGAAAAGGAGAGCAGGCTGGTTGAATTTCTGAGACATTCTTTTGCATCAGCAATTCAACCTGTTTGAGAGACCATTCCGTATTAAACAACATTTGCTGTTGGCCTGTATTCCTAATTACATATGGTCCAATCCCATAAATTTTTGGTTTGAGTGCTGGTATAGGTTGTGTGGTGGGTATTACAACCTCTATCTTAAATTCCCCCCAGTGCTTTGTGTTATGTTTTTCCACACGTGACCTTATGGGAGTATCGCACTGCAGCAATATTTAACCAGCAGTCTTGGTTTTGAGTTTTGCACAACAAAGTAAGGCCATGTGGTCCATTTCCATAGCTGTTTGCTGGCTCAGTGAGGGATTCAGTAATCAATCACATCTTACTGAGATGTTATCACCCTGAGTTACAATAATAGGGGGTATTGCACTATTTTTGTCGTTTAAAGTAAAAAGTGTACCTCTGTCATGGTGTGTGACTATTGCAACAACCCTAGGCTTAGTTACGGCATTCATTTTGAATTTGAGTGAGAGTCCAACACTATAATGTGCCCAGAGACAAACCACATAAACGGACTGTACCAATGTAAAACTGTGCCAACAATCCAATTCATCGGAGGTACAGGGCTTTCTGTCTTTAATTACAGGGGTCAAAGAAGTGTGATATACAGAAATTAGAGATGCCTTTTCATGGGTGGTTCCATTAACCACTCAGCATCCTACTTCAATTTTTTCTCCTACAGTTCCCTGAAGTTGGTGGATTTTCTTGTTTTCTGCATCCCAGCCCCATTCTTCTCTTGTGTACACTTGATTTTCGTGCATAACCACAGTAGAAAGATTTAAACCCGTCAGGTATCCCGATCAGGATATACTCCCATGCTTCCAGTAGGCTTAATATAAGCTTGAGACCAAGGCCACTCAGTATCATTTTGACTAAAAGCAGGAGATGAGATGCAGAAAAATATCAACAATCCAATTATAATAGTGTTGGTCATTTTGAAATTTGGGTCTCTTTTTAATTCATGCTGCTTCTGTACAAGCTCCTGGTGTCCCACGGAGTTCTCCTGTAGCAACACAAACAAAAGAGATTGCCTCTTAGAGGCAAAAAAGAGTTAAAACAATGGTATTATCCAGCGTGTATTTCTTTGATGTTCTTTTCCCAGAGCATGTGTGGCTATCCACACATACGCGTTTAATGGGGTTTTTAATACCAGTGGTACACTTCCCACGGTAGGGAGTTCTACCAGAACAGGCTGCCCTGAGGAATAAGCTGGCTTTTTGGAATCATCTGGTCCCTTTAATGAGGGAATCAAAGCAGGAGCCTTTGGGCAAAAGGCGGTGATTTTGGGACATCCGTTCACCCCCCATCAGTCATTCAGACCTTTGACAGCTTCCCACAGGCAGACATCCCAATTCCCCTCATGAGGTTTCCGGAGTTGTTCCAAAAGACCATTGGTCCTTTCTACTATGCCGTTAGCTTGCAGGTAATAAGGAGTGTGGAATACCCATTTAATCCCTTCACTTCTTGCCCAATCTTGCACAACCTTAGCAGTGAAGTGGAAACCGTTATCAGACTGTATTTCTTGTGGCTTTGGAAGAGTTCCAAACCATTCTTTCAGTGCCTTCACAGTGTTACCTCCTGTAGCCCTTTTACAAGCTTCAGCCTGGACTAGCCCTGACGTTATTTCCACTCCTACCAGCACATAATGCTTTCCCCCGATTGCTTAAAGGGGCCGATGTAATCCACCTGCCAGGCATCCCACAGGCCTTTACCCTTCCTCAAATGCAGAGGGTCATCCTCTAAAGGGTGCCTTTCAAGCCATCTACAGCATTGTTCACATGCTGATATGCAGGTTTTGCACATTTCTCTGGTAACAGACCAGCCACAGGTGAGATCTTCCCAATACAGGTCTTTAGCTCCTGTGTGTTTACGCTTCACATGCAACCATTCTAGCAAGCGCTCCCAATCCTCTGAAATTTAATCCTTCAGCACAGGGGCTAGCCTAGCCAACTCATCTGATGAGAAGCTACCCAACCCCCGGCAAAATTCCCTTGGCTAGCAATTCTCAAAATTTCTTGCCATTTTTCCTTTTGCCACACTGGAACCCTATTCACCTCCCATCCATTCTGCTCCCAGAAAGGAAGCCATTCAGTACATCCTTTAAACACAGCATAGGAGTCAGTGTAGATATAGACTGGAGAAGTAGTTTGTGCTTCTCGTTGGAAGGCACTCCATACTGCAATTAGTTCACCTACTTGGGCACTACCCTCTCCCTCTGTTATAATCTGTTCATCAGAAGAAGTGTGGCGTGCTACAGCCCAATACTTCCACACTTTCCCTTCTCTTTTGGCAGAAGCGTCAGTAAACCAAGCACTAACTGACCGATCAGGGGAAAAAGGAGGGGCCACCTGGATGACTGAGGCAGGTTTATCTTGGCCACCACCCAAGCTCTCTGTTTCTTGGATGGCTAGGGTTTTTAAAGCTCCTTCAGTTACAGAGAAAATGTTACAATAGTGTTCAATCTGAGCATACCACTTCTGTACCGAGGCTTTCTGAGCCACCCCATCAGGCGGAGGAGTCCCAGTAGTAACTGCTTTTATAACTTTGAATGGGCCTCTTAACACGATTGATTGATTACGTGTAATTTTTTCTACTTCTATGAGAGCCAGGCTAACCACAAACAAACCTTTCTCCCAAGCAGTGTACCTTTTCTCAGCATCCTTAAAGCTGCGGGAATAAAATCCCACAGGTCGGGTTGGATGCTCAGGACCCCGTTGCCAGATGTGTACTGACAATCCTGATAAAGAAAACCCCCATTCCACCTGGAAAGGGTCTGTAGGATGGATAGGACCCAAAGCTTGGTGTGCAGTCACTTCAAAAATCAACAATTGCAATGCTCTGTCCTGAACAGGAGTCCATTCCCATTTAACTCCTTTTCTTAGCAAATCATAGAGAGGTCTAGCAATAATAGAAAAGTCTGGGATGTGTTTCCTCCGAAACCCCAATAATCCTAATGCATGCTGCAGTTCCTTTTTTGATTCAGGCATTTAAATTTGATCTAAGGAGGTGAGAGTGTCTGGTGGGATACATATAATTCCTCCTTTCCACCATATACCCAACAATTTTACTTCCTGGGAGGGCTTTTGGATCTCCTCTGTGGGGATCTGCAAACCCAGATTCTCTAAATGAGAAATTATGTTCTGCTGGGTCTCCCCCACCACCTCTATTTCATCTCCTCCCACTAGAATATCAACAATGTACTGATAAACAGCTATGCCCTCACGTTTTGGTATTTGCTCCAGCTCCAGGGCTAAAGCATGGTGGGCCAATGTAGGGCAATGTTTAAACCCTTGGGGGAGCCAGGTGAAAGTGAACTGCTGCCCTTCCCAAGTAAAAGCAAAACCATCTCTGTCTTCTGGTCGCAATGGTACCATAACGAACATGTCTTTAACATGCATTGTTGCCATGATCAGGTGAGCTTTTTCCTGAACTAATGTTATCAGTTCTGCCAGATTCGGGACTGCGGCAGTTAGAGGGTCAGTGTCAGCATTTAACCTCTGAAAATCTACTGTGAGTCGCCACTTCCCGTTAGGTTTTCTCACTGGCCACACTGGGGAGTTGAAAGGGAAATGAGTACTTATCACAACTCCCTGTTCTTTCATCTCCTGCATTACCAGTTTGATGCCTTCGTTAGCTCCAAGGAGAAGGGGATACTGCTTGACATTAGTGATCTTACTAAATGGCAGTGAGGGAGCAACTTGCAGCACTCTGACATACATCTGCGGTGTTCCAAAAGACCAGGCCAATCCCTCTGAAACCTCCCACTGCCTTCCCTTAAGGACACCTATCCCTAACAAGTTGAATGGGATATTTCCCATCACCATTACAATGGTAACAGGGCTTTCCTCCCCCGGCAATGTTAATTTTACCAGAGCGACATGCATGACTTCTGTTGTCCTCAAAGCATTTAGAACAGATGGATTTCGTCTTAAGGGAGAAACTCCACACCTTTTAGCATCCTCCGCAGTCAGGGCAGAAATCTGTGCACCTGTATCAATTAAAAAGGTCACTGGTGCACGCTTGGGGCCCACAATAGCTGTGATTAATACATCTCCTTTATCTGTCTTAGCGAGCTGCCTGATAAAAATCCATTCTCCATTCCCCTGCCCACTACTGGGGAATGGAGATTCTAGTTTCCCTGCTCTGGGAAAAGAGTTCCCTTTAACCCTTTATCTACACTGTCGGTGAGAGGGGGGGCCAAAGGCGTGACAGGTGCAATTTCTTTCTCAGAAGAAGAATGTTATGTTGTGTTGCCACTGTGTTACCAGCATGCTCAATTTATCTAGGGGTAAACCATCCATAATATTCTTGGGAACTCCCTTCTTAAGTCCCAAACGCCACCAATGTAGACAGGTCATAGATGTTTTATAATGAGACCCATCTTCAACAGCAGCTGCAGTTTTGCTGGGATGAGGGGACAGATTCTTAACTCCTACTTGTCGGATTCCCCTTGACTTTTCCTCCGCAGTTTTCACAAGACAGTATTTTCTGCTGTAACCTATCAATTCTTGTGCTACCTCTCCCCACGTATACACCTTTGGTTTATAGCTAGACCTGTTACCTGACTGAGTAGGGGTCGAATAGCCCATAAAAGCTGAATCCACAGTAGCACCAGCTTCACTTCTGTGACCATTCATGAAACCCTCCAACCTTTCTACGGGGCCCATTGATGCAATGGTTCTTTGAAGATTAATCCCTGTAGGTTTAAGTGACTCAGGGAGTCCTCTTATCAAGGGGGTCATAATCTCAGGGTTCACTGGCAGCATCAGTGGAGATTCACATCTGGGAATTAATTTCCTCTCATGTATCATTTGCAAGCAGGCAGCTTTGTGTACACTCTCTAGCAACTGATCAGCTGTGCCAGTGATCGCCAGGGGATCCCCTCTATCCAAAGGGTTCAACCCTCCAGCCCAATAAGCAGCGCACTGAGTTAAGGACCATGGGGCACAATTATCACCTGTTGTTAAGAAAACTCCATGACCCCAATAACCATTAGCCTCTTTTTCATTTAATTGAATTTGGTCACCCCCAATTAGAGATACGCGCCACACATACTCTGTTTCAGATTCTTTAGGAAGGCGCCCATCATCTCTCTTTAGTTTAGCCAGTTCTGTGGCGGAATATGGTGTCTTTTGGTGGTAATGTGGGGGTCATTATCATCCTCATTAATATAAACATATTCTGTTTTAATTAAGGGTCTCACTTGAGGGCTTTCTCTATAAAGTTTCCTCACCTCTTCCAACTCATTTTGTGGGTTAATTTGTCAGATGCCCTTTTCCTCAAGTTCTGGCTGGACCTTATTCAGTGGATCAGTGGTGTTTATAATATGATCCACCTCAAGGACTGCCCTTAATGAGTGGTTTTCCTCTTCCAAGCTAGAAATTGTCTTCTCATGGCTAGAAATTATCTGCTGATAAGAATGTACCAAGCTTTCAAGGGGTTCTATGATTTTTTCCTCATCACTACGCCGCTTAAGGCGATCCTCAATAGCTGTGACCAAGCTGGCACCCAAAACAGCACAGACTATTGCCCTGTTGTTATCTGATACAACGAACCTAACCTTAGCCTCACTCTGTAAAGAGGTGACTCGGTCTATTACACTCTCTAAATTTTTCCAATTATGTTGAGCCCATTCTTCTCCGAGAGGAGATGGCCGAGCCCCATACTTGGCCAAGAAAGCAAAGAAGGAGTCCCTGCCTTTCACCAGCTGAGAGTCTTGTTCTTCTGCTTTTTCAGTCATTTTGTCACAAAGGAGTCAAAATCCACTATGGGGAGGCTAAACTTAGTTACCCACACACTCAGCCACTGCTGTGTCACCCCTTCTCTTCCCCAGGTGGTTGAAGGGACAAAATCTACTGCGGGGAGACTACGCTTAGTTACACAAGGTTGTCCCTTCCCTTCCCCAAGTACTCAAGTCTCATCAATATAAAAACAGCTCCCTTCTTTTGCACTTTTGAGTTCTTTTAGCTGGATCCCGACAGACAACTCAACTCAAGTTTGGAGTGCTTTACACCCAGGTGTGTGGGAAATTCAAATTGCCCCCCTTGCTTTCTGGACACCTCTCACCCTTTGTGGGGTGTAGGGCCAGGTGCAGCTGGAGAGAAGTGTCCTTCCCCTGTTACAGACCACACACTACCTGCACCCCTCTGTCTCTCAGGAGCCTGTCCATGACGCCAATTTAATGTCACATTCCACTCCTCGGTGGATGCGTGATGGTTCGTTTCAGCTGTGATCCCACAGTGCAAAAAATGAAATGGCAACAAGCCCAGGGAGTTATGTTATCAACACACAATGACTTTATTGGTCTTGCCCGTAAAGCAGCATGCAATAGAAAGGAAGAAAAGTAGGAAAGATGAGGTAAAAAGGGGGGAAAGAGGATAATAGCTACCACCACGGGTCCAAAGGTGTCCCTATGGTCCCGAATCCAGAAGGCGTTCCGCTGCTTCTTCTTCAATCGTCATGATTTCTCGGTGGGGAAGATCTTAGAAATTAGGTTATTAAGGAACCGTCTTTTATTCTGGGTAGCACACCTTGCTCCTCCTTGGGCCCACCTCCACTCCACCTGTGTCTCGTGGAAATGTGTCAATCTCCACCTGTCTGGAGTGAGGCTTCCACGCATGCCCAGAGAGGAGTGTCTGAGGCGTCACCAGCTTTGGAGGCGGGTAGCTTCTTAACAGGAGGTGTGCTTTTGTATTATAACGACATTATAGTGGGGAAAGTTCAACTGAGGCTTCATCGGTGTTGGCACAGCAAGCGCGATCCATCTTCCTCGACAGCAGTTCTTCGCTTTGTTGCTCCAGTAGAATAGACCCGTACCAGGTACCAACACTGTTCGTACCTCAGTCCGTTCTCCATGGTTTCTGTATCTGATAATAGCCAGTTCAGTAAGCCACTGCAAACTCATGTCGAGATGTTAGTCCACATTTTGGGGTCTAGTTACTGATGACAATGTTGAGACAATACCAATCTTCTGATCGACTCTTAAAGGTCTCCACAGGGGGACAGCCTTTGCCTTTGGGCTCTCATGGCGTACTTGAGTTTGGGCCCATGAGGCAGTGGTTTGGGGACAGGGGCTGGGGAAAGGGGTGAGGTCCCTGGGCTCTGTCCTCGCTGCTGCACGGCTGCCCATAACCCTACTCCTTTTTGCTTTGTCTTCCCAGCACGGCAGTAGGGGCCAGTCTGCCCCTGCCAAGGCCACCATATTGGATGTGGGCACCGAGTCTGAGGCCAACCTGGAGACCACCACCCTGGGGACACAGCCAGGGTCCCCTGCCACCCAGACCACTGTCTCGGGGATGGAGCCAGGGACCTCCAGCAGCCAGAGCGCCATCCTGGAGATGCTGCCAGCACCTCCCGAGACCTATGGAGAAGGAGCAGGGGTGAAGGCAAGGTCCCCCTACACGGACGGTGTGATTCCTGGGACTGAGAAGTTCCCCACTTCGGCCACCTCCGCTGCTCTGGGGACACAGGGGGCTCTCGACCAGGTCAGAGAGCTCAGCCACCTCTGCGCTGGCCTGAAGCAGCAGCTGCCCCAGCTGGAGGGCACCAAGGTGGACCAGGCTGAACTGGAGAATCTGTGGCTGCTCTTCCCGGAAGGAGGTGGGAGCCCTGGGGGATTGGCGGGGGGGTGTTTTGGATGGGGACACCCTGGGTCACAGGCTCATCATGCTCAGAGCCTGGCCCCAGGGATGAGACTCCCTCACTAACAGTGTGTTCCCTTCTCTGGCACCATCTCTAGACCAGAGGAGTATCTGCGACATTCTGATCAACCTCCGGGGCCAGGTGTCTGACCTCCAGGGCCAGATGTCTGACCTCCAGGGCCAGGTGTCCTCCCTGCAGGATCTGGCCAGTGGTCTGCAGGGCCAGGAGAAGAAGGTAAGCCAGCGGCAGTCCCCAAGGGGGCTGTGGGGATGCTGGGGGGTTTGGGTGGGGAGGGGGAGGCCATGCTGGGACAAGGCAGAGGCCATGCCCTGACTCTGCCACTGCTGCTCTTCCCAGATCAGGCAGCTGGAGGAAGCACTTGGAAAGCTGGGGGCAGCTGGAGCTGACCAGACCATGGATGCCAGCAACCAAATCATGCAGGAACTGGGGTAAGAGGCTGGGACAGGATTTCCTACCCCATGGGGCTGCCAAGGAGTCTGAGGAGGCCAAGAGCATCCCACTCTGGCAGCAAGAGACACCCCCTGAGAAGCTCCACAGAGCCTAAACCTACCCATGCTCCCCTCTCACTGGCCAGGTCCAGGCTGCAGGAAATCAAGCAGGAGCTGCAACACCAGCAGGACTTGAACAAGGCCGCGCTGCAGCAGTCAGTCACCAAGACAGCCAAGAAGCTGCAGAATAAGGTGAGGCTGGGGGGCAGCTCCCATCGCCCACTGGCTCAGCAGGGTGGTCCTGGCCAGGGTCCTGGTCCCGTCCCCTGGCTGGATGGGACCATTGTACCTCCGTGGCACCTGGGCTTGTTGGTCACAACCATTCCACCTCAGAGCCAATTCCTTCTCCCCTTTCTGCAGCTGGACAAGCTGCAGACAATGGTGGAGAGCACAGGCCAGCAGCAGAAGGCAGAGGCACAGGCAGAGGCACAGGCAGCATGCCCAGTCTGCAGCACAGACACTGGGACAAAGCTGGGCCATCTCCCGCCCTACAAGGACCACCAGGAGCTGCAGGGCCAATTGATGTTGCAGCAGGGGATGGGCAAGGCAGTGAAGGAGCTGGCAGGGAGGAGCCAGGTAGGAAGACTCCAGCGTGGGGGTACTGGGGGAGAACTGCTGGGACCCCCCAGCAGGTTGTGCTTCACTGCGATGTGGGGGAGCCCCTTGCTGCCCCCTGATTGGCTTGTACAAGTCAGCAGCATGGAGGGAAATTAAAGCCTTGATGCAAAGGCCTGGCTGCCACTGACAGCCCTTGGCCACTGGCCGAGTAACCTGGGTCTGTCCCTGTGGGGCAGCCAGTCTCCCCTTGCATGACACCACCTTGTCATCCTCCTCTCTGAAGCAGGACGAGAAGCAGCTGCAGAGCATCCAGGCCAGCATCGTGCAGCTGCAGAAGCACTTTGAGGAGCTCAGGTCGGTCACTGGGAACCTCGTAGATGGGTGTCAGCAGAGGCAGGAAGATCTCAAGGTTAGTGGTTGAAAGCCCCGCGGGGTCAGAACATCCTGCAGGCTGAGCCCCAGGCTGGGCACCACAAGGGATTTGTCCCCCTGCCAACCTGCTGGCAGCCCTGGGGAGGTTCCAAATGCCTGTCCTGGAGGTTTTGGCTGGGGGTCGGGGGGTGGGGAAGGTGGCGGGTGCTGGGCTGGCCGGAAGGCAGCTCTGACCCTGCTGTGGCATCATGGGCTACTTTCTGCATTTGAAGAGCCTGTGCCAGTCTGTGGAGATGCTGCAGAGGAAGAAAGTGGACAAGGAGGACCTGATGCTGGCAATGGATAAGGTAGGGTCTGGAGGTGCCTCAGCAGCAGCCAAGGGGATCCAGGGCAGCATGACAAAGGCGCCTTTTCCCTTGGCTGCTCAGTGGTGGTACGGGCCTGGACGAGGGAGGATTTCCAACCCAGCTGCAGGTCCCTCACCGGGTTCCTCTGCCTGTCCCTGGGTCCCTTTGGCAGGTGGGATGGGGCAAGCGGGGCCACAGAGCTTCCTCTCCCTCTGCCCTGACCCCAGCTGGCCTTTCCTGTCCTGCCTCCAACCTTCTCCGAACACTCTCTCCTGCCTCTCCCCATTGCTAGAAAGCCGACAGAACCGCCCTGGCAGGCACAGTCAGCCGCAGCCAATTTGAGGCCAACATGGAGCGGCTGGAGGAGAGGAAGCAGGAACTGCAGAGCCAGATAACCGGCCTGGAGCAGGCCTGCCTTCAAGGCCAGCAACAGCTCAGGGAGCTGATGGACTCCAAGGTGAGGGCTGGCTCATCCCCACCGTGCAAAACTGGCCCCTCGGGGGCTTGGCAGCCAAAGGCAGGGTCCCCCCTCCCAGTTTCCTCCCTGGGGGACTGAGATGTCCCGTGCCAGGGCGGCTGGCTGAGAGTGTGCATCCATTCCCAGCTGGACCGCCTGGAGCTGGTGCCCTTGCAGCAGCAGCTGGAGAAGCATGGGAAGCTCCTCCAGGAGCAGCTCAAGGAGAGAGCGCAGCTGACAGAGGGCCACCATGCTGCCGGGATTAAGAGGTGAGTGCGCTGGGGACTGGGTGGCTGCGGGGACAGCGCTGGCCCCGTTCCCTCTGGCTATCGCAGCCGGTGCCGCGGGGGACCCCGGCCCGGCAGCAATTTTGGCAGCGAATCGTGGGCATGCTGAGGAAGGAGCTGTGCCTTCTCCTCCCAGCAGCAGAGGGTTCCCTCCCTGAAAGGGAGCACGAGGAGCTGGCTCCTTCAGGCTGGAGCCTTCTGCTCCAAACCTGGGGGGTGGGTGCAAAGGCCTTGTGGGGCGAGGGCGGGGGACGGGGGGGGCTGGGCACCCTGGCAGGGGTGCGACACACGGCGCCCCTCAGCCGGGTTGGGACCTTCCCTCCTGGCAAGGCACAGCGGGGTAATCAGGACGGAGGAAGCGATGCAGCCAGTGCCCAGCAGCGAGCTGCTGCCCGCGAGCTGCCCGCCTGCCTGCAGGCAGGGCTGCATCCCCCCCAGAGCTCCCCCAGCCCTTTTCTCTCCCCTCCAGGAATGCCCATTGCCACTGCCTGTCCTGCGACCAGCCCCACAGCATTGCGGTGCCTGGCCCGTGAGTAGCACCCAGCAGCCTCGGGGGGACGGGTGGGGGGTCGATGGGCGCTGGTGGTGCCCTGCTGTGCCGGGCACAGGGGTTTGGGTGTCTGCCCGGGAGGTACGACCCTGCCGAGCCCCTTCTGCAGCCCTGTCCGGCAGCAGGGGAACGGTGACCCCTCCCCAGGGGCATGGGGGGGGCGGTGCGCTACAAGCCCATTTTGGGGTGCTGCCCCAAGCCCGGCTGGGTCGTGTGTCCCACTCACCCGTAGCTCCTGCCTTCCCCAGGCACGAGGACGCCGTCCCGTTCCTGCCACCGCTGCACTCCCACCAGGAGGGGCGCCGCAAGACTGACAAGGGGGAGCCAGCCCAGCAGCACAGGCACAGGTAGGGGAGAGAGGGACCCATCCCCGGCCACTTGGGTGCAGAGTGGCCCAGCCCCCGTGGGGGAGAGCTCTTCCCGGGGCTGCAGGGGAGACTAGCGATGGAACCCAGCTGGGAGCATCTCCCTGCCACTGCCCTGGTGCAGGTTGATATACGGAGTGCTGCAGTACCAGGCACTAAGCACCTCCGTGCTCCATCCACAGGGAGCAGGTGACGCAGTTGAGGTATCCCAGGGTGCCACGGGACTGCGGGGGCCGGCACACCATCACCCGCCCGCAGCAGCGTCCCCTGCGCCTGCAGCTTCTTGAACCCAGCGCCCAGCAGCTGCTCCACCCCCTCAGCAAGGTAGGGATGAGGGAGGGAGGGAGGTGGGGGGTGAGCGGGGCTGGGAGGCGGATGCCCAGAGTCAGCAGGGCTCTGTGCCTGAGTTTCCCCAGGGAGAGCTAGGAGGGGTTGCTTGGTGAGGCAGGAGGGGCCTCGGGGTTCATTCAGCCTACGCTTTCCTTCCCTGCAGGATGAGCTGGAGATGCGGGACCAGGATGGCCGCAGGGACAGGGGCCAGCAGGACGGGCAGCTGCCTGGGCTCAAGGACGGTACGGCTGGGGCAGGCATGCGGTGGCATCCTGGGGGGTGAAGGGGACAGCGGGATGGGCAGGGTGCCCATGGGGGGCCAGGTTTTCCCCCATCCATGTCGCCCCCGGCTCCCTCCCTGAGTGGCTCCTTCTGCTCTCTCCTGCCAGGCTTCTCGAGGGATGAGCCCAGGCTGTCCCCAGGGCAGAGGAGGGACACAAGGCCAGCGTCAACCCACGGCGATTACTCCCAGGCACCGAGGATCCTCTTGCCCCTCATAACCCCAAGGGCCAGATCCGGCAGCTTGGCAGGCAGGTGGGACAGGGGGTCCCCGGCTGAACCCCCCCCAACCCCGGCCACCGAGCAGGCCTGCAAGTGGCTGCAGCCAGCAGCCATGAAGGGGTCGGCCCCCTCCCGGTGTCCTGCCAGGGACATCCCGTGGCCAAGAGAGAAGGCAGGGACTGCTGGCCTTAGGGATTTTTTTGTTTGGTTGGAGTTATATGTAGTTAGTTATATGTAGTTATATTTAGTTACTTATATTTGTTATATGTAGTTAGTGGTATGTAGTTATATTTAGTTACTTATATTTCGTTATAGTTATATTTAAATTAATAAAAAACTTCTAGCTGTTTTTCCTTGTTGGGTTGTTTTTTGTTTTTCTTTTGGTTTAGGCCCTTTTTTTAAGCAAGATTGATTTGAATACTAAGAAAGTCCCTATCTGGCCCCTTCCCTGGGAAGAGCCATGACTGGTGGTCACAGGGAAAGGGGCAGCATCACCTCAAGGAATTGGAAACATCCCTCTGTCACAAATGGAGCCACAGCAGCAAGACATTATCTGATGTTTTAACTTACTGACCCCCCAGTGCACTCACCCATGTACATGGGTGCAAAGGCTTTGTGGGGCAAGGGTGGGAGGTGTGACACATGGCACCCCGGAGCTGAGTCACAGCAGAAGGCTGGAGCACCTCTATGAAGGTGCTATGAAGACAGGCTGAGAGAGTTGGGGCTGTTCAGCCTGGAGAAGAGAAGGCTCTGGGGAGACCTTAGAGCACCTTCCAGTACCTGAAGAGGCTACAGGAAAGCAGGGAGGGACTTTTGACAAGGACATGGGGTGATGGGATGAGGGGTAATGGCCTAAAACTGGAAGAGGGGAGATTTAAATTGGACATTAAGAGGAAATTCTTCACTATGAGGGTTGTAAGACACTGGAACATGTTTCCTAGGGGAGTTGTGGAAGCCCCATCCCTGGAAGAGGAAGGTTGTTCAAAATCAGGCTGGATGGGGCTTTGAGCAACTTGGTCTAGTGGGAGATGGCCCTGCCCATGCAGGGGGTTTGGAACCAGGTGATCTTTAAGGTCCCTTCCAAACCAAACCAGTCTGTGATTCTGTGATTCACTGTGAATTAAGGTAGGGGCTCCAGCTGCACAGAAATTCAGGTTGATGTTGGTCTATAAGCACCTCTTCTGCACCAGAATGTCAAAATCAAGTAGGTGTTACGGAGATACTTAGTTAGCTCTACCCTTGCAAAGAACAGTACTTGTATTGTCCCGAACCACCACTGCCTGTAAAATTCAGCATGAATTAAGATTGTGTCACAACATCCAGGGACAGAAGAGACCAACAATGACATGGTAGCTCTGGTGGATCTATTGGACTGTACATAGCACAACAGTGGCCAAGTGTTGTCAGAGGCCAGCTATGCTGAAATTCCTGAGCAGAACTCCAGGATGAGTGGTATCTCACTTTCCATGTTTGCTGTGATAACTGAACCTTCTACTGTCAAACTTAAAAATTATTTGGAAGGGCTGACCACAACACATCCCCAGGAGCAGTATGGAAAAGTTTGTATTCAGGTGTAGAATGTAGGATCATTTGAGACTGAGCAGCCTTGCTTTCTGGACTCTGTCGTTCCCAATACAGCCCGTGATTTCACTACATTGAAGTGTCTAGCTGATACAGGCAGTAATCAATATAATAAATTACTCAGATGAGGGAGAGGAAGTCTGCCTGTAGTCTCAGAGGAATCCCACTTGAGATAAAGCCCCAGAGTCTTATCATCAAAGTGTTGAACTACTGATGGCAAACGGCCACAGTGGCTAGCCATGTAGCCTGGTCCCAAGTACTGAGACAGCAACTGGTGTATACCTGGCTATCTGCAAATGCAGCCAACGGTCCAACAGACTGTAATCACCACCTCACCGTTCCTATTACTGGTCTGTAATGACATGTGGACTATGATCTAGGCTTTGTACTCTAGTCAACCTTCTCTTTCATCTTGGTGATGATTTTAAGGTCAAACTAGTATCTAAAAGTATGTGGTTAGTTTTCTAAGATTGACAGAGGACCAGCCAATAAACATTTCTTGGTAAATATTTAGATGGAGATAATCTCCCCGTCCCGCTTTTTACCATCTTATTCAGAAAGCTCTGGATTTCATAAATAAGCAATAAATATTAGAGGCTTTTCCCTCTCCCCTTCCTCATTAGGCAAAGTAGAGATTCTTGCTTGCTGTCTTGTTTGTTCATTTGTTTTCTGGCTAAAATGCATGTTTAAAAACCACCAGACTGTTGTTAAATCAAAGAAAGAAGTATACGTATTTCAGGTTGTCTTTTCCTTTTACCTCCCCTCCACAAAATACCTCAGAAAACCACCAACCACAAAAGCCTGAAAAGCTGAATACCCTGCAGATCTTTTCCTAAAAATCTTCCATTTTGTTGTACACTGTGAATGTTTTTGGTCGTGGTGTCTGGGCAGGAGGTGCTGAGTGAAATTTATCATTTACAGAATGCAGAAATAAAAGGCAGTAAATCTGTCTGGACACTGTCCAGTGGTGCACACCCTCCCCATTCTGGGGTGGTGGACCTGCTTCTTGTCACACCTCTTGCCATGGCTCACTGCTGCTCTTGGGCTGCTGCAGACCAAAGGGCACCAGGCACAGTTGACAGCTTGCCCAGGTGGTGCATGGGCCTGCTGTGGCTGGTTGCCAAGCACGGTATGGTCAGCCTGTCTGAGTCAACTGTAATTCTAACTGTGATCCAAGAAATGAAGGACAAACTTAAGCATGTCCCCTCATGATGCTCTCTCGATGTCTTGATGTTTGAAATCTTTTGTACCAAGGTCTTTTTGCAGCCCATGCTGCAAATCTGACACCAGGTGCACTTGTATCTGCATTAACTATGTGCAGCTGCTCTCCTAATACAAAACAGCTCCAACATCTCCAGCTGCCTGTGTGTTTGCAGAGTGTGACCCTACCCCGTGAGAACAGAAAACCAGATGTGCCCAGGGCTTGGAGGATGGACCAAAACAGTCCTGAAGTTTCCTTCTTGCCTTTCAGTACATCTACTTGAATATTGCCTGTCCTTGTGGACCCTCAGGTGAGGAGGGAAGGTGTTTGTGGTTTCCCTCAACTACCTGCCTGAATGTGCAGATTTTCTTGTTACCTGGGAGGTAACAAGACCTTATCTCTGGGTCCTGCTTGTTTTCCTTTTCCATCTGGGGTGCAGCTGGAAGGATAGCTTTTCACAGCAAGACTTGCTGAGGTGGCAAAACACAGTAGCTATGAGCTAAAAGGGCCATGTTTTGTATTGAATCATAGGCCAATTGCCAGAATGCCTCGGCAGGCTCGGTCCTCTGGAAACAATCTTCCTCGGTGGCTAAAGTTAAATTTGTCTTTCCCTTTTGCCAACTAATAATTAGGTAGAATTTTTCTCACCTTCTTCTTGCAGTATGAAGACGAAGGAGAAGAAATTGCTCGCATTTTTGGAAGGTATATTCTGATGTCTTTCTACAACGGAGTCTTCAGGAAGTGTGGGCTAGAGCTGTTTGTGTGACAGAACTCAGAGGGTGGTGTTCCATGGAGCAGGGTCAAGCTGGAGGCCTGCAGCCAGCGCTGTCCCCCATGGCAGAGTGCTGTACTAGTGAGACGCCAGCTATGGGGAGCCGTGGTAGTTCCTGGGTAATCCCTGCCTGTCACACTTCTGGCAGGCAATGATAGGGCAGAGAGCAGGGTTTGCCAACACGGAGAAGCAGTAGTAAGTGCGAGCTGTTCCTTTGTTTAGGAAGCACGTCTGTTCGGCTGGAGAGAACGAAGGTGAGAAGGTAGTAAGAAATGTAGCCTGCTGCAGGGTGAGGACTGGGGTGCGGTAAAGGGAAGGCCTCTGTGAACCTCTGTGAACACAGGGGTTAGGTCAGCAGGAGTAGGCAGTAGCGCATAAGGAAGTGACAATAGGAATCTTGAGGTCGCGTGAGCTGAGTAGCATGCTGAGTTGCTACGAGGCTATGTACCCTCGAGTTAAATTGAGATGTACAACAGGAGTGGAGGGCAAAGCGTAGATGCTGCAGCTCTGAGCAATTAGTGCACTATGCAGCAATTGCTACTGTCACCAACACAAGAGGGACAGGTACTTCCAAAACAAGTAATTGGCAGAATCAGATCTCGTTAGCAACACTAATTAAGTCACTGGAGCCAGTGGGCACGCACGCTGTCTCTTCGTAGGTCTCCTTTGCTCCCAAGTAGCCGGTTTCGTATTTCTGGGCTTCTCAGCCAATCAGACGGGGACTTTTTCCCGCCACTGCAGGCCTGCAGTTTGCAACACTGTTGCTGTTTTCCCGCCACTGCTCCTCTCTAGCAGCAGCTACCCCCTCAGGGCGTCCCAGTTGTTGTTTTCTGGCAGAGGAGGCAGGCAGGAGAGGGTTTAGAGTGCCTCGTGGAGCAGCCATCTGTAAGCCAGTTCTGACTGCTGACCTAAAGGGCATGTTATGTTCGTGTGAGAAAATATCTGGTCCTTCACAGTCTTTACAAATGTTTTATTTAGACATGGCTCAATAAAAAGAATTTCTGCCATTCTTCCAATCCTCCAGCATTAAGCACTCCCAAGGCAGCCGCTGCAGCTCCAGCTGGTTGTAGTCGCTTGCCACTGCTTCCACCTCCAGCCGCTTGCCGCAGCTCCAGCTGCCCGCTGCTGCAGCTCCAGCCACAGCTCCAGCAGACCTGGCAGCCACCACCTGCCGCAGCCACGCTCCCAAGGCAGTCACCACGTACCACCACCACGTGCCACCCCTGCCCCAGCCGCCTGCCGTGGCCGCCCCGCTTGCCGCGGCTTCCAGCTCCAGCCGCTTAACAGCAGCCGCTTGCCGCTTGGCGCTTACAGCCACGCTCCCAAGGCAGCCGTTGCAGTTCCAGCCATCGCTGCTCGCCGCCACCACCGCTGCAGCTCCTGCCTCTGCCACAATCCCAAAGCCGCAGTCTTAAAGCCGCAGCAGCCGCCACTGCCGCAGCCACTGCCAAACCCACCAGTGCTTCTGAGCCGGAAACTGTAAGAGAGACCCACTGACTGGGAAATCTTCCTCTGTGCTTCTCTGCGTTCTTGTCCCTGGGCAAAAGTAATCAGCCACACTCACACATGCACCTCGTTTATCCTATATGGGGAAACTGCTGGGCTCTCTACTCTCAACTATAACAGTGTTTCTTTCTCTTTATTAATCACATATCGCTCTCAAATACCCAGTTGAAAGTACAAACATTATACACCCCAAGTTTTGTCTCTTGTAACCACATTTGCATATCCAGCTCCCCCCACTCCCTCTTTTAAAGCTGTCACAGTAAAGTGGTATTTTAAGCACACAGTCTCTGTGTTTGTGCTGGTGCAGGCACGCATCTGGGCAGAGCTTGTGTTCTAGAGAAATACCTGGTGTAGCCAGCTGGTCCCAAGCTAGGGACAGACCCACTGGGAAATTAATAGCCAATTAGGGGCTATTCCTCCTCTAATTGAGGAGAAAAGAAGGGGCGATCCGTGACTCGACTCGAGTTTTCCAGCCCAGGTCGAACTCAGACCTCAACAGTTATGTACAGCTATAATAGTACATTCAGATATAACAGACTTTCATATTTCATTAGCATGCCATTTTACATCAGCAAAGATGGAGTATTTATAAATAGTTAATGGTTTTCTAATTAATTCCTTTTGGCACAAAACAGGCAGTAACAAATCTGGATGAGTGAGAGATGAGAATGCAGCCTTGCTCCCAACACCTTCTTTACAGCTACAGGAGGAAAGGAGTCAACACGCTATCTAAAGATTTTGAAAGCCCAAATTCAAATCCTTGCTAGACTTCCCTGAGCAATGCATGGCTGCTCACAGCCAGCTGCATGTGGACCAGCAACTCGACTATTGTGCTCTGGGGTGGCCTTTTGCTTTGCATTCTTCTAAGCCCCAGTGGGGTGCACAGGCTCCCACTTCAGACAAAGAATAAAATTACCAGATTATTGTAGGTCAAACCCCAGTGTAGGCAGCTAGAAGGAAATGCTGGAGGCAAAGATAGGTGTTGAACACTGTCCATCTTCAGGACTGTCATGTTCTCTGCCTTGTATGGAGTGATTCCTCCCGTTCAGAATTGCAGCCCTAAACCTGCCCTGGGAGTTAAGTACCTTAACCCTTACTTTTTAAGTCCAAGGAAGGTACTATCTTTTTATCTATCAGAATGCCAGAAGAGAAGAAGTGAGCCATGAACCCTGTCTTTCAGTTTCTTTCTGGACACTCCACAGGGAAGAGGACTTGAGTTCCTACATCCATCCAGTGGGACTGGATTGCTCTTCCACCCTTCTCATGGGTGCATGGGCTAAACACTAACTTTCAGATTAATCTCTTCCTTTCCTATTGAATATTTACTTAGAACGTGCAAACTGGAGCAGCCAGAGCAGGAGGCATGAAAAGAAAGACCTTTCCTTTGCTCCAGACTTCTCCCTTGTGTGCTGGTCACTTCTCTTTTTAGGGAGCAGAAGAGAAAGCCCATCTCACATAGAAAAGAACTGAATAAAGGTCGCTCACTACTTAGGTGACTGCTGCAACTAAGTATTTTAATCACAGTGTCCCCTCAAATGTGAGCAGAGCTCCCCAGCTCCATGTACATAGCCCTGCCAGCCAACACAAACATTTGCTCATCACCTGATGTGGAAAAAGTTGAATCAAGGGGAATAAAGTTCTGTGGGAGCAGAATATTAACAAAATACTTCCAAAAAATACAAGGTGCTAGTTATATTTGGCCATCAGGTGAAAAAATAGTGACCCAAACTTGGAGCATATGGTCAATGACCTTGAATGTCTGCCTCACCCATTTTTAATGATCATTTTCCCAAGGAGAGAAGACCCTGTCTGTCTTGAGGTCCATTCCCATGTACCCAGAGAGACCCAGTGAAAAGGAGGTTTGTATGTGCCAGGTGGCAGGCCAGGCAGGAAAACTGCCTGGCTAGCTTCTGTGCTCTAGGATGCAAACACTTTTGCCCCTGAAAAGATACCCCAATATGATAATATATTTAATATTAGCCCAAATTTTACCATCCCCTTACTCATGCCCTGAGTTCTGCTCTATATCAAATCAATTGATGCCTATGGCAAGGTTATTATCAAAACCTAAGTACTGCAGCACTGCAGTATAAAATACATTTTGCAGCAACTCTTCCCATTTGAGAAGCAACTGTCATTGCTGGTGCTTACAGTGACAGTTCACACACTGAAGTGAACCAAGCGAGAGTGCAGGTGAGTGATTTAACCTCCCAGTATACCTTCCAGTGAAGCAACACAATACACAGCCCTCCTGCTAGAAATTCAGGACTGTTATTCAGTAGCTGTATGTATTCTGCTGAGGCATACCCAAATGTGTTTTGTTTTAACAATTATTTCTGACATGTTACTTATCAGTTTTCATGCTTACTCAGAGAACAGATTAGTCAGTCTTCATTAGAAATACTGCTGGGGACTGAAAAACTCTAAAACCTGAGCAGCGTTCTGGGCTAGACCTTAAAGTTTTACACAGCCAAAAACTCATGATGAATTCAAAGAAGGTTTTGCTGGTATGAAGGATTTGGGACCAGACACAGAATCTGC
Source organism: Hemiprocne comata (assembly GCA_020745705.1). Taxonomy (NCBI): domain Eukaryota; kingdom Metazoa; phylum Chordata; class Aves; order Apodiformes; family Apodidae; genus Hemiprocne; species Hemiprocne comata. The sequence continues at coordinate 14,347,547 of CM036616.1, read as the reverse complement.
CTCCAAAGTTCAGGGCCAGTGTGCCCCACCTCGGCTCCTGAGTCCCTGAGGTGGGTGGGAGAAGCCCCCCAGCACCCTGCAAGGCAGCATCACTGCCCAGGGGCCTGTCTAAGGTAGGGTGCAGAGGTGGGAAAGGAGTGCATGGTCTCAGTCTGATCCCAAAAGGCACTCATGACCAGGGGCCATGGCGTTAGAAACACTCCAAGATGCCATGGTTTCCATGCAGCCTGACAGCACAGTTCTGTCTGGTTGAATTGAATTCCAAGGCAGCTGCAACAGGCCATACGGTTTCATCCATCAATCGCTTTAGTACTCACCTCATTTTAAGCACATTAGCAACCTGATTGAAGTCAATCTTCAGTCAACTGAAGATATATAAAATTAGTTATGATCTGAAGTATCTTGATGAGTTGAAGTCTTAATGAATGTTGTTAATGAAGGTGTGATCCTCTGAGATTTGGAACATCTTCAAATCTCACACTTCATTGCACATTTGGCAAAAGTCCTTGTCACCATCAGAAGTTACTTCCCCTTTCCCAGAAGGTAGTCCACACCACATCCCTGGTGCTAGGACCCACCATCACATGGCTGTGCTGTGTGCCTGTCCATGGTGGGCCTTTGAACCAGTTCCCTAGGCAGGCAGCAGACAGAAACAAGCTGCCAGGAGTGGAGATAGAGGCAGCAGGTGGTACCACTTCTGGCAGCAGCACAGACGTGCCAAATTGAAAGGAGCATAGCACAGCCAAGTCAAGTTAAAACTAGCTTGTTAAATCATTGGAGTGATTATCTGATAACTAAGTATTAAGATTCATTACCATGAAAAACTTTGAGACTTAAGGGTTCACATAAACTGTCATGACTGTTTTCAGACCAAACTCCTGCAAATGACTGCATACACAATTACTAAGAGAGAAACATAATGTTTTGTGTGGGTACCACCTAGTGGCAAAGAGCTGGGATTTCCACGTGTTATTTTTGGTGGAAATATACGCACATTCTGGAGGCCACATTCTGTTAGTCAGCTGCCCAAGTATTTTTTATTTCTCTGGGCTTTGTGTTTGAATCAATTAGCCTGTTCCAAGATATATATGTCTAAAACCCACACTGAAGTCAGAAAGAGTTTTCAAAAACATTTTAATGGCACTAGAGTCTCTGTGTTGGACACTGACCAAAGGTTTTTACAGTGAGGAAGCAAATTAGATGGCAAATGTGACACAGACAGAGGGACACGCACACAGAAGGTAATGTAATGAGTCATGTATAAGCCCAGTGTGATGGGCCCAAGGTCAATGCCACTGCACACCTGTGATTCACCAGAGGAACAGTTCTGGATGCCCAGCAGCTCAGATGCAATGGTATGAAACTAAGGGAGAAACCACATCTGTGTTTTTCAGCTGGATCAAGGAATCCAGCACAGCAATAACAGAAATCCTGTTTTCTACGTGGTAACCCTCTAACTGGTTGATTTGTTACTAAGGTCCTTTGAACTGAAGAGTGAACTCCATGCTCTTTTGGTGCCTTTGTGATAAAAAGCAAAGGGACTTTTAAGTGGAAAGTAGACAAAGGAAAAAACTCTTTGGGTGAAAATGCCTCTGGACATGGCAAAATGTTACTTGGTTCGCTAGCCAAGTAAAGGCACAGTGAGATCCTAACTCAGGAGAAAACTAAGGCCATCATGTTGCAGGCATTTTGATTGAAAAACATTCCACTTGAAAACTGTTAGACTTCAATTTTTATAAGCAGCACAGCACAATAAACTTTTTATTATAAAAGGCATAAAAATGACCCTTAACAGTCAGAACCAGTCAGTCACTTTATTCTGAGCAGGTAGCACTGTGCCCACACTTTGGCACACTTGCAGCAGCATCAACTAACCAGCAAAGGGCACAGGACTAGACAAAGCAATGTAGCAACAAGCTGTCATTCGGTTTTGGAAAGAGACAGGAGCTCAGCAGCTGTCACAAAGTAGATTACAAAGAGAGGCTGCTTGAAGAGACTGTAGCATGCATTGTGTGGGTATTATTCCACACCTATTTAATAAATTTCAAACCTGTTGTTGATTATCATGTGAATATTGCATTAACTTCAGCTTTGGTAAACTTCTAATAATCGTGATTCATAAAGCTGTAAACTAATACTATACCTATTCACTTTTTACAGACCTACACATAAATAGATTGGAAATAACCTGGAAAACAAAGAAAAGGAGAAGAGCAAGGAAAGAAAATAGAGAGCTTTGTGTCAGCCCTCTGCCATGGGAAGGACTAGCAGCAATAACAGCAGTCTGTCTCCAGAGCTGGAAAGGCTCTTGGACAGCTGTAGATGACAGTGTAGCACCCTGTGCCAGGGCATCAGTACAAAGAACTCTTGCACCAAAGGTATCAGAAAGGTAAAAAATTTAACTCCAAATGTAGGAAAGACCCACAGTGATGCACCTGAGATTAACAAGAGTTAAGCTCTCTACTGAGAGCCTGTCTGAAAGCAATATGCCATTTAATGACCTTCCTAAGAGAAGCAGGTCCATTAGTGACAAAGTGTGCAGAACAAGAATACAGTCCTTTTTCCTCTGTAACGCTGCATTTCAGATCCACTTAAGTGTTAGATAGTAAATAAAATCTCTTTGAAAAACAAGCTTATCTGAGTGCTTCATCCAGTGAAGGGGGTGAGAGAAGTCCAACCATCACATCAGCTCTCCCACCAGCATCTGCAGCCTACCCTGTGGATTCCCACATGCCCTCTCTACAGGGAAAGCTCCCAAACAGAAAGAAAATGGTAAAAGAAACAATGGCACATGTAAGAAACATTAGGAGAAGTCTTGGTTGGGAGGGTATACACTGCTGAAAAAAACACAAATCTCATTCTCATTTCTTAAGAATAATAAAAGGATGTAACTACATACATTTCTTATAGGAATGAAGAGTCTGTCTTTAGGTAACAAGAAAACATGGCTCTTGTCTCAGCCTCAGAGTGACTGAAATCTGGCAAGTTTTATAAAATTCAGTGGGTAAGGTTGTCTTGCAACCAAGTCATGAGAGACATTTCAGCACTAATTTTGTTCAAGTGGATTTTCCTAAATTTAGTCACTACATAAAATAGGTTTATAGGCAGAACCTCTTCTTTCTCAGCGCTGGTGCATGTACCATTTGCCTCTGGTCAAGGGAGAGTGGATTGAATTTGCTGTGGTAAAGGCCATGGTTAACACATGTCCAGGCCCACAAAAGTGATCGCATGGCAGGCTTCTGTGTCACACCTACATTCCTACACACACTACAATAAACTGCATCCAGATATTTGCCCTTTTTTACCTGCCCACTTTGTTGCCCCCTTTTTATGCTATTAAAAAGATGGTGACCTTAGACCAGATGCCATGTAAGACCTTAACATCTCTATGACACAAAAAAGCCTCCAAATATCCCACTTGTGTAAATGAGCATAACCAATGTATTTATTAATTTTAAATGTTAAGCTCAAACCATCCATGCAGAGTGTAGAGGTTTTTCTGGAAAAATACATGAATGTACTTCAGTGGGACTGCACTGCAACTGTCTGTGATGATGGGAAATAGCCAGATTGATAGGTGTGACTTCTGAGCCACTCACTCCAGTATAGAAGACAGGATCACAGGGACTTCACAACTTACCTCATATTCCCGTCTTGGGCAAAATGTTCCTCCAGCAGCAAGGGACTCTCCATTTTGTCTGCACAAGCAGCTTGAGGTGAGCAGGCCATAAACTGTCATATTCCTCCCAGTCACCTCCAGACCAAGAAAACTCAGAAACATCTCTCAAGTCAAATGTCAGTACTGTCACTTCATAATTTGGCTCTGTCGGTTCAGTATCCTGTGCCTTTCCAAGTATAAATAAACATTTTATAAAGTTTTGCTCTACTCAATTACATTTATATATATTTATTTTGCTTATAACTAATAGCTTGCTAATACTCATGTATTTCTTCAGGAGCATTCCAGCTGGTTAGATTTCCACCCAAACTTGTGAATCAAAACCTTAGGCAAAACAAGAACTGTCTCTTGTACCTTTTACAGATTAACAAATGGTTCTTGCCCTGCTAATGCCTTTAATTGGACTACGCTGTGAGGAGCAATTAAGGCTAAACGGCCACTTGCTGAGAGAAAGAGAAAGTGCAGCTTCAGGCATTCACATTCTCCAAATAAAGTGTGGTTTCCTTACTTTGTTGTTTAAGAAAGAAGCTTAATTTTTTCATGGCTCAGTATATAAAAAAAGGAATTATTCAATTCACAGTAGGGAAATCTATTTTGGGTGGGATTATATTTTCTTAATTTATTATTATTTTTTCAAAACCACTTTGTACATTTAAAGGCTTCTGACTGACAATGCTGGAGGTGGGACTCTGCTGTCCCAGACAGAAGCAGTGACAGCTACAGCCACAATAATTTTGCTGTACTGCCTTGCCTGCAACTTGCAGAAGCCATCCCAGGGCAAGAAGGAGACTTTCCCATTTAGTCTATTTCCTGCTAGTCTGTCAGATAAATACTGGGTGCATGATGCAGAAATCCAAATTAAATCTAGCTAACTATTCACATATCTTCTTAAATAATTCTGAAGGGCCTGTCAGTCCATGAAATGTTCTCCCTCTTCAGATGTAGCCCAGTGTGAGCCATATCTGCTGCCCCTTCTCTATGGTGGTTAAAATAAATGCTACTTGCAGTGAACTCAACAGTTTCCCAAACAGTTTCACCTTCTAACCTTACCACAACCCTACTAACGTGCCTTCTTCCGAAGCTGGTGCTACTCCAGCTGCATCCAGCTAAACCATCTGATGTTAAGTTGGTGCTGTTGAAAAGCCAGTGCCTGGTCACCTTGTGTATACTAGCTGGGCTGCGTTAGAGGAAGAGTGAGAAAGGCAGCTGGGATCTCAGCTGCTTGGTCCAACCCCAGCCAGAAAATAAGCTCAAGAGGATATAAAGTACTCTGGGAGGGAAAGCTATATTTATAATGGTGAATAAAGAGCATTGGACCAAGGTATCAGCTGCAGCCCCTACATATGTTTCCAAACTCCGATTTACAGTACTCCCCCCACTGTGTCCACCAGAAGGAGCTCTGCTAGGTTTTCTGGGTAAGCCAGTTGTTCTTCCTACACAGCCTTACTGAAATGAAGTCCCTGCAACTCCCAGTGCTCACATTGCTTCCATACAGACTTTAAAAGCCTTAATGCTTAAGAATTTGTCTTAACTTATTTTATATAATACACCAGAAATTTTTAGAGTTAATTTTTTTTTTGTCAAAAACATTGTAAATAGGTAACATATAATTTCACAATTATATCTGTATGCACATTTACGTATTTTTTACTTCTATGTCCATTCTCTCCCTCCACAGAGTCCAAGATCTGAACACCCTTTAGTCACCATTGCAAACAGTTTCAGTATCATTAGTATTATTTCATTCTAGCATATCATCTATCAGGTGACTTAACCTGATGAGATGACAGTAGCCAATATTAGTATTTCATTTTTCCATTCCCCAAAATATATTTCTTTTCAATTTAGCTATTCCCTGACAAAAATATTGCTGAACATCTGCAAGAGATAAAACAACCTTAATCCGGTTTCTTTTCACAGATGCTAAGGGCCACGTTCTTCTGCCACTCATGAAGCTTATAGCTAAGACTTCTGCACAATGTAAATGAGAAGCAAGTTGTTTTACGTGGTTGTGGGAGCTGTATAAAAAAGTGTAGCCTGCCTTTCACTGACATTGGGTGCCTTGGAGAGCCCAGTGCTTACCTGAGGGAGAAGGGAACACAAGTGTCTTCAAGAAGCCAGGTGTAAGTCAGCCACAATGGTGAAAGGAACTGCTTCACTGTGTGCTCCTCTGAAAGATTTGTGCATCTGCAAGAAGTCAAGGCAAAATAGAAGGAACCAAAAAGAAACCACTTCTCACAGTACATTATCCACACTGGAGCTAGACTTCAAAACAGACTCTATAATCTTCTTCTCTGACTCACAGACTAAATACAGCTAATTGCGACAGCTCTGTAATTAGGACAGAGCTGCCATCTCTGCAGATAGAGGGAGAGGACATGCAATGTGCCACTGTGGAGCACAGCACATGTCAGAAGGGAGCATCCTCCTCTATGCTCTGGCTGAGAAGGTTGCTCTTGGCTAAAAAGCAACTCTGGAGGCCAAGGAGGGGAAACTACAAAGTGCATCTTCTTTCACATGCAAAGGGTTGAGCAGCTGACATGCTTCTCTCCAGGCTGTACCCCAGGGTGGGCTGAGAACAGGAAAGCTAGGACACAGGTGGTTGCTTAGACTTACTATGCCCTTAAAACAAAGGACAGGGGCTGGTGCTTCACTTAATGTTTTCATGTACATTTTCCATTTGCATGCAGCAGTGCAAACCTTGCATGCCCCAAGACAGGTTGGTATTTTCACCTCTGGCCCACAGAGGCCATTGCCACTTCAGTATTGCTGTATGGAAACAGTTGCTCTGACCACAGATCAAGCTCCTTTGACTAAAGGTTTTTACTATACAATTCAAGTAGTGAGCAATCTCTCCTAAGAATAACACAACTGTCATGGTTTGACTCAGAATTGCCAATTAAACTACAAACAGCAATGCTCTCGATTCCCTCCCCCTCCCACCCAGGTAGGGAAGGAGAGAGAGAATTAGGAGAGAGACTTAGCTGTATTGAAAACTAAATTAGACAGCTTTAATTATATGTACAATTATATACAAGTATGTTCAGGAATGTGCAAAAGCCTCTTGCCTCCCCCACCCCCAGCAACTGCCCCAGCACTCTCCTGAGCTGTGAGCAGTCCTGAAAAGTCTCAGTCCACTGTCTGAGATAACAGCAGAGCAGCCAGGGCTGTGGGGAGAGTTATGAGGGTCAGGGCTGAGCCTGGGGTCAACAGTGATGGATGGATGGAGTCCTCCCTGGATGCCGGCCATGGACGGAAGAGAAGGGAAGAAGAAGCAGGAAGGAAGTTGTCTTCTGTGATCTCTGACCTTCCTTGGAGCTTATGTAGATCTATGGAATGGAATACCTTTGGTCAGTTCTGCTGTCTGTCTAGTCCAGCTCCCCATGGGGGGGTCACAGATACGACTCTCCTGCTCTCAGTAGCATCTGCAGTGGCAGATTAACTGAGTAGAACAAACTGACCTTCGCATCTCAGCAGAAACATAAACATTCCAGTGTTATCAGTCCACTAGCTGGAACACTTGTTGCTAGTTAAAAGAAAGCTTACTGAAGGAAAAAAAAATCAGTTAAAGGAAAATTAGCTTCATCCTGGCTCAACCCAGGACAGAGAAGATCCAGAATAGCCATGTCCTTAAGAGAAGAGCTGCTGCTTTTTAAAGCTGGTATTAAAATCATAGATTTTTTCTGATAAAGATCGTAGAAAATATCCATAAATTATTGACCTCCAGACTGGTTGAATGTAATGTATTCATCTTTAGGCTTCAGGGAGCATCACTTAGAAATACAAACTAAGACAAAATGGAGAAATCCCCTCTGGCCTGAACTAGAGCTTAAATCCAGAGATCTTTCCCTCTCCACCAATGTATTTTAGCTTACACATTTACAGGAGCTGCTAATAGGGATAGCATCAACTCTTCCACACCAATTAAAATTTAAAATCCTGGAGGGTCACTTCTCTAACCACATCCTATCATGGCAGATTGTGATAGCTTATGAAAGACTCTAGATATGATTGCATTAGGTCTTTCTCAAGCATGGCATATAAAAGCCCTCGTTAGTCATTAATGAATACAAGAAACTACTGAAATCTCTGGAATTTCTATTCTTTTCCTTGCTTGGGCCCACCTGTGGGTGGGCATGAGGAGTTATGTGGAGTGGGATAAGCCAAAATGGGGGGGAGGTGGATGATTTTTTTAAAACAACATAGGGTATGCTGTTAAGACTTCATATTCTTGGCAAAGACCATAACACAGGAAGCCACTTCCCCAAGCATGACAAGTAATATCAGTTCTCACTCTGGGGAAGTCCTCTCCAGCCACCCCAATTTTTGTGTCAGTGGGCTTGTTTTTATTCTTGCTGAGAGCTTTAATCTCAGGTTGCTCACTGGTTTATGGTTTTTTGGCTTTCAGGAAAGCCAAGTGTATTCTGTGGAGCTGTTAATTGCCAGCTAGTTAGTATTAATGTGTGTACTACATGTCAGTTGTTATAGATGTGAAAAAGAATACCTTCTTTTCTAAAATATCTGTAATTAGGGATACATTATGCTTAATGAATTATCTATGGAAGTAAATTCCTTGAGGACTCTCATTTTTAAATAACATATGGTACTTCCTTAGGAACAGATAGCCTATTACAAGTCTTTCTTTAAAAGCCGCAATGTAGCTACCTCAAAAAAACAGCTGAACTCTAGCATATGTCCTAACCTTTGACGAGAGCAACATGACCTTAAAGAATTGAAATTATGTCCCCCTGCCATTAAACAGACTTCCATAAAAAAGCTAGTTCGATAAGGGCAAGTCACAAGGAAGACTGCATTTCTATAAGCAAAAAGCAGCACAACATATAAAAAGACATTTCAAAAACAGTCAGGCTGTTAAAGGAGGCATGAGAGAACTCTTTCAGTTAGCAACTCTGTTTGTCTGGTGCTAGAGATTTATGTACCTCCCAGCATTTATTGCACACCTTCACTGTGAGTATAGTTAGCTATAAGTTTTCCGCTTTACCTAACAACTGCACTAATTTAGAGAATGCAGGTCTGTGTTTGGATTACTCCCTCCAAATCACTCAGAATCAATTACCCTCTGAAATACAGACTCTCCCTTCCCTCTCTACAGATTAAAAATTCTTTTGTCTGGATTACTAATGTAGAAGGAAAACAACATACTCTCATATTGATGTAAGAGTTGTTTAATGGTAACTTCCAGGTACATTATCATTTTCTTAATATTTAAAATCTTTTTACATTTTCTATCTTAAAAATAATTAACTGAGGTATATATTCCCCTGCAATACATTGACTTGGTGAAGTACTGTATTTTAAATATTGGGAAAGATATACACATTGCTCTCCCTTAAGTAGCTTGCAAATAACTAGTGAAGGATTCTGTTCAGATTTTCATCCTCAATATGGCTCCAATACACCATCTATGAACTCACAAAGGAATGGACCTAACTGCCTAGCATAGAATCATAGAATAGTTTGGGTGGGAAGGAACCTTTAAAGGTCTTCTAGTCCAACCCCCACTGCAGTGAGCAGGGACATCTTCAACTAGGTCAGGTCACTCAAAGCCATGTCCAAGCTTGAATGTTTCCAGGAATAGGGAATCTAATACCTCTCTGGGTAATGTGTGCCAGTGTTTCACCACTCTAATAATAAATAATTCCTTCTATCTACTCTGAATCTACCTTAATTTATTTTAAAACAATTACCCCTTGTTCGATCGCTACATGCCCTGCTAAAATGTCTGCCCCCATCTTTCTTATTAGCCACCTTGAAGTATTGCAAAATTGCCATAAGGTCTCCCTGGACCCTTCTTGTCTCCAGGCTGAATAACACCAACTCTGCCTGTCCTCATAGGAGAGGTGCTCCACCCCTCTGATATTGTGTCGCAGACCGAGCTAGGTAAAGCCACGACCCACACCCCCACCTCGGGGGATCGAGGGCTGAGGACCACTCCCCGTCACACTCACAAACAACGCTTAGGAATCAATAGATTTATTAAAGGCACTGAGGGTTTGGCAAGGCCGATATCACCTAACACACAAGGACCATCTATATATCTATATCCACACCTATATATCCATATACCAACAGCTATACAACACTGCATCTATATACCAATAACAACAAACATAGAAAACAAGAGATAACCTCTCCCCTTCCCCCCTGTTCCCATTCCCGGACAGGGATAAGAGGGAAAGCCTGGAGAGAGCCTTTGGGAAATAGAAGAATATTGGAAAAGAGAAGTGAGTGTCTGGTATGTGTGAATATTATGTAGGAATGTTAGTAAGAACCCTCGGAATGTAGTTCGCAATTCTCACCACCGGGGTACGGCCGAAGCCAATCCCTGGTCGGGATCCACGTCCTTTCCCTTGAGACAGTCCGTTCGGTACACCCACACGCCAACAACCACAGGAAAAGGCGCCGTATAGCTTCACGGCAGCCTCCGCAGCGGTACGCTCACCGCGGCGGCTGGATCCGTATTGAGTTCACAGAGCGCGCCTCACTGCTCCCTTTCCGGTTCCGGCCCCGCCGTGCCTCCTGGGAGCTGTAGGCTGTGGGCCTGTGCGCATGCGCCTGGTACCTCTGTCTTCTTCTCACGAGTGCCGGGGCGTGCATTACCAGGACTGGTCAGTAAATGTCGCTGGATTAAAGGCCATTATAGAGTCCGTCTCTCACATATTGATACTAGGAGCTGCCCTGACCCAGGTGCAAGAACTTGCACTTACCCGTGTTGAACCTCCTGAGGTTCACATGGGCCCATTTCTTGGGCTCCTCCAGGTCCCTCTGGATGGCATCCCATTCCTCGGACAGGTCAACCACAATCCTCAGCTTGACATCATCTGCAGACTTGCTGAGGGTGCACTCAATCCCACTGTCTATGTCATTGATGAAGATATTAAACAGTACTAGTTCCAATAAGGACCCCTGAGGGACACCACTCATCACTGATCTCCATCTGGACATTGAGCCATTGACCAAACTCTCCGGATGTGACCACCCAGCCCAAAGGTTCTTTTCCATTCTTGGCTGGGAATACATTGGTTAGCCAATCTATGGCTTGTTTGATACATTATTGTGATTGTTTGCATTAACTCTGATGTTCAGGCTCCATAGCTATAACATTCCATTCATTCATTCATTCATTCGCTTAGATAATTTCCAGCCTTGTCTTTTCTGAGCCACTAACACTGTTGCAGGCATCACATAATTGAGTGGGGAGAAAGCCCTCAGTTTACAAAGACCATCGATTTCACCTCAATAAATCTGTTTAGATTTTGCTAAAACACACTGCCATAAGTCACCGTGTCCATTTTCTGGCTCATTTTGTTCAGGAAAATGTTGACAGGCTGCTGACATGATACTGGAGTAGATGCACAGTAAATAGGCATATCAGAGGGAAATGGGACTGGGCTACCATGATGTCCTGGTTTGAGAGAACCAGGATAAAAACTTCCTACTGCCATACTCTACCTGGCAGGGGAGACACCATGAGCAGACAGGTGGTTTTCCAGGGCAAGTCTCATTCCCTACACTCTGGGTGTGCTGACCCCTGCAATTTCTCCAAATGCAGGAAACTCGACTGCGTAATTTGTTGGCAGGGCATCTCATCAGGGTCAACATTCACTCACCAGTTACCACAAATCACATGTCCCACAGCCAGCTCTCCCAGGTATTTGATACCTTTTTCCATGGTAGTCCACTTGCTCAGGCTACACTCAGTGTCATTCTTAAAAGGGGATTTGCCCTTCACAGCTGTTAGGAACTGTCTCCAAAGACTGAGAGTGTTTAGTTTCCTCCCAATCAGCTTGCAATTCTGCCATCTCTGCCCAGGCTGCTAAGATGTTCCAAATAGATTTAGACTGGAAACACAAAGGCAAATTATTCTTAGCTTGGTGGGCCCGTGACACTTCCAGTTGTGGGAGATCAGCTATGGGCCACGGGTGGCCTTGGTCTCGACAAACTACAGCCTGTACCCTTCACTGTTTGAGATAAACAAGTTTGTGGGAAAAGAAGAGATGAGACATATGGATGTGTGTTGACATTCCTGTAAGAAAATGTAAGAAACTTGCAGCCTATCATAAAATAAGATAGAACACGTAAACAGAAGCTGTTAACCTATGGGAAGGAGGCACAAGGTGCGTGAACAGGAGAGAAAAGTATAAGAATACTATGTAACCCTGAAAAAAGTGCTGATGCTGGTGATCATCATGGTGTGTCAGCCGTATGTCCCCTGCAAATGGTGACCCCGATGTGGGATTGGCACCTGCGGTTGGCGGCAGAACCCAGCTAAGCACGAAGAGGCGGATTGAGAGCCTAGTCCGGACACAGAAGAAATACACACCTTTGGGAAGCAAAGGTGAGCAGCAGGGAACATAAATATGGGGGCAAAGATGTCAGCAGAAGAGAGGTCAATATTAACCATTTTGTCAATAATACTGGAAAAGAGGGGCATAAAATATGATGAGCATGCATTACGTACTTTGCTTGTCTGGTGCAAGAAGAAAGGTGTGCAGGCTGATGCACAAACAGCCTTTTTTGTAGAGACATGGGAGGAGGCTGGGCGTGCGCTTTGGGATGCCGCTACAAAGGGTGATGAAATGGCCACAAAGTCGTTAACAACTTGGCGGACTGTGCTGGAATTGTTAAAACAGATTAAGGCGCATCGGGAGGCTGCAGCCGCGGCAGCGGCAGCCACGGCGCCGGCGGCGCCGGCATTGCCAGCCCCGGTGCAAGTGAATTCTAAATCGGCTCCCACGGGTCGTGTGTGCATGGACGTGCCATTCCCACCCCTTCCGCCCCCTGAATCACTGCCTCTGTTGCCTCCTGAAACGGAGGATGAGTTTCAGGAAGCAGCAATAAGGGAACCTATGTTCGTGGTTAACAGATCCCTCGGCCCCGGGGGGAAATGGTGGAGTGAATTGTCGTCCCCCGCCCCCTCTCTTCAGAATTTTTTGACTACGCAACCTGCGATTCGGTCCTGGGGGGAAATGACGAAGTGAAGTGTCGGCGCCCAGCCCCTTCCCCTGCAGAATCTACTGACCATGCAGTCTGTGATCTCAGCCCCGGGGGCAAATGAGGGAGCTAAGTGTCGCACCCCCCCGCAGAACTCATTCGCTATGCAACCTGTGATCCCAGCCCCTGGAGCGAATGACGGAGTGACGTGTGTGCCCTCTGCCCCCCGCTTCAGAATTTACTGATTATACAGCCTGATTCTGTAGCAATTAAAGACGCAGCAAGCTAAATTGCATGAGCAAGCTAAAGAGGCAGGAGAAGCGCAACTGGCTGGTAATATTTTGGCTTGCCCTGTTATTTGTGGTAATGAGGAGGAACCAAATGAGTGGGATCCGTTTCACTGGAGTATCATACGTGATTTAAGAACTATGATTACACAGCATGGATTTACCTCACTGTATGCTCAATCTTTATTACAAATGATTTTTTCTAATGTCAATGATGTTATAGAAGGTATGGGGTTTTTGTAGCCACGAATGCCTTCCCCCACCATGATTCCAGCAGAATGGGACATCTCTATAATAGATCTTAAAGACTGTTTTTTAACTATTCCATTGCACCCTGATGATGCTCCAAAATTCGCCTTTACAGTGCCAGCTGTTAATAACAGTGAGCCAGGGAAGAGATACCACTGGACTGTTCTACCTCAGGGCATGAAAAATAGTCCCACTATTTGTCAGCCATATGTGGCACAGGCAATGTCTGGTGTGTGAGACCGATTCCAGAACATATATTGTTACCATTACATGGATGATATTTTGATTGCTACACCCACTGTTGACAAGCTGACAACTGTAATGCCTGGTGTAATTGAGGCTCTAAGGAAATACGGGTTGCAAATCGCACCAGAAAAGGTGCAGCAACAGGGCCCATGGAAATGTCTTGGCTTGAAAATATTAGATCAATCTGTGCAGCAGCCATCCAGCAGTCAATACAAACTTTGAATGACCTACAGAAATTGTTGGGAACTATCAATTGGCTAACGCCTTTGTTAGGGCTATACCCTGCTAACTGGACCCAACAGTTTTTGCAGTTACGGGGTGTTCAGCATATTATGGGCATTCCTCATTCTCCCACAGGCCAAGCTATTGTGGAGCACGCACATCAGTCCCTGAAGGCATTGCTTGAAAACCAAAAAGGGGGAATGATGGGTGAAACTCCACAAGCACAAGTGTGGAAGGCAGTATATACAATTAATAATTTAACTATTCCTCCTTCTAGCACAGTACCTATTCTTACAACTAATTATTCTTCTTTGCGTTCTGACAGGGACCTAGTGCAATCGCGTGCCCCTGTTTGGGTTCGCAGCCTTCAGACTCGAGTTTGGGAAGGCCCCTGGGACCTTGGGGCGAGGTTATGCTTGTGTTTCCACAGATACTGGGATTCTCTGGGTAGCTGCTCGGTGTGTATGCCCTGTCCTGGACACTAACCATCGGGACGACAGAACTGACACCTTCTTGCCTGACGCCATGGAACAGTAAAAATATATGGGTGTCACTGTTACATGCCATGAATCAAACAGAATTTTGTGCTTCAATAGACCGGATTGAGTATCCTTTTCATACATGTTTGGTAGGGGTGACTCTGAATGGCATAGAAAGTACTCTGATAATCCAGAATGTAATTAGAAGAAAACTTAGCTCCCAGGTAAACTGTAAAACTGCACAAAGCTGCTTTGATTCTTGGGATATGTGGGACAATTGGCTACCTGTTCAGGCACTGAAACCACAAGAATTGGATATTTTGGGGACTTCTGTCAGCGGAAGGATGTGTCTATTTGAGCTATAGACCAGGCCATGATCAATGGGACAGGAATGGCACTGGAGTTCAAAATATTACTCCCGGTATCCCAATATATCAGATCAGCTCTGCATGATGTCATTATGTAGGCTCATGTACAATAGGGAAATGAAGTATGTTAACCCCCAGCACGAAAATGATATCAAATCATACCCATCACCTCAGAAAAAAAATTAAAGATAAAATAAAAAAAAAAATAGAGGACTGCAACAGATAACGTCAAATTGTATTGACACAGTAGATTTGTGGAATGCTAGGGAGCACTAGCATTTAGTTGATTTTTTATAGCTGTTAGTTTATTTTTTGCTTCAGTTGCGGCTGCAAAAGCTTTGAAATAATTTAATAAATTAGCGTGTTTTGTAGCAAAAAGAGCCAATGAGACTTCTGAACTATCGAGTGTCTTAGCAACTGATGTGGATAGTGCTCACCGTGTTATTTTGCAGAATCGCACTGCTGTTGGTTTTCTATTGTTAGCTTATGGACATGGATGTGAAGACTTTGACGGAATGTGTTGTGTGGACTTGAAAGACAACTCAAAACCAATCCACAGACGCATCCAAGAAATGATGGACACCACCAAGAAGATCAGAGAAGATAACGGATTTTTTGGACTGAATAAGTGGTTGGGAGGTTGGAACAAATCAGGATGGGTTAAGAGCTCGTTGCAAACAGGATTGTCAATATTGTGTGTGAAAAACAAAAAGAGGGAATTGTGGGAGATCAGCTATGGGCTGCGGGCAGCCTTGGTCTCGACAAACTACAGCCTGTACCCTTGATGATTTGAGATAAACAAGTTTGTGGGAAAAGAAGGGATGAGAGATACGGATGTGCGTTGACGTTCTTGTAAGAAAGTGTAAGAAACTTGCAGCCTATCATAAAGTAAGATAGAACGCATGGGAGAGAACCAATGGGAAGGAGGCACAAGGTGTGTGAACAGGAGAGGAAAGTATAAGAATACTATGTAACCCTGAATAGAGTGCTGATGCTGATACTGACCATCATGGTGTGTCGCTGTATCTCCGCCGCACCAGTCATCAAGGAAAGAGATGGAACACACAGATTGGTCCAGGACCGAGGGGTGGATTTAACCACAGATGTTATCACCCAGGTTATTCATGAATGTAACACTTGTGCTGCCACTAAGCAGGCCAGATGATTAAAATCTTTGTGGTATGAGAGGATGCTGGCTTAAATATAAATATGGACAGACCTGGCAGATTGATTATATCACACTCCATCAAAAAAACTTGACCTTCAAAAACTACTTACTCAACTGAGTTGAGCAGTGAGAAACTAAAATAACTGGTTTTAATGTGTTCATTTGTCTCTGCTAACACCTCACTATCCATTGCCTCCCAAGCCTCCTTTTGGTTTCAACTATTGCATCCTGCTTTGTGTTAAGCTTATGAACGTTTTGGAGAAGGGCTTGTCTCTCCTTTTATGTCTGCATGTTGCCTTAGTCTACTAGAAATTTGAAGAGACTGTTTTAATGCAAATGAGAATGCCTGTTTATTTGAATGTGCTTATTCAGAAAATACTCATCATTGAGCTATAATGTCCTTGGCATACTTCTAACTGTACATGATCAGGAAGAATATAAAATAAACATTAACTAAAGCAGTAACCCTTTATTCTTAGCCCACACCACTTGATTATTATTCCAGTTTTAAAGGTCAGCCTGAAATAGTGCCACTCAGTTTAAATTTGAACTTAAAAAAAACCACTTTCAAGAATGTTCATCAATAGTTGGTCACACATCTGGGTGTTGCAAAATGTTTGGGAGTTAGACAAATCATGGCACATCAGACAGTGGGAGAAGGCACAGCTGCTAAAAGGACAATAAAAAACCTGGGCTCCAACCTCATCATTCTGAATAATCTGAAAACTCTAAAGTAAATAAATGTTATATCCCACTCCTACTGCTTCCCACACAGCCATTGCAGGTGGCTTTGTTGGTTTATTAGGTTTTTTGTTGTTGTTTTATATCACTTGGTCCATGTATCAGCTATGATTTCCTCTCCTCTTTAATCCAAGGCAGCAGTTTGAGTGGGAAAAACAGTAGGAAGAAGAAATTAAAGGAGCTTGCAAATTAGTGAGAAATTGGACTTTCAAAACAATAATCACTGACACAATTAATATAAGGAAGATGCAAAACAAGTGCCTTCATGTGATGGTGAATAAGAGGGTAAGGAAAATATTCATGGCAGATGAGGAAAATGAGTTCATTTGTTCTTTGAATGGTAAAGGATGATGCCATAAGTTTGGGAAAGGCCAGGAAGAGTGGCACGTATCCAAGATGCATGCAGGTGATTGTTGGGATTTATGGAAAATTAGCATGGGATTTGTGGAAAATTAATATGCCTGAATTAAAACAGCAGTGTTGCAGGTGCTGCTGACCAAATTGTACCCTGAAGCAGTGAGATCAGTAAACAAGCGGATGTCTCACAGGCTGGTACCTCACGGGACCAGCAAACAGCAGGTGTCCTGTCTCACGGTTGTTATCTCATGAAGTAGTGAGAAAAGAATGTTGTAGCAAGAACTGAGAGGCACCGTCTGGGAAGCAAGACACCTTGGGTCATCATGACACGGACAGCAAGTGACAAGACACGTAGCCAATCATATATGAACTGTGTATGTATGTAACCAACGGGGTTTGTACTGGGGTGGAACATCTGGAGTCAGAGGGGTATAAATTGCCGCCATTTGTAACAATAAAGGTCTTCAGTTATAACTCTTACAGAGTTGTGTGAAGTCCATACGTCGCCTCCGACAACTGGTGACCCCAACGTGATTTACGAAGGAGCACTGCGGAGGCGACGGGGGAGCCCGGCTGGCAGCTGGCCCGGCGGGACCGGTCCAGGGGGTAGGAGTACTACCTGAGTGAAGTGGAAATCGTTGCAACGTGAGCTCGCCTGGAAAGGTGAGGCAGCCGGGGAGTAGCATGGGTCAGGGTGTTAGTCAAGAAGAAGGGGCAGTAGTTTGGATCCTGCTACATATACTCTCTGCGAGAGGGATAAAGTGTGAGGAGGGCACCTTGAAGAAGTTGTTGAAGTGGTGCCGGAACCAGGGTTTTGCTCCTGACCCTGTATTAGTATTTAAGGTAGAGAGTTGGGATGCAGTAGGGAAGAAACTGTGGGAAGCAATTAGTAAAGGCGACCGGGCAGCTAGTGAACTCGCTGCTGCCTGGCAACTAGTCATACAAACTTTGCGAGCCATGAGGGCAGAGAGACAAGCTGCCGGCATGGACGCGACACCGATATCCCCTCACATCATCTGGCCCGGAGATTCTAAACCTTTTTCAAAAGTCCCAACCATTTTTGCCCTGATTTCTGATTCGGCGGAGAATTCTAAACGCCCGGAGGAAAGCGCCGCGGTAAAACCATCGGAGCCGCCGCCACCGCCTCCTCCACCCCCTCCTCCTCCTGACACAGCCCGGACGGGTCCGTGCACTGCCAGCACCGGGGAGCGGACGCGAACATCGGAGCCGCAAAAAGATTTGTATCCGCCCTTGCCCTGCGTTGCTGGTGACTGGGGGGAGTCAGGGAGTGACTCTAGCGTGCGGGGGGTGGGACAAGGGAAACATACGTACGATCCGAGAAGGAGGTGGGGGGAGGTGTACACTGCTGCCTGGGGTGAGGGACAGTTGCTTGAGTGGGTGTTGATACGGTAACTTTTGTAGCCAAAGGTTCTAATCAATCTGCTTTAACGTATATATGTTCAAGACAGGGGGCCTATGTTTCTTTTATAAATTGGCTTCAGACAGCTCTTCCAAGGCAGGTAGAAAATGAGAATGTGGCATGTTTGTTTTTTCAGCTGGCTTTTGGAAGTGTAAATGTAGTTTGCCAGGAGGACGTTTTGGAAATTCAAATGCAAATTGCCAGGAGGCGATCACCCCAATTAGGCACTCTGCTACCTCGATTGCTGAGCTGTTAAAGGTGTGTCAGAATGTGAGCTCAGTCACTTAAGGTATCTATGCTGGCTGGGGCCCTTGCTCAGCAGCTTACGGTAGGCAGAGTGGGTTTGAAGTGTTTTGGTTGTCGAAAAGTGGATCAAATTAAAAAGGAATATCCGACCGGGGGGGCGGTCAGAAAAGACGTAGTAACTGTCAGCCGATATGGATATGCAGCCCCGCACCCCCAGCCTGGAAAAGGGAGCGGCGGCTGCGGAACACCGCCCGGCCGTGCCGCGAGCCGGAGGCTACAGAGAAGCGCCTTCCCCCCCGGCCCCGCCGCGTTCTTTTAACCTCTCGAGCGCTGACGGCGTCTGGCCGCTGCTGCGGTTTGGTTTTGTTTGTTTGTTTTTTTCCTTTTCCAGCAGAACTCCTTTTGTTTCTTAGTAACGACGACAGGGGACCCTTTTCGAATTTGTTTGGTGGGGCTCCCTTTGAGTACTTTTACTTCCTTTGCTAGGTATGTTAAGGATAAAAATGAAAACAAATAAAAAACCAGAAAAAGACAAAAAGAAAAAAAAAAGAAATAAAAAAAAAAGAGAAGAAACGAACGAAACGAAATAAGCTTTTGGATAAGGTAACAAGTGTTTCATGAGTAGCTTATATGCTTGCAGTTTTAAATGTAACTGACTTTGACCCACAGGAGATGGATCTGCTAGGTTCCTTTCCTAGTAATATGCCATGCTACAGAGTAGAACAGCTATTGATTTTTGTTATTTTTACTATTGGCACAAGGACATGGATGTGAGGCTTTTGAGGGTATGTATTGCTTGAACCTGTCTGACCATTCTGAGCCTATAACAGAAGTCCCGGGATCTTTAACATCTCACAAAGCAATTGACTCACTCGAGTGTAGGCCTTGATGGATGGCTGGCAGACTGAGGTATTACTGAATGGTTGAAACATCTTATGGTATATGGACTTATCATACTAGTAATAGTACTGGTTGTGCTATCAGTTGTACCCTGTATTTTGAAAATGCTTAACCACATGATAAAGCTGTAAAGGAGATATGGGTAGTTCACAGAAAAAAAAAAAAAAAAAAAAGGAGAAAAAAAGGGAATTGTAAATTGTAGAGTCCTTTTTGGAGGAACACGGTCACAAGTATTTGGCTATGAAATAGAAATAATGCAGGTGAATGGACATTGATGAACAGAGTGAGATGGCTTGTGGCACATGTTGGCCCCATGTGTCACAACCTTGTCCCACTGTAAATGTGCACCCTGGGCAGGATGGCTTGTGACACGTTGGCCCCATGTGCCGGAACCTCATCCTCCTTATAAAAGGTATGTGGACCGAGTTTCTCTCCAACACTGTAGTTTGTAATAGCAAGAGTTTATTGCACTTCATATTATGCACCTTTTATTTTGTATTGTGTGGTATTGACTAACCTGTTGTATTGATGTAATCTGTGTGTGCTTTGCTACTTATATTGAAGAACCTGTTGTATTGATATAACCTGTGTGTGTTTTGCCGTAGTAGCAGTTTGTTACTGGATAAAGAAGGCGACAGGACTAGGACTGACCAAGCATCTCCTACCATCATCAAGGGCAAGCCTGGGTTGGTCTCTGTGTTTGCCACCAAGAAGAACCTCGAGCTCCGCTGCTGGCTGCAACCCAGTAGGCGTTGAGTGGTGGAGACATATGCCATACCAGACCTTGATGTGAGGGATGGCCTGCTCTATTGTAAGAGGGCCATCCAGGAGAGGAGGACAGGCCACGAGGCCTGTGATTGACAACAATTAATATCCCAAAGCCTGGATTATGCTCACCTTATTACTAAAACAAAAAAGGAGGAATTGTTGGGATTTATGGAAAATTAGCATGGGATTTGTGGAAAGTTAATATGGGATTTATGGAAAATTAATATGCCTGAATTAAAACAGCAGTGTTGCAGGTGCTGCTGACCAAATTGTACCCTGAAGCAGTGGGATCAGTAAACAAGCGGATGTCTCACAGGCTGGTACCTCACGGGACCAGCAAACAGCAGGTGTCCTATCTCACGGTTAAGAAATCCTAGCATTTAAATATTTTATAAATAAATATGGTAACTTATATATACTTCTGAAGTTTATTTTTTAATTTTTGTAGTGCTTCTGTGGGAACACAGGATCCACGATATCTAAAGATTATAGGAGATACAGATTGAACCTTCACCTGAGTATTCAGGTTACTTATGGCAGATTTCCTACTGCA
Source organism: Hemiprocne comata (assembly GCA_020745705.1). Classification (NCBI taxonomy): domain Eukaryota; kingdom Metazoa; phylum Chordata; class Aves; order Apodiformes; family Apodidae; genus Hemiprocne; species Hemiprocne comata. The sequence goes on along the minus strand of CM036616.1, from coordinate 14,326,909 downwards.
AAACAAATTACAAAATCAGTTCTTCTGTTACTTAAAAACCATTATTATATACCAGTTATCAGAACAATAACCTCAGAGAAATCCTCTAATTGGCTTAATGAATTGTATTTATGTTTGTTTGACCAAGATGTCATTGTGGATGTTTTCCGAATTTAGGCTTTGTGTTTTACAGATGTGAAGGCTATGAAAGGTTACTACTGTGAATCTCCTGTATAGTAACCTGCACTTCATTTCAAAACATAAATATTTTTTTAAAAAGGGCCTAACATTGTGCAACATTATTTCATGCAACATCAAAATTACACCATGTTTCCAAATAAATATTGATTTTTCTGCTGCCAAGGTATTAGGTTATATTATGAGGGAAATACTCTTATTTTGAATGCACCAGAAACATTCAAGTGGATTTTCAAAAGCACATGAACCTTTACTCTTCTCCTTGCTATGCACGTTCAGCCACCTGGAGGCTTTACATTGTCTCCTACCAGCTTTTTTTTCCAGTGCCTTCCAATTCAAACTTCAAACTACAGTGAAATTCCTAGAGAGAACTTTGAAAACCACAGCTTCAGTAAGACAAGAGTTAAGCCAAATGCATGTTGCTGAATGTCTCAATCTTATTACAGTACCACTGTGGCTTAGGCATATTTTTGTCCATGGCTGTTACCCTGATGTGAGACAGTGTGCATCTGATTGCTGTTAAAGATGATTAGAATTACTTACTGCTTTCATACATAAGCTTCCTTTCTCATTTTCTTATTCCTTGAGCTCTTGTGCAGAAGGAACACATGGAATTAAATTATCATTGTTTAAAAACTGGTGCATTTTTATAGCATTGTTTTCTAGCTGCTGGATTAGCCAGAGACAGCTACATGAGCTGCCTGTGTCCTGTATCTGAAAGTTTGCAACATGTCATTCAGTGCAGCCAAGCTTCTTTTCATTGTCTCCCCTGAAGGTCACTGCAAATGCCTTAAAAATAAAGTTTATGGTCACTATCAAAGATAAAATATTTATAGTAAGAAATACCTTGACTAGAACTAGTTCATTTGGAAGAGGGCATTTCATCTTAGTTCAAACAGCAGCTTGTGAATTTACATTGAGGGCTTCAGCGTTTTTTGTCTTTACATCCATCTCCTGTTATTTACCTTTTTAAATTGAGTGCTTATATTCTGGAAAAATACTCTGTTGATACAAACTTACACTAGGACCCACAAAAGAACAAATGTTGTGTTCTTTAACTGTCAGCAGTGATCTTTATTATTTAATCCTACAGCAATACCATATTTTTGCACCTTATCTCTTTGCTGAACCAGATTAATGAAATGATTACCCTAAACTCAGAATACTTGGAGACACCACTGTAGAAATTTTATTTCCTCAGCATTTAATTTCTAGTAAAATTGGCTTGGTTGTACTACTCTGCAGCTGTGATTTGTGAAGTAAATGGCAAGGCTAAATGTCCTGAAAATCAAACATGTTCCCTGAGCAACAAAGGGACTGAAGGCAAATGTTACAATATTACTGACAACACCAGTATTGCTTGTTTAAGCATTTGCTTCATAAGCAATAGAAGACAGTATTTAAAAAAAGAAAATCAAATAGGCCAGTCTTATTTTTCTTTTTCCTTTGATTAGCTTTCTTCTGCTGTTTCTCTTTATTCTCATTTTAATTAAAAGCTCATCTGCACTAGCTGCTTATGAAGCATGATATTCTCATCAGTGACACATTGTTCCAGATGCCCTTGCCCTTGAAGGTTTTTTTCTTGATATAAGGGAGATTTTTGTTATTACTTACCTTGCAATGTCACCTCTAACTCTCAATACCTGCATGACAAACAAACCACAGAGAAGTTTCTGTCCTGAAGACCATTCAGTCTGTCCAGTACCACTGCAGAAGAGGCACATTATTGGCAGAGGGGGGTTTTGGTTTGGTTTGTTCATGGGGTTTTGTATTTTACCCAGTTCAGAATTCACTGGCAAACTCAGCCTAAGGGACCTGTGAGACCTAAAGTCTCATGGCCAGAGGGACCTGATGCAGGCTTGCCTGGCTTCAGAAAGTCTGGGAGGGGCCTCAAGATATCCAGAGCCTTTGTTTCCTGGTTTAGCCCCAAGGATTTCTTTTCAGATTAAATACTTCTCTCATTTCTCTTTTTCTTCACTTTATATTTTCCCCTTGCCTGCATTGCTTCCATAAATATAACCTTTTCACTTTAAGCAGTCTTCCTTCTCCCATATATTGATTAGGAGGTGTTCTCCATCTCCATCTAAAGTTACTACCTGTAATAAGTCCTGGAGGTCCCGCCCTCTGAGTCCCCATAGAGAAAGCACTAGGTACCTCTCAGCCAAATCTTCTTGTAACTTCTTTGGTTCTCAATTAGGTTTCCTCTCCTTCTTTCTGTCTCTTGCCTGTTGTCTTTCCTGAAATCCTTAATTACAGCTAAATCAAGAGAGGATATAACAGTAACTCAGATCCAGCACAAAACCCCTATCTTCCCATTTCTCTCCTGTTCTGGTGACCTTTACTTGCAGAGGCCAGGTGACATCCTCAGGTTTCACAGTGCAACTCTGCAGTAGCTCAGTCAACACCAGTGAATTTACAGTGCTGTGTTATAAAATTACAGTGAGAAACTTATCTGTGTCAAACCTCTTTGTTGGATTTTATCCTGCTTCCATTTCCAGTCAGTTCTGTTGATATTCTGTTTTCAGTTTCCTAAAAGATTTTATCCAGCTGGGAGTCATGCATGAGAACATGGGGGAAAGCCTTCTCTCTCCTGAGGAGATGTAAGCCTGGCAAAATCTGAGGTGTTTTCCAAAGATAACTAACAGCAGAGTTTTGCCATTATTTGAAAGGACAGAAGTAGACTTGGCCATTACAAAGTAGCTGTAGTGGCTAAAACTCAGGCTGTCAACATTTCATAAATAAGGTATGACTATTTTCCCTTGTGAGCTTTTAAATTTCATAATCAAGAAAAAGCAGTGGCAGCCAAGCGTCTATTGGTGGCAACTGCATCTCTGCCTATTTGTACCCATGGGAATAATTAGAGTAAGTTGGAACAGTAAACATCAACAGAGTAGAGAAATGTACAGAAATTCAGTTAGAAATCCTAAGACAAAAAATTTGCTTGTTACCGTGAAATGTATTTTTAATACCCTGGAGGCTTCATAACCACAACGCCCACTTGAAGTAGCTGAAATACAAAAGAAATAAAAGCTTGCATTTAAAAGCGCACGAAAATAGGGTGGAGGATGTACCTGGAGATGCTCTGAGTTTGCGGGCTGAAGAGCTGCATTAAGAAGCAGCAACTCTGCCGGGGGTTGGAGCTGTGGCCCCGCAGAGGAGCTGTCCTGGAGCCGCCCAGAGGCAGGCAGCACAGCTCACCCCACTCCATGCCCTGTGCCGGAGGCAGCTGCCACAGCTCACGGCTGGTGGGAAAGGGGGTTTTCTTTCTTTTTGTGTTCTTCAAGAGTAAAAGTGAGGGCTTCTTGTCTAGCCAATGGGAGGATGTTTGAGTAAAAACGTTTTGAAAGGTGGTGTTAAAAAAGAGAAGAGGTAGTAGAAAATAAAATGTTGGCTTTTCCCACTCTGGAATGTCCTTTCTTGGCATCTTTTATTTCTCTAACAATGGAGAAGTAGTTACAGTCCCAATGCAAACAGTAATGAGAGTGGTAAGGGGAGCACAAACCTGACCAAGTTAGGTATCATCCCAATGATGCTAAACCCTAGAGAATCAGACTTCCCACAAGTATAAAAGGGCTAAAACCCCATAGGAAAATTTCTACCAAACATGGTGTGTACAAGCAGGATTAGCAAGCCACAAAGGAAGGGAAGGGATCCCAACACTCCCAGTTGCAAAACTCAAGAGCAAAATCAGGAAGAAAGAGGAGAAAGGCAGCTAGAAAGGCACCAGGGGCCTTGTACCTCTGAGTAAGCAAGACTCTGCTGCTCCATGTCCCTTCACTCAATATTCATTAGTGCCCAGACACACCAAAAGGCTATTCTGTTTTTGATACACATGATAGTCTCTTCACCTTCAAAGATGTGGCTGGTATGATGTTCAGGATGACATACATATAACTTAGCAAGCATGGCCCTAACTCTGGTGTGTGGTAGGAATTGTCTAACACAGGTAAGAACATGTTCCATAGGTGCATACCCCCTATAGACACAGCTCAGCTTCCAACTGGCAATGTTTGCATACATGGCCTGACAGTCAGCTGCAGTTCTGCTTTCAAAAATCAGCCCTGGACTCTTATTCAGCAAGGATGAGCCAGAAATCTCAGAAATTTTGAGAAAGCAGGGGGGACCCAACCAGAGGAATTCAGAAGGTTACCCAAGAGGTAAGATGAAGAAAACAGGAGTCCTTTGTGAACCTCTAAATACAGCCCTTTTTTTTTTCTTGTGTGCTCAGTGAATAACAAATATGATTTTCTCAGTTTGAAGTGATCTCTATTTAAAGATACATGTATCAATTGGGACTAGTGAGTGGAAAACCTACTGGAAATTACAGAATTTGTAAACGATATGACAGCAAAAGAAACAAAAAAGTTTGAGGTATTTTTTCATAGAATCTTAAAAGTCAGAGAAAGAGGATACCTGTGTGCAGTAATCTTTCTCATCACAAGTGAAGATGGGATTGTTCCTTACAGAGGCACTGAAGGGTGACGGTAACAGACTAGTTTATGCTGGGCTTCCAGTACTTCCTGACAGAGACTACTTAATAATACTTACTGCACATTTACAAGAACAGGGTTCTTTCTAATATTAGCTCAACCTCTAGTTCCGACTGCTACCATCACTACCTATTTACATGTGCATAACATGCACAATTATTGCCAGTATTCACGATGACTGCAGTTTTCACACGTTCTCATTTGTAATGGTTACATGTTTAGCTCTGTTAACCTTGCCTGAAAATCTCCACTATATTTGCCTTCATTTCTTTGCTTCCAAGGTTAGCCCTAATGATTTCAACTATTTGAAAACATACAGGGATATTCTACAACACATTTCTGACCATGGAAGTCCTAGCAATACAAAATCTCTGTAGTGTCTCTGTTTCTACATTACTTTCTGCAGACTGAGAGGTATTTCTCTCAGTGTATTTCTTTATGTGTGCCATGCAAAAGTAGAGGTTTTATTCCAGCTGAGGCCTTGCCAGAAGGGATAGATTGCTTATATAGTGCTGGTTTTTTGTATCCCACCGTGAGGTTTCCTTTTTTTTTTTTTTTTTTACAGCTTCATAACTGTTCTTTTGTGTTCAGTTTGTGACCTGCTAAAAGCTGCAGTTCCTTATTTGTGATACTGCTGACTGACTTGTTGGGCTCGCCCCTCACAGCACTGCAGTTAATTTCTTCAGTCAATGAGTAGAGACTTCCACTTATCCTCACTGAATACAAGCCTATTTATTTCGGGCAGTTTATCTCAATCCATTGAGATCCTTTTGAATGCTGCCCCTGCCATCTAAAATATTTGTAATCCTTCCCATCTTAGACTTATATGAAAAACTGGAGGCATCCTCTCTCATTTATCAACCAAGTTGTTAGTCAACAGTAGCCAAAACAAGACTGATGCCCATACAACCCAACCTGATATGTGTGGCCAGGCTGATGGTGAACTGGTGATTTCTGTTCCTTAAGGATGGTTTTCTCAACACTTGTGTCCTGCCTTTCAGTACTTCCCCTGGACAGCGTTGCATTAGTCTGCCTATGAGTGTGCCATGGGAGATGGTAAAAAACGACATCAGACTGAAGTACAGACATAGCTCATCCCTGGTTTCTCCCCTTACCTCCTGTCATTGAAGGAAATTTGGCTGGTTTGACATCATCTAATCTTGACAAATCTGCACTGGAAGTTCCTTACCCCTTTGTGAACTTCTAGGCAACTTCCTGCAGTGTGTACATTAGCACAATGCAGATAGTGTAATTTGGCTGTAACTCAGTGGTGCTAAGTCAGGGGATGACTCCCAGGATCCTTCTGTTTTCCTGCATTTATCTTCTCCATCAATATCGTCACTCAAAAAGGCTTTTTGTTGCATTCTTCCCCTCTGTTTGAAGAGGACCAGACAAAGTGGTGTGGTTGAAAACTGAAGTGTGACTCTTTGCTTCTCTTAGCTGAATGTGCTCACCTGCACAAGGATCACTTGCACTGCTAAGGGCATCACTGTTCTGTGTGGAGAAGCCTTTGTGTGTCACTGCTTCAGAAAAATGGCAACCCACACTCTGATCCTTTACAGCTTTAATAGTTGGACTGACACCTTTAGAATCACATCATAGAATAATTTAGGTTGGAAAAGATGTTTAAGATCATAAAGTCCAACTTTTAACCCTACGCTACCATGTTCACCCCTAAACCATATCCCAAAGCAGCATATCCATACGACTTTCAAACACATCTAGGGGTGGTGACTCAACCACCTCTCTGGGCAGTCTGTTCCAATACCTGACAACCCTTTCAGAGAAAAAATTTTTTCCTAATGTCCAGCCTAAAACTCCCCTGGTGTAGCTTTAGGCCATTCCCTCTTTATTTCATTGCAGGTAGATTGAAATTGAACCAGCTGTGCAAATTATTTTCTGATGGCCCCGGGATACAGATGGGAATGAGGGAATATGAGGGAAAGGACAGGTAAACAAAATGTTTAGGTGTGGGTTTATAGAAAATCAGCATGCCTGAATTAGAAGAAGGCAGCAGTTTTGCAGGTGCTGCTGCCCTAATTGCCCTTTCGGGACAACGACCGTGGGATCGGTAAACAAGAGGGTGTCCCACGACTGATATATCAAGAAGCAGCTGGAGAACAGAGAAGGTAGAAGAAGGAACTAGATGTTGAAAACAGAATGGACTCTTGCTAAGCAATGCCAATATTATGAAATAGCCTCATAGCTTGCAATAGGTAAGCAGACTAGATATATGAATGCTTAAGCCTGAATAAATGTCTCTGTCTCCATCGCTGCTTGTAAATCACAACGGAGTCTGTGCCTTAATTGCCACATTTAGGCACATGAATGTGACAGCAAAACACATGGGTAATGTTGTGTGTCATTGACAGAGAAGTCACAAATGCCTGTGAAGGGCACATGAGAAAAAAATGGCCAGATGCATATGTGAAAGGCCATGGGCACAAGTTGCAGGACTGTAAACTTCTCAGCCATGCCTCCTGTTTTTTCCAGCTGAGCACAGCACCAGAGCCAATGTGAATAGCAGCACACAAGCAAGGATAAAACAGTATTCCCTCCTCCCCACTGCCATTCCCCTCTCTAAAACTTACTCTTGAAAGAGGTCATTTAAATGTGATCCTGCTCCCTTAAATGAACATTCTGTCTCTTTTTGCTTTCATACTACAGTGTTTTCAACGTCTTCCCATCATTAAGCCATCTGAGTGAAATACTGAACTGACTAATGTGGCATTTTCCACTAAACTGTTTCAGGAAATGCTGCATCTTACCAGTGGGATGCTTTTGAATAATGTAATCTCCTCAGTATAATTAAAACTAAGTTGTGAAATTAGTGCCTTTTTTCCCTGGAGACACTCATCAAAATGTCAAGTGTTCTTTCTAGTGGAACTGCAATCCCATAGTATAAACAAATAAATTTATCCACTCTTCCTTCCAAGCAGGAGACCTTTGCCCTTCTTCTCTGTCACTTCATTTTTTAACATGAGTAAACAGTGCATGAAATAATAAAAGGTCTCTACCCACAGAATGTATTTTAAAAAGCTTGAAGAAAAGAAACGAAGTACCATAGGTTAAAATAGTAACAATTCCTTGTTCTGTTTTAGTAATGATTCCTTTCAAGTGTGACTCTTAAAGTTCAAATTACTATTTAGAAATTGAGTAAATGTTCTGAGGTGGGTCGCGGCTTTCCCTATCTCGGTTCGCGACATTCGCCTGGACTTCTCAGGCCACTTTTTTTTGGCTTAGAGAAAAACAGAGCTGGGATGCCACCACCTGGAGACCTGCAGCAATATTGTTCACAGATTTAAAGTTTCTGAGAGCTGCTGGGACTCCACAGATTTACAGCTGAGTCTTGGGCAAAATTCCAGTTAAAAGGGTGGAAAATCAGTTCAAATGATGTTGGAGAAACTCCAAAGGAAGAAAGATACATTTTAAAAATTGATCACGTGCATTGTTGCATACACCCAAAGTGTATCTTATCAGTAGCAGGTCAATATATTCACTTGCTCTCCTCCCTCACACCACTGAGATGTTCTGAAAGTGAGGACTGGCCTGCTGCTGTAACCCACAGCTCTGTGCCACACGACTGCAGTAACCTGTCCTGAAATGAGAAAGTACCAGGTACAATGTAAGTTCACAATGACATTACTTCGCACAGTCTGACAGATTTTACAGAACCTACTTGAGGTTGCTTGTACTTTAAAAATTTAAGTGAAAACCCAGTTAGAAGTTACAGTATGCATTTAGGATGCTGAATAAATTCCAGCTAAAAACCACATTGTATATGTAGGATTGGCTTCTCTCCAGCATTTTATTTTTATTTATAATTGCGCTCTTCCTATTGCTGTTGAATGCAGAATACGGTACACTGCCAGCTTGAGATAAAGATAGGGCAGTTAAATGTCTGTTGGTAATTAACTTCCTACTCCTAAACTACCATACATAAGTCATTTAAGTTATTATAGGAAACAGAATATGCTTATGCAATAAGCACATGAAGATCTAAGGTTAATATTCTCCTATTTAACTTATGCCCTGTGGAAGGCAGGCATCCCTCCATGATCACTGAGAGCAGTGAGACACTGCTGGGGTCCTTTCCCCTGCAACAGTTTCCTAAACCTGATGCAACAAACTACCTTATGGAAAAGCCCATCAGTCCACACTGACCTTAGAGACATCTTAGACCTTAGAGACATCTTAGACCTTAGAGCTGTCTGTCCACCTCACAGTAGATACCTGTGGCTAAATACCTGGGAGTTGTATCTCACCCCATTTGTAACATCATAAAAGGATTCTCATAAGCTTGGTGGAGGTATGGTCTGTCTTACATATTGTTTAACAGAGACTAGATGAATGACAACTATCAGATAAAACTTTGGAGAAAAATAGCTAATCCTCCTGTTTATCACTTCACTTGCAATGCTCCTGTTATAAGATCACCAGATACTGGGGGAATGAATATCTGACAAGACTGATTAGCTTAGAGTATAGCACAACTTCATTAGTGTCTTGTAAGGATGCTTGATGCTTAAACAATACCATTTCCTAGTTGACAAACATTTCAAACCCAGCACAGCAATGTCTTACAAGGTTAATTGCTCTTACTAATACAGTAACTGGAATCTACTGTTTTTGTATGTGATAGAAAACCACCATAAATATCTATTTGATTTATTGGGCCATTGTACCAAGACTGCATAATTTTCAATCTGTTAAGAAAACTTTAGGCTGAGCGTCACAGAATCACAGAATCACAGAATCTTAGGGGATGGAAGGGACCTCGAAAGATCATCTAGTCCAACCCCCTCCTCCATGAGTTACATGGTTACACCCAGATTCAGAAGTACCACAAAACACCTCCAGAAATGGAACATGGTCATCTGCAGTGATAAGATGTTACAAGAGTCCCCACTGTGCTACTGACCTGGATCAGCCTGCACCTCCCTAAAAGGGTTCCTAGACAGGTTCAGGAATCCCTGGAGCTGTCCCTGTTGAGCCCCCCAACTGCTCCTGCGCGCTCACATCTGAGTCACCCCAGGGAGTCAGCCCCGGCTTGGGCATCACTGCCCCACACCTCTTCCCACCCAGAGTGTTTGGGTTGTCCAGGCTGGAATGGTTCTTTGGAATGCTCCAAATCAACCTGCCACGATGGCTAGATCACAAGAGAACAGACTAAGTGGGGTAGTCCACAGAAATATAGAAGAATGTGTGAAAGGTGCTTAATAGTGATTCCTGTCACTACCCAGCTTCATAAGATGAGTAGTGTAATCATTTGATACCATTTTCTTTAGCTGTAAAATGAGGATTACCGTATGTCATCCATACATAGCTCATGTGGAGAGCCAAGATGATTAAATAGTGGACATTTGTGAGGGTATGGTATGGAAATGATGAATCTTAATTCTGGGGGTAGGAACTAGTTACTAAGTGGAACATTTTTCTCTTTTTTGACTTTCAGCAGTTCAGCAGTAGTTGCAGGGAACACTAATCTGTAGCAGGAAGGTTCAAAATCCTCTATCTCCCTTCAACTTAAAATGAGTAAAGCTTAGAAAAGCCCAAAATAATGATGCCACTGGCTGTCCAAATTCAAAAGCGTGCCACTGAACGTGGTCATTTAACTGTCATGGAAAATAGCCATTTTCAGCAGTTAATAATGAAAATATTTATCGCCTGCAATAGTTACACCACTTTCTCCAGCAGAAGAAACCTTCTTATTTAAGATATGACTACTATACCAATGTGAATACCTTGGTTCTGTGGTGGAGTTTGTATCAGCTGATCCTGCCTATTTTTTCACAGGACTGTACACAAGCTATTAGACTTCTCAGTAGGTCACACATTCAGGCTCACAGTATGTGAAAAAAATTGCTCAAATTGAACATATAATACCAGAAGATCTATACAGAGGTAAGACATACCAAAAAAGCCTAATCATAATAAATTTAATAAATGGACAGTGTATAAAGTATTCTTGTATGTACAGAAAAAGAAGGAATTATAATGTAGAAGTGTTGAAGGTGAAAATTATTGCTGCAGTTGCTGAGGCCAATATACCTTTAGTTTTTGTGTTGTAATCAACAAGTGTGATATACTCCTCAGACAGGACACAGAGGAAGGACTAGTCTTGACCTTCCTGTTTTGAGGGAAAGAAAAAAATAATGACTAATATTTTTATTAGGAGTACTGAATTGTACCTCTTCTAGAATCATGTGGATGCTTATTCAGCATTATGCAAAACTAATTTCTCACTTTTAAAATTATGTTTACTTTTAATCTGTTGTTTGTTTTCGGTTGTTTGTTTTTTTCTTACTGATATTAATTTTTAAGCTTTTAATCTCATGAGGATAATTAATGGCCAGTCTGCACAGCCTGTTGGAATGAGCCATGCTGTAGAGCAGCAGGAGGGATGCCAGCATTCTTGCAGCTGGGAAAGAGGAACATTTCGATGGACACAATCTCACCCATGGCCAGACCAGGGAGCTGGACTATCACAAAATCTGTACCGGCCAGTTAGTAATTTTTAGTAGACCTTTCTCCACTCCTTTGGCACTCAGCAACTAGTGTAGGGTTTGGAGAATATATATTTATATCTCATCCAGTTTTGAAACCTCTCTAATGCAGCCATTGATCCTCCATCTAAGGAAGTACTGAATACTTCTTAATTATCATATTACTCTCTTCGCTGCAGTGGATGTTTTTGTTAAACTAAGGTCTTTTAAGCTGGAGAGCTGGAAGCAGAGACTTTTACCTCAAAAAGTTCACACATATAATACAAAATAGCATTGTAATTTTCAGCATTTTTTTCCTTTTGTTTCCTATCCTATCTGCTTTGAAAAGACATAGCAATGACTGCTATGTTGTTTCCCCCAACCCAAAACATCCTCCTTGGCTCAGAGATGAGTACACAGATGAAGAGATCATTATTCGCTCTCCAGAGGACGAGAACTTGGGCTGGTTGAATCCTTCTCCCTGCATATTGCTCGGTCTGCCCAGACCTTCTCTTGCTCTCCTCCCCACCTTTGGCTGTGTTCACTCACTCTGAGTCACCCACACAATTACTTTCACCTGTGCTTAATCATTGCCCAAAGTCCTTTAATTTGAACTGGCTGCCTTTGCACCACCATGCACAGGTTTACCTGGGCACAGGCAAGCCAGGCAGCCTGGCTCCTGCACCAGACACAGGCAGGGCTGTTTGCCTCCTCTGTTTACGTCGCCATTTGCCATTACATGCATGCAACAGCCTCCCTTCCCTCCCCAGGTAAGCCTTCTGTCTTCCCACTGTATTAGGTACTGCCTAAGGCTGGTGGTATGGCTTTGGTTTGCCCCAGAAATAATTTTATTGGGAAGTCCCATGTGTTATAAATCAGTACTTAGATACCACAGGGGGGGAATGCCATAAAAAAAAAAATCCCCAAATTAGCATTGAATTAGACCCATTATTTTTCATACGTGACCCATTGAAGACTCAAAGCTTAAATCTATTCCTTTGCTGAAGCAAATGTCTACAGCATATTAAAATGCTGGTTTATTATAGCACTGCTCATGAGTGTTTAGACTATTGACATTTTAAAATATGTTTTATTTTATTTTAGGAAAAATAATTCTGAATCTGAGAAATGAACCTCTGAAAACGAAATTAATTTTGTGTGAATGTAGTCACATAAACAATCTCTTCGGCTTTAACAAGATTAGTTTAATGAGGATAAGTACAATTAGGTCATATATCTAGAAAAGAAAGTTGCAGTACATAATTGGTCTGTAAAACTCAACAAACTGTAAGCATGATCCTGAAATACCTGAATTCTGACTGTGTTGCTTTTTTGAGGTATTAGCTAAAGAAATTATTTCAATTGTCTTTAAATACAGCCCTCCCAAGTGTTGAGCTTAGCTGTGAAAAATGGCTTTTATCTAAAAGGAATATAAAAGTGTTTCTGAAAGCTGAAAGGAATACCTCTATCAGCTCTCAGTACAGAATATCATAAGCAAGCGCATGCTTGCTTGAGTGCTTAATGACAGCCATCTCATTCCAAATATAAAGTCAAAGCATGAGAGGTCTGACACCTGCTTTGACACCAGGTCTGTTCGAAGTGACTCAGATGGCTCTGAAATACACCCATTTCCACTCACGGGAGTTTTCACTGGTTTGCTGTGGCTGTGCACCGGCACAACCAAAAATAGATCTTAGCCTGATAAAGTCTATTTTGATTGCAAGTACCATCCTGTAAGAGGAAACAAGTGCCTTTTGAACCAAATCTTTCACTCTACTTAAGAAAACTTAAAACTTATGAAAACAAAAAATTGTCAGATCTTGAGTTCAATTGGCATAATTCAATCTCTATATGGCTCTGTAACTCATTGGCTTAGAATATATTCTAAGGGGAAAAAAATAACCAAAAGGGCTTATGCAACCAGTTCCTGGAAAATTTAGTTAAAGAAACAGGAGAAAAATGGCTCAATTCCAATTGACCAATCTTGGATGTAAAAGATTGGTTTGAATCAGAACGTAACAAAGGATTAAAGAAATCAAAAAAGTTTATCTTGGTATATTGTCTTTTTAACCAAAATAGCAATTGCATTAATAAAGATTAATAATTTTCACAAGCCTGGGCCAGATAATGCCATCTTCCTTCTCATAAAGGGGAGCCTACATGGTGGGTGACACTACAAACCTGGTAACAGTCTGGTCACCTGATGCCAGTCCTCTTTTGGTACTACCCATACCTCATGCCACGTACGTGCTTTCCTACTGTATGCCCTGCCACTCTTGTCCTTGTTCTGTAGAATGGCAAGACTCATGGTGAGGGAAATGATAACACTAAGGCTTCAGTAAAGTCTTATGGGGCAAGAGGCCACAGATGATTCTGACGGGACAAATTTATTAATTCCTTCAGGAACATTACATAATTTACCATTTTTGGCATACACTAAGAGACAAGCAATAAAGAAACCTTAAGGCAACATGCACATTACAAGCCACCACAGGAAAGTAAGAGCAACAAGTTAAGGCCAGAAGGAGCCAAAGTCAATCCCTTAGGAATCTAGGAAACAAATATTTTCTTGATCAATAAACTCCACCACCTTTTCCTGACGAGTCCAGGATATAAAATGAAATGTTTTCAGGCTAAGAGAGGCTGCTACAGCAGAACAAGTCAATAACATGAACTCATGCGAGTAGTGTCTATCTGCCTTTACTAGGTCACACAAAATCAAACAAAGGCTCCTTGCCTTTACCAGAGACCAAACAAATCAAACAGAGGGCTCTTAGCCCTTGTTTAAATCCAAAGAAATAAAACAGAACAGGTTTCCAGCATTTTTCCATTTGCAAATCCCTGTGCAATTTTCTATGACTCTGCATATCAATGTAAGATGCCTGGAAATACACTCTTAGTTTAGACTCCCCAGGGTCCCCATGGGACCCTCATAATTGACAGGACATACAGGTGATAAGACGGAAAGAGAAAAGAAAGAAAGGGGAAAGGGGAAAAGGAGCTCTGAAGAGTTGTGGAGTCTCCATCCCTGGAGACATTCAAAAACCACCTCAACATGTTCCTATGTGATCTGCTTTAGGGGATCCTGCTCTAGCAGGGGGGTCAGACTAGATGAACTCCAGAGGTCCCTTCCAAACCCTACCATTCTGTGAGTCTGTGATGACTGGTGTAAAATTCTCTTGCTTAGCTTTTAAGGGTATAGACTAGAGAAAATTCAGAGTGCATGCTCAGTAAGGGGTGGTTGTCCCTTGGAGGCAGGTAGCTTTTGGGACAGAAGTGTGCTTTAGTTTTATAATGAGCAACGTTCACTATGGGACAGTCTTTTGTCAAACAAAGGGACAGATTCTTGGCCAAGGGTATCAAATAGGCAACTTGTCAATTGTATAGGACCTTCAGATGCCCATGTTTATTGGAGAGTCTAGCCATGATGTCTCCAAATGTGCAGTATCCATGAGTGATCTACCTTCTTTCTATCTCAGTTGTACTATTTACTAAAACTCACAGGTTATTTTTTTTTTCCCCAGCATCATTAGAGAGTGGATTTACCACACTAGAGCTTTTCTTCAAAGCAAAGGAATACATTCAGAGAATATGATACATATTATTTAAAAGTATAAATCAAAGGAGGCAGTATATTTTGTTTTAAAATATGTGACTTGGAAAGATCTTATTCTAGCAGGGGATTTTATTTAGCTTTTTGTTCCATACAAATTAATATATTTTCGAAGTGTCTGTGGTTCCCACAAAACACAGACATTCCAGGGTCAAGTGCTCTGGTCCCAGAGCTGCAGTGGCAGAAGGGAGTACTCACAGGTACTCACCATGAGATGGGAGTAGAGAGTACTTAACACAGCATCAGTCTGGCATGTTTATGTACTGAATGCTTAAATGCAACACTTTTTCTTAATCACTTTCTAATCTCTCTCTGATGAATATGAGCAATAAAAATTCTAGCTCACCCAATCCAAACTTAAATATATTTTCTACATGCTGAGCAAAGAACATGCCCTAGGAATGAGCTTGCTCCTGTATACTTTATTTAAGTAATTTCCCATTGAACCAGTACAGTTGACAAGTGCGCAGTGATAAGTCTAACATTAGGTGACACTCAGAGAAAACAATATTGTTGTAATCACCAGCTCTTTTATGTTAACAGTTTGTCAGCATTTTTCTGCCAGAAAGTTCCTTCCTTGTTTATTCTAAAATCTTACTTCAATCAAAAAACAAATTAATCCAGGATTTCTAGTGAGCAGCAGCCACCACTACAGGTCCCATCAAAACACCTTAAAAAGCAACAGAGAACAGCAACAGGGATGATTGTTGTATTAACAGCTCAGTCAAATTATTAATGTTTCCTTGTGAGAAGGAATACAAACATATTAATAGAGTCAGTTATTTCTTGGAAGTAGAATTGTCCAAAAAACATTAGCCTTAATGTGGAACTGAAAACAGAAACTGCTGCAGGAGTGATGGTTTCCTTCACAAGCTGATTTCACAGAGTGACTATCAGTTTGAACTAACCGAGCTATCTATACCTGGACCCAAGAAGAGCAGAAAGTCTTAGGTTCTATATTCTGCTGGTTTGAAATTCATATCAGTGATTTCCAATCTCTCTCAAGCTACAGAGCACTGACAACACTCAACATTTCTCAGAGAATTTCAAGATATTGACAGGAGTATGCTGAACTTGAAAACTGAACTTCATTTGAAGACCATTTTCTACTGGCCTTCTGCCTGTCACCCTGTAGCTACCAATCCTAGCTCTTGGTAACCATTATAAAAGTGGCAGAGAGGAGAGAACTGTTAGTTTTCTGGCAAGCTAACCAAAATGATATTTGTCTCTTTAAGGGTTCACAAATGAACAATGCAGGAAGTGAAACTATAAAAAGGCGTTCTCACAGATGTATGAAAAGGTGATGTATGCTGGCTGAGACTGAAGTCCTGAGCAGCTGAGGTAACACTTTCTGAAAATGTCTTGCTCTTGTTAATTCACACACATCTGGGACTCATCTCAGGGAGAGTAAGAACTCTTCATTTATTAAAAAAAAAATTAATTTAATTAAAAAAAAACAATGGATATGGGTCTATATTTGCCCCAGTGAATGCAAGAGGAAATGATGGGCACTTCCAACAGCAACAAAAAGGAAACTGGGCTTGCAGGATTTTCCTGTTAGTCACGCATCTGTTTTTACCAATCCCATGATGTTTCCAGGTGTTTGGCTGAGTTGTTTGCTTGGCCTTATGGATGCCTAACATATGTCAAGTGACCTGATTACACTTCTTTAAGGAATCCTGCCTGCAGAGACACAGCCGCAGGTCCTCAAGCCCTGCTGCTATTGCTGCGTGGGATTACAAACAGCTCTTTATTATCCGTGACTCACATCATGATGGGCTAATTGTACAAACGCAGCCCGTGCACAGTTCTGCGCATGTAGATCCAGCTCAACAGTCCTTTGTTCTGTGCTCACTGCCAGGGTTGTTGCCCCATCTCTTGGGTGGTCAGCATTGCACCCATATAGCTTGCTTTTTGTTACAAATTCTGCAGCTGAATTGCTAAAAATGACTGCTGAAATCCCAGTGCCCTACAAGACAATGGGGGTTTCACTGCCACTTTCAATGGGGTCAGGTGCATGTGCACTGCTGGATGCTTGATTGTTATCAAGCAATAGTAGATTTGTAAATGTTGCTGGTTTTCAGCTACCATTTTCTGTAAGTGTCAGTCTTTGCATTTGTGTAGCTGTTATTATCACCTTAAGCATAATTTCTCTATTTCAGAGACCTACAGGTTGGTTACTAAGACTTTAAAGCATTTGAGTGAGCAGAAATGGATTTTTACCAGCAGCAGAGCACCTGAGGGTCATGGGAGAGGAAATACGGCTGGAGAGAGCCACTTCAGACTTGATTTATTAATGGATAATGTGCTTTGTCCTCTGCCCGGTGGCCTTTAACAGATATCCTAAAGTAACAGACAGCCCTTGGAGTACGTTATTTTTTTTAAGTCATCATTTATTTTCAGTAAAGTTGCAAAGAGTTGCTGTAGGGCCTCTGGGTCCCTCTTTCCCAGTGACAGTAATGATTGTTGCCCAATAGAAGTGGGCAAGTAGAGCACTTGAGAGAAATTTTAGATCTCTTTTTAATAAATTGTTTTATGCCTGTATTAAAGCTGAGTCTTGTTACTTTCAAATCAAGTATATGCCTTGTATGTATAAAGCTGTGGAATCCTGCTGCAGATATTGACCCACATGACGTCAGCTATTAATTGAAATAAGTAAGGTTTGGGAAAAAAATCACATAAAAGAGAACACAAGGGACATGCAGAATAAAAACAAGGCCTAGATAACAGTGAAACAGTTTGTGCAGGCAGGGCTCTGAGAATTGCCAGCTCAGTCCAGGAGTAATGGTGTCCACTCGGCAGAGGAAGACTGTGCCACCAGCACCCACCAAAATGGATGTAGGTACTCAGAGGATGCCCCCATGGGAGGAGGTGGCTATCCAGGTCACAGAGTGTTGGGAATGCCACAGCCTTTCCCTGGCATCAGGAGGCAGCTCTGACCATGGCTGTGTCCAGTGTGAGCAGGCTGATGACCTGCTCTGCCGGGTGGTACAGCTGCAGGACAAAGTGAAGGGAGGAGGTGAGCAGGTTGAAGAGTACCAGGGAGAGTGAGAGAGAATGAAACGAGTGTTTTCATAGCCTGCTCTCCACACCAACAGCTCAAACACAGGCTTCCTCTTCAGCTCAACAAGCTTCCCCTCCTCCCCCACCAAATGTGCAGGAGCAGGGACAATGGGAACAGGTCCTTGCCTGATGACACAAACGGGGCAGGCGTGTCCCCTTAAATACTACACTGCCTTCAGTGCCCTTACAGAACACGTATGGGGCCCTGCAGGAAGAAATGCCAGATAATGGTGAGAGCACCTCATGCAGGCTAGAAGTGCCATCAAGACCAACTGTCCCTAGGCCAACCATCACAACTCAGGCCAAAAAGAAAAACAGAAGGGTCCTAGTTGTGGGTGAGTCCCTCTTGAGGGGCGCAGAGGGCCCAATATGCAAACCAGACCCACTTCATAGGGAAGTCTGCTGCCTCCCTGGGGCCCAGGTAATAGATGTAGTGAGTAAACTTCCCACCCTCATCAGGCCTTCAGACTACTACCCACTTTTGGTCTTTCAGGTGGGTAGTGATGAAGTGGCAAAGAGAACATCAAAAGCCATTAAGAGAGATTTCAGGGCTCTAGGGCAACTGGTGATGGGATCAGGAGCACAAGTTGTGTTCTCCTCCATCCCTCTAATGGCCACGATAGACGACGGAACAGTACGGGCTGACAGGTTAACTCATGGCTCCAGGACCGGTGTCTGTGGCAGGGCTTTGGGTTCTTTGATCATGGGTTAATACACAAGACACCAGGCCTGCTGACACATAACAGAATGCAGTTGTCCCAGAGGGGGAAAACGATCCTTGGACTCATTGACAGGGCTTTGAACTAGATTTGAATGGGGGAGGGGATATAACTGAACCCACTGCAAACAAAACTGGGGTATGCACAATGGGGTTTGCAGGTCTGGAAGTTGTTGAGGTAACAGGAAACAAGGAGATAGCATCCATGGAACACCTTGGGGGTATAAAAGGGTGTCCCTCTGAGAAGGTGACATGTCCAGCCCAGCTGAAGTGCCTCTACACTAATACATGCAGCATGGGCAAAAAACAGGAGGAGCTGGAAGCTACTGCGCTATGGGAAAACTATGACATAGTCGTGATTACAGAAACTTGGTGGGATGAATCCTATGACTGGAGTGTGGCTGTTGAAGGCTACAAGCTGTTCAGAAGGGACAGGAGAGGAAGAAGGGGTGGAGGTGTTGCCCTCTATGTAAAGAATTGGATAGAGTGTGAAGAGTTGTCCCTAAAGAACGGGCATGAGCAGGTTGAAAGCTTATGGGTAGGAATTAGGGATCAGGACAACAAAGGGAGCCTTGTGGTTGGAGTCTACTACAGGCCACCTGATCAAGTGGAGCCTGTTGATGAAGCCTTCTTACTCCAGCTCAAGGAGACATTGAGATCACGGGCTCTCATCCCGCTGGGAGATTTCAACCATCCCAACGTCTGCTGGAAAAGTAGCATGGAAAGCTGTAGACAATCCAGAAGATTCCTGGAATGCCTCGATGACAACTTCTTAAGTCAAGAAATTGACAGTCCTACCTGGGGCATGCGTTACTGGACCTGACGGTCACAAATGTGAGTGAACTCATCGGGGACATCAAAGTCGAAGGCAGCCTGGGCTGCAGTGACCTTGCACTAGTGCAGTTCACTATCCTAAGGGGAATGAGGCAGATGAGAAGCTTAGTCAGGACTCTAAATTTTAGGAAAGCAAACTTCCAGCTCTTCAGGGAGTTAGTAGATAGGACCCCATGGGAAATGGCCCTCAGGGACAAGGGAGCAGAAGAGAGCTGGCAGCTCTTTAAGGATGCTTTCCATAGGGCACAATAAGTCTCAATCCCCAGGTGTAGGAAATCAGGCAAGGAAGGCAAGAGACCAGCATGGCTGACTCAAGACCTACTGGTCAGACTAAAGGACAAGATGCATATACACAAGCAGTGGAAGAGGGGACAGGTTTCCTAGGAAAAGTATAGGAACGCTGCCCGGTTATGTAGGGACCAGGTCAGGAAGGCCAAGGTGCAGCTAGAACTGAACTTGGCAAGGGATGTAAAGAATAACAAAAAGGGCTTCTATAGGTACATAAACCAGAAAAGGAATGTTCAAGAAAGCATACCCCCCCTGAAGAGCAACAGTGGTAAATTGGTAACAACAGATGAGGAGAAGGATGAGGTTCTCAATGACTTTTTCTGCAAAGGCCTTTGACACGGTCCCTCACAGCATCCTTGTCTCTAAATTGGAGAGATATGGGTTTGATGGGTGGACTGTACAGTGGATAAGGAACTGGCTGGATGGTCGCATCCAGAGGGTAGTGGTCAATAGCTCAGTGTCCAGATGGACAACAGTGACAAGTGGTGTCCCTCAGGGATCTGTACTGGGACCTGTGTTGTTTAACATCTTCATCAATGACATTGACAGTGGCACTGAGAGCACCCTTAGCAAGTTTGCTGATGACACCAAGCTGGGCGGTGCAGTCGATATGCCTGAGGGATGGGATGCCATCCAGAGGGACCTGGACAAGCTGGAGAAGGGGGCCCAAGTGAACCTCATGAGGTTCAACAAGCACAAGTGCAGGGTCCTGCTCCAGGGCTGGGGCAACCAGAGACATCAATACAGGCTGGGAGAAGACATGCTAGAGAGCAGCCCTGTGGAAAAAGACCTGGGGGTACCAGTGGATCCAAAGCTGCACATGAGCCACCAATGTGCAACTGCAGCCCAGAGGGCCAACTGCATCCTGGGCTGTATCAAAAGAAGTGTGGCCAGCAGATCAAGAGAGGTGATTCTGCCCTTCTACTCTGCCCTGGTGAGACCTCACTGGGAATACTATGTCCAGCTCTGGAGCCCCCAACACAAGAAATATGTGGACCTGCTGGAGTGTGTCCAGAGGAGGGACATGAAAATGATCCAAGGGCTGGAGCACCTCTCTTATGAAGAAAGGCTGAGGCAGTTGGGGTTTATAACTCTTATAGAGTTGTGTGAAGTCCATACACCGCCTCAACAGTGAGACACTGGAACAGGTTGCCCAGAGAAGCTGTGGAGGCTCCATCCCTAGGGGCGTTCAAGCTCAGGTTGGATGGGGCTCTGAGCAACCTGATCTAGTGGGAGGTGTCCCTGCTCATGCAGGGGAGTTGGAACTCGATGATCTTTAAGGTCCCTTCCAACTCTAACCATTCTATGAATTAGACAAAACCAGATTCCAGTCACAGAAAAATACCCCCAAGTAGTCAACAGCCCAGCCTTGAGACAGACCTGCAAGACAGATAAAAGTGCTGGAAAGCAGTACTCTACATTGCTTATCTTGCTTACAGCCTTAAGCACTTGTGGGAAAAACACTGAGTAATTTAAATCACTGTATTAATACATTAATAAGCCATTAGGATACTAAAATACACACCCACAGGCTAGAGGGGCCCCTGCTAACAACAAGCCTCTTACTCTTTGAGCATGCACTGTGAAGTTCATAAGCATGGTCACTTTAAATAGAAGCGAGGTATTAGTTGACCTATTGTGTGTGCCAGTGATGGAATAATGATTGAGATAAAGCTCTTTCTCACATTTTTGGGTATAAAAATAACACTTATGTTTCAGGAAACTGAGCTTGCTTTCTGGAATACCACCCTGCCCCTTTTCTGCACAGAACTGGATATTAAAACAAGTATCTCTACTCTGTGTCTGGATTGGCTTCTTGCAGACTGGGTAACCCCACTTTTGGGACAAGTCCACACCACCACAACATCCAATACCTAGGGAGGGGGCTGCCTCACTGTCATCACATCCTGCCCAGCTCCTTGGCTGGGTGATGGCACAGCCCTGAGAGATCCTGCTCTGCTGCCCCAGGAATTCCTTGTGGTCCCCATTCCTGGGGAGCTGCTGGCTCCTAGGCTCCAAGAAACAAATCCCTCCTGAAAAGCAGTTGTCTGTCATTGACCTTTGTCCAGCACCGCCACACCAGCCTTCTAGTGGCTGAGGTATGCAGAGGCCTAGGTGGAGCTCTGCGAAGCAAAGAAAAGCACACGGAAAGGAGGACCCACTGCTTTGAAATGGCTGATGTACTATGCAAAACATCAAGTTCCCAGCACTGCTGCTCACTCCTGAAGGGTGACTACATCCTCAATAGATCAGAAAAAGGAAACAGGAATGGTGAAAATGTTGTTTGGGACACAGCAAAAAGGCTTGAAAGGACCCCCTCATCTGAAGCAGGAGGTGGCATGTGCTCTTCCATCAGTGGTGTCCAATCACCCCCATGCATGGCTACTTCATTAGCCATCCAGGGGGAAGGGTGGGATCCCAGCCACTTGCCAGTGGCACACTTAAAGAAGGTTGGTGAAAGGCAACCTTCCCAAATCAGCACGGGCATCCAGAGAAGTGTCACAGAGCCGCAAGGTGGTGGGAAAGCCCTTGGGCTGCAGCCCTGCACCATGCAGAAGCCACACTGCTTCCCATGCACTTGTCCAGCCCTTTCTGAAAGAAGATTTCACAGCACCCACCGATAGCCCACGCTGGTGTTTCACTGCCATGTCTGATAATCTGTTATGGGTTGTCTAGTGCCAGGTGTTAATTACAGATTGTGGGGAACGGACTCGTTCTCCCCCCACACAATGGAATGCCTTTCAAGCCAGCGAAGTGCCTCTTGTAACCAAGGACAGACTGAAACAGCCGTGGCAGAAAGACAGATAGCGGACTCCTCCCCCTGAGAGACCGGGCACCCGGCCACATCCCAAAGGAGAACGCTATCTAACGGGAGGCGGGCTGTGCCGGTGGAGCCGCTGGACCCACCGAGCCACCTGTCGGATGCGGCTGTGCCCGGGAGGGCCGGTGCTCGCCCGCGGGGGAATCGTCTCCCCCCCCTTCTCGCCCTGCCGCCCGAAGCGGAGCCGGGGACTCGCTGCCTTCCTGCTCGCCGCTCGAAGCGGCGTCTGGATCGCTGCCTGCTGCTGCTCGCCGGTGCCAGGGAAGACTGTCGTGCCGTGGTGTCTACAGGGCCGCGCCTGTCAGAGAACTCGCCGCCGGGCACGCCCCGCTCGTCCCATCACCGCCGCTGCTGGCTCCCCGGACATTGGTTACGTCTTCACTACAGAAGGGGTAACAGGGGTACACCTACACACCATACTTCGTACTCAGGCTTCACGTCCTACCCTTCCCTTACATTGATCCTCCCTCACCTCTTCCGCGGGGAGTGCACCTACTAACTCCATAGACCCCTGATATATACCGAGATAACCTTCCCGAGCCCTGGTCCTTCAATAAACCTCCGGTTGTGTGAGCGACATGTTGGTCTTTGTGAGCGTGGGGGAGGGGGGGCGTTCCACTGCACCCTCTGGGGTGCGGTCCCATCCACGGACCTGTCTGCTCCCTGCCGAGGGGGGGGGGGGGATAGTCGCGGAGGCTTCCTGACATCCGATAACTATTGATATCGGTCCGCGACACAGATCAATTAAGAAAATTATGGGTTAATTAAATCCCCTTACTCTTCTCTTTCTCCTTCCTTAACTTCGATAACAAGCGAACAGAAAACAATCACTCTTGGTTCTTTATTATAATATATTTTGAGCAGGGTCTTTTGCTAAGGATTCAGAATGAAACCCTTCAGATGTAGGACTATTAAACAATGTTGTCCAATTTAGCTTCACAGGTTTTCAACCTTGTTTTAAACAGTGGTGGCACACTGACAAAGCTTTTGTGAATGCTATAAAATATGGATTTGTTAGACAGGGAAATAAAATATTTAGCATTCCTTTCTCTTTACTGGAAAATCACAGCAAGAAGGAAAATGCAAGCATTTCGTAAGAGTTATATTCTTAAAATTCAGACAGAAGTAACCTTCCATGCAAAAATCTCAGAAAACTTAAAAATATTCCACTTGGGGCATTAAAAAAATCTGACAATTTACTGGGAGCTGCATGCACATTTTGTTTTTATGCTTCTGAAGAATGTCTGTTGTTTAAGCTTTTATCAAGGGACTACACCCTTCTCAAAGGAATGGATGATCTCTGATGTAATGTTATGATGAACTCCAGAATGGCCAGGGTTCAACACCAGTACAGAGGAGTAAAAGGAGACTAATTCCAGTTGCTGGCTCATGTATCTTACAGTATGACAATTTACCACTCACAAAACAGCAGAGGACCACACTATGTCTTTTCACATGGAATCAGCACCACGGACTGATGCAGGGGAACAGCCTTCTCACCCAGACATTGATGCCAGTTCAAGGAAAGTGCACATGGTCCATCCTACAGCTGCTGAAGTCTGGTGGTGACAAGCTGTGGGGATTTATGGGAAATTAGCATGGGATTTGTGGAAAATTAATATGGGATTTATGGAAAATTAATATGCCTGAATTAAAACAGCAGTGTTGCAGGTGCTGCTGACCAAATTGTCAGGCACCCTGAAGTAAACTGTGGGATCAATAAACAAGCTGGTGTCTCACAGGCTGGTACCCCACGGGACCAGTATACAGCAGGTGTCCTACAAGTAGGTATCCCACGGTTGTTATCTCATGAAGTAGTGAGAAAAAAATGTTGTAGCAAGAACTGAGAGGCACCGGCTGGGAAGCGAAAGCCCTGGGTCATCAAGACACGGACAGCAAGTGACAAGACACGTAGCCAATATGAACCATGTACGTATATAACCAACAGGGTTTGTACTGGGGTGGACCATCTGGAGTCAGGGGTATAAATTGCCGCCATTTTTAACAATGAAGGTCTTCAGCTATAACTCTTATAGAGTTGTGTGAAGTCCATATGCCACCTCGACAACAAGCAGTGATGAAATATAGCCCTGCTCTGGCGTCTTTAGGAAGTAGACAGGAGACCTAATAGACAATGCTGTCCTCCTGTTTCATATAGCAGTTTTGGACACATACAAGAAGGCTTAACCCAACAGGAAGAACTTTCCTCCCTGGACCCTCCAACCCAAAGACCATGTCAGTTAAGGAGAAGAATTCAACTGACTACAGTGGATAAACATGCTCAGGCAGGTATGCTCAGGCACTAGAATTCTACCTTTTATAGCTTGGGCTGAACGTGGGAGAGGTAAGCTGGACATCAGCCTTCCTTAATGATTGGTTCTCTCCCAACCAAAGTATCAAACAACACAGCAGCCTTACACTGTTACCTTACACTGTTACTGCAGACAGAGACAATACAGCAATGAACTGGGAAAGAATGATTGAAATAATTTTTCCACTTAGGACTAAAAAACCAAGTGGTAAACTCATAGCTTAATCCTCTCTCTACCACAAAACCAGTCTGTCACCCACAGTTTTAGAGTCTTTTTACCTTTGTGATAAAACACCAGTTGCTACCTTCTAGCCCCTTTTCAGAAATTAAGTCATCATTTACAACAAAAAAATGTTGACTGTTGCTCTGGCAATAAAGAGGGTGTCGCGGACCGAGATAGGCAAAGCCGCGGCCCACACCCCCACCTCGAGGGCTGAGGACCGCTCCCCGTCACACTCACAAACAACGCTTAGGAATCAATACATTTATTAAAGGCACTGAGGGTTTGGCAAGGCCGATATCAAATAACACACAAGGACCATCTATATATCTACATCCACACCTATATATCCATATACCAACAGCTATACAACACTGCATCTATATACCAATAACAACAAACATAGAAAACAAGAGATAACCTCTCCCCTTCCCCCCTGTTCCCATTCCCGGACAGGGATAAGAGGGAAAGCCTGGAGAGAGCCTTTGGGAAATAGAGGAATATTGAAAAAAAGAAGTGAGTGTCTGGTATGTGTGAATATTATGTAGGAATGTTAGTAAGAACCCTCGGAATGTAGTTCGCAATTCTCACCACCGGGGTACGGCCGAAGCCAATCCCTGGTCGGGATCCACGTCCTTTTCCTTGAGACTCCGGGCAAACAGTCCGTTCGGTACGTCCACACGCCAACAACCACAGGAAACGGCACCGTATAATTTCACGACAGCCTCCGCAGCGATGCGCTCCCTGCAGCGGCTGTATCCGCAACATTCGCAATGCGCGCTTTTGGCTCCTTCCCGGTTCCGGCCCCGCCGTGCCTCCTGGGAGCTGTAGGCTGTGGGCCTGTGCGCATGCGCCTGGTACCTCTGTCCTCTCCCCACGGGTGCCGGGGGGCACATCACCAGGACTGGTCAGTGAATGTCGCTGGATTAAAGGCCATTATAGAGTCCGTCTCTCACAGAGGGTTTCCTGCATCATTAATTTCTCCTTCTAACAGATTTCCTCCACTACCTGGTACCCGCTTAGGCCAAAAGAGGCAACAGTAGTTCTCATCTAGATTAAGCATCATAGATTTCTTCTTCATTCCCGTATACTTATTTATTACTGTGGAGTTTTTCCATATTAATCCCAAATCTGTGCATGTTTTAGTTTGAACTTTGTCATAAAAAAGACAGCACAGCAGAAAAAGAGAATAGAAGACATAAGCAAATCATCAGCTTCAAAAATAAATTTAACAAGAGAACTGAGGCAAGCTGGAAATAAAACTGTGTCCTGGACCATGTTATGTAAAAAGCCTTAAGAGAGCAAAAACTGTTAATTTCGTAGCAAATTTCAGTGGAACTAAATAGTAAATAAGCTTTAGATAACACTAATTATGAAGATGCTTCAAACTGTACTGCTGCAGCTGCCAAAACACCTTCTACAGCTCTATTCTGTGACAACATTTTTATCAAGCATTTGAAATGAATAGCATCACTTCAGCAGGCTGACTTCAGTGTTCATGTGGCTATATTTAAACAGATTTTTTCAAGCTTCATTCCTATAGAAAGTCAAGAATGTTACAATCTTCTGAGTAAAAAATGGAACTCATAACAAAAATAGTAACTACAGTAGAAAGTAAATACCTTTTCATTAGAAGATAGCTGGGCAAGAAAGATCCACTGAGATACAAGCACACATCCATATTTCTGTAATTCTTGGCCTAAAGAATATATACCAGGTTTAAATATTAAAACTGAATGCGTGTGAAACAGAAAGTTCATTGCAAAACTCCATCTGGGCAACTGGAGCCAGTTTTATACTCCATCCACTCAGAGGTTAAATCACCTCATTATGCAGGCCCTTAACAGCAAACCATTTGTGCAAATCTGTACTTAGAATACCCTCTCATTATATAGAATTCTATTATCTGTGGTTTCTTCCAGTACTTTTTCTTGCCATGTACCAGGTGATTCCGAAATAAAACAAATTGAGAATGATTAAAGTGAATTCCAAGCTATTTCTGTCTCAACAGTATTTCAGCAGCTACAGAGAGGTCCTACTTCCTTTGTACATGAGGTTTGAAGGTTTTAGATCTGATGTTTTAAAATAACATTTTTCAAAGTTGAAGGTGATATAACAGCATTTTTTAAAAAATTAAAGTATTATCAAACGTTTTGCATTACCAACACGAATTTGTCACTGTAGTTTCTTTCACTCAGCAGTTACACATTGGAATAACTCAGTGGCCTGTACTTTTTCACTGCATGAACTCCTGCATGAACTCCACTGCATGGTCTAAAGAGAGCACTTTCACTTTAAAAGGCTCCAGAATAATGGCAGCACATCCATTTCTCTCCAGACAATCACCTCTGGATGTTTCAAAATCTATGGGCTGACATTGTGGGACTCTGACAAAGGTAACTGTTCATTTTTTTTTTCATATCCTACAAAAAGATGGGGTATTGACTACTATTAGACCTGTTGTAATGTGTTGTAATGTTGTAATGACTGATACTTAGTTTGGGTATTTTTTTCCCTTGCCATGAAATTGTTGTGCCCACTGAGTTGTCATCTACAGAGCTTTAGAAAAGAAGAGCTGGGGAAGCTTTCAGTGTTCTTCTTCCTCTGATTTTACAGGCTCCTTGTTCATTTTTTCTCATTTACTGTAAGCAAAGATAGCAACACAATCATGCTTTTCAAAAAATTCTTTATTACACTTTAAAAACCCACTATTTTTTGAATATAAATTCATGGTATATTGGGGAGCTAGTTATTTAACCACAAGGTTTATTCATTGTTATGAGACAGCTAACCAAACGGAACTTTACAGACTTCACTTTGAAGATTTTCTTCTAATATTGTACAAGACAAATTAGCTTCATTCTAACAGAAATAGAAATAGGCTCTTGACTGCAGCAACCTCATTGTGCTGTGCTTTCAGGGAAGCTTGTCAGCAGCTGTCTGATCAACTCTGATCTTGCTTCCCCCTGTAAACATCAAAGATAATTTTAGTGGCTTACTATAAAAAATAAATGTCAGACTCCAGCATGGGCTCTTTTGGCTTTTGTCTTCTGAGGACAAGAAACTGCAGAAATGCTGTCTTCAGAAGTGCTAGAAGAGATCCAAACAGTTTCTGCAGTTTCTGCTTATTCTGTTCCAACAACCCTTCTTTGCTTCTCTTGTTTCTTTTACTAAGGTTGTACCATTTAGTCTGTTACACAGGCAAATTTATCTCAAAACCTGTGTAGTGGCTTGACTGCCAAACTTTAAAAGTTTAATACTAGACACATCAGCCTCAGTCCACCTTTGTTTTTTACATAGAGTAGACCAGTTCTACAACAGACCCCAACAATGCAACGGCTCTACGGACTTTGTGCCAAATTCTGTACTCAGTTACACTGGTAGTGTTAATGATGTTAATTCACCAACATTACAGAGTAAAATTTGTGCTGATGAGAGCAGAATAAATTCCATAACCAACCACCACTTTTAGAATTTCTGGAAGCCTCACAGCTTCCTTGAATGTCTCTTTAGCAAATAATAATTTTACTCCTATGCTTAATTTAGGCAATAGTCCCAGTCCCTGCTGTTGACATTTGATTCAGCCCTCAGAGAAGTCAATTAGAAACTTACTTTGGCTACAGTAGAGTTGATAAGGCAATGACTAATTTCCAGACACCAATAATTATACCTTTTATATACATGCTTGTAGTGAAGTAAACAAAACAAGGCCTGACTAGCCCATCATCAGGCAAAATAATATGTCAAAATGCAAAGGTAAGAAAGGAATCTTGTTCTGTACCCTTCATGGTGTTTTTTCCTATGTTTTTTAACAGTTTTGGATGTCCAGAGTTCCAAAGTCTGCTGGAACTACTACAATTACATTGTCTGAAGCTACTGCTGTTACATTCATTATTTCTGATTATCAAAAAGAACAACTTCAATGTCGTAACATGTACCAAGTGCTGAGGAAAAATCTAGGGCACAAGAATATTCAGAATAAGTTTAAGCTGTGAGGCTATGACAGTTTCTTCTTCAACTATGAAAGAGGGTTTCTTTTCATGTATCCAAGATACTACCAGGCTGTTCAGCTTTAAAATTCAACAGCTTTTTCTGCTCAAAAAAGAATAGAACTCTCAAATCCTCCCTTACATATTAACCAGTAAGTGGACTGTCTTAAGGTTCTCTGAATCACCTCCTGGGAGGTGTTATGTCTTTCTAAGCTACACTGCTTCCAAATGTATTTGCCAAGTGAAAGGGGAGCTGGCACCTGCACTTAGTAGTGGCATTTCATCAACATTTATCACAACAGTGGTAAATGTTATCACTTTGGTCAAGTCTGTATACTGCAATTTAAACATTTAAAACTTTTAAAATAATAAAAATAGATAATTTTTGAAGATGCTGATTTTTTTATTTATACCCCTAAACTACTTAGAAATACATTCTAGAAACTTTTATTCTGCATCTCTCGCCCAGTTATGCCTTGTGTATTTACACCTTCCCTATATCACCTCTCTGCCATAAACTGTATGAACAAGAACTCCAATTCTACTGTACTTCCTACAAATTATTTTTCTTCCTCCTCCAGCCACTGCCATCTTCCTTTCATGATCCTTGTCTGCTAATGACATCAAACTGGTATGCAACACAGAGACAAACGTTCCTCAATGACTGCAATTACAGATTTTATTCAGAAGTCATGGAATCACAGAATTGTCAGAGTTAGAGCTCATCCAGTCCAGCCCCCCTGCTAAAGCAGGATCCCCTAGCACACATTGCTCAGGGCTGCATCCAGGTGAGTTCTGAGTATCTCCAGAGAAGGAGACTCCACAACCTCTCTGGGCAGCCTGTCCCAGTGCTCTGTCACCCTCACCATAAAGAAGTTTTTCCTCATATTTAAATGGACCTTCCTGTGTTCCAGCTTGTGCCCATTGCCCCTCGTCCTGTCACTGGGAACTACTGAACAGAGTCTGGCTCCATCCTGCTTGCACCCACCCTTAGATACTTACAGGCATAAGTAAATTCTAAACACTTCTTTTCCGGGTAAAAAAATGTATGCTTAAGGAATGTTAATTATAAATGTTACAGTTTTAAACTGGCCATGTGGAGAGCTGCACTGATTTATCCTTCATCTATGTCTACATATGCATAGAAATAGCTATTGATTTTAAACCATCGGCATGTTTTAATTCTATACTGTTACTC
Source organism: Hemiprocne comata (assembly GCA_020745705.1). Taxonomy (NCBI): domain Eukaryota; kingdom Metazoa; phylum Chordata; class Aves; order Apodiformes; family Apodidae; genus Hemiprocne; species Hemiprocne comata. The sequence goes on along the minus strand of CM036616.1, from coordinate 14,296,702 downwards.
TGAAGTATAAAGAAGCTATTCAGCATGACAAAATTCCTGTTTTTTTTTCTATTATGGGTTATTTTTTATTTATTTATTTATTTTTAATTCAGATAGGTTTTTTGCTTTAATAGTATTTAGACAATTACTTGCAAATACTATCACATTTCTTAACAGACAGACTTAGCACAGACTTCGAGGATTAAGTTTGAATTTAAATATTTAGCACTTCTCACAAAAATGACCTAGTTTCGAAAATATTATCAGTAAAATTTTGCATATGACCAAAAAGCTGCCATCACTCTCTATGCATTATTACTTACATCATAAGCATTTTCAAATCTAATTGAAGATAATTGTTGTCTTAAAAGGGCTAAGTAATTTGGCAGAAAATAAACCCCCTTGCATTCCAGCCAGTCCTCAGATATCAGAGGGGCCAGGGGCAGCTGGGTTTAGATTCTGAGTGATGCCCAGATCAGCTCTAATAGTCTGGTCAATAGTGCCCAACGTTTATGTTGGACTGCCACCATTCCAGAGACACTGCTAACATTGCACCGTCTGTCTAGTCACACCCCACCTGAACTAGCACAGCCACACTTTCAAGGTTGGGTTGTGCTCAGTTACAATACTCACAGATAGATCAATTTATTGTAGGAACAGGTAAGTTCTTTGGATTGCTGGTGATAAACTAGCTGACTACAAACCATGTCCAAATACCAGGAATGTGAGTGGTACCACGTGGCAACTAATGTGTCAAGTGGTAAGACAGAAAGAAAGAAAGGGGAAAGGGGAAAAGGAGCTCTGAAGAGGTTTCTAAGTTTCCTGGGGGTGCACTCAGTGTAACTCTGTGTTTGAATCTTACCCAAAGGTTTCCCCTTGGGGAGAAGAGAGGTTCAGCCCATCCACTTATCCCAGAAGTCAGGGGTAATCCTGGCAGTGGCCTGGTGATGGTATCTTCCCTGACATCGATGGTATCTTCCCTAGCATTCTTCCCTTCTTAGACCAATTGTATAGGGTTGTTATCTTACAGGTGGAGCTTAAGGGTTCCCTTCCCTTCTTCGGGTTATTCCCTTTTGGTGACTGTGGGTGTACCAAGTTATTGTTCCATATATTGTTATATGTATCTCAATCCTAAATTAAAAGCACATAGTTTAAATTGTCCTGAATGTCTCTGTGTCGCCTCTTTCACGGGCAGTGACTATCACTTAAATACCTGTAGTGGGGGGGATACAAGAGAGTCAAGCGCGGGACCTTAGACCCCTCAATCCCCACAGACGATCCCTGGGAGCCCTAATACATAAATCAGTGTGTGTGTCTGAGTGACTGAGACGCAGAAAAGTCTGTGAAGTGAGTGCGGAGTCCCCCAGGCCGCGGTTCCGTCCTCCCGTGAGGGAAACGGCCGGTAAAGGGATGAAGCGAAAGGTGCGAAAGGACAGAGTGAAGGGGGTGTGGCTGATAAACCTCGGTGTGACAGGCAGCGCGGTTGTGTGTGGGTGCTCAGAAAAGGACTTCACACTGAACCAAGCCCCTCCTTTCACAAACGCACACACCCATCCTCACGTGACACACTTGCCTCAGGCCCCTCGGATCGTCACAGGTAATAAAACAAGAAGGTGCCTTAACAATAAAATACATAAATAGTTGCCAGATAGTACCTATTACACAAAGGTTAGTTGTTTGCATTTGTTTGAATCTCAGCAACTTACTTACTTATTAATAGGCCTTATAATGGATTTAAACAATGATTAAAATAATACCTAGGCAATGTGATAACACAATATTTCAAAAGGATCCGAAAGCCTCAAAGTTCCAAAGCTTTAAAGTTAAAGCTTTTCTTAAGATGTAAAGCTATCTAAGGAAGATATGAACAAGAATTCATGCATAGGGATTTGGTACTTCTTAGCCTTTATTTGATTTTGATCAGGTGTCCCTTTCTCTCAACCTCTTGAGGAGTAGCCACTTGAGCGGGTGTCCCTGCTGGAGGGGAGAAGATCCAAAATCCGCTATTGAAGAACAAAATGAAAACAGTGGAAAAAGGCAAAAAGTTCTTTTTTCCACCAAGCAAGCTCTTTTGTTTATCTGTTTGTTCTTGTTTGTCTCTGCTTTTGACCTAGCTGTGGTTAAGCTGAGCTCCATGTTTTTCAACACAGGAGAGCAGGTGGAGTCACAGACATCTTGGCCTTCTGTTTGTACTTTAAAGGTTGTTACCAGTTCAGAGTTTGCTCTGCCCTTTCCTTTCCCATGGGAACCTTTTGACTCCAGACCAGGGGCAGTGAAACTGAGAGACAAATTCAATCACAAAGGGAAACTGAGGCAGGCATACCGAGGTAGAGCATCCTACTACAACTTCATGGGTTGTAACCTGCACAGTGGAAGCCTGTATGTCCCTAATTTCATTGTTTCTCAGTATCTTGGGTTTTTTTCACTAATTCTTTCTTCACAAAATCAATAGTTTTCAAAAAACTTCACCTCTTTGTGTAAATCTCTTTTAGAAGGAAGTTAATATGAAGAATTTATAAGTTATAACAGGAGAAAAGTTACAGGATAGGGATTTGTTCTTGCCATAACTGGGTCCTGTTGTTTTCCTATTTACTTTTTATTGACAGCTGGTTTCCTGTGAGCATCAGAAAAAAACTTGTCAGGGAAGTTTCTGGCATAGGTGTACATGTACTGCATACCCTGGAATTCCCTGGGTTTGCCTGGTTTTTCTCCTGTTCCTCCTTTCCTTCCTTGAGCTAATAACCTCAGAATCAAAAATGAAAAATGATAGTAACTGTAACAACAACCTCAGTAATTACTAAGTAACTTCATTTTAATGCCCCTGAAGGGCACTTCAGTGGTTTTGTATATAATTATCCAGAAAAAAGCCTCCACCTCTTCTGCCAACATATTGAAAGGCAGGGATTCTTTCTTCCAATGCCTTAGTACAGGCACGCTCAAGTTATCAGGTAAATCATATGGGTAGTGGTTGAAGACACAGTATTAAACTCATTGCTAAAATTAGAACAGCCATGAAGTTCAAATGAAATCTGTTAATCCAGGCGGGGTGGACGGTTTAGGCAGGAGGAAAAGGATTTGTCACAAATACATCAGAAATGTAAGACTGTGAGGATCAGAAAGAGGTCATCTAGACCATCCACCTGCTCAGAGACAGGGTACATACCATCTCTAAGAGACACTTAAATCTCTTCTTGAATCACCTTCACCACAGAATTATGACAAATGCCCTGGATAATCTGATCCAGTGCTTAACTATGCTTAAATGATGCTTAAACAGGATGGTTTATTTCCTGTAATGTATTTCACAGTACTGTTCATGAACACATCCAGCCTGCACTGGCTGCTGCTTCTGCAAGGACATGACAACTGGTTGTGCTCATAATGGTTACAGTATAAACCAGGGGAAATTTCAAAGCACTACTCTCACATCCTAGAGTCGTACACTTGAATATCTGACTTTTCATTTGTGAGTCTAACATTTTCAGTACCACATTTAATCATGTTGATGTATTAATTCTTGGGAATTGTAACTTAATTCCCACATGCCCAGTATACCAACAGGCTGTTTGTGCTAGACCAGCCTGCCTCCCAGGCCAGCCAAAGCTGTCCAACCACCTTCTCTTCAGCTCCTGTGAGAAGCAGCATAGGATAAAATTTCTCAAGTTTGGACAAAGCTGCTCTTTGAGGTTACATTTTTGAGGTAATCATAATGATGTCTACACTTGTGTGTCTCTTTGAACCACTTGCTCTTTTCTAACAGCATGTTGAGAGGAAGAAAGAATGTAACTTTAAAAATGAAATTTGGAAAGGACAACATGTCTTGTGGGTGGGCTCTTCAAGGCACTCTACAGAGTACTGTTTTGAGCAAGTCCAAAGGGAATAAAATTAAACTAGCTTATCTTTCACAAGCGTTTCTACCATTTGCCTGAAGTTTCATCAATGCTGCACTAAAAAAGAGAAATTTTGTTACACCTTTGCCAGAGGAAATAAGAAAAGCAAGAAATTATTTTCCTTAAAGAAGGGTCTGGGACTCAGATGAGACTCTACAGCACTCCACAAGTACAGATGCATAAGTTTAGTAACAAGAAATTAATATGAATACATTTCTTTAAGCTGAAAGAAGAGAACAACGTCAAAACATTCCCCATCCACTTTCAGAGCAAAACATAAAAAGCAGTGTTCTCCCCAATATACTTTCACCCTGTGTGAACTGCATAGTGCAAGTGTAAAAAGCTTAAATATATTTAAATATATTCCAGTAGTTGGATCCAAAATATTCTAGTCTCATTTCTTCCTTCATGCACTTGATCTAGTGAGCCTGGAAATGTTTGAAATCAATTATGAACATGCAGGTGAAAGAACTGTACACTAGATTCACAGTATATCGAGGCATGCTGGTATTTCCAAATAATTGCCCTCCCTTGACACCAGCAGCTGCCTCTGACCATAGCCATGCCATGTCTTTTAGCCAGGCACTGCATCTTAGAATCATAGAATCATAGAATGGCTAGAGTTGGAGGGTACCTTAAAGATCATCTAGTTCCACCCCCCCTACATGGGCAGGGACACCTCCCGCTAGACCAGGTTGCTTAAGGCCTCATCCAATCTGGCCTTGAACACCTCCACACATCCACAACCTCCCTGGGCAACCTGTTCCAGCGTCTCACCACCCTCACAAGAAAAAACTTCTTCCTAATGTCTAGCTTGAATTTCCCCTCTTTAAGTTTCAAACCATTGCACCTGGTCCTCTCACTACACACCCACGTAAAAAGCCCTACCCCAGGTTTCTTGTAGGCCCCCTTCAGACACTGGAAAGCTGCTGTAAGGTCACCCCGGAGCCTCCGCTTCTCAAGGCTAAACAACCACAACTTCCTCAGACTGTTTTCATAGGGGAGGTGCTCCAGTCCTCTGATCATCTTCGTGGCTCACCTTCTTCAAAGGCATCTCTGCCCACAGCTTATTTGTCAAATGCATACCTGATCAGAATAGTCTGCATATATCATTTCTGTATAGTTTCCAAGATGAATGGATAGGAGATGCAGCAAAATTTGCAGGGGTATAGAAACCAATACATCCTCTCAACTTCTTTTTTTTTGTTTCTCTGACATAAATGAAGATAAAAACATGCCTGAATCCATTTGCTAGGAAATGTCTTAATTTTTCCAAGGAATCTGTCAAGAAGGAGCAAACATCTATTTTAATCAAATCACTAGGTAACAAATGTATTTAGGAAAAAAAAATAGTAGCAATTTTTTTAAAAATAAAACAACCTTTTGCTATCTCTTACTGTTATGGAAGACTTGATGCAGGTCTGTTACATGAAAAAACACAGGGATAAAAAATATACCTGACTACACTGAAGTCTCTCTGGTAGGAGGGTAAGAATGAAGAATACAGTTTTAATGACTCTGTTTTTTTTTTTTTTTTTTAATTGCCTCACTGTTTTTACTTCATAAACTTATGCATCATCATAGCTACCAACGTGGTCCAGTTGCACAGTCAGGGTACAAGCAGAAGGATTTCTACTGTGAGAGGTCTGTTCTAGTACTTAGAACGAAGCTTGGGAATGCTGTATCATCATACTCATTTCAGTGCTTTCTGTCTTCAAGGATACGTGGCAAAATCCACTGACTCTCTTCCTTTGGAACAACCTTTTAGCTTGAATTTAGGTCCTGACCACCTCATAACTGAGTAACTGCAAATAGCTCTACTTGGTTGTGGTTTTTTTCACCTCTGTATTGTATGTTGAAGAATAGGCATATTGAGGACTGAGTTCCATGTCCTCTGGGTACATTACAAATCCTAGTGCCTGTCTGGGTGTTGCCAAAGCCTTATGCAATGTAGTTCTAGCTAATTACATAGACCTTACATTGAATTTATAAAAGGGCGTTAAAAAGAGGTAAAATAATAAGCAAGCATGTTGATAATCTACATTAATTAAAATTCCAACATAAAAATGTTCTAAAACACTGTGAGGTAAGACAGAAATAGCTCAGGTATTTTTTATCTGGTTTTGCTAATACTGTGTGCTAACAATGCAGAAATATAAAGATACCTATAGCAAAACTTCTAAGAACAATTAAAGAAACCATTCAATTTCTACAAGGTAGGAGAGGTCTACATGACTTGCTGCAGAAGCCTTACTGGTGGTGCAAAGATGGGATGTAATTATAAGATTAAGCTACAAGGTTAGGATGTATTAATTCTAAGATTACTTCCACAAGTAACATGACACAGGATATTTCCTTCTGACAGAACAGTTACATTGGATAGCAGAAAGATGTAGGAAATGTACATTTGTCAACCAGTTGAATAGCCTGGATAGAACACTATTTCACAAAAAACACCTTTGAGATTTCCCTCGAAGATCTGGAGAGGAGAATGGAGAAAAGAAAGCAGGAAGAGGAGGATGAAGACTAAATAAATATAAGTATCCACAGTATTGTTGTTCTGGGCTTATCTGTAGGCAGCAACAGGCTTGGACATGTTCATCTGCTTTTGCTCATATTTTGTTTTGTTTTGTTTTCTGAAGTAGTTTGCTATATAGCAGGAATTCTGCCTGCATTTCATACAATCAATAGGAAAGCATAATGAAATATGACCCTAGATACATAGGTGCCTTGGCCAGACAGTCAGCAGCAGCATACAGAATCAGTAAAAGAATATGTAACATATGTGTCAGAGCCATATCAACTGCTGTCTACTGCAACAAGCCCATCAGTTTTGCTCTTCTTCAGCGCTTCTATAAGTTTGTGACTTTTGAACAATTGTGGTTTTTCTGGACCATCGTTTAAACCTTAGCTACAAGATACAACTAGTCCAGCCAATGCACACAAGTAGCTATGAATACAGGGAAGAGCAAAAGACAGTGCTGCAGCTACAAATGAAAAGCTAGAGTGGGGGATATGGTAAGAGAGGGAGGTGTGCTCTTCCCAAATGTACCTTGTTTCTCTCATGTCTTTTGCTTTGAAGAGACCAGAATACATTGACACTCTTCTTCACTTTTTGATTCTTTGATCTAGTAGCTAACAATGCTCCACTTTTCTGCAAGAAAAAGCTCTTTAGGAGTGCATTCTTATTCTGGAATAATAAAGCAGTAAGTGAAATTTTTTGTTTGTATACTTACATTTGCTTTAGAGGCAAATCTGCTCAATGATTACTTTTCTCCACATTTCTGGTTGATCATCCAAACCAGGAGAAGTGTACCAAAACTGCTATATGTGGAATGATGTCCTCCACAACAGCAGAGTTCAGTGAGCCCTTTCTTACTGTCTTTGGACAGATCATGCACCCTCATGCGAGCCCTACGCATGCTGCCAGAAGGATTCTTATAAGACAAGATCTAGAATTACTTTGAGAAGCTGCATGGAAATAAAGTAATTTTTAATAGCAGCTAGAATTGCAAAAACATATAAACAGATCTCTTTAGCCCTACTCATGCAGATGAGAGGCTTGTAGAAAACCCGACCTTCTTAGGGAGCGTTGAGATGAGTGACCAGAAAAGCCATGTTAGGTGATATCAGAGTGCTGTGGGATGACGCTGGTGACCAGCAGAGCATTAATAAGCTTTTTCTTAGATTTGTTCTGTTTGCAAAATACTGCTGAAGAACAACTTACTGCTTCCAATTCACGTGACAGCATGAATAGTCATAGCTCAGTGATGGCTCTGTTAGAGTGGACATATGACAGGTGCTTGAGCTTTACAGCAAAAGTTTTGGCACTGGCATTCTCTAATACAGAGAAAGCAATTATGCTTGGACATACTGTTTAAATCAGAAAACCTAACCACTGATGTTGCTTCCAACATATAATTAGTTAACTATATATCAGCATTGTTACTTAAATGAGTCATCAGTTCACTTGTTGAAAATAACCAGCAGAATTTGTAGACATTTAATGTAATGGAATCTAGCACACATACGTGTGGAAAACAAAAGGTTAGTTATGAAGCTTTCAGCATCTGATCTAAACCATTTTGACTCAGAAAAGGCAGCTAAGCAAAGTTATGAATATCACAGCGATTTATTATTGAGAGGTAATTACATGAAAATCAGATTTTTGTATCTAACAAAGTAGTGGGAAATACATGAAAATATTTTATATCTATATGTGAGGCAGTTCTCCTCTTTTTATCACTTTCGGATACTGTTGAAGAGTGCCATCACTCATGAAGTAGTTTTAAATAGCAGTAAATACAGATGAAGAGGTAAAAAGAGCAGGATCTGTGAGACAGCTCAGCTGTTACTGCTTTCACAAAGGTACTGAACTGGACAAGAGAACATCAGTCTAAGTGGGCAAGTGGGAACTCAAAATACTTCAGGTGCTTTTTGCATATTTACTGACTCTTAAGTGGAAGAAATAATCTACTATTAATTTTGCAATTTTTCTGTGTACTGCAAAAGGTTCTCATGGTGACCTGAAAAGCTACACTATTATGGTGGCTCCCTTTAAAAATGGTTTCTATTTAATAAATATCTTGATAATTTTTTTTAATCTTACGAGCTACCACACATTCCTTTAACCTGACTGTTGACTGCCCTTTAATACCAGTTGCATTCATGCAAATAGGAAAATATTTTCTAAGTTGAGCTTTAAAAATAAAATATTTTGTATCAATATGATTACAAACCTATGCTATGAGTAATCATATTTGCTCACTACTGCTGTGAAGTAGTTCAAATGCTTAGTAATAAATAACATTTAAGTTATCAAGGAGGTACACTGATATTCATAACTTTATTTTGATATCAAAATACAGTTAATTGAGAATCTTTATTAATATGATTGTGTTCGTATGAAATGCAAGCAGATGCTAGTATTCACTGAAAACTGAAGAATTCCTGCTAACAGTTGAATTGTAACTGATGCATGATCATTTTCCACTATTTTTGATATATTACTAATCTAAAAGCAGCCAAAGTTTTGAACTGAATGCCAAAGCTTCAGTAGTTGTATTATTTATATGTATTGTCAATAGCAACTGATGCGTAAAAAAATTGTATGTCCTGCTCTGGAAATTTTACAAACATTATTTTATGTATCACAAATATACTTTCTAAAAAATAGTCAGAGAAAGCCTATATTAGTGTGTCAATAAAACCGAATACTCTATATAATGAAATGTTCTTGTACCTCAATTAAAAATGTTTAATTTAATTTGGGGCCTCAAGGCTTTAGTTGTTCTATTTAATGCTGGAATGAATATGCATTGTTAACCAAAACTCTAAAAAGAGAATATATTTAGAGTATTAGGCAAGAAAGACCTGGTACATCCGACAACAACACACAACCCCAAAAAACCCACCATGCCCACTGGAGCATGCCCTGAAATGCCATATCCACACGTTAACTCGATTGATACGTATTTAAGTTATATTTTATTTTAGAGTAGCAACTGATTTTATAAACATTTATGGTCGTGTCTTTTTTTCTAAGAGCCATCATCTTTACCTCAGTGGCATGATTTGTGTATAAAACTAATCATCTCTTGCTGCAGCAACAGCACTTAATTTTCCAGAAAATTATATATAAATTACTTCTCAAATTTTTTTAGTTGAACCTTTATGGAATACACAGACAAAATAGTATGAAAAATAATTCATAATTTCTTATTTATCTTATTAACTTTTTAAATTAACTGATTTTCAGTTACTCTGAGTCTAACCTTAGAATCTGGGTAATTTTATTTTTACATTACATAAAAACATCAGAAAACATGGAGTCAAAGTGGTCATAAATATAACAGTTAAACACATTTGAAGAAATTGCTATCCAAATCTGTCATAGGTACTTCTCCAAAACAAAGCTGAACTGTAAATGGTATGTCTATGCCATAAAATTTTGTAAAAAGAACATATAAAATGTTCAGTTCAAGTAATTGAAATGCCATAGAATTATAGTGGATGGAAGAAACGTTTGTAGTACCTGCCTAATCCTTATGTAAGTCTAAAACATTTGTTGCATTTTAGTTTTATTTCAAAAAAATCTATATGTTAAAAAGAACATATCTTTAATTCTGTTATAATTAGAAGAGGCTTTCTTAAAGGCACTGGACTCTTCACGATATTACCTATATCAGATATTTTTCAAAGAGATATATTTCTTCCCAGTGTTGGTCAGCAATCTAAACTAAACTAAAAAGCTGACATAGTTCTGCTGGACATATCTTGATACCTTTAATATTATAATTCCACTTTAATCATAGCAAGCAATTCCTTCCATGAACAATGTGATTCAGACCTAAATTTCTCATGTACAAATGAAGGTGGCCAAGGATGAGAGAGTAAGACCCAGTTTCTAAAAGTCTTAAACTTTCACTCCTAATTTTTCATAGAATCATAGAATGCCAGGTTGGAAAGGACCTCAAGGATCATCTGGTCCAACCTTTCTAGGTACTACTATAGTTTATATGAGGTGGCTCAGTACCCTGTTAAGCTGAGACTTAAAACTGTCCAATGTGGGGGAATCTACCACCTCCCTTGGGAGACTATGCCAATGTTTGTCCTCATGGTGAAAAATTTACCTCTTGTGTCCAATCGGAATCTCCCCAGGAGCAATTTGTGCCCATTACCCCTTGTCTTTTCCATGTGACTCCTTGTACATAGGGAGTCTCCATCTTCTTGGTAGCAACTTTTAAGTACTGGAACATGGCAAAAAGATCTCCCCAAAGCCTTTTGTTCTTGAGGCTGAACAAACCCAGTTTTCTCAGCCTCTCCTCGTATGGCAGGTTCTCCAGCCCTCTGATCATCCTTGTGGCCCTTCTCTGGACCCCCTCCAGCCTGTCCCATCCTTTTTGTAGAGCAGGGACCAAAACTGAAGGCAATACTCCAGGTTGGTTCTGACAAGTGCCAAGTAGAGCAGGATGATGACTTCTTTATCTCCGCTGGTGATGCCCAGATGTTTTTCCTTAACACTTCATCAAAAAGGTGATTTATACCAGTTAAAGCAAATACAAGTTGCTATTGAGTTGTGCAAGATGATCGTTGCTGTTTGTTTTAATTTTATGTCAGTTCACCTTCTGACTCTTTTGTATGTGTGTGTATAGAATCATAAAAAAGTTGGAGTCAGAAAAGGCCTTCAAAGATCATCTAGTTCCAACTCCCCTGCATGGGCAAGGACACCTGTCATTAGACCAGGTTGCTCCAAGGCCTATCTAACCTGGCCTTCAACACTTCCAGGGAGGGGGCACTGTCCCAAACAGGATGGGATGGCAGATGAGATGTATATGCACTGATTGAGGGCTGTTGCATATGACACTGCGGTCTTAACCCTTTGAAGGCACAAGCACAGGTTTTTATATCATCCAAATGGGATGAGATAACAGATGAGACATATATGCACTGATTGAGATTTATTGCGTATGGCACTGGGGTCTTAACCCTTAGAAGGTACAAGCACAGTCAAATTGTAGGGAAATCGGGAAATTGGAACAGAACCTAAGGTTAGAATGCAAAAGGTATCTTAACAATAAAATACACTACTAGTAGTTCAAACAATAAAGGCTAATCATTTAAACGTTGGCAACTTACTTATTACATATATAAAGCCTATAGGAATTGGGAGCCGTAATTCATTGACTCTGACTGGCTATCATACTGATCTCAGTATGAAACAGACAGTGGAGGCAGGGAGAAGATGTGAAGCAAGGAGGGTGACAGCCTTGGGTGGGAGGGCACAGCTCTCAGGGTGTGGTTTGGTGTCAGCTGTCATTATGTATTACCCCTTGATGTGTGGATTGGGGGATTATTTTTAATAGGCTGGTTTTGCTGGGTAAGAAGAAGCTCTGTATTGCAGGGTATTCGTTGTGATGCTGCTCAAGGTGACCTCGAAGCTGTGCAGGAATGACACTTTTAAATCAGTGGTGGCTTCAGCACATCAGAAACTGCCCTCAGAGAAACCCAAGGGACAATGTTTAACAAAATGGCTTGCCCTAGGTACAGGAGTCACGATAGGGAAATGGCAAACATGAAGTGTGTTTTGGTTTTTATTTCAGCTTTATAAAAGCATGGGACAGTCATGAGGCAAAAATGGATGACTGCATTTGACAGTGCGGCCTCCCTTGGGCCGCAGAGCTGCTGGCAGGTGTGTAGTGTGAAGAGTGCTTCTGAGCTGCTCTACTTGGCACTCGGGAGCCGTATGAGCAGATCGTAGGTAGATAAAGCTATTACATTAAAACTTCAGAGCAGCTCAGTCACCATCTGGTGCCAAACAAGCGCATGTGTTTCTTAGTCGGGGACAGGTCTCAAAGGCAGAAGCTCGCACAGCCGGCCTGCGGCTGGGACGAGACTCTCCTAGCCCCTGACCATGGGCTTTGCGGCGGGGTGTCGACCCAGGCCAGCGGGGCGCCCATCTTGTGCCAGCCCAGGCGAGCTGCCGCGAGGGGCGGCTGCGGCGCACAGCTGCGGCGCCGCGGGGGGAGAAGGGGGCCGCGGGCGAGGCAGAGCTCCCAGAAACCGGGCAGTGGGAACCCCGGCGCCGCTGTGACAGGAGACCCGGCTGGCACCCGCCCGGGCCTACACACCCCCTCCGCCAAGGCGGAGCCGACGATGGCAGCTCCTACCACCAGGCCAGCACTGCCGCTCCCACCCCCGCCTCCCCCGGAGCCGCTCGCGCCGTGACGCCGCGGCTAGGCGCGCACGCGCAGCTCCGCCCAGCGGCGGTTGCATCCGGCCGGCGCCGTTTCTTTCCCTTCTTTCGCTCCCTGGCCAACCCTCTCTCCCTCCCGCCGTCCCTCCCAAAGCCGCCGCGGCCGCTGCCGCTGTCGCCGCTGTCGCCGCTGCCGCCGCTGCCGTGCGCGCCCTCCCCGCCCCCTCTGCGCCAGGCCGGCAGCGCCTCCGATTTCCGCGGCTGCCCCATGAAGCGATGGCAGCGGACAACTTCGGCAAGATTCAGATAGGGATCTACGTGGAGATCAAGCGCAGCGATGGTGAGTGGGGTAGGGGCGGTGGGAGGAGGCGACCCGGCGGAGCGTCCGCAGACCCCCGGCCAGGCGCCGTTGCTGTCCCGGTGCGCGGCTGCGGGCGGGGCCCATTGTGTGTGCGGGGCCGGGGAGTGGCCGGGCCTGGCGCGCGCTGCGGTTGTTAGGGGAGCGCTCGCGCTTGGCGGCGCAGGGCGGTTGCGCGGGGCGCGAGCGGCGGCGGCCGCCGCTGGGAACGGGGAGGTTGCGGCAGGGCGGGGAGGGGGCTGGGGCGGGGGGGGGCGCAGGGATAGGTGGGCTCGTGGGGGAGGGGAGAACGGGAGAGGTGTTCGGTGGGCAGTGAGACATGCGGGGTGTCTGTGGGTGGAGGTGGTGAGGGGATCTGGGAGGGAGAGGGGCGTGGGGGGGACTGGAGAGGCCGGGGGGGTTTGGGCAGGAGAGGGTGAGGTGATGGAGAGGGGAAAGGCCTTTAATGTAAAGAAGTAACTTCTTTACTCTGCCGTGCGAGCCGTGATCTGCAAAAATGACACAACAGGGCGCCCTGACAGAAATGCCTTTAGACACTTCCGTCACTAACGAAAAGCGTGATGTCATTATTTCAGATGTTCTTTATGATTAAGGTATAAGAAGAGTGCCTGCTGTTTGTGCCCATGAGTTACTTCTCCATGGGGGATCGAGTGTGCCTCATCTTGCCCAGCATCTCCTGGCTGGAGGATGTGTGGTGCTGTCTAGAAATACACATGAATAAAGGTGGTGTGTGTGACAGCATTAGGGTGCCAATTCTTCATATTTGTCTGGTAGGAGAGAACTGAAATGCAAAGTTCACGGGCTGAATCAATGGCAGGTCATCCGTGACCTCAGCTCTTTGAGTGGGAATATGTCATCTGTTCTTGGGCTCAGAGAGGTCTGTGAAGCCTGCTAAACTGGGGTGGGGTTCTGCTGGGATTTTCTGACAAGTCTTTTTTGTTTTATCTTTTTTTCCTCCAGGCCTCAGGAGCTTGCTAAAGAATAAGCAGATATTTTTAAGGGAAGTAAGACCTTGAGGTCAAAGGCACTGAAGTTAGTGTGGTTGTGTCATGAGGCAGGAAACAAGGAGCCAACAAGCTTTGTGCAGCTTGTCTTTCTTGTGTCCCATACTGCAGTTCAACCCTACAATTAAATAATGGTCGGTGTTGGCTGGACACTGTACTAAACCTAACCCCTCAATTTGTGCTTAATGGCCTGCGTGTCATGTGAAGGATCTGATCGGTCTGGCACTTATTTGCATAACTCCTGCATATCTCCCACTGGGGTTTCAGAAAACCTCACTGGAGCAATGTGTAAACCTGTTTTTCTGAGATCTGTGTGAACTTCTAATAAATAATACTGTTTGGTTTGTATGCCTTTGGAAAATAGGCACGAGAATGCTTTGCTGCTTTTTTTTTTTTCTGCCTCTGCAGGATTCTGCTCACTTCTAATGTCAGATGGGAGGACAGTAACTCCTGAACGTAACAATGCTTATTTTAATTACTGTCAATGGATTACGTATTTTGCTGTATCACTTACACATGCCATGCAGCACATTTACATATGTTACACATCAGTAATATACTAGGGGGATGCTTTCACAGGATTTGCTCAAACTGTAGGGTTTTGAGCATTTGTGTTAACTTGGTCCCGCCTGAGCAACCAGACAGCAGTGTCACACAGGTTAGTGGGTCCTGGGTGGTGTGAGTTGGGGCTGGATGAGAAGGAGGTGCCCTCTTCTGGCTAAGGTGCTGCAGGGTTGGGTTAATTCTCTTTGCATTAAACTGTGGAAGAAGCTGTCCTAGGTATGTGAGAGTATTTTGAGAAAGATACTGAAGTACAGACAGCCAGTACTAGACAGCATTGTCTACCTGAAGGGAGGTTCCTAGCCTGAGCTGGCATTGTACAGGCAATCCAAGTCAGTCTCTCTGCCTGTAACAGGGGAGGATATTGTTGCCTGTGCCTCTGTCAGCTGTGTTGTTTCAACAAACTCTCTGCCACCCAGTTACGTATTCTTTCATTTTGACAAGTTCTAATTAAGCTTAAGTGTTTGATGGGAAATTTCTTATAGGACTAAATAGAAAATAGATGTTGTACAAACGGAAGGCATTGTTAGAAATCATGGCCAAAAACACATGAAAACCAGTGTTTGGATAAAACCCAACATTTTCAAGGATTGATGCTGTAGCGCTCCTTGCTGTGTATCTGTTTTTTCTCAGTGGGTAAACATTGATATAAATGTTGTCTAGAGTTGCAGATAGTATTTCCAGTTATAATTGGAATAACTAGTATGTGGATGTAACATAAGATAAGCTAGTTTGGCTTTTTATCATAGTTTCTGGTACTGAAATTTATACTTATTTTGGTATAATTTATGTATGTTGCTTGAAATATGCCTTGGTAATCTATCTTGGAAACAGGAAAAAATCTTTTGGTTTAGGTTGTGAATTGCTAAGAATGGACTGCATTTCCAGTCTTGAAAAATGTGCCTTATCACACGGAAGTTTAGGGAGGTTGGGAAGGGGCCAGAAGGTACCCCCCCCCTGACCTACTGTAATGCTCCTTGTTGAGATCTAAATATGGGCATTTGTCTGTGGACAAATTCTCTTTACTCAAACAATGGTAGCCCACCTCTTTACATTTTAATTTATACCTGTATCTGCACTTGACATTATCCCTTTAACGATGACAAAGACCCCATAATTTTTTCCCCCATAATTTCAGTCTTTTGCTTAAATAAAATAAATCTCTTATGCCCTGCAGCCCTTTACTAGGCTAGCTGATGTTCTTCCATTACTTTTTCAGTCCAATTGTTTTCTGTCTGTTTCCTCCTCAGGCTGTTCCTTTTCTCTCTGTCTTGCAGATCTGAAATCCTATGTAGAAACACAGCGGAATTTGGTCTATATTTGCCCGTTTTGAAAGCAGGGAGGGGGGTTACAGTTCTGATCTCACTGTGTCAGAAATAATGTAACAGGTGTGAGGAGAAAGAACATTCTTGTGATTGGAAGAGTGCCTGAAGACTTGACTGCATGTCAAGGAAAGAAAAAATGCTGATTTTTTTAGGGATTAACCATCAAATGGTGTAAAAAAGAAACATGAGTTTGCACCCATTTTTTCATGATACAAGAACAGAAGAGCTGTCAATGTTTCAAAGAGAAGACTTAAAACTGATAAAGGAGAGTAGGCTAGGTACAGTTACTACATGGAGCTGTTACCAGTGGACATTGAGGCTAGAAACATAGTAGAATTTTAAGAAGGCTGGTGAGAGTATCCAGTTTTACACTAAAAATAAAAAAAAACAACCCAGCAACTCTAATAGGTATTTTCTGTTCTCCCTCAGTCTAGTTTAAATAACCTCTAACTGAAGGGAGGTGGAAAGAGATATTGCCAGTGGCTGTGTTATTTTGTAATTGCTTACTTAAGATTTTTTATTTTTTTTTTCACTGGTCTCTGAAGCAGCTGGAACTGGTTGCTGTCCGAGATAATCCATCGAGTCCAAAAACCTACTGACAGCTCCTGTCTCCTTGGGCTTGCCAAAACATCATGGTAACTGTTTCACCTTCAAACACAAATGAGACAAAATTTTTGTAACAGTTAGGGCTGTAACTTTTTTTGTTAAAGCCCTGCTTCTGTGAAACGGGTGTTTTTCAGAGTTGACAGACCTGTAGCATCCTCTGTCCTTTGGGTAATCATGTATTATGATCTTGATCTTTACGTACAACTCCTAATAGCAACAATGATTATATAGCAGGACAGAAGGTAGAGCAGCACTATAAAGATTATGTTCAGGTTTGTGTAGCCACCCTATTTTACAAGGACAGATTTAAATGGTAATGTGCTTTTACTCTTTCCTTTGGTGACATACATTTGTTTGTTCCCTGTGATTAAGACGTTTTTGTTACCACATTTAAATAATTTGACTCAATTACCTAATCCCTACATAAGCAATAAAGACATCATGTGTCTTTGTCCTTCCGTGGTGGCCAGATCACAGGCAGGGTTTCAAGTCTGCTATTGCTGGTTGAGCTAATGGATCCAACGTTGAGGCTTTCTTCTCTGGTGTAGTTTCTTACATTGTTACATCCACAGTTTCTGGGGTTTGTTCCTACAGAAGTGTAGACCAGAAGGATGAGTTAAATTTTCTGTGTCGTTTGTTCAGCTTTTGTTAAGCAGTAAGTGCATTTTCACTGTAACTCGCAAATTCTCAAATATTTATGTAGGACTTCTGTATTTTGTATAAATAACTTTTGAATGGCAAGAGTTGAGTCCTGATCATCAGAGTAGCTTCTCATCTTTGTTCCATAAATGTGTTTAATACACCATTACATACTGGCAATAATGTCTCAAGAGCTGTATGTTGTTACTAGGATTACATAGCTTGTGTTGCATGATTTTTCCTCTCTAATGTTTTGGAGAAGTCCATCCTTTGTTTCTGTTTGATAGGTAAAGTTACTGCCCTTTCTACTCTATGATGGCCTGTTGCCTGGGCCCAGTTTTACTTGACATTTCTTCTTATGGCTTTATGAACTGAAGACACTGTGGTGCTGCCTTGGCACCAAACACAGCTTCCCACCTTGTCAAGATGGGAAGAGATGGGTAATGTTGTTGCAAAAGTATCTTTTTATATTTGCTCGAGAAGATAAATTAGTCTTTTGAGTTACTTTGTATATCCAGTTACCATATGACAACATAGAGAAATGAGTATAAGTATTTAGCAGATGAGCTTCTTCCCGCGAGCACAAAATCCGTAGTGTATTTGTTGGCTTGACCAGTGGAATGTGCCTGTTGATACTGTGTATGTATAGGCATGTGTGCTGTGTCCTCATTCCTTTCCTTAAAACATGTAGAGTTTTGTATTGCTGTTTGAGTACTCTTTTTAAATTTTCACTCAAATAATTAATAAGCCTATAGTTTCCTATAGTGTTCCCAATATAGAGAAAGACAAGTGATTGACAGGATTTTCCTACACCTTCAGCATCTGTAAAACGGCACTTTGAATTCTGTAGTAAGTGTTAAGCTCTGAGACAGTACTGACAAGGTCTGATATCCTTTCATGTCATAGAATCATAGAATGTCTTGGGTTGGAAAGGACCTCTAAAGGTCATCTAGTCCAACCCTCCTACAATCAGCAGGGACATCTCACACTAGAACGGATTGCTCAGAGCCCCATCAAGCCTGACCTTAAATGTCTCCAGGGATGGGTCCCCACCACCTCTCTAGGCAACCCATTCCAGTGGTCCACCACACTCATATTAAAGACCTTTTTCCTAATGTCCAACCTAAATCTACCCTTTTCTAGCTTAAAACCATTACCCCTTGTCCTATTGTTACAAGCCCTAGTGAACAGGTTTTCCCAAGCTGCCTTATAGGCCCCTTTCAGGTATTGGAAAGTTGCTATAAGGTTCCTCTGGAGTCTTCTCTTCTTCAGGCTGAACAACCTCAGCTCCCTCATTCTGTCTTCATAAGAGAGGTGCTCCAGCCCTCGGATCATTTATGTTGCCCTCCTCTGGACATGCTCCAACAGGTCCACATCCTTCTTGTGTTGGGGGCTCCAGAGCTGGACATAGTATTCCAGGTGAGGTCTCACCAGGGCAGAGTAGAGAGGCGGAATCACTTCTCAATCTGCTGGCCACACTTCTTTTGATACGGCCCAGGATGCAGTTGGCCCTCTGGGCTGCAGTTGCACATTGGTGGCTCATGTGCAGCTTTGGATCCACTGGTACCCCCAGGTCTTTTTCCACAGGGCTGCTCTCTAGCATGTCTTCACCCAGCCTGTATTGATATCTCTAGTTCCCCTGGCCCAGGTGCAGGACCTTGCACTTGTGCTTGTTGAACCTCATGAGGTTCACCTGGACCCACTTCTCCAGCTTGTCCAGGTCCCTCTGAATGGCATCCTGTCCCCGGAAGGTATAATGATAAAAAGGTCAGCTGTGGCTTAGAACATCCGTAAACCTTTGATTTACTAAGGGTTGGTGAAGTATACCTGGCCATGTTAAGTGCTTTTCTCAAGGGGGACACCACTGGCGGTGGAACCAGGAGCTAGCTGTTCAGGTTAGAGACCACTTGGCCAAACTGGACATCCATAAGTCCATGGGCCTGATGGTACGCTTCCACAAGTAGTGAGAGAGCTGGCAGATGTTATTGCAGGGCCACTCTACATCATCTTTGAAAGGTCATGGAGAACAGGAGAGGTGCCTGAGGACTGGAGGAAGGCCAATATCACTCCAGTCTTCAAAAAGGGCAAGAAAGAAGACCCAGGGAACTGCAGGCTGGTTAGTCTCACCCCTGTTCGGGGGAAGGTGATCGAACGACTCATTCTGGATGTCATCTCTAAACACGTTGAAGAAGAGGAAGTTATTTGGAGTGGTCAACATGGATTTACCAAGGGTAAAACATGCTTGACGAATCTTCTAGCCATCTGTGATAACATAACTGGTTGGCTGGATGAGGGCAAAGCAGCAAATGTCATCTGCCTGGACTGCAGCAGGGTTTTTGACCATTGTCTCCCATAATATCCTCATTAGAAAACTGAGGGAGTGTGGGCTAGATGAGTGGACAGTGAGGTGGGGTGAGAGCTGGCTGAGTGACAGAACTCAGAGGGTTGTGATAAATGGATCAGGGTCAAGTTGGAGGCCTGTAGCTAGCGGTGTCCCGCAGGGGTCAATACTTGGTCCGGTCTTGTTCAACATATTCATCAATGACCTGGACGAGGGGACAGAGTGTATCCTCAGCAAGTCCACTCATGATAACCAAACTGGGAGTGGTGGCTGACACTCCAGAGGGCTGTGCTGCCATCCAGTGTGACCTGGACAGGCTGGACATCTGGGCAGAGAGGAACCTAATGAGGTTCAACAAGAGCAAGTGTAGGGTCCTGCCCCTGGGGAGGAAGAACCCCATGCACCAATATAGGTTAGGGGTGGACCTGCTGGAAAGCAGTTCTGAGGAGAAGGATCTGGGAGTCCTGGTAGACAGTAAATTATCCATGAGCCAGCAATGTGCCCTTGCTGCCAAGAGGGCCAATGGAATCCTGGGGTGCATAAGGAAGAGTGTGGCCAGTAGGTCGAGAGAGGTCATTGTCCCCCTCTACTCTGCCCTGGTGAGGCCACATCTGGAATGCTGTGTCCAGTTCTGGGCTCCCCAGTTCAGGAGAGACAGGGAACTACTAGAGAGAGTCCAGTGGAGGGCAACAAAGATGACTGGGGGATTGGAGCATCTGCCTTATGAGGAAAGGCTGAGAGAGCTGGGACTCTTTAGCCTGGGGAAGAGAAGGCTGAGGGGAGACCTTATTAATGCCTGTAAGTATCTAAGGGTGGGTGCAAGGAGGATGGAGCCAGACTCTTTTCAGTAGTTCCCAGTGACAGGACGAGGGGCAATGAGCACAAGCTGGAACACAGGAAGTTCCATTTAAAGATGAGGAAAAACTTCTTCATGGTGAGGCTGACAGAGCACTGGGACAGGCTGCCCAGGGAGGTGGTGGAGTCTCCTTCTCTGGAGATATTCAAGCCCCAGCTGGATGCAGTCCTGAGTAATGTGCTCTAGAGGATCCTGCTTTAGCAGGGGAGTTGGACTGGATGAGCTCTAGAGCGCCCTTCCAACTCTGACAATTCTGTGGTTCTGTGATTCTCTGGTACCACTCTTCTCCATGCTTGGTAATTGCTCCTGGGAAACAGAGCACCTGCAGGTAGTAGTTCTCTGGGAGGGTGTTGCAAAGATGGCATTGCCATTTCCTTGGTAAAAAGTGTTCTGTAGAGTTCATTTTGCTGTCATTGAATTTGGTCATTGCTACAAATGTAGCATCTGTTAGAGAAAAGGTGACAAAGTTGTGTGAAAAATTACCTTAGAATTACCTTTCTGGGAAAAGAGAATGAATTTATCAGGCTTATGCTTATTAGAATTTTTTAGTATGTGCAGTGCACTGAATCATTTACATGAGCAGAATGCACCTAGAAGGCTTTTCATAACTCTACTACTACAGTCTAAATTCAGTTGTTTCATGTTGTTAGGAACCCAACTTAATTAACTTAATTGCTTGGTTAAAAGGAGTAGGTAGAGGTTCTTGAAGGTGTTATACTCTGTGTCTAACCAAACTTAAAGTGACACTTAAAAAAAAGTGAATTATAGGTTAGATTTGGTAATTAAACCACTTGATTAGGTTTGGGATTTTTTTTGTTGTTTGTTTGTTTGTTTGTTCATTTTTTAGAACATGGTCTTGTTTAGCAACACTGAATCTGGTCTTAAATTTGAGTGTTGAGAAAGAAGAATGAGGGACTTTGCTGCTTAAAGGCTTGAATGTGGTAGTAGAGTTTTTTTATTTTGCTTTATTAAATTAATACGCTTTCTGTACAACTTACTGTTTTTACCTAGTGGCAGTTCTGGTTTCATCGGGCATAAGGTGCTTTTAAGTTTCCTGGACCTGTAAAGGGGACAATCTGCTTCATTCCTTGCCACTTTTACAACACTGACATTGTAAAACTAGTTGTCCAATCCCAAGCAGCAAAAAAGTGCGACTTGCATTTAACAAAAAAACGTTTACTTTGGTTTCATGTTAATAAGTAGGTGGTCATGCTTTTCACATAGAGGAATGTTGCTTGCTTGAAGTTATTGATAGTCCCACTGAAGCTTTGTCAAGTGCAAGCTTGAGTTTCTCATGGCTCCCATCAGGCACTGATAGCATGTGTGATCCCAGGTGTCAGAACTGTATTTCAGTCTCTTCTGTTACTTACAGGATAGTATGTTAAGAGTAGCCTTCAGTGAATCAACATGCTGATTGTGTGAGTGGAGGGAGGTGGAGCATGGACTTGACGAGTTTCTCATTAGAAGCAGGGTGTGTAGCATGTTTGTGCCCTTGCAGAGTTTAGTTCTACAATTTTTGTTGTACAGTGCTGCACATTTTGCAATGACTGAAATGTGTTACTTTCCCCTTGTGGCTGAACTACATAAGGAGTTTGAGGTGTGTTTCTGACCAATTTATAAATGTATTTTCTGGGGATCCTGGCATGCAAAGTGATGTGGTGCTGAGGATCTCTGACTCCAGGAAAAGGGCAGTGGAAATTAACTCAATTTGAAAAGCAATTTTGGGTTATGTTTGCATATACTTCTACACTTTTATGAATTGAAGTTCCCAGTTCATTTTAATATCTTAATACGATAGGAATTCAGTTGGTGAAAGAGGTGAATAGCAATCACAGCTGATGATTTTTAAGTTACAATAAGCTTTCATCAAACACAGGGAAGAATTAAATATTACTTAAAGCTTTCATGTTGGTTTGAACTTTTAGAACCTTGTTAAGCTAAGGGAAAAATACAGGCTTTAAACTTGGGTGAGAATAAGGGCTTCTGACTTTTAACCAGGAGCAACAGCTGGCAGCTCTGTAATAAATTAAGTAATAGTAAATAGTCTTACTAAATGTAATCTTGTAAAGTAAAGGGGAAAGAAAAAAAAAAACCAACCAAAAAATAAAAACCAAGCCAAACACTATTTGACAGTTTGGGTCATGAAAGGCAACTTGTACCATTTGAAAACATTGATAGAAGATTCTGGTAGAAATGTTCTGTGTAATGCAAGAAGCTATTGTTTCTAGGCAGCTACTGTCAGCTTCAGCAAAAGTGGAGAAAATAATGAAAAGGAGGTCTCTGCTATTTATTCAGGCAACAAACAGAATGAGAAAGGGGGGAAGGGAGAGAGACGACTGGCCAAGTCATCTCAATCTTCTGGCAGAGGTTATTTTACCGCACTATGAGGATCCACCACAATCTTAAGTCCTGTTGCTAAAAAAATTTCAGCAACAACTAAATCCCAGTGCTGTTTGAAAGAGATACTTCAGTGAATCTACTTCTGCTCCTACATACCATAGCTGTATGAAATTCATACTGAACACAGAGGACTTTGATCTGCAAAATTATGTAGCAAAGTATTCTGGAGAGGAACTTCCAGAAGCAGTTTTAAAATATTTTAAAGAAGCTGCCTGCAAAATTGTTATAAAGGGCTCCAATGAATTGCTGACTAAATGACAAAAAGATGTCAATTTATGTTCAGTTTTACAGAACTAAAAATAAAATATATATAAGCAGACACTGAACTATTCCTGCAACTTGTTCACAAGTTGTCAGCTCATAGGAAAGATATGAGTGTTATTACCAGGCATTGAATGAAAACGTTCACATACGTAGTGGCAGTAGAAGAAAAATGTGATATAGGACAGAAAATACTATAATGGCATACATTAACGTCTTGTTCTCATTTGGATAAAGTTTGCAGCTCTGATTGCTTAATTTTCCTTAAATCCAAGAACTGGGGGCAGGGCAGGGTGTTCATGTATGCTGTGGAAGGGACCATGGGTATTGGAAGACCTCACAGGAATTTTGAAAACAGGTAGATGATTGTTGTTTTGGTTTATAGTTTTTTGACACTTTTGAAGGGAGATTACTAGGTAAATACACAAAAAAATTAGGATTACTTTATAAAAAGCAAATTAAAACTTTTCCCCCCTTTCTTTTTATAAGATTTTTACTGAAAGTGGAGAATGTTGTGGGTTTTTTTAAAGCTTATGAAAATGAAGTGTTTTTCTCTCTTTGGAGGTGTCTCTGTCTCCTTAAAGTATGCTCACCACTACCAGAAGAGCTGTTCCCGTGAATCAGACTGATGGTTCATCTAGCCCAACAGCAATAGGAGATGCTATTTAGGGAAAGCAATTCAGTCTTGCCACTGTCCACAGTCTGTCTTCCACCAGTATCCAGAATTACATCTGGGATATTGGAAGCACAACTCTGCCTAGTTCTATTAAATATCCATTTATGGGCCTATTGTCTATGAAATTACTGGATACCTTTCTGACCCAACGTACACTGTCAGCCTCCACAACCTCTCGTGGAAGCAGGATCTGGAAATCCCTTCTTGCTGCCTAGAAAAGTACATTACTGCTTTTATCTGCCTGAAACCAATGTAGCTTAAGAGACAGCTCCCAGCTTTAGTGTTGCAGGATTTGATGAATAACAGTGTTTACTAATTTTGTCTTTTATAGTTGTAAAGCACAACCAAATCCACCCGCAATCTCCTCAAAAGTGAGCAATCTCACCCACCTTAATATAATCATTCCCTCCTTCTTCTTAATAGTCCTTCTCTTTATCTCCTCTAATTCTGCTACATCTTTTTTGAGGTGTGAAGACTAGTGCCACAGCACTTGAGATGTGGCTGTACCGAAGTTTCATTTAGAGTTTAAAAGTGGCACTTGCTTGTATTCTCTAGCTTCCTGATGATGGCCGTGTTTTAATGGCTTTTTTTTGTTGTTGCAGCTGCATGTTGAGTTGGTGTTTTTAGAGAACTGTGTTAACTTAAGGCTGTCTTACTTGAATTGTAGCTCCTACTTCCATTTTCAGCATTGTGTACCCGTAAATTAGATTATTTTTCTCTGGGTGCGTTATCTTTTGTCTATGTTGAAGCTCATCTGCCACCTTTTTGTGTATTCCCTTATTTTTTAAAGGCCCATTTGAAGTCATGGCTACTCAAAAAGCTGTCTTGCTGAAGGATCAGATGCCAAATTCTGTGTAATTCAGAGTGTTAGTGAACACCAGGCTGGAAGATGTGTAAGATTCTAGTTAATGTTTTAAAAGGCCTAAATATCATGAAATAAATCAGTACTTGACTTTCTCAGTCCCCTCCTTCATTAGCACTTGTCTGCATATAATCTTGTACAGAAGATTAAATTATTTCACTGTTTGGACTGTTGTGATTTTTAGTTTATCTTGCACCTCATTTTTTTTAGTCTAGTGTCCCAATACCATGATAATTCTCATTGCAGATGTGCTAGTTCACTTCCAGGCTTCCATCTGGAGTGAACCTGCCTACTACAGGGAACCTGAACTTCCTTGACTGCTTCTTGAGGAGAGACCTGAACCACGTCATTTTGTCTGTCACTGGGCTTGGACAGTCCTGCATTTTTACTTCTGCATTTTAGTAAGCACCACACTTCCATATTGTCATGTATATTCTTATTCTCCCTGGGCATGCAGGACATGCTCCTGATCGTGCTCTAAAAGCACCACAGTGGGAGACTACAATGCAGTTTTCTCGCTTTTGTGAAGTTCACGGTGAATAATCATTAAAAAATAAGAGCTCTTAGGCCTCTAGGCATGCCATTTGGGATCACAGGGGTACATCTGTACAAGCATTTCAGTTCAGATCAAGAATGGACTTTGGATACTTGTCCTCTGGTCATTCCTTATGTCCTCGTGCTACTCTTTAGCTCGCTTGAAAGTGGCCTTGGAGCACACTTAATTCCTTTTGGTTGATACTTAGCTGGAGAGTACACTCCAGATATGTGCATGATGCTCTCCAACTAGGAATGTTCAGCCTGTGGCAACAGAACCCGCAGACCCCTCCAAAACATGTGGTATGAATGTCTGATCCCCAGCACCACCTGCTTTGCTCTGCAGATCATCTGCTGCTGCAGTGCTCTACCTGCTACCATAGGCACAGCTGAGGGACCTGGGGTGAGCACTACAGCCTGTATTTGTGAGAAATGTGCTATGAAAGGTGCTGTCCCAGGGATGTTGCGAGCATGAACCAACCTGTAGCCATTGTTTTAGGGTATCTCTCCAAGGTGTGCTCTGGAAAAAAGGCATGGAGGTCATCTCCAGGGCCTGAGTTTTTCTCTTTCAACCTAGTACTTCCTGCTGCTAGAGAATTGAAAGATTGGTGAGTTAAGCCATGTTCCAGAAAGAGCGTGACACAATCTAACTTGACAGCAAGTGATAGATCCTTATAGAGTCACCTTCGCTCCCCATCAAAAAAGAAGGACCCCAATGACAAAATCAGCATAGTTGAATAAAAGGATTTTAGGTCATCGAGCAATCAACCATCACATTAACATCAATTTTGAAAGTTATTACAGCTCATCCTGCTCGATTTCACACTAAAACTGGGGGGGGTGGGAGGGGTGGGGCGCATTGTGTGTAGAAAATTACAAAACTAATTAGTAATTGAAATGTTCTAGGAACAGTGCCCCAACTAAAAGTACCAGCAAACAGTGGAGGACAGATGCTGAAATGCTTCTAATCTCTGTGTACCCAGCGTGTGTCCTGGGGGTACAGCAGTAGGTAAACACACTGCTGAATCCTGGAGCTGGGTGTGGGGTTACCTGACATGAGCTTGTCCCTGCCAGGGCATCAGTGTGGGAGAGGCTTTGGGCAGCATTACTGGTATTGACCCATTGTGAAGGTCAGCTATAATTTTCTCTGAATTTCATTGAAATATTTTGTAGATGTCACAGTTTAACACTGGCCTGGCAATAAAACAAATGACAGATGCTCTCTATTAACCCCTCTGCCTTCCTCCGTAGGGGAGGGAGAGAGAATAAGAGAGGGAGACTTAAAGGTTGGAAACTGAACTACACAGCTTTAATGAAACCACAGTGATGAAATCTGTACAAATATATACAAACCCCCTATTGTACCCCCCCAATAATGCTCACATCACCACCGAGGCTGCAGAGCAGCCCTGGAAAAGTCCCGAACTTGACTCCTGGATTCAGCAGGAGATGGGAGCTGGATGCAGGAACACAGGGATTGAGACCAAAGGCAGATGAACAGACAGAATCCTCCCAGAATGCCGGCCATGGATGACCTCGTGATCCCTCAGATTTATATGGAGTATGATGTGTATGGGATGGGATACTGTGTTGGGTCGGTTTGAGTCACCTGTCCAGTCTGCTCCCCCTGCAGGAGGGTCACAGGTGTGACCCCTTTACTGCCTTCAGTTTCTGGAGCAGATGTTTTTCAGAACTCAGCAGTGGCCTTGGTTCTGCACACCATCCTCCAGCAGTAACTATAAACATGGAGTGTTATCAGTCCTAGAAGCAGACACTGACTGAGAAACCTGCTGTTACCTTTCAGCAGGTGCAGCTACTTAGAAGGGACTTAACTGAAAAGTAAAATTTATAGAAAGAACACTGGTTCTATCCTGGCTCAAACAAGGACAGTAGTGTATGAAAAATTATTCAGATGAAGCTTACTACAAGAATGATAATGTATTTAAGACAGGGGATGATCGCATACCTGATAATTTCTACCTGAGAGTGTGCCTTCTACAATCAGTTTTGGGACTGGCTTGCTGGTTTTCCCTATCCATTACAGTTTATTAATTCATGGTTGTAACTCAGAAAGTAATATTGTTCTCGGGAAACTTCATTACTGTGCTAGAGTAGGAGTGTCATCTCTGTGGATGTATATGGTGCAGCAAGATTAGGAATTATGGAATGAAACAGCTGGGGTAGAATGTTGCACAAAATAGAAGTGCTTTTGCTATAGATTGAAAGATCATAAACTGTAAATGAGAGGTGGAAAACCTTGATATTCTAGTTAATCACAAAGTAAGTGTCAACTACCAGGATGAAGTGACAAGGCGAAAAGTGAGCACATTCAGAGTTACTGTTTTTTGGTGGTGAGTGCTCCTGTGGGAAGCAGTCTGAAGCTCCTGAGGGATGTTGCAGCTTGTTGTGGTTCACAGTGCTGGAAAAGGAGATACTCCTCAAATACTGAAACAGATAGAGATAGGGTTGGTGTTCTTCTTGTACAGGTGTGTGTGAAAAAGCCATTAAAAAAGCACAGAATACTAAATAAATTACTGTGAACAGATGTAATCTGTAAAAAAGTTTGTATATGTTGACAGCAAGATACTAGTGCAGGTTTCTGGGGTGAATAGCAGAGGCACACAGCTTAATAATAAAAAGGTGAAATGTTTTCAGTTTATTTAAAGGTTTCTAGGCAACTTAGGGTAGTATATATTAGATATGGTGGGATAGATGTTTCCTTCCAAATATCTTTTTCTGTGGCTAAGTTGTTTGTGGAGAACTCCTCCTCCCGTAAAAATGATAGGATGACTGGAACAGTACAGCTGAGATAACTTGCTGATAAATATCTAAATATCAGTACATCTGTTAACTATCAGGATATGATACTTTATGATTGAGCTGCTTTAGAAACAAGTCTCTTCTCTCGCTTTTCAACTGACACCTACAGAGACAATGTGTAGCTGTAGCTTCTGAACGCTATGGTGGTGAAGTACTCTTGACAACCTTTGGTGAAGCCAGGGGGGTGACTGCCACTGGTTTCACTGGCAACTGAAGCTTCTCAAAGTGAATAAAGGGAAGGTGTTTTAGAAGGAGCTCACTAATGTGAACTAATGCCCTTTGAAATGTGCTGAAAAGAGTATTAGCTCCCCACCCCCAAAAGAAACTGGACCTACCTTGAAGGGAAGTAAAAAACCAAAGTGTTCCTCTAATGGAGGAAACCACAGGAAACTTGTTTTAAATGTAAAGGGAAATTCTAGAGATCGGCTTGCAGAATGAAAAGTCGGCAGAAAAACACAATGAATAACAGTGTGAAAAGATTGGAGATGTGACAATTATTAGAGGAGCAAAAACCATGACAGCAGTGCTCTTGGTAACTGCTTTAGAAAAGGTGCATCAGTATGGACAGCTAACAAGTTCAGCTAGACTGAGCACAGTGAATTATAATTTAGTGGTTTGGGGCAGAGGGGCTTGTTGGTGTTGAATGCAAGGGGAACCAAAAAGTCCCTTGTGTCAGTAGGGATTGTCAGTAGGATCTGTGAACTTTGTTTTTCTAAAGCATCCAGTTTGATTGCTTTTTGCACAGAAATCGGATGCATCTCTTAGATAGAGATTTTTCTGAGTTTGGTAGCTTTCTAGTTGGGGGTAAAAGTAGATTAAGCTTGATTTTAATTCAAAGCTAAAATATAGAGGCAGATACAGGAAACTTGATTTGGGTAGTGTTAGTTTCTGTTTCCAAAATCTCTGTCTGTTACGTTGTAAGTTTTACAGAGATCATAAAATGTGATTGTGACACGCTTGTCATTTGAAAGACTTGGTTATTACTGTGATAATTTAGAGATTAAAACAAAAACAGTTGGTATCTAGGGATCATTCACAAAAATAAATACTAAAATAAATTATATGTGTTTTTTTTAATATTTAAGAATTTGCTTTAGAAGTATGGCAGATACTGTGTGTGTTTAGTGACCCATTTGACAGTGTGATAAAATTGTAATTAAGGTACCAGACAAGCCAACGAGGAAGGCTGGCAAAACCAAAATAGATCTGTATGATTGAGTAAAACAAAACTAAAGCATAACTGGTAGATAGG
This sequence comes from Hemiprocne comata, assembly GCA_020745705.1. NCBI lineage: Eukaryota > Metazoa > Chordata > Aves > Apodiformes > Apodidae > Hemiprocne > Hemiprocne comata. The sequence goes on along the minus strand of CM036616.1, from coordinate 14,267,643 downwards.
AAGAAAATAAGAGGCCACTTGTTTGTGGATAACTGAGCCCTTGAAACAAAATTAAATCAAACATGTTTAGTGTTGTATCAAACATGTTTATTATGGTGGGAAGATGAACATCTGTAACTAATAACTGCTGTTTTTTCCTTGGGGGATTAGCAGCAGGACTGTCTGTGCACTTCAGGGAGGACCATAATAAGTGCTTATTGCCTGAATAGGGATGTTGCTTCAGTTGACATTACTGGATGCCCTGAGCCTGAAATTCTCTTTCCCTGGGACTTTTTCTTTCAAGTTTGGCATAGGCATTGTTCAGTAGGTAGGGGATTGGTTTTCACCTCCCTGAGCTCTATGAGAGCAAAAAAGCCCTTCCACCAGAGTCACCAGGACTGGAGTCTGTAGTCTAGAAAGCAGTTTTCTGGACCATGGTAATTCTGCTAAATGCTGCTTCTGGATTTGCAGCCTCATGTTTCTCCTAAACATAATTTATTAATTTTCTTTTGTATGTAACTTGGAGTTTGTATTATTTTTAAAAGCGTGTGAAAAAAAATTCTACTTTTCACAATTTTAATTTTTGAATATAAAATGGCAGAGGGTGAAGGCCAGTCATGTCCACTTGTCTCTAAATGAGGTAGCATTCATGTTAGTCTCTTATGAACATGATTAGGAGTGGGACTGCAGAGCTTGTCTGCTCTGACAAGGTGTTATTGCCCATTCTAGGGTCTTGTCAAAGTTGGGAAGACATTTACCCTTTTTTTGATGAGCTGAACAATAATGCAGCACCAAGAGCTTGTAAAACACTCAAAACATTTCAGTAAAACTCTTTCTAAAACCGTCCAGTGAGATCTCAACCCAAATAATTCCAGTTCTCTTCCCACTGCCTAGATTGTAGGGCCGTTTCCTTACCTATAGTCTCCCATTACAGTTATGAGGCTATTCTTCAGGAAATATTGCTGTGGTTTTTTGCATGATTTTTTTAAGAAGATGTTTTTCTTATTTCTTTTTAGTAAAGTAATGTTGCCCTTTCCTGTATTATTTTTTTCTTAATATATGCTCTTAAAGTCGATTTGTAACTGTGAGTGGTTTTAGTACTGTCACTGATCACTGCTCCAAAGTTACAGTGGTTTGGAGGAGTTTTGTAGTTAGAAAATGTTCAGTTTGCTTAGAGGTAAGGATCTTGGTACAGCTTGGTATTTGAGATCAGTTGACGCTGCCACCCAGCTATCCTGAGCGGGGCAAGGTGGCAGGAGAGATGTATATGCACAAAACAAGATCTATTGTGAACAGCAATAAAGTCTTAAGGACTGAATCACCAAAAGAAAAACACAACCGAATTACATGGTTGTAGGGTATATTAGAGTAACAGAACAATGTTAAAGCACTAATGCAAAATGGTATCTTAACCATAAAATGCACAACAAATAGTCAGTTAGTTGGCAGAGGTTAACCATTTAAATGCTAGCAACTTATTAATAGGCCTTATCTAAAACTATTAAAGTAACACCTAGGCAAAGCGGTAGTAGAATAATTGCAATTATCTAAAAAGGATCTTTAAGTTCTAGAACTTAAGAGTGAAAGATTTCTGATAGAGACATACAGGGAGTTGATATCTCTCGCCCTCTTACGGCTACAGCTGGGTGCCCCTTGTCTTGTTTCTCGACTTTGAAGGAGTAATCACTCAAACAGGCTTCCCCACTGGAGAGGAGAAAATCCAGCACACCTCCTGGGAAAGTGTACAGGAGTCTCTCCAATCAAAGATGGGACCAGGCTTTTATAGAATAAAGTGGATTGGCTGCTGTCATTTAACTATTTAGCCTTACCTCCAAGACCTCTCATTGAAGAATAGAAGGAAAATAGTGGAAAAACCAAGAAGACCCTCTTCTCACCAAGCAAACTCTTTCGTTCATCTGTCGTTCTTTATCTCTGTTTCAGGCCTAGTTGTGGCTGAGCTCCATGTTCTTCAGCACTGGAGAGCCGCTGGTGTTAGGAACATCAGCTTGGCCTCTGTTTGTGCTTTCAAGGTTGTTACCAGCTCAGAGCTTGCTAAGCCCTCTCCTTACCCATGGGAATCTTTCCACTCCAGGCCTGGGTGTAAAACTGAGAGACAGAGCCATTGAATCACAAAGGGAAACTGAGGCAGACCCACTGAGATGGAGTGTTCTGCTTCACCAAGTTAAGGGTTAGTTAAAATGTTTGATTTAGCCCTGGTTATTTGCTTTTGCTGCTGCTTCCTAAACCTTTTTTCTGCACCCGAAGGACCTTAGAATAGTGGGGATTTATTTGATATTTCTGCAGATGTTTATGCTTGCTTTCTTCTGTTTGTCAAATGACCATCAGGTGGCTAGGAAGAGAGGGAATGGCGAGTTGATGTTCTTCACTTGTATTGTTTAAGGTGAAAATAATTGTAACGTATGTGTATTTAAGGTAATTTTAGAGTGTTGGCTTCACATACATTCATGCTGTCTTACTACTGTATTTGCAGCAATACTTTCTGCATGCTCTGGTCAGTAGGAGATAAGCCAGATGCCACATGCTGTATGACAGAATATATTTATACAAATAATAGCCTTTTCAGTTAAGTTCTCCATTAGTTTTGAGCCTTATAGCAAAGAATGACTTCCGAGAAAAAATTTTGCCAGTGAGGTGAATTGTAATAATGTGTGGAGAGCCACTAGAACTTAAAGAAATGGTAAGTGAAGAGTCAGTGTATCAGCACTATGGCTCTAATTTGCTCTTTTGTTTTTGAGATGTGTGTGAACATAGTTTTTCTCAAATCACTTGCTCCTTTTTCAGTTTGTCATAATGCATACTCGTGTTTACACAGGTATGTTCACATTTCAGATTTTGATACCAACTCTAGAAAATGCACCATAAATCAGCGTTTTGTTCTTCAACCACACTGCAGATTGTTTTTCCTCTTACGCTTTAGCATTTGCAGATTGGTTTTGCTTTATATGCTAGACAAGATTTATGCCAGCCTAATTGGTTGCTGACATTCCTGAATTTCACAGCTGCTGTATTCAGCTGTGTACTAGAAAAATATAATGGAATACTGTTTGTGGAGAGCAAGAGGCAATTGTAAAGATGTAAATGTGCTTTCTGGCACTTCAGTAACATGTGAACTTTGTAACACAGAGAATTTTTAGGAACAAATTGTAAAGGTAAATTGCCAGCTTAAACATTATCGTATACATTTTCTATTTAAGCTGAGAATATGGACAGAACTTTTATTTTTGTTAGTGGTGTTTTTTTACTCAGTCCTGAATTTCTTGGCCAGGGAATGGATGAAGTCTGGCACAGAGATGAAAGATTTATTGTGATTCTTTTCTTACAGCATGCTGGCTTACTGTGTTTGTGAGAGTGTTCAGTATTTTCTATTAATTCATCAGCCTGCTTTGGTCTCCTTTCACTTGTTACAGCAATGATTAAATGTTTTAAAATTATTATTCATTCTTTGTCAAAAGTAATAGAGCACTGGAGCAGGTAATTGGACTGATGTGATGACTCTCACAGGTTTCAGCTGTGACTAGTGCTTTTCTTCAAAATTTAGTAACATACTAAAGATAATTCTGATATTGTATAGAATGTGTTTTGCTAAACTTTGATTTTTTCATATATTTTTTTTTCTTTTGATTCTGGACAGTTGGGCCAAGCCTTAAAACAGTAGCAGGAGACTATAATGATGTAATCTTGAGGAGTCTTCCATTTCCCACAGGTTTTGTGTCCTTGCATTCCAGCATCCACTTTGCAGAAGTGGCCAGAGTGGCACACTGCTACAGGGAGCCAGTGCCTTCTGTTGCTGCTTTGCTGGTGGCCCAGATAGCTAATTGAACCAGTTCCACAACAGGGTGTTCTTGCACCAAATGAAGTCCCTGGAGGTTATTAAATGCAGAAAAATTATTAGAGAGGTGTACTGAGGACATTGCACAAATAAAACTTGCACAAAAATGCTAATCCAAGGGCATAAGTTGCAAGAGCATCGTCCTTGGTGAGTCTGTTTCAGCCCAGCCAGCAGCAGAATTTGGGAGGGTCCTGAGGGCAGCATGGGTCCTTTCTGTGAGGGGAGATGGAGGAGTGCCTGTGCATGGAGGGGAGGACATGGTGGTGGTCCCTGCCCGTGCATATCCTGGTTTCAGGATAGTCTCTGCCTCTGGGCATCATGTGAAGGTACACAGATTTGCTGTTACCTTCCATGGTGCTTCCCCATAGTCTCTCTTCTTGTGTGATTATAACAAGGTGTGAATGTTTAGGCAGCCTTTGCAACAAAAGAAACATTAATGTTATATATTTGTTACTTGCACCGTTAGTTGAGACAATTTGGGGTATCAGCCCAAGTTTTTCTTCCTTTCTGTCCCTCAGCAGGCCCTAAGAGGCTTAGTCTGTATAAACACATTAACTTTGAAAAAACTGTCCCAAGTATGACTGAAGTGCCTAAAACCGAAGTTTGAAACAACCAGCAGAGGAGACAGCCGGATTGGATCTGGGGGGTTGGGAGCTCTAGGGAAGGAGAGGAGAAGGTGCCATGTGCAGGAGATCCTGAGTAGAGCAGGTGTGTAAGGACAGGCAGTGTTTGGCCCTGCAGCAGATGCCCAGCAGCAGTGGCAGTGTGTGCAGGGGACAGTCACTCATGCTCTGGGGTCTGCACATGGCCCTGGGGCACCTGGGGGGTGGCCCAGAGTGGGTCAAGTGAGGGATTGGTTCTTCCTGCTATGGCTTATTAAAAGAGAGTTTAGAGAAGCAATCACATTGGACTGGTGTTCTTTAGAAACCTCAATGCTTGGTACTCTTTAGGGCAAAGCGCAGACATGAAGACAATGTGACATCTGGGTCTTGATCCTTTTTTGTCAGTGCAGGGCTGCTCTTTTCAGCCAGTTGCTCTTCGCTAACGTGTAGGAAATAGGACATAAAAAATTGTGGTGCACTACATATTTAAGAAGAAATATCCTTGTTCCTACTGAAAGTTAACTGGTTTTATTGTGCTTGATAGGGGCCTGCTTGCTTTTGGCCTTTCACTGGAGAAATAAAGGAGCACCTTAACTCCAGCTGAGCAGTTTTTATTTGCAGTTGTTTTAAAAACTATTATTTGTATTATTGTTACACGCAATTTAATTTTAGTTGAATTACTAACTGATGGAATGCCTGTAAGAAATGGATATCAGAATACAGGTTCAGAGGCCTTCACTCCTGTGTTGCAACATGTAAAGTTGTATCAGGCTAGAAGAGGACAAACCAGCCTTTGTGGAGTGCACCTTGGGAGACTGTACTGCCCCTGGGAGACTCGTGGTATTGGAGTTTTCTTCTCTCAGAAAAGAGAGTCTATGTGGTGTTGGTTTCACGTGGTGTTCTGTTTACTTACCACTCAGTTTAAGGTTCATTGAGTTTTTCACTTGTACACTGCTTGTCTCGTTAGAGCCTCTGCTGATGGATCAGGTCTGAGCCACTTCACAGTGTGTGGCCAGGAATCATCTTCTGTTTACTATCTCATTTTTTTGAAATCCTCTTTTTCCTGCCTCTCACTACATGTCTTGGTGCAGGGATGAAAATGACTTCTGGAAATTTTTGTACCAGTTAATAAATAATCATTTGTGTTTGCTTTCTAGGCCGAATTCACCGAGCTATGGTAACATCCCTGAATGAAGATAATGAAAGTGTAACTGTTGAATGGATTGAAAATGGAGATACAAAAGGCAAAGAGGTAAACTCAGTTGTTTTAGAATTTTATCTTTAAAAAAAATGTGTAATCTACATGAAAATTACTTTGGAATTTGCAGTGTAAGCAAAGACAAAATAAAAATCTTAATTTACTTGGTAATTCTTTTGTTACAGCCTGTTTTGCTTGGGAGCTGTTGGGCAAATGCTGTTTTCTGTTGTATTACATTTGACTTCCTGAGCTCTTTGTCATAGCTTTAAATAGTTCTTTTACATCTCTTGATTTTGAAACAGATTACAAAGGCTTACCTTGTTATCTTCTTTTTACAAGTAGAAAAATCAAATTTTTGAGAGGGAGAATGAGTTGCAGTTCAGGCGGGAAACTAGTGGGAGAGCTGCGTTAAAACCTGTTTGTGTTTGTATTATTGAGGAACTGATCTGCTAGTTTGTTTGCTTATTTATTTATTTTTGGCAATAATTTTTGGGCCTTGCTTTCCTAGTGAAACTGTGTCTTCGTATGTTATGCTTCACTATCCCCTTTCCATTTAAATTTTGGACCATGTTAGCCAGTTTCAGATGAGAATTGGAGAAGCATCTCAGAAATAACTACACTTCACTAGTTTTGTGAAAACACAGGAAAAAGAAAAAAAAAATTGTGAGAATGTCTTGGTGATCTCATCAGCTGAGCTCATCCTTTTGGATACACAAAATTCATACAGTGGTGGGGTTTTTGAAATGTCCAGCCAAGGGAACATGACAATCTATAGAGACCAAAGCTATTTAAGATTTTTAGGAAACCAAGATTCAATAACTCTGAAGTGAGCTATTTTTAGGATCTAGTCCCTCCCCCCCTTACATTTCACAGCATTTTGAGCCATGAGCATGTACCAGAAAAATTAACATGATAAAGTTAACATGGTTTCAACTGCACTTTGTTTTTTGGGTGGTTGTAATTAACCTATTTCTTTTGCACTGTCTGGGAAATCTCAAATAGCTGAGATCTCTTTATGTTACAGAATGTCTTTCTTATTCTCCAGACTGTGTTAAATTACCACAGGGTACTTCTGTTTTAATTTAATCACTTGACAAAATTATGACTTTCTATTGGCCATATTTAGTTCATCCCTTTCTGAAGGTGTGTTTTCAACTAACAGCTTATGCTGTTTTTAGTGAGCGTAAAAGAAAATAATTCGTATTTTAGAATGAAAAAATTGTGAAGTAAAACCGCTAAAAAATTAATTTTTTACTCTCAAACGTAAGAGGAGAAATGAGCAGTGACTAGTGTTTTAAGACTCATAAATGTCTTTTGTATTGTTTTACACAGATCGACTTGGAAAGCATATTTTCACTTAATCCAGATCTTATTTCTGATGAAGATGCTGAACTTGTTTCAGACACACCACCACCACCTGCTCCATCAGCCAAAGTAAACAAAATAGTGAAGGTTGGTAATACCTACATAACATGTTCAGGGTAATACTCTAAGTTTATGCATATCCTATGCATATTGTTATGCTTGAATTTTTGTGTTTTTGGAGCTCTTTGATAATGGTGTTCCTTTCTTTTTCCTCTGGCTAATAGGAGTTTCTAAAAAATTTTCAGAGTGAGTTTGGCAAAGAGGGAGTTGGGGACTCATGTTTATGTAACTAAATATATCTCAAGTTAAAACTACAGAAAAAGTTTTGGAGGTCGTTTTGGAACAGTATGTATAGTTCAAGCAGTCTTCAGCCCAGGCTCTTCAGGGAGGGATTTGGTAGCAATCACCTCTCTGTTGCTGCTGTCATGTTATTTTAATTCACTGAAAGGAAGCAGAGGTGGGGCTGCAGTTTACATTTTTGATAATAAGGTGGTCAAGTAACAGAGATTTCATTCTTTATAGAGTCGACGAACTGTGGTGTCTGTTAAGAATGATACCCCTTCCAGAGAGAACAGAGGTAAATGCTATTTCTTTCCATTTCAAGGAAGTAAAAAAACATAAGAACATTTTAACTTAATATTCCTTAATAGTTCTGCATTTCAAATTCAGTATGTATGCATGTGACATGCAAATGACTTTTGCATATGTATGCAAAAGACATGGTAGATCATTCATAGAATCACAGAATAGTTAGAATTGGAAGGGACCTTAAAGATCATCGAGTTCCAACTCCCCTGCATGAGCAGGGACACCTCCCACTAGATCAGGTTGCTCAGAGCCCCATCCAACCTGAGCTTGAACGCCCCCAGGGATGGAGCCTCCACAACTTCTCTGGGCAACCTGTTCCAGTGTCTCACTGCCTTCACACTCAAGAATTTTCTCCTTATCGCTAACCTAAATCTCTCCTCCTTCAGTTTCAAACCATTACCCCTTGTCCTGTCACTATGTTCTCTTGTAAAAAGCCCCTCCACAGCTTTTCTGTAGGCCCCCTTCAGGTACTGGAAGGCCTCTATGAGGTCCCCCCGAAGCCTTCTCATCTTCAGGCTGAACAACCCCAACTCCCTCAGACTTTCTTCATAAGAGAGGTGCTCCAGCCCTTGGATTATTTTGTGGCCCTCCTCTGGACACGCTCCAGCAGGTCTTTCTTGTGTTGGGGGTTCTGGTTTTTGTGTTGGGGGCTCCAGAGCTGAACACAGTACTCCAGGTGAGGTCTCACCAGGGCAGAGTAGAGGGGCATAATCACCTCTCTTGATCTGCTGGCCACGCTTCTTTTGATACAGCCCAGGATGCAGTTGGCCCTCTGGGCTGCAGTTGCACATTGGTGGCTCATGTGCAGCTTTGGATCCACTGGTACCCCCAGGTCTTTTTCCACAGGGCTGCTGTCTAGCATGTCTTCTTCCAGCCTGTATTAATGTCTCTGGTTGTCCCGGCCCAGGTGCAGGACCCTGCAGTTGTGCTTGTTGAACCTCATGAGGTCCACTTGGCCCCCTTCTCCAGCTTGTCCAGGTCCCTCTGGATGGCATCCCATCCCTCGGGCATATCGACTGCACCGCCCAGCTTGGTGTCATCAGCAAACTTGCTGAGGGTGCTCTCAGTGCCACTGTCAATGTCATTGATGAAGATGTTAAACAGGTGCCAGTACGGACACTTGTCACTGTTGTCCATCTGGACACTGAGCCATTGACCACCACCCTCTGGATGTGACCATCCAGCTAGTTCCTAATCCGCTGAACAGTCCACCCATCAAACCTGTATCTCACCAATTTAGAGAGAATGACCATGAGCCAGCAATGTGCCCTTGTGGCCAAAAAGGCCAATGGCATTCTGGGGTGTATTAGAAAGGGTGTGGTTAGTAGGTCAAGAGAGGTTCTCCTCCCCCTCCACTCCGCCCTGGTGAGGTTGCATCTGGAATACTTGTGTCCAGTTCTGGGCCCCTCAGTTCAAGAAGGACAGGGATCTGCTTGAAAGAGTCCAGCGCAGAGCCACAAAGATGATTAAGGGAGTGGAACATCTCCCTTATGAGGAAAGGCTGAGGGAGCTGGGTCTCTTTAGCTTGGAGAAGAGGAGACTGAGGGGCAACCTCATCAAAGTTTACAAATATGTTAAGGGGGAGTGTCAGGATGATGGAACCAGGCTTTTTTCAGTGACATCCAGTGATAGGACAAGGGTCAATGGGTGCAAACTGGAGCATAGGAGGTTCCATGTAAATATCAGAAAAAACTTCTTTACTGTGAGAGTGAGAGAGCACTGGAACAGGCTGCGCAAAGAGGTTGTGGAGTCTCCTTTGCTGGAGACATTCAAAACCCACCTGGACAAGTTCCTGTGTGAGGTAGTCTAGGTGACCCTGCCTGGCAGAGTGGTTGGACTAGATGATCTTTCGAGGACCCTTCCAACCCCTAGGATTCTGTGATTCTGTGATTCTGTGATGCTGTGGGGGACCATGTCCAAGGCCTTGCAGAAATCCAGATAGATGACATCCACTGCTTCTCCCTTCTCGACAGATGTAGTTACACCATTGTAGAAAGCCACTGGGTTGGTCAGGCAGGATTTGCCCCGGGTAAAGCCATGCTGGCTGTCCTGAATCACGTTCTTGTCCTCCATGTGCCTTAGCACTTCTTCTAGGAGGATCTGTTCCATGATCTTCCTAGAAGTATCCTTAGGTACATTTAGGAATTCATACTGTCTGAATAGTATCTAAATGCATTAAACCAATATAGCATTAAGCAGGTTACACTGCATGAAATAAAGGTGCAAAAAATTCAAGTTAAGTAATTATGTTTCATTAAATCATGTGTGGACTTTGCCAAGCTGAAGTATCCTCAGTTTGCTTCTGCTTAGTTGGGTGTTTAGATATACGCTAACCTGTGGACTTATAATTTTTACTCTTTCAGTTTTTTAGCCTAGTTTTGTAACAGTTTTGTGTAAACATTCATCCAAAGAGTACTTAAGCCCTATGGGTTATTTCTCACTCTACAGTTAATAGCGAAAAGTCTACAAAATGCTGAATTACCACAGGACAGATGAAAAGTGCATTGGATGAATACAGATGTAATGCATCTATAACATGAGAAAGAATAGTTACTGCTTATTGTTTTCATTTTCTCTCCCGTGTTAAACTTAACTAACCTGTACTGATGATGCAGATGATTCTTCTTTCAAACATTAATCAACTGTCATTAATTCAGAGTAGATTCCAGTCCATCTGTTTGAACTTGAAAAACAAGTGGGCTTGCATATCTTTGCAAGTGTTCATACTTTTCTGGTGGACAATTGGAACCACCTTCTCCCTTCTGCCATTTGCTGAGGTGTTAAACAAATTGGAAGTCTAATGAGGAGGGGATAATTTTTTTCAAAATAATATAGTTTAAATTTGAGACATCTTATTTATGTGTTCTCCTCACATCTATAAATGTTGTTGTTAGTAGTAAATGCTTTTTGATATGGAATAACCCTGTAACTGAACAGATCCTATTAATTCTACTATTCACAATTGGCCTAAGTGTTTGTTCTTTTTTGGCCTTGTAATTAAGCTTTTTGCAGCACACTGTTCTGTTTAGCATATTCAGTTTGTGCTGTAAACTAGATCTCCTATCATATTTGGAATGATCTGGGCATTTGTCTTGCCTGTCCTTCCTTTCCTGTTCAGTATCTCTTTCCATAGTTGTCTCCATGTTGCACAGTGAGCTGGCCTTCTTTTGGAATGTCATCTCTAGGTTGCTAATCAAAGCTGATACCTGCACTTTCCTACTCTTCTGGCAAACTCTGTTAGGAGTGTATGCAGGAAGTGGCTCAGAGCTGCTTGCAGCAACTCTGAAAAATGATTTAAAACATTCAGCTCTCACAAAGCAGCTTGCAGGCTCACCACTCCCACTGCATTCACTGGAAACAGACATCACCATGTCTTCAGAAATTGGCATCCTTAGCACATACAGAATCAATGCGTAAGTTTAGACATTAATTATGTCAGTAGCATTTTTAGTAGAGTGACAGGAGGTTTGTTTCTTTCACTGACAGACTGAGCTATGCTTTGCTGTCATTCATTTTCCTGTGCTCCTCTACAGATCATAGGCTCAATGGAGTGGGACTATTTTGTAACAGTTAGAAAATGTGAAACAACAGGGCTTCTTTTCTTACTTGTTTTTTTGAGTAAAATCACAATATAAATAAAATTGCAGCACTTTTAGCTTCAGGACTGCGTGTCTCTAAGTACATGCTTCTTTCTACACACATAATAAGTTGTACTACTTCTGTAGCAGAGTATTTAAAAATATGCACATGCAGCATTGGTACTTAGTAATTATGTTGTCTTGGTGTATAACACTAGGAAAAATGGCTGCTTACCAAATGTCTTGTATTAATACAGTTTCTACATGTATGGCTCCCCCTCACCCCCAGTAAGTGTCTGTGTCTGGAAAGGAGTCCTGTTCCATCTTGTGAGAACAAAGCAGATGTCAGAATTGGGTAGAAATGTTACTCTTCTCTGTCCAGATGAGCTTTGTGCTTTTCCTTTGCAGTGACTGGTTCTGCACGCCCACGACCTACTCAGCTTCCTGAGCAGCCTTCCTCCTCTCAACAAAATGGTACTGTTTCAGATATATCTCCAGTTCAAGCTGCAAAAAAGGAATTTGGACCCCCTTGTATGTAAACGATGTATCAAGAATTAATTTGTTCTGGACGTTACATGTACATTCTCTTGGATTATGTTGTTGTCCATAAATGACAGATGGTCTACATGCACAGTTGTCTGTAGGCTTCCTTGAGAAGCTTTTTCAGAGAGCTGTGGCTAGACACTTACTTCTGTCATAGTTTTGCTGGTATTTGTAATTTATTTTTCCTTTGTTTTATTTTTAACCATGACAGTGGGTTTTGTTTTGTTTTTTAAATTTGCCTGGGCTTTCTTTTAATTAAAACCAAGACATCACATGTATCCGTCCAAATATTTTTTGGAGGTCATTGTCCTTATATTTTTGGTTGTGTAATTATTGTCTCATTCCCGTGATTTTTTCCTAGTTTATTTTTGTTATAAATTTTTAGAAATTAAGTTGCCATAATTATTCTGTACTAATACTGATTTGCTTGAAAAGACAGTTGATATAAATAAATGCATCCTAATTATTTATTAAAGTAATATAATTGAAATTTTACAGTGTCGAGACTAAATTCATGCAACATAATGAAAATATTTTAAAATTATATAATTTTCTTTAAGCACGAAGAAAATCTAGTTGTGTAAAAGAGGTTGAAAAATTGCAAGAGAAACGTGAAAAAAGAAGGTTACAGCAGCAGGAACTTAGAGAAAAAAGAGCTCAGGTTAGTATTCTTAGCTTGGATGGAAAACGTATGTCAGCACGTGAAGTTTGCAAACGTATTATGCTTTTTTCAGTCTTTGATAATTTTTATGAACTGTTACAATCAAAAAATTAAATGTTTTCATCCTCATGGAAGTTTCATAAACATTGTGGTGCTTTGTTGCGTTGCTCTCATAACTATTACTTTAGACAGTTTCCCTCTCTTTTTCTTCCTACTGCAATAATTACTTACAATTGCTTATCTTGTGTGTTCTTTAAAGACCTACTACTGATCATAGCTATTTGTTAGGGAAAATATGTTGTTGAAAATAATCAAACCTTGGCTTTTAGTTAGGCCTGTTATTCTACAGGAGGCATTACAACGTTATGAGAAATTGTTTTTTATGATCTTTGATGGTTCGTAGGAGATCTTTTTGTGGCTGAAGTTTGAACAATGACTTTATTTTTCTAAAAAACATGTTTACGCATAGTTTAGCTTTGCATCATGTGAGCCGTTTGGCAGCAATTTTTTAGAAACATATGTGAAAGAAATGAGGTTGCTAATCCTGTGAGAAAAATCCCTTAATATTAAATGACTTTCTGTCACAGTGTTGCAAAAGCATTTGCAAAACTAGTAGGGTATTCTTGTTGGCAGCCCAGTGTGTGTGTGTTAGTCTGTCTAAAGAGATACTATCAGTCCACTACTTACAACAGAACTACCACCACCAAGTAAAAAATTCAGACAACTTACATCATGGTTTAATGATGTTCCTAAGTTGACCTAAAATCACCTATGTTGAATTTATGTTACTTAATTTCCATCCGTTTCCATAAATGCAAAACATGACTTATGTCTTTATATGTATGAAACAAATGTTTTTTTGCTTTGTATATTTAAATTCTTTGACATGGTACTACACCTAAAATTTTCTTTTTCTTGGTTTTGTGAAGACTCATTTTGTGTCTGTGTATTAAACTTCTCTATCATTGAATCGTAGCCTGGAAGGGGCATTCAAAGGTCATCTAGTCCAACCCCCCTGCAGTAAGCAGGGACATCGTCAGCTAGATCAGGTCGCTCAGAGCCCTGTCCAACCTCACTTTGAACGTTTCCAAGACGGAGACACATCTCTGAGCAACCTGTGCCAGTGTTTCACCACCCTCATTGTAAAAAATTTCTACTTCATTTCTTTTTTCTATATGAGGAAGCTCTGGTTGTCTTGGTGACTTGTATGTATCTGCTTTGTGATGCTTTGTGTATTTTGTTTGTTGTTATGAAATGCAGTAATAGTTAGCCAAGCACTGGGTAAGACCTTTAAACAGGATTTGAATAATATTAGGCAAACACTTTTTCCATAATAACCAATACCCCTTCCTGAATATCAGAAGGAAAACATTTCAGCAGGAATACATTTTGCTTGGACTTAGAGTTTTAGTTCACTGTAGGCAGGGTGAACATCATCAAGGTGCGGTCAAATTCTGATTACCAGGGCAGTTTTATCTAAGGTGAGGACTGGCTGTGCCACAGGTGCAGGTGCTCCACTTCACCTCATTAACCTCAATGCAGTGCTTCCTAAGAGTGCCTATGCTATTTCCACTACCAGCTGTGATCCAAAAGGAGTTTTATATAATTTGTGGGGAGCCACGCAAACCATAATAAGGTCTGAGCAGCAGAGCTGGCTATACCATTCATCCACAGCATGTCCTGAAGTGGTGTAAAAACTGGCAGCTGTGGGGAGAAGTGACAAGAAGGACATTTGAGCAATTTAACAGAGATCCAGCTCATCTCACAGTAGGCTCAGACTCAGCAGGGCTTGGAGGAGATCCATGCATGGCTTCTTATGCAGCCCAGGTAACTGTAGGAGTTAACTCAGGGCCAGTGGTAAGATCAGCCTCCTGTAACTAACTGGGATGCAGCAGGGTTGTGTTTAGAGTAGCTGGGGAGCCTGCACTGTCCTCTCCAGAGCGTTTTGTGTGTCCTTCGTCCCTTGGAACACCTTGCCTCAGATCAAGAAGCGTTGACTGGATATGCTGTCCAGTGTTATGTGATGGTTTGGGGGTGTTTCTGAGTGTGAAAGTTCAAAGGCAGGAGTAATTTCTCCTTCTTGAGTAGGCTGTTAATGATTCTTCAGTTAAAAAGTACTTTCTATTACTTGCTGATCAAAAACATTAAATAGGAAGTATATAATTGCTTTGCTGTATGATCAGTGCATTAGTGACATCCAAATGGAAAAATGCATTAAACTTGCTTTTGAGACATTTCTGTTGATTTGAATAAAAAGTAAGATTTTAGTTAATGTATATTTGTCTTATAAAAATGATAGAAGATACTGAAATTAGTCCATTTCGGGAAGAAAATTCTATTAAAAATGTTGTTGCTTACTTCCCTAGGATGTTGATGCTACAAATCCCAATTACGAAATTATGTGTATGATAAGGGATTTCAGGGCAAGTTTGGATTATAGACCACTGACAAATGCAGATCCTGTAAGTACCCAAGCAACATGGAATTCTTTTATCCTTTTGTATTTTTGCTGTGTTTTAATTTTTTTCAGTGTATACTTCTGTCTGTAAACATGAAAAATAAGTAGTATAATATATATGTTAGTATTCCTTTTTGTCTCAGTAATTTGATGATATCGAAATTAGTAGTTATTGAAAATCCTAGGTTACTAAATTATTTTTAACTATGTTACGTTATTTAAATATCTTTTGACTACAAAATAGTACAAATACAGGCTAAGTAGTCACTGATCCTCTGTATTTTATGTTTTCCTGGTATGCTGAGGAGTGTGCACACAAAGCCATTAAGCCTCTCGGAAAAATCTTACTGAATATAAAGATTAATATTTGATCTTTGAAGGTGATGTGGGCCTTTGATTTGCAGAGAAGTCAGATGGCCTTCCTTAAATGATGAAGATTATCAGATCCCTGTGGAAATCAGAGATTGTGACAATTTCTGTTCCAAGGAATATCTGGTACTGTACAGGATTAGATCACTGTCTGCAGGGAGTTTTGTTAAGGATAGAATCATAGAATGGTTTGACTCAAAATTGAAAAATAAACCAGAGACAAACAATGCTCTCGATCCCCTCCCCCTCCCACCCAGGTAGGGAAGGAGAGAGAATTAGGAGAGAGACTTAGCTGGATGGAGAACTAAACTAGACAGCTTGAATTACATGTACAATTATATACAATGATGTTCAGGAACGTGCAAAAGCCTCTTGCCTCCCCCCACCCTCTGCAACTCTCCTGGCACTCTCCTGAGCTGTGAGCAGTCCCGAAAAGTCTCAGCCTGCAGGCAGGAGATAACAGCAGAGCAGACAGGGCTGTGGGGAGAGTTATGAGGGTCAGGGCTGAGTCTGGAGTCGACGGTGATGGATGGATGGAGTCCTCCCTGGACGCAGGCCATGGATGAAAGAGAAGGGAAGAAGAAGCAGGAAGGAAGTTGTCTTCTGTGATCTCTGACCTTCCTCGGAGCTTACGTAGATCTATGGAATGGAATACCTTTGGTCAGTTCTGCTGTCTGTCTAGTCCAGCCCCCCTACAGGGGGGTCATAGATACAATTCTCCTGCCCCAGTAGCCTCTGTAGCAGCAGAGCTAAGAAGCGACCTTGGAGTCTTGGCAGTAACATGAACATTCCAGTGTTGTCAGTCCACTGGCTGGAACACTTGCTGCTAGTTAAAAGAGAGCTTACTGAAGGGAAAAAAAAAATCAGTAAAAGGAAAATTAGCTTCATCCTAGCTTAAACCAGGACAGTTGGAAGGGACCTTTAAGATCATGTAGTTTCAACGCCCCTGCATGGGCAGGGACACCTCCCACTAGACCAGGTTACTCCAAGCCCCATCCAGCCTGGCCTTGAACACTTCCAGGGAGGGGCCATCCACAGCTTCTCTGGACAACCTGTTCCAGTGTCTCACCATCCTCAAAATGAAGAATTTCTTCCTAATGTCTAACCTAAATCTCCCCTCTTTCAGTTTGAAACTGCTACCCCTTGTCCTGTCGCTACCTGCCCTTGTAAGAAGTCCCTCCTCAGCTTTCCTGCAGGCCCCCTGCAGGTACTGGAAGGCTGCTATAAGATGTCCCTGAAACCTTCACCAGGCTGAACAACCCCAACTCTCTCAGCCTGTCTTCGTAGAAGAGGTGTTCCAGCCCTCTGATCATCTTTGTAGCCTTCCTCTGGCCTGTCTCCAACAGGTCCATGTACTTTTTCTGTTGGGGATCCCAGACCTGAACACAGTACTCCAGATGGGGTATCGTGAGAGCGAAGTAGATGAGCAGAATCACCTCCCTGTGATTCTGACCATGCTTCTTTTGATGCAGCCCAGGATACGGTTGGCTTTCAGCGCTGCAAGCGCACATTGCTTGCTCATGTCCAGCTTTTCATCCACCGACACCCCAAAATCCTTCTCCTCAGGGCTGCTCTCAATCCATTCTCCACCCAGCCTGTATTTGTGCTTTGGATTGGCCTGACCTCAGTGCAGGACCTTGCACTTTGTCTTGAACTTCATGCACTTGATCCCACTCTCCATGTCTCTCTGACAAAGATGTTAAACAGCACCTGTCCCAGTACTGTCCCCCAAGGAAGACCAGTCGTCACTGGTCTCCACTTGGACATTGAGCCATTGACCACAACTCCTTGAGTGCGACCAGCCAGCAAATTCCTTATCTACCAAATGGTCCATCCATCAAGTCCGTGTCTCTCCAATTTAGAGGCAAGGATGTTGTATGGGACAGTATCAAATACTTCACACAAGTGCAGGTAGATGGTATCGGATGTTCTTCCCTTGTCCACCAGCTCTGTAGCCCCATTGTAGAAGGCCACCAAATAATGTGTGGTTCTCCCTTTTGGGTTCTTGGCTATTGTGCACACACAAGGGGCTTTTATGTGTTCAGATGACTCTGTCTCGGACATTTCTCTTTGCTTAAATGATTTGCTAAGTGAGTCAAGAATGGAAGTAAAATACAGTAAAATACTGTATAACTGAAATTGGGGTATAGTTCACTGAAAGATTGTTTTGTTTCCTTTGCAGATTGATGAGCACAGAATATGTGTTTGTGTACGAAAACGACCACTCAATAAAAAAGGTATGACCACTTCTGATTTTGGTAAAGTTTTCTCTGAAAAGCTGCTTCTGATAGTAATATTATTTATATTTAAAAAGATCTGGAAGTACTGATGAAAGGTGAAACGTTGTATGAGACAATATGTATGATGTACCCAGAAAATGTCAAAGACTCATCATAACCTGGATAAAGATGGGGAGAAAAGCAGTTCAACTGTTACCATTTCATGGACTAGGAGCTGAGGTGCAGAGACTGCAGGGTTTTTTCCAAGATCATCGAGGGTGTAATTAGTTGGTCAGGGAATTAATTCTGCTCTCATTTCTTCAGTATTCTTACATTGCGTCAGGATCACCATTCTTTTAAACTATCATTTACTTGATCTCCTCAGCAGAGACCTACCTAATAAAAACTGTCCTGCACATTTTGCACATTTATTTGTACATTTTCTTACTTTCAAGTGGTCTTGAATCAGACGTCAGAGGAGCAACTCAGGTGCTGAAATACTGGCATCTTATGACATGTTAGATGGCCAAGCGTGTTGGAGACATCCTTGCAGGGCTAGTGGCTTAAAGAGAAACTGGGGACTTGTGTACCCTAGACTTGCTGCCTAGGACTGGTCAAGATACCCTAAGGCATATGAAATGCCACTGAAAAACTACTAGATTCTGGAATGACTCCCTAGTGACTTTTTGCTACGTATTATTAGTATTACAACTTTTTTTCTTACTGCCTGCTCATCAGACTGGAGTCTGTATTCTCAAAACAAAAAAAAGTTCATGTTTTCAGCTCCGGTTAAATCCCTATCTTCCAATGAATGTCTTCCAATTAAGAACACAAATGATTCTGTATTGCAGCCAGTCTGAATCCAGCGCTTAAGTAAGCTGACTTCTGGTTTGAAAGATGCTTCTTTCTTTCTGTTACATTTTGTTTAGCTAAAGGAGTCAAAGAACACAGCGCTGACACTGAAACAACATGGGATGCATTTATTATTTTTGTGCTGTCAGAACTACACACTTGGAATTATGTGGAGCATCTCCAGAGGGAAGTGGGAGAACTGTATGGGAAAGGGAAAACATGTTGATACCAGTATATACTTAGGTTTTTTCTTATTTTTTCCCCTCCATATTACTACTTCCATGGCTTTATTTTTTTTCTTCTTTTTTGCTTCTACTGTTTTATTATTCTCTGTATTTTTTCTTTTGTTGAACTGAAAATAATGCAGAATGTCAAAAAAATTGGTTAACTGAAACTGTTTTGCACAACATTTATATTTAATAAGGGCATTCAACATACAAGTCTGGTAGCAGTTGAATTTCTTTTTCACAATTGGTGATTATCTTTAATAAAATATGACTTGGAAATCTGATACATTTGGGGGAAACATCACCTTCTACCTGCACTGGAGGTGGACAAATTGAAGTAACAGTATATGAGAGCAAGCTGGCACGGGGCATGAGTTGGGATTCAGAAGTAGGATTTGATTTTGTAAAAGTTGCGTATCTTAAGTGTTCATGGTTTGGAGCTATTAAAAAAATAGTTCAGAGGTATTTTTGTAGGAAGGTGAGTGTCTGATATAAAAATGAGGTCTGCACTAAAGTTATTGTGCATTTTTCAGAATAAGCTATAGTAAAAATTTATTACTGAAGTAATCTATGGGGAGCATGAACCACAGAGATAATCTAGTACCCGGATGATACAATATTCTAAAAATACACACTTCGCAAGAAACAGTATTTCTCATGCCACAGTTTAAAATTGAAGAGTATAAAAAATGAAAGATACTAGTGTGTAATCCCCTGAAGAGAAAAAATTAAAATAGTTTATCAGTCTCACAAACACATGATTCTCACCAAAATCTTTAGGTGTTCTCACCATCAATCGTTCTGTGGATTGACTTTGCAGGAAGTAGGTGTTCGAGTTGACATGTTAAGATTTTCTTTCAGTCACATATATTTATAATTGAGAAATATATGGTGGGTTTCAGAGACACTATTCCAAAATGTCTTCAGTAAGGAATACAGGTCATCATAACAAATAGCTGGGAACAGGTAAATGTCTTATTCCAAACAATCACTTAAGAAAAATCAGCTTTGACTGCTTAAACTAAAGAGCTTTTGCCGCAAAAAGGTTAACTTCGTATATCTGTTTTCAATACTGTTCCTTCTTTCATCTTTATTATTACTGCAGGATAATTGCTTTTTATTTTATTGCAGTGCAGTTGAAAAATTGATTATATAATGACTTGAATGCATATTTCTGTTGGCATGTGATGTCATGCAATGGTAACCTGGATATAATACTGTTTGATCAGTATGTTAACTGATGAAAAGATTTCTATCTGACAAATTCTTGAACTGCATGCCTGAGGAAATTTTACATAGAAATGCAAGTAGGACACATTAGGATCCTGACTGTACACACAAAGGATCTTTATTTTTGTGCATATCATGCAACACTGAGTCCTTTGTTTTGCTGACTCATATATCATACAACGATAAGCAATAAATTGTAGTGCTGTTTAGTAATGATAACCTAGGAACACACTACTGAAATAGCATCTGGATGGCTTTTGTTCATTCCCAGTGATAGGAAGGATCATTGGCATTCTCAGCTTTTTCTGCTTACAAGATAATTTTTAGAAAGGATTTTGCTTTGAAAATTCTATGTTAAAGATGTATGCTTTAGGTTCCAGGGGGAATGTGCAAATAAAAATGTATTAGTAGAATAAAATAAATTTTTTGTGTTTGAAAGCTGTGAACATGCGACTATAATGTTAAGGATTTAGAGAAAATAAAAAGACAAAATTTTAAAATAAACCATATTATCATAAGGACATTATTTGTGGTTTTAAGTTTTGCAGTACAAGCATTATAGGACTTCAGTGTCCAGTTTCTCCAGTAGATAAGTTATTTATAAAAACTCAGTGGGTATGGCAGTAATCTGTAAAACATTGTAGAAGCCCGGAGGAAATAGAACTCAACTCCATGGAAAGAGTTCTTATAGAATGCAAGACAAGCTACAGTGATAGTGCTATAATTACTGATCTTAGTTTTTCTGATCAGCTTTGTACCACCTCTTTTTTTAAAAAAAAATGTCTAGCAATTAGTAAGATAGCATGACTAGACTTCCAAAATAAAATCTCTTATGTAGTAGATTACTATCTTGGTATCAGAAGCCCAGATCCATTGCAGTGTTGTTACTTTGAGGAGCTGTGTTATCTGAGATGCTTTGCATGTAAACAATTAAAAAATGTAAAAAGTGATGCTGTGTTGCTGTTTAAATATAAGCATTTCCCTTGTTTTATAGAAAATGTAATGAAAGACCTTGATGTAATAACAATTCCTAGTAAAGATGTTGTGATGGTACATGAACCAAAACAAAAGGTGGACTTAACGAGGTACCTAGAAAACCAAACTTTTCGTTTTGATTATGCCTTTGATGACACAGCTCCTAATGAAATGGTTTACAGGTATGTGTAAATGCTTTGTTTATCTTTTTTCTCACGTATCTCCCATGTCAATAATTCTCTGTGTTACTGGATTGTATATTGCTGCCTCTATTCTTTTGCCTGTTTACTTTTTTTCAATTCTTTATCCTGAATTCTTCACCTGCAATAGCATCCCAACCTCTGCTGACCTCAGTCCTCCTCCAAGTCTTGCTGGTTTCCAGGCACTAGCATGTATTTCCTGCCTGCTCCGCTGCTGAGTATTTGAACAACTTCATGAGCTCTCCATTTGCTTAAGGGTTATTGTTTGATTAATTAGTGTGTGTGCAGCACCTGAGTAACCTGAGTCATGGCTTTTGGTCTTCAGGAAAGCTGGAAGAAAAGGACAGGCCCCACCCTGGCCCGCAGATGGAAACAAATCAGGAGAGGGTGCAGAAAGGGTACAAAGAAAGTGAGAGAGGTTGTACTGTATTGCTGAGATACCTGAGCTAGCTTGGCTGCTGGAAGCAGTCTGGCTGATGTTACACAGGGGTGCATGGAGCTAAATTATCTTGCTCAAAATGATTAATTAGAATTTGAAAAACAACAGCAACAAAGACACACATCCACTTTCAGCCCCAAGGATCTCCACTTTCTCTTCTGTTCTGTTCCACAACTGGCACAGAATAATGCACACAGTGCTTTTAAAAATATGTTTGGAAGTAGCTGGGTTACCTTGTACAATTCACAGAATGGAGTAGATACAGTAGCAGGCAAGGTTAGATACTATGGCAAGTCATAACCTTGGTACACAGTCTAAATCCTGTGAAGCTTTTTGCAAGGAATATTTATGTTAGAAGGGAATTTAAAGATGATCGTTTCCTTATGCTTGGAAAGTGCTTCCCATAGCCTTAAGGAGTAGTGACAGAAAAATATCTTAATTCTTGTTTTGGATCCAACAAGGAAGTGAACATTAGCATCGTATCCTGATTGATACTGGATGCTAACATCCAGTCAGTGGATAACAGAAAATTCATAGTAAAGTAATTATTACAAGGCCTTGAAAATTAAACCTTCTTCCTTATACTTGATATAAGTAGGAGCAGAAGCAAAATCTGTATAGTCTGTTAGTTTACGCTAAGAGCAGACTTTGAAAACATGTGCCTTTGTAGATATCTGTCCCTAATGGTTGTCTATTGGCAGCATCTTTCCTTTCTCAATAGAGAAGAGCTGCAGGAGGTTGATCTAGCTGGTGATGCTTGCCTGCCTCTTGCAATAGTTCTACTTAAAAATCAGTTCTCCTTGCTACTGTTTATCTTTGTGAGCAGAGTGTTTAAATGTGAGAGGTGGTTTATGCAAATAATATTGTTACATTTTTTTATTTGGTTTCCTCTGGGCAATTTTTACCACACTACCACATTAGTGGTAATACAGGAAGATACTTAAAGGTGGTTTTATATTAATACTGAAACAGTAAATCTCTAGTCTCTGTAGCAGTAGAGGCCTTTTCTTTCTCAATAATGATTATTACTTGACGGGCAGTCTGCTTCAAGGCCTCAATAGGCGTAGAGAATAGGAGTAAGAATAGGAGTAAGAATAGGAGTAAGAGAAATCTAGATATCATCATCTGCTGTCACCAGAACTTCAGTTCACAGTAGGGAAAAAAATAGTGTGGCAAGTTACTGCAGTTTTCTCCAGTATGCTAAAGTTACTTGCTGTATTCTTATATTGAAAAATGTTCTTCAGTTTGAAGGAAAAAATTGGCAAAGTAAATAATTTCAAACTCAGTTCAACAGAGATAATGGAGTGTGCTTCTTAGGTGGATATAGGCTTTTTGAAATTTTGTATTTTATATATAAAAAGAACAAACCTGAAAATAAGGGAATATAGTTTTTAGGACAGAGGAAGTGTGTATGTAGAAGAAGGAAAAAATGAAGACTAAGGCTGATCAGGAATAACCTGATATATTTTCAATGGAAATTCAAGGTTCAGTAAATTTAGATTTTTGCATAACCCTTGATGGCTGAATGGCTCTCCCTTACCCAGGTTATTTTTGTAAGCAATCTTGTGTTTGTTCTAAACTGGAGTGAGTGGAGATTGTAACACTTTGGTGTGTCTGTGAACAATTGTTCCTCTTTCTGTCACTTAACAGTAGTTCTTGTATAAACACCTGGAAGAAGGTTTAGAGTGTTGCAGAGACTCTTAACTCTATTGGTAACCCTCCATTAGGTTACCCTTTGCTTTTGGAGTTTTTAATGAAAGAATAGTAATAAGCAGCTGAAGTAGGAGCAATAACTCTATGCTTTTAAAAGTTAAAATTAATTCTCTAAAATAGAAAAATTATAATTGGGATAATATTTTTGATGCATCAAATAATACTGATTTGGAAAGAAAAAACAAAAATAAAACTAAAGTAGAATTTTCATATTGGCAAAACCTAAGTATTTATATGCTCCACTGTCCTACTTCCATGACTTCTAAAGCTGTCTCCTTTAGGCAGCTCCAAACTCCCATGTAATAAGCTGTGCTGTGTTGTATCATTAAAACAAGAACGTTATTTTTCTGAAGGTTTAAAATGGAAAAATATTGTAAAATAAATGGGGGACACCTTGTAGCTTTTATTTGATTGATTGGGATATTTTTATGTCTTCGGTCTGGTAGTCTCTTTAATTCAGGAATTAATGTGGAGATGTCCTTTGGACATTCAAAGTACAGGACCAGCTTTTTCACTTCTGGCCTTAAAATTCATAGCATCCTTTAGTAGTGGCATCTTTAAGTAACTCAGTTTCTCAAGTACCATTGTTTTTTGCATTTAAGGTTTACTGCTCGACCATTAGTGGAGACTATATTTGAAAGGGGAATGGCCACTTGTTTTGCATATGGGCAAACAGGCAGTGGAAAAACCCATGTAAGTATTTTTTCTATATGTCAGCAATAGACTTATTTTTATGTATGATACACTTAAATTATAAGAAATAAATTCGTAAGTTACAGTTCTGTGATCTTTATAGTTGTGTGTTTGTTTTTTTTCCTTTTTCTTTTTTTTCTTAAATTTAGACTATGGGTGGTGACTTTTCAGGAAAGAACCAGGATTGTTCTAAGGGAATATATGCACTTGCAGGTGAGACTTGATTGGTCTGTTGACTTTTTGCAAAATAGCTGGGATCAGTGAGTTTTTCTACTCCCTGTCATACAAACATAAGAGTCTGTGTGTACTGCTGTATACTGGAGCTTTGGTATCATCAAAAGTAGTTCCTAGGATGTGTAGTCTTTACACAGTGAAGTAAATGCATATATAGATTACTTTAAAAATGAATAAATGTAATGGATGATTAATTAAGTTTGTAATTTTGGGGTCTTCTACATCTTCTGATCTAATGTGGCAGTGTTTTAGACTTGGTTGACTGACCCTATCTAGTATACTTGCAAAATATAAGAGATGCTGTAAAATAGATTGTAGTCTTCACTGAAGGAAAATACATAATGAGATTTCTTTTTATTCTGGAAATGTATTCACAGCTCGAGATGTCTTTTTAATGCTAAAGAAGCCAAACTATAAGAAGTTAGAACTTCAAGTATATGCAACATTTTTTGAGATCTACAGTGGTAAGGTAACTACCTGATCTTTCTCTGAGGAAGTGGTGGGAATTTCACAAATGAGATTTTGAACTTGACACGTGAAAGATTTTTTTCCTTTTTGTATTAAAAACTTTTTTTCAATTAATTCTTTACACTTCCCTTCCAATTACGGGTTTTTTCCATGGAGCCCTTTGCATATTTTGGGATGGGATTTGAAACAAAAGCATCTTCTAAAGCTTCTCTTTAACTCTTCTGTCTTCCTCCCCTCCCAAAGGTTTTTGACTTGTTGAACAGGAAGACAAAATTAAGAGTGTTAGAAGATGGTAAACAGCAAGTCCAGGTGGTGGGATTACAGGAACGGGAAGTCAAATGCGTTGAAGATGTGCTTAAGCTTATTGAAATAGGCAACAGCTGCAGGTATTTCCCATAGCTTCCACCCTTTTTTTCATTATACAGTAAAGAATCAAAGCAAGACTTTTTTGGGGTGTCTTCATAATGATGGCTTTTTAATATGCAGTGGGTTTTTTTGATGAAGTTGGCTGTAAGTAAGGAATCTGCCTGCCTTTTGAATCAAGATATTTAGAGCTTCTCTGTCTCTTAGAGAGAAATGAGAACTGATTTTTCTACAGGATGTGAACTGTGTGCATTATGTAACCAGCTTACTGACTTAAATTCACATCATTTATAATCTGGAATACTGCCAGATTCTTTAGCTCTAAAAGGCCTTGATCTGTAGTGACAGAGGTTAAGCATTGAATTTTATGTTGGTTTTTTTTATAATACAGCTTTGCTGTTTTTAAAATTAGCTTTGCGGATAGACTGCTACCTGATCAGATAAAAATGCCATCAGCATTTTACATGTGAGTTCTTTGATAATCTGAAGTCTTCGAAGATCTGATTATGCTCGCCTTTAAAAGGGAGATATGATACTACTCATCTTCCATTTCTGTTTGAAGAGGTGGAGAAAGAGGTATAATTGTACTATATACATAAAATTATTAGGGTTGTATTTCTAGTGTCCACAAGAACTTTAGACACGCTGTCAACACATGTAAGAAAATACAGAACACTGCCTTGAAAAGACTTAACGTTCTGAGGTTCATGTGTTTAACATGTATGGTCCTTCTCCTGTTCATATGTCCTTCCCCTCTCTCTTCTCTTTAAAGGACATCTGGCCAGACATCTGCAAATGCACACTCATCTCGAAGCCATGCAGTCTTTCAGATTATTCTCAGAAGGAAAGGGAAATTGCATGGTAAATTTTCTCTGATTGATTTGGCTGGCAATGAAAGAGGAGCAGATACGTCCAGTGCAGATAGGAAGACGCGACTGGAAGGTGCAGAAATTAACAAGAGCCTTTTAGCACTCAAGGTAACTGAAATGTTTCCATTGCCTTTGAGTAGGTGGAAGCCTTCTTCATATAATAGC
This sequence comes from Hemiprocne comata, assembly GCA_020745705.1. Taxonomy (NCBI): domain Eukaryota; kingdom Metazoa; phylum Chordata; class Aves; order Apodiformes; family Apodidae; genus Hemiprocne; species Hemiprocne comata. The sequence continues at coordinate 14,241,805 of CM036616.1, read as the reverse complement.
AATGACTATTAAAATTAGTGTTTTTGCAGGCTTTGCTTGTCTACATTGTCTACTGATGTGACAGGTAAAATAAAGTACTGATTTTTCCTTTAAATGCCTGAAGGAACACTTGGTAGTTACCAAGTAGAAACATTGCAGAAACATTGTGCTACCAACTTGCATGTAGTTTTGAAAAAAAGCACAACAAAATACCACCTTGACAAAAAATCCAAGTGGTTGAATTTTAAGACTTCTGATACATATCTAAAGTGGGAGGACAGATGACTTACTTCATTATTCAGGGTCTGAAATACTAACTGGAAATATTTTTACAGACATGAGTATTTATTTTATTTTTTTCAATTAAAAATAAAGTTACCTTTCTGACATACTTATTTACTACTGCTAATTAATTCACTAAAGCAACACAACCAGAACATATCCAGAAAGAACTAAGAAATTATTGAAGTAACTCTTGAAAGTTGGAATCCATTTTTGACTGCTGTTCTTTGTAGCAAATTGTCTCATACAGTCACTTCACATGTTTTCATACATTAATCCAGGCCAATATTATTTAATTAGTCATATGCCTTTTTTTTTGTTTTGTTTTATAATTCTTGAAAGAGGCTCAGTCTAAATAGGGAAAGTAATTTTTTTGGTCCCATCTGGGACAACAGTAGTTTTGAATGTCTCAGAACTTGCCTGTGTTGTTGGTTGTTTTTTCTTAGGTTTACTTCTCTCACCACCAGCACTGTGGTTTTATGTAAAGAATCTGAACCCAGAAATCACTATGCTTATTTTCTTATCCCAAATATAAGGTGGGGGAAGACTTGTATCTGACTCTAAGCAGATCTCACAAAACACCACAAAATCCTAATGTGTAATGTGTCAATACAGAATTGTATGGCATGTTGACAAATTGAAGCAGCAGTTCCAGAACTGTGGCCTGTTTTGATTTATCATCAAAGTAAATAATGCAAGCAACATTGTGTTGATGTTATCATTGGGTTCCAAATGTAATCAAGTAAAGCTGATTCGGTTTTGGGTTGGCTTTTGTTGGTTGGGGTTTTTTTTTCAGTTTACTTGTTGATTTTGTACTGGCTAGTGCCTTCAGTGCAGTATGCATACAACATACTTTTTTTTCATACAACTTGTCCTTTTAATTATCATGAAAAGTTCTGTTGCTACTGTACTAGTGGTTGTGATCTGAATTACATCAGGAAGGGGAAACATAAATAAGTGGAGGTCTTGCAGAGGTCTGAACAGCTGTAAAAGAAGATAAAAGTTTCTCAATTACACATTAGTCTTTCATCTATCCCCAAAATTACTACAAAGCTTTTTCCATTTGTATTCAAGACTCTTGAAGTTATTGTCAAGTTCAAATTAAACTAATATTTTCTGAGAAGAGGTCTTTGGTGCTAATCCAAGATTTGCTATTTGAACTTGCATATCAGTCCAGTCTTAACCAGTTCAGCTTTTTGGCAGAGGAAGTTATTTCTGTAATGTCTCTACATGGAAGTAGTGTTGTCATCTTGTTACCTGGTTTTCTGAGCTGTGATGGAAAGTAAAAGTAATTAAAAAAACCATTAATTTAGAAGCTGGCAGTGTCCTCCTATAACCCGTGTACTAAAAAGGAGATACTCCAATTCTAATTTTTCAGGAGTAAACAAACTAAAAATCACAATAGTAAATTAAAATACCTTAATTAAACTTGTTAGTTGCCATATCAGTAAGTCAACATACACTTTTGTTACTGTTTGTAATGTCACTTGTTGAAAATCTGTTGCCCCTCTTTCTGTCTAATCTGCTTTTCTCCTTATGTAAATATAGTATTAATATACAAATTAAAAAAAGTTCAAGGAATGCACTGCCTTGCTCACTTACAAGTGTTGAGTGCTTTTTAGCATTTGCATGTGAAATTCACATTCAACAAGCTTCAGTCTTTCTGTTTAACTGAGCTGTGTCCATCTCTAAAATTCAGCTGGTGAGTTCTTTAAATAATCACTTTAGTTAAAGCCAACTTGCCCTTGTGTTTGTTCTGTTCTGTAACATGGCAGTTCTTTTCTGAGCCCATTTTTAGTTCTGTTTTATGCTGTCTCATGGTTGCAATGCTTTTTTTGGGTGATCATCCCACAGTTTCTAGCCTGGCTTCTGGAATAAGCTGTTTCTAGGAAATTTCAAAATGCCACAAGGATATGGCTGCATCTGGAGGACTAGATGAACTCGGGTAGAACTCTTCAAGTAACACAAAAGCCATTCTCTCTGTTAGTGCTGCTTAAAAGGAAAGCTCTGATTTGAAAAGCTTTTGGAGTATGGTTGTTTCAAGAAGTTGTGTGTAGACTCGTTAAAACTGCATGAAGGAAGCCATGCATCTGAATTGATGCCTGTTTACACAGTATTAAGGCAAAGACAGAAACTGGTATTAATGATCAAAATCTGACGATGACAACAATGACATAGAAATTTAAATTTAAACTTTCTTTGCGTAAGAAGTAATTCATTAGCTGATGTCAGAGCTCCATGTGGGCAGAAGTTTTGTTTAGATTAGTGTGGTCTTGGCTTGCACTGTTGTACTTACTTGGTTGCTGCTGTAACTTCTATAGTAATTTAATAGTATTTACATCTGTACAGTATTTCTCACTGAAACTCTCCAAACAATTGCAAATATTAGTTTAGCCCCATACTCTTGTGGGTGAAAAAGGAGACCTTATCCCTTTTTTTCTTTTATATGAAGAATATTTTTAAACAGAGAATGACATATTTTCAAGTGTCTTCCAGTACTGAATACATCCTTAGAGAGCCATACTTACTAGGTTTGTGATCTGTGGAACATTTCAGAAATGTTGTCGTCTTCTGATCTCTTAAGAAAGTCAGTGGTGGAGCCAGGAATCAGTGCTACTGGTTTTAATTGATAGGGTTAGCACATTCATGCTGCTTCTGCTGGTGGGAGTTACAGATTATTGAGTCTTTTGCAGCTGGTAATCAGAAATAATTGTTAGCCTGGACATTTAACATCAACACTGACTTTTTGTTTTGTTGTTGTTGGATACAATAAGTGTAAGCATTTTCGATAAGATTCACAAAGTTTTTAGGTTTCTAAGTCCGTTTAAAGTTCCTACCTCTACTGAACTTAATGAGAGGTAAAAGCCTAACACTTCTTCAATCTAAGTTTTAATGGTAAATTTTCATGATATTTTAGGGGACAGCAACATAACTAAGGCATGTGTTTTCTGATTTTGAACTGCATTAATATTATATGTATTCAACCCACGTTAAAAAAATGCACAAACCTGTTTGTTTTTTCAGGAGTGCATTAGAGCCTTAGGCCGAAATAAATCTCATACACCCTTCAGAGCAAGTAAACTTACTCAGGTGCTAAGAGATTCATTCATTGGTGAAAACTCCCGTACCTGTATGGTAAGTTGGCTTGGTTAACTGTTCTAACAATTACAAAGACAGAAGACACTGGGAATTTAGGCTTTTATCTTTAAAATTGGTGTCTTGCTAGTGGCAATGTGTTGGACTTAAGTTTGTCTGCTACCTGACACTGGGTGTGGAGTGAGACCCTCAGCAGAGACATTTCCGGTAACTTGCTCCCCTCTGACTTTTTAGAGGGCATTCTTACTGCTCATTCTTGTTTTCTAGCTAGACATCTAGGCACCTCAGGCTAGGCTTGAAAAGTTTGTTTATTTGTTAGTTTTTAATAATGTCTTAAGTATAGGAGAGTATTGTTAGTTGACTCCGAATTTTGGAAGAGATGGTCCAGACTGGAAGTTCAGTGGTGGGCTACGCCCTTTGAATAACAGACAAATCTAAAGCTGGTATCAAAGGCATCAGAACATGCTCTAGGGGAGTTATGGGGGCAAGGAGCTGAGATAGATGGAATGAGTAGTTGTGTATTGTATACATGTGCATTTGCATCAGTCTGAAAGACAGAATTCTGCCAGATGATGGAAAGGACAGATAAAAGCACTGATGGCCACTTGTTTTATTTGTGCATCCTTAACATTTCTACTTATAGAAATGCAAACTCAGAGTTTTGCATTTATGCATTGTGTTACCAAGACAGTGAGATGTGGGAAATTGACTGAAATTTCTATGAATTTCTGATGTTCCATGTAGGATTAAAAAAATTAAATTGAAGCCTTGGCTTGATATCTCTCTCCTCGGGATGTCATTGTATATGTACAGCTGTACATAGTAGACAGCTTTTGTGGAAGATGTCAAATGAAACTGGAGATTAAAATAATAATTTTAATTAATGTATCCTTTAATATCTACAAAATTATTTACTGTGGTGTGGCTTGTTCTTTCCAGATTGCTACAATTTCACCAGGGATGGCATCATGTGAAAACACTCTAAATACACTGAGATATGCAAATAGGTATGGAAAATGTTATTGCTTGTAGTGGTACTGGCTGCTGACCACTGACATTTGGAATACTGTGCCTGTATTTTTAGCTACTTCAAGAATTTTATCGTACTTGCATTTCGTAATAAGATTGAAACCAAGTGACTGATCCAGGCTCACATTTAATTGGAACTATTACAGTAGAATCAATAGAAACTGCATTGAAGCCATTATCCATAGGTGGATAGAATAGTAGAATCATTTTGGTTGGAAAAGACCTTTAAGATCATCGAATCCAAACACTAACCCAGCAGTGCCAAGTCCACCATTAAATCATGTTCCTAAGTCTTTTAAATACCCCTAGGGATGGTGACTCCACTACTGCCCTGGGCAGCCTGTTCCAGTGCCTGACAACCCTTTCAGTAAAGTATTTTTCCTAATACTCAGTCTAAACCTGCCCTGGAAGAACCTGAGGCTATTTCTTCTTCTTATATCACTTATTACTTGGGATAATGTGGGTTGCAAGGACTGTGGGAGATGCCCCTATTAGTTTTGCCTGTGCTGTGGAGGCACTATCTCTGAATTAGGGATTCCAGATGTGTTAGCTCATTCCCTGACATTGCACCTGTGTGCAATATGGGTTTTTTTCATCTTCTTGGTGGAAATGCTTGCAGTTGCCAGTCTTTTTCATAGGTATATATGAAATTTTATACTTCCCAACTTCAGTGCAGATAAATTAGCAGCTCCAGAGGCTGATGCAGCACCTCTGGGACATGTATGGCTCTCTGAAAGTGCTCTTCTGTCTTCAGTGAGTGTAAAAGGTGCCTTTTGCTGCTGTTGTTCTTCATTTAATGCCTGTGGAGGGATGGAGGGATCAGGTCCTGCAGTCAGACTTGCAACCCCAAGATTGTCCCCATGCTTTGCTGCAAAGAACAAAGGAGGCTAACAAACCTTTGGGCCATCAGAAACCCTGGTTTGGCCAGAAGAGGCTACCATCTAGTGGCCCGCTTGTCCCACTGAAAGACAGCAGAGAGCCACGTCTGCTTCTGCTTGGCTGTGCCCCACTGGCCAGTCACTAAATGGGCACAAAGTGCTGCTAGGAAAGCTTACTGCTGCTGCTCTCCGTATCCAAATGTCTCTGTGCCTGGACCAAGGGAGCTGGTAGCAAATCTGCTTGGACCAGCCTGTGTGATCTCCTTCCTGGTGAGAAGGAGGCATCTACTGCCCTTGTCATGGTTTGACTCAGGATTGAAAAATAAACCAGAGACAGCAATGCTCTCAATCCCCCCCCCTCCCACCCAGGTAGGGGAGGAGAGAGAGAATTAAGGAAAAAGACTTAGCTGGACTGAGAACTAAATCAGACAGCTTTAATTACATGTACAATTATATACAAGTATGTTCAGGAATGTGCAAAAGCCTCTTGCCTCCCCCCACCCCCAGCAACTCCCCCAGCATCTCCTGAGCTGTGAGCAGTCCTGAAATGTCTCGGACCACTGTCTGAGGTAACAAAAGAGCAGACAGGGCTGTGGGGAGAGTTATGAGGGTCAGGGCTGAGCCTGGGGTCAACAGTGATGGATGGATGGAGTCCTCCCCAGACACTGGCCATGGGCGGAAGAGAAGGGAAGAAGAAGCAGGAAGGAAGTTGTCTTCTGTGATCTCTGACCTTCCTCGGAGCTTACGTAGATCTATGGAATGGAATCCCTTTGGTCAGTTCTGCTGTCTGTCTAGTCCAGCTCCCCTACAGGGGGGTCATAGATACAACTCTCCTGCTCTCAGTAGCCTCTGTAGCAGCAGATTAACTGAGTAGAACAAACTGACCTTTGTGTCCCAGCAGAAACATAAACATTCCAGTGTTATCAGTCCACTGGCTGGAACACTTGTTGCTAGTTAAAAGGGAGCTTACTGAAGGAAAAAAAATCAGTAAAAAGAAAATTAGCTTCATCCTGGCTTGACACCCCTGCTTACAATAACATAATGAAGGACCTTGTACATCTATCAAGACTTGTGGGATCTTTTACTGTTACAGAATATGTGTTGCTCAAGTGACTCCAGAGGCAAGACACAGCAGAACTAATGAAACACCTATTTATACTGTACCAAATAGTTACACTGAAAATCTGTCTGCCCTTTGCTGTTTAAGTTTGTGTGTTGTTACGGAGTAAGTGCCTGTCACTGTACGGTTGCTGCATGTGTTTTTGTAGTATTTTAGTTTATTCTATCAATATATAATTTCTGTAGTACTGTTAATTTTTAGGTGCTGGATGATAAGAGTGTGTGCAGTGTAAGACAGGGCAGAGTAGGATTTAGTGTTCTGTAGCTGTAGTGGCTTGATATTTTAAAAGGAGCCATTTAGTAGAGTATTGAATGTAGAGCAAATTTTATTAACTACACAAACTGGAAGCTGGAATTACTCATCTGAGAGCACTGCTAGTGTGGTTCCCTGCCAGACTATCAGCACTGGTTTTGTTCAGTTTTGTTAGTGATTTGTAACAATATTTGCAGAAGGTTTAAATGTGTTGGCACACTTGTTTTTTAATATAACAATAATGTGATGGTTAAACTATTAAAGAAGTATGCTAGACAAAGAGTTGTCATTTTAACTGTGTTTATGAGAACATTTTCTTTTAATTTGCTGCTGTATTTTGCTGCTGCAGAGTAAAGGAATTTGGAATTAGTCCTTCGGACATTCCCTTCTCACAGGGTAGTGGCAGTCGCTCTGATCTCTCTCCTTCCTATGAGTATGACGACTTTTCTCCTTCAATCACCAGGTCTACTTCATTCTATAGATGGAATCTTTATTTTTAAGTTTTATTTTGGCTATGTAATTTTACAGACCAACCTTTCATTAGTCCCCTTGCCTTGAGTCACACATATTTTGGGGTTTTTTTGTTTGGCAGGTGATGGTTCTGCATGATCTGCAATCATTTCCCCAGTATTTTGTTCATCCTCCTTAAACATCCACACTCTGTATCCAGGCTTGCTAGTTCCCTTCATACATTTAAAAACAAAAAATGGTGATGTCACCTTTGTACATTTAGTGGACCAAATCTGACAAGTCTGTGTTTAGGGTAATTTTAATGTATCTAATTGAAAAAAAAAACCCCACAAACCAAACAATTTTCACATACACATTTTAAAAACTTTTCATCACTCTGAAGATGAATGAAAAACAGTTTCCATTGTAGTAAATAAGTACTACTTGAAAAAAAAAAGTTTTTCCCTTTAAAAAATGAAGAATATGTTGTAAAACCTGCTATACTTGCAGTGTCCATATACTGATGTGTCCATTTCATAAACTTGATCTTAAGTGTGATTTTTTTGACAGAATCGTGACCAATCTTTTAAACTGTTTTCATGCTGCAAGAGCCTAACATTTGAGTAAGATATTTTCAGCTTTGAAATTATCTTAATTAAAGGATCTGTTCATTCTCTGAGATACTTGGTAGCAGATTACTATTTTCTTCAGAATTCTTGGTGGATTTGCTTAGGACAGCTAGTGGGGTACTGACTGACTAACTTTTTTGAAGTGCAGTTTCGTGCACAGAAGCAGCACAATGGTCAGGTTTAGGGTGCGAATGAACTTTTCTATCAAGTATTACTAACTGTTAAGGAGTAAATTTTGAAGGTTTAGAGATTTTTGCCCTCTTAACTGTTAATGATTATCATAGAAACATAGAATGGTTTGGACTGGAAAGGACCTCGAAGATCATCTAGATCCAACCCCCCTGCAGGCAGGGGCAGGGACACCTCCCACTAGGCCAGGTTGCTCCAAGCCCCATCCAACCTGCCCTTAAACAGTTCTAGGGATGGGACATCCACAGCTTCCCAGGCAGCCTGTTCCAGTGTCTCACCACTCTCAGAGTGAGGAATTTGCTCCTAATGTCTGACCTAAATCTCCTCTCTTCCAGTTTGAAACTGCTACCCCTTTTCCTATGCCCTTCTAAGAAGTCCTTCCCCAGCTTTCCTGTAGGCCCCCTGCAGGTACACTTCCATCAGAAAATGCCTGTTTCTAGAGGATGGACTGTAATCCACCTGCAAGTAGTTAAAAGTCAATGGCCCATGCTTTTTAGGAATGGGACTAATATATTTTTGTCACTGAAAGGACATTAAATTTGTGAAGATGACATCATCATTCTTATTAAATGAATTAATTGTCCATAAACCCATAGAACTTTATTTTTGGTTGTGATGCTTTTGCACAGGAAGTTACTAATTTACAAATGAAATTTTCTGCTCATAGGGTGAAGGAGCTGACAGTTGATCCTAGTGCCACAGGAGACAGCCGTCCCACTACACACCATGCTTCCAATCAGATTGATGACTTGGAGACACAGTGGGCAGTGGGGAGCTCTCCTCAGAGAGATGATCTCAAACTGCTTTGTGAACAAAACGTAAGTGGTTTACAGCACCACATGGAAAGAGATGGTGATAAATACAGTGGCAGAACAAATCCAGAGTAATGTGTATTTGCAGCCTGCTAGCAAGATCATTAAGTAAATACAGGATGCCTCTTCACCTTTTTACTTATGGTACGATGTTCAATCCCATACAAAAAAACCCAAAACAGTCCTTGAAGAGTGAGAGCAGAATGTTTTACTTTTCTTTATCTTCCTTGCTGTCTAGGTGCAGGGTATGCTCTAGGCTCTGGTGTTTTTCAGTCTGTGTTTTCCAGTATAGCTTCATAATTATTAATATAGCTTCATAATTTTTTAGGCAGTTAGAAGTATCCTGGGACACTAATTTGTATTATTTAGCACTCCTGTGTTCCTGAGCATTATTTCCCCTGCATGCAAGACCCATTTCAAGTGAGTTTGCCTTTCTCTGTGTTTAGAAGTCTGGGTACCCATCATTCCTTTTCCTGACATCTTCATTTTCATGGAGTGGCCCCCAGTGCACTGTCTGGGAGAGAGCCACATCATGTTCCCAGCATGTCTCACTGAGCTGCAGGAGTCAGGTGCTGAGAGGCATCTCTAAAGGGCATTTTCCCCTCATTGCTGATTATCAGCTCTGCTCCTGATTCCTTAAATGTTCATCAGGGATTAAAACTAGATTTGTGAAAATGCCAGTGAAATATAGAAAAGAAAAATCCTTACTATCCTAAATTATTTTTTGCAAGACTGTGCCTTCTCTGACACCTCTTCATGATGACTGCTGCATTTCTCTTTTTAATAAGCGGCTTTTCTTCCAGGAGTCTCTTTTATAAGAACATGCTAGTGGCTCCTAGAGCTTCCCACTGGATAGTCCTTCCAGCCACATATATCCTTTCATTTAGTATTTTTTAATTGTTCACATGGAATTATATGAAGCTTTATGATATGTTTAAAAAAGATTTCAAAGGCATTGTATAAGGAACTATGTTGTCTTGCTAAAACATTAATTACAACCTGCCTAGTGCTTTCCCTTTTAATTGTTAATTTCCAAAGAAGCCCTCTTTGCCCCAGTTTGTAAATCTATCTTGTGCATTCTTCTAATGTGTTAATAACTATGTACATTTTAGATTTCTCACATTACATTTATTTTACATGTTTTTCAAAGGATTAACTTAATTTTGATTTCCTGAAACTTACTGAATGTAATTGCTGTTCTCTTTCTTGTTTTTTTAATTTGTTGTCTGTCTGTTGTCACAGGCACAACAAAAAGCCCTGACAGAAAAAACAAGAGTTTTCTGTAGGTATTAAAACCTACTGGAAATCAGCATTCTTCCTGTGTGACTTCCTCTTCCTACTATTTAAACTTTTTTTTTTAGTGTGGAATACTCCATTTTCCCATATTCAGTAGGATTAATGGCAGGAAACTTTTAGTGAATACGAGTTAAATTTAATTCTGTGAACACTTTGCACTTACTGCCCTCTCTGCTAGTTTCTGGAGATTTTCCATTTTTGACAGACTCTGTCTTCTGCATATTTCTTTTTGCGTTCTGTGACGAGATGGATCACAATCAGTGTATTTCTTGTAGCCACTGTTCATTGCAGACTAACAAGCTTAACTATTTATTGTTTTTAGGAAGAGGAATTTTCTCCTCAGTTGTTTTCTTTCCATGAAGCTGTGTCACAAATGGTAGAGATGGAAGAGCAAGTAGTAGAAGGCCACAGGGCTCAATTCCAGGTAAAAGTTGGAGCTCTATTTTGTTTTATCCTAATCCAAGAATCCAGGTTTTCCCGATGAAAGTGCATACTCTTCAAGATGCAGGATATCATCTGGTCATTCTGCAGCTGGTAGAGATTTCTAAATTGTTTCATTATGCTAAGCCTGCTGTAGCAAACAAACGTGCAGATCCCATGACCACTACTAATCTTTGTCCCCATGATGAAAGGGAAGCATATTTTTGTATCCTCCCAGAAATCCAGTCAAATTTTCCTTTTATTCTCAACAAACATTCCTAAATTTTCTTTTCTAGTCCATTTCCAGTATTGGTGACTGGTTTTTTTCCAGTTGCAGCAAGTTTGAATTTTCAATTTCATGTCCTCATCTATGCCAATATTCCCATGCCAGAGCTGGTAATTAATAGTAATGTCTCTATCAGCACCATTTCTGTTTGGTCATCTCCCTCTAAGATACTGCAGTATTCTTGCTATATATCTCATCTGAGTGTCCTTTTGTGACATCTCCCTCAGAGATACTGACATCCAGAAGAGAGACATATTTCTAACAGGCTGTTTGCTTCCTTTTTACAGATACATAAAGGTTTTCACTTGCTATTGGTCAGGGTCTTGGAAAGGAGTACTGTTCATGCACTGTGATCCTGGTCAGTGCCATGGAGCTGTTTACATTCACAAAATAAGTTGTAGTCATGAATTACTAGTTTTCAGAAGGACACAAAGTTGCTTCTGTTGATAACCTTGCAGCCTTTAGGCAGGCTGTCTGTTTGGCACCTCTGCTGCAAGAGAACAGCAGAACGTTAAACCTGAAGGGGATTTCACTCATCTCCTCAGTCTAGGTACCTAACTTAGTGGAACATTGATGTGTGTTCATAATACAGGAGGATGCTAAATAACACATTTTACAAGAGATGTAGAGATTTAGTGATTATAAAACATTAGCCCTGAGTATAAAGGTCGTATGCCTTAGCTGTGTCCTAATGCTTGCAACTTCTGGAGAGACAAGCTGTTGTTGCCTCTGTGTGTCTGTTTGGCCTTCTATTGGAGGTTACTGCTCCTCCCAGGAATTGTGCTCTAGGGCTTGTTGGTCTTCCTTTGTGTCTTGAATGCATGAGTTTACATTAGATGAGATAAATCCTATCCCAATGTGAGGTCACTCTGTCCTGAAAGCCAAAAAACATATATAGGGTTTGGACTATGCTTTCAATATTACCTGGGCTACTGAGCACAGAGGCAAAATTTTAGTATTGAAGGCCTAGCATGCTTAGAACTCGCATTTGCTTTCTTTTTTTAAATCAAAGCATTTCCAGTGGCATCAGTTCTCCTGATGCTCTGCATGGGTCTGTAAGCTTTGAACTCCTGGTTGCATTCTTTGCTGCAAGACATTTTTTTCCTCTTTCTTTTTAGTAATATCCGGAGTGCAAAGATGTCTAAGAGCTGCTTTAACCAAACTTTACAGTACTTGTATATCTAGGGAATTAGCTCATGCAATAGTGAGCTAGAAATAGCTCTTCTTTTATACAGCTTCTCTCAGAACTGGCATTGATTATGAACAGAACTATCTTGGCTCCTTGACTGCAGTAAGACACTGTGATTATAGTCATGTATGGACAACCAGTCCATACTTAAAATTGAAACCTGACTTCAATGTCTGATACCTGTCTAAGGGGACATAACTGTGACATAGTTCTCTGAGTTTATTAGCTTTGCAAACACCTCATGTTCTCAATTTCAAGGGAACTAGAGTAGCTGGGGTTTAGCTGTTGCTTGTATGACCACTGGAACTAAGAAACAATGTTGAAAACATGCAATTTTGCTGAATTAGGAATATGTTTTCATTTTGGGATTGAAATGTTACATTCAGGTGACTAGACAGTAAAAGTGTGCTCAGCTTGAGAAAAGTTCAAGTTGAGCTTTCTGTCTTGAAAATTGTTTTGGAACTTTGCTAATGTATTTAGTTGTTTTGTTTTTTTTTAATCTAGGAATCTATTAGATGGCTTGAAGAAGAAAAAGCTCTGCTTGAGATGACAGAAGAGGTAGACTATGATGTCGATTCTTACTGTACCCAACTTGAAGCAATTCTAGAGCAAAAAATTGATATCCTGACTGAACTTAGAGGTATATTGCTTCTAATCACTTTTGTGTTCATTACTAGGAGTGTGTTTTCATATGCCACAGGGACTTGTGGAAATAATGAGGAGACAAAAATGTGAGTTTTAGGGTATTTTTCCCCATTATGCTGCCCTGCAGTGTCCTGTGGAAGGAACATTTATTCTGCTGCCTAAGAAGAAGTTCACACTGTGCTCAGTTCATCCTAGTTTAAAAGAAAATCTCTGCTTTACCTCTAGGAGGTATATACTTGATCCTGCAGCTTTCCTTTTCTTTTCCTGTGTTCCAAAACAATAAATAGGAAGAAGAAAATTCAGACAAACTGTATGAAAGAACAAGGTAATTGTCACAGTTTGACTCAGAATCAGCAAAATAAACCAGAGACAACAATCCTCTCGATCCCCTCCCCCTCCCACCCAGGGAGGGAAGGAGAGAGAGAATTAGGAGAGAGACTTGGTTGGATTGAAAACTAAATTAGACAGCTTTAATTATATGTACAATTATATACAAGTATGTTCAGGAATGTGCAAAAGCCTCTTGCCTCCCCCCACCCTCTGCAACTCTCCTGGCACTCTCCTGAGCTGTGAGCAGTCCTGGAAAGTCTCAGCCTGCAGGCAGGAGATAAGGCAGAGCAGACAGGGGCTGTGGGGAGAGTTATGAGGGTCAGGGCTGAGTCTGGGGTCGATGGTGATGGATGGATGGAGTCCTCCCTGGACGCAGGCCATGGACGGAAGAGAAGGGAAGAAGAAGCAGGAAGGAAGTTGTCTTCTGTGATCTCTGACCATCCTCAGAGCTTACGTAGATCTATGGAATGGAATACCTTTGGTCAGTTCTGCTGTCTGTCTAGTCTAGCCCCCCTACAGGGGGGTCATAGATACAATTCTCCTGCCCCAGTAGCCTCTGTAGCAGCAGAGCTAAGAAGCGACCTTGGAGTCTTGGCAGTAACATGAACATTCCAGTGTTATCAGTCCACTGGCTGGAACACTTGCTGCTAGTTAAAAGAGAGCTTACTGAAGGGAATGAAAAATCAGTAAAAGGAAAATTAGGTTTATCCTGGCTCAAACCAGGACAGTAATTCAATGAGGAAAAACTAGTAGGAACTCCCAGTTCATGCTCTGCTGCATTCTGTAGTGTAGCAGGGAGCCTGCTGTCATTTTTAAGACTTCGCTTAAGAAGGCCATCGAGCCCTGAGCAGCTTGCTTGTTGGCTTATTTCAGCAGCCTGTCTGAATTTTGTCAACCTCTAAAACAAACTGCAGATAATCCTTTGTGCCCAATACTGACTCTTCCACTTGTCTTCTAAACTGAGCTTTTTGAGATGAATTTTTGCTTTTAGTTTCTGTTATTCTTTGGGCTCCGAGATATGCTATGCTGGTAAAAATTCAAGGGTGAAGTTGGGGGAGGGGGGTGGAGTTTTTTTGATCTGTGTTAGGAAACTCCTTGTAAGATAAAATCTTAGTTTTTACTCAGTCTGAGTATCTACTGTAAGTTAGAAGAATACATCAAGCAAATCAGATGTGGCCTGCTTGCCTTGTAAGCATGCATTGGCACCAGTATACTTGGCAAAGACTTGGAGTTACATTCCTTTGCTTTTTATGGATGATGGCTTCCTCTTCAGAAGAACAGTTTGAGACACCAGCAGTGAAAAAACACAGTTTAGGTGAAAACTGTTGATTGAAAACTTACTAGATACTGCTTTTGAAACAAGGTACTGGAGGTGAAGTCTATCTAAGAGATCTTTACAGGCAACATGATGTATGTATAGCTTTATAGAAGGGAAGAACTGTTAAATCAAAGATTCTTTCTCCTAGTCTTCTGTGTTCTGCTTAGGGCACAATTTTTAATCCTGTCACTCTGGACTGACATCTTTATGTTGTAATTTTGGTTTCCTTCTTCTCATTCTTGGGAAGATTACTGGGGAAGGGGACAGGAATAGAAGAAATATGAAAGGATGCCACACTTCCTTTCTCGGGCTTCTCCCATTCTCTTTATAGTTAAGATGAAACAAATGATGCATTTATCTATTTACAGTGAAGAACTTCGAAAATTTAATCAGAAATGCTTTGCACATTAATAGAAAAATGGGAGGATTTACTCTGCTGGATTTAATAATGTACAGAAGTGACTGACTGTACACTAAATACAATTCTGTATGCCCCCAAGGATGTTTTGGAAGGTGCTGGGAAGTAAAAGGATGCATGTGGTGTTTGTCCCTGTATTCTGTAAGTTAGCAGCAGAATTTAAGTGTGAACAGGTTACATGCTGGGAATGCAATTGTGCATCTAAGAAAGGACAAAGTTGCTAAGCATCTTGTGTGTGTGGCGAGTATTGAGTTTATCTCAATCTTCTTGCAGTTCGTAGCATCAGCTGTTTTTGCAGAGGGATGTTCTTTGTTGTGCATTAGAGCTGGGATGTGAAGCATCAGGGCTTAGTTTCAAGATCTGTGCTGAGCACAGGCACATCAGTACTTGTTCTCTCTTTTTTGTTAAAGATAAAGTGAAATCTTTCCGGGCAGCTCTACAAGAGGAAGAACAGGCCAGTAAGCAGATCAACCTGAAAAGACCACGTGCCCTTTGAAATGGGCCTTTGCTGCTAAAGGAATCCATGAACCTGTACTGCTGTAGCACACATTTCTTACAAAACCCAGTGGCCGTAAGAACTCAACTACTTCAAAGTGTAAGAAAGTAAAAAATGTCTGTGGAAATGTCCTGTTTCTGATTCACCTGAATGACATTTTCAGTTTTATGTGAAATGCTCCTCTGATGTCTACAAAATGCTTCTAGACCAGACAGCACAACCATCCAGGGTTCAGATCTGTGAAGCACTTTGTTTAAAAAATTTCATTTATTCAAATTGTGAATTTTATGTTTGGAAATGTTTGCCATGTTTTTTGATAACGAAGTAAAACTGTGGCCATTAAAAACTCACAGTATTTCCTTCTGCCTATGTTCAGTTTTGTTACAAAGACCAGTTGTGCAGTTTTAAGTTGTGTTTGCGTGCATGCACACCTCACTAGTGGTTGTACGGAACTCCTTCAGAGAGCTGTGCTCACCTCTTCCCATTCTGTGCCTTGACGAAGGCTACTTAACCCTGGACATCCCCTTTCTGAAGCACAGCCTTAATGAACAACATTCCTTATTTGTCAATATGAATTACTTTCAGTGTGTACATTTTTAATGTGTTTTGAGACTTTTTTTTTGGGAGGTGGCTAGTTTTGTTACACAGGATGTGCCATATCATTTGAACAGGAACTGCAAGAGCTGTTAGAGTGGACAAACAGCTGGACATTCCATCCTCCTTGTAAAAAACCTGAAATCTAGATTTAATTGAATACCATAAAGAATGGTTATGTAATTTTAACATTTTTCTCTGTGATTAGAAGTAACCAGAACAAAAAAAAAAAACCACCACAAAAATATAAATTAGTTGATGTATAATAAATGGTAACGTTTAAGTACTGAGGAGAGTTGTATCTTAGAACAATGCAGAGGTACAGTATGTGGTATGGTGTTATAGTACTGTCAGAGTAAAGGTACGATCTGACGTCTGCGATGGGATAACTGTCAAAGATCAGGGAACCAGCTTAAATACATACATATTGGCCTTTCACATACTGTTAAAATTTGGCTTTTAATGCATGACAAACTTACATGTACATTAACGGTAGTTTGCAGGTAGTTTGAGTAGATCTGTTGCTTTAAAAAGTAGGTAATACCTATTTTTCCTTTTGTACAGTGCCAGCAGCTGAAAAGTGGAGTGAAATTGCTTAATATGGGGATTTTACTTAATACCTCTATGAAGCGCTAAGAGAAATCTCAGGAATACCTGAATTCTCACAAATGGCGCCATGTTTATCAGCACTTTTTAGGTGGTGGCACATGCAGTTTTTGCAAGTCAGTATCCAAAAAACATTGACCTTTCATGTAAGAACTTCTTTTCAAATGAAGAATTGTAGACCTCTCTAGGAGTTCTCTCCGTTTCCAGGAGTTTTTATCAGCAGACCTTCCCTTGGAACTGTAGAAACATCACTTCTGGAATACATGCCTGTTCATTTGTGCCAGGCTGGGAGGGAATCAAGGGAAGGCAATGAAAAGAGTTATATGAGCCAGAAATTCTTGTAGTGTTTAATGTTTGTATCTCCCATAGCAAGGTAAGCCATGGGAATCTCTTGTTGCGTTATGGTTAAAAAAATCCTCCTGTGTGTAAACATGAAAACTGAAACAATGTAGATTTTACATAATGTGTTTAATAAAATATTAAATGAAATACAGATGAGAATTTACTTTATGACCGTTCTATTGTGCTTTGGGAAGGGTTTCACTTTGTAAGCATATGGGAGTTAACACTTTTGGAAAGGCCTCTGATTTCAGAATGCACATTTACCTCTGCCACTAACTCTTCTATACAAACTTGTCATATGGGAAGATGGCTTCCCAGACCACTGTCCTGAGTTTAGGTTTGCAGGAAGTCTTAAAAGAAACATCCCACATCTTTCTGAGCATTTTTAAAGGAGGTCATCCATCAATTAAAAGAAAAAAACACTAAATAGAAGGCAGCAGCTTGTATTACCACATCATAGTATAGGTTATGGTATCATACCAAAAAGTTTCTTTCAGGTTGCTCTAGAGAAATCTTACTTTCTAAAAAACCTCCAAAGATTGAGATATCCTATATGAGAAACAGTGCCTTCCCTACTATTCCTCCATGCAAGCCTAGAGACACAACCAGGCTGTGGTTTACAGTGGGTACCAAAGAGGACAGGAAGGACAGATTGGATTTCAGCAGCTTTCTGCTAAAACTTGTAAATTACATGTCCTGTCAGGTAGCAGATACAAGCTGAAATTGTGTCTGCTTGGGGGGGAGGCACTGGGGAGGAGCATTAAGAGACAATCTTTGTGAGAGAGCCTGCTGTAAAGATCAGATCTACACTGATACGGAAGCAGTGAGAATCAAGATAAACTGATAAGGCAGGTTATGGCACTTAATTCCTGCAGCCCACTGTGGTGAGAGACTGGAAAAACTTCCAACAGGGCTTAGACAAGTGTATCTCCATTCCTATCCAGTAAAACAAAAACATTTAGGAATCCTCCAGCACTTGTTCCTTCTTTATCGGTCTAAGCATATTGCTGTGGCTACTTACCTCACTCATTGTTTATGCGCAGTGAAGCAACACTAGAATTATTAAATTATTACATATTAAAATAAATTAGTTCATTTTCCAATATAATCTCTCCTGATAACTGCAAATTCAAGTGTGTATTTCTGTACATGCTTCTGAATCAATGACTTTTGAAGAACTGACAATGGATGCATATAGAATGAAGTTTTATCTTAGAAGTTTTTCTTAATTTGCCTCCCTTCCACTTACCGTGATCTTACAGAAAGGGACATGCTGTACATGAAAAAATGGCTTATGGTATTTAATACACAGTCATGCCTTCACCTCTGCATGATGCTACAGAGTTAATAGCTATGATTTCCTGACTCATAAAACAGACCAAAGTGGATTTTTCTTCTAACAGCTGCTATGCGGAGTTAATGCAAACTTCCTTGGGAAAATTCTGCCTTGTCCTTCCTAACAAATATATATAATCCCAACTATATTAAGACACTTCAGTAACTGTCAGGACACAGGCATGCATTGCTCTTAAGACTCACTGAAAGCTTTGATCTATGCTAAATCTCCTCCTTGCCTTGAAGGGTAAAGTAGTTTTCTTATAAAAATAGCTGCTTCAATTGACAAAAAAACCCATTCTGTCTCTGTTTATGAGCACTGGCACTTTGGTAGTTTCAGCTGGTTCCTGGAGTCATTTGATGGCAATAAGGAGGGGGTAAAGGAGATGACACTGATAGCTTCTGGTACCTTCATAGTGTTTTTGTAAATGATAACCAAGCCCACAAGATAAATGCTGTTGTTTCTGAGAAAGAGTTACTGGCATTTCTCCAAGAGACGCAGATTACTAACAGATCTGGAATGCGGGTGGCTACCGCAGGACAACTGGAAGGGACAGGCATTTCAGATCAAAAGAAAGTGTTTAAATACACCTTAAAACAAAGAAACAAACAGACAAAAATCCCAAACAAATCGAAGGACTGCAACTCTGGTTTTGTTGCCCAGACCAGGCTTACGGGCTGTGCTGTTAAATATTGTGCAAGAATATACTGACATCAAGTCCATGAGCAGACAACATGGATTTCAATTAAACTTAAAAATACACAGTCATGTGGAAGTCTAGCACCTGACTTCAGTCATGAAAGAATTCACTGTTTTTAGAATACAGAGCCGCAGGTTCTCGCCTACTGTCTGTGATAAAATGGCATGTAAAGTTTTAGTAAGAACCAGACTGTGAATGCTGTATTCTGTTACTGCTTCTGTGAGAAGAGCTTGTCCCACTGAAGTCACTCTGGCTTAGGTAAGACTTTGGTGACAAAACACAGAGCTTCATTCTTCTCGTAGAGTCTATGAGAAATGGATGCCTTCTGAATTGAAGCCATGCAGCAGTCTGAAAGAGTGAAATATTTATGTTACAACATCTGCTAATTTATACTTCAGCTTAGGGTGTTTCTAAGACGCACTGGCTGGCAAAGAACATGCACAAAAAGCATGAAAGCAGCCATCACTGTTGGACTGCCATAAAGAATTGTTACAAATTTTAAACTAGTTATGATCAAAGTCGCTGTTTTAGAGATGCAGGTACATTTTCAGTGCAGTTAAGTTATACTGCATCCCACCAGGTTTAGAACGTTTCTTTACAGAGCAGTAGCTGTATTGTCACACTGAAAAATAGGTAGGAATTTTTATCTTGTATTAGGAGAGGATTCATGTTGCCACTTGAATTAACTGACCAGAAGTAAAAACAGAATATAGCAGTTAATTACTCAAATTTTTAACTTATGCTATGGACTACGGCCTAATCCTCAAGACAGATAGAGAAGGGCTGTGTGAGTCTCCAGGGAAATGATATAATAACTAATTCCATGATTAAAGCCATTTTTAGTGGAGACATAGGAGACTCTAGTACACAAGTAACAGAAATAGGGATCTTTAGCTAGTTGCTTCTCTGTACTATAAGCAGCAGTTAATATATATATAGAGAGAGTTTGAATTGTTAATTCATGTTCAGGACTGGAAGCAAGGAGGTCTGGTATTGAGAGAAAGGCAGCATTAATACTGTTCCTGTGTGATCCAATACTGATCTGTGCTACACAGGTACAGACTGAGGTAGAACTTGAAGAAGCATAAAAGGAAGGCATAAAGAGAGAAAAAAAAATACCTAATGAAATCATCTATATCCATTGAACGGGCTCGTTTTTCAGAATAACCTGTATTTTTTAGGACCGTCTGTATTTTCTCTGCAATTTTGAAGTTTTCAGGAATTTCCTGTCAATGAAAATTGAGATACAAATTCATTTTGGATTCATAGCATAGAAAGATTCATTTAAGTCATCTGTTCTCTTCCTGCTTTTAGTATAGTTCTTGTTTCAAGTGATAGAAGTTAGTTGTATTTTTTCTTGTAGGGGTTATTGGCTTTTTCTGTTACCTGAATTTTTATCCCTCAGCTCATTCACTACGTATGAATCACAACAGTATTGCTAAGCAGACACCAAGTTTTATTAGATTCTTACTAGATTAGTAGTAAGTCCTTGTGGCATGTACAGCCAGTGTATTAATAACATACTCATCTTTCAGCTGTTTGACTGATTTACTGACCTTTTCAGATTTTTCTCTAAGAAAAGAGCTAAGTTCTTTCCTCCCTCAAACTCTTGGAAAAAAACTGTATCATGTTAAGTTTTTCAGTGTTCATTTTTCACTCATAAGAAGTCAGTATGTAGGTCACAGTACACAAACAGAATCTAATACATTAAAAAGGAACTTACTGTACTATGCAAGGAACAATGAATTCGGTAATTATGATCCAACAACTGCTCTACAGCACTTGACCTGAAAGAAATACAAGTTTAAAATGAAAACTGAGCTTTAACTAGTTTTTTTCCACTCCACTGGCGGCTAATATTTACTGTAAAAAACTAAGACTACATGGATCTGTTCTTTTTAAAACAGCTGCCTTGTTTTCTTCTAGAGGAGAAAGCCTGTGACCTCAGCATAAATCCTCTATCATAGTCTGCAGAATCACAAAATGGCTAAGGTTAGAAGGGACCTTAAAGATCCATCAGCTTCCAACTCCCCTGCCATGAGCAGGGACACCTCACACTAGACCAGGCTGCACAAAGCCTCATCCACCTGGCTTTAAACACCTCCAGGGATGGGGCATCCACAACCTCCCAGGGCAACCTACTCCAGCTCCTTACTACCGTCACGGTGAAGAATTTCTTCCTGATGTCTAACCTAAATCTCCCCTCTTTCAGTTTAAAACCATTAGCCCTTGTCCTATCACTGCCTTCTCTGGTGAAAAGCCCCTCCCCAGCTTTCCTGTAGGCCCCTTCAGGTACTGGAAGGCCACCATAAGGTCCCCCCAGAGCCTTCTCTTCTCCAGCTTGAGTAGCCCCAACTCTCTCAGCCTGTCTTGATAGCAGAGGTGCTCCAGCCCTTTGATCATCTTTGTTGGCCCTTCTCTGCATCCTCCAACAGCTCCATGTCTTTCCTGTGCTGAGGGCTCCAGAGCTGTGCACAGATCTCCAGCTGGGGCTTCATGAGAGCAGAGCAGAGGGGCAGAATCCCCTCCCATGCCCTGCTGGCCACACTTCTTTTGATGCAGCCCAGGATGCAGTTGGCCCTCTGGGCTCCAGAGCACACTGGCAGCTCATGATGAGCTTCTCATCTACTGCCACCCCCAAGTCCTTCTCCTCAGGACTGCTCTCTAGCCATTCTGCCCCAGCCTGTATTAGTGCCTGGGGCTACACTGACCCAGGTGCAGGACCTTGCACCTGGCCTTGTTGAACTTCCATGGGGCTGGCATTGGCCCACCTCTCCAACTTGTCAGGGTCCCTCTGGATGGCATCCCTTCCCTCTAGGGTGTCAACCACACCACACAGCTTGGTGTCATCAGCAAACTTGCTGAGGATACACTTAATCTCACTGTCCATGTCTCCAACAAAGATGTTAAACAGCACTGGTCCCAGTACTGACCCCTGAGGAATGCCACTTGTCACTTGCCTCCACTTGGACACTATCCCATACTGTGCTGAAATGCATGTAACAGTGCTATGCATTTGCACAAAAGAAATTATTAACTGCATGGGCTCCCAAACTTTGAAAAGATTTCCTTTAACAGAAGTTACTTACTTAAATGCTGCAGAGAGAGTCTTGTTTTTCCTAACAAAGGCTATCCTTACCAGACCATCCCACTCCTGAAATTAAAAATTTCAGAATTTACAGAAAGGAAAATACAGCTACTACACAGTCACTATTGACAATTTCACAACAATATTGAAGACAGGAAAACTTCAGGAAAATATGTTTCTAAACAATACAAAACCAGCCCACTCTTGGACAAAGCAATACTAATAGAGGAGAAAATACTTCACCTACAAACACCTCTGACTTACTCTTTTTCGTGCCTAGAGACTATTGGCCAGATCCTACATGCTGGGAAGGCAGATACTTGAAGAAAATCCAGCTAACATTGGGCAAGGCTGAAATGGTCTTGAAGATCAAAGCGTTTTAAAAATTAACTTCAAGAATAGTATCTTGTAACATCTGTCTTCTACACACTCATGTGAAGATAAGACTTCTCATAGATGCTCCTTTGATCATAACCAACTAAGTCATCAACTGGAAAGGATGCTTGGGAGACATAAACCCCGATGAAAGGAACATGATTACTAGCAACTCTCCAAAGGACACGGAGATGGCACCTCAGTCTTGTCAGAAATACTGTAAGCAATGCTGCACCTGAATTACTGGTGGCAAGTTCAGGTACTGTGCTAACACATGCCTGATCACTAGAGGAGTATGTATTTTGGAATTATGTAAATGCCAACGAATAGCTGGTACTTAGTGCTAAAAAGAGCACAGAGAACTGAGCAGTAAGTAAAAGAAAAATGAAAGTAAGTACTATCACTTGTATGTTACATAGTTAGTAGAGTGTATGACAATTACCTGGAAGTTGATAGGTGGTGGCGGGTTCTTTGGCTCTATTCTGACAACACTGGATTCAACTTTGGGAGGAGGCCTGAAGTTGTTCTTTCCAACCTGTTAGTTGGGAGAAGCCAGGCAACTGTATGAATAAGCCACAAATCCCCCCATTCTCAGAAAAACTCTTGTATCTTTGTTAGCTCTTTTAGCTTATGCAGAAAGACGTACCTTCATCAGGTGGTCCACTCGAGCTAATAACTGAGTATTAATAGAGAGTCTGCAATATAGTTTAGTTCCTGGTTTTGCAACCAAACGAAGTGCAAATTCCCTTTGAAACATAAGTATTGCACACCTGGGCACAAAAGAAATGAGAAAATGATTTCTAAGTAATCAACTTTTATGTCAAAAGCCAATTAATATTGCCTCAGCGTTTAGAAGCAGTAGAAGTTTGTCATAAACAAGCTCTGCCTTAATTAGCTCAGCATGTGTTTAAAAACAAACCCAAAAAACTTGGTAAAACCATCTAAATCACCTTAAAGCTACACCAGAATTTTGTTTTTTATACTCCTAAATAGATCAGCATCAAAGGAACAGGATAGTTGTAGAGTTTTGTGCCTGACTGTAACAAATATTTTTTAATACCTCTACGATGAGTCCTTCAAATCCAAACTCTCTAGCTCCAGAAATGGACCAGTCATGTCACTAACATTAGCACTTCAGTGAGAGCAATCAAGAACTACTGACACATTGAACAACACACAGAAGTACTTGGGCAGTAACATTTTTAGACCAGACAACAGGAAATATACTGGCTTTGATCCTACCCTTTCCACCCTTCCATTCTGAGGCAGGAAGGCATTTGAAATGCTACAATCTCCTACTTATCTCTGGAATAACAATTAGTTATAATACTAGTCTAAAGGTGCAACTCCTGTTTTCATCAGCTGGACATTCACTGATGCCAAGACTAAATTTTCTCCTTGTGCTTAACACACTGACATAAACATATTTCCAGGCTCTGCAGTATTCCTACTACAGAAAAATTATGGTGCAGCTCTGATCCATCAAACTGATAATTTAAGAACTAAAAATTATTCTGGACTATTTTTAAAACTAATTTTCCTCTATCAGGTAATACAGAGCTCTGTTCTTCCACATACCTGAAAAAAGGTCTATGAAGCAACAACTTGAAAACAAAAGGTGAAGAAATCTGAGGAAAAGAGTAATAGCATTAGTGTTACTTCTGGGTTGTTATAATTTAAAATGGAGAAAAGTTTTGTCATGTTGTTTAGCCCATACCTGGTAAGGCAAGTTAGCCACACACGCATCAAAGAATGGCAAGTCTGTTTTCAAGATATCTCCAACCTTGATTTCAAGTTTGTTTGCCAGACACCTGAGGAAAAGTACACAAAACAGTTTTCCTTAGAGAAGCGTGTTACCAACGTTTTTGCCAAAGCAACTCCACTTCTGTTTAAGTGCTCACTATTTCCACAGTTGATACCTACGTGCCCTGGACTCTCTTCTGAAGTTCACCAACAAGTCTAGGGTCAATTTCACAAGCAATAACCTGAAAACAAAATATAGCATTTGCAACTTTATACAACTCCTCTTAACCAGGATTAAAATTCCAGTTGTAAAAAACCCCAAAACTGTACTATTCCTACAGGTTTAACTAATTCTTAAAAATTCCCTATTAGGCTATACACCTTTCTCCCTTCCCAAAAAACACACAAGCCTCACCACATAAACGGGTAACAGCAATATAGTTTGACAAAACCACGCAGAATTCCTATGAATAGCAACAAACTCACTGGAATTGTATAAATGTTAAGAAAAATATCCAGAGTAATTCTATTTATTTCAATTAAGCAGATAAAGATCCTTCTGTTTTGCCACAGTCTAAACCACAGTGTGGTTAGAGCTTGGGAAGGTGGTGATGGGGAAATCCTCGCTTACCTTTTTGACTTTCTCCAACATCTTTACCGTAAGGTTACCAGTTCCCGGGCCCACTTCCAGAATGACATCTGTACGTCGTAGGGCAGCCTACGAGCAAACAGCATTTCAGTCATTTTTCTAGAACCGACTTCAAGCAAACATTTAATTTTAAAACGAAAGGTACGTGCGGCTCAGTAAAAAGCCGGAATCAGTTTGCAACAGAGCGTGAACACAGCTGGGAAAGGGACAAGAGGGAAACGGTGAGAACAAGACTGACTTAATGCTCATTTACGAGAACGGTCCCTCCACAACCCCAGAGCCAGAGCCGCCGGAGGTCCCTCCCAGCGCTGCCGCAGCCGCGGGGCCGGTGGTGCGCTGCATGCCCGCCCGCAGCGCCCAGCCGCGGCCCCCGGGCGGCCCCACTCGCCCCGCCTGCCCCCGCCACCCCCAGGCGCTGCCCCCCCCGCGCCCCGCCACCTTCTCGATGATGCTGTTGACCACGAGGGGATTCTTCAGAATGTGCTGCCCGGCCCCGGTGTTGAACAGGATGCCTAGGGCAGAGATCCGCGTTACTTCCGCCGCAAGCGCACTCGCGGGAACGCCACGACAAACGCTCCGGTGCCGCCGGCATTCTCGCTTCTCCCCGCTCAACCCGCGGTCTCTGCCGTGTGCTGCCCTCCCCTTGGCCCTCGGCGAGGCCGCTGCCAGCACCGAGGCGTCCCCTCGAACAAGGGTGAGCGCAGGCCGCGCCCCGGCGGCAGGCCCAGCCCCAGCCTCCATTCCCAGGAGCGCCGCCGCTCAGCTCAGCCCAGCCCAGCCCGCACCCACCGGTGGCACGGCCTTCCCGGCGCTCCAGCCGCGGCCGCTTGCCCGCCCGTGCCTTGGGCATGGCGGCGGCCGGCACGGCTCGGCCCCGCTCCCCGCGCACGTGCCTCGCGGGACTACAAGTCCCGACTAGCACCGCGGCCGGGCCGGCCTGCGCGGGGAGCGCAGGGATGTGCTAGGCGGCGGACAGCGCCCCCGCGCGGGCCGGAGGTGTGCGCCGGCTGCCCGACCGGGCGGCGGCGGCAGGGCGCAGGGTTTGGGGAGCAGAGGCAGTTGATTGCCACGGCCTGAGGGACAATACCGGGAAGCAGGTGAATAACCCGGGGTAACAGGCGTTCCAGGGGGCTGCGGGTCAGAAGGCAGGAGGAGCTGAGGGGCAGCAGACAGCGAGGGGAAAGAGGAAAGGAACATTCTGCAATTCTGTGCGAGTCTGTGATTTGTTTTCATAGAGTGCGAGGTTGGAAGGGACCTCAAGGATCATCTGGTCCAAACTTTCTAGGTACTACTATAGTTTATATGAGGTGGCTCAGCACCCTGTCAAGCTGAGACTTAAAACTATCCGATGTGGGGGAATCTACCACCTCCCTTGGGAGACTATGCCAATGTTTGACTGTCCTCACGGTGAAAAAGTTACCTCTTGAGTGCAATCAGAATCTCCCCAGGAGCAACTTGTGCCCATTGCCCCTTGTCTTTTTCATGTGACTCCTTGTAAATAGGGAATCTCCATCTTCTTGGTAGCCACCCTTTAGGTACTGGAACATGGTAATAAGGTCTCCCCAAAGTCTTCTTTTCTCAAGAAGAAACCCAGTTTTCTCAGCCTCTATTTGTATGGCAGGTTCTCCAGTCCTCTGATCATCCTTGTGGCTCCTCTCTGGACCCTCTCCAGCGTGTCCTCATCCTTTTTGTAGAGCAGGGACCAAAACTGAACACAACACTCCAGGTGTGGTCTGACAAGTTCCAACAGGGATGATGGTTTCTTTATCTCTGCTGGTGATGCCCTTGTTGATGCAGCCCAGCATCCTGTTGGCTTTCTTTGCTGCTGCAGCACACTGTTCACTCATTTTGAGCCTGTATCCATCAAGACCCCCAGGTCCCTTTCCACAGGGCTGCTCTCCAGCCAGATGGATCCCAGTCTGAACTGCACTCCTGGGCTATGTGTTCTTAGGTGCAAGACCTTACACTTCTCCCCATTGAACTTCATAAGGTTTCTGCTAGCTCACTCCTCCAGCCTGTCTAGGTTATCCTGGAGGGTGGCTCTCCCTTCTGGGGTGTCAACCTCTCCACTCATCTTGGTATCATCAGCAAACTTCATCAGGGTTCCCTTGATCCCAACATCCAGGTCACTTACGAAGATGTTAAACAGCACTGGGCCCAATATTGATCCCTGGGGGACCCCACTTGTGACCAGTTGCCAGTTTGAGGAGGAACTATTTACTGTCACACTCTGGGTACAGTGTGTCAGCTAGTTCCCCACCCACCACACACAGACCACTTGTCAAGGCCATAGTGAGTCAGTTTCTCCAGGAGGAGGCTGTGTGGGACTGTATCAAAAGCCTTGGAGAAGCCCAGGCAGACAACGTCCACCACTCATCTTGCATCAACCGAGCAGTATACTTCATCGTAGAAGATGATCAGGTTTGCCAAGCACAGTTTGCCCCTGGTAAGTCCGTGTTGGCTTTTCCCAATCCCGTGCTTCAGTTGACTTGTGACAGTCCCCAGGAGGATTTGCTCCATGACTTTCCCAAGAACTGAAGTGAGGCTAATGGGTCTGTAATTACCTGGGTCCTCCTTTGTACCCTGCTTATAGGTGGGGATGACGTTAGCCTTCCTCCAGTCCTCAGGGACATCTCCCAATCTCTATGACTTCTCAAAGACTATGGAGAGTGGCTTTGCAATGACATCAGCCAGCTCTATCAGCACCCCAGGGTGGATGGCATCCAGACCCATCAATTTGTACAGGTCAAGCTCCTGTAATAGTTGACACACCAGCTCTTCCTTCACTGACAGCGGGTCAGCGTCTGTGTCAACCTGGACTTTTGTTGCTATGGCCTGGAACCCAACAGCACTGGTAAAGACAGAGGTGAAGAAGGTGTTGAGGACCTTTGCCATTTTAGCACTGTTGGTGAGTAGTTCACCTCTTAATAGTGGGCCAATATTATCCCTCTGTTTCTGCTTGTTGGTGTATCTGAAGAACCCTTTCATGCAGTTTTTGACATCTCTGGTGATGCCAGCTCAAGCTGAGCTTTCGCTTTCCTAACTGCATCTCTGCATGCCCTGGCAATGCCCTTCTAATTTCCAACCAGTAATGTTCCACTTTTCCACCTCTGGTACATTTCCCTTTCAGTTCTGAGCAGACCCAGAAGCTCACAGTTAAGCCAAGGGGGTCTCTTGCTCCACCTACTTCCCGTGCCTGTAGAGGGGATGAACTGGCTTTGCTTATCTAGGAGAGTGTTCTTGAAAAAACTCCCAGCACTCCCACACTAGCTCCTTTATCCTCTATGGAGGCTTCCCATGGAATCCCTTCCAACTGAGCCCTGAGCAAGTTGAAGTTTGCTTTTCTAAAACCTAAAACTTTTGTTCATTAATTAACCTTTTAGTAGAGGATTTTCTCTGGGTCAGACTATTCAGCATTAGGCTGCTGAATATGAAGTTACTAATCCACCAGTCCTGGAGGGACCTCCCTTGGACCAGTACGTGCTCTCTGATGCAAAACTTACGTTTCAACCTGTCAGAAATATTTAAAAGGCGATTCTCAGCAATCACAACAGCATCCTCTAACTCACTAACTCTGTACAATACAGATGGTCTGTCCCTTCATCATTTGCAATCCTGGGGTGCGGGAAAGTCGTTCCCGGCTGCCGGCGCGCCCGGCCGGGCCCGTTTGCTGCCGCCGATCCCGAGCGCTGCTAGAGGGGAGGCTCAGACCAGCTGGGGGGCTGCGCCTGCACACGCCGCCTCCTCGCCCATGCACAGGGACCTGGTGCTCAGGCCTGCAGCTTGCACCAGGC
Organism: Hemiprocne comata; assembly: GCA_020745705.1. Classification (NCBI taxonomy): domain Eukaryota; kingdom Metazoa; phylum Chordata; class Aves; order Apodiformes; family Apodidae; genus Hemiprocne; species Hemiprocne comata. The sequence goes on along the minus strand of CM036616.1, from coordinate 14,213,464 downwards.
ACTTGATCAACCTTTGTTAGTGCCGCAAGTAAACAAAAAATAAAGTTACTTAACACTGGACACCTTAATATAAAATTTATGTATGAATATTTATGCCATACACCTACTGCCCCTCGACGCCCTTCTCCCCGCTACAACTGTTCAGAATAGCCACATAGCACGTGAGTAAAACCATCAGAAGTTTACATCTTCCTCAGTTATTTTCAGTCCTTCGCACACCGAACTCCCCAGGAGAGAGCCACTGCCCTGCTGGGATGTGAAACGCCCGCCAGCAGCGGCCCAGGGCCGCGAGCGAAGCCCGGCAGTGCCGTCATTCCGACACCGAGAGCGGCAGCCGGGCGACACCTCCGGGGGCCTGAAGCGAGCCGCCCACAGCACCCTACGGGCCGTCATGCAGCGTCCATGAGAGCCGGCCCACCGCGCGGCGGCCTCCGCCTTCGCCGCTCCAGCCGCTCCGCCGGGTCAGGCCCCCGCCCCTTTCGGTGCCGCCCGCCCAAGCCGCGCCAGACTCCGCCTCCTGCGGCGCCAGGCGCACGCGGCTGCCCCTTCCCCCGGCCGCGTGTCGCTGCGTATGACGTCACGGGGCGCGCCGGGCAAGGCGGGGTGCCGCAGCGGCCGCAGCTGGTCGCGGCTCGTGGCGCGAGCTTCGGAAGAGGCGGGGGTCTCGCGCACCAGGCCCGCCCCCTGCCGCGCGCGGCGCCATCAGCCGCTAGGGGTGAGCCGGGACCGGGACGCCTCGCCGCCGCTTTGGCGGGCCCCGAGGGCTGCCAGCTGCCGCCCCAGCGTGGCGGCGGCCTCCCGCCTCTTTCGGCGTGCCGGGCGAGCTGGTGGCGCTCGGCGGAGCCGGTCGGTGCCGGGTCCAGGCGGGCTGCCGGGGCGGGTGCCGCGCCGTGGCGTTAGGCGCGAGTGTGGGCCAGGGAGAGGGGGAAAGCGGCTTCGGCTGAGAGCAAGGCAGCGCTCGAGGGGCGGTGCCGCCCGGGCCCGCCGAGCGCCAGGGAAGGGCGCCGGTCTTCATCGCCCCCGCGGGCTGCCCTGCCACTTCCCGTCACCCCGCCGGAGCCGCCCGTGTGGTACAGTGCGGCCGTGGCGTTGTGTGCCCCTGCTGCCCTGGTTGCTGTAGCCGGCCGAGGATTAGAGCTCAGCTTCACCTTTTACGTTGTTAGGCAAAGACACAGTGCCTTCTCAGAGTCAGAAGAACAGAACTGTTACCTAATTCCGGGGAACTATTTCCTGGTTTCTCTTTGAGACTGCTTTCAGTCGGGGTAGAATTGACGGGAAGGTATCAGAAGAACAAGAGGCATTAAGCCGCATGGTCTGTCGACAGAACTTGTTTTTGGTAGGGAAAGGGCAAGTATTGACCTTTATTAAAGGTGGTTATTTTCCTCTACAGGTTGAAGAACAGCAGTTGAAGTTTTAGTGTAAAGCAGATTCTTTGCTAAATCAAAGGCACCGTTAGTGCAGCTGCGGTGAGTAATTTCTCCAGTTTGTTATCTTAGAAGCCAACAACGTGTGTAACATTCAAGAATGTGGCCCTAAATACAGCACTGATACTGCTTCCTTCTGCTTCTGTGCACCTTGCTTCCTGTGTCTCATTGGTGAAGCGATGTCTGATGTATTTGCTGTGCCTTTCAAATTTGTGTTCATAATATGTGAGAACTACCTCAGTCTTTACATGCAGTGTGTTTCCCGTGGGTTTTTGCTCCTTAAAGCTTCACTTAACACTATCTTTTTCATTGTTTTCTGCATTGTTTTCTTTTTCTTCTGTTGTACCAGTCTACAGAAGGGCATTTAGTACTGTATGTGTAAATAACCTAATAAAAAGTTTTGCTCTCCAAGCTTTGCATGTAAGATTTTGAAACTGTCATCAAAAGCAATTTTTAACTCATTAAACTGAAATAATTTAAAGCCATTTCAAAGTGTGAGGGCAGACTGAAACTTAAATTTCTGCTTGAGCTTTTGAACACTAGTTTGTATAAAGTGCTCTGTCATATATTTTTGAAAATCTGTTAAAATGAGGTGAACTACAAAGATGGCAAAGGAGTGAGATTGGTCCTCTGAGACTGACCATCATATAAGCTTACTGTTAAACATGACAAATGACAAATATTCTTTTGTTGTCCCTGTGTCTGTTCAGCTTTTTCTATGTCATCAGTACTGAACCCTATGACAGTTTCTTATGAGTTATATCCAAGCAAATTCTTGGAATAATCCCACTGACTGTTTTTTCTGTTAGTTTTTTGTCAGTGTAGTGCTTTCCATTTAACCTGAAAAGCCATTCTTCTCAGTATTTTAAATGTAATCTAACTTAATTTCCTATAATATTATCATCATCCTTCCTTAAATCCTGTGTTCTTCTTTGGTCTTTGTGCTTTTATCCTTTCTGTCTTCATCATGCTGTTTTTTTAGACCTGTGTTTCAACTTCAGTGTCACATTTTAGTAGAAATGAATTTGTAGGAATTCTGTTCCTCTTTCTGTCAGTAGCAGGATGGGGAAAAAAACCTGTGCTTCTTTCCTGCTTAGACATTTTCACTTGTGTTCTTGACTGAGGCTTAAATTGGGCAAAGTGTAGACAGTCTTGTTCATTTAATTAAAGAAAATGTATTTGTTGTTCTTGAAAATTATTGGTAAAGACTAACATTAATCACTGGAGTGGTTGTGGTCATTACTGTAGTAATTAGTAGTTTTAAGTAGTACCTTAAATAGCCAGGATATGGGTAGTTCCTCTGGTTTTGCTGTTCAGTGGAAATACTGTAATGTTTGAGAAGAGACTCATGGGAAAGTTTGTATAAGGCTGGAGAGAGATTGGTATAACTACCAACTGTTCCTGAAATTGACAATATCCTTAAAAGCAGTGCTGGGATGTCACATCAATATCAGTTTGAATGCTAGCATTCATGTTCCTCATTTCAGAAGGTGACCCATAAGTGGTTCTTGCAGCTTTTCAGAAACTGTTTTTCATGTTTTCCTTTAAACAAATGTGCTGGAAAAGACAGTCTTGGGTTTCTACTTGAAAGCTTGATACTTATTCATTAAGTACATGGTCTGCTGACAAGAAGTGTTGGGCTCTGACCTCTTTGTAAGCACCCTGCAGGCTGTTAGTTGTGTCCACTGAGTCTTTCTTTAGCTTCCATTTTACTAAGCAAGGCCTCAGCCTCTCCCCGTGGGTAATTTGCTTTAGACCCCAGACCTTATTGGAAGCTCTGGTCTCTCCAGTTTCTACACTTCTTTCTTGAGCTAGGGAAAGGAAGAACTATGAAGACTAAGTTGAAGACATTCTGTCCAACCCCATTCAGTACAACTCTCTGGGTCCAGCTGTACAGCCAGTTTTTTACCCAGCGAAGAGTGCACCTGTCTCTGCCATGTGCCCACCAGCTTCTCTAGGAGAACACTGTGGGAGGTGATGTCAAAGGCTTTAAAGACTAAATTATGGAAGACCAAATCTGTCAAGGGCTATTAAATTTAAATTCCCTGCCTCATACTAGGAAATCCTTGAAACCCAGTTTTGTGGAGGATGGGAGGCATTATTCAGATGTATCACTAGAAAATTGTCCTGACCTGGGCATCTACTATAGTCTTTGACAGAGACAGAACATGGGGTTAAATTAATTTTTGTTCTGACCTGCTAAGGTTGGCTTGGTTTTTCATGGGTTTTTTTGAGCAGCAATAGCTGTGCCAATTTTAAAATGAAAATACAAATCTTTTCAAGCATGAAAAGTACTAATACAAAAGAAACTTTGAGAATATTTATCTTTGGGTTTGTTGTTGTCCTTACATCTGCCTGCTAATTCTTTAGAAAGAAGAAAATTTTAAAAAGTTTCATAGTTTTTGTGTTTGTGCTGCACTAACTTCAGTAAGTAAGTCTGCTGATGAGAACTGTTCTAGGCAACTTCTTCGCTGATAATACCAAACTGGGAGTGGTGGCTGACACTCCAGAGGGCTGTGCTGCCATCCAGTGTGACCTGGACAGGCTGGACATCTGGGCAGAGAGGAACCTAATGAGGTTCAACAAGGGCAAGTGTAGGGTCCTGCCCCTGGGGAGGAAGAACCCCATGCACCAATATAGGTTAGGGTGGACCTGCTGGAAAGCAGTTCTGAGGAGAAGGATCTGGGAGTCCCGGTAGACAGTAAATTATCCATGAGCCAGCAATGTGCCCTTGCTGCCAAGAGGGCCAATGGAATCCTGGGGTGCATAAGGAAGAGTGTGGCCAGTAGGTCAAGAGAGGTCATTGTCCCCCTCTACTCTGCCCTGGTGAGGCCACATCTGGAATGCTGTGTCCAGTTCTGGGCTCCCCAGTTCAGGAGAGACGGGGAACTACTAGAGAGAGTCCAGTGGAGGGCAACAAAGATGACTGGGGGATTGGAGCATCTGCCTTATGAGGAAAGGCTGAGAGAGCTGGGACTCTTTAGCCTGGGGAAGAGAAGGCTGAGGGGAGACCTTATTAATGCCTGTAAGTATCTAAGGGTGGGTGCAAGGAGGATGGAGCCAGACTCTTTTCAGTAGTTCCCAGTGACAGGACGAGGGGCAATGGGCACAAGCTGGAACACAGGAAGGTCCATTTAAATATGAGGAAAAACTTCTTCATGGTGAGGGTGACAGAGCACTGGGACAGGCTGCCCAGGGAGGTGGTGGAGTCTCCTCTGGAGATATTCAAGACCCGGCTGGATGCAGTCCTGAGTAATGTGCTCTAGAGGATCCTGCTTTAGCAGGGGAGTTGGACTGGATGAGCTCTAGAGCATCCTTCCAACTCTGACAATTCTGTGATTCCATGAAAGGATATAAATTTTTAGTAGAAGTACAGTTTCTTTAGCAGGAAACTCTCCTTTTCTGCATCAGATTTGAATGTAGCCGAGAAATAGTATAATTTAGCTGACATGATCTCAGTTTTCTAATGCAAAATCAATTGTTACATGAGTGCTCCATAATCCATTTTTTTCCCCTGAAATAAAGTCCTTGCAATGAATCTTTAGCAAGTATCTGGGTATGTGCTGCAGATTCACTGTGCTACACATGGAGTTTTCCTGTGGCAACTCATTATTTGGGGAACACTCTTCAGCAAAAGGCCTAAAATCAGCTTCTTTGAAGTTGAGGAAATTATCTACTATTTTGTTTATATGCACATGCTGTGTCAGCTTACTTTCAGAATTTCTCTTTGGGTTTCATCTGTTAATCAAACTGATTACTGTTTTTTTAGTTGAGTAGCCATATCAGAAGTCTACTTTATTAGGTCTTGTTTGGTAGTGTAAGGTAAGACTGTTTTACTTTTGAAAGTAAGTAATTTGACTTATGAATGGAAGTAAATTAAATCACTCTGTAACATGAAGAATAATTCTGATCTTGCAGGAATTGAGCTATCATTTCTTCCTTGGTGCAAAGGAAAACCTTGTAGGTTTTTGTAGGTGCAGAAACCTACTTCTGTTACATTTTTTCTCATATCTATTTTTGCTATCTCCCTTTCCTTCACTACCATTTTTAGGTGCTCTGAAGTTCTGTTAGTAATACTAGATACTTCAGTGTTACAGTGTGTATAGCAAAAAATCTGAATTTATCATTTATTGCTTCTTTTCTTGTGTGTACTTTTAAAAAATAAAGTTCCTTGTGCTGTGGATGTGAATTTCCTACAGTGATCCTTGTAAGTTAACCCAGGGTTTTCAGTGTCGTTACAAAATATCTGCAAAAAAGGAAGTTAAAAGATGTTGCACCTTCTACTGCCTGTCTTGTCAACAACATTATGTAAAAAATTATTATTTTATGATTATTTTTGATGGAAAATGAAGCTAGCAGGACTTCTAGCATAATATCAAAGTCTTGCCTTGACATTGATTCTTTGTGCTGGGGACTGTTCCACATAGGCTAAACCAGTACCAATTAGATTTTACAATCTAAACTGGGGTCTTTGTCTTACAAGAAGTAAGCTGGGAATTTGAGTGTTTATTGTGCAAAGGTCTCATAATTGCAGGAAGATTTCAGAGAATCTACAGATTGGTAGAAGTTGAAATAACTGACACAAGTAGATACAAAGCAGTAGAAGGTAGATTGGTGTTACAGGGTGAGGTGAGCTGACCATGGTTGGATTCCAGGTGCCCATCTATCCACTGTACTACTCCTGGCTTCTCCACCTCCTCTAGAGCTTCACAGGGGGAATGGGGAATGGGGGCGTTGGTCAGTTCATCACACATTGTCTGCCTCTCCTTCCTCCTCACACTCTTCCACAGCTCCAGCGTGAGGTCCCTCCTACAGGACACAGTCCTTCATTAACTACTTCATCACGAGTCCTTCGTGTGGGCTGCAGTTCTTCATGAACTGGTCCAGTATGGGTCCTTTCCATGTGTCCCTTCCACAGGCTGCAGTCATTCAGGAATGGACTACTCCAGCATGGGGAGTCACAAGTCCTGCCAGCAACCCAGCTTCAGCACAGGCTCTCTGTGGGATGGAAGCCTCCCTCAGGCACATCCACCTACTTTGGCTTGGGGTACTCCATGGGCTGCAGGTGGATATGTGCTCCACTGTTAGCCTCCGTGGGCTGTCCAGGGACTACCTGCTTCACCGTGGGCTGCAGGGGCAGCTCTGCTCTGGCACCTGGAACATCCCCTCCCCCTCCTTCTCCACTGACCTTGGTGTCTGCAGAGCTGTTTCTCTCATGTATTCTCACACCTCACTTCTGCAACTGCTGTTGCATAGGGTTTATTTCCCCCTTAACTATGCTATCCCAGAGGTGCTACCACCGACACTGATGGGCTTGGTCTTGGTCTTGGCCAGCGGTGGGTCTGTCCTGGAGCTGGCTGGAACTGGCTCTGTTGGACACAGGGGAAGTTTCTGGCATCTTCTCACAGAAGGCACCCTTGACAGCCCTCCCTTTACCAAACCTTGCCACACAAATGCCAAACATAGGGCAGTTAAAGCAGAGAGATAAAAAGATTAATCACATATAAAGTATAAAGCAGAGGTTGAGTTACTTGGTCTGTTCAATTACTGCTGTAAAGAGGGAGCTGATTTTGTGGCTTACAGTTTTGAAAGTACCGTTTCTTTAACTTTGGGACCTTCAATTTTTAGTCTGTTTTTCTTGTTGAGGATGTTTAAGTAATTTATAGATTAAGAGGTCTTAGATTTTTTTTTTAATTGTGCAGGGATATTACTGGTATAAAAAAAATCTTTAATCTTGTTGCTAGTTTTGTTGTTAAGGTGTTTTTTTTCAATAAATCAAAACTGTAAACCTATGTCAGAATATGATTTCATTTCTCTAGCTTTCTTACCATCACTATAACTATATACACCTCAAATTTTTTTTACCCTGAAAGTTGGAAAAATAAACTTTTTTTTTAGTATCAAGCAAAAGCAAATCCTCAGGCCTGGTTGTTGAAGAGAAACTGTGCTTGGTTTTTTACTTAAAATGGTATGTAAGTATCTAACATGTATCTGTAATATGAAAAGTTTACATAGGCTATAAATATAAGATCTCCTAGACAGAAAAACAACTTTTAACTGTCATACTTCATAGCTCCTTTTATAGATGTTTGTCTTCAATTTGTTGTGATACTGTTTGTGTCATTGTAAATGTAGTCACTGTCATATGGAGACCAATGTTTTATTTTGCCTTTATTTTGCCTTTATAGAGTACAAGAATGTATTTATATTGGAAATTAGGCAATTGGCATTCTTAGTTCAGCTGATTAGCATTTGTGTCTAAATAGATAAAGGAGGAATACAAGTATATTGAGGAAAATTCTGTTTCATTTAGAACTCGTAACAGTGAAACTATAATTCATCCTCTTGATCAATATACAATTTCTAGATCAATTTTAACTGTACAGTTTCACTATCTAAAATGGGTTGTTTTCTCTTTTCATGAAAAACTATTCAGGGAATACAAAAATCTTAATACTCTGCATCTTTGCCTCTTTCAGACAGTCCCATGGTTTGCCCTGTCTACAGCTGGAGTAATTGCTAGCTGGGATTTTGTTCTTAGTTTGCTGTGCTTCTCAGGAGAGGTAACTGGTTTACAATAAAAATACTTCCTGTAATTCCTCAAATCTAGTAAATGTGCTTGAAATGCTTAATGCTTGCTTTTTCTGTTGAGAGATTCCTGAAAGCAAAATAGTTTAATTGCTGTACCGTGACACTGCCTGTGAGTGGGCGTAATGCTATCTTACACAGTGTAGTCTGATGGAAAATTAGCGTGGGGTGTTCAGATAATGTGAGTGGGAAATACCTGTCTATATTTGCTGTCTTTTTTCTTAACTGTTTTTTCTCCTTTTCAAATGTTAACAGATTTTAATGGATCTCAATAGTGCTAGCACTATTGTTTTGCAAGTCTTGACCCAAGCTACTAGCCAAGATACTGCAGTGTTGAAGCCAGCTGAGGAACAACTGAAGCAGTGGGAGACACAGCCAGGTTTTTATTCAGTCTTACTGGTAAGATACGGTGGAAAAGTGCTCTAAGTAAACTTTGAGGATTTTTGAATGTGGCTCTTTAGAATACTGTAGAACCATGATCTCTGGCTTAGAGAAGCCTGGAGTCATCCTGGTCCAGCTGCCAGTTTCCATGGTGTGCAGTGGGAGGTGTTGTCATCACTGTGTGTCAAAGCAAGTTCTTTTCCCAGGCATTCAGGAGCAGGAAATTCAACTTCTTGAGGCATGGCTGGCTGGACTGTAGTGCTAAACCTGTTGTTGGCCTGTTGTGAATTTTAAGTAACAGGAGGCCAAGAGGACCCTTGTCAAAAGAATTACCTTTGCTACCCCATGAAGCAGGGACACTTGTACATACCAAGGCAGTAACCACCTTTTCCTTGCTTTGGAGGTCATGAATTGTGGCGATTTTCATAGAAGTTCCCCCATGGTTTTGTTTGCATGGAGTTTCATACCCAGCTGGGATTGCTTTCCATCTTGTCAGTGGAGGGAGATTCCCAGGGAGATGAGTTACTGGGCTGGTAGTAAGGTTCCTGAAATGGTAAAGGTGAATACTTCTAAAGGCACTAAGACCATCGATGCATTAATATGGTGCAAGGTGATGTAAATATAGTCAAAGAAGAAGACTCAACTGCTTCAGAGAAAGCACAAGTTAACAATGATGTTATTCTCTGATTCCTGTGTGTACGTTTATAATAGTCTTAAAAGCACAGATAAACTGCTTTTCCTACTGCTTTTTGGCTTTAGTATGTAGGATGAATGATTCAGAATTGTGGAGTAACACGTTCTGTTCTCTGTAGACTCTGTTTCATTAGTTTGGAAGGTTGAAGGCAAGTCAGGGGACTTAGAGGAAGGGCAAAAAAATCTGACTTTTGAGCCATCAAATTGCATTTAACCCACTGTCTTTGCAATAGTATTTCTGTGATGATACATGATCTTGACAGAAAACAGCAGAAATTGCCAGTGACGGGGCATTCTTTTTTCTTTTTCTGGAGGTTTGGTGTGAGAGATTACAGCTCATGTTGTAGACAAATTGAGTGCTCATAGGTGTAACTGAAATTGATGCGAGTTAATTTTAAATATAAGAGCTAAAAATGCAAGGTTTGAAAGGATAAAATACAGTTAATTCTGTTAATGTGGTTAAGTAGCCCTGCTGGGAACACATCAGATTTTCTTCAAGTGTGAAATACAAGCAGTATTCTCCCAAACTAATAGAAGCAGAGAATCTGTACTTCTTTGTTTAACTTGGTTATGACAGGGGGACTGCCTGAGAAGAGGCAGTCTTTGCTTCTTGGTGGAGCAGAAGAGGGTGGAGAGAAGCAGGTGATTATAAATGCAGAGTTGGTAACATAGTTAATCTCTATGGGATATGGGAAGTAGTATGATTTCTTACTGCCAGATGCATTTTCCTCTGGCATGATTGGGTTAGATAAGATTATAATGAACCATGAAACATGGATCTTTGAATGTACAAATGTTAGTACCTAGTGGAGTTATAGCATTAATTTCAGTGCTTCTCTTTTGAAGGTATGTAGCTCTTTGGAAGAACTGAGCTGAAAAGTCAGAATGGCTGTTTTTGAAAAGCAGCCTCTGTCCTTTACCAGTTGTGCCAGTTTATGTATTGTTTAGCTTCATTCCTGTTATTTCTATGACAGCACTAGTGTGTTATATGAAATATTTTGTTTTGGGAAGCTCGTATATAGCTAGAGAATATACAGAGAGGTTGCATTGATTCTCGTGTAGATAACCTTGGCCTTTTTTGCATTTCTCATCCAGGCCTGCTCTAGTTTTACGGTATTTTGATTTGAGGAAGCTTTGCTTCCGATTAATATTTTAGCAAGGAGAGGAATAGTAATTAGAAGGCTCAATGGGAGTTTCAGAACAGGTAGTTTTCTTTTTCCATGTTTTCATTTGTTTTACAATTGTTTTAACAGGTATGAGGTTAAGTGGTGCTTGAAGTTACCTCTTACATAGAGAGCCTGTTGATGTTGTGTGGGGTTCATCAGTGGGCTACAGGCTTTTTGGTTTATTTGTAAAGGTTGCTACTTTTGGAGTTGATAGGTTTGTTGGAGTCTAAGTCTGCTTTTAGTGGCCGGAGTTCGTGAGGGTTTTCTTGTATGTTGGGCATTGTATCTTGAAAGCTGTTACTATTCTAGAAGTTGAGAGAAGGTTAAGTCTTGAATTAATAATGAAGAGGCTTTGTGAGGTCCCAGGTGTCTAAATTGCTGAGTTCTTGGAAGGTTTTATTTATAATTCTTCAGGCACAGCACCAAAAAGTAGCAGATGCTCTTGACCTGAATCCCTGCATTTTTGATGTCCCTTCTTAGTGGCCTTTTAAAAGCAGTTGATACAAGTGGTGTGCTCTTTTTCTGCAGTGCAATGTATAAGAAGACCACTAAGCTCACGCCTATTTGCTCCTTAAAGGAGGAAGTAACGTCTCCCCCTCTTGAGACGGATCCATCTGATGCAGCGTAAAACAGGACAGCTGCTGTTCAGAGTAGTACCTGTATTAAAGATTTTATAGCCTACCTTTATTTTAGCTTTTCCTGGTTAGTTAATTTTACAATATTACTTTATAAAATAATCCTTCTGCGTTCGTCTGTACATACATATAGGTACATAAAAGTGTATATAGATAGATACAGATACATGTGTATGTATAGATACATAGCTTTTTATTAGTAGAAACTATTTCCTAGAGTAAGTATAGGCAAGTTTGAGAGTTGCTGACCTACTAGGTCACTACTAGTCAACACTGGTAGTCAGCATAGTTCTCAGAACATGTCAAGATTATGAAGAAATCTCCTGAGAGGTCTCGGAAGCCTGTGGCACTGCACAATACAGAAAAATGTCTTATCCTTGTCAGAATCCAGCTATATCATTAAAGGGTGTAATAACTGGCTGATGGTAGTAATTATTACTGTTTTATTCCCTGCTCAGCCAGTTGAGAATAGAAACACATTAGGTCTATATGTTTGGTTTATTTTTCATAAATCAAGTACAAGGGCTAGTGATAAGCATTTTTGTACTCTTTAAAAATTAATGTTTAACACATTATTTCACTTGTCTGTCAAATACTGGCTAATGCATTTTCTTTATATACACCTGTACATGCAGAGTTGTGTTTATTTATTCATATACCAGTACATGTATTAATACAATTTCTATCCCGTCTGTGGTGTATTGAACAGTTTTTAACTTAAATTTTTTTTTTTTCTGAACAGAATATCTTTACAAATCATACCCTGGATGTGAATGTAAGATGGTTAGCTGTGCTGTACTTCAAAAATGGAATCGATCGCTACTGGAGACGGGTCGCACCACAGTAAGTTCTGATTTCTTCTACTTCATCCTCTACAGTAGGTTTTATTACTCTTGCTAAACTGGAAGAGAAGAGATCCCTTGGTTGATAGAAGTTACTTTAGAATTCATGGTGAAACTGACAAAGTATTTCAACATTAGAACATACTAATGAACTGGTCTATTTTCATATTACTTCCTACAGCTCTATTCATGTAATACTTTTAAAAATTGAGTTAGTGTCTGTTTCATAGAAACCAGCTTTTGAAATTATGTGATAAGCATTATAATGTTATGTCCTGGTTTGAGCCAAGACAGAACCAATTTTCTTTCTAGTAGTTTTACTTTTCAGTTAAGTCCCTTCTAAGTAACTGCACTTTCTGAAGTTATCAGTGGGTTTCTCAGTCAGTGTCTGCTTGTAGGTAATGCTGAAAGTTTATAGTTACTGGTGGTGATTGGTATGCAGAACCAAGGGCAATGCTGGGTTCTGCTAAACTCTGTGTGACCTGGAACTGAAAGGGAGCGAAGGGGTCACATGTGTGACCCTCCTGTGGGGAAGAGCAGACTGGACAGGTGACCCAAATTGACCAAATAAAATATTCTATCCCATATGCCTCAGTACAAAGCTTGAGGGGTCACAAGGGTCAAACTCTCTTTGTCTGTTGCTGGTGTCTTGAGATGACTCCATTTTCTCTTCTGCCTTTTATCCTGATCTGTGTGTTTATGCATCCAGCTCCAATCTGCTGCTGAGTCCAGGAGTCCAGTCCAGGACTTTCCCAGGGCTGTCCTTCAGCCTTGGTTGTGATGCGAGTGTTGCTGGTGGAAGCACAATACTGGTTTTGTACATATTTGTACATATTTCATTATTTTATTTTTCATAATTATTGTTTGTTAAAGCTGTGTAGCTTAGTTTACAACCCCCTAGTCTGTCTTCTTTACTCTCTTTTCCTTTCCCTTTTTGGGATAATAGCATCTGTTGTTTGTTTATTGCCAGCTCAGTGTTAGACCTTTGCAACTTAATACCTGCGCTTTCTGATAGTGGCTGATGTGAAAGTAGGAAGTCTCTTGGAGAGATTATTACGGAGACATTTCATTTAAGCTGATGAATTATCATATTGAATACGTGATTATAGAGATGGGCCTGGGAACTTCCTCCCTCGTGCTTCTGCAGGCAGGTTTCCAGATTGCTGTGGAGAGGTTCCTAGGGTTGTCACAGCCTCTTCTCAGGCACAGTTTGGCCTGGTTTTGGAAATTGTTGTCAGCCTCCTCGAAAGGTGATCTTGCTTTGGTTTTGTATATGGTTTTGATTTCTGCAGAAATGGCTTTTCTTGAATTTGAGTGCTATTAAGAGCTCCTTTTCTTGGACATGTTTTTGGTTTTATAGATAATTGCTGTAAAGTCCTGTAGTCTGTGAACTTCACCTCTGATTTGATTGCTGTGTTGGCAACTTTAATAATACTTCTCAAATCCATGCCTTTATTTGTTTAATTGATAACTACAGATGGCTCTTCAGATTTGCGTTTCTGGTTTATGAAATAGTAGACTGTTTTAAAAAGCTCCAGAATAACTTTTAAAATATTTGTATACGTGTTTCTCCACGTATACAAACTCAGAAAAAGATCAGAGCCTTTGAAATCGCAACTTGTGAAGGACTCCAGCAGAAATACCTGGAAGTTCATGATCTTCACTAGACGAACTTGCTTTAGTTTAGGTTCGGCGTAATTCCATGCGCAGGAAAGCATGCAGCCGCCTGGCACCCAGCCCGCGGTGCCTCCCCGGCGGAGCTGGGCCCTTCCTGCCAGCCTCGGGGCGGTGGAGCTACCGCTCTGTCCGTGGCGGTGGCCAGCAGGTGGCGCTGCCGGCTTAGCTCGGCGGCTCGCGGCGCCGTGACGTCATGCCGGGTACCGCTTGCGTCTGCATCGGTCTCTTAGGTTTTGTTCCGTTGCGCTTTGCCAGCTTCGCTCATCAAAAGCTTCGGTGTTTGAGGCGTTCATACGCACGAGCCCATTTCTGTTCCTTACTTTTTCCTCGTAATAGCAAAAGCATAATCACAGCGCGTCTATTTATAGTGAGTAGCAAATTGCTTGCTGCTCTTGGAGTATGCATGTATGATTAATAGAATTATGAAAAAAACAAGGTAAGGGGCCTCATGAGCTCACTAGCAAGGGAAATGAAATAATATAGTGAAACAATTCTTTTTCTATACAAAGCAGTTTTTGTAGGTGCTTTCTGTTATCCCTGAAAGGAGGTTATTGTACATGCTACATTTAATTGAGATAAGTTTTCTTAATCTTATTAATAGTAGCTTTCAAGTTTTAGAAAACAGAGTATGCCTGTATGTGTGGAAATGATACACTGCATTTTTGTATTAAAAATTATAAAAGGGACCACAGAAATGTACTTCCCTGAAATGTCATCTAGTGGATCTAGATTAGTAACTGAAATAGTTCCCTGCAGAAAAATTTGTACTATTGCAGAAATCCATGTAAACTTTACCCAAAATGTTTTCAGGCATAATTTAATTTTATGTAAAACTATCTTAAATCCTGAGTCTTCATAAAAAAAAAAAAAGAATGTAGTTCCTTAGTCCTGTAAATTACCTTTGAAATTAGGACTTGGTGTGCAGTTCTGAGTCGCCAGTGAAACAATAATTTGTCCCGCCCCCTTCCTTGTAACTACTGTATTTAGAATCTCAAGTCTTTATTATAGGAAATGGTGAGTATTTGTGTTATATACAGGGGAGCAAAAGTGAAAACTAGAATATTGTTGCAAATGTTTGATGTTAGGGTAAATACTACCTCTGTTTTTTATTATTTTGAGACGTATATTTACTATTTGTCTATATTAGTAAAAAACCTGTGTCTTAGCAAGCTTTAGGCATAATTCTGAGTGTCACTATATAAAACTGGTAGGTTAACATCTGTGCCTGAGATCAGGCAACCAGAAGTAGTTGTATAGGCATGTTTAATCTTAATTTTCAGCCATTATTAGGCTTCATTGAGATGGGATGATTGCCTGCCTGCTTCCAAATTGTTGCAATGTTAGGTGAAACAGTTCCATCTAAACAACCTTGCACCATAACATGTCTTTTTATGTAGAAGAAGCAGCTTTCTAGTTGCTTTCAGTAAATGAAAATGGAATATTTTTTTATTTCTGATTGTATGATCTTTAAATGCCAACAAAGCATTTTTAAAAGCAGTTTGTTACATTTCCTGCCTGGCACTTAAAAGAAAATGACATGGATCATATGAAGTCTGAAGTTGTGTGGGAATAATATGACACTGTAATTGTATCTTACAAATTTGTATCTTACTTAAAAGGAAGTATAAAGGTAGTGTAAAGGTTCACTTGAATGAAAGTTAACCTTCATGCCTTAGAATGTATCCTTCTTACTAGTTTTCCTTATAGTTTTGAAGACTATATCAATGTATTTTTCAGTTAAAACAACAATGTTCAAAGGATTTTTATGTTTAAGTGTAACTATGTGATTTGCATGTGGAAAAGGGTATGTGGTAGAAAAGGATTATTACTTTTGCAAAAAGAGCTGTCAGTCTGGTACCATGATTGCCTTAAGCTTTTTGTCATTATCCATTAGTATGCATGTGCAAAGTCATGCTCAAGTCATCAGTTTCCACAGTAATAACTGTCTAATAACAATCAGTTCCCAGTTTGTACTGTTTTTGCTTTTTTTCATAATATATCTGGGTACCTTCCTCTGTGAACTTTCTGTTTTGTCATTCGTGTTTCAAAGGTCACATAGAAACCTGAGGTTGAAAGGCCTCATAAATACTAGTTTCACTATTCCCTCTCTTTTTAAATATCTTTGAGATAGCAGAAAACCAAGGGATGTTCACTTGATAGTTTATCAAACTGAAGTACATTAGTTTTAAGAAAATGATGTTTAAAAGTAATGTTCATGTAATTCTGTGAGATGCACAAATGGAAATGATCGTTTAACTTCTGTGTCTTGTAATAGTGAGAAAATAATTCAAACTATTAATTGATAGTTGGTTTTTATTGAAAATAAAATAATATTCAAATATATATCCTTACAGTGCTCTTTCTGAAGAAGAAAAAACTACATTACGTGCTGGACTTATCACCAACTTTAATGAGCCAGTGAATCAGGTTAGTAGTGAGTAACTAATTATTACTCTCCCATCAAATGCTTGTATTGATGTATGTGATTTCTCTCTTTACAAAGTAGTTGTTGCTATTATTATGAAATATTAATATATTTCTATATTAATAGAATAAGAATATCTTACAGAGTAAGAACAGACAAGTTGCAATTTACATGTTGCCTTTCAGACAGATGTTTATGTCGAAGTGAGATCTCTTTCCACAGATCCTAATTCAGTATGTTTTGTCTCTTTGATTTGTTTTTTGTTGCAGTGGCAGGCTATGATGTTCCTCACTGTTATGCAACCGTTTCATGAAATGGTTCAGGGAATGGATGTAACTCAAAAATAATCTCTGTCCCTGCATTATTTCTCTTTTTTCAGCTGTACCCTGTTCTCTGATCTGCCTTCCAGTATAGTCATACAAGGAAGAGTGGTGTAGTAGGAATGAGCTGTTGAGGGTGCTGCTGCATGAACTCCCTAAGCAGTATTGCTGTCAAGTCTAATCACAGCATTAATCAATTTATATAGGCAAAATAAAGCTTCGGTATGATGGTGTCTTGTCTTATGTGAAGTTACTAGTTTTAAGCCACTATTTTGATTAGAATAAGGATTTATTGTTAAATTGAGTATCGAGCTAATATTAGGAGCTCAGGATATGCATATGCTATATGAATCAGTCTTCCTCTGCTTATTCTTGCTTATGTAAGTGTGAGGTTCTGCGAGGAAGTACATGCTAATATTTTAAGCTAGGTCTTGTAGGACTTCTTCAAGAAAATATAGAAATGATTTGCACAAGGCAAAGCTTAAAAAGAAAAGGTATAGCAAACAAACTTCCATTTTGCAGACAGTTAATTTTTGACTTTTCAGGATTCCTCGATGGGATAAATGTTATTTGTAGAGTTAGAGCAATGTAGCATCAACAGGGTAATTTCTTCTTTGGAGAAGAAATTTGTACAGTGAAAATTTTTACTAGAATTTGAAGTCTTTATTTCAAGTGCAGTTTTTTAAAATGGTAGACATAGAAAATACCTTTACATTTGTAGTGTAGTAATAGTTTCAATGGAAAAATCATGACCAAATGTTAGTTGTTTCTTTATTTCAACAAAAAAGAACTATGAAGAGTGTCATTTTGGACCACAAAGGGAGTGTAATTTATGCTACTACTAGGTAGTATAACAGTTATCAAAGATTTAATATACAAGTTTTGCTAAAAACCTAATGTTAGCTGCATTGTACATAAACCAATTCAAACTTTTTGTCAGTAATTTTTCTGTACCTCCGTTAGTATTTGACCAGTTTGCCTGATAAGACATGATATAAGGTATGATATAATTTATAGTTGTAAATTCCATCACAGATGAACACTTCTGCAGCTCTGTGACTATAGTTGCAGGTTATTGCAGAGGAGAGAAGGACTTAAAGTCACTTACAGAATCTCCATCAAAAATACTGGCAAAGGTGATTTTAATGTGAATTTGTAAAGGTGCGAGTTAACAGAATTTGATGACAAGCTTTATTTCATTACTTGCTATGTGGAAGGAACATAAAGGTTGGAATTGAGCTGGAGTCATGTACATGGGGATCAGGAGAAAAAAAAATTATACAGACATCACACCAGTTAAGGAAATCCTTCACTGGGAGACTGGTGAGACACTGGAACAGGTTGCCCAGGGAAGTTGTGGAAGCTCCATCCCTGAAAGTATTCAAGGCCAGGTTGGATGGGGCTCCGAACTACCTGGTCTAGTGGGAGGTGTCCCTGCCTATGCAGGGGGTTGGATCTAGATGATCTTCAAGGTTGCTTCCAACCCAAACTATTCTATGGTTCTGTGATCAGGGGAAATCGAGTCAGGATCAGGTTGGAGTGGTTTACATAGGAATCAGGGAAAGAGGATGAGGAGGAGGCCCTTCTCTTGAGTGACGAGGTTCAGAATGGACTACCTTCCTTTCTAAACTCCCTAGAGAGGAGTTTAGGTGTGGCTGGATCCAAACTTCGTCAATGGTTTATGCCTAAAATAAAGGGTAAGGCAAACCTCCCTGCTGAGTCATGAGTTTCAGAATGACCCCCACTTGCTTTCTAAAGTCCTCCTCGGAGAACAGTCTGGGTGCAGATGGATCCACTCCTAGTTCCAGACTTGCTCAGTGGTTTATCTCTAAATGGATTAAATGTAGGGATTTCAGTGTAGTTATTCAAAATGTGATTATGGGTCTTATGTAACTTTCGGGTAGCAACAATTCGAGCTTCACTAACACTGTTACAATGAATCACAAGATCATATGGTTTTCTAGAAACATTTAATTAGTCAATAATCAATAATTTCTTATAATTAGCACAGGAACTTAGTTAAAGCTCTAACCGTTACCTAAATCAAATTGCAAACACACATACACAGATACAGAGGTTAACCTGTGATTCAGATGTTTCTTTTTCTACAGATAATAGTAAATTCTTGGTACCTAAAAGTCCTCAAAACTTCATGAAAGGGAGTTACTCACTTTTTCCATCTTTGAACTTTGTAAAATCAAATTATAGTGAGCTACTCGCTCTTTTCATCTTTAACCTTTGTGAAATTGTATAACAGTGAATTACTCTTTTCCTTTGTCAGTGCCTATCAGTGAACAATCTGAATTCCATCACAAAATACGAGGTTGCAGCCTGCTGCAATCCCAGAGAACTCTGAAGTGTCTCACTTTAGGCACAATATTCATAGGGATGCAAGGTGATTGACCTTGGTCAGTACTTTTCCATTGTGCCTGTAATTTTTGTCAGGTAATCTTGGCAACTGTCAGAGTGGGCTTCTGATTGGGGCCGTAGGGGTCTTGGGTACATTTCCCGGGCACCAGGAGTTCCCGGTGCAGTTAAGGAGTGCATAATCATCCCAGCTCATTGTACTTGAGCCAGAACAAGAAGGTACTAGATTGTCTCAATTTGCTGTCCCAGTAGGCAAGGTCAGAAAGTGCCAGATTGTCCCAGCCCACTGCACTTGCAATAGAAATGAGAGCAATGTTGGGCCCACTGCCCTTGTAACTCAAGCAAAAACAATGTTGGCTGCTGTTGACATTGTAACATGGCCTGGGGTGGGAGGTATGCACCGCCACACAGACTGAGATTAGAACCTTTTTAACTGACATTTTAAAGAGTAGATAGCAGGTTTATGTATGTATTTGTGTGTTCTTATGATATTTTGGGGATGTAGTACATGTGGAGGATTTCGTTTTATTTTAGGCCACCAGCCTGTTCCTAAATGATAGCCCAAACAATTGTGATTTTGAAGTGTGTTTAGAGAATCCATCTCCTTTTCTTTCTACGTTGTTCCTCAATCTGTGTTATAGATATCTTGAAGTTTCCTTTCAGAGGTGCCTTTCAGTTAGTCCACAATCTGCTTGATATGCCTGAGTTTTGGTGTATTGTGTTGCTGATGAATGCCTTTTTCCAGTTGCAGATACTTCATAACACAGTTGTTATCTCCTTGTGCTTTCTGCATCATTGAAAGCAGAAAAATTATGACGCTTTTATGTATAAAAAGAAAAGAAACAGCCCTCCCAAAAAAAGAATTAGACTTAGTATTGAGATGTGATGATACAAATTGACTTCCAGGGGATGGGGAGAAGAAAAGCAGAACATAACATATGTTGGGGACGATTTCCATGCCCTCTGAAGGTATTTGCTATGTGGAGGGAATGAAGGAGCAGAATACTCATTGAACTATATGAAAGCAGATTAAAGCAGATTTTTTTTTTTTTACTTAAAAAGCCAGTCCTCATGGAAAAATTACTCTTAGCATCTCTGGAGAGGTTGCTTCTTGTGTGACAGAGAAGAGTTCTTTTACTCCCTCCAGTCAATTAACATCACTTGATCCAAAAATGAGTAAGAGTGATGTAGGTGCCCCTGCCCTATGGTGTAAGGACCTGAAACAAGTGAGAGTCTCAGCTTCAGCCACAGGGCTGGGAATGCAGCTTACAGGCATATTTGTCTGCGAGGAGGGAATGTCTGTCTAAAGGCTAAAACTCAGTTATAGCAGAAATAAGGGTGATATGTATTCACAGCCTGTATTTGTTTGTAGAAAGCAATAGAAAAGATCATTAAGTAAAAAGCGGTTCCCAAGTATGTGTTTCTTCACTTATGCCATTTCTAGAAAAATCAATTTAGTGGTCTTTAAAAAAGGTAGTCAGCTTAGCATTTTATGTAGATATTTACTATAAACATAATATGGAAGACGTTTTTCCCCCCCATATATTTGCATTCAGCAAACTTAAACATCGTTTTGAGAAAGAACACAAAAATCTAGCAATCCATACTAGTTTTTTTGATTCAGGTTTTATTTGGATGTCAGTTTCTGCATTGTACACTTCCTGAATTATCTTTGACTTTGTGGTATCTGTGTTTTGTTTTGCTTTTTCGCAGATAGCAACTCAGATATCTGTACTGATTGCCAAAGTTGCCAGGGTCGACTGTCCAAGGCAATGGCCAGAACTTATACCCACTCTGGTAGAATCTGTGAAAGTGCAGGATGATCTTCGACAGCACAGAGCACTACTTACCTTTTATCATGTTACAAAGACTCTGGCATCCAAACGGCTTGCTGCAGATAGGAAACTTTTTTATGATGTAAGTAATGTGATGCAATATTGGAGATCATGCAAACCACGTGTTGTACAGGCTTGCCACTTGCTGTGGGTAGCCTGCAGTGTGTTAACAGCAGTTATGTTGACTTGAATGTCTGACTTTGAAACTTTCTTACTTTGGTGTGTATATGTACAATATGAAGTAATTCATGGTCAGTTTGTAGGTGAAATGGTTTTGAGATCTTCATTAATTTTGAATGCAGCTTGAGCATTATTATGATAAGAAGCAGAACTTCATGTACAGAACAATATCTGCCTTATGTTATGATGCTGTACAGCAGATCTTACTCTATATGAATTTGTAGTGTTTTTGCAAGTGTGCTCTGGATTGATAGTTCAATATAGTTTTTAAAAAATGCTGGGCTTTAGTCTTCTGTACCACAGTATTTTTGGCTTTTTTCATCAGTGGAAATATGTTTGGGGGTTTTCCAGATCAACTTCTTTCTCCAGGTTAATTAAAAGGCAAGATATGAATGCAAATGCCAAATATTGTCTCATGCAGTTTACCTTCTCTGTTGTAAGAATCCACTGATGAGAACACAGATTTACCTTTGGCTGTAGGCTGTTGTGTCTCCAATCCCGTTTGGAGTTAGTGATGGTAGTACAGTTAATGATGTAGTACAGTTAACTGAATTTAATGAGTTAAATATCTTTTCCAAATATCTTAGATTTGATTTTTCAAAATTTTATTTTATTCCTCCATTTAAAATAAAATATTATAGCCCAGATAATGAAGACTATTTCTGAAGGCTTACTTATCTGTGTAGAAAAAGTTTCTGACTGTGTGTAATAATTAAGGAGAAATTTTAATCATCTGCAGTCTGAAGAACTGTAGGCTGGCTCTTGTAATAGGACAGGGCTGAAACAGTGACGTGTTGCTATGGGCATGTGTGCGTAGAGGAACGGTGTTTACTCACTGCCATTTAAAAGTATGGATGAATATAACCTTTATATAGGAAATAGTTGTTTGTGTTTTAAAATCTCTTAGGCCATTATACATGATCTGGATAATGGAACAATAGAGGTTTTGGTATATTTACAGATATTAATTCCAAAGCAATAAAGGAGTGAGATAATTACTTCTTTTCTAGAGCTCTCCTAAATCAAAGTGTTGCTCGTACAGCCTGGTTATGCAGATGAAAATACTGCTATTGGCCAAGGATGTAGAAAAAGTCAAAACCCAATCCCAAAGCCCCACCTTGACAAAATAGTCAAATCCCTACCATCCCAATAGAGGGACAGGAAGGAATTAATAGATCAGAAGATCCAGTATTTGTTGTTGAAGTTGTCATGTCCAACAGTACCTTTGCTGTATTTCCACCATTTTACTAGGTTCAAAGCTCAGTTACCTTCAGTCGTTTTTGTGTTCCCCAGAAACTCATTAAGTTTGTACCAACCTTTTTCCTTATGGAAAGGCACTATTCCTGTATGGTATTTTCTTTGTATATTGTTTTAGTAGAGTGAGACAACTTCAGACGTATCATGAAAAAGGCATAATTTTCTTTTTAGATTTGTAAGGCAGTTCTTTTAAAAAACACAATTGAAATTTCATTTTAGTAAGCATGGTCTTTAAGGAGGATTTTTAAACTTAAGTGTTGGGTTTTAACTTATGGATATGTTCGGTATCCAAAGTTCCTCTATGATCTGACTTGGCGTGAATGAAAATTTTTGGTGTATCTACCTTTATCTGTCCCGCTGGTCTCAGTTTTGGGACAAGTTTTTTTCAGTATCTTTATTAATGAACTAGATGGGATTGAGTGCTTCCTCAGTAAGTTTGCAGGCAACACCAAATTGGGCGGGAGGGTTGATCTGCCTGAGGGTAAGAAGGCTCTACTGGGGGACCTGGACAGGCTGGACTGATGGGCCGAGGACAATTTTAAGAGGTTCAATGAGGCCAAGTGTTGGATCCTGTCTTTGGGTCACAACAACCCCATGCAATGCTACAGGCTTGGGGAAGGGTGGCTGGAAAGCTGCCCAGCAGAAAAGGACCTGCCGGTGCTGGTTGAGAGCCAGTTGAACATGAGCCAGCAGCGTGCCCAGGTGGCCAAGAAGGCCAACAGCATCCTGTATTAGAAATCCTGTGGCCAGCAGGAGTAGGAAAGTGATCGTGCCCCTGTGCTCGGCACTGGTGAGGCCACACTTCAAATACCGTGTTCTGGTTTGGGCCCCTCACTACAGAGAGGACATTGAGTTGCTGGAGCATGTCCAGAGAAGAGTAACCAAGGTGGTGAAGGGTCAGAAGAACAAGTCCTATGAGGAGAGGCTGAGGAAACTGGGATTGTTTCATTTGGAGAAGAGGAGGCTTAGGGGAGACCTCATTGTTCTCTACAACTACCTGAAAGGAGGTCATAGTGAGGTGAATGTTGGCCTCTTCTCCGAAGCATATAGTGATAGGACTAGAGGAGATAGCGGGCAGTTGCGCCAGGGGAGGTTCAGATTGAATTTTAGGAAGAATGTATTTACTGAAAGAGTAGTCTAGCACTGGAACAGGTTGCCCAGGGAGGTGGTTGAGTCACCATCCCTGGAGGTATTAAAAAAACCAAACCTGTTACAGTGGCACTTCAGGGCATGCTCTACTGGGCATGTTTTCTTGGCTGATGGCTGGACTCTGATCTTAGAGGTCTTTTCCAACTGTGATGATTATTTGATTCTGAAAATACTGTTTATGTTCAATTTTTTAATTTTAAATGGCAGAAGGAATTTTTCTGAACATCTAGCTGTATAGGGTTCACATTTAAGGATTTTTTTTTTAATAATTGCAAAATTGAGCAACTTTGAAGTCTGCTCCTTTTGTCTCCTGGTAAAGGGAATTCACATCTGTTGAGTTGCATGTGACTTCTATTGGACAGTCAAAAAACCTTTCTTATGGGATGTAGCCATTTAAAGCTGAAAGTTCTAAAAGCTTAAGTAGCAGATTGCGAACTTTCTTGATAGTTTCAGATAAGTAGTTAAATTTTAAACTTTTTTTAGTGCAGCTTTGAAAGACTTTTGTTAATTTTTTCATATAATTTTGTACTTGAGGATTACAGGGTTATGCTGACAGATAAGGCATCCCTGATTTTGAACTTTGTTACCTGAGGTTTAAAATGAAAAACGTTAGTTGACATAGAGATTGTGATAGACTAACTTTTAAGTGCAGCCTATTTATAACTTCATCTTTCTGGTGAATAGTACAGTTATGGTTATAACTACATTAACCATTTTCATGGTAGAATCAGCTGGTTTAGTACAAATAGAAACATTTAATATCTGGATGTATGCTGTTGGTGATATGGTTATAAACATTGATTTTCTTTTGAGCCTATTTATATAGACTTAGTCTATTAGATTAGGATGACGGCTCTTGGAAGTAAAGCCAGTGAGTTGTTTTCCTATCTAATAAACATGTACTATAGCATTTAAGAATAAATTGATTGTATGTATTAAAGCCTGTAGTATTTGGTGGGGGTTTTTTCTTACAATAGCACATAGCCATATAGCACATACTGGAGAAGTGATATAATTAATTTACTGCAAATCTGCAAAAATACTGGTTAGTTTTCTCCCCTAGTTCATTTAACATTAAGCTTTCGACTCTGTTGCTTCTTAGCCCTGATTTTGAATGAATGCTAATACATTTTTACAGTTTATATGAATTTTTTTTTTCTCTGAAACTGTTCTGCACAAGTTCTATCTTAAACTGGAAGTAGTTTTCTTTACAGACCTACTATAAATTACAAGAAGGTTTTGGATATGTTCTCTGCTACCGGATACACAATATTCAGTTTAGTCTCTATGTTGAACTTCAGTGAGGATTTCAATGATTGTTTTGATTTCTTTGCTGCTTTGGAGATTGCTGAATCTTTGAAATGGGGTCATAAATAGGAAACTTGAACAGGAATCCTCATCATTGTTGGAAGGGTATGAATTCCAACATTTGAAACCTGTCTGCCATCTTTGCTTTTACTGTTACTGTTCATCATGAACAGTTTTAACTTATGAAGATATTTTACAGTTACTATTTAGCTTGAGTATATTTTAACCACCAGCAGTACGCTTTGCCTGTTTTACCAACTAGAGGAACAGAAGACAGCCTAGCCCCACGACTAGGTTTTAGGTCCCACAGTAATACAAATTATAATTGCTAGTTGAAAGACTTCAAATGTGAAAATGTGGTGGGTCCTCCTAATGGATACTGTTTATTTGTAGCTCTGTATTCCCAATTTTTAATAAAGCAAGTATTTTAAATAGTATTATTTAAATAGTATTAGTATTATTTTAATTAGTATTAAGGTACACTGATCTGACAAACAAATAGGTTTATTCAGAGTATATTTAACTATTATGACTATTACTACTGCTTTGAATTGTTCTTGTTTGATTGGTTTTGGGTTTTTTGTTTGTTTTTAATCTGAGTTGTTACTGGTTGCTATTACCATGGAATCACAGAATTGTCAGAGTTGGAAGGACGCTCTAGAGCTCATCCAGTCCAACTCCCCTGCTAAAGCAGGATCCTCTAGAGCACATTACTCAGGACTGCATCCAGCTGGGTCTTGAATATCTCCAGAGGAGACGCCACCACCTCCCTGGGCAGCCTGTCCCAGTGCTCTGTCACCCTCACCATGAAGAAGTTTTTCCTCATATTTAAATGGACCTTCCTGTGTTCCAGCTTGTGCCCATTGTCCCTCATCCTGTCACTGGGAACTACTGAAAAGAGTCTGGCTCCATCCTCCTTGCACCCACCCTTGGATACTTACAGGCATTAATAAGGTCTCCCCTCAGCCTTCTCTTCCCCAGGCTAAAGAGTCCCAGCTCTCTCAGCCTTTCCTCATAAGGCAGATGCTCCAATCCCCCAGTCATCTTTCAATGACGTCTCTCGACCTACTGGCCACACTCTTCCTTATGCACCCCAGGATTCCATTGGCCCTCTTGGCAGCAAGGGCACATTGCTGGCTCATGGATAATTTACTGTCTACCGGGACTCCCAGATCCTTCTCCTCAGAACTGCTTTCCAGCAGGTCCACCCCTAACCTATATTGGTGTATGGGGTTCTTCCTTCCCGGGTGCAGGATCCTACACTTGCCTGTGTTAAATCTCTTTAGGTTCCTCTCTGCCCAGCTCTTCAACCTGTCCAGGTCACACTGGATGGCAGCACAGCCCTCTGGAGCGTCAGCCACCACTCCCAGTTTGGTTATCATGAGTGGACTTGTTGAGGATACACTCTGTCCCCTCATCCTGGTCATTGATGAATATGTTAGTATTAGTGTATTCTGTTTAAGAGACATCTCCCCCAATACCCAAAGTCAACCTCCAGAATGTGAGTAGGTTGAAACTATTGATAATTACTCAGTGATGTGTTTTTGTGACTTCATGAACACATCATTGAATAATTATCCACAGTTTCTACTGTCTCACCTTTACTTAGACCAAGGAACCAAATAAGCACGTCATATATGCTTTTGATTCCATTGATCTAACGTGTAGCAGACTGAGCAGTTTCTTCCTTAAGTGTGAAGCTGTCAAGTGCTACCATAACTGAGAAATTCTTTATCTTCTGTTTATATTTCAGATACCTTTATCAGAGGAAGCACTGTTTGGAAACTGTAACATGAATTAAGTTTGAGATTTTTTCAGTGCTAGCTGATTAGAAACTATTTGTCATTCTATATTTTAAATAATTTGAGGAAAAAAGCCAGGGTTTGCAGTTGTCAGCAAAATAAAATTAGTTTCAGTGTAGGCATTATTCGATACTATATTTGACTACAGATAGGCATGTAACTGCTGTGTCCCAGAGTAAGCAGATTCAGATCTTAACTGTGCTGTAAGACAGTTTTAAGTCTTGTGGGAGAAGAGGCAATGAGTTTTTTGAAGCTTTGTACTGTATTGTAGACCTGTGGCTGTATTTAATGAAAATCAGATAAGAAAGGAGGCCTAAGTAGTTATATTCAAAGCGGTAGAGTCATAGACAAAGTGTTTAGGGAAGCAGGAGAATGTATTGTAACATCTTGAAATGAAGATATTTTCTTGGGAAATATCTTTGGATCAGTACAACAAAGAAACACGTGGAATACTGGGCTGTGATATACAGGAGGATGGATTAAATAATTTAACTGGCCTTTAAAATTTAGGAATTTATTATGCCATAGCTAAATTCAGGAAATAAGTAAATGGTTGTTTTTTCTTCCTTTCACAGCTTGCATCAGGTATTTATAGCTTTGCATGTTCCTTATGGAATCATCATACTGATACATTCCTACAGCAAGTTTGTACAGGGGATGAAGCTGCAGCGACGAATTCACTAGAAAGAACATTGTTGTCATTGAAAGGTAATAATATAGAATGATACTAAATATAAGGAATCAAATAAGTTTCTTCATAGTGAATGATTAAGACTTCTTTGGGAAAGAGCATTCTCTAACAAAGCCATGTGCATTGGAAAAACCTTGCTACTTTACATGTAGCAAGGCAGAAGGAGGAGAAGGTACTCTTGTTTCTCAGTATGTACCATTCTGATACACACGTTGTAAGAAATCAAAGTCTAGGATGTGGGAAAGTGGAGGATGCTTTTTAACTTGTGTTGTGATTTTTGCTTGCATCTGTCTACCTTTAGCCACTTACCTGAGGAAGCCAAGCTATGCGTTTTGTTGTGACAAGTTCACCTTCTGCTCAGTGAAGAGGTAGCCTTAGTCAGTTTAGGTTTTACGTTGATGCTCAAGTACTTAGTGGGACGAATGCATATCCTTACTGTACTGTGCTGCTATGAAGAATTGAGATATTTGTGTGTGGTGCTTGCAACGTAGAGGGTAACAGTCTTGAATTGTTTCAGAAGGTGCAGTTTTGCTGGGTTACTGGAAGTTATAAACCTGAGAAAATGGCTTATGGGCCCTAGTTGACTGTACTTGGCCCTTTTCCTGCTGCAGAACCTTTCAGAGGTTGAACACTGGCAGCTTTTGCATAATTCTTCTTGATTCAGTAATTCTTGGAGTTATCTTAATTGTTTTACAATATTAGATTCATGTAGGCTATGGTTGAGGCATCCAATGGCCCAAAATTAAATATGTTTTTTGATACGGAGAACTGGAAGCAAGGAATGGCAACTGTAAACATAATCATGTTCTTAAATCTGTTGAAACAAGTCCTGAGAAATACCCCCACAAGTAATCTTTTTGTTCCCCTAGTGCTTCGTAAACTGACAGTCCATGGGTTTTTGGAACCACATTGGAATGTAGAGGTCATGGTAAGTGACATATCTGTTTCTAGTTCTAAATGAAAAATCTTTTGTGGTGATTTCAGCATTGGTTAGAGCTATGTTTAAAAATTTTTGAAAGGCACACAATTGTGTTACATAAAGAAGCATCAAGCAACACACTCTCAAACTTGTGCTCCCGTCAGTTAAGAACTGACAGATCCTAGACGAATCCTGAACACTGTGACACCCAGGGCATGCTGTTTAAAAAAAGAAAGGTACCCCTTCCAATTTACATGTCACATGATAATGACACCCCTGTTGCCTACTGAAAAATGTCTTTTATGTGCTTTCCACCATCATTTGAAGATATGTTTTTATTAATCATGAATGTAATAGCATATTTGTCTGATCAAATTCTATGGATCGAATTTATCTGACTGCAGTGAAAACCTGTGGTATGCAGCCCATCGGGGGGAGGAAGAAAGAAGAGGAAACTCCAACATCTCCCTTAGGCCTAAATACTGCCTGCTTTGCTGCAGAAATTGGGTGCCTATGACCTACATCCTAGACTAGGAAGTGGAAAACAGGAAAAAAACTGGATAAGCAGATTGGAAAGCATACATCTATATTTACCCATACCTTCTACTAGAGGGGGTTTTTTTGTTTGTATTTTACTAATGAGGTTGGTTTGGATCGTCTATGCATTCTGCTAGCTAGTTAATTGTTTCCTGAGGAAACTGTCCGAGATAATAGATTAGTTCAGTTAAAAGTGTTAAGTTGATGTTTGGGATAGTAACACAGCTAAAGTGACTTAGTTGGACTCAACTTTCTTCTCATAATACATTGCAAAAGAAGATTCATTTTTAAAAGACACAAAGACTTTTATATTTTTCAGGGTTTTCTACATGCAGTGTTTGAGCGGCTAAAACAGTTTCTGGAGTGTAGTAAGTATTGGATATTTTTTCTTGAATTCGTTTTTAAGTATTAGAAGCTGGATGAAAACATAATACAGTTTAGTTCATCATCAGTAATAATTTATAAGTGCACAGCTATTCCTTCAAATGGTGCTGAAACTGTCAGAAAAGGCTTCAGTAAAATTGTCCTTTTTATATCAACAGACTAAAATCCCACCAAGATTATACTTGGTGTGATGGTGCCAATGAAAAAAAAAATCTTAAGTCATGGTTTGACAAAGTATCGCTATAAAATATGTGGATGCTACTAAAATGCAGGTCATCTTGAATTTTCTTTTTTTGGGAGTTTTATGTTGGGTTTTTTTTTCCTTGAGTTTGCCATATTTTTTTGTTAAGTGTCAAATGGGAAATAAAGACCATATTCAGCTGCACATACTTCATAACTGGAAGAGGAGTGGCTGGAGACAGGCAACCTCAGGTTAACACAGTCAACAGAAATGTACGCATAATTGGCAGGTGTTAGTGCTTTTGCAGGTAAGTGACCTGAAGCAAGCAAAAAGTTGTTCAGCAGTATGTCTTCTGAACTCAGTCCTCTCTTGTTGCTTGTACACTTGTAGTAGGCCTGGTGCAAGCCATTCATTCATTTGAAGCCTGTCAGATTGTTCATTTAGGATTTGACAATGCTTCTTGTGAGAATAGGTGTCTGAACTGTGTAGAAAGATTTTTTTATATAAGTGAAGGTACTTAGCTCACAAGCTTGTACTTAGGTGAGAGGGGCTGATTTGGGCTCTGAGCCTTGTTTCTAGAAAAGATGGAAACTTAGACCATGTTCCATGATAAAATACCTTTTTGAGTCTTGGAAAATGCAGGTGTTCTTGCATGCAACTGTTTACCCACTCTCCTATACTACAGTCATGGTCTTTCTGGCCCTTTCACTTTTGGCAGGATAGTTACCTAGCTTTAATAAACTGAATTGAAGGCCATCCCATCCTGAAGGTTGGTGATTCTTATAGTCGCCTAGTGAGGACTGTGGGGTTTGCATGTCCTAAGATAAGAACTGACCTGAAGCTTCTCATTTCCACTTTTCTAATCAGTAAGTTGTTTTGGAAAAACAGGCACAACTACCTTTCACAACTACTGCGACACAAGCATAGTATTTACATTTCTTACATCATGGTTTTTGCCTGCATGTCTTCATTATGACTCATATTGTTTTTCTCTTATTTTATAAAAGCTTTATATGTTTTTGGTAAATTCAGAGTATTTTCCAGTGTCCACAATAAATTATTTTTTTAAGGTGGGGTTTCTAGAAAAACACATAGTATTATGTAGTAAGGATACACCATAGTTTTAAAAAAGGACATTTTCATCTTTTCAGTGTTTTTCTACTTCTTGCCTATGCTAGCATTTGCTTGCATTAGTCTGTCTTTTATTATTGAGTTGTCTGTAATGATGTCCCAATTGTTTCATTCTGATCAGTACGGTAAATTTCACTGCAGCGGAGAGAAACAGTTGAAGATTTATTTTTTTCGCTGTGCTCATTACCTTGGCTTTGAATTTGAATTTATTCTGCCATAGAACTTTTTTCTGGCTGTCATAATCCCTGAAATACAGATAGAACAAATTGTTCTCCAGTGTTAATTTTTTTAAACTTAGCTATCCAGAAAGAAAAGGAAGGTCTGAAAAAATGATAGTTGTTAAATATCTAATTTACCAGGTAGAAGTATAAGAGCAGAAAATGTATGCAGAGATCGTCTAGAAAAGACTATAATTCTGTTCACTAAAGTGGTAAGTAAATTCTCCATTTAGTTACTGAATAGTTTACTGTTCTGAAGGAAGAGTCCCCATTCAGATATGTATGTGCCTTAAAGCCAATAGCTTTCAGATCTTTTAAAGAAATGGAAGGTACTGCAACTTAAAACTACTTTGTTATTATATATATTTTTGGGGTTTTTTTTAATAAAAGGTTGTTTACTCATGCTGGCATAAGTGGCAGGAGTGATGATGGTAGAGTGGTAGATGTGGTTTATCTTAATTTCATAAAGCATTTGACACTGTCTCTCACAGCATCCTCATAGATAAGCTAAGGAGGTGTGGTCTTGATGATCAGGTAGTGAGATGGATCGTGAACTGGTTGAAAGGAAGAAGTCAGAGAGTTGTGGTCAATGGGACAGAATCTAGTTGGAGGTCTGTGACTAGTGGAGTCCCTCAGGGGTCGGTACTGGGACCAGCACTGCTCAATATTTTCATGAGCGACCTGGATGAGGAAACAGAGTGCACCCGCAGCAAGTTCACTGATGACACTAAACTGGGAGGAGTGGCTGACACACCAGAAGGCTGTTCAGCGAGATCTGGACAGGCTGGAGAGTTGGGCAGGGAGAAACTTGATGAAATTCAACAAAGGCAAGCGTAGAGTCTTGCATGTGGGAAAGAACAAGCCCATGTGCCAGTACAGGTTGGGGGCTGACCTGCTGGAGAGCAGTGTAGGAGAAAGGGACCTGGGGGTCCTGGTGGACAGGAAGATGACCATGAGCCAGCAATGTGCCCTTGTGGCCAAGAAGGCCAATGGCGTTCTGGGGTGCATTAGAAAGGGTGTGGTTAGTAGGTCAAGAGAGGTTCTCCTCCCCCTCTATCCTGCCTTGGTGAGGCCGCATCTGGAGTATTGTGTCCAGTTCTGGGCCCCTCAGTTCAAGAAGGACAGGGAACTGCTTGAAAGAGTCCAGCACACAGCCACAAAGATGATTAAGGGAGTGGAACATCTCCCTTACGAGGAAAGGCTGAGGGAGCTGGGTCTCTTTATCTTGGAGAAGAGGAGACTGAGGGGTGACCTCATCAATGTTTACAAATATGTAAGGGGTGAGTGTCAGGAAGATGGAGTTAAGCTTTTCTCAGTGGTGACCAGTGATAGGACAAGGGGTAATGGGTGCAAACTGGAGCATAGGAGGTTCAAGGTAAATATCAGAAAAAACTTCTTTACTGTGAGAGTGACAGAGCACTGGAACAGGCTGCCCAGAGAGGTTGTGGAGTCTCCTTCACTGGAGACATTCAAAACCCGCCTGGACAAGTTCCTGTGTGATGTGCTCTAGGTGACCCTGCTCTGGCAGGGGGGTTGGACTAGATGATCTTTCGAGGTCCCTTCCAACCCCTAGGATTCTGTGATTCTGTGAATGAGGAATACATTTCCATAGCTCAAACAACATTAAGTTCATTCCATAAGTAAATTATTTAGGTGGGATTTTGCTCAGAAAAGAATTCTGGAAGTTGTACCAAAATTTTGGTATCAGCAGTGATGAATAAGGAAGGGAGAAACTTTTCATCCTGTCTTCTATAAGTAGTTAGATTGCTATTTCTAAGGCCGCCTTAGTTATATTGAATAACTGGGCACTTTCAGTATATTGGAAGAAAATTAACAGAAAACTCTCTAGCCCTCTGTGACTTTTGTGTTACATAATACATTTAGAGTTGGCAGCTAATTCTATGCAACTATGAATTGCATATATTATCAGAAGGTAATTTTAGCATTGTCACTTGCTCTGTTTTTAAAATGTATTAAACCTACTGAATTCCTGTTGTTTTCAGATTCTGTTTTGGGGCCATGGATCTTATTTAAATATTCAACCTAATTATCAGAAGTGAGAGGCACCTTCACCAAAGTTGAACTGAAAGTGCTCTGACCCAACAGTTTTAGTCTTGGTTATAGTACTTCTTACTCTGAACTAACAAGCAAAGTGTGGGAGAAATGTGCATCTTTCTTCATAGACCTGCAGAGAAAATACACTTTCTTAATAGCTGACCTACCACCTGTAGGAATTCAGATGCAAGAACTTATGTTTAGGCATTTTTGCAGTAGTACAGGAGATGAAAATAATTAACCACTAGCTGGAAAGGCTAAACCGAAGAAGCAAGTGCTTGGAGGGAGGAAAGAAATAAAAGTTATTTCCCACATGCTGCTTTTACTTACAGTAATTCAAACAAGGATGAATTAGCTGCTAAGTTGTTCAGGATTTTAGCTGTGGCTGATGCCTTTTATACACTGTGTTGCTAGCAAGGTGGTATAGTTGAGAATTACTATTGTTCCTTAAACTTAAAAAAAAGGTAATGAACATGAATCAAGAATTTCAGGGCAAAATATTCTTCGTTAATAATGAATACTGATCTCTTCCTAACTTCCTGGTTTTGTTCATTTTCTTTTCTATAATTTTATTAGCACTCTTATTTTTATTATTTTATTAGCACTTGTTTTTGATAGCTAACTTATGAAAGCATTTAATAAGACTTAAGTAAACTTATTTCCCTTTTCTGCTGTTCTACTTCCTTAATTTTTAGCTTTTGGACTTCCTGGATCAACATCCTTTTTCATTCACCCCTTTGATTCAGAGGTCTTTGGAGTTCGCTGTAAGCTATGTTTTCACAGAGGCTGGTGAAGGAATTGTGTTTGAGCGGTTTATTGTACAGTGCATGAATCTCATTAAGATGATAGTGAAAAATTATGCGTACAAGCCATCAAAAAATATTGAAGGTACTGCTGCTGTTTACTTAAAACATTTTTTTGTATCTTGAGAAGCATATTGCTGCTTGTTCCCAACAGTAAAATTCCTTGAAGATGTCCCTTTAAAGCACTTGATGTTTTAATAGGTAGTAATGTATGCTGCTGTCTCTATATTGATAATTCTTATTTTGAGGGTCAGTGTTCATATATATAGACATTGACTTGCTAAAGTAATTCTACATCCACAGAAAGCATTAATATTTTTGTTGATCGTTTTAGGCTTTTTAAACTAATTTCGAAAGGTATTGAGGTATATAATTTTGTTTATTTTAATCAAATGGTTCGATGAATCTTTCCCTTTAGAAATATTTGATAAAATAAGGTATTTGCTGTAATTAACTAATACCAGTACTCTGAAATACAGAAACACAGTGAATTTGACATGCCGTTGAAGGTAAAGCAGTTTACATGCTCTGCATTGTAGAACTGTGTTTTGCTCTGAATCTTCATACACTGCTGTTATCTACAAATAATAAAAATACAATTGAACAATATTAAAAAAACGTGACAACCTTCCACATCAGTTTTATGTTTGGCAATGAGTAGATCACAATTAGCATTCACCTTCTAAATTTTTTGGGAAAAAAAAGCTATAGCTTTTGAGAACTGAGTGATAAAACAAATTAAAGTAGAACATTTATTTTTCTTAAGTTATGACTGACACATAGTGTTTGTGTTGGTTGTATAGCATACAGTATTTGTTTTTATTGTTGCTTTCTTTAACCAGTATTAACTCCTAAGAGCCCCGAATTACTCTCAAGAGTGTATTTGGATAAATTTCTGAGTAGGTATAAATGAAACTTTCTTCGAGGTCTGTGCATTTTTATATTCAAATTTTAGGTAAATAGTTTTTCTTTTCATCTGCGTAGTAGCTGAAAAGCATTATAAGTACTTTTTGAAGCCCTAATGACTCTTCAGTGTAATTGCGTTGCTAGAGAACTCTCTTAAAAGTTATGAATGTGGGATTTTGATTTGCTTAAGAAAAGTATCACCTGGAAGTCTATTATGAAAGTCTGCCATGAACATTTTTTTTTTTATTGGAGGATAAGAATTTCTGCTCTATTGATTTTTTTCTAATTTTACTAGACTACTGTTTGATCATTAAGCTACTTAATTGCAATTTGGAATTTTCTGTGTTTTATTTCAGATAGCAGTCCTGAAACTCTTGAAGCACATAAGATAAAGACAGCGTTTTTCACATATCCAACACTGATGGAAATTTGTAGGAGATTAGTCACTCACTATTTCCTGCTGACAAAGGAAGAATTAACCATGTGGGAAGAGGACCCAGAAGGCTTCAGTAAGAAATGTGTTGACTAGTTGCTTGCAGTTTATTTAGATACTGGTGTAAGAGTTTCATAGCCACATTGCCTCTACAAACTGCTTAGCTGCAATATTGGCTACTTTATTTTCTGCAGTCCTGTTATGTGGACAAATATTCCCTCTAGAGATTGTTTTCGTAACAAGAGATTTCTCAGTATTCTATGATACCCACATATTTAAATATTGAACTTTATTTGAACCATAGCTGAAATAATACTTTTTCCTTTTCTTTGTGAAATAATAGCTGTAGAAGAGACAGGAGGAGATTCCTGGAAGTACAGTCTCAGAGTAAGTGCTTCAATTTGAAAGAAAAACATCCAGTATTTCTGCATGCATTTCTTGATGGTCTTGGAACTGAGAGAGATGATATTTGGTAGAAAGATGAGCTTGTGCTTTGCAAAAAAATCTTTAGTTAAAGAAATTTCCTTAGAATTTGTTGCTTTGTCAATGTTCAGTGAGGCTGAGATACATTGAAAACTATGCACTTCATATTTTAAGAGGCAGGGAAAAAGAGTTTTCTTCAGCATTTGTATTGTGTAGTATCTGGTGATGATCAAACCCGGTGGAAGTTGTCCCATCTTTAAAATGGTAGCTGATACTATTACTTATGACTTTGTTAGATATAGTGAATGAAGAAAGTTTGATGCATCTGTATGAGCATTTTGATTCAGATCAGAAGTATACTATTGTAGTGAATGTCCCCGTTATTGCTGCTGTGGTTGACTTTGCAGAGAGATTCCAAATTGGTTGCTGAGTTGCTTTCATTTTAAAACTAACAAACGTAACCCTGTGCATCTAGAGTGTTCTAACTGCAGCTCAGAGGACTCTGCTAGAGCTAATCCAGAAAGAAACTCTGACATACCTACCGTGTGGTCATTGGCTTTTCAAAATTAACTGTTGCACTCCACACATCCATTGCTGTTCCACTGCAGAACTGGCTGATACAGATAAAGCCATCAAACTCTCAATAGAGTTAAGCATATTGTCTAGCAGGAAGAGTAGTATTTCATGGAATACTAGTTTTGCTACAGTATGTTGCATATTATGACCCATGGTGCGAGATATTCAGCACCTAAAATTTTAGCCTAAAATGTGTTTTAATTTTCTTTATTTTGCTAGATTCTAAACTAGATGTTTTAATTTTTCAGCCATGCACAGAAGTTCTTTTTATTGATATTTTCCATGAATATAATCAGACTCTTACCCCGGTGCTTTTAGAAATGGTTCACAGTCTGCAAGGTAAGTTCTTTAAAAAGAAAGGAACTATAAAATGTACAATTCTTTGCGTTCCTTTTTGTCAACTGTTAAACGATTTTACCATGTGGTATCTAATTTTATATAGTGTATTCACTCTGTGTGTATGAAATAGCATTTTAAGGTTTTAAAATTATTTCTAAATAATGGTAGTCCTTAATAAGGACTGCAATGGAAAATGCAGTGTGTGTCTAGGAAGAGGAACTCCTAAGGTTTCTTTGCTTTCTGTCTTAACGGGTTTTGGTGACTGATAAAAATTGGGATATTTCTACTTTCATGAGGGTTTGGGCTTTCTTAAGAATGGTCAATAAACTTAATAAATTCTGTAACTTGTTTTTTACTGGGAATTTCCAGTTCAAATGTTGCAAGGCAATTTATGGTAATTTTACAGTGTTTCTGCAACAATCCTGGGGAAAAAAAAAACTTTAAAAGAAAAAGGTCAACTTACGCTGCCTTTTTGGAGAGTCTAGAAGACTTTCTAAATCTGAAGAATCTGCTTTAAAACTTTAGTGGTTTTCTGTATGAAGAGTGAAGTCTTCATAGACTGAGCAATCATTCAAGTTTTCTTTCTCTTCTGTTCTATGATTCTTTGCCCCCGGACTAAGTTCTATAGTGGCCACGAAAGACAATGAGTGGTAGCTGCCTCTTTGTTTTCCCTGTCCTTTCAGCTTGGGTTGTTTCCCCAGGTTGCATCTTAACTGACTTACAATATTTTATATTTGAACTTCTCAGAATGGATCAGCACATTCTATTAAATGGAAATAAA
The DNA here is from genome assembly GCA_020745705.1 of Hemiprocne comata. NCBI lineage: Eukaryota > Metazoa > Chordata > Aves > Apodiformes > Apodidae > Hemiprocne > Hemiprocne comata. The sequence continues at coordinate 14,177,038 of CM036616.1, read as the reverse complement.
TACTAATTTTATGAGGGTGGGTTCTGACTTCACAGAAAATCTCTTCATAAAATACTTGTAAGTTTCAGGATGGTTTGCTGTGTGCTGTGATACTGAGAATAGTAAAAGGTTCCTTACAACATGGTTGACAGTTATTTTGCTTTTCAAGAGTTACGGAAGTTAATACTTCCATGCTAGAAGGTACACATATACTTTTAATTGCTCCCGAAGCGCCTGTTAGCCATTTCTGCATGTTTTCCACTCAAGAGTTACTGTTCAAAGTACTAGATGATACTAAGAATTCCTTAATTCTTAAGTCTTTGGAAAACTTTGCATAAACATTTTACGTACACATGCACATACATATAAAGTATACAGGAACTAGGTGTAGGACTCTGTTGGAAATGGTACCACATGGTTGACAATCTTCAGCAACACATGCTTCTGACTGACTTACCTGTTGCTGTTAATAATGTTCAGCTCTGAAGAAGTCAGTCGAAAACAGGGGATGAAAGCAGAGATTTGATTTTAGTATATTCACTGAAAAAAGTATCCAAACTGAAGTAAGTGAATAAAACAAAACTGGTAAAGCAGTCTTAATTCACAGCTTACTTATTTAAAGTGTGTAAGTGCAAAGCTGCTTCCGTTCCTTGCTTAGTTATATCCTTTTTTCTTTATTTTGTTTTGCAGGATCTACCAACATGGAAGACACCAGTGCTATACTGATTAAAGATGCCGGTAAATTAGGTTTTACTTTACCTTTGAAGTAACAGAGCCACTTTTGTGTATGTGCTTGACTTCTTAAAACTGTATGAAGAATTTGCAAGACTTTTTTGCAAGACATTTGGAAAGCAGGGCCTGAACCCTCTTTCTCCTTTCACTTGATGTCAGTCTTCACTTTTCAAAATGCTTATGTAAAAATATGGTGATTTTTTTCAACTTTTTTAGTGAAACAAACCCTTAGACAGTCTCCTTTACTGTCTTGTCCTTTCCTGATACAGTGTTTCCATGAAGATATTTTGTCCCTTTTGCGAGTAAGAAGATTTTATGGCATAAGAAAAGGGTTGTCTAGGACATCTGGTGGAACCATTCTTGGTATTAGCATAAGATCTTAATTGTTTTTATGGCTTTCAACTGTTTTAAAGAGTCTCAATTTCTTCTGTAATACCTTCCTTACACTAAAATTTCCTCCAGAGTTCCCTTCACCATAGTCTGATAGTATGTTCTCTTCAGACAATATGCTTTAGTTTTGTTTTATTATGTACAGGTTATAAAAAATGTTTTTGAAACTTAAATTAGTCTGATTTATTAGTATTAAAAATTAAACATTTTATCAAACAGTAAGCGTAACTGTTGTTTTTCCCTAGTGTATAATGCGGTTGGACTGGCTGCTTATGAACTATTTGATAGTGTGGATTTTGATCAGTGGTTTAAAAATCAACTGTTAGCAGAACTACAGGTTTCTCATAACAGGTAAAAACCTTGGATTGTTATGCCTTCATACTGTAAATGTGAACCAATGATACAAATCTGGTGAGGTATAATGTCCAGTAATTGCAGACTTGAAAAATACTCAATATTTGAACATAATGTAAGTGTGAACCAATGATACAAATCTGGTAAAGTATAATGTCTAGTAAGTGCAGACTTGAAAAATACTCATTATTTAAACATACCTCCTAAATGAGCACGGATATGAAATATGTATAGAAGAATTCTACAGTTGCAGAAGTGACAGTGTTCTGGACAGTTTAATTATTGTGTGGTGGATACTTCCAGGGTTCTTTAAAAATATTGGAAGTCTGTCCTTTTGCATGTGTTTGAGTTGACTAAACTTTCTCAGGACATCCACCTTTGCTCTTTTCAAGAAAGATACTTAAGCCTTCTGAGACCCCAGAGCCCTTTAGGCTGTAAAGTCTTAACTGAAATCTGTGGAAATGATCTCTGTAAAACTGTAGCTTAGCCAAAATAGTGATTTGTTCTTCTCTCCTAGTTTAATAAAAGTCCTTTGTAGCACTTCAGTTAATTTTGCCTACAACGAAGTGGGGAAGTCAGGATTTGGGCTCTGTTGTAAAGTGTGAATGAATACAGGCTGGTTCTATGTAAAGAGTGTTATGCAGCCCATCTGCGGTGGGTTTTCCTTCACACCAAACTCCCCTTCATTTGGATGGCCTTCACATGAGTACCTTTTTTTTTAAGTCTAGTGGATGTCATAGGCTATATTGGAAGACCGGTTTTTGGCATCCCAGTACAGACAGAGCTGTCTGTCTCTACAACTGACTAGAAGACAGTTTTCCTCCCTAGTCCTCAAACTGCCACTTGGCCCTCAGGGAAAGGACAGTCACTGCTATTGTATGTGCTAATCCTCATCAGATGAGTTCCAAATCACCCTTTGACTCTGAGCAAGTGTGTCCTGTTTTTCTCATCAGAGTCGTTAGCAGTGACCCTAATACCCTTTGAAGAATTCTACTGTTCTTTTCTTCTACATTTGCAATTCATCTTACCAAACATAATTGTTGTCTGAAATATAAACTAATTTGTTTCCTAGTACCTTTAGGGAGCTACTATAAGTTGTAAATTATTTTCCATAATGAGATGCTAGCCAGCTTTTAAAATTTATTTCCAAATGCCTGTTATAAATGCTTGTGTTACAAATACCGTTCAATTTCACGTAGAGTGGAAGACCCTGCTAAACATACAAATATTAAATGCTTGTTTTCCTTACAGTATGCTTTAAAAAAAAAAAGGAACTATTTACTTTTGGATGTATAACCTTACTTCAGAGCCAAAGAATAATTGCCATGGTTGTTCACCTGGTGTCTCCTAATGTTTTTATTCTTTTTCTCATTAGTCTTTTTTTTCCCCTCTGTATGATCTTTGTGTGAATTTCACCCTGCTACCAGTGGCCAAGCACTCTAATGATCAGAGTAAAAGTCAGAAGAGCAGGGGGAAAAAAAAGAAAGATTTTGTGTATTTGATTGATGCTTTGTTCTTGCGCTGTGCCAGCACCCATCTCTGAAGCTGCCATGGTATTTGTAGCACATGGTCACTTAGGCATTTTTATGCCATCTACCCATATAGCATAAGTGAAACTGACAAAAGTCTTCTCTGGTTGATATAGTTGTATTTGCAGTAGGCAAGACATCTGATCTAACAATTTGGTTGGCATTTGTGGTATTCCCAGGATGAAATTCCTGTGGGGACAAAAGTTTGCAGTAGAAACTGTCCAGAAGTTTGAAGCCTTGTTTGTTTGAACTGCTTCAACTGCCAGAATCACTGGAGACCACTGTGGCAGTTAGGGAGATGGTGTTAGTAGCTTGGATGGAGTTCTGGTTTAATGTCAGCTTCAGGAATACATACGCAGTTCACATAAGGCTTTTTGGAGGGTATGATCTGCTGTCCCACAGTATGTCCCATGTTGATTAGCATGCTTGTTCACACACTGGCTCATGTTTGGAAATGCAAAACCTATGTGTTGTCTGGAGGGACCATGAAGTTTGCTGTGTTTTGTTTTCTTTGAATGTTTTGTTTGTTGATAGCAAGTCTGTCAACCATGACCATAGCAGTTGGAGAAATATGGGATTAATCAAAAAATATTCTTGAAGATTTTTAGAAACATTTTATTGCCAAATGTATCACTTGCCATAGTGTTTAGTTTTGTAGTAATTAAGGAGAAACTTTTCCATCATTTGAGAGTACTTTACTGCATACAATTTTTTGCAATAATTCAGTCTTAAAACAATGTTTCCTGCTGAGAGAGAAAGTATTGTTGTGACACTTGGTGTCAAGTAAGATACTTTTAACTTGGATGTCTGAATGCTGTCCAAACTCTTAAAGCTACCATCCTATGACTGTTGGAAGAGAAGCAGACTTATTTTGGAATATGGTCACTTTTGCCATGTGAACTTTAGGTCTAGAAGGTTCAATCTGCTTATACTTAATGTGTGCTCTTAGTGTACAAGCTAGTGATGTTCTAAGGGGAGAGCTTTTTCCTGAAGTAGTGGATGTAGAAAAGATAGGACTTAGAAAATGAACACCTATGAGCAGAATTTCTAGGAACTGAAGTTCTTCTAAAAAAACAAACAACCAACCAAAACTAAACCAAACAAAAAAGCCCCTGAACACACACACACACACACCACTCAAAAAAAAACCAACCTTAAAAATCATGCTATCTTTTCTCTTCCAGAGAGAGAGAGAAATAGTATAAAGATTCGGGTGGGATGTTTGGATTGTACAACAGGTATCACCACAGTTGAAAATCCTTGCTGTTAGAGGACAGTTATGTTCTTGTGCCAAGTCATTTAAAACTTTTCTTTATGTGATAATTGAAAACTATCAAATGCCAATCTTGAGAAAAACACCTTAGGATTTTAATATTCTGATTGTCTCGATGTTACATAACAGGCACGACCATTCTAAGAACAGAAAAAATTTTACCCTCACAGCTCCTCAAGTAAATAGAAGGATGGATTAGTAACACAATGTCTTGTGTCTTCCACATGAACTGTTCATGCTTTACTGCCACTCAAAGAATCTCAAGCAACACTGGAATGTTATTCCTCATTACCTTTGTGTCTAATGAACTGCTGTACACATGCTGCTTCCACAAAGTTTATGTTCTCTGAATGTGTGCTTTGTTAATTATCTCCTGATTATGGGAATCTTTAATAAATCACATTTATTAAATGTAAAGAAACCTCAATAACTTCAGTTTAAATTGCTGCCTTGAAGGCTTACAAATAAAATGGAAAATACATTTGGGTTAAGAAGATAAAATAATTTGTTAGTTAAAATGCTGTGAATAGGGTTCATCTCTGCTAGCTTTGTATGTCTGCAAGTTAAACATTTAAATCTGAACTACTCTTCCTGATCAACTTTTATAATCAGTGCAGAAAAATATCTCTATGGAATGCTTTTCTCAGTCATTGTGTTAAGCAATTCAGTTCATTGTTGTTCTGGTTCTTACTTCTTCCTGTTGACCCTCAAGCTGTTTGATTTATCTCCTTGTTGACAGACTGGTGCAAGATCAGGTAATGTCACCTCTTTCTGAGAACAGCTTTAAACTGATGACATGAGATACTCTGGCAGTTGCTGTAATGCAGCACTTGATTTTGCATTTTTAAGTTGTATCTGACCTAATATTTTACACATAAAAAGAATGCCAAGGAAATTGCTAGAAAGTCTGGTGAAAGCAGCAGATGCTGTGATGGCAGTAATAAATGTAAGATTTATTTTTAATTTCTTTTATAGGTGTGCTGTATACAGAATAGACTTTATGTCTAGTGAGAGCTTCAAGATTCATCCATTTAGGATGAAAATTATCTTTTTCAGACTGAGTTGGTGTTTCCTGAGCCTTCCAGTGAAGAATTTTGATTAAAAAGACTCCTTCATCAAAGTTCTAAAGTTGGTCTTGACAAATGAAATCTTGTAATAATTTTGGGGGGGAATAATGTTTTCCTAGTAATTAATAGATTTCTTTTTCATCAAAGTATTCTGTAATAGTATGTATATTGAATTAATGAGTACAATTTTTTTTTCCCTTCCTTCTAAAGATACAAACCAATACGCCGAAGAGTAATTTGGCTGATTGGACAGTGGATTTCTGTAAAATTCAAATCAGACTTGAGACCTATGTTATATGAGGCAATTCGTAACTTGCTTCAAGATCAGGACTTAGTGGTAAGTATAATTGATATTTTGGATTACACTTTTGTTCTGTAAACACAGGCGAAACATACATACCATACCTTGTGTAAACCTGATTAAAAATTTCATAGCATCGCACCTTAAAGTCTGTTGTGTCTTGCAGAAGATAATCTGTTGGAAAGTTGTTGGGGTGTTTAATTGTGGAGATTATGAACACTGAGGTCAAAGACCTGAAGCGTGTCCTTAAGATGTTCATTAGGTGATGACTTTGATGGAAAAGTTAATGGCAATAGCAGCGGTCTGGTTTTTGTAAAAATAAAGTTGTGAAGTGTCTCAGGATAAATAATTTATTAAAAGAATGAACATTTTCTGTAGATAAAACAGGGCTGTTCTGTGACTGTTCCCTGTGTTATACAGTATTACTTATGCATCAAAAGAGTTATTTGCAAGCAGAATATGATAAATGGCATTGGTTGCTAAGCTAGTTGAGTACAATTCAGTACTCAACTGAATTTTCAGTCGAAATTTCAGTCTAGCCGCAGATTGAGTTGAGAAACTGGTTTTGCGATTGTTTCTTTTCTTTTTCTTTTTTAACAAGCAGACCTAGCAGCCAGCAAATAGTACAAATAGTACACCTAGCTAGCTTCGTGATTACATATTAGTAATTGGCATTCATAACAGTTATTTCTGTGATTCCAGACAGCTTTAGCAGAGTAGGACACACTTAGTGCTTTCTGAGTATCTGAACATCTAGCAGGGAAGAACACTTCAACTTGTTGAGTTTATTTGGTTCTGTACTTTTCGGGTTACAGCAAGCCATGAGATAATCCCAAATTAATCACCCTCTCTATTGCAAGGGTTTTTATCACAGGCTAGATGCCTTCTTATTTAATCTTCTCTTGACCTTCATGAAGGTTTTGCCTGAGAAACTTCTCCCAGTGGTACCACTTTATCAATGCCAAATAAACTATAAATTATACTAAGATGAAAGGAAATGAAAATGTTTGAGTTGAACTAACTACATTTCTTAGACGATGGCAGACCACATAGAATGATTCAATTGCCAAAACAGCAACTGATAAGATATTGTCAGATATTTGTGTTGATAATCAAAATGTGTAATGGACATATGCATAGTGCTTCTTGATTTTTTTGTCTTTCAGGTCCGTATTGAGACAGCTAGGACACTGAAGTTAAATATCCTTTTAATGGCAAAGATGTTTGATCAGTCCTTAATTCAGCATTAGTGGAAAATAAACAATTTTAAGCTTACTGCCAGTTTCTTCAAATTATAATTTTTGTGTATCCATGGAATATTTACTTATTTGAGTCTCATATCCATCTGCAGTCTGTATTGTTTTTCCTTAATGGGTGTTTACCTGTAGATGACTTCGAGTTCAGAAGTGACCAGTTCTTACCTGTAAGAGCATTCATATGGGCATATTGTGATGAGCACATAGATTCGTAGGGGAAAGTAGGAAAACAGTATTTTCAAACTTTATATTAAACCACACTATTTAGTAATCAGTGTTTGTTTATGTTTTGGAATTTTTTGTGTCTTCATAAGGCAAAACATGTAAAGACTGGTACTGCTGCTAAGGTTGCTAATATGCAACATACAGACAGACAGTTCAAAACCTTTTAGTATTATGATGATTACAACTTCTTAGCATTGTGTTTAGTACTATATATACTAGGTGTTACCAGATGGTGTTTCTTCATGCTAAGACAAGATGAATGCAGTCTTTTAACAAATAGGTCTCCACACTAATGAGACTTTCCAACATGCCTGTTTCACACAGCACTTTCCAACCTGCTGTTTCACACAAGTAATAAAGATAAATGTGTGATTAAAATAGTTTCTTAAAAATGTTGACTTTCTTGGTCTCCTACGTTTGTGTTCTTTACAGTGTTCATTAGTGTTGTCAATAAGTAAACAACGAAATTTTGTCTATAAATACAGCAAAGATTTATTTTATTCACTTGGCAGATTGTTTTTCTTATTTGATTATGACTTCTATATTGGTTGCAACTCTCTTGAGAAAAAATAGAAATGCAGAGTGCATCTACACTGTAAACATGGCAATTGTTTAAGGTGTCTTTTTCAGTTCAATATATAAATTTTATCTAATGACCCGTAGCAGGAATAGTGTTCCCTTGCTTTGACCCCGATAAAGTGCTTCTTCTAGAGAGAGGGCCTTCAGCTTTACAGTATTCTATCTGTGAAGTCATGTTTACACTCACTAAACATTAAATGATCTATGTTCAGATGGATTACATTTGAACTGTTACATATGAGCACATCTCAGCCTCTTTAACTTGTTCAGTCAGTGACTGGCTAGTGTGCATTTTTCCAAATGAGTGACTCACATTTTGCACACTTCGTAAGTGTCTTTCAAAGTTGGTAGATGTCTTAGAGTTGTAAGTGTACAGGAAAATAATCAATTCATGTCATCAATTTTGTTTTTGATGGTGTTTTTCTTTTAGTATCTGGAATCCATGTTTACACTGCTCTTCCAGCTACTTCAGGAAGTAAACCAATGTGACACCAAAATGCATGTTCTTCACGTTCTGTCTTGTGTGATTGAAAGAGTCAATATACAGGTATTTTTTTAATAGGTTTCAGTGTTACCTTTGTATTAAGAACATGAAAGAGGACTTGATGGTTTTGGATTATACAAAAACAGTAGCAAAATGTCATCAATTAATAGACTGGTTATTGTAGTGGTAGGTGCCTGCAATGTTTGCATTACTTCATTCTTTTTTCATTTTTTAGTTCTTTTAGCTTTTGTGTAAAATGTTCTTGCTTTATTTATTTTCTTAATGTTCTTTATTTATTTATTACTTCCTTTCTTTATTTACTATATATTTTTGCATTGACTCATTTTCTAGAGTACAGAAAGACTTTCACTGCTCATTGCATTCATTGCTTGCAGTTTTCTTTTTCTTATTATGATTGTCCCATCTTAATCCGAAGTAGTATTTTATTAAATCTTACTTACCAAAAGAGACATTTTAGGGGACAAAATGCTTCACACTCCTAGGGACTGTGTATTTAAATGTGCAGTCTTTCATTGGCACTGGTATGGATCACCATAGCCTATACAGCACTCTTCTCAACTACATGAAAAGTTTAAGTTCACGTTAGGAATTTTCAGCACTTCTTTCTTAGTGTGAAAATATATTCTTCAGCTTATGCATAAAGAAATTGAATGTATTTTTTCAGAATTTAAGAATTAATTGTTAACTGCTATTGTCTTGGTGTTTTTTTTGTTTTGTTGTTTTTTGGGGGTTTTTTTGAGGTATTATTTTATTAAGGATGGAGATAATGCACGATTTTGGGCTTGTCTCCTTTTTCTACTATTAATCCTGTCTGAGAGCCAAATGAAGCTTTCCTAATTGTCCCGTGTAGGAAAATGTAGGAAAAGTCAACTTGACAGCAGATTTCCTTACATTTTAGATGAGCTGGAGAAGCAGCAGAAAGAACAAGCTGAGGATGAACTTTTGAGTCTGTTTAAGTTAATTCCTAATTCTATACTTCGGAAAACAAATAGATTAACATTTTAGTATTGTAGAGCATCACAGAAGAAATAAAGTCAGGTCAGACCTCTGGAGGTTATGTAGTATTACCCCAGCTCAAAGCACTGGTAACTTGAGAGGGTATTCAGCATTATTTTTATTTTACTGGGACTATTTCTGTCTTTTTAAAGGATGCCATTATTAGGAATCCAGTCTAAGTGAAGAATGTATTAGTATGAAAATATCTCTGGTTATCAAATAAAGTACTTTTTATGTTTTATTTACTGCTTAAGCCTGATTGCTCTGCATATAAGTTACCATAAGTAATACAGAGTATAATATGGTGTTTTAGGAAGAGGAAAGAGGAGTAAATTAAAACAAGCTCTGTATTTTTAGTATGACAAAAGCAGCTTTTAAGTATTTCAGAAATTATTTTTGGGATAAATTAATGGCCTTGTTTCACACACTAAGAAACAAATTTGTGTTCTGAACTTCAGATACGACCATATGTAGGATGTTTGGTTCAGTATTTACCACTCCTTTGGAAACAGAGTGAGGAGCACAATATGCTACGATGTGCCATTCTAACCACCCTAATCCATCTTGTCAAGGTAAGGGGTCAGATTCACATAAATGTCATTTTCTCCTAAAGTTCTGTGTCAAATGTGCCTGCGTGTTCTCTGTGGGTATATATATGTATAGTTAAAATTAAGGTATATTATGGTTTTATAGGCTATTTCTAAATTATTTTCAGTCTTAGGATAAAGACATGGTTTTCTGATAGTGGAGGTAAAGATGACTAATGTTAAGCATTTATTTTGTTTCCAGGTCCTTGTTAAGTAAAAGCAGTTATTCAGGTAGATTTGATTGTATTCTAGGTGGTTTCAGTTTTGTAATCTTGGAATTGAATCTCCTTTAGTGACCTTATAGTCTATGATAAAGAGCTTGTTCTGACTTCCTATATTTCCCAGCCAACATTAGGAGTGTTAGTCTCTTCTTACCTTTGTTGTGTATGGTTCAGAGTTGATTCTGCACATCTGTTCCCCTGTTGCTTTCCATTCAGCTCCACGGGATGTGGAATTCGTACTTTGGTTGCAAGCTTTCTGTGAAGATGGGCCATTTTTAAAACATAGGCCAAAATATGGGCCACTACAACATTTAATTTTGCCTGTTCTTTAAATTTCCATTTTAATTCAGATGAGTGTCAAATGTTTCTTGTTTAAATTATAGCTGTTAGGTTTAATGTCTCTGAAGGCTGTTGTTGGCATTGACTAATTACGGGTCATGTATATTTAGTATTCAAACCTTTTTATTGTTACCATATTTACTTTCTACTGCATAATCTCCGATACCTATTATGTCCTTTCACAGTGATTTTTGTAACATTTTTATACAGCGTGCTGTGTAAAAGCTAATATGTATAATATTATAATATCTGTATAATAGCTGTGCTGACCAACACTGTACCTAAATGGAAATTGTTGGTAATCTGTGGTCAGATATATAAGTTTTGACCTTTTGGAATCACATAATCATTTAGGTGGGAAAAGACTCTTTAAGGTTGTGGAGCCCAACATTGAACCTAGCAAACTACCAAGTCCACCACTAAATGATGTCCCCCTAAAGCAGAACTTCTACATGTCTTTTAAATAACCTCCAGGGGTGGTGCCTTCACGACTTCCCTGGGCAGCCTGTTCTAGTTCCTGACAATCCGTTCAGTGAAGAAAGTTTTCCTAATATCCAATCTAAACTTTCCCTTGAGCAACTTGAGGCTGTTTCCTCTTGTCCTATCACTTGCTACTGGGGAGGCGAGACTGACACCCACCTCACTACAACCTCCTTTCAGGTAGTTATAAAAAGTGATTGGATCTCTTCTCAGCCTCCTCTTCTCCAGGCTAAACAACCCCAGTTTCCTCAGCCTCTCATCATAAGACTTGTGCTCTAGACTTTTGACCAGCTTTGTTGAACTTCTCTGGGTGCGCTCCAGCAACTCAATGTCCTTGTAGTGAAGGGCCCAAAACTGAACACAGTATTTGGAATTCAGTCTCACCAGTGCTGAATACTTCCCTAGTCCTGCTGGCCACACTATTTCTGATGCAAGCCAGGATGCTTCTTGGCCACTTGGGCACACTGCTGGCTCATATTCAGCCCCTGTCAATCAACACCCCCAGGTCCTTTTCCTCTGAGCAGCTTTCCAGCCACTCTGCCCCAAGCCTGTAGCGTTGCATGGGGTTGTTGTGACCCAAGGGCAGGACCCAACACTCAGCCTTGTTGAACCTCATACAGTTGTCTTTGGCACATCAATCCAACCTGTCCAGATCCCTCTGCACAGCCTTCATACCCTTAAATGGATCAACACTCCCACTTAACTTGGTGTCATGTGCAAACTTCATGAGGGTGCACTTGATCCCCTCATCCAGATTACTGAAAAAGATATTAAAGAGAACTGGCCCCAGTACTAAGCTGTAGGGAGCACCTCGGGTGACGAGCCACCAACTGGGTTTAACTCCATTCATCACAGCTCTTTGGGCCTGGCCATCCACCCAGTGTTCTACCCAGAGGAGTGTACACCCATGGAAGCCATGAGCAGCCAGTTTCTTCAGGGGGATGTTGTGCAAAACTGTGTCAAAAGCTTTAATAAAGTCCAGGAATCAACATCCGCAACCTTTCCCTCATCCACTGAGAAGGTCACCTTGTCATAGAAGGAGTGGTCATATTTGTCGAGCAGGACCTGCGTTTTATAAACCCATGCTGACTGTGCTTCATATTGTCCTGCATGTGCTTTGTGATGGCACTCCAGATGAACTGCTTGGGTAGCTTTGACTCTTGATAGTAACTTTCATCTCTTCCCTGTGTTTCTATACTTGTACAATAAATCCCTTAATGCCTCTAGAGGCTTACTCTAATACCTTGGCAGAGGTTTTTGAAAGCCTACAGAAAGTATTAGTTGCTTGCTTTATCCAGAGATAATAGTTAAAAGTAACTGAATTCCTTCTCAATGAAGGAGAAGATCTTACTGTAATTAAATAATTCTTGAACTTAAAATATCTAGAATTATCTGTGCTGTTGGCAGTAAAAATGCAAATAAAATGTATTATGTTCTTCAGAAAAAGACTGACTTGAAGTTGCAGAAACAGTGGAGAGAAAATGGAAGGGGAATGACTAGGCATTACAACTAAGGGAAAAATTTGGGTTCCTTTAGAAGTAGAGTTAGTTCAAACAACAAAAAAGATATATTTTAACAATAAACAAATTGTGAAACTTCTGGTTACTGGCTTCCATGAAGGCCAAAAGTTTATGTGGACACAAAGACATTAGACAAATTTATGGAAGGTTATTTTTATTTTAAGACAACTTTGTTTAAGTGAATAAATAATCCCACAGAGCATTTAGGAACTTAGAAACATCAAATAATTTAAAACGTAACAGTTTCCGAATGTAGTAATTATGCAAAAACAGCATTCAATGGACCTCAGTTCTCTGAAGTAGTAGTAATATTACAAAACAGGCAGCAGTTCCCAGTTTGAAAAATATATTCCTTTTAGGATTAGTTTTAATTTATGTTCATTGTGACAGTAGTTATCTTCACCTTATATTTAAAAATTGGTTTTTCTTATGAAATGTTTGCTGAAAAAATTCTTAGCTCTATTCTTGAGAAGATATCTTTGTGTATGACTCACAGATCATTAAAAAAGTTGATCCCTGTCATCAGTCTGAATTTTTCAGTAGCAATGAAAAAAAACCCTTCTGACTCTTAAGAATGTCAAAAGATTTAGTACATGTTGTAAGGTCCAAACATAGTTTTTTTTTCCTAATCTTTACAATCTTGATTGTATTCAGCATTTAGTAATTTAGCATTTCTTACAATTGTGACTTTTCCCAGAAAGAAAATGACCAATATGTATTTTTAGGAATGTGCATTGTTTATATTTTTTTCTTGCAGACAATTGATAAGCTGCTTTTTTAAAAAAAATTGTGTAATTTTCTCGAGGCATGTTGAGAGAAAACTCAGAAGTATCAGACCATTTTGTTGGTGTGTGAAATAGATTCAAGTTCAACCTTTGATTTCTTGAATGCATGTTTATAGTATGTGGATAGAACAGCAGCACAGATATTTTTCAGTGCTATTCTTTAAATGCTTTATTTGAGATTTAAGTATTTCACTTTTTTATTTACTTTTGTAGGGACTGGGAGCAGACAGCAAAAATCTCTATCCTTTTCTACTTCCAGTTATTCAGCTAAGTACAGATGTTTCTCAGCCTCCACACGTCTATCTTCTGGAAGATGGTTTAGAGTTGTGGTAAGGATGCTCCTTCTCAGTTTCTAATTTTTAAAATGTTGTTTTCACATCCCTAGAAGAAAAAAAAAATAAAAAAAAACCTTGGACTTTATTAAGAATTTATATTTTCTTGTTATCTTACCTTGACCTCATCTATGTCATACATTTTCTCAAAAGATTAGGAAGTTAATCACTTTGCGTTTTTGCAGAAGGAAGTATCACTGCTGCATTTTTGAGTTTACGGTTATAAAAAGACAGAAGCATGTTTTTCTTTCTTTTCCTGCCTTAGCAAGACCCATGCCTGTACTGATGTCTCTGTAGTAAGGACTACTGCACTTGAAATATGCTTCAAGTAATTGTTACACATTATATAAAGATTATATAAATGGTTACTAGAAGTTAAAATGTTTTACATTTGTCAAAAGATTTCTCAGCGTTATTCATAGATCATCTAAAATATTTTGCTTAATCTATTTTTAGGTTAGTGACATTGGAAAATAGTCCATATCTTACACCTGAGCTCCTAAGAATATTTCAGAACATGTCTGCCCTTCTTGGTAAGTCTTTTACTAATAACATTTCTAGCTTTTTTTCCTACTGCTTGTTTTTCATGCTTGAAGTAATGCTGTTGTGGCTTGCAAAATTGTAACTGTTAAAAAATTAAGGATATATTTTTTTATTGTTTGACTTTCCCATCTTTATTAGCTACTTATCCTTGTTCTCTTTTTTAATAAATTGAAACTGCTTTTTACCCCAAAAATTCATCTTTTCAGTTTATAGTTTCAGACACAATGGAGGACATTTTCAAATAACCAAATGTCTATTAAGCGTATTGGTTATCAAAACTGAAGTTAAAAGCAGTAGTTTTGCCTTGGTTGTTGTCAAAATATAAACTTGTTAAGGAGTGTTAAGATTCAGTGCTTAGGAAATACTGATATTTGGGGTTCTTCTGCATTGTAATTAAAGGGAGTATAAAATAAAATAAAGGGAGTATACAAATTTTGTGGTTTAATTTTATTATGTAAATATGGTTTTGTTTAATGAAATCTATAGCTACACTTTTGTAGGTTGTGGAGCTAATTTAGCAAATTGATTCTTTTTTTTTTAGAGGAATGTGTTTATAAAATTAGATAAGTTAGCTTTTTAATTTTTTTTTTCAGCACTTACTATTTTAATCTGACTAAAGGTCAATAGAAAGTTACATCATGCTGGGTAGGTGCAAGACGATGCCTTCTGTTATTTCTCTGTGCATACTAGATCTCTAATGACAAAACTGCTCAGGAATATAAGTGTTTTGTAGTGGTTTTAGGTACCTCTTAGGTTCTGTAGCTGCCAAATACTATTTCTCTTCATTTGTATCTACACACCTACCTTTCCTCCTCCTTGTTCTGTGTTAGTAGTAGATAGTATCTGCTATAGGAAGCTTGTACTATACAGGTGGTTGGTGTTCATAGTTGTGTCACACTGCCAATTTGCTTGAGTTAAATTCAGAACTACTCTGTATTTGTGGCTTGATTACATTTGCTACAGCTATTTTCATAGTATCATAGAATCACTTAGGTTGGAAAAGACCTTTAAGATCATCGAGTCCAACCATTAACGCTAATCTACAAGGTCCAGCACTAAGCCATATTCCCAAGTGTCACATCTAGATAACTTTTAAACATATCCAGGAATGGTGACTCAACCACCTCCCTGAGCAGCATGTTCCAATGTCTGACAACCCTTTCAGTGAAAAAGTTCTTCCTAATATCTAGTCTAAACCTCCCCTGGTGCAGCTTGAGGCCATTTCCTCTTGTTATATCACCAGTTACTTGTGAGACGAGACCAGTGTCTACCTCTTTACAGTGTCCTTTTAGGTAGTTGTAGAGGGCGATGAGGTCTCCCCTCAGCCTCCTTTTCTTCAGACTAAACAGCCCCACTTCCCTCAGCCGCTCCTCATAAGACTTGTTCTCAAGACCCTTTACCAGCTTTGTCCCCCTTCTCTGGACACACTACAGGACCTCGATGTTGTTCTTGTATTGAGGTGCCCAAAACTAGGAGTGGCCACAGAGGGACAGTCACCTCCCTGGTCCTGCTTGCCACGCTATTTCTAATACAGGCCAGGATACCATTGGCCTTCCTGGCCACCTGGGCCCACTGTTGGCTCATATTCAGCCACCTGTCTATCAGAACCCCCAGGCCCTTTTCTGCTGGACAGCTTCCCAGCCACTCTTCCCACAGCCTGTAGCATTGGATGGGGTTATGCAAGACCTGGCACTTGGCCTTGTTGAACTTCATACAGTTGACCTCAGCCCATTGATCTAGTCTGTCCAAGCCACTCTGTAGAGCCTCCCTACCCTCAGGCAGATCAACTCTCTCTTCCAACATGGTGTTGTCTGCAAACTTACTGAGGGTTCATTCTATATCCTCATCAAGATTGTTGGTAGTATTGTTAAAAAGAAGCGGTCCCAAAATTGAGCCCTGAGGAACCCCACTTCTGACCAGCTGCCAGCTGGATTTAACTCCATTCACCACCACTCTCTGGGGGTGGTCATCAGCCAGTGTTTTATCCAGCACAGCATATGCCCATCCAAGCCATGAGCAGCCAGTTTTTTCTCCTCTCCCTGTCCTCCCTAGTCCTCATGCAATACTTTCCAGGGTAGAGATCAGTCTGAAAGGAAACCTTGGTTCTCAATTCAGTCTTAAGTTAGCAAAGTGGAAGCCAAGGGCAGATACAGTGAAGAGAAGTTGTGAATAGATGACTGTCTTGCTTATGTCTTTTGGAGCAGGGTGGAGAACTAGAAACATGGTGCTCAAAAATTATTTTGTTGAAAATGCAGTTTAAGGAATGTGAACCTCCTGACCTTTAGTTTCTGATTTTTTCTTATTAAATGGAATTGCTCTAATATACAGGTAATATAACTACTCTATATTATATATTTTATTTTATATTCTATATTATTTTATTATCCAATATATAACTGTTCTGTCAGCAAAGGCAAATCCTGCCTAAGGGTTCACCCAAATCTAAGGGCAGAGCTTGCCTGACTAATTTGGTGGCCTTTTACAATGGGGTCCATTGATGGACAAAGGGAGAACAACTGAAGTCATCTACCTGGACCTGTGCAAAACCTTCGACACTGCCCTGCATGACATTCTGGTATCTAAATTGGAATAATTGAGATTCAATGGATGGACCCCTTGTTGCGTAAGGAAGTGGCTGGATGGTTGCACTCAAAGAGTTGTGATCAACAGCTTGATGTCCAGATGGAGACCTGTGATGAGTGGTCTTCCCCAAGGGTTGGTACTGGGACCAGTGCTGTTTAACATCTTTGTCAGTGATATGGACAGTGGCATTGAGTGCACCTTCAGCAGGGTTGCTGACAACACCAAACTGTGGTGCAGTTGACATTCTCAAGGGAAGGGAGGCCATCCAGAGGAACCTTGACAGATGGGCTTGTGAAAAATGCATGAAGTTCAACCAGGCCAAGTGCAAGGTCCTGCACCTGGGTCAGGACAACCCCATGCACAAACCCCATACCCCATGGGTAGAGAATGGATCAATAACAGCCCTGAGGAGAAGAACTTGGGAGTGTTGGTGGATGAGAAGCTCAACATGAGCCAGCAATGTGTGCTTGCAGCCCAGAAAGCCAGCTGTGTCTTGGACTGCATCAAAAGAAGCATGGCCAGCAGGTCAAGGCAGGTGATTCTCCCTCTCTACTCTGCTCTCGTGAAATGCCACCTGAAGTACCGTGTCCAGTTCTGGAGCCCCCAACATAGGAAGAATATGGATTCCTGAAGTGAGTCCAGAGGAGGGCCACAAAGATGCTTACAGGGCAGGAGCACCTCTCCTATGAAGACAGGCTGAAGGACTTGGGGTTGTTCAGCCTGGAGAAGAGAAGACTCCAGGGAGACATCACAGTGGCCTTCCAGTACCTGAAGGGACCTACAGGAAAGCTGGGGAGAGACTTTTGGCAAGGGGAGATAGCAAAAGGATGAGGGTTAATGGCTTTAAACTGTAAGAGGGGGGATCAAGATTAGACATTAGGAAGAAATTCTTCCCTATGAGGATGGTGAGACACTGAAACAGGTTGCTCAGAGAAGCTGTGGAAGCCACATCCCTGGAGGTGCTCAACGGCAGGTTGGATAGAGCTTGGAGCGACCTGATCTAGTGGGAGATGTCCCTGCTAATGAAGGGGGGTTAGAACTAGATGATCTTTAAGGTCCCTTCTAACTCTAGTCATTCTATGATTTAAGTTCTTCAGAAAAGTGTCCTATTAGAGATCAACGTAGTTAAACTAGCTGTAACAAAGGGAGAGAAGTTCAAATACAGTATTTTTGGATGTTAGAGGTATATAGCACACCTGTCCTGCTCAAGAGGAGGAAACAGATGTGACAAGAAGGCACGAAGCTAGAGAAGGACAGGAGACATTTTAGCTTCCTCATGGCCAGACTATACCATTTGTAAGTCTTGCATAAATGTTACTTCTTAAAGGTATTAATGGGCAATAATAGGGCACAAAATTCTGCAGGAGTTCAGCGGTGTGTGTATATAGATAGAGTGCAACTTCAATAACTCAGGCTCAAAGGGACTGTGGAAAATATTATTGATAACCATTGATATTAAAGTAGATGGTTTGGTTATGTTTAAGGCGGTACAGACAATAAGCTGGACTGTGTATTATTCATTATTCAGTTTGTTGGTTATTCATTGTGTTGCAGCTTTTGCTTTGGGTTAATTGCCTTTGTGGGCAAGGTCCTGTGGGACTTGATTGTGACCGTACACAATATTTTTTCAGAAAATTCCGGAGGTGGGCAGTGACAGATTGGTGGTTCTGATTTACGACCCTTAGGAGCTCCTTGACATCTAGTGTTTCCCATTGGATTTAGGATTTCAGTTTAACAGTCAAAGTACAAAACTTGATTTATGATTTCTGTTATCTTCAGTGAAGTGATATAAAACTCAATGTTACGTCTGCTAGTTGTTCAAGTGTGCATGAACTGTGTGTTCTTAATAGAAAGGTGTTTTAGTGTTTTGTATCATCTGTTGCACATCTGTCATTGCTTTCTGGCCCACAGTAACACCTTAGAAACCTGAACTTATAAGGCTTCTGTGCTGCTTCCTCTCCTCCTTTCTGTGCCAGAACCGATTGTCTTACTGACAAGAATATCTCTTCAGTGTTCTTTGACTTTCATTCCTAACTTAAATTTACAGCCCAGGGAAGTAATTGCTTGCTCCTGCATCTTTTTAAAAACATGCTTGTCTGTTTGCAAGCAATTCCAATGTTTGATGCATTAAAAAAAATGTTTTGAGATTGGTTAATTTTATTTTTTAGTGATTCATTCATTAATTCATACTAAGTTTTTCATTATTTGCCTTTTTTATGGCCATGTCACCGGCCTGTGGCATATGTCACCATAGGTATGGAAATGTCAGTGCAGTGAGATCTCTTTTAATGTTTAATAGATAACTGAAAGGAGAGAAGTGTAGAAAGAATTTTGATTTTTCTTTTTTAACTAGTTTTAAAGTACTATCTAGTTGCTCCTTTCCAAATACATTTGTCCTTCTGAGAAGAGGGTTTCATATCATTTTCAGGATACTACTGCTGTTGGAAATGGATGTCAGGGACATTGTACAAGTCAGTTAGACTTGCCTTTTAAAATAATTAATGCTATCCATAAGATCTTAAAAGCAACAGTAGTATGTTGCATTTGATATGGAGGCTGGATTTCACTTGCGTAACTACCTTCCTTCAAAGATTGTAATGCTCTTGCTGATGTACAATAATTGTTCACAGCTTGTCATACTTGTTTTTCATATCAGCACTGCTGCTAATGTTTAAGTACTGTTAAAATTTAATTTCCCTATAGAGAGGTTGCAGAGGTTCTTTAACCCATCTCTGGGTGCAGCAGATTGAATAATGTGAAATGGAGGAATATATTAGTTCTCTGAGGATGGATGCATTTCTGCACGGAGACTGCTAAAAATGACAACTGAATCTCATAATATTTCAGGTTGGGAATATGGTCAAAGTCAAGACTTAGATGTTACAAGAAGCATCAGGTTTAATGTGCCTGTGCTCACCTTGTAAAGGTAATGGTAAAAATCAGGTTACTGGAACTGAAATAGTTCCTCTGATCCTCAACAAAACCCAGAGGAGCACATTCATTAATTCACAAAAAGATATGTTTGATTCAGGAAAACCTGGCAAGAGAATTGAGGCATAATTGTTTTTTAAATGTAATCAGTTGAAGATGGTATCTTCCAGAAAAATACTTCTACTAAGCACTGAGCTTTATCCACAGACGAGTGACTGAAATTCCATTGTTCTTACAACATCTATCTTACCTGTTTTTCTCTCCTGGATTGAAATAACTGCAAATTCTTGCAATTTTACTATATGTGCTTAATTACCTTTGCATCAGTTATCCCAGAATCACAGAATGGAAAGTTGTGGAAAAAGATTGGTAACACTTCAGGTTTATATGAGCATTTATTTACTATTTCTCTACTGCATCAGTGACTGAAACCTAAAATATGGTTGTGTCCAGTAAGAAAAAAAACCACTGCAGACTACTAAGGAGAATGCAGTAACTTCAGAAAATGTGGAACACTAGCAAAAAGCTACAAAAGCTAATTTATAAATGTATTGGAATCTTTTGATGAGGATATTGGATGGATAGATGAAAAATCGGGTTTTTTTCAAGTTAAGATACGTATATATTAAAAATAAGTGATAGGAAGACATGAGCTACCCAAGCTTTAGGATATTAATGTAGTCATGCATTCAAAGCAGTCTAATGGCCATTTATGATAACTGGGGCATTAATATTCATTCCAATGGGAAGAAAAAGATGAGAAACTGCTAAAACTCCCCAGAACTTTTCAGATATTATAATGGAAATCAACCATAGTTTCTGTCAAGTGAATATTTTTTCGTGGAAATATTTCAATATAAACGTCACTAGGTGTAAGCCACACTTTATGCAGGCTGCATTCCTGTAAGCCATGAAAGACAAACCAGGTCTTAGCAAGCTGCTGGTGTTAGTTTAATCTGGTATGGAATTTTATTTAAAATTTATATAGGAGTATTTTCCTGTTGGCTCTCAATGATTTTATTGGAATCTTAATTAAAGGTGATGGAGCAAAAGTTCATGTACTTTACCAAGCAAGTTGTCAGCCAGTGACAGCTGTTTGTTTTCTACACTAGTATCAACCTCCATGTGAAACTTTGAAACCTTTGGTTTTGCTGTGAATTGTGTTTATAGATGCTCTGGGGTAATTTTGTTTTAAAATAGTTTTAAAGGTACTGCCTGGGGACGTCTTTTTTTTCTTCCTTCAAACTATTGCTGTATACCATCTCCTCTGTGTATCTGTCTCTTAAATGGATATGCTTTCCTTAGTTAAATACTCAAGGTATGGCCTAAGCTCAGTGTGTTTCAATGTAAAAGCTCAATGCCATTTGATTTGGCACCTGAGTCAGAAGAGCAGACTGCAATCTTGATTTCAGTCTTTCTACTAAGCATTTGCTGACTCAAATGTGAGTGAGATCATTTATCACTAATTGCAAGTCTCTTAGGTATGTGTTTAATTTGTTCTGTCTTTAATATCTTCTCTAGCCCACTGTCACATCCAAAATTTTACTCTTCTTTTTTTATTAGCATTGACTTTTGAGGTCATAGGATTTCTTGTGCTTCCGTTTGAGAACATGAGCTGTTATTGTCCCTCTTTTATTATGGTCTCTGGCAGGGAGACAGAACCTGAATTGTACTGAATCTAAGATAACTTTTTTCTGGTTTTAGGCATCTGGCGCTTAAAGCTGTGTGAGCAAAAAGTGAATTGTTTGGAAGTGATTTGTTTTAATTTTGAAGTTCTGAACTGTGATTTCTTTTTTTCCAGAACTGAGTTCAGAAAACCTAAAAAATTGTTTTAAGATCATCAATGCTTATGTTTTCTTATCATCATCTGAATTTTTACAGGTATGTTACCTTTATATAAGGATTCATATGAGCACCTTGGTTCCCTACCAGCCAACCAGGTTTTTTTTATTTATCTTTATGGCACATGGTGGGCACTCAATCAAATAAAATTTGAGAAAGATATTATTTAGAATTAACGTTTTGTAGATTGATTTTGCACTTTGGTACCAGAAAAGGTCCTGTGTAGTAATCCTGCAAGATCTAAACTGTCATCATAAATTCTAGCAAGAATTGACTAGAATTGTTATGCCTTGTTCTCACACCTTCTTCATTAGAAAATTCATTGAGACTGATTGTTTAAAAATTGTACAATGTTAAAAAACAGCAAAATGCTTAGATTAGATTTTTAATTAGTGCAGGAAAGATGAGCATCTTAGCGAATGTGATCACTGAAAAGAAGCTGGGTCTTTTAGGATATGTAATCACTAATGTGTTGAGTTTTGGATTATACACATTGATACAAAACGTGTTTGTGTAATGCCATCTTTTTCATTTAATTTCAGATGTATGCTGCTGGCTTGTGCCGGTCATTTTGTGAACTTTTGAAGGATATAACTACTGAAGGTCAAGTTCAAGTTTTAAAGGTAGAATGTAATAAAAATTATACCTAACTATTTAGCTCTGTACATCGATTATTCTTGCTATTGTTTTGTCAGGTTAGAGTAATATTTTTGAGGATTATGAATGTAGGACATCTAGAAGAAAACAGCTGTTGTCTCTATCTCATAATTAATTTTTTGTGTCACAAATTGTGTGACTCATACTTTGGAACTCCCTACATATACACAGTTCCTTGCAAAAATCGGAGCACTGTGAGCAGAGCCAACTGCTCCCCGAGGTTCTGTTCACAACGCTGAAGGTGCTTCTGTCACAGGGCTGAATGAGTGTCACCTGTCCATTAGTCTACAATTGTCCCAGCAGAGAGTCAGCAGTGTAGAAGTGTCCAGCAGCCAGTTGGTCCTTTCTCTGGCTAGTTGTCCTTTTCTGGCTAGTTTGAGTCCCCTTTGTATAGAGGGATTTACATTAAAAGTCCCTGATATCTTTCCCATCTGATTATTTTCTAGATTACTAGAGAAAGGTGGCTAGTGAGGGCTTGGATCTTCATTAAAATAATTTGTTCTACAGCCAGGCAACAGCACAGTTAAACAGCCAGGTGACTGACCCATCACTGCACTGTGAAGATAATGCTATGTATAGAAAATCCTGAGAGCACTGAGTTGCAAAACAAGGATTGTGCTTTGGTGAAAGTACCTTAATGTAATCTTTGCCTATCAGTGGACTCACGAAAGTTGTAGAAAGCTAATCAAAGTTGTTAAATCAAATTTTAGAATGGAGAACAGTGCCACAGGCGTAACACAAAAGATACAGTTCCGAAG
Source organism: Hemiprocne comata (assembly GCA_020745705.1). Taxonomy (NCBI): domain Eukaryota; kingdom Metazoa; phylum Chordata; class Aves; order Apodiformes; family Apodidae; genus Hemiprocne; species Hemiprocne comata. Next base: position 14,154,274 of record CM036616.1, on the reverse strand, counting down.
GCAGGTGGTCTAAAGAGGATTTGGTCCCACCAGTGTGCTCTGCTTGCTTCCTGAAATGCCTGTACGCCAATGCACGCAGCATGGGGAACAAACAGGATGAGTTAGAGGTCAGTGTGCGGGCTAAGGGTTATGATCTGGTAGCAATAACAGAGACGTGGTGGGACAGGTCACATGACTGGAATGTGGCCATGGATGGTTATGTGCTTTTTAGGAAAGATAGGGTGGGGAAGCGAGGTGGTGGAGTTGCTCTTTATGTGAGAGAGCGACTAGAATGTATTGAGTTTTGTGCAGGGGCTGATGAGGGGCAAGTTGAAAGTCTGTGGGTAAGAATTAAGGGGCAGGCTGGTGTGGGTGATACAGTGGTGGGGGTCTACTACAGACCTCCTGATCAAGGCGAGGAAGTTGATGAGGCTTTCTACAGGCAGCTGAAAGTAGCCTCACAACTACAGTCCTTAGTCCTCATGGGAGATTTTAACTACCCCGATATCTGCTGGAGGACTTACACAGCCAGCCTTTCACAGTCTAGGAGGTTCCTCCAGTGCATTGATGATAACTTCTTAATGCAAATGGTGGACAAGCCGACTAGAAGAGGAGCGCTGCTGGATCTTGTGCTCACCAACAAGGAGGGCCTTGTTGAAGCAGTGGTGGTCAATGGCAGCCTTGGCTGCAGTGATCACGAGATGGTGGAGTTCAGGATCCTGTGTGGAAGGCACAGAATACCCAGTAGGACCAGAACCCTGGACTTCCACAGGGCAAACTTTGGCCTCCTCAATCAACTGTTAAGGGAAATCCCATGGGACAGGGTGCTAGAAGATAAAGGGGCTCAAGATAGCTGGTCAACATTCAAGGACCACTTCTTGCAAGCACAGGATCAGAGCATCCCAATGGTTAGGAAATCTAGTAAGGGAGCTAGGAGACCAGCATGGTTAAAAAAGGAACTGCTGGGCAAACTTAAGTGGAAAAGGAAAATCTACAGATCATGGAAGGAGGGGCTGGTCACTTGGGAGGAATATAGGGCTGTTGTCAGAGGATGTAGGGAGGCAATTAGGAAAGCTAAGGCCTCCTTGGAACTTAACCTTGCAAGTCAGGTTAAGGATAATAGAAAGGGCTTTTTCAAATACATAGCTAACAAAGCTAACACTAGAGGCAATATTGGCCCACTGTTGAATGAGGGGGGAGCCCTGGTGACAGAGGATAAAAAGAAGGCAGAGGTGCTGAACGCCTTCTTTGCCTCTGTCTTTACTCCTGCAGGCTTTCCCCATGAGCCCCAGATTCATATAGCCCCAGAAGAAGTCAAGATAATGGAGGAGTTTGCCATGGTAGATGAGGATTGGGTTAAGGATCAGTTGAGTAATCTGGACATCCATAAATCGATGGGTCCAGATGGAATGCATCCAAGGGTGCTGAGGGAGCTGGCGGAGGTCATTGCTAGGCCACTCTCCATCATCTTCGGTAAGTCATGGGTAACAGGAGAGGTGCCTGAGGACTGGAGGACAGCAAATGTCACACCAGTCTACAAGAAGGGCAAGAAGGAGGACCCGGGTAACTATAGACCGGTCAGCCTCACCTCCATCCCCGGAAAGGTGATGGAACAACTTGTTCTTGTCACTATCTCTAGGCATATCAAGGACATGGGGGTCATCAAGAGCAGTCAGCATGGTTTTATCAAGGGTAAGTCATGTTTGACTAACCTTAAGCCTTCTATGATTAAATTACTAGGTGGATGGATGATGGTAGAGCAGTAGATGTGGTTTATCTAGATTTCAGTAAAGCATTTGACACGGTCTCCCACAGCATCCTTGTAGATAAGTTGATCAAGTATGGGTTTGGTGATCAGGTAGTGAGATGGATCAAGAACTGGTTGAAAGGAAGGAGTCAGAGAGTTGTAGTCAATGGGGCAGAATCTAGTTGGAGGTCTGTGATTAGTGGAGTCCCTCAGGGGTTGGTACTGGGACCGGTGTTGTTCAACATCTTCATCAACGACCTGGATGAGGGTACAGAATGTACCCTCAGCAAGTTTGCTGATGACACTAAGCTGGGAGGAGTGGCTGACACACCAGAAGGCTGTGCTGCCATTCAGAGAGACTTAGACAGGCTGGAGAGTTGGGCGGGGAGAAACCTGATGAAGTTCAACAAGGGCAAGTGTAGAGTTTTGCATTTGGGGAAGAGAAACACCATGTACCAGTACAGGTTGGGGGCTGACCTGCTGGAGAGCAGTGTAGGTGAAAGGGACCTGGGGGTCCTGGTAGACAGGAGGATGACCATGAGCCAGCAATGTGCCCTTGTGGCCAAGAAGGCCAATGGCATCCTGGGGTGCATTAGAAAGGGTGTGGTTAGTAGGTCAAGAGGAGTTCTCCTCCCCCTCTATCCTGCCTTGGTGAGGCCGCATCTGGAGTATTGTGTCCAGTTCTGGGCCCCTCAGTTCAAGAAGGACAGGGAACTGCTTGAAAGAGTCCAGTGCAGAGCCACAAAGATGATTAAGGGAGTGGAACATCTCCCTTATGAGGAAAGGCTGAGGGAGCTGGGTCTCCTTAGCTTGGAGAAGAGGGGACTGAGGGGTGACCTCATCAATGTTTACAAATATGTAAGGGGTGAGTGTCAGGAAGATGGAGTTAAGCTTTTCTCAGTGGAGACCAGTGATAGGACAAGGGGTAATGGGTGCAAACTGGAGCATAGGAGGTTCCATGTAAGTATCAGAAAAAACTTCTTTACTGTGAGAGTGACAGAGCACTGGAACAGGCTGCCCAGGGAGGTTGTGGAGTCTCCTTCACTGGAGACATTCAAAACCTGCCTGGACAAGTTCCTGTGTGATGTGCTCTAGGTGACCCTGCTCTGGCAGGGGGGTTGGACTAGATGATCTTTCGAGGTCCCTTCCAACCCCTAGGATTCTGTGATTCTATGATTCTATTTACAAAATAAAAGGGTAAAATCAATCTGATTAATGAGTTTTAGGAGTTGTACTAATTCAGCTTAGTTTGGAATTCACAAAACAGTTCATTGTTCAGCTAAAATTGCAACATTAAGAAATTACTAAACTCTAAAGGCAAAGTCATACTTTTGTGTTAATAAGGTTCATTTTTTGAGTGTTTCTAATCAATACGTGCAAAGGTAATTATCTAATTGCTGTATCTAGCCATCCACATCTGAGTTTTGTCTATACTCTTGAGAACCAGTATTGATCCCTTTGCTAATAAACCCAACAACAGTAGTATCTAGTGATTTTTTTTAAATATTAGTTTTCTGTTTCAATATTCAAGAGCAATAAGAAAAACAATCACGCAGTTCAATTTGTAACTGCACATTTGAAAAACTGGCAAGATAAGGGTTAAGTGGTAAGTGAATATATACGTGTATTATTATGAAAACTATATAGGTGATTTTATAATTAAATGAGCACCAAATTATCAAGATTAGCTTTTCACTTTTCCCTGCATTTCTGTATGACTGCTAAAACCTAATAGGTCTAGAGACAAACTTTTCCAATCCTTATTTAGTGTTGGATGTATGTGCTCTCTATCACATTCCTTTGTGTAGCATACTTGCATTTGTACCATGACAGTGTTCACAGAGTCTCTGCTTGTGGCAGAATTTGCAATTGTAGTGGCAACAACTGCTTAAATAGCTACTAGAGGTTTCTCAAAGTACTGAAAAACCCATTTTCGTGCAAGGTTCGAATTATGAAAGTATTATGAAAGAGCTGTTACAAAATTCATAATCTTTTTGAAATGTTAAGCATGATACTTCAAATGTGTCTTTGTAGAATTTCAGGAAATAGAGTATAAACTGAAAGATAGTTGCATAGTAACTGTAGTATATTACTACTTAGGTTTGCAGTGGCTGCACTGAGAACTCTATGGTACTTACAAAAACTTGAATTCAGTTCATTATAAATGTGATGGAGGAAAGAAATTAGATCCCACCTACCTGTTGGTAGGTTGCACAATTGCTTGCAGAACCTCAGGACAAATCAACAGGAGAAGTTTGTAGTCCTCCTTGTGTGTAGTTCCTGCTGTGAGAAGCTGAAGGACTCTAGTTCTGGAATTTAAAATGTCAATTTCTCTCTATCAGTACTATTATTTAGAGTCTGTAGTTGGGCAGATGTTTGCAGCAGCTTTAAATTGGATCTCTAAAATGGAATGATGCTGCTAATGTAGTATCACTATATATCACTGTATATCCACTTGGCTTCCAGCGTGGCATTGTGTTAGCCACCAGGTTTGTCCACTATACTTTCAATACCTTCCTAGTATGCTTATTTGCTTGCAGAGGGATAACTGAGTTATAATCCATGCAAGTATTTTTACAAAAAGGAAGATTTTTTTTTTGTCAGGCATGATTGTGCTGACTTGTTAAACAAAAGCCCCAAAGATAAATACTGGGAACAGAAACATTCAGGAGTGTTCTTTGAAATATTTTCCTACTAACAGTTTGGATGGCTTGAAAATAGACATTAGAACAGTAAATAAAGGGATAAGGTTGAAAAACAGATTTGAACTGATAAGATAATTTATTGCAATATTGCTGCGGCCTGATGTGACTTGACTTTCTGATTAACTGAGAGACAATAAAAAGGTTTGAAAAGGCTCTGTACAAGGAACAAATGAGTTAGCCCCAAAACTTTCCATACCCAGACAAGATGAGTGGGTAAAAAGTTCTGTTCACCTCCCTCCCACAGTATATTAAAGGTCTCCAAAATAGAGGCATTGAAAGGGGTCAGCTGCTTAGCACCTCTCTTAAGGCAAGAAATAGAGGGCATTAAATGAAGCTGGTTCAAGAAGGAAAAAAAGATTTAGGGGAGATTGGACAAGAGCACAGAGTAGTTCCTTGTGAAAGTCCCTTTGAGCTGAAAGTAGGTGGAGACTGAGAAGAGTGTTTAAAGAAGCTACCTTTATGGTACCTTTATATGCTTTACACACATCAGAGTGTAGAGGCATAGTGTGTGTCCTTACTACCTGTAGGGGTGAACAGGCATTGGCCCATTATTCTCACAGCCTCTTCCCCTCTCCATCTTGGTACAAAGGGAGAGCCCAAACAGCTGGCCAAAAGAAAGCCTGAAGAATACAGGAAAAAAAAATACTTCAGGAAACAGCTTGTGGAGGTAAAAAAGAGCTGAGAAGCCAAGGGTAACAAATATAAAAACTGGGAACCAGAGCAAATTACTAAGAAAAGCACATCCGAGAGCACTTGTGTTTATGTGGTCACCTGCAAAGATATGGTAGGTCCTAATCAATGTTTCTTCAAAAAAGTGACAAGAGAAAGGTATGGAAATAAACCTTGAACTGCTGGTACTTCTTCCTGCCAACCCACCTCATTAAGCTGCTTTTCGTGGAGCATTATAGAATCATAGAATAGTTTGGGTTGGAAGGGAGCTTAAAGTTCAGACCCCACTGCATGGGCAAGGACACCTCCCAGTAGACCAGGTTGCTCAAAGACCCATCCAGCCTCTCCTTGAACACTTCCAGGGATGGGGCTTCCACAGCTTCCCTGGGCAACCTGTTTCAGTGTCTCACCACCCTCATAGGGAAGAATTTCTTCCTAATGTCTAATCTAAATTTTCTCTCTTCCAGTTTAAAGCTGTTAACCCTCATCCTTTTGCTACCTGCCCTTGTTAAAAGTCCTTTCCCAGCTTTCCTGTAGCCCATTCAGGTACTGGAAGGCCACTATGAGTTCTCCCTGGAGTCTTCTTTTCTCCAGGCTGAACAACCCCAACTCTCTCAGCCTGTCTTCATAGGAGAAGACTCAGCACTGGTGAGGCTGCACCTTGAGTACTGTGTTCGGTTCTGCACCCCTCACTACAGGAAGGACATTGAGGTGCTGGAGCGTGTCCAGAGAAGAGCCACCAAGCTGGTGAACGGTCTAGAGAACAAGTCGTACAAGGAGTGGCTGAGGGAACTAGGGATGTTTAGTCTGGAGAAGAGGAGGCTGAGGGGAGACCTTGTTGCCCTCTACAACAACCTGAAAGGAGATCGTAGGGAGGTGGGTGTTGGCCTCTTCTCCCAAGTGTATAATGACAGAATGAGAGAAAATTGTCTGAAGCTGCTGCTGGGGAGGTTTAGATTGAACATTAGGAAGAACTTGTTTCCTGAAAGAGTGGTCAGACACTGGAACAGGCTGCCCAGGGAGGTTGAGTCACCATTCTTGAAGGTGTTAAAGAAACATGTAGATGTGGAACTTCAGGGTATGCTCTAGGGGCTGAGGTTGTAGCTTGTGTGTTTGTGGTTTGTTTGGTTTTTATGGTTGGAATCAGTAATCTCAGAGGTCCTTTCCAACCATGACTATTCTGTGTGATTCTGTAAGAGGTGCTCCATCCCTGTGATCACCTTTGTGGCCCTCCTCTGGACTCACTTCAGGAGCTCTATGTCCTTCCTGTGCTGGGGGCTCCAGAACTGGACACAGTACTCCAGGTGGTGTTTCATGAGAGCAGAGTAGAGGGAAGAATCACCTCCCTTGACATACTTCTTTTTGGCTATGCTTCCTTTGATGCAGCCCTGGACATGATTGGCTTTCTGGACTGCAAGTGCACATCAGCTGCTTGTGTTAAGCTTTTGATCAACCAACACTGCTAAGTCCTTCTTACAACTGCTTTCAGTCCATTCTCCACCCCACCTGTAGTTGCTCTGACCCAGGTGCAGGGCCTTTCACTTGGCTTTATTGAGGTTGACGTGGGCCCACCTCTCAAAGCTGTCTAGGTCCCTCTGGATGGCCTCCCTTCCCTCCAGAATATCAACCACACCACACAGCTTGATGTCATAAGCAGACTTGCTGAGGGTGCACTCAATCCCACTGTCCATGTCACCAACAAATAAGTTGAACAGCACTGGTCCCAGTACCGGCTGGGGGGGAACTCCACTTGTTACTGGTCTCCATTTGGACATCGAGCTGTTGACCACAACTCTTTGAGTGCAACCAGACAGCCAATTCCTTGTCCACTGACTGGTCCATCCATTGAATCCATATATTTCCAAGTTAGAGACCAGGAAATCATGAAGAGCAGTCTCAAATGCTTTGCACAAGTCCAGGTAAATGACATCAGTTGATTTCCCTTTGTCCACTGGTGCTGTGATCACATTGTAAAAGGCCACCAAATTTGTCAGGCATGATTTACCCTTGATAAAGCCATGATGGTTGCCACCAACTGTCTGTATTTTCCATGTACCTTAGCAGAGCCTTCAGGAGGATCTGCTGCATGATCTTGCTGTCCTTCCAACCCACCTCATCAGCTTTTCCAAGGCCAGGTGGAGGCTGATGAGGAGTTGCTTGGCTAGGTCAGTTTCACTTGTCATGTCAGTTTTCATCAGGTCCATTGTGCAGATCAGATTTGCATAGTACTTCACTAGAATATACTTTTAACAGTTCTGAGGTTTGGTAGTGTTCAATGGTAAACATTGTACCAGTGTTTATGTATAGACCAGTATATGGAGTTTTAAAGCTTTGGTTATGATTTCAAACTGTACTTTACTAATAGTCTAATTTGCTTTTCTTCTTAAGGTTGTGGAAAACGTCCTAAAAGTAAACCCTGTTTTGGGTCCTCAAATGTTCCAAGCCCTTTTGCCAGCAGTATTCAGGGGGATTGTAGATGGGGAGGTAAGAGTTACTCTTTAACTACTCTTTTCTGTTCTTTTTGAGCAGGATAGTATCTTCCATAATCTGGCTCACTTTTCTCATATTAATGTTGCATTATAAGAGGGTCTGATAGATCTTTGACAGCTATTTTAAAAGTCTGTAAAAGTAATGAGAGTTAAGGCAACATTGTCGTCACGTGTTTTGTCTTCTAGTGTTTATTTTATTAAAATAATACAAATTTTTATTCTGCTGTTCCTGCTCATTAGCACTGATGAGGTGCTGTGACTGAATAGTTAGATCCTTTGTAGGTGTTGGGAGTGTTTTGCTGGGGTTTTTTTAAAGACACTTACACTACTCCTTTTTAAAGTGTACCTGCACTAGAGAAAAAACAAACTGGATGAGGAGAAGATTGACTTGACCTTATCTTTCTAATTTACATGTCTAATATGAAGAGCTGAAGGATGTGAGAATGCTTTGAGTGATAGAGGAGAGGCTTTAAGATTTTGCTTGCTTAGCTGTCTTAAGTTCTCCCTTATCTCTTTCTTTGCCTTCAACGAATTTCCAGGTTGGATAAAAAAAGTCTAAAATCCAAGATGCTTAAACTGTGTTAAACTTTGCAGTACTAGCAGGATAAAAAAAAATAAATTAAATCGTCAAAATGGGTGGGTGAAATTCTCTGTGCTTTTGGCTTTTTTGATTAAAACCTTCATTTTTTTCAGAGTTGAGGATTTTCAGATATGAATATTTGGCTCCCATTATGATTATTGAATTAAATAAGCTATTTCCACAATTAATCCAAGGAATATTATTTAGCAATGTACTTTCTGCTGTACAGAACGCAAAAAAAAGGCTGTTTAACGGTTTGCATTTTAAGACAATGCAAAATTGAAGGGTGGATTATTAAAATGTCTTCTGATTTAAGACTAACAAACTCATTGCTCCCTGTTCAAAAAGGTATTAATCTGGTTTAACACTTCAGTGTAAATGTTCAGATTTTGTTTTTCAAGTAGGCAGTTCTACAAAATGCTGTTATATTGATAGATGCTGAATGTAATCCAAAAAAATCTAGCTTCTTTTAAAATTAGAAGTAATAATAAATGATAATAAAGTAATGGGCTTATTAATGTATCCAGTTAATTCTGAGACACTTTTAATTACTTATTGACAAGTGTGTTATGGTTTCAGTGAAATAAGTAACAAAAACTTCAGAAATAATAAGCACTTCTTAATGTTACTAAAATTGTAAACAGTAATTTTGAACCATAATCAACTTTGAAAGTATTTTTTTTAACAGTACTATATACTGTTTATTCCTTATGATGCAGATTTTTAAATTTAAAGTAAAGTCACCTTTTGGATTGTTCTGACTGTTTGAAGGAAACTGACTTTGAGATTGCCCTACTTTTCCTATTATAAGAATTGGGAAACTGGTGATGATTGTTTGCTCCGTCTTGTGTTCTTAGCGGCTTTTAAATTACAATTTATAATTTCAAAATTAATAAAATTGATTTAATAAAAAGGATGCATGCAAGTATTTTCCATGTGTTTCTGCTCTTAATGTTAAGTATTCTTCCCTTAATTAAACTAAGCCCCTTTTGTTTTGATGGTGTTTTTTTTCAGAGATATCCAGTGGTGATGTCTACCTATCTGGGGATCATGGGTAGGGTTCTACTACAAAATGCAAGCTTTTTTTCATTGCTTTTGAGCCAGATGGCATTCGAATTGGGTCAAGAGGTAAGGAGTTTTGTCTTGCCGTTTCAGCTGGATTGCATGTGGAAGTGTTGCATTTTTTTGAACTGTAAGAACTTTTCCCTCTGTTTTCCTTGCTGTTCTCCCCCTTCCACTCTGGGAAGGGGCCCTTTCCCCTCCTATGTTCCTTCCCCTGAACACCTTGTAACAAATTCTATGTGTTCCCACAATTACCTTAAAACATCTCATTAAAAGTTTTATACAATCTCTAAATTCTCTTCCTGCATCTTCCAACAACAGGCCATATAAACCCCTTTAGTTTGCATGGTATTTTCAGGTGAGAATTCCTTTCTTTGTGCTGTCTTGATGGGCCTTGCACCAGCGATAGTGGTCTAATCAAGCTCTGTTTGTAGGAGTATCAGGTTCAGCTGCTCTGGTTTCACTGAGGAGGTTACTCAGGTTCTTTTGCTACAAATGTTCTACTATGTCTTTAAGTGAAATTTTAGTAATTTTGTTACCCTTATGTGTAATAAAGTTTTCAAACAGATAAAGACAGGTCTTTTTCAGTTGTCACCCATGAAGGTAAAACAGAGTAAGTTCACATGCTTTGTGTGTAGTAGACTGTTAAAGGAAAACTGTTTCTGAGTCATTGTTTTGAATCGGTGTTCTGTCCATTAATTAAATGCATTTCTAACTTCTAGGTTACAATTAGGGAGGTTCAGAGTCTGGAAGCACTGTCACAGAAAATTTTAAAAATACCTGTTGCTTACTACTTCTGTCAGCTATACATAACTGTGTGGTGTATTTTCCAGATTGAACAATGCATTCACTTGGTAGAAAAATTAAAACAAATTACTTTCTAAATTTGCTGAACTACTCATAAATGAAAAGGAATGCTCTGTTTCCCATTGCAGTTGGACCAACTTCTTGGTAACATGATTGAAATGTGGGTTGATCGGATGGATAACATCACTCAGCCAGAAAGAAGAAAACTTTCTGCTTTGGCGTTGCTTTCACTTCTGCCATCACTGAACAGGTAAGCAAATACACAGTGGCTTAAATAAGAATGCTTCAAAGGCCCTTAAGATGTTTTTTAAGCTATTTCAAAATTCTGCAGATAAAATTCCAATATATGAGGCTTTATTGCCTCTTTTTTTACCAAGAGAAACTTAACACACCATTAAAATTCTACATTTTTATATTAACTTTTTGTTTTACTTCATAGCAATATAGTAACCTCTCTATTTCACGGAAAATTGTCATTTAGTGAAAGTGAGAAAACAGCACTGCATATTTTATTGTTCATTCTCATATTAATATTGAGCTAGCTGCTTCTCTCATGTCTGATTAAGAAGTTGCTTTAGTTGGCTTGTAAGTATTTTGGCATCCTTTCCAGGGAACAATGTTTGTTCAGTTTTCTTTCCTGCTGTGCATAGATCTGAACTTTCATCCTGGTTTTCCCCTCTATGACATTAAATGGAAGAGTTGCTGTGAAGGACTGTGAAACAGTGTACTGTAGATTTCTGTGGCAAATACCGTTGTCCTTTCTTTAGTCATTGTCATTGCTGAATATACGTACAAAATGAAAGTTTTAAATGAAAAGGCAGTGTTAGTCTGACTGCTGAATTGTCACTACTAAATATCGTATATAACGTGTTCAGGTGAGAGTTCAGTCCATACTTACCTTCAGATTATTCTTGTTTAAAAGTCGGGAAGACCAGACCATTCAGGTTTACACTTAGTCTGCTGGATTTCCTGAAAAGTGTTAAGTGTTGTATAATGGGAATTTAGATATTCCTCACAAATCCTAGATACCTGTATTGGTGCCTATCAAGCTGTAGAATATTAAGTCCCTGTCTAAAAGACCAGGGAACTCTTACCTGAACAAATTAGAGGCTTCATTGCTTTTACCATGCACAGAAGCTTTTCTTTTTTGTCCCAGATCATCAGGACAGACATCTAGCCAAAGGTGAATCAAGCAGCTGCTTTGTAACAAAGCGTTTGGTTTCTTTCAGTAAATGTAACAATGTTATATTACTTAGGAGTAGATTCAGTATGTTCTCAAAGAGGTGTTATCTAAAATGTAAGGTGGTGAACTGCACGTCTGTCTTCCTCTGAAGTTTCTTTTAAAGAGAGGAAGGAAAAAAGAAATTGCTTTTGAAACCATGTTATTTTGAACTACCTTCAGCTGCTCCAAATTTCCTGCTGTCAGAGCCAATTATTTCTGGCAGTCCTTAACATAATAAAACCCTCTGCAAATGACAGCTTTATTTTTCAGATACTCAAATAACTTAACAAAGCAGCTTCTTTATTGAAAAGCCTCTCTTTGGACATTTTTATGTCAAAGCTACAAAAATATTGCTGTACAACTGATAGACTGCCAGGGCCAAGCATACCTTCAGACAGAACGTGTGAAATTGATTCTGTCAACTTATTTTTCCTTCTACTACTGAACAATGTGAGTGACTCTGGTTTTGCCATTTCATAGGGATTATATTACATATGCTTGCTGCATCTCACACCTGAAACTTAGGTTAAAAATAAAATTGTTCAGAAGCAAGCTTCTTGTGCAAGTCCATTTGCAAAATTAAAGCAAAAGTGTTTTAAATATAATACAGTATTTAAATAAAATAGTTTTATTCATATGAACAGTGCTTTCAAGAAAAGCATAAATATTTTTTCCTTGGAGTACCTTACTTACTAGATTCCTGATTAAATATTGTTTTGGACATCCAAAGGCAGTTGAAGATTTCTCAGCTGCAGAGACAGCACAGAATTTTGTCTCCCAAGGATGACCAAGAGACAGGTTTGTTTGGGAAGGCCAAGCTGAGGGTGAGTTTCTGCCCTCAGCTTACCCCTGTACGATGGTGAGGGGTTGTACCAGTAGCAAGCTCAGATTTTCAAGATATTGCTATAGAGAAAACAGACATCTGCACATCTAGCACTTCCTGAGGATTTTGCTCTTTTTGGCAGTTGCTTCCTCTGGCCCATAGTTGGAGCTGGCCCATGACCATCAGGTTATTTTAGAGAGGAAAGGGAAGGAATAGACAGAAGTACTGGGGGAAAAATGAAGGTGATGGTTGCCTCAGAATTGCTTTATGAATAAAATGTTGTGGAAAATATTAAGGAGTGACCTTTTTTTACTTTTCCTCTAAACTGTATATAGTATTACTTCATTACTGCTAGGTACTTTTCTAGTTAGTAGTCTTGATTATAGGTGTACATATGTGGACTTGGCACTTTTCTGCTTTTTAGGGGAAGCTAAAGTTTGTCGTTAATGATTTAAAACCAGTGTAACAAAAATTGTTTCCTATTTCAAATGTGGTGCTTTTGACAGCATCACAAGTGAAAGAGCAGATAAGATGGGAATCAATGCAGAGCAGTTGTAGTTTACAGTGGTTTTTGGGCCAATTAGCTGGACTAAGCAGGTTATTGGCCAAAGTATAGCATTCTTGTCTAGGCAATATTATCCAGAGATACATGCAACATTATCCAGAGATACTAATGACATGTCATTAGTATCAGCAGTACCATTGCATTTTATCATGTATGCATATAGTCCTTCCATCCAGCATCCTGTTTATCTTCCTACACACAGCTGCACATTGTGTTAGTGTTTAGAAGTTCATATTAAAAAAAGAACAATAACTTCTTTCCTGATTAGTGTTGCAGCACCTTTTCATTTAGCAGTAATTTCCTGGTATTACTTGTTTTTTTGCATAAACTGAATACTACCTAATAATCTGCATTTGCTATCTGAGTATGGCCATTCAGTGTTAGCACTTTTTGTCTTGACTGCTACATGCATCATCCATACTATATTCCACATTTTGTATTCTTACTGCCTATTTGCCACCCATGCCTATCCACATGCATTTTCATTCATTTATTAAAAGCTAGTACTTGATAAATCAGAAGAAAGACTTTTGTCTTTAAACTGGTGTATTTAACAGTAGAGTCCAGTAACAAGATTTAGGCAGTAAGCACACACTTACGGAGTAATGGTGTCTCCACGTTCAGCACACCAGAAGAATATGTATAAAGACACAATAGCTAAAACAGTGAGGATTTTTTTAAAAAGACAAAAGGATTAGAAGTTCGGTAGTGGAGAATTGCATCTGAGCTAGGTTCTGAAACATGAGAGGTAACAGCAGCCTGGATGAGTATGCTGACAATGTCAGAATTTCATGGTCTGGTTCAGTCATATTTCTGTTTATCTACCATCTTAATGGCTTGTTTGTGAACCTACAGCTTCAAGAATAATCTTCTGGTGCAGTACAGTAGATGTAGTTGGGTTTTATTAGATGTGCCCTTAGTTCCTGAAATAGTGCCTAGTGAACATGATCAGGAGCAGCAGCCTAACTTTTATTTAGGTCATTGTGGAAACTATGTGAGCCTCCAGTACTATCTCAGATGCTACATTTGGATATAGACACCTTCAGCATTCTTTGTATTTCCTTAGACCAAAGTGGCTAAAATTGTACCTCTTGCCCCTCTTATACCTATGTATGTATCTCTGGAAATGATCTTAATCATCTGTTTACCACACTTCTGTCACTTGTGATGTAAGCATTACAGTGTTTTGGGATATCGAAAGCTTTTTAATTATTTATTTAGCAAAGTAGATTTATTTTTTATTCCTCCAGTTAATATCTATGTATCTTGGTAGAACACAAACAGTACTGAAAGATGCTTAAGAGTGATAGGAATATTTTAGTCTCTAATAGGAAATGTAAACAGAATTTGGAAAGATGATGGGTCAATGATTAGCTTAGCTTGGTGTGGTACCTGTTAGAATGTTGAAAGCTAAGCACTCCCATTTTTCTGGTAAGTGTTATTAATGCTATGTCTATCATTCTTGAATGGGAGGTTGCCAAGTTTGATTTACTCAAAGCCAGTGCTTTCCAAAACAGTCTGCTAATTTTTATGCTTGAGAGTAGTCTCATCCTTGGTGGACCTACCAGTGTAGAGAGGTACCGCTCCAAACTGAAGGAGACTCTGCTTTACTGATCTTGATATACAAAGCATTTTGATTGATCTTCTCTTTTCCTTTTTAATTTGTGGTACCCAAGTATTATATCCAGATATCAGTGTTAAGTTTTCCACTTTGAGTCAAATGTGTTTGTCTGGAAGATCCTTTTTGAGGAAAAGGTTAAAAGCCTAAGAAGTTCTCCGGGTTGCTCTGCACATTTGTAATTGTTACCTAAATGAATATCTGCTTTTTCTCACTGTGTATTAGATCTCATATGTCAGCCAGTATGAGTTCTGCCAATTAGGTAATTGCCATTCTGTGAATTCAGGTACTTGAAAATGGAATTACAAGTCTTCGTTAGGTTATTATAGAAGTTTTTCCTCTGTCATATGTTAAAGTTACTTTATTAGAAATTTTTCTCTCAAGAAGTTGTGTATATGTAATGTTAGGAAATGGCTAGAAAGTGCCTAATAAAAAGTCATGTTCTCCTTTATGGTAGTTATGTCCTCATTTATAAAGTTGGAATTTGTTACATAACCAATTTTGTACATACTCCTTTCTTTACAGGGATGATACTCTGAAGCCATTTCCCTATATTCCTCTCCTTTTTTTTTTTTTTTTTTTTTTTTTAAATTCCTCAAGTCAAAGATGTGCTCACCGGCACATCTAGAAGATTATTAGTATTAAAAGGAGCTCTTCAAATTATGACTTTGCAGTTGTCATCCATGTTTCGCCATGGATTTGTTCAGTTTGCCTGCTGGGTAACAGTGCAGTTTTAATGATACAAGTGGAAAATATGGATTTGCTCCTGGTTTTAGTCTGAGTATCAGGGTCTGCATCATTCAGTGTACTACATACAGTACCATGACTTTCTTAATTTTATGTCACATCATAGCATTGGCAAGAGGGTACACACTTTAAACTTTCCTTGTTCACAGTTCCCTTGTTCTCCATTAATTTTTCTCCTAAACTTGATTGTTTCTATGGACTGGTCAGGAAGAAACTATAATTTCTCCTACAACCTATAAGGCTTGTTTACAGAGGAAAATGTGACAAGGGATGGCAAGAGATTGTGCCACTAAACGCAGCTGAACTGCTGCAGAAAACAAACTGCAGTCCTAAGAGACTGATGGCTGCTGATACCTTGCTTTTGTTTGTGACCTATATAAAGAACTTCAGAAGTCTTTCCTAAAACTGTTCAATATAATCTACCCTAAAATTGAACATTTTAAATATATGAAAGACAGCAAAAGACGATAATACACTAAATAGCTTTCTTTAAACTTTTTAATCTTTGTCCTTTGTAATGTGCAGTTTATATGTTTGCAAATTAATTTCTGAATAAGCAGTGACTAAAATATATAATATTATTTAAAATGCATAAAAATCACAAGATTGTAACAAACTTAAAAAAAAAAAAATACAGATTTGTAGCTGGTTTTCCATCTGAGTTTGTTCTGAGCTATTTTGGAATACCTGCTTATCTCTCTGCCCCATACTTTGTGGAATTTGAGGCTTCATGAGAGTGGCTGGGCTGAGAATTTTGGCAACTTTTCTTAACGGTGCCAGACTATTATGATGCGGTATCAAAACGGATTAGTGTCACAGCCCATGTCACTACTGTCTTAAAAATTAACATTTCATCTTCGAACAACTTAATGAGAAAGGGAGCATTTTAAACATTAGGTTTTGATATTAAGGAAATGCCTTTTGTAAAGAATGTCTGTATTTTAAAAGAGGAAATAGGTTTTGTGTCTTGCACATGGGTATTCTCTGCAGTAGTTTTCAAGAAAAGCACTGTTTGTTTTCTTTTTTTGTACAATTTTTAGAAGCTATCGGTTGCTGATGCCGAATGCCTGCTCCTTCTGTCTCCTACACTAGCTGACAGTGTGCTGCTGAAAGCTGTACAATCAGATGTAGTTTTGCATAAATTTCTAGAAGGTGAATTAGTTAATCTGGTTGAAATTTGGGAAATTGCTTTGAGTTCGTTAAACCTTCTGGTTTTAATTACAATCATATTGACTACATTTCTGAATGCTTTTATAGTTTGAACAGAGTTTACTAATATTGCAGCGAATAGTAGAGACTAAAGCTATAAATACAGTTATTCTTGGAATATCACATCTGTATATTTCACTGATAGCCAGCCTTCTTCATGTTAGTGTTTTGTTCACAGACTTACTGCTCAGACTTTACATCCACCAGTTCACTGGTGTAATAATCATTTAATACTAGGCGAGAAATTTACTGTTAAGAATTTTGTAAAGTGAGCTCCTAGTTTAATAAGAGCTTTCTGTCATATTATTTTACTAGCGTCTAAAGCCAAATAAGATTTATTGAAGGGGAAAATTGTTTTCTTATCCTGAATGGGAAAAATAACTTTGTAGTTTTCACTTCTTACTGTTTTTCAGCATGTTGCAAAACCTGCTTGATAATATAATCAAAAATGGTAGGTGCCAAGATTAAAAAGGGAAACAAGTTGGAAACGCAGCTTTTGAAAATATTTTGAAAATTATTTTGAAATAGATTTTATAATGTATGTTTGCATATACAAATATTTAGTGATGTGGATTTATTAAAAAGGAATATTTTTGCTGGGTTATATTTTGGTACTAATTAACTCAATTTCTGTGCCTGTGTCTCCCCTTTATAACCATCACTATTGCTATTATGAAAGTGGATGTACTCTGTGGAACAGAGAAATTTTCAGTAACTGAAGCAGCAAATCAAGATTTTTGCTTAGGCGGGGATATGAAATGCTTGGAGCACTCTGCAGTGGTTGAGATAATCAGAAAATTTGAGATAATCTGCATAATAATGAGAAAAACAAGAAAAGGTTTTGAGGTGTGCTAATTTAATAAGGTGTCCATAGCAGGTGTTTCTGGATGTAAGTAGGTGAAATAAGATTAAATGGTGATGTGTGCTACCCAAGCAGTAGGTTTGTAGCTGAATTACTTTGACCTGTGGTCATATCTGGAGAGTAATGTGGGCAGAAGGTGGTAGGTATTTGAAAACAAAACAAGGAATTTGTATCACAGCCCACCTTTTCTGGGTAAAAGCAGAAGGAAGGAAGACCTCCAAGAGAAGGTACTTACTAAATACACAGCAATACACAGGGACGGCAATGTATAGTTTCACTCTTATGAGCTCAAAAGAACAATTACAGTGCTAAAAATTGGTGTTTATCTTGTTTGTGGGCTTTAACATAATTTTGTAGTGATTACGAGAATGAAATTCCTCTTTAAAAATTTGCTTTAATACATTTTAAAGATGGGTAACTTCAGAACCTTTTTTTGAACTTATGGTGTGTTCTTCTGCTATATATAAGTTGGAGATGGTTGACTGTTTTATGCAAAATAATATTAATAACCTGAATTATATATATGTGGATCGGTGAGAAAATAGAGGTGGTTTGCAAAGGCTGCACAATGTGCAGTACTTCTGTATTCTTTCCATTATTTTGACCTGTCATTTTATGCATAATATGACAAGTTGCTGTTACTCAGAGTTCATGCTTGTATTGACAAGGACTCATTGTTGAACTAGATTTTAAATACATCAGAATGTATTTTTTATGTATTTTAATTACATCAAAAAGAAATTACATTAGTAACTCTATCAATGTTAGCATATTAAGATAAAATTCAGTTCAGGCTTCAAAAATAGTTTTCTCTGTTGCTGTGTCAAGCTGTATTCAGATGTAAGCCTGTATTTCTATCACTGGAGAACAAAATTCCCTGTGAATAAAACATACCAGTATTGGAGCTGCCGAAATTTACTTTAGAGAAATGTTTGGGGTTTTCTTGTTTGTTTTCCTTTCAGTATTTAACCAGTAATGAATTATATTGTTGAAGTACAAACCAGCTTGAGAAACACTGATCCAAGTTATATGTGTATCCCAGTGATTTTCTAATGTTTTTTCCCAAAACAGTATCAGCTATGCGGCATGTTACTTTGCCTCTCATTCCCAACAGATACTGCTGTCAAGTAGTTTAACAGTGTGTACTGTTAATGGAGCAATACCTGGAAATTACAATCCAATCAGATCTGCAGGTGCTGTATTTGCAAAATGCAAGACAAGACTTTTTCCAGGTTTCTTAGTGCAAATTGAAAGGAGTCATGACCTGCATTCAGATTCTTCTTCCTCATTTTGTATATGGGATCTGAGAATCAGAAGGGACAGTGATGTGCTCTGAACTACAGTGGCAGCTAGGGTTTGAGCAGAATTTTTATGAATATTGATAAGGTTCTGTGAGACCACAGAGATATTCAGCCACTTATGGGCACCAGTTTTCATTTGTCTGGCCACTACTCTATTGGTTTATCTAAATTTCCGTGCTATCTGATATGCCTACAGCTTCCACAGTTCCTTCAACCTTTCCAAATACTGATTCTGGCATTTTGCAAAAAAGGAGCTTAGTTAACATTTGTCTTCTAAAACTTTTTTTTAGTTAGAGACTTGCTTCTTTTAGCCCTGTGTGTTTGTCTCACACAGCACATCTTGGAATAATTTTTATTTATTTATTTATCCAAGTAAATATGAGCATAAATAGTCTACAAGTAGTGAAGCTTAGGTAGGATATAATTCCATGTTTGGAGTAATTTTTCATTTTTTGTCAGTCTCTGTTTTTCCCTCACCTGACTCAATTTGACCTGGATAATATTTTTCAATTACTCTTACTGTTCCTTCCCTCATATCTGGGATACATCCCTAATCAACCTGGGAACTGTTAAACTAAGTAATGTTTTCCCTTTAAGGAAATGACATACCTTGTTATTTTACTTTCCTTTGTATCAATGCTTATGTTAAATACCATGAAAGATTAAAAGTTAAAATATATCATTAAATCTAAAGAACAATAAATTTTTTAAGCTGGATCAATGGTATCAGAAAAAAGAACCGAATTAGTTCAATTTCTGGGTTGTAACTGGTACAGGCTTTGTGTAATCTGGCCTATGGACCAGTTTTACTGGTCCTGCTGATTTTTTAACTTAGACTAGGTATTGTAGGAGGTAGTGACCCTGAAAGAGTAATTTTGGCCAGCTCAAGTTGAAAAATTGAAGGAGTATTTCTCTTCACATTTAATGTTTTATAGATTTCAAAAATAGAAAGCCTGTTATATATGGTCAGAAACATTTTTGTGAAAACTTAAGAAATGTAAGTTTCTTTTGGCAGGATTGGGAAGAAAGCCTCTTCCAAAGTATGTCCTTGTCTATTTCGCTTCCTTTGCTCATATGCTTCATGCATTTCAGCTCAGGCTATTATAGACAAGTTATTTGGGAGATATGTCATCCCTTACATGAACTTGTGCTTCCTGTGTGAGATCATTGTTGCCAAAGTGACTTGATTCTCCTGCTGGTGTGTCTCTTCCTTGGGCTTTGTCACCTTCATTTTGCTGAGCAGAAGGTCTTCTTACAGTATAAATCACGATTTTATAGTTACATTGCTATTTTAGGTGTAATCTCTGTGCCATCTCATTTTGTTGTTTCCCCTTTCCTCCTTTGATAATGTGACTGGACCTTGCAGGTATTTAGTCCCCTATAATGGATAAACTGAAGATGTAATCTCTGGTACTCAAGCAAGGGGGATATTTATAGCACACATGTTTTCACTAAATGTTTATCTGTACAAGGGACACTGCAGGAAACTAAAGCTGTGGACAAAAGGTGTGGCTGTCCGGATACACATAGTCCTCTGTGGATAAATTGACTTTAAAAAAAGTGGCCTAAAGTGAGACTTAACAAAGTGCCTGGGTCAAGTCTGAAATACAACAAAGAGCAGTTTAGTACCACATAGTGAGGTTCTCATCTCTAAGACCTGGGCTTCCCTGGGATTGCTGGCAGGGTGTGCCTTCCCAGAGTGCAGGAGGCACCGGTGCTCTCTCCCTCTCTGCTGGGCACTGGAGTGTGTGTGTGTGGTGGCAGCAGTTTGGCTTTGCAGGCAGAGAGAGAACAATGCAAGTGTTGCTACTGATTTAATAAAACATTTCAGATTCCTGCTGAAAGATAAAGGATTTACAGATAATGCAGTAGTGCTGTTAACAAATAAATAATCTTTATTTTAAAAGTTACACCTAACTGAGGTAAAATTCTTTTGAGCTCTTCTAGTTAAAAACAGTAGCTAAAAAAAAAAAAGACAAATCAACAACAGTTAGAAACTAAGATAGTTTTTGGTTTTCTAGAAACAAATCATTGAGATTTCCTTTCCAACAATACTTTTGAAGCACAGATAAAATGGCTTCCTGTCCCAGGGTTTCCTGTATCCATGGCAACCTGACTTTTAACCACTTCTTTCTTAGTTTCCTGAGCAAACAGTTGCAAATCCTGAGGCAAAGTGTGAGTGCTCTAGTACACAGCAATGCTGCCTTTACAAAGGTTTCACAGATGAGTATAGTCAGCCAGCTTGTAACAGCCCAATGAACTGCAAACGGCAACGTAACAGAAATAATGAACTTCAGATTTGGGGTAAGGAATTATTTTTACTTATTTTGAATGTAACTCAGCTTTATAGAAGTAAAAGTCAAATTATAAATGAGCCACAAAGAAGGGAAACGTGTTTCCAGTTGGCATTTCTACTTGAATGATATTGAAGCATTTCCTAGTTATTCTTAACTATTAAAAATAGTTAATAAGCAGATTCTTGAATTTGCTAGAAGCTGCTATTTTGGCAGCTTAGTTGCTTTTATGCTGCGACCAATTAAATATTTTCTGGCTAGGTTGACAACACATCTGTTTTGTTGTTCATTTACTTTGAAAATTTATTCAGTGTAGTTCAAACTTACAGTTTTGTTTTTAAGCTGCTTATTTCACATCAGAGGAGAATAAATAAAATACAAATCTTGAAAGTAATGCCTACATTTTAAGGACTGTACACATAGAATCTTTAAACTTTCAAATTACTAATAATTATAAACTTATTTTTATCTCTACTAGCAAAGTCAGAGATGAGTGAGAAGGCCAAAGACAGGGATATGTGTGGTCTGCAAAGTTCTCCACCCTACCCGGGACCATTCGTATATATCCTTAGTTGTTTTCTTTTGTTACTGCTGCAGAAGGAGGCTCTTGGCTGTCCAGCTGCTTGTCAACTCTGCACAGGGAGACAAGTTAGCTGTCGTAACTTAGGACTTTCAAGCATCCCTTGGAACTTTCCAAAAACGACAATTCTTGTGTACCTCAGTGGGAATAATATCTCACATGTCACTCCAAATGAACTAAGAGGCCTTCAGGAGCTTGCTGCACTCTACATGGATAACTGCAGTATTTCATATGTACACCCGAAAGCTTTTGTGCAACTCCCTAAACTGTGCTACTTGCATCTAAATAACAATAATATTAAACGCCTGGATCCAGGAATCTTTGAAGGTCTTTCCAATCTTCATTGTTTATACCTTCAGAATAATCAAATAGCTTTTGTTCCCAGAGGATTATTTAGTGAGCTCCTTTCTGTTAGATATTTAACACTTCAAAGAAATCGTCTCAGTATCCTTGGAAGTGGGATGTTCTTGGGAATGATAAGTCTTCAAACACTTAACTTAGCCAATAATAAGATTTCACGGATATCAGATTCGGCATTTCATCATCTTGAAAACCTTGCATATTTGTTCCTTGAAGGTAACAATTTAACACTTGTGCCATCGAATGCTATTGGAAGGCTCAAAAATCTTGAAAGACTTTCTTTGTCTCACAATCCCATTGGATCAATACATCCTTTTGCATTTAAAGGACTTAACAAGCTTAGATATCTGTCTTTAAAAAATGTGAAGCTAAAATTGATTGCTGTAAATGGATTTTTTGGATTAGACAACCTTAGCCAATTAATCCTAAGTTACAATGATTTAGAAAACATAAATTCCAGCACTTTTACTTTATTGAACAATTTAATGTATCTGCAGCTGGACAGAAATAAAATAAACAGTATTGGTGATGGTACCTTTGAAAAAATGGGACAGTCACTTAAAATACTCAGTTTAGCATTTAATAATATTACAGAGTTACAACCTGAAGTACTCAAGCCCTTAGTGTCTTTGACTCATCTACAGGTAAATTATAATCCTTGGAACTGCAGCTGCAAAATGCTTGGGTTGCTTAATTGGCTAGCATCATCTCGTATTTCTGTAAGAGTTCATTGTCAGAACCCCCAGAGCATGCGTGGCAGACCTTTGCATTACATTAAGTGGACTCAGTTTGCGAACTGCAGTAGCCCTACTGCCAGCCCAGAAACAGCCTGGAGTCTAGGATCTGTGGGTGTCCATCAGAGTGCCACCACTTTGCTGATGGCGTGGCATAAGGGGCACAGGCACAACGCATTTGAACAGTTTGTCCATGTGGAAACTAAGTATGTTGCTTTCTGGGAAGGAGCTACAACTACGTCTGCTAACCGGTTGCCCTTTGAAGAAAATGCTGGTGAAATTCCAACACAGGCAACTACACTATTACCAACATCACCAGTGCAAATACCAGCACAGATTATACCTGTTGACAGAACTGTAGAAGAGAAAGGTTTGAGTCCGACAGATGCTGCTCCTGTGTCATTAAAAACATCCCTACTTTGTACACAACAGGTTGAAAAGCTGACTCAGGCTTTTGACATTTTGTTAGCCTTTTTTATTCTGGCTTGTGCTGTGATCCTGTTCTTAACGTGTAAAATTATTCAGTTTAGGCAGAAACTAAAGGTGCTGGAAAATTCAGGGGAAAAGAGGATAGAATATTACGGGTTTTATCAGCCTGGCAGATACAACATAACTGACCCAGTGCAGTCCCTAACTCAGAATTCCACGGGGCATTCAGAGCTGGACCAAATTAGGCTGCTCAAGCAAACAGCATCTGAAAGTCAGGCACAAGTCATATTGTTTGAACATTCGTCGTTGTAATTTGTTTCCTTTGTTAACCTTATTATGATCTAAAATGTCAAGAAATCAAGAACTCAATCTTCTAAAGATACATTCACTGATTAAAATCAACTGGTTGATAGAATTGTAGAAATTGGTGTAATTTGGTTTCTGTATCATCATCTGCTTCCTGAATGTTTTGAAGTTTATTGGATTTTATTAGATGTCATTTAAATTTTACATGAATAGGTATATTATCCTCCGTCCCTGGTGTAGGAATCTTTCACATGTGTTTCTTTATTTTCCAATACTTAATGGTAAAAGTTTCTATAGAAATTCCATAGCTAGCTTGAAGCAAGGAAAACATCAGTGTTTAGCAGCACCATGAAGCCAAGAATTTTGGGGAAATGAAGAAAAAAAGCAATAGTTCATTTATTTATTGTCATGCAGTTTCTATTCTGCCTCTGTTCATCATCACAGTGGAAAAAAATGAGGATATTTACATCTAGCATGTTCAAACTCTTGAGGAAAAGAAAAATTTAAATTTATACAAATTTTATTTACACCTATGTCATATTTTAAGATATGAAGTTGTATATTCACTCTGTATAATGAATATATTAAAGTGAATTTTTTGTTAGTGTGTATCTGCATCATTTTATGATCATACCAGACCCTGGAGTTAATAAGGAAACTAATTCCATTGGACTGAAAAATTGATCAGGTTTATTATGTCTAAGGTAACAGAGCTTTTGTCAACAAAAGATATTTTGTCATCTATATAGTAATAGTTTGAGGGAGTTTTTTACTAGATAAGTGGTATAAGTGAAGAAATACACTACACTGGAAATACATACTTCTAAAATGTACATATTTGTGTTGTATATTTGGAGGTGTCAGGTTAAAGTACGTTTTCTTAGGGAAGACCTAATTTTAGTATTCTTCTTCAAAAGATGGATATTATTTTACTATATAGTTGGCTTTTTTATTTTTCTATTTCCATTTTTAATATTGATGTTCTGTTTGCATTATTGTCAGGTTATGTCTAGTGTGTCGTAGCTTTATTTTCAATGTGAATGTATGTGAATTTTTTTCTCACTTTTATTCCAGCACTTCAAACTTTATTCAGGAAAAAGTTATACAGATATGTTCCAAGTATCACAGAGCAGAATCACAGAACTACCAAGGCTGGAAAAGACCTTTAAGATCATCAAGTCCAGCCTGTGACCAACACCACCACACCATCTAGAACATCCAGCCTTTCTTTGAACACATCCAGGGATGGTGCCTCCACCACTTCCCTGGGAAGTCCATTCCAATGTCTAATCACCCTCTCCATGAGGAAGTACTTCCTAATATCCAACCTAAACCTCCCCTGGAGCAGCTTCAGGCTGTGCCCTCTTGTCCTGTCACTGGTTGCCTGGAAAAAGAGCCCAGCCCCCACCTGACTACAACCTCCCTTCAGGTAGTTGAAGAGAGTGATAAGGTCCCTCCTGAGTCTTTTCCAAGCTGAACAACCCCAGCATCCTCAACCTCTCCCTATAAGACTTTCCCTCTAGTCCTTTCACCAGCCTTGTTGCTCTCTTCTGGACCCGCTCCAGCACCTCAACATCCTTCTTGAAGTGAGGGGCCCAGAACTGCACACAGTACTCGAGGTGAGGCCTCACCAGTGCTGTGTACAGGGGGAGAATGACATCCCTACTCCTGCTGGCCACACTATTCCTGATACAAGCCAGGATGCCATTGGCCTTCCGGGCCACCTGGGCACACTGCTGGCTCATGTTCAAGTAGTCCAATCTTGTACAGATTTCAGCTATCTGAATGGGACTTACTTTTGTAGATACTGTTTGTCTTCTAAAGACCTGGACCCTAGACACTTGAACCACTTGGTTAATAAGCAACGTGATTTATAGTTAGATTGTGTTGCTCAAGGAGAAATGGAGAAAATATTTTGATTGTCTGTCCTTCATGGGTTTGATTTAGGTTGTGTAGAGGTATCTTGCTGTTCCGCCATCCAGTCTGGAGACTGGGACATTCTGCAGATAACCACAACTGCCCTCAAGGTTCTTTTTCTAGCATACCTACCTTCTGCTGGTATACATGGCTGTGTTGTATACAGGCAACAGCTCTGATAAGACTCTGATTTCTACAGCTGCTCTCTACAGAAGAGCACCAGAGGTTCCCTCTGAAGGTGTGTACTTTCCACTGACAAGCTGCTGTAGGAGTTGTTTGCCAGGTATGAGTCTCGCCATGCATATAGTGATGCTGTCAGATCTGTTTGTGCAAGCAAAGACTTGGACCAGTGGGAAGCCATCCTTTGGACTGGAGTCATCCTTTAATACCCAGCTTGCCAACAGTTTGGATTAGACTAATGAGGAATTGAGAGATTAATTATACAGTTGTGGGAGAAATGCCTTTTGCTGTTAGTAGCTTTAGTACCTTTAGATGTTCACACTAGGAAACAGATCTTTTCATGTATAAGTGTGGTTCGTGTGTAGAACTATTAAAATCATTAGAGAATACATTAGAAGACTTAGTTGAGTCTGCCTTCATGAAGCAAAATGATGCTTTATCATCAACAAGTTTATGGTCAGCTATAGGACTGCTTTGGAAATGTTGTCTTAGCTGCTACAATCCTGTTTTAGGAACTGTGCAGCTTCTAAGGTTGGGAGTGTGGAATTAAAATTTACGTTGGTTAAAGTATGTGCAAATTAATCTCTGTCTGTCCCACTCTAACTCTTGCCTTAGCTAATGAGATAAGAACAAAAAATTAATCTTTCTCAAGTCTACTAGTAAAGACATGAAATTAACGTGATGAATATAGAAGAGTAGAAAATATTTTGTCTTCTTTTTAATCTCTTAAAGTTTTCTCATGCAGAATTTTTCCTCCCTTTCTGATAACAGGGAGACCATTTTAAAGTATCCCTAAAAATTTATCATGATAGATATTTTATTAAGCTGATGATAAAACTTTATTTACAGTGGCTCTTTCTAAGTAATTGAAAGCCAAATTCTGAATTATTGCATAAAACCTCAGGATAATAAAAATGTTGAATGGATAGTTGAGTGTATTAGAAATTACAGATAGATAAAGAAAAAATTAATGTTACTTTTTTCAGAACAGATGTGGCCAATTTTTTCCTTTGCAAACCCTTAATTCTTTTATCTGAGAAATTATGCAAACTTTGAAATAAAAGGTTTGAGATCATTCATGTTCAAGCTGCCCTAAATGTTTGCTACATTTTGTTTCCATTACAGGCAGGGCAAGTTTTACTTACAGAAAGCACAAAAGATCCTTTCTGTAATTAAAAAAAAATAATATTAATATGTATTAACTGCATCATTGGAACTGAGTTCTGGAATTTTTTAATACCTGACAAGTTTATAGCAGTTATAATCCTCTCTGCTGGGCCTGTCTTTTTTTGCTGCATACCAAATCAAGTTTTGTCCTGTTAACTTCTCGACACTGGGTAGTTATAGAAGCAGTTATAACCTGATGCTGCTGTTTGTTCAATGGCTGATCTGGATTATACACAATTCAAGGGGTGAACTGCTTAAATGGTGCTTTCCTTTCGAGTTAAAGTTTTAGTGTGGACAAGTGTTAACTGTTTCTTTTTGAAAGCTCATCTAAAAACAGTGTCACTGTGTTTTCTAAATCTACTCATGACTTTCTAATGTGTTTCCTGAAACAAGCAGGCTAATTTTCGTGTTTGTAAAAAGGTATTATGTTGATTTGCATGGCTCTGTTTCTCAGCTATGAAAATAAGGCCTGGTGTATTGCTGTATATCGGCATAGAACTTCAGTTGAGGTTTCCTTTTTTCCAAGCACAGTGAGCCTATGCTGTTTTTATTTTTCACAGCGAGTGTCTTGTATTCTAAAAATAGTCACATTGTTTAATGATTCCATACTTGGTAAACATTTAAGTGAGTCTTTGGTAGGAAGCAACTTCATGTCCAATATAAAGGGAAAAAGAAGGACATGAAAAGAGAAGGTATTATCTTTACCGAAAACTGCAGGCAACAGTTAACACATTTTGAAAAGTCTTCTATATTTAGCTTCGTTTTCCTAAAAAAAACGAACAACCTGCCATGAATTTTCTGTTCTTCACTGAAGAAAGAAGTAAAGTATTACTCCTCATCTACATCATAAAGTCCTTTCCAAGTAAACGGATGATTTCTCTGTGTGCTTTGGAGCTACCAATCTGGAGCTGTATTTTGGGTCTTCAGCCACTATCCCACATTTCTTCTGGAAGTATCACAAGTTACTGAAATAGGCTTCTGCGTGCTTCTCCTAGCAATATGCAAGCTTGGAAAAAACCCATAAAGTTAATGAGCACTATGCCTACAATATTTATTTACATGTTGGTTAATTAAAGTAACCTCTCTGAACAGATTGACTGTTATCAGCCCTGTAGCTCATGAAAAGGCTATGCCTTCACTGAGTCAAACACCTTTCTCTTCTCTCCATATATAAAAGTTCTGTGGCAGTTAGGGAGTCTTCAGGAATGGATAAAAATCTGTATTAATTATATAGTACATATATATAGGGCGTAGTTTACTTCTGTAGGGTGCAAAGCATTCACATTTGTTCTCAGTTGAATGCCCCTTGCCCTCTGTTGACGTGTATCTGAGGACACCTGTTTCCTTTCTCATGTTGGAAAATACTAACCATATTAATGGCATTTTCCTAGAGATGTGTTTCAAAAAAAGTATGAGGCAGAAGAGCTTTAATGGGAGGTATGCTAGGTGGCAACCTCTGACTTGAGGGAAGAAACCTGCTCAGGCTCCAAGGGCTCATTCTGCAGACTGCTGAGCAGGCAGCACTCCCATAGTAGGCTGTTTGCTTGGTGTGTGCAGAACCCCACACAGATGCAATCTCTCAGCATGTAATGCTTTGCTGTTCTGAATGAGATGGGGGATCTTTTTGGCAGGAGAGTGTCTTTTAAAATACATACTTGACAATGATAATAATAATAAGCCAGGCTGAATGAAAATTGTGTCAATTTTCATTTTGTGGAATTTAGGAGATTCAAGTTTCATTGTACAACGTACACTTCAGATCCTGGCATTCAACAGTTGCTGAATAAAAAAGGGAACAGAAATAATCCTTTGGAAACAGAATGATCATTAGTTGAATCTTTTCAAAGCAAATTTAAAAGAAATCTTTATATACTTGATACGCATTTTTTCCAAAGCAGCCATTGCTATATAAAGTCTGTTTGTATATGTAAAGTTTTGGGATATGTCTGACAAGTTTTTCAAATGCAATAACTAATATACAAGGAGCCTACAGTTCATCCAGTTTTTCAGTTTTGATCCCAAATAAGAAATAAGGAAATGAAAGAATAATAATAAGTAGATTTATCTACAGCAAAACATAGAGGGTCAAACTATGCTACATGAACTTAGTATTCAGTACCTTTAAGCAAACATGGGACATGTCTGCTTCTGCCTACTAGACAGTGGCAGCATCCTTTGGGGAAAATTAAGCCTGAAATTCGAAACAGGGGGTAATAAAATGCTTCAGTCAGTGCCAGCCCCAGTAAGAGTTGTAGTTTACTGTCACCAGTTAGGTCATTTCTGTTTCTTTGCTGTTTGCAATTGGAACTTGAGCATCTTTTCACTTGCAGTATGTCTTCATGTGTTTGAAGTTCACAGAGTAGGAGTCCATGCACCCAGGTCCCACAACAGGGCAGCTCTGGCATTAGACCCACCATAGCAGGAAATTCAGAAGAAACAGAAGTCACAGCTGCTTTTCATTAACTAGGACCTGGTGGAACCTACTTTACACATTTTAGGGAGAACATGTTTCCTTTCCCTTACTCTACAAGCACATCAGTTCTCAAAGTAGGGGCAAATGTCTAAATTAAGTGTTTTGTGTCATTTTGGGCCGTGGGGTGGGATATACAGTCTGGCCTGGATAAGCCAGAGGTGCTTATCTCTTAAGTCCTGAGTGTTACCTACCAGTGCTTTGCAGTTGTCTTAAATAGC
Organism: Hemiprocne comata; assembly: GCA_020745705.1. Lineage (NCBI taxonomy): Eukaryota > Metazoa > Chordata > Aves > Apodiformes > Apodidae > Hemiprocne > Hemiprocne comata. The sequence continues at coordinate 14,125,231 of CM036616.1, read as the reverse complement.
CTAGCATTTCAAACAGCAGGATGTGCCTGTGTTTATGCAAAGAAATCTTACCCCACCTTTTTCTATACTCAGGGAAGTGGCATTCATGGAGAACTGGATGCAGTTATTTTTCATCCTCTATGGCTGGAGAGTGAAAACAGTATATGTATGTCAAGAGATCATCCAAATCCACTAGGAATAAATATTAAAATTCTGCAACACCACCTACAATTTAATTTAAACCTGCAAACTGGAACAACATTTAACCAAATTTAACAGAACCTAGAAATTCTTTTAAGTGTAACTGAACTATGGAACTACCGAGTACATTTTTAAGGACCATAGAAAATAATATTTCTGTGCTTTGTTTAATCTGAAATTGCTCAAGGGTTTCTGTGTAGATCTTTGCATTGAGTAGCAGTGAGACAAAATGTGTAAATGTGTTAGAAATAGGAGCCAGCACTCTGACCTTCCTGTTAGCAGGAGCATACCCTCACCACTCACTTCTGTGCAAATGTATTTTTTCTATTATTCCATTTTCAGTTGTTTCTGGGTTTTCAACAGTGGCATAATAGGTTTTATTCTATTTAAGAATAATGTTTCTTGCATATTTTTGAAGCCTTTTTGTAATTAAAAAAAACCAAAACAAAACTGAATTAGTGCCGAATAGCATCTTCCGCTAAGCAGTAAGCAATGAAAATACTGCTTAGATAATGTGCTCTACAGATATTGAGCAAATTTCCTGTTTAATTCCTTTAGCTAAGTCACTTTCCTGTTCTTTTCCAATGTCATCCAAGATAAATCTTGTTCTTTTCCAGTGTTATCCAAGATAAATTTTGTGGTATCATCAACATTTCCGTGGAAGGGCTGCATGATATAATGACTGAAGATCCTGAAACAGGAACATACAAAGAGTAAGTGGAAAACCTAATTAATTTTTGCAGATTTAACAGTAGTCATACTGTTTTATATGTAGTGTTTTGATTGGAAAAATCTGTAGGCAGTTAAGACATGCTTCTAAGTGTTCTGTTTGCACAAGTAAATGTTTCAGTAAGATAGGAAATTTTTAGGAACAAATAATTGTTATGGGGAGAGGGAGGGCTTAAAATGGCAGTCAGTATAACTTAGTGAACAATAAAAAGTTATCTACTAAATGTTGCTGTAAAATGTTCATATGCTTAGATTTGCTTTTTGCTCACTTGAGTACTGTGTCTAAAATGGCAATGTTGATAGGGTGGTAGCTCAGAGTTTCTTTGAGTGTGGGATCTGGAGTTTAACCAAGATCTTTTCCTAAATGCCTCAGACTCATTGAGTGGATCTAGTTTACAATATTTCACAGCCTGGAGAATCTGAAAACATACCCCACAAGGATAATTCTTCCCCTTAATTTGTTCCACTTAGCACACTTGCTGCTATGGGTGTACCTGTCGCAGACCAGAATGGAAGGTCTTAAAGTCGCTTAAAGAATCACCAACAAAGATATCAGGAAAAGGTGATTTTTTTAATATAGATTTATGAAAGTGCAACTTGACAGAATTTGATGCCAAGGTTCGCTCTTACTTACTATGTGAAAGGGATGCATAAGGGTTGGGAATGGATGGGAGTGATTTACACAGGGTTCAAGGAAAATGCTTGATACAGGGATAGGTGAGCCTGAGTCAGGAACAGGCTGGAGTGATTTGCACAGGAATCAGGGAAAAGAATGGGGAAGGCCCTCCCGATGAGTCACGAGGCTCAGAGTGGACCCACTTGCTTTCTAAACTCCTTCTCAGAGAGGAGTCTAGGTGCAGCTGAATCCACTCCTAGTACCTGACTTGCTCAGCAGTTTACAACTGAGGGGTTTAACTGTAGGGATTTCAGTGTAGTGCTTTAACACATTATTATGAGTCTGGTGTGATTTTAAATAGCAGTAAATTAAGATTGCTTAACACTATTGTAGCAGTTTACAAAATTAAATTATATTATTTTCTAATAATTTAATCGAGAATCATTTACAACCAATACAAAGTTTAAAAATCTAACAAAGTTTTTAAACTAAATTGTGCACAAACACACACACACATCACAGAATCACCAAGGCTGGAAAAGACCTTTAAGATCATCAAGTCCAGCCTATGACCAACACCACCACATCAGCTAGACCATGGCACTAAGTGCCACATCCAGCCTTGCCTTGATATAGAGGAAGGTGGTCTCAGGGGTGCTCAGAGGACATTGAGACCCAGCACCACACTCGTTCATCAACTGCTGACTCCCATGTTACTGGTGGTATTCCATCAAAGCTGGAAAAGTAAAGAACTACTGAATAATAAGTATTAGCACACAGATCTTAATGTTGATTTTCTCTGTAATGATTACCTAGCTTTAGAATGATGGGAAGTTGTAAGACATTAAAACCAGGTGCTCTGCAAGATGTCCCTACAGACCTAATATATTCTAGTAACAGTACGCTAATACATTCTAATAACAGTAAATACTGGTTTCTAAGAATCAAACATTTGCTAACTTTCAGATAATTACCTGTTGATGGAACTGACTGAACCAAGGACACATATCTGTTGACAGCTACTGAATGGGCTGTTTGAAAGATTCTGACATTTGTGTTACACACTTCAATGTAATCTGAAAGTAAGCAAAGTGAGAGCAGTCACATGGAGTCATGTGCTCTATTTTGGCTCTCCACATTGGTTCAGGCTTAAAAATTGTGCACTTCACAATTTCAGAAAAACAATTTTTTCTACTCCACTGATTATCATAATATCTAACTACTGCAGTGCAGAGACTAAAACAACATGCATGCTTAGCATAGGAAGATCAAGGATGAAACAATATAGAACTGCAGCCACTGAAGACTGAAGAGGGGGTAAACATGCATGGGTAGGGCTGTGCAAATTAAATGGCTTAAGTATAAGCTGATCATAAATACATTTAAACTGGGAACTTGTAGAAACTGTTGTAGTTAAAGCAATGACATTTTGGATGAGTCTTTCCAAATACAAATGCAGAGATAAAGATCTCACCAGTTGTTAGATGGAATTTTGATCATGTTATAAAAATGATTACCTGGTGCCCTGGCACCAGGTAATTCAAAGGGATTACACTCAGCCAGATTTCCTAGCATTAATGTTTTGCATATTAGTGGTAATTACAAGAAAGCTTTATAGACCTCAGATTTTATGGAAAGAGGAGTATTCCATTGCTCTAGTTATGTCTCACCAAGATCCACATTTTTTCCAATTTTGTCATCTTCTCTTTTTTTATTCCCTCGTATCCTACTTTTTTTCATTACTCCTTGTTGTACCTACAATTTATCAAGATGTGAAAAAGTTAATTCAATCTTGTATGTTCTGACAATTGACCTATTTTTGTCTCCTTTTTCCTTAATAATCTGGGTTGCGAGAAATCATGCCATTTATGAGGAGAAGAGATATTAGGCTTGCTGTCTTATTTTGAAAGAACTAATCCCTTTGTTGGAAATGGCTTCTATGGTAGCATTTGACCCTTCTGCCATGCTGTTGAGCAGGTGTTTCATACAGCTCTAAACACATGGTAATAGAAAACTGAATTTATTAAAGGAGGAAGTTTGAACATCTTTACGTAAAATCATAATGTTTTTTCAATTTAGTAACTTTGAAACAAGTTAGTCAACTTAGCTGCCAGGAACATTTTGCCTCCTAGTGGAATGCAGCAATTAAAAATGCACAGTAGTACAGGGCTGAAAATGAGCAATAATGTGCATCTGTCTTGGTGCTTTGTCGTATGTGGGTTGTGTGTCCTTCCTGCCATAAAACATACCTAATATAAGGTGACAAGTTATTGTCGCCTGAGAGATTCTTAAATCCTTTTGGATTTTAAAGCAGATTTCTAGGAAAAAAATGGTAAAGTGGTAGAATTTTTGTGTATTTTTTCAATGTAGAGAATGTGAAGTGAACGAAAAGCATGTTTGCTGTAGGATAGCTTTCACCAATGTCTTAATAAAGTCCATTCTAACTGTTTCAGGAGTCGGAAAAACCGCTGGCATTTAAACTGGGGTTTTTTTTTTTCTTATTTTCAGGTTCTATACTTATAAAAACAGTAGCTAAAATATGGCTGTTACTTCTGTGTGCTGTTAGCTACCAGTTGAGGGTGAAGCAAAACAAAAAAGTTTTAAAGTCTTGCTTTACCAGCCTAAAAATAACCCTTTAAATAAATGACTGCAGAAGATAACTAATTTCTGTCCACCTGAAACAGGTGCAAGACACTGAACAGGTTCAGTGTCTTGCAGATTTTAGTATCTAGAACCAATAGCAGTTACCATATTATTTTTCAGGTCCTCTTGTTAAAGATCTTACATGAAAACATAAATGGAATGAGAAATCTTTGCTAGTTCTGCATATATGCCACTTCGATTTTCATGTTGTTATACAGACTGTATAGCGCTTCCTTGGAAAGACTGGAAAGTTCTAGTTAAGAAAATAGGTTTTTCTGTATTAATTTTTTTAAATCTACATACTCTGTTTTGTACATGCAGAAGTACATTTTTAAGCCAGAACTTGAGTTAAATATGGAAGATACCACAGATTGTTGCATGGATGTTGGTGACAGAGAACATACATTGACGCTTCCTTAAATTGGCCTCAGAAAAACAAACTTGCTAACAGATTTCCTTACTTTCATCAAACTCCCTTATATCTGTCTTGTGTTTTTAAAAGTGCTTTAAAATTATTTTAATTATAATGTATGTTAAAATTCTTGATGTTCCCATTCTTAGCTGCATGTTGATGTCTCATTTTGAAGAGCCCAAAGTTACAGAAGATGAGGAACCTCCCACAGAACAAGACAAAAGGAAAAAAATTGTAAGTTTTAGATCTGGTATTCAATTATAGAACTGATTATGTGATTCACTTGTGTCAGACTAAATTATTCGCATTTGGATTTAGTTCATCTATGGTTCTTGCAAAATTAATCTCTTGACTCAAAAAGGGAAGATGCATTGATGACAAACTTTGCAACCAAACTTCTGCTTTTCATTTGAGTCTCTGAAAATGTTGCCAAAATAAACATCATCTGTTCACAAAATCTGGACGATATATTACAAAGACATTAAAAAAAGGGTTTATTGAAAAACACTAGGAGCTAAAGCTTACTGAAATGTCATGGCAGGCCAAATTTCTCGTATTGAAAACAATCTGTTTTATTCGATTATGTGTTTTACTGGAATAGCTATTGATCACTATGCTTGCATAGAACCTTTTTGTAATGTAAGGAACTTTTAATCATGAGCATTGATTTAGATGAAGACACCTGGATCAGGTACCACACAGTTGTGCTATTTTTGTCTAGCCTAATCTGTGAATGTTTCATAATTTAAATTATTTTTGTAACAGTTCAGGGAAACTGGTTCCTCTGGCAGAAAACTGCAATGTACAAATGCTGTGGAGTAAGAGAGTCTGAACTACTTGGCATCAAGTAATTGCAGAATGTGGAATTGGGTGATTTACCAGTTGTGTGTAGCCCAGTCACCCATTTGCTTTAACTGGCCTACATGTATCCAAAAGAATGTTTGTGGACAGTCCTTCAGTACTTTATTTCTTCCTGTAGGTGTGGAAGAGAGTTTGTTTTCATTTGGGTTTGGTTTTTTTAAGCCATTGGATGCTTTTGGCTTGTTAGTAGCGTTTTCCTTTAAAGACCAATCATATATGATTCCTTTTTAAAAAAGGAAAATGACACAAAAACTCTTGTGTATTATTCTGCTAGTAGTAATGCCTTAAGAGAAATTCCTAGCATCTTGCAATTTCAGATAAAACAAAGCACAGAAATATTATTTTCTATGGTCCTTAAAAATGTATTAGATAGTTCCATAGTTCAGTTACACTTAAAAGAATTTCTAGATTCTGTTAAATTTGCTTTAATGTTGTTCCAGTCTGCAGGTTTAAATTAAATTGTAAGTGGTGTTGCAGAATTTTAGTATTTATTCCTAGTGGATTTGGATGATCTCTTGACATATATATGTAGATAGATTTATATCTTTATTGATAAGAATCAACATACCTGTATGTCAAAAGGAGAGATATGTTTTGGTGTAATCAGATTTAAAAAACACAGAGTTCATTTAAATCTACAATCCTTTCCTGTCCTTAGTTTTCTTTGACCATACTCAAAATTTTATTTGGCTTGCAGAAATTCTCTTCATTTTTCAGTTACAGGTTGACTTTAATAGTTTGGATATGTATTTAAAAATTTAGGCGTCTGGATTTGCTAGGGACTACCTTCAGTGTGGATGTATCAGTCAAAATGAAAAGCACATTATTATGACCTGTATCATTCTTTCTTCCTAAATGATAGAATGCACGGGTGTAGTGTTGCTGGACAGATCATAATGACGGAATCGTTCTGGGGTCACATGCAATATGGAGTCAGTTTTAATGAAGGGAAATGGCTGTGCTTTGTAAGGAGGGGCCAGAACCAAGAAGGACATGACAATGCAGGTTTTGATTTAGATGGGAAGTATATCTTCCCTTGCATGTCAGTTTTATTTTTTGTCTAAGGAAATGCTTGTGATTTGTCCCTCAACTGTTTAACATTCAGCTTTAACATCTTTTCAGCCTTTGTTTCCTTAGACAGAGTAAATTGTCATACATGAACATTAAAGCTTCATTTTCATCGTGGATCTCATAATCTAGCCTTCATTTCCACAGTTACTGTGTTTTCTAGCTTCCTAATCATTATGAAAATCCTTTTTCTCCTCTCAATCCTCTTTTGCAAGGACAGCTTCCTCTTCATTCTTTGCATTCCCCTATTTAGCTGATTATTCCTGATATATTTCAGACTCCTGTCATTTTTTCATCTAACTTTAGTATTTACTGTACTGTTATTCCTTTCTATGTGATTTCTCACAGCTGTTAAAGCAAGAACACTAGTTATTATGAATGTCTGGTCTAAATTCATTCTGAATCCCAGCTGAAATTGCTAGCTGTACATTTTTGTGGATGGTGCAGAAGTTGAGACTTGCCACTTCTCATGGCTGTTTATTTCAAAATGATACAGGTAATTCGAATACATACTAGTAGTGGAAGTGTCAAACAGTAATCAGGATTGTTAATCATAGCTTTGAAAATGCAGCTTGCATTTAATTTGAAAAAATGGATTAAAACCAAAACATGACCTGGGCATATTCCTACAGATCTCTACTGGAAGTTTCTTCAGCTCTGTAGGAGCATCAGTGCACACACTTAATTCATGTGACATCGATCGTATTTAAACTGGAGTTATCTATTCTGGTACATGTTTTAGATGAAGCTTATATGTAAATATGAGCTTGGGAGATTTTTATTTGACCTCAGAACGGGAAGAAACTAGATGAATTGTTATTTTGTATCTTCAGCAAAATAAGTAAATCAGTTACAATATAATAAGCCAAATGATCAATGTGATAATGTAGTTTACTAAAAGTAATACTTTTGCTTCATTATTTAGGGTATAATTTCTCCTTATATACTTAATCTACAAATTAGCCACAGATCTAATGCAAGTCCCACTGAAATCTGCTAAAAAGCTTTGATATTAGGAGCCTTTAATATAATCTAGCTCCATTTTATAATCACTGCTACAGAATACATTCCATCCTTAACTATTTTTCCAGACCTTTCTGGCGCATCACAGTCATCAGATACTAACCATCATGGTAAATATGTGTAATTTTATGTTCAGCATTCTTGCTCCCTCTTTAATATCTAAGTATCCGTATTTAAACTAAAGAGAATCTCTCATGTTCTGGAAATCTATTCAACAGTTTAATTCAGATATCACTGACATCCTATTTTGACTTTTATTAGATTTTTATTACCTGTTCTTGCATTCTAATGCCATTCCATTGGCTTCTGTTATTGTTTGTAGTTAATAGATCACTGTTTTAGTACAGAATAATATAAATTGTTTGATGAAAACAGTGTGATTTTTGACTGTAGTGTTGTCTAAAGCTGTGGAGGAAAGAGATCCACTTAACAAATAGTGGTTCAGACAACTGTTAGGCAGAATGCTGTGGATGCTGGCAGGTGGAGTTCGGGGGGATAGGAAATGGTTGTTCTGTAAAACCTCTATACTGTTTTTCTGATGCACACTGCTGTTTACAACCAGTGGAAGAGTTGTTTCTTCAGTCCAACCCTAAGGTGGGCACCCTTCTCCAATTTCAAGATCTATTTGTAAAGTAACTAGATTCAAAAGTTAGTCAAATCAGGTTTTCACTGGTAATAATAATAATTCAGTAATAATTCTTCTCAGTAAATACCATCTCTAGAATATAAACAGACTACCTATGACAAAATTTCTAAACTACAGCTACCCTCATCAAGATTTATTGAGGTTAGTGACAGCCTTTTTTGACAGAGCTAACACAACCAACAGGGAAAAATAAAACACTCTTGCCAAGCAAAGAATCTCAGTTTCTGAACAATTTGTATTTGTTAACCAACACTTGTAATTTGGGACAGATAACACATTTCTAGTCAGTTTCAGTAAGTTCATAGCTCTAACAGGCACATATAAAACTACTGTAGGTAATTCTGCACAGGTATTAAAATTGCCATAGACAAGTGCTGTCCTCTGTGTGACCCTGACACAACAGTAACTAGACGAAGGGCGTGCATTACAAAGTTGCCTTGGGAAGCGCCACCAAAAAGCCACTCTTTAACAACATTTTAACCCACAAACCAATTAATCTACATATTTATTTAACTGTATGACTTCTGTGACCCAACTATAAGCCTTTGTTTAAGTTGAAGTACTCAGAATTAGAATGGGAAGTTAGAACAATTTGCCTTAAAATATCAACTTCAGATACTTTTTCTTTCTACTTTACCAAGAGAAATTAACCTAATCAGCAATTTCATGTTACAAAGTTTATTTTCCTGATACCTTTAAAAAAAAAAGAAATAAAAGAAAATCAGACTTAATGATAAAGCTCTTTTCTCTTATGTCCATATTCACTAATAAGCCTCAACTTAAGTCCAAATTTTTGCAAATTTTAACAAGGTACTAGAATACAAGTATGTGTGCAATGCTGTTCTGGCGTCCCAATGGTGGTTTTCAAAAGTGCCTTATGGTTTTGAAAATAAAGGGTTTGGATCCTTGCTCATTTGAGAAGCTTGCTGGAACTTCAAGTCTGTCTGAGCTGTCTTCTATCTCTTAGAATAATAATTATAGAGATGCACTCTAACATCTTAGAGGTGCTAATCTTGTATCTGAATAGTAGAAAACGGTGAAGGATCAAAAGCTAAAATGGTAATATTAGAAATACTGAGGTAATTATTAAAACATTTACTATAGCTGATAATAAGTTAGAAGAACTTGAAAGCAGTGATGGAAGAGGCTAAGAAGCAGCCTGCTTTTTCACTGGAGTTGTTCATAAGAAGTTAGTCTTAACTTTCTGTGGTAATGACAGTAGTTTTGGATGTTTTACTCTTTCATTGTCTTATATTTATGTGACTTTTCAATAAGTATTTTCCCCTGGTTTAGGTATTATATTGTTTAATAAATAAGTACATTATCTTAAGGTTTAATATCTTCCACTCCGTATTAAAATTAAATTATTTCTTTTTTTGTACCATGCCAAAAGAGCAGTTGTGCAAGTTTAATATGCCTAATTTATTTGGAAATAGCAATATAGCAGGGTATTATGAGCTCAGAAGTCTCCTATTTCAGTTGGCTTTGAGATATAGCATTATGTTTGATTTCCTGACCTTCCAGCATAAATAGTAGTGGTTTTTGATTTTGATACTGAGGTGAACAGATCACAGGTCTGCAGTAATGGCTTGTTTATTTCAAGATCTTCATGATGTGTCAAGCTGCAGGTGTCTCTACCTCCCATCCCTATTCATCCAGCCTGGGGGACTGAGGATAAATTCTGCATAACTGTGTCCTTAGCATGCCCACACCTATCTTCTGATACTGAAATTAAGAATAGGTCTTCTGTCACTGTAGCCTCTTCAATTACCTCTTTTTGCTTTCATTAAGAAGCAGTTAACATGTGGAAAATAGTGACAACTAGACTGTCACTCCCGGCCCAAAAGAAAATTACATAATCCAGCTGGACTGATGAGGTTGTATAGGTGCTACTGCTGAAGAAGTGTGTCTACTCTGTGCATATGGACAGTCTGTATTAGCTGTTGTTCATAATATAATCTAAACTAGTTCAACTGTTTCAGTGTTTTGTTTCCCTGCTAATAAAATGTAACTGACAATAGTGCATGCCATCTCTAAAGTGCTTATCGTGGTAACATCTAATGTGTTTTTTAGGAATTATGGGAAACTCATTCTGCAGTAATTGACAAAGCAGCTTTGAAATAGTTTTCTCTTCTAGAACGGTGAAATCTTACAGCAGACTGGGTCCATGTTTTGAGACTGTTTCAAATGGTTCTAAATCTATACTTGCTTTTGCTAATAAATAATTTGATCTTTGCTTCACAGGAGTTTTTCCTCTTGCTTCTCAATTAAATACAAAGAAAAGAAGTTCTGTTTCTTGAGCTGAGGTTATAATACAGATGAGTAAGTTGCACAGTATTTTTTAGTGCATTGTTACATATTTTTCTCTTGCATGTTTTCCACAGCTTGCACTGAAGGACCCTGTACACACTGTGTCATTGCAGCAGTTCATCTATGAGAAGCTAAAGGCACAGCAAGAATTACTGGGAGAGCAAGGTTTTCAGGCACTTATGGAAACTGTGGATACAGAAATAGTTGCACAGCTACAAGAATTTTTACAAGGCTTCTAAATAAGCAGAAACAAGATTTTTTTTAATGTCAAGTTTCCCTTTTGAAAATGTGGAAGAACTCTAGCCTTCCATCTTGAATGAAGAGCCTACTGAAAGGTGAAAATACCTTGTATTAAAAAAATAAATAAATTTCTGTTGTTGCTATTAAACTAACTTTGTTAATGCTTTCTGATGTTTTTTAATATTATGCCTTAAGGTTCTATCATCAAAGTCTCTATCACCACAATCTCTCTGGGCAGCCTGTTCCAGTGCTATGTCACCCTTGTAGTAAGGAAGTTCTTCCTTACGTTGAGGTGGAACTTCCTGTGTTCCAGTTTGTGTCCATTGCCTCTCGTCCTATCACAGGCCACCACTGAAAAGAGACTGCCCCGTCCTTTGTGACACCCACCCTTCAGATACTTGTAAACATCAATAAGATCCCCTCTCAATCTTCTCTTCTCTAGACTAAACAACCCCAGGTCTCTCAGCCTCCCCAAGTAAGGCAGGTGTTCCAGTCCCTTAATCATCCTCCTAGCCCTCTGTTGGACTTTCCCAAGTAAGTCCCTGTCCCTCTTGAACTGGGGAGCCCAGAACTGGACACAGTACTCCAGGTGGGGTCTCACTAGGGCAGAGTAGAGGGGGAGAAGAATCTCCCTCGACCTGTTTGACACAATCTTCTTAATGCCAGGATACCACTGGCCCTCTTGGCCACAAGGGCACACTGCTGTCCCATAGATAACTTACTTTCCATCAGGACTCCATGGAGCTGCATTCCAGCACGTCAACCCCTAATCTGTACTGGTGGATGGTGGTATTCCTTCCCAGGTGCAGGACTCTACACTTACTCTTGTTGAACCTCATTAGGTTCATCTTTGCCCAGCTGTCCAGTCTGTCCAGGTCTCCCTGAATGGCAGCACAGCCTTCAGGTGTATCAGCCACTCCTCAGTTTCATTTAATCAGCAAACTTGCTGAGGATACACTCTCTCTGTCCCTTCATCCAGGTCACTTATGAAAATATTGAATAAGACTGGACCCAGCACTGATCCCTGGGCAACACCACTAGTTACAGGCCTGCAAATGGACTCTGCACCATTAATCACAACCCTCTGGGCTCTGTTGTTTAGCCAGTTCTCAATCTGTTTCACTGTCCACTCTTCTAACCCACATTTCCTGAGCTTATCCACAAAGATGTTTGGGAGACAGTGTCAAAAGCCTTGCTAAATTCAAGGTAGACAACACCCAGTGCTCTCCACGTATCTACCCATTCAGTCACACCATCATAGAAAGGTATCAGATTAGTCAAATATGATTTCCCCTTTGTGAATCCATGCTGGCTACTCCTGATAACTTTATTTTCTTCCATGCACTTAGAGATGACTTCCAGAATGAGCTGCTCCATAATCATTCCAGGGATGGAGGTGAAGCTGACTGCTCTAGTTTCCTGGATCATCTTCTTTGACCTTTTTGAAGACTGGAGTGACATTTGCTTTCCTCCAGTCCTCAGCCACCTGTCCTGTTTGTCATGATCTTTCAAAAATGATGGAGAGTGGTAGAGCAACAATATCAGCCAGCTCTCTCAACATTTGTGGGTGCATCCCATCAGGGCCCATGGATTTGTGCACATTCAGTTTACCCAACTGATCTCTAACCCAGTCCTCACAGACCAGTGGAGAGTCTTCCTTCCTCCAGGCTTTCTGTCTTACTTCCAGGGTCTGGGATTCACAAGGGCTGGTCTTAGGAGTAAAGACTGAAGCAAAGAAGATATTCAGTAACTCTGCCTCCTCTGCATCCTCTGTTACCAGGGCTCCCACCTCATTCTGCAGTGGCCCAACGTTTTCCCTATTCTTCCTTTTACCACTGTTGTATTTGAAGGAGCCCTTCTTGTTCCCTTTTACGTCCTTAGCCAGGTTTAATTATAAGAGGGCTTTGGCCTTCCTTGTTGCATTCCTACATACCCGGACACCATTTCTATAATTCTCCCAAGTGACTAGTCCCTTTTTCCACATACTGCAAAATTCTTCCTGTCAAGTGGGCAGAGCTGCGGTTCCTCTCCGCATGGTCTGCCACGCGCCCGTCTGGCTGCAGTGCTGAATGCTCTCTACACACAGTCCTCTGAAATGCCAGCTGGTTTCACTAGGTTTAAAACTCCCTGTTCCTGTCGGGTCTCTCATCTCTCCCTTGGGCTTCCCTGGCTCCGGGAACCCTCTGTCTGCCTAAATTTAGTGCACAGGACAGAACTTCCTGTTGCCGCTGCCTCACTCCTTGTGGTCTGAGTGAGGCCATAACACAGACAAACTCACCAGAGGTAGATGAGCAATTAATTCCAATTAATTCTTTGTTGTACCCGGACTGCTTAAAATTGCTGTTGTTCAGTATTGCAATTATTTGCTTTTTTCATCAAAGGCATATAGTCAGTATACATTGTATATTGAGTAACAATATATATTGTTACTCAAAAGTTTGAGCCCAGATGGTCACAACTGAAATAATTGTTTGCAAGGCTGAGGCTCACTTTGAGTTTTAATTATTTACTAGTTACCTTGACAGCTGCAGGAATGACAGGGTAAAACTGCTCCTTCCTATGTGCCTTTGTTTTTCATACCTTGCAGGTGGAAGGAGGGAGAGAAGGCTCTTCTCCATTTTGAGATTTTCCTTTCAAGTTCTGATCTTCCACCTTCAAAGTTGATGTGAACTTTGTTTGCTTTACTAAGGGATGATTAAGCTATTAAGACAGATATTTTTTTTTCCCCAAGAGACGATTAGCTGTTTAAAGACACCTACATGCTTTTCATAATCTTACCAGATAACCAGATGCTTTTAAAAATCAAAACTTTTCTCTTTACTGACCCTTTTGGGAATAGTTGGGTTTTAAGGCTTCCTTCTGTTTGCAGAGGAAGCCTGACCATTTCCTTCTTCTCCTTTGGCTTCAGCAGCAGGGACTGCTGGGGCTTTCACACCTCTGAATGCAAAACCTCCCCTGTACCCAGCTGTCAGCATCCATCTACAGATGTTGTTTGATAACTCATTGTTTCCTGCTTTTTACCTTGGCATGTGGAGTTTTGTTAGAATAATTAATATGTTATCTGCACGTCACTTGCTCAATCATCCATCAACATCAGTTCTTACAATTAAGAGTTTTGGCTGGTTGCTTTCTACTTGCAAGGGAAGGGACTCAGTGTTCTAATGGTCCCTTTCAGCTATGGAATACAGTTACCTACCAGAATCTGGAGACATTTGACTGAAACTGCGTTGGCTGCATAGTTAATCTGCAGAGATACTCAGCTTTTGGCTCAGTGTAAAACTAGCACAGATCTGGTCAGCCTCCCTAGCTTTGATCCTGTGCAGCATGGCCGCATGGCACACAAAAAAACCTCAGGTTGGGAAGCAAAACCATTCTATCAACTGTGTGGTAAAATCACTTCTGCAGTGCCCAAATGGTGCTTCCTGGTGTTTCTGAGGGAGGGAGGTCCTACCTATTGTAGTCCAGCCCTGGCCAAAAGGCTGGTCTCAGCATTTCTGCTGCATGGCCAAGTCTTGAAGCTCTCTGAAGCATCTTTGCAGTCAGGTTGAACTTCAGTACGGCTGCACACAGCTGAGCCAGGCTTGCTTGCCTGCCTGCGTCATTCCCTGAGATACTCAAGGCCCCATTACCTCACATGGTGGAGTGCTAACTGCAGTTTATTTTAGTGCGTGGTAACTAACATTGGAACAGACTCTGTCAGGAATGATGGACATACTTTTGGCTAATAATGGCACAATAACATTGTGATTAACTTTCTGAATAATGTCTCTTGAGTAATTGAATGTATTCATTTTTGTATGCATTAGAGGACAAGTTATATTTGTCACTAGGGTGTTTAGCTTTTCACGTTGGAATATTTTACTCCAAAGGTTGGTCTATAAATGAAAACAATTCTCATCACCATAACTGCTTGTATGACAGCCACTGTCAGTTAGCACGCTACAAAACAAGTGTCTGTCTGTGCTCAGCATCTGTCTAGTACTTAGTGGAGAAATTTCTGCTTAAAACCACAGAAAAACTTTATATATCATATCTTTATATATTAAATCCTTATGCGTCAGACTAAATTTTCACTAGAAGGTTGTGGATTAGGACTGAAGCAAACTTTAGCCCTTTTCATCGTTGTTGAAATTTCTGACGTTAGCCTGTTGGGGAACAAGGGAAACCAAATGCAACACATTACCTGACAACGAAGCAGTAAAATACAGTTTCTGAAATTCTCATGAGGAAGGATCTTTGATCCTGTTGCCGTTTGAGCTTTGTTGTTAAAAACAAAAAATAATTTAGGTCGGGATTTTTTTTTTCTACATCACAATTAATCTCCCAAGGTTTACATATTTTATCAGTTTACCTTTCAGAAGAGGAAAAGACCGTGAGTTGAAGACAACCTTTTTCTGTGTCTGATAAGTGTTAAATGTCTTTGAAGGCATGTGCTGAAAGAAAATGAGACAACTAATTCTGCTGTTTCTATCTTCACAAAAATAACTTTGGGCTATCAATGACATGATCATTTTCAGGCCTTTGTCCTAACTGAAGTCTTAGTATCTCATCTCATTTTTAAATTTTTTTTTCTACAGATAATTTTATCTACACTGTAGTTTAATCCTGTTAGATACTCCAATTAGATACTCCCATTAGATACAAAAAATTACTGGAATAGTTTACTTTTACAAATGCTTTCATGTTAGATAACCTGAGGCATGATAGATACCTTTAAGTATGTAAAAGTTTTAGATTCACAAAGTGAAAAGAGTGTATCAGTATAGGTATGTGTATGAAGTGTGTGTGTAGAGAGATGCATGGTGTGGGTACGTGGGGCCAGGAGGTGGGAGGCACTTCTGTTTCCCCATGGGTGTCCTGCCCCAGTGGGGCCGGCTGCATGGCTGCCCCTAGGCCTGCCCATGGGGCGCTCCCTCAGGCTTCCCTCCTCATGGCAGGCCCCCCACTGGCATAGTGAGGCAGAATAATGCTCCCACCATGCTGGAAGTGGGCAGGGAAAGTGGTCTTGTGCTGTCACAGTGTTCTCTGCCTTGCCAGGAGGGAGGCTGTGACCTCCTACCTTCACTTTGGTGAAGTGGTAGAAGTTTTTTGTGTCATTTGCGAAGAAGTCCAGGCCATGTGCTGATAACCTCTGCCAGTGTGGTGGCCTGGGAGGGTACAGGGAGGGGGCACCATGCAGCGGATGCCCGTAGGTGCTGCAACGCTGCGTGCCATCCCCGGAGCCCTTGTGGGCAAAGCTGTCAGAAAAATCTCCACATCTGGTCAAGTAAGTGAGTAAGTGTTCATGGCATCCCTGAGGGATTGGCAGGAGGCGTTCTGCCAACCATGAGTCCATATAGAAGGAAGGGGTTGGTCCATTCCAGGGAAGTCTCAGAGGGTTTGCAGGAAGGAGACATGGATCCTGGAGTGCCCTGGCATCTCATTGAGGTGAGAGCAGTTGCAGTAGCTCTGCAAGTTGCATTATTTAGACAAGTACTAGTTCAAGAAAAGGATGTTAGAGTTGAGTTTTAATTCACTTGTGAATTTGTCAGTTTTCCGAGGTTTGAACCACAATTTTTGTTTGAAAAGGGACCACCATATAGTGTGTACTCCTTAGCAAAGCTGCTGGTGAAGAGCATCTTTGTTTTCTTATTGGTCTCAACAGGGGTTCAGATATCTTCTCCCAGGATACCAGGAATGACAATCGAAGTCCTAAGCAAAGTCACAGCTTGTAACTGCAAATTTTAACAGATGGACTCATTTCTCTGATGGTTCAGCAATGATAAAAGCCCTTCTATAGATTGTATTAACACAGACACACTATCAGACTTAGAGTCAATATCATTCAATAATATTTAGTGTGCTTGAATTTTTTATTTTGTTCCAAACTTGTGATGTTCCTGAATTGCAGTTCATCACAGATCACAGAATAGTCATGGTTGGAAAAGACCTGCGAGATCACCAAGTCCAACCATCATCACAAAAACAAACAAACAAAAAAAACCCCAGAAATAAAAAAAAAAACACGAAAAAAATAATCAAACAACACACAACACATCACCCAACAAAACCCAAAACAAACACAAACAGCTCACACACTCCACCATATACCACTGACAAAGAAACCCCCTACAATTTCTAGATGCCACTAGAGCATGCCCTGACCCTCATCTGAGGGTCACTAGAGCATCTGACCCTCATCTACAAGAAAGGCCGGAAGGAGAATCTGGGAAGCTGCAGGCCTGTCAGTCTGACCTCAGTGCCAGGGAAGGTGATGGAGCAGATCATCCTGAGCGCCATTATGCAACACATACAGGACAATCAGATGATCAGGGCCAACCAGAATGGGTTCATGAAAGGCAGGTCCTGCTTGACCAGCCTGATCTCCTTCTATGACAAGGTGACCAGCTTAGTGGATGAGCCTCTCTTCCATTCCAAAGGGATGCCTTTGGGTAAGATTTGAACACTCTACTATCCCCAGAAAACTCAGAAGTCTCTATAGAATTGTTTTAGTTCCATGTGTGTGTAACCTGGCTGCATTAATCAATCTGCATGTACTTTGCAGGCAGTGAGTTTACCACCGGCGATCTAAAGGAATTTGTGCATCAGTTGCTTTAATAAATGACACTGTTCCTCAATCAGGCTGTGAGAGTTCACAGAACACCGCCAGATGGACAATGCAGCATTAGTGCATCCGGAACCGTGAGACTCCAATATAGGTATTTGACCTAACCAGATTATTAACACCAAATTGGACATCACTCAGAATCTAAGCCCAGCCGCCCCCAGCTCCTCTAGTATCTGAGGATAAGATAAAATGCAAAGGAGTTTATGTTCTGCCTAACTAACATCTAATTGGGAATTGGGGGTCACTCTGAATCTAAGCCCAGCTGCCCCAGCCCCTCTTCTGCCAAATTACTTTGCCCCATAAAGCAACACAAGAGATTGATTAATCCAACAGCTGTGGATGTAGGAAGCAGTGACAGTCCTGTATTCTCTCCTGTCTGCCTTCAAGGCTTTTTATGCACTTTATTCAATGATACTGTAATGCAGCATGTATCGATAGTCCCAAGATCCCAAGAGTCCTCTTCTAGCTTTTTGCTGTCAGCTGTGCTCATTTGTTGAAGCATTTTGATGTATTGTCTCACTTTCTAAATTAGGCCCAGAGCCCTTGCAAGCAGAACTGTTCTGCTCTACAGCAGTTCCCTTCCCTCCTCCACCTCCTGAAATTCCTATGCAGAAATCAACCAGTTGATTTGTTCCTCTTTCTTGAGGTTCTGCAACCCCAATCTTAAAACCATGGCTAAATGAGAGGAGCTGGAGTTTCAAAAATCTGCATCACAAAGGCTGGTAAGGAGGCTTGGGTGGTTGTGCAGTCAGATGAAATTCCAACATCTAAATAATTTAGAAGTAGAAAGCAAGAAGGTGAATAAGCAATTTTCAACCCAGCAAAAGGTTAATAGCAAGATAGCACAAGGTTCTGTATTAGACTGTATTGGACTGATTCTTACCAAACTTTATTAATAGTTTGGAAGTGCCAATGAATAGTGAACTGGTAAATATTGCCAGTGAAACAAGAACTGCAAGGAACATAACGGGGCAGGGTGGTCTAGCAATGTGAAAGCAGATGAAGTTTCAGTGCTGGGAAATTCTAATCAGCCTTGCAACAGATGTTCAGAGTCAGCCCTTGTGTGTCACATTTTCATTGTCGCTGGTGAAATGGAAACCTAGACGGTCCAATTGCTGAGGAACAGAGAGAATTTGAACAAGTTCACACAGCTGGAAATGAAATTTCACATAATTGTTTTGATTAGAAGGGACCTCTTGAGGTCATCTAGTCCACTCCCCTACTCAGGCAGGGTCAGCTACAGCAGGTTGCCCAGAACCATGTCTGCTGGGATTTTGAGTATCTCCGCAGCCTCTCTGGGCAGCTTATTTGACCAGCCTCACAGCAAAAAAATGTTTTCTTGTATTCAGGTGCAATTTCCTGTGTTTCAATTTGTGCCCACTGCCCCTGGTCCTGTCAGTAAGCACCAATGAGGAAAGTCTGCCTCCCTCTTCTTCATTCCTACCATCAGGTAGGAATTTATACACACCGTTAAGATCCCTCAAGATCTGAGAGTCTTCTACTGTGAAGAGGTTTCAAGGGAAAAATTGCGGAGTAAATGATGGCTTGGAAAAACCCTTAGTCTAAGGAAGGTGAAATGGTGGAACTCAGTGAATCTTAAGGTGTGGTGTGGGAAAGAAACAGGATTGTTTGTGTGGTAGAACAGAGAACTGCTCAGTGTTAGGGGATGGAGACTGGATGGACCCATAGTAACAAGAAGATAAGAATTTCCACAAACTGGAGAGGTCTTACAGAAATTCTGTAATGAGGACATAGAAATATCTGAACCTTGAGAAAGTTGTTACTTTAGGAGTAAGATCAGAATAAGATAAGGACCTCTTCAGGAAAGCTGAGGTGGTATTTTATTTGGATTCCTTGTAAAGGGAGGACTTCTGTTTTGGGGAAAGGCAGAATGGGATTTGGAGAAGACTTTCTGCCTTGGGGCCTACAGCTGGCAAATTAATTGTGAAAGGAATGATTTGATCTTGTAGTGTTTAAGGTTGAATTTTTTCATAACGTCTACACTGAAGTTGAAGAGTGAAAGACAGAGTATTTTGTGCTGTTTTCTTAGGTGAGCTTGCACAGTTGGAGACAGATGAACCCTGAATCTGTTGTTTGGTTTGGAGGCATCTCTTATGCACCTAGCCATGTACATACTTGCATCACAGCACAAAACCAGCAATGTTGTCTCTGACTATCTGTAAAACAGTAAGAAAGATATTTATGTTAATTTGAGATGGGGATATTGACTATTTTATCATGACAGCATGAACACCCCCATGGAGTTCAAGGCCTTTATTTTAATATGTAAGAATATAAGTGGGACTAAACGCTGAAGATAGGTTGAAATGTTTAATGTCGTATTACACACAGGCATTGAGTGGAATATCTAGTTTAATTTGCACTTTTGTAAATATTAAAAAATTACATAACTGGGTTTAGAAACGTCAATGTCATTCTGTTCTGTCAGTTGCTCACTATTTCAAATTAACATCAGTGATACAGAACACTTAAACCTACAGGATTATGTAAGAGGCTGGGGTTTTTTTTCATTACCAGATTCAAAAAGGGGGGAAAAGTTGTCTCACCTCCCTCCCTCCATATTGGCAAGATAGCCAAAAGCTGCAACTAAATAAGAAACACATTAGAGAATCCTGCTGACCCTAGATCTTGGAAGACTCATTTACTGGTAGTTAGAAATTGAGCAGAAGATTTTCTCAGGGTCTCAGAAATATTTCTTGTTTGCTTCTATTGGCACTTGAAAATAAATCCTGGGGTGCCTATTTATTTACTGTATTTTTAAACTAGTTCTCTCTGGTCTGGAGATTTGGGATGGTAGCATGGATCTCACAGTGTCACTCCTACAGATTAATTTTGTCTGAATTGTTCTGCCACTGACTCCTCAGTAGAGTTTGAACATGACCAGGTTATACTCTCTGCTATGTGGTTTCTCTGTGCACCTCAGAGTAGGACAAATTAAACCGCCTGATTACATAAAGCAGGCGAGTACAAGATACCCTCAGTGGGAGCTGGAGAGAACTGAACTGCCTTAGGGAGGAAGAGGATAATGGAAAATATAGTGGAAAAGAAGAAAGAGGAAGGTGATATGAGTTGATATGGGAACAGAGGCAAGATGTGAAGGATACCAAACTACAAAATTGATAAATAAAAAATGGATGGAAAACAGAAAAAACACGGGCAACACTGTCAGAGAAAAAATGTTCTGTTCAGTATGTGTTAGTATGTGTGCATGCACACACCTGTGTTTCTGTCACTGTTACCAGGATTTTTTTATTTTTCAAAGTTGCCTCAATGAGCACATTCAGAATTTTGCCAGAACTTCTCTGATTTTAGAAAAATAAGCTATTTGGTGCATCTGTAGCAGGCTGCTGATATGCCAGGAAACCCACAATGCCTCTCTTTATTAGAGAGATTCTTATTTAAAAGGCCCGAGGGCGCATGTGGCAGTCGCCTCACTCAGAGGATTGGCCACTGCTGCTCAGAGTGGAAAAAATAGAACAACCGCTCCTCACCATGCCCACAAACTATTAATTACACCAATATTTATATTTACTAATTAAATGGTTTATTAATAGAAAGGCCAAATTAGGGGACACAAGGATTCAGGAAAGGCAATTTGAGGTATATCAGGGAAACAACTCAAGAAATAAGGTGCCCTTATTGCATGACAATACACAGACTCCTGAGGAAGGATGCAAAGGTCAAGAGAATAACCGGAAGGAAAACGAGCCTGATGAGGTTCCTTCTTTAGAGGTCGCAATGTGCGTGAGAGTAAGCTGAAGAAACTGGGAATGCTGATAAGGGGAAGAGCAAAGGGAGTGGGATACACAGCCTTACTCTTTTCCTGAGATGGTCTGGCATTATGAGCTTACACAGGCAATCTCCCTCTCAGTGCAGCTATCAGTCACGCGTGCTGAAAAAGGTGTCGCTCTGTGACCAGTTGGTCCCTGCAGGTGGCTTGGTCCGACATTGTAGTGGTTAGGATGCCCAGTGTCCTCGAACAGCAATCTTTTGGCTCTTCCCAGCCATAAATCCACACAAGCAGTCTGGTATTTGGCAACGACAGCAACAGGTAGGTATCCAGTAGAGATTCTCCTGAGGAACAGCAACAAGTGCAAACTTCCCAGCAGGCAAGTGGCTAGCCAGCAGTGTCAACCTAGCAGTCCTCCTAGCCAGGAGCAAGAGGCAGCACACAGGCTTGGCCTTTTATAGTCTGAAGGCCTCTGTCTCAGTCTGTGCCACCATGCATTTTCTCATTTGCATACAGTCTGCAGCCAATCAGATTGCTGCATCTATAGTTCCAGAGCACAGGCAGGAGCTGCAAGGCAGAGTTTGCAACCTCGTTGCCACTTTCCCGCCTCTAGGTCTGTCACTCAGGCAGGCAGCTTTGTCCTCGTGTTTGTCCTTGAGCGGTCAGCAAGGTTTTCTAGTCTGGCAGGGAGCAGCAGCCATTTTGTCCATATATTCTGCTAGTCCCAAAAGGCATTTTGTATAGTCTTACGTGGGGCAGAGGGGCCGTTCCCCACAGGTGCTTATAGCCATATTCATACAGTAGCAATATAAATCATGGCACATCAAGTTACCACTTGGCAGAGTTGGTATGGTGTTTGTGTGCGATCCTCTCCTGTTTTAAATAGGAAGTACAATGCATTTGCTTAAGCCACCATGAACTCACATCAAAGGTGCATAGGACTGGAGCTTCAGAGCTTAAGAACAGCAAATGAGTGCTAAGTCACCACGTTAAACTGAAGTTCTAACTTATCTTCATTTTGCAGTAAATTGGGATAAAATACTTAATACAAGCTGTAGAACCCGTAAGTAGGATACATTTATTCGAGTTTTGTCCTAAATAGAGACTCAATTTAAAGTGAAAAAGCTGTGACAGTAAGCTAACAGCCACTATCACCGTAAGAAATTTTAAAGAACTGTAGTAGAGGTAAAAGATGCCTAACCTAGGGCACCCATTCCTCTCGAGTCAGACTTTTATGATATAAAATTGCAAAGCATAGGTTAGGAACAGATAAAGTATTTGTGCTTGGGGTAAGTGATGGGGGGATTTGGGTTTTCCCCGTTGAGTTGTTCTGCAGCCTGTACAGCAGAATAATTATGGTTTACAGCATGGACAATGTCAGTATCAGAGAACATCGTGAGAAATGGTGCACAGATCTCGGTTGTACCAAATGGAGCCTTAGCAGGGTTATAAAGCTCCGATTTGGAGCTGGCTTGTCCTTGCTCCTGCAGAACGGCTTAGTGTTCTCTGCTTCCAGGACTTGAGTTCCAAGGTTCTACTACCTCTGTGCCAGTGCTGGACACAGCCTGCTGCTTTGTGCTTTCCCAGAACCTGGCTCATGTGTAACAAGCTCTGCAAGAAACAGCTCAGCTCTAGCAAAGTCTATGCTGAGCCAAAACTGATGATCTTTGTTGCACAAGAGCTGGCTTTGCTACAGATACCCTTGCGGTATTGCATCTAGCATTCACAAGTTGAGAAAGGTGGTCAGAAACACCATGTTTGGATCTGCATATGTTGGGGAAGGTTCAAACTAGGCCTGTTTGTTATGACCCTTCATAGCTCTAAATCAGCAGTAGTGCTTTTCTGTCTGAATTAGCCTGGAATTTATAAATTATGCTCAAATTACTTCATATCCGAGCTACTAAACATTACCAGGCCAAACTCAATCAATAGCATGACAATTCCAATGTTTCTATGGCTGCTGCCTTCTTAATCTGCAACTTGGGTGTTCTAAAACGTCACTGAATACAGTGTCTCAACAGCACTAAAGCCCCGTTAAAAATACTTCGATGAACTTAACTTGTCCACAGTTGCTGCACAAAAGTTGCACAGTTGGTGCAAAGGAAACAGGGGTCTAGATAACATGAAGTGTAGTCCCTTCCTTTTTAGGTCACCCAATTCTGCTTGGGCTCATCTTGTTTTCAGAAAATGTACTGCAACTTAGAAATCCAGCTCCATACTGTGTCTGCTTGAGCGTATGTGAGCTGGATGGGAGTGTGTGAAGAGCGACTGTGATTCAGCTTCTCAAGTGGGAGGCTCTTACTGGAGCAACAAAAACCCTGTGTGTTGGAAGAACAGTGAAGATAATTAGAAAACTGATTTATGCCCACTCATACTGGCTCTGTATGAAGCTCTGACTATATATACCATTTATACAGCTGCAGTCTGAGTGTTTTACTAATTACTTCTGCCCTCAGGACAGGCAGGTGTCGGGCAGTGCAGGCTCCTGCTAGGCAGCATCAAGGTACTGGTGTTGTATTGCACAATATGATGTACTCTCACTGCAGTGACAGACATGGTGGTTAAGGCACTGCAGACATAAATGCTGCTTTTCTTATTTTTTCTTTGGCTCCAGATTCTTCTTGGACCTTGTCACTGTTGCTAGGCACAGATGTTGTGTTCCTCAGTGTGTCATACTTCACAAGTAAGGTTTGGTACCATTCTAGTAAAATAGCCTAGCTAAATCTGTAAGACACTTTCTGTTTGATGATTCTTCTTGCTTTCTACTACATGGAACTGACAAGCAATAAGAAACAGGTGTGTGCTAACTCAAGAGCTGTTAAATGATGTGGCACTGATGATCTCTAGCAAAATACCAGAAGTGCCAAGGCAAATTCCCCTGTTGGTTAAATTGCTATAATTTGGAGCAGAATGTAAATTGCAGTGTGTTTGAGTTAGGGAGTGGCATAAGCATTAGTCCTGGTTTTACTAGTTGCTGTAAAATTTGCTGAAAGCCTATAGTTGCCTAGTGACACTGCACATCAGCAGAGAACAACATCTCTGTAGTAGGTGAGTCTCACTTGAACAAAGCTTCCTGCCTAAGGTCCTGAAGAAGGGAATAACAAAAGCACTTTAAATGGGATAATGGCAATTTTTAATGGTACTACACAGGAGGGGGAGGTATGATCCTGTATTGAGTACAATTATGACAACAGGTGACAGCACATCTTAACAGTGTGATCTGGCTTTCTGTCCCTGTAACCAACAAAGGAAAGACACAACTAGTAGCTCTCTTTTGTGGTGGAATGTTTCTGAATATAGAATGACAGTTATACTTGAGAGGTTATTGCTTTTGAAAGGTGATAAATTTAATGGACTTGCTTACTTGAGCAAGCTTTACCAAACCTCTTCATCCAACTCTACAGCTGAATACTGCAATGCCATTAACCCCAAGTATTGCCAATACTTCACATCATGTGTTCTGTTGCACTACTGCTGGGGTGCTTCTTTACTAACATAGAGGCTGTTAACAAAGCTGAAGTTCTGCTAATTAAACACACACCACCAGTCCCCGCAAAATAGCAATGTAGAAACCTACACATACTTGCCTCTAACTAATACTTTGTTTCATAGATGAGTAATTTTTTTCATATATGGGAAAAGTATGTGATGGCAAATTGTTTATTGAAGATTTCATAGGTAAAGAGTTTGGGTTGGCTCTATTATTTCTAAGTAGCAAAACAACTGCTTTTGCTGAGATTAATTTTTTGAAACAAGCTAGTGGGATGCAGAATATATCTACTTGTTAATTTTTTTACTTTTATCAAGAAGGTCTGGTAAATGAGTTGCTATAATTTCAACTATCCAGAATGTATAATTTATTGTTGTTTTAAAGCTTCTGCAAGTGGGTTTTAGTTCCTTTTCTGTCTGTACTGAGGTAATGACCTCAGGACCTGATATTTCAGGACATAAAACAAGTTCTGTGTTTTACATGAAGAATCACAGTTTTGGTTTTTAATTCTCAACAAATTGCGGGGCACTGAATTATAAATTTGTCTTTCTTTCCAGGCTAAATTGTGTGAATTCCACATACAACCTTGGACTAGCCTTACATGCAATAACACACTTCTTCTGTGACTGATGAGAGAGGGATTAACATATATATGCTTGCAACACCATTTTATTACCTGAGGTAGGATGAGCCATGTGATTAGAGAAGCAACAAACAGACGTTTCTAAGTTTTACACTACCCTTGCTCCACCACTCATCCAGTGTCTGAAGAAGGTCCCAAGTTATCACAGGATCTCTGTGGATCCCAGAACTTTGCTCAGGATATACAAAGAATATACAGTTGTTCTTGATCGCAACTCTTGAAATCCTTCATATATTTATAAATCTTCTTTTTACTCTCTAATTATGGTCATCAGAGATTTCCTGTCTCATCGAGTTGCACAGCCTCTTTGCACATAGTGTGGGAAAATAGCTATGAAAACTAAATAGAAGATACTAAGCTGTGGTGTGAGATGTTTCAGCACACAATGACAATGCAGCTCTAAGTTTTTCAATGAAAGATTTCAGCAATTCATTTACCTGACTGCTTGCAAATATCGATTCTCCGAGTATTAATGAGGGAACAAGTAGTTTGAGAACAAAGCTTCTGATAATTCTGGTGATATGTTTGAGGTAAATAGGAGGGCAGTGATGGGTAGGAGTAACAGATTTGTTTCTCTGAGGAAAACAGTCAGAAAAAGCACCAGGCAGTGTGAATTAAGTGGTTTAACAGCTGCTTGTGCTTTTGAGAAGTGTTCTTAAAAACTATAGCCTGAAAATAGAAGATAGCATCCCACAGGATGTGGTGAGCATTTTGTGAGCCTCTGCAATATTCAGCCTTATTGATAAAGCCCAGGTGAAGGCTGGATGCCTGTTAAGTCTACAGCTGTCACAGGTCAAAAAAAATTGTGTTTATTAGACAGAACATTTTAAACCAAATTGTCTTTTTTTTTTTTTTTTTTAAATTTACTTTTTTTTTTTTTTTCCCTCTGTGCACAGTCACGATGGCTGGGAAGAAAAGAAGGTCGTTGTGATGAAGACTGAGTTGTTTTGCATTTTTAGAGAATCATTACTCAGAAACCTGGGATAATGTGTGTGTGTATTCATACAGCTTTAGAAGTAGGTAGCATGTCTGAAAACAGTTTTACTTTGCATAGTATTTTTTCCATCATAGACTTAACAGTATGCAGTATCCAAACAAGAAGTGTATTAGTTTGCTTGATTTTTGGCTATGTCACATCTGGCCAGCCTTTTCAAATGCATGAATAGTTTTCACATATGCAAATACCTGTGAAGTTGCCTGATTCTTAATACAGGCATGTCACACACAGTGACACGTGCCTTGTGAAGTGTAAGTATCCCAGAGTAAAGGTTCATACACCAGAGTTTGTCATCTTATGTCCCCAGAAAGGGACAGTCTGAAATAATTTGGATAAACCAGATGCAAAAAGAGTAGTTTCTCTGCATTAGCCATATAGCAGCCTAGAAGTAGATATGTTTGGCCCATGGGACAATAGGCCATTTGTACTTAGGTGAATGTGAACTAGTGAACAGTATAAAATATACAAAAAGGCCGCACTAGCCTTCTTTATAGTTTGTTGTTGCTGATGTATCTCCTGAAGCTCTTTAAACTGTTCTTTCCCATTGCCCTATGGTTGATGAACTTTCGAAATTAAGGCTAAAGTCAAGTAGCTCCAGCCCCTATTGACTGTATTCCACTGATTTGTACTCTGGCCCTTAAAATTTATGGATAGAGTTCTTTCCCATTTTAATAGTAATGCTAATTTGACATTTCCAAAACTGTTGTTTGTATAGGCAAAAGCAGAACTTGCAATGATTTGTATCTGCCAGGCCTGAAACTAAAAATTAGTCCTCCAAACATTTGTCAATAGCAAGAAATCAATAATCAGCTTGTCCCAGGTATATCTTTGGCTGTACAGTTTTCTTAAATCCTTTCTTACTGTGTGTGAATCTTAGAGTCATTCTTCATAATTGTATCTTACCTCAGAAGAGCCCGGTAAGTTTTGGGTTGGCCTGAAGTTCTTAGTGTGCAGAAAGTGGGATTAACTGGAGCCAGCACCTCTGAAACCTGAATGAATCTGAAGGTACTAATATACTAACCTCTGGCACTAGTACTGATAAAACGTATTCAACCACTGAGCTAAATATGAGCTCAAATAAAACCAACTTCTGTTATTGTAGAGAGACTTCTTCAGCAGCTTTACTATTCTTTGGCTGCTTGACCTTATTTTCTTTTTCTTTTCTGTGTCCTTTGCTTTGAGTCCTCTCTTGACACTTTTTTTGCTATAAAAAGAAGAGAAATAATCTGTATGTTGATGGCAAGGCTGATGACATGAAGGAGTTTAGGAGGGGATTAATTCTCTTCAGTGAACAGAAGCTGACCTTCATGTATACAGTAACTGGTTTTCTTGATAGGCTTTTAGTGAGAATACAATAGCATTAGAGAAGATGGTGTAAAGATGACAAAACAATGCAAAGTGCTCATGGTGCAATAGTTTGTTGAGAATGCTGTGGTTTGACAGTGCTTGTGAACAAAGTTGAGACAGAAATGAACTGTCCTTTATAAAAAAAAAATTAAATATCGACTGAAAAATTCCACTTGAGATGATGGAATTCATCAGGAGTTATCTTTTTGGCAACGTTTCTACTCTCAGTTTTCTGCACTGGCCCTCAACTCTGCGATTAATCCTAAAGCAAGATGTCTTATTTTAAAAGTTAAGAAATGCTGCTATGAAGAAGCAATCAGAGCTGTTACTGTGAGAGGCAAGTTCTTTTTTCTTCAGAGAAACACATCCTCAGCTCCCAATTCCTGTTAACCTGATCCTTGTTCCCAAGTACGAAAAAACCCCTCCTTTTTCCCTCTTCCAAGCACTGATTACATCAATGGACAGCCCCCTAGTGCCAGTCCCGACAGCCCGTCACTGCACTTTCTCTGCTTTCCACACTAAAATACAAATACTGTCAAAGGACTGGTAGTGTTCCCCAATGTCAGATACGGGATGGAGTTGTCATGTGATCTCAGCAAGCCTCACTGCCTGCTTTTCAAGGGGGGCAGGGGAGGAGGAGGTGTCTATCTTCTCTCTCTGGGCACCAGCGATGGGACATGAGGAAATGGAATGCAGTCAGGTGAACACAATCTCCCACAGCATCTCCCCAGCATAGTGTGAGCAGATAAATGATATGCTTGGTATGGTTGCACAGCTGAAGGAGGAAGTAGAGAGGCTTAGGAGTATTAGGGAGTGTGAGAGGGAGGTAGGTCGTTGGTGCCATGACTTAGCATCCCTGAACAACTCTCAAAAGACAGGTGGCGCTCATGATGCAGACCTCTTTGCCTCAGTCTTTAACAAAAAGACTAGCTACCCTCAGGACAACTGGGCTCCTGAGTTGGTAGACAGGAATGGGGAGCAGAATCCCCCTCCTGTAATCCAGGAGGAAGTAGTTAGGGACCTGCTGTGCCACTTAGATTCCAACAAGTCCATGGGTCCGGATGGGATTCATCCTAGGGTGCTGAGGGAGCTGGCAGAAGAACTGGCTAAGCTGCTCTCAATCATTTATCACCAGTCCTGGCTCACTGGGGAGGTCCCAGATGACTGGAGGTTGGCCAATGTGACGCCCATCCACAGGAAGGGCCAGAAGGAGGATCCGGGGAACTACAGGCCTGTCAGCCTGACCTCGGTGCCTGGCAAGGTTATGGAACAGATCATCCTGAGTGCCATCAGGCGGCATGTGGAAGACAACCAGGGGATCAGGTCCAGCCAACATGGGTTTAGGAAAGGAAGGTCCTGCCTGACGAATCTCATCTCCATGACTGGGTGACCCGCCTGGTGGATGAGGGGAAGGCTGTGGATGTGGTCTACCTTGACTTCAGCAAGGCCTTTGACACAGTCTCCCACAGCATCCTCCTGGAGAAGCTAGCAATCCATGGCTTCGACAGGTGCACCCTTCGCTGGGTCAAAAACTGGTTGGATGACCAGGCCCAGAGAGTGATGGTGAATGGAGCTGCATCCAGCTGGCGTCCGGTGACCAGCGGTGTCCCCCAAGGATCAGTCCTGGGCCCAGTCCTATTCAATATCTTTATTGACGACCTGGATGTGGGGATTGAGTCCACCCTCAGTAAATTCACAGATGACACGAAGCTGGGGGGAAGTGTTGATCTACCAGAGGGTAGGAAGAGGCTGCAGGAGGACCTGGACAGGCTGGATCGATGGGCCGAGGCCAACGGCATGAAATTCAACAAGACCAAGTGCAGGGTCCTGCACTTTGGCCACAATAACCCCAGGGAGCACTACAGGCTGGGGGAAGAGTGGCTGGAGAGCGGCCTGGCAGAGAGGGACCTGGGAGTGCTGGTGGACAGCCGGTTGAACATGAGCCAGCAGTGTGCCCAGGTGGCCCGGAAGGCCAATGGCATCCTGGCTTGTATCAGCAATAGTGTGGCCAGCAGGAGTAGGGATGTAATTCTCCCCCTGTACACAGCACTGGTGAGGCCTCACCTCGAGTACTGTGTACAGTTCTGGGCCCCTCACTTCAAGAAGGACGTTGAGGTGCTGGAGCAGGTCCAGAGGAGAGCAACGAGGCTGGTGAAAGGACTGGAGGGAAAGTCTTATAGGGAGAGGTTGAGGATGTTGGGGTTGTTTAGCCTGGAGAAGAGGAGACTCAGGGGGGGACCTTCTCACTCTCTTCAACTACCTGAAGGGAGGTTGTAGTCAGGTGGGGGCTGGGCTCTTCTCCCAGGCAACCAGTGACAGGACAAGAGGGCACAGCCTGAAGCTGCTCCAGGGGAGGTTTAGGCTGGATATTAGGAAGTACTTCCTCACGGAGAGGGTGATTAGACATTGGAATGGACTTCCCAGGGAAAAGTGGTGGAGGCACCGTCCCTGGATGTGTTCAAGGAAAGGCTGGATGTGGCACTTAGTGCCATAGTCTAGATGGTGTGGTGGTGTTGGTCATAGGCTGGACTTGATCTTAAAGGTCTTTTCCAGCCTTGGTGATTCTGTGATTCTGTGAAGCTTAGGAGGTGTAGGTTAGATGAATGGACAGTCGGGTGGATTGAAAGCTGGCTGAAAGATACAGCTCAGAGTGTTCTAATTAGTGGCAGAGAGTCTATTTGGAGGTCCGTAAGAAATGGTGTTCCCCGGGGGTCAGTACTGGGTCCAGTCCTCTTCAATATACTCAACAATTACCTGGATGAAGGGATAAGGAGTACCCTCAGCAAGTCTGCTGATGACACAAAAACTGGGAGGGGTGACTGACACACCAGAGGGCTGTGCTGCCATCCAGCATGACCTGGACAAGCTGGGGAGTTGGGCAGAGGGAAACCTTATGAAATTCAACACGGGCAGATGTAAGGTCCTGCACCTAGGGAGGAATAACCTCATGTATCAGTAGAGGTTACAGGCTGACCTGCTGGAAAGCAGCTCTGGGGAAAAAGACCTGGGAGTCCTGGTGGACACCAGGATGACATGAGCCAGCATTGTGCCTTATGGCCAAGAAAGACGATGGCATCCTGAGGTGCATCAAGAAGAGTGTGGCCAGCAGGTTGAGGGAGGTTTTCCTGCCCCTTTACTCTGCCCTGGTTAGGCTGCATCTGAAGTACTGTATGCAGTTCTGGGCTCCCCAGTTCAAGAAGGACAGGGAACTGCTGGAGGTGGTTCAGCAAAGGGCTACAAAGATTATTAGAGGACTAGAACATGTCTCTTATGAAGAAAGGCTGAGGTAGTTGGGTCTTTTTGTTTCTGGAGGAGAGAAAACTGAGGAGGATCTTATCAAGGCTTATAAAGACTTAAAGGGTAAGTGCCAGGAGGATGAGGTCAGTCTTTTTTCAGTGGTGCCCAGTGACAGGACAAGAGGTAACAGGCAAAAACTTGATCATAGGACATGTCATTTAAATATCTCCAGAGGTCCCTTCCAACCTCTGATCTTCCTAATGCCGATTCTGTCTGGAGTCAGCATTAGGAAGATGTTCTTCACTTCTGAGAGTGGCTGATCACTGAAACAAGTTCCCCAGGGAAGTGGTCACAGCACCAAACCTGTCAGAATTCAAGGAGTGTCTGGATGATGCTCTTATTCATATGCTTTACTTTTAGGTAGCCCTGTGAGGAGCTGGACTCAATGATCCTTTAAGGTCTTTTCAACCTTGAGATATTCTGTGATTATATGATTCCATGATTCTTTTTTAACAGGTTTGGCAGTAAGATGACAAAGACTATGAAGACAAAACTCAGGTCAGCAAGTTGAGGAGTCTGTTTTTATTGTTCAGTATTGCTTGGATGTTTCAATGAGGTGATGGAATACTACATTGCTGCTTAATCCAGAATGGAAACCGTCAGTAATCTATGATACATAAGAAGCAGTGTTGGGTGAATGGGGAACCTCTGACTGAACTGAATCCTGAAGACTAAGTACACAGACAGTGTACTGGGATGTATCAAAGCAGTGATGGGCCACCAGGCAGGAAAACAAAGATGTTGCCAGAGCCTGCAGGAATGACATTAGAAAACCCAAAGCTCAGCTGAAGTTAAAACTTGCAAAAGATAGAAGGGCAACTTGAAGGGATTCTGTAAGTACAGTACTAGGAAAATTAAGGCTAAGGTAAATATGACCTTGCAGCTTCATGGGCAGAGAACCATGTGGAAGGAGACAGAAAAGACTGATTTATTGAAATTTTTCACTTTTAACTGGAGAATTCTGTCTCAGCCCCTGACTCTTTTAGCAGGGCCCAGGGGAGCGAAGCTATACTCACACTAGAGGAAGGCACAGTTAGGAATCACTTAGGCACTCTTGCTTGGTGAAATGGATCTGAGGATACTCAGGGAGCTGGCAGATACCATTTAAATGGTAGTTACCGTTTTCTTTGTAAGGTCACAGCAACTTTGTGGTGAGTTCTGACAGGAGAAAGCAAATGTTACACCCATCTTCAAGAAAGGCAAGAAGGAGGATACGGAGAATTACAGACCAGTCACCTAACTTCTGTCTCTGGCAAGTTATGCAGAGTTATGAGGGTCAGGAATGCACGAGCCTGGGGATCAATGGTGATGGATAGATGGAGTCCTCCCTGGATGCCAGCCATGGACTGAATAGAAGGGAAGAAGAAGGGCTTGACTTCCATGATCCCTGAGTTTATACCAAGTGTTACGTATACACAGATAGAATATCTCTTTGGCCAATTTTGCCATCTGTCTAGTCCGCTCCTCCCTATGGGAGGGTTGTAGATACGACTCTTCTGCTCCTTTAGTATCCAAAGCAGCAGATCCAACAAGCAGAGCAAAGTGCCCTTGGTCTCTCGGCAGTAACATAAACATTCAGGTGTTATCAGTCCACTGGCTGGAAAACTTGCTGCTAGTTTCAGCAAGTGGGCTGTTTAAAAGAAAATTCACTGAAGGGAAAAAAAAAACACAACAACACACCAGTAAAAAAGAAAACTGGCTCCATCCTTGCTCAAACCAGGGCACAGTACCAAGCTGGGAGGAGCACTTGATTTTCCAGAGACCTCAAAAGGCTATACAAAAGAGCCATCATTAATTTCGTGGAGTTCAAGAAAGGTAAATGGAAAATCATGCATCTGGGATGGAAAAACTCCATATAGAAGCTAAGTGTTAACTGGCTGGAAAGCAGCTTTTTATACACCTAGGAGGTCTGGTGAAAAGTCTGAACATAAGCCATAAGTACGACCTTTCAGCAAAGAAGCTCAGCTACATCCTGGGCTGTTAAAGTGCAGCCAGCAGGTTGAAAAGAGTTGTTCTTTAACACTATCCAGCACTTGTAAGAACACATCTGGAGAGTTTGGTCCAATTTTAGTGTCTTCAGTGCAAGATAAATATTGGCACATCTGATAGGCTAGCAGACCTGCAACAGGGTTGGCCAGAGAGCTGCAGCCTGTGACATACTAAGAAAGGCTAAGAGAACTGGAGAGGCTAAGTAAGAAAAGTAGATGAGCACTCCTTCAAACAAGAGGAAGAAGCCAGACAGTCGTGGCCCCTGGTCTTCACTGGAGACTTGAACCACCCTGATATCCGGTATCAGGAAAATACAGCAGGGCTCAAGAAACCTAGGAGATTTCTAAACTGCACTGGTGACAACTTCCTGACACAGGTAATCAAGGAGCCAAAAAATAAACGTGCTCTCCTAGACCTGATACTTACAAACTCAGAACAACTCATTGTGGATGTGAAGGTCAGGGGCAGCCTTGGTTGCAGGGAGCATGTGACATTGGGGTTCAGGACCTGAGAGGCAATATCAAGGCAAAATCCAGGACCACAACCTTGGATTTCAGGAGAGCAGATTTTGGCCTCTTCAGGAATCTGCTTGGCAAAATTCCATTGAATATATGGTTGATATTCGAGGATCACCTCCTCCAAGATCAAGAAAACTCCATCCCAACAAGTAGGAGATCAAAGAAAGGAAGCATAAGACTGGCACAAGTAAGATTTGCTGAACTAAGATATAAAAAGGACATGTACAAGGAATGGAAGCCAGGACAGGTGACCAAGGAAGAGTATAGAGTTGCTGTCCGATGAGGCAGCAATAACACTATGAAAGCCAAGACCAACCTGAATCTGAATCTGATGATTTTTCTGGATGTAAACACGTGGAGATAAGTTATTAATAGGTTCTCCCAATCAGTTTATAAAGAAAAACAGTCTTCATGGGAAACTAATCCTTGCAATTTTAATTTAGGTTTTATCTGAAAATTAAGAAATTTGCATCATCATATAATTATTTCTCATTTAATAATAAATTACCAAGGTACAGTGACCACAGAAGCCCATGGAGCAGTTAATTGCTTTTATACTTCTGTGTCCTCTTACTGAAGAATGGTAACAATTCTCCTTCTTTTAATTTGCTTACTGACTTCTCTTCTTGATTTGTCTTTGAATGTTGTGGCTGATGACATTTGAAATTAAAGGATTTTTGGTAAGTGAAGGTCAGTGCCCTTCCTGCTAATGTGCAGTGTATGCACTTCTAGTCCTGAGGTTGCTAAACAGGAGAAGAACTGTATTTTTGCCTAGTACTGTAAATTGTTTGGGAGACACTGCCTGTAACTCTGGCAATGAAGAAAAAAATTACCCTGTGAGGCACTTAATGTTTTGCTTTAATAAGCAGGAAAAGCATATTGATCAAAAAGAGGCTGTTTGCACATGTAATTGCCAGCCTGAGCAGGACCTTTGAAAACAGGGGAAGATAATATGTCATCCCAGAAAGGACTTCAGGCAGGAGAGTGTTGGGAGTGCTAACTCATGTCCTTGGCAAAAATGAGTCACTTACTGGGTGATTAAAGACAAAAGTTGGAGGGTTATGAAAAAGGTTTAATACATATCTCTGGGCACCTGAAAGAGACAATATGTCTCTTAGAAGGCAGAGAGGTCAAGTTAAGGGGCCAGGCTTTGTGCATATGCATCTTTCATTTAACTAGTGTAAGCTGGAAAAGAAGTCCAAATGCTTCTGTATTTGCAGGATTCCTGAAAGACTTATGTATATTTAGAATAGTAGGTCCCAACAGACAATCCTGAAATGGGAGCAAATGTGAGGTACATTCTTTCATTTCCTTTCCTGTGTGTCCTGCCAATGTGTTGTACAGTTAGCATATCAAACTTGAGTCTTGGTCCCTTGGGACTAAGGTCTGTAGGACTGATGTTCCTGCCAACAACTGCAGGATGGGCAGACTTCCAGAAATATCCATGGCAACCTGGTTGCTGTACATATTCTCTTTTATTGTACTTGCAGTCTGTGTATGCTCCACTATTGTAGTTTCTTCACCAGTTTGGAGCCTACATGCTTTCCTCTCTTTAGTCTTAAAGAGCTTTAGTTTTTGCTTTGACTGTTTTGTTATCTCCACATATAATTATTTCTCCATCCAAAATTATTTCTATTCTGTTTGCAAATATCATAGGTCAGATTTTGTTACAGTGACCTAGAATTACAAACTCATAGAATGGTTTGGGTTGGAAGGGACCTTAAAGATGCTCAAAGCTCGATCCAACCTGCCCTTGAACACTTCCAGGGATGGGGCATCCACAACTTCTCTGGGCAAACTGTTCCAATATCTCACCGCCCTTATAGTGAACAATGTCTTCCTAATGTCCAATCTAGATCTAACCTCTTTCAGTTTGAACTTGTTACCCGTCAACCTATCACTACTGTGAGACGGACTCTAAAATGGCCTTTAATCCAGCGACATCTACTGACCATTCCTGGCGATGCGCTCCTGGCACTCGTGAGCAGAGGCCAGAGGTACCATGCGCATGCGCACAGGACCACAGACTACAGCTCCCAGGAGGCACGGCGGGGCCGGAACTGGAGGGGGAGCGGAAAGGCGCGCGCTGTGAACCCCCAGTAGCCACTTGAGACATAGTCACCGCCGTGTGTGTATCGCTGCGGAGGCTGCCGTGGAACCGTGGGGCCGTGAAGCGCCTTTTCCTGTGGTTGTTGGCGTGTGAGCGTACCAAACGGACTGCTTGCCTGGCGTCGTTGGAGAAAGAAGTGGATCCCGACCTGGGATCGGCTTCGGCCGCACCCCGGTGGTCAGACTTGCGAACTTTGGGTCCTGGCACCCCCTATTAAAGCTTCTAACATTCACACACACCATACCCTCACTCTCATAATTTTCTATATACACTTAATTTCCTATAAGTCCTAAAGGCTCTCTCCAGGCTTCTTCCCTCCTGTCCCTGTCCGGGAATAAGAACAGGGGGAAAGGGGGGAATTTCTCTATTGTCTTTTGTATAGTGTTTTGTGTATATTTGTAGCAACAGACTTGTCAAAACCTCGGTGCCTTAAATAAATCTGTTGATTCTTGAGCATTGTTCGTGAGTGTGACGGGGAGTGGTCCTCAGCCCTCAGTCCCCTTTGGAGGGGGTGTGAGTCACGGGCTTTACCCATCTCGGTCCGTGACAACTACAAGCCCTTGTAAAAAGTCCCTCCCCAGTTTTCCTGTAGATGCCCTGCACGTACTGGAAAGCGATTATAAAGTCTCTATAGAGCCTTCTCATCTCCAGGCTGTCTTAGGTACACTCTCATCTTTCTCTTTAAAAATAATCTTATTGCCACTGTCGATATAGCCTGGTCAATGGGAGTTACTCAGATTTTCAGCTTGATGTGCTCTGGGTATGATTAAATGACAGTTAATATACTGTTCGTCAGCTATTAAGCCTTTGCAGCACTGTTTTAACTGGGACAATCACAGGTGATTTTTAAAGTAGTTTCCTAATACAGCTCTGCAGCTGGTTTCTGATTTTTTTTTTTTTTTTTTTTTTTTTTTTTTTTTTTTTTTTTTTTTTTTTTTGTAGCCTCCGACTTTTCTGAACCTGGTGGGCTGGTAAACATGTCATCCTCTAGAGCAAAAGATGACACCCTGGGAGGGATTTCCCAGTTACTGCAGCACCCTGAAGAGCAAGGGGCTGTTGAGCATAACAAACATAAAAGGAGTGGTGGATGAGATGCAGACCATGGCTTCTGTGGTGCATATTCTGCAGTGGGAATGGCTGATCCTGATGTTCAAGTCTAGACAATATATGGAAGAATACAACTTAGTTACCTTAGATCAGGTGTTACTACATGAGGATTATGAAGATTTTGTTCGGTGTGTAGAGCAGGTTCTTGATCATTTACACCACCTGTTTCAACTTACTGATTATACTCAGCTCTGTCTTGAAACTGCATGCGTAACTCTTTTTAATCTCACACTATTAATTTATGCTATATGAAGGTTATAACATTTTTAGACTAGGTCAGGACTTCTTTGCAAAGTAAAAGAGAGCTCTGTTTTGAACAGTCTTTCTGCCTAGCAATAATTATTATAAAAGCCATCAGGAATGGGGTGTGCAGAAGTCTATAGTCTACCTTCTGTTCCAAAACTATGGACAAATGTGGTGTTACTTAGTTCATCTATGTAATAGTCACAATAATCTCTGTTTTGCTGAGTGTCTTACACAGAGTTTACAGCTGTCTAGCAGATGCAGAATTGTTAAGCAAAGCAAAAGAGCTACAGGACAAACTAGGCTCAGTGGTGCACAGGAAGGTCATGCTGAGTGACATCTCCTTGTCCGAGAATCTGCAACACGTAAAAATGCTCACTGTCCCCCTGTCTAGTGGAAAAAGGGTTGGAGGACTATTAAGCCAAATCATGGTCTTCAATATCACAAGATCTGTTTCCTCCTTTTACATAACTGACATTACTCTGGTGTTAAGGATGTCAGGAAGGTATCCAGGGCAAGAAACTTCTGTGATCTTTGTCATACATTGTATGTCCATGGCCATAGCTGTAAATATTATTGCTGGTTCTGCTTGTCTCATGACTGTGCTGTTAACATGGAGACAGATAAGGTTCCCCAGCTGGTGGCTGCTGTGCAAATCTGGGAAAAGTTTGCAGAGGCGCAAGGCCCTGGCTGTTAAAAGAGCAAATTAGCTGTATGTCTAAGATTTTCTGTGAAAAGAGTAATGCCTATATAGAAAAACATCACAGCTGTCAAGTGTGGAAGTGCAGCCTGTGCTGTGAACAGATCTGTAATCTAAACCAGCACTGGCATTTGACTTCAGTGATCAAAAATCCAGAGGTAGGGCAGGGCTATGTTATCTATGATGTGGAACACACGCAGGAAACTGCGATACATCACCCCAACTACATTTTTGCCACGGAGTTAGCACCCTTGGGATGAAGAAGCAGGTGCCGTAAAGAAAACTGAATGAGAATGGAAGGACACATGTCTTGTGGACTTCATGCAGTTGTTTTCGGACACAAAGTTTCAGGGCTACACTTCCTTAGCATGCAATGCCCAAGGCTGGGATGGCTACTTTGCTGTTAGCCAGCTTCTGAAGCTAGGAGCAGATGTGCAGTGTATCGCTCAAGGTGGTTACCTTGTATGCATAGAAGCACCCAGCCCGAGTACATGTTTCAATGACTGTTCAAAGTTTTTACCCAAGAAATTAAGCAGCCTTCCCCCAGCTTTGGATATTGAGGGCTGTAAAGATTTTTCCCCTGATTTTTTCAACACTGCTGAAAACCAAAATAATGTGGAGCCTCTTCCACCACTGGAATATTATGGGGTGGACAGGATGATGCCTGAAGAGAAAAAAAATCAGTTATTGGCATATCACACAGCTAGTGAGGAGTCTGAATTGCAAAACAAAAACCGCTGACTTATTATTGCCAGCAAGATTTATAAGATTTAAAATCATACGGGAATGAGATTATGGTGATAACCCTTCACATATTCTATGAGAAAGAAGACAGTGAAAAGGTGAAGGTGAAGATCACTTACAGTGCGCTACACTGGTCTCTACTTACAGGTCCACATACAGGTTTATGTTCCTTAAACCTAACACAGCAGCACTCTTCCTTCAGATGGCTACCATTCAAGGAAAGAGAGATCTACACCCCGCTTTGATAGCATATGTATGTGGCTAGAAAGTAAAATATCCAAATCTGTCTAACATTACAAGATGGTGAATATCAAATAAGATCCTCTTTGGATGTCTATGTAG
This sequence comes from Hemiprocne comata, assembly GCA_020745705.1. Classification (NCBI taxonomy): domain Eukaryota; kingdom Metazoa; phylum Chordata; class Aves; order Apodiformes; family Apodidae; genus Hemiprocne; species Hemiprocne comata. The sequence goes on along the minus strand of CM036616.1, from coordinate 14,086,618 downwards.
TTATTGAGGGAGTGCCAACAGCTTTTTAATTTATTGGGTGTTTTTTCCATAGCTGGTTCAAATGCTTCCATGAAAATGATGAGAACCCTCTGGTGGGCACCACATGTGGATATTTGTATCACACAACACAAGAAAAGAGGGACTAACTAAAGAGACCTGGTTTTCAAATCAGGTCTATATGGGAGCATGAGTAGGCTGCTGTGACAAAATCAGATGGGAAGCTTGCACGGTTCTTAGCCAGAACCAAACCACCCACACCACTGATTCCCACAGATGTGCTTACTGGTCACAGGACAAATATCGTTTGTTCACAGTACAAAGAACTTCCAACAAAAGATAAATGTCTGTGACTTTACTAGACTGTCTCCCTTCATGAACAAAACAAAACAATTGCCTTTTGGACTCCCCAGAGTTATTTTTGAGAATTTTGGCACCCTGACAACCTGCTTTGGGATGGTCAAAGTAAAGGAGCATTTGCCTTTTGGGATGTTGTTGGTTGTTTTTTTTTTCCCAGTGTTTCCTATGCAGACAGAAGTGGAAAAGCTCCTTGAGAGTCCTGACGCTTCTGATCCTGTAGTTCAGGAGATGTTGGGTTATGTGCACACACAGTATCAGAAGAACACCCATGTACACCAGGGCAACACAAGCATATTTCTTCCTGGGACAGCCAGGGAAGTTGTGCTATTCATTAGCACAATTGCTGGTCCTGAAGAAACACAGGCCTTAGGGAGCCAGTTGTTATTCAGGTGAACACCTAGAAATGTTTCTTAGGCATAGGAGTCTGCTGAAAAAAACCCCAGGAGGCTGTTCAGTGTCCATCCTCACATACAGTCAAGGACCAGGTGTCTCTACTGGTTTATTTTTATCATGTTAAATATCCTGTACACAACCATATTAACTGATGATGAAGGTGTCTGCAAAGTGTACTTCTGCTCTCAGGTCTCCTCTTTTAATCTGGGAACAGTGATCAGCACATTCTTTGTCTGGAGACAAACGAAAGGCAAACAGTATAGCCACTGACTGAGCCTTCCCTGCCAACCAGCAGGGTATGACCTTTCATATGGCTGCCAGTCATCTGGATGAGCTGCATGTACTCTCTCACCAAGAAGACATTCTCCAACTTGGGCTGTAGCACTGGCATTTGGTTTCATTGGCATTAGTTCACATCCACATACATGGCCACAAAATTTGTATCATAATGCTTGAAGTTGAAAGGGTTCTTAGCATAGTAGTTGCTAAAAACATTGTTATGCATGAACCCAATAACAAGAATTTTTGTGCTCTAGAAACAAAACTTCCTGGTTGCTAATACCACAGCCAGTAGGTATGCTGGACATTTTAATGCCCATCTAGTGCACTGGCTATTTTGAATTAGCCATAAAGAAAGCCACAGTGTACTCCAAAAGCACTCTGGGCACCACCCACACTTTCTCCACAAACATCAAGGCCTATGTAATGACCGGTTCCTGCTGTTGGGAAGCTAATCAAACATGCATATCAGCTCAATTTTTACATTCACACCTTTCAACAAAAGCCTGCGTTGAAAGAACAGATCACCACGGAGCAGTCCAAATAATTCAGTCCTACTCTGGGCCATCAGAGCCAACCATTGTCTAAACAATGTGACCCAGCGTGTCTGCTTCCCACTGCCTGGCTGTGTCCTTTTAGAACAACTCCATGGAGAAACGCATTGACAGAACGCCGTGGCTGTGACTCAGAAGGGGTTCACTCAGTGAGGGGGTAGCAGTTAGTACCCCAGGGCAATGTTCAGCTGGCTACAATAATGAGTCCAGGGGGTGGACCTGTCAGCTTTTACAGTCTTGCAGCAAAGGTACAGCAGGGTGCTGGTCAGATCTATGTAATCTTCCCCATTCTCAGTTATGAAAAATTCCAGAGGTAACAAATTCCTGCAACAGTGAGAAGTATTAATAAGTATGTTTTCTCAGTGCAGGTCTGTGCTGGGGACACTTCAAACAAATCCACCTTGGATTTGGTACACTTATTCTGAGCAGCCACAACTGAAAACCATCCCTTAAAAAAATATTTCCTCTTCTACAGCTAGAATGGGACCCTTTTCTCTGGGTTTTATGTTTCTTTTGCATCATTCAGCCTGGCTTCTTGTTCTTTTTCTTCTTGTCCTGGCCAGACTGGTATCTTTTTCTTTTAATGGGCTGTGTGCACCTTCTCTCTGGGGATGAGACATGCACCTCTTTCTTTAAGGCTTTTTATTTGAATACTAAGAAGTCCCAAGCCTTCCTGATTTGCTGGCATTTCCAATTTGTTTGGAACAACCTTGGAAACATGTCCAAAAACATGTTTAGCAGTATCATGACTGGTGCTGTTAAGGTGTTGCTTGACAATTTCTGATTCCCTTTTCAGTCGTGGGGTGGTCTTTCTAAACAGGCTACAGAATATACCTGCAACACCCACACCATGCTTCACAGAAAACAGTTTGAAAACCAAGGAGACCATTGCCAGCCTAGGCTTTGTAATAGTTCACATACAAGGAAGGGTGCCCATAATTTTACACCATTACCATTTTGGTGTGGTTTCTTAAAATATTAGATGCTTACAGGGCTCGAGATGCAGTGCACAACCATTTACCCAAAGAAAAATAAGACGTGCTTATGCTGGTCAGTCACTATTTCAATACTGATTGTTTTGATGTGCTGGTGGTCTTACCAGCATGAAATGCAGTTTATCATACATCACTGTAATGATATCATTGTTACTATTGCTGGCTGAACATAGAGCAATAATGGAATCACAAATTGGTTGCTCTGCAAGATGTTTTTAGAGGTGGAGTGAATTAAACCCTCCAGTGATCTCCATCAGCCAGGGCAATTTCTTAACAGCAACTTGCAGAGAAGCCAACGGTGTATGTGATGGATCCCTGTTGGTAGAACAGTGTAAGGATTTTGTCCGCTTTAAACTTTGTTTTCACTATGATGAGGTCACTGACCAGGTCCACTGCTGGAGAGTTGATGGCTGAAGTTCTCTTGTGGGGGTTAATATGATAATTTGCATATTCCATCATGGAGAGGGACAGATAGTAGCCTTTCTGCAAAGTTTACTGCCATAACTTACCCTGTAGTGGTATTTCAAAGGTAGCATCTTTGCAGAAGTCATTCCAGCTGTGCAGGTATTTATTTCCATCAGCCCCGTTTCTTACTTGACTGAGGACTCAAAGGACCTCACCAGCTCTACAGAAAAGTTCATGCTGGTGTATTGTGGAATATGCCAGTCCTGGCATGTTGGGCAGCATGGTGTTCTATGATCACTCTTCTGCCACCCTTCCTTTTTTCCCTGCTCAGGTGTTTGTCACCAAATGTTATCGATGTGGGAGGCTCCTGTCCAACTGGTAAATTTTGGGAACAGCCTCAGCAGCTGTTTCCTCCCTTCCCCTTCCCCTTCCCCTTCCCCTTCCCCTTCCCCTTCCCCTTCCCCTTCCCCTTCCTTCCCCTCCCCTCCCTTCCTTCCTTCCTCCCTTCCTTCCTTCCCTTCCCTTCCCTTCCCTTCCCTTCCCTTCCCTTCCCTTCCCTTCCCTTCCCTTCCCTTCCCTTCCCTTCCCTTCCCTTCCCTTCCCTTCCCTTCCCTTCCCTTCCCTTCCCTTCCCTTCCCTTCCCTTCCCTTCCCTTCCCTTCCCTTCCCTTCCCTTCCCTTCCCTTCCCTTCCCTTCCCTTCCCTTCCCTTCCCTTCCCTTCCCTTCCCTTCCCTTCCCTTCCCTTCCCTTCCCTTCCCTTCCCTTCCCTTCCCTTCCCTTCCCTTCCCTTCCCTTCCCTCCCCTTCCCTCCCCTTCCCTCCCCTTCCCTCCCCTTCCCTCCCCTTCCCTCCCCTCCCCTTCCCTCCCCTTCCCCCTTTCCTTTCCTTTCCTTTCCTTTCCTTTCCTTTCCTTTCCTTTCCTTTCCTTTCCTTTCCTTTCCTTTCCTTTCCTTTCCTTTCCTTTCCTTTCCTTTCCTTTCCTTTCCTTTCCTTTCCTTTCCTTTCCTTTCCTTTCCTTTCCTTTCCTTTCCTTTCCTTTCCTTTCCTTTCCTTTCCTTTCCTTCCCTCCCTTCCCCTTCCCCTTCCCCTTCTTCCCCTTCCCCTTCCACTCCCCCTCCCTTCCCTCCCTTTCCCTTTCCCTTTCCCTTTCCCTTTCCCTTTCCCTTTCCCTTTCCCTTTCCCTTTCCCTTTCCCTTTCCCTTTCCCTTTCCCTTTCCTTCCCTCCCCTTCCCCTTCCCCCTATCCCCTATCCCCTTTCCCCTTCCCCTCTCCCTCTCCCTCTCCCTCTCCCTCTCCCTCTCCCTCTCCCTCTCCCTCTCCCTCTCCCTCTCCCTCTCCTCTCCTCTCCTCTGGATTATTTTTTTTAAGTTACTCCATTTAAAATGTCCCCTCAATTGCTTTATGATCATAATGTTAAGCAGTATGCAGGCAGCTGTCCCTTCCTCATGATTTCAGCTACTATGAAAACTTCATCTGCAAACATCTGCTCATAACCTTTCTCAAATCCCCTTTTTGTTCTAGACTCCCTGATTTGGTCTCCCTTTTGAACAAAAGCACAAATTCTTTAATTCTAAACACAAACCCATAGAAATGTTGCACATTGTAAAATATGTCCACACCTTGCTTCTGAGAATCCTGTTAAAATGCCTTGTGACAGAGGCATTTACATCATTATTAGTAATGACATGGTGAACGTTATCTGCTTTAACAGCTTGTTTAAAGACTGGTTTAAAAATTCCTTTCCCTGGTCCATCTGTAATTTCCTGGGCTTCCACTGTCTCCTAAAACTGTTTTAAAAGCCCCAGCTACCTCACAACATGCTTTACCTTTTGGATCGATGGCTGAGGCAAGTTTGCATAGTGTCTATCACTGACAAGATGTACTGAATACCATCATTGTGATGGAAAACTGTTGCATGTCCACCAAGTCTGCTTGCCATTGTGCATCCCGCTCTGCCACAACCTCGTTTCTTTCAAAACGCTTTCTTGCTCCCTTGTCTAAGCCATAAGCATACCAGTTTGCAAGCCAGGTTGCCACTTGGCTTCTGTTGAGATCAGCAATTTGCTGGTTGCACAGGATGGCATCCAGCTTAAAAAGGGGGATTTATACCCCAAATACTTCGCACCTCCCCAGCAGGACAATAGATCTCTGCCAACAGAAGCTGTGGCGTAGAGGTCTACTGACATGCTCTTACACAGGCTTATGAAAGGCAACACTGGACAATCAATTTAACTCAAGTACAGAGAAACTCTGCTAACAGGGTATAAGAGGAGTTGGTTGCCAGTCAGACTTCTCCAGGCTTTTTCCTTTTCCTCCAGGAGCATCACTGTCACTTCTGTGCCTGTGCTCTTTCCCTTGGCTGCTGCAGGCTGACAGGAAGGCAGAGAAGTCATGGCACGCTCCCGATTCCCACTTGTTTAGTCAGGCAGGTTTCTGAAACCTTTTGTAAAGTCATTGACCTAAGGATAAGGCAACATACATAGCAGCAGCCTGCACCCCGCCGTGGTCTTACAGGTAGCTTGAAGATCCACCACAACCATGGAGCTCCACCGTCTACCTGCCACCTCTGCATGACACTGAATTCAAATCCAGTTTGATGTTCACAAGCTTGTTGGCTGGTTCTTCTAGTTCACATGGCTGTTTGGGGGATTCCCTTAATGTCTTTTCCTTCTCTATCCAGCTCACAGGATTGGTCTCTGCATGTGATAGGATTTGCATTAGGGGTCTCTTGGTGGCCTCCACAGTACTCAGGCATGCTCCAAAATGTCTGTGTCCCATCACCCTTTTGGCATCCCTTTACCTTTTTCAAGACAGATGTAAAAAATAAACAAAATATGTATATAAACATTTGTATACTCCTTTTTGTTTATAATTTGATATATGTATGTATTGTATACATATGGTGGGTTAGCCTAGGTCAGCTGCCAGCTGCACACCCAGGCTCCCTCTCATGCCTCCTCAACAGAACCAGTGGGAAAAAGAAGATGGGAAAACTCATGGGTTGAGATAACAACAGGGAGATCACTGAGCAGTCACTGTCACAGGCAGAACAAACTCAACTTGGGGAAATTAATTTAATTTATTGCAAACTAAAACCAGAGTTGGATAGTAACAAAATCTAAACCACCTTCTCACCCAACCCCTCCTTCTTCCCAGGTTCAACTTCACTCCTTCGTTGCTGACTCCTCTACCGCCATAGCACCCCGAGAAGCACTAGGGGATGGGGAATGGGGTTTAGGGTCAGTACATACAGCTCCCCTCTGCTGCTCCTTCTTCCACACATATTTTTCTAAATGTTGGTGATGATGTAGTTTTCTTCAGTCAAGAACAGCACAACACTGGATAAACCCTATGAGGAGCAGTGGGTCAGAAAAAAAAAATTCTCACCTACTCAAGATGTTGCCTTTACCAACAGCCAATCCAGAAACTGGCTTCCTGAAACAGTATTTATAAACAGGTCACAGCCTTTCCCCATTACTCTTTCCACCCTTTCAGCATACATTACTGGCCTAGTGGTCAAGTGGCTGTGACAGTGTGCCCAGGTGGCCCGGAAGGCCAATGGCATCCTGGCTTGTATCAGCAATAGTGTGGCCAGCAGGAGAAGGGATGTAATTCTCCCCCTGTACTCAGCACTGGTGAGGCCTCACCTCGAGTACTGTGTACAGTTCTGGGCCCCTCACTTCAAGAAGGACGTTGAGGTGCTGGAGCAGGTCCAGAGGAGAGCAACAAGGCTGGTGAAGGGACTAGAGGGAAAGTCTTATAGGGAGAGGTTGAGGATGTTGGGGTTGTTTAGTCTGGAGAAGAGGAGACTCAGGGGGGACCTCATCACTCTCTTCAACTACCTGAAGGGAGGTTGTAGTCAGCTGGGGGCTGGGCTCTTCTCCCAGGCAACTGGTGACAGGACAAGAGGGCATAGCCTGAAGTTGTTCCAAGGAAGGTTTAGGTTGGACATTAGGAAGCACTTCCTCACGGAGAGGGTGGTTAGACATTGGAATGGACTTCCCAGGGAAGTGGTGGAGGCACCGTCCCTGGATGTGTTCAAGGCAAGGCTGGATGTGGCACTTAGTGCCATAGTCTAGATGGTGTGGTGGTGTTGGTCATAGGCTGGACTTGATGATCTTAAAGGTCTTTTCCAGCCTTGGTGATTCTGTGATTCTGTGACTTCATTGCTGTTCCTTGCCTCATCTGCCTCTTTCTTATGTCCTGGCAATCCTGCCTTCCTTGTGTTTTGCAGTCTGTCAAGTGCTGCCCTGCATTAGGCCAGGAAAAGCTGCAGATGGGAAACATGGCAAAAAGAAAAAAGAGGAAAACTCTGCCTGGCTATAGCTCTGCACAGCTGTGCATGCTCCATTGTTTGGCATCTCACTTGCTGGGTGACAGGAGGTGCTCCAAGGTACCTTGTACACAGTCAAACAGAGCCTGAGACTGTAACTTAGGGGAGAGACCTAACCATGAGTTTGAGGGAGCAGTTGGTTGTGTCTTTGAAGATCTCAAACTGGACCGTTTCTGTTCTTCTCAGGGAAGATTAAAGAACAAGTGAACTGCATGTGTCGTGACTGGTTTTAAGCAGTTTACTCCTGTGGACCTGATACAGCCGACCTGCGCATTTTGACAGACCTCTGTATGTTTATGTCCAGGGCCTTTCTTTTCACAGTGCTAAGAGCTGACAACAAAATTCTGCGTACTTCAGGAGGGGTGTGTGAGTGGGTAACCTCATCTTACATTACTTAAAGCTATTAAAAATGCAGGCTCCAATCCTGTGGTACCTTCTGCAGCCTCAAAACCCCTGGAGGAACATAACAAAATGAAGTAGAGGGCCAAAACTTGCAGGTGCCTTTCTGATGGGAGACTCTCCACCAACCTCCAAAGGTTCTAGACCAGAAGGCTATGGAGAAGAGGACACATTGCCCCTAGAGGATGTTTCCACCTATACAGAAGGTATATTCTCAGAATTTTATGACAGGAAAAGCATCCTTGTTTCTTCATTACATAATTTAGTTTCTCGGTGCTGAACAGAAGGCAAAACAACACCATCAACCCCTGCTTAGTTGAATCTGATCCATATAAATAATGAATAAATAATCCCCTGCTTGGCATGTATTCATTATTGTACTCACAATCCAGAGAATCCATAGTTAAGAGGGCTTTCTTGCAACCTCAGGTCTGTGCTCTAAAGCATTTATTTTATTGGACAGGGAAAGTAATTCTTGCCAAAGCTACAGCTGAATTACTAGTGAAGATAACATAAATCCCAAATTCAGCCAGTTTCGTTTTTCTTCCTGTAGCTAAAGAAACACAAGATTCTACAGTGGGGAGAGGATGGTAGGCTAAAACAAGAGTAAAGAGAGAAATGATTTATTTAGAACACGTTAGGAACACTTTTCACGGTACATCATAACAGAGTGACTACATAATGGGTTGATCATAAAAGGGTGATTTAAAAAAGCAAAGAAAAGACAAAGCGTAGATTATAGGCTAGGTGTGGAAACCACTGGGTTTTTTTCCTCCTATAAGCAAAGCTGTACAAATAAAGCCTGCCTCATACTATTTCTGCACAGGCAGGAGATTTATTTACTCAGTCTGTACATTTTCTTTATTTTGTATAAACATATCAATACTTAGATTAACACTTCCATATAGTTTATAATGTTTAATTTAAATACAGTGTTATGTGTCATTGACCTGTTGATTTAAGGTGCAATTTATCAAAACCTACAGCAAATCCTTTATTTTTTACTTTGTCAGTTCTCTTTGGCACGCTTCTGGTTTATTCAAATACAAAACTGTAGAATTGAATCAATTATATAACACTGCAGGATCCTCAAGGGTTTTTTGTTAGCATATGAGTGCAATTTTAAGTTTACCACAAGCTTATTTACAAAAGACTGTATATGAATTTCAGTTTACTTTATATATAAAATGGCAAACGACTTCAATGTGCAAGGCAAAAAACACTTCTACAGCCACTCCTACCTTGAGACTGATTTTTGCACCATGGAAATCTTGTATAAAATGTTTTAGAAAATGGAGATTCCTTTTCAGAAAGTTCTTGGTGTTTCTTACCTTATAGCAAGCCCTCTGAACACATGACCTTCTGAGTCCAGAAATGCTTTGTAAGATACAGTTTAGCTGATACGTTGGCACTGTAGTAGGGTTGCAGCTACAAACTTACACGTTCAACTTGCAAACTAAACCAAGGAGCAAAACACCAATCAGTGTGGAGGATTTTCTTGCAGAGCATGGGCATGTGAGCATGCTAATTGTGCTATAGAGACTTTAGCTTGACTACTGTTATCTCAAGGCCGACGGACGGATAATTATAGCTGGGAAAGAAGAAAGCTAGCAGAAGAGAAATAACTCCCACCTGCAGAAGAAGGAACGAGATACCGAAGGTGCTGAGATCATGCTATGTAAGGACTTTGTGTGCTTAGGGCTAGTGGCCAATCATGTATTAGAAGCAGGCGTATGGACAGTAGCAGTACACTAATCAGACTGAAGCATTATTTGTGTGGACAAAAGCATTTAACCAATAGTAGGATGGCTTACTGTGTGTGTACTGGGCAATGAGGTATATAGCAAGGCATTTGTTTACAATAAACGGCTTTCGCTGGATCACATTGGTCGTGGTGCCTTAGTCCGAGCTCTCGCCACAAATGGCGCCGGAACAGGGACCCTCAGTTTCCTCAATTACTGCAGTAAGGCAGTTGAAAGGAGGACTGTAAGGGGGAGGGAAAGCCAGCCGAAATTATTCCTTGCTGCCCCGGCAAGAAGTCTTGCCAGCAGGGCAAGAAGAAATTCCTTGCTGTCTCAGCAAGAAGCCTTGTCGTTTTGACAGGAAGAGGAAGCGGCTAGCCACGAGGAGCAGCCGGGATCGGAAGGGGGTGCGCACCCGGAATTACGGAATCTTGCCCTGATCAGGTGAGCAGTTGGGGAGGACGATGGGGTTGGACAAAAAGCAAGAGGCTGTCCTAAATCTCCTCCAACATATGCTCTCTCTGAGAGGAATTAAATATGATTCCCCCGCGTTAAAGGGGATGATGAAGTGGATTTGGAATAAGGGACTGATTCCTGACATAAATGTCGCGTTTGAACTTTCTGTCTGGGAAGTCACAGGGAAAGAACTGTGGGATGATATCAGTCGTGGGGGAGCGGCAGCCAAGGAAGCAAGTAAATATTCCACCCTTTGGAGGCTGCTAAAAGAGACTCTGAGCTCAATGAAAGCGGAACACGAGGCGGCTGTGGCTGCGTTTGCCGCTCTCACTCCCAGTGTCTCCAATCACACTAGCAGCATTGTTAACTCCTCCGCTGCTTCGCTGCGGCCGCCTGATAGTGCCGCTTCTACCTTTTCTACCCGAATTTCCATTCCTATTCCTTCCGCGCCGCCTTTACCAAAAATGCCTGAGCATGCAGTGTTGGCTGCACCTAAACCAGCGTATGAAGCATCCCAAACAACCCAGGGAGGCGATAATGCAGTCGTGGCGGGAGTTAATGGTGCAAGTAAAAAAGACAGAGGAAGTTGGGCGTGGTGATCCGGGAGTTGATGGCGCAGTAAAAAAGAAAGAGGAAGTCGGGTGTGGCGATCCAGGAGCTAATGGTGCACTAAATACGAAAGCGGAACTTGAGCAGGGTGGACCGAGATGCCGACCCAAGAGCATATACCCACCGCTACCAGAGTCTCCTTTCTCCCCCGCGGAATCGAGCCCCAGTACTGAGACATCAGGGGCAGTAGAAGAACTACTGCAAGAGGTGCTGGAGAAACTTAATAATCTGGACATGCAACCAAAACAGCAAACCAAAGGAGGAACATTGCCTTACAAACTTGCACCGGAAAAGACAGCAATGCCACCACCTTTCCCAACAGCGATACCGCCTTTCCGTCACGGTCCTCCGACGAACACATCAAACCAGCAACAAGTCCCAGAGTCTCTCCTCGCACCACCACCGTTCTCATCACTGCCTGCAGCTGTTGAAGATCCCAGTCGAAGATGGAGGGGTGTGATCCGCGATGCTATCGTGGAAGGGCATTTCTTGCCGCAAGCGTTTCCTGTCATACCGCAGGCAGGGGGGCAGGGGTTAAAGTGGGAGGCTTTTGATTGGAAAGTATTAGAACGGGCACGGGCTGCTGTTAGTCGGTATGGGTTAAAATCTTCCATGACTCAACAAATTATACAGTATATTTTCACTGCTGATTTATTGATTCCACAGGATAGTCAACAAATTGCTAATGTATTGCTGTCTCCAACTCAACAGTTGTTGTTTTACAGGGCTTGGCAAAATTTGTGTGACAGAGAGTCAGCAAAACCTAGGCAGCAAAATTATCCTCTTTATGGAGTTCAAACTCAGATGCTAATGGGTCAGGGACCATGGAGTAATGGTAATCTTCAAATGCAGCTCACTGCTGAGGTGTTGCAACTATCCCAGCAATTGGCTTACCAAGCAGTTATCTCTATACATGAGCCAGGGATGACTCATTCATTTGCTCAAATTCAACAAGGTCCCAATGCATCATATTCAGATTTCATTGATCGTGGTGCGTTAGTCCAAGCTCTCGCTGCAAATCAGCTTGAGTATAAAGCTTACTGACAGTTGCCTCTTCCGAGAAAAAGGCATGCCTCCTATATCATTGATGTTTTATCTGCTTTTATTTCAAGGAGGAAAGGTTTAGAATTTGCCCTATGCATCAGTTAGAATCAAAGGTGGGTAACAGTAAACAGATTTTTTTCTGCTCCTGGTGGAATGTACTGAGGCCACTAAATCAGTGAAGTATCAATTTACAAAAACTCTTCAAATGCCAGAAGAGCAAAGCCACAGCAATTTATTTCACAGCCAAAGGCCAATCCCAGCAGCTGACATTCTCATGAAAGGCATGGGAGACCTAGCTACATAAATAATGGAAATTATTCCATGCCCAATTATTTCACAGTTGAAGAAAAATGAAACCCTATTCACAATAAAACGCTTATTAAAAAGCCTTTCAGGTCTGTTCCTTCCTGAATAACCCAAGTGGTATCCCCTCAGCTGCAGAAATGAGTATTTTGGCACATGACCAAGTTTCAGTAGGTGTCAAGTACAGTGCAATCTGTTTAGAAGGCAAGGATGTTAAAAAAGGATTTCATACAGGTGTGGTGTCTTGTGGGTAAGATGTGGAATGTTGTGCTACTCCTGAGTAAAACACGTTTGGCTGTCTCAGCTAAGATCCCCATTTATGAGCATGCTGATTGCAAAAAGGCATTTCATAGCCTCAGCATTAGTGTATATTTTTTTAAAAAAAGAAAAAAAGTATTTTACAACTGCCTTTTTCTTCATCTATCAGCAAGGACTAAAAGTGGAGAGTGCAAATTGCTGGGAGAGGTGATAAGAAGGGGGCAGGACTGGTAAGGAGAATCAGAGTCTGTGTAGTAAATCAAATGCATGTGAGATATAATTAATTCTCAACTATCCTTTAAGCTTTTTGAGACATTGTACATGGCCATGTCCTTTAGTGCTCCTGTTTTATCTGTAAAGATACTGGCTTTAGAACTGAGATGTCTGTGTGAAGGATATGGTGTCAGACTTATCTACAGCAAAGCCTCCATTGACATACGACTTTTTGGTCTCTGTTTCATCGTTATCAAGTATTGTTTCCAAGGCAAAAGGATTGACTATGTTGACTTCAGATGTGACATCCATCTGCTCCAGCTCTGTTTTGGAGAGCTTCTCCACTATCCCCGTACCAAAGGCATCTCCCAAGACATTCACCATTGTTCTGAATCGATCCCTATGGAGAAAAATGTTGTTAGACAAACCACTCAGTATGTTACTTAGAAAATCCTTTCAGTAAAAGTAAGCTACTCTAGCAAATGCAGATTTTTTTTTCCCAGTGCAGATTTGGGGCAATTCTGTAATTAAAAGAAAAACGTCTTGTAGAACAAGAAACAGAATATTCCCAACTTGCATTTGAAGAAATCTGGAGTCACTTTCATGACAATTTCTTTGTGTAGTGTGTGTAAAACTGCCAGTCACATCACTAGTCTGCTAAAGCAGTAATCACACTGCTGTGCACAGCCTTACAAAAGGTTGCAGGGATCTCTTCTCAGGCCCTGAAGTACAGGACACAGCTGGTTCTCGTTGTGATGAAACTGCTTTTCTTGGGAAAAGAGACTGTGGGGTGCAGCAGAAGAGTCTGCATTGTGCCTTTTGTCTTTCTAACAGTCATTTCCTCAGCCAGACTAGTGCCTAGCCCAATGTCTTCAGTATTCTGGCCCAAATCCTGGAAATGGGAAAGGCTGTCTTTCTGTTATCTTCTCCTTGTTAAAGGGTTGAAGAACCAAGTTGCATTAAAAAAGTCACTAAAATGAATCTGATACCTCTGTACTGTTGATTTTTTTCCCAACAGAAATGTGACTTGCAAGCCTTAAAAACTGACTGTTACTTGGGAGAGAACCAACAAACCCATGCAATATAGCAAAGTCTGAAAACTGGCATGGAAGTAAGGTAGGCAGTAGAAGGTCATGCTTCCCTTTTTTACTTTCAGTTACTCAACACTGCAAGGGCTTTGTGGCCAAACAAGTTGCTCTGTCTGTGCGGAGATGTTGAGGTGGGTATTTTCACAATTAGAAGGGACTGCAAAAAAAATACTGAAGTGAATCAGTGCATCTCATAAGTTCTTCCACTAAAACTGCTGAACTCCAGTGCTAAAAAGTGTCCATGTGTTCTCCATGAGGAAAGGAAGCACATGGTAGGGAAAGGAATACAGAGAGGTAAAGTAAAATTCTAGTAGGATCAGTGTGACAAGTGAGAAATTCAATAGCACTGGTAACTTGTATTTCCTAATGCTTCTCAAAAATTTCCTTTTCTTAAATAAAAACATGAAGTGCTTCTCAAGGCTACGTTATATAATCTTGTTAAGTTCAGAATTAACCAGAGGATTGTTAATAAGCCACTACTACCAGGTTGTAAAAGAATACATTTTAGACAATAAGGACAAAAGGCAAAAGTGTTAATCATCTACATGGCATCATGATGTGAATTCCATCTGCTGAGGTGCAAAATGCACTGGCAATGATCCCAGGTACATGAAATCAATCTTTAATTTTCTTTACACAGCAAGACACCTTAATCTGAAAAACTTCTCAGTTAGAATCAGAAACAGCTTGAATTCTTTGTCTATGTCTTGGTGGAACAGGTAGCTTTCATGTACTCTTGTTGTGCCTCAGAATCACATCAACTGTGGACTTTTAAAGTGGAGATGAGATCAGATCCATAAAATTATTATTACTGTGAGAAACAGGGAATTACTGTTCTCTTTCTCTCTCACTCCCTGAAAAGAATTAGAGGGCACTGAATAAAATGCTTAGGATACAGGGTGAAACAAAATTCAGTAAGTCTCTGCACACACATTTTTGTGGAACTCCTCTCCACTGGACTTGTGGAAATCTAAAACTGTATATGGGTCCCAAAAGCAATGAGGCATTCATAGAAGAAAAAATCTATTCTGAACTATTTAAAAAAAAAAAAGATCACCCCACCTCTAGCTCAAGAACTCTGTGAGCTGCAATTTGCAGAGGCTAGGAAAATACTTTGGGAAAACAACCAATATATGTTTGTTCTGTTCTCTGACTTCTTTAGATACCTGCTCTGAGCCAGCAAGCAGTTTGTACTGATCTTCACCATCCTTAAACTAAGTGCCCACTGGGAAAACAAAAGACCTGGAGAGAACAAAATTATTGTGAAGCACAGCAAAGAAACCTGTTAGACCCTATTGCAGAGTACACACTTGTGGCTGGAGCTCTTTTGCTTGGATCAACTATGCTCATACAGAAAGTTAATTGATTCTTGGATCCATTCAATAGCCCTGGTTTTCTGGAGACTGGCATTTCTCTCCATGGCTTTCAAAACTGAGTTTTATAACCAAATAAATTATATATATATCTGAGAAATACATAGGTTGCTGCCAGATATCCTTCAAGAAAATAATTGGAAAGGGTGGGGCAGGAACGGGAATGCATTTACCTTAAGCCTAAGAAGACAGCCAGACACTACAAAATTATTAAGATCTCTGCATTGACACCAATGAATTATCATTCATGCTGAATTATTGCAGGTGAACAAGTCCTTGATCTGAGCACTGAAGCTCACAGAACTTAGGAGGCAAAAAGCTGTATTACAAACTAAAGTTGTACTGCTTAATTTGTGAATCCCAGTGAATCATGGGATAAAACTGAATGCTGATATCCTTCTGAACTCCATAATACACCCTGTGATTCTTTCGACTTTTGCAAAAGTAGCAGAGAAACAACAGAAAAGATTTCTGGTGAAAACACGTCTTTCTGGAAAGAGCTGCTTAAAAGGACTAAGGGGTTTTGGGTTTCTCTGAGGCGAGGTGGTTGTGATTAGGTGTAAAGCAGGCTTTCTGTGTTTTTTACTCCTTCTTCACCAGTGTATAGATTTTATGTGTGTTGAAGGAATCAGTTGAGATGTTCTACTTGTGATTGTACTTGATTTTTATGAATGGTGTATCAATTTAGCATAATATATTGGCAGCTGACACACTCCAGAGGCAATCCTTGGTACTGTCAAATCTGTCTTTCCTGAGTACTACGCAAATGACTTATTAATGTTGTGGCCTTTAAGGCTGGCAGCCCCTCTGGATGTGAGGTTATTCACTACCAGTCCATGCAGTAGGACTTCTCTCAGAATTAAAACCACTACTGCATTCAATTCTATATGGAACAAGGCTGGCTATGAGAAGAATCTGCCTAATGCCTGCAACAGTCCTAAATGATGTTGTTGCTTTTTTTCTCAGACCCACATGCTCCCACAAAGAATTTCATATCAAGTGCCTTAAACTTACAGAAGCCAGTCAACTGCAATGATCAGAGTCACATCTTCGGCAGGCAGGCCAACAGCACTCAGTACAATCACCATGGTGACCAGTCCGGCTTGGGGGACGCCTGCAGCCCCGATGCTGGCTGCTGTGGCCGTGACACTAAATCCCAAATAAAGCCCAGAAAAGGCATTCAGAATACACACTGCTCACAGAAACTGTACTTCCTGGCACAAATAGGCTTATTTCACTGCAAGAAAGAAGCCCAAATGTTCCAGTTTTCCTCTTGAATAGTATTTACTTGTATTGAATAGTATTTACTTCTCTGGTGACAAGTTTATGGGACAAGTCATGTATAGATAAGGTTATGGTTACACTGCAGGACAACAGGTAATGCATGACGAACAAGCAAACTGGGCACAGCAGAGGTAGAGGCCAAGCTGGGTTTGCAAGTGTTTGCAGTGGAGGAATACTGTCAAATTTCAGAATGATGCCATATACCAGCTGCATGTCCTGGCCCATCCCACCTCCTCACCAGGTTACACAGGGAAGGCCTTGGACCAAGAGGTGAGAATGCTCATGTTACTTCCTATGAATGATAGTTTCAACTATCCCATGGAGTACCCAAAGTTAATCACAGAATCACAGAATGTTAGAGGTTGGAAGGGGCCTCCAAAGATCATCGAGTCCAACCCCCCTGCCAGAGCAGGACCAAAACTAGGGCAGATCACTCAGAAAGGCATCCAGACAGGTCTTGAAAGTCTCCAGAGAAGGAGACTCCACAACCTCTCTGCGGAGCCTGTTCCAGGGCTCTGTCACCCTCACAGTAAAAAAGTTCTTCCTCATGTTGAGGTGGAACTTCCTGTGCTCGAGTTTGAATCCATTGCCACTTGTCCTATCACTGGGAACAAGTGAAAAGAGGTTGTCCCCACCTTCTTAACACCCAGCCCTCACGTATTTATAGACATGAATTAGATCCCCCCTCAGTCTCCTCCTCTCTAGACTGAAAAGCCCCAGGTCTCTCAGCCTTTCCTCGTAAGGCAGGTGTTCCAGTCCCTTAATCATCCTCGTAGCCTCTGTTGGACTCTCTCAAGTAGATCCCTGTCCCTCTTGAACTGGGGAACCCGGAAAGGGATATAATACTCCAAGTGAAGTCTCATTACTGCCGAGTAGAGGGGAAGGAGAACCTCCCTCAATGTGCTGGACACACTCCTCCTAAGGCACCCCAGGATACCATTGGCCTTCTTGGCCACAAGGGCACATTGTTGTCCCATGCATAACTTGTTGTCTACCAGACTCCAAGGTCCCTCTCCAAAGAGCTCCTCTCTAGCAGATCACCTCCTAACCTGTACTGGTGCATTTTGTTGTTCCTTCCCAGGTGCAAGACTCTGCATTTGCTCTTGTTGAACCTCATTAGGTTCCTCTTTACCCAGCTCTCCAGCCTGTCCAAATCTTGCTGAATGGCTGCACAGACTTCAGGTGAATCAACCAATCCTCCCAGCTTAATGAATGTACCATTCATTAAAATAAACCACCCCCAACAAAATGCATGTGATGGCTTTAGTCTTACCTAATGGTAACTATTTGGCCAAGATCCAGTTCTAAGTCATTCAGTTGTGCAATAAATACAGCTGCTACTGCTTCGTAAAGAGCTGTGCCGTCCATGTTGATGGTAGCTCCAACTGGAAGAACGAACCTGGTAATTCTTTTGTCGATGCCGTTTTTTTCTTCAGCACAACGGAAGGTGACAGGCAAAGTTGCTGAACTGGCACATAGACAAACACACAAAGTAAACACAGGGAACAAACAGCACACTGTTTCCCCTCTTTCCTTTTCCTCAGAGCCTGCACTGCTCTAACACTCAAACAGAGATCTAAGGCAGGCAGGAAGGCTGGACCATGAAAGAGAGAACTGGCTTATAAAGCAAAGTAACTTTTGTTTTTATCTTCCAATTACGGGAAGAAACAATAAAATCTTAGTTATCGTCAAAATTATATGATAAAACCATCATGATATATGTTGTCACAGAAACAGTGCAACAGCTTAAACTCTAGCAAGTCTGTGACTAATAAGCTGCATGGCAAAGAACTGTCTCCTCCTGGGAGGGGCAGTCTCTAGTTTGATGTAAGGCTAGTGCAATCCATAGTGCTGCTTTGGGTACCACAGAAATAATTATGGAAGTAATACTTCAACCTCCAGGGGATTGGTCCAGGTGAAATTAGGGTATGTAACAAAGTAGCAGTAAGATCAGAGCACAAGCAATGCAATTACTACTAAGAATGTTACCATATGGCATTTTGAATGCCATCACATGCCATATACAGGACAAGCAGGCAACCAGGCCATCAGCACGGGTTTATGAAAGTCAGATCCTGCTTGACCAGCCTGATCTCCTTCTATGACAAGATGACCTACCTGGTCAACATGGGAAAGACTGTGGATAGTCTACCTGGACTTCAGTAAAGAATTCAACACAGTTTCCCACAGCATTTTCCTGGATAAACTGGCTGCCTGTGGCTTGGACAAGCATATGCTTTGCAGGGTGAAAATCTGGCAGGATGGCTGGGCACACAGAGATGTGGTGAATGGAGTTAAATCCAGCTGGTGGCCAGTCACAACTGGTGTTCCCCCAAGGCTCAGTGTTGGGGCCATTTCTCTTTAATGTCTTTATCAGTGATGTAGATGAGGGGATCGAGTGCACCCTCAGGAAGTTTGCAGATGACACCAAGCTGGGAGGGAGTGTTGATGCGCCTAAGGGTAGAAAGGCTCTGCAGAGGGACCTGGACAGGGTGGATCAATGGGCCAATGCCCATCTGTAAGTATGAGGTTCAACCAGGCTCAATGCCAGGTCCTGCACTTGCATGACAACCCCAGGCAAAGCTACAGGCTTGGGGAAGAGTGGCTGGAAAGCTGCCCAGAGGAAAAGGACTTCGGGGTGCTGGTTGACATCTGGCTGGATATGAGCCACCAGTGTGCCCAGGTGGCCAAGAAGGCCAACAGCATCCTGGCCTGCATCAGGAATAGTGTGGCCAGCAGAAGTAGAGAAGTGATCATGCCCCTGTACTTGGCACTGGTGAGGCTGCACCTCAAGTACTGTGTTCAGTTCTGGGCCCCCCCACTACAAGGACACTGGAGTGCTAGAGTAAGTCCAGAGAAGGACAACCAACCTAGTGAAGGGTCTAGCAAACAAGTCTTAGGAGGAGTGTCTGAGGGAATTTGGCTTGTTTAGCCTGGAGAAAAGGAAGCTGAGGGGAGACCTTGTTGCTCCGTACAACTACCTGAAAGGAGGCTGGAGTGAGGTGGGTGCTGGTCTCTTCTCCCAAGTAACAAACAATAGAATAAGAGGAAATGGCTTCAATTTGTGCCAGGGGAGGTTTAGATTGAATATTAGGATAAATTTCTTCACCAAAACGGTTGTCAAGCACTAGGACAGGCTGCCCAGGGGAGTGGTGTAATAACCTGGAGGTATGAAAAGACATATAGATGTGGTGCTTAGGGACACAGTTTAGTGGTGGACTTGGCCGTGTGCTAGGTTAATGGTTGGACTTGATGATCTTGAAGGTCTCTTCCAACCAAAACAATTCTATGAAAATAAATATTTGATTTTTTTACCTGGAAGAAATCATAAGGGCCGTCAGAAGTGCCTGAGCCATCCCCATGGCAAATCGAAAAGGATTTTTCCTTACTATTATTAAGTAGATCAGTGGAAGAATTACAGTGGAATGGATTGCAAGTCTGCAAAATAAAATGGACTAGTTAAACAAATGGATCCACCTTGTTGACTTGTTTTAATAAAACAATTATTAAAGGTATCTAGTTCTGTGCTCAAGTACACTTAAACACTATAGGTGACTTTTCATGACACTTGTATTCAAAATTCAGACAGTATACCATCCTAACAAAATGCAGACTGATGCTCTTCTACACTTCCTTTTGGAAGGAAGAAATTATTAATTGTCTCTCTTTTCAAAGTAGAGTAAATATTAATTTATATATTGGAATTAATTTTGAACTGATGAAGATGAGGAAACTGAAGTAATAACTTGTATTTAAAATTACAGGGAGAGGATGATTTGAAATATGTTAAAACACTCCACTCTCTTGCCAAATCCTTAGAACGCAGACAAGAGACAAATCAGAAAAAACAAATTATTGTTTTAAGTTTATCTGCCTTTATTATAGAACACCTTTTGGAATTAAAGGTAAATATGGTCCCCAGTGACAGACACGATGTCCGCATCTTTCTGCAGAAACTTCAAACATGGTCCTATAAAAAAATCCACACTTACTTTGCAGAAAACTGTGACAGCTTGGGTCTACAACTGAAATGCAGTCGAGTATTTCAGGCTGTACAAATGAGATGTATGTAGTCTCACCATCTTTAATACTGTAAAATGCTGAAATACTGTCTTTTGAAATATTAATTTCTAAAATTAAGTGGGTTGACATGCAAAATATCAAATTGTCCTATTGACTTTAACTACTTAGGTGTATTTGCCTGGATATTTAGGTGGGTCTTGAGGACAAATTCATCCTTCAACTTGTCCTTTAATTTTGAACATTATGCACTAGTCCTGCATGCATATGAATGTAGCACTTTGCAGGCATTAAGATTAGAGGTAAACAGCCTGCTGTAAGTATATTTGAAAAGAAATATACGTGAAAGGTCTGTGAAGTATTTCCTATGTTCCAATGTCACAAGCAATTACAGCAGCATCAGCTTCTTGTGAAGAGAAATTATCATAGCCTGGGAACATAAAGCTCAGAACTGTTGTCATGTATGACCTTGGGGTTTTTATTCTGCCCTCACAAGATGGTCTTGCAAAGTTACTGTGTTGTAATAGTGCTACTATGATTTCAAAGCAGCTGACAGGGATAAATCATGGTACCATTTGTTCAGCCAAAAATAGGCAATTAAGAGACCAGTAGCCACAGTACAGAAATTCACAACAGCATCACTGTTTGTCTCCCTGGAAAAATTATCTTTTTAAAAGGAATAGCCATTAAAGTTCGCACTCTGTACGTGAACAAATTATTTATTTAGTGGAATGTAAGTAACCACATGCAACATGTATTGATAAAATTTTGTAAAGAATTTTAGAAAGAAACCTAACAATTTATACAACAGTGCCTAAGAACAAACTGAATTCTGCAGAACACATAGAAAAATATTAAATGGTACAGGTATCACTGGGTGTCTTTAAGAAAATGTTGATGAGAGTAAACATTTCAAGTATGTCTGCATCTCAAAGCATATGGACTTCCAAATAGTTATTTAGAAAAATTTAGATACACACTTTTTGTAGTGGCAGCAAGAACATGTCATTATCCAAAATAAAGTACTTGTGCGTATCTGCTTTGCTACTACTGATTTTCATGAAACAAATTCAAAGTAATACTTATTTCATGCACAAAATGCAACTCACAGTAAGCAGCAGAAATTTATATACTAAAAATCATGATCAGCAACTGAAGAGAAATTCTAATACCACTCAATTTTAAGATAGGAAAAACTTTGCCCCTTCTAATCCCAAACTGGCATTTCTTACAGCATCCAGAGACGGCACAGGCAAGAGAGTCTGCTTGCTGCAGCTTCCTTTTTTCTTTTTTTTTTTTTTTTTCCACCTCAGGCTCTTAGTCCTCTGGCACCTGTATTATGCCCTCTGCTTTGATATTCCTCCTCTGTGCCTGCTACCGTACTCATCCTGACACTGCCCCCATTAAAAGTGAGAGGCTGAAGGTATTTAGTGGCCAACTGGAGCAGAAGCAGTGGGGGAAGTCTGTTGCCTTACGGTGATACAAATGAGACATGAAGACTGAGATAGACTGAGATAAAGCCAAGGTATTTAATGCTTTCTTTGCCTCTGTCTTCAACACTGATGATGGACCAAGGGAGCCTCAACACCCAGAACTGGAGGACCATGACTGCAATAAAGATCAACTCTTAGCTCACCCTGAACTTATGCAGGATCTGCTGCTACAGTTAGATCCCTACAAGTCCATGAGGCCTGATGGGATCCATCCAAAAATCCTCAGAGAACTGGCTGATGTCATCACCAGGCCTCTCTCTATGTTTTTTGGGAGGTCCTGGGAATTTGGAGAGATCCCAGTTGATCGGAAGCTGGCTAATGTTGTCCCAATATTCAAGAAGGGCAAGAAGGAGGACCCTGGAAACTAAAGGCCAGTCAAACTTTAGTGCCTGGTGAAATTATGGAAAAGATTATTCTGGGAGGTATTGAAAAACACTTGAAAGACAATGCAGTCATTGGTCACAGCCAGCACAGCTTCATGAGGGGAAAGTCCTGCTTGTCAAAGTTAATTTCCTTTTATGACAAGGTAACCCACCTAGCTGATCAAGGGAAGCCAGTGGATGCAATATTTCTGGACTTTAGCAAGGCTTTTGATGCTGTCTCTCACAGTATTCTCTTGGACAAAATGTCCAGCACACAGCTGGACAAGCATACCATACGATGGGTGAACAACTGGCTCACAGGTCGAGCACAAAGAGTGACAGTGAATGGGGTAACATCAGGATGGCCACCAGTCACTAGTGGAGTCCTGCAGGGCTCCATCCTAGGCCCAGTCCTCTTCAACGTCTTCATCAATGACTTGGACACAGGACTCGAATGAATTCTAAGTAAGTTTGCTGATGATGCAAAACTAGGAGGAGCTGTCAACTCCCTTGAGGGCAGGCAGGCACTGCAGAGAGACCTCAACAGGTTAGAGAGATGGGCAGTCATCAGCCACATGAAGTTTAACAAGGGCAAGTGCCAGGTTCTGCACCTGGACGGGGCAACGCTGGTGGTAAGTACAGACTAGGGAATAAGTGGCTGGAGAGCAGCGTGGTAGAGAGGGACCTGGGGGTCTTGGTTGATGGCAAACTGACTATGAGCCAGCAATGTGCCCTGGCAGCCAGGAGGGACAACCGTGTCCTGAGGTGCATCAAGCACAGCATTGCCAGGTGGTTGAGGGAGGTGATTGTCCCTCTCTACTCTGCACTGGTGCAGCCTCACCTTGAGCACTGCATGCAGTTTATAGGCACCACAATATAAAAAAGCCATAAAGCTATTGGAGAGTGTTCATCCACGAGGATGGTGAAGGGTCTGGAAGGGATGACTTATGCGAAGCAGCTAAGGTAACTTGGATTATTCAGCTTGGAGAAGAGGAGGCTGAGGGGTGACCTCACTGCAGTCTGTGGCTTCCTCACGAGGGGAAGAAATGGGGCAGGTCCTGATCTCTTCACTCCTGTGACCAATGACAGGACTCAGGGGAATGGCAGGAAGCTGAATCAGGGGACGTTCAGGTTAGACATCAGGAAAAGATTTTTCACCCAGAAGGTGGTTGAGCACTGGAACAAGCTTCCCAGGAAAGTGGTCACAGCACCAAGCCTGCCTGATTTCAAGAAGCATTTGGATGATGCTCTGAGGCACATGGTTTGATTCTTGAATTGCCCTACACAGGGAAAGGAGTTGGACTCGATGATCCTGATGGGTCCCTTCCAACTCAGCATATTCTATGATTCTATGATATGTTGCAGCTAATGGTGGGTGAGAGCTGGTAGGGCTGAGAATGTGAAGATCATGAATAATAAAGCTGGGTAGAAGGTGAGATAGAAGAAGAGCTGGAGAGGGAAGTTAAAGGAAGAGGAGGATAAGACACACCACTCCTCATGCTCTTGCACATTTTTCTTGACAAGGAGTACAAGAAATACAACATGTAATTCTCAGGATCAATGTTACAGGGAGGATGATAGACAGATACAGATACAGAAGACACTGATGAACAGAACACACTGCAAACAGAAAAGGTCAAGAAAATAAGGATGAAAACCAGAAAAATGGTGGGAACAGTTGTGTTTAAGAAAGAGTACAACTGCTCTTGTTTGCCAAGAGGTGGGAAAAAAAGGGTATTCTTGCAGGCTGGAAAACTTAGAAGCAGCACCTCTTCTGTGAAGCCTATAGCCTTGTGTATACATCATCATCTTTGCTCCTGTGATCTGCTAACAACATGCCCTCCCTGATGGTCAGTTTTGCAGACATGTATTGCTGCTGTTAGGTGTTCTCTACAACACCTGAAGCATAACCCACTGCACACCATCCTGTAAGAGACAGAAATGCTTCAGACACCTACGCTAGCAGCCATCAGGGAAAATCGTGGCATGTGCAAGGGTGTTCAGTGGAACAGACTTTTTCCCTCCAAGGATGTAAAGTGGGCACCCTTACTATTTACAATCTTTTTAGTGGCATGTGGGACCCTACTTAAAATAGTGCCTGTCAAGCCCATGGTTACCACCAAAAAATGGTATGTGGTGGTAGTTTACTTTGCAATTGAAATACTCTGGAGAAAACACTGTGTCTTGACACACACCTTAAGCAAGATATGCCCTGTCACAGTACATTAAGTAACCATTAATAGGTAAACAGTCATAAAACTTGCTATCAGATGTAAAACTATAAAATTTGCTATCTGACCTAAAACTGAAGTCAAGAGGGCAGTAACAATCCATCCAACATATTCCTCCTGTGAGTTAATGTGAGTTAGTAACATAGAAAACTTGCAGAAGTGATACAGTATCATTATATAAGTGGCTTTTACCTAACTTGTGGTTATGCTCTCATTGATTTAGTCTCTTGGTAAACATCAACCTTTGCATCCTTCTTGAAAATTTGATTTCATTTCCAAGTGGAAGCTCACAAAAAACTACATTATGCATTAAACAAATGTACTTGCACTCTGTCAGAAGTGGGATAGCCAAATTGAGTATTATTCTGGCCTTTTCAAGCTTGAAGAAGGCCCAGATAAACAATTTAAAATTCAGGAACAAGTTGGACCTACAGAGGAGAAAGATTTAATAATGAAAACTCCCAGTCCTATTAAAGAGGCCCCGGAATACAGGAGTGAAATGGTTAATGCTTGGTTTACAGACGCGTCAGCCCAAAGGGAAGGTAAGACCTGGTTGTTCAGATCTGCTGCAGTTAAACCCTCCACAGCCAAACAAATAATAAATCATGATAAGGGCAGTGCACAAGTGGGGGAGCTGGACACTGTTCTCAATGTTTTTGTGAAAGAAAAGGCCTCCAAGGACACTGTGTACATCTGCACACATTCCTTTTCAGTCTTTAAGGGCTGTGTGGAATGGATAACTTTCTGGGAACAAAACAATTGGGAAATTAACGGGGTGCCAGATTGGCAGAAAGAGAAATGGCAACAGATATTGAAAACTGCCAAGAAAAATCCTAACTTTCATGTAGGGTGGATTCCTTCTCAAAAGACTAACCTGAAAGATGAAGCTAGTAGGTGGAATAACTATGTTGATGAACTTGCTAAAATCAATGTAGTGGAAATCAGAACAGCCATTACAGCAGGAGAAAATCAAGAGTGGGAGTGATTGCTTGAATGGCTTCATTGTAAAAGAGGTAGTTCAGGAATCTTTGATTTATATAAAGAGGCACAAACCCATGGGTGGCCTGTTATCTGTGAGCAATGCAAAATGATCATTTCTGAATGTGATCTTTGCAAAATCAGGTTGGGGGAACATCCCCTAACGACTGACACTCTGCATATTTGGGAAGGAAAACTTTTGTGGTCCACCTGTCAGGTGGACTACATCAGTCCCTTCCGCAAATGAGGAAACAAACAAACATCATTGTGATTGTAGAAGTGGTGTCAGGTCTAAACTGTGCTGAAGCTGTTTCTACGGCAAATGGTGAAAACACGGTTTGCTTCTTAGAAAAGGTATTTGGGGTCCTACCTAAATCCACAAATATTCAATCTGACAATGGAACTCATTTCACCTCACACCTAGTACAACAATGGCTAAAAGAGAAGGTATCAAATGGACATTTCATGTCCCATACTACCCACAAGCAAACAGGGTAGTAGAATGTACTAACGGGTTAGTTAAAAGTCCTATTTGTCCACAGGATTCCACATGGAATGAAAGGTTGAGGTATGCAGTTACCACTATAAATAATAGGTGGGGGGTGAACAGGTGCCCTTGTCTAAATGCCTTCTTTCCTACGTTGCCTACTCAAGATAAAGAAAAGCCTAGAAAACCCTACAGCAAGTCCAAGACTTCTCTGCACACTGGACAGACTGTTCTGGTGAACCTGCTGAATATTGGTAAAGTCAAGCTCACCTTACAAACACCGGTGAACTCAAATGCTTGGTTTGCATCCAATTTAAATGACAAACAGCATAAAATCAGTACAAAATGCATAATTCATGTTGAATAAATCAGTGTTTCAGTTTTTTCTGTGTTTACATTTCTGTGTGCTCATGTCCAATGACGTTAATGGCTATATTACTAGTCTGACAACTTAAAAGAGCCAGAGACATCCCGGTGACAGTCTGAGGCCTGATCAACCTGCTACTGGACTCTGGAGGAGTTACTTGGTGACCACTATGGGGCTGATCACCTCATAGCCTAAACAAAGTACTCTATAATCATGTTTCCTTCTATACTTGCCTTTGAGTTGTTGTCTGTAATATATATTGTATTGAATAATAGTTAAGAAGTTGTTGATAATAGTGGAAGTCCAATATGAAAGCAAGAGTGTATATATTAGATAGAGTAATTTGTAAATTTAGATTGTTATTTATATTGTATTAATGCTCTGTATTATTAGTTTGTTATAAGTAGAACTTATTAGCAGTCCACTCTAAATGTATATAGCATTGTATATTATAGTTGGGAATTGTTCCTTTATTTATTATTATGAATTACTGTATTCTCTCTTATTGTGGTTGGGAATTGTTCCCTATTTATTGTTGTGAATTGCTGTGTTCTCTCTGTATTTTTATTTTGACTTTTTTGTTATTTTATTCTTTTATTTTTTATTTCCAGTTATACATGTTTTTATACCCGAAGAGGGGAAGGATCTAATGTGAGGTAAGGGTTTGGACAAGGGCCTGGTTAAATACATGCATACATAACACATACGTATATACATATATATATATATATATATCTGTACCATTTTGAAAAAGTCATTATTCACTCCTATTTCTGGCTGTAATTTTTACTTAGAAAGTAATTGTATATCAAATGACTTTTGCACAGCTAGTGCAAACATACTAGCTTATGTGTAAACCAAACAACAACTTTTAAATTAATATGATTGTCTAACAAAGATTAATAAAAAAAAAAGAGATCCTTCTTGACTATTTATAGAGAAGTTTGCCTTTAAGACTAATATATCACCCTTCTCTCTGCTTGGTTGTCAGAAAGTGTGTAAATGTCATTTGAAGAATAGCATGCATATGCATTAAGGAGGGAGGGGGAATGAAGCTCTTGAACAACTTTGGATCTAGCCTCTAGACAAAACATGAGTAAATCCTTAACATACTGAAGGAATTGTAGGAGTGGATGCTAAGGCAATGAACCAGGACAGCCTAGAAGTTATGCTTCACTGAATTGGAAATAGAAATTTAAATGCATTTAAATTACTGGGACTCTAATATCCATTTATCTATCAAAAGGGTTCTTTGTAGGATAGTCTTCAGAGAAAGCTACTGATCTAGTCTTATAAGCTATATAACTTGCAGCAGTTAAGTGGCACCTTCTAAGGCTCTGCACCTGCAAGGCTCCACATCGTGCAGTGCAACCTCCTCCACCCCAGCCTGTTCTACACCAAGGGCCTAGAAAATAATATAAAAAAAGCTCTGATACTTGGCTAAGTTATTCAGATAGCAACTGCTGCTTTGCAGCTTCACCAGTTACCTTTGCCTTGAAGGAGGAACTGAGCAGTGCAGTCCCCAGGGCTTCTCTAAATGTCAGCTGCCTGCTCTGCACTGAGGTGAGAAGAGGTCAGTTTCCTTGCTGGCATCATTTATTGTGCATTGCACTTACTATGCACTTGTATTGGACAGTGGAGCTGGGCCCACAGGTCCCACAGGGAAATCTCCAACTTAATCCAGGTTTTTGTGTATTTTCAATAGGCTGGCAACATCCAATAAGCCATAACTCACAACCTCACCGTTTTCCAAATTCTTCTAGTATCTAACATAAGCATTACTACTCTCAAAAATACAGTATTATCTGTTTCAGCACCAAGCTTAGAATATGAAATAATGAACACACGAACAGCTTTTGCTTCTTTTTTTGTTTGTTTTTTTGGGGTTTTTTTTTAGAATGCAAGACAGTGACTTTTTAAAACAAAACATGCATTCAGCAAAGTGTGCATTCAAAACATCCTCGCACACCCTCACATAATTTTCACTGACAGGAATTTTTGTCTCTGACCTAGAAGAAGCTGAATGTTGTGGATAACTGAATTGTAGTCAACTGAGCTCTAAAAATTGCACACATTTCATTTCATCTTCAACAAATTACATACCCACTGAGTACTGTAGCCATATAAAGACCCAGTTTACGGAATATTTCCCAGTTCTCAACTTCTATTATCTTCCCAGCAATTAAAAACACGATACCAATTGGCATATACCTAGGAAGCAAAAATAAAGCAATTTAAAGTGCATTCTCAGAAACAGTACATGCTCAACACAGAGTAATTTCTCACACAGTGTAACTTGTTAAAACAGATAAGACTTTTTGTTATATTCTATTACATACTGAAGTTTCTTTTATATTCTATTATACAACTGACTTTATTCACTTGCAGCAAGACTGCAATAGAGGTGATGAAAAAATGTTGGGAAATAAGAGTAAACTTAACCGTATGCATTGTCTAACAAGTATAGTATGACCTGGTGTCACCAAATACACAAAAGTTGGGAAGGTGTGTGGGCTTTGCCCTACTGCAGCGTATGTTTAAGTATAGCCATAAGCTTACTTGGAGATATAAGTTTGCAGGGCTGAGACCATTATCTGTGCATTCTGCAATCACACACAGATGGGAATGGTCTCCTGTGTTACAGCAGCTGCCTGCAACACTGGGGGCTATATGCAGGTCACCTGCACAGAATAAGAGTGATTTTATGATGTTGGGATAGTGCAGTCATCAGTGTGTTGCTTGGAGGGGTCCCCATCCCTGAGTGAACTTACAGAAGGCCATGTCCTACAGACTTGAACAGCTGCATGGGTTACTGCCTACAGAAAATTCAAGGTAAAAACCAGAACTTATGCTAGCACCAGCTCCACTGCATTCCTTTTGGTAGCAGAGAACAGGCTGTCACAGAGACAAGTTGCCACTTCAGAGCTTTGAGTAATATAAATGAATTTATAAATTTGTGAATTTATAAAATGTATCAATTTAAAAATAGAAATTATTACTTTATAAATGTGTGTGCTATCTCACAAATAAAATACTACTGCGTCCCTGTGTAAAGCAGGGACTCCTACTTCCTTCTGAGCCCTGACACTGGTGAAAGCAGAACTGCCAGCATCAAACTTTGCCTTAGTCAAGGCAACAGCTCCCACATCTGCAGGAACACAGGGAGCCTGTGGCTACAAATTCAGGCACATGCAAGCCAGAGGACAGTCAGCTTATGGATAAGAGCCTGTATTTGTGGCATGCGCTAATTCTTGGATCTTGTTAGTGGTGATTTGCTGCCAGAGTGAGGCAGCCTATTTCATGGGGCTGTAACTCAGGGGGGATTGAACCAGCTGTCTAGCACAGGGCAAGTTCCAGAAACTAATTTACCTTTCTTTAAAAGCAGCAACTCCAGACAGGTTTACTGTTTTACAGGCATCTGAGTGTACTGGGATGGAAAAAAATAATCAATGGAATAAGCAGATCTGATAAGCTACTGTTTGTGTGAAACAGGTGGATATGAGCAGAGTATTGCAGCAATGGCACAAGAGACTCCACATGTAGGATCAAATCCTGGAAAGGGTTGTGTGTGCTTTAGTCCTAGTACTGTGATTGTGATCTGCATGGAAAAAACTTTTGTGAGTTGCTGTGAAGTCCAATCAAACACTATCAGATGAGTTGCTACATTTTTAAACTGTTTTTCCTGTCTGAGGAGATTATGAGTGAATACTGTGTGAATGTTGTCTCACAAAACCTACCTGCAGAAGGTCAATGATGTTACATTGTATTTTGCATGCCATTTGGGATTTTGTGCTGTGGCTTGTGTATTATATTATATATGTATTATATTATATATGTATTTATATTTCTAAAGGAACTTCACTGCAAGGACAGCTATCTTGTGAACATAATGGCTATCAGGGAATAGTGTTAAAGACTGAGAGGGGCACATGGGTGGTAACACTTCTACAGTCCCCGGATCACTAGTGCAGTTGTACTGGTTTGCAATAAACCTCTAGCAAGAATGTGTGAAAAACTCAGGTTTCTTGTGTATCAACAGGACTGTTTCTTTAGTATACAGTAAGTGGAAGCTCAGTCTCCAGTTTCCTCAAAAGGATCAAGTTCTGTAGAAACCAAACTTTTAACCAGCCTTTCTTTTAAAGCTGTATGCTGCAAAGCACTATACAAAAGCAAACATGAAGTATGAGTCCGCTCCAACCTCTTCAATGACAAAACCCACTTAAAGAAGTTGTTAGAAAATGCCAATATGTCCTTGGACTTACCACATAATTATCTGAACTATTCTCATTGTAGCTTCATTCAGTGCATTGAAAAAATCCACCAGCACTTGTCCTTTCTCTCCCATTTTCCCAATAACCATTCCAAAAACAAGACAAAAGACAATTAACCCCAGCACATTGATGCCATCGGAATACATGCCCACGAGTTTGTATTCTTGGGTTTTGTTCTATAGATAAGATTAAAGAGAAAAAAGTTACTATCCGACAACACTGAATTTACTTTGAAGAGTTCTAAAATGAAAACATGTTTAGATTTTTCTTTGAAAAGACACAAGAGCTCTTCCACAGCCACTCTACTCCCTTACTGCCAGTGACAAGTGGGCAAGTTCAGGAATGAAGGTAGAACTAAATTGTCTTTGAAAGCTTTGTATTTCAAAGCTGTGCAAGGATCTGACCAAACACTAGCAGGGTATAAAACACCCCATAATTTATATTTCCCTTTCTATAGACTTCTGACACAAAGTATGGCAAGGTCTGGGTATCCACAGTCATGCCTTCAATATACTCAAGACTTACTCCCTACTGTGGAGAACGAAACACAACCGATGCACAATGCTTGTAGTTATTTCGAAACAACTCGAGGGTTTGTGTCTGGATTTAAGATAAATAGTCCATTGCCTAAGAACTGAGACAATGATGTCCAATTTTGCCCCAAGTTTAAAATCTATTGTTCAGCTGAAACCAGTGAAACTGCATAATTTATAGCAGAATTGGATGCACATACCATAAACATCATATGAACTAGGTAGGTAGTCACACATTTATCTGTGTTTGTGAGGTATGAACATACGAAGGAAAGGGTGCAATTCTTCACTACATCGTGCTTCAGGATTTAATTAATCTTTTTTAATTAGCTCATGTTACCATGCTCTCATTACTATGAGATGAAATTTGGAAGCAGTATAATAACATGCATATTGATTTGGTACTGTTTATAGTTCTATGTTCATATTCTATTGAATTCGTTTATCCCTCTCCTTCAAAGTAATTCTAGGCTTTATAAACCATCAACTCTCATAAGCTTTCCACACCTTGAATCAGAGGCTTGCTAAACCACCTCTTCACTTTTGTCTCATTACAGAAGAGTAACAAACAATTAAATGCCTTCTAGTGTTTTGCTTTCCATTAAAAAAATATTTTTCATTCCTTTTTTCTGCAGTGCTTACGGTTATCTTATTGCTGCTGAAACATCTCATGCTGCTATACACCTAGCCTTTCCACAGCAACAGTTTTCTTTAGTTTCTCAGCAAATTGCAAAATTCATTAGTGTATACATTTAATGAAGTATATGAATTTATTGTTTTCTGACATCATCTATTGTCTTTGGACTGCTTAACTACCAACTGAGTTCTCTGGTGTTCTTAAACCTATTGGAAGATCCTCATAATCACCTCTAGCATTTACTTACTATGTTTTGTGCCCTTCCTAAAATCTATGTATGTACCATTTCCTTCCTTTTCTCAAACACTAATCACATCAAATAAAACTAATTTCTTTTACGTTCTTTCTCCTCACTTCATACATTGTGAAGAAATGCAATAAAGGTCATACCTCTGAAGCCTCTGCTGTCGTAGCAATTGTAACAGGTTCTTCTGTAACTGCAGAGCTATTTTTATCCATGCCAATTGTAGCTTCAACTTTTTCACGTTTAGTTTTATACTGGAAAAGTTTAAAAAAAAAACAGAAGACCTTATTTAGAAACACAAGAAAACTTAAAAATGGACAAAGGCGTAGCCTTTGCCCAGTAAAAGTAAGGGAAAAATGAACCAATGTGACTTGAAGGTAGCAAACATAGACAAAGTCTTTATTTCCCCATTCATGTGAGCCGTCACAGTTCTGTACTTCAGATGCTGTAGATCAAACAAGTGATTCACAGATAATATGCCAAGAACTCTGCTCCCCAGGCTCTTGGGCGTTCTGAGGATCTGGTGCAGTCTTGAGGGGGATGAGAGACAGCTCCTGACAATGGCAAGGAGACTTTCTGCAGTGACAAACAGCCTGGAGAGAATTGCTGGCAGCTACCCCAGGAGAGGTCTGTAGAGCAGATTCACTTGATACAACCAGAGCCCTGGTAACATGGTTAGTTTAACTAACGACATTAGATAAGTCATTCTCTGTGGCCAAGCTGGTCACTTATTAGTCCCCTTTCTGCTCATTATCAGACCCTGAAGGTCCTGTGCACTATGCAGATGAATTAAACAGATTTCTTCTACCCCTCCTTACCAGCCTTAATGTTACTGGGCATCAGGCTGACTCCTTCCCTCCTTACCAGCCTGGAAGGTCCCAGGCACTCAGCCAACCCGCTGTTGTTGATGACTGATGACCCTGCCACAGCACAGGTAAGCGTAACAGCACCCAGAGCACTGTCCATAAAATCAAGCACCTACAAGTCCTGAAGGGGAACTTGGACTGGAGCTGCTGCTAGACAGCAAGATCCGTTCCCCCCTGGCACCCAGGGACAACTCCACCATTACCTGCTTCCTCCGAAAACTGAGTGACTCGTATTAATTTATATGTTTTCCAAGTCTAGATTATGATTTTTATGTTGATACATAATTTATGTATCAACAAGTATTAAGATTTGACCCAATCTGCAGAGGGTCCCAGCAGTTAGAAACCATAAGGTAAGTGATGCTATTTTAAAATTGTAGTACACTGATTTTGCTTAATAACAAGGAAATAGATCATTATTACATGGTTCTTCTCACTCTGTCTGTCCCAAAAGGAAAAATCTTTTCTTATATACTGCTTGATTTCTGCACCCAGAGTGTCTTTTTGCAAGATAATCAAGGACTCAATAGCCAATAACAGAATGTTTATCATAATGGAAATGAAATCAAGATGCCTTAAAGAAAAGTCTTTTTATGGGAGATTAAGATACTCTGGGACTTCTCAGAAATAATTCTTACCTGACATAGTTTTGGGGGACATAAAAGAATAATTTGTAGTTAGCAATGAAAACTACAGCAGCAAAGAGGAATGTCCAGGCTTACCTGTTGAAAACAGGCCTGGACAAGGTTTTCTGGGAACATGTTCCTGTTAAAAAAGTAGAGACATTTCAACATTATAGCATAGATAATGCTATATGGTTTTTATAAGAACTAAGAACAAGTTACTATATAAATGAAATTATAAAACCTGCTGCTTGAAAACCAGATCAGACTGTATTCCTTCATCCAGAAAACAGTGTGATTAGCACCATTGTGTACACAGTCCAAAGAAATTAAGGGTTCAGGACTCCCCATGATCAGATGACTGTTTTCCTACTGTTGACTTTTTGGCCCTATTTTTCAGTATTTGACATTTCTGTTGGTAAGCTATGCAAGCCAGTGTTTTTTGCCCCTGCTGCATCATCTCTGCAATTTACATGAACAATACAGGACACACCATTTTTACAGGATTTGTCAAATATAGGCCAAAAAACCCGCGACACGCTGTTACAAACACAGTGCTGGTAGAATAATGTATTTGGTGTGCTCTACTGTAGTTTTGAATTCAGAAACTAATCTTGGCTGATGGAAGATTCCCATGCGTTATTCCAGAGTATACAACCATTTTTGCACGTTGAGATATTTGGAGATTAGGAAATTAGATCAGAAGCAGTGCATGTATGCCTCCTTTTCAACCACCAATGTCAGATTTAAACAACTGCAGAAAAAAGCATTATTGGGTATTTATTGAATACCCAGACCAGTGCAGAAAAAGGCTGTTTATATATTGAAGCAAAACTTAGCTCCCTTCCAGATCTTTCACAACTCCTGCCTTTATTTTTCAAGTTTTTAAAGCAAAACTTCTTGAAAGGCAAGAGTAGTTTGTACAAGACTGGGAATTTCCTTAATCTTTACAAGACTGTCTGGATTTGAATTCTAAATCTGACTAATTAGTAAGAAAAGTAACCATAATTCCTTCCAAATAGAATTTCAGATCTCAAACTGCTGATCTACAGTCTTACATTGTTGACAAGAAGTTGAGCTGTAACTGTAGCAAAACCCCAAACTACTCTGAATTAAAATTCACATCACTTCTTACTATAGGAAGATTTTAATTTTTTTTGCATGGAACTAGATCAGCCTTATGAGTATGCATGGAAATGTTCACATGGAAGTTACTGGTAGCAGACTGCATTAGGTTTGATAATGCAGCTGATTGCACAGTTCCACTCTTTGATTCCTGGACAAGTGACCATGAGGAATGAGATGAGCCACCCAAGGAGCTTCCATTCTGGTCATGCACAGGCAGAAGGGACAGATGCTGGGAACAACTGTGGATTGTTGAATAGAGGGCTGATGGGGTCGAGGACTGTTAACTGTCTTACACACAAACCTCAGGGAAATTGCGTTATTCTCAAAGAGTTCTAAATTTATCAGAGCTGGGGTAGAGATGCCTCAGATGACGGCAGACATTTGCTTTTAATTAGGACACTGACCTTTTCAAAGCAGATATATACATGTATGTATATATGTGTGTGTATATTTTACAAGTATCAAAGAACACTGTGCCTAGAGATTCATCTGCAAATGCCAGTCACATTTCCTGAAAGAAAATGTGCTGAGAAATTTTAGATATGTGTCAGCTGATTCTTACATGTTAGATTAAGTAAAAATTCTAGGAACAGAAAATAG
Organism: Hemiprocne comata; assembly: GCA_020745705.1. Classification (NCBI taxonomy): domain Eukaryota; kingdom Metazoa; phylum Chordata; class Aves; order Apodiformes; family Apodidae; genus Hemiprocne; species Hemiprocne comata. Next base: position 14,051,694 of record CM036616.1, on the reverse strand, counting down.
TGGGCAGGAATTGTGACATAAGAACAGTGATCAACTGCAGCTGGAGAATAAACATAATCCACAGAAACATTTCTGAGGGAATTACTTAGCCACTACCAGAACTTCAGTCCTTTTTGTGATTTTTTTAAATTCCTTAAACACACTAGCTCTGAAAACCTACTCAAGTCTGCATGAGACTTTTGTAGGGGTTTTCTTCTTCTAACCACTTCAACTATCTACCCATTTTCCAGGATGCTGATGGGGAAAGACTCATTTTAAGGCAGCATTAGATACTGGTGATAGAGCAAACCTGTTGACCATACAACCCTAAGAAGCCTTTGCATACTGCACCTGTGACTCTGCATCCTGCCTTGAGGAGGGGAAACGTAACACTGCAGTTTCAAGTGGTTGCATACACAGGATGACACAGAACCTGCCAGTCAGCAATCCACCAACCATTCAATCCTTTCTGGATATTTTCTTCATAATAGGTAAATCTTGCATATCACTTCTCTGTGGAGGGAGTTTTTGTTGTCATTGGTTTATTAACCAAAGTCTATGGTGTAAAGGGAGATCTTTTTAACAAACTACTTTGCAAATACTCTAAAATGTCTAACCTGTTGGAATACCAGTTATCTCCTTATTAATCCAAATGGCACTATAAAGTATTTTTACTGTACAACACATCACAACTTTATTTGTATTTGGACTTCTGCAATGAGTACAGAAACTAAAAAAATAAAATCTCACCTGATCAGATCCAGCATGGCATCAACAGTGCTGACTTCTGGGGTACTGCCCACTCTGTCAATCTCATTTGCTGTTTGAGGCACTCCAGGTTTAATGGTCACAACTAGGACAATCCCTGCAGAAGGAGAACCAGAAGAAGAGCTCAGTGCAGAGCAGAAGCATTGGTGCATCCTGCCTCAGTGTAAACTGTGTAGCTACATTCTTCATGAGCTAAACTCACTACATGCTTTCCCAGGGTGCTTGTGCAGGGCTGTTAAGAATTAAATTTACAGGTGGTGCCCCTAATTGTGTGGGTTCCCTCAACACAGGGGGCATTACCACTGGAATTGGGCACTCTAGCTTTGTTTTTGCAAGTATGGTACTAAAACCTTGGTTATTATCAGTCCACTGGCGCTGCTAAAAAGTTCACTGAAAGGAAGAAAGAATTCAGCAAAGAGCTTGCTCAAACCAAAACAGTACTGCTCGCCAAGGCGGCAGGTTACTTCAGCTGGACTTCAGATGAACTGTTCTGCAACTTTTGCATGGTGATATTTTGAACTGCTATTTCCTTTTCCCTTATGCACCTCTTCTTGTTACTAGCTTTCAGATATGAATACAAGTGTGTTGTCCTGTGATGCCAAAGTACAACAGGATGCTTTGATAAAGTTAATTAGCAATAAAATTACACAAGCGAAGGGCTGCAGAAACAGACTGAAAAAACTATGGACAGGAAATACTAGCTTTGACCTTGTGAATACCAAAATTCAAATTTTCCATTTACTTTAGTGGCTTCATTTGAGGCATTTTACCATTACATGAAATACTTTCCAAATGTACAGGATTTTGGGGTTGTTTTTTATTTTGGTTTTTGTTTTTGTTTTATCTCCCCAAATCCAAACAAACTTAAAGCAAATAAAACCACTAAATCTCAGAGTAAGGAGAAAGAGGCATTTGGATGACTCTTCAACCAGCCAGGAACAAGGCTTTCTAATGACAGCTATGAATAAAAGCTGAACTGAATTTATGTAACTCCACACAATGAAACAACACCATAGTATCACAGGACAGCAGGGATCTCTGTAGATTTTCTGGTTTAACCCCTCTTTCAGGGTAGTGACAATTTCAAAGTTAGATACATATTACAGACAGTCTTTATTAATTTTCCAAGCTATGTATTCACAGAAAATTTCCAGACAGATGTGACAACTTAAAAGTGATAACACTATTCTCAGTGATGCAATCTCTAGAAATTAATCTAGCCTTACATGCCTGTATGGGATTCTTTTTCTATAGCCAAATACCACTTTGCTTTACAAGTAGGGTACCCACAATGCACATTTTGTCTTTCAAATCAATAAATGTTTCTTTTTAGTGGCTGATATCTATGCACTTTATTCTCTCAGGCTCAATAAAACAAAAATATAATCCCCAAACTACATGACAGCTGACAGAGGAGGGTTTAATTTTGTTTCTTATTTAAGGAGGCAGGCTGAAGACGTTTGTTTAAGCAAATACAGATGATTTCATGGCTGATTGCAGGGAATGAACTTCCTGGAAGGGGAGATGTGCACTGCAGAGAGGTAGGAGTGGAGCCTTGCAGTAACAGAGGGGACAAAAACCTTTTAGGAAGGAAATGAGGCGATGAAGTAAGCAATATTTTCTGTCATCTTTCAGGTGAGACACATTATACATTCTGGCAACTGAAAATCAGCAACAATCTATCATTCACTTTGTAGTTAAGGCTGGCCTGCGACACTTATTCAGCTTTCCCACTCCTTATCGCTGTCTACATAAGCAGACAGCTCCTCATCTTCCCTGAGCTGAAGCATACAGTGAAATTGCCTGTGGCTTCACATTGGATAAAAATACAGGCCAACTGTGAACCATAGGACTAACTCCTCCCTTTCTCTGGCTACAAGTATGTCAAGATGTTTGGTATCATTCCTGTCCCTTCTCCCCATCCTCTTTCAGGAAACTAGTAACATCACAGTGCTGTATAATCTTAATTAGGCAATGCTGAGGATTTTTAAAATTGCACTATCACAGAGTACCTAGTATTACAGCAATGACTGTAGTGCAGAAATAATATATGACTGCTCGCAAACCAATCTTCCCAGAAACACTCGAATCCAAAGCAGCAACACCTGCAAAAAGAACCACAAAAACAAAACACTAAAAAACAGTCTTAGAAGAAGCTTGCTATTTTTGTAGAGACAATTACTTATTGTCCCTTATTTCTATGCAAGAAATTTTTTCTTATTCAAGATATTCTAAATACCTAATTGCCAGCTGCACTTCTGAAAAATGTCTGTAGTGGACCCACAAGTTTGTTTCTGCTTCTTTGCAAAAATCCAGTTTCCCTGGATTTTTCTAGGAAAAAGATAATTGAGCTTTTGTGATTCCCTGGTGTTGGTGATGAATTAAGACTTCCTTGGTTTATTAAAAGTATGTTAGAATTTATATCCATATTCACTTAAATAATAGCTTTACAGTTTTCAGATCTGTAACATGTTGGTTTTAAAAGCCATGGGAAGGGAGCTGCTCAGGGCTGTTACCCCAGGCTGCTCAAAGGCACCTACAGACAAGGAAGTTTCATTCTTGGCAGGCTCACCTTTATTAGCAGATCTACTTTTTTTTTTTTTTTTTTTGTCACTTAAGCCTTTCTGAAGTCTGGGCTGGCTCCACTGTGTATCCGTCCTTACCAGGAACTGAGGGCAGATTTTTAATGGCACTGGGGAAAGTGCTGAGGCAAGTGTTATAATGAGGTCAACTTAACTTCTGGCAACAATATTATATCAAGTATAAAGCTCATGAAGTATTTTTCGATTGATTAAAAGATTTACAGTTATATCTGTACACATACAATTCAGTAACCAGGGTAAAATGAGCATTGTGACTGCAAAACTTGACTGTCTATAACCACACTAGTTAATAATCTACTGCTATCTCTTCATTATACATTTTGATCCACTTATATTTTTATGTTTCTTGAGTCAGATTATCAAAAACTGGCTAGATTCCCATGTATAGGAAAGTAAAAATACCATGAGGATATTCAAACTCGGGGAAGAATAATTTTGCAGAAAAAAAGGAAGTTTCAAAAAGTAAGGAAGAAAAATCAAAAGATCCTTCTGACATAAATGTAACTTACTGATCTTTGAGCTTAAAAGGCATCTTAGCAAGCATACTTTAACCATGTGTTGTTTCCTCTTTCAGAAGGTATATTAACAGCAGTAACAACTTGTGCCTAGAATATTCACATAATGCTTTACTTGTTCTGTTAATAGTTACTCAAAAAGCAAACATAACTGGGAAGGGAGAATGAAGATTATTTTATTTAATCATCTATTTGATTGTTTTGGGGTCTTCATGGGACAGCGTATCATCAGATGAGCTTCAGAGCTACATATACCTTTAGAAATCATGATATAAACACTGACTTGCACAGCAAATAAGGATAATAAAAGAACTATCCATATGGCAAGAGAACGGAGATCAGTCCACAAAAAAAAAAAAAAAAAAAACACCAAAAAAAACCCCAAAAAACCCCCACAATGCCATAGGTATTCCAGGAGGCTGTCAGCATGAACAACAGGATAGATACAGAATCTGAGCCATCATTTTGTATTTCTCAGCTTTGGAGCTAGGAATAAAACAGGTAGAAAGAAGGACTTGCATTGTTGTGCACTCAGCTATGGAAATTATGGCAGAACTTTTGAGATTGGATAATAAAAAATAATGGGGGTTGTCGACAATGAAACAGCTACTTTAAAAGGCTTTTAATGTTGAAACTTCTGCACGTGACGTTAACTTAGAAGACTTCACATCATGTTTTTAAAAGACAGCAAATTGCTACTGCCAAAGTTTAATACCTTCTAATGAAAAATTTATAAAAATTAGAAACCATGGAATTTGATTCTAAAACCTGTTGTACTGACTGTCAATAGTGTTTAGACATAGAGTGGAGGTAAGATAGTAATCCTTTTGTTGGATGGAGCACTTCACAAAGCTTGCCTTAAGATTTTTTTGCCTGACAGTCTTGCGGACTCAGCCAAGAGCCTAATCATCATGCAAGGTTATTTCCCTGGAGTTATTTCCCAGTTACAGAGATTCCACAATGAGTATGACACAAAGTTTCTGTGACTGTCATTATGTTGGCTCAAAATTAAATCCTTCTGCAAACTGTTCTGGTCCCTGGAGTTACAGAGGTATAATTAAGGGCAAACTTTGCCCCTGAATTTTTACACTGGATAATGATCCTGTTAGTGAGTGAGCTGTGCTAGAACCCAGTTTGTGCTTCCACTGTTCTGCTAATAGCTACAAAACCATACAAATCTCTCAGGCAAACGACTGATTAAGTACCAGTATGCTCTGAGGCTGACAGATATGAGCTTGGTTTTTTTTGAGAAATGCTGTACTCTGAAAGAGTAGGTGCTATTCAAAATGAAAAGCCTGCAGTGTTGTAAATAAAGATAAGATCACAAAAACAGTGTAATTAAACTTGGATATCTACTGTGGATTACCACTAAACTTTTATAGCTATTTATTTGCTCTTTCCCTCCGTCAACCTATCTCAAAGTTTTAAATTGTTTAAACAGGCTTGAGCAGATAAGCTGTAAATATAGTCTACTGTACGGAATTTAAACAGCCATGATGGATTCTCCTCCATCCCTGGGCATTTCAGAACTACAGTATTTCACATTAGCTCCTTAGGTTCTCCTAGATGAGATGTTCTAATTCAGCTACAGCCACTGACGCATGAAATGCAATTCTGTGGCTGTTATATACATGGGAGATTATCACAAAATCATAGAATCACAAAATCGTTTGGGTTGAAAGGGACCTTAAGGGTCATCCAGTTCTCCCTTCTTCCAGTTTTGATCCATTACTCCTTGTCTTCTTGCTACAAGCCCTTGTAAAAAGTCCCTCCCCAGCTTTCCTGTAGCCCCTCCAGGTACTGAAAGGCTGCAATAAGGTCTCCCCAGAGCCTTCTCTCCTCCAGGCTGAATAGCTCCAACTCTCTCAGCCTGTCTTCATAGGAGAGCTGCTCCAGCCCTTGGATCATCTTTGTGGCACTCCTCTGGACTCAATCCAACAGGTCCATGTCCTTCTTGTGTTGGGGGATCGAGACCTCGCTGACCATATTATTTTAGTTGAACAGAGTTAAGGTTTCAACATCTGAAGCCAAATTTGAGAATCAATTTCCTAGTCTTCTGCAATGCAGCTTTCATGTTTTCATTGTTAGAGTCACCAGCTTGGTGCTCTTTGTACTGTTTTTCTCTTTATGCCAAATTTTCTCTAATTTGCAACACATACACTTGTAAAAGAACAAAAAAAGGAAACAATCAGTTAAATGAAGTCTGTCACACCTTCTCTTTCTTGTCCCAGGATCTCAAAAGCTCACACAAATGAAATGCTGTCCTGTATATGCATCCTTTGATAAAAGGATGGGAAGATAAATAAGACTGATGTTAATTATGTTGTTTGACAGTATACTAGAAGGCATCAAAGCGCAACAGGGATGAGGATGGTAAAAGACCACCAACACAACAGAAGAGGTACATACTTTGGGCAAGATATGTAGGCATCCCATTTTAAATGCTGGGGAGAAAAGGAAACCTCTCATCCAGCTGCTCCTCATATAGAATCATAAAATGATTAGAGTTGGAAGGGACCTTAAAGATCATTGAGTTAATATCCCCCTGCATGGGCGGGGACACCTCCCACTAGATCAGGCTGCACAGAGCCCCATCCAGCCTGGCTTGAATGCTTCCAGGGATAGACCTTCCACAACTACTCTGGGCAGCCCATTCCAGTGTCTCACCACCCTGACACTAAAGAATTTCCTCCTGATCTCTTAACCTAAATCTCTCTTCTTTCAGTTTAAAACCGTTACTCCTTGTCCTCTCACTACAAGTCCTTGTAACAAGTCCCTCCCCAGCTTTCCTCTAGGCCCCCTTCAGGTACTGGAAGGCCTTTATAAGGTCTCCCTGGAGCCTTCTCTTCTCCAGGCTGAATAGTCCCAACTCGTTCAGCCTGTCTTCACAGAATCACAGAATATCCCTGGCCGGAAGAGACCTCCAAGATCACCCAGTCCAGCCTTAGACCTAACACCGCAAGGTCACCACTAAACCATGTCCCCAAGCACCAGGTCCACAGGCTGTTTAAATGCCTCCAAAGATGGTGACTCCACCATGGCCCTGGGCAATCTATTTCAATGCTTGACAACCCTTTCAGTGAAAAAATGCTTCTTAATATCTAACCTAAACCTCCCCTGGCACAGCTTGCATTCATTCCCTCTGGTCGTATCACACAACACCAGGGAGAAGAGGCTGTCCCTCTCATCACTCCAGCCTCCTTTCAGGTAGTTGTAAAGAGCAATGAGGTCTCCTCTCAGCCTCCTCTTCTCTAGACTAAATAACCCCAGCTTTCTCAGCTGCTCCTCACAGGGCTTGTGCTCTAGGCCCTTCACAAGCCTTGTTGCCCTTTTTTGGACATGCTCCAGCACTCCTATGTCCTTTTTATAGTGCAGGGCCCAGAACTGAACACAATATTCAAGGTGTGGCCTCACCAGTGCCAAGTACAGGGGGACGATCACCTCCCTGTTCCTGGTCACAGTGTTCCTAACACAAGCCAGGATGCCATTGACCCTCTTAGCCACCTGCACGCACTGCTGACTCATATCTAGTCGACTGTCAATCAATACCCCCAGGTCCTTTGTAGCAGAGGTGCTCCAGATCTTTGATCAACAGTTGTCACCAGAAAGTTCTCAAGCCACACCACTCAAGTCACAGAAAGCCAAGTCAGAGGGTAGGAGAATGAAGAACCACCTACAGTAGGGGTCGTACAGAGCAAGTGTTTACCCCAGACAGTAAACCCTTCAAGTGTTCGTCATTTTTCTGTAATGACAGCAACTGCAGTCAGTCTCTTAGCTGTCCACTCCATGCTGTATAAAAATGTAGTTCTATAATGGACTTTATTATGAGGTTCCCAAATGTTGAGATCAGCATAAAATTTCTGTTTTATTTCGGGAATGTCAGTCATTCCAACAGGCAGGAACAAAATACGAGGAGGAGCTAATGAGGTAGTAACCTTTTGACATCTTTGAAGGTTTTATTAATGTGCTGTAAGTGGTTTCCTCTCCTGCACTCAGTCAAATAAAAGAGATTAATATTAATGAGTAGTTGATTATTTTAACCTCCATAGGTTGCCCCTTAGGAACTGACTTTACCTCTTAAGCCTGTGTTAATGGCCAGACTCAGAGAAAGATAAAAAAGCTTTATAATATTTAGATGCAGAATAATTGTACATCATAAAGGTTTTGGTGTAATCTAGTAGCTTGACATGGTTGTTGGCAATACCAACCAAAAGATTCAGATTTTAAAAAGAGCGTATACAGAATTTAAAAAAAAAAGATCGAGAGAGGTGATTCTGCCCCTCTACTCCACCCTGCTGAGACCTCACCTGGAATACTGTGTTCAGCTCTGGTGCCCCCAACACAAGAAAGATGTGGACCTGTTGGAACGTGTCCAGAAAATGATCCAAGGGCTGAAGCACTCCTCTTACAAGGACAGGCTGAGGGAGTTGGGGCTGTTCAGCCTGAAGAAGAGAAGACTCTGGGGGACCTCATAGTGGCCTTCCATTCCATGGGCTACTTTGAGCTTGAATCAGCTACTTCCAGGAAATGAAGGAATGTCATACATACAAGATTAGATTTCACCCTATTTCAATGTAAATTTTTTTACTGATAGCTGGGTAATGGATACAAGTAGTAAAGTTTCCTTTTCACAGCAGGGGAAGGTTCTCTCTGATTTTCTGTTAATTCGGCACAGTTCATAAACATGAGGTCAGGTTTGGAGAGACCGTTGACCTCAAAATGCCTGGCATCACCTATGCAATCTCCTTTGTGACTCATCAGGGTCTTGGTTTGATCCAGGATGAACCCAATTTTCCTTCTACTGCTTTTTTTTTTTTCTTCATTGAGCTCTATTTTAAGTAGCAGCAAGTTTTCCAGCTAGTGGACTGATAATGCCTGAATGTTTATGTTACTGCCGAGAGACCAAGGACACTTTGCTCTGCTTGTTGGATCTGCTGCTTCGGATACTAAAGCAGCAGAAGAGTCGTATCTACAATGTAGGGAGCAGCAGACTAGACAGCAAGCAAATTTGGCAAACCAAATTATTCCACACCATATATAATTCAGGGATCACAGAAGTCAAGCCCCTTCCTTCCTTATTCTTCTCCCTTCTCTTCCATCCATGGCCAGTGTCCAGGGAGGACTCCATCTATCTATCCATCACCACTGATCCCCAGGCTCATGCATTCCTGACCCTCATCACTCTCCCCTCAGCTCCTGCCTGCTCTGCCACTCTCTCCGGCAGCGCTCGGGGACATTTCGGGACTGCTCACAGCTCAGGAGAGTGCCCTGGGAACTGCTGGGGATGGGGAGAGGCGACAGGGGTTTGCACATTCCTGAACACATTTGTATATATTTGTGTATTTTCTTTTATCATTAGTATTTAATTAGAGCTGTCTAGTTTAGTTTTCAATCTGGAAGCGTCTCTCTTTATTTTCTCTCTCCTTTCCCTACCTGGGTGGGAGGGGATCGAGAGCATTGCTGTCACTGGTTTAACTGTCAGTCCTGAGACAAACCGTGACAATCAGTCCACAGTCATTCTTCCTAAAGAGGGACACATGTTGGACTCACACTCCCCAAAGACTCAGAAAGGGTATGAACAGACTAAATGTTAAATTCACCAACTAATCCAAACTTTTTTCACCCATCCAGTCTCTGTGGGTGAATGTGGCTGTATCCACTTTGGATGCCTGCTTTTGCAAGGCAATTCTACCACTACCTCTTCATTTCCGGTGCAAAAAATGCTCCTCTCAGGGCTTCTGAAAAACAAGGAAGAGTAGGAAAGCAAGCTGCCCTCTGGTCTTTTGTCATTGCCAGTAGTCCCTTTTGTTCTTGATCTATACTCACTTTTTAAAGGGAAAACTGTGCTGTATACACTTCAGACAATAACAGCTGTAGGAGGAATCACCATAACAATGATTAATTCAGAGCCTAAACTTTATTGAAGCTGTCTTTGACTCATCTGTGATTTTTGCCTCTTTCCATTCCAGACTTTGAGCCTTTTCTCTCCCATTCTGCCCTTTTATTTGGAATAAGATTGTAGTACAAATTTACCCTGACTGTGACTAATCTGAAAGCTCATTTTCTTTGCATTCTCCCTGAAATCTAAGTTTACAAATTAGGTTCAAAAGGAATTACTGTTGCTTCCTTGCAAGGGCTGAATGGTGGATCTTCTGTTCTTTTTTCCTATACTCCGTGGAATTCTCTAGGAAATGCAGTATCACATCCCTTGCTTATGAAGAAGACTGTCAGGACCAAAGAACTAACTCACAACTGTCTACTCAAACACCATCCACATTCAGGACTTCGGACAGCATGATCTATGCATGATTTCATCTTTCAGCTGAGACACAGGACTCAAAGGCTGCTATGTGCTATTACCTGTATTATCATCCTCAATCACCTTTCACTTCATATGCATCTCATGTAATTTTTTTTTTCCTCTTGTCTGCTGTGTCATGGGGTTCTGAATTGTATTTTGTACCTAGTCTTTCACTAGCTAACTAGCTATAGCTCATTAGGAAGCAAGTCCTAAGTCAGACGTTGGCTGCGAAGATCAGGTAATGAAGAACTGTGGCAAATGGAAGCCCCAAAGACACTGTGATATGCAGTCTCTCAAATGAGATTTTTGGTTGACACACCACCTCTGTGTTCAGCGTTTGTTACTGCAAGTCTTCCATTCTTATTCTGCCAGTCTCTCTATTACAGCAGTTATCTTGTCTATTCAAAATTCATTGTTACTTACTGTAAAGGAAAAGGATTTCCTTTAAAAAAAATGACATTTTCAATGCACTGTTACAGGTGAAATATGCATGCAGTGAATACAGAAAACCTGGAGTACTGAAAGTTGTTGAATTATCTCAAAATCACTGGTGGTAAAATGCATAGGTGGAAAAGTTTTACCTTACAGATTCTCAAAAATAAAACCTTAACATGACACTACCTTTTTTAATCAATCATGGTGTCCACACAGAGGAAAATGGAGTAAAAAAAGTCAATGCAATCTCTTTTACATAGTGGCATTGTTTACATCCTGAGCTCCAGTCAGAAGAGCAGAAGACACTAACTCACTTCAGACCCACCTGCAGTGGTGCCAGCAGCAGCCTCTTGGTGATATGGCTGGGACAGTACGCAGTGACTGTCAATGTTGCAGAATGGCTGCTGTGTTAGGGCTCCTTGCCCTTGAGAGGTGGTGGTAATCATGCTCTATGAACCAGAAGTGCACTTCAAAGTTTTATTACTGTAATTTAAAACATTAAATAATGTAGGGGCTGTCTCAATTGCATAAGGTGAACTGATACTGATGGGAAAGGAGTAGAAGACTGTGACAGAAGTAATCCAGAGAGGACGGGCACAAAGCCTTGTCCATTAATAGCCCGTGACTCTTCAGTCCTCCCAGCCTCAATGACAGCACACAGGCAGTGGGGACAGGACCTCCAGCATCCCTCAGTACTACTGATTACAAAACTCATCAACAGTACTGTAACATTTTCTGTCAGCACGATATACGTGACACAAAGGGACAAAGGTAAGTTTCCTGCCTGCATCCAGGTAACTAATTTACTAATATAAGACACTAGACCTGCTTTTTCAGAGCTTCTTGCGACTTCAGCAACATAGAAAAGCAAGAGGAGAACATGCAGATATCCCAAGAGACAGTCTCTGAGTATGCTGAGCTAGATCAGGGATTCCCCAAGGACTGGAAACTAGTGTGCCTGCTGGTGATGCACAGTGCCTGTTAAGGATGCTGCAGTCACAGAGCACCTCTCAACAGCTCCACTTCTTGGACCTGCAGAAATGGCAATTGCTGAAGTGGCTGCCACCCCAGGAACTGGTGTTACCAAACTGATGTGGAAGCCCAGCACTATAGAAAACAACATAGATTTGTTCTACCACCTTTTCTGTACCTTTGCTCCTTTATGGTACTTTAAATCTGTGGATGTTTTATATCCAATGGAAGCAGCAGGTCTATTCCTGAGAACAGGCACAGCCTCAGTGTGTTTTAAATTAAATTACTAATATAGTAGATGAAAAAAATGTTGTTTAAGTCTGTTCTGACTTTCAAAAAGAAACATGAGAAATAAGAACAACCTGGACAATACCCTCCTTCCGTTTTTTTTTCCATTCTACTCCAGCTCCTTTGTCTCCCATTTTGTACATTTTGTCTTCACCAAACTCAGTGGCACCGAAATAAAGCGAACTACTGATTTCCCAAACATAGATCCAAGGTGGGAAACTGACACTTTAATTTTGGACAATAGAAAAGAACAACTAACCTATTCAAGATACCTATCCATCAATCATGATTCAACACCCTCTTTCCACAGGGAAAGCAACTTCATCTGCAAATAGGAAAAGTCACGTGACCCAGGTACTTCTCTAGGACAGTCTTCTCTCACAGTTTGAGCAGGTATTATCTTTGTATTATGAGGAAGAAGTGCAAATGAAAGGGTGTGCAGTTGTTACTGGGAAACGTGGAACTGGCAGGATGCTTCAGACAATCGTGCAGCAGCAGTCAAAGCAGGCCCTGGAGTATAGGAAGAGTTTATTTCTATAGTCATGGAAACCTAGTGGTTGGAGCATCATCAGACCCACAGCAAGGTAGATATGGTGATTCTGTGATTCTGTGATAACTCCCTCAGAGCTACCCTCAGAGAGACAATTGATACTGTCTTTTTTTCACTGTTCCTGAGGTATGCTGTGCAGGACCTACAAAAATGTCCTAAATTGCTTGAAGGAATTTTAGTGTTCCCCACAGCTGGATCCTGCACAAGTTCACAAGTCAGGAAAATCCATGCATCTGTTCCAGCCTCTTTGGAGCTGCCTGTGAAGACTGGAGGCTCAGGGAAGATCAGAAACTTAAGGAAAAGCTTTATTGATGTTTCATCAGGGAGAAAAGATAATAAATGAGGGACAGATTATTGTAGAACTTAAAACAGTTGTTGAATAGCTGATAAAATCACGTCATCAATACTGAGATCTGAGCCATAGAACTCCTGCATTACATGTCACATCTTTTAATCCTAAGGATGATGCAAAAAACAGAACAGGCATGACTGCAGTTCTGAACAGAACTGCATGACAGCTAATACTGCAGGCATTTATGGGTAACCCTGGAAACATCATCAAAAGAAGGTCATTTATAAGATGTGATGTCAGCTTTTAGGGGAAGTTTTTGACAGAAAACATTCTAGCCCTAAAGGAAGATCTCTATATCACGGACCACAGCTTGCAGCTTGAAAATCAGTAAGACAGGCAGTCTGAAATAACCCCAATTTAGGAAGATTAATTGAAAAGAGATGGGAAGCAGAACCATTGCACTTCGGTAGTATCTGGAGGGCTGGGGGCTGTTGAGTAAGCTCCAGATCTCCTAACACCAGGTACTAACATGGGACTTAGCTACAGGAAAGAAGGCCAGACACCCTGTGTTGGTTAGTTAGCTGCAGGCTCGGCATGTAAGTTTCCCCAGCTTGTACTCAAGTACAGGGGAAAAACTGTCCAAGAAACTAGACAGTTGTCTCCAACCGAAGTCCTGTTGTGATCCAGACAGAAAACAGATTTGCAAACATTTACTGTCATTACAACAAACCCTGTGAATCTCAGTCCATGAAAAAGAAGGCTAGAAGTGACTAAAGGGGATCGAATGAAACTGGAGTTGTGAATTTTCAAGGCTTTCAAAGACATTTGATAGGCTTTTAAGTACTCCCACAATTACTAGATTTAAGCCTAAAAACTCCCAGGAAGCACATGGGAGATACCTTTCAATTATTTCTCCCTAAAAATACTATCTTTTTGTCATTTGCTGTATAATTTCCTCTTTTAGAGCACGACTTCAAAGAAGTGGGTTCAGGGTGTGAAGTATTACACTCAGCACAGCTGTAGCTCTGGATTTCATAGCAATAGTCTTCAGTAACACTCTAGGTTTTTTATTTTCATTTTCAATTTTCCCATGCCACTACAGCAGGAAACAGAAAATACAAATTATTCCTGCACATGAATGATGCATTAGTGTACTATTAGCTAATTTGAAGGACAGAAATCTCATGGAGATCCAAAAGGACTAGATGTTTTGAACTGAATTATCAGTGGTGGGCTTATGGGTCAGATTAAATTATAACTACATCTGCCATCCATTAAAATAATTATGAGAATAAGAGAACATTTAAAATTCTGCTCTGAGGGACACTAAAAATAATTTGAAAGAGCATGGTACTACTCACACTCTTTTATCCCCCTCAAAGCAAGGATTTATTAACCATACTTTTCAAATTTTTTCCCAACAAATAAGTGCTTAGTGCTTATGTTAGTTTTTTATTAGGCTATAGTTCAGCCTCCAGGCAGGTCAGTGGAAAAATTCCACAAATGCAACTTGCATGCTATGTAAAATAGTATGTAAACAATGCCTTCTCTCTTTCACACTCTGAGGAACTGGGCTCGAGAAGGCAAAGCACATTCTACAAAGCCCTCCATTTAAATAAAGAGGGATAATTTTGTCTTTACAGTTTGAAAATAGACTAAGTGTTGAAGAAGTCAATGTGAGTTTTTCCTCTAAGACAGGACTTCCCAAACAAGTTAAAATTACTACTGGTTTACATTTTTCAGAAACTCCTGGAATCTCAATAAGTGATTCCTACCATCATTGTTTTTGCTGTGGGCTTGATTTACATAATTATGTCCAAATTGACAGGGATCTGGTCATGGGACATGGATCTGTACATAGTTCACTGTCTCAAAAGCATATGATTAAGTTGATGCTTTTCAGGATGTGACATTACCTTTTAATACATTCTAATACTAAAAAAGAAAACCACAGATTGTATTTTCAATTATGTCTCAAGTAATTATCGTGAAAAAATGTTAACAGTCATCAAAATCCAGTATTTTGACATGATATACATTCACAAAATAGCCCCCTGTAGGTGTCAAAAATTTCCTAGATGCCTTTGGTTGCAGCACCTTGGTCTGGTTACAATTATGCATCAAATGAGCCACTGCAATTGTCTCTGTGCACACTCTTAGCCCCCAGCAAAGGCACAATAACATTACTTAATATTTAACTTTCTCTCGTGGTAAGCTAAGTAGCATCCCCTTAGCTTGTGAGTTAACAAGACAGCTACTTGGGCCCAGCTGACGTGTTGTCTCAAGTTTTACTAACTTCGTATGTATCGGGCCCTAAATGTCTGTCACTGAGCACATGAACACAAACATAGGTCTGACAGCAGTGATCATCGGATATAAGCCCCATAGGGATCTGGATAACATGCAAATCCTGGGGAGGTGGGCATACCCAGAATACACCTGGTCCCACTAAAGACAGGCAGCATGCAAGTTACGGTACTATCCTTGTACATTCTGCATTTAGTAAATGACGATGAAGGTTACTTTTGAGGAAAATGCTTTTGTGTCTCATTCCAGCAAAAGTTTACAGAAACACAGACAGTTGTGCCCTTGTCACTAACAATTAAGAGCCTGCCTCTTTTACAGACACAGCTGAAGACACTTCCTGGATCCTCTGTAATTTTTTCATTCACCCCCTTGTTCCATGCTTTACAGTATTTTTTGAAAGCAGGAATTTTGCTTTGGTGATAAAATTCAGAATTGCAAAGAGGTCATGTTGCCTACTCTGACTATAAAGGCTTTTGACACTGTCTTCTATAACATCCCCACAGAAAAACTAACAAAGTACAGGTTAGATAATTGTACAGTGAGGTGAACTGAAAACTGGCTGAATGGCCAGTTCCAGAAGACTGGAGTTGTGCAACTCCAAGTGCAGTTGGAGGCAAGTCACTACTGGTGTACCCCAGAGGCCAGTACTAGGGCCAACACTGTTTCACATCTTCATCAGTGACCCAAATGATGGGGATCCTTCACCAAATTTACAGATGATACAAAACTGGGAGGAGTGGCTGACACGAAAGATAGTTATACAGCTATTCAGAGGTACGTTGATGGGCTGGAGAATTAATCTGAGAAAAATCGCATTAAGATCAACAAGGACAAATGCAAAACTCTCCATCTGGGGAGGAATAATGCAAGGCACCAGTCCATGCTGGAGGCTGGCTGGCTGAGGAAGAGCTCAGGAGAGAAGGACCTGTGGGTCCCCGTAGACAATGAGCTGACCGTATGACAGCAACATCTCATAGCAAAGGCAGCCAACTGCCTTCGGGGCAGCATTATTAAGAGCACTGCCAGCATGTGAAGGGAGATGATCTTTTCTCGAAACACAATACCAGTGACACTGCACCTGGAGTATTGTGTCCAGAAAGTGATGGACATCCAGCAAAGGGCGATAAAGATGATGATGTGATTGGAGCATTTCTCACATGAAGAGAGGCTGAGAGAGCTGAGACTGTTCAGCCTGGAGAAGTGAAGGATCAGGAGGATCTTACAAATACCTGATGGGCGGGAATGAAGACAACAGAGCCAGGCTCTTCTCAGTGGTGTCCAGACACAAGGTAAGAGACAACAGGCAAAAATTAAAAAACATTAAATTCCATCTGAACAGGAAAACATTGTTTTACTGTGAGGCTGGTCAAACACATCGCCCTGAGAGGTTGTGGAGACTCCATGCTTAAAGATACACAAAATCTGACTGGAAATTATCCAGGGCAACCTGCTTTAGCTGACCCTGCTCGAGCAGGAAGGGGTGGATTACATAGTCTCAAGTGGTCCCTTCCAAAGACAACCATTCTGTATGCCTATGTGTGAAAGAGAAAAAATGACTACTGTACTTATTATTATACACAGGCCTACTTAATTCCAATGTGCATTTCTGATGCTTGGAAGGTCGTGATATTTCTTTTAGAAGAGGCAAAATATCTCATCAACATTCTGAAGAAGGATGCAGGTGAACAGTGAAAACCATCTTTCACAGACTTGCCTGGTCCATTTGTCTGCCACGCATTTTGGCCTTAATTGCACATGAGCAAACAGTGCTTTTGTCAACAAGAGTAGCATAGCTCTACATACTCTACTGAACTAGCTTCTGTTCTTCATCAATCTTGTTTCATTTTTTTTGCCTAAAAACCTAACACAGAAGTGTAGAAAAAGTAAGCCCTTCATTTCTATGTAAACTGGAGATGGGCAAGGTCAGAATAAAGAGTATCTTGTTCTCATCTCCATTATTAACTTAACTCCTGCAATCTGCAACCTTTAAAATCCAAGCTTGTGTTAGTAGTCACAAATGCAGTTTACTCATACTGGAATGTTAAACATAAATAGCAGTATAATACTCTGAACAGATTTATTGTTTCCCTTTGCCAGTGCTGGAGAGGGGCACATTTAATAAATCATTAATTTTATGGATATCCCAATGATAGCATTTATTTTTGAAGAGACAGGCTCAACTTCACTCACAAATAAAAAGTTTCTCGAAAGAAAAATATATTAGTCTTATCTTGGCAGTTTTTCCTGCATCTCCTGTTACATACTCAAGTTCAATATGTATAGTTAAGTTTTCCTTTGCTTTCTGTCTCACTTCCTCCTCTATATAAAAATGCTGCTGTCCCATCTAGTAATTAAACTTCTTATTCCTCTCTCTGTTATCTTCTTCTTTACATACCAACGATTGTTTCACCACCCTTCATTCCTTTGGACACAGCCCTTGACTATTTTCTGCTGCCATTTCTCACTTTGCCTCTTGCAGCTTTCTTTTCTGGAGGTCTCCATCTTGCAGCTCTTGACATTCTCAGTTTCAAATCTAACACTGGGTTCCTGTCACCCTACATTACAGATATGCCCCAAAAGCCTCGGCAGCTTCCCTTAGGCTTTCCTGTCATAGGCACACTTTAGGGTGCACTGCTGAAATTAGTGATATTTTTGGCCATGAACTTCGAGTTCTGGGAGTTTGTATTCAATATCTCATTCTTGAAAGCACTTCCATGGCACGATTAAAATTCTCCTTTCATTTTCTGGTCACAATGGGCTCTCCTTTTCAGCAGTCAAATGTCTGATGTATTTCCATGACCAGCCAACCAAAAAACAAACACCTGGACATGAGCACATTCCCAAAATAGAGACTTTGTGGAGATGAAAGCAGACAGTATAGTGACAAATGTGTCCTGATTCATTGTAGGAAGCTAAAAGAAAATAGTCAAAACCCTTTTTCCTTCAGTAAAGGCTTAAAGAATAAAGATAAGTTTGTTTTACTTTCTTTACCTTTTTTTTCTCTTTTTTTTTTTTTTTTTTTTCCCAGAAAGGTTATTAAGCATCCAGTTCTGTCTCTTTGGGCTCGCTCTGGCAAATATTTCCATATCTTTCCTACTGGGTGAGCTGTTAGCAAATTATAGCATGCCATTGCAGACTTCCAGCCAATTGCTTGCTTGCTGCTTCCAAAAGAGGGAAGCTTTGCTCTTCTAACCATAACCTCTTCCTGGCCAGTTTCCTCACTCTCTTGCACAGTAAGCTATGAGATCAGCTCTCCTTTTCTTGTGAAATGGCAGCGTAAGACTTATAATAGTTAACTCTGTACCAGAGAATATGCAGTTGCTTTGGGCTTGCAAGTTGCAACTGTTTAACCCACTCCTGAAAACAGGGAGAAAGAAATATAAGAATCTATACATATGTGATTTTTTATCTCATGGCTCTTTGTAACTTAATTACCAGATAATTTTCCTAATCCTTCCAAATCCACTATCATTATACAGAGAAAATCTTAATGTAAATGTATGCAATCTATATTTTTTATTATAGAGTTTCATCAAGTTGTTTTTAAAGGTTCTTTCTTTTAGAATGGAAGCTAAACCACAATAATCTTTCCAGATAATAGTACATTTCCAGTCATACCTGTGATCATACTTGATATGATGAGTGGCAGAATGATGAGTTTGAGCATTCTCATCAGCACTTCCCCAGGAAAGGAAAAGTAGAATTTATCCAGATTAGACAGTTTGCCATATTCCCGTACCAGCATGCCAACTCCAATACCTAAAAGGCACACAAAAAACGTGATACAAATTAGCAGTAATTTGTAGTAGAGACATGGGGAAAGGAGGAAAGGAGAAAAAAAAGGAGAAAAAAGAGCAAGAAGAAGAAATAATTTTATAGCCATGGTGGAACTTTTAAAGCAAGTTAGAGAAGTGATTTCCTTTTCTATTCTATGTATTGATGATAGGAACAGTAACAACACACACAATTCTGAACTTGGAGGATGTCTTTAGGCATGTATTCAGAAAAGTCTTGATTATGCCCTCTGGTTATCACTCCAGTCCAGCAGTGACTTTTTACCTGCTTTCGCTAGCTCTAGAAGACCCATAACTGGCATTAAAAAAATCAATGTAATACATAAACACTGCCAAACATTAAAGACACTGATAGGACATAAATAGATTATTTGCACTGGTGAAAATGTCTACCCAGCAGCAATACTTTCAATAATTGCTGCTCTACATAATCAGAAGAAGAGTCTGACTACAATAACTAAATTAATTCAATAATTTCCAGGAAATTTCAACAAAAAACACTCTGTATATTTCACACTCATCCCACTACATGACCAATCTACAGAATACCAGACTATAAGCATAATCAATGGTTGAGCCCCACCACAAGGCACCTCTGTACTCCTTCTTATCCTTGGATTAAATGAATTATCTCACTGTTCTAGCTTCTGAGACAAATTACAGGTGAGAGTTCTACCAAAGAAAATAAATCACAGGCCAGAAGACAAATTTCTGGCAATACCTTTGTTTCTCATTTCAAGATGATTTTCAAATGAAAACCACTGGTCTAGGAAACCTGTTTATTCGCATTTAGAAAGCATTATTGTTGTTGATCACATACTAACTTTGTAATAAGTCCTGGATAAAATGAGTATCGCGAGGTACTTGTGAGAGACATAGCAACTCAGAACCCTTCATTACCCACTGAGTGCTGAAAGGTCTTATTCATATGATAGCCTTACAGAAGTTAATTGAATTATTTACACTCCTTGGTATTTTAGTGACATCACTGGTGTGCATTTTGCAGCAGAATTGTTACTATAGCTCAAGAAGCTGCTACCAGTCCACCTTTACCAGCCTCAGTGGCTCATATAAACTTTGCAGGGCCCTGGAAAGCTGCTATTGCCCAGGCACCTCTTCCCTCTGTTTTTTTGGGGTTTTTTTTATGCTATACAAGGCATTTAAGTAAGATGTTACCCAAGAAGCTGGTGTAAAGTTTGACCAAACAGGTTCAAAACCAGATTTAGGCAAATCCACAGACAACTCATCCATACTGTTGATACTGAAGGAAACAGACAGGAAGCCAACTTCCAATTCACTACTAAAGAAGAAACTCATTATTTTCTAGAAAGTAAGGATCCTCCCCTGAAGATTCACCATGGCCGTGGTTTCTGCTAGTTCACGCACTATCTGGATGTTAGTTGATGCAGAAAAGTAAACCAATAGTTACTTTCATAGAATTTTACTCTGAGACCACAAAAAGACCATCAACCATCTTTTCTATGCTCTATCTGTATTTGTAAAACATAACTGAAAAAAACAGAGGCCAATTATAAACTCCCACACAGTCTTTCCTGTCAGTGAAGAGATGGAAAATGAGCAAATTAACCTTCTGGGCAAATAGGCTACTCAAAGCAACTAGTAAGATTTCTGATGTAGGTGTTATCTGTGTCAGTGAACATGAACAGTTTAAATTCCTGGCAACAATCTTGAATCTTCATAGCCCTGACAATATTAGCAATATTATGTAAATGCCCTTAATCTACAGACTAAATTAAATGTGTTGAAAATAATTAGTCTGCACTTTAAGATAAGCCCAAGCAAGATAAAAATCTGGTTGTAAAATGGCTACATGTATTGAAGCAAGTTGCTACAGCTTTGATCCTGGAAACACCAGTGTAAATAGCTGAAATCAAGCATACAGGTACTCTCCACATCTTCAGACTATTCACATGACTTAAGCATATGCTTAATATGCAGCAAGAGTAGACTGTATGCTTATTGTGTAATGCCACTTCTCTTTGAGCAGGTGTGACTAGGACATAATCTAACCATGTGCCTTTATTCCAGGTGGTGATTGTCATATTGGGCCAGCTGAGAAGTTTGATCACTGTACATTTAGAAGGATTACTAGCAGGTAGAAAGATTCACCATCATTCTCATTCATCATTGTTCTCTTTTCCACTTCTTAGGATTTTACTACAAAAAGTTTCCATGTGGTCTCAAAATTTTAATAGTTTCCTTGACCTTTTTCACTTCCATATTTATTTTTTTCACCAGAATATTATTTATCTAGAGGCAACAACTGCGAATACACTTTCTCATTCCAATAATCTCTTGAAATTACGTTATTGTTCCCACTTCCTTGTTCATGCTATTCCTTAACTAGACAGAGCAGTTACATCCATGTTAACTTATATAGTATGCCAAAATAAAGCAAAATGCAGCTAACTTTTAATTGGAGCTAGCATCTAACATACGGTACTTGAATTTACCATGAGTATGCGGAAGAAATTTTCTTTTGTAACAGTAACAAGAGAAGGTTAGAAAGTTAGCAGAATACATTTGTATAGGTACTGCAAATGAGCATAAATAGAACTTTTTGAAACAAGTTCAACTGGAATTTTCTTCCTAGGAATTATAATGCACAGAAAGAAGTGTGGTGCTGCATAAACATATTTCACATGGTCACCAGTGCTTTTAACATCACATTGATTACAGCAGGCCTAAGCAAAGCTAGACAAAAGTCTTACAACATGTTCATTTCTCTACATGAATGACACTGATACTCCACTATTTCTGAAACTAATTCTTACATGTGCAATTACTTCTAACAACCATAAAGCGTCATACAGTAGGCAAAGCCTCTACTACATATTAGGATTTTTACTTTCTTTTAATTTCTGTCTTTTTCATTTAAGGGATAATTTACTTCTGCTTTTTTAAAGAACAAAACATCACTTTTCCTGCTTGTCCTCTTCCTCATTCCTCATTTTCAACCACTTTACCTTTCTTCTTGTCCATGCTAAACTGTTTTGTCTTTCTTTTTCATCCTCTGTCCTTGCTTCTCCTTCTTGTTCACATGGATAAATTAGGTTATGATTATTACTACAACAGCAATCCTCTACTCACAGCTCAAGGGCACATACGTCTTAAGGTCAGTAAAAAAGCACAAGGGAATATATAATTCCTCTGCATGGGACAACCGATTTCTTGATGTGTTAGGCAGGGAAAGGGGAGCAGGAAGTACTGCAAGGGGAACAGGGCTCGCAACTGGCTGCACTGCATGTAGCACTTGACCCATCCCATCTGCCAAGCCTCAGGCTTCCCAGAGCCTAGGAGATGATGGCTGTGTGGCAGAACCAGTCCGGCCTGTGTATGCATGCCCAGTGAGTCAACCACAGAAATTAGGTAAAATGTGTCTTGGGAGACCCTTATCTGGCAGGTTCTGTATATCTGCAAAGCCAACTTTGTGACATTTGAGTATCTGGTGAACACTCACTGATTACAATGTGACCTACGTCTAGAGTATTTTTGCATACTGCTGTTGTTTCTGAAATGTTGCCTAAGGAAAAAAACAAATTCCTTGCATGGGAACAACTATACGACTACTACATTGTTCTTCAAGTACTGTGCTGCAGTTCATGACATGATTTGGAAATTATCAAGAAAAGAAACACGTAACCTGTTAAAACAAACTCCATAATCTCTGGGCTCATCTATACTAGCACATCTGGTGAGTGTCACAGATTGTCCTACAGCTATTGTAAACTTGTGAAAATGTGCTGTCCTCTCAGTAGCCACCTCAGCAATCAAATGTGGAGACTACTTACAGATTTCAAGGAGTGATGGTGAAATCCTGAAGCCATTTTTGCATAATTATGTGGGGTCAACACAATTCAGGTCTTGAATTTGAAAACTCAGAATCCCTGAGTCGCTGAATCTGTTCAGGACATGCTAAATAGGAAGTGCCTGTTTATGTCATTGCCATTGTGGGTTGGATGCTCTTCAGCACCTGGTAACACTTTTGATAACAAGATAGCATTATACTATGCACCTTTACTTCCTTTACCTTCACTCACAGGAAAAACAACTCACGATGGAGAAAGAAATAGAATCATCGTAGAATCACAGAATCTCTTGGGTTGGAAAGGACCTCTAAAGGTCATCTAGTCCAACCCCCCTACAATAAGCAGGGACATCTCACACTAGAACAGATTGCTCAGAGCCCCATCAAGCTTGACCGTGAATGTCTCCACGGATGGGGCCTCCACCATCTCTCTAGGCAACTTGTTCCAGTGATCCACCACCCTCATAGTAAAGAAGATTTTTACTAATGTTCAGCCTAAATCTACCCTTCCCTAGCTTGAAACTATTACCCCTTGTCCTGTCATTACAGGCCCTAGTGAACAGGTCTTCCCCAGCCTTCTTATAGGCCCCTTTCAGAAACTGGAAGGCTGCTATAAGATCCCCCCAGAGCCTTCTCTTTTCAGGTTGAACAACCCTAACTCCCTCAGTCTTTCTTCATAAGAGAGGTGCTCCAGCCCTCTGATCATTTTCATGTCCCTCCTCTGGACACGCTCCAGCAGGTCCACATCCATCTTGTGTTGGGGGCTCCAGGGCTGGACACAGTACTCCAGGTGAGGTCTCACCAGGGCAGAGTAGAGGGGCAGAATCACCTCTCTTGATCTGCTGGCCACACTTCTCTTGATGCAGCCCAGGATGTGGTTGGCCTTCTGGTCTGCAGTTGCACATTCATGGCTCTTGTCCAGCTTTGGATCCACTAGTACCCTCAGGTCTTTTTCCACAGGACTGCTCTCTAGCATGTCTTCCTCCAGCCTGTACTGGTGTTTCTGGTTGCCCTGGCCCAGGTGCAGGACCCTGCACTTGGCCTTGTTGAACCTCATGAGGTTCACCTGGGCCCACTTCTCCAGCTTGCCCAGGTCCCTCTGGATGGCATCCCGTCCTTCTGGTGTATCAACCACACCACCCAGATTGATGCCATCAGCAAACTTGCTGAGGGTGCTCTCAACAACACTATCAATATTGTTAATGAAGATATTAAACAGCACTGGTCCAATTATGGACCCCTGAGGGATATCACTTGTCACTGTTTTCCATCTGGATATCAAGCCATGGACCACTGCCCTCTGGATGTGACTACTTATCCAGTGAACAGTCCACCCATCAAATCCATATCTCTTCAACTTAGAGAGAAGGATGTTGTCGGGGACCGTATCAAAGACCTGCAGAAGTCTAGATAGATGACATCCATAGGTCTTCCCTTGTCCACTGATGCAAGTCGCTTCACTGTAGAAAGCCACTAGGTCGGTCAGGCAGGATTTGCCCCTAGTAAAGCCATGCTGGCTGTCTTGAACCACCTTCCTGTCCTCTATGTGCCTTAGCATGTCTTCTAGGAGGATCTGTTTCATGATCTTCCCAGGCACAGAAGTGATCCTGACAGGTCAGTAAGTTCTCAGGGTCCTCCTTTCTACCCTTTTTAAAAATGGGCATAATGTTTCCCTTTTTCCAGTCACTAGGGACTTCACCTGACTGCAAGGACTTTCAAATAACATGACGAGTGGCTTGGTAACCACATCAGCCACTCATACATAGACATGTCTGACCAGACATGTCTGGTCCTGTTGCTCACTGAAAGAGAATAAACCAGATAAAATTGGTATCTAACAGGTAGGACTCCCTAACATACTACTTGCACGCATGGATGACACCACTGATACAGGATGTATAGTGTTCATTGTCAGGGAGTTCTCACTGTACCAGTGCGCAGGACACCACAAAAACAGCACATCAGCTTCAAGTCCCACCGACTTTATAATGGGAATGAACCTTAGGAATGAACCACAAAGACAATGAGAAAAGAAATCTAGCATATGTTTCTGGAAAACAAACAATCTGTTTTGTAAAATTATCATGTCCCTCTCTGAAAAAAAGCTTTGGTATTTAATCCTCCTGTTCTCATGTAATTCCAGCATATATAAACTGTTTTCCACTGGAGCACAGTCTGACTGATACTGATAGACATCAGGGGAATTATAGGAATTTTGCTTTCACGTGGCATTGAAAGAAGAAAAAATGTGGGCATATTTCATGGTTCAAGCCTGATAGTATTGAATTGTAGTGCAGCAGCATAGACTGTGCTATTAATGAAGTGATTAAGCTCTTGATAACTTCACATGATATGCTGTTCACGTGACAGACTGAAATACAATTAATTCTATCTTATCAGAGGGTCTTAATTGGATTATCTTTACAGCAGATGATTCATGGGACTGAAAAGGCTGGCAAACAAAGTTCACTAACTTGATCTGAAACACAATACAAAACATTCAATACAAATACGTCAATTTGCAGCACAGGCAGGCAAGATTTTTGCAGTCTGTGAGAGTCTGAGTATTTTTGTAATATTTTTTTCAGCTCTCTCTCGAGTTTTTGTAATGCCACTGGCTGTGATACACAGTGCCAACTATAGAAGATTAAAATAAAGGGTGTAAAAGAAATTCTTACTTATAATAATTATTTCAGCTTATTAATTCAACTCTCTTTGGATTATTTTTAATATTTTCTAATGTTGTGCATGTTACTGTTGTACATTCTGCTTGACAATATTCCTTCTAATAACATACTTGTGTTGACTGAAAAAAAAACAAGACTCTTAGAAAACTGCACCCAACTACTGAGGTAGGATTTGGAGTCTCTGGGGTACAATTCCATGGCAAGTGATGTTAACTTTCTGGATGCTGGTTTGCCCAGACTACCAGCTTGCTTACAAGGATACGTGAAGAAAAGTCCTCTCAGAAATTTTCCAGAAGAAGACAGTTCCCAAGTCAGATATTAGCCTACTGAAAAACAGGAATGTATTGCACTAAGGTATGCTCATTCCTCTGCCATGGTGGGACCCCCTTTCTCCTCTCTCCAATTAACCTGTTGAGAGGGTGTAACGGTTGTCAATTCCCACACACAAACGACACACTGTCATCTGACTGCAGCGTGAGGAGAGTTCGAGTGGACTGTGACTCTCCATGATGGACCTTCAGGAATGAAGGCAAGGTGGAGCACTGGCCAGAGGGGTTAAAACCGGCTTCTCCAGTGTGGGATACTCCCCTTACTCCCAGCAGGTGTGAAGGCTGCTGCAACCAGCAAAACCACATAACTCCTGCTATTTGCCTGCTGCAGGAGCCTGTAGCAGGGCTGATAACACAGAGCAGCCTGTAGCAGTCACTGATAATATAGAGCGGCCTCTCTGCAATGTAGCCCTGCACAGGACCCACTCCACCCTTAGTCAAACCAAGGGTGCCAGAAAAAGGGAAACAGGGGCATTCTCCTGTGACTATGGGCAACCACAGTTCTGCTGAACAGTGAACCTGTGTTGCCGCAGAATGGCAATGTGCACATGGCTAAGCAGTTTGATAGTTTAACAGTCTCTCTGACTGGACTATTAGTTCCCTCTTGTTTATCTAAATATGCTGCAGAAGAATTTCATGTGTATGTATCTCCCAAATATTTTCAGCATGCAGATGTACACTCTATCTAAAAAAGCCAATATAAAAGAATATAGTTGAAGTAAAGAAAAAACCTTTCCGATCATGCTTTGTCTGGCTGTGTTTCTCACTACATTAGCAAGAACTGCCATATAGAACCTACCTATAGAACAGTCCATTAACATACAGAAAAAGAGGTGTTGTGAATAATTCCTTCCTTGGTTAGTCCTTAATTCTGTCAAGATTAATTCGCCTCTTTCACAGTTTTTCAACATTCTCGGTGACTCATAAGATTTGTGAAGTTAACTACAGTACTTACAAGCTTAACATAATAAACACTACATTATGAAGATTATGTCATAAATTACGTCGTTTGGGGAAAACAACAATTCTTTCCCAGCAGCTTTACAACCTACATTTCCTCATGAATTTTGATGTGCCCTGTTGAAAGCACATATTCTGCTGGGGAATACTGTGAGAATGAGAAGTCTGCCTTCTGAAAGGAGGTTCAAGAGCTTGATTTGTCCAACAAGGATGAGAGCGAGAAATATAGAAAATGGCTGAATAGCAGAGAGAAAGAACAATGTTTTAACAAATGAATACATAATGAACCTGAATACATTGAGACTGGAAATTCTAAGATTTTCAACCATCAGTCTGATGACTACAGCTTCCTAGGAGGACATGCAGCACAAAGAAGCCTATCCAGCATGAAGGTGGAGCATAGTATGTTACAGAAGTTTATATAAAATGGTGTAACCTGAAGCAGCAGTAGACTAGATGTGATACCCAGGAATTATCTTTCAATCTTATATTCCTCTGTTTTACAGTAAAATTGAAATGTAACTTGACAACAGTAACTTGCCCTTCTTCTTTTGCAGACCTTTCCTATGACGCCTTTCAGCTGTCTCTTTTAAAACCACTACCACTCTCCTTCACCCCATTCATCTGTAACTTGGGTGCCTTCTTTAACTATGATCTCTCTCCTCTGCAGTCATCTAGACCTGTACAGCTCTTGTTGCTTCCTCCAAATCCACTCAGTTTTATAAAACAGTGCTTTAATTTGGAACTTTTTTTCATTCATTTCAGATACTGTCATGTCCCCAGTTTTGGTGTTCCTAGCATCTACCACTTTGCTTACATGGCCTAACATACTACAACACCAATGGCATCATTCCAACACCATCTAAAAATGTAGAGCTTCTCACCCTTCCTTGTTAAAACTCACTGATCTGCTGCTGTCTTTCCACATTGGCTATACAGCACCTTTTTACATCCACTACAGCCCAAGAGATATTAGCTCAATAGAGCATATCAGGAAACTATATCTTCATTTAAGACCCCTGAAACACACAAGAAACGAAATGGTTGGCAATGATACAAGAAAGGTGAAAGGCTAGTAACTGGGAGTACCTGCCAGATTCTAACCCTTGTTACAGCTTCTGTTTTGAACTGTTATTAGAGGAAAGGACAGTCAACAGGACATATTGTTCCAGCTATCCCCTTGCTGGAAGGGCAAGTGGAATGATTCTGATTGTAATAAATTGAGATAAGCAGCTGGAAAGGCAATTAAGTGGAAACTAAAGGGAGACAAAGAGGGACCTGACAGGATACACCCACGGGTACCAAGGGAACTGGCGGATGAGGTTGCTAAACTGCTCTCTATTATACTCCAGAAGTCATGGCAGTCTGGTGAAGTCCCCACTGACTGGAAAAGCGGCAACATATCCCCCATTTTCAAAAAAGGAAAGAAGGATGATGCAGGAAACTACAGGCCAGTCAGTCTCCCCTCTGTGCCTGGTAAGATCATGGAGCAGATCCTCCTGGAGGCACTGCTGGGACAGAAGAATAACAAAGAGGTGATTGAGTGCAATCAACACGGCTTCACCAAGGGTAAATCATGCCTGACTAACCTGGTGGCCTTCTATGAAAAGGTCACAACATCAATAGACAAGGGAAGAGCAACCGACATCATTTACCTGGACCTGAGCAAGGCCTTCAACACTGTCCTGCACGACATCCTGGTCTCCAAGATGGTAAAATATGGGTTCAATGGATGGATCACTCGGTGGATAAAGAACTAGTTTGACAGCTGCACCCAAGGAGTGGCTGTCAATGGGTCCATGTCCACGTGGAGGCCAGTGACTAGTGGAGTCCCTCAAGGATAAGTACTGGGACTGGTATTGTTTAACATCTTCATCAGCAACATAGACAGTAGCATTGAGCGCACCCTCAGCAAGTTTGCCAACAACACCAAGCTGTGTGGTGTGGTGGACACACTGTACAGAAGGGATGCCATCCAGAGGGACCTTGACAGGCTGGAGAGGTGGGCCCACGTCAACCTCATGAAGTTCAACAAGACCAAGTGCAAATTCCTGCATCTAGGTTGGGGCAATCCCAAGCACTGATATAGGCTGGGCAGTGACTGGCTTGGGAGCAGCCCTGATGAAAAGGACTTTGGGGTGCTGGTGGATGAGAAGCTCAACATGAGCCATCAGTGTGCACTCGCAGCCTAGAAAGCCAACCATATCCTGGGCTGCATTAGGAGGAGCGTGGCCAGGAGGTCGAGGGAAGTGATCCTCTCCCTCTACTCCACTCTTATGAGACCCCACCTGGAGTCCTGCGTCCAGTTCTGGAGTCCCAACTACAAGAAAGATATGGATGTGCTGGAACGTGTCCAGAGAAGGGCCACGAAGATGATCAGAGGGCTGGAGCACCTCTCCTGTGAAGAGGTTGGGGTTATTCAGTCTGGAGAAGAGAAGGCTCTGAAGAGACCTTATTGTGGCCTTTCAGTATCTGAAGGGGGCTTACAAGAAAGCTGGGGAGGGACTTTTTAAGATGTCGGGTAGTGACAGGACTAGGGGAAATGGCTCCAAGCTAGAGGAGGGTAGATTTAGATTGGATGTTAGGAAGAAGTTCTTCATCATGAGGGTGATGAGACACTGGAACAGGTTGCCCAGAGAGGTGGTGGAAGCCCCATCCCTAGAGGTATTTAAAGCTAGGCTGGACAGGGCTCTGAGCAACCTGATCTAGTGGGTGGTGTACCTCCCTGCCCATGACAGGGGGGTTGGAACTAGATGATCTTAAAGGGCCCTTCCAACCGTGACAATTCTATGATTCTGTGACATGCAGAAACATCATTGCTCCAAAACTAATGAAGACATCCAAGTTGAAAAATGAGATACAGGACCTAGAAAATTAGTTCCGATTAAGCAAGGCCAGGTTGTTTGTGGTTCCTAAAGCATGAAAGGACCAAGAAATGGCTATTTTGCAATATACTATGAAAATACTTAGAATATCCACATTATTATTAATACACAGAAATTGTTATCACATGTCATATTTAATCTTCTGGTATGTTATTGGGTTCTCATGGAGCATGCAACACATGGAACAATGGCAGAAGGAAAATTAAATCTGGAGAACTTAGTCCACTACAGCCCTGATCTTCAGCATAATAAATGATACAGATGTGATCTCACACTGTGAGATACTGTCGTGGGGCCATAATTAAGAATGTCTTCCACAAATCCTATGAGGCTTTTGTAAAAAGGAGAACAAATGAAAATCAGGTTTTCTTTGCATCAAAACAGTTCAAAAGCAAGAGGAACCATGCTTGCCTTCAGCTATCTTTGGTTTCTTTTTTTGGCTGAGTTTTTGGCTCAGAGCATTTTTTACCTCAGTAGTATGTCGAACTCTCTGATGTAACTGTTGGCCATTGAGAATTTTACATTTTAACATTAAATTCAGTCATTCTTTCAAAATTGCTGAGTTTTACACATTTCTGAACACATCCCATCCTGTATCAAGTTGTATGCAGTGTGGCACAGAAGAACAGACAGATAAACATCACAACTATCTAAAGAGGCATGAAGTCACTAGTATCCTCTATGCTGCTCTAAATCACAACAAAAAGAAAGAAATCAGTCTTCTGGTAAATTTCTATGCTATCACAGTTGATTCAGGATGTCTGGTCTTCACTTGTTATGAATTCCAAATTAATAAAATGTTATGCTTCAGAATTAAATAAGTTAATCAAATGTTTGCTTTATACCTATACTTGTAAAAAACTGACAGAGTAATAATTTCTTTGCTTTGGTGTATTTCCTTTATTTTTTTTTCCTGCAGTGAAGACAAGAGCTCTAGAGCTCTGTTTTGCTAGTGTATTTCAAGAGGCAATTAATCTGCTTCATTGTTTGTAACCTTCACACTGTATTGCACAAGCGAAGAGAAATGGTACAGAAGACAACCTAAACTGAGCTAACGGGCAACTTTTTTGTACAGGTACCAGGAGATGGAAATGAGAAACAGTGAAGTCTTATGCCATATCCAGAATGGGCTTTTTATTTTTAAATGACACTTGTCAGAGACAGAAACAACTTACTGGAAGAAATTGAAATACTTTATACATTTATGGAGTTTAGAGGCTGCAGGCAATATTTGCAAAAGAAACTTCCCACCATTAGAAGTATATCTGAGCCCCCGGGATTCAGGGTGGCCTTCCGCATGGTGAGAGGCCATTAATAGAGTGATATATTACTAATTGTTTTTTTGTTGTCTTTGCCCTGCGAGACATTAATTCTTGTAAGAATGCATGGGTGAGATTCCAGTAATGCTAGCATGTGCTGACACTGCTCTGACATGCACAAATATTAAAGGAGTGTTTTTAAAAGCAGATGTCAAATCCCCTCACATCTGATTTTGGAGCGAGCCTAGCCATTCTAGCTACAGTTATCAGGTACGAATGCACCTGACAATTTTTTTTTAAACTCAGACATGTGAACAAAAATTATTCTTATTGGGAAATATCAGTACTTAATACTATAATATAATATAATAATTTTCACTAAAGTTAAAGATAATAAGCTTTCAGCCTATAGACTGCTGGGGTGATATCATAAAGCACAAAACAGAAACTCCAGTGGCTGCTGCACTCACCAAAACCTATAGCTGCACCACTCAAAGTTTCTGTGATGCTGGTGTTACAGAAAAGAACTATGTGTATTTTAATCTCGCTCTCAAATGCAGGAAGAAAATGAGGTCTGACGCCTCAATCTCCAACAAGGCAACTGCAGAAGTGTCCGATCTGGCAGAGGCCCAATAAACGTCCCTCACTTCAGAGGTGGCAAAACCAGGGATTCACCCACACCCTCCCCTCTCTCAGTCACTTGATCGCTGTCTCCCACCGCCGCTTCCCGCTCCGCCTCCTCCGCGGCCCCGCAGCCACCGCGGACAGCTCCCGCCGCCCGGCTGGGACGCCAAAGCCGCGCTTCTCCTCAGACCTGAGGCGCGCAGCGTGAGCGCCCAGCGCCACGTACCTACGTGACGAGGAGATCGAAAGAACTTAACGGCAGGGCACAAAAGCGCTCTTCACCGCATTTATGCGCCCTTCATAAACGTGACCTGTGGCTGGCTGGAGAAAGGGTACCTGCCATTCACAGTTTCTTGTGCCTGGTGGCTGACCCACCTGAATACTGCGCTTCTCCTAACTTCCTCACGAATAGCTGAACTATTTCAGTGTCCTGTACATGCTCCTGAAAAAAACCTTCAGAGTCCCAGGCAGGCTCAGAGGTATCTGAGGTTCTGAACTGACAGACATCCCATTAAGCAACAAATAAAAGTACTTGTAACCTGCACATTTATGGAAACAGAATCCCCCCAAATCATGTTCCTCAACCACAGAACTATTACAAAAAGACACAGGTCTAATAGATTTGAAAAAGGTAAGTATTAAAAAAAATTGCAACCTATGTCCATATATTGAGTTTGTAGAAGATCTCTGCCTTAGGGTAGCACGCTACTGGAACTCAGTGTCTGAGACCATATGTACTCAAATCACTTACGCTTTTATTTCCACTGTAAGAAACACTTTTCTGCTGAAGAATTGCCCAGGACCTACTAGCTAGTAGGTTACGACCACAGACTAATGAATGAGTATTTACACATCATCAGCCTTTTAGCTCCATGACTTGTTTGGTTGCGTTGCAGCAGTGACCTCAGGGAGACAAAGTGATAACAAAAAATAGATGCTTTATGAGAGTCCTATGAAGTGTGACTTAAACTCTCTCCCCTTGCCGTTGTCCTTTGGAAACCTGCTTCAGGGTGAGTAAGTTTCAGGGGTATTTCTGGTTTCTTCTTGATTTTACAAACTGGAAGCAATGTAACTTTATTAAAGGCAGAAAAAACACTCGACTTTTTAAACTGCTTTTGTTAGCTCAGCTGCTTTGGGCTCAGTAAGGTCAGAGGGGCAAAAGACGCAAAATATCACTCGCTTCCCAGTTACCTACGTAAGGCTGCTACTGTCCTGCCCCTGTCTCCCAGAGAAGGGCAGTGAGACAGGAGAGGCATGAACTAACCCAAAACTCACCTTAGAGTCACTGGTCAGCACAGGTGTCCCACTGCAAGTCCTAAGAACTAATGCGCAAGGAACTCGCTTTACAAGCCCAGCATTCAGGAAATCTACCACTGAAATTCCACTAACTGCAAGCCTCAGAATTAGCCCTGAATCTGAAATTCAGTCAATTTCAGACTCCAAATCCAAGTTCACAGATGTCCCTGTATCAGTCTGACAGACTGAAACAGAATCTCTACTCAGGTAAGAAAATTATCCACTGGAGTCTCGAGTTTTGTTTTCTTTGAGTAATGCACACAGGTTTTTCAGCAAAAAGATGTGACTTTCTTAAGACAATTTGTAGTCAGCTTTTAAATAATCTCCCTGCCCCCAGGTGCTATAAAAGAAATTCCAATGCTTTTGAAAATGTAAATGAAGGCAAATTATTGAATGCTTCAAATATAGCATACAAAATAATTGTTCTTGAAGGAAGAAGTGTTTGGAATTCTGAGAGGTTTCTGTCTGTTTCTATTTCCTCCTGTCAGAGATGGGCACAAGTATCGAGGCAAACTTTTCAGCTTAGTCAGAGTACTCGCAAAGACAAGCCTATCTCACTAGGATGTTGAACATGGTTTGGATAATGATGAGCAAAAATCCCAATTCCATATGACAGTGCTGGAATATCAGGCACTCTGCAGCACAGCTGGACAGCTTTCGCAGTACATTTCTACAGCTTGCTGCATTCGGTATTTGTGCTCCTCACTCATGCATACTTTTCTGAAAAGTCTCAACATATTTTCTCCTTTCAAATTGGTTGGTGATGTTCTTCTGGTCATCAATGCTAAATTGTTCCTTCAAACTAAGTAGATTAATAAACCTCTGAACAATTTCCCAGTGTATGTTCAAAAATAATATGTAAATTTAAGTATGAAAGGTTTGTGGACTCCAGATACATTGCAAACATTCCTCAAGCTGTAATAAAAAGATAACATACAATTCAACTAAGCCATCCTTACAAGAGTTCCACAGTTCTCCTTCTGTAACTTGTTTCTCCTCCAAGAAATATTGAAAATGCAGCAGAAACATTGCTACTAGCAAAATGTAATTTGGTTCAAAGCTCAAGGAATTTTTATGAAGACTCTCTACCACATTACAGAGCTCTCCTGAGTTCTGGACTGTTAATTACAGTGTAGAGGTAGCAAGTAGAGCAGTCCAAAGACATACAAGGTATCTGGGTGCCTGTCACTGTCTCACTGTGAATTATCATTGCGTATTAGAGGGATTAGGGACAAATTGTTCTGCAGTTCCCACATTGTCAGGCTCCATGGCTCTCAGGAGAATCTCATTTCAGAATGATCAGCTTGTATGATTACATCACATACTTCAGCTCTACAACCTACATCCATTGAAGATAATGCGAAGGGACTGTGTCTTAATCACTTCTGTAATTAGGAAGTGTGTCAACTCACAGGAGTGTACCTGACAAGAGTACATGAAAAAGCAATTGTACACACAAAACCAGACACATAAACACACTCCCTCACATTGTTACAGCCAGATTTTCAAAGCAAGCCCTTAGCACTTGGTACATGGAACTCAGAAAAATCTTTCCACTTACTGAAGAGGTGGAAAAGAACCGCGATCTTTCAAGTACTGAATGCGTGAAAGAAAACACATGTGTATACGTAAGTACATCTCTGATCACAATTTCTAAATAGCTGGGTGGACTTCCAAAATAATAGCTCTTTCCTGAACAAACTCGTACAGAAGTAGGTATGCTCCAGCCAAAATTCAAATCAGCATAAAACTCATCTAAAAAAAGACCCATCAAACAGCAAGTGCAGTTAATGAAGTACTTAAAGCAGCACTTCTCTGCAGAAGCAATAATGTGAAGGAAGCTCTGCTTGCTGCTCATCAAAATTATCACCAGGAGAACTGAGCGTGTGTGACTATGACTAAAATTACATCCTATGGAAAAGCCCCTTTGGCCAAACCATTTGACAAGTTCTCTTGGCCCTTTTGCCCATCTATTCTAAGTAAGACGGCGTTCAACTCATTTCCCCTTCAGAAACCTGTCGGCAGAGGAGAAATCCTCCTACCTTTACAATGCCATCCCAGAAACTCCCCCTGAAAGCTGGGTGGCATTGCCAAACTTTTCCAGTTGCATTGCTTGCTTAGGCCATCAGAAGCACACCATGGCCACTACCAAGGCCCTCC
Source organism: Hemiprocne comata (assembly GCA_020745705.1). Taxonomy (NCBI): domain Eukaryota; kingdom Metazoa; phylum Chordata; class Aves; order Apodiformes; family Apodidae; genus Hemiprocne; species Hemiprocne comata. The sequence goes on along the minus strand of CM036616.1, from coordinate 14,016,861 downwards.
CGCCCAGCAGCTTACAGCTCGGTGGAGATCCAACCTTCAGAAGAACCGAAGCCGCCGTGAGCCCAGCTTGCTTCTCCGTGGTCGGTCCTGACTGAGTAAGCTGCCCCCTGCCCCCACTCTCTTCCTCTCCAGCCAAGGTGTGCAAACGCAACCCGGGCCACTGCCTATGGGCCGGCCGGGAAGGCCTGCAGCACCCGTACACGAAGGACTCACCGTCCTCCGCTGCACTTAGAGGTTTTTCGTAACACAGCTTTACCCTACTAATTACCAGACCTTTGTCACACACACTGGAGGGCCGCACACAGGGGGCAGGCCAGGCCCTGCGGGCCCCGGGCACTCCGCGTCCAGGCACCCCGCTGCCGACCTGATCCTGGGGTGATTGCCCACGCCAAATCGGCCGCCAAAGCACCGTGCCTCTGCGGACCTGATCTTCCGAGGCCACGAGTACGCGACGCCCCCGGCTCCGGAGCAACCTCACCCGGCCTGTGCGCCGCCGGGGAACAGCAGCCGCCCCCCCGCCCCCTCCCCCCCCCGCTACAACCGTTAGCCTTCCACGGCACGGGTGGGATCGCGGATCGCCCCGCACCGCCCGCATCGGTCCCACGACCGCGGAGCGCCCCTCGCTGGCGTTGCCCGGCGCTCTGTCGCGGGCCCTGATCTGGCGCCGCGCCAACCCTGCGACGGGCAGGGCCGCAACGTGTCCGGCAAGGCCGGGTGGGGGGCGGCGGCGCCGCATTGCCTCTTTGCCGCCCGCCTTCCCGCCCTCACTCACCCATCAGCACGGCAGCCACAGTGCTGAGAAGCAGCCAATTCTTCCTCAGGAAGCCCGGGCAGCTGCATCCTTTCTTGCCCGTCTTCGCCATAGCGGGGGTCGGCGGCGGAAGGGGGGGCGAGGGGCCTGAGGCACTACACGCCGCGCGCAGAGCTGAGCCGACCGGCTGCCTGCGCTCCCCGCTGCTGCGCGCTCCCAGAGAGGAGGCGGAGACGTTACCCCTCACCTGGCGACAAGAGAGCCCGGCCCTCCGCCCGCCCCTCGGCATGCCTGCCTGCCTGCCTGCCTCCTACCCACGCTGCTGCACGCCCTCTGCTTCCCTGCCCTCTCAGCGCCGCTGCCTCCCCTCCCGCCCAGCCGGACCCCAGGGTGAGGATCAAGCGCCGGTCACTGCTCCTTGCTGGCCTTTCTCAGATGCCCGCCCGGGCTGTGCGTAGGGCACGGCGTCCTCCTGGGGTTCGGGCCAAGAAGGGGAGAGGGCTGGGCCATCCTTGCCTGCCCCGCGGAGCCGCTGCCCGGGGCATTTTATCCTTCAGGCCCCGCCAGTCCCGGGGCGCAGGGCAGGGCAAGGGGCGGAAGGACCAGAGGTGGCTGGTGGACGCTGGGAAAGGTTGACAGCCTGTGGCTGTGCCTGATGGGGTGCCATGCCCAAACCCCTCTGCTCCAGCTTGCTTATGTGCTTTTATGCTCTTCATGCCCCAGGCAGGGATGGGCCTCTGGGTTTTGTGCCAAGGAGTCATGCAAGCCAGCCCCCACGATACCTGTCAACCCCCATGCCAGAGGGGAGACTGTCTCACAGCGAGGCCTGTGTTGCTACACTGCCTGGCAGGCAACCTCCATGCTTTGCAGGGTGGTGTAGGAGGCCCACACCTCCAGGTGGAATGGTTTGTCCTGGGTGTTGGTGACTGCCAGAAAGCCACCAGTGGTTGTGCTGAGGATAATATCTGATTAAATATACTGCACTGTACTCCTGGTAGGAGAACTGAGGGTAGAGAATACTGACATGGCTTGTAGGATTTCTCACTGGTTATATCGTGGTAAGTTTAAATACCAAATGGTGAGGAAGCGTTTATTTCTCCATGTAATGGTCTCCTTCCCCCTTCCCACATGACATGAAGAACAGTGCAGAATGAAAGTTTAATTTATTTTACGTAATTACACTTGACACCATTCATTCCAAAATGTACACTAGTGAAGTTTGCATGATTTTTGTCTGTGATGACTGGGTATCCAAGGCCTGGGGTAGATGAGCAAAAACTGGAAATGAAACCTTGTCACATTTCCTCTGCACGTGGATCTAGTGGTTCTGGGAGGCAGCTTACGGAAAGAGACAGTATGAACCTTTTTGAGAAAGGGAAGAGCACTGAAATCCACCTGGATAAGAAGCACAAGCCATCATCTGGCCCAAATGTTAAAACCTGGAGCCAGCTGCATAAATTTATATAGAGACTCCTAAAGAAGTAGCCCTATTTTCGAATGTGTTGAGCAACTGCAATAATTTGTCTGCATCTGTCACCATCAGGAAAATTTAATTAAAAAAGTAAAAGGAAGCCTAGTGGTAGAAAGGAAGCAGATGAGTAAGTATCATATTAGTTTAATTAAATCATAAAAGGTTCTAGTCCACTTAAAAGGAAATCTGGCATATTACCATGTTACAAAGCCACAGAAAAAGCAAAACCGAAGTAACAAATGCAGTAACAGTACAAAAAAAACAGTAAGAAAACAGTAAGAAACACCATGACTATGTCCAGACTGTGGTACAGAAATGCAGCAAAGTAAAAGTGGCATTGAAGAGATATGGGAAGTAAAAGGCACATGAGGTTTCAGCGTGGGCAGAGCCAGGCTTACTCTGAGCCAAGAAGTTCTGGCCTTGGTTCTCACTGCCAAAGAGTGTAATTTTTTACTTTTTTATTTCCTCCCACATATACTCATATCTCAGATGCTGTTTTTAGTAAGTAGAAGGTCTGATTTGTTGCAGCTGGTGGGGATGTGGTGAGGCTCTGGACAGTAGCAACAAAATCAGTTTCAAGACAACTTTTGAGTACAGGCCTTCCTTTAATTTTCTGTTTATTCACTTTCTCATGTATCCCTTTTTAAAACTCACTCTGCTTTTCTTTTGGGATGTTTTGGTGCTGGAGAGAGTGACTGCATTACAATGGTTCCTAACAACAACCTAAAACTAAGTTGGAGTTTACTTCCTTCTTCATGGAGTTTCCATGGTTTGTGTTTCTCTTAAAGCATTAAGTATCCTTTTTTCACATTAAGGATTTTATGGTACCTTTTTGGAAGAGCTAGAATTGTCTGCAGCAGTCAGCACAAAAAAATGCCTTTCTACTGGTATGAAGCAATGTGATTGTAGCTGATACATGCCTTCCTGGAGCTTGCAATATCTTAGAGGAGCTGTGCAACCTTAGAAAAAACATAATGCAATTATGCAATATAACTTCTGAAGGCTAGAGATATCTCTTATTTCCATGTTCTTCAACAGTAGAACAATATAGATTGAATTGTATTGAAGACCTTTACATACATTTTGTTTCCTGTCGAAGTACAAGATTTCTGTTCTTTTCTGCTAGTGTTTTGTCCCTAAAATAATTTTAAAAGCATCCTATAATTCAAGGCTTTTTTCTTAATAATTTGTCTTTACTTTTTTCATTTCATCAAATGCAATTCTATGAACATGACCTTGAAAAAAAAAGTTGATAATTTATGGCATCCATAGAAACTTAAAGGATCATTTTTAAAAAGACTTAGGCAGGTGAAATAGAGATGTTTTAAACATCCTGATGAGCAAGCTGTTTTTAATTTTATCTTCCTATTACAGAATGACAGACATTGGCTTTGATCCTGGATGTAGAGTCAAGCTGGCAGTTTCTCTATGGGGAGCTATAAAAGAAAAAACTGTAATAAAAATGTCCCAATAAAATGGAAAAGAATTAAAGTTAGCCCAAGCCCATGGATCATTCTTGAATTATGGAATTTATTTTAAAAATTAACTCAGCTATGAAAAAAGACCAAAAGAACTAACACTTTGGAAGACTAGCTGCCTGTACAGCTACCAAGCACAGCTGCTGAGCAAACAAAAATATAAATGCTATTTAAACCCCTTTGATCTTTGTGTGATTTCGAAACATTCTGGACTAACTATGACATCAATAGGATGCATGTGTGAGAAAATGTCAATACACTTCATATGTACAAATGATAGAAATACATCCTTTAACTATATTGCTCACTGTTAAAAAGTTATCAGAGTAGATTACGGGTAAAATTCTGTGTGTGAAAATATGGCTTTATTTTGTGGTGGGTTTGTTTAGTTTTGATTTGGGTTTTTTTGTTTGTTTGTTTTTAATGTTAATGAAACAGAGGAACCAGTCAAAAATCTGAGTGTTTGCTTGTGAAAAAGTGACATGCATTTACATGTATAACGTTTAATTGAAGGCTAAGCTAATCCAGGTTGCTTTATTGTAGACCTAGGGTCATTAATCAATACATAAATAACTATTATAGTGCCAAGTTAATACCACATGGTGACCTGGTATGTATGTAGCCCTGTGTCTCAACATTAATTTCCAATCTGTAGAACTGTCTTTACAACATTTTAAGTTCATTACTTAGGAACATAGCAAGTAATTTCACAGGCTAGGAATACTTCCAGCTTTTTGGGGCATTTGAGTGTCTCACTGTTGGGAGAGGCAGAGGTCCTACAGGTACACAGGCAACACAGTGTAGTGCACAGTGCAGCAGGTGGAAGCTCGCCTCTTCATACTCCTTAAAAAAATATCTTCAGAGAGGAAAAAGCAACTGACTTTTACTTAGTTAGTCCTTCAACTTTTTCTGTCTAGGTTAGACTGTTATTATCACTAATGTAAGTTTTGGTGGAAGTTGATATGATCCACAGAAAACTAATGCAGTGCCTTTCCGTCATAGTTTATGATGACCACAGATAAGAAATCACGTCACAAGGAAATGCTGAAATGGTGGGTATTGCATTTTTTAAAATGCTTTGATAAAACAACAGTAGTTAGCAAGACTTCAAAAAAAAAAAAAAAAGGTCTTAATAATCTACTTAGAATGCAGGGAGAATAATCGAGTTTGCTTCTTTTATTTGAGCCCAGCTCACCAGACAGGAAGTTTGCAACTGTTTTTTAATGCTATAAAACCTGGGAGCACATACAAAATTTAAAAACACAGAGTAATTAATTCCCGTCTAATATAGCTCATCTTAATAAGAAAATAATCCAGTAAAAAGGATAGTATTTCTAAGTACTGTGAAAATTTCCAGTTGTCATAATTGGCACTGGACCGTGTTGCTTCACTGGCTTCTTTTATCATTTAAAGTAACTGAAATTGTTTTGCCTTTGGAATACAGTAAGTTAAAGATTAAAATCTTTATGGAGTTAACTAAGCTTGAGCCATCAAGCACAATACTTTTATCTCTGAATTCCAGAACTGGGCTATTAGCAAACTTGCCTTGCTTTAGTTCCACCCTTTAGCTTTCTAGCCCAATATGAAGGCTGAAATTAAGAGACAGAAATGATTCTGCATGCAGTTCAGTGAAGAGACAAACGAGGCTCAAAAAAATGACATAAAGCTGTGTTTTATGTGTGTAAGAATACTTTACTATAACTAACCACGCAAAATTTTAGGATTTTTCCTTACAGTCTGGAGCTTGTGCCTTCTGACATCTGACCTCAGAGTTTAACTGCCATACACACTACGTAATAGAGCTGGATAAGAAAATAAAAAATAATTTTTAAAAATTGTGCTGAGCCCAACTGTAAAATAAATGAACAAGACCTATTTGACAGATGCTTTATCTGTCCCCAGGGGCAGAGCTGATGGAGTACAGTTTTTTATTTTGGGGAGGATAATGGTTTTATGGTAGTAATGTCTCTCCCATGCGGAGATCCTGTTTAATCCAGTGTAGGTTAGATTTATGCTACCAGATCCCATATTGATGTATTTAACTAATCCAACCTACTTTTTTAATTTTAAAGGCATACCTATTTCTCTTTCAGTAGCTGGTTATGAATACACAGAGGGATCCTTGTTATCTAGTTATAACTTTCAGTAAGATTGCCAGTAGCTGCTTTATCTTCTGTTTGCATAGGTTTTTCTGTTTTTGCATAGAGTCTTACAAAGAGATTCTAAACCTTACCAAAGTAGTCATTCTTCTCCGTATTTTCCTCATCTAAGTTTTTTTCAGAATTGTTGAGCTGTTGGTCAAAATACATTCCTTGTAGGTAAAAGGGTCTGGATTTGGCCTAAAATCAAAAAGGAGTGGAGGGCTTTCTCTTTCCTTTCTTTGTTTCCTTTTTAATTTATTTTTTTTTAACTAAATGTAATTCCATGCCAGCTCAATGGGATTTTTTAAACTTTATTTGAGCCAATGGGATCACAGCTGGGAGGAAGATGACAGCAGAAGATGGTATTTTTATTTGCTAGTTTACAGCCCTCTAATGCTGAATATTTTTTTTCTGCCAAAACCCAGCTTTGTTCTATCTCAACAAACCACTAGTGTTCAATCAGACAGTTTTCTCTGTGAGATCAGAAGAGCTCACCTGTGTCCAACTAACATTAAAAAGTAACAATGAAAACATATTCAAATTCCTTGATAATGACAGACCTGTAATACTTTTAAAACCTAGGATCTGGAGCATGATGTTCTAGAACACTGCTATTTTTTTTTAAGTTGTGTTCCTGTTCCACTAAGAAGACTGGGTATATTGTCACAGATTTTGGTGAAAGCTGGAAGAGACCATGACCACATGATAATTAAAGGAATTCTTATCAGTGAGAAATGCTTCAAGTCTTTTCATTGTAAACATTTAATACAACTCTTGTATGTTTTCCTGGCTGCAGACTTTTTAAGTTGTAAGAAGGTAGGCAAGCAGAGTGGGGAGGTGGCATAGAAAGCTGTTTCACAAATCAAGATTTAAATAGTATGTGTTATTTACAAAGGGTTGAAGGAAAGCCATACTCCGAAAGTCATCAAGGGCAGATATGATTCCATGTTTTTAGAAGCCCAGCAGTTCTCATTTGCCTAGGAAGTATGATGACATAACTTTGAAGTGATGACAAGCCAGCAGCTGTGTAAATCTAGGTGCATATTGTGGTAGTGGTTTAAAAAGTGGTTCTTCCTTTTTCTTAATTATTCAGTTTATTAGGTGTACATGAAAAGAGCTGGACCAACATGACTGCAAACAGTTTTCCTTCTTAGCTACAGAAAATGTGAAGGATAAGTATGACCAACACATATTTCTTACAGCACCCTTCTTTAGCGTCATGTTTCTTCTTTAGCCTCATAGTTTTCTCCTGGAAACCATGCTAAGGCACTTGGAAAATAAGGAGATGATTGATAACAACCAACATAGCTTCACTAAGGGCAAATCAGGCCTGACAAATTTGGTGGCCTTCTATGATGGGGCTACAGCATTGTTGGATAAGGGAAGAGCAACTGATGTCATCTACCTGGACTTGTGCAAAGCATTTAAAACTGTCCCTCATTACATCCTTGGCTGAATTGGAGAGACACGGACTTGACGGATGGAATCCTCAGTGGATAAGGAATAAAATAAAATAAAAAAATGTATTTAATGTTGTTCTTTGAAACACCAATACCTACAAGGCACCTCCACCCCAGGGCAAGTGTTACTTCACAGGAGCACTGGCATCGGAAGTCCAGGACCATGTGAGAAGGCTGGATCATCACTGTACTGGCAGTCAGCTCTTACCACTTTGAAAACCTGAGAGGTGAAAGTATGTTAAACAAATACTATTTTATTAGTAGAAAAATACATTTTTCCCCAAATTAAGATTATTATATAGCTACGCCATGCTGGAGTAACATTGTTTTGTCTCCATAGTGTGCAACACACATTTACATTAATTTATGGTGACAGTAAACAAAGGGCAGAGTATAAGATAATATTTTACTGCTGCTCCAGCAACTACACATAATTACTCATTATGTGATATATCATACATGCAGCTACTCTAATACATAAGTAATTAGAAAATTGTTAATTCTTGCAGACAGTTGCTCTTCAATACTCGTCCCGAATGGCATAAATGGAATTGGAGGGCTCTGTTCACCCACACGCCATTTGGTGACATTTTAGTTAAGGTATAATGAAGCGTAACACTATCTTGATAGAAAATAATGATAACAAATTGCTAAATTATCTTAAAGCTCAGGTCCCTTGGTAAGATATTGAAATGGATGGATGAGTGAACACTGAAGAATGTTGAGCAAGTCTCAGGAAAAAAGTTACATACCCAAAGATCTGAAGGGTGGCGTATAGAAAGACATTCAGAATCATTGGCTATGCAACTCTCAAAAGTTAGTTACAGGCACATTATATGACCTTTTGGCTTCTTTCAAGAACCTTAAAATACTTAGTGCCCTTGACAACCTCTTTGGCCCTAGCTAAACATTCATTGGAGTGCCAGTTTGTCACCATGAGCTTTATCACAAGACTCGAAGTATTAGTGGGCTGTGTCTAAGCCACAGCTTTTTTAGTTGCCTGAACACATCAGAATATTAACATCCAGTTGTAAACTAAGATTCTAGCCCCAAAAAGCTTAAAGAAAAGGTTAAAAAAATATAATGGTAACACACTGTAAGTGCTCTGAAGGCAAGCAAAGCTCATATTTTATAATTTTTTAAGATCTCATCATGTTTAAACAGCCTATTTTCTAAGGACTTACTCATGATTTTTTAATGCTTTTTGTTGGCAGTCATGATCTGTACACATCTGGGAAATCATAGGTCTTCTTGACAGTCTTATTTTGTAGACTGTAAAATCTGTGTGATAGGGACATCAGTCTGTGTTTAAGTGTAGCTTCTTTTAATAGAGACCTACCCCGCAATTGGGTCCCATGGCACTTTCAGAACCTATATAATAATAATAATAATAATAATAATCTGTAGATAATAGTCAGGGGATGGCCATTTGCAGGGATGGGATTTGGGGATGCCCCAAACACCTTACCTATTCAGTATTACCAGAATAAGAAACTGGAGGGGAGGATGGGAAATCCTAACTCCTGAAATGATTTTGCAGATACTGTCTTTGAAAGGGGTGATAACATTATTTTCTGGCAGGGAGTTTGGGCTGCAGTACAGAGGAAAATACACAACTTGCATTGCTGTTGGGGTAGACAAGTGCTTACTAATGGCAGAAGTCAGGAAATCAGAACATTAAGGTGGATTTGGAGAAAAAAAGTGGAGAGCAGCACAAGAAATATGATGCTGAATTCATCCAGGAATGCTGGGATTCTAGACTGCACTAGGAAAATAATTTTGCAATTCAATGCGCATATTTACTTTTGTCCCAGAGTTTTTGTCTGGAAGAATATATACCTGTAATGGTCCAATTGCAACTGACAGAAAATTATGAGATTTTGGAAAAATTGTGTAATTTGGGTTCTGACAATTAGCTTCTGCAGCATACTGAGTATTATGCTTGATGCTGGGGTTTCTGTGGATCTTTGAAATTTAGGATAAGCATAGGTGGAGTAGTAGATGTTGCATTGGAACTGTGCCATTGTGTCATATTTGTTTATATTTTCCAGAAAAACTGGGAAACCAAGTATGTCTAGAAGGATTAGTAAAACAGTGCAAAAGTTTAAAGTGTTGCCTGGTAGTTAGGGTCACATAGGAATTACAAACAGCCTCCCTGTCTGATAGATCTACATGAATGGAAAAAAAAAAAAGAGGCCATTTTTCCTTTTTTTTTTTTTTTTTTTTAATTACTGGAGCAAATAGAAAGGGGGGATCTGAAGCAGATTTTTGCTTTGGCGGTTCTTCATTAGAAATATTTGTGTGACCTTGTCTTATCTGATGACTGCTATTCACAAGTATTACATTTCCACTCTATACCATGGGGCACCAGGGCAAGACTGTGATTCTGGAAGTGGCAGGGAACCACACATGGCAGAAAGAAGGGAGGTGGACAAGAAGCAGCAGCAGATCAGCTTTCCTGTTTTAAGAAAAGACCTCTGCCTTCCTTTAAAGACTTGTGAAATTTAAAAGGGGTCCTTTCCATCCACCCTCCCATAACTATGAAGGATTGCTGGTGGGAGATAAACCTGACCCTTTCAGCTTTCAATCAATGTATCCTCTCTCCATGTTTTGAAACTTCTGAGAAAAACAAAATTTCTGCAAGAGCTGGGGGATGGAAGCCAACAAAGGATGTATTACCCTGGGAAGAACAGGGTGACTACCATGCTTTAGCATGTCTTCACAAACTTAGATGAAGAGATGGCAGACAAATTACAGCCACCCCTGAATTGCCATGAAATTAACACCAGCAGCTGTAGCTGCAAGTAAGGTGCTGATATTTGAACATTCCCCATGGTTTGGAGGCAATATTATTTTGAGACTTGAAGTTTAGCCATTGGACATTGGTTCAGCTGCAGTGGAAGTCATAGGCCAAATTTTAATGGAAAGCCTTGAACAGCCATGCATCTGCCTCAGGGCATTAGCTGCAGAAGCCTGCTAGGAACAAGGAGGAGAAATGAGTTTAGTGCAGTGGCTGCCAGATCAATGCTCTGTCAGTGTGGTGAGTAAATCTTGCACACAGCTGTTAGTATATGAGACTATATTTTAGTGCAAATTATGCAATCTGTTTGTACAATGGCATGGTCATTGTTTCTTTATAACACGTGAGGGACACTGTTGATAGTAGTTCACAGGAAACATAGGACTTCCTGAAATTCTTTGTGTCTTCTTCTCTACCTTGTAACTATTTCAGTTCTGTTTATGCCTTCTAGTGCTTCAGTTCTTAGGCCTGCAAAATGAGGATGATGATGCTTGCATCTCACCAAAGTCCATCTAATGGTGGTAAGGGAACTGTGCTATACAGGGGGCAAGGATTTCTAGTTTATTTGTTAAAGTAGCCAAGGAAGTCCTTTAGGCTTCACTTTAGGGCTGTACTCTATCTGGTAGTTAGCAGCTAAGAAATTCTTTGGCTAGAGATCTGTACAATAGAAAGTAGGAAATAGAAAGAAAAATGTAAGAAATTACCTTTTTATTTTTTAAGTGTTAAAACGTGAGATTTTTAACACCTTATTGCCATGGAAATGCTGCTGGGCTTGAAGCAGCTAACTTTTTCAGCCAGCCAGAAACGTGTAGTCACCAACAGCAAGGAGAACTTCCACCTGTGCTTTTAGCAAGCTTTCTAAGTGTGTCCATGGTAGTTGTATATTTTCTCAGTTCTGACAGAAACGTCCTGTGAGAACCAAATAATCTTTCTGAAAATAGCCTTTAGAGAGGCAAAATGCTTCTGAGAATTAGCTGTCCTCTAAGAGGACATGAAGTCCCTCCATGCATCAGGACTTAACTGCATTTCAGCAAATCTGCATGGTAAGGTTTTCAACTGACTGAAATACAAAAGTATTTTAATGAGTGAGCAGCTTATTTTGTCCTGCGCTGGCAAAAGGACTGCGTGAATGTGACCCTGCACTGCTGCTCAGTGTCAGCGCTAGTTCAGAATCCCACAGAAGACAGCCCCTTCCCATGGCAGCAGCAGAATCATAGAATCATAGAATGTCTTGGGTTGGAAGGGACCTCTAAAGGTCATCTAGTCCAACCCCCCTACAATAAGCAGGGACATCTCACACTAGAACAGATTGCTCAGAGCCCCATCAAGCCTGACCGTGAATGTCTCCACGGATGGGGCCTCCACCATCTCTCTAGGCAACTTGTTCCAGTGATCCACCACCCTCACAGTAAAGTTTTTCCTAATGTTCAGCCTAAATCTACCCTTCCCTAGCTTGAAACCATTATCCTTTGTCCTATTGTTACAGGCCCTAGTGAACAGGTCTTCCCCAGCCTTCTTATAGGCCCCTTTCAGAAACTGGAAGGCTGCTATAAGATCCCCCCAGAGCCTTCTCTTTTCAGGTTGAACAACCCTAACTCCCTCAGTCTTTCTTCATAAGAGAGGTGCTCCAGCCCTCTGATCATTTTCATGTCCCTCCTCTGGACACGCTCCAGCAGGTCCACATCCATCTTGTGTTGGGGGCTCCAGGGCTGGACACAGTACTCCAGGTGAGGTCTCACCAGGGCAGAGTAGAGGGGCAGAATCACCTCTCTTGATCTGCTGGCCACACTTCTTTTGATACAGCCCAGGATGCAGTTGGCCTTCTGGGCTGCAATTGCACATTCGTGGCTCTTGTCCAGCTTTGGATCCACTAGTACCCTCAGATCTTTTTCCACAGGGCTGCTCTCTAGTATGTCTTCCTCCAGCCTGTATTGGTGTTTCTGGTTGCCCTGGCCCAGGTGCAGGACCCTGCACTTGGCCTTGTTGAATCTCATGTGGTTCACCTGGGCCCACTTCTCCAGCTTGTCCAGGTCCCCCTGAAGTACCTAGGATCGAGTGTGTAGCAGAATATTATCTTTCAAGCTAATGGATTCTATTGTAGGTTTGCTTCAGAATTTTCACAGAGATGTCTCCAGCTCTCCAGGTTCTCTGGATTTGGTGAACACATAAAGACATGACCATGGCAGCAGTCTCTCATATTCTCATGCAATCAACCAGCAGGAAGGAATAAATTGTGTTATTTTTTAAAACAGGAGTCACATCATAGGAATCATGTTGTTATATAGTCCTCATGAGGTCAGCTGATATTGGGGAACTCCACTTCATCTCAGGTGTCTGTGAGGTATTCCAGTTGCATTAGTCTAAGTAAATCCTGATTAACGTTAAATGCTGTTATCTTCAGATTAAGACCAACTTTCTCTTGAAAATGAAAGTCCATTCTGCATTGCAAATGAAAATTTAATGTTAGAGCCTGTTGTAGCACTGCATTGCCTAGTCTCAGATTTTGTGAATGTGAAGGTCAACAGTAGGATCTGGAAATAGACCTTAGGACTGTAACACCATCCCAAGGACAAACCAATTAATCATGTGTATAAGTTTGTTTGGAAGAGGCTGTATGTTGAAAATAACCATCTAACAATTTTTACTTTGTAGTAAATTAATATGTGGATAATTTGGGACTGATAAACCCTTCTACTGGCTTGCTAAATCACCTTCACAGGAAAGTAGGGAGGAAATTCTGACATGTATGGGGAGATGTCAGTTCAGTAAAATGACTTTCAGTGGTCCATTTTGTCACTTAGTTTTCAGATCCAGTGGCAGTATGAGTGACCACAAATTGCAAGAAACAGCAAATAATTCTGGAAGAGAAGTACCTGAATATAAATTAGAGGGAGTTGAGGCAAACCAATGCATTCCTGTGGGTCAAAAAACCAGAGAGGGAGCCTGGGCTTTGGTGTGCACAGTCTGCATGTATCATCCAATACACAGGAAGATTAGCCCATGGCACTTTGGTCTGTTATGCTGAGCCCTTTTTTTCCCTATCAGCGTTGCAAGACAGGCTATGTTATTCCTTCAATACATGTAGAAAGAGAGATAAACATTTTGGGTGGGAGTAAGTGAACGAAGAAAGATAGGCAATGGGATCTTCTCTTGTGGGACATGAGACAACTTTTTCTGGAGCCAGAGGAAAATTGCAAGTTCCTACAAGTGCTTGCTGCAATTTGTAGCTGTGAATAGGGAAGATAATCTAGAGATTGTACCATTACAAGTCAAGTCAAGTTGGAATACATGGTCCTAATTTTGTTGGGGAAATCACAGCTGGCTCACAATGGGAATCACCATGGCAAAGACTTAACAGTGCTAGAAGACTCGTGATCTTTTCCAGAATTGCTCATTATAACCCTCAAAAATTCCCCTATAAACTAATTAGAAAAATGACAGCCTTCTTCAGCTTTGCCAGGACATCACTTACGTATAAGAAGGCCTTAAAAAATGACGTCATTTATGTGTAAAGCCTGACTTTTTTTCTAATTTTCATATTTTCTGCTAGTGAAATGAGAAAGTGCTTTGGATGGTCCAGTGTAGCAAATCTGAAGTCTAAAAATATGCCAGGGTGACTATTTGTCTTGTGAAGCTGTTGTCTGTTAATAAGTACAAAATTTTGTTTGAAGATGCCTTCTAGGTAATAGCAATGGTGCTGGCATTCTGAAATGTCCTTAGCTGGGTTGTCTGCATACTCCCTTATCAGTAAACGTTTTACAAGTTTTGCAGGTCTGCTGCAGACTGACAAGTCAATTGCAGAGTTGTGGCTGTGTACAGCTATCAATATGGTGCCACTAAGCTGGCAGCCCTTCTATTTCTCTAGTCTGTGGGTTCAGCTGGCCTTCTGCCACTGCATATGTCAAGATCTCTGAGCCTGTTTCACATTTGCCCCTTTCATGCATCTAATAGGCTGCAGCAAAGCAACATAGCCCCTAGCAAGGTGGCAGTAAAAGCTGATAGGGAATTTGCTGATGAACAGAAAACTAAATAAATACAGATCTGAAATACGAGCAGAAGACAGGAAAATATTTTCCCTTGGCTCCCTTGCTGCTTGCCAACTGGTAATACTTTCTTCTTCGTTATTTTCTTGATGAGAGGACAGACTCACTGAATATATGGACATTTAATAAAATAAATTACCTGGCATTGTTATACTTTATTATTACAAGATGTATATTAATATATATTTTGTTATATTTATTTTGTTCTGGTTTATATTCTTATATTTCATTTCTGTAAGCTTAGGGTCCAATCCTATTAATCTGATTTCCCTTTTTATCACAGAACTAATCTCACTGTGATCAGTGGGATTACTGGAAGTATACTAGAGAAACTTCTGTGTATATATCATAGAAAGAACTGGTATGTTCTGGTTTTGATAGCAGGAAAAGAACATAGCATCTGTTTGCCTATTTTCTAGTCTTTTATCATTGAATGGGTTATTTTGATCTTATCTTCACAATATATATTTTATATGATTGAGTCATCTGATTTTCAAAGCCAATTGAAGTATCATAGAATCATAGAATCATAGAATGGTTAAAGTTGGAAGGGACCTTAACGATCATCTAGTTCCAGCACCCCTGCATGGGCAGGGACACCTGTCCCCCTAGATCAGGTTGCTCAGGGCCCCATCCCTTCTGGCCTTGAATGCTTCCAGGAATGGAATATATATATTCTAGGCCATATAGAATATTTTTTATTGGCTCAAATTTAAGCCTGCACAGCAAAAGACTACAAAAACAATAAAAGCTCTTAAATAATCATTTTTCCTGTGCTAATTAATGTCGTATTATTATTAATTGCATTGTTTTGTTTGTATAATTTATTTTGCTGAAATTGTAATATTATTACTACAACAACAACAATAGCAACAATTAGTAAAATAATTCCCATGGTTTTATGCAAGAATAGGATTTGTATTGTTGTTTTTCCCAAGAGCTGTCATGTTAAAATAAGGTGACTGCTTCCCATTACGTATGTTACTCCATATAATTTAATAGGTTCCTTTTTGCTGAGTGGGACTCTAAAGATTCAGTTCCTTGGAATTTTAAGTAGTTGGAAACTAGGGGCTCAACTGGAAATTGCTTAGGTTTTTGTTCTCAGCAATAGATAGATTGGGTCACATTTTTGTCATGCTATGCCTGCCCTTGGCTTGCTCACCTTTAGCACTTTGTAAACTAGGCCTCAATATTTCCAACTGGATGCTCCACACCACTTTGAAAATACTCACCTGATCATTATGTCTTGACTCCTTCCTGAGAGCTGTAAGAATGATCTTTAATGCAGTATTTTCCCCATTTTAACCCACCATGCATATCCATTGTGCTTTCACTTCTTGCTTTTATTTGCATGTGTTGTGGGTTTTCAGTGTGCTTTGCTTTGTGCATTTGGATCTGCAGGCTAAGCATGATGCATTTGTCTGTCTCTCTGTGCTCTCTGAAAGTGTCCTTGGACCATCAAGTACTTGTTTCACCTCACTGCATCAAAACAGAGCTTGCACAAGCAATAACAATACTAATGCTGGTCTAAGAAATAATTTCAGAGGCATTCTATTTTCAAAAAAAGTAAGAAACAGGTATTGTTTTCTGAATGTCTTTGAGACAAGGCAGTCCTACTGTTAATTTTACCATGGAACCTTTGAAGTCTGCCTTTAGCAAGCTGGGTTGTGTTTTACTGTGCTCTACTGTTACTATTATTCTGATCTCTTTACATGCCTGATCAAGAGATTTATGTTTCAAAAGCCTAGGAAGTCTTCAGTGCTGATAGGGTGGAAGATTCAGGGAGATTCAAGAAGGATCTCTGCTGTTCCTCTGCATTATAAACTATGTCTAAGTTTATTTAAGGTGATATTGGGCAGCTTGCATTTGACAAGGTAGGAACCTTAGAGAGAAATTGAATTAAATAAGAGTTTATTTTCACAGAATGATGCTTTCTTGCCTCTTTTTTATTAATTTTTAATCGACATTGTTTTGGTAAGAGAAAGAATATGGTTGTGAATTTTCTGTGAGTTCACTTACAAATAAATGACTTGGCATCTGATTTTTCTAGAAGACCTGGTATCCTCTGCATGTGCTCCAGACTTGAAAGAGGAGGAGTCAGTCACGCTACTGTTGTAAGGTACAATAACTGTCAACCTTTTTACAAGACCTTGGCAATCAAGCTGACATTTTGAGAGAAAAAGGTAACGAAAGGCCTGACTTCCATGATGTCTTAGCCTATACCAAAAGCCAAACAGAGAAAATACTATGAGAAGGGAATATTCTGGTTTGCTGATCCTGCCTTCAGTCTAATCTGCTCCCCTGTAGGGGGGGAGGCTGCTCAAGGACACTCAGAAGTGATCTTGGTTATTATCAGTCCACTGGCGCTGCTAAAAAAAAGTTCACTGAAAGAAAAAAAAATCAGCAAAGAGAAAGTTGTCCTCACTCTGGCTCAAACCAGGTCATTAAAATACTACAGACTTGCTGTTTGTTGCTTAGAGAAATCAACAGATGCTCTCAAAACAAGTGTGAAAGAGCTAAAATGAAATGTAAGTTATGATTAATGGAGTTGCCTTTATTAACTGTGTATTATGTGTTCTCTTGGGCATTGAATATATAACAACATTGACAGATGTTAAAGCGACTGGACTGTGTTATTTAGTAGAGATGATGGAAAGATAAAGAGAAGGGAACAATCATTAAAGAAGCTTTTGACAAAGTTTTCTTCATGCTTTCTAATAATACAGATTTACAGCAATCCATGTTATTTTCTGACTACATCAAATGCTTGTTGAGAAGAAAAGGAACTGCTTGGTTGACAATGATATTATCAGTGGTCTAAATTGCTTTGCTTATGCTGGAAACTAACAATTATTCTTTTTTTACCTATAGTCATGACAAAGTGATGCAGCAGAAGATACCAAAACATACAAAATTTTGATTAACTGTGAGTAAATGACAATCTAACCTTTTTATGGATGTTGTGACCTAGAAAGGAATTGCCTTCACAGAGGTGTGTCCATTTTTGTGCTATGGAAACAAAGCTGTAATTGTAGGCATTGTTTAGCATGTAATGAGGATGCAGTCAGAAATCCATGAATCCAAATCCTCTTGCAAGGCACCACTAAACAGCTGGTTATCGTGGAGCAGGATCCTCACAAACAAGATGTGGTGCAACAAGCTTATCCAGGGATGAATTCAGGCTCTGCGTGGATGAGGCAAGGGAATGACAATTAACTGAAAGACCATTGTATCAGAAAGCATTTGGATTTCAAAGGTGGACCTAGGATAAAGGATCTGGTTTTATTGCTGTCAAACTGTTTAAGTGGGCTAATGAAGGAAGTGTGTGTATGTAAGGCTTATCACTAACAAGAAAAATAGTAATTTCTAGATTCAGTTACTACAATAGAGAGTTTATTTAGATGTATTTTCAAATGCAGTAAATACTGTACTTCCAAAATTGTCAATTATAGCTATGTAATTAAACCTGACAAGAGTTTTATTAGAGTTGCATAATCAATCTTCAAAAGCCAGTAACATCCAGGATGAGTTTCCACTGTGCTTTGATCCCTTCCTTTCTTAGTTATATACTGTTGCATAGGTTTTACTTAAAGTGCCATGTGGTATTTTCTAACACAGGATCGCACCATTCCTTTCAGAGAAATAAACAGACCTGAAAAGGCATAGATAATAATGCAGTGCTATCTCTCCACAGCATTTCCAGTAAAACCAAAAGCCACCTTTTGCTTTTTTCTGAATTTGAGTTTATGATCCATAAAAGGCTGAAAAAGTATCATGGAAGCACTAGTAAGTATTATGAAAGGCTTTATCAGCTGTACTTATTTCCTGTTCTTTTTGTTGGCCAGCTTCTACCTGCTGTGAAACAGAGCATTACCTGTCTCTCAGTGTGGAAGAGGAACCTACTGAGACTGGCTGGAGAGGGGAAGGCTATTTTCCTTACTGGAGAACCAGTCTAATCACTAGGACTACAACTTGGTTAAGCTCTTCAACAGCAGATGTGAGAAGCTCTTGCTTCAACGCTGCCTGCCATCAGGACTGGGAAACAGGCTGACAGCTGTGATCTGCCCTTTCTTCTGATGCCCTTCTACCCACAGCATGTAAAATTTCTACCCAGTTTAAAGGGACCTTGAAGTTCCTCATGAATGTGTTGCCAGTATTTTTTAACTTCAGCAAAATAACATATTCTCTAGTCCTGTTCTTAGAAATAACCTAACACCAATTTTGTCATTCAAATTAAGATAAATTATTCATCCTTGACAGACTGCTGGTATATACAGTTTCAGCTTGGGTGATTAAATTTAAATAAAGCTAGAAATGCTCAAAGTCAGGTTATCAGAATGGGAGAACACATGCTAATTTAGCAAGTATACCAGTCCCCAGCACACAGTTTAGGTCACTATTATTTCTATTAATGTCTTTACAGCATTTTAAAAACATATTTTATGGAACAAGCCTATGGCAAGAATGAACTTACTAGCTTAGTTGTAAAGTGCTTTAAGTGCAAGGAGTAGCAGATGAGAGCTGTGCTGTTTAAAAGAGCTGATGATTTGACTGAAGATGATACTGGGCAAAAACTTCTTAAAGAAAGCTGAAGACAGATGTCTCGGACTTTAATAAGACATTTTCTGAAGGTTAGAGGATGAATATCAGTTTTTTCCCTTGTCACTGCAGTGGCCTCTGCTCTGTTCTTTACACCTATTACTCTTTATCTAGTAAGAAAACACTGTACCAGAGAGTGGTGTGCATGGCTGACTTTGGCTCAGGCTGACATAAATTACTACTGCTTTTGCAACCATAGCAGCATTTTTTTGAGGTAAACTTTTCTCATATTTATAGACACTGATCAGAATTCCATGGATGGTAAAGCAGGAGAAAAGGTCAATACTTGGTAAACTTCCATCTATTTGTTTCTAAGCTACAGGTAGGTGTGTAGTGTGGAAGCAAAGGAGAGTCTACAGCATCCTTTCTACACCCTTCAGCTGCCTTTGCGTAGATATCATAAGGTAAAGGCAGAGCTGTGGTTCCTTTACTTGTAGGAGAAGAGTAAATACTGTCTCAAAGACGTGATGAGGGAGGTATTAGTGCCCTGGCTGGATTTCCTGATGCCCTTAACACAGCTGAATGCTAACTTACGGAGTGGAAAGGGTTTTCAATCTTTTATTTGTAAATATGATCACTTTAGGAAGATGTTGAAGAGGAAACAGCAGGAAGGAAAGATAATACCAGTCCTCAAGGGTCAGTCCTGGGACTGGTGCTGTTTAACATCTTTGTTGGCAACATGGACAGTAGCATGGAGTGCACCCTCAGCAAGTTTGCTGACAACACCAAACTGCATGGTGAGGTCGACACGCTGGAGGGAAGGGATGCCATCCAGAGGGACCTTGACAGGTTGGAGAGGTGGGCTTGTGCAAACTGCATGAAGTTCAACAAGGCCAAGTGCAAGGTCCTGCACCTGGGTTGGGCCGATCCCATGCACAAATACAGGTTGGGTGGAGAATAGATCATCAACAGCCCTGAGGAGAAGGACTTGGGGGTTACAGTGGACAAGAAGCTCAACATGGGCTGGCAAGGTGTGCTCGCAGCCCAGAAAGCCAACTGTGTCCTGGGCTGCATCAAAAGAAGCATGACCAGCAGGGCCAGGGTGGTGATTCTGCTCCTCTATTCTGCTCTTGTGAGACCCCACCTGGAGTACTGTGTCCAGTTCTGGGATCTCCATCACAAGAAGGACATGGAGCTCCTGGAGAAGGTCCAGAGGAGGGCCACAAAGATGATCAGAGGGCTGGAGCACCTCTCCTATAAAGACAGGCTGAAAGAGTTGGGGTTGTTCAGCCTGAAGAAGAGAAGGCTCTGGGGACACCTTATAGCAGCCTTCCAGTACCTGAAGGGGCCTACAGGAAAGCTGGGGAGGGACATTTTACAAGGGCTTGTAGCGAGTTGACAAGGGGTAATGGATCAAAATTGGAAGCAGGGAGATTTAGGTTAGACATTAGGAGGAAATTCTTCACTATGATGGTGATGAGACACTGGACCAGGTTGCCCAGGGAAATTGTGGAAGCCCCATCCCTAGAAGCGCTCAATAGCATGTTGCATGGTGCTCTGGTCAAGTGGGAGGTGTCCCTGCCCATGCCATGGAGGTGGATCTAGATAATCCTTAAGGTCCTTTCCAACTCAAACCATTGTATGATTCTATGATTCTATGAATGCACAGCCAAGTCAGCTTACCTATACTGTGGAACACCATACCTGAGTACATACTCTTTGTCTGCCACCTTCTGCATTGTGTCTTGTTCCTTCTGTTACTATACCAGCTGACTGAGGACTACTGGGTGAAGTTCTGTACATATTAAATGTCTCCATGCTGCAGAAAAAAGAAAAAAGGAAGCAAAGGCTAGTAGTTCTTTTTTGCTCAAGAATATGCAGTCCTGGTATAGAGTGTGTGGAAGATAACTTCCTAACACAACTGGTGACCGAGCCATCTAGGGAATGCGCTCTACTAGATCTGCTGTTTGTGAACAGAGAAGGATTAGTGGGGGATGTGAAGGTTGGTGGCCGTTTTGGGCAAAGCAGCCATGAGATGGTGGAGTTTTCAATTCTTAGGGAAGTAAGGAGGGAGGTCAATAGAACTACCTCCTTGGACTTCCAGAAGGCAGACTTTGACCTCTTTAAGAGATTGATTGATGGTGTCCCTTGGGAAGGAGCCCTCAAGAACAAAGGTGTCCAGGGAGGCTGGACTCTCCTCAAGAGGGAAATCCTCAAGGCACAGGAACTAGCTGTCCCCGTGTACTGCAAAATGAGCCAGCAAGGTAGAAGACCAGCCTGGCTAAACAGGGAGCTTTGGGCAGAGGTCAGGAGGAAAAGGAAAGTCTACTGGCTATGGAAGAAGGGGCAGGCAACTCAGGAAGAGTACAAGCTTGTTGCAAGGTTATGCAGGGAGAAAATTAGAAAAGCCAAAGCTCAATCAGAACTCAATCTGGCTAGCATCATTAAAGATAATAAACAGTGTTTTTACTAGTACATTAACAGTAAAAGAAGAGCAAAGGGGAATATCTACCCTCTACTGGACGTGGGAGGAAACCTTGTGACTAAGGACAAGGAAAAGGCTGAGCTGCTGAGCACCCACTTTGCCTCAGTTTTGTCAGCAATGCTAATTGCTACCTGGGGGTCCAGCTCACTGAATTGGAAGATAGGGGTGAGCAGAATGCAGCTCCCACAATCTGGGAGGAAATAATCAGTGACGTACTGTGTCACATAGATGTGCACAAGTCTATGGACCAGATGAGATCCAAAGGGTACTCAAGGAGCTGGCAGAAGTGCTCACCAAGCCACTCTCCATTATTTATCAGCAGTCCTGGCTAACCAGGGAGGTCCCAGGTGACTGAAAGCTAGCAAATGTGATGCCCATCTACAAGAAGGGTCGAAAGTTCCTGGGAACTACAGACCTGTCAGTCTGACCTTGGTGCCAGTGAAGGTTATGGAACAGGTCATCTTGAGTGCCATCACTCGTCACATACAAGACAACCAGGTGATCAGGCTCAGTCAGCATGGGTTTACAAAAGGCAGGTCCTGCCTGACTAACCTGATCTCCTTCTACAACAAGGTGACCCACCTGGTGGATGAGGGAAGAGCTGTAGACATCATCTATCTGGACTTTAGTAAAACCTTTGACACTGTCTCCCATAGCACTCTCCTTCAGAAATTTGTGGTGCTGGGCTTGGATAAATACACTGTGTGCTGGATTAAAAACTGGTTGGATGGCCAGGCCCAAAGAGTGATAGTTAACGGAGCTAAATCTGACTAGTGTCTGGTCACAAGTGGTGTTCCTTAGGGTTCAGTACTGGGGCCTGTTCTCTTTCATATCTTTATTAATGATCTGGATGAGGGGATTGAGTGCACCCTCAGGAATTTTGCAAACAACATCAAGCTAGGTGGGTGTGTTGATCTGCTAGAGAGTAGGGAAGCTCTACAGTGGGACCTAGATAGGTTAGATCAGTGGGCCAAGGATAATTGTATGGGGTTCAACAAGGCCAAGTGTCTTGGGTCATAACAACCTCATGGTGAGCTACAGACTTGGTGATATGTGTTTGGAAAGCTGCAGTATAGAAAAGGACCTGGGGGTATTGATTGACAGTCGACTAGATATGAGTCAGCAGTGCGTGCAGGTGGCTAAGAGGGTCAATGGCATCCTGGCTTGTGTTAGGAACACTGTGACCAGGAACAGGGAGGTGATCGTCCCCCTGTACTTGGCACTGGTGAGGCCACACCTTGAATATTGTGTTCAGTTCTGGGCCCTGCACTATAAAAAGGACATAGGAGTGCTGGAGCATGTCCAAAAAAGGGCAACAAGGCTTGTGAAGGGCCTAGAGCACAAGCCCTGTGAGGAGCAGCCGAGAAAGCTGGGGTTATTTAGTCTAGAGAAGAGGAAGCTGAGGGGAGACCTCATTGCTCTTTACAACTACCTGAAAGGAGGCTGGAGTGATGAGAGGGACAGCCTCTTCTCCCTGGTGTTGTGTGATATGACCAGAGGGAATGGATGCAAGCTGTGCCAGGGGAGGTTTAGGTTAGATATTAAGAAGCATTTTTTCACTGCAAGAGTTGTCACGTATTGGAATAGATTGCCCAGGGCCATGGTGGAGTCACCATCTTTGGAGGCATTTAAACAGCATGTGCACCTGGTGCTTAGGGACATGGTTTAGTGGTGACCTTGCAGTGTTAGGTCTAAGGCTGGACTAGATGATCTTAGAGGTCTCTTCCGGCCTGTGACGATTCTGTGATTCTGTGAATTTCCATTACATCAGTTTTATGTTTTCTGTGCCATAAATGTTAACGGGATACTATAGTGGGTTTTGAAGGTCAACACCCACCATACAGTAGGAATGGGCTGGAGGGTACTAAAAGGTATCAGATGACAACTGGACTAGCTTTTGACCAAAATCAGAGTTGAAGAGTTCATCTGTTTAATTTCTTTAAAAGAGTTCCTTTGGAGCTTATCGCCAGAATATTTTTTGTTTCCTGAAGGTTGAGGCTTATCTGACCGTGAATTCTTGTCTGTGAATGTGTTTGTGTGTGTCTGTACATCTGTTTGTTTCCCTCTCTTCTTGGAATGACTTTTGCACCTAGAGGATCTCAGCTGCATGCCAAGAGTCTCAAGATACAAAATTCCTGCAAAAGTCATGATGCTGAGTGCCTATGTGAGACAGACATCATCAGACCCTGGCTGAGAAAACAATGTAAAACACAGACCTGTAAGAAATGAGTCTTTGTTAGTTACTCAGAGCATTGAGCTTCTTGGGTTTGGCAGTGTCAGTTGCATCCTCTTCTCCTCATTTATTTATTCTATTAAGAGGAGTGTCCTTGGTATGTGGTATCACCTGAGGGGTTTACTTTCACCTGCCAAGATGGTGAAGTTCTTCACTCTTGAAGAACTTCGTATGATCCTACAGTGGGGTTAATTTTTTGTCCTGTGGGTGATGTTTCCAATATGACGGTCTTGCCTTAAGCATTTCCTTGTCTTCAGCACTTTTTTTTTCTTTCTTTTTCTTTTTTTTTTTTTTAAGTAACTATTATTTTGGCTGAAATTATCTACTCAAACTGTTCAGACGTTCAAAGCCCTTTTTCAGTATAGACATGCAGACCCCCCCATAATTTGCATTAACTGACATTTTATAAAACTCTTTCAGTGAAGTAAATGGAGCTCTTTGGGTAAGTTGCCGAAGTGTAGGTCTGCAGAGTTTTGATTCATGCTATATTGACTCTGCCCTAAATTGCAAAACATTTTGTTTCATCAATTTTGCTTTCATGTAACGAATGTTCTTTATGATTGTTTTGGTTTAGTGGTCAGAGCGAACCACAAAACAGAGGGCAGAATTCCCTCCCAAGGTAAGAGAAAAGGGGAATAAGGAAGACAGACTCAAATGTTGGAAACTGAAACTACAACAAATTTACTGTAACACGGAAAAAAGGAGTAACACATGGGGGAAAGAAAATATATATAAACTTATATAAAAATACATACAAAACCGATCTCACTGATTGCAGGAATAGGTGGGTGAGAGTCCCTTGCAGCAAGGTCTCTTCAGAAGAGGGGTCCATGGCTCCTCACAGCACCTGATGCAGTTGGATTCTGGAGAGCTTGTGGCAAACTGAAGAATCTCCAAGCAGCAGCAGCAGGAAGGAAGAAGGCACAGGAAGGACAAGGGGCTGAGTTTCCCGTTCTTCTTGCTTTCATAGAGTATGGCAGGAAGTGAGAGGGAATACTGACCCCTCCTTGTTCCAACCCTCCTGGGACCTTCAGGGTCCTAAAGACCCTCTGTCTAGTTCCTCTTATAGGTGTCAACAATTTGCCAGGTCCACTTAAACCATAACAATGATTCATAAGTTATTATCATTTAAATAAGATTAAGTCATCAACATTTACAAACTATATTGCAGACATAAAAAAAAAAAGCACTTGCAGTTGAGGTCACTTATAAATCTTTCTAATAAGCTTATGGGCAGGATTTTCCCTGTTGTGTGTGTATGAGTAGGAATGTCAGTGCTTTTTTTAGAGTGCTGTCAATCAAATGTCATCACCTATATATACATTTTTTGTGTGCATGTGTCACAAAAGTTGAGTCAACCCTCTTTGCTTGGAAGGATTGGCTGCTGCTCAGAGGGGATGCTGCCACTGGGCCATAAGGCTGCCATGGCTGGAAAAGGAAGATGACAAACCACTTTCTACTAATGATACAGAGTAATATGGCAAATTTGGTGCCTGCATTTTTGCCTTGAAACAAGGCTACACCTTTGGATTGAGTCTTCTAGTGCAATTTGTCTGAGTGCAGATCCTCATGGGTATCATGCCCTCACCCAAAGCCACAACCACCCTTTTTGTTTGTTGTCCTTTTTCTCCAGCTGGCACATGAGGTTGGCACATGAGGCTGATCAGTGGCATTGATGCTTAAAGTCCCATTTCAGGAAGATGGCTGCACAACACCCTTCTTCAAAAGGGTGAAATACAGGGCAGGGAGGCAGGAAACAATATTCCAAGTTTAATGCACATTATTTAGGTGGCGATTTTCCCAGGTACAGACTGGATAACTAGACCCTTACGTATGCAAAATATAACTTGTGATGCAACATCAGAAGAATTGTGAAGAGAAGGGATTAAAACCTGTTTTATTCTCATTTGGAGAGATGGTGACAGCATAACATCCCAAAGTAATGACAGCAGAGGAGTGGGTTGCTAGTAAATGACAGTTTGCAGTGAATATGTGCAAACCGGGCTGTAGAGCTCAGGGTGATGAAGTTATGAGGCAAGTTGGTAAGGAACAAAACATATAGGAACAAAACATAAAGGAACAAAACATAAATAATGTGCTGTGTAGGAGATGAATGCTGTAAGTTAGAATAGCTCAGGAAAGAAAGGAATGCCAGATAGTGGCAATTGAGTTAGCAGCCATTTTCGTGATTTAGTGTCCAGCATGGTGAGTAACCACTGGATTTCAGGTTTGTTGGCTGTAGTCTAACCATTATTTTAATTAATTTACTTTTTTTTAAATTTTCCTAACAGTGATTACTTACATGCTATGAATTAAAACCAGAGTATTAAGAATATGTAAGCATTGGCTGTATATGATGAGCTTGTGTCTTTTTCATAATGGACAGTTCAAAGTAGAGCAGTATTAAAATGTAAGAAAAACATGGGCGATAATTTGTAAATTGATGGTTAGATTTTTACTGAATGTTTAGCATAAGAACTGAAAGTATTTTTCACTGACCAGAGCAATTATGCTGCTTTATAGGGGCTAGCTGCCACAGTGACTAGTATGGTCTAATGGCACTCCTGCTAGCTAGTCAACTAATCTGTACTCTTGGCTTCATATTCAAATAGGCTCTTTTTGTATCCCATTTGCACAAAGAGTGGAGGATATTAGGGGTGCCTTTGGAGAAGGAAGAATGCCCCCAACACACTGCTTTTTAACATGACAAGAGTCTGTTTTCAGAATACAGGGCTTGCAAAGATCTTTTCTATGGCAGCTTACTATGTCCATCCCTTCTGCTCTACCAGGAAGCCCTGCATGCAGCTGACAGTCTTGCTGGAGAACTCTTTAAGGAAGGGGTGTTTAGAAACAGCCTGCATCTTCCACTCTAAAGGACCTGTCAGGACAAAAGTGTTTTTGAGTGTCAGAAGTTCAGACTTCTCAGCATGCAGAAAGGCAAATTTACCACTTCAATTTATTAATATGGGGCATATTGCCATATTAATTTCACTCATGTATGTATGCCTGACCATTACATTCAGAGTGGCTAAGTTACATGCTAGTGACAGAAACCAATACACTCTGACCATGAACAAACCATCCATGTATAATCATGCACCTAGATACACCCGAGGGTCTCAAAATCACCCAAGCAGGCTCCAGTGCTACATCAATCTAGCAAACACAAGTTATTCCACGCTCTGAGCTCGGATGAGTGTAGTGCAAGCCCCTAGGGAGATGGTCAGTTTTTCTGCTCCCTTCTCTGTAGCTGTTTGACGATGTCTTATTTTTCCCAATTGTAACCCTTCAGTCAGCTGTGCCAACAAACATTTGCCACTGTGTACACTAACTAAAAAAGGAGAGAATTTCTGACTTTGGAAAACACAGTAAGAAGACACAGCTACTTTGTATGCAGGAAAAGGATAAAATTATAAAGGGCAAAATATTTCTCTTTCTGATAAAAAAAACAACCAAACAAACAAAAACCTAAAAACCTAAAAATCCAACTGGATGGATGGCCAGGCCCAAAGAATTCTGGTTAATTGCATTAAATACAGTTGGAGGCCTGTCACAAGTGGTGTTGCCCAGGGCTCAGTGTTGAGGCTAGTTTTGTTTAATATCTTTATCACTGATCAGGACATGGGGATCAAGGTGGGAGCATTGATCTGCTTGAGGGTAGTAAGGATCTGTAGAGAGACCTGGACAGGCTGGATCAATGGGCCAAGGCCAATTGTGTGAGGTTCAAAAAGGCTAAGTGCTGGGTCCTGCGCTTGGGTCACAGCAACCCCAGGCAACTCTACAGGCTTGGGGAAGAGCACCTGGAAAGCTGCCCAGAGGAAAAGGACCTGGGGGTGTTGATTGACAGCTGGCTGAATATGAGCCAGCAGTGTGCCCAGGTGGCCAAGAAGGCCAATGGCATCCTGGCCTGTATCAGGAATAGTGTGGCCAGCAGGACTAGGAAAGTGATCGTGCCCCTGTACTTGGCATTGGCGAGGCTGCACCTTGAGAACTGTGTTCAGTTCTGGGCTCCCCACTACAAGAAGGACATTGAGGTGCTGGAGCCAGTCCAGAGAAGGGCAACAAAGCTGGTGAAGGGTCTGGAGAACAAGACATATGAGGAGGATCTGAGGGAACTGGGGTTGTGTAGCCGGGAGAAAAGGAGGCTGAGGGGAGACCTTGTTGCTGTCTACAACTAGGAGGAAAGGAGGTTGTCATGAGATGGTGGCTGGTCTCTTCTCTCAGGTAACAGGTGGTAGGAAAAGAGGAGGTGGCCTCAAGTTGTGCCAGGGGAGGTTCAGATTGGATATTAGGAAAAAATTCTTCAGCAGAAGGGTTACCGAGCATTGGAACAGGCTGCCCTGGGAGGTGGTTGAATCACCATCCTTGGAGGTGTTTAAGAGAGGTGTAAACGTGGCACTTAGGGACATGGTTTACTGGTGGACTTGGCTAGTTAACTTGGTGTTAGGCTAACGGTTGGGCTCAATGATCTTAAGGGTCTTTTCCAACCTAAATGATTCTATGATTCTACAATTTTTGCAGTCTGTCTGTCTGCCTCCTCGCTTTCCCCCATCAGTGAAATTGTTCCAAAACTTACAGTGAGCACTCCTCCCCATTCCACTGATTCATGGTGCCCTGCTGGAGGCAAGAGGGAAAGAGCATCAGCAAATTGAAATCGCAAAGAATCTCTTTTCACAAGAGATGCTGTAAGATGGAATTCAGCCCTGTAGCAAGCTGACAGGGAAGACTGTTCTTAATACCTTTTGGTCAGATACTTTTTCCTCTCATTTGTGTCTCACCAGTAATGTGACAGCAAAGCTGTTGCACTGCAATCCTGCCCTGGGCTCTCATGTGGGCTCAGCAGATGGCCACAACACAACAACATAGAGGGTGTGTCAGGTGCTATTCCTGTGTGAGCAGAGATTGTGACAGTTCAATGTTGTGCATCAACAAGAATACAAATTAACACGTAGTCAGCCATGGATGTTAGTGCACTTGATTGAACCAAATTATGTTGTCCTCAATTAGTGTAACTTCTTCCCTTGGCCTATGAGCTTTGTGTGGTACTGCTGTTGAAATAAAACATTTCTTCCCATCAGAGTAAACAACAGCTCCCCTATCTCCACATCATTCATCCACCTGACATGTCTTTTTCGCCATATAAACATAGAAATCTCTTCTGTGTCACAATTTCTATGAAAACCCCAAAAGCTGGAGCTGCAGATGAGAAAGGCTATGTTATACTACTGTGCAAAACTCAGTAAGTGGTTGGCTCTTCTTAGTTGGCTGTTTAAGTTATGGTGAACATGAGGAGGATAAAGCTATACCTTCAGTCATGACAGGGCTGTGAAACTAATTCCAAATGCAGTGTCACCTGCCTCACAGAGTTAAGCATCCAGGTCTCTCTGGTTTTGACAGAGGGTAGGTTCTCAGCCAGTGTTCGCTTCATATCTTCTCGGTTTTAGCTGCATATTTTGAGGAAACACCCAAGCTTCCAAACTAGTATCAGTGAGGCTCTGGCAGCTAGCCCAACATCCCGCTGTGATAGTCAATTTTTTAACCTGTTCTGAAGGTTTTCAAAGACAGGCATCTGTGGTTTAGGCATGCTGATCCTGGCTTTGGGCAGGAGGGGGAACTGCATGACCTTCTGAGCTCCCTGTCAGCCCTGTGATCTGTCACACCTCCAGACTAGATGCACTGCACTTGGAAGGCCCAAGGATGTAAGGAATCTTGCCTAGCTCTTCCCGGTTTCTTCTGCAGCAAACAACAATCAAGCAGTATTATTATTTTAAAGCAAACTCCACTTGTCATATAGAGCTTTGTCATCACCTCTTGCTGTCACAAGATGTATTGGAAAGTAGCCTTCCATTAGAGTCTAGCAATGCAAAGGGCAAATTAGATGGTATTGCCAGTCTCTTGAGAAGGCTTCAAATGGAGAGGGCTTATTTGAAGATGAAGTTTGCAATATAATTTTAGTTTCAGCTAATCCATCCCTCCTGCACTGGTATGCAAACCAGATATGAAAATGGGAAGAGGCATGATTCCTGAAGAGAACTGGAAGGGCTTTCCCATGCATGACTGCCAATTCTGGGAATAGAAAACAGCATGAGGGCTGTTTATTCATCCAAACTTTTGTACTAAAGCTGTGCACAGGTCTGGAGACTTGCAAGTTTTTAAAACTAGGATGTTTTGTGTGCTGTCCTGTGTAAAAGAAAGCAGTTTAAGAGTGAGTCCACAAAATGCAGCCAAAACTAAAGTTTACCTTCTGGGGGAGTCGCAAAGCCAATATTATACTGCAATTTTTAAACCTAGAGTAACTGTTAATATGTTACTGTGACAGCTCTCAAAATCTACAAGCTGATGGCAAAACAAGACAGACCTGACACTGTCAAGGTTTGCTTATTTGTTGAAGTTGTTTATTGTGGATCACTGCACACAGTGCACAGAAAAGTGCACCAAGTATTTGACATGCTGGGACACTTCCATACTCACATGCTAGGAGGTGCATGTAGGATTTGAAAGGAGATTACAGCCAGGGGGAAAAGGCTAGGTATATTTTTTCAATCAAGGCTTTCAATCACAGTGTAGATGTGATGCTTTGTGTGTACACCCATAGCAAAGGGAATCAGGCTATACAGGTAACTATAATCAGGGCATTTCCTGACTTCTGAGTGCTTGAGATTCACATTTCAAAACCCTTTTGATGTGGGCTTTTGGGTTGCTTTCTGTATCGTGCCATTCAGTTAACTGGCTAAACTGGTCTATAACATCACTCCAGCAGTACAAAAAGACCCACTGGAACCATCCTTAGAAAGGAAACAGAACAGAATAGCAACACACTGCACAGTGTCACTGCTAGTGCTGTTTTTAGGTATCAATGCCTTTTCAAGTTCTGTATTTATCACTGATTGTAGCACAGAACTGTCTGGAACATGAGTGTTTTCTCTAATGCTTTATCTTTGTGCCAATCAGCACAAAAGCAGGTTAACAGCAAAGCCCTAAGTTGTGCATTCTGTATCTCAGTCTATCTGTTCATCGACAACAGTTATACTTCATGTTGCCCCTTCCAAATTACAATGCTGACATATTTTCTCATGCATTGTAACAAAATCCCACAAGATTTAACTCTGCATGTGACCAGTGTATGATAGGAAAGAGAGTCAGAGTGGGTGAGAAGTCTGGGCTCAATGCAAAGTTACTCATCACTGTGGGAAACTGCATACAAGCAGCCTAGCATCAGCTAAGCACCTGTCTCAAAACTGTCATCACTGTTTTCCAGAAATGGCTGCCAATGCTACCACCCTGAATTTAGTTATTCCCTGGCTTTTGCAGACATAACTCAATGGCCTAACGTACTCTCTTTTTTGTAGCTCTATGTGCAATGTCACACCATTACAAAGCAGAGTCCTGAAGGCTGGGAAAAGCCAGTTCTTGTTTAGACAGTTGTTTTCTTGAAAAGATTCATTATACAGCTGGTCTTTATTTAAGCAGAATTTCACAAAAGCTTGATGTACATAAGAAAAATGTGCTTTCTCTCATGCTTAAAATAAAATGCTGTACTGTCACTTAATGGTGTACAACCTCAAAGATTAGTGTGCCACTTCCATTTAATTTCCTTGGGTAATTCTTGCAGTATAGTCTTCAGCCAACCTGAAGTAAGTGGGGTGTAATTTCTGAACTTAATGGAGGGGGATGAAGATCAGAGATGACCTAGGAATTCACTTGTGGACAGTGAGTGATATATAAAATGCCCATTTCTGGTGGTTCTGCCTGCGTTACAGAGCTTATTGTCTCCCAGCAGCATACTCCTGCCTTTCCTGCCCAGCTGATGGAATGCAGAAGGAAAGGCTTTGGTATAAGACACTGAGATATACTATTACCTCTTGGGACCCTCAAAGTCTGTGAAGATTATATGCCTCTTGCCTAGGGCTCACTCCTATTATTTTGTCCTTTAAGTGTGACTGTGAAGCCACTTGTCTAGTCCCAGAGTTTATGAAAAGCTGCAACTAAGCCTGCACCAAACCTGTGTTGTGATGCCTCTGAAGGCAATGTAGCCTTTCTTACCCACTGCAATGAAGTTTAGCGTGACCTTTATGAACATGAACACCTTCCATGGTGCACACAATAAATAAAGGGATTAAAAGAAGTGACGTGTGATCTTCATAAAGAAACAAACATTTTAAGCTCTCTCCATGTGCAGCAGGTTTTGAAACCGGTATTACTACACACGTAGTAAATCACAGTGGCTGCCCAGGATGAGTATTGCCCAGATACTAGTGCTGTTCCCTGCCTCAATACACAGCTAAAGCTGGAATGTGAAAATGGCATCATTAGGAAAAACTGGTCACTGACTGGGAAATGTTTGCTGCCATTTAACCAAGATGTTTTCCAAGCACTTGCTTGCACACTTAACCCAGAATAGGAGCACAAAAAGATGTATCCAGTATCCAGTCTTGGTACTGAATCACCAGGCCAGTGGTCTCAAGTCATGGCCCTAGAAGGGACTACCCTGCAGCCCGGCCTACATTTCTGTTCTGACAGATGTACACAGCACTGCATTGCTGAACAGGGAAGGCAACTATGTTATTCTATGGTTTTGTTTGTTCGTTTTCCTTTCATCTGCTTTTGACAATATGAGTCTCTCTTCCTATTTCTTCTGTACTGAATAACTCAGCATATTGTGAAGGTAGATCTCAACAGGAGCATCTAAAACAATGTCTGTAATTTAAATGTACAGAAGGGAGTTGGGGCCTTTTTGCATTATGTTGTTTCAGATCCTTTATTGCTCAGAGATATAATATTTTATTTGGGAAGACAGGAAGTATTTCAGACTGAGTAATTTCAGTTTGCTGTAAATGTCAGTTGTAGTATGATCTGGTTTAGCCATTTGAGGCAGGAACTCACCTCTGCAAATGACTAGTCTTAAAATGCTGTTGCCATCCACAAGCAGCATAATTAGATTAGTGTCTTAGTTCCTTTTCTTAGCATGCAACTAATGAAGAAACATGGTGGGTTCTTTCAAGAATTACGGATAGAGGCAGCTTTGGAAGAGAATGAGCTATCCTATTAGTTGTAGAATTTGTCCTCCCTGTCACAAGTATTTTTTAAAAAGCAGAACTGGATATTGATTTCAGGTGGAGGGGATTGCTGTGCAGGTAACTTTTACCCTTGTGTATAATGACATCATCAATTAAAATAGCCCTGTGCAGGAGTCACTCAGACTGAATAAAACCTGATTCCTCCCAACTTGAGAAATTGAGTGGGAAAGGAGGAGAGGAAGGGGCCTTTATACTTGTGCTGCCATTGTGTCACAATACAAGTTGAATGAAGAAATTATTTCACAGTTGCTAAGCCTCTGTCCATCATATTTGAGAGGTCATGGTGGTCTGGTGAGGTTCCCGCTGACTGGAAAAAAGGGAACATAGCCCCTATTTTTAAAAAGGGGAAAAAGGAAGACCCAGGGAACTACAGGCCAGTCAGTCTCACCTCTGAGCCCAGAAAGATCATGGAACAGATCCTCCTGGAAAATCTGCTAAGGCACATGGAAAGTAAGGAGGTGATTGGTGACAGCCAGCATGGCTTCACTAAGGGCAAATCATGCCTGACCAGTTTGGTGGCCTTCTATGACAAGGCTACAGAGATGGTGGATAATGACAGAGCAACTGATGTCACCTACCTGGATTTGTGCAGGGCATTTGACACTGTCCCACACAACATCCTGGTCTCCAAACTGACAAGACATGGTTTTGACAGATGGACCACTCAGTGGAGAAGTAATTGGCTGGATGGCCAGACCCAAAGAGTTGTGGTCAATGGCTCAGTGTCCAAGTGGAGGCAAGTGATGAGTGATGTTCCTCAGGGGTCAGTACGGGGACCAGTGCTGTTTAACATCTTTGTTGGAGACATGGACAGTGGGATTGAGTGTATCCTCAGCAAGTTTGCTGATGACACCAAGCTGTGTGGATGTCACCCTAAAGAGAAGGGATGCCATCCAGAGGGACCTTGACAGGCTGGAGAGGTGGGCCAGTGCCAACCTCATGAAGTTCAACAAGGCCAAGTGCAAGGTCCTGCACTTGGGTCTGTGCAACCCCAGGCACAAATACAGGCTGTGGGGAGAATGACTAGAGAGCAGTCCTGAGGAGAGGGACCTAGGGGTGACAGTAGATGAGAAGGTCGACATGAACTACCAGTGTGCGCTCGCGGCCCAGAGGGCCAACTGTGTCCTGGGCTGCATCAAAAGAAGTGTGGCCAGCAGGGCCAAGGAGGGGATTCTGCCCCTCTACTCTGCTCTGGTGAGACCCCAGCTGGAGTACTGGGTACAGCTCTGAAGTCCTCAGCACAAGAAAGACATGGAGCTGTTGGAGCAAGTCCAAAGAAGGGCCACGAACATGATCAAAGGGCTGGAGCTCCTCTGCTATGACGACAGGCTGAGGAAGTTGGGGCTATTCAGCCTGGAGAAGAGAAGACTCTGGGGAGATCTTATAGCAGCCTTCCAGTACCTGAAGGGGCCTACAGGAAAGCTGGGGAGGCGCTTTCCACCAGAGAGGGCAGTGATAGGACAAGGGGTAATGGTTTTAAACTGAAAGAGGGGAGTGTAGTGGAAAAAACCAAAAAACCCCTATTTGCCGGGTCAAACAATATTAACCAATTTACCTAATATTGGAAGAGTTCCTCTAACCCTATGCTCTCTCTTAAACGAGAAGACATGGAAGGCCCAAGATCAACAGGGAAGAGAATACAAAATCAGCTCTTCATGGATTGTTTCTGTTCTATAAACTATTTCTTATGAAGTTATTACCCACAGAGGCTGCCGATGGAACGGAAACATAAGGAAGAACTCACCTTTTCGACAAGGCAAGGAGACGAGACATCCACAGGACAAAATGGTGAACCTGAAAAGGATGTTGTCATTCTAGTTTGGTTGGTAATAACACATCTGAAAGATGTTAAGGCCCTGTCTGATGATACAGCCAAACTGATCCATTCCCCGTGGGAAAGGAACAGTTTTGTAAGTTTGGGGAAGAATATAACCAACATTTTAGGACTTAAAAACTGCTGGCTCTGTGGTAGTCACCAAGGCTTCAGTGAATGGCCTTGGGTGGCCCACGAGGTGCATCCCCAATTGCTTATCCAAAATGATAGCGTCGTAAATGTGTTAAATCAACCAGCATACTGGACAGAGGACTCAGATCCCTGGAAAGTACACAGCGTTCCCGTCGCGGAATTCTGTATACAAAGAAATAGAACAGAAAAAGAATATTACTCCCAAATCTTCGTGGGGCATTCCGACTGCAATTATACATTAAGAGAGGACCGCCATCGTTCGTGGAAAGGGCAGCTCCTGTCCACCTGCATGGACATTAATTGCAGAAACAATCAGGCCCCCAACAAAATAACTCAACTTATTGTCAAAACATGAAACAAAGGGAACACATCCCGCTAAGACACGGGATGAACTGGAAGGATAAATTTGGTAACAACATTGAATTTTAAAATTACTGGTCCTCCCGAGATATGTCCAACTTTAAAAGGGACTAATGTATTAAGTCTGGAAAAATTTGGAAATGTCTAGGTTCCTATCACAATTGGTTCTCAGATTTGACTCTTCCAGTTCAGGAGGAGGAAGCCAACCTTTATTTTCTGATGCCTTTTATTTCCCACCATGGGGAAGTGTGGGCATTCAGAGGGCATTATTAGGTTTGTGGCCATACAGCCTATAGGAGGCTACCCAGACATTGGGTGGGCACATGCTTTATTGGGGTCATAAGACCTTACTTTAAGGTAATGTATGCTGTGGGCGAAAACACCCCAAAAGCCATGAGCCGCAATAAAAGAGATGTCATCAATATGCCTGAAATTCTATCAAGCAGTCAAAAATGGAAGGGGGAAGACTGGCCCCCTGAAAGGATTATTAAATACTACGACCCTGCATCCTGGAACCCGTATGAAATAATGAATGGGGCCAGGGATCCAATTTATAACTTAAACAGAATAATTCATCTCCAGGCAGTGGTCGAAGTAGTCTCTAATTGGACTGCGGAAGCCCTTACTTTGACAGCCAATCAATTAATGCAAATGAGAACCGCACTCTATCAAAACCGAATGGCGTTGGATTATCTATTAGCTGCCGAAGGAGGGGTATGCATGAAATTTAATTTCACCAATTGTTGTCTTCAAATAGACGACAATGGAGAAATAATAAAACAATTGGCAAACAACATTAAAAGGGTACCTCAAACACCAGTTCAGAATTGGAAGGGATTATCTTGGGAAAAATTCTCATCCTTTCTTACTAAACTTGGTGATTGGGTTTATGTCGTTATCATTCTGATAGTATTAATAATTTTTTCACCTTGTTTGGCTTCGCTCTGCAACGTCTATTACACTAATTATGCGATGCCCAGACGCATGGCACGTCTAATTAGCCAACAAAAAGACATGAATCAAGAAAAAGATCCAATATACATTGAAATGCACGCTATGGTGGAAGACCCTGGAATGGTCCCCAACCCAGCTTCTGCACCTCCTCCTTTCGAGGAAATTGGGATCTAAAAGAAAGAGGCTAAACCCTCGTTGTTGGCTTCAAAAGTTGAAAACATAGTTTGAATTGTGTTAATCGTAGAGTGTTAAACATAAGTTTGATTTAGTATTTAAGGTTCAAGTGCTACAAACATTTAAGCATTACAAATGAATATACCAATTCTGAGGTAAATGCTGATTTAATCTATAATACTGAACCTTTATAGTTATAATGTTACCAAGCTCTCCCTGCGTGGAGAATTTAACCTGCAAGCCTCCCTGTGAGGAGGATACAAATGGTTACAAATGTCTTCCCCTGTGTGGGAAACTTAGACAGCAACTTCCCAAGACTAACAATTGTGGGGAAACCCACTGGGGACTATAACACCACATGAGAATCACGGGGGTGAAGTGTAGTGGACCTGCCTACACGGACTGTTAGCCACGCCCCTACAGAGACTAATGATTCTCATGTTGGTGGAAAATCCGGGGAAGAGCGGACTGAAAAGAAGACCTGAAGCAGGAAGCCCGGAGGCAGCAAAACAGTAACATTGTTGCCAGTACCTCAGCCGCCTCAGGACCGCCGCTCAGAACGGACCAATGGGCTGGCAGATTGAAAACTCGCAAACCAATCAATGATGGAGTTTTCCAGCCCAGTTCTCCATAAAAGAAGGCTCACTAGAGCTCCAGCCACCGCTCTTTGTCTGGAGGATAGCTGTGTGGAAGAAGAAGATGTCAAGAAGAAGTCCTGCCAGCCAACGCGCCTACTCGCTGCAGCCGTGGGCTCGAGCCGCGACCCCAAAAGCCTTTATCAAGGCTCGGAGGAGCTGAGGGGTTGTGAGCGCTCGCCTCAAAGAATACCGGAGAAGAATAGCTGGCCAACAAGAGCCAGGGCAGGTTCCCCGACTCCGCCGGGACGCGTAAGACCTTCCCAAAACCCTTGCGTCCCTACCGCTCTTCCCCGGGAAAAACCCTAAATTCCTCTGGGAGGTGGGAGGGGGGAGTGGGAAAACCCTTTCCCTGCTGCCTTTTCCTTCCCTGCCTTCCTTTGATTCGGTCGCGAGCGCGTTATTTTCCCCGTTTGCCCAAACCTAACCGATTGTTGGTCCCCTGGGGTTGCTATTGCCATTGTAGTTGTTTTGTGGTTAGTGTTATTATACTCTTCTGTGTTTCGTTGTGCCTTTCTAATTTTTAAAGTAAAAGCACATAGCTTGAATTGGCCGTAGTCGAAGACTTTATTCTTTCGGCCAGTGTTCCCTACAAATACCCGCGGGGGGGGTTGTATAGAGATATCAAAGTGGGACCTGCCGCTCGGGTCCCCCTGTGAATGCACGATTCTTGGGCTCTTATTCTTGAACCGTGTGTGTGAGTGAGAGACTGAGACGTGGCACAAGCCGTGAAGCGAGTGTGGACTCCCAAACCGCGGTTCCGTTCTCCCGCGAGGGAAACGGCCGGTGACGGAGGAAGCGAAAGGCGTGGAAGGAGAGCGCGGACGTGGGCGTGTTTGAGAATACAGAGTGTGAGGCTGAGCGAGTGTGCGTGCTTGCTCTAAGACATAACACTAATAAACCCGGTCCACGAGACACCTGCTTCCACCCATCCAACACAGTCGCCTCTAAATTAAACACACTAAAGCCCGGGGATCATGACAGGGAGATTTAGGTTTGACATCAGGAAGACATTCTTCGCCATGAGGGTAGTAAGGTACCAGAGCAGGTTGCCCAGGGAGGCTGTGGAAGCCCCCTCCCTGGAGGTGTTTAAGGCCAGGTTGGATGAGGCTTTGTGCCACCTGGTCTAGTGTGAGGTGTCCCTGCTCATAGCAGGGAGGTTGAAACCTGATGATGTTTAAAGTCCCTTCCAACCATAACCATTCTGTGGTTCTATAATTCTATTTATAAAGTACTTTTCACTCACTGCATTTCTGCTTCACAGTAGCCGTGGTGTCATGACTACCCCATGTCAACTGTGAAGCCTCCAGCAGACTTTCAGTGCAATATCCAAGACTGCTTCCTGCAGCGAGCCACAGGCCCTGGTTTTATGGCTACTGGAAGTTGGAGCAGAGCTGTGGAAACCTCATCTCTCCTGCTCTCACACATCTTTTCTCTATAAAGCAAAGGAAGAAGCCACAGAAACAAGGGTGTAATGACTGATGGATGTCCTTTGGCATTGCTGCAAAGAGCAGTTTGGCACCACTAGCCTGTCTCCCTTCTGATGCTTCTTTCATGTACTGAAACACAGCAGGTTCCCTCTGAACACCAGGACACTATCTCTGTCCTGTGAGGATGCCTGAGCCCTCACTCACTCTTATTCTAATCTTATAGCTGTTCTCTTGCACACAGTTGAGCAAATACTTTTCTTCCAAGTAGTTATGACAAAGACTTCCTTGGACAATGATGCTTACACCATTGCCATCCCATTTCCCTGAGAACAGAGGACAGGGAAAGTGGAACCGTTGAGCAGCAGCCCACCAGCATCCCTCACCCTGTTCCATTAATTACCTTGATGACAATAATTATGAATTGCCTATTCCCACATTATATTCAAAGCCAAATGAGGAAAAAAAGGTGGAAGGAGAGCAGAGGTGCCTAAGCTTTCCCCACAAATCTGTACTCAGAGTGTCAGTTCTAGGGCTGGGTGGGACCTGTGTGTAGCCAGCAGCCAGACCTCCCAGATCCCCAGAAGTGGGAGGCTGGAAGGGCCCCACGGCTGCTTCTGAGCCTCTCCCTCATGCTGAAGCTTGCACCCTGCACCTCCATGTGTCTGCTGACAACAGGACAAAACTCAATAGGAAGAAGAGGAAGGAGGAGGATCGTGAGGAGCTTCTCCTTTTCCAGGGTGATTATCTCTTTCCTGGAAAAGAGGAAGACCTGATGTTAGCAGTGCTCAGCGGCAGAGCCCTACAGAGGGGGTCTGACTCTTTCAAGGTAATGAACAGTAATTTATAGGGGATCCAGGGGGTCTCCTGGTGGGGAGCACTTCCAGCCTCCTCATGCTCACCTTAACCCTCCAGCACCCCCTGTCTCCTTGACATGTATGACTGAATGTTGGGTGCAAAATTCATCTGTTCGGTTTTCAACCCATCCATACCTTCAGTAGACATGTTGACCATTCAGCTCCTGGCTGGCTTGTCAATTAATTATTGTCACAGTCTGGCATCGAGTTGGCAGTCTCTCAATTCACCCCCCTTCCCCTCCTCCCCTAAGGTAGGGAAAGAGGGAGAAAAAATGAGAAAGAGAGGCTTTCTAGGTTGAAAAGTGATAAGGGAATATATATATTTGTAAAGGGATGTGCAGCACCCGATCCCCTCCCTCCTCCCCCAGCGACTCTCACAGCAACTCTTCTCCCTGGTGCCTCCAGCTGAAGGGGGGAGTGTCCGGGCGCACGGACGGGGCCCTCGGGTGTCGGCTGGGAAGAAAAATGGAAAAGTCAAAGAGAGGGTGATAGAAGCAACAGTAAGCAGAAAAGTGAGAGAAAAAGGAAATGAAAGGCTTGACTTCTGTGATGTCTTAACCTATACTGAAAGCCAAACAGAGAAAATATGATGAGAAGGGAATATTCTGATTTGCTGATCCTGCCTTCGGTCTAATCTGCTCCCCCGTAGGGGGGAGGCTGCAGACAGTCAGAAGTGACCTTGGTTATTATCAGTCCACTGGTGCTGCTAAAAAAAAGTTCACTGAAAGAAAAAAAAATCAGCAAAGAGCTTCACCCTGGCTCAAACCAAAACAGGCTGGAACGACTACCTGCTCACAAAAGCCCCCTACCCTCTGAGCATGCCTAGTGAAATGTAGAAGTGCTACAGCTTTAAGTGGAAGCAAAGAACTAGTTAACCCAACATGTAGATGAACGATGTCAGTATACTTAGAGATAAGGTAATTTTCCAATTTTTGTGTATAAAATGCGTCGAGAGCATGGACTAACACACAATGATCAATGTGATCAGGCGAAAGTCATTTATTATAACAAAAATGTCTTGTTATATACTTCTTGGTTAATAACATGCGCTTCAAGCTACATTATTATTGGTTAAATGCCTTTGTCCACGTGAACAATACTCTGTTCTGATTGGTATATTGCTACTGTCCACACGCCTATGTCTAATACATTATTGCTTACGAGGTCTATGCGAGAAAGTCCTTACATTGCATGATCTCACCATCTTCTGATATCTTGTTTCTTCTTCTGCATCTAAGAGTTACTTTTCTTCCGTGGATTTCTTGTTCCCATGCTGTAATTGTCCTTCAGTCAGCTTTTGAAGTAACAATAGTTAGGCTAAAACCTTGGTAGCACAATTAAGCCTTTATACCAAAGACTGGATTGCTCACATGCCCATGCTCTGCAAGAAAATTCTCCACAATAAAAAACCCCGTGTTACCGGGAAGGAGTGCTAGTTAGCTTTGTGGATTTATAGCCTAGCACCCCTTTCTGCACAGAACTAGAATAAAGAAATACCTCAACTCCATATGCAGATTGGATTATTGCACACCAGGTAAATGGACCCTGTTTTGCGACAACATTTTGACACCCCAGATGGGACAGCCATAGAGCTTTGCACTGGTCATCTGATTAGTGCTGGTGCTGGAGACTGGTGGCCCAGACTCCAGCACACACTGCCTCCCTTGGTCAGGGATTTTCTGACAACCCTCTGCACTGCAGGAATGACCAGGGCTTTGAAGGTGCAGTAGCTAACAGAGGCATTTCTGGGAAAAGGAGGGAGAGCTTGGAGTTTTGGGTCCAGGTTCTGCTTATTCATGTCAATACTCAAACATGTGAGAGGGAAGATGGGCTTCCTCATCTTTGCCAACCCGGAGGGAGGGGGAGGTTGGCACAGAGTACTTGTAAACTTAAAAAGGGCCCTGAGGGAGCAAACATGGATGCAACACATCTGAAGCACAAGGAATGAGTCTGAGAAGCTTTCACTAAGAGGTGGACTCCCCATGATGAAACTGGACTGAGTGACGTACCATGTATCAAGAACAGTGACATAATTCACTCATTCAAAAGAACAATCACAGCAACATAAAAGGAAGTGGGGTCTCCCAACCCTGGTGTGTTTTTCCAGGATTTTTGACATTTCGTCTGCCAAGTACAGCACCATCTGGACAGTAACTTGTGGGTTTCCCCCACCTTGGCCATTATAGGTGGTCTCTGTCTTGATTAGTGGCCCCATCACAGCTTCTTTATTCTCGGGGTAAAACATTTGTTGGCTAATTTCTGATTCCTTAGTTGGGTAACAGGGTCTTAAGCCCTGTTTTTGGGCCAGCTGTGCCAAGCGGGTAAATCTTGGTTCACTATCTGGAACAGAACCAAGGTCTGCCCAGTTAGATCCTTGTCTCTCTTCCTTTAAGCTGGAACCACAAATTTTTTTCTTGGTCCAGTGCGTCTGACAGAGCTGCGTGGAGTTGCAGTGACATTGCGTTCAGCAGTTAGTTGGCTCTGCAGGGTTGCAAAGAGTTAACTGTTTCATCATTAGTTTGCTTAGTCAGGTTCCTCTCCTTCTGGGCTGCCACAAGTGCTGCTTCCAACACAGCACATACTGTGGTTTTCCTTTCCCTGGCTGCACATTTTGTGCTCTTGCAAGTGTTGTAATTCTATCTGCTTAGCTTCTGGATCGTGTCAATTAATATGGGCCCATGCCACTCCTGGTGGGAAAGGGCATGCCTTATATTTCTTCAACTTCTCAGTAACAGGGGAGCAGTCAAGCACTGGCATTTCCTGGGCAGCCACAGCTTGCCAGTGCTCATACCTCTTCTGACTTATCACTGAAAGGTTACCTTCTGCTTCTCCCCACCTGTACTCACCAGCTGGAAAGACGGTATCCCCTAGGACCTTAGGGTGATGATGGCAGGGAATTGTCTCTTTCGAGGTGAGGAGCAGCAGTTTACAGGGGATCCAGGGGGTCTCCTGGTGGGGAGCACCTCCAGCCTCCTCATCCTTGCCCTAACCCACCACTGTCCTCCATCTCCTTGTCCACACATGTTGTGCTCACTGAGTGGAGAGGACTGTGCTGAGGCACCTGAGGAGGGAAAGCATGGCTATTGCCAGGCTGTAAGCAATGCTGCAGACACACCCTAAGCAAAGAAACCAGAACATTGAGGTTGGGTTTTGTACATATTTTTGTGTATTTGTTCCTCATCCCACGTGTTATGATCCCTTCCCTGTGTCAGTAAACCTCTTCTACTTTTATCTTCCAACCTTTAAGTCTCTTTTCCTTATTCCCCTTTTATTTTTTTCCCATGGTAGGGTAGAGAGCCAGTATCATTATGACATTCCAAGACTAAGGGGATCCTTTCTGTGACTCCAATTAATATGTCATGTCCCATGTGTGGAGGGTGCTGAGTGACTCAGATTTGTAAATGCCTTTAAGTGAAATAATACTCAAGGTCCAAACACAAACATCAGCTTTAATAGGAATATAGGTAAATGTTCTATGTTTTGTTGGCTGAGATTGCTGTGGAACAATAATCTGCAAATATTGGCACTTTTCACAATTATGTACACCTAGATTATGTGGCTTTACAGGAAAATCAAGTTAGGCCCTGTGTTACTTAATAACTTCAAGAGAAAGGAGAAAGAGAGGGGGAGGAGAGAGAGAGAGAGAAATCACCAGTCCTGGGTCCAGCAGCGGACCTGCCAACAGGGGTATTCAGTGCAGAGAGAGTCCCCTAAGACTTGACCATGCCCATATTTATAGGTCCCAGTTACTGTGGATCCTGGGTGGTTGAGACCCCAGTACTTTTCCATGACGTGGAAGGCACAAAATGAGGCTTAATGACCAATCAAGAGAAGTGACACCACGTCCATCCCCCTGTTTTCCACCTTACATCCGAGCTCACAGTCCAGTCAGCTGGGGCTCATCCCTTACAGCATATCCTTTGGTCCTTAACTTAAGCATCATATGGGACACCATTTGCACTAGGCAGTATTGGTCACAATCTCTCACTGCACCTAGGAAAGCAAATATTAATTGCTGTCAGGTAACTGGGCTTGACCAGCCTCCTAGACCATTTTGGAGTTTGCCTATTGCCTTTCTCCTGGTAAAAGCTGAATGGTGCATTGAATTGCCCCCAGAGGATGGATTTGCATATGGCACACAATCTGAAAATACAAGCATATGTCTGCTCCAATCCCTAGGCCAAGATAAAGCTGTGCATGGGAAGTGAATCCTACATGCATTCCAAGTTTATGCCCCCAGATAGCTTTCAATTATGTTCAATCATTAACAAAATCCAAAGGATGTAGTTCAAAGAGGAGTGGATTACCTTCTACATCTTCTCCAAAGTATTCTAAAACAGGAATGAAAATAAGATTAGGAATGCAATAATTTGGGAGGGGTTGGACAGTAATACTGAATAATCAATTATGTGTAGAAAATTAAACATGACCAATAGAATCTCTAGCTAATTGGACACAAACAGCTATTGCAGCTACCAACATTCAGCTGCAGGAAACTTCACAGATGACTATACAAAACCGATTGGCATTGGACATGATATTGCTGAAGGAAAATGGTGTTTGCAGGTGGCTGAACACTACTTACCCAATAAAACCTGTTGTGTGTCAATTCCAAATGCACCTTCCACACTACGGGAAGCCATAGACAGAATGTGGAAGTTTGCTGAAGAGACCTAGGAACTTTGTGAGAAGACGAAACCCAGAGACACTGGACGGATTACAAAGGCCTTTGATTGGTTTGGACTAAAAGTCAGTGGGTGGATCCAGAATTTAATCCAATATGTGCTAACGTTTATCGTAATGCTTGTCTTTGTTATCATCAGGTTGTCATGTGGGAGATCTATGATAACTAGAACCTTAAGCATGCATCTTAAACTGCTTCAGGTTTGTGACACTGAATACATCCCTTTAATGCAATCCCCTATTGATGAAAACATGAGAGAGGAAGGTGGACCCCTCGACCTGCTTAAGTGCAAATTATGTGATGTCACTAAGTGACAAGTCATGACTGAGGTCACAGGGTGGATATTGTGGGAAAAAAGATGCCTTAATTCTTTCAAGAGGAACTGTAACTGAACAAGAATGCAAGCTGATCAGTGTGCCTACAAAGGGATGAAAGCCATTTATTTCCAACTGGATATTAAAGCAAATATCTCAACTCTGTGTGTGGATTGGCTTCTTCCACACCGGGTGATGGACCCCACTTTCGGGACAGCACTTTTGGTGACCAGGATAGGACTGCTGTAGAGCCTTGCCCAGATCATTTTGCCTCTCAACACTGGACCGGGCCGCTCAGGGCTCTAGCACACACCAACCTATTGATCTGGCAGCTCCAGCAGATCCTCTCCAGCATCAGGCAGCAAGCAGCTCAGAGGTGCAACGCTATACAAAAGGTATTTTTGCGTGTGGGGGGGAGGTGAGGTGGAATATCTACTGTGAGTACTCAGTTGTGTTGGTACCATCAAACTTAATTGGGGGAGTTTCACAAGTAGATTTGTGGCAAGGCAAGGGGTGTATTTCTCTTAGCTGGAGCTGAGTGTTTGGAGCAGTGGTCATTCTTTTACAGTTACGGTATGGGTACGACTACTTCCAGTGACATACCTCCTGATTCTCCTCTTGGATGCATCCTTAAAAAAATTGAAAACATCCAGGAACATTCTAATGACAAAAAAGGAAATGAAAATGTATTGTAATTATTGGTGACTGAGTTATAAGCTTGACTATGGGGAAAGGTGGCCACAAAATGGATCCTTAAATTATTACGCTAGGTTGCAGCTGATGTTTTGCTGTAGCAAAGTGAGATGAAGTACTGTATGTGGATGTTTTTATGACTTTGTGCACAAGG
The DNA here is from genome assembly GCA_020745705.1 of Hemiprocne comata. NCBI lineage: Eukaryota > Metazoa > Chordata > Aves > Apodiformes > Apodidae > Hemiprocne > Hemiprocne comata. The sequence continues at coordinate 13,972,165 of CM036616.1, read as the reverse complement.
CCAGAAATTAAAAAGAAGTTTGGTATTAAGAAGGTTGTTAGTAAGAAGGATTGTTGTAAGTTGGTGGAAAGGGATGAGAATGTAGAAGATGTACAATTGCCGGTACCCCCAGTTCCTCCTCCCCACTTTGGAAATGCACCACCACCTGCAGACCAGGAGAGTGAAAGTGGGGTGTGAGTAGGGAATCAGAGAATGCAGATCATGTTAAAACATTGAACGTGTTAAAATTTGTGGGGACCTAGCAGGCTAATCCAGAGGAGACATATAGGCTACTCAAAACAATCACAATACTATATAATCCCACATAGGGGGATATCCAGGCATTTTTAGAAATTCTTTTCACTACTGAGGAAAAGTGAATAGTTTTGGAGAAAGCTAGAGAAGAAGGCGAGTGTAACAATGTGCAAGAAAACATTAATCAGGTGTCCTGGTCTAAGCCAGGGTGAAGCGAGCTTTCTCTTTTCTGATTTTTTTTATTTCAGTGAACTTTTTATTATCAGTGGACTGATAATAACCAAGGTCACTTCTGACTGTCTGCAGCCTCCCCCCCTACGGGGGAGCAGATTAGACTGAAGGCAGGATCAGCAAATCAGAATATTCCCTTCTCATCATATTTTCTCTATTTGGCTTTCAGTATAGGTTAAGACATCACAGAAGTCAAGCCTTTCATTTCCTTTTTCTCTCACTTTTCTGCTTCCTGTCACTTCTATTCCCCTCTCTTTGGCTCTCTCTCTTTTTTCCCATTTTCCTTCCCAGCCGACACCCGAGGCCCCGTCCGTGCGCCCGGACACTCCCCCCTTCAGCTGGAGTCACCAGGGAGAAGAGTTGCTGTGAGAGTCGCTGGGGGAGGAGGGAGGGGATCGGGTGTTGCACATCCCTTTACAAATATATATATATTCCCTTATCACTAATAATTAAAATGAATCTGTTTCACTTTTCAACCCAGAAAGCCTCTCTCATTTTTTCTCCCTCTTTCCATACCTTAGGGGAGGAGGGGAAGGGGGGTGAATTAGGAGACTGCCAACCCGGAGCCAGACTGTGACATCAGGTTATGCCCAGGGAGGACCCAGAATGGAGCCAGTAAACGGAAAACTTGTCAAAATTACAGGAGCTTAGGCAGGGGTCTGATGAGGAACCCTCCATCTTTATGAGAGGCTGTGTGAGGCTGTTTGAAAATGGATTGATTTGGACCCTGAGAAGGAAACTAACCAAAAGATGTTTAACATGCTGTTTATAGGTCAGTCAGCCTCAGATATCAGGAAGAAATTGCAGGAAGTGGATGGGGCAGATAGTATGTCAGTCTCACAGTTGATTGAAATAGTGTTTAAGGTGCATGATAATCAAGATGAGAAGAAGAAAAAAACAAAAACAAACCAGAATGAAATTGCAGGTGCTGTTATTAGCTGCCACTATAACCAAGAGTAATTTTGAGAGACAAGGATAAGTAAAATGCAGAGGCCAGGGCAGAGGGAAATGTGTAAAATCACAGTCTGTGGGGAATCACCAGAACCAAGCCCTATCAGGACCAAATCTGTGTGCAATTGGCTGGGAGGAGGGGCACTGGAAAAATGGATGCCCAAAGAAGAAAGGCAAAGGGAAAGGAAAACCCAGAAACTGATTTGAATTTGACTATGCTAGAGGACCTCAGCTGATCCAATTAGGGTGGGGGGGATAAAACTATAGATTTTGACTAGATAGAGCTGCACATTCAGTAATTACTAGCTGTAAGGGACCTTTAAGTAAAATTACAGTATCAATTGTCAGGGCAACCAGAAACCAAGTTTTAAAGCCATTCCTGAAACCAATGGAGTGCAAAATTCGAAATAAGAAATCAACTCATTAATTTCTCCGTATGTCAGAATGTCCCCTTCCCCTGCCATTATTAGGACGTGAATTGTTGTGCAAACTGAATGCTCCAGTAACCTTTTCTGAGAACTCCGTGCAGTTACATATTCCCCAGGAGATGGCGTGGAAGGCACGGATTTCCCTGCCGACAGGGGCACCTTCTACTGAAGAACCTGAACACGACATTCCAGACACAATGACAGATGCGGTGATTCCTCTGGTCTGGGCTTGGAAAGAACCACGCAGAGCAAAGAATGTGGCACCTGTTGAAATAGAGTTAAAGCCTGGAGCTCGTCCAGCGAAAAAGAAACAGTATCCCATAAAACTGGAAGCACAGAAAGGGTTGAAATAATTATTTGACGCCTTTTGAAAACTACAGACTGGTCAGAGAATGCCAGTGTGAATTTAATGCTCCTGTATTACCAGTAAAGAAGCCTGAGTCCCAGGAATATAGGCTGCTTCATCATCTAAGACAAATCAATCAGACAACTGTGGATGTACATCTTGTTCTTCCTGACCCCTATACATCGCTTAGATCTATACCTAAGACAATTGTTTATTTTACAGTTCTGGATTTGAAGGACACTTCTGCATCCCAGTTGGACGAAGCAAGCCAAACAATTTTCGCTTTCAAATGGGAAAATCTGACAACAAGACGGAAGGCACAGCTGTTTGGACAGTGCTTCCACAGGGATTCAAGAAGGGGCCTACCCTGTTTGGTAACATGCTAGCAAAGGAACTACAACTGTGGCAAGATACCACTCAGAACACTACCCTGTTGCAGTACCGTGGTGACAAACTGATCTGTGCGGCCAAGGGCTCTTTAGAAGCTTGAAGGCATCGCAGTGAGATGGCAAGAAACTTGTGCAAATTACCCCAGAATACAAAGGAAACCCCAGCAGAAAATATAACAAGAGGAATCACTCTAGAAGAATGTTGGCAAATAGATTTTTCTGAGCTACCAAAATGCAAGCAAGACAGGTATTTTGTCTGTTCTGGTAGACACCCTTTCAGGATGTCCAGGGGCTTTTCCTTGCCACACCAATCGAGCCAGGGAATACTAAAATTCTATTAAACAAGATAATTCCTAGATCTTGGGTTCCGAAGGGTCTGTCTTCTGATAATGGATACCACTCCCCCCCAACTCCCCTTCCCCCCTGCCTAGATAACTAGATTATCTTTGAAAGTCCCTTCCAACCCAAACCACTCTGATATTCTATGACACATACCTTGTAGATTGATTTATTGAAACAACCAACAATCCTATGCACACTTATCAGAAAAGCTGAGTCAGTAAGCAGCTAACAAAAGGAGGTCTAATTCCTGCATAGCTCCTGTAAACCATCCCTATATTGGTTATAATAAAAGAAAAAAAATTTAGTCTCTGGAGAAAGAGACTAAAATAGACCTTCTTCTTAAGAAAAAGAAAGATGTTATTATTTGTAAGGAAAATTATCTGATATGACCTTTTCTGTTCATGACTGATGAACACCTCCCAAACTGGGAGGTGCTGTTGATTATCTTGAGGAATGAGAAGCCTTGCAGAGGGATCTGGGTAGATTGGGGCATTAGGCAGTCATCAGTGGCATGAAACTGAAGAAGAACAAATGCTGGATTCTGCACCTGGGACAGAGGAATGCCATGCACAATTATAAAATGGAAGAGGAGTGGCTGGAGAGCAGCCCTGCAGAAAGTGATCTGGGGCTGCTGGTCGGCAGCAGGCTCAGTATGAGTCAGCCACGTGCCCTGGCAGCCTTACAGTTTAAGAAGGATGTGAAGGTCCTTGAATGCATCCAGAGCAGGGGCGACAAAGGTGGTGAAAGGGCTGGAAGGCTTGTCCTGTGAGGAGTGGCTGAGGACTCTGGGTTTGCCTGGTTTAGATCAAAGGAGCCTGAGGGGTGACCCCATTGCTCTCCACAGCTTGCTGAAGACAGGAAGTGCAGAGGGAGACGCTGATCCCTCCTCCCTGGGATCCAGTGACAGGAAACATGGGAATGGTTCAAAGCTGCACCAGGGGTGGTTAAGACTGGACATATTTCTTCACCAAGAGGATGGCCAAACACTGGAACAGGCTTCACAGAATCACAGAATCATCAAGGATGGAAAAGACCTCTAAGATCACCAAGTCCAACTGGCCATCTAGGACAAAAACAAAAACCAAACCAACAACAACAAAAACGAACCCTAACCACACACCCCATAAAACCAATAACACCACACAACCGTAAAAAACCCACCACGCCCACTAGAGCATGGCCTAAAGTGCCACATCTACATGTTTCTTGAATACCCCCAGGGACAGTGACTCAACCACCTCCCTGGGCAGCCTGTTCCAGTGCCTGACCACTCTTTCGGTAAATAAATACTTCCTAATATCTAGTCTAAACCTCCCCTGGCCAACAAAAGCCAGGGCTGGTCCCTGACTCCGACCTTCGGGGAGGCATAAGGAATACCCCTTCTAAGACTCTGCCTTTCTCCATAATCCGCCGCGTGTTCCCTATTTCCTAACCCCCTGGGAAGGGTTGTTGGGACCACCGTTTCCGCTCTCCCTTTTAATCCCTTCTCCTGTTCCGTGACTTCCTCTCTTTTAATTGAGTTATATGCTGGTTGCTAGTTCCTTTTCTGTGCTATATGTGTTGACTGTGCTTCTTGAATTGTTAAAGTAAAAGCCCATAAATCAAATTGCCCTTTCTATCAGTGCTTATGTCTACGATGGTAAAATCAAATACCCGTGGGGGGGCAGCTGTTGGGGGGTAAAATGCGGAACTCTGCCGCTCAGGTGTCTGCACACGGTCCAGGGCTGCCCAAATCCACAAGATCAGAGCGAGTGAGTGGTGACTGAGACATGGTCAATACTATGAAGCGAGAGCAGAGTCCTGAACTGCGGTTCCATCCTCCCACGAGGGAAACGGCCAGTGACAGACGAAGTGACAGACGCGTAAGGACAGCATGTGAGAGTGCATGCCTGTGGCTAGTGTGGAAGGTGACTCGAGTGTTCGTGAATCCCTATAAAACATCACACTAACACTGCCTCACGAAACATTAACGCACACCTATCCACACACCGCACCACTCACCTACGGCCTTGGACCATGATATGCCCTCATCTAGATAATTAATAAAGATACTGGCCAAGACTCGTCCCAAAACTGAGCCCCAGGAGACACCACTGGTGACCGGCTGCCAAGCGGATCCAATCCTGTTCATTACAACTCTCTGGGGCTTGGCCATCCAGCCAGTTTCTTACCCAGCAGAGACAACACCAGTCTGTGCCATGTGCCACCAGCTTCTCTATGAGAATGCTGTGGGAGATGGTGTCAAAGGCTTTACTGACGTCTAGATAGGCACCATCCACAGCCTTTCCTTCATTCACCAGGCAGGTCACCTGGTCACAGAAGGAGATCAGGTTGGTCAAGCAGGACCTGCCCTTCTTGAACTTTTACTGGCTGGCCCTGATCCCCTGGCTGTCCTGCACTTGCCATGTAAGTGCACTCAAGATTAACCTCTCCATGATTTTTCCCAGCACTGAGGTCAGACTGACAGGCCTGTAGTTTCCCATATCCTCCTTTGGACCCTTCTAGATGGGTATTGCATTAGCCAGCCTCCAGTCATCTGGGACCTCCCCTGTTGATCAGGACTGTTGGTAAATGACTGACAGAGGCATGGCGAGCTCCTCAACCAGCTTCCACAGTACTCTCGAGTGAATCCCATCCAGCCCCATAGACTTGCAAGTGTCCAGGTGCCGCAGAAGGTCCTAACTGCTTCCTCATGGATTATGGGAGGGTTGTTCTGCTCTCCATCTTTATCTTCCAGCTCAGGAGGCTGAATACCCTCAGGGTAGCTGGTCTGAATATTAAAGATGGAGGTTAAAAAGGTGTTAAGTATCTCAGCATTTTCATCATCCTGGGTTGCAGTGTTCCCCTTGCAGTGTTCCCCCCCGCATCCAATCAGGGATGGAGATTCTTCCTGGCTCTCTTTTTATTGTTAATGTATTTGCAAAAACTTCTTTTATTGTCCTTTATGACAGTAGCCAGATTGAGCTCCAGCTGGGATTTTGCTTTTCTAATTTTATCTAAGTATGGCCTAATGATATCTCTGTATTCATCTTGACTTGCCCGCCCTTTCTTCCAAAGGTGGTAAACTCTCCTTTTTTTCCTGAGTCCCAGCAAAAGCTCCCTGTTCAACCTGGTCAGTCATCTTCCTTGCCATTTTGTTTTATGACACATGGGGACAGCCTGCTCCTGTGCCTTTAAGTTTTCCGTCTTGAAGAGTGTCCAGCCTTCCTGGACCCCTTTGTCCTTCAGGACTCTCTCCCAAGGGATTCTCCCAACCAATGTCCTAAACAGGGCGAAATCTGCCCTCTAGAAGTCCATGGTGGATGTTTTGCTGACCGCCCTCCTTACTTCAGTAAGAACTGAGAACTTTACCATTTCATGGTCACTAAGCTCAAGATGGCCTCTCTGTTCTTCTCTGTTTGTAAACAGCAGATCTAGCAAGGCACCTCCCCTGCTAGGCTCACTTACCAGCTGTGTTAGGAAGTTATCTTCCATATAGTCGAGGAATCTCCTAGCCTGCCTGCTCTCTGCTGTGTCATATTTCAAGCAGACACATGGTAGGTTGAAGGCCTGCCACCAGAACAAAGGCTGGTGATTGCAAGATTTCTGCCCACCAGTTGTAGAATGCTTTGTCTGCTTCCTCATCCTGGTTGTGTGGCCTAGAACAGACTCCCAACAGGATATCTGCCTTATCCACCTTCCCCCTCATTCTTACCCATATACACTCAACCCTATCATCGTTATCATTGACCTCTGTACAATCAAAACACTCCTTAATGTACAGAGCCATGCCACCACCACGGCTTTGTTGCCTATCTGTTCTGAAGAGCTTACAGCCATTGATTGCAGCATTCCCATCATGAGAGTCATCCCACCATGTTTCTGTGATGGTGACTAAGTCATAGCTCTCCTGCTACACAATGGCTTCCAGCTCATCCTGTTTGTTGCCCATGCTGCGTGCATTGGTGTAGACGCACTTGAGCTGGGCTATCAGTCTCACCCCTGACCTTGGCCTGTCAGCCCTAGGCTCATCTATAGTGGGCCTGGTTTTATCCCCTTCCCCCTTCAAACCCAGTTTAAAGCCCCCTCAATGAGCTACAGCAACTCCTGGCTGAGAATCCTTTTCCCCCTTGGTGATAGTTCCACTCCATCTTTTGCCAGCAGGCCTGGTGCCATGTAAACATCCCCATAATCAAAGAAATCAAAATTAATCCGATGGCACCAGCATCTGAGCCATGTGTTGATCAGCCATGTTTTCCTGTTCCTTTCAGCATACTTCCCCATCACTGCAGGAAGTGAGGAAAACATCACTTGTGATCCTGATTCTGCAACCCTTCAGCCCAGTGCCCTGAAGTCCCTTTTTATCACCCTAGAGCTTCTCTTGGCAACCTCTTCACTGCCCACATGCATGACTGATAGCGGGTAGTAATCAGTGGGTTGTACCAGACCAGGGAGTTTCCTGGTAACCTGTCTAACCTGGGCCCCAGGGAGGCAGGAGACCTCCCTGTGGGATGGGTGTGGAAGACATATTGAGCCCTCTGTTCCCCTCAGAAAGGAATATCCCATGAGAATTATTCTCCTTTTATTCTTAACAGAAGCAGTCCTAATGCATGAGGCTGACTGCCTCTGCAACTCCCTAGATGGACCTTTATCAGTATCCTCATTTGTCTGGTCCTCCAGTTCCAAAACCCTGTAGCTGTTCTGTAAGGGCACCTGGGAAGGTGGGGGATGCTGGGAGAGGATTCACCTGCTGCCCCAAGCAGGAACCTGTTTCCATTCCTCCCTGTCATCGCTCAGGTTCCCTTCTTCTGCCTGCTGACAAGAGGGCAGGGGATCCTCTGCTTCTTGCAGAGCCTCCACCTTGAGGCTTTGCCTTGAGGATGGTAGGGTGTGGCTCCGCTAATCTATCTCTCTTTTACATTCCCAGGTAGTCTTTCATCTTCCCACCTCCTCTTTCAGCTCAGTCATCAGGCTGAGCAGATCCTTCACCTGGTTGCAGCACATGCAGGTGTTGTCTCTGCTGTCCTCCAGTATGACTGACAGGCTCATGCACTCACTGCAGCAAGAGGCCTGGACAGCTGTATCTTTGAGTGGGACCTCAGTCTGGGTTGCCACAATCCCTCTGGTGATGTCTTTTGGCCAAATGGAAACCATGGCTAGGTCCTCATCTGGGAGACAATGACCACTAGCTGAGTTCTTCCCTTGGGTCAGAGGGGGCTGTGTCCTGCCTGCACGCCGTGGGTGTGCCAACTGCCACGCAAACTGGAGAGGTGGTCAGTGCCCCAAGCCTGTCAGAGTTTAAGAGGTGTCGCGAACTGAGATAGAGAAAGCCGCGACCCACTGCCTTTCACAAAGGAATCGAGGGCTATCACTCCCTGTTGCACTCACACACAACGCTCAAGAATCAGTGGGTTTATCAAAGGCACCACGGTCTAGACAAGGTTATTGCTACAGAACAATAACGATACACATATATATATATAGGAATAAACAAACAAACAAACAAACAAACAAACAAACACGATAGGAATGACAAGAGGCATTTGGACAATGTCCTTAACAACATGCATGAACTTTTAGTCAGTCCTGGAGTGGTCCAGCAGTTGGGCTACACGTAAGTCCCTTCCAACTGAAATAGGTTATTCAAATTCTCTTATCTTCCTTCCCTTCTCCTTCTCCTTCTCCTTCTCCTTCTCCTTCTCCTTCTCCTTCTCCTTCTCCTTCTCCTTCTCCTTCTCCTTCTCCTTCTCTTCCACTTAAATGTATCCTAGCAACTGACACGGGGCTCTGCCACTACCAGCCAGCGAACAGCCTAGCCTGAAGGCTGGAAATCCCACTCGCTCCTCCAGAGGCTGAGCCTTCCTTCCCACATGCAGGCACAAACCACGAGCAGTGCCCGCCCGAAGGACGCTGGGCCCGGACGCCAGGCGCCCGCCCCGCCCCTCGCACTCTGACCCGCGCTGCCCCAGCGCTTCCTGTTCGCCAGCACGCGGGCGCGGGGCGGGGGCGGCATGGCGGCGGGCAGCGCGGCAGGGGAGGCGCCGTGCCTCAGCTACACGGGATGCAACTTCCTGCGCCAGCGCCTGGTGCTGGCCACGCTCAGCGGGCGGCCGCTGAAAATCCGCAAGATCCGCGCCAAGGAAGAGGATCCCGGCCTCCGCGGTGAGCGGCGGCAGCGGCGGCCGGTGGGGGGAAGAGGGCGGGGGGCGGCGGAGGCCTGGCTGTCCCGGGGCCAGACCCGGCGAAGACAGCAGAGAGCCGGTAGTGATGAGGCTTCGGTTTATGGCTAGAAATTCCACTCCGAAAACGGAAAAAGAGCAACGCCAGGCCGTAGTTTTTGGTGGTGGTTTAACACGCGGTGCTTTCTGCTCTTCGTGGGTGGAACATGGGCAGTGACAACTCTTGTACAGGTTTGCTCTCCGGGAGGGAGATGCCTGTTCACAAGGACGCACCCTCGCGCGGTCACAGAGTTGTTTCCTAAACTTCAAGTTTAGAAATCATCGTAACAGAGCAGATCCAGCGTTGTGTGAATGAGGCATCAACCGTGTTATGCAAATAGTGTTAACAAACTGTAATTTTTGCAGGTAGCTCTTTGGTTTAAATCTCCTTGCATCCTAAAAGCTTATCGAGAAAGAAAAACTTGTTTACTGTTTAAGAAGTGGCACAGCGTCATTGCTAACGAAGCACTGCAACCTACCAACAGCTGTGCAGATGCCGTTGGTCCTCAAAACTCTGTGTTTTGAACTCTGCATATATTCCTTGACACTGAGCTTGTACCTGCTTGGGATGCCTCAATACTGGAATGCTAGCATGCTCCTTGGTTGTTTTTCTTTTCTTTTTAATTAAGTATGCTTGTTCTTTCCTCTGTCTCTGAGCAGCGGTCCATGCAAACAAGAGAAACTGAGGAATTAGTTCCAGGTGAACTGCTGTAGTGTAGTGCACACAGTAAGCAGGAAAGGAGGTGATGGGGAGACCTTTGTTTCTCTAGCCTTTATTATGTCGATGACAGTTTCAGAAAAGGAAAATTTTAATGTCTGCAGGTGGCTAATTGTGTTTGTGGAGTAACTGTGCAGCAGCATTTCACATCTGAATGTCCCCATCTAGTGCCATGGTCTAGCTGATGTGGTGGTGTTGGTCATAGGCTGGACTTAATGATCTTCAAGGTCTTTTCCAGCCTTGGTGATTTTGTGATTCTTTCTAAGACTTTTGCAGAGAATGGTGGGAAGTTGTTGCTAGCTTATCATGCTTAAATATATGGGGTCCTATTTGCGAGGATTTGTACATTTTGCTTTGTAGTGAGCAAATGGGTATTTGCAAAGGTTTTGATTGTGGCCTTGAGTGATCCCTCAAACCATGTGGTCAAAAGTGTCAACTTGTGTCACTTGCTGTGTGCTGGGGAGAGGAATGTGGCTGGTCCAGCCATCGCATTTGGGGACACCTCAATTGATTTTGAGGTGCCTGTAAGCATGGAGGCTCATATTAACAGCTCTGTTTTTATAAGTGAATTGCCTTTTCTCATGTCGTAGATTTATACCACAGCAAGTGGAAGAGTGAGGGTAGACTTACTCTTGGGAGAGGCAGGAAAAGGAAAATGTACAAGTGTGTTGCTGAAGTTTCTTATTTTTTTCCAGGAATAAATTTAAGGAACTTAAATTTAAAATTCTGTCTTTTTTCTACTCCTCAGATTTTGAAGCAAGTTTTATTCGCCTGATTGACAAAGTGACCAATGGCTCTCGGATTGAGATAAACCAAACAGGTGAGATCTGTTTTCTCTTCCTTCCTCTGCTCTGGTCTTGTGGGCTCTATTAGTTGCTGCAGTGAACTGAGAGTTTTGGCTTAACAGAGAGGTAGGTGTTCAATAGCATTGACTGAGAAGATGAGAAATAACCTAGCTGAGAAGTTCTGTAGTAATTGGTTGCATGCAAGGGGATCAGCTCCCCACCATACTGCAGAGAGTTGAGAAATCTGTATTGCCCAAGAATTAAATTAGTATTTTGTTTGGTGTGCAGAATTTTGTAGTGGGGGAAGGTCCCTCTGAACCAGAATAGATTTTTGTAGAAGGCAAACTTGTACTTGCCTAGTCATGCTCAGAAAAGGCATTGGTTTGAGTGAGAGGTATCCCACATAAAAATCTCATCTGATTCTTGTTCTTTTTTTTCCTTTATTTCTTTTTTTTTCTTTTTCTTCTTAAGGATTATGGTTGGTCAGTAAGGCAGATGAACTACCACCAGATACGCTGTGCAGCAATGACCTGGTGGGCTGGTGAAGATTTAGCTGCTATGGAGTATAATAATTGCTTGTATCAGCCTTTCGGGGATTGCTAAGAGATCCTTCATTTTTGGGAAGGAGGGAAAAGGAGAAATTATGTGCAAGACAGACAGACATTCATGGGCATTGGCCCGTTTATTAACCGCAGACATAGAAATAGTGCGCTGCAAGTGCTGCCATCTTTTAGAAGTTCTTCTCTTTCCAGTTTGCCTGTATACCTCATTGCAAAGTGTCTTTGTGCTGTAGTAGTGGCTAGTGTGCTGACAGTGCTCTGACTTTGTTTGCTCCACTGGCATCTTCTCCAGGTACTACCTTGTATTATCAGCCTGGTCTTCTGTACGGAGGCTCCTTGGAACATGACTGCAGCCCCAGTCGTAGTATTGGCTACTATTTGGAAAGTCTGCTCTGCTTGGCACCTTTCATGAAACATCCATTAAAGATTGTCCTGAGGGGAGTAACAAACGATCAAGTAGATCCTTCGGTAAGTGATAAAATTTAAGTACCAGAGGGGGATTTTTTTTTTCCTAAAAAAAAAATATAAATTAGGAAGAAGTCTTTAAAACATGTTACATGTTGCATTTTTGTTATCCCTCACTTCCAGAAGTATCCAGTGTTACTGCATCTGCCAGCAAACTGTCTGAATGAAACAAGCATCTGCTTAACTCTTGCCTTTCTCCATCACACTCCAAACTGGAGTTTTTAATCTACCTTCTGCCTTTTAGTTCTGTACTGCCTCTGTCTTCTCCCCTGGAAATTCCCCTCAAATGCAATGTGAGACCCTGCCACTGGTTTCCTTTTCCTGTTCTTTTGGAAATTTGCTAAGTTTTCTCCTACGCCACGCATGTATTTACTGTGTAGAAAGAGGAAATTGTCTTTAAAATTTGAGCGCGTCATGGAAAGAATCTTTCTCTTCTCTGCTGGGCATAGTTATACTAATGTTGCTGTGAAGCCACCTTTGTGTTAGAAATAGAAGTCACATGACAATTACAAAATTACAGTGTGCAATGACTGATTCTTTAGAAAGATGCTAGAAGGCATGGTAGATCAAACAATGCCTAAATGCTTGCCTTGATTTCTCTTATTGCTGATTTACAGTTGGCCTGGTTTGAGCCAGGATGAAGCTGATTTTCCTTTTACTGATTTTTCTTTTCTCCAGTAAGCTTTCTTCTAACTAGCAAAAAGTGTTCCAGCTAGTGGACTGATAACACTGGAATGTTTATATTACAGCTCAGTCTCTCTCCTTAATTCTCTCTCTCCTTCCCTACCTGGGTGGGAGGGGATCGAAAGCATTGTTTTGTCTCTGGTTTATTTGCTGATCCTGAGTCAAACCGTGACAACAGTCCTTTGTTTTAACAGTATTGTTACAAAAATCAGCTATGGATAATGTGGGATTAAAACATTGAAATAATGGGTAGTGGTTATGCTTTTCCCCAAAAAACTGCTGTTGGTAGAACAGCACTGCTGTTGACTTTTCTCATGGTGATTGCTTGTTTTCCTCCAAATATCGTATGGAAACACTGTCATCTGAAAACTTAACCAGTTTAAATGGTTTTTTTGAGTGTAATTAATTTGAGTGTAATTGCAGATACTAGATGAGCCTCTGAGTTCTGCACGTATTTATGGCTTTTCAACTGTGTTTCTCTTGTCATTTAAAACATTTGTTCTCTTACCTGTGGCCCTGTGAGACACCCACATGAGCCAAAGGATGATTGAAGTGGTGAGAAGGGATTATACGCAGAGCTGTGAAAAACAAAACACCAAAAGAAACCACAACAAAAAACCCCAAAAAGGAAAAAAAAGTAAAATGGGAAACATGTTTCACTAACTTTTCAGTCACTGTGTTTAGAAGTACTAGTAGAAATGATAAGTAGTAAGAATAAAAGAAGTCTTTTTTTGTTGACTGCATCTTTTTAATCACAATGGATAAATTCTTGAAGAATTTGGAGACGAAAAGCTGTCCAATTTTGATGGTGCTTTCAAGTAAGTTTGGATGTTCATCTAAGCAACTAAGTCTTGATTCTGGAAATTATCCCTTTTCAGGCATCAGTCACATGGGCTAACAGAGACTACACAATTTTAGTGGAAATGTGTGTGGGAATTTTATCCAGTTACTTTGTGCTTGAAGGGAGCTTGCACTGTCCAAAGCTCGGGCATAGGAGGGTGTTGGCATCCATCAGCTGAATCACAGTGTCACCTGACACTAAGTGTTAAGTAAAATGCAGATGTGTGTGCTCAGGAGTTATATCTTAAGTTCATTGGGCTATAGAAGTACAACTGTAATCACTGTGACTCAGCTCATCTGCAGTAACTTTTTAAGTGGTGATAACTGAATACTGATTCCTAAAACTGATTTAAACTTGATTTATGTCTGTTTTAACTTTCCTGAGTAAACATTAAATTTAGTAACACCAATAAACTACTTGAAGGAGTTTTTCAAGATGTTTTGTGTAGCATATGGCTCTGTGGGTTGCTAAGACTAAAAGCACAAGTTTAAGTGCTACCCTAAATGTTTCATTTGGTTAAGTAAATGGAAACTTGGTTTTAAATTGATTTGGGCTTTTATTTTTCATAGACAGAAGATGTTTAGAAGCCGGGTGGACGTTTATTCTGTTCGCTTACCCAGAAAGGGATGCTTAAATTTGTCTATCCATCTGTACTCTTTCTGGCTTTCTAAGGAGGAGGGGTAAAGGCAAACCAATGTAAATACCTTGTGAGTAGTTCAAAATGAGCAAGAAGTTTTCCTCTGCTGCTCTTCAGGCAAGAACCTGTCCATCTCAACTGAGTAGGTACAGTAGGCAAGGCACCTGCTCAGCATCTCTGAATGTTTTTATTGTTTTTATTTATAAAAAGGGATATGGTGTTTAGTAAACACGTCTTTATTTTAGAGGTAGATGAACTATGGCGGGATGTAAGCTGCATGAGTGTGTTCAGCATCTGTCACCTCCAGATAGATATACAAATTTGCATATGTGTGTATGAAAATATACACACACACACATACAGACATATGATCCTGTAGCACACCCTTTGAGCTTGAAAGGAGAAAATAGTCCTGCCCATCCTGCTTCCGTATCTCCTGCTTTAAGCCACACAGTCCTGTGTACTCCAGTACCATGGACACTTTCCAGAGTCTTCCTTAAGTGAGTTCCAACTATCTAGTAAAATGGCAGGTAGCTGTACCCCTGCATTTTCTCATGGAGGCGTCCACCAGGTAAAGAGCAGGAAGTGGGCAGCCAGAGAAGTGGGCTCTTTACTTCATGGTAGCAGCAGGCAGGTCCACTGGGATTTCTGAAATCCACATTTAGCTCTGAGCTCTCAGCTTTTACACAGCTTAAAGAATATCTGTTGGATGTGATTGCTGTGTTGCAGATTTAGGGTTGCTCTTTGCCAGAGACCACTGTGTCAGGAGGACAGAAGGGAACATGGCAGATCTGCTGTGGGGAGAGCAGAAGTGGTCAAGGCAAGAGGAAGGGTATTTCTGAAGGCTGGCTTGTGTAAGAAAAGACTTTCAGCTGAGAGTTCGGTAAGGCACAGGTCAGGCTGTTCCTGCAGTATAAACACTGTGTGTTTCTGTTAGCATTTGTTTGTATACATTAATAACCCTCCAGTGATGTGCAATGGAAAGCTCTCTGACAGCTGGCTCCCATGTGGACCGTGTGTGAGTGATACGTCTGCAATGCGTGAGATAGATACTGCTTTGCTCACACTTGTCAGGAGGAGATGTGGCTGTGGGATACCAGCCTGAACTGTTCTCTGGCAGCCTACATTTGCTTTAGTTTCTTTGTGTGACCAATGGTGAGACCTGAGCATGGGTAGCTTGTGGGACCAGTCACTTGGGACTGGCAAGTAGAGTTGCAGAGAGTCTGCATAGAGAGTCAGTATCTGGGAGTGTGCCTATTTGGAAAGTGCCTTTTTGAGGGGAATGGGGGTGGCACACAAATTATGGCTCTTATTTTCCTTTCCTTCTCTACATGTTGTTATTCTTAAGTAGTGCTGCAGCAACCTGGGTTTAGAATAATCATTCTTAATGTTTGAGTTTGCAAGTGTTGAAGCTGTGGGACTTCCAACTGAAATTACTTTAATGCTGGCATGAAACTAGCATATGAAGCTTTGGCTTGGGAGCAATAATCTTCAGTGTTAATAAAAATTCAACAGTTGTCTGTAATCCCAGGAAAACAAGAAGTTTTTCCTACTGACTTTAACATCTTTTTTTTTTTTTTTCCCTTGCTAAACTGGTTTTGCTTTTCCCCACAGCCAGAGTCGAGGAACTTGTCTGCAAAATGTAATGCTGTATGTATGGCAGGGTTAAATGCTGTTTTGTGCAGTGCTAATGGCTGTGCAGGCCACCTAATGCTTGCCCCTTTCCGAGGCAGCCACGTGCTGTACCGTGTCTGTTTTCTACAGCTTTGCACTAGCTAAAGGATTCTGCAAACTACTAAAAGTATTTTTTTTTTCGCTTTCTTTTAATTGCTGTAGATGTCTTGAAAGGAAAAAGGGTTGTATTGACACTAATTTATGAACAACAAAAGTCTATAGGACTTGGCAAGTTGTTGGCATTTGTGGTAAGCTGTGCCCTTGGTTGTATTTGCTTTAGTACAATCATAGAATCATAGAATGGTTAGAGTTGGAAGGGACCTTAAAGATCATCGAATTCCAACTCCCCTGCATGAGCAGGGACACCTCCCACTAGACCAGGTTGCTCAGAGCCCCATCCAGCCTGAGCTTGAACGCCCCCAGGGATGAAGCTTCCGCAGCTTCTCTGGGCAACCTGTTCCAGTGTCTCACTACCCTCACACTAAAGAATTTCCTTCTTATCTCTAACCTAAATCTCTCCTCCTGCAGTTTCAAACCATTACCCCTTGTCCTATCACTATGTGCTCTTGTAAAAAGCCCCTCCCCAGCCTTTCTGTAGGCCCCCTTCAGGTACTGGAAGGCCACTATGAGGTCCCCCCTGAGCTTTCTCTGCTCCAAGCCAAACAACCCCAACTCCCTCAGCCTTTCTTCATAAGAGAGGTGCTCCAGCCCTCTGATCATTTTCATGGCCCTCCCCTGGACATGCTCCAGCAGGTCCATGTCTTTCTTGTGTTGAGGGCTCCAGAACTGGACGCAGTACTCCAGGTGAGGTCTCACCAGGGCAGAGTAGAGGAGCAGAGTCAGCTCTCTTGATCTGCTGGCCACACTTCTTTTGATACAGCCCAGGATGCTGCTGGCCTTCTGGGCTGCAGCTGCACTTTAGTGACTCAAGTTCAGCTTTGGATCCACTAGTACCCTCAGGTTTTTTTCCACAGGACTGCTCTCTAGCGTATCTTCCTCCAGCCTGTATTGATGTTTCTGGTTGCCCCAGCCCAGGTGCAGAACCCTGCACTTGGCCTTGTTGAACCTCATGAGGTTCACCTGGGCCCACTTGTCCAGCTTGTCCAGGTCCCTCTGGATGGCATCCCGTCCCTCTGGCGTATCAACCACACCACCCAGCTTGGTGTCATCAGCAAACTTGATGAGGGTGCTCTCAATGCCACTGTCAATATCATTAATGAAGATATTAAACAACACCGGAGTTGTTGTCTGCTCTGGAGATGGAATAACTAGCCTTCAGTGGGAACTGATGGATAGTTTTATGACTGAGTTATAAGCAAGAGACAAGAAAAATGGTTTTAGGTATCAGTTACATTACTGTCTTGTGATTTCTAGTGCAGTACTTAACCTCTCCTGCCTGAACTCCTACTCATCTGCTAGGCAGAACAGCCTTTTCTACTTCTTCAAATGCTGCCTATTCCCTTCTCTATTAAGGCTAAACATTTGGAAGAGAGACAGTCTTTTATTGTGTGTGGTACCTGGTAAGTATCATGCTTGGAATTTGTCTGAGGATCAAAATCTATGAAAATTCTTGAAATTTTTGGAAACAGACAAACCAGAACCAAAATTGATCCAGCTTACTAATGCTCTGGAGATACAGACTTCAGTCCAGAATTGCAAGCGTGGAAACAGAGGAGGGAAAGGGAGTTCCTAACCTACACAGTAGAGTTTTTCTTTTTTTACTGGTATATTTTGTTTCCTAAGAAGGAGGGAGGAATATTGTGTAACTTAACGTGAACCAGATCAGCTTGTTAGATCTTTAACCAGTGGTACTCACATGTCAGTGTGTGCACATGTGTGTAAGTAAAGGTTTTCAGTCTAAAAGTCAAATTTGTGTGATTAGTGAGTACTACTGACAGGCTGAATTAAGGTAGCTTGGCTGTAAAAAATGTAAAATACATAAATATAAAAAATTAGTAATTGACTTACAGTGTTTTGGTTTTGTTTTTTTAATTAGGATACTCAAATATTGATACTTCCATTAAAAATACCACCAAATGCCTGTCTGTAAGAAAGGAAGTATGTTGGCCATAAGGATTTTAAGAAAGAAAACTGCAGCATGCACTACTGCTAGTTACAGCTACTCAGGTAGCTCTAACAGGTTGTTCACAGCTTTGTAGGTGAGGTATGTGCTACTGCTTAGTCAGTGGCTTGCATTCTCTGCAAAGCAAGAGAGAGTGAAAGTCAAGAATTGTGGATTCTGGCTGAAGGCATGGGAAGTGGGCTGCTTTTTTTCTGGCTCCTCAACTGCTGTCTAGCACATACCTGTTTCCTTCACCTGAATTTAGTTCTTCCTTGCTGTCCCGGTCCTATCGCTCCTGAGCTGCTTCTCTTGGGTAACTTTCTGTGGTGTTGTGCTTCTGAATTTTTGTTTCCTTTGGCAATGCTACTGAAGTTTCAGCAGAGGGAAGAATACAGCAGTTACTGTTGTCTTAGGTCACCAATTAGGAGGAGCAATGGCCAGGAAGGTTCTGCTCAGACCTGGATCTGGTGAGCATCTGACTAAGAGGGAGTACATGGATGAGTCACCCTAAGTGTTTCAACAGAGGTTACAGAGAAAAGCTTCTGTTTCTCAGAAACAGGTGAAAAGAAGTTCTTGACAAAGAGATGAGGTTCTTCTGCCAAATCAAGGGACTGCTCCAAAACATAAAGGTTCTTGCAATCATAATTTACTTAGCTGTATAATTTTTTGAGCAATGACAGAAGAATTTTATTTTTGCAATTTCTATGTTCAGAGAAACAAGTGAGCTATTATAGCCGAACCGTAATAGAAATAAAAATAAGTCTGAGGAAGAAATCCTGAATAGGAAATTCCGTCTCCCAGTAATTTGTTTTAGCAAATTTTTAAAGTAATGAGATACTGTGGTAGCCTTAGGAGTAGCGGAAGCTCTGTACACTGTATTCCCTTGTCTTCCCATAGAATCCTTAGTATGGAGAAGCCTTACCTTTCTTAGGAACCTTGTAATGCATTGACTTAAATTACTGATTTCTGTAACTTTCAATAAAGTGTCTGCTTTTGTAATTCTGTGTTGTATAGGTTGATGTCCTTAAGGCAGCAAGTCTGCCCCTACTGAAGAAGTTCGGAATTGATGGTGAAAGTCTGGAAATCAAGGTAAGACAATTTGTTCTTTTCTAGCACATGTTGAAATGATATTTTTGCACTGCTTCACAGGGCCAAATGCTGGCTCCTGTCTAGCAGATACGTAGTTGCAGTTACACACATTCCTAAATTGCATCTTGCTCTTCGTGTGTTTTAAATGGCATACCAGCCTTGCACTGATTGAAGATGTGGTAGAAGAGAGGTGCAAAGGCTATGGGTTGAGAGGATAAGGAGAAAGTAGTGACTCTTCTCAGCCTCTGAGATCTTTGCAAGCTAAGAAACCTTTCTGCTTTCAGCCTTCCTGCTAAAAGTGTTGGGCTTTTGTTTTCCATTGAGAAGCCATACCCTACTGTATTTCATTTTAGTACATGTGAAATTTTAGTATATGTGAAATAAAAGCTATCATTTTTGAGCGTGTAAGTACATTCTTTGTGCTCTTAACTGATCTGCTTCCTTCCTCCATTATTGTATCTAGATCAACCGGAGAGGAATGCCTCCCAAAGGGGGTGGAGAGATTGTGTTTGCCTGCCCAGTGAGAAAGGTCTTGCAGCCTGTTCAGTTCACAGACCCTGGCAAAATCAAGCGGATCAGAGGAACTGCGTATCCTTTCTTCTTTAAATGAATTTGTCTTAAAAAAAAAAAAAGTCTCCCAACTTAAAGTTGCAGAAGTGCACCCATGTTGCTGAGCATGTATCCTAGTAATACAAGGTGACATTGCAAAGAGTGATCACACAACTAGATTCCATTACTGTGTCTTGAAACTGCTGTGTTCAGAACACTGCGGTTCAAAAAGCATCAGTAGATAAGTAAAATACATTAAAACTGAATAGCACTATTTAAAATCTTTTCAATAGCAAGAAAAAGTTAAAATACCTTCTACCACGTAATGTAGCAGCACTGAAAAGAATCTTACCTTGTGTGTAAATCCAGTGGCAAAAAATGTAGTTTTGTTATGCAGTGAATAGGCAGCATCTTGTCTGTTAATGAGTCTAGCAGGATGTTCAATAGGAGCTTAAGTTAGAGGTCAGTTTACACCGCACTGCACACATGTGAACTGAGCTTTTTGTTGTGTTAGAAGTGTGTTAGCTCTTCACTTTCAGTAGGACCATTGGAGATGGAAATGGAGGACATCTCTACTTCTGCACAAAGAACAAAAATACTGTTGTAGGGTACTCACTTTTGCAAACAACTGCACATCTTTTGGGGTTTTTTAATTTTATTTTTCTCTTGTGGTTTTTTGTTATGGTGTATCTCTCAGGAATCTGCTGTCACCACAGGAGGAAGGCAGAAATCCCTTATAAGCAAGGTATACTAAAGGTTGTATTTCATGAGCTCCTGCTCTCTCTTGAGCATTGGACAACTTGTAGTTTAATTTGTGATTATTAGAGTATCAAACATGATCTAGCTTTGATTACTTGAAAGGAGAAATGGGAGCAGGTTTAGTGCCAGAGGTGCAGAATTGCACCTCCTTTTACTTCATGGCATACTATCACAGTTGCATGTGAGAGCAGCACACCTTGACCTCTGTTTCCAACTGTGGCATTTGGATGAGTGCAGCATTACCAAGGAAGAGCAATTTTACTGGGGGCATGTGCTGTAGAATAACAAAGGAGGCAGCTCGGTGTGTTTTCGGTGATGTTGGTCATGATCTTTCCATGAAAAAAGTAATTTACTTACACCCCTGTCCACGTCTGTAGTAAGTAGCTTGATTCTCTGTGTGAAGGAGGAAGAAATTATCATGGCTCAGTGCCAGCTTTCTAAAATTGACATGAATGCACAGTGCCATTCTGTAAACTACAGGTCATCGAACTTCCACTTTCCTTTAGGTTTTCCTGAGCCTTTTCTCAGGGATAAAAGTTTGTCTTTAACAGTGTGGTGAGAGACAGTCTCATTTTAGTTTGGCCATGAAGTGTTCAAGGCCTTTTATATGTGCATTTTTGTCCCTTCAAGATTCAACCAAGCAATTCTGCTTCCTCACAGCTGGAGAGCTTGTGTTGCAGCAGCCTTTTATAGTCATTCAAAAAAAGGAGTGCACCAACTGTGCAGGAAGATCAGTTTTTTATTATTATTTACTGGTTTTGCCCTTAAGATCTTAGAGGTTTTGGTTTATGTACTCCACAAGAGCATGGAATAAAAATGCGTAGAAAAGGAAATTCCCTTTGCCAGCTGGGAGGTTTGAGAGTGAGTTTCTCTGCATTGCTGTGTGCATGTATGTCCAGATGGGTGGTTAAATATGCAGAGCAGGAATCCGCATTATAGTTGGGATGGAATTTGGAGTACAATGTGCTTTGTACATTTGGAGATCTATTGGGAATATCACTGAAGCAGCTTGTGAGTCGAAGGGCATAAAGGCAGTACAACTCTTGTGTACAGGGAGGAGGTGTGTTGGGGTGAGCAGGAGGGTGGTAATTTATTCCCTGGTCCTGTTTGTCTTGAGATGCTGAGTGACTAGACAACCAGTGAAATTGATAGCCTTACAGCACTGCAAAATAGTAGTTGGAGAGAGCAAAGATTTTTTTAGCCTTTTAATTATTTTTTTTCTCACAGTAAAACATTTGTCTTTAATTTAATCTACCCAGTTGCTGCCTTATAGAAATAGACAGGATTTCTTGCTGCTAATGCAGAGAAAGTTCACCTGTCAATGTATTTTAATTATATGTGAGGAGTAGAGCATGCAGGTCTTCCTCCATCGTAAGAAAGCATAGGACAGAACAGCAATTTAGAATTATTGAAGGGTATTTTTAAGATAGATGTTTACCAAGTCATAATAAGCTGTTCTTCTGCACATGTTTTGTGTACCTCACTTCAAGGTGTGTCAGTGAAAAGACTATAGGAAGCACTTATGTACATGTGCTTCTCTAAGTACAGGAGAATGGACTGGTGCTCATGAATAGATTGTGTAGGACAAAACCACATTTCCAGAAATAATGCATTGAGACTTCTTGGCCACTGTTGTCAGTCTCTGGTTTAAATTTCTATTGTGACCACAATGAGTTCCTTAGCTTGAAAACGTAGATATTCTGTCAGAGTGTCACCACAGATGGCAAACAGAATGGTGGAATCGGCAAGGAGCATCCTGAATAAATTCCTCCCAGACATTTATATCTACACAGATCACATGAAGGGGATGAGCTCTGGAAAGTGAGTATCCCATATTCACAGGAAACAGAAATGTAATTCTGCATTTCTGCATCTGCTAGATATTGTGATCTGTAGTTTTAATGAGTTTTAGACCATGATGATCTATTTTGCTGACTTGCAATAAATACTCACAGGGAAGAA
Source organism: Hemiprocne comata (assembly GCA_020745705.1). NCBI lineage: Eukaryota > Metazoa > Chordata > Aves > Apodiformes > Apodidae > Hemiprocne > Hemiprocne comata. Next base: position 13,950,262 of record CM036616.1, on the reverse strand, counting down.
ATCGAATTATTCACTAGATACATTTGTTTTACTCGTGGTGCAGGGATAGAAGGTGCGTGTTTTCTTAAACAGGGAATGTAGTACATCATTACTGCCACTAAAGGTGACTTGGAAGTCTCTTCACTTCTAAACCTGTGCTTTGAAGTGACATTGAGATCAGAGGTGCCATGGTATGTCGTGAAAACTAACATTCAAACTGGACTGTGCACATTCTGATGGACAATGGTAGTATTAAGGATGGGACCAAACTGTTTTAGAAAGTATTTTAGCTGTATTGGTTGTCTTCTGCTTTACCATTACATAAATAGCAGAAACAGTGTCCTTACATTGGCAAGGACTGGAAATTTGAGGCAATAATTCACAGTACACAAACAGACCTTGTTTGCCAGCAGAACACAAAAGTGATGGATGTGATTCAGACAATTTTACTGTATCTGTCAGCTTTGTCTGTTTTCTTGTCACTTTCTGTTGAGGTTGAACAAGTTCCAGATAACTAATTTGATTTCTGTCTGTATACTCAAATCCAAGGATGCACATTTTCTTTCACCGTTTCTGGTTTTTTGAAATATTGCCTTGTTAGGTTTGCTAGTTTACAAATGTGTCTGTGTCACCTGTAATGTCTCTCTAAACAGAAACTTCCTGGTTCTATGCAAATGCTTCCTAATACTGTCTGCACTATCAATACACGAGGCACTGGATAATTTTGTTTAGGTAGATTGCCTAATACTACTGAATACTAACAAAATCTGCCAGTGAGTATAGCTATTAAAGGATACTTGTCCAAAAATCAGCATCTTTGACACTGTTCTTGTCTTGCTCTCTAGATCTCTATCTCTTCCTCAGAGGAGAGAAAGGAGAAGAGACGCATCTTTAACATACTTTGTGTGTTGCTTAGCAAGTGCAAGTAGTTAAATATGGGTGGGACCCAGTGATGCCTTTTCATTCCTGCCCTACTGACATGCCTCTGGACAAACCCTAGTTTTTCTGGCAGCAGGGGAGTTTGTGTGTATTGGTGTTAGGGGCTTGATTTTTGTGCTTTGTTAATTTTGGTGATATTCCTTAGGGTTTTGGGTCAGTGGAACTATTTTAAAAAGTCTGGGTTGTTGAGACAGCAGGAGTCCACAACTGTGGAAAGTTAAGTTAACCTTATTTTGAATGGCTAGCTATTTGTGCTCTTCCAGAGCCTGTAAGAAGGAGGATTGTGTGCCTTTTTTTTTTTCCTGCCTTAGAACTTTCTGATTTCTAAGCAAGCCATACTCGGCCATTTGTGATTTTCTTGTAGCAAAAATGTTTTGTAAGTCTCACAATAGCATTTTGTAGAACCCCAACCTCTGAGGAAAATATGGGGGGGTTTGCTTCCTTCTTCAAATGATATGTTCAGAATACTTCAATGGTTGTAATGATTTGGATGGTATTGAACTTGAAGCAAAAAGAAGTGATTGGAACTACAAGTAATGTGGATCAGACTTTTTTTTTATTCTTCTTGATGCAATGGCTATGGTCTAATCTTGGTAAAAATTGAAACTTCAAGGAAAAGAGCTCAGTCTCTAAAGAAAGTTAGTTTTGGTTTTAAATCTATGAGAGGAGCTGTTTATGAGGAGGAGGAGGTTTGCTGAGAGTAGGTCTTGACTCATTTTTGTCCTGAAATCAAATGCACTTTTTCCCTTTCAGATCACCAGGTTTCGGTATGTGCCTTACTGCAGAAACCATCAACGGCACTGTTCTTAGTGCTGAGCTAGCTTCAAACCCTCAGGGCCAGGGAGCAGCTGTGCTTCCCGAGGAACTTGGCCAGAATTGTGCCAAGCTATTGCTTGAAGAGGTCTACAGGGTAAGTGGCCAATATGCTTTGTATGTATAGCTGTAGGGAAAGAAGGTAATGACGTATTGGTAAAGGAAGAGGTCGTTTGGGAACACTGTCAGAGAGGCTCAGATGCAAACAGAGAAATGATCTGATGCTGCCAGTGTTGTCTTCATCCAGGCAAGGAGTGGTTTTAAATGGTTCCATTTACAGTCTGATGGCTTACTGGGCCATTTTATTTCCCATGACCAGGAGATAATACTATGAATCATAGGAGTGGTAAATTTTTCTTTTGTTGCTTTCTGTCTGCAGCAGAATTAATTGGCTCCATATAGACAGGTACCTTTTAAAGAAGTTGGAGAGGTAATAGAGCCCAAGCCCTTAAACTGGTGGTTGGAATGGGGCATTAAGAGTGGAAGAACATACAAGGAAGAAGGGAAAAAATAGCAACTAGCCTCAGTGGTGGATGCTTTATGGTGATAATGACAAAGTCAAATGTGCTGAGGTCTCTTGGTTGCATGAGGAATTGACTGAATGGTTTGTTGAAAAGGAGCTAGGACAGTGTTTGTGTAGGAATCTTACATGCATCACAATCTTCGGCAGCATAATTTCTTTTGTATTAATTTTTGTCATTCGTGGTGAGACTTCTAGTGGATGTCCAGCTTTCAGTCTTAGAAATTATTTGGCAATTAGCATCATAATAAGTTTCTGATTTAGTAAAGAACCTACCTGCTTTTGTTGTGTATCTCCACAAATGTTAAACTAAGTAGTTGTTAATATTGACAATACACATTTGGCCTTTAGGAGGCAATCATCTACAGATTGTACTCACTGTTTTAAAAAATGTAATTGCTCTGAACTGGAATAACTTCATAGGACTTTACAAAGTATTAAAAATCAATGAGATTCTGTATTAGGTAATGTAGTCAATTATAAAAATACCTCTTAACCTCATAAATCCACATCCATGCCTGTAGTAGATTGTTCATCTGTGCCTATGTTATCTTTTCATTTCCCTCCTGGAAACCCTTCATGTCTGAATTACCAGCTTCCCCACTTGTTTCAGTCTTCCATTTATATTTTGTCTTTTTTTATTCAATATATGCACAACAGTGCTAGAGGACTTGCCCTTTCTAGCCCAGGGTTCTTATCTCATAGAAATGCCACAAACAAATATTATTCTTGGGTACAGTCCAAACACCTTGCATTTGAAAGTCGAGCATGTATGGATAATGCAGTCACAACTAGTGACTGCAACACCTGTCCCTTTCTACAATTATTTAGTGAAAGATAGCTATTTTTATTTGAGGGGTGAATTGTAAAATCTTTCAGCTTATTTCCCCCTCCCTTCCAAAAAAACCCAAAAAACCAAAACAACCCCAAAACCAACCTAAAATTTAGTGCATTTGTTGCTTTGTGTAAGCCTTTTGGAAAACTTCCTCAGGTAGTCAGGTAGTTGGAAGCATCAAAGATCAAATTTCCACATACTTTTATCAGTAGGAATAGGTGGTTTTTTCCTTTGTAAACCATCTAGCACTTACAGAATCACAGAATCATAGGGTTTGGAAGGGACCTCTGAAGATCAGCAAGTCCAATCCCCCTGCTGCAGCAGCAACACCTACGGCAGATCACACAGGAACGTGTCCAGATGGGTCTTGGAAGTCTCCAGAGAAGGAGACTCCACAATCTCTCTGGGCAGCCTGTTCCAGTGCTCTGTGACCCTCACAGTAAAGAAGTTTTTCCTCGTGTTGAGGTGGAACTTCCTGTGTTGCAACTTGGTGCCGTTTCCCTTCGTCCTATCACAGGGCACCACTGAAAAGAGACTGGCCCATTCTTGACATCCACCCTTCAGGTATTTATAGACATTAGTAAGGTCCCCTCTTAGTCTTTTCTTGTCAAGACTAAACAGCCCCAGGTCTCTCAGCCTTTCCTTGTATGATAGATGTTCCAGTCCCTTAATCATCCTCATAGCTTGCCGTTGGACTCTTTCCAGTATATCCATATCTCTATTGAACTGGGGAGCCCAGAACTGGACATAGTACTCCAGATGGCGAGGGCAGAGTTGAGGGGGAGGAGAACCTCCCTTGACCTGCTGGCCACACTGTTCTTAATGCATCTCAGGATACCACAAGGGCACATTGCTGTCCCATGGCTAACTTGTTGTCCACCAGGACCCCAAGGTCCTTCTGCATGAGGCTGCTTTCTAGCAGGTCAAACCCGAATCTCTACTGGTGCGTGGTGTTTTTTCTCCCCAGGTGCAGGACTCTACACTTACTCTTGTTGGACCTCATAAGGTTGCTCTTTGCCCAGCTCTCCAGTCTGTCTAGATCTCACTGAATGGCTGCACAGCCTGCAGGTGTATCAGCCAATCCTCCCAGCTTCTTATCATCAGCAGACTTGCTGAGGATACACTCCATCCCCTCATCCAGGTCATTGATGAAGATGTTGAATAAGACTGGGCCCAGTACTGACCCCTGGGGAACACCACTAGTCACAGGTCTACAGCTGGACTCTGCACCATTGATCCCAACCCTCTGGGCTCTATTGTTCAGCCAGTTCTCGATCCATCTCGCTGTCTGCTCTTCTAACTCACACTTCCTGAGCTTATCCACAAGGAGCCATTGAATGGTTTGGGTTGGAAAGCACCTTAAAGATCATTTTGTTCCAACCCCCCTGTCATGGGCAGAGACACCTTGCACTAGACCAGGTTGCTGAAAGCCCCAGCTTGACAGATTGAAACTAGTGAGGGGATATGTCCAGTTATTATACCTTCTTCAGAGTCAGATGTCAGAGAACTTCCAAAATGAAGAGTGCTGGAATGGCCTGAACCAGGTAATTTTCTCCTGTAGTGTACTGTAGCCATTTTAATGTGACGAGTCAAATTCTTCAAAGCACCAGGATAGTGAGGATCTTGGGGCAGCAGAAAAAAAGTGTTTGAGGAGGGAATAGTGCTGCTCAGCACTGTATGGACTGCTTTTGGTCCTCCACTGCAGTGGCTAACAGTGGAAAAGTCCTTGTTTGTTAGGATTTTTGGCTATTGCGCTGCTTATCCACTGGACTGCTCAGACCTTACTCAATGTTCATGAATTCCGTGCTCCCTCTGTCACAGGCAACATGGTGAGTTTTGTGCTGTAGTTTTCAGAATGCACACTTGAATTAATATATGACATACATGCTCACACAGTCCATCTTTCCATATTCCTGCTTAGCGCTTTGTAATTGATTTTTTTATGTTGTTTGTTTATTTTGGGATTTTTTTTTTAGCTTAGGTCAGTTTAATCTAGTGTTGACCCCAGAGACGATATAGAAGCGTGTTGCAAAGCACTCAGTGTTTGCTTAGTTTTTTTGTTTCTTTGCCTAGATAAGGTGTCTAGTGAAACAGTAAAAATTTTGGAAAGCTATGCAATGGGGTATGGATATGTTGCTCTGAACAGGTACTCTAAGTCCCACTCTCTTTACACCTCCTCACTGAACACAGGGCTCAAGGGAGGATTTCTCCCTGTGTTTAGATCCCCTCTTTATGAGATTGTCAGTCCATCTGTTTCTTTGCCTGTAGGAGCTGTGCTGCAGAAGCCAGGGAAGGTTGACCAGAAAAGGGTCTCCTGGGAGCATTGGAGATAATTCTCTGTAGAAGGGTTTTAGCTGTCGGGGTCACCCATAAATCTGCTGGAGTCCATTAGTGTTTAAAGGGGCCCTGGGACACCTCTTAAAGTGCTTGTTTAATACTTGCTATTACATGAACTTTACCTCTTAGGAAATTTTAAGGATTTGAGTCTTCCTATGTTCAGTGTGAAATGGTCCCTTTTACTAAGCCTTCAAAAAAGAAATGGAAGAGGGCATATTATTGTTGGAATCAGTAGAGCTTTTTTAAGTACATTAGTTGATGGAAAGATGTTGGAGCTAATTGGCTAATAATAAGTGGCCCAGTGCTAAATACAGTGGCCCTGGAAGTGGGGGCATGGAGTGACTGACTAGCATTGTCTTTACCAATCCATGTGCACTTCTTACATAAGCTTAAATAATGAAGGCCAATAAGGATTTTCCACTTCATTTTGAAAGGCATTAGTTATGGGACCTTTATGTAGCAGGTGACTGGCAGCATGGAAAGGCTTGGAAGAACTGGAAAAAGACTGAATGTCTATATTTTGTGATAATGAGAAATAGTTATTTAAGGCTTAGTTCTTTAATGAAGAAAGGTTGAGTTGTTAGGGGGACTTGTGGGGGGAAAGAGGTGTAAGGCTATTTATTTTATTTAACTAAAGCTAAAACAAGTGAAGCATTTCATTGAAGGCCTTACTTCAGTGTGATGAGGCTCTGCCCCATTCTTCAAAAATAACCAAAACCAAAACAACTCTGCACTTCATGTAACAAATTATTGAGGCACACAAATAATGTACTGCACAGGTAAGGAAGGAAAGTGTGTGTATTCCAAAATATAATCAAGACTAAGTCAGAGTTGGGATCAGGCTCAGAAGAATAATCTTCTTTGAAACACTGTTGTCCAATACGCAGAGTTGAAATATTTATATGTATGTGCATGTCAGCTGTGGTGATTGTATAACTTTTTAAAATGGGTAGGATTTTAATGATCTTTGTCTCTAATTGTCACATCCAGCTGGATCTGGCTCTGTTGTCAATGGAAACAGTAGTGAAGAAACTGACATGAACTAAACTAATATGGACTAGAAGCTGCATCTTAGATTGGTAAGGAGTGCCAGCTCTTAGGCAACAAATGTCAGTACTTTTGCTCTGACTTTGCCCATCCCATTTCTCATGGGAGGGCTGTTTCTCAGTTTTTACTCTTGAGTAAGCAACAGGGAGATGAAGAGGTAGATGGAGAGAAAGATGTTGGCTTCCATCATTTGGCATGAGTTACTCTTCTGTCATCGTTAGGTTACAAGCAAATAACTTTATTTCCCTGTCTGGCAACTGCCTATGTAGGAATGGGCGTAGCAGTGCATAGTAGGTCAACAGAGGTTCTCCTCCCCCTCTGTTCTGCCCTGGTGAGGCCACATCTGGAATACTGTGTCCAATTCTGGGCTCCCTATTCATAAAGGATAAGGAACTACTGGGAAGAGTCCAGCACAGGGCCACAGAGATGATTAGGAGAATGGAGCATCTGCCCTATAAGGAGAGGCTGAGAGAGCTGGGGCTATTTAGCCTGGAGAAGAGGAGACTTAGTGGGGATTTCTTAAACACAAATATCTGAAGGGTGGGTGTCAGGAGGATGGTGCCAGTCTCTATTCTGCAGTGTCCAATGACAGGATAAGGAGCAATGGCACAAGCTGGAGCATAGGATGTTCGAGTTAAACATAAGGAAACTTCTTTACCGTAAGACTAACAGAGCACTGGAACAGGCTGCCCAGAGAAGTTGTGGAGTCTCCTTCGCTGGAGACACTCAAAACCCATCTGGACATCTTCCTGTGTGATCTACTATAGGTGATCCTGCTCTACTAGAAGGGTTGGATTGGATGCTCTTCAGAGGTTCTTTCCTACCCTGACCACTCTGTGACCACTCTGTACTAGTGCACAACGATAGTGGGGACAACAGACTGCAGGGAGAGAGCTTATGTACGCAGCTAGGATGCAGATGGATGCAACCTGCTTTGCTGTAATGTTTAGGATGTGGTTGTCTCGATGCTGAGTGAAGTTTTTGTATAAATTTGGTCATAAAAATAACTGTTTTGTAATGTTTTCAGCTTTAAAAAAACAAAATCAACTCAGAAAAGGTAAAGTTTTCATCCAAGTGATAAAGAGCATTTTGAATAATTAACTGAACTATAAACAGAGAAAGTCTTGTGCCAGGAGTACTCCTTACCAAACTCTAATCTGCTTCTTATACCTGTTTCAGACCTGCACATACAGCTGGCCAGAGCTCTTTCTCTAGATGGCACCAGCAAATTCTGCAGGAACCCTGTTTGCTCAAGACAAAGCACAATTTTTACAGTCCCATAGAGAACATTAGGTTGAATGCATGAAATTCACTTTGATGTGGCAGGTTCACACAGTTAGAAAGGCAAGGACTGCTGTAAGAGCATGTTACGAAGAGTCAGGTCATATAATAAACATAATAAAGATGTTTCCTTCATTGTGATGTACATTAGTTGTATGTAGTGCAGAGACTTTTCAAAAGAACAGAGCTCAGACTTGTCACACTGAAGCAAGGCCATCTTGAAAATTAAACCTTCAATAACTGCCCTTGGAAAGGTCCTCCTTTCTGTCCACTCATTGAGTAAACGTGCTGAGGTTTCACATTTTGTGTTTTCTCTATCTATGTAGTCCAAAACTTATTTTGCCCCTCCCTTGCCTTTTTGGGTGGTGGTATGTCTTAAAATGATGGTTACTTCTTGCCCACAAAGGTAACTGTGGGCACCGAATTATTAGAGAATTTGGTTTTAAAAGGATGGATTTTTAGTTTTGCTCTCTCCAGAGAGCCTATTCAGAGGATTTAGCATTCGGCCTGATCCAGGAGGAAACCATTCACAGGTTTCATGTGGCTGTGGATCAGGATGAATACCAGGACAGTCCAAAATTATGCTAAGCCAGGTATTTATTCTAGTTTCAATGTGTCTGCATAGTCATAGTTTGTAAATTTGTTCAAGCTTTGTTAACAAAGAAAGCCTTCCAATTCGGGTTTACATATGCGTGCTAGTTAATGCCTTCTACATACAAAAACAATTTACCATGCATATATGACTTAGTACAGTCAAATATGTACAAGAGTATGTGTAGTTCTATAAAATTATATGCATGGCTCTTTCACTTAGCAAAAAAAATTAAATTATTATCATTTAAAATATAGACAAAAAATATTTTACAAATGTAAACCCACAAGAGTTAGTAGCAAGGGTTTAGGTGGGTGTGTGTGCAACAACATCTAACTTGCTGTTTTGCTCCTCCTAATGCTGAGCTATTTGTCTGAATGTAACTTTTTATAGTTATCATAAAGTGCTGCAATTCATGGTAACGGCAAATGCACGTGAACTATAAAAAATACCTATTTTCTGTTTACTGCAAATAAATTCTCAAGTGTTTACATTCCATGATGTTAGAACAGGTTGGGAGAGACATGAGGGATCTTTAATGTGACCTTTGTACTGGGTTTTGTTTTCGTTCTGTTCCTTTCCTAGCCTGCTAGTGAAATTAATCTGTCATTGTTACAAAATCTAGATTTTTATCTTTTTGGCCCTTGAAAATTGGGAATGGTAGTTCAGCCTTTAAGTGTATCTTTCTCCTTTGTTACTGTCTTCCCATCCAAATTTCTGGTTTGTACAGAGATTAATTATTAAAACATTTTGGTTTGCAGGGAGGCTGTGTAGATTCAACAAATCAGAGCCTCGCTGTGCTCCTCATGACCCTTGGACAACGGGATGTTTCCAAAGTCCTGTTAGGACCTCTGTCTCCATACACGTAAGTTGTTTTGTTCAGTTTAATTACCCAGTCTTGTTTAATTCACTAGTTTTATTGCACAGCTATTTTTTGTAAATGGAAGACCTAGCCTGTGGCTATGAGTACAACTTGCACCTGTCTTCAAATGAGACAGGTAGTGTAAGTTCCCTAGCGTTTATTTCTATACGTTAGGAGATTATTCCTTTACTGTTCTATATTATTCCTGGTTCTAAGGCTATTAGAATCGCACAGTTTATTGTTGGTTCTTAGCTTATAGTTGGTTCGTGGTCTTGGATTGTATGTGTGCATCAGTTTGCTTCTTGTTGCCTCGCATACACTACCGTGTGTTCCTAGTCATCTCTCTGTAGCTGTGTCATTAAATGGGATGTTTCAAATGGCTAGTGAAATGCTAAAGCTGTGGTTGTCCATAGGAAACAGCTTAAGAGGTGAATTCATTAGGCTATGTGGAGCCCCAAAGCTTTAGCCTTATTGGGCAGCAGACTTCCATCTAGTCTTTCAGTCTCAATTGTTATTAAAGCTGTGTCTCTGAGGCTGGTAGTGGTTCAGAGGATGGAAAAAAAACTAGATTTGTTACATTGTAGTCACAACACACAAGCTAGAGGAAGGGCATGCAGTATAAAAAATCTCATTTACTCTATCAGACTGACAAGTGATTGACTAGATCACAGGTATTCCTAGAGACTGAGTAGTTTTTCTTTAATCAAATGGAGGGAGGGTTGTTTATCTGACAATGGCATCAAATAATAAGACTGTGAACTGTCCTTTTTCGGTTATCATGGTACCGGTGCTGTATACGTGAAAGGTACAGTACTGTGATAACTGAAGAATGGTGGTGCCATCACATGAGAGCTAGAAATTGCCTAACTGCTATTCTTAACCCCTGTTATCTTGGAAACAACATTCATCAGATTTTGAGGGGAAGACAGGGAAGCCTTCTATTGCACAGGGATAAAGTAATTCCCTGAAAAGTAAGCATTCATGTGAAAGGCTTGTAGGGAATAGGTGTCAGTCTTCTGAAGTGCACAGCTTAGCATGTGGAACAAACCAATCACTTGTCATTGTCTAGTCTTTCTGGTCTTTTGTTTTTTTGATGCTATGAAAATCATGCAAATGCAGTAGTTTATTTCGTTAGCAGACTGATTTCAAGTGGTTGGGTAGTCAGTCACATCTTCCGAGCTAGGAGTGCGCAGCAGAGATGAAGGTTAGGATTGGGCATCTTGAAACAGCTTGTGTCACAGGAGATCATAAAAATCTGTGATTCTTTGAGAATCTGTGACATACCAGTCCCACGAGGATCTATTCAGAGATCACTCAGCTCTGTCTGCAGTATCACCGTGCCCTCACTGAGGCAGCTTATAAAGGGCTGTGAAGTTTTACTCCAGAGCAACTCATCAGATGCACAGGATTTTGAACTAAATTGCAGTACTGTCAGGTTCCACTTCATTGTCCCTCCTTTTCTTTCTTGACGCTGTGACATCTCTGCATTTAACACTTTCACCCTGCAGAATCTAAAGCTATTTATAAACTATCGTATGCCAGATTGGTTTCCCTGTCCAGCACAATGTAGGGGGAATGTGGCAGCTCAGCACCGTGGTGGTGCTTGGAATGTGTTCATCAGAATGAGGAAATCTCTCCCACATTTAACTGTGTATTTCCACAGGAGGCATCCTTTGTCCCTGCTAATGGCATGGCGGGGTGGGAAACACCACCTGGGGACACCAGTCCCAAAAAGACACCACTTGGCCTGCAGCCATCTGAACTGTCTCCTCTACTCTTATGCTCCAGATTTCACAGAATTAAGTACCTCTTGGTCAAGCTGAGCTGAAAATCATAGAATCGTAGAATGGTTTGGGTTGGAAGGAACCTTAAAGATAATTTAGTTCCAACCGAATCGAATGCAGGGTGCTCGCCGTGTTGCCACCTCACAGAGATCCCCTCCTCCCCTCCCTTCCTCCTTCCCCTCAGCGCGGCGTCCCCTGGCGGCCCGCGGCTGCCGGCCACGCCGGGCCCGGCTCCCCGGTGCCCCCCGGCGGGATGCTGGGGAGCGGAGCCGGTGCCACCGGCCCTGCTGGGCTGTGCCCTGCTCGCGTCCCGGGGTAGCAGAACTGCGAAGGCGTTACTGGTGCATGGGTCTTGTCTCGCACTGATCGGTGAGTTGGTCGCTTTGACCTGATAGCGAGCTGAAATGTGTGAAGTGGTCGTGCACCTTTTGGTGTTGCTTAGCAGGCTTCTGGGAGAAGACAGCGCCTAGATAAACAGACTTCTTACAATATTTTTTTTTTTGTTCGTAGTAGTATTGCTTTTTATTTGAAAGGGGTTGGCCCTCAGGAAAAGCTCCCATGTGGCTCACGTAGTGTCCTTGGGCCTAGGGAAAAGTGTTCAGCTCTGGCTTGCTCTTGCCTGAACACATAGTCTAAATTTCTAATAAAATTAAATTTCTGCATATCTCTCATCCCCTCCCTCAGTCCTCCAGTATGTGCATGTATGTTTGGTGCTGCCTCTGCTATTACTTGGGGTGCAAATGTTGCCACATCTGACTCCTATCAGCTTCAAACTAATACAAACCCAGTTTCTGCTGCACTTCTGTCACATACCCCTGCCTTTCCCCCCACTTTTTCTCCTGTTTCCAGGGCTCTTACCACTTGTGCCTCTAGTGCTACAAGACAGAGCTGGCCTCCTGTTGCTCCCAGATTCTCCCTGAATGTACCCAGGCAGCCTCCCCTTTGCTCCCACTTCTGTGAGCCTTCCCTGTGTATTCTGGGGCTGTGGCAAAGCCCTCTTGCTAAAAGGGACAAGAAGTAGAGAAGCACGGTTGTCCATACATGCAAGAGAGGTATGGACTGAACTGGTCCCACCAACATGTTGCAGAGTTTGCTGATCACCTTTTAGGATTTTCCCTTAAGCCTCTAGCTCCACACTGCCTCTGGCATTTGTACAGTTCATTCTATGCCTTGCAGTTCAGTGTGCCACTCCTGCTGTTCTGGGCTTGGCTGCTTTCTTGTCACACTGCCAGGGCTCTGGGAAAGGACCCAGCTAAGGTGGAGGATGGTACAGAGCTTGTTGCCTGTCAGCTTTACTGAAGAATTTGTGCCAGCATATGCTCATTTGCCCATTATAGCAGCAACCAGAAACTTTGCACTTGGGGAGGCATGGAAGAAAAGGCACTTTTCAATTCTTTCTTTTAACTGTTAATCCATTTGAGAGATAAGAGAGCTGGGGTCTGTGCTGAGGCCAGTTACCAGGCCAGAAAGGTGAGGTAGAAAGGTGCACATAGCATGTGGACACCATATACCACAGAAGCATTCAGCAGAGTGCCCCAGAAATAACTCTCAGATCTTGCTAAGCACAGAGCAATATAGATAACAGTAGCCTCTCTTTGGCTCCTGCTGTTTCCCTCCTCCCCATCCACATGCAGGAGCAGCAGCATGCCCAGCTGAAGTGGATAAGGCAATTCTTGCTCCCACAACTTTCATTTTGCTTATTCACAACTTCTGTGACTAGGAATTCCTTTCAGAGGCCTCAAGATGTTGCAGTCCTATCCTCTTGGTCTCCTGTTTCCCGTTTTGTGTGTACTTTCTCTTGATTTGGCATAATGATGTGTGATTAGCTTGTAATTATGCTCTCAGTATGCACAGCAGAGGCTTTTTCTAGACTGCCAGCCAGACAAATGTGTGGACTGGATGTGCACATTCCCTTTCTTTAAAGGTTAAATTTAACCTCAGAAGGGCACATACCAATTGCTGCAGGAGATTAAACCTTAGTTCAAGACTGCAGACTTGCTTGTGGCCAGGACTGGAAGGGACTAGATTTCTGTTAGGAGCAATTACCAATTTTATGTTTCTAGCCTTTTGGTGTAATGGCTCGTTCCCTGTTTTGGGGAAGCCGGTAGGAATGCTTTCTTCCATTTTTTGTTTTGTTCTTTTTTTTTTTTTTTTTTGTACTTTTATGTAGTTTTTCCATTCACTCGCCTTCCAGTCAATGTGCATTTAGGACCACTGTGTCTGTTCAGTCATGCTCCTTATTCTAAAATGATGAAAGGAAAGTTTTTTCTGAAAATCAGGAGAGAAGACAGGAAGAATTCTGAGTCTGAATGTGATTCTAACAAAACATTTAACTGAGAAGTGCACAAGTTAACAATAGAAATCAAACATGTGCTTTAGGATCTGATGTCTCTGTTTTTAAAGTATGTACCCAAGGCCAAGCTCTTAGCTATTCCTTTTATCTTTTATTTCTGCTTTAAACATTGGGGGAGAGGGAGAGTACCACCACAGGCTGGCATGGGGTTCATATGGTCCTGATAAATAGTCACAATCATGAGTCATTGACCTTGCCTGGCTACATCTCTTCTTTCTTTCATCTTCCCTCACCATTTTGTCTTGCTGTATTACCAGACATTCCTCCTCTCTCTGGTCATACAGAGTCCATTGGTTTCAGCAGGGGTTACCAGTCTCTTCTGCAACACAACTGAGAACAGTGTTTGGAGCCTGTAGGCTTGTTTGTCTGTACTAAGCAATATTTTAATGTTCTATTCACTGTTGTCATCTCTGGAATCAGCATTAGTGGATAACGATAATGGGCTTTCTGTTTTGTTTCTTAAACTCTTGTTGTTTTCTCTCCCTCAGAATTGAGTTTCTCCGACACCTGAGAAGCTTCTTCCAGATCATGTTTAAAATTGAAACAAAGACCCCTGAGGAAGAGCACATGGGCGGGGAGAAAGTTTTAATGACGTGTGTAGGTATTGGATTTTCCAACCTTAGCAAAACCATAAGATAACATCTGCAGACTTCATGAAATGGGGTGACAGAAAACGCTGCAAAGATCTGATAAAATCTGCCTTTCCCTGTGCTTATTCTGGCCTGGGAAAACCCGTGACTGTTCCAGTGCAGAGGTACCCAAGCCTGCTGCATGTAAGCAATAAAACTGGCTTTTAGGCTATTTAGACCTGTGCTTTTTATAAATGTAATACCAATATTCTGTGCTGCATGGAATGGCTGGCTAGCATCTCAGCTGGCTTGGGACTCTTGCACTGTATTCCACTACATGGGATAAAAGTGCCTCTTACGTCCCTGTGCCCTGAAGCCTTCATGCAGCAGGTGTTCTAGTTTTGTTATCTACAGACTTCACTCTTTAACTTTTTCTGAAAGGTTTAGATAGAGAAAAACAGGATTGACCAAAATGAGCTTTGCAGTACAAAACAAATGATCACAAGAGAAACGTTAGGTTCTTGAGGTAATTGCAAAGACAATATTGGCATGGAAATGAAAGTAAATGTGTGACAAGAATTTTTTGTTCGTACATTGCATGTGTATAGGATTCGTCAAATGCTTATCTCCTGTTTACATTGGCTGAAGTACAGTTTCATAGGAAGAAAAAGAAAATCTGTGTTTTAGTTTTCCATAATGTTAGAATACTGTAAAAAGAGATCACACCCTACACTGACTTGTTTTAACCTCCTCTGCAAAGATGGGCATGAGAGGAGAAACCTCCTTGACACTTTTTCCATTCACTGGCAACATGTATTGTTTTTAGGTTTGTTTGGTGTGCCACACACTGCAGTTCACAATTAGTTGTGAAAGGTAGAAAAAACAAGCTGTAGGGTTTGAGGAAGAAAAATATATTCAGTTATGCTATCACATTTTGTGCATCTGCTCCCTTTTCAAAGAGGGGATAATAGTGTATGGGCACTGCCTAGATTGACAGTTGCAAAAAGTTTCTACTGGAGTATAAATATTTGCCCAAGAAAGGCTTCTGGTAGGTTCCAGGCAAAGCTGCTGAAGTTAATGCTAAACTGACATAAGGAAAGAAATGTATACTTGACTTCAGACTATTCTCAACGTGTATGGGGTAAAATAAAACAATGTCAAATGCTGGTATATATATAGAGAGCAAATTCTAGTGACTGTGTTATAATAGTCTTACAAACTTCATTTGATGCAACTGTAAAGTGAGCGTGACCTCTATAATATGAAAAATATGTATTGGACCCAAGAGGACTTTGACAAAAAGTTAGGTACTTTATTAGTGTTTTATTAGCTATTGCAGGCTGTGTGAGTCATTTTTGTACTGTACGTTGTTCTTGTTGCAATCTCTCTAAACATGTTTTGGAAAAATAAAGTATTTTTTCCTAAATAAGGTTTCGTTTACCTTTAAAACAAAACAAACAACAACCAAAAAACACCCCTAGCCCTTTAAGATGGCACTTCAAAAGGTAGGTGGCTGTTTTGAACTGATAGATGAAGCCAGCAGCTTTGGGAGTTGCCAGGGTGGGAGGAAGGGTCAGGGCAAGTCTTTTCTAATAATTTACTGGCTTTCCAGAATTTGATTTGCATCTGGGGAAACCTTAAATAAAACAGTAGACGGTGAAGTAAAATTATCTTAACTGTATTTTTTTAAATTTCAAGTTACATTAGAAAAAATATGCAGGCAAGGAAGAATTTACTATATATATGTAAAAATATATATATAGTGGTAGAGTAATTGTGCCATAAAATTACCCATGCTTACCTAAATCTCAGTGTTAAAAGTTAAATTTCCAGGCCTTAACCCTGCTGCACATTGCACAGCTTCCTAGCGCAACTCTTCCTGTGACTCAGAAGTGTTTGTTGCTTTACAGAGAAAAAGATATGTATATGAAAAGAGTATGTTTTCTCAGAACAGCTGGTCTCTGGAGAAACAGGAGCAATTCCAGAGGAGGTTTTAGGTAAGTGCTTTCTTAAAACTGTTTTCACATTCTGTGAAAAGTATTTATTAGGAAATCCTGCAGAAAAAAGCTGTTTTTTTATCGGCAGAAGAGCAAGTAACACCTGTTTGGGTGGACTGATCCCACAAGCAGTAAGACAGCTCAATTTTAGAGCTGGACACAGGAAATTAATTTTTAGTGAATACAGTTCATACCTTTTGTAGCCACAGACTTTACAGTAAGGATCCTGGTCACTGAGAAATGCATCTTTAGTCTCAGTCTATCATAGAATCTTAGAATGGTTTGAGTTGGAAGGGACCTTTAAGATCATCTAGTTCCAACACCCCTGCATGGGCAGGGACACCTCCCACCTAGATCAGGTTGCTCAAAGCCCCATCCAACCTGGCCTTGAACACTGCCAGGGAGGGGACATTCACAACTTCCCTGGGCAACCTGTTCCAGTGTCTCACCACTCTTAAACTACAGAATTTCTTCCTAATGTCTAATCTAAATCTCCCCTCTTCCAGTTAAAAGCATTACCCCTCGTCCTGTGGTTACACACTTTTGTAAAAAGCCCCTCCCCAGCTTTTCTGTGGCCCCTTCAGGTACTGGAAGGCCTCTGTGAGTTCTCCCTGAAGCCTTTGCTTCTCCAGGCTGAACAACCCCAACTCTCAGCCTGTCTTCACAGGGGAGGTGCTCTAGCCCTTTGATCATCTTCATGGCCCTCCTCTGGACTCTCTCCAAGAGCTCCATGTCCTTTTTATGTTGGGGGCTCCAGAGCTGGACACAGTACTCCAGGTGGGGTTTCATGAGTGTGGAGTAGAGGAGCAGAATCAGCTCCCTTGACCTGCTGGCCATGCTTCTTTTGATGCACCCCAGGACATGGTTGGCTTTCTGGGCTGCAAGTGCACATTGCCAACTTGTATTGAGCTTTTCATCGACCAACACCCCCAGGTTCTTCTCCTGAAGGCTGTTCTCAATCCAATCTCCGCCCAACCTGTATTTGTGCTTGGGGTTGCCCCAACCCAGGTGCAGGACTTTGCACTTGGCTGTGTTGAACTTCATGCAGTTTGCACAAGCCCACCCCTCAAGCCTGTCAAGGTCCTTCTGGATGGTATCTCTTCCATCCAGCATGTCAACCACACCACACAGCTTGGTGTTGTCAGCAAACTTGCTGAGAGAGCGCTTGATCCCACTGTCCACGTCACTGACAAAGATGTTAAACAGCACTGGTCCCAGTACTGACCCCTGAGGAATGCCAGTCGTCACTGGTCTCCATCTGGACATCAAAGTCTTGATCACTACTCCCTGAGTGTGACCATCCAGCCAATTCCTTATCCACTGAGTGGCCCATTCATCAAATCCATATATTTTCAAGTGAGAGTCCAGGATGTCATGTGAGACAGTGTCGAATGTTTTGCACAAGTCCAGGTAGATGATGTCAGTTTCTCTTCCCTTGTCCAACACTCTGACCCCATCATAAAAGGCTGCCAAATTTGTCAGGTATGATTTGGTGAAGCCATGTTTGTTGCCACCAACCACCTCCATGTTTTCCATGTGCCTTAGCCGAACCTTCAGGAGGACCTGCTCCATGATCTTGCCGGGCACAGAGGTGAGACTGACCAGCCTGGAGTTCCCTGGGTCTTCTTTTCTTCCCTTTTAGAAAATGGGTGTTATGTTTCCCCTTTTCCAGTCAATGGGAACTGATGGCACTGTATGTGAGTAATCCTGTATTCTTGAGCTATCCATCAGCAATTTAGTTAATCCTGTTGGGTGAACAACTCCAATAATACCCTTCTGCTGTAACTGGAAACTTTTCTTTTTACAGAAAGCTTGAAGGCTGGACCATAAGGAGAGAGAGGTGTGGGAGGGGACTACTTAACAGATGTTGTAATGTGCACTTTCATTGCAATCATTTTAACACATACAAAAATGGTTTTGGGGAAAACTAATCAGAACAACTCATTAAATGGAGAATCTCTTCCTTTAAACTTGCCTAACAGGAAAGGCTGCTGCAGTGGGGATGTGAATAATACTCACAGAATAAACAGAATTGTTAGAGTTGGAAGGGACCTCTATAGATCATCTAGTCCAACTCTTCCACTGAAGTAGGATAACCTAGAGCACTTTACACAGGACTGCATCCAGGTGGGTTCTGAATATCTCCAGAGATGGAGACTCCACAACCTCCCTGGGTAGCCTGTTCCAGTGCCTTGTCACTCTCATTGTAAAGAAGTTTGTTCCTGTTTAAATGGAACTTCCTATGTTGCAGTTTGTACCCGCTGCCCCTTGTTCTGTCTCTGGGAACTACTGAGAAGAGCCTGTCTCCTTCCTTCCTTTTTTCCTTTAGATACTTGTATACATGGATAAGGTCTCCCCTCAGCCTTCTCATCTCCAGGCTAAAGAGTCCCAGCTCTCTCAGCCTTTCCTCATAAGAGAGATGCTCCAATCCCCCTATCATCTTCATCACCCTCCTCTGGACTCTCTCCAGTAGTTCCCCATCTCTCTTGAACTGTGGAGCCCAGAACTAGATGCAGCATTCCAGCTGTGGCCTCACCAAGGCAGAGCAGAGTGGGAAAATGACCTCCCTTGACCTACTGGCCACACTTTTCTTTATGGAACCCAGGATTCCACTAGTCTTCTTGGCAACAAGGGCACACTGCTGGCTCATGGATAATTTCCTGTCTATTAGGACTCCAAGATCCTTCTCTTCCAAACTACTATCCAGCAGTTCCACCCCTAACCTATATTGATGCTTTGGGTTCTTCCTTCCAAGGTGCAGGACCCTGCACTTGCTCTTACTGAACCTCATGAGGTTCTTCTCTGCCCATCTCTCCAGCTTGTCCAGCTCACGCTGAACAGCAGCACAGGCCTCTGGAGTGTCAGCCACCCCTCCCAGTTTGGTATCATCAGCAAACTTGCTGAGGATACACTCTGTCCCCTGGTCCAGGTCATTGATGAACACATTGAACAAAACCTGACTGAGTACTGATCCCTGGGGGACACTGCTGGTTACAGGCCTCCAACTCAACCCTGATCCATTGATCACCACCCTGTGAGTTCTGTCACACAGCCAGCTCTCACCCCACCTCACTGTCCACTCATCAAGCCCACTCTTCCTGAGTTTCCTAACGAGGATGTTATGGGAGACAGTATCAAAAGGTACGTAACATCCACTGCTCTCCCCTCATCCAGCCAGCCAGTAATGACATCATAGAAGGCAATCAGGTTGGTCAAGCATGATTTCCCTTGGGTGAATCCATGCTGACTTCTCCCAGTGACCTTCTTTGATTTCACATGTTTTGTGATGACGTCGAGAATTATTTTTTCTAACCCCTTACCAGGGACAGAGGTGAGACTAACCAGTCTGTAGTTCCCTCGGTCCTCCTTCTTGCACTTTTTGAAGACTGGAGTGACATTAGCCCTCCTCCAGTCCTCAGGCACCTCTCCTGTTCTCCATGATCTCTCAAAGATGATGGAGAGTGGCCTGGTAATAACATCTGCCAGCTCCCTCAGAACTCGTGGATGCATCCCATCAGGGTCCACGGATTTATGGATGTCCAGTTTGGCTAAGTGGCCTCTAACCTGGTCCTCCTCTACTAAGGGAAAGTCTTCTTTTCTCCAGACCTTACCTCTTATCTCCAGGGTCCGGGATTTAAGAGTGGCTTTTGCAGTGAAGACTGAAGCAAAGAAGGCATTTAATAAGTCCGCCTTCCTTGTGTCTTCAGTCACAAGGGCACTGGTCTCATTTGTCAGTGGGCCTGCATTTGTCCTAATCTTCCTTTTTTTATCGAAGGACTGGAAGAAACTTTTCTTGTTGTCCTTGATGCTCCTCGCCAGCTTTAGTTCCAGGAGGGCCTTAGCTTTCCTTGTTGTATCCCTGCATTCTCTGACAACATTCCTGTATTCCTCCCAAGTGGCCCAAGTGGAAATTTACATTCTGTAAATTTCCTTCTTTCCTTTATTTTTTTCCAGGAGACCCTGACTCATGCATGCAGGTCTCCTACCTCTGCTTGATTTCATTCTCATTGGGATGCACCAGTTTTGAGCTTGGAGCAAGTGGTGTTTGAAAGTTGTCCAGCTTTCATGGGCATCCATAACTTCCAGAGCCTTGACCCACGGTATTCCACTGAGTAGATCTTTGAAGAGGTCAAATTTTGCATTCCTGAAGTACAGGGTTTTTAGTCTTGCTCATTTCTCTTCCACTTCCACACAAAATAGTAAATTCCACCATTTCACGGTCACTACAGCTAAGTTTGCCCCCAACCTTCACATCTACTGTGCAACTTCACCTTGCACTTGCTTTCACTTTTCTAATAACTGCTGTCAAACACTTCCATTTCCATACGATGATGGTAACTTGACTGCACCTTCTGTGGTTACATCAGAAAATTCATGTTAACTTGCTTTAGGACAGGTTCTGGAGTGGTAGTGATTATGCTGGAGGTGAAACTGCCAGTGCACGTTACAGAAGGCATGTGGCTAGAAGCCAGAACAATAACTGGAAAAGCACACAGTACAGGCCAAAGCAGCAAGTACATGGCTGCCTTGGGTATTGTTTTCAAAATGGTGATAATGTTACTGTCAGAGCACAGATACTCTCTCTCTTCTTCCCCTTCCTCACAGGTGATATTATCAGTCACATAGATTCTGTTTCAGGCCACTGAGGCACAATTCTGCTTGCTTGCAAACTCTGACATTCACTCCCCATTTTTCAATCATGCTCTTGAGACAGCAACAGGAGGAAAAAAGAACAAAAAAGTACAGCTTTCAGGAGGCATACTTTTGCCTATGACTTTCTCATTTTTTTTTATATTGTATGGACATCTCCACACTTTTATTTTGTATGTCTAATAAAAACATTCCTATTTAGTATAGATCATAGGGGATACCAAGTGAGACATGCAGCTGGGTCAGGGCAATTCTAAATAAAAAGGTGAAAGGAGCATCTTTTACAGTTACTGCTTAGGTCTTGATAAGCTCTGTCTTAAAAGATCATTCTTGGTGGGATTTATAGTTTTCATTGTGTCTGATCTAGGAGCAGCACCGACAAGCTCTGAGAAACACCTATTGCCTGTTGTCTGGGGGGGTAAACAGACAAAGTCCTGCAGGAAAGAGAGTGTGTGGACTCTGCAGAGACAGCATTCTATGTCTACTGAAAGAAAGTCATGCACTGTGTCAGAGCATCACAGTGTCCAGATTGTAGTTTTGCTAAAAAAAGTTGTGACATCGTGATTAAGACATATGTTAGGATGTAGTTCATCTGTAGCAATAGATGTTAGGTGTGAGTGTTCTTTGTCTGGAACAGGAATATTTATATATATGCATACTATTCTAGTGCCCAGACCTATATTCCCTGGGTACCACAGAGTATAGAAACAATTGTGTTTGTGGAGGTAGCAATAAGGAGACCCATGGAGGAAATGTTTTATTATAAACTGGTATTGGTCAATGATATAACCACAAGAAAACAGTGGCCAAAAGCAACTCTTCACATCAGGGTGAGCTGTGGCTTGGAGTCTACAGAAGTGAAGTGGCCAGGAGCCTGCCACTGCTGCCAACGCCTCTGTGCAGCTGTCAAGGAGGGGCCCTTTGTGCACACCAGGGGTAGACTGTACGTTTGCCCTCATGCTGCATATCTGCCACATTGTCCACACTTGCCCCATTCCTCTCTGTGTCAGTTTGGCCACACTTCCCTGGCATCGTCCACTGTGCTGCTCACACAACAAACATCAGTACTCCTACAGTGAGCCCATGGTGAAAATCTGTAAGGTCCTTGTGGAGACTGATCCATATGAGGTAGCCAGTGCTTAACTGTGGATGAGTTAGTAGGATTAAGGGCTTGATTCCAGCGTTCATCACTACGTGCCCGTGATACATCCCGTTACACAAAATGTGACAAGGCTCTTTAGGGCACCCGTGTTTGCAGGCTACATTGGAAGACATGCCATTTGAGAAAAAATGTCTCACTCCTTCTTACTTCATTCTAACCTGCAACCACTCTGGTCCTTCAAAACGACTTACACCTATCCTAAACTATCTCCATGGATAAAAAAAAAAAGAGTTGCTTTAGCCAGTGATTAATGTAGAATTACTCTGCAAGGTGCAACTGTGGCTCTCAATGGTCATCCCTCGGCATCATCAGGGCAGACAATTCTCTCCCATGTGTCTGGAAACATAGTTTTGATTAGGTATAAAATACTATGCATCTGCAAGCTGGGTCTAGATTAAAATTTTTATTAATTTTTTTATTATTTTTTTTTAACATTACCAAAGTAAAAAAAGGAGAGAAAAAAATCCCAAAAACTTATGGCTTGGTTGTGTTTCAGGATTCAGAAGGTGCCTGATTCAATAAAGCTTCCTGACATACTTGTTTATGCATGTGTATTTAGAAACACATCTACTGGCTCAGAATATGTCTGTGCGAAAGGGTTTCTACTGCAGAATGTTTCTGAGCACTGCATGTAAAAATCTACATAATTCACGCCACAAGCGTATTATCCGCTATTTTCACCTTGTTCTTTCTGATTTAAATACTGTATTTGATGTAATTTCAAAGAAAACAACTAAATAAGAGAGCCTAGAAAATGTTACTTCCATTTCTTTTGGAAATATGTCTGTCAGGTTGTTAATAAAAAGTTTCCTCATCCTTCACTATTAATGTCAGTAGTGAGTTTTCCCGTGAAACAGCATCAGGATCTTGTTCCAGTCTTTACTAAGAAATGACGTATGAATTCAAAGTGAAAAAGAGCTGATTTGAGAAGATCTAGCTTTTTCCACGGTATGTGGAGCATCTTAGAAGAACAGACTATTGCACAACTCAGAGGCTCTGTAGTAGCTTCTTACTCAACAAGAGGGTGATGGGGGGGTCAACCTAAAGCTACACCATCTGGGGCTGGCATTGTCACAGGAAGAATGTGGCAGCCACCTAAATTGTTTTTCTTCTTAGTTTTCAGTTTCAAAGTACAAATAAAGAATGAACTTTCAGCTTGCAGAGTTAAATAAGCACTGTAAGCAGATGTTTTTAAGACTTGAAATTTATGGCAAGAAGCATTTATGAAAAGAGGGTGTAACTAATAGTCAAGGAGATAGATATTACAGAATCCTATTAGCCCCACATAACACAGAAAAGAGCAATTTGGTCAGAAATTGCTGATTAGCTGTTGAGACATCATAAGGAAAATAACTAAAATTATCAAAGTCTTCACTTGCCTGACTGAAACACAGAATAAAACCCATTATTTTTTTACTCATGGCATTTTCTTCACTGACCCAGCTTTTGAAGAAAGAGCTGTTATGAGAGAACTTAACTGAAACTTCTGTTTTCACATCTTTTCAGATTTCAGTAAAATCTTTAATTGATTTCCTCTGCCTTATGTCTGAGAGTTTAGGACCAAGAGATGTTGCTAATTACGATGCTAATTACAGTAATATACCTCCTGTATCTTAATATGTTCCTCCTCATTCAAGGGAAATAACAATTTTCAGAAGGGCCTCCAGTCTTCACCAGGAAAACTGGGACATGGTTATTTCCATTACACAGTTTTGTGAATATGTTGTATCACTTGCTGTTTAAAAACAAGTACTTATTTTACTTGGTTAGTTTTTAACTCCTGGTTCTTACAGTGATAGCCCTGTGGGATCCAGTAGGTTTCCACCCAACAAGTAAAACATGAAAGACCTCAAAGCAAAAAGACTTCTGCCTTGGGATCAGAAAGCTGTATTTGACACACAGAGGAAAAGTAATGGTCTCCTAGTTACATCCTCTGAGTCTTAAAGTGAAGCAAGAAAGCAAACTATTTACTAACACTAAAAATCAAAGTTTCTTGCTGATTTGCATTAAAATGTATGGGGTGCATTAAAACTGGTGGCACATCATGCTACTAGATGGACAACAGGCATGTTCCTAAAAATTCGGGGGCTACAGGTTGCACAAGAAGATGTCTGTAGCTGTATCTCACCCACTATTGTCATGACAATCCACTCCTGCTGGTGAAACTGCAGCTGCTAGCCAAATATTAAACTTAGCAAGCTGTGTATGTGGCATGTTAGTTTCAGTTCTGAGGGGAAGCAGAAAATCAGCAGCTCTAAGTAAAAGCAGCCACCTTTGCAATCTTTTCAGCTTGCTTCCTCTGCCATTTGCTGAATGATAGCCCACCTGTAGATCAGTAGAACGTTGATTTCTGTTGCCTGCTGCAGCATCTCTTCTACACAAACTGGCTGCCGTTTTTACAATTTCTGCTGACCAAAAGTATCTCCAGCTGGGTTTGCTGGTAGCCCTAGGCTTTGCACCTGTGGCTGACTTAATTGTGTAGTGGCAGAGGAAGCAAGAAGACATTGAAAACCAGGAGGGGTGGATTCGCATGGCTCATCTCAGAGGACTGGGTTTGCTCCCCAGGCCTAGCTGTGTCATAGGCGGTTCAAGGGCTGCAAGGCATCCTTGTGTCTTCTCTGACCCCAGGAGTGCTGGATTCAACAGTGCTCAGCACTGGATAGGACATTTAACAAAAACCACAAAAACCAACTTTCCTTCCATTCCATGGATAAGGACTAGTTGCACTCTTTCAAACAATTAGGTAAACGCTTGCAATTGGTTTGGTCCTTCACATTAAATTTACCTTGGTAATGATATATTTTGAAGCTACTAGTACCCTGTGAGTTTCAAACTGAGTTTACTGTTTCTGCCTTGCATACAACCCTTTCAACAGTATCTTCTGTAATCCCACAGAAGGCACATTGGGAAGCTCAATAGCTACTGATACATAACCCTTTGCCTAAGGGAGAACTTTCATGCTTTATTTTGCATTGTGCCCCAGTGTGTGGGAACACTTGCTAGAAATGCTTATCTAAAACTCATCCTCCTCCAAGCAGAGGAGCTTGTGGAAGCTACTCCTAGATCCTAAAATGGTCTCCCTGAGAGCTCCAGTATATGGTTTATTTCCATTACACGACAAAAAGTGGAATGAGGAACCAATGTTTTTAAATGTAATAGTTGTGGAGTGCCCCTTTTTTGGAAATAGGAAATGAAAACAGCAGAATTTGATTTATTGTTTTAATTACAAAGAAAAGACCTAACCAATGTGACTGAAATTTGGAAATAAAGGAGAAAAAGAAGTGAGACTGACACAGGTCTGATGTTGTTTGTACCACTCTTAATTCCAGAGCAATAGTGTATGTAGAATCTGACCCACAATGAAATGCTACTGCATCGGGTTTGTGTGGCAAGGTTTGGTATCAGGGGGCTACAGGGGTGGCTTCTGTGAGAAGCTGCTAGCAGGTTCCCATATGTCTGACACAGCTAGCCCCAGCTGGCTCCAGGATGGACCCATCGCTGGCCAAGGCCAAACCCATCAGTGACAGTGGTAGCACCTCTGGGGTAACAGTTAAGAAAGGGGAAAAAGAGAACTACACAGCTGCAGCTGCAGACAGGAGAGAATATGTGAAACAGCCCTGTAGACACCAAGGTCAGTGAAGAAGGAGGGGCAGGAGGTGCTTCAGGCACTGGAGCAGAGATCAACCTGCAGCCCATGGTGAAGACCATGGTGAGGCATGCTGGCCTCCTGCAGGCTGTGGAGGTCCATGGTGGAGCAGATATCCACCTGCAGCCCGTGGAGGGCCCCACACAGGAGCAGGCGGATGTGCTCATGTGACCCCGTGGGAAGCCTGTGCTGGTGCAGGCTCCTGGCAGGACCTGTGCACCCATGGAGAGGAGCCCACACTGAGCAGATTTGCTGGCAAGACTTGTGACCCTGTGGGGAACTGTCACTGGAGCAGTCTGATCCTGAAGGACTGCACCCTGTGGAAAGGATCCATGCTGGAGCAGTTCATGAAGAACTGTAGCCTGTGGGAAGGATCCATGTTTGAGAAGTTTGTTGAGGGCTGTTTCCCAAGGGAGGGACCCCATGGTGGAGCTGGAGAAGAGCGGGAAGAGTCCTCCCCCAGAGGAGGAAGGAGCAGAAGAAGCAACGTGTGATGGACTGACCATAATCTCCATTCCCCATCCCTTTGTATGCAGTGTGGGAGGAGGAAGAGAAATCAAGAGTGACGTTAAGGCCAGGAAGATGGGAGGGGTAGGGGGAAGGTGTTTTTAAGATTTAGTTTTAATTCTCATTTTCCTTCTCTGATGTGATTAGACTGATTTCCCCAAGATGAGTCTGCTTTATCCACGACAGTAATTGAGTGTCTTTCCCTGTCATATAATCATAGAGTAGTTTGGGTTGGAAGGAACCTTAAGGATGATCTAGTTCCAATCCCCCTGCATGGGCAGGGACACCTCCCACAAAGCCCATCCAACTCGCCCTTGAGCACTTCCAGGGAGTGGGCAACCACAACTCCTCTGGGCAACTTGTGCCAATGTCTCTCCACCCTCACAGTGAAGAATTCCTAATGTCTAACCTAAATCTACTGTCTTATGTAGACCCACCAGCCTTTAATTGTATTTTCTCTCCTGTCCAGCTGAGGATGGGAGTGATAGAGCAGCTTTGGTGGGCACCTGGCATTCAGCCAGAGGTAACCCACCACAGTTACCCAAGTGGTGCCCTGTTAGGCAGACCTTTCTCTTCATAAGAAGTGCTTCTTAGCTAGTTTGCACAGGTACCTAGCAGAGTACCTTTCTGAATCCAGGCAGGGAAATGTACTTATTTGTGAAACCCCTGTGCTCCTGCTAGTTTGAACTGAAATTTGCCAAAAGATTCAAAAGCAGAACAGCTATATTGATAAACATACCAAATAATTTCTTTTTAACCTAAAATGTTTAGAGTTTTTCCAGTGTACACATTTCATAACAACACTGATATCTAGATACTTCCCGAAGTAACTTACTTTTTCAGAAATACTGATAAAGCAAAGCATCTCATACTGACTCTCATTTGAGCAATAGTTACTCAGCACTTTTGAAAAAGAAGCACAATGTGTATTTTTGTAATTTTATTTCAAACTTAAAGATGTTTCTGATTTTAAATTAAACTCTGCTTGTTCTTCTCCAGGACTGTGAATCAAAACACAACTTGCTATTATTTGTACTAGCAACCAGAAGTAAAACTGAGTAGAAGTAAAAGTGAAACTCGGTGTCTTAGCTTCACTGTTTAATACTAAGATGAGAGTACTACATGGAAAAATTAACCACAAATACATGAAATGTTTCACTTTAAATGTACTGTAAGCAATTTAAAGTTTTAGAAACAGTTCATGAAAGGTTCTTGTTCATATATTGATGTGTGTATTAAAGGTTCTTGGTCTTCAAGGTCTCTGGTGTGAATACAGTAGGAAGTTAGGAGAATTAAAATATAAGCAGTTCAGTTTTATGATATTAACTTCTATATTGCATTCAAGTAGCCTAGTAATTGTATCACACATTAAAACAAACAAACAAAAAAAATTAAGGTTGAGGTCTCCAGAGAGGAAATTCCAAAGCAAAAGCACCTTGACAGAGCTGCAGTTCATTGCATTCAAAATCTTATTTTATTAATCAGTACATACTCAACTTCTAGAAACCTAAGGAATTTGAAAAATCCTTAACAGAAGTTTCCATCTAAATGTCCACATATATCTTGAATAATGAGGAAACATTTTTATATACTTACACGTGTGAAAATACCTATTTCAAATAGTAAGCTTACGTTCCACAAACTGATGCCAGATCCACCCAAGTCATTATGCAGCCCTGAACACTGTGGAGGATAAACTCCTGGAGAAGGTATTTACATCATCCTGGGCTGGAATATACTGATTTTGCATTAGAGTAATTCTGGTCAATTTCTGACGCCCTCTAAATGTTTCACAACTCCAAGGCTGAAAGCAGAAATATTAGTTTATATATGTGAGGGTAGTGTGCTGTTTCCCATGTTTGGGTAATGCAAGGAAGGCTGAGGTGATTTTGCTTAGATTTTTTCAAAAGAGAAAAGTAAACCTGGTCCCTCCAAAATCTGTTGCAAAAGGTTTTCAAGTAAGTAGATGTCGCTACTCTCAAGGGATTTTCAAATACATTTATTTGGGAGTTTTAATCTATTTTCCTGGTGATAAGTATGTTGTCCCGAAAGTGGGTCCATTACCCGGTGTGCAAGAAGCCAATCCACACATGTAGTCAAGATATTTGCTTTAATATCCAGTTCTGCACAGAAAAGGGAGCAGGGGGGTATTCCACAAAGCCAGCTCAGTTTCCCAAAACCCAAGTGCTACTTTTATACCCAAAAACGTGAGAAATAACTTTATCTCTAACATCATTCTGTCACTGGCAAACAGGATTGGTCAACTCATTCCTCACTTCCATTTGAAGCGGCAATGCTTAAGAATTCCACTGCCCGTGCTCAAAGAGTAAGGGGCTTGTTGTTAGTAGGGGTCCTTCCAGCCTGTGGGTGTGAATTTTAGTATTCTAATGGCTCATTAATATATTAATATGGTGATTTCAATTACTGAATGTGTTTTTCCCCAGTGCTCAAGGCTGTAACCAAGATAAGCTGTGGGGAGTGCTTCTTTCCATCCTTTCATCTGTCCTGCAGGTGTCCTGCAGGCCTGCCTCAAGGCCAGGCTGTTGACTACTTGGAGAGTGTTTTTCTCTAACTGGAATCTGGTTTTGCCTAATTCTTACTGTTTCACTGTTATCTAGGCCTTGTTTTTATTCTGCATGTCCCTTATGTTCTCTTTTATGTTATTTTTTCCCAAATGTGATTTTTTTCCCCCCCAAATTTTACTTATTTCAATTAATCACGGACAACAGGTAGACCCAAGAAGGCACAACTCTATGTCCTCTTTATTATCAATATAAATACATTCAATTTGTATAATAGTATAACCAAAATCCAAATGAAATTACATATCATTGTGTTTAGCCACCCGTTAAACACAGAGGATATCCTGTTCTAAAGACGAAAGAGTCTTGGGGGAAAACACTACAAAGCAAACCAAAGCCTTTGCAAACTGTGCTGGTTTGGTTCTGGCATGGTTTCAGTAGCAGGAAGGGGCCCTAGGCCTGACTCCTGTAAGAAGCTGAAAAGGTCCCCGGGCTCTTGTGGCCAAGGCCAGGTCGTTAGAGAGATAATAGAAGAAGAGCCTCTGTGAGTAACATATGAAAGAACTGATAGAAGACCTGAAAGCAGAAGGGGAGGAGAGAGGAGCTGAGGTGGAGAGCAGAGGTGAGAGCAGTGCCAGAGTGGAGATCCCATGGTTGGTGAGGAAGAAAGTGAACGTGCCCAAGCAGAAGTTCCTCTGCAGCCCATGGAGAGATGGCAGGCTGTCCCAATCCCTGCAGTCATGGCGGAGCATACACTGAAGGTGCCAGGAGGGGCAGATGTGGACAAGCAGCCCATGGACTTGGATCTGCAGCTGTGGAGGACCCCGTGCCAGGGGAGGTGACTGTTCCCGAAGCAGCCCTTGACTCTGCGGGAAGCCCGCGCTGCAGCAGCTTGCTCCAGACCTCGTGGGAAGGACTCCTGAAGGAGAGGTTTGTGGAGGACTCTGTCCCATGGGAGGGACCCCATGGGGAAGCAGGGGAGGACTGTAAGGAATCCTTCTTCCTGAGGAGGAAGGAGCAGCAGGAACCACCAAACTGTGAACTCACTCTAAACCCCTGTCCCCCTGTGCCACTGGGGGGAAGGAGGGAGAGAAATTTGGAACAAAGTAGTTTGGGCACGGGAAGAAGGGAGGGGTGGGGGTAACGTATGTAAGCACTGCTCCGTCCTGTGTGTATCTGATTAGTGTGAAATTAAAGTACTATTTTTTCCCCAAGTTGAGTATGCTTTGCCTGTGACCTTAAATGGTGAGTGAAACCCTCCTTGTTCTTTGTCATGACCCATGAGCTTCTAGTTGGCCTTTGTCCTCCCCATCCCACAGTGGGGGGGTGGGGGGGATGGTGTGCGGGGGAGGGTGACTGAGCAGTCATGTCACTCAATGGAGACCTATACTGGTGGGCTCCAGAAGCATCTGTATTGCACTCACTAGGAGTTTTGACTGCAGAATCACTGGCAAACACTGCAAGCTGCGGTTTGCAATGTCTACCTTTCAAGTTTCTCCTTCAATTCAGGTTGCAGTTTTATTAATTTTGTTTTGTTTCATTCTGTCTCCATATTTTGTTAAGGAAAGAGAACCTCAGACTTTTCTTACTGACTCTTTTCCTCACTGGATGGTGCTAGTATACATACCGGTTTATTCTCACATGAAGCAAAAGGCTCTGAAAGTCACAGTGACAGCAAATTTGTGGTGCCCTGTAATGCCATTTACAACCAAGCCATCTCCCATCAGTGGACTGTATTTCAGATTTTATTTTCAAGACATTCTACAATTGCTTGCACTTACTTGCCTGCCTGCTCTTTCCAGCCACATAACTCCTGGCTGCAAGCTAGGTTTTGTCCTATAATAGGAGAAAGGGGCATGGTTCTTTTAAAGGAAATCCCATGCTGCTGCTCAGTTGTGACTCAGCAAACTTGGCAAGAAATTAATTTACTCCATCTCCAGATCAGATGCACATCAACCTGTGCTGAGCCACATGGATGAGAGAGTTCAAAGGCTTGGAACGTTTAATAGAGACACAAGCAGCACGGAGATCTGTGCAGGTACTGCTATTCATTTGAGGCAATCAGCTGCATTAAAGAGTAAATTTAAAAATTACTTAATCTTCCTCTATTCCCAGAAGACATGTCAGAAACTACTGAAACCAACAAAACCAGAATAACTCAATTTGAAAGACACACATGGAAGTCTTACACACTACATGTGGTTCAACTGTGTAAATGCTACCAACATAGGTAAGGAGTACAGCAATACCACTTTGCATCTCTTTTTTAATCCAAGTTTTATTGCCACTGCACATCTGGTGTACACCCCCCAACACACAAACCTAGTATCTGTCAAGTAGAGCACTATTCCTGTTCACCACAGGCTATAGAGGAGGCTCCTTCACTGTCTTCTCCTTGTACTGCTTGGATGGAATCCCGGACAGCTGCTGGGAAGTGGCAGCTTACCCAGCCCCCGGAGGTGCTATGGAAGGGAGACAGGGAAGTTACAGACACAGAGGAGGTGGGAGCACTGTCTGATTTTATTCCTCTCTGTTTTTATAAAAGTCCTTCCACTGCTTTAGACACTGTAATGTCTGCATGCTTTTCAGTTGCTCAGCTATTGAACTGATGCCTGTTCTTGCAGGGCTTCTACCTGTGGGGGTTTTTTTTGTGGTTTTTTTGTTTGTTTGTTTGTTTGTTTTTAAACTTTTCCTCTGGGTTCTATGAGGCAGCATTTTGTACCTGATCAAGAACACAGGGAGCTGTTAGAGAATGTAGTGTCAAAGGCATGCACCTTCCACCTTCCAAGGAGCAGTGTTGGGGGCAGAATTTAGTGTCTGGGGAAGTACCTCTTGCACCCTTAGGTGTATGCTCCAAAAGCAGTCTTTGCAGAAATCCATTGTTTTGTTAGGTGCTCTCTACTGCCTCTCAGAGAAATAGCTGTCAAGTGAATTTCTACCAGAGGACAAGCTTAGGTTTACCATTGGGACCTTCAAAGGCTAGAGGTGGCTTTATTCATGTGTATTTTTTTAATTTATTTTTATTTTTTTCCCCCCAAAGTGGATGAATTATATGTGTGTTCTTGCAGGAGCTGAATCATATGCAATAATATTTTCTCCTCCAGGAAGGAGGTATTCACTCGTACCACTCAAGGAAACAGGTTTCACAGAATTACTATAAATAATGAAAAAGTTTATTGTAAGATGATTCTTTGTGGTATATATTTAAAGAAAAGGCATGTTTTTTAACTGAAATATGTTTTTCTCCAAGGCTGGGCCTATACAGAGAGAAGAAAAACTATAACATATGTACTTACATTTAAACATTAATAATTTTATAACCTACTCCAAAAGTAGAAGGAAAAGTGAAATACAAGCAGGCAGTCTGTTGTCACAGATTTGACTTAAACGAGTAACTTCCCTAGACTTGTTCTAACTTGTGAAGGTTTTGCAAATAATTGCCCCATCCTGAATACAGAAAGTGCTCTGATTTTAATTTCAGCAGAAAACGATAAATCGAAATCCAGCTATGAGAATTTTTCAAGTAACTGAAACAAAACTGGTTCTGTAATTTTATCTGTTTGAATATGAAAATGAAACAAAATCTATTTCCTGGTCTGTATGCTGATCACAGAATTTGCAACACCAAAGGATTCAAGAAAGTAAAACTAAGCCTTTTGCACAGATGGCAAGTTTTGTAACTTGCTATGAAAAGCAAACTAACCCTGAAGAGAAGTCGTTGCAACAGTTGTAAAAATCACATTCTGTGTATAATTAGTGGTATTTTTGTCCATTATTTGGGTGTATGTTTACTAAGTTTAGTGTTTTACATCCCTGTT
This sequence comes from Hemiprocne comata, assembly GCA_020745705.1. NCBI lineage: Eukaryota > Metazoa > Chordata > Aves > Apodiformes > Apodidae > Hemiprocne > Hemiprocne comata. The sequence goes on along the minus strand of CM036616.1, from coordinate 13,918,049 downwards.
TAATTTAGGATTCTGTGGTTATGCCTGTGTCACTACACCCTACATATATTTGTGTTTGACATGATGTGAAAACATGAAATTAAATGTGTTAACAGGATGAAGAGAAACGATACTTCAGTCCTTTTAAGCGTAAGTTGCCACCTGCCACAGGCTAACACTTGTACCCAGGAATCTTAACATGCAAATGTATGGAGACAGTGTACAGTCATTTAGCAAAGTAAAAGGAAAGGGAGATGCTTAAAATGGTAATAAGATGCAAATCTGAGATGCTGGCAGTTTCTGGGTGCAGATGCCTTTGAAAGGACTTGTCAAAAATTAACAGAGTATCAGGAACGCTGCTGAAAGTAATAAAAATCCCTGAACAGGCTAGTGACAAAGAATATTTCATAGGAAAACAGTGTTCCTTGGTACACTATGCTAAAGTGTGTTTAATTATTATAGATGACAAATAAAAGTAAAAATGGCTGGTATAATTAGGTAAGCTGTAATGTTTGGAGTCCTAAGGTAGATTAGACTTTAATAATCTTGTCAACTGATGGTGTGCTTTATCAGTCAAGTAAAATGCAAACTATTAGATTATGTAATACCAAAGAAACTCTCGATGAGATCAGGGACTAAGATATACTAGCATAAAGTATGCTGCAATTGACTTCATATTGACAACACCAGGTATCCTTTAAAGTGCATGTTTAAGAAAGCCAAATATGCAAAGCGGTGTGCACTCTGAATTAAATTCTAGTTCTGAATTGGTCTAGATTTCATTTTCAGTACGACACTACATGACCTGGGCATACTTTTCTCCTGCACAGAGAGTAAAAAAAAACCACTACATAGAGCACTGTAGAAATGACAGTGATAAGCTTGTCCCTAAAGAATGGTAATTTATTTGACAGTACCAAATTGTTAGATGACAGTTAACAGCTTGCTTTGAAATCAGCAGAAGTTATGAGCCTGAATCTCTTGGTAGCTTTGAGACCCATCATCAAACTTTTACACAGCTTTTTAGTTTTTCCCTGTCCCAACTTCAGTTCTTCCTTAGTCTCCTGGATAAAGATTTCACAGTATGTATTTGTAGACAAAGTCTTCTGACTCTAGTGCTATTCTTTCCATAACTTGCCATCTCTTCATGTCAGCAGTCAAGCTTTTTCTCTTTTTGATCATCTGTAACCGACAACATAGTTCCAGAGCTTTCAGATGAAGCAAGTTTACTGGGCATGGACAAGAAAATAAGGAACAAACTCATCACTGAAGCAGTTAGAGAAAAGTGTGTATTTGCAGTGTTAAAATTTTGCAGTAAATCCTGGGAGCTAGGACAGAACTAGCACACACACACACTGCTTAAAAACACACCCAGCATTTTTCCTTTGGCCCAACTCAGACCCATACGACTGTGAAGTGAGACCACAGCAAAGATGCGCTACTTTTGTTTACCTCGGCTGAACAAAGCAAGGCTTGTCCCTCAAGCTTGCGCTCGCCGGTCCAAGGCCCTTTGCCCCACTTCAGCTTTTATCGCACAGCGGCTCAGGCTGGTGAGGGCAGATGTAAATTTGTGAGGAACAAGAAGCCCTCGTCCGCACCAGGGCCCGAGAAGCGAGCTTTCCCTTCCCGCATTTACACATGCCTGGCGCCCTCTCTAGTGTCTATGAGGGAGGCTGCTGTCCCCATGGCCCAGCTGCGCTGCGCTGCGCTTGCCCTGCGACCGAGAGAGCTGACAGCCGGCCCCTAGGCCTGCTTCCCTGGGCCGAGTGACACCCCGCTGCTGCCGGCGGCTGCGAGCGGTGCCGAGGAAAGGGCGAGGCCCTTCCGGGAGGGGAGAAGGGGTGGAGAGGAGCGGGAGGCCTCCGGGCTCCGCGGAGCAGCACCGCCCCCGGCTCCCCTAGCCGCTGCGTGATGACGCAACGGCGGGAGCCGCGGTCTCGCGCCCCGCCCCGCCCCTCCCCCTCCGCTCCACCGCGCGGGAGGGCGGGGCGGCCACGCGGAGGCGGCGGGCAGAGCGCGGGTGGGCACGGCGCCGCCGCGTGCCCCGGTGCCGTGCATGGAGAAGGAGCGGGCGCCCAGGGGCAAGCTGCCTGCGCGCGCCGGGGTGCCCAGCCTCCGCTGGGGTGAGTGGGGCCAGCGCCGCCCGGCGGCCGTTGCGGGCTATGGCCGAGGAGGGGGGGTGTGGGGTGTGAGTAGGCGGGAGGGGGCGGGTGTTCAGGGTGGCGGTTACACCTCGCTGTGTCCCGCGTCCCGACCCGCTGACGGGGAGCTCGGCCGGCCGGCCCGAGAGGCGCCTGGGGCGGCAGCCCCTACTCGGACCCCTCGGCGTGTGAGTGAGGGGGCCGAGAGGGCGGGAGTGCGCGGCGGGGCTGGCGCTAGGCAACGCGGCGGCGGGGCCCCGCGTGGGGGCGGTGGGCAGCGCTCGGCGGGACAGCCGCCCCTCTGTAGGCCGTACCTGGGGAGAGACAGGGGCAGAAGAGCTGCCGGTCGGCATGGAAGGCCCTTCTGGTCTGGCGCTGTGCGTACAGGTCACTGCTGTGCTCCCCACCGCCGTGTTTGCCCTGCTGGCCGGGCGGGAGTCGGACCTGGCCGGTGGGGAACCTGGAGGCCCACCGTCCCTCTTCTGGTCAGGCTGCCGCTCCTCGGGGAAGGTGCTGTGTTTTGCTGGAGAACTTCCTCTAGAATACTTGTGCCGTTAAAAAAAAAAATAAAAGAAAAATAATCTTGCAGAACGAGGGCAAATAGTTACAGAAGCATCTGTGTTTTTTCTCTGTTTGATTGTATTGAATTTGCTTCTGGGTGGGGAAATGTTGCCTTAGCGGTTATGAATTAATTAATTGAATTTATTTTCACAAGAGAACATATATTTAATTTTTTTTTAGAAAAGGATTGCGGATAAAACTACTTCGGAATTACTTTGCTTTTTGTGCAACTGGAGTCTCGTTAGAACCTGTTGATTGTCTTCAGATTTCCTCTTCTCACCTCTGCAGTCTGAAACAGGTGAGAAAATAACACCTTGCTTTGGTTATTTGTAAATTATTTGTTCCCAGAGAGACATCGACTAGACTCTTTCGGTTGTTGGGCAGAGAAACATAATTGAGAAGATTGCGATGGCTACTTAGAGGCTCAAATGTCACTTTGTTCTTGAGATTAGTTGCTTAGTGGTCAGTATTTCTGACATCTTAGCCCATATATCTTTCCAATTTATCATCTGCTTCTCCCTTGCTTCTGTTGTTAGTCAAATGTAATTTAGGTGCGAGAGAAATATTCTTAAAGTTGATATTTTTTCTGGAAAATCAGTATTGAAAGGGGATTGTAGAAAGATTATGTGCACTGTTAAAAAGGGTAGTTTTAGTCAGTTACATGGATTAACTTTTTTTTTTCCTGCCCCGTCTTCCTAGTAAATGATATGGGAGTAATATTGTAGTAATGTTCCTTGGTGATTTCACTGTCTTGTTCTTTTTGATGAGAATGAATCCCAAGTGACTTCAGCGGTATAAATGGAGAATTTTGTAGTAAACAACTTCAGTATTCTAGTGTGAAATGACAGGGATTTCAAGCAGTGGTGTGCTTTCCAGAGAAGCCTTAAATCTGAGCTATTTGCAGTCTTTCGTTTTCGTAAGTGCTGACGACAGCAACATAGGGAAGTTCTGTTTGAAGCTGGGAGGGGAAGTTTTAATGAGCAATAAGTTTACAGAATGCAGAAAATAGTTTTACATTCTTGTTGATCGAATCAGAGTGACCGGAACTGCAGGCTGGAAAATAAAAGGAGACTGCTACTGCTTCTCACATGTACCTGCTATGAGTGACGACTGGGTTGTTAAACAAAGTTGAAATCTCTGTGGAATAACCATTACCAGACTATGTGGGGTTAATAATATGCATGACCGCAGAATATTAGTAAAGTGAATTTCATTGCCATCTGGTACTAGCAATGGCATCTTCTTGCTGAAGTTGTAAGAAAAGCAGTTACTGAATGGGGTAGCCATTTTTGCTATTGGTCTCTTATCTCAGCTCTGGGGCATTTTTACAGGATGACCTTATGTAAACAAAAAGCTAAGTGATGGTGTTTGCAGTTACAGGAAGTAATCTAGCACCTTGGCTGAAAGAACCTTGAGAGGGAAATAAACAAGATTCAGAAATACGGTAATATTAAATTGTATGGTGTTAGTTATGGAGAAAAGATAACTATTATAAAAAGTTACAGAACTGTCATTAAAAAGCAGGTTAACATAATGAAACATGGAATAATTTAACAAAGTTGTTTTAACAGTGTTTTGAAAAAAAGCCTGACGGGGAAGAAAGCAACCAAAACCTCGTGGCTTTTTTTGTAAAAATAACTAAAACTTTAAGTGAGAGGTTGAACTAAATGACCTACTGAGGTGCCTTTCCATCCAAACTATCATACCCTAGTGTTACTGTGCTATTATAGTCTAACACTGGTCTTCTTTTTACCTAGGCTTATATGTAAATAGAAACACTGTTGTTGGATGAAACACAGTTACATTTTTTTCTATTTAACTTAATAAAGAAGCTCTTTCAAAACCTGTGATCCTGGCTGTGCACTGATTTCAGTGGGTTCCATATGGATTCATATGTCCACCCTCGAGGTTCTCAGCATGAGCCCAGTAAGATGACTAATATGACTAAGACCAGCAAGATCTGAGTCAACATTTGAGCTCATGCTTGCATTTGTATTTCTTTAACTTGTTTCAGATGTGAATTCTTTATTAGAAGGTAAATGGGTTTTCTTGAACTTCTGGGTATGAGATTTTTGCAAATTATTCTATCACTTAGATAAGTCTTTATAGAGAGAGACTGGAAAACAAACATATATATACAATGAAGCTTCTGTATAGTAGTTCTGCTTGAAGAACTGTAGTCAGTTTTATTTGCCATATACAAATAAGTAATTTTTGCTTCATACTGTGTTGATCTAGAGAGTGTCTTGGTGGCCCAGAAGGCCAATGGCATCCTGGCTTGTATCAGGAATACTGTGGCCAGCAGGAGTAGGGATGTAATTTTCCTCCTGTACTTAGCACTGGTGAGGCCTCACCTTGAGTACTGTGTGCAGTTCTGGGCCCCTCACTTCAAGAAGGATATTGAGGTGCTGGAGCAGGTCCAGAGGAGAGCAATAAGGGTGGTGAAGGGACTAGTGGGAAAGTCTTATGAGGAGAGGCTGAGGGAGCTGGGGTTGCGTAGCCTGGAGACGAGGAGACTCAGGGGTGACCTTATCACTGTCTACAACTACCTGAAGTGAGGTTGTAGTCAGGTGGGGTTGGGCTCTTCTCCCAGGCAACTGGTGACAGGATGAGAGGGCATGGCCTGAAGTGGCACAAGGGAAGGTTTAGGTTGGATATTAGGAATCCCTGGAGGTGTTCAAGGAGAGACTGGATGTGGCACTTAGTGTCGTGGTCTAGGTGATGTAGTGGTGTTAGGTCATAGATTGGACTTGATGATCTTGGAGGTCTTTTCCAGCCTAAATAATTCTGTGATTCTGTGGTCTCTCACTGAAATGGGTTATACATCTTGCAATACAGTGAAAGCTACAACATACAAATGTAAGGTATCTTGTTACTGTCAGTTGCAACCTGTAAGATGCTGGAAGAAAAAAAGATGATGCCTCAATCCAGTGTAAGCCCTCTGGGTTATGCAGTGCTGAATGCAGAGAGATCTGATTCACATGAACGGATATAATGCCCTTGTGTTATCGTGGTTTTTGAGGTATGGCTGATTTAATATTTAAAAGTCATTCCTAGCTTACTTTCTGTCTTGTTGCCCTGTACTAGAAAGTAAGTATCTGGGATATCTAAGTACTTCTTGAGTAGACAAGTAGAATGACTTGTCTGGAAGATAATTGTCCATCTAATTTTCATTACACAGTCACTGTATCACACAGTCAAATGTGAATATTTACATCTGACTTGTAGGGAAAAAAAAATCCAGTGTGGTGAAGCCAGTAATTGTTTTAAAATCAACGCAAGCATTGTCCTTAGATGATTTGAGTTGTCTTTGCATCTGTCTTTGACAGTGACTTCCACGGTGGTATTACACAGCCACTTTTGTTGTGAGTAGATTGCTTTTTAATCCTGGTTGAATATTTCCATGTATGAGGAGAAGAGGGATTAGTTCTTGATGTTTTGATTTTTAGGTGCCTTTCTACCTTCTGCTGAGCTTTCTTCTGTTTTTTTGTTTGTTAGTTTTTTCTTAGGATCTTTAGTATTTGTCCATAGCTCAGGAAGTCTATCAATTGATTGTGATTTTCTACAATGTCAAAAAGACAGTATTCAAAGTGAAATGAGAACGTTTTTTTATCCCATTCTTTGTTCACTGGAACACCTTGTTTCTTGTCTTGCATGTGCCTGTATTAAGTAGAGATTCTGTTGAGGTAAACATCCTGTGCATGGTTATTTTGTTTATCTGCTTACATTTGGCTTAAAATTCAATTTATTCTTTCAGGAGTTTATTCTTTTGTATTTGTTGACATCAAATGTTATCTGTCTTCTGTTTTTCAGCTTGGCCAGCTCTCAATTTTGATTCTGTTTAGGTCTCATGTTAACTGGTTGTCACCAAAGTTGTCTGTAGTTGCTGTTCAACGCTTACTAGGTAGCGGCAAAATATATTCCATGCCAGGCCTAGGAAATAGAGCTGGAGCATGCTCTGGGCTTGTTGAACTAAAGTTAGATTCCTTAGGCTGGGACTTTGAAAGTGCTTATATGCTTGCATAAATATGTTTAGTGTGGTATTTCTTGCTCTGTGTGCATATTCATGTAGAAAGTTTTCTGGTATTTACCTCAATTCTTGAGCTATGTGTTATTCCTGATGTAAAATTTTTTATTGACAGTGGAGTTACGTTAGCTGATACTCCCTTTATCATGATGCTTACATGCTCAAGCAGTTGCAGAAGATTTCAGGTATTAAGTCTTTTGCAAGTGTCTTAAATAAATATATTATATAAAATTATATATATGTAATATATATAAAATATATACTATATTATTAAATAAATATATATGTTCCAAGTGTTGTGATTAAAGCTGTTTGCATGTATAAGAAGAATTCAAAACTGTTTCTTTATGTGACTTTATTGGTCTTAATGATTAGTCTTTTTGTAGCCTTCAATATGAATAATTGTCAAATCAGCTGAAATCAGTTTGTGAGACTTTTTTTTTTTTGCAGAAACTAAGTAATTCCATTTCTCAGAAACAGAGTTTGGGGACAAGAACTTTGAGGTTTTTTCTTTTTACTATAATAAAGGAATAGTGTCAACATTTCTTATCTAGCATTGATGTTTTGCATATATAAAATGGATCTTTAAGAACATGCCTAGTATACTTCAAATTAATATTGTCTTTGTTCTACATTAGTCTTGGTTGACTACTAGGACTTTGTATTCATGAGTAAAATGTTCATCATTCTTCAATGTGTAGTGCTACAACCTGTGTTTCCAGCACTGAGATATTTTTAAAGGAAGAAAAACTTTGACTTTTAAATGTCTACTCTTGCTACATATAAATATACAGTAAATCTGGTACATATTCTTCTCAAACAATTTTTAGAGTCCTCAGTTGTTCCAGTGTATTTAGATTGGGTACTCTGTTCATTTCAACGTGAAATCATGGGATAACTTACCATGGATACAGTTACAGAGATAGGGCTGCAGGTGGTGTCTGAGTTTTAGTGAGTATATTAGGTAAAACTTCACTGTGAGGCTAATGAAAGAGTATCTGAGGACAAAGGCTATTGGAAAACAACCATTAATTTCCAGTAAAAGAGGAAGGGGGGCTGTGAGTTAAAAAGATGCTTTGGAAATCTATTAAGATAGTCAAATAATATAGGAGGCTCTGAGGTTATAGAGACAAAAGCCTCTTAAAAATACAACTTTCAAGTTAAGGTTCATGTTGAAGGATGATGTTAAAAAAAAATGTACCAGTGGTATAGTTGGTGCACAGCATACTAATGTAGGCAATATAAGCCAGCAAAAATGTTCTTTTTTGCAGCATCTCCCAGCTGTGGGGAATTATGATATGCTTTAATGTTTGGTGCTGGTTCTGCAAAATGTAGCAATACTCTGTTATGTTTGTTCATAAGTTAACTATAATACAGTTACAAGGGACAGCAATCCTTAGCTCTCTCTGTACTTCTCTCTGAAGCAAAGGAGCAAAAGGTTGCCAAAATGCAGAGGGCAATCAAAACCACTTACATGTTTGTTGCATCAAACTATATGAAGGAGTAGTCCTCTGTCCTTGGAAGTGAGGAGTTGGGGCCAAATACTGGTCTATATAAGAGTGCATCCCCTCAGGGACATGCAGAATAAAAAATATTCTTATTCCAGTCCTGTAGTCTGCAAAGGTAGAAAAGGCAAAATATTATCCTTAGAAAATGAAGTGAGAAAAAGGGGTCGAATTAAGTGAAACCTTCTAAAAACCTTTCCTTCTAGTTGAAGGAACCAAAATTGGTCTCAAACTATTTCCGTTTTATAGGTTGCGTGAAGACTGCCAAGAGGATTGGTGAACCTGAAAGCTTGTATGTTTTTCAACTTTATCATTAAACTACTAAAGGCATTTCCTCTCAGAGTGAAATGTAACTCACATGGAAAGAACTGCTTCTCATACAAATGGATTTTATGGAAATTATAACTGCCATTTCTGATCTTAATCCTGACGCTATTTTGTCGTACTTTGCAGCACTGACAGTACAGGTTCTCTAGATTATTTTTTATAATAGAATCATAGAATGGTTTGGGCTGAAGGGACCTTAAATATCATCTGGTTCCAACACCCTGCCATGGGCAGGGACACCTCCCACTAGACCAGGTTGCTCAAAGCCCCATTCAGCCTGGCCTTAAACACTTGCAGGGAGGGGGGAGCCACAGCTTCTCCGGGCAACCTGTTCCAGTGTCTCACAGCCCTCACAGGAAATAATTTCTTCCTAACGTCTAATCTAAATCTACCCTCTTCCAGTTTAAAACTGTTACACGTCGTCCTATCACTACAAGCCCTTGCAAACAGTCCCTCCCCAGCTTTCCTGTTGGTCCCCTTCAGGTACTGGAAGGCTGCTGTAAGGTCTCTCAGGAGCCTTCTCTTCTCCAAGCCAAAGAACCGCAACTCTTGTCAGCCTGTCCTCATAGGAGAGGTGCTTTTTTGAGCCACTGGAAGTTTATTTTAATACAGAATGTATTACAGTAATGCAATAATACGTACATAGAAAGTCTTCAGTTTTATTGTCTTATAAAATCAGATTTAAGTGAGTTCTGCAAGATGGTACTCTTCAGAGTCTCAGATTAGTTGCAAGGGATTTCAATGCCGACTTCTGTGTATGAAGATCATTGTTGATACCCAATTTTTAAGCAACCAATTTATTTTTACTCTATTGAGAAATTACCTGTTGTGCATAGTTTTCAGATTTCTGTACTGCATAATACAGTGACACTCTTCTGGATTTTAATATTTTGATACCTTGAGGTTTTACTCTTCTAAGCAGTAGAATGCCGGCTCTACCTACTTTAGCAACTGATGGCTAAGAGACAGGAGAATTCCTAATGTTGGGGAGGGCATCCAGACCGAGAGAGTTTTGGCCTGTCAGGAAATATAAAGTATGAAGTCCCAGAGATGGAAGAGTAAGGTAGAGGTTGTATTTTTGTGATGTGTGTTAAGTGTCCTTGTACACTGTCTCTGGCACACAGGATGTTTCTTTCCTTAGTCTCTCACAAATACTGGATTTTGCTGCTCCCTCAGTTTTGTAAACATGGCAACTGTAGGGCTGTACTGTAAACTGGATCACAACTGTGACCTAAGTTAAAATACTTTTTTTTTCTCTTGAAACAACTGGCACAAGGGAAGGGAATGGATAGGGTAACTTCTTCAGCAGGCTTGCAATGGCAGAGAAAATGTTATGTAACCACATCCTGAATAACTCCAAATATGGACTGAGCTACAAAAGAAATGTTGGGTTCCCAGTGGAATCTGAGGACATGGGATTGCACAAGATCCAGATCCTCAGCTGTGGGCAATCAAGCATGTGTCAATCCAACAGCTGGCTCCCAAAAGATTGAGACTTTGGAACTATTCTAGCAACTGTGTAAATACGTGCGTGGTTATCTTTTAATTGCTGGATACCTGGGTCTTCATAAACCTTTGTAATTATGCTGTGTATCGGGCGTTTTGTCAATAAATACTTCTGGTTGTTTCTGTTTTAACCTGGTTTCAGTTAAAGGTAATTTCAAGATAGGTGGCTAACGTTAGGACATTCTATTCCTGTGTGTCTTTAGATCCCTGAAGCTGGAGCCTAACACACTAAAATTGTGTTCGAGGCATTGAAAGGATGGATCATGGAATTGCACTGAATTCCAGTGAGTATTTTGGAGGCATGCTTGCAGAAGTTAGGGAGAAGCATGTTAGACTTAAGATTGTGGTAATGAGAACACAGAACTATTAGTTGGACTTACAGATGCTGTGCAAGATGGGTGTTAAAAATGAGCTGGAATCTTCACTTTGCAGTGTTGTGCACTGGCAGACCTAAAAGCAGTGTGACAAAAGAGACTCAGGTCAGAGTGGAGAGTAATTAAACCAGGATGTTTATTGTGTCGAGGTAATGAGATAACACCAGTATAAGTCAGAACCAAATAAATTTGAAGCTATGTCTGCAATATATGTATGTGTGTGATTTTAACACACATGGATGTACCTGAACTAGCACATCTTAAGCAGCTGGAAACCACGGCAGTGTAAATTGCACAGGATACTGAAAATTTAATGTTGCTTTTGCTACCCAAGCTGATTCAGGTATATATATTAACAGTATTTAGAAGGGTATCTTTAGGCTCAACTTACCATAATTTTCCTGGGCTTTGGTACTTTTCTAACTCTGTTTTCTGAAAGTTCTGCTGCTTGCTCTTAGTGATAGCTTATCAAGATTTTTGCCTGTCAACTCACAAAACTGAGTTTTAAACTAACTTTGGAATGTTAAAGTGTTTTTGTTTTATAAAAAAGATTTAATACTTGTCAATTTTATTGTAGTTCTGTGAGTTTTGGCACAGCTTTTTGGAACTCTTCAACCTGAGGTACAAAATTTTGAGTAAATTTATAATACATGATGTCTTATCATTTAAGATACTATGCTGTGATTGGAAGACTGTGCAAGGTGGTGAAATGACATTTCTTATATTCAGACTTTTTGGAAGGAAAGTTAAAGTTTGTCGTTACCTGATATTGCGGCAAGTTAACGACATGTCATAATATGCCAGAAGACATTGTCTTTCTGGTTTCTTATTCCTGCAGTAGCCTTGTGGACTGGCCTACCAACTTCTGTGAAAAATCTTTGAGCAGCTTTATATTTAGATTACTTGAAGCTGTATCTGGAAACAGGGAAAAGCTTTACTTTAAAGCACCATGTGGGGCACTTGGTGCTTTGCTTTCATGTGTCAAACTACTATTCTCCTTCTCCCTCATCTGAGGTCTGTCTTGGCTAAGAAACCCAGTATTGTTTTGACTTGTCACAAGTAGCTGAAGTATTTCTGACTGAGAACGCTGAAGAGGAAGTGACCTCGAGTGCCCTTTGTCATACTGTTAAAACAATAGGTTAAATATGCATGGAGCTAGGAAAAGGGAGCATATCGTTCCTGATCTTGAGTGGACACGCAGTTAATAGAGATAAAAAGGATTTCTTTGAATTACTGCTTGTTTTAAAGAAAATAACTTGAAGGTCATTATTACAATTCTGCTAAGGCCTGAATTTAGTAAAATAATGTAACTTTTCTTAAAATAGAGATGATGTTTTAGTAGAATCACAGACTAATTTTATGTGGAGGGGATCTCAGTAAACCCTTCAGAAAAGCAGGGTCAATAAAAAGCTTAGAAGAGGTATCGAAGCTGTATCCAGTCAGGTCATAAAAACGTGCAAGGATGGAAGTAGATAACACGTCCACTGCTGGGCTGTCCTCAGGAAAACAACTTTCTATTTACATCCTCTCTGAACCTCTTGTATTTCAATTTAGTCTTGTTGTGTCTTCTCCTGTAAAAAGCCTGGCTCTCTCTTCTTAATAACCTCCTTGTTGGTACTGGGGGCTGCTTTGAGATTCCCCAAAGTCTCCAGATGGAAGAGGCCCTGCTCCCCAGACTATCCTCACAGGGTCTGTGCCACAGTCCTCAGCTATGTGGTCTCTGCTATGAACTTTGTTTGTTTGTCAGTGTTTTTTCTGAACTGGGGGTGTGGGATAGGGCCCAGACAGAGAATTTTAAATTCAAGTAAGATATGAATATTGGCAAAGTCCTAAAGAAAATCCAGGACAGTAAGCAGTCAGAGGCTTTTCAACAGCCAAACTGGGCAGATTTTCCTCTTCCAGTTTATGTAAAAATAATTGAGATGTTTTAACCCTCAAAGGTAATTGTGACTAGAAACAATCTGTTCAGTTCATGTAAGTATACTGCTTCCCTTCTTCAATGAATTGCTCAGTTTGAAACATAAAGTGTGTTTTGATAAATTTATTTACTTGCATAGCATTTTTTTAGAAGTGTTGTGTTTAGTAATGTCAACTGTAGATTTTTCCTTAGTTTTGTATATGTTTGTTACTTTTTAATTTTCTAAATGCAGCATCCTAGAAATAAGTTAAAAGTTACTGTTTTGAAAACCATAGCCAATGTGCTTGTTAGCATAATGTAATTAATCAAAAAGTCTAAAATCAAAGTCTACGTAGAACACATTAAGTTCTGTTGCTTCTTGCATAAAAATTCAACACAGTGTGTCTGTTTAATTTTAAAAAATAGTAAAAATAACTATTTGACTACTATAATTAAATGTGTGGAACAACAGCTTAAAAATAAACATGCAAGAGTGAAGCTTGAGTATGACTGCCTTTTGTTTTTGTCAAGTCATTAAACTTCAACTAGTTGAGACCAAGGTATTCTTCTGTTTTGCTGGAATATCTTCTAGAGCTAGTTGCAAGGGTATGCCAGTGGGATTTGGTTGTTTTTTCAAGGTGGATTCTTGAGTAAGCATTCACAAGTCAAGTTAGTTTTAATATTTGCCTTTTTAATAGTTACACTGTAACTAATAAAATTAATGATGGAATGTAAGTTTCTTCCCTTGAAGAACATAAATTTATGATGAATCAGTATGCCATTTTTTGCATCATTAAATGATATCTAAATTCATTTAATAAGAACTTGTACTGCTGACATTATTTGTTCCTAAAATCCTTCTGTTTCTTACTGAGATGCTGTCTTGTGCTTGAGAAGCTAATTATGTATGTATTTGCCTTTTGTTTCCACTTCTTTGTTTTATATTGCTTTCTAAGTTTCATGTTGCTGCCTCTATTACCAAATAACGATGAGCTAAAATATTAGGTTGTTTTCTAAGATGAGTTCAAATAGGGAAAGAAGAAATTCTAATAAATCCCAAATTGTTAAGCAAAATATCTTTTATCTTGATTCTTTTCCTCTATTTAAGAAATGTACCTGTTTGGAAGCAGTCAGCATGCATGCATTACCTCTGTGGTGTTACTACTTGAAACTAGCTTTGCTTATTTCTGGTTCAAAAGGAAACATAAATTCTCATCTAATAGTTAATTTCTTATAATCCATTACAATTATTTTAGAATACTATCTATTGCTTGGTGCAGTATCCTTCTCACCTTGACATAATTTCCAGTTACTCACTGAGCCTTTAGAGAAAGAAACAAAGCAAGCAAAACTGATGGATATCCTTTTGCTGTCAGGGAAATAAGATGGGATATCATCCACCCTATTAACACATTAAGGAGAAGGAAGAGAGATTAAGGGAACAAGAACAATATAAAAGCAAAAGCACAAAAGATACAGCAACGGAGGTAAACAGACTTGGTAAGCTTACACAGCAGGTAGCAGAAAAATAAAAGGTTTTTTTACATTGTAAAAGTGGACTTTCTAATATGAATCATACTGCACCACACACAAGATAACTATTTTGAATATATAAGTAAAAAAAAACATTCTCCATCAAAGACAGTGGGGAGAGCATGATGTGTCCTTACTGCTTCTGAATAGCTATGTGTCATGTGTTAAAAATAAAGCAATTTTCTTATTTTCCCATAACAGTAAAAATACTGTTGCTTTCCTTCCTTACAGTAGTGAAGCAGGAGGTGAGTTTACAGGCAGAAGCAGGAACTCAATAGGATTCTGGAAATACAATGGCTTAAAGTAGGGAGGGAGGAAGTATGTAAAGAGCTTTGTCTCTTTGTTTCTCCAAATGCCTCACTGTTCTTTGCCTTCTTACCATCTCTTTACTCGTTTTTTTCCACAACTTTTCTGTCGTGTTCAGTCACATCTGCCCTATTGTAGCTTTGTTGCTTTCTTGCATTGCTTCCTGCAGCCTTTAGTTGTGCGGTTGTTGTCAGAGTCTAGTAGGTTTTAAGATCACTTTCTGATCTTGACAGTAGTCTAAGTCTGGCCTACTTGAAACTAAACCAGCCCAGATCCAGCCAAGTATTTAATCTTTCCATTTACATTGGTGAAACAACCTTTTGTCCTTCCAGATCCATTGTTGTCCTCAGATTTGCTATAACAAACTCCCCAGTCAAGTTTTGAACACCTCTGGATGGGAAGAAAACTAAATAACCAAAAAGCACATTACACACACAAAATATTATCAGAAACTATATGCCAAATAAACTTATTTGCAAGCTTGGCTAAACTATAGTAAAATTGTCTAGGAGGCTGGAAATTGATTTTTCAGTTGGAGGAGAACTGTTGCTGGTTTTGAAGAGGAAATTAGTTCTGATTTGTTAGTGGAAGAAACAAATTGCATGTGAAAAACTGTGAGAAGACAGTTTTATCTGCCCACTCACTTCGGTGGGCAAGGGTATGGTATTGTGGTTAGAATTTAATTTGAAGTGTGGGGAGTGAGAAGAAGGAAAACAAGACTGTCAGGTGGCTTGGCATAGTCTGGATGAGAACTGATGTTTAGTCTGAAGCAGAGGGATAATGGTAGGAAGTGAAAATGTATTATGAATGGGGGAAAAAACAACATGACAGAGATGGATAAAAAGGTGCAAGAAATTGTGGCTAGATGAGTGGTTCTGTACTGGAAATTCAGACAGTGTAAAACTGTGTGTGTCTTTTTAACCTCAACTGTTACTGTATATGTTTAATTATTCCAGCAGCTGTTGGAAAGTACTGTGCAATTTCAGGTTTCAGTGAGACTGATGTGTTGGGAATAGAGAAGTCCTTTTTTGGTGGTAAGACTGTTTTTTTGGGGTTTTTTTTGTAACCTCAGTATAGATAGTAGATCTAGAAAAAGATTGATGCTGGTCGGCTTCTAGGGCTTCTGTTCATGCTGTATTCAAGTGTCTTGCTCACTTCTGATTCATCATGGCTGAGGGCCAGAACATCTGGCTATATAAGAGCATTAAAGAATTAATCATTTGAACTAAAACTCTCTCTAAAATAAACTAGAATTTATTTCCCCAGCAAATGCTGTATCTAACACATGTATGTACACATTACATTACTTACTTATTTTTCACCAATAGCTTTTCAGTTTCTTCATGGTAGAATGAGCAGAAATACGTATTTCAGACTGTGGTCCTTTCCTTATTTAGACTGTGTGGTGGGATAAAGTAGCAGTCTAACAAGGCTTTTTGTTTTATCACATCTCTGTTTTACTGTCACAGATGGCATACAGGATTAGTTTTGCAATCATAATTTGTGATCTCTCTTTTCCTGTTTGTTCCTACATACTTCAATTTCTTTTTCTTTTATCTGTGCAATGGGTGAGAACCTTTCAAAGGCATAATTAAAATATCAGATCTCACTCTTAACAATGGGTAGTGAATTGATTGCTGCATGAGACTAGAACTGCTTAAATTACTGAAACAATTTTATACTCATAGATAATTGTATATGCAACGTTTTCTGTAAAAGGTTATACAACTGTGGGGTTTTTTATGAGAGACAATACATAGTAGAGTATCACTGCATACATAGATAAACGTTTATCATTATTTAAAATTATAACATGCCTCTGTTTTTTGGAACATGGGAGTTAATCCAGGTCATGAGTAGAAAATTCCACATTCTTTCTAAATGCGATTAGAGCATTGCAAATGTATTGTTACTAATGCTACTGTTTCTGCTAGTTTTAAAACATTTGACAAGTATTCTTTGTATTCAGCAAAGTAGATAATCAAAATGCTACTGTTGGACTAGTTCACACGAAGTCTGGCTTTAGCAAATCTCATTATATGATTATGGCCATACTTAAAGTGTGTACAAGTAATGAAAGAAATGGCAGGTCAACGGTGGATTACACAGACTGTATGTGGAAGTATCAGTTTGTTAATTTGTCTGTCTCTTTGTTTTTGCCCTTTGTAACCTGGAAATCCTGGTTGAATGAAGAACATAATGTTTACTGTCAAGGCTACTGTGATGACTGGACTGTTTAGTTGGAACAAATGCATGATATGTAGACTCAATAACAGTAACACATCATTTGACATCTGTGTGTTTCTTGTAGTAGAAGAAAAAAAAGTATATGAACGTATTAGCTCTCTAATAGTGCTGAAACTAGTGAAAGTAACACCATAATCTAAACTTGATCCTGATTTAATAAAAACAAATTAATTTTAGTACAGGAGCTAAAAAAAAATTTGGCAACACTAGCCTTAATGATAGCATAAAAATGAGTTTTCTAGAACTTTTTTTTCTGGATACACTTTCTGTATAAATTTCTAGGGCTTGTATACATTTCTAAGTTAACTTGTTTCCTCATTAGAAGTCAGTCTCTGAGTGCAGCCTGTTTGCTGATAATCCTGTCTTGTAAAGTTTAGTGGTGACATAAATAGCCTGATCAATAATTTATACTTCTAATAGATTATTTCTAATTACTGACTTGACAGCCGTTACACAAGAAGACATTGCAGATTATCAACTCCAAAAGCAACTTGTATGGTCTTCGGTGATAAGACATTGAAATACTAGAGAGAGAGAGAGCTGGCTTTTGTGTCTTCTACAGAAAGGTGAAAAAACCCCAAACTTCTCAAAGGGGCAGAGTGAGTTCCTTTTAGAAGTCCTGCTGCTAGAAGAGGAAGGAGGAAATGGAGAATGCCCAGAATAAACAGAGGAAAAGGAATTTAAAGCTGGGAACTTTTAGGCAATACAGAATAGTGCAGGGCTGTAAATTAAAGCAGAAGTAACAGAAGAGGTTGTGAGATTGTTTCTTTTTTCCCCTCTCTTTTTTTCCTCCTTTTTTTCTCTTGCCTTTTGGGGGGCAGGGAGAGGATTGTGATGTATAAAAGAGAAGGGAAGAACATAAAACCAGAGGAAAAAGTTAAAGGGAATTTAGCTGCCAGCATAATTATAGTACTGCTGAAGTGGAGGCTCAGCCTGAGAAGTATTTTGAGGCTTTACAGGCCTGGTACAGGCAATGTATTTGCATTTGTGTGGTGAAGGGAGAAATATTTAATCACTTGTCCAAGTCATGCTCCCACATTGGAAAACCTGGTGAAATAAAGGGCCAGTAAGGAGGGTCTTCAGCAGCTGAGCAATGGCAAGACAGAAAGGACTGATTTGAGAGCAACTGCAGCTCTAGGAAAGTAGTTGAACTACAGTTGGGACAGCTTTGGATTTGTAAAAGGAAGAAGAAATGACATTTCAGCTGTTTTGGCCACAGTGGAAAATGCACTTGTTTCCATGAGCATGCTGTCCATTCACTAGGATCTGAGCATGTGAAGCCTTTGACTGTCAGCTGTATCTCCCATATTAGTGATTTGGCAGAATCCAATTCTGCCATCCAATTCCCATCCAATATGTCTATTAATCACAAATACATAAAAGCAGAGCATGAAGGAGAACAACAGCACAAGTCTTTAATTATTTTGTTTGCTTCTGGAGTAGAATTGCTAATAAGGTGATGTAGACAGCCTTGCAGGTCAGATGTCTGGCAAGGCTGGGATGAGAAGGTGTGTGGAAGCATAGTGTCATTGTTATCAACACTTTCTACAAACAAGCCTGATAAACATGAGGAACAGAAAGCACCAAGAAGAGAGAGGGGTAAAAAGAGATAAAGGGTTAAAAGTTTTGAGTACTCAACACTTTCTTCTATGTCAGGGACCTAGCAGACATGTAAGGCCATGCTACTGCAGCTGTTTGTGAAGGGCTCTACAAGATGTGGGTTTCAGTGCTGCAAGGATCCTCTGTTGGTTGAGTTAAAGGTCAACTGAATTAACTGAAGTTGAGAAACACAGATAGGGAATGCTGGTAGGTTTGTATTTGTCATTGATTTGTTTCTAGTAATGTTGCTGCAGTGATAAGAGGTGGGCATTAAAATGCTGACAAAATCCTTGCACCTAGATACTCAGTATTGCTATAGTAGTTGAAGGAATCCAAATAAATACTGCTTTAGAGGTACGTGTAGGTAGCTTTCATCCAAACATCAATTCTGTTATTTGATTGCATTCAATGTAACATCAAGTTCATAAAATGTTAAGAACAAAAGAACATTCATAACTGCATATATGATTACAGCCATGAAGCAGACAGATTTCAAGTGCCTTTAGAAGATCTGCAGCTGGATCATAGCTTTTTGTTCTTGTAGATTTAAAAATAACCAAACACCTCTACTCAAAAGATTCGGTGTCATCATTGGAAACCTAGCTTCTGATACTTGCCTAGTTTGAAATACCCAGCTCTTTTGGGACTCACATTGAAAATTGGAAAATGCATTAGATTAATATGCAAAAAGCAAGTCAATAATCAAGCATGTTAGATTCCTTAATCTGACTGAGCTGCATCTTGTTTAATTTTATTTCTAATCTTTTTGCTGTCAGGATTCAAATACTGTTTCATTGCTTGGGCCTTCAGTCAAAGCCTTATGAAATCAACAAAATTAATTTGAAAGCTTATTCATTTTCATTTTGAGCTATGTGGACATTTGAGTAATATGTGACACAGTGAGCAGCTGGATAAATCTAAGCAGATTTTATGTAGCAAGAGTTTATTTTTTTAGTTAAGGTTGATTTCCAAGTAGACAGAAGAGAAGATACAGTCTTTTGGAGGCAACCACCAGTAGTACATTTAGCACCTAGTAGACCTGTCAGTTTGAGAACATCTCTTTATAGCAGATCCTGTTGTTTATTACTGAAGTTCTTAGTATAAGTTTCAGAAGTTTCCATGTCCCCAGTCTTTCTTGCAGTGTAAGTAAAGTGTTCAGAAGAGGTATGGGAAAACTCCCAGACTAATTTCCACTTGACTTGAAACTTCCGCACATAACAGAGGGCTAGGGACAGCTGGGCAGACTGTGGACAGCACGAAGCACATTACACTCTGCTTGTATTCATTAGCAGTCAGATATCAGAGACAGACATACTTTAATGTAGTTGCAAAGAGAAGAAAATGCTTTAATCTTGAAACATTTTACAATTAGGAACATCTTCACTAAAATGGTTCTTCTCTGACATAATTTGATTTTATTGTCAAATTGAGCATACTTCCTTGTTGGCAGGTGTAACCATCTCATGACCTGTCCTGGCAAAAAGAGTGGTTTTGAATCCTTTTCTACCTCTATGTAGAATCCAAAAAGCTACTGTGCGTTTTCAGGAATTGGTCTGTGCCTCTGTGTTAACCTTTTTTTCCCATCTACAGACGGAATTTACGTTAGCCCAAAGAAAGCTGGAAGCGCAACCAGCCACTTTTCTAGCATTTGTTTTTTGTTACATAGGAAATTGCCTACCTAAAAGTAGAATTTTGGGCTACCATTCTTTCTTTCTCATGCAGGTCATAGAATCATAGAATCATAGAATTCTAGGGGTTGGAAGGGACCTCAAAGATCATCTAGTCCAACCCCCCCTGCCAGGCAGGGTCACCTAGAGCACATCACACAGGAACTTGTCCAGGTGGGTTTTCAATGTCTCCAGTGAAGGAGATTCCACAACCTCTCTGGGCAGCCTGTTCCAGTGCTCTGTCACTCTCACAGTAAAAAAGTTTTTTCTGATATTCACCTTGAACCTCCTATGCTCCAATTTGCACCCATTACCCCTTGTCCTATCACTGGTCACCACTGAGAAAAGCTTAACTCCATCTTCCTGACAGTCCCCCTTAACATATTTGTAAACTTTGATGAGGTCACCCCTCAGCCTCCTCTTCTCCGAGCTAAAGAGACCCAGCTCCTTCAGCCTTTCCTCATAAGGGAGATGTTCCACTCCCTTAATCATCTTTGTGGCTCTGCGCTGGACTCTTTCAAGCAGTTCCCTGTCCTTCTTGAACTGAGGGGCCCAGAACTGGACACAATACTCCAGATGCGGCCTCACCAAGGCAGAATAGAGGGGGAGGAGAACCTCTCTTGACCTACTAACCACACCCTTTCTAATGCACCCCAGGATGCCATTGGCCTTCTTGGCCACAAGGGCACATTGCTGGCTCATGGTCATCCTCCTGTCTACCAGGACCCCCAGGTCCCTTTCACCTACACTGCTCTCCAGCAGGTCAGCCCCCAACCCGTACTGGTACATGGTGTTTCTCTTCCCCAAATGCAAAACTCTACACTTGCAATTGCAGGTCTTGCAATTGTTTTACTTTTGGTAGTCAGGAGCTGCTCCAGAAAGTTCAGTGGTGTATCAAATATGTACAACTTCAACAGTGACAACGAAGGTTTATAAATGACAGATTTATTGTTTTATTTACCTTTGAATTTTCCAATTGTTAAACATTTTAATATTTGTAACTTACTGTCTGGATAGTCTTCAAATAAATATCACTTGGGCAGGGACTATAATACTGTATTCCTGTTTTGGATTTCAGCCATGTGATATGTAGAGGTAAAATGGTCTCTATCCTTAATGATTAAGTCCCTTGATTTATATATAATACCTTTTTTATATAAGTACAAATGAATGTGCATAATGTTATATGTGTGTATGTATGAAGAAGACATAAATGTGGGTAGTGCTTATAAGAGATGTTTAGTGCTGAATGATATTGTATCTGTATTTAATTCATTCTCACTATGCCAGTAGTTATTATAACTGCTACTTTTCAGGGCATGCTCAGTTGTTTCCTAGGTGTAGATTCCTGCATTCTTCTTGGGTATCTAACTTTGCATTTGTATTATTAAAATGTTTTTCTTTTGAAATTTGTTTTTTAAGCACAGTAGTTTTTTTATGATTGTACTATTCCAGTATAGAGCTTCTTAATACTGGATCGACACTGGCATGCTGGAATTACTGCAGTGACGGACTGCCAAAGATGAATGGGAGTGGAGTACATGGTGTACAGGGCTGAGAGAACTGTGTGTTTCCATCTGGACAAGTCTAAGATGACATCTGTTTGTTGTCTTCAGCTATCTGATGGGAGGTTATAAAGAATATGGAGCTGGACTTTTTTTAAGGAATTTTTTTTCAGCAGAAGGGTGGTCAAACACTGGAATAAGCTGTTCGGATGGGTTGTGAAATACCCATCTTTGCAGATAGTAAAAACTTTACTAGATAGTCTTTGAGCCTGGCATGATTTGACTCTGTATTAGCAGAGATGTTAGACCAAATGATGACCATAAGTCCCCTTCAGCTACATTATTCTATGATTTCTTATTATTTTTAATTTATATAAGCCTTTGTCACTTTCACATTTAATAGTTGTCTTTTAGGTTTGTTGCTATATGAAAACACTGTGTTGTCCTACACAAAATAAATGTTTGCTTGAATTGCACCTGTGTATGAATAATCATAACCCCAAGGTAAACAACCCTGCCTGGTTTTGATTCCCTGTTGATAATTACTTTGAGAATGTAACTGGTATCTATAACAGCCTCTCTAAAGTGTGCTTTTCACTTCTTTCTTGAAGTGGAACTTTATGGGATACTAAGTTGAAACCCTTGCAAAAGTGTGCTGAACCTGTATGGATATTTTTGGTTAATTGAAGTGGCTTGTTGTGAAAAAGTATGCTCATGACCTTTCTCCTGCATTATATGTTTTCAGTTTTTCCTTGAGTCTCTTTCTACAAGAATGTAAGTTTCCAGTCATGAACCAGCTTTTTCTTAGCTCTCCTGGTTTTCCTGTAGGTTTGGAGAAACTTTGATTTTTCAGTGGTGCATTCAATGAAGGTACAATTCCATATCATTGTATGTCAGTATTAGACTGAAGCATGTTCCCATGCATTTCTCTGCACCTGTGCAAGCAGTCCTGTGTCTGTAGTGTGAAAACATGCAGAGAACTGATCCTGCTGAAAACTTTAAGATATTCCCAACTGAAACTGATTTATTGAGTGTTGTCACAGCAAAAATACAAGAGCGGACATAATGGTACAGGTAGCAATACTAGGTGAAAGTGAGATTAGGACCTCAGCATTACAGATTTTTCCTGGTTTTAGCTGCTGTGAAAGCACTCAGCTCCAAGGAGAAACTAGGCTGCATTAACCTTCATATTTGAGACTTTTAAGAAACTAAATTTGGTATTAAAAAATAGTGGTTTTTTGCCATTTGTAATTTTGTTTGTATTGGTCTGTGATTATTGTCAGGTCTTAGCTGCTGCTGTTCGAGGTAGTTATGTAACTTGAGATGGAAATCGTGGATATCCAAAGACAACATACACAATTCTTTTAGTGATAAAACCCATATATTTAAATATACTTGCTTCTTATTTAAAAGTTTCTCTGCTTCTTCATGGGGCTTAAATGGTTGAATGAATGTGTTTATGTACTGGAAGGCTAGCACACCAAAGAGTTATTCAGAAACACATCCTGAAAGATAGAGAATATAAGGTAGGGGTCATTTGGACTTGATAAACTACATGTTGATCCTTCCTGCATTCAAAATATTTTGTTGGAAATTGCAGTAATGGTAACATTTGTCTCCCCTGCTTTCTTGGCTTTGCCAACTGCTCACTTATTTCAATACTGTAAATTGTGTTGATGATTTTAAGATTGCCACTTCTTATATATAAGAACTTTTTCAGAACTGCAGCTCTTCACAACTGCATTCTTCTCATGTTAGCAAGATGCCAAACATTTTTGTATGAGAGTTAGATTAATGTGTTTGTTTGGGTTCAGTTTTTGTGATTTGTCAATTTGTGTGTGTGTTACATATGCGTAACTAATATAATTACCTTACATTATTAATTAACTGCTGCTCTGCTGCTGTTTCAGATAGTCTTAGTTGAGTAGTTCCCTGTTCAAGAAGCAGGCTTTCCAGTTCATGCAGCTCTCTCTGCTGGTCAGCCTTTATAATCAGATGTACCTTAATGAAAGCACAACTAGGCTTTTTCCTTTAGTATATGCCTGTCTTTTCCTACTTAAGCGTCAGGAGGCATCACTGGAGAAGATCAGTTGCCTTCCTCTTCAAGTCCGTTCAAGATCTCTGAATATTTAAGTTGTATAATTCTGCCTCACCCCATGTTTTGTTCCTGTATGAGTCAGTGTCCTTGCCAAATGGATTTGCAGTCCTGCCTAATCTTGCTGCCACTGTTCTGTCCTCAGTTGAGGGGGAAATTACCTGCTTTCTTCCTTTTCCTTTCTTGTCCTGTTTACTCAGTTATTTTAGTGTAAAGTTGTTACTGTTTTATGTGATGCAAGGACTGCGCCTGGTAGGTGTTTTCTTCATGTCTGAAATATATCTGTCAGATGTGCTGCTTTGAGTATCATTTCATTACTTGGAAGTTGTCTTGCTGAGTGGCTGATAATGATTCTGGGTCTTCCCAGTTAGCGAAGTTACTAGGATTCTCTTTCCCCTTTGGGTCACAAAAAAAACAGCTTGCCTAGTCAGCAGGATGGGAAAAAACTAGAAAGTGACAAGAAAAGATGGAGAGGAAACACTGTATCATCATTATTATAAAGGCTGATAAAAAAATCAGTTCCCTCACATTCCATGTACTTTGTTGCACTTGTTTTGTATATTGTAGTTAACTGTTATTTAAATTGTAAGCTGTTTGCCAAATGCTGTAATTCTTCTGTATAGGGAAAATGGGTGAAAAAGTTGAACCTGCTTTGCAAATTAGAAGTATCCCAATAGGAGTGTGTTAGCTCTTCTTTTTCCCTGCCTTCATTCTCTGTAAGCAGGAAAACAGATACATTTTGAAAACTTAGTAGTGCTCAGATTTGTATTACCAGTCTGAAATCATAATCTGCCTTAGAAATTAGAACTCAGAAAAGGAAAGGAAAAGGCAAGGCAAGGCACTGAACTATTGTTAAGGTACTGTAGAAGTAAATGATGCGGCAATTCATATGTGTTTGGAACAGAAGTGTTAGTCATCTTAAATGTTCATATGAAAATGTCCAGTTTTTCTTGGTGTCAGGATTTATCACTTAACAGGAAAGCATCTTTGTGAAGTCAAATAATTAAGAGAATGAATTGATTTATATGGGATTCATCCACCAGTCTGGTGTACAAACTTAAGACTTAATAAATATACTTACCTAGGACAAAACAGTAACTCTCAAGTTTCTGCTCTCAAGCAGTTGTGTCTGTCCTACAAGGCTTCCCTGAGCCTATTAGGAAGCGTTAGTTATGCAGTATTTTCCTGGTAAATACACACCAGAAGGCTGTGCTGCCATTCAGAGAGACTTAGACAGGCTGGAGAGTTGGGCGGGGAGAAACATGATGAAATTCAACAAGGGGAAGTGTAGAGTTTTGCATTTGGGGAAGAACAACACGATGTCCCAGTATAGGTTGGGGGCTGACCTGCTGGAGAGTAGTGTAGGTGAAAGAGACCTGGGGGTCCTGGTAGACAGGAGGATGACCATGAGCCAGCAATGTGCCCTTGTGGCCAAGAAGGCCAATGGCATCCTGGGGTGCATTAGAAAGGGTGTGGTTAGTAGGTCAAGAGAGGTTCTCCTCCCCCTCTATTCTGCATTGGTGAGGCCGCATCTGGAATATTGTGTCCAGTTCTGGGCCCCTCAGTTCAAGAAGGACAGGGAACTGCTGGAAGGAGTCCATCACAGAGCCACCAAGATGATGAAGGGAGTGGAACATCTCCCTTATGAGGAAAGGCTGAGGGAGCTGGGTCTCTTTAGCTTGGAAAAAAGGAGGCTGAGGGGTGACCTCATCAATGTTTACAAATATGTAAGGGGTGAGTGTCAGGGAGATGGAGTTAGGCTCTTCTCAGTGATGACCAGTGATAGGACAAGGGGTAATGGGTGTAAATTGGAGCATAGGAGGTTCAAGGTGAATATCAGAAAAAACTTCTTTACTGTGAGAGTGACAGAGCACTGGAACAGGCTGCCCAGGGAGGTTGTGGAGTCTCCTTCACTGGAGACATTCAAAACCCACCTGGATGCGTTCCTATGTGATGTGCTCTAGGTGACCCTGCTCTGGCAGGGGGGGTTGGACTAGATGATCTTTCGAGGTCCCTTCCAACCCCTAGGATTCTATGATTCTATGATTCTATAATGTATTTCCTATGTTTGTGAAGCTTCTGAGAAGCTCTAAACTTGGCTGAGGACTGCTGCATGTGTGGTATACAAATGGAGAACTGAAAAAATTAGCCTGGACTCTACACACAAAACACTATACAGTAAGTATAGTCAGATGAGGAGCAAAGGTGTGGGGCCAAAATGGTCAAATTGGCAGGCAGCACTTCAACAACTTTTTAGGCTTTTTTACTTAATTTTTTTTTTTGATAGGTGTTACAATCTTAAGGTGGAAACTGAATGTAAATGCATCACTGGTATGATGGATGTTTTATGGAGAGCACCTATCAGCAAAAGAAGCAGTATAGAAGAGGTTTGTTTCAAACAATAATTGGGACAGGGAGACTGGGTTTTTGCATTGATCTGGTGGGGAATGAACGGGAAACAAATTGCCAGCAAAGATGAAAGAGCAGAACAAGAGGAAAGAATGAGCAAGGTCAGAAAATGGAATGGCACTAGTGGAAATACAGAGGTCAAAAGACAGGATCAGACAGATATGTCAGTTTGTGACATCATCAAGTAGAGGAAAAGTAGTGGAAGGAAGAGACAGTGTGAAGGGTACAGATGTCAGACCATTTAGCAGTTGTTCACCCTGTGAAGAGATTGGGACAGAAGAAATAGTCAGGAAAATGGAGCCTGAAATGCAAGTTAAGCAGCATGGGGTTCAGTTATGCTGGAGAGAACATCCCTTTCCTAGTGAAATCACACTGCTAGAGAAGAATCATAAATACTGGAAGTTCAGGCTGGTCAGCTGAAACGTGGTCCTCAGCTTGAGTGGAAACAGAAGGTCTTGGAGATGCTGAAGTGAGGTGAAAAAAAGAGTAAGAGCAGATGTGAGGATGGGCAGAATGGTGGGGGCCAGAATAAAGGGGTAAGCAGAGACATTCAATAATCATGTGACTAGACTCAGAAAAGAACAGAAAGGAAATAAAATGAAAAGTGGCCAGTGCTGATAGAGAGAAGTTGTAGAATGGGTGGCAGGTAGAATTGTGGGGCTGAAGACTGTGGAGGAGAGATGCATTATCAGAGACCAGACTGTTGTTTGATGGAGGTCCTCTGGCTGTGAGGATTAATGCCTCCTTTGGCTCAGTGGGATATAAAACAAAGACAGGAATACAACACAAGCTAGACAAGGGTCAGAAGTTGAAGTTTTCTGGGCTGTGAGGTAATCTAGAAAGACTTGTTTAGGGATGAGGGTATTATGATAAGGAATAAATGTGTGAAAGCTGAGGAGGGAGTATGTGTGTTATGATAGGTACTAAGAGTAGGGCATAGGACATTTTACAGAGCATAAAAATCTCATCTCTCTACAGTAACAAGGACAACAGGATGTTAATTTGGTTTGTTTGTATCAACAGTTAGAAATTATGGTATTAACAATTTTGCATAAACATTGAAATTAGAACATTTAGGTATTCACTGTAGACATGGTGTGATTAGGAGTGCAAATTAGTGTAATCCTTCATCTGACAGTGTGAAAATGCATTAACGTAATTGAATTTGTTTCAAATATATATTGAAAGTTTTTTTATTCTTTTAAAAGTTTCTGTATATTATAACCAGATAATAAATATACTAGTGCCAACCAGTCACTTCTCACTCAGAACTGATTTAAGAAAATGAAACGCAGTTTGGCTTTCTTCCCATGTGCACTATGCCAACTTTCCCCCCCCCCCCCGCCCCAGCACTTACCTGCTGCCGTTTCCTTTCTTCTGCCAAGAAGTTAAAGCTCTTTTGTTGTTACACAGTGCTGGTCTTGATCAGTGCCCAAAACTCTGCTGTTGGCTTTTGGCACTGACATGAGAATGATGCTGCTGGGAAAAGGATTAAAGATACAAGGTAGTGTGGTGTTAAAGTAAAATATATGGGAAAAGAGTAACAAGTGAAACCCTCAAATAAAATGCCTTTGATGTAGAAAGTCTGACTGTTCTAAATCAGGGAAGAAGGAAAGGAGTAAAATGTGACAAAGCAATCTCTGCAAATGATTGAATAACATTCTGTCATAATCACAGGTAAAAGATTTTCTGAAGATACAAGGAAGTCCTGAATGTGGTATTAGCAAAGACTACAGCAGTTGTAGTATTAAGAGCCTGATCAACAACCAAGCACTTGTTCTACCTCTTTTCAGGTGTTGTTTGTCAAGAACACAAATATTTTTTGTATTCATCCTGGCATAAGATGTATTTGACTCTCAAATCCCTGTGAAACTACACTGGAAAAGTACTGTTGTACATTTGTCCTATTCCTGAGCTCTTTCCTCGGCACTCATTCTTGGCCATTGTTAGAAGAGCTATCTGTGCCTTTCATCTCATCCTGTATGCCTGTTCTGAAGCAAGTGAACAATCAAATAGGTTGAAAAAAACATAATGGGTGAGAATTAACTCTTAAAATAATGTTTTCGTGTTGTAGTTTAGGTGTGGAATTTTTCTGTGGGCAGATTAAAAGCAAAAGTAGTGTGAAATCACACTGTGCTAAATAGTAAGGCTGGCTGAGGAAAGACTTCAGCTTTTTGGTCTTACAAATTACTCTAAAGCATGCTCACTGGATCTCTGCTGGTAAGCAAGAAGCCCATTTAGAGCCAAATGCTCAGGAAAGCAAAAAATGACTAGTTGCTTTAGCTAAATTCTCTAGAGATACTTCAAAAACAGGTTGGATTTACACGTGTCAGAATGATTGTTAGATAGCAGTTAGAGGAAAAGGAGGGAGGAATGCTTCATATAGCTGAAAGAAATGGAAGGAATAGGCTAAGGAAGAACTGTTTCATAAGTGGCGAGTGTGAAGACCTGAGCCTTCCTTTCGTTGTTCATTGTTCATTAGTTATCATGGCGTGTAGATTATTACTGACTGATACACCTTTATTGTAGGAGTAAAAGTAGCACCTAGACTGTGAGAATCAAGAGACATTAAAGACCAGAAAACAGGGCTCATTTTGAAGGGAGTAAACATTGAAGATGTCAGCTTTTGAATGAAGAAAGATAACCTGTTCTGAGTCTTCAGTGAAAAAGGAAAGGAATGCTGTTAGGCAATGGCTGTAGTGCAAAATACATGCACCAGGTAGCTTTTTGATGATGTTTCTGTCGAAAAATATGGGCCGTGTTTGTTAACCTTCGTTGTTAAGTTCACATACTTGAAAGTTACCTGGTCATAAGCACTCATTAATTTCTCTCATACTGTCTACGCTAGTCAAGAATATCACTCTATTAGTGGTTTTGTCAAAAGCTGTTTTGTTGTCTGGTATGTCTATAGTGGCCACTGGACTTAATGCAACCTTGATGAGCAACATCGAAATAAGTATTAAGTACTAATAATTCATTATGAACTCACTAGGCATCACTGCTAGTTTCTTTTCCTGTACAGTAGACAGTTGAATCTGGGCAGTAGTCAGTAGGAAAGTCACATCACATGCTGGTGATGGAGGGGAAATTAAATTTTTCAACCTTATCACATTGGTAGTCTAGGGAAACTGTTCATAATCACAAAATCATTTTGTGATGAACTGTCTCCTGCGGTAATATGTACTGATTGTTAAACTGATACTTTACTGATCATAAAAACTACATAGCATTAATTAAAACAGCCCCATACTAATCTTGCAGTTTAAGTAAGTGCTCGAAGTAAAAAAGCAGCTGGCATCTTCATTTGAATTCTTTCCAAAGGCTCAAGAAAAGTACTACTTGAGAGGCAGGTACCTATCTAATTTTCCATAAATCCATCATGTATATTATAATAATGTCATGTAAAGCAGTGCATTTAATTAACTTTGGCAGCAGCTTCAGTGAGTAGATAAAACATACACCATCCGTTGCAGAAGGGTTTGCTGTGTGTTGGAGATCATATAACCCCTGACAAACCCAAATGAACAGGGCAGCTGAGGAATCAAGCAGTAGAAAGACCAGTGTTAACTTATCATCTGGAGGTGAGGATCAGCTAATTGTGCTGTCCTTGCTTTTAATGCTTCTGAACATCCAAGCTTCTTTCTTCTAAGTCTGTGCTTGGACCTCTTCAACTTCTGTATGGCTGCAAAGCCTTCAGACTCTTACTACAAACACAGGGTGTGTTTGGAGGTAAGCTTTGTAGCAAGAAACCAGGAAATGACGAGCTTCTTCAAAAGCTTTCTGGGAGCTGATAGTCCATCAGGACTCCCAGTGAGTAGAGCACTGAAACTCGTAGTACTTATTGCCTGTCTGTTTGGCTAAATAAGAAATTGTCTGACATTGGTGTATTTTATTCTCCTTTTCAAAGATTTATGTAGAATCACTAGAATAGTTGACACACCTTGCTGAAGCCTGTTCGTATTTAGGCCGGGTGTTATAAGAGCCCTGTGGAGAGGGGGCTGTTAAAACTGTTATTTCTTGTGTCCAGAAGCAAAACTGATTTATCTGACTAGAAGTTTGCATAGGCCACCCAAGAAAAATTTGAACAGCTATGAAATCCACACATGTGAACTGAGCCATTTCTAGAACCAGTTCTATTTTGTACGCACTTGGTAGACAGCCAGATGTTCATAATCCTGTGTAGTTGGGCTCATTGTTCTAGGTGGTAAGAAAGTAACACAGCTACTTCCCTATCTCTCTGTTGTGCTTGAGAGTGTCACACCACGGAGTACTTACCAGGAACCACAGAGGTGAGAGCTGCTTTGTACTCCTGAAGGGGCATACTGGTACAAATGTTAACTGTTCTGGTTTCTTTCGGTAAGACTAGTTGTCTCTGCCACAGGTAACATTTGTCAGTAGTTGAAAACATACTTTATTCTGTTGTGGAGTTTATTGAGGAGTAACAGTCACTTTGCTGCTATTTTTACACATTGCATAGAAATGAGAAAGTTCAAAAGGTAATTTGGACGTGTGTATTAGCTTGGTCTTGCTCACGTGCCCTCCTGAAAGACTCTTTAAGCTTTCTCCTTTTTTTTTCCTCCCACAAATCAGCCCTGATGTGTTTTTTCCCTGTTAAGATTTTTTTTTCCCCACTTTGTCTTATTTTCTGTTTGAAATATGTTTTTATAGATTTCATTTTTCCTACCTTCATAAGAAAAAAAGATGTGCAACTGTCAGCAACAGGAGGGCGGCATTTGTAATTGTAATGCTCAAAGGCATTAGCTCCCTTTGAGGTGTCTCCCATTTACTCCCCATGTTTCAAGAGGAAGAAATCAATGAAATCCTTGGCTTAAAGATCCGAGTTACCACCCTCTGAGGCTCAGCAATGTGATCTAATTCTCCATCAACTTTTTCCAGCACTCTAAGGGAATAACTAAATGTTCAGAAAGTGCTGGAATAACCAAATAAATATTTAATAAAGATGAAAAGAATAATTTATCCTTCTATCCAAAAAGAAAAGGGGGGAAAAAAACCCACTCAACCACCTGTGGTATCTTTTTAACAGCAGCTATTCCTGCTTCTTAGTTCTGCTTAATGTCTAGCTATGATTTGGACACAGTACGAATGGAAAATGAATTACCTTGTGGAATGGGATGTAGTCCTTACCATAAGCTCTACAGTATCGGTTTTGGTAGCCTGGGGATGCTGGACAGACTCACAGAACCTAGGGAAACTGGGAAAGGAGAGCCCTTGGTGGGGAGTCACATAGAATTGGTTTACTTGGGTGAGTTTGGGTCCTGAGGAGGAGAGACTGTATCTGCCAGAAATGGGAGGGGAATGAGAGTCCTAGATACTCTTTCTAACAAGACAAGAATGTAGAGGTGTAGGACAAAAAGTAGGACAAATATATACCCTTTTTCTATTTTTTTCTTGATTTCTGTCTCACATAGGACTCGGTGTGCTGTCACCATCTTCCAGTTGAACTGAGGCTTCTGCTTTTACTTCATTCCTTTCCCATTGTGGAGTATCTCATCCTTCTGGTGTCTGTCACTGCCTCCCAGCAAATATCACCGTGAAAAGGTGTTTTTTTTCTCAGGAGTAGTTTAAACTTCTTCCCAAGTTTCCACGTGTATTCAATTATTTTTCCAAAGGTTACAACAAAACAGAATGCTTTGGCAGATGTTGATTGCGGCAGGATGCCTTAATTTCCTTTATCTTTTTGGATTCTTCTGGGAATCAAAGGGAGTCCAGACTTTTGATCATGTCCAGTAGTTACTATGTATTTTCCTGTACCTACTGAGGTCAAGCAGGTTCCAACTTGCTAGGTTTTTTTTTGCTTGCCTATGCACAATCACCTGTTTCACCTTGCATGTAATTAAGGTTATGCCTGCCTAACAATTAACTAACTTTTGATTAGTTTTAAACAATTTTAATAATTTTTAATGAATTTTAAACAGGGTGGAGTAAATGCAAAGTGACTGAGGTTATTTCACTTCTAAGTTCGCACTTGGTTTTGTATGAAGCTGAGGGTGCAAGGTGAAAGAATTTCCCTCTATTCGAGAAGCTTAACGAGGAGGAATGGAGATGGGGAAAAAGGAAAAGCAGCTGTCTTTAGAAATATTTGGACTCAGACTTGGCATATTAATGTGTGTGTTTGACCTTGTTTTTAACACATTCCAGACTTGAAGATTATTCAAGCAACATCCAGGTTTTAGAGTAAGGGATTCTCAAACCTTTGTAGATCTCACGTTCTGCTGTAACTTTTAGTTTCTAGTATCTGTCATCTTGTCCTCTTTTCTTTCTTCTTTCCGCCCCCTCCCCCGAGGGATTTGCTTGTTTTTCATGTTGCCCAGTGTTGTGGTCCGAGTTCGACCCGGGCTGGAAAACACGAGTCGAGTCACGGATCGCTCCTCCTCTTCTCCTCAATTAGAGGAGGAATAGCCCCCAATTGGCTGGTTTTTATTTCCCAGTGGGTCCGTCCCTAGCTTGGGACCGGCTGGCTACACCGGTTATTTCTGTAAAACAGAAACCCTGACCAGATGCACACGTGCAGCAGCACAAACACAGAGACTGTGTGCTTAAAATACCACTTTACTGTGACAGCTTTGGAGCAGAGGGAGTGTGGGGGGGGAAGCTGGAGATGCAAATGTAGTTACTGGAGACAAACTTGGGGTGTGTAACTTGTGATAGGTAAAGAGAAAGAAAGAAACACTATTATGGTTGGGGGTAGCGTGCCCGGTGAGTTTCCTGTATAGGGTAGACAAGGTGCGTGTGGGTCGATTACTTTTGCCCAGGGAAAAGTATGCAAAGAAAGGAAAGATTTCTCGGTTAGTGGATCTCTCTTACAGGCTCAGAAGCACTGACAGGTTTGGCGGCGTCTGTGGCTTTAAGAGCAGGATTTCAGGGAGCGCGGTTTTTGTCGAGCGTGGCTTCGGCAGGCGGCTTCGGCAGCGCGGCGGCGGCGGCGAGCGGCTTTAGCTGCAGCGGAACACGGGGCGGAGCGGCTACACGCTGCAGCTCCGGCACAGGCGGCTCCGGCACATGCTGGCGGCCCGTGGCGGCTGCCTGGGCTCGGGCAGCAGCGGCTGCGATGTCGGCCGGAGCTGGGCTGGGGCTGCGGCGGCGTCACACGGCTGTGGCAAACGGCTACAACCGGCTGGAGCTGCGCCGACTGTCCTGGGAGCACTGATGAGGGAGGGTGATTCCAGCTTCTTTAGCTTTTTTAGTGTGCTGTAGCTCTCTTCTCCGTTTCTTCAGCTCCTTTAACACAGCTCCTCGGTGAGCAGGCTCCATGAGAAGAGGCAGTAAGCAGGGAATAGCAGGAGTCCCGGAGTGCAGGGGTGCAGGGAGGCAGGAGTAAAAGAATGCAGGAGTAAAAGAATGCAGGAGTTACAGCAGGAGTCCCACCCCAGCCACCGAAGGCTTTGTGTGATTCTGTGTCCTATTCCTTTTTCTTCTCTCTCCTTTCTGCCGGCAGCAGAGAACAATGAACACCAACGACAGATAACGACCCATAATGGCCATCCTGTTTACATGCTCATGCAGGCTGGTCTGGCCTTCTGTCTGTTCAGTTCTCAGCTCCTACCTGTGGCTCCTGTAACAATACTGCCATGCTCCAACCAAAGGCTGGGTCCTGGCTGCAAACATAAGCAAGGGGGCAGGGGTCTCTGCCCTTCATGTGTAAGTCCCAGTCACACCCCGCGCAGGGTTATTGGGGCTTCGTTTTTTTTGTTTTTTTTTTCAACTTTTAGGTCTCTCTATTGCAATCAATTTGTGTGAGAGACATATCTTTTGTGAAGGCCAGTCCTCCACACCCAGTCTTTTTCTTCTCTCTGTAAGAGACTGTGTACAGCACATAAAATGGGCTGAAGTGTTCAGGTGTGACTCAGCTGCAGTGCATAAATTGCTTAACAGGACTTAGTCTGAAAGAGGGATAATTTGGCTTTAGGAAGTTTCCACCTCCGATGAGATGGAACCCTTCACCAGAGAATTAATCCTTCCAGTAAACTGTCTTGCTGTCAACAAAAGCATGTGGCTGGTTAAAGGAAGGACAAGGCAAGACTCTTGTTATGTTCTACCACTTATTGTATTATTTTGATTTTAAGGGCTCTCTAGCATCCTTCAATGATTGTTAAAAATTCTTAAAAAGAAAGTGCTATACCTCTTCTTGCACTTCTGACTATGTCCATCTGAAGTGACTGTCAGGATCTGTTCCAGCTTATACTATCCTTACATGTGGTTGTGGTAACGTGTTCTGCTTATGCCAGTAGGTTCATTAAGTCAAATGTTAAGTGCTGATATTTTGTCTGTGAACAGTTTTCACGGGAGTTGGAGGGGAAGCATCTCTTACATGTGATAAACTTAGAACCATCATCGTAGAATGGTTTTGGTTGAAAGGGACCTGCATGGGCAGGGGCACCTCCCACTAGACCAGGTTGCTCAAAGCTCCATCCAGCCTGGCCTTGAACACTTCCAGGGATGAGGCAGTGATAGCTGTCTTCGTTGGAGAGGTGTTCCAACCCTCTCAGTATCTTCATGACCCTACTCTGGACTTGCTCCAACAGCTCCATGTCCTTGTTGTGTTGTGGACCAACAAGCAGGACACTTCTTTTAGAACCCATCAGTCCTAAATGTGAATGGAAGAGTAACAAGAGCCCATTTCTGTGAACTTGTTTTATTTGCTGATTGGAATAATGCAGAGGCATTAAGTCTACATAGTAATGACATTTAGACTGGATCAGTACCACAGAGCCAGTAAGAATCTTATTTCTCTTGAAGGCATGAGGGATATCTTGGTCACCTGTGAGGTACTGAACTATGCACCCACAGGCTTTGATAGCAATGTTCACAGTAGTGTCATATTTGTTCCCTAATTCTCCTTTCACTCAACTCTAAAGAGTAGTTGAGAATGGAAATCTGGAACAGTTTGCAGAATCATTGTGTTGTGTTACTTTGAGAAATGTTACACATCTATGTCTTTCCCTCTTAATGCTTTTGGTTTTCCTTGGCATGGTTTGGTTCTTTTCATACACATGCCCTTTGTCTTGAACTTGGTGTTCAGGATAGTTGCTTTTTCTTTCCGCAGCCTGATGTTTCCTCTATATACTAAAACTGAAAAATGAAAGTGAGACACTGTGCATGTGGAGAGTTACAGTAAGAGTTGAATTTTCAAATGGATTTCCTTTTGCAGTGTTTAAGCAGTTTGGAGATTTCAACAGCACTTCCTTTATGGTGTTGCTAAATTTTTCAACTGTTTACCTTCCTTGAAAGGAACTATGAGGTAGTTCTTTCTTTACAATGAAACTTGTCTGATTAATTATTTTGTGAAACAAAGGATTGTGTTTATGTGATCTAACTGTCTCGCAGCAGGAACTTTGGCTAATAGCTTAGACTCTTGTGTTTCATCTGGAAAAGGTGACTGTGTTTTATGTACTACGACTGAAGTGCAATGCAAACTGAAAATACAAAGATTACAAGGCATAGTTACAGAGTTGTCCACACAGGTAAAGATTGCCTGGAATAATGTAAGTAATCTTCTAGCCTTGAGGCTGTTTGGCACTGACTGAAGCATGTTCTGTCTTCTAAGGCAAAGCTGAATTGAGGACGGGAGGTGTTTTAAATTTTATACCAAAGAATGTTATCAGTGATCTAAAAAATGAAGGCTATAGTCTGGCTTCTCCTGTTATTTGAGTGGGGTTTTTTTACATTTTCTTTCTGTCTGTGTGCCAGTCAGAGGGATGTAATTGCTCTGTGACCTTACTGGCTTTACCAAAATGAAACTCAATTCAGTTATTATTTGGTGAATTGGCAGATAAATATAATGATGTTTGGTTTCGATGTAGGTGTGAGTGGACTGTTTCTTGCATGTACTAGTGGTCGAAGTCCTTACCATGTACCAATTAAGAAAAAAAACCTATTCAAAAGATAATTTACTGATAGGTGAGCAGATGTGGCGATGCTTACGGTCAGAAGGCCGTAGAAGGGTATCCATTTATAGATACTGGAATGCCTGATCAAAAGTGGTCCATTCAGACATTTTTAATTCCTGCTTAGGATTTTTAATTTAATTTAGTTTGCTAACCAGAATATACATTTAACAAAGCCAGTAACTAATAGTATTTATAGTAATTTGTGGTTTGTTAGGGTGTATCTTCAGGAGCATAAATCATAGAGGAGAGACCGTGGTCAGTTTTAAACTTCCAGTTGGTTTCAGTGGGTCTCAGCAATTTGTCTTGTGCCTGTAAATGGACACACAAAAACCTGTTACAGTGACTAGTTCAGCTGGAGATGTCTTACTTGGTATAGTTTGAAGTTACAAAAGAACTTGGCTGTAATACACTGTATTTCACTTGTATTCTAGACCTGGCTCCTCCTTATCTAATTCAAAATAATTGTATTAAAAAACTAAAACAAAACCAAAAAAGCATCAGAGAGTTTGCAATATCTTTAACAGGCTTTTTTGTTGCATTATGGTCATAGATTTTTTTTGTCATTTCTTGGTTAGCCAGATGTTAAGTAGTGTGGAGTACTCAGTATTTTTCTGTTTTGCCTTGGGAAGTGGTTGGTGAGGTCCATGACAGTCTACTCCTTTGAAGCAGCTTGTTCCAACCCCTGGCAGAGTGGTCTGGAATTCTTAGTTCAGCAGAGCTGAAGTGAAGCTGCAAGTATGTATAAAGTGTTGAAAAGTTCTGGGGAAAAGTGAAGTGGTTTGAGACTAGGAAAAAGCCTATCTGGTTCTATTATTTAGAGAATGGAGTACCCTAAATTTTGAACAGAACACCTTATGTAGATTTGAGTTTTCTATCCAACAGTGGGTGGGAAAATCACACTGTTAGGCAAGATTGAGACAGTATGATTTCTGACTTGGAGTGGGGTCTAGCGGGAAGAACTGATGTGTCTTGGTTCACATTACTGAGTGGGTACATCCATAGGATTTTCTTTAGACCAGTGGGAACTGAAATGTAGATGAAAGCCCTAGATTTACGGGCTCAGAGGCAAAGCTTGTGTGGCAATTTGACTTAAGTACTGGGACACTTGAGTGTGTTGTTTTTTTCCAGTTTTCTGTCATCAGCCTTTTAAAAATAGCTGAGTAAGTGTTCAGTGGGAATTTTGTAATATAACTTTTCATAAACAATTTATCAGTTAAAAAATGCTATCATGCTATAAATGTTTCATCTTGATTTCAGAATGCTTTCTCATGAAGGAACTGATAACAGAACAATCTATAGCAGCACATTTTGAAATCCAGAAAAGAACACTGTATCTTCTTACCTCATCTTTTGTATATCATAGACCCGGTTACATTTCAGCTTTCCTCTCCTACCAACTTCAGTAACATGGATTTATCTAAAGCCTATTTTGCAGCAGCGCATCTATTCCTGATGTTTTAAAATCAAGAAATAAAAAATCTTCTGCTTTCTTGACAGTTTGTTCCAGTTGTTTTACGTTCTTGTTTCTGAGTGAAAAAAGGTTGTCTTTCAAATAGGTGTTTATTCTACAGCCACTGTATCCCCCATTTATGTAATTTTTTGCTTTTTCATTATGTTTTTTCTTCTTGAATCTATGTCAGGCAGTCTGCTGGATTTTTTTGATCTATTGAGGCACGATTCTCATGCTCTTGCTTTCTGCAATTTCCTTATGCTTTTTCAGGATATAGTATCAAGAATACTTTAAAAAGTTTTGTATCATTTTTATTTCAGAACTTGGGAAATATGAAATACTAATGTAGAGAGCTCTTTAAGTGTATTTTAGTTGGGAAAATTTTCTTTCTCTTTAAAAGTAAAACATAAAATTGAATTGTATAATCATCCTCAAAACAGAGTTCTGTGTGTACTGGACACATATGATGATAATTTGACTCTTTTACAGTGGCAGCAGAGGAACGACCAGTTTATATTTTTTTTTTTTAAATATACAAGAGAACATGACATATTCGAAATGTCACATTGTGAAGATATGGTTGTCTTAATAAAATTTCTCTTTTTCCTTGTAATTTTCATTAGGGTTTTTCAGAACCTCCACTAATGCTACATTTTATGACAAACCTTTGTTTACTTTCAGAGCTCTGAGTTTTTTGGCTTCCAATTTTTTTCTGACAATCTGTGTTTTGTAGAGATAACGTGATCTTGGCAAAGCATGTAGTGCTGTATCTTCGCAAAAGCTGGCTGGTATTTCAGATAGGGAACAAGCAGAGAGCTCTCACGCCATTGATGAGTAAGGAAGCATTAAGTAAACTATCAAGCAAGTACCTTTTCCTGAATTATAAAGATAAAATGTCAACATTGCTATCGTAAATTATTCAAGAACATGAAGTATTAAAATAGGGTTTAAAAAAAGAATATATTCCTTTGTAAAAAATACTTCAACCCTTCTGTTAGAGAGTAACAGAAACTGCAGTATCTCTCTGTATGGTAATTGACCTCTCAATCATTATTTGATACGTTTGTGAATGCATTTATATAGTTTTGGTTTTTAGAGTCTTAGTATTTAATGAAACTGTCATTTATAGAAATCACTTGATTTCAAATATTTCTGTGGTACTGTCTCACTGGATTGTTGCTTAGATGTCTCGGAGGGTCTTTTTCATGTTTTGTTGTATTATGTTATGTGACCAAGCCCTGATTCTGTAAGGGTTTATAAATGTGATTTAGCTTGTACATCTAAGGATCTAAGAGGATCTAAGTTGAGGGGCAAGGAGGGAGGAAGGAGTTACGGTTTTGGAGTTTTTTTGTTGTTGTTGAGTTTTCAAGGCAGGTTTTTACTAGCTTGGTTTAGAGGTTCAGGCTCTAGTCTTGTCTAGGTTTTAGCTGCTATTGCAATACCAAAGCAAACTTAAATAGAAATGCAAGACATCTTACATAAATTGCATTGTATGGAATTACATTTTCTATAAAAAGGCAATTCAAGTTAAGCACTTCTAAATAATATTAGTGTTCCAGGTTTCTGTAACTGATGTGTCATTGTAAATTTCCTCTACCAAAATTTAAGCACTTTTCCAAGGGTGGCTGGAGGAGGAACAAAACCAGAATCCTCTAGAAACCTCCCATCTTGAGGAGGGAATTCATACATGATATTTGCATCAGGTCTGGCCTACTGATACACAATTTCTAAACTGAACCTGGAAAAGCAGGGTAGGTAGGCTGAAGATGAAGACAGTATGAAGTGTCCAAAGGAGACACTGGCATCTATTCTCTTAGCTGTTCAGTCGACTTTGCTGATTCACTCTGACTTAAATGTTGTTACCCTGTTTACATGCTGACAGTTA
Source organism: Hemiprocne comata (assembly GCA_020745705.1). Lineage (NCBI taxonomy): Eukaryota > Metazoa > Chordata > Aves > Apodiformes > Apodidae > Hemiprocne > Hemiprocne comata. Next base: position 13,879,128 of record CM036616.1, on the reverse strand, counting down.
TTTCTGCAAAGGGCTAATTTGTTGAAGCATGTTTTCAGTTTCCCTTCAGATAGTGTAAAAGCTGGGTTAGAAGTAAAAGGGATAACAGTTTTGATGACTTTGTGTCAGATTTACTAGTCTTCCCCTCCCCCACATTTTTTCACAGAAAAATGTTACAGGAAACAAGGTCATGCATGTTTTTATCGTGCAGCATATTACACAATGTTCTTGTCCAATACCACTCTACCCTTTGCTTTTGTCAGGTAGTGAAAACTGGGAGAGGAAAGAAACCAAATAACCCACAAAAGTGGGAAGCAGCAGGGGGGACATATTATAATATTGTGAAGAATGTGGTGAATCTCTTTTTGTCCTGGAAGGCTGAAAAAAGATGTCTGGGATTGTGATTATATTCTCCATGGAACTTTACCCTGTGTATGGTAATGTGTAAAAATGTACTTCCAATATCTGAAGGTAGAGATTTAGAAGTCTGACAGCATGGTCTCAGTCATGATATACTGGTTGTTGAAACTGGAGACACCTTTTTATCTAGAACAACATAGAAAGTGGCATAGAGATTCTTTGCAATTATTTCTCACTATACATAAGGTGACTGCAAATTTCCTTAATCAGTCTTTCAGGTTTAAGTAATATGTTTTTTTCTTCAGCTATTCTGATGCTTGGTCAGTAATTGGGATCTTTCTATCATTCATTTCCTGCACCACCCATTGTTTTGATATTAATAAATTCAAGCCACAAAATAAAAGTAAGTGGCTTAAGGCATAGAGGGGAAAGAAGGGTTTTAAACATTGTTTTGACACTTTTTGTCTTACTTTAGCTCTTCCTCCTTCTATGTACCGCCTACAGGAGACTAGCAGTGTCACTGCCCTTCCTTTCTGCCTTCCATCCCTTCCCCCCCACCACATAGTCTTCTACTTTTGGTTCACAGGAAGAACATTCTAGCTCTTCAGCCATCATGAGTTTCTGCACACAGTGTAAACAAATATGACAGTTACTGTAGAGGCAGTAGTTTTACTAACCTCTGAGGAGGGAAGTTGCCAGACTGGGGAAATGAGATAAGAAGGCAAGAAAAGGGAGATGACAGAATTCAGAAGGGAAGTCCGAAAGGGTTACACTTTTTTAAATCCACGTCTTGGGAAAAACTTCCTGAACAACTGCAAGCGGCGCAATTTATCCTAATAGCCAATGACAACTGGAAAGAGAACCTTGTATTTTCTAGCAGCATATGACTCTGCTTGATGAAAGTGTTCTGTTATTTGCTCAGAAGATACCTTTTTTTGTTGACTTGGAACTTCAGAGCCCTCCCTTAATTGGAGAGGATAACGAACTTTGTTGAAGGTCTGACACCCATCACAAGTACCAAACTGCGGCAACTGGTGGGTCTTGGCTGTTCTTTCCTCCACGGTTAATCTGTTGAGAGCAGACATTTACCTGAGAAATTGCTGCCTACTACAGGAAAAAGGACAGGTCTTTGGAGGCTGAGAGAAGAGTAGCAGTTTTGAAACCTTTTCCATTGTGATGTGGCTCATGTTCTCTCTACCCCTGTTCAGCACTCTCAGACTGCAACATGAAATGTGTGTGGCTTCTGATGGCTTAGTGTAGTCTGCTTGATTCTTGGCAGCATCTGCTAAACTGGCATCTGTTTTGCAACTGTTGATCCTACTCTTTGGCCATGCAATAGTGTAGCAATGACTGTTGGTTTGTGTTTTGACAAACCCTTCTTCAATTATGACACTGGACATTACATTTGGAAAATGATAGCTTGCTTTCTTCAAAACTGTCTTCTAGCGTCACCTCCCCACTATCTCAATCCTGCAGTATTTGAGAAAGCCAAGCAATTTGAGAGAATACTGTGCTGCTGTTGCTGTTACACTTTTTTTGCACTTTCAATGTTTATTTTAACATATAAAAACTGCTATACCTCTCATACATGTTCTCTAGAGGTTGTTGAAGGGTTTTTCCCCCTAGATGGTGTTTTCAACAAAAATGTCTTTTAATAGAGAAGTACTTCTTCCTGTTTCAGTGGTGAGTTGGAATATTTTTTTCACTTGGAAATGTGATTTTTTTTTTTAACCTTTTTAAATTGTCTCCTGATTTCTTACTAATTCACTGGTAGTTGTTTTTACATAGAAACCAGTGCTTTGATTGTTCAATGTAGGACAGTGGTTCTCCATTTTTTGTAACCAAAACCACAAGGGAAGATGAGACTAGTGTTCAGTCCTCAGAAACACTTTCTACTTTGAGTTAATTTGCTCCGTGCATGCAGAAGCATTGGCAATTCCTTTTTTTAATGTAATCTTGAAAGAAATCAAAGAATTGAGTAAGGAAGATGTATTCTCTACTAATTAACTCCTATCTCGTGGTCTGAGCTATTAAACAGAATTCTGTTTTCAGTACAGTTCATGAAACAAAGTCTAGTACAATGTGGCATTCTTGTGAAAACATAATTTAGTCCTACCTTTTCTGTCATCTTCCATTGCATCACTTTAGGAGAATCTGAGAGAGAGGTCCAAGGGAAACGTGGGAAATTGGTGATATTTTTCAAATACGTCATGCAAAAAGTCTTTCTGACTTAGTGTGGTTACTTTTCCTATATTCTCTGTGTATATAAAGCTGTGCAGATAATGGCTCTGAACAGACTAAGGATCCTTAGATGCCACTGTCTCAGGAGATAATCTTTGCCAAAACAATTGGGCAACCATTTGAATTGCTTGGAAATTTTCTGATGAAACAGTCTTTTCCTGAAAATTATCAGCGTGGTGAAATTGAAATGTTTTGCAAATACGGACTGACTTTTGCCAAAGTTCTGATGGAATCTAAGAGAGCTATTGCTTGTGGCAGGTCTTTAATTTGATTGCTTTTCTGGTAACTCACCTACTTGGCAGGTTGCTGTGATGCTGAGGCTTCTAAGGTGTTCATTCTGCTTTTCTGACAGCACCCCCAGGTAGTGTGCTTACTGGGATAAACTAGAGCAAGGGCTTCATTCACTTGTGAAGAGCTTAGAAATCACAATTATTATTTTTTTATTACTCCTAATCAGTGTGGAAAGATTGAAATTCTCCATAATAACAGCTTCTATCCACTTTGTCCTTTTTGTTATGCAAGAGGATAGGGCCAGGATCATTACTCTTTCCTTTTGCAAAAGTTCATGGACTCTTGTTGAATTGCTGATATAGGCAGTGGTTTGCCAAGTTCTGAAAACTGTAAGCAAATGTTATCTTTGCTTCTCCACTTTTTTTTAGCATGTGTTTTGTCATTGATACGTTAGTCTGTCATCTTTCTCCTGTATCTGCATGCTACCATGTGTATTCAAATTTTTATATATTGAAAATCCTTGTGTGATACTAGTGTACAGCTGATAAAACAGGAAAATTCCTTTGGAGTCACTTTTTGAAGTTGTTTCTTGTGTGAGCAGTTGCTGTCTCGTGTCAGTGGCTTTACTTTGTGTCAGGACAACTTCTAGATTCCCCCAACAGGCAGAACATGTTAGAAGAAGACCATGAAAACCGAAGACATACTTTCTCTAAAAAAATCTTTAAGTTTGTTGTAAGACAGTATTTTATATTTTTGTGAAAGCTGTTTTTAAAGTCAGAACAAATATCTAAAATAGCAAAGACAAGTTTTGTTAATGCAGAAGCTCATGCATTTGAAGGACAGATTAATTTAGCATCTATTGTGTATGCAATGGAAAAAGTTATCGGATTTACCAGATTGCTTAGTATTTTTTAAGGTATTGTTGAGTACTTTGATAAAATTAGTCAGAAGAATGTTTTCTCATTAATATGTGGTGGCAAGATGTGAATCTGTTGCTGAGAATTTTTAGTGAAATACTAGCTGATGTAGTGTGTTTTGATGAACAAAGACTTCAGAATCTCATGTTGGTCCGTTAAGGACAGCGGCATTTCTGCACATGCTGATGTTTTAAAAATGCAGTACTTTATAGCTTGGCAAAGTAGCATATGTATTTGGTGCCTTTAACTTAGCATACTTTTGTGTCTAAAAAAACCCACCAAAACAAAGCTGCATACGCGAAGCAAATCAGACAAATATGCAAGGAATACTGCATGTTGTATGCAGAATATAAATACTGTTATCTTTGTTCAGAGTTTAAAGTTTTCATAGCATAACAGGCCATGATGGGTTCATGTTATGGGAAAGTTTAGTTGAGCTCCATTTGTCTGTATATTCAAACTGATGTGTGAAGACTTTAATTAAATGATAAGTATACATATTAAGTGTAAGCCAAACAAACTGACCAAAGCAATTACAAGTGGGAAACTTACTTACTTTTTGTATAAGCCTAATCTTAGTTTTAGAAATAAAAAGATTATTTTGGTGGTCTTGTAACAGGACGCATAACGCCCTTTAGAACTTACTGATGTTCTCCCATTAATACTGACTAATTTAAGACCTGTTAGTGCTTCTGGTGAGAATTTTCTACTCTTACCTTTTACATTGGACTGCTTTATCCAATTTTTGCATTTGAAATGCAAACTGCATTGCCACTGAGCTTATTCAAAATATTACAGCCGTATTCCATTGGGCTCTGCTAGGGAGAGAGTAGAAGTGGCTCGAGTCCTTAGCTAAACCTGGTTTGTCCCATCAGTTCATCAGCAGCTGTCTCATATAGCAAATGATGTGCAATTGAGCTGGAGCTTACGGAAGAAACTACATAACTGCCTACAGTCGGGTAAATCTTCATGCAGTTTTTTGCCCATAGTAAAGAGCCCAGCTGGCAATGGTGAACGCAAGGCAGTTCTGAATGTGGAATAGTATGTTCAAAATAGAAAATAATTTAGAATAGCCAGCAATGCCCCTCAGTCTGAAACCTGCGTGAGTGGGTGGTGGTTCCGTGCTTCATTTGAAGCCAGTGTTCTCCTATCTGTGTGTGTAGAGTAAGTGCTCAGTAGGTCAGTGATGGACTGCTCTGCTCCAAACAGTTTCTCCTCTCCCCATCCAGCACTTTAATACAGGTCTGGAAAACTTGCATTGACTGTACTGGACTTTGGATTAGATCTCAATTGGCTGGCTAGACAGCATTTGAACGAGAATCCCTGGAGGTGCATACAAAATACACAGCTGTCCAAACAAGGCTAAACTGCTTATCTCTAAAGCCAGTATTGCACGGGGAGAAACACTAATCATTACCGTAACAGTCTGACTTCTTTGTGGAGAGAAGCTGAGTTTACTGCTCATTGAGATGAGTTCCTTTTTCTTGAGGTATTGATGATAGACTCAGAAGACATTGCACATGGTGCTGAGGAAATTGTGTTGATTCTTTTTCTTCTCTCCTGACCAGAGAGATTTCTGTCTGATAGTCATCGAATATTAAACTTGTAGAGTTCTCCCATTCTAAATTTTGCCTCCTTTGACCTTCCATTGTATTTTTTCGCCTCTATTCAGTTTTAAAATTAATTTTCCTTTCTCTATCAAGCCCTTTCTATGTTGGGAGGATCACAACAGGGAATTTATCATTTTTACACTGAGGCAGGAAGCTACTGTTGTGCTCAAGTGCTTTCACATTGTGTTTTGTGCAACCACAGAAATGTTGTGCAAAGAAAGCAAGGGTGGGTGTGCCCTTGTCCTTCCTGATAGGAGACACTTCTTGTTACCTTCCACATGAATTGAAATGAGTGGCTGCAGTTTTACAATAGAATTAATTGTTCTGGCTAAAGGGAGTGTTACTACATGATGTGAACATACCATATCTCTCTTTGCAATTACTTTTCCTCCTTCATTTCTCTTTGTGTAATGCCATCAACAGTTTTCTTAAACTGATGCTGTATTCACAGAAATAAAAAACATGGTAAGTGCAAAAATAATATGGGTAACTGTATTTCAAGTCCTATGTCAGTTTTAATACTCCAGTCTCTAGCTAGAACTGGGGAGCAGTCTCAGTACCAAGTGATATTTTTAATTTTTTTTTTTTTAAACTTTGTGTTTAAAACGTTTAAGAGATCTTGGCAAAGAAGACAGCAGTTTGGGCAAATGAGATAGAAGTCACTCTGTCTGTATCTGAACACTGATTTTCATTCTTAAATAATGATGTATTGTTCAAAGCTGTTAATTTATTTTTTTTAAGGTTAAGTGTTTTGGGTTTTTCTTACTGCAGATCCATTATGTTCCACCACTGCTTCTGTGCCCGCTTTCTCTGGCTTCTTGTGGATACCAGCAGCAAGTGAGTGTCTTGTGACGTGCTTATTTAAAGGTCTTCATCACTCTCATGTTTCATACAGAGGTCTCTTAAGTGATTAAAGATAATTAACAGTGCGGGATTTATCTGTAGTGAGAGAATGCTGGTTTTTGAACCTCCAAAGTTATATGTGTGAAGTGGTGTGGCTTAGGAACCTAGCACTGGATGTTTCCCTAGAAACTGCCAAAAAAACCCCAGAAAAACCTACAAAATAAAACCCTGTACACTGAAGGCAGGGGACGATCATTTTCAATGAGAGAGTTCCAATTATGCAAAACTGGTAGAGCCCATAGCTCAGATTATCTGTAAGAGGAAGACATATTGTTCTGAATGGGGCTGTAAATGCTACATGTTATTAATCATGAGAATTTTGTATGTCCTCCACATTTTACTGAAATTTCTTGCATAAATGGTGGTTTTCAGTCTCAAGAATTAGTTTCTTCCTGGTTGACTGGAAAAGAATTGTATGAATTAGTGCAGCCCAGCGTGGCTAATAAAATTAATCCTCAGGTGCATTGAAGGTACAGACAACAATAGAGAATTGCATATAAGCATGTTGCATTGTAGGTGCTGGTGATCGTGACTAGAGCAATATGGGGAATGATGAAGCTGAAAGCTGTGACTTGAAATATTATGCAGATTAGGAACATTAAAATAATGCTGTTGGGTCAAATCCTCTGTTCATCAGTACCAGAGTCAGATCTTTTATAGTTAGTAGCTTTGATCTCTGGATCAAGATGTTTTTATTCCGTCCAGATTTTGTTACACATTCTTTTTACATGGATAAATGGACAGGTATTTTTCACTTTCACTGAATCTTAATTATCTCAGATATCCACTTTCAGATACGAGTGGACCAGGTACATAGCTTCTGTTTGGCAAACAAATACCTCTGGTACTGAGAGTAACCTACCTACACAAGTCCTATTCTGGGTATATTAAATCCTGTTAGACAGCTATGGGAGTTCTTTGCACGATAATTTACATTCTTCAGACAAACACAAGTGCTTTTGAATTACAGTGTGGTAACAAATCTGTTCTGTGTACACAAAAGTAAGTTCTGCGAACTGTCATGGAGGCACCCACAAACATGCAAGGGTTTACTAGGAATGAATATTTATTCTAATTAACATTATTTAGCCCTCTGATAAACCAAAAATAATATTCATAGATTTGGATGTTGATCGGGAGTATTAATACGCTACAGCAAACTACGTAAGAATTCCTAAGCTTTTTGGACTAGTCTTCACATGGATGATAATAATCCCACATGTGCACACTCACTCAGACAAAGGGAAAGCCTCCCCCTGAGCTACCTGGAATCACTTGCCCAACAGGGACAAGGCTCACTCAAATACGTATCTAGAAGAAATACATCACTCACCAAAGGTGAGGTCACTCCATCTCGAGAAGTTTCCTTAGGTGGGGTCCCGATCTATGGGGTAGGCTTCCTCACAGACCTGCTGCTCCAAGGGAAAACCTAATGCTCGGCTTCCCAGCAGGGAGCTCTGTTTATATAGACTAGGTCAGATCTGACCTGTGGTCATTCATTCATTGTTCTACCTGGGCCAAGACAGCCCACTGGCTGGGGACCCTGTTCATTGTCAGAGGGTCTCACCCTGACAATCCCCAAATTGCCTGCAAAAGCCAAGTGCCACCATCTGCTGGCAGTTCCACTGCCCAGCAGGGGGTAAGAGCAGAAATCAGTCTCAGCATTACCCAGTGTGACCTAACCAAGGTGGGCCCATCAGGGGTTCTTTTGCCAGCTCCAGCAAGCTCAACAGGTAATATAACAACCCCCAGCATCAGTGGCAGGGGGGGGAACAAGTGCTCTGCCACACCAACAGGTAGTTTAATATCTCCCAGTATATTTAGTCTCAAATTGCTCAACTTTTTACAATGGTCAGAAGAATAGGTCATATTTTAAATATTCTGGATGAACAGCAATTAATTTTTTTTGCCATGTTAGTATTTCTGTTGTGCTGATGCGATGGTCTCTGGATGGAGCAAAGAAGCGAAAACCAAAGTGTGTCCAGTTGGAGACTTGTCTGCTATGAAATACAGGTGAAAGCCATTTTCTTAATGATGAGATCTTTCACACCACCATGAGGGGTGACCATGTTGTTGCAGTTACTGCATGTGTGAATCTCTAGATCTCGTTTACTTGGATGGATAGGACTAAGACCAAGAAAATGCATTTTCCTATTTTTCAGTGAATAAACTGATTTAGAAAGATTTCTTGCTGTCGTCTGTCTGTTGCATCAGCACCTTGACATAAAAGACAAAGTTGAAAATTATTTAAATTGAAGTGGTGACACGGTTATCCAAATAGTATCTGGAGATTTTTCACATTGTCACATGGAACTTTTGAAATCAGTGCAACAAGAATTGGAGTAGGGTATTCTGTTACGATATTTACATTTTTTACTGCATTTTGTTGATATTTCACATTCTTAACTATGATTAGGCAAGGTTGCTTTCTTGGTTTCTGGATTTTTTTTATATAGAAATGAGAGAATGGTGAGTTGTTTTTTTTTAAATGGCAAATGTGTTTGTAAATACACGAAGGTTATGAAAGAGAGCTAAGCACAAGCATGTCTGCTTACTTCACTTTTGCAATTGGCCACATTTTCACTTAGTTCTATGAACAATATTTCCTTTCAGTGTTGAATAGACATAATAACAAGTGACCAAGATTAAAGGATCTGTCAGTTCAAGTGAAGGTTTATATTCAACAGAGGGTTAATATTACAGTATTTTAGAAAAAACCACTGTGGTAATTAAAGAAGGCTTCCTCTGGAGATTAAAGCTTTGAATGTTTTGTATAAGCAGGTGGTAGATCACAAACATTACCTCTTAAATATTATAGACAAAGGTAGTGAGAAATTTTTAAAATACGGTGTTTCTAGTGATGTGGTTGTTATTTTCTTCTAAGAAACATGGATTCCTTGATGGGTTAATAGAAGTGCATTTTTGTGTGCTGCATTTGCAGCTGGAAGCTCAAATTTCTCATTTAAAGGTGTCTGGCTTTATGAATGATGCACAGGAAATCCATATGCCTCCCTAGGAAGGTAATGAGTGACACCTGCAAATAGAAATTTGGATTTTTGTGTCTGTGATACACTGGCTCCTTGTGTTGCTTAGGTTGTGAAATAAGTGATGCAATTATCTCTTGGTGATTGTCTTTTTTTCCTTTTTTTTTTTCTTTCCCTCAGAATTACCATTATGGTAACATAGTTTTATCCTCCTGTATGTGTTAATTTAATTTTTTTATCTGTCACATAGCTCATGAAGTTATTATTTTCTTCCTTTAAAGTGTTCAGCCTTTTTTTCTGCTGACTTAACTGGTGAGATCCATTTTTGTAGAACAAGTAATCCTTAGCTTACATAAATATGTAGTCATACACTCACTCTTTCTTCAATAATTGTAGTTAGGAGCAAAAAAGTTAAAAAAAAAAAAAATAGTATTCCAAACAGCTTTTTAAAGATAAAGCAACAGAGTTAAACAAAAGCTTCTGAAACTTGCACTTCAAGAATGTAATACCCATATGCCTATGCAAAAGAATAAATGAATTTTTAAGTTAAAACTATCATGTTCAATGTCTTTATTAACTGTTCAGTATCTTCATCAATGACATACAGTGGGATTGAGTGCAGCTAGTCTAGGGATGACATCAAGCTGAGTGGTGCAGTGGATGCACTGGAGAGATGGGATGCCATCCAGAGAGATCTCAACAGGCTTAAGAAGTGGGCTTAAGACTAAAGCTCAGCTGAAAGGTCCTATTCCTACCCTTCTCTTCATCAGTGGCTAGTTGTTGTGTCTTTAAAGGTCTCAGTGCAGTCTTTGCATTTAAACTGGGAATATGATGAGTTGCACAGATGTCATTAAAGGGATCATTTTGGCTTTCAGGTTTAACTAGCGTGTTTCAGTTGAACAGGTGAGCACATGCTGCATAAAATAGATTGAGAGGTAGTAAATCCTCTAGTTGGACTCCCAATTAATATATCTGTTTTTGCTGTCATAATATTTTTTTTTCAGACAGGCTATGAAGTAAATCAAAGAGAAACTCAACTTTTAGTAAACCTTCTAAGCCACTGTCTTGTCCTTAGCTGTTAATGTTTTTCCTGTGTCAAAATGGTTCTATCATGAAGTAGGAGTATTACAAGCAAACCCAATTCCAATTAGTCAAAAAATACTCCTTACATTTCTTTTAGGCAAATGCTCTGAACACAACCAAAACGAATAATGGCCTGTCTTACTATGACAAATATGGAAGATACAGCAACTTCTACTGTCCACCAGAATGGTGACATTCATGGGAATTCCAGTGCACCTAAGCAGACAGAACCATTGCTTCAAGTGTACCTTTATCATTCTCCTGGGAAGACAGGAGGAGATTACCTCCAATTTTCAGCTGGAGAATATGTTGCAGAAGAGATTTGCACTGTTGCCTGTAAAGCTTGTGGTAAGTATATACACAACTATTTTCCTAATAAGATAGTAAGAGTCAGCTACCTGAAAGGAGGTTGTAGTGAGGTGGGTTTAGGTCTCTTCTCCCTAGTAACAAGTGATAGGATGAGAGGAAATAGCTTCAAATTGTGCCAGGAGGGGTTTGGATTGGCTATTAGAAGAAACTTCTCTGAAAGGGTTGTCAGGCATTGGAACAGGCTGCCCAGGAAGGTGGTTGAATCACCATTCCTGGAGGTGTTTAGAAGATGTGTAGATGTGATGCTTGGGGACTTGGTGTAGCACCAGATGTGTTTTAACACCAGACTCAGTAGAATTAGGTTAATGGCTCGACTTGATCTTAACAGACTTTTCCAGACAAAACAATTTTACATTGTTTCAAGTGCAATGAATTTAAAAGAGAGGCTCGTACTTCCAAATCTTTCTTTTCCAGTGGGTCACAAATATGAAACTGCTGACTGAGTGTACATTCTATTATGCTTTTGTGATTATGTCTTTTGATTGCTATGCTGTTTGCAAATATGGTTTTAATGGCTTTACCTTTTGGAGGAATCTGTAATTTTTTTCTGTGCTCTTGAATGTCTCATACTGACTGAGTTGCATACTGTGAGTTTGTAATTTGCTTGTATATGTTAGTTTCACAAAGATTCTTACGGGTTTAAGTGCCATTGTTCCTTGGAGTTCTTTAGGTGTGGCAGAGGCTGACTAGGTCTGAGTTTGTACAGTTGTACTTCAGGCAGATAAGGACATACAATGGGTTCAGCAAAATCACTGACCGTGATTCATTCTAGGAGACCATGAGCAAGTATTATGGTGTTCAGAGGTTTGCAGAATTTCAGCTGTGTGAGACTTTGCTGCTCTTATGACTTTGTAGGTCTGTGTTTGACAGATGGACCTGGAAGTGTTCTCCAAGTTAAGGTATCCTTTTGACTCAAATTGAGATCTTCCAGGTATCTTCCACTGTGTCCCCAAGGTTCTGTAGTTGCTTTCCTCCATCTAAAGTAAAAAAAAAAAAAAAAGTTTTGTCTCCCTGCTTTAGCAAATATACCCATACTCATTTCTGCAATAAGGATTGATTTCTTAGCACAGGTGCCCATGTTTTTTGAGCTTCAGTTTTGCCTGTGTTAGGTTTGTCAGTTTAGTTCAGACCCTCAGGTACGGCATTTAAAGGTATATAAGGCTAGGGGGTGGTAAGGCTCTTGGCTTTCTGAATATTAAAGTGCTACTGAATTTCTATATTATGCAGTAGTTTGAGTTTTTTAATGGAAATAAATACTGTTGTAGCCAAATAAATACTGTTGTAGCCACAGAGTGTATTGCTGTGGGAGTGAAATAGGGAACAATTTTAATAGATAGTCAGGGGAAAAATGCTTCTTTGTTTAACTTAGGTATTCTTGTACCAACTTGCCAGAATATTAAACTGATGAGGACTTGTATCAAATTCTGTATGTTCAAAATGACATTGTATTGAAAGAATAGACTGCATCATTAACCATGACATCGGGTGCCTTGTTTTGTTTGCTATCTAATGATACTTCTTTTTTTCTTTTTTCTTTTTTTTTTTTGTGATATGGGAATGACAAGTCCTTTGAACACAGATTTTTCAGTTATTCTTCTAATTAATCATTTTGTTAAAGCTCACCTTCCTGCAAATCTCTCAACCTAGTCTGAATTCACTGGAATAGTAACTACTTCGGTAGCTTGATTATCCATTTCTCCTGTTACTGCCAGTCTGTCCAATTTTTTCTTCCTTCTTCTCTGGTTTGAATTTTCCTTGCTTCACTTTTCAGATGTTTATTTCTACTCCTTTTCCCATCACCAACCCTAGGGAGAGATTTATGTGCCATAATAAAATTATAATAAATTTTATCAAAAACAAGACCTAAAATGTATTATTTTCTTTAGCTTGAATGTCATAACTGTTTTAATTTTTTGGCTGTCTTCTGCACATAAAATAAATAAATAAATAAATAAAATGTTCTATCATGTTGAGCCGTTATCCTTGTAGAGCTGAAGCAGACAAAGTCCTCTTGATGAGTAGTTTCTGCCTGGCAGCTACTATGGTAGTATTATACAGCATTTTTCCCAAAGGAACTTATAATTTCATTTATTTCTAAATTGGTGGAAGAGGCTGAAATGGCTGCAGGTTTTTGTTTTCTTTCATAACAGTTACTAGTGCTTAAAACATGGAGTGCCACTTCCTATTATTTTATGTTTTTTCTAGGAAGTTTTGTGGTTGTATGGCAGAACACATAGGTAGGCAAAGCCTGTACAGTCAAATAATGTTTATGTTGGCAAGACACATCTTTCAGGAGTTAGCTGTGAATCAGGATACTTCATAAAGAAAGAGTGGTTCAGGTAGTTGGCATGTCAGAAATACATAAAATTTGTTAACTGTTAAGTTTCTTTGTGATCTGAGCAATTGTTGGATCTTTTGGTAGTGGGCTGGTTACATCAAAGTATGACTGTTATTGATGGCAAGCAGGACAGGATCTAGGCAAACATGAGCAGTCACAGAGAGTCTTGTTACGTTCGTTTAACACAGTTTGAACAATTGAAGGCTTTCCAGTCTGTGCTGACTTGACTTCAGACCTGTTGCATATAGCATGTATTGGCTATATAAATATTAGTCTGTCTAAATATTACTCGGTAGTTACATGCCAGTTTGAGGGATGTGTGTAGAAGCTAAGCTTTTTCTTACTTAATTTAAAAACAGCTTTACATCTTTTGAAGAATATAATAAATATGAAATTTACTGTAGGTTTGTATTTTATATGGAAAACTGTCTGAACATGAAACTGAGTATCACGTTTTCTAACCAGAAATGTAAGAACAAAGGAAGTGTCTTGAAGTAAAGTTTATATTTACTATACAGAGTCATGGTTTAGCTCTTGTGTAACTAGAAATTGCCATGTGAAAAATTATAAATGTCACACCAAAACCAAGAGAAGTCTTTGCTCTCAGCCTAAGAGAGAATGTGGCTTTAGAGGAATTTACTTTACTGATGGTGGAACTGAAATGTAACAGAGAAATTGCTCTGGATGTGTTAGAAGTATCTTCTAAATTCAGCATCAGAGACTTGTTTTACCAAATTGTTATTTTAAACCCTTCCATTTTCTCTGCTCCCTCAAATAATCTTAACTGAAATTTCTCTTTTATGCTGTTTTTAATGTTTTTAAAAGCAGTTTATAAACTATCAAGCATTCAAGGCCATTCAAACACAAGTAGTAATAATGATTCAGGAAAGCAATCAGAGTTGATCTGAGAGTGGTGATGGAAGCTTAATGTGATATTTACAGAAAAAATAAATGTGATGGTTTACAGAATAACTATAAACTTAGTTTTTAATCTTGGCTTTACTCTAGTGTAAGATATGAAAAAAAATATAGAAATCTGTGTTTCAAAATTATGTAATTGAAAACAACATTAACTGAATTTAGTTGTGTAGGTAAATCAGATACAGACTACTGGGAACATCTAAAGTCTTCGAATTTGAATCTTGAATGTATTTATTTGTATACAGAACGAAGGGTGTTTTGTGTACTACATTAGTGTATCTTCTCTATACCAGTAATTTTGCAGTAAGATACTGCCTAGACTCTTGTAAGTGGATTTACTAAGTTTTTTTTATCCTCAGGTGAAGTAATTAAATTTGAAAACAAAAACAAAGAACAAAACTGTGGACTGTATACTGTACCATACCAGAATAATACATTATACACAAGATGAGTGTTACATGGAAAAATAATTTTATTTTAATTTTTATGCTAAAAATTTGTGGATTTATTCCATCAGCTGAATATTATTAGTAAAATATACATGCATCACATGTATGTATAATCAAAATTGTTACTGAATTAAAGTTAAGGAAATGTGAAGGGTTTTTTATATGACAGTAGGTAAGTGAGTTTGAAAAATCACAGAACAGTTGCAGTTAAAAGCAAAGTATTGCTTTGGTATTAGTGAAATAAATTTGTGCCATGTTCTTGAAAATCATAATAAATTATTAGCAAAGTATGCAGAACTAGTGACTTTAAATGTAACTATAACATTTAAATAGCACACTGAAAAATGTTTCGGCAAAGTCGACCAAGGAGCATAGTTTTGTTAGTGTCTTGCATTTCTGCCATGGCTTGGATGCCTGGTGTATACGAACTCTAAGTTTCTGTAGGACTTCTATATCTACTTTCTGACAGGGTTTTGTTCTGGTTCCTCTCCCCGCTCCACTTCTGTTGGGATCACTAAAACCTGAAATCTTAACTTTTAATGGAACTAGAATCACAAGACTGCAGAGGGAACCAGGTTGATAGTGCTGACTGAGTTGCGGAGTTACAGGCAGCCAGCAGTTAACAAAGACCTTAGATTTGTTGGCTTCTGTGTTTGTTTGGGTTTTTTTTATGGTGGTATCCTGAAACTCCACCTAATAACCTTTTAATTCTCACCCATCTATCTGATTTGCAAATAGATTGGAAGTTCCATGGGACTTTTCCTTGAATACTGCTGGTGCCTCTTGGAAAACCATAAGACAGCAAATAATTTTTTATTATACCAAAGTAAAAACACTTATTCAAAACATTTAATGTGACTAAGCACGGACAAGTGTGTCTGCAATTAAACACTTCAAGGGAGAGAGAGACTGTTGCATGATGTGATTGGTGGTTGTGATGATCTGTAGTACCTCTTTGCTTGTGTGTTTCAGAGGAGATTCTGTTAGAAGCTAGAGAATTTTAAGCAGTTTTATCCTTAACATGCTGAATTTCCACAAGTCACGTGGCTCATTGTTATAATTGATTTTAAATGCCCATCACAGGGCTTGGGCTTCTGGGGGTTTTGTTTTGTTTTTTTTCTGAAGTGGTAGCCTTTCCTGAAAATCTTCCTAGAACACTCCACCCCTCAAGGTGAGGAGATTAATTAGTCGGAACTCTGGGCAGTTCTGTTTTCCCAAGAAAGGAAACATGTGCTTTGATTAACTATTCAGAAAACATTTGTTGACTGGACAGCAATATTGAATGTGGTATCAGAGTTTTGTAAGCCTCCAGTTTGTATGAAAGATGAAGTTAAGATGGTATTTTAATGTAAGAAAATCCAAACGATTTTCCATCTGGTGTGTGCAAGACTTCATAAATTTGTCATTTACTTTACAGTTTTGTGTGAGAACTGACTAATGTTTGTATTGGACTTTGAAAATTGGAGATTTAAAAAATTTTTTTAATCATAAGCTCCATGCAACTAATTGCTTTCATCTATATATGTCTAGTGATTTCACTTGTGTAGAAAATAAATTTCTCAGAGGTTTTCACTTCTGTTGATATGTCTAGGTTTCCTCAGAAGACGTTGATTCCCCACCTCCCTACACTTCCACCCATCTTTCTGGTTTTCATTGTTTCTAGAGAAAACACCAGATTACTGCAGTTATCATTCACTTGAAAAGTCTCTGCAGTTAACAGTGGTGGAAATAATTACATGAAAAGAGACAATTCTGGCCTGTCTGCTTTTGTCAGACTTTTATGGACAATTTTCAAGACTCTGATAAGGGGATTTGCTCTACTTGTATAATTGTTGAACTTCTTCAAGTGTAGCAATTTCATGGCACAAATGCATAGTTCTTAAGGGGGAGCAAAAAAAAAGGAAAAAAGTGTACCTTATGAAAAACGTGTATGATCTGTATGTCAATGACCATTGGCAGTGAAAGGTACAAGTTACCAGTATAAAATAAATGCTAACTAAATAAATGTTAAAGTATGAGGGATGGATGAATGCACGGTTTACTTTTAATATATAAGAAGACTGCAAAGAGGATTTTTTTGCTTGTTTGTTTGTTAATGCCAACATTACTGATTGGTAGGGGGAATTCCAAAGTCATGTTGCTAGCTTAGTTAAAGTTTCAGAATAACAGTGATATGATCTGGATTGAAATATCTGTGTTTTTTGTTTTGGTGTAATTGTTTTGAGAGTTGGGGTGATGGTGGTGTCTGTGATGCATTTGATGAAGCACTGCAACTTAACATTTTAATTTAAGAATATGCCTCCGAAATTTTTTCTTGTTCAGTGCAGGATTGTTAGTTGTTAGAGGAAGTTTATAAATGAGATTAGGTTTTGCCTTGAATACTGTTTAGCATCTGGCTAGAATCCTGAAATAGGCTGATGATTCACAGCCATTATACTGTAATTAATATGAAATTATTTGGGCTACAGACAGCTCACAGCCTTAAAACTGTTAACTCGGTTGTTGCTGCTTTACAGATGACTGATGGGTAGTGTAATCTAGTTGATTCCACTTCACACATCAAATGAGAACCATGGGATGTATGGGATAGTTTTCTTTCTAACTCCATAAAATGGAGTTAATTTGATACTTCTCAAAACTCTGATGGATCAAATATGTCTTACTGCATCCTATCCTTCAGTTACCAATCCTTTCAGGGCAATTCTTTCTCGGGTTTTGTTTAGTTTTAGTTTCTCTTTTGCTACTTTACATAATGCAATCCATTTCTGTAGATTTGTAAGTCTATGATGGCTTTTCATAGAAGTCACGTGTTAGGACCTGTAGTTCTGGTATGTTTTGGTGACCTTTAGTTTAAACTAGTGTCAGATGCCTCTACAGTTAGCTTTTAGATTTCAGCAGTTTACTTTGACACCTGCACAATACACCTCTTGTTCTTAGGCTTAGTGGCTCCCTGCAGAGACAAACACAATTTTTTAATGAGTTGAAGCTCGTTGCTATTTAAAACTGAATTACTTTTTGTTGAACAAGCTTATGCAGTTTTACATGTGGAGTTGGTTAGTTGTTTCTAACAGATTGTCTTACATGTGCTTTAGATGTGATGAAAGAAATGTGGTTACCCAAATGTTGTTCAGAACAGAAATAAAGAAATAAGGGATTTTTTTTTCTCCCTCCTAGTTTCTTGTTTCATTCAAAATCTTTGGGCAGAGTTGTGGGTACTTTGCCTTTTCCCAGAATTCTTTTGTCTCTTAACATCATTCGATGTTACTTTAGTCATCTTTATCTGTTGTTTTTTTGACAATTTTTGCCTTCTGCCCCCAAAGTGTCTTGCTTTCATGTAAACCTAGTTTTCTTTCATTGTGACCTGTTGTGACTTTCACACTGTAATTTTCATACCACTTTCTGATCTCTACAGAGTTGTATCTCTCTATGTCTTCAAAATATGTTTGTCAGTGGTCGGAGTTCATCTTCTCATGCTGTCAATTCTAAGGCATTTAATCCTAATTGTAGCACTGGCATCACATGGATCCATAACACTGCAGTGTGGTACAGTGCTGTGGCATCTGTCTTATGTTAGGCTGTACTTTGAGCTGGGAGCCCCAAAGCCAAAATAAGATTCTGATGCTGCAGAGGAGTTGGTGCTCTACTGATTTCCATAGTTGGTGATTAAGTAGGATTGCTTGTAAATTCTCATTCGAACAATCCTGAATTGTTGATGGAGAAAAGTGTTTTCCAGTTTTGTTTGATTAACAATATATGCTTGGTTTGGTCTCCAGCTGAGCTACTAAAATGAAAATGGCAGGTGGTTGTCCTAGTCATGGTGACTTTCTTTGTATAGCTTTACTTCTAATTCTTCATCCATCTAAAATCTTAAGATCGATGCCTAGATCTGTTTTTGGAAAAGGTAAGGAAAAAGGTGATTACTGTTATTAGCTGTTACTGAACTGAGAAGCTAAGAAGCCATTGTGCTAAATGCCATACAGGGAGAATCTTGTAATTTAACAGTGAAGTATAGGGTAACAGGTGAACACAGCCTGTAGTCAGAGAACGTAAAGGAGCAATGAGAAAATAAACCAGCAAAAACAGTCTGCAGATTATAGGATGATGATTGCAATGCTGTTCACAGTGGTAGAGCAGGGCAATAGCTAGTTGGAGAACCTGTGCCAGTCTGCTACTTTTAACCCACAATTTATTATTTCTTAGAGATTGATTATTTGTTAAAACAGTTCCCTATAGATTTTTGCTTCTCTGTTCTTTGTTTAGGTATCATGCCAGTGTATCATAACATGTTTGCACTCATGAGTGAAACAGAGAGAATGTGGTATCCCCCAAATCACATCTTCCATGTAGATGAAGCAACCAGACTCAACCTAATTTTCCGGATAAGGTAATCTAAATCAAATGTTACATACATTTCATGGTAAAACAAAACAATTTGAGAAAACCAACGAGTTATTTCATTGAACTATATTTTCTCTAAGAAGTTGCAGACAGCTTGATGGTGATATCTGGATAAGAGATAGATAAAAGAATCAAAATTATTGGGGTGGGTTTGAATAACGTATTTTATTGATAGTCTGTATACCAAATGCTCGCCATGTCAGATTGAAGAAACAATAAAAAATACAGCAGAAGTAAAAATAATACTTTTCTTTATAATGATACATCACATCTCCTCTGTGCTTGCCTGTTTGAAATTAGTGGCTGTTTGAAAATGCAAAGTAATTGACCTGTGTATTCAGGCTGCTGTCTTTATGTAAAAGATTTTGTTTATTTACATTGCAAAATGTGGCCTAAGGGTTTCTTTAGGAACTGTCTCAAAGGAAACTGAAAGACAGAAATGTCAAATTCTCTATATTCTGATTAGTGAGGATAGCTTTGTAGAGCTCCTTATTCCTACCAGTACAGCTTATTGCTCGCTTAAATGTTGCAGTACATTAAGGCAGTAAGAGCTGGATCCAAAGCATTCATTTGACTGACTAGGGCCTCATATTGGTCCTCCAGACTAGCCAGCACTAATTACATGTCTAGGAAAGTGATAATGGCCTGGTGTCAGTAAGCTAAAATATCTGTTCATTGATGTTTTCTTAAACATTTCCTAACAGGTTTTATTTTCCCCACTGGTATTGCAATGGCAGCAGCAGAGCATATCGGTATGGCATTCTTCGAGGTACAGAAAGCCCTGTTCTTGATGATGTTGTCATGTCCTACCTATTTGCACAGGTGTGATTTGTTTGATTATTTTTTAATGCAGATTGGTAGCGGTTGTTAGTATTTATTCCCTTTCACATCTTCTGGTAATAACTGTGTAGTGTCTATTGATAGCTTGAACCCCTCTCAAGATGACAATGAAATTTCAGATCGTATTATGTATTTGGAGAGATGAAGCTCAAATGATAGTTGTGGGGAGACCAGTGAGAGTGTGGCTCCTTTCTTGTGCCACTACCTTGTGGAAGTCTTTCAGTGAGACTTTCATTTTGGATGGACATGATGTATTACAGCATCCTCCCCATATAGATCTTTTTGAGATTTTAAACTAAAATATTTGAAAACATTGTTTCTAAGCATGATGGTAGCTGGTATCCATAATAAACATGGGCAGCTTTTTATGGACAAACGGGTTTGTTCAGAAGAATGCCATCTTGAAAAAATAAACAAAAAACCCAAACAAAAAAAAGCCCCCACACCAAAAAACGTCCATCGATGAGCAGCAGTGCTATAGTTTTAATTTGCTTTCTTGCATTTCTTTATCAGTGGCGAGATGATTTTTTGGATGGATGGATTCAGATGCCTGTTACCCATGAAACACAAGAAGAATGCCTAGGAATGGCAGTTTTGGATATGATGAGGGTGGCCAAAGAAAAGGACCAAACCCCACTGGCTATTTACAATTCAGTCAGGTGACTCCATACTTAATAACTATATAACACCCATCTGATATCTAATCCAAGTATTTTTTACACATTAGCATCTGTGAGGAGATGTTCAGCTGTTGGCAGTTGATTTATTTTAACACAATTATTCCATAAATTTGCTTGTAGTGTTAACTAGAAATTAATAGAAATCTTGTATCATGATGGCCGTTAGTGTTTTGGGGTACGTGATTTTGTTCTCTTAATGAGAGGTAAGGCAGAAGCTCCTCAAGTGGGAAATTATGTAAGCAATAATATGAATTGGGAGAGACCTCTGGAAGATACCAAATCCAACCTCCTGTTCAGATTGGAGCTGACTCCAAAGTTATGTGAAGTTACTGGCTTTGCTAGTCAAGTTCTGAAAGTGTCCAGGGATGGGGATTCCTCTCTATCCATGAGCAGCTCTGTTCTGTGTGTGATGACCCTCACTGAGGAAGATTTTCTGTGTATCTAATCAGTCTGCTCTGTGATACTCATTCTCTCTTGCTTCTTGTCCTTTCACTGTGCATGTCTCCATAGCCATCCCTTAGTTCTAGACAACTAGTAGAACGCCCTACTTGGCCAGTTTTTCCAGGCTGAACAAAATCAAGCTTCCTTATGCCTTTTCTGTCCATTCATGTGCTCCAGGCTCTTAAACGTCTTGGCCAGATCTCTGCTGAACTTTCTTGAGTTTATCAGTTTGATTTGTTTTATCAACCTAATCTGTTTCCACTCCACCTGAGTTAATTCTATCCCCACGTAGTACTTAATGGTTAATGTTTGTCTTTTAATGAAACCTAGCAGGAGGAGGAAAAAACAGAATGAGACAAGGAATTGGCCAGCTCATTGCAGGTGACAGCCTATTCTTTTTTCCCCTTGTTATAGAATACGCACTGTGATATGGGAAATTCCATGAGAACCAGCCACAGTGTTGTATTCTACTGCCTGTATTTTCATCCAGGAGATCTGCCTTCTTACCTGTGTGGTTGCTTCTGTCTCTGCAGTATCTTCTGTCCAATACCAAACAAAGCAACTGTCTAACTTCTGCTGCCTTACCTCAGAGCTTCAGGAATTACTAGAACAGACTTACCTGGGTTTATGGAAAATGCATAATGTAATGTAAATTGAAGTTGAGTAAGGGGTGAAAAAGGAAGAAAAGACAGGGCTGTATTGAAGAAATAGAAGAAAGGATCCTTGTTATCGTACAGTTTAAAGTATAAGGTTACATTTAGGGGGAAAAGTATTTTCAGGTTGACTTGTTCAGCACAGAACTAATTATCTTTGCTGGATTTAATGGGTAAAATTAATAGGGTTTTTTGCTGGTTATGCATTCACAGCTACAAAATGTTTTTGCCTAAGTGTGTGCGAGCGAAAATCCAAGACTACCACATTTTGACACGAAAAAGAATAAGGTACAGGTTCCGCAAATTTATACAACAGTTTGGCCAATGCAAAGCTACTGCTAGAAACTTGAAGCTTAAGTATCTTATAAATCTGGAAACCCTTCAGTCTGCCTTCTACTCAGAGGTTTTTGAAGTAAAGGAACCTGGTGGAGATCCTTCTGGAGAAGAAAGTTTTGCAACCATAGTAATAACTGGAAATGGTGGAATTCAGTGCTCAAGAGGAAAACTTAAAGACTGTGAGACCCTGGCAGAGCAGGTATTTTTTCTTATTATTTTAATCATTATGCAGTTTGTTATGTAACAGAGTGATTAGCTTATGTTAGAAGCTCGGATTTACCCCAGGTAAATTTGATAGGTAAATTTTACTTCACAGTGATGATACAATTTCCAAATGTCTGAGGTTCATATAAATGTATTGACTTAAACCATGCAGGATATTAAAATTAGAGTCTTCTATTGAAGTAGTAGAAGAAGATTGATACTTGAACATGTAATATGTCTGTATTTGACAAAGGGGAAATTTGGTGTTGGACCTTTATTACTGTAAAAAAATAAATGTGAAAAACTAATGACCCTGCCCTCAGTATGAGTAAAATGCACAAATTCCTCAAATTCTCTTTGAAGAAGGCAGGGTTTTAAGGATTAAAAAAACCCAACAGGTAAGTTTCCCTGTACCTCTTTCCTGTTGCAGTTAGACTTATACCACTGTCTGAACTAGCTAATTTAAAGTGACATTTTTGAAACTCTGAAGTCCATATACTTGTTGCTCAGGAGTTAGATGCTAAATGGTTCCAATAAGTGCTAGTAATTATTTCTTTTGTGTGTGATTTCTTAGCATGACTGCTCCTATTGTGGAATTTACCAGAATGTGATAAAAACTCATAGCAGTATACAGTGAAAGTGTGGGAGTTTTCCAGGGGTAAAATTAAAGGCAGAGTGGAGTTTGCCAAAATAATTGCATCTGTTGCTTTTATAGTTTTGATACATAACATATAACAGTCAAGACCAAATTAAAAAACATTGTATTCTTACAGTGTGTTATCATAATTTGTAAAACTGCTTTAGAAAAAACAACATACTTAACAAAAAAAAAAATCTGATTACATACCCAGATTACCCAGATTTTCTAAGTACGTTCTTCTTAGAATATTTGCGGGTTGATGTTAGGTCCAGATACCTTATTATTTGTTGTTACGTTTCAGCACTCTGCCTTTCTTAAGTTGCCTGCTAAGTGCCAGTTGCTCTGACAGAAGCTAACATAAATGTTAGATTTTGCAATTTCTAGTTTTAGGTGTACAAAATTTATGAATACTATGCTGTTTGGGCCTGGCAACCAAGCCTTCAGTAACAGTAGTGTTTAAACTGATCGTATTTCCTATAGAGATTGCCAAATTATTTTTTCATAATTATATTATTATCCACCCAGTTGTTGATGGAGCCCATGGTGTGGGCTGCCTATATTTTCACTGGCACAGAAACTTTTGGTTATGAAAACTTAATAACTTAATTAAGCTGCTGGTAAATAGGATCATGCCTCTCAGGTCAGCAGACTATACAGATGAATCTTTATTAAGATACTGAATTGAAACAAAATTTTTATATTATTGAAGACAAGAATGACATGTGGAGTAGATTGTGAAGAAATTTGTTTTGCCCATTCACATTTCCAACAACCAGATGAAGAAATAGAGCTTCAGGGACTTATTTGAGCTGACATTCTAGCTGATACCCACCAAGTCTTACAGCCTTAATTATTACACCAGTTTATGTATTAGGATGTGCTTTTAGCCATATGAATGGGATATTCTGACTCGAATAAAATCTATTTGCTTTGGAAGAGGAATTTTAGATAAATCTACATTTTTTTTAAGAGCATTACTTAGCATCTGAAGTTCTACTGAAAACAAAACAAAGTATGACTTATACAGAATCATTGAATGGTTTGGGTTGGAAGGGACCTTAAAGATCATCTAGATCCAACCCCCCCTGCATGGGCAGGGACACCGCCCACTAGACCAGGTTGCTCAGAGCCCCATCCAACCTGCCCTTAAATACTTCCAGGGAGGGGGCCTTCCACAACTTCCCTGATAATTTGACTGGTGAAAGACTGGAGGAAATAGTATAGAATATCATAGTATCAAAAAATACATGAAATGGCTATCAAAGGAAAATATATCTTGTATTTCTCATGTAATCAGGATCCCTGCTTTCAGCTAAGTAGTCAGTGATGACTATGGCTGATGAGAGAACCTTCTCTTAGACTCTCTCTTCATTCATACTCCCTCCACCTCTTTGATAGCAGCTTGTATCACTCTGAAGACAGCTGTGACATTTTATTTTCTTAACAGGCTTTCCAAACCTCTTTCATTAGGAAGGTAATAAGTTACCGGGAAAAAAAAAGTGCCATCCCAGAGGATTAATCAAAATATTCCATTGTTAATCCTCAAAGAATACTACAGAGCAAAGAAACATGTACAATAAAAAAGACACGACCCATGTTTAGATATATTGGTTCACTGTTCCTGGAGCTTTGTGCGTTTTTTAATTGATGTTCCTAGTGATGATCCCATAAATGCACAATTCCATTCTTTGTTTGTAAAGGCATATTTAAGGTTTTGTCATCCTCTTTTGCTGGCTTACAAGTTCAGAGTTGTAGAAATTCTAATTCTGCAAATAGATGGAGTTTTTTAGTAGCTGTTTATGTTATTACTGACATTATATAACTAACATTTATTGCAGGATTTACAAACATACTGTGATTTTCCTGATATCATTGATGTCAGCATTAAACAAGCAAGCCAAGAAGGCTCCAGTGAGAGAAGAATTGTCACCATTCACAAGCAGGACAGCAAGAATCTGGTCTGTTTACTTTGCTTGCTGTTTTTTACAAATAGATGTTGCTTTGAGCAGACCGTGTGATTGCTCTGCTTTTTATAGTAATTGTATAATTAATTACTACGTTAATTAAGTATGAGGTATAAGTGGTGTATCAGAACACCAAAGGTCTTTTGCATTCAAAGGTCTGTGCATGGACTGAAACAGACATTTGTAGCTGAGGGTACTTTCTCATACGCAAATTGGTTCTTTTCTTTATTGGAGTCTTAAACCTGAGTTGCTGGTTTTGGCTATTCCATGGTGTCATGGTAAGCTGTCTGCCAGTGACCAACACACGGAAAAAGCTTTCAAAATGCTCTGAAGGAATGATGATACACAGAAAATCAGTATTAGAACAAAATTAATCTAATGAATTGCTTTTACTTTTGAAAACTATTTGAAGAAGATTTTAAGAAAGTATTTTATACACTAATGTAAAAGTTTCAGTTTGAACGCCAGGATTGTACTGGAGTCGGGATTTCCAGCAGGTGTAGTGGTCACATACTTATGTGGTGGGTTGACCCTGGCTAGATGCCAGATGCCCACCAAAACCACTTCATTACACTCCACCTCAATGGGACAGGGGAGAAAAGACGAGAGGCGGGTGCGTCAAGATAAGGACAGGGAGAGATCACTCACCAATTACTGTCATGGGCAGAACAGACTTGACTTGGGGAAATTACTTTATTTGTTGCAAATCATATCAGAATAGCGTAATAAGAATTAAAACTAAATCTTAAAAATAGCTTCCCTCCACCCCTCCCTTCTTCCTAGCCTCAACGTCACTCTTGATTTCATGACCACCTCTCCCACAGCACAGAAGTGGATGGGGAATGGAGATTATGGTCAGTCCATCACACGTTGCTTCTTCTGCTCCTTCCTCCTCTGGGGGAGGACTCTTCCCGCTCTTCTCCAGCTCCACCATGGGGTCCCTCCCTTGGGAAACTGCCCTCAACAAACTTCTCAAACATGGATCCTTCCCACAGGCTGCAGTTCTTCATGAACTGCTCCAGCATGGATCCTTTCCACAGGGTGCAGTCCTTCAGGATCAGACTGCTCCAGCGACAGTTCCCCACAGGGTCACAAGTCTTGCCAGCAAATCTGCTCAGTGTGGGCTCCTCTCCATGGGTGCACAGGTCCTGCCAGGAGCCTGCACCAGCACAGGCTTCCCACGGGGTCACATGAGCACATCCGCCTGCTCCTGTGTGGGGCCCTCCACGGGCTGCAGGTGGATATCTGCTCCACCATGGACCTCCACAGCCTGCAGGAGGCCAGCATGCCTCACCATGGTCTTCACCATGGGCTGCAGGGTGATCTCTGCTCCAGTGCCTGAAGCACCTCCTGCCCCTCCTTCTTCACTGACCTTGGTGTCTACAGGGCTGTTTCACATATTCTCTCCTGTCTGCAGCTGCAGCTGTGTAGTTCTCTTTTTCCCCTTTCTTAACTGTTACCCCAGAGGTGCTACCACTGTCACTGATGGGTTTGGCCTTGGCCAGCGATGGGTCCATCCTGGAGCCAGCTGGGGCTAGCTGTGTCAGACATATGGGAACCTGCTAGCAGCTTCTCACAGAAGCCACCCCTGTAGCCCCCTGATACCAAACCTTGCCACACAAACCCGATGCAGTAGCATTTCATTGTGGGTCAGATTCTACATACACTATTGATCTGGAATTAAGAGTGGTACAAACAACATCAGACCTGTGTCAGTCTCACTTCTTTTTCTCCTTTATTTCCAAACTTCAGTCACATTGGTTAGGTCTTTTCTTTGTAATTAAAACAATAAATCAAATTCTGCTGTTTTCATTTCCTATTTCCAAAAAAGGGGCACTCCACAACTATTACATTTAAAAACATTGGTTCCTCATTCCACTTTTTGTCATGTAATGGAAATAAACCACATACTGGAGCTCTCAGGGAGACCATTTTAGGATCTAGGAGTAGCTTCCACAAGCTTGTCTTCCTTTACCTCTGTGACTGATCTGTGAGTCTGTCAGGGCTTCCCATCTTGGCTGTTTGTCACCATAGAGCTTCCTACTCTGTGTGTGTGAAACATCTTCTGTGCTTCTGTAAACATAATTTTTTTAAATGTAAAAATTTTTCAATATAGAGTATTAACTGGTTTTAATGACTCTCTCTAATGATGCTTTTTGAAAATAAGCATATGGTTTACTTCCATGTATAATAAAATTGTGGCTCACGTTCATTTCCTGCATTAATGGCATAGCATTAATTACATGTTAAGAATTTGAAATTTTTAAAGGCTTTTTATTGAAACATAAGGGTAGCTGAAATATCTGTGATGTGTGTCTATGACGCTGAGAGCATAATAGCCTTTCAGATAGGTGGAGGAAGCTTCCTTAATCTTAAGCCAGTAAAATTCCCTTAAAAAATTCTCTGTAGTGTAGTTAGGTACTTGACTGCATATGCTTCTGACGGTAAAAATTACTTTCTAGAACTTGTCTAAAAAAGCTATTGAGGAGTAAGGCGGAGTAGGAATA
Organism: Hemiprocne comata; assembly: GCA_020745705.1. Classification (NCBI taxonomy): domain Eukaryota; kingdom Metazoa; phylum Chordata; class Aves; order Apodiformes; family Apodidae; genus Hemiprocne; species Hemiprocne comata. The sequence goes on along the minus strand of CM036616.1, from coordinate 13,852,080 downwards.
AGTGTAGTAGCTGTTCTGCTGCTTATGACTTCTCTGTGTACACTTTACACACCAGAATTAGCTGATGTGTAAATTAGAATTGGTTATTTAGTTTAACCTTTTGCACAGCTAGTAGAATTCACTATGGAAATGTAATTTCCCCAGTTGTAGGATATGTGAGTTGATCAAAATGGCTGGATTTCTAGGTCTGTTGTTTGTTTGGGTTTTCTGATAATGTAGAAACAAGTGGAAAATAGTTGTTTTCAGGTCCTCTTCTAATACAGAGTTTGAAGACTGTAGACAAATTATTGGCACGTGATCAAAAACACCATCTTTTTTTATGTATGTCTAGCACGGAACATGCCAAGGAATTGTGTTAAGCCACTAAATGTGTCCCCAGAGTCGTGGGCAGACTTGTGTAGCATGTACTAAAGCCTGTTCTGTTTGGCTACACTACTAAATGAAATCGAGTGTGACTGTAGATAGTAGAGATAACACTTCTCTGTTGAAGTAAAGACAGGGTTTAATGCTCTGATACAGCCATCAAAATATTGAGAAAATATAGATAATTAATCAAAATATACTCTTATTTTGCTTTATTGGCAGTAATAAATACATTGTTACACACTAACTTTGCCCTTCTGGCAAATCTATGCTTATTTATTAATTTATGCCCTGTTCTGCATAGACCTTTTCCACACCTTGTTTTCATTTGACCACATTATTTGTCTCTCCACTTCCATCCATTGCACCTCTCTTCAGAGTAGTTAAAGTTCAGCTTCTATCTATGATCCATCTATCAGAATGCCACTTTTTGCTGACTACTAGCTAAATTTTCAGGCAGATTTTTCTTTGCCACTTGAAGGCAGGCCCCATAAATCTTTGATAAGCAAAGCTGTTCCTTTAGGCAAAAAAATAACACTGTGTTGCCAGTGCAGTAGGTGTCTGCTACGCTGAGTTGCATCTACTCAGTTTTTCTTCCCTCTTGTCAGCATTCTTCTACTGTTCCTTATATTTGGAGTAAGAGGGTTTTAATGGCAGATTTGTCTGGTTTGGGTTTAATTTTGAACATTGAAGGTTGCTAACAAGTCTTTGGTGGTACCATAAAAGTAGAACTATACAAACAGTAGTTAAAAATAATTGGGTTAACTTTAATGTATGGATATATTAGTATCTTTTATACTATTATGATATCCATGACTTTTGTGTTGTTTATTAAAAATGTAAATGTGCTCTTTCTCTCTCTCTCATTCCCCCAACCCCCCTCCCCTCCTCTTCTTCTCCCCTGGCAATTTAACAGGAGGCTGAATTTCAGTCATTAAGAGAAGCTCTCTCCTTTGTATCACTAATTGATGGATATTACAGATTAACTGCGGATGCCCACCATTATCTCTGTAAAGAAGTGGCACCACCATCAGTTCTTGAAAATATCCAAAGCAACTGCCACGGACCAATTTTGTAAGCAGTTTTTTAGCAATTTAAGAAGATGATACTATTTTGAAAGATGAGCTTGAGTTAGCTGTGAGCCATGAGGGACATCTTGAATTGTGTGTTTATTACATTTATATAACATAAAATGCTTTATATTTTTCCTCTTATTTTTTCACCTTGCAAAATACAGTACCTTCTTGACTTGATACAAAAACCCAAGTTGAAATATTCTTGTTTTAATTTTCCCATAGAATTCTTTTTTCTCTTCAAGTGAGACAAGTATCAAAGTCATGATGCTGATTTTACAGAATTGTAGCTACTACCATGGAAGCAGCACACAGTGTCATAGATGGACAATCTGATGCTTTCACTGTAGCTTATAGCAGTCACATTTTCTGAGCTGCCAATGGGAAAAAGGCAAATTCACATAACACTCCCTTCAGTATTTCAGGAAGGATTGCACTAAACTACTAGCCATATAAATTAGAGGTTTTGTTTGTTTTTAAGGAATGTTGCTTTCTTGGTGGATTGTTGGTTTGGTTTTTTTTTTTTAGATGAAGAATTTAGTACCTTCATGGATTTTTTTTTCCAGCTGTTTTTAATAGTTCTTATAGTACTGTTTATTGTTTGCAGAAGCACACATGTGAGCTTAGAAATGTTTTTAGCTGCAGAAATTTGTTTTAGCTACAGAAAGCTTGAAAGCTGGTATTTGCAAGATACATTGCATGAAACTAGCGCTGTCCACTCAGCTAATACAGAATAGTTCTGTAAATTTGCCAATGACAGAAAGAGGATAGTTGCAATAACCTTCAGAAGAGATGAAGGAGGAGAGGGATGGAGACCTACAGTTGTGATTACATTTTGTCCACTGACTAATGCTGTGTATTCACCTTTATTTAGGGCTGTTAAAAAGATGTGCAATGAGTCTAGACCTTTCCAAGCCATTCGATGGCACAGCTTGTTTAAGGGGAAATTGGTTATTGTAGTAACAAACAATGTTTTATTTTGAATCCTCTTTCTTGTTAGCCCTTTGCCAAGTTACACCTACCTTTTTCAACCACACAAATAGTTTGCTAAATGTGGCTTGTTAGGCAGTTTTATTACAGCTCCTTCCATAATGGATGTTGGAAGTCATAAGCTTAGGGGAGTATGCTTTTTCAGGCTGTAAGATTGCTCATTAAATAAGTAATTGTTTTCAGTATTAGTGTATTATTAATATACTGCTCTCCACATGAAGAGCCACCCTTAATATTGGAAAATAAAGGGACAAAAAGATTAACTTAAATGAAGCTGTACAAAATTGAGAGCTTGAACTGTTGTGGTATTAGATATCTTGTAATTGTTATCATTTGCCAGTCTCTGATGTTCCTGGATTTTGAAATGATGCAAAATTAAACATTTTCTTTTTACTATAGCATGGACTTCGCTATCAGTAAACTGAAGAAAGCGGGTAATCAGACTGGTTTCTACGTTCTTCGTTGCAGTCCTAAAGATTTTAAAAAATACTTCCTCACTTTTGCTATAGAGGTTTGTATTCTGCCTTACATAGTACCTGTATAATCTATACTGTGTTACTATAATGAGCCTGGGATGTTCAGTAAATTATTCTGAATTTTCTCTTCAGAATGTTTGTCTAATATGTATATTCTATAGCTACTTCTGTTAGATTGGCCAACTGTCAGGGTCTTGTGAGAAGCATCAGAATACTTGTATGGTTAATAATTGCTAATGACACATAGCAAATGCCTGGGAGAGTAAGACAAGTGGAAAGAAGAGAGCTTGAGAGATATAGAATCATAGAATCACCCTGGTTGGAAAGGACCTTGAAGATCATCAAGTCCAACCATAACCCAGATCCACCAACCATAACCTAATCTACCCTTCCAGTGCTTAAATCATGTCCCTAAGCACCACATCTGTTTCTTTTAAACACTTCCAGGAGTGGTGACTCCACCACCTCCCTGGGCAGCCTGTTCCAGTGTCCAGCCACTCTTTCAGTAAATAAATTCTTTCTCATATCCAGTCTAAACATCCTCTGGTGCAACTTCAGGCCATTTCCTCTTGTCCTGTCATTATTCACTTGAGAGAAGAAGCCAACTCCCACCTCCCTACAACCTCCTTTCAGGTAGTTGTAGAGAGCAATGAGGTCTCCTCCCCTCAGCCTTCTCTTCTTCAGTCTAAACAACCCCAGTTCCCTCAGCCTCCCCTCATAGGACTTATTCTCCAGACCTTTCACCAGCTTGGTAGCTCTTCTCTGGACATGCTCCAGCAACTCAACATCCTTGTAGTGAGGGGCCCCAAACTGGACACAGTACTTGAGGTGTGGCCTCCCCAGTGCCAACTACAGGGGCACAAGCACCTCTCTACTTCTGTTCTCCACATTATTCCTGATGCAGGCCAGGATGCTATTGGCCTTCTTGGCCAACTGGGCACACTGCTGGCTCATGTTAAGTCGGCTGTCAGCCAGCACCCCCAGGTCTTTCTCCACCATTCAGCTTTCCAACCACTCATCCCCAAGCCTGTAGCTTTGCATGGGGTTGTTGTGACCCAAGCGCAGGATCCGGCACTTGGCCTTGTTAAACCTCATGCAATTGGCTTTGGCCCATCCAGCCTGTCCAGGTCTCTCTGCAGAGCCTTCCTACCCTCCAGCAAATTGACACTTTCTCCCAGCTTAGTGTCACCTGCAAACGTACTTAGGAAGCACTCAGTTCCCTCATCTAGACCATTAATACAGATATTGAACAAGACTGGACCCAAAACTGAGCCCTGGGGGATGCCACTGGTGACCGGCCGCCAACTGAATCCAACAAGATTCAGTACAACTCTCTGGGCTTGGCCAGCCAGCCAGTTTTTTACCCAGCAGAGAGTGCACCTGTCTGTGCTCTGTGCCACCAGCTTCTCTAGGAGAACGCTGTGGGAGACAGTGTCAAAGGCTTTACCAAAGTCCAGACAGACAACATCAACAGCTCTTCCCTCATCCACCAGACAGGTCACCTGATCATAGAAGGAGATCAGGCTAGTCAAGCAGGACCTGCCTTTCCTGAACCCATGCTGGCTGGACTTGTCCCATGGCTGTCCTGCAGTTGCCACGTGAGTGCACTCAAGACAAGCCTTTCCATGATTTTCCCTGGTACTGAGGTCAGGCTGGCAGGCCTGTAGTTCCCAGGATCCTTCTTCAGGTCCTTCTTGTAAATAGGCATCATGTTGGCAAGCCTCCAGTTGTCTGGGACCTTCGCTGTTATCCAGGACTGCTGGTAGATGATAGAGAGAGGCTTGGCAATCTCCTCTGCCAGCTTCCTCCTTACCCTCGGGTGAATGCTGTCTCACCCCGTAGACTTTAGAGTGTCTAGGTGCTGCAGCAGGTCTCTGACTGCATCCTGGATTATGGGGACATTGTTTTGCTCTCCATCCTTATATTCCAGCTCAGGAGATTGAATACCCTGAGGGCAGCTGGTCTAACTATTAAAGATGGAGGCAAAGAAGGCATTAAGTATCTCAGCCTTTTCCTCATCCCTGGTTGCCGTGTTCCCCCACTCATCCAATAAGGGATGGAGATACTTCCTGGTTCTCTTTTCGCTGTTAATGTATTTCTAAAACCTTTTTTTATTGTCCTCTATGGTAGTGGCCAGATTGAGCTCCAGCTGGACTTTTGCCCTTCTAATTTTCTCTCTGTATGTCTTCACAAGTTCCCTGTACTCATCTTGAATTGCCTGCCCTTCCTTCCAAAGGTGATAGACTGTTTTTCTTCCTGAGTCCCAGCAAAATCTCCCTGTTCAGCCAGGCTGGTTGTCTTCCCTGACAGTTCATTTTACAACACACAGGGACAGGCTGCTCCTGCGCTTTTAAGACTTCCTTCCTAAAGAGCATCCAGCCTTCTTGGACCCCTTTGCCCCTCAGAACTGACTCCCAAGGGACTCTCTTTACCAGTCTTCTAAACAGGCTGAAGTCTGCCTTCTGGAAGTCCATAGTGGAGGTTTTGGTGACCCCTCTCCCTATTTCACTAAATATTGAGAATTTAACTATTTCATGGTTGCTAAGCCCAAGATGGCCTCTGACCTCCACATCTGCCACCACTGCTTCCCTGTTAGTAAAGAGCAGGTCCAGCAAGGCACCTCCCCTGGTAGGCTCACTTACCAGCTGTGTTAGGAAGTTATCTTCATAGACTCGAGGAACCTCCTAGCCTGCTTGCTTGCAGCTGGGTTATTGTTCCAGCAGATGTCTGGTAGGTTAAAGTCCCCCACCAGAACTAGGGCTGGCAATTTTGAGACTTCCGTGAGCCACCTGAAGAATGTTTCATCTGCTCCCACATCCTGGTTGTGTGGTCTGTAGCAGACTCCCAACAGGATATCTGCCTTATTTGCTTTCCCCCTCATCTTTACCCATAAACAATCCACATTGTTATCATTAGTACTGAGCTCTATACAATCAAAGCGCTCCTTGATGTATAGACCCACCTCACCTCTCTTTCCTTGCCTATCCCTTCTAAAGAGCTTGTAGCCATCTATTGAAGCATTGCAGTCCTGAGTTCCATCCCACCCTGTTTCAGTGATAGCAATTAGGTTGTAGTTACCTTGCTGCACAAGGGCTTCCAGCTCCTCCTGTTTGTTTCTCATGCTGCATGCATTGGTGTAAATGCACTTGAGCTGGGTTATTGATTTCATCCCTGACATGGGCACACCACCCTTAGGCTCATCTCTAGTAAGCCTGGTTTTATCCCCCGCCCCCTTCCAACCTTGTTTAAAGCCCTATCAATGAGCCCCGCCAACCTCCTTGCAAGAATCCTTCTCCCCTTTTGAGACAGCTCAACTCTGTCTGTCCCCAGTAGGCCTGGTGCCACATAAATATTCCCATGATCAAAGAAACCAAAATTCTGCTTGTGGCACCAGCCCCTGAGCCATGTGTTAAGCATCTGTGTTTTCCTGTTCCTCTCAATGTTCAGTGTAGTCTTCCCTGCCACTGAAGGAGTTGAGGAAAACACTACCTGTGCTCCCAATCCTTCAACCAATTGCCCCAATGCCTTGAAGTCCTTTTTAATTACTTTGGCACTTCTAGGGGGGGTGACAGGGCTCTTGGTGCTGTAGTAAATGTTTGGGTAATGACACAGTTTGGTTTTTTTCTTTCTTTAAGGCTTGGGGTTTTTTTAGTTGGATTCTTTTTCTGGGATTGCCACATCCCTTCCAACCCCCCCTCAGAATAGGGCTTAGTTAAACTGAGTTAAACCTTGCTGAGCTGAGAGTGTCTCTCCTTCACAGGTACTTCTGGGTTTGGATCCTGTCCCCATCCCAAGTGCTGGGCCAGCCAGATTATTTGGCAGCTGTTACATCAACACAGATCTGCTGAATATCTGGTGTTAGCTAGAGTGGGAGCCACCCTTGAAATCCTGTAGTTCTCATGCAGCTAAAGAACCAGATGTACCTCTCTTCTGTGAGACTGCAGTTAGTAATGATACAGTACTTTAATATTGCTGCTACGTAATTGCATGATCTTGTTCCAAGGATGGGCTTCTCTTTAATTAAATTAACAGAGATACCTTTGGGGTTTTAACTAGGGAAAATAATAGATGGGTTTTCCTGCTGGCTTGCAGCAAGCTAGTAAGTCCTCTAAATGCTGTCAGAGGTGTGTATATCTCTGAAAATGACAAAATAATTTTCATAGATAAATAAGTGGCCATTTTAAGATGTTTCACAAAGATTTTATGTCCAGTCAGTGATGTGCATTTGAAAGGGAATTTTTTATACTGAGATCAGACCCCTCGAGCAAGCTTAGAGAGTCAAGCATGTGAGTTAAGTGACCTAGCCACATTTTTTTTTTTTTTACTTGTTTTGAGTCTTTCTGGGCAAGCTGTTAGAAGGCTTTTGAGGTTCAGAATTCAGTGGAACATATTCCACAGTGTTGACGTGAAGGACCATGAAAGCACTATTAAGAGCTCCTTTTGTTTAAAAATGTTTAATGGGGTCTTTTCAAGATTGATTCTAAAAATAATTTAGTGCATATTGACAACCTGTGCTAGGAACTTAACTGCTCAGAACTGTACTGTAGACAAAAAAAAACCAAAAAAACACCAAAAACAGCTGAGATCTCCAAATGCTTTCCAAAAGAACACGAGTCCAAACATTTGGGTTATAGCTTCCAAAAAAATTTTGTTTTGATATTAGTTCATGTAAGGGTGAAGAAACTTCCATTACTAGCTCTGAAGGATTTTTGTTAGGATCCATTATCTGTTTTCTCAACTTCATCTTTGCCCATTTCAAAACATTTTTTTTTCTTAGCATCAACCTGCTAATTCCAGTGTTGGGAGTAGAATCACGTTTTCTCAGAATCAGTATTACACAGTGAGAAAAAAAAACAAATTATGATAACATTTTGCTGAAGCATTCTTTCTTTAATTAGTAGAGTGCCAAACATTTAAATAGGCTTTCTTTTATTTTCAATGGAAAAAACATCTGCAGCGTGAGAATACAACTGATTATAAGCACTGCCTAATTACGAAGAATGAGAATGGAGAATATAATCTTAGTGGAACCAAGAGAAGTTTTGGTAATCTTAAGGATCTCTTGACCTGTTACCAGACAGAAACTGTCCGTTCAGACAGCATAATTTTCCAGTTCATCAAATGCTGTCCTCCAAAACCAAAAGGTAAGATAAGATTATTTCTAAGCAGAAGAGTTTCCAACTTTGACATTAGAGACTTAAAAATTACTTTCAGGTAGATAGATATGTTTCTCTGAGTTTTCTAAAACATCACTGACCTAATCGTTCATCTTCTTGGTCATAGTTTTCAGTCCTGGTGTCTGCCAAATTTTACTTTGTTATACGATGGTCTCTTCCAGAAGGAATCATGGTAGACAGTTTCATGATAAGAAGCAAAACTGGTTTCTTAGTTGCAGTGATTATGTGCAGCTGCATTTCTTCTTCAATCAAGTGTTTTCATGTCTTGAGACAGAAAGACCTACTAAATGTGTCTATCACTTCTCACTGAGGGTATTTCCATAAGTGATGGAACCAACAATGCCAGTGAGATTCTTTTATCGTTTGTTGACATCTCAGCTGAATTATGCCATGGCTGCCGTGTGATTTCAGCTTCTTTTTAGCACCTAAAAATGCACATGGAATAGAGCCTCTGCCTGAGGAGTGGATTTTTCTTGAATTTACGTGAAAGGATTTTGTCTAGATTTCATACTCAAAACAACTTCCTCCTTTATGAATTATGATAACATCTGTCCTTTTTGATTATTTATAAGTAGTAATACTACTTAGTTCATGTAAGTGTCTCATAAAGTCACTATTTAAACAAAAACTTGAGAGAACAGAATATTTTGTATCACTTTGATTTATCTCAAATGTGATTCAAATTAGCCAGTGGATTCAAAAGCTTAGCGAAGATTTGACAATACATATGTACATTACAGAGAATAGTTTTGTAGCCTTATTTCCGTTGAAACAGAAAATGTATATGCATCAGAATTATAAATTATTGAAAAAATTAATCACACATCATGCATGCATATACCTACAAATATGTACCTATCAGCTTTAGTTTTACTAACAGACCTGCTTTGCTTTTGTGGAGAGCCTTTTTTCAAAATCACTTGCATAATTACTGTGGTAAACAGAAGGCAAGGATCACTAAAGTGCTGCTGGGGCAAAAATACATAAAAGCTTTAAAGAGGCATCCAAAAGATACATGCTTCTTTAATATAATAACTTCATAGTATAAAAGGCTTGCATCCACTTTTTCCATCCCTGATTGCTACTACAAATATAGCAGAAATTAAAATATGAAAGGAGGCAGAAATATTGTCAGAATGTTTTGTCAAAAGTAGGAGTACTTAAGAAACTTGCTGAGTGAAGCTAAACATTTTTGCTCATTGGAAAAAATCAGACTTTGGATTTGTTTAATGAAATATTGTGTGGTTTTTGTAATAACCTTATCTCAATGTGATAATCTTCTTTTTGTTGGATTAACAGCTTCTCATTAGTAATCCTTCTGAAATAATATTGATTTAGTTTTATATTTTACAAATTTACTTTCTTTTTCTTGTCCCCACCCTTTTTCTTCTCTCAGATAAATCAAATCTCCTAGTCTTCAGAAGCAATAGTGTTTCTGATGTACCTTCATCACCTACGCTACAGAGACTAAATAACGTCAATCAGATGGTCTTTCACAAGATCCGGAATGAGGACTTGATATTTGTAAGTCGGTTAGTTGCTTCTTGCACTGCAGATGGTTGGTTTAATAATAAGTTTTAAAAAGCGCAGTGTATGTTTAAAAGGGCCTTATCTCATCTAGGATATTTTGCTGTCATCTTTATTTAGAGTTGGGAGATAAAATAATTTTTTTCTATTTACCTTTAATTCAAATAATTGTGGTTTTGTGTTGTGTTTCTTTTAATAAGCGTCCTTTTGACTGCAATAGTGGTTGTTTCCTTTACTCCTAGGGATATCTAAATACATCTTAATAACAGCAATTCCTTCCTCTCTGCTTCTTGCAGCAAGTTATTTTCTGAGGTACTTGAGGACTCAATAAAAAATATGCAAAGATTTAAGCTGTTCCTGATACGTTGCAGTCTGACTCTAGAGGTGTGCTATCTGTAAAGATTAGCGTATGTGTTACTTAGGGTGGTTGTTAAAGAGATCTTCGTAAAACAGCAGAAATTTCTAACTTTTTCCCCATCTGTATCCTACTTGTGTTCTAGGAGGAAAGTCTTGGACAGGGCACATTTACTAAGATTTTCAAAGGTGTAAGGAAAGAAGTGGGAGACTATGGCCAACTCCATCAAACTGAAGTTCTTTTAAAGGTGCTGGATAAAGTGCATAGAAACTACTCTGAGGTTGGTGTGATTGTTGACTGCTGTATAATGATTGTCCATGTTATGTTGAGCATTACTTTTCATACAGTAAACGACTTTGTTCTATTGTAGAGGGTGGTATGTTGAACTAAACTGATGCTTGGCCTTGTGACACTGGGAGGATAGATTTGAGACTTGCTTTGGGAAGTAATTCCCCCATGTGGGAAGCACTTTATTTCCCCTCTCTCCACTGTCCATCAGAGCATTCAGAGCTACTTACTGAGAGTGGGAGAACAGTTGCTTTGTATTATAAAAGTACCACAGGAGAGGTGGTATGGCCACAGAATTGCCTTTACCAGTGAATTAATTATGGACAGATGAGGGACCCACATTTATGGAAAATTACTCTCTTTTGGTAGACTACCTTCAATGTTTTGGAGTCCTATTGATTCTCCAGTAAAATCAACCTTTCACATCAAGTCATAAAAAACCAGAAGTATTTATGTATGAGAAACACTTGCTATATATAGATCATCAATATTCACTTAGACTTTTCACTGTTTGAGGGAAGCTGTGAGCAAACCTGAAATGCCTTTGTGCAGAAGCGAATACATTGGTAATTGACCCAAAAATTGTGTATTGTGAGAATTTAATTTTAAAGACTTTAACAAGATGTGGTAGTGTTTAATGAATTAATGTAACTTTATATGGCTGTTTATTGTTTAATTGATTATGTAATTGTAACAAATTCCTAATTAATGTAGTTGCATTTACAGCAAGCCAAGAGAAATCAGTCCATTGTATAATGAACTTTTCACTTAAGACAAACCTGCATGAAAATGTAAGCCAAAAAAGAGAGAACGTTTTGGATAGTTAATATCCGTAAGCAATGTAGGCATGCACTTTGGACAATTGAAAACAATAAAGAAACTATAACCCATATTTTACTTTTAATTAGCTAGGTAATATACTTGCATTCTAAAGTTAAGTGAAAAGCAGTTGTTCAAAGGACTAAGAATACAGAAACACAAATGTAGTCACCTGAAGCAAAATGTGCTAGTTTTCACAGTATCATCATACAATCATAGTATGGTTTGGGTTAGGAGGGACCTTGAAGATCATTTAGTTTCATCATTCCCCCTGCCATGTGCAGGGACACTGCCCACTGGACCAGGTTGCTCAAAGCCCCATCCAACCTGGCCTTAAGCACTTCCAGGGATGAGACAGACATAGCTTCTCTGGGCAACCTGCTCCAGTGTCTCACCACCCTTAGAGGAAAGAATTTCTTCCTAACATCTAGCCTTAATCTACCCTCATCCAGTTTAAAGTCATTACTTTTTTTCCTATCACTAGAAGACCTCGTAAAAACTTCCTCCCCAGCTTTCCTATACATCCCCTTCAGGTATGGAAGGCTGCTATAAGGTCTCCCTGGAGCTGAATAACCCCACCTCTTTCAGCCTGTCTTCACAGGAGAGGTGCTCCAGCCCTCTGATCACCTTCATAGCCCTCCTCTGGATTAGCTCCAGCACTTCCACATCCTTCTTTGACATTTGACACTGTCTCCCAAAGCATTCTTGTAGATAAGTTGATCAGGTATGGGTTTGGTGATCAGGTAGTGAGGTGGATCAGGAACTGGTTGATGGGAAGGAGTCAGAGAGTTGTAGTCAATGGGGCAGAATCTAGTTGGAGGTCTGTGACTAGTGGAGTCCCTCAGGGGTCGGTACTGGGACCGGTGTTGTTCAACATCTTCATCAACGACCTGGATGAGGGTATAGAATGTACCCTCAGCAAGTTTGCTGATGACACTAAGCTGGGAGGAGTGGCTGACACACCAGAAGGCTGTGCTGCCATTCAGAGAGACTTAGACAGGCTGGAGAGTTGGGCAGGGAGAAACATGATGAAATTCAACAAGGGGAAGTGTAGAGTCCCAGTATAGGTTGGGGACTGACCTGCTGGAGAGTAGTGTAGGTGAAAGAGACCTGGGGGTCCTGGTAGACAGGAGGATGACCATGAGCCAGCAATGTGCCCTTGTGGCCAAGAAGGCCAGTGGCATTCTGGGGTGCATTAGAAAGGGTGTGGTTAGTAGGTTAAGAGAGGTTCTCCTCCCCCTCTATTCTGCCTTGGTGAGGCCGCATCTGGAGTATTGTGTCCAGTTCTGGGCCCCTCAGTTCAAGAAGGACAGGGAACTGCTTGAAAGAGTCCAGCGCAGAGCCACAAAGATGATTAAGGGAGTGGAACATCTCCCTTGTGAGGAAAGGCTGAGGGAGCTGGGTCTCTTTAGCTTGGAAAAAAGGAGGCTGAGGGGTGACCTCATCAATGTTTACAAATATGTAAAGGGTGAGTGTCAGGGAGATGGAGTTAGGCTCTTCTCAGTGATGACCAGTGATAGGACAAGGAGTAATGGGTGTAAATTGGAGCATAGGAGGTTCAAGGTGAATATCCGAAAAAATTTTTTTACTGTGAGAGTGACAGAGCACTGGAACAGGCTGCCCAGGGAGGTTGTGGAGCCTCCTTCACTGGAGACATTGAAAACCCACCTGGATGCGTTCCTATGTGATGTACTCTAGGTGACCCTGCTCTGGCAGGGGGGGTTGGACTAGATGATCTTTCGAGGTCCCTTCCAACCCCTAGGATTCTATGATTCTATGATTCTTGTGGTGGGGGCTTCAGTACTCCAGGGGGGGGTCTCACCTCCCTTGACCTGCTGGCCACCCTTCTTTTGATGCAGCCCAGGACACGGTTGGCTTTCTGGGCTGCAAGCACACATCGCTGGCTCATGTTGAGCTTCTCATCAACCAACACCCCCATGTCCTTCTCCTCAAGGTTGCTCTCAATCCATGCTCCACTCAACCTGTATTTGTGCTTGGGATTGCCCCAACCCACGTGCAGAACCCAGGCCTTGGCCTTGCTGAACTTCATATGGGGCCCACCTCTCCAGCCTGTCAAGGTCCCTCTGGATGTCATCCCTTCCCTCCAGAGCGTCAACCACACCACACAGCTTGATGTTGTCAGCAAACTTGCTGATGGTGCACTTCATTCGTGCTGCAGACAGAGCTGTTAAATAGCCCCAGTCCCAGTACCAACCCCTGAAGAACTCCACTCATTGCTGGTCTTCCCTTGGACATCGAGCTGTTGACCTCAAGTCTTTTGAGTGTGACCATACAGCCAATTCCTTATCCACCAAGTGGTCCATCCATCATTTGCATATTTAGAGACCAGGATGTTGTGTGGGGCAGTGTTGAATGCTTTGCACAAGTCCTGGTAGATGATGTCAGTTGCTCTCCCCTTGTCCATCAATGCTGTGACCCCATTGTAAAAGGCCACCACCTTTGTCAGGCAGGAGTTTTGCCCTTGATGAAGCCATGTTGGTTGCCAAGTCTGCTCTCCTGAAGTCCAGCGTAGTGAGCTTGCTTCGCATCCTACTTATTGCTCCAACGATCCTGAATTCCACTGTTTCATGGTCACTGCAGCCAAGGCTGCCCTTAAGCTTTATGTTATCCACCAGCCCCTCCTTTTTGGTGATAACAAGATCCACCATAGCTCCTTTTGTCATTGGTTCCTCTACCACTTGGAAAAGGAAATTGTGAATGCATTCCAGGAACTTCCTCGATTACTTATGCCCTGCCCTGTTGTCCCTCCAACAGATGTTGGGGTGGTAAAAGTCCCCCATGAGGACCAGGGCTTACGAATGTGAGGCTGCTCCTATCTGTCTATAAAGGGCTTCATCTGCTCTGTCTTCCTGGTCAAGTGGCTTGTAGCAGACCCCCACTGTGATATCACCTGCCCCTTAATTTCTTTTGACCCTGACCCATAAGCTCTTGGTCAGGTCCTCAGGCAGAGCTTCATGCACCCTGGCTGATGATCGATGTAGAGGGCAATACACCCTCCTATTTTCCCCTGCCTGTTCTTCTAAAGAGCTTGTGGCTACCAATGTGCACACTTCAGACCTAGGAGCCATCCCACCACATGTCAGTAATGCCAATAACATCATAGCCCTGGAGGCATGCGCATGTGTCTGTCTGTCTTCTCTTGTTTGTTCCCTGTTGTATGTACATTTGCATAGAGACACTTGATGGACATGGGATAGATTGAGAGTCCCCTCCTCTGGCAATGCTAGTTTAAAGCCCTCTTTACTGGATTTGCAAGCCTGTGGCAAAAGATGCTCGCCCCTTAACTGAGAAATGGACCTCATCAGCCCCCAGGAGACCAGGTTTCTCAAAGTGAGTCCCATGGTCTAAGTAGCTGGCTGTGACACCATTTTGACCTGGTTTTTTTGGTGAATAATGGGTACACAAGGAAGTGTAGTTGGAAATGCCACTGAAGAGAATAAAATATTACTGAAGAAACAGAAGCATCTGAAAGCTTCCTGACAAGGTTAGCTAAGGTCTTGCAGTAGTGGACAAGTGATACAATACTTCTTGTCTTCTAATTTTTTAATCTGCTATGAAGTAATAAATTGGAAACCAAGTATGCATTATGAAAGAATGAATTAGAAACTGGATAGTGTGTCATGAATTTGCAGCTTACTTTATTTAGTAAACTGATGTGAAAAACAGATTCTTTTTAAAATGTGGACATACACCTGCCTCCAGAAGAAGAGATTGCAAGCCTTTCTGGAATATGCATTATCAGTTACTTTTTTAAAAAACCCTATAGCCTAAAATAACCACAAACAATATAAAATCTGTTACGTAGGGTGTTTGCAATGAGTTAGAAGCTGAAATGTTTTTTTTAAATGCACATTGTTTTAGTAAATGTATTAGAAATCATGTTTTGGGGTTTTGTTTTCAGTGATACTAATTCTCTCTTTTGCTCTCTCCTTCCTCAAAGTCCTTCTTTGAGGCAGCAAGTATGATGAGCCAGCTTTCTTACAAACATTTGGTGTTAAATTATGGAGTCTGCGTATGTGGAGAGGAGAGTAAGTAGAAATTAATTCTCTTTTTGTAGTAACTTTATACAGCTGCCATTTGAATTTACCATTGGTAAAAGCAGGGGAAAAAACGCAAACCAACCTGTCACACCAGCTGGACAGCCAATACATGTTGACATTGCTGTAGTATTAGTATTGGTGTCTGAAATCTAGTTAATATGGTGGTAACAAAGAAAATGTAAAAATTATGTATATACAGTCAGCGTGAACAGTAACCTCTAAATTACTCAGTCATGCCTGAAAAGAATTCCAGCATTTGAGAAGAAATTAAATGAACTTCCACATTCTGAAGAAATATAATGAACATAGAATATTTGTAGCAATGCTTAATGATATATAGCTTTAAATTTATAGGTAGTTCACCAACAAGGTATCAAAAAAGATGCATAGTAGTAGAGTAATGATTCTATCCTGAAATTACATTATTTGCTGTTGGTTTTAATTGTTACTCTTTTTACCATTTTAAATCAGATATCCTTGTACAAGAATATGTAAAATTTGGATCCTTGGACACATACTTGAAAAAGAACAAAAATGTTATCAATATCTTGTGGAAGCTGGAAGTAGCCAAACAGTTGGCATTAGCCATGCATTTCCTGGTAAGCAGTTTATTCTTCAGTTTTGTTAATGGATGAATTAAAGTATTTCTTGCTAATACATGCAGAATGCCTGAGCTATTGTTACCTTACTACTTGAAGGTCAGGAGGGTATTTGAAAATAGGCTTGGCATATACCAGATAAGTGGATAGCTGAGGACAGACCTTTGTATTTTGCACAAAGTGTATTTGAATTTGCCATTCTTTTTTCACGTTTTATGTTTTAGTGTGAAATAACGCATTTCCAAGATTTTTTTTTTTCTTACCCCCAACAATCAGCCCTTCCTGGTTTTCTCACCTCAGATCATGATGCTGAACATGAACTGTTTCCTGACAGTGTTAGCAGTTAAACGCTGGGAGGGGAAAACATTGTACTGTTGAAACTGCTGGTGTCTTCTTTTTGTGCATTAGGTCACAACCTTAGACTCTCTTTACTTCAACATAAAGCCCACTATTTAAGAAAGGATATGTGATTAGATTAATGAGATGAATTTTCCCCGTAAGAGAGTTTAAATGTTCCTGTATTCATTTTACTTGTCATACTGATGCTTCAGTATTCTTCCATGTTAATGTACATCAAATAGTTTTAAACTTAAAACTTTAGGTAGCTAATTAAAATTAATGAAAATTAGCTATAAACTATGAGGGAAACTGGTGAAATGGTTGAGATTTGAACAATTTAATCTATGATAATTATTTTATTTGATATTTCTCTCATGCTGTAAAGAATTGGGTTTTAGATACCTTTTCAACTGTAAGATTATTTTGTCAGTATATAAAAGATGTATTTCTGTTCATAGGAGGATAAAGGCCTTGTTCATGGGAATGTCTGCGCGAAAAACATTTTGCTTATCAGAGAGGAAGACCGGAAGTCTGGAAACCTTCCATTTATAAAACTAAGTGATCCTGGCATCAGTATCACAGTTTTACCAAGAGATAGTAAGTCTTTGTGTGAGCTTTCTTGCTTAATGCTTCTGACCTGAAAAATAAGTTGAGGGTTGTTGTTTTTTTTTCCTGACTGCCACCTAAAGTACTTCTGTTACAGTAAGGTCCTTCATCTGTCACTTCAAAATAATGTCTGCAGTCCTAGTCAGCAGTTTTGAGTATATCTTCTTTATCAGCAAGTAGCTACAGGAAATACAGCTCCAGTTCTTCATTATGTGAAGTTTTTTTCCCTGCTTTTCACATTTTCAGCTTTCTTTTTTTCGCTGGTAGTATTTTTAGGATGCTATAATGTACTGTGAGTAAGTCAGTTGCATCTGCAAGTAGTTGCTGGACTTAGTATCCTATTAGTGATGCAGATTAAATCATTGTTTTTTATAGCTTGGAGAAGCTTTCAGAGTTGAAAGTGAATGTGCTTTTAAAAATGCTGCATGGTAGCTGAAAATCATTTTCAGTGCATTTCTTGGTGAATACCTGAAGCCACTTGATGATGCTAAAAATTCTGGATTATCATCTGCCATTGAGGCTGTTCTAATGCTTTATAGACAGCACAATTAATTAAATTAAAATAAATTACAAGTACATGCAAGTTCGTTATGCTAATGAAGCTGAAGTAACCTCACTATTCTCTATCTAGTCTTTTTTATCATTTTTGAAGAATGGACACACTTTAAACTTGGTAATTTTATACATATCAAAAGAAGTAATGCATCTAAGAGACTATAAGCAATACACTGTCGTTATTTTCCAATGAACTGTTTAAACTCTCCCTTTCTAAATGAGAAGCCTATATTAAACTTACGAGATCTCATTTTAAGGAGCTTTAAATCTGCATTAGTCCAATATAATCTTTTAACTTGTTACTTCAATCAATAGGAAAAGATTAAAAATCAAGTAGTATGAAAATCCTTGTTATGGCACCTTTTGCTGTTCTATAATGTGCCAACCACTAGCAAAGTACTTTTTACTCTTTGCCATCTAGTTCTTTTGTGGTAGCTGCTAAATCTTTGTAACACTGGGGGAAATACAGAAGTCAGATTAAAAATATAACGTGGAAAGGATGTTAAGGCAATTGTATAACATTAGGCTCATTTTACAGTAACACTAGTGGTCCTCCACTCTGA
The DNA here is from genome assembly GCA_020745705.1 of Hemiprocne comata. NCBI lineage: Eukaryota > Metazoa > Chordata > Aves > Apodiformes > Apodidae > Hemiprocne > Hemiprocne comata. The sequence continues at coordinate 13,834,289 of CM036616.1, read as the reverse complement.
TTCATAAATATTTTTTTACATATTCTGTAGCTTTTTTTTTTTAGACAGGAACAAAAACTTGGAAAGATACTAAAAGGACATTACTGAATGAAGCAGCTCTGTATGGGAAAGTTATTTTTAGTAAATAAAATATTTTATAGAATGTTCTGGTTTTACTGTTCATCTTAACTGATGTTTCCTTTGCATGATTGCACAGTTCTTCTTGAGAGGATACCGTGGGTTCCACCTGAATGTATTGAAAATCCCAAACAATTAAGCCTGGCCACAGACAAATGGAGTTTTGGTACTACTTTGTGGGAAATCTGCAGTGGAGGAGACAAACCTCTGAGTGCACTGGATTCTTCAAGAGTAAGTATTATTGAGTCTGCAGTCTTAACTATTCTTTGGACATGTCTAATTTGAAATACCTGCTGTTGTAACTATCAGGTTGTAAAGTGATGTGGCCCATGACCACTGTAGAGAAAGGACACTGTAACTGGTAGATAATGATCAGAAGGGATTATTTGAGGTTTGCTTTTATGTTGTTTGTTTTGATTTTTACAGAGAGAAAGTGCAGCATTGTCTCTTACCTTGTTCATGTTCTTCTTGCTTTGTTCCAACAGTGTTTCACTTTTTAAAAAAAAGTATTCCTAACAGTGTACATGGTTTTTAATTATCATTCTAGTAACTGAACACCTTACTTTGTGTATTGCAGAAAATTCTACTATTTTGGCTAAACCAAAAATACTAGCTTTGTCTCAGCTAGGGGCAGGGGGTGGAGGGGAAACACATTCCATAAAAATACTATTTCTTATGTATTTGTCTCCTTAGTTGGAAGCAAAAAAAATTATTTCCCTTAATACACTACAAAAATATTTGTAGTATTGTTTTTGTAAATGGACTCCTACCTTCCCACAAAGCCCAGTCTGAATTCACAGATGATGTAATCTGCTCTTACAATAAACTCCAAGGTCTACCTAGATCTAGGTTATAGATACCTAGGTATTTCAAAAATTACCTTCCTCTTCTGTACTAATCCACATTTTTTCATCATAATAATAATAAAGCTTTGCGTAACTGGAGGAGCTCACAGGTGGACAGAATTTTCTGATGGACTGATCTAGTTGAGGTTTTATGAAATTACCACCAAAGGAGACACCTCCTTTCCCATTATCTTTCTCTGTTTTCTTATGTTCTACCGGAAGTGTCAGGAAATTTCTGAACTGATTACTCTAGATTATACCACTCCTGCTGCATTGTTAGCCTTGACTTTTGGTGTAAATTGGTCAGGTGTACATTCAGTGAGATAACACGTATAGATTTTAGCTGCTCTGGTGAGAATCTCAAGGCTTCTGTAACTCCTCATGGTTATATATTAAAATGGCTTTTATCTATTTAATTCCAGAAGCTACAGTTTTATGAAGACAGGCATCAGCTTCCTGCCCCCAACTGGACAGAACTAGCAAACCTTATAAACAACTGTATGGATTATGAGCCAGATTTCAGGCCCTCATTTAGAGCAATTATACGTGACTTGAATAGTTTGTTCACTCCAGGTGAGCCTGTGATACAACACAAATACGCTACACAAAAAAGAACCCCAGTTCCTCTTGGTTCACTTTCATATGGTGCCTTCCTTTATGGTGTGTTGACTCAAAGCCACTTCCCAAAGCTGACCTGGAAATCTAAATTCATAAGGGTACTATGTTACTGCTTTTTAGTTTGTTCTAAAACAGAACACATTAAAATTTAGCATTATTGTTCAAAGCAATTGTCTGGTTTGATTAATGTCCCCAAACATCAGTCTCTTAGCAAAGTAAGTTACGTTTTTCTTTTAACTCTCAATAAAATAAATAGATACCTATCTTTTTTTCCAAGTGAAAGATGTATGCTTTTAAACAAGCCCTTGTGAAGTTTACATTTCTTCCCTGTGTAGTAGTGGAGTTGTTGTACAATAGTTGCTGAATTTGAAGTAAAGTAGGACTGCAAAAAGGAAATTGGGAAATTAAAGGAAGACTCGCTCTGGGTCAAGTAATTTAGTTTTTTTGTGATACATCCTTGTCTTTGACTGCAGATTACCATGTAGAAATGAAGATGGTTGTTAACGTTCTACTAAGCTTGGTGTGTGCCAGGCAAAGGCAGGACATGCCACGATTGTAATAAGTTTCTTCATTCTCCTATTGCCTGCTCTGCCTCCTTTTCCTTTTCTCTCTTTCCTTCTTCTTCTTCCTACCCTTCAGACTATGAACTGCTGACAGAAAGTGATATGTTGCCAAATATGAGAATTGGAGCACTTGGATTTTCTGGTGCTTTTGAAGATCGGGACCCAACACAATTTGAAGAAAGACATCTTAAGTTTTTACAGCAACTTGGCAAGGTAGGATGTTTTGAAATTCCCCAATTGCCTAGAAAAGAATGGTCTTTTTACCATTAAGTTACCTTTCAGTGACCCCATATACATTATTTACATTGAAACTTCTGTTACGGAAATTAATAATTTCACTCATATCTGACCAAAATATGCAGTACCTTCTAGATCTTCTTTTAGTTTCACAATATTATGTGAAGACAGCTAGTGGTCCTCTTCAGTTAATCCAATCACACCAAAAGGCTAAAATCTTCTTCAGTAATGCAGAGCTGTATCTGACATAGGTTTGGGATTGTTTTTATACTTGGTGTTCATTTTAAAATGCTCCAGAACAGCCTTGCATAGAACCAGTGGGGTTGGGTTTTCTGTGCATACATACTCTTAGAAGTCTGAATATGCAGTCCATGCTGTTTCATGATTGCTGGATGTTCCTTTGACTCCAAATACTAGTGAAAGCAAACCTGAAAGCCAAGTAGCAGGACTATTTCTATTGGCACACAGTAGTTTGTTGACTATAAATGGTAGCATAGCACAGGGAGAGGAACAGTGGTGGGTGATGAGTGCATAAATGAAGATAAAGAAAATGCAAACGGAGAAAGAGAAAAAGGCTGAACATTGAAACAAACAGGGAAGAACCACCAAGGAACAGAGGACAATTAACAGCCAAGAGGAACCTGAACATAGGGGTTTTTACAAGTGCAGGAAAAGGAGTATCCCAGCTGACAGCTGGAAGTGCAAGAGAACATCTGTGAAGGAGAACAAAATGAATGGACATTACCCCCTCTCCTTGTCCTCTTTTGCTCTCGTCCAATTTGCTTCCTTACAGAGCTGTTGTTACCCGTGATCCTGCTCTCCTTTTCTGTTTTGTGCCATTCATGTATTTGTAGTCACTGTAATGCTAATACAGTGAGTACTAAAGCAGTATGAACAAGCACTGAGACAATTACGTGGACTTGTTTTTAATTTGAGTATTTCTGTTTGTGATCTAGGGAAATTTTGGCAGTGTTGAGATGTGCCGGTATGACCCCCTGCAAGATAATACTGGAGAGGTGGTGGCTGTGAAAAAGCTGCAACATAGTACAGAAGAGCACCTTAGGGACTTTGAAAGAGAAATTGAAATACTTAAATCTCTGCAGCACGATAACATTGTTAAATACAAAGGAGTATGCTACAGTGCAGGTATGTGCTATACTGAATACACCTTCTGGTGTATATCTAAGTATACATTCTGAGAAACTCAGAGAGGTAAGTGTTTGTGGAAGGCACTGACTTGTCCTAACTTGACCAGAACTTAGCGAGTACAAGCCAAAGGAAATAGTATCTGTAATAAACTACTACTCAGTACAATGTGGATGTTTTATTCAGTCAGCTCATTGCATAATTTGATTATTTAGAGAAAGTACCATTTTGACTAGTTAGCAAGTTTCTTGTGCTTAAAGCATAAAAGTCTTCCTAGAAAAGAATATAAGGTTAGGTAGGAAAATGCAACCATTTTGTAACTGTTGTTGTGTTTTGCTCAATCTAATGTCCCAGAATGGATATTACCAATTCTTGTACAGCCTATTCAGTAAAAGCCTACGCAGGAAGAAGTTTCAGAAGTGGATGTATCTGAGGGAATTGTTGGTGCTGTTAAAGGTAATGAATGAAAGCATGGGTTCTGCCCAGGATCTTGGTGTAAAAAGAAATGTTGGGTTCAAAATCAGTTTTTAAAGAGGATAAAATCGCTGCCCAATAAATATCACTTGCCATTCTGAGTTTCATCTTAGCCATGAGGAAGAATTACATAAGCCATATATACATACGTGGCACTTTTGCTTTGCTTTAACAAGAGTAGGTAACGTAGCAATGAGCTGATCTTGTTTAGTGATACTCTGCATATCAAGCATATCCACATGACTGTTTTGTTTAAATGGTGTTTCCTGGACAAATGCAGTTAACTGGTGTATGAAAAATTGCATTGGTGATGTTCATACAACAAATCAGGTTTTTTGTATTAGGGCTATTTTCTGTTATTTTATTCACAGACATTGGTAGAAATTTATATTTGAAAAACCTGTCATTGGAAAATGACTATAAAATGTAATGTAATTGCATTTTTATTGTTGTTCTAAAAGGTCGTAGGAATCTAAGATTGATTATGGAATATTTGCCATATGGAAGTTTACGAGATTATCTGCAGAAACACAAAGAAAGGCTGGACCACAAGAAGCTTTTGCTGTATGCATCTCAGATATGTAAGGTGAGGAAATTTAAGATGATTAGTAGTTTTCAACAATTTTTTTGTCTCTGATCTCATTTGTCTCAAAACAGCCATCATAGGTTGTATTGGTGTGTATTTTATAATGCTGTTGGGTTGCTGCCACCACATAATGCTAAAAACAGTATCAGTACATATTAATTTGCTCAAGAACTGGACAAACTTCTGAGTATCTTAATACAGGATGCTGAGACTAGCTGATCTGGTAACTGAGGCAGAATATACTCCAATATTTTTGGGTTTTTTTGTAGTTTGCCTAGCTTATATTTAAATCAGAAAAATGAAAAGCCCTTTTCTCCTTTCTGAAGTATAATGTACTCACTCAGGCAAACTGTTCAGGACAAACTATAACTGATTTTCCAGAACTTGAACATTGAACTTTAAAACCACTGTAACAGCATGTACATAATTAAGAAATTTACTTTGAAAAATAAACAATATTAGCTTGTTTAGCAGAAAGAGCAAAGATACCTGACTTGGAGAAAGCAGACTTCAGCTACTTCACAGAACTGCTTGGCAGGATACCATAGGATAAAGACCTGGAGGGGAGAGGGGCCCAGGAAAGCTGGTCAATATTCAAGGATCACCTACCAGCCCAGTAGCCAATGAATCCCAACAAAGAGGAAGGCAAACAACAATTTCGGGAGACCTGTATGGATGAACAAGGAGCTCCTGGGCACACTGGCAGATGAAGTTGCTAAGCTGCTATCCATTGTATTTGAGAAGTTGTGACAGTCTGGTGGAGTCCCCACTGAAACATCACCCCCATGTTTTAAAAAGGGGAAAAAAGGAAGACCTGGGGAACTACAGGGCCAGTCAGTCTCACCTTTGTGCCTAGCAAGATCATGGAGTAAATCCTCCTGGAAGCTATGCTAAGGCACATGGAAAATGAGGAGATGGTTGGTGGCAACCAACATGGCTTCATCAAGGGCAAAACTCCTGCCTGACAAAGGTGGTGGCCTTTTACAATGGGGTCACAGCATTGATGGACAAGGGGAGAGCAACTGACATCATCTACCAGGACTTGTGCAAAGCATTCAACACTGCCCCACACAACATCCTGGTCTCTAAATATGCAAATGATGGATGGACCACTTGGTGGATAAGGAATTGGCTGTATGGTCACACTCAAAAGACTTGAGGTCAACAGCTCGATGTCCAAGGGAAGACCAGCAATGAGTGGAGTTCTTCAGGGGTTGGTACTGGGACTGGGGCTATTTAACAGCTCTGTCTGCAGCACGAATGAAGTGCACCATCAGCAAGTTTGCTGACAACATCAAGCTGTGTGGTGTGGTTGACGCTCTGGAGGGAAGGGATGCCATCCAGAGGGACCTTGACAGGCCGGAGAAGTGAACTCCATATGAAGTTCAGTAAGGCCCAGTCCTAAGTCCTGCACATGGATCAGAGCATTCCCAAGCACAAATACAGGTTGAGTGGAGCATGGATTGAGAGCAACCTTGAGGAGAAGGACATGGGGGTGTTGGTTGATGAGAAGCTCAACATGAGCCAGCGATGTATGCTTGTAAGCCAGAAAGCCAACCGTGTCCTGGGCTGCATCAAAAGAAGGGTGGCCAGCAGGTCAAGGGAGGTGATTCTGCCACTCTACTCCACTCTTGTGAGACCCCCCCCTGGAGTACTGTGTCCATTTCTGGGTTCCCCCACCACAAGGATGTGGAAGTGCTGGAGCAAATCCAGAGGAGGGCTACAAAGGTGATCAGAGGGCTGGAGCACCTCTCCTGTGAAAATGACAGCAAGGGAGGTGATTTTCCCCCTCTGCTCTTGTGAGACCACATCTGGAATACTGCATACAGCTTTGGAGCCCTCAGCGCTGGAAAGATATGGACCTGTTGGATAGGGTCCAGAGAAGGGCCATGAAGATGGTCCAAGTACTGGAGTACCTCTGCTATGAAGACAGGCTGAGAGAGCTGGGGTTGCTCAGCCTGGAGAAGGAAAGGCTCCTGATAGTGGCTTTCCAGTACCTGAAGGGGGCCTACAGGAAAGCTGGGGAGGAACTTTTTTCAAAGGCTTGTAGTGATAGAATGATGGGGAGTGGTTTCAAACAGAAAGAGGATAGATCTAGGTTAGATACTAGGAAGAAATTATTTCCTTTGACGGTGGTGAGACAGCGGAACAGGTTGCCCAGGGAAGTTGTGGCTGCCCCATCCCTGCAAGCGTTCAAGGCCAGGTTGAATGGGCCTTTGAGCAACCTGTTCTAGTGGGAGGGGTGTTTGGAACTAAATGGTCTTTTGAGGTCTCTTCCACCTCAAATGGTTCTATGATTGTGATTTCAATATGACAGCATAGAGTGTGTAGAAGGGTCCAAGGCTGTTAGTCTCAGTTTGCTAGTCTCAGTGGTTGGTACTGAACATCCTTCATAAAGTTCTGGAAAAGAGGTAATTACATCATCTTTACTGTGATACCTCATTTCCTTAGAAAGAGGGCTTATGCCTGTCTTCATCCTGTTATTATGCTTTAGTTACCAGAAACTACAGACACTTAAGATTTTGTTATGTGTTTGGTGGTTTGGGGAAAGGAAAAAAACGGTGTGGGGTGAGGAGAGAAAAGAGAAAAAAATAAGACACACCTACACCCTCAAGACATTGTAGTATTTTTATGTTTTTATCCCCAATACCCACATCAAAGACATGGAAAGTAGATTACTTAAAATGAATGACTTTTCTTCAGGGTATGTAGAGCTTGATATTTCCCTGCTTGAAACTGGACTGACTCAGTAAACCTTTTAGATACTGAACCTGAGGCATGAACAGAAGAATGCTGCATTCATCTTTAGCAGCGGAGTCTTACTTATTTGTGTGCTTCACTTAAGCAAGGCTCTGTGGGTGTTCTCCAGTAAAACCTTCTTGATGGGCAGGCAATGAGGTTGGAAAACAAAATGTTCACAAATCTGTAGCAAGTGTCAGCTTTTCACAGAGAGGAAGGATTGAACATGTGACCACACACTTAAAGAGGGTTAAAAAGCCCTCTGATCTTTGTTTCCAAACCAAGAAATCATTCTCCAGTATCAGGCATAAGAAATTATCTCTATTTTTTCTGTAAAAGAATATCTGTTACCATTGCTGGTAACTCAGCAATCTTCTTTCAAGTGAAAAGCTGGAAGAGTCTAATGCTCAGCACCATCTAGGAGGCTTGTGACAGTTAATCTTTCAGAGAGGAAAGATGCAACAGGGATTTTTGAATGTGCAAAGGTTGTAGCCACTGACCTGGTTTATTCTGTGGCCATCTCAGCCTACTACCTGAATGGTCATAAGGTGCCTGCCCAGTTCTTTCTCGTAAGAAGCTGTGAGGTTTGCATATTTTAAGTCTTCAGGCCTTATCCAAAGCCTGAAAGAACAGTAATGGCAACATATCTCAGGATCCTGGTCTCTGAGAAATAGGTATCTGATAGGGGAGGACTGAGAGGTGGGTTTTGGCAGTGGAAGTACGGCAGGTAAGTTTGGGAAGGGAACTGAAGAAGGTACAAGGAAAAAGTTGGTGTGTGTACATACACATATATAAATTAAGCACTGAGATATTACAGGTCTGCAGAATGGTGATGAAAAATCAAAATAGAGATTAAATTACTGTTTCCTAAGTACTAAGCACCAACCAAGAGGAAGGGAGCTAGAATATGTCTTCTGCAGATAGGTAAGAGGGAAAACATCCTACTTTCCTGTGACAAAACTTGGGCACATACAGTATCAGAACTTAGGAAGACAGCACATAGGACTTGTTCTTAAAGAAGTGTATTTTCCTTCACTTGTAAGGGAAACACAGTCTAGGAATTACAGAGTATACATCTTGCTTTGCACTGTTGTTGCTGTGCAACCTGCAAAGCAGGGGTTATATTGATCACTTGAAGATTTCACTCTAATCTGCAGCATTACTTGAAAACAATTCAAAATATAGTGAGTACCTGATATTACAAAAACAGAATCTGAATGCTTTTCCTTCTTCTTTTAGCTGATCACAATTTCCGCTTTTCTGTAACTGTTTCTGCTTTGCTTGCAATGTATGCTCTTTCAGCATCTCACATCTCTCTGTGGTGCATTTGTCACTCTGTTATTTTGGGGTTTTAATAAAAAATCTTTCTCCCTGTGCTTTACTGCTCTTCTCTCAAATGTATGAGAGAGAAATGAAGGCATGCCCGTGACTGAGGGTTAACGTAAGTGTGCTTGCTTGCTTGCTTGCTTGCTTGCTGCGTTTGGTTCTTCACTACTGTACTGGGAAAGATTTCCTGACTTCAAGGATATTTTTCTGTGCATGCCTCATACTGTGAAAAGCAGCATTTTCAGAGGTGACATTTGCTAGAGGTGTTTCTGTGGATGCACATTAGTGAAGCTGTCACCGGGTGCAGCTTGTACTATTCATTAGTACAGCTTATCAGGTGGCAAGCAATAGGACTCTGTGTTCAGCTTTAAAGAATCTTGACAATAGAAGGGCAAACAAGGAAGTTTGTATCTGATTTTTGGGATGTGCTTGTTTGCTCCATTGGCCCTGCCTTTTGTTGATGCTTTCTGATAGCAGAAGAGGCTAATTTATATTTCATCTCTGAATGTTTAAACTGCTTCACAAGTCCTTGCTGGAGAGCCCAACTTAAGTCATAGAAATATTTGAAATAACATAATTTAAGTCAACTCCATTGTTAGAGCAGTGCCACAGAATTATGATTACTACTTAGAATTTGTATGATTTCAGATTCTCTCTCTTAGCTTGGAAAATACCTATTCTAATAGAAAAATTGCTACCCTCAGAGAAGCTTTAGTTTGTACTAGTAATAAAAAGCCATAGCATTTCTATAGACTGGTTATATCAGAAACCCAGGAATCTCACTATGAAAAAGGTAGGTTTGGTGTTTTTCAGGTTAGCAGTGGATCAGCGAGGTAGTGAAGTTAGGGCATTTTCCAGCGGTTTTGGAATGGGATGCTCGTGAACAGCGATGCCACCTGGCGGTGCTAGCAGGTAACAGAGTCTGAGAGGAGGGGTAGACTGGAGTAAAACTGTTTCTGAGGTTTCTCCCTTAAAAAATACAAAAGAGAGAAATCTTTTTGCATTAATAGTATGACGTTGATTTTAAAAACTTTTTAGTTCAACAATGCTCTTAGCATAATTTCTTGCTTTTTGGTTGTGTTGAAGGAGCGAGATGCTTCCTTATGAAACTCTGCAACTGACAGCTTGCTTTGTGCTTCCTGTCACGTATGAGTTGGGTATCTCTTGACATTGTGCAGTGTCAACTTCTGTCCACCATTTTTTGCTATGTAAGCAACACCTTTTTTTACATGCACTGGCTTCTTCCACATTTCATTGCTTGCAAAAAGAGTTACATGCATTGGTAAGAAGTGGTCATGAGCAGCAAAAGACAATATTTTGATTCATTGAATCTGATAACTGTTTTCTGAATGCATTCCCACCTGTGTGTCTTATTTCTTTTCTGTGTGGAAAATAGTTGTCAGATTCAGTGAATCAAAATAGACATTTTCATAAAGCAATCAGGAAAGCAGATATACCAAGTGGGGAAAAAAGATTAACTGAAATAGGTATATAGGACCATCTTCTCATCTGCCCTGTATTGTGTAGCTTCACACAAATTTTGTTTTCCTTCTGTCTGTCACTAGCGAAGTACAGTTGGCCACAGAAAGGAGCTGTAACAGCTATCCAGCTACATAATAAAAAATTCTCAGCTCTCAGAGTTGCTCAGTCTATCTCCATTCAGTTAAGGGAAGTCTCTTCACTTGGAAAAAGTAACTCATCAGAGAAAATGAATGCTCAAGCACACCAGTTTCGGTTACAATCTGTTTGGTTTTAACTTTGATATTAATTCATCCTTTCAGGGAAAGTGCAGATACTTCACGGTAACAGTAACTCTTTTCCTGTTGTGTTTGTGAACTTTTTGCTTAGGGCATGGAGTATCTGGGTACAAAAAGGTATGTTCACCGGGATTTAGCAACCAGAAATATCTTAGTGGAGAATGAGAACAGAGTTAAAATTGGAGATTTTGGATTGACAAAAGTGTTGCCGCAAGACAAGGAATACTACAAAGTAAAAGAACCTGGTGAAAGCCCGATATTTTGGTAAGTCGTCTCTTGGTAAATGAAAACATGTCAAGTTTTCAGTTTGTGCAATTTCATCCAATTGTTTTTTATATTGTGGAATTCTTTCAAGTGTAAACTCCAAGTCAGTTGCCCAGCATGGTGGAAATGAGGTGCATGATATTTGACTTTGCAGAACAGCATGTAATTGTAAGACTTTTAAACGCATTTTAAAAACAAACAAACAAAACAAAAAAAACCCCCTCAACATTACTGAACTATTTAAAAGAAAGAGTATGCAACAGTAAAGATATTAAAAGATAAAAGAGATCTAAAATGGCCAGCTCTCTGGGGTTCTTTCAAAGTTTTGGACCTTTCAGTTCTGTGAACACTGGTTGCTCATATTTTCTAGCTGAGATGTCTTGGATAGACCTTCTGACTAAGTGGAATTAAATCCCACAGACTGTGATTAGCCAGGATAAAGTCCTGGTTTGATTATTGGGGTAAATGTTTGTATTTGGGCATTAAGCTTCCAGAGAAGATATAAGTTACTCCAAAATACAGTTATGCTCCAATGAGCTGCACTTAATTTGGAAAGAAAAGGAACACTGTGTGACTCAAGGATTATGAAAGGAAAATTGGTAGACTGTATTTAGAATACAAAATAAATACTTCAATTCTGTTCCACAAAATATGTAGAAATACCTTGAATAGAATAACTGTCACAAAAACCATTTTATGTCTTGCTAGCGAAAGAAAATGCCATTGCATACATGTGATTTTAGTCTATATTTTAATCTGCCTTAGGCACTGTAAAAGTGTAATATTTAAAGGCTAAATAATAAAAAATGGCATCTTAGTAGATGTTATTGGAAACTGTAGAATTTAAGTCCAGAATTACCTGGGACACAGTTTATTCCTTACTGAAAGCAATGGAAGGATGGTTACTGGCTGTAATTGTCTTTCTTTCCACATCAAAATGTTGTTTACTTGCATTACAGATAAGAAAAATATCTACAGCTTTGTCAGGAAAAAAACCAAACTTGGATATAATTATGAATAACTGTGTTTGTTTAAAGTGGTTTGTGTTTTCAATGCCAATTAGCTATTATAAAGGAATAATTACTACTAAAGGTAGTGGAAGGAAGTGAGAGTGCTAATGCCTGTGAACAAATAATACTTATTAATGAAAAAGAATCATTCTTATTAAAAGAAATATCTTAAAAAACAAAAAGACACATGCTACACAGAACAATATTGCTTTTACCATGTGTTGCAGGTATGCTCCAGAATCTCTGACAGAAAGCAAATTTTCTGTGGCCTCAGATGTGTGGAGTTTTGGTGTGGTCTTGTATGAACTCTTCACATACATTGACAAGAGCAAAAGCCCACCAGCTGTAAGTATATAGTTAATCATTCTCAGAGATTTTTTGTTTATATAAATTTTTGAAAATACATAATTGTTCCTCTACCTCAATAGGTTGTTCTTTACTGATCCTTTTCTGGAGATATCTTAGTGTTTGTGAGGCAACATCCAATCAAATGCAACATGCTAAACGGTATTAGTATCACACTGTAAGAGAGAAAGGAGATCTGAAAATTACCTGATAGCCTGTGCAGATATTATCCATCCTGTAACTCCCAACTGAAACATGTTTTTAGATCTCTCATTATAGATTAATATTCTTCATGGAGAGTAATTCTAGCTGCAACTGTTTCATTGCAATATGACAGGTATTTTCAATGCCAAACAAATACATTAACATACAGTTGATTTAAATAAGGTAACTTAAAGTTATTTTGTTATGTTACCAGAAGCCAAGTTATTAAGTTATTGGAGTTCAAGAAAGAAGAGTGGTAAGTGGCTTTTGTGCAGACTGTTGACAAGCACCTTTGAAGACAAATTTACAGTGGATGGAGAAAAATACAACTTGTATACTGAATAACTACTCTTCAATTGGAAATGAGATTCACAATCTTAATTATACCTAGTAGTCCTCTGTAGACATAACAGGGTAGTTGAGCCTTACATATTTACTAGAGCTGTGCTTCACCCTTGGCCAAGGTAGTTCTGGCCAATACAGTTTGCAGAACTGAACAATGATGATAGGCAAAAAAACACTTGGAAGATCTCTGCACTAACTTCAGTGGGCTCCTCCATGTTTACCTACTTCTTAGGGAAGCCTGCTGCCTCCCTGGGGCCTAGGTTAAGGACGTGGCAAGAAAACTTCCTAATCTGGTATAGCCCTCAGATTATTATCCATTAGTGATCTCTCAGGCAGCAAGGAAGTTGCAACAGGGAGTCTGAGGACAATCAAGAAAGAACTCAAGGCCTTGGGTTGACTGGCTAAGGGTAAGGGATCAAGCGTACAGGTGGTGGTCTCCTCTATCCCTCCAGCTGCAGGATATGATGAGGGAAGAAATCGGAGGACCCATCAGAGGACCTTGCTCTGAGACTGGTGTTACCAGCAGGACTTTGAGTTTTTCATCATGGGTCAGTTTACATGACACCAGGCCTGCTGGCAACAGATGGGGTGCACTCATCTTAAAGGGGGAAGAGGAGTCTTGCACAAGAGTTGCCAGGGATCATCAAAAGAGCTTTCAACTAGTTTTGAAGGGGGAAGGGAATACGACTGGGTGTGCGAGAGGTAAGCCTGGGGGAGGCATGCCAGTGTTTGTAGGACGGCATGCTAACAAGGATCTTTGGTCTGCCAAACAACTGGAGGTAAGGGATGGAGTGCCATGCTACAACCAAGACAGAAGGGATAATGATGTGCTAGTGTCGTGGTTTCAGCCAATAACTGGGTGACAGATGCTGTTATCCCCACCCACTTACCCTGCCAGGGGAAGATAAAAAGGGGAATAAGGGAGAAAGACTTTCAGGTTGGGAAAAAACCAAGCTAGAATAGGATTAATGAAATAAATAGTAAAAAGAATAATGTGGATGGTGAATTACATACAAACATACACAAATATATAAATATGGAACCCACGCTCCTCAGTTGGTAATTATTTCCCAACTAGAAAAGTCCCAAACTGGGCTTGGCAGCATATGGGGGCACCTGAGTTCAGGGTCCCAGTGACAATCCACAAAAGCCTTTGAGCAGCCAAGCAGGTCCTGCTCGGGGAGGCAGTGGAAGGTGACCTGTCTTGATGAACACTGTTCTTCCATGGTGGTAGTTCAGGAACACCAGCAGCACAGGGAGAGATGACAAACAAGGGAACCCCCAATACAGCCAGCACCCCAGCCAGACAGCTCACAGAGGCCTTGCTGAGGAGCCATTTTATACAGAGCACCACAGGCAGGGGCCCTGTGATTGGTTCATGGGGGTCACGTGACCCACCCTCTCCTCCCCGTAGGCTCAGCTGCACCCCACACTGTCACTGACACTGCTGCTGAGGTGTCCTGGGCACCCTCAGGTCAGCATGGCTGTAGGCATTTTTCATCCTGGTCCTCTCAAACCACGACAGCTAGAAGTCATGGAAGCACTAGAGAATGGTCAGTCAGGAATGTGGGATGGCACACCAAGATTTGAGGGACAGGGTGGTAGCCAGGACCCTCAGCCTGTTATTCTGAAACGTACAGGGTACGCTGCAGCACATCTGAAGTCCTATGGAGATGATCCAGAGGCTTCTAAGGTAATAGGAGTCAACAGGGAAACAGTTACATACCTCAAAGGCATTCCAGCCACAGCAGCCAGTAAGTCAACTTCATCGGGGGCCCAACTTAAATGTCTCTGTGCAAACACACACATCAAGAGAAATAAAAGAGGTGTGTGTGCCTGCAGGGCTATGATCTTATTGGCATCACAGAGACCCCAGAGTGGTGGGATGGCTCCTGTGAGTGTTGGAACAGAAGGATACAGGCTCTTCAGGAAGGACAGGCAGGGCACATGAGGAAGGGCTGTCACCCTGTACGTCAGTGACCGGCTGGAGTGCATGGAGCTCCACCTGGGGATGGATGAGGACCTGAGGGAGAGTTATGGGTCAGGGTTAAAGGGAGGGTAGTGGACATTGTATTTGGGGTCTGCTACAGGCCACCTGACCAGGAAGACAGAGCAGATGAGGCCCTTTATAGACAGATAGGAGTAGCCTCACATTCATAAGCCCTGGTCCTCATGGTGGACTTCAGCCCTTCAACCATCCCAATATCTGTTAGAGGGACAAAACAGCAGGGCATAAGCAATCCAGGAGGTTCCCAGAGTGTGTTGAAGATAGCCCCTCTGCAAGTGATAGAGGAGCCAATAAGGAGAGGTGCTATGCTCAACCATGTTCTCACCAACAAGGAGGGGCTGGTGCATAACATGAAGCTCAAGGCCAGCCTTGGCTGTAGTGACCATGAAATGGTGGAGTTCAAGATCTTAGGGCAGCGAGGAGGGCTGACAAAAAGCTTGATACCTGGGACTTCAGGAGAACAGACTTTGGCCTCTTCAGAGACATGTTTGGTAGAGTACCATGGGATAAAGCCTTGGGAGGAATCAGGAAAACTGTATAATACTCAAGGGTCAGCTTCTTCAAGCTCAGGAGCCATTGTTGCAGCCCAACAAAGAGGAAATCAGGCAAAAATGCCGCGAGGCCTGCATGGATGAAGAAGGAAGTACTGGAGTAGCTTAAACACAAAACGGAAGCCTAAAGAGGGTGGAAGCTAGGACACGCAGTTTTGGAGGAGGACGAAAAGGTTGTCCAAGCAGCCAGGGATCAGGTTAGGAAAGCTAAAGCCCTGACAGAAGTTAAATCTGGCCAGGGATGCCAAGGGTAACAAGAAAAGCTTCTACAGGTATGTCAGTGTCATGGACCCTCTCCAGCAAGATATGGCAGACCCGGTTACCTGGGATATGGAGAAGGCTGAGGTACTCAACAAATGTTTTTTCCTCAGTCTTCACCAGCAAAAGCTCTAGCCACACCAACCAAGTCACAGAAGGCAAAGGCAGGGACTGGGAGAATGAAGAACCACCCACAGTAGGGGTAGGCCAGGCTAGAGACCATCTAAGGAACCTGAAGGTGCACAAGTCCGTGGGACCTGAGACATACATCTGCAGGTTCTGAGGGAACTGGCAGATGAAATTGCTAAGCTGCCACCCATTGTATTTGAGAAGTTGTGGCAGTCTGGTGGAGTCCCCACTGAAACATCACCCCCATGTTTTAAAAAGGGGAAAAAAGGAAGACCTGGGGAACTACAGGCCAGTCAGTCTCACCTTTGTGCCTAGCAAGATCATGGAGTAAATCCTCCTGGAAGCTATGCTAAGGCACATTGGAAAATGAGATGGTTGGTGGCATGGCTTCATCAAGGGCAAAACTCCTGCCTGACAAAGGTGGTGGCCTTTTACAATGGGGTCACAGCATTGATGGACAAGGGGAGAGCAACTGACATCATCTACCGGGACTTGTGCAAAGCATTCAACACTGTCCCACACAACATCCTGGTCTCTAAATATGCAAATGATGGATGGACCACTTGGTGGATAAGGAATTGGCTGTATGGTCACACTCAAAAGACTTGAGGTCAACGGCTCAATGTCCAAGGGGAGACCAGCAATGCGTGATGTTCCTCAAGGTCAACGCGCTGGAGGGAAGGGATGCCATCCAGAGGGACCTTGACAGGCCGGAGAAGTGAACTCCATATGAAGTTCAATAAGGCCCAGTCCTAAGTCCTGCACATGGATCAGAGCATTCCCAAGCACAAATACAGGTTGAGTGGAGCATGGATTGAGAGCAGCCCTGAGGAGAAGGATGTGTTGGTTGATGAGAAGCTCAACATGAGCCAGCGATGTGTGCTTGTAGCCCAGAAAGCCAACCGTGTCCTGGGCTGCATCAAAAGAGGCATGGCCAGCAGGTCAAGGGAGGTGATTCTGCCACTCTTCTCCACTCTTGTGAGACCCCCCCTGGAATACTGTGTACATTTCTGGATCCCCCACCACAAGAAGGATGTGAACATGCTGGAGTGAATCCAGAGGAGGGCTACAAAGGTGATCAGAGGGCTGGAGCACCTCTCCTGTGAAGACAGGCTGAGAGAGTTGGAGCTGCTCAGCCTGGAGAAGCGAAGGCTCTAAGAAGACCTTATAGTGGCCTTCCAGAACCTGAAGGGCCTACAGGAAAGCTGGGAAGGGACTTTTTACAAGGTACTGTAGTGAGAGGACAGGAGTTAATGGCTTTAAACTAAAAGAGGGTAGATCTGTGTTAGATTTTAGCAAGAAATTCTTTCATGTAATGGTGGTGAGACACTGGAGCAGGTTTTCCAGAGAAGTTGTGGATCCCTCATCCCTGGAAATGTTGAAGGCCAGGTTGGATGGGGCTCTGAGCAACCTGATCTATTGGGAGGTGTGCCTGCCCGTGCAGGGGGGTTAGATCTAGATGATTGTTAAGGTCCATTTCAATCAAACCATTTTATGGTATTTTCTGTTTTCTTTTTTTTTATGGGATGTTTCAAAGCCTCATGATCTTGTTTTGGTGTTTCAGGGTGCTCTTTAGAATTAGCTGTGATTCTTATCCTTTTGAAACTAGTTAATCATCAGATGACGATCAACATTTTTTAAGATTTTTCACTAGTTGCTCTAAGTTGTTTGTTTCATCCTATTTTTGTCCACACACACAAGAAGATCTGTATTTATTGCTTTATTCTCTGGACTTGTCATTTATAATTTTATCATTGTTATATACCATTCTTTTTATTATTATTCTGATAAATAACTTTCCCTTGGTAATATTGCAGCATCTTTTTTCCTGTAGAAATTACTTACGATAGTTGGCCTTCTGTTTCAGGAATTCATGCGTATGATCGGCAATGACAAACAAGGGCAGATGATTGTGTTTCACTTGATAGAGCTTTTGAAGAATAATGGACGACTACCAAGACCAGATGGATGCCCTGATGAGGTGAAGTATTGACTTAGTATGTTACTGTAGTCTGAAAGGTGCTCAGTCAGGGTGACCACCTGGTAAATGCAAACCTTATGTTTCATTCTGCTTGAATTACTCAAGTACTTGCACAGGCAGAATGGCTGTGCCCTTGTTTTATCAGTTGCATGATGAGTATAATCACATTTTTAATTCTTCAAATTGCATTCCCAACAGAGCCTAGAGTGTTATCTTTCAAATATATGAATTAGGACTATTATGACTGGCAGCTGTACTGGGGCACTCGGGCTTCTGTTTCAAGAGTATACATTTAATAAGGCAATGAGATTAGTACACAGATCTTGTTTCATGGAAATCCTATGTAAGGTTTTTCACATTTAATTCTGAGATTTAAATAGCTCCTTACCTTGATTATTTTCCTCCTCTTGCTCTTCCCCCCTCAAGCGTAGGAATACCCATGTTTATCATGTGTATCATTCACTGTCAAGCATTCTCAGCCAAAAAGAGCTGCCTGCAGACTGTAGGCACAGTTAAGTGTATGAATCAGATTTTGTACGTTCAAGGCCTTCAGATTTGTATTCACACTCTTCATAGATACTGAAGTCTATGTGTTTGTAAAGCCATCCCCAGACCTCACAAATCAATTGAGTGGTTTGTTGGTTGGGGTTTTTTTGTTTTGCTAATACAGATGTTTTTTAAAATACGGCTTCTAAGTCTTGTACTTCTGTATTCTTCAGAGCAGGGTGCCCTTCATCTTGAGTCAAACTGGTAGGGCCAAGTAGGTGAATGAGTAGGGAAAGAATACCAGTAAAATAGTTATGCTTTTTAACATATATATATAACTTCCAGCTCAGATCAATTGCTGCATCCCTTGGCATTCAACACTTGGCAGTAAGTTGAAAAATAATCCATTCAAAACTGGAGACAGAGATCAGGGTCAAGTGGTCTAGCAAAGAACAGAAAGAATGGTAAGGGTGGGGCAGGGAAGCCATGGGGGAAGCAATAGTCTACAGAGAATCAAAAGAGAAGTCTCTGAAGTAACCTTTCTTGCATTATATATACAAGTATAGCAGTCATTGAAATTGCAAAGGTTTGGCAAAAGCTGAAAATGTAGATAACCTGAATGTCATATGTATAAGATAACACATAATCTGTTTTACCGAAACTGTATGCAAAATAATTGCAGAGGTTTCAATGTTTGACATTTTTTCAGATAACCAAAGCAAGATGGAAATGTCTCTCTCTTGTCAAAACTCTGCTCTGCCTTTCTTCTTGAAAGGGCAGTCATCACAGATATTAAATCTTCCAGATGTCTGTAGCCTACAAGCTACTTGAGACTTGGGTGTAAAGCAGCTTGGTCAATGCAGGAGTTTCAGATTTGCTGAAAAATAAGGAACTGAGGCTACTTTTTTTCCTGGGAGCTATGCAGGTTTTTCTTAAACAACATGTAAAAAATTGTTTGAAATATGAGCAAACGGTAATAATGATCTGGGTTAAATGAGTGAGATGAGTACAGGTGAGGAGCTTGGCAAGTTGTTTTGTGACAAGTATCAAGTACAGGTTTGGGAAAAGAGAAAACTGTTGCCCAATGCCTATTGTAATGGAAGTCTCTTCCAAAAATAATTTAAATCTACTTTTGCTAGAAGTGGGTCCAGTTTGTGCTGTAACTTTTCTGCCTTTTTTTCTGATTATTTGTGAAGAATAATTAAGAATGTAATATATGAATGTGAAGAAGTGTGTTAACATTGCAGGGGAAGCTGAATTTAGAATTGCTGTCTCTGTAAATCTGATTTTTGGTCAGACTTGTAAAGCTTTTGCCATTTAAAACATTCTGAGCTTTCCAAAAAATCAGAGCAAGGAAGAAGATAAAAACTTAGCAAAATAGCATGAGTCTGTATAAAATTTTCAAAAACTGGCCCAGTGAATTTCCATACTAAATTTTTTAAAAATCCCGTTTTACAATAAGGACTTTTGCGGAGCTAGCTGTCCTCACTTCTTGCTGTCATCGAGATCAAGCAGATAAACTGATTGGTATAGCAAGACTTCTGGCACACTCCTGTGCCACTGTTGCTTGGAAGCATAAAGCTAGGATGTATGTTCTTTGGACCAGTTCCAAGTAAGTATTAGTAGCTTCTGTTTACCTAATACCAATTATCTTTTTTTCTTCTCCAGATCTATGCCATCATGAAAGAATGCTGGAACAATAATGTTACCCAGCGCCCCACCTTTAGGGATCTTGCTCAGCGAGTGGATCATATAAGGGACAACATGGGTGGATGAGAAAAGTGTCCCTCCTTCAAAGAATGTGTTAGAATGTGGAGCAAAACATACTTGGTCTGTTTTGTATAATTGACAGGTACACATGTGCATCTTTCCTTTGGTGGAAGTAAAATCTGTTGTGGCAAATATCCTATCTCAGTCTGCATACTGAGGTATCCTACTGGTTTTCTTTATCAGGATATATTTATTACTATGAGAACATACTGAAATTTTCAATAGGGAGAGAAATTATTTTTCTAAACGAAATAACCTAATATATGGTCAGTCTACAACACCATTATTTGCCTTACTTGGCAATGCAAAAAAGAGGTGACTTAAAATGTGTTAAAATGTGGTGAGATTAAGAGATGAAAAGACAGTGTATTTCCTTCTTGAAATGGAGATGCACAGGAAAGACTTCTGGTCTTTTCTTACTAGATGTATAGTGAGCTGTTTTGTGTGTTGCACAAGGGCTTGTGTTTGTTAATATAGCTTTGTAATTTTTTCATTGTTGATGCAGAAATGGCTTCTCTGTATAACAAAATAGAAGTGGTTCTGTAACCCAGAGACTTTTCATGTGCCTATCTGAATCAGTTACCAGCTAGCAATATATATGCAAAGAGATATAATGGGCTGTGTGATGTACTGTAAGTATATTGAGGGAAAGGGAGCAAATTGTTCTTAATTTGAAGAGCCGGAAAACCTACTCATCCAGGTGAAAATTTTGTTTAAAATTAAAAAAAAAAACACATGTTACCCAGTTTTTCTTGCTCTTTTCCTCTTTTGAGCAAGTATTGGATTCCCTTTATATAATTGAAGGTACAGTGATAACAAGTAGAAATTAAGCCATTTTATACAAGGCAGTGTCTTCAGTTTGTTTCCGAATATGAAAAAGCTAAATGTCCTGCTTTTTGTTCTTTCCATCTTGTAATTTTCATGCAGTCATGGCAGTTTTTTAAAGCAGAATTAAAAATCTAGAAAATGCCCTCCATTTCACAGCTCCTCACTTTGCTGTTAGGATGATGACCTTACACCTTCCTTCCCATAAACAAAAAAAGAATGCATGTGGCCCAACATCAGATGCTGCCAGTGATAAGCACATTGACTCTGTTTTGTAATGGAGTGGCCCAAGTTGCCTTTGATTTCCCTCTGTGGTAACACCCAAAGTAAGACTACTTGGAAGGACGAATTACAAGTGCAATTGCTCCACACTCAGCAGGTGGAAAGGACATTATCCCAGCTACTGAGAACTGGAAGGAGATCAGAGCTACCTGGACAGATTATGTATGCTGTATAATTTGGCTTTTGAAATAAGTCTAACAAAAAATGATGGACAAGACAGCTCTTCGGTTTTGCCTGCAGGCATAAAACTTGGGGATAATCTCATATCTGAAAGCAGTAAAGTTGTAGTTTTTTTTTTTATTTCAAGTAATCTCTTTTGTTTGTTTGTTTTTACTTAAGCATTATTGTTTGCAAAATACTTTGCTTGTTCTTCTTGGACTTTTGCTGTGAAAAGTTCAATTAAGGGGATATACAATTTAGCAAACTGACCTGACATCCAGACCTGTATTTAAAATGAAGTGTTTGTTTTTAAAATTTGTGGTTAACGAAATCCATCTTACAGAAGTTGTAAGTACCTCAACTTTAAAAAAACAAAACAAACTTACCTAGTGTAACATAGTGCCAGTATAGCAATGTTTTGTACCACTATGATGTTTCTCTCCCGCCAGTCACTCATTCAATATTATGATCTTTATAATATGGGAGATTGCTAAATAAGGAAGGCAGCATCAGCCCTCTTTCTGCCCATTGCATTTAATAATATTTCTGTTGGTTTTCTTGCCATTAAGCATTTGCTTGATAATTTTTAAAACTTGTGAAATTTTAATTTCACAATCAGTTTTTAAGCTGCAAAGAACTTTAAAGTGCTTGGTTCAATTAACATGTGTTTTCTCCATTTCTATCCATTGCTTTGAAGATTGGAAATTTTGTGCAAAAGATGTCTTTGCATTCGTAGTCTCAGTGGTATGTATGTATTTTTTGTAACAAAAGAAGATAAAGCTTTAAAGCATTGAAACAGCATTTTAGCTGGTATAACATATGCAGGAATTATGTAAAATTCTCAGTGTATGACACTTAGTAGCTAACTGCTTTCCAATATATAGTAGACTAAATATAATTTATGTAAAAATCTCAGGGAGGTTTGTGTAATGCAATGAAGAGATCTTCCAGTCTGCTATTTTTTCAAGTGAATAAAGTGTCTTTTTCTTGTTCTACTACAGTATGACTCATTACATAGTGTATTTGATTGCATAAATACAGTGTTAAACTCAAGGATAATTTTTCAGTGTCTTGTGGATTATTTTTTTTTACTGTAATACTTTATAATTTTTAGAGAAAGCCATATCATTACACTGCAGTAGAAATTTGTGCTGTTGGTCAGGATCATGTCCTCTTTTGTAACAAGTCTGTCTGTGGAAAGGGCTTGATCATTTGGGATGAGTATTCTTAGCTGGGTGAATCGGACCAGGTAGTGCTTTACGACTCTTGGGATGTGTGATTATCTGCAGTGCCAATGTTTAGGTCCTGAAACAGACCCCATGTTTTTCTTAAAAACCTGTTGAGGATATAAATGCAGTGATTATGTTGAATTTGACGCTGCCAATCATAGTAACCTTTTTAAACAAACAAAACAAAAAAACACTGCATTTTGAAAGCTGTCATATCTACACTAGCACTGTATAATGCCATATTTTATATAGCCTTTGCATTAACAGACTCTATTCTTTGTTTTAGAAACTTTCTTCAGTTGGCATTGAATTTGTCATACTTTAGTGTAATAATTATGTTACCCAAAATGCTGTGATTTTTTGCTTATTCTTTTTAGAAAAAGTGCTGGTTTATGCATACATGACTGCTGCTATGATGTAGAGAAAATCTTAACTACTGCTTTGCACTTATATTTGAAGTAAAATATTTTTTCTGTAAGTGCACGATGTATTTATGGAATATCTGCAAACAAGTATTGTCTAGTGTAATATTGGTTTGTTGTCTATCAGTTTAAATATGTTCAGTTTCAAAATTATTTTTAAGATATATTCCACAACCTTGCAATAGCCATCTAATAAGCCAGAGGAGGAATGACTTTTCAGAAAAAGAAACCCATGTTCTTTCAAGTCCTGGTATTGATTAAAAGCTTCCATATTACTAAATGTACAGATGGATGTAAATGTAAAAAGATACTTCCCCCCCCCAAAAAAAAAAAAAAGTTTTTAATTGTTGCATTTAGGTACCTTGAAATGTACGGGAAAAAATATTTTCTATAAAAATGTTTCTATATAAAGTATGAAGAAGTGCAACTCTTGTGCAAAGAAAGCAAAACTGTTCAGGAATGTGTATGATCACAAACACCTGGAGAATAGAGTTTTGAGAGCAATAGTAAAAGTGCAGAAAAACAAGACGACTGATGGGGAAAGGCTGATGTTTAAAACTGAAAAAGCTTTCTGAATTGTGAAATGCACAATGGTTTGTGAAAAACTGATGTCTACTGAAAATGCTATGCCATGACAAATATGTGATAATACATTTCTAAACTGTGTCTTGTCTGCCTTAAATCTAAAATACTCATGGAGACCTAACCTGGCTGAAAAAGACAATTACTATACCAAAAGAAACTGCATAAGATTGGGCCATGCCAGACACAGAAAAGGTGTTTTGCTAAGAAGATTTTTCTGAATTTTGTTTTTTGAATAAGAGGTTTACAATGTTTTATATTGAAGTTGAAAAAGTCCCTTTAGGGAGGGCTGGGAAAAAAACACAAAACACCTGTTAGTTATGGTTGAACTGCTAACATTTGAATACATGGTTTTCTGAAGACAACATGAAAGGAATATTTTTTAAGAAACCTGTGTATTGATACCTGAAACTTAACTGTGCATTTCTTTTGAGTTTGGATAGTAAAAATAAAATAACTAAATACAATGAATGGCACATGCCTGCCAAGATTTTCTTTTCTAGAATACCTAAAATTGTTACTGGTGTTTAAATGGCTACTGAAGGGAGCTGTCCTGTTCAAAGGGGTACAACACAGCATATCCCCAACTCTGTGGCCTTCCCAGAATAGCCATATGTAGTATTTCTTTTGGAAGGCACTTGCATGTACCCAAGTAAAGTGCTCCTTAACAATTAGACTGCGGGTTGGTTGGTTTGTTTTTTCTTAAGTTTTCATTAAGATAATTATTTTGGGGTGAAGAAGCACTTCCCTTTGTTTCTCTCTAAATCCTGAGAGTCTGTGAGACAGGAACCACTAACAGATGGCCTCTTAGGAGACTACAGTTCTTCAGGGTTCCTAACACAAACTCTCAGGAAACCACTTCATGATCTACATTACTTTGTTGTCTTTTCGTGTCACTTTCCTGTAACTGTACTTGAAAATTACCACCACTTACCTTGAACAGAGTTGAATGCTGCTGTTAAAATTTGGGAAGTACAATAGCAAGATGGAAAATATGCATATAAATACAAGCATGCAAATCAGTACTTAAGCTCTACTCTACTGTGGTGGGAGTAAAAATTAAGCTAGTTTGGTTACCCCCTCCCACATGTGAAAAGCATCTGATTTTCAGAGTGGTTTGCTTGAAGATTTTAGTTCTTGTATGTCACAAAATACCATCCCAAAGACATTATAAGGTTATTATAGGTAGTGTTTCTGCTGTTCCTCCCGACACCTACTGACAGATTTGAGGGTCTTGAATTGTTCCAGAGAAATTTCTGGGATGATGAAACAGCCTTCAGTTCATTTTCATGTTATGCAATAGTGTGGTGTTCTGCTTTGTGATAAATAGACTGATCTTAATTAATTCTGAAATAGTTTTAGAAACCTGTTAAACTGCAATCAGAATGACTTAAATATTCTTTAAGCATAGTAATAAGGAAAGAAATAAGAATGTCCAGTATTTGCAAAGATACTATGTCATAATTTCAGGAAGGATTCAGGAAGGCGTTTAAAGGGAAAAAAAACAAAACCAAAAACTAATTATGCTAATTGCTTAAAGCAACAAAGGCAGCAAGATACTAGTTCAGATATTTGTTGTAACAAAGTACTGACACAGTTGAGTCTGCCCTAGAAACGCAGATAAATTAATAAATATTCTCATAATGATAATCACTAGGAGCAAGTGCAGAATCATAAAATATTAAGGTTATAGCTAAGTAATACTAATAAATGCAGAAGAACAAGGTAAAGCTTCACGTTTTATGTGGCTAATTCTTCTGAGCCACGCAGAAACATCCAGGAGTGGAAAGGATTCAGGAATGTGTAGCTCAGTTAATACTGCAGCACAGCAAGTATTGAATTCCGATGAATGTTTTGTGTTGGGTTTGTTTGTTTGTGGTGTTGGTTTTGTTGTGGGAGTAAGACTGAGTAACATGCTAAACTGAGTTATTACCTTAAACTTGTGCAGGACTTCAATAGCTAATTTGCTGTGTATCTTTTTCTTTGTATTCAGTTGCATTTTCTATATGGAGCTGGGCCATAAAACTTAAACTCATTGAAGAATATTATCCAAAAAAGCCCAAAGCAACTAATGTATAGGAACAACTGTACATCACTTACCTTTCCTCCATTTTTCCCTTTCAGTTTATAAAGATCTGAAACTTCTAGTAAACATATGAAAAAAGAAGCTCATGTCCATGTGAGCTTACTAAAAAATGTCAAATAGTGGTCTCTGCAACAAAGTAAGATCACTACTGGAAGTCGGGGTGGTAACAGATTTGTTATTTTGGGATGCGATTTTGACATTTGCATTCTGCCCAGGTCTTACCTGACACATTAAATTTTTATTTATTTATTTTTAGTTAAGCAACCTACCTCTCTGAATTACACTATTTCTGTAGAGGAAGATTTAACTCAGTGGAATTCTTTGGCCAATGCAAATTTACTCAATTTGCCAAGTTTATTCTGAGACTCCACGAAAAGAAGATGAGCATGCTGACAGGTTTGAAACTCTATGGTGGTATCTTGTCCTGTTCTGGAGTTAAACCAGATCAAGGGTTTGGTTTGGGAAGATAAGGGCTCTGCATGCATTGAGTTGCCTTGTGTTTTCTGGAGTTTCTCATCTGAAAGGTATAAAGGGACTGTGTAGCACGTAAGGAACGAGCTTGGTGCTACAGGGACAAGTGTGATTTCTGTTTGTGTTAATTCCTGTGTTTGTACAGGAGGTAGCTGCTCTCAGAATGCCATTCAAGCTCTTTGTCACTGTACTGTGCATCTCACCTGCACGTGGGTGAAGCGTATGAGACGCTGCACACTATTAACATGAGGAAATAGGAATTTGAAGGCAAACAGCAGCCTAGAATGCAAAAATTCTCATATTGAAGCCAAACAAAATTGGACTGAAAGGTAAAACTTGGGAAAATCCAGGTGTATCATATCCAATGCATTCAATTCACAGAGCTGGGTACTGCTGATGTGAGCAGGTCAAAAGAAACAAGACTTGAAGAACTAAACCTGGAAAATGTTGCAGCGAGCAGCAAGATCTGAGACATTGCCCAGTCAGAAAAAAACAAATTTTATTTTTTTTTTTAAACTTCTTCCTAAATACCTGTTAAACCCTAGTGCTATTTAAATGCCTTCCAAAAAGGCAAATGAGCTGTATTGGAGGTAATGCTAACTCAGAAGCTTTGCAGCATTTAACGGAACACGAGGTTGGGGAGAGGGGGCCTGGGCAGCTGGCTAGCTGCTGGGCTCTGCCGCGCTGCCCTGCGTAGCGCCCGCCGCCCCGCACGGCTGCACAAGCTCTGGCAGGGCGCTGCTCTCTGCGGGCAGCCCCCGCCACGGCGGAAATGCTGGTTGCCGCAGCAGGCCCGAACAAGAGCTGCGTGCTTCGAGGGGCTTTCGGGGGGAGTCCTCATCCTTTCGTCAGTCTGGTTCACAGTGAGGCGCGCAGAGATGCCCAGGCAGGGGCTGGAGCCCTGGGAGCAGGCTTCCTCGCTCCGTCAGGGGGCGGCACGGGGAGGAGGGTCCCCGAGTCTGAGCAGCTGTCTGACAGCCAGGCATTTGCAGGGGCATTGCGCAGGGAACCTTGCTGTGCTGCCCGGATGAGCCCTGGGCTCACCTGTACGCAGTGCGGCGTTTGGCGCCGCGGCAGGGAGCACAGGGAATTCATTCTTTGTACTGCTGTCCATAAAAAAAGATGAACTAATGGACCTACACTGCGATTGTTACAGAACATCAGCAAGAAGTATAGAAAGTGTATCTGAACTTTTAACCCAAAACTGCAGATCACTGGAGCATGAACTAGAGTTGGATATCCTAGAATGGATACCTGGAATCACACTGCCCTACTTTTTGCATCCATGCTCTTGACTAGTACTGTTTTCTTAGCAAAATAAATGAACGATAAATAAAAAGCAGGATCGTATCCAATATTGAAAGGTCTTCAAATCTGTGAAGAAGAACTAAATAAAGAATATTTGCACATGGTACTGGGTATACCCTTTATTTCTCAGGATTTTATTACTTTGCCATAAGGTGTATAACTCTAAGGTTACAAGGAAGTTGATATGGGGATATCACAGCCTCCTTACAAACGCTTTTGGTACATCCTGTGTTCCACGTGTCTGGGCAGCAACGCTGTAACAGGAACAATATGCTGTCGAAGGAAGAGGCTCCCCTTGAGGAGCTTTAGGCCTGGATAGAGTCTGTTGGGTTCTTGGGGAACTGTGGCCTCAGAGCTGGGCAGTCGGCATCTCCCACTAGTGTGCTTGGTTGGTAAGTGTACAAGGGTGTGGAGCAGGCCAACCAGGATTCTGACCATGCTGGCAAAGGTGAAGCCTTGGTTTAGGATGGGAGGGTAGCTGTGCTTGAGCTCACTGTGCTGCTAGGCAGCACCACAGCATATGGAAGGGAATGTGAGAGTCCAGCAACGCAGAGAGGCAGGATGTGGCTGAGGTGGAGCAGCACCACGGACCTGAGCTGCCATTGAAAAGCCCTATGGTGAGGCAGTTGGGAAAGAGTGAGGTGGTCCCCTGGTCTTAACTCCACTGGCACATGGTGGTCTGGTTGTCGTTGTCACTGGTGTCAGGTGATCACATACA
Source organism: Hemiprocne comata (assembly GCA_020745705.1). NCBI lineage: Eukaryota > Metazoa > Chordata > Aves > Apodiformes > Apodidae > Hemiprocne > Hemiprocne comata. The sequence goes on along the minus strand of CM036616.1, from coordinate 13,806,448 downwards.
GACATGTGAGATCAGTGAGTGAAAAGCCTGTCCCATGCTTGGTTTGCTTAATTCTATAAGCTGAGCAATGACAAACAGTTTGATGCTACCTACCCCCACCCCAACATAAGGACAGTGTTAGGTCAGGGTGTGTTTCCACTACCAAACTCATCCACCAGACTGGGAGCTCACTAAGGCAGACCCATCAGGTGCCATGCAGGAAAACAAAGACTTCCCTAGCATTGACTTGAGCTTTGCCATCTAAAACAGCCACCAAACCACCCACTAGTAAGAGGCCTTGAGGCATCAACAAAAGCCACAGGAATTCATAAGCACTTAAATAATAGTAATGTCTATGGAACTGAGATGCCTCTAAAACCGAAGATTCAACTAAGAACCAGTTTTAAGGATTTTAAGTTTAGAATGAAAAGTCTAACAGTCTTTTAAAAGCACTTTTCCTTTAGGCAGCTAGGAAAAACTTTCTGATCTCTCCAAAGCACTTTTTTATTCAAATTATCATCTTTACCTTGCTTTCTTTTGTCCGTATTTTCAGATGTTCAAATTGCATGGTTGAACTGAGAGGAAGACAAACATACTCTGCTTGCATCACAAATGGTAGAATAAAAAATTTAAAATTTTCAGTCTATCTTGGGCCTTGAACTAGTGCATCTGTGTAGATAAATCTGATTACATAGACAAGAGAGCTCAAATAATCTTTGTACTAATAAGCAACAGTAAGAAGAATGTAATTGTGTCAGATTCCTTCAATAAACACATCTGTCACCTTGTAAAAGACCCTCAAAAGAACTGGAAACATGAGGATAACCAAAAGCTGGATTAAGCATGCCAGAATAAAAAAGGACATTATTGCAGAGTTGTATTTTAATTGCTACAGGTCAGACTGCCTAAACAAGGCTAGCAAAAAAATCCTGCTCAAGTCCATCGTGTGGTCAGTATATATTTTGGGTACATGCAGTCAATTTTAGCTGAGTGGTGTGTGACTGAATGCTGCACAGTGGGAGAACATTAACATTGTATTTCATTCCCTCTGTAATATAGCAGCCATCATATTACTGATTTCTTAAAAAGAAAAAATAAATCCTGCAACTGTAAAAGCTGTTAGTGATCTTGGCTTTGCCACTATAATCTTTCTACTGTTTTACTGAACTTGGTTAGCTCATTTTAACTTTAGTCTTTATATATATAAAGACTATGTTTACAGAGCATTAGTAAACATTTATTAATAAGTCAAATATTAACAAATCAGATACTTAAATTAGTTAAATATAACTGAGTCTGCAGCTCAAATGTATTGCAATTAATTTAAAATTGCAGCACTTCCCCTGAAAAAGAACTCCAGTTAGCAATCATCTAGTCCATTACTGAGGAGATCTAACCTGAACAATGAAACAACAAAAGCTAAACAATTACACTGAGTTGAAAAGAACAGCTATTAAATGTGGTTGCTAGATGTGTTGCCTGAGCAGGTTGAGCTCTAATCAGGTTAGCAGGCTTTTCTAACTTTGTCATTAAAAATTCTGAGTCAGGTCACTATGAGAAATGGCTTCTCCTCAGAAACACTGATCTATCAATTAAAAGGGTAAAACAAACTTAAGATCTGGCCTACGTACATCTGCTTCTGCATGGGAAGTATGGAGCTTACAAATAAGCACATGCAGGTTCTTACCTCTTACTCTGACTGGACCTCTGAAAAGACCTTGAATAAAATTTAAGGTTAAACCTACGCTTGGATTCAGCTTTCAGCAGAAGAGTATCTGACCTAAAGACATAATTCCCTTTATTCACTTAGCCAAAGATCTTCAAGCACTGTTTCATACTATTTAAAAGGATGTTTTCCCAGGGACAAACAAACAAACAACAAACAAACAGGAAAAAAAAAAAAAAACAAACAAAAAAACCCCAACACAAACAACAAAAAACATTTCCAAAGGCTAAAATAGCTTCTCCATTAAGAACCAAACAGGTGGGAATGCCACTGCAAACTGAATCTCTAAATGGGGGACACAAGAGAAAATTTTGGCAACTCTTTCAGAAATCGTGGGAGAGTTCCCAAACTGAGTGAATACCAGATTCCTTAGATATGACGACAATCAAGTGGACTTTAAAGGAACTAAGATAAATATCTTTTCAGTGTAAATATTGAGTTTAGACTAATGGACAAGGAGGCTGAATCAGGTGATCACAATAAAGTCTTCTTATCATACAAAATACCACTTGCTAAGTACCTTGAATTGACAGCTTTCTGCTATTCGTAGAGACATCATAATTACAAGATCCTGCAAAACAGGTTAGTTTTCCCTCTTTGCAGATCTACCCCTCCTGCCATATTAAGTTATTCCTGATAGATATTTATCCAATATGCAGTGAGTATCTCTTAACCTCTACAGAAGTCTATTCCAGTAATTACTTTTCCTTGCTTTTAAAAAGTCTTTTCTGATTCTACAATACATTTCTAGAGTCTAAACACATTGTTTTCTGTCCTACCAGTGTAGGACATCTTTTCCATCTTTACTGCTGTCTTTACATAGTTGAAAACTTCTGCAAGTTCTTGCCTCAGATTTCTTTGCTCTGTGTAATACTGCAAGTTCTACATTATTTCCTTATAAGCCATGTTTTCTGCATCTTTGATAATTCTTATTACTGTTTCACAGATTGTCTCCTTTCTTTTTCTATATATCCCATCCAACCTGGCCTTGAACACCTCCAGGGAGGGGGCATCCACAACCTCCCTGGGCAATCTGTTCCAGCATCTCACCACCCTCACTGGAAAGAACTTCTTCCTAATGTCCAACCTGAATTTCCCCTCTTTAATCTTCAAACCATTGCCCCTTGTCCTCTCACTACACACCCATGTAAAAAGCCCTACCCCAGGTTTCTTGTAGGCCCCCTTCAGATACTGGAAAGCTGCTGTAAGGTCACCCCGGAGCCTCTGCTTCTCTAGGCTAAACAACCCCAAATTCCTCAGCCTGTTTTCATAGGGGAGGTGCCCCAGTCCTCTGATCATCTTTGTGGCTCTCCTCTTGACATGCTCGAGGAGTTCTATGTCCTTCTTACGCTAAGGACTCCAGAATTGGACACAGTACTCCAGGTGGGGTCTCACCAGAGCAGAGTAGAGGGGGAGAATCACTTCTCTCGACCAGCTGGCCATGCTTCTTTTGATGCAACCCAGGATATGGTTGGCTTTCTGGGCTGCAAGTGCACACTGGCAGCTCATATTAAACTTCTGGTTGACCACTACCCCCAGGTCCTTCTCCTCTGGGCCGTCCTCAATCCTTACTCCTCCCAACCTCTATGCGTGTATGGGATTGCCTTGACCCAGGTGCAGAACCTTGTACTTGGCCTTGTTGAACTTCATGCAGTTGGCACAAGCTCACTTCTCAAGCCTGTCAAGGTCCCTCTGGATGGCATCCCCTCCCTCCAGCGTGTTGCCTTCACCGCACAGTTTGGTGTCATCAGCAAACTTGCTGAGGGTGCACTCGATTCCACTGTCCATGTCACTGACAAAGATGTTAAACCATACTTGTCCAAGTACCAACCCTTGAGGAACACCACTCATCACATGTCTCCATTTGGACACCAAGCCATTGATCACGACTCTTTGGGTGCAACCAGTCAGCCAGTTCCTTATCCAATGAGTGGTCCATCCATCAAATCCATATTGTTCAGTTTTGAGACCAGAAGGTCATGCGGGCAGTGTCAAAAGCTTTGGACAGGTCCAGGTAGATGATGTCTGTTTCTCTGCCATTGTCCACCAAGGCTGTGACCCTATCGTAAAAGGCCACCAAATTAGTCAGGTAGGACTTGCCTTTAGTGAAGCCATGTTGGCTGTGACCAATCATCCCTTTGTTGTTCTCATGCCTTAGCAGGGTCTTCAGGAGGATCTTCTCCCTGATCATGCCAGGCACAGAGGTGAGACTGACTGGCCTGTAGTTCCCTGGTCTTCTTTTTTCCCTTCTTGAAAATGGGGGTGATGTTTCCCTGTTTCCAGTCAGCAGGAACTTCACCAGACTGCCATGACTTTTCAAATATGATGGACAGTGGCTTTGCAACTTCATCCACCAGTTCTTTCAGGAGCTGCGGGTGAATCCCTTATCAGGTCCCATGGACTTGTTCACCTTTAGGTTCTTTAGGTGGTCTCAAGCCTCCTCTTTGTCTACAGTGGGGGGATCCTCCTTTTTCCAGTCCCTGTCTTTAGTTTCCGTAACATAGGGGGCGTGACCAGACTCCTTGCTGGTGAAGACTGAGGCAAAGTAGTCATCAAGTACCTCAGCCTTCTCTACATCTTGCATGACCAGCTCTCCTGTTTCCTTCTGAAGTGGGCCCACATTTTCCCTAGTCTTCCTCTTATCATTAACGTACCTATAGAAACTTTTCTTATTGTCCTTAGCTTCCCTGGCCAGATCCAATTCTCTCTGTGCTTTTGCTTTCCTAACCTGATCTCTTGCTTCTCTAACTACCTCTCTGTACTTCTCCCAGGGTACCTAGCCTTGCTTCCACCCTCTGTAAAGTTTGTTTTTACACCTAAGAGTGTCCAGGAGTTCCTTGCTCATCCACGCAGGCCTCCTGGCACTCCTGCCTGCTTTCCTCTTTGTAGGGACACATTGCTCCTGGGCACGCAGGAAGTGTTCCTTGAATATGGAACAGATTTCCTGGGCTCCCTTCCCATTCAGGGCTTTGTCCCATTCTACCCTAGCAAGCAGATCCTTGAAGAGATCAAAGTCTGCCCTTTTAAAATCAAGCATGCTCAGCTTGCTCCACACTCTTCTCGGTGCCCTATGGATCTTGAATTCTACAGTGTCATGGTCACTGCAGCCTAGTCTCCCAGTGAGCTTCACATCACTCACCACCCTGTCACTGTTGGTGAGAACAAGGTCCAGCAAAGCTCCTTTTCTGGTTGGTTCCTCTACCATTTGGAGGAGGAAGTTGTCATCAATGCACTCGAGGAACTTCCTTGAATGCTCATGCTTTGCTATGTTGTCCCTCCAGCAGATGTTGGGGTGATTAAAGTCCCCCATGAGGACCATGAGTTTATGTATTTTTTTCTTACCACGTGAAAGCTCTCTTGTCATCCTTGAACTATCCATGATTCTGTGGTCTCAGCCTGGGGGACGCAAACACTCAGCTTAACAAGCCTGTGCAGACTCATTCTTTCCTGAGCTGTGAGGGACACATTTGACTACTGGCTGTACTTTGGTTCAGGCTGATTAAAGAGCAATCGGCTTCATGCCCTGTGATGAACTGGTAAGCTGGAAAGGTCCTGGCTCACGTACAAGGGAGTGAAGGTGCCTTGGAAAATATTTTAAAGTTGGTTTTGAAACCCAGAAATACAAGACAACCAACATACAGAACAAGATACCAGAACTAAAACAAAGACATCTGTCTTCTCTATACCATTGACTAGCAGCCAACCTGAACAGACCATACTTTTCTGTATGAACCACCCAACCAAATCTCTATCATGCCACTTTAGACATTATTTTGAATATGATTCAAGACAAGTAGCCATTCCAGTTTCTTATCCTCTTGCATTACCATGTAATAAGCTAATTATGGTGTGCATATATATGCTAGTTATCTATTATAGAAGGAGCAATAGTGTATACTGCTTATCCCTCTCAATACCACAGCAGGAAAATACTTTCTTCCACATCTAAATCTCTTTACCAATTGCTGCTTTGTATGTGACTCCTTGGTTTGTATCCTTTCTGCAGCCAGCCCCGGCTGCATTCCTGTAGGGGAGATCCCAGGGGAACACAAGCTGGCAGGACCTCCGCAGGGCTCAGCTGCAAGGTCACACCAGGCCCCTCAAGGTGTTACCCAGCCAGGGCCTGAAAGCTCTCCAGGGCTGCAGGCAGGCAGCAAAAAATTGGAAGGTGTGCTCCTGCATATAAATCTTGGAAAGGTTTCTCAGCCTTCTGATTTAAATACACGCATTTGCACACATAGTCCTCTCTCTCATGCAGCACTGGATGAGAGTGGCAGATACCCAAGAGACCTAGTGCTGATGGACTTAGGATGACTGTTGGTAACAGAGGACTCTGACCAGGTGTAAGAAGTATCAGACTTTCCTCTGAAGTGGAAGAGCAGCAATACTGCTTACAGACATTAAGAGGTTTTGAAAAGTTGCCTGGTTGTTCAGGTAACTTGGCCCACATTGCTCCTTGTATTCACCCACAGGATAAATCTTCCTGCCCCTGAAGCCAGCAAGGTGTCTTAGCTGTCATCAGCCCATTTGTTATGGCTTGGGAGACCCCGGCACGGTGTTGGACACCTACTGGGGAGAGAGGGTCCTTAGCACCCTGAGAGACTGGCAGGGGCCAGTATTGCTGCCCACTTCCTGTCACAATCTATAAAAGCCAGGAGAGCTGGAAGCCGCTCTCTCCTTCCTCCTACTCCTCTTCCCCTGCCGGGTGTGCTGCTGGGTTCCTTCGGCTTCCCACGTGCTCGCTCCAGAATCCAACTACATCAGGTGCTGTGAGGAGCCGTGGACCTCTGCTGGAGCAGCCCTGAATGCCTTCTTTGCCTCAGTCTTTAATAGTCAGACCCATTATCCTCGAGGTATTCAACCTCCTGATAGGGATGGAGAGGAACAGCAACTCCCCATCCAGAAGGAAGCAGTCAATGACCTTTTATGTGACCTGGGCACTCACAAGTCTATGGGGCCAGATGGGATTCACCCAAGAGTGCTGTGGGAGCTGGCAGAGGAGCTTGCCAAGCTGCTCTCCATCATCTATCAGCAGTCCTGCTTAACAGGGGACAAGACAGACTACTGGAGGCTTGCCAACATGACAGTCATCTACAGAAAGGACCAAAAGGAGGCCGTCACCCTGACCTCAGTACCATGGAAGATTATGGAGCAGTTCATCTTGGCTGCGCTCACATGGCAAGCACAGGATAATGGTGAGAACAGGCTCAGCCAGCACAGATTCATGAAAGGCAGGTCCTGCTTGGTACCAACTTGATCTCCTATGACCAGGTGACCCGCCTATTGGATGAGGGGAAGGCTGCGGACATTGTCTACCTGGACTTCAGTAAGGCCTTTGACACCATCTCCCACAGCATTCTCCTTGAGAGACTAGCGGCCCTTGGTATAGACAGGTGGACTCTTTGGTGGATTAAAAACTGGCTGGATGACCCGAAGAGCTGTGATAAGCAGAGTTAAACCCAGCTGGCGGCCCATCACAAGTGGTGTCCCCCAGGGCTTGGTACTGGGGCCAGTTCAGTTTAATATTTTTATCAATTATCTGGATGAGGGGATCGAGAGCACCCTCAGCAACTTTGCAGATGACACTAAATTGAGCGGCATTTAGTGTTTATCTGCTTGAGGGTAGGAAGGCACTGCAGAGAGATCTGGACAGGTTAGATCGATGGGCTGAGGTCAACGGGATGAGATTTAACTAGACCAAGTGCCGGGTCCTGCAGTTTGGTCACAATAACCCCAAGCAACGCTACAGGCTTTAGGAAGAGTGGCTGGAAAGCAAGCCCAGTGGAAAAGGATCTGGGAGTACTGGTGGACAGCTGGCTGAACATGAGCCAGCCGTGTGCCCAGGTGGCCAAAAAGGCCCACAGCATCCTGGCCTGTATTAGAAACAGTGTACCCAGCAGGAGTAGAGAAGTGATCATGCCCCTGTACTCTGCACTGGTGAGGCCTCAGCTTGAGTACTGTGTTCAATTCTGGGTGCCACAGTGTAAGAAAGACATTGAGATCCTGGTGCGAGTCCAGAGAACAGCAACAAGGCTGGTGAGGGGTTTGGAGGGCATGTCACGCGTGGAGAGGCTGAGGGACCTGGGCTTGTTTAGCCTGGAGAAGGCTCAGGGGAGATCTTATTGCTCTCTACAACTACCTGAAGGGAGGTTGTAGTCAGATGGGGGTCGGGCTCTTCTCCCAAGTAACTAGTGATATGACACAAGGAAATGGGTTTATGTTGAGCCAGGGGAGGTTTAGGTTGGGTATTAGGAAAAATTTATTTGCTGAAAGAGTGGTGAGGCATTGGAATGGGCTGCCTGGGGAGGTAGTGGAGTTGCCATCCCTGAAAGTGTTCAAGAAGTGTTTAGATGTGGTGCTTCAGGATATAGTTTAGAAGTTTTGGTACTTGGATTACGGCTGGATTCAATGATCTTGAAGGTCTCTTCCAACCTTAATGGTTCTGTGGTTCTATGATTCAAGCCCTCTGTCCACGTCACCAACAAAGATGTTAAACAGCACCGGTCCCAGTACTGACCCCAGAGGACCACCACTCATCACTTGCCTCCACCTGGACACTGAACCATTGACCACAACTCTCTGGATGAGGCCATCCAGCTGATTACTTATCCACCGAGTGGTCCATCTGTCAAATCCATGTCTTACCATCATGTACTGGCTGAGTTTTCACAGAAAATGCAAGGCCTTGGAGAGTCTCAGGTCATGCAGCATAACCCAGAGAAGGCAATCCAGACAAGGCAAAGAGGTGCACCTGGCTGGGGCCTGTTTGGCTGGCCTACTTCGAAGGGCAGTGCCCAGACATTTTCCAAGCACAAAGGCTGGAAGCTGAGTTTTGGTGTCTGTATTGAGAGACGCACTACCTCACTCAGCTGAGTCAACAATGATCTGCTCTTCAAGAGTCATAGATAAACAGCTGGATTTACACACTTCAAGGTTACAACACAAGAGCAGGCCACAGCTGAGGAACTGTTAGCATTGGAAATCAAGTATAGGAAACTTCCAGGAATAATGTAGACAGCAAGGAGATTAGGCAGAGGATAAGAGGCTGATGCACAGACTAGAAACCGTCTTTCCTTCCTGTTCATGCGGGTTCTCTAGAGTGTGTAGGTCAGATAATAGTATTGGACAGGCATGCTGTGACAATTCAGTATTTGATATCAAGACCTAGCCACGAAGCAGCTGGCACAACCAGTCACAGCAAGAGTCAAGTAACTCAGTTGGAGCTAAACTCCCAAGACACAGAAAAGCTGTGTGATGAAAAATTTCATTCTATGTGTGATGGCAAGGTGGCACAAATGAGAGAAAGACCCTCTTTCTGCTGCTTGCTGTTACTGGTGTGTGGTTCTGTTAAGGCTGGGTAGGGAACTGAGTTTATGTTTTTGCCTGAGTCTCTGCTGCCTGCTGAGGAGGAAAGATGAACTGAATGAAACTGACATGGTTTAAACAAATAAAAAGGATTTGTAGATGCCTCATTGCTGGAATAACAATAATATCTTACAAAAAGGGATAAGGAAGTGATGCAGTAATTTCACTAAGCAGCAGTTCCATCAAAGAACACTTTTCAAAGACAATTTTAAGAACGAAGCCAAAGGTAGCTACTGTGCAGTCTAAGCTAAGCAGCTCTTGGTGAACTACTACTACAAAGCTCAGTTACCATGAGCTTCATAAAGGTCAGAGTAACAACAATAAAACAGTCAACAACACAGCTAGAAACACAACTTGTTACAGCTAAGAAAAACAGCCAGGAAGGCAAAAAGCTTAGAAACTATGAAGATTACATTAGCTATTTATAAATACAGAAGCAATTAGCAACTTAGAAATACATCTGAAGTTGTGTAGACCACAAGAACTTAACTGGATGTTCTCTCTGTTGACAGGGAAATAACCATTCGGTAACACTTAGTATATTTACGCTTTAATGAAACATCGAAGTTCTTAAAGTGTTACAAAGATATAATACATTTGTAATGTAAATGTTAAGGCTCAACATCAAAATGAAAATACTCACTAAAAAATGAAGATTAAAAGTTATTGCAGCAAAACAAAGTCATTACAATTACACTTGTCAATTTTTTTTTTTAAAGAAAACCTGCAGCATTGACTGGCACATACAAAATAAAATACAGTGAGAGTTTTGCAACGAACATTGATTTCGTGCATTAAGTGCAGAGGATTTTAAACTCTGCATATCGTACTAATTTCAGCTTTTGTACAGCCCCATTTACAACACATTCCTGCCAGACCAAGAGATTCTCGTTTTCTCCTGGGATACCTGGCCCAAAGATAACTGTTTGAGCCCATGGGGCTTGCAATTCCTATTCCTCCCCTGTCCTTTGGAACAGCTTCCTCTACTTGCTGAACAAGTTCTTTGAAGTCATCTGCCACAGGTACATATTCATTATAGTAATTTAAACTATACAAGTCCTTTAACGTCTCCCATCCAAGAAACGGGCTGCTTCTCTGCAGCTGCTCCACCTCAGGACCCAAAACTGGTTGCAGCTTGAAGTTTCCCAGTAGTTTGTTACTTGCTGTTCGTGCAGAATCTGTTTTAAAGAGAAGACTGTAAGTTCAGACTGCAGGAGTATCAACAGGAGCACGCAGCTCTAAGAAACTGCAATAAACCCCACTGTTATCTGGGAGAACTGTCAGTACTGCAGAGTCTCCACTCCATTATTTACTTACAGCTTACCTTTAGGAGAATCTTTATGTTTTAAAGGCTATGCTACATTAGACATGGAGAGTACATGGCTACAACTGTGGCTGAGGTACAGATATCCTATCACAAGTGCAGTCTCAGTACTGTCTCAACAAAATCGTCTTGTAAAGACATGTACCAAGGAACCACACAGAGCTATGTCATGTGCTTCATGAATTACATTAGATCACTCTTCTCCCATGCACTATCATCACATGAAGAACAAATGTAGGGGGGACTAAATAAGCAAATATTAAAGTATGTAAACTGCTTCTTACAGATTGTATTTTGCTATAGCTATTTTCAGCCAATGCTTTCCACTAACTTCATTTCTCAAGGCACAGCAGAGGCTTGCAGAATTTACTCAGAAACACAGTTTGTCTCACTGACTGAAGTCTCAGAAATCCAGCTCTACTTCCTTTCACCTCTTACTGTTGCCCTTTGTTTTACTTCTGCAAGGCAAGTGGCATTGCTTTCTTCAGCTAATGTGAATAAAAGCAGCTCCTTCAATGCTTAAGTTAAAAAAAAACACGTAAGTGCTTTTCTTGTGGTCTTAATGCTTTTAATGTGTTGTTTCAGAAAGCTGAAAGAACATGAGAAATCCTGTGAATGCTATGTTTACTTTAATGTGGCTAATTAATATATAGAAGGTAACTTTTAGATAGAACAGCTGTCTGAATATTTACAAAAATAAAAGTGCTTGTGGCTACTTTACTAATTAGACAGTAACTGCTATTTAGTGGTCTTCTGGGGCAGGGAAGACTTTTTAGTTAGACAGCATGCAGCACAGTTTGGGCTGCTTAGTGACTGATGCTCTCAAGAAGCTACTGTAAATAAGAAAACAAAGTTTGTTGGGAAAGAACACAATCCCCAGCAGAGGCTGTACATATGTAATTTGTTATAAATTACAGAGGTAACTTTGATCTACTACCCAACCTGTCAGAAAAGAAAACAAGAAAAAAACAACTCCCAAGAATCTCAAAATACAGGCTTCATTAACTGCTTGAGGTCCAATGCTACTTCATTAACAGGATGTTTAAGCCAGAAAAAATAAGCTCTTCCATTGCACATTTTTGCCATAATTCCAACTTTTGTCTGCGTTAAAATTGCTATTTTCATTATTCAAAATATCAACATAGAGGAGAGCCATCTCTTAAAATTGCTGTGTTACATTACCATAGTTTGAGAACACAGCTCAAAAAACATCTGCTTACACTTTCTTAATATATTGGACTTCTAAGATGCGCCAGTGGAATTATCTGAGGAATATTTTACCCATTACATGTTTCACCAAAGACCCCTAAAGCCATTCTCGCTGTTTGAATTGTAACCTGAAGCACCAGAGTCCCATCCATGCTCCAACGCGCAAGCTCCTTTGTCCAGAGCAGCACAAGCATGTGGTAAAAAACCCAAACGCTTCCACACATAAAAATGTCCCCAACACTCCCCAGAAAGACGAGGAGCAGAGCTCTAGAGCTCCGGACAGAGAGTGAAAGTTTGAGCCAGGTCTCCTAGACCTCAAGTGTTGCCGAGCTTTGGGAAGGGAGCGAAGCCACAGAGGCACTTCTACCGCTTCCAAGGGTGCGCCACAGCTCCCTGCACGGCCAAGAAGAAAAGAAGTGTGATAGATTGTTTACAGTTTTTAAATAAGAAAAGTTCAGCGAGCCGCGGCCGCCGGCAGAACTGCTCAGCCCCGTATCGAGCAGCGGCTCTGAATAGACCGAAAACTTTGCAGGTTACCCCGGCTAACAACACCCCGGCGACTGCCATGTCTTTTCCTCTAAATTTGCCTGTTTCCTTTCAGAAGTCAGGGGAAACGCCGGCGGGCATCGGGAGCGAAATGGCTCAGCGACGCTCCCGCCGCGGCTCAGGGCAGGAAGAGCGAGAAGCGCCGAGGGGCGCTCGCCCTTCCCCGCTCCGTCCCATTTTCCCCCGTTTCTCTTCACAGGATCAGCTGAGGGAGCCGAGACCGTGACCCCAAACAGCCCTCTCCGCCTGCCGGGTGGGCCGGCAGCGCCGCCACCTCCCCGGTGCCGCCTGCCCGGGCTGCCCCGTCCGCCGCGGTCGCCGGCCTCGCCCCGCCCACCTCTCGGACACTCACCGGCGGCCGCCTCGGGCTCCATCGCCAGCAAGGAGAGGCGTTTCCAGCGGGACCCGCCGCAGGTGAAGATAACGGCGCGGATGAATTCTCGTCCGCACAGCTTCACGCCGTACGCGTCCCCTTCGCCCGCGGGGAGCACGGCGGCCGCCGCGCCCCGGGCGCCGGGCTGCCCCGGTGGCGCCGCGCAGAGCAGCACTGCCACGGCGCAGAAGAGCAGCAGCTTGGTCCCCATGGCGCCGGCCGCCGCCCTCCCCGTCCCGCTGCCGCGCTCCCGGGTGGACCCGCCGGCCGCCCAACTGCCCGCGCTCGCGGCCTCGGGCCACACTGCCGCCTCCCCGCGTGCCGCGCGCTGCCGCCTCCCGCCCGCCGCCCGACTTTTATACGCTGAGGGCGGTGCTGAGACTCCTGCCGGTCCTGGCCCCCTCCTCCTCCCCCTGGCCCCCGGCCCTCTCCGAGAGCGCCCCTCTCTCGGGCGATCCCCCTTCCCGGTGCCGCCGCTGGCCCCGGCAGCATCCTCGCCGTGCCGTCCCTGTGCCTGGAACCGGCATCGGGGCACCCGCGGGCGCGACTCCCTCCTCTTTCTGCCCCTTGCTTTGCTGTGGTGGCTCCTCACACCTCGGTGAAGATGAACGTCGCCTTCGGCCTCCCTGCTTGGGCTCTTGGCTCCCTCCGTTCCCGGAGACATGCTCCCTGCTCTCCGCCGGGCGCTCCGTCTCCATCTCAGCTTTTCCTGTTTGTAGTCAGTGCCCTCTGTAATGACTCTTAAACTGTGAAAAAACTTAGGCTCGCCTGTTTTTTCGTTTGCAGGTCTAAAATCTATATAACTAATCCTACATCCTGAAGATGTTGGCTGAAAGAAAAGGGCATAAGCAAATAAACACACTTCTGCAGAACTACCAAAGCTGTGGATGCTTCAGGTGGGATTTTAAAGCCTGAATTCCTCTTGGGTTGAAGTTTGTGGTTTTCGATGCCCATCATCAGTGGCAGCCATGGGCACCCAAGGCATCAGAGACACCTCAGCTCCAACACATGCATCCTGGGGACGTGGAGCTCCGTGCTGATGTATTTCACCAGCAGCCCTCAGCAGGCTCTTGCCAACAAGGCTGGTGTTCTTTGGACTCACCAAGCAGAACTATGCACCCTGTGAAAGTAAACTTTGCTTTTGGGTTTTTTTTCAGCACAATAGGACAAGAAGTGGCTCCTGTCCCCAGAAAAGTTCACCTCTCTAAAAATACAACGAAACTGTTGTCTATGGATCCCTTTGCATGAGGGCTATGCTTTCAACCCCTTGAGAGACATACCCTATACTGTTATAGAGAAAAAATAAAAACTCAATCTGGAAGGAGAGCACAAAGAAAACATATATACACAGCCTAGCGTACAAAAGCAGAATGATTCACTTGTGCTGGCAGACAAGACATAGACTCCAATTACCTTTTTCAGGAGGACTTGGGTGTCCTGCACTGAGCTGGATCTAGAATGAGACCATGGAGGGCTGCCATAGTGAGCAACCTTCAAAGTTGTCCATTCTTGGATGTTCTTTGGTCCAGTCTTAAACATTCTAGACAGTGGTACCACTTCAACAGTAGACACTTAACTATCATCCAGGCTTTTACTAGGATGCAATCTGCAGAAGTGGAGGCTACCAGTCCGAAATTCCTGAAGAACCAATCCTCGATCTGTTTCTCCCTCAGTTAAAGTCTCAACTTGTTACTCTGTTATAGGCAAGTTGTGCAGGCCTAATCACAACTGGCATTTTTAAAGAGAGCAGCAGCTTGATCTTGTTGTTACCTTGGACTTTTTCTGAAAGTACCCATCACATCAGGTGAACTTACTCGTGTACTGTATGTAGTCTTCTAGGCAAGGGAACTGTTTTCAGGGACCGGAGAGCTGCAGCCATGTGCAAGAGAATGACCAGGACTGTCAGGGCAATAACGAAGGTGCCTCCTGAGTCAGGAAGTGATGAGCCTGGTGATTTAAGTTAGTTTGTAAACTATTATAATTTATTTTATACCCTGTTTTGATGCCAATACCCAATACTGGAGCCGGTCTTCAAAAGCAGCAAAACTTCAGATGTCTTTCTCAGAGTTTTTTCACCAGGGAATTTTGAGAGCGTTCTCCAAATAGCAAGCTGATTTGTCAGTCTATCTGGAAAACTGATTTTCTGCATGCTTTAGTTCCAAATTTAACTGGACCATAGGTTACTGTGGCATATCTAACGTGCCCTAAGCAAAGGCAAGCACTACAATGGCCACTTTTAGGGTTTTTTTTCCCCAGGAACGTAATTTTTGCAAATGTCTGAAGTGTGGAACCTCTGGCTACAGCAGCTAAATGCAAGCCTGCAAGAGACTGGAAAACAAATAGTTCAAAGCAGTTTTGCTGACCTTACTGGCTTCTTCGTTGGGGCTGCTGAACATGAAAGACAATCCTTTCTGTGCTTTCCATTTCGCTTGTTGTCAGGTGATAGACCGTGAGCTGTCACAAGAGGCCTTGGAGGGAATGTCTTTTCAAGACAGTCGTAGCTGCTCAGGGGAGCCTGCACTGCAGCACTCTCCATCACACTTCGTGTTGAAAAGCACAGGCTCTCTTGCTAGGATTGAAGACTGCAACAACAGGCAGTGAGTTAGTGAGTTTTTTTAGTAATCATACCTGAATGACCTGGCTGTAGTGTGATATTGCTTAATGCTACTATGCTTAATGCAGTTTCACTAGTAGGGTGTATTGCTCAGTATTTTTCCTCTAGGCGTATTTTAGTAATACTGCCTTTGCATCTAGGACTTTCAACTCCATCTACTGTGACTTGAATTGTAGGTTATAAAGAACTGCTAAGAACTTACTGTGTTAGTAATATAAGTTTAAATCATACAGGATTTTATACAGAAAGCCCTGTCAATCTCCCAGTAATTTGCCATTAATTTAAATGAAGTCAGAGGCAAGGTTTGTTTACCTGTTCATCATAGAAAAACTAATTTATTCAAAACAATACACACAGAAGAAAATATATATTTTAAATAGAACCAATCTGAAATAACCTCTTTCTGTTTGTATTACAAAGACCAGACGACAGCAGAGCAAAGAAATGAAATTCCATTGGTGATCTGTAGAATCTTGCAAAATCGCTACATCCACTGTACTTAGTGAAAGTATTTTGTATTTTTTAGTTTCCTAAAATTAGGTAAAGATGATTGTACCATTTTTCTCCCTTGTACTAAATATTTAATCTGTTGGCCAACAGCAATCAAAGTTTACAGAGGGTAGAAGATGTTTAATGAAAACAGGTGGCTAAATAAAAAAGCTGTAGGGCTTCATCACAAGAAGATGATCATGGGTTCTAGAAAGCTGCTCACCTTTAAGCTAATAGTTACAAAATGAAGAAATCTAGTAATTTTTATACAATGAATTCCAAGACTGATTAAGCAATTAATTAATAATGTAGAAACAATATAATTTGTCTATGTCCACATAAGTGCTTTCCCCTTCTACTTTTAAAAGCAGTGATTTGCAGTCATAAAGTACCTTCAAAACATTTAGGAAAGACCTGTAAGAACTAACTTTCCCTATCATAAGGCTTGGCTCAGGAAAGTCAAATCTTTCATCCGTGGAACAAAGGGAGGGGCCCAGACCCAACCACCCACGGTAACTTTGCTTGTTTCTTAACAATACCCACGTATACTATCAAAACCAAATTAACAAGAGAACTGTGCTGCAGGCAGTTGTGGCTCACAAGTGTTGTGCACTTTCTTGGATTCTAAATGAGACATACCCAAAACGAGAACACAAGGAGTTTAATTTTGTCATCCTAATCGTGACTTACTTCTTACTTTCCTGGAAGAACCCTGCTCTGAGTGACACTGATTCAGGATACATGGCTGTCAGACATTACAACCAGAAAAAACAACGGGATTAAGGTGGTAAGAATAGCATCCTCAGGTCAGAACAAGCTCCCCCTGCAGTTATTCTTCTCTTCCCCAGTGATTCATGAACACAAAGACAGTTGCTGTGTGACATATTAAAGTAAGTCTTACAGCTGAAGCCAGCTGAACACAGATGACAGAAGGAAGCAGGATGCTTTAGGTGTTTTATTTATTTATTTCTATGAGTACAACTGGTGTGACAATGACGGGCAACTGATGCTGTAAACTTCAGTTTCCCTGAAGTAGGCCCTGTCAAAGGTAAGCTTTCTGGCTTTCTTTCATTCTTCTCTGAAGGAAATCATACCTTTTAACCAAGGCTGTAGCTGGGTATCTGTGTAACCGGTGCGACTGGGCTTGGCACACGCAAGCATTTTGATTGATTCACTAGCAGTAGAATAAATACTCCATAGCAAAGAATGAGCATATTCGAAACAGAAGCGTTTATTTATCAAGAAAAAAAGCAAAAGTAACTGTAAAAAAATAATGGTAGGAAAGGTGACTAACCCATAACTTTTTTACGAACTTTGGCATATTCTGTGTAGGTCGTTTAAATCCATTTCTGGGTTTGGCATTAGACTGTCCTACTTAGAGCTTGTTGCTTTTCCTTGATAAACTGGGTGACTTTCACTGATACTCACTGTGTAACACTGAATTAAACTTGTCCCATTTCCATCGCTTTTTATTATGGAGTCTTGCAATGGATTAACATTATTGATTTAAGTTTAACCTTTGGGAGAAAAAAATAAAATCACATTTTGCTAGGATGGAGTAATAAATAGCTATCCTATTATCTCCTAAAAGTGCTATCTGAGTTGTTATTTTGCTTAGCCTGCTTGCTTCCTTCAACACCACCCTTTGATCCAACACCACAGCCAGAAATTATCACAGATACACAGATATTAATTCCTAGTTCACAGTGAACAGGATTAGGGTAGTTCCTAATGTTCTAGGATTTGTAAGTAAAACTGATGTGTGGACTATTAAAACTGCTGTCTTGTAAAAATATCTTTCATAGGATTAAAAGGTGGGTTAAAAGGCACTTACACAAATACCAAACCAGGCTGGTTTAATTGTTTTTCTTTCTTGGAAGAAAGAGTATCAATAAATTGCAGAGATTGAAAGATAAAAGCCTATTCTACGTTCTTCAAAATTAAAGCAAGGTGGACTTCAGAACTTGGAGGAAAGGCAGTAGATGATCTGTTATTCAAAGGGAAAGAAGTAAGCAAGGATACATATGTCCTAAGAGCAGTACCTAATCCAGCAGCAAATGGTGAGGGATTATGTTACAGGACAGACAGAAAATGTGAGGTGGCCTTGGGCTGCATCTTGCAAGCTCACAGAACATGGGCAGCACCACAGGCTGAGCTGAGGCATACCTTCCAAGACATTTAAAATCGCTGCCTTAAATCCTGTACAGCCAAAGTGTGGACCAAGCCATTATAACCAAACAAGCTGTTATAACTTGTTTCATCACTCTGCACATTAAAATGCATGACATTTGAAAACTGCTACAGATTGTATGTGTTGTTAACATGCAGATGACAGAACCAATTACAGAAGTAGCTGAATGCAGAAGTGAATGCACTTTCAGAAATCAATCTCACACAACTATGGGAAGTGCTGAACATTTCTTCTATGTTGAGAAGCTTTTGTTTTATTACGTATTCACCTGTCTTACCCTAAGAGTATTCTAATTTTAGTCAAGTAGTCTTCAAAAACAGATTCAGAGCATTATCTCCAGCTGGAATTCAATTTTTAACTCAACAAATAGTCAATACAGACTTAGGCTTAATTCATTATTGGATACTTTTTGAGCATTTGTTTTTCATTCTACAATTAGACTAATGCTAGAAGAGTTTCCATCAAAAACACAAAATAGTTTGTTTTTAAACAAGATTTCTAATACAAAAAGATGCATCTTTTTTCTCAGTGTAACATCAGAACACTAAAATATACTAAAATTATATTTGCAGTATATACCATGTAGAGTAAAGGCATGCAAAAAATGCCTCAGTTTTTCAGTACTTGTAAGGCTCCTTGGATCTACCCATTACAAAAACACATTAATAATTTTGCTTGCTGTTAGCCTAAGTTAATATTAATCTTAGTAGTGAAACTTTGATTTCAAGTAAACAAATTATACTGAGTTTCAAAATGTCAAACAAGCATGAAAAGGATTCAGGAAATAGCTACATAATTTGTTTTCTCTTTTTGAGAAATTATCTCTGGTTGTACTACAAAAAATACAGTTTTTCCTAAGAGTAAAACACACAGTTAGCAAGTGACGTGTTTGCTTCTGAACCTACTTCTGATAAAAGCTGTTTATTCCAGAATGTGAAGCAGAGATGGTGAGTTTACTGCCTAAAGAACAGCAAATTAAAAGTGTCTTATTTGTCAAAGAAGTTGACTGTCAATTCCCGACTACAAACTGAGCTGTGCATGCTTAAATATAATTGAAAATTACAACCTTATTTATACAAATTTGTACCATATTACTTATTTTGGTTTATTATAGTGAGTTTTGCCATTACCAGACATTTTTACTACAGGTGAAAGTTATTTTCAGACTCTAAATAGAGGGTGGAAATTCAGTATTTCATTCTAAACAAGAAAAATATACTACAGTAACAATGGATGTTATAAAGAGATACATGCAATATGAAAATCATTGCTTTAGAAAGTACTGATTTTAAAAAAGGAATTCTGTTTTGATTTTATAAAAGCTTATAGTTTTGTCAAAATTTTAATTATTCACTAATGTACAAAACCAATACTAAAATCACATTCACAATATTAACCTTTAAAACATCATCCTATTTTTCTATGAAGAACTTGCTCTGAGATCGTCGCATTTTCTCCAGGTTTTCGTATGTGAGTGGTCCTTTGGGCAATTCTAGCAAAGTGCTCTCTGTGTCCAATATGTTCTCTGCTTCACCTTAAAAAAATAAAGAAATTAAATACATTTCCTCGCCCTTACTTTGAGGAAGCAAAAGAAGTAAAAAAAAAAACAAACCCCAAACAACAAAATGAAGAAACTGATTAAGCTATTCTTGTTTGGGCCAGAACAACAAAATGCCAGCTGACAGCTATGTATTTTACAAATGAGCTTATGGGAATGCAGCATTACAGTTAGTTGTCTTTAAGGAATTTTGGACTGGTGGGATAATGGTACACAGCAGTGTTTGGTCAGAACTAAGTATCTGCTTCAGGCTGAATTTGTCTGCCAAAACTTCAGTCAAAACAATAAATTGTGCTGTTGTTGCCATTTCTGTTAGTCCCTTTCTCCTAAAAACTACACTGAGTTATAGTAATTTTTCATTTAGATATTACACACATGCTTTGGAATGGAGGCATGAGATACACAGCAAGGACTTGGCATCACTGTATACTTTGTACCAACCCCATACTGTATTTGACTAATTAGGAGTCTGAGGAGTGGGGGCATTAGACATACATATAAAACTGTGCATAAGCTTTAACAAGTAAATTCTACACAGTAGCCTAGATGTGCCATATTTAGGCACAATTTTTCATCTTGTCTCAGGCTTAGGCCAAAAGATGGGCTACAGGCAGAAAGTGGGTACAACAGGACTTGAAGAAGCACTGGTGAAAGCATACTGCTCACAAAAAGTTTTGCTAAGACATTTACCTAAACTTGCAGCCTTAACTGCGTAGCAGGGAAAAGAGGTAAGAGTGCACAATGTTCTGGGTAAGGCTGGAATGAAAACATGTAGGACAGAAAATCCAAAAAACAAAGGTACAGTTTGAACATCATACATAAGTTGTGGTGGTCTGACTGTGATATAAGAAAGGATTAAGATTAGGCAAAGAACGTGTTTATTTTGGCCGATGCTATTTGGTATCCTGCCAACCATTTGTTTACCTATGCCTTAACTGCTAGCTTGATTATTGTTGTGGCAGTGATTTGAAGATGTATTTATGTGCAATAAACTTGACTGAATATTGTAATGCAGTCAAGATTGTGGTCATTCTTTAAAACAGGTCTGAATGCTGAAACCTCCAACTGTAATTTCAGTAACATTACAGCGCTTAGGATCTCCACACATCAGTGATATTCAAGAAGATGACACTGGTTACTACTCCCAGTAACTGGTAGTAACACAGCATCAGTCAGTTGCATATAGCATCTGATTATGGAATAGCAAGACATCTTAGGTGACAGAGTGGTGTTACAGACAGTCAGATCTCTATGGCTGTCACTCACATGCACTAGAGCAGATTGCTCAGTCACTATCCTTCTCACATGGCTCAGGATACAAGCAGTGAGCTGCCTCAATGTTGGAAAAAGGTAGCCAGATTTTCACTGCTTTGTGGAGAAATTCTGTGCCATTGGAGGCTGGCTATACAATCCTCCTTTCCTCTAATAATTTTTCTGAAAAAAAAGTATGTCCCTGGACTGGGAGGAAAAGCAGCACAAGGCCAAGAACACAGATAGCAAGTCCATGACTGATTCTGAGTGTCCTCAGCCATTCAGGAAAGTACCTCAGCACTGTTCTGTAACCCTGCTCTCCCCAAAAGATTCACTTCTGACACATGGCCCTGGCACACTCGGGCTGGCTTTTCAACAGCACAAGCAGAACTCAAAACAAGTACTTGCCCCTATGTCCTCAGTTTTTGCTTTAATTAGCCCAAACTATGAAGCAGAAAAAAACCCACAACCCTCCAATTTCAATATAGGAGGATAGGCAAGTAATGAGAAAATGTTTGGACAAGTCAGCTAGAGACAGAAGAAAAAGTTAACTATAAGCAAGATCAAAAGACAAAATGCCTGGTGAAAGAGAAATAGAGAAACGTTCCCCTCAGCAAGTTTGCTGATGACACCAAGCTGGGTGGTGTGGTTGATACACCAGAAGGACGGGATGCCATCCAGAGGGACCTGGACAAGCTGGACAAGTGGGCCCAAGTGACCCTCATGCGATTCAACAAGGCCAAGTGCAGGGTTCTGCACCTGGGCCAGGGCAACCAGAAATATCAATACAGGCTGGAGGAAGACATGCTAGAGAGCAGTCCTGTGGAAAAAGTTGTGAAGGCTCCATCCCTGGGTGCATTCAAGCTCAGGCTGGATGGTGCTCTGAGCAACCTGGTCTAGTGGGAGGTGTCTCTGCTCATGCAGGGGAGGTTCAAACTCGATGATCTTTAAGGTCCCTTCCAACTCTAACCATTCTATGATTCCATGGGTATAAACTGATTCCAAAGAATGAAGGACAGCAGATGCAGGGCTGTTTGATGAAGGTGCTCCAGATAGAAGGAAGACTGTGCAGCATAGAAATAACTGTAGATTAATCTAGGAGAGGGAACTGGCTATGAGGCTGAGGATGGGCATACCCTGGAGGAGAGAAACCAGTTAAAAAGGGAACACTAAAGGGAATGGTGTATGCATTCATTATTGCACCACAGAGATGAAGCATTGCATGCACCAACGTAATACAGGGGAAAGCAGAGAAGTAGTTGGGAAAGTATGTGGGAATGGCCACAGGAATAAGCTGAGTAATAAGAACAAACATTGTGGCTGCAGGTCAATTGTGTCATAAACCCTTATTTTCATCTGCTTAATTTTAAGCTTGAAATAAGAATGAACTCCTGAACCTGACTTTCACATAATTATGAACCTTCTTCTGATTTCCAGCCCAGGCTCATTCAGGCTAGTCCATTTCCTTTTATTCTAGAACTGATATTAGCAATCAGTTTAATTTCCTTCTCTTACTTTCCTTTATCCTATCCTGTTAGTAGGATCTGCAGGCCCAAATTTCTCATGTCTTTAATTTAAAAGGCTAAACAAACTAATAATTTTGTTTTCTCTTGCAAGGCAGCTTGGCATTCCCTGATAATTTTAACACTTCAGTAACTTGAGATTCCTTATATGGAAGTGACCCAAATTATGTATAAATTTCCAAGGAAGGTATTACTATGTTCCTGCATCAATACCTTCCTGTCTGTACTCTCTATTTGTACTAAGGTGGTGGAATATTAATCTCTGGAGAGATTAAAAAAACATCTGGACATTTTCCTGGGCAGTTGGCTCAAGGTGATCACAGAATCACAGAATCACCAAGGCTGGAAAAGACCTTTAAGATCACCAAGTCCAGCCTATGACCAACACCACCACACCATCTAGACCATGGCACTAAGTGCCACATCCAGCCTTTCCTTGAACACATCCAGGGACGGCGCCTCCACCACTTCCCTGGGAAGTCCATTCCAATGTCTAATCACCCTCTCTGTGAGGAAGTGCTTCCTAATATCCAACCTAAACCTCCCTTGGAGCAACTTCAGGCTGTGCCCTCTTGTCCTGTCACTAGTTGCCTGGAAAAAGAGCCCAGCCCCAACCTGACTACAACCTTTGGAAGGGACCTCTGGAAGTTATCTGGTCCAACCTCCCTGCTCAAGCAAGCACTTAATCAGGTCCACCACTGGCAATTATGAGGCAAGACTCCATTTTCTGGGACTCATCTTTCTTCTTCCATCTTAGCAGGGCACTGTGACAAGACGATTAGCTAAAAAGTGTTTGGTCATGAAGACAGAAAGGCATTATTTCTGTCTGTATCCCTTTATCTGTTTTTTATCATTCCTACCCATTGCCAAAACAGCAGCATCAGGGAGGAACATGGAAGGAAATCACTAAACTTGTGATTTCTCCCAAATACGCAATGCTTACTTCAGCTGTATTTATAGCCTCAGAATTCACTTTTTTTTTTTAAATGAGAGATGAGAAAGCAACAGTCTGAACTGGCAGGAAAGGCTGTAAAAGTAGAGTGAGTACACTTGACTGGGAAAGTATCTGTATCAGAGAAAAAATTTAAGAGGAACCTTCTGTCTAGAAAAAAAAGAGAAAATCTATTGTAAGTTGTCTCCCTTTTCTAAAAAAAAAAAAAAAAGATGTTTTCTGAAATATTAAGCTTGGTTCTATATGTGAACAAGACAGACTTACATACACATACCTTTTATCCTTTGCAACAGTGTCCCATAGCCCAAATCATATTGATAAGCAAATATAAAGCTTAAGGGAACTATCGGCATTACAACTACTGGGTTCTTCTTTTTTATTGCTCTGTTTAAACAAAGAAAAACAAAACAAAAACAAAAAGAAAAAAGAAGAAAAAAATATATTATTTAGGACACTTATCACACTGTTAGTTTAGGTTGACCTTGACTGTCTAGGACTTGTGTATACTTCTACACTCTAATCAAGGACCAAGTCTTAGTTTCCTCAGGAACATTCATCTTCTGGTTGCCTTCATGCTCAACTGTCAACCCAAGGGTATTAAAAAAAATGCTTCAAGTGCATTTTGAATATGTCTAACAAAAACTGGATTATCCAACTCGTGTAGCATGCATGCATGTGTGCATATATCTGCCCAGCCACACGTAACATGTAGCAATAAAGATACTACATTCAGCTGCAAATGCATCTGAGTCCACAGAGAATGCATAATGCATAACAAAGTGCATTTAATCTGTCGTATGTACACAAAACTACGAATATTTCCTACACTCTTTGTAATCATGTTATAGCACAAGAAAAATATGTTAACAAACAGAAGTCTTACGAGGCAAGTTCTTCTTTATTAGCCAAGTTTTCTTCCCCTTGGGTGAGTTTCTTGATTCAAATTTAAGTGAACAGGTTTCAGACTACATCCACTTGTTCACTGACATATTAAAAAACTCAGATGCTGGAGGATTTGTTGCTCATGAAATCACAATACAGACAGGAAGGTAGCATGTTTTTTAAACAATCTCTCCTGTTCCACGCACAGTTTTTATTTTCCACTGAGCTTTTGGTACCTCAGCTGCATTTTATTGTCAGATCACATGTCTCTCTACTCTTGCATAAATCTGCAGTACAGGTATAACCAAAACACATCTGGAAGCAGACAGAAATTAAGAGTCACTTTGTCATCTGATCAACCTCTGAGCAGTTACTAGATAAATACTACTTCCAATTCTGATGCAAAAGGAAGATCCAGCATCATAGAAATACAAATGTAATGTATTAATATTTTCTGTTAGGAAATAAATTTCATACCCAGCTGTTAAGCCTACAGCAGCAAGTCCAAAAAATGTCCCAAAATATTTGAGAAATTCCCGTGTCCAAGCAATCTGCATGGCTGTTTGTCTCTCTCTCATCTGGTTCTGCATCAGTAGTTGCCTTTCTAGCTAAGGAGGGGAGAGAGGTGAAACAAAATTAAGTCATCCATTTATTTTAAAGACTGAGTCAATCTCTCATTGGTCTATAAATCCAAAACACTAACTGAGAAGGTTTCTTTTTTATTCTTTTACTTTAGTCATTCTTAGCCTTTTTTTGAGAACAATCTTCTCCAGTAATAACTCAGAATGGTTTATATCATGAAAGCATTTACGTCAATTAGCAAATGCTTTAATGTAGAATCTCTCTAGTGCTGCTTCTCAAGGTCAAGAAAATAAAAATACCAGTGTTAGGTTTTGAGACCCTGACAAGTCTCTGCAGCACTCCCAAGGTTAAGGTTCTCTGACCTTTGCATTTCCATGGGGATCCAAAGGGTACCATCTAGCTGCTTTCTAATTTATTCTGCTTGATTTTCATTTAGCTGATAGTATCTTTAGAGTAATTCTTGACACCTTTTTAGCCTTTGAAGATTACTCTTCTTTGTGATGCACCATAAAGTTAATAATTCTTTTGAAAAAACATAGTTTACAAATACAGAAAAAATACTGAAGTTACTAGTTCTTTTAAAGGTACCAGAATACATTATCAAAAATCCATGAGAAAATAATTCTGTAACTAAAATTAGAAACAATAAGGCAAAAAGTACAATCTAGAAAGTATATTCAAACATCGAAGTAGAACTTTCCATGATGCATAAGAATAAAAAAGTAAACAATTGTTTTAATTACATGCCCCATCTAAGCATACTGCTACATTTCCATTAAATAAAGGTAAATTTACTGTTTTTTAAATGTTCCTCCCTACCATAGAGAACACTGGAGAGAACAATGGTCACTCCTCCTTAGAGTGATGCAAAAAATAAGAATGGTACCCAAAAAAACGTGTGAAACCGGAGTACAGAAGTTTGTCAACAGAATAAGAAATCTGCTTCTTACCATTAATTTTTGTAACTAGTTTTTTTTGAGAAACCAGTGTACCTAGTATGTCTCTCCTAGCTAACCGAGTTGCATAAAAAGTCCAACAAGATACAGGAAACAGAATACCATCTGCTTAAAATAGTGTATGGTAGAAAATAAAGAACAAAGAGAGAATTCAGAAAGTTCTCTTCTCATGCATCTATAAAAGTAATCAAATCTGTTCTTTTCTCCTGCTTTCTAATTCAAGAATAATTTAACGGATTTGTAATTACTTAAGGTTTCCTCCTATTTATTCATCTCCATTACTATTGATTTAGCCTGAACAGAACAATTTCTGTTAAATTGTTACTAATTATTTCTTCAGACTATGTTGATCTTGCTACCTTATTTACAATCTCATTCAGGACCTAGATAGGTAGAATTAATTTTTTAGACAGCATAATAAAAAAAGGACAGATCTAATTACATATAATTGTACTCAGTAGGAAAAAACAACATTCACTGTAGTCTCACAAAACTGTTTAATCTGTTCCTCTTTCCTCAAGACTGACATAGCAATTGCTGTTCCCACAAAAAATATCAACAGGCTCTACCTTCCTGATATCTATAATTTTGAAATAACTTTTTTTCAGAAGAAGTAATTATATAATGGCTGAAAAAACACTTAATAAAATATCAAAATAATTATATTTTATTTTGTCAGCTATGAGACACTTGGAAATTCTAAAGTAAACAAGCACACTGCTCTTTAATTAGCCCCATTGTGGTCCCCAATATCCTAAGCCTGGTAAATTGCTGAGGGTTGACGTGGCAAGATAAAATAATGACAGGTAATATCAATTTAATGACCTCTATTTTCCCCCACAATCTGATTATGTTCGTAGTTTGCACACGTGTGAAAAGTATTCAGGGGTTCTTTGTTAGCCTGTCAGCAGAGAAAAGAGGCCTGTGCTCCTGAGATGCACAGTATTACCCTAAATGAGCTTCAATTTGAAGAAGTACATGGGGAGGAAGTGGGATATGCTGATGAAATAAAGGTCTTGCTAAAAGGAAACTTAATGGAGAAGAAGAAAAACAGTTTCATATGCACAGAGTGTAGAAAGAAGTAAGAATCAAATAAAAAGAAAGCTGTAAGTTTAAATCTACATGAGTAAAGGAACCTAACAAGATTTCTTTAAAAAAACCAACAAAACCAACAAAAAACAACAACAAAAAAACCCCTCACACAAGTTATACTTTATAGCTCTTTAAAACCCAAGTATTGTACTGAAAATAAAAGATATTACAAAGTCACAGACACTACTAAGGTCAAACATACACCTTCCTGTAGGAGCCTGTCATACTGAATTTCAGAAGGCCAAGGTTACTTTCATGTTTATCTACAAGTAATTTTTATAAATAACTTAGTATACATGAAAACAATATGGTTTGTATATTATAAACGGCACCCAGATAACATAATCAAACAATTTTTCTAATGAGAATTTTTTCTTGTTTTCTAACCAGAGGCATCTTTTTTTTCCTTCCCTTAAAAAAAAACCAACCCTCAACTTTCTACATGGCACTCCATCCAAAAGTAAGGGGGAGGAGAAACACACAGAAAAATGCTCCTAATTCCTTTCCTTTGAGTAAACTTATTCAATGTGAATGTAAAATTTTACCTAAATGAAACTTGATACTGTATTTACATTAATTTCTTAAATAAAGAAGTGTTGAAGGGAAGCTTTAGACTGATGAATCTTAGAGCATTTTATGTGTACATGGGGGAATGTGGCATAGCCAAGAAGAAAAGGTTTCAGAGGAATCTTGATGCACACAAGGCAGTAAAAAGTAGATTTAGTGACATTTAGCTAAATGAATAATCTAATTATTGCTATTAATTAAGTTGCATGATGTTACAATGAACAGTTTACTATACAAGACCTATTTTGTCCATAAACGTACAATGCAGCCCAACTGAGATGTTTTTAGGGATGCTAAGTAATCTACAGTACTACTGCAAAAGGTGGTTTTTAAATCAATTTTTCTTTAGGCATAAGTTCTATGAGGAATAGCTAATAACAACACATAAACATCACTAAATGTGCTCCAAAATCTCTCTGAACCTATGCAATCCTACGCCAAACTAGGAATACCTCTCCCAAATGTCAGAAATGCCCTTTGTTCTGTTCTCTCCTTTATTCTGAAAAGAAATCCATTCTTGCTTTCCATATCCAACATCACTTTTGTCACTTTGCATAGTTTCATCTTGCCACAGCAAAAGACTATACTGCTGTAGCCTACGACTGCCACGATAATCTGCATAACAATGAGATTTACTAAAAGTGTTCCAGGGCAATTCCACATTGAGTTCACTGGATTTCAGGCTGTCCTTAATGAAAACAAAAGGGAGAACTGAGCAACAATTATGGCCAAAGTTGTCCCAAGAATATACTGTTTCATCACACAACCTAAACTTACTGGAGTAATTGTAGAAAAAACAGTTTGGAGTATGCCTGAGCTCCTTCCAGAAAGCACCACAGCCACTGTGCTGCCGTGTGACATGGGTCACTGCTGCTGTCGTGTTCCATGCATGGGCTCCAGCAACATCTGGGCTCCAGCAAGGAACACCCCTATGGCAGACTCTTACAGAGCAGACAGAAGGCAGGGCACGTGTCACCAAAGACTGCTTTGATATGTCCAGGCCGCACATTTGATCAGCTAAATAGGTTTATGTGCAATGTTTGACACTAAAAAAGGATATGCAGTCAAATTAATTTTGGAGGCTCTAAGTTACAAAATTAAGCACCTACATGGGCAGTTGAGTAACTCCTATGTACCTCAATCTTTCAGAATTTCAAAAAAGTCAGGGGCTGTGTCCTTCTGCTTACCCACTTAACATGCCAATCTGAACTGAACATCTGGAGCTCTGAGAATTCTGAATGACCAGGATAGCCTGATACACTAACACTCACAAACAACTATCAGTAGATCATAAGATGAAGCTATTACATTAAGATTACGTTAAGCTTAAGCAAGTAAGGATTTGAAAGCAGATCTATATAGGGAAAGACTCGGGAGTCTACCACGAAAGATGACGTCAAATTAGAAGAAAGGCAGAAAACCAAATTGTGGCTGACTGCAGTTCAAATCAATATCCCATTTTCAGCTGTTAATTTCATAGTAATAGTTTCTTATTTTCCTCCACATGTGTTCTATTGAAAATGCCAACCACACAAGGCTAGTGAAAGTGTGGAGAAGACTTTTGACCTATTAACATGCAGATTTTATGACAAACACCAAGTCCTACTCCCTTTGGACTTATTTTGCAATTACTTTTAAGATGACTTCCCATTATGGCAGATCAGAAGCAAGAATTAGGAACAGCAGGTATTCATTTTACTGCAAACCATAACTTCACACATAGAACTTTACAGGTGGTAAGATTAAAAAAAATATGTATCATTCAAACTTAGCAGAGGTGCACTGTATCTTATTTGAAATAACCTCACTGATGGGAGAAGTTGATTATTGAGGAAAGCCACAGGTGCACCTCAGACACATCAAGTGAACAACAGTTCACCACCCAAGTGCCATGTCTTAGGGAATAAAAATCTATTTAATTTAAAATACCTAAGCCTCCCATCTATTATGACCATAACAACTTTAACATGTACTATTTACATGACTATGCTTGCATTAAAACAATAGGTAAAGGGTCTCAGGTGCAGATTTACGATGAGATGAAGGGAGATGCACTAGTTTTCCCATCCACGTACCTGTGTATGGCACAAGAGAGCTGAAGTTGTGATATGGATGCATGGGTACACATCCAAGCATGCTTTTCTATTACTGTTAAGAAATCATGCCATACAACAACTAGACCATATCTTAGAGACACAAACACAAGTCCAGTTAATATAATAATCTAAATAACCCTATATATATTTCTGCAAGTTTGATTCCATAATGAATAGGTTTTCTTAAATGACAGTAGCCACTTCTTCACTGGTAATAAATACTGAATGTGTAATTTTAAAATTTATATTTAGTATTTCAAAATAAAATGGGTACTAGCGAGTGACATTTTGTATTTTATAACACTCCAAGAAGGACCCAATTAGAAATAACTTTCCCATTTTTCTTTAAATACAGCTAGTAGTTTCTCAGTATCGTGTGAGAAACTGTAAGGGCTGATTAGCATTTGAAGTCTGCCACATACTAACTGTTATAGTAAAAGAAAATCAATCTGACAAATGAAACATGACAGATGAAGAGAAGTAAGGCAGAGAGAGAAAAGGTCATTACTGTGAAACTGATAATGTTAATAAACTGGTCAGTGGCAACCACCCTTATCATTTCTATTGATTATTCTTCAGACTGTCACAATGATGTCAAACGACAGAAAAAAGCATTTATACCATCATTGCATTGATTAAAATTCAGTGGGAGGAAATTCTAATCTGAACTAAATAAACTTTTACAACTTGAAAAAAACCCAACACTCATCTCTGGATTACACGCCACATCAGCACTGGTAGATAGATTGGAAATTTCTGATACTTGAGTCTTGTTTTCTTTCAGCCTTTCTGTTTTATATTCAGATGCTGTAGAAACAAGAGATGCTACTTTGGTTTTGTATTAAGGTGGTGCACAAATCAAAACAAACCACAGAATCACAGAATTGTTTTTTAAGACCATTGAGTCCAACCTTTAACTTAACTCAACCTACTATTAATCTAACTCTGCTGAGTCTGGTGCTAAACCATGTCTCTAAGCACCACATCTACACATCTTTTAAACACCTCCAGGGATGGTGCCTCCACTGCCTCCCTGGGCAGTCTGTTCCCTTTCAGTGAAGAATTTTCTTCTAATATCCAATGTAAACCTCCCCTGGCACAACTTGAGGCCATTTCCTCTCGTCCTATCACTTGTTACTAGGGAGAAGAGACCGACCCCCACCTCACTACAGCCTCCTTTCAGGCAGCTGTAGAAAGTGATAAGGTCTCCCCTCAGCCTCCTTTTCTCCAGACTAAACAACTCCACTTTTCTCAGCTGGTCCTCATAAGACTTATTCTCCAGACCCTTCACCAGCTTCATTGCCCTTCTCTGAACTCACTCCAGCACCTCAATGTCCTTCTTGTAGTGAGGGGCACAGAACTGAACACAGTTCTCGAGGTGCAGCCTCACCAATGCCAAGTACAGGGGCATGACCACTTCTCTACTCCTGCTGGCCACACTATTCCTGATGCAGGCCAGGATGCTGTTGGCCTTCTTGGCCACTTGGGCACACTGGTGGCTCATATTCAGCCAGCTGTCAATGAGCACACCCAAATGGGATGCAAGGTGGTATAAAAAGGCTAAACAGAAATGGAAAGCAGAGCCAGCAGAAAATGCTCTCTCTTCACTGTTCATGTGTACTAAAGAACAATTTTTAATATGTTTTGTGCAAGTCAAGTTGTATCTGGAAAGAGGAAGACACAGTAACTACCCCTGGATGAAGACTATTTCAAACCTGACATATTTAATGGCTCTCCCGGCATTCACCAACCCTGCTAAAATAGCAGCCAGGACGAACACTTGGGTTGACAGTGGTCATGGCAGTAAACTTATTTGGGAACTGTATTTCATGCCACCATCACTAAGACATAATTATGCCAACAGCCTGGTAAACAGATATTCAGACAGAAAAGGAATTAAACTACCTTAGAAGGAATTATGAGCCACATAAATATACACTACCTCTACTTAAGTTCTGAAACTCACTATCTAAATCTAAGAAAAGAGCAACATGAAGGAACTGTTGGAATATCCTTGCACTCATGTTAGAAGAACCTCCAGTTTTGTCAAGGCTAATCTCTTGCACATCTGTTATAGGCCATAGCTACTGTGTCTATAATAGACGATTATTTTCACTTACAGTTTTTCAAAGATTAGACACTCTGCAAGCATTGTTTAAACAACTAGTAACTTACAACTTTTGAGTACAGAGGCACAATGAAAGTAAGGCTTATCTTTTCAAAAATGTGACAGTCACATGTAAAAAAATCTGCAAATCACTTAGAAAACATAAAAGTTGGTACGCAGGTCATATAGCAAAGTAACTGCACAAAACCCTTACTGTAGCAATACACTTGTCATTTCACAAGCAGCCAAAAGAGAAAAGGTTTATGTGACTCGTCCTAGATGTCATCTTTTCTAAGCAATGTGCAAAACCAGAAGCTGCTGCAAATGGTTCTTTAGCAAAAATAAATAGAAAATAGAATAGTGATACCTAGGTTTACACCTCCATCAAAAGCCACCAAGAGTGCAATACAGAGATGATAACTTGTAATAATTACGCAGTGTCTGCTTGCTTCTATGACCAACATGCTCACATAAGTGTCAGGAAATGGGCCTCTAGATCAAACACTTAAAATAAAATAGAATTAAATGTTTTATCCTGCCACATCAAAGCTCATTTGCAAATATTTTTCACGTCAAGTACACAGAGCAATTAAATCATTAGCACTGCAAGAAACTACACTCCCTAAAAAGAAAACTTTATTTTTAAACCTTCCAAGTGCACAGACACATCATCACAAAGTATTTACCAGCTAAGAGCTAACATAAAAAGAAAGGGGTCTCACAACATTAGCCAGAAGGATGGATGTAAGCTACATGGAAAAAAGTCCTTCATATTCCTGTTGTCAATAAGTTACTAGAATTATATGCCATATAAAAAGATAATCACATCGAAAGCACTTAAATCCATTTGACATTTTAAGCTGTGTAAAGGAGAGACTCAATCCAGTAGACTGTAGTTGGAGAGTAAGATTTTTTTGGCAGTAACCTAGCCTTCCTGTGCTTCTGCTGTGTGGCCTTTGAGCAACAATCATACAGCAGGGTGAAGAAGAGAGTCCTTCACCTGCACTTCATAATCTTATGTACAGAGTAAGCAAAGTTTTAAGGTACTGTTATTACTATTTAGAATTCTCAAATGTTTTATACAAGCTCTATAAAGACAAAGCAGTTATTGGATATCTAGTTATGTAAAAAAAAGGCATCCATGCTGTAGGAATGGTCAAATAGATCAAGTGGCATAAGACAAAGAGTTAACATGACAATACCAAGTCATTTCAGAATCTGACTAATAACTGAATAGGTAAGTATTATTCAGTTTGTTATTTCCAGCTGCCAACAATGCCTCTAGGTATGTTCCTTGTGTGCCACATAAACCTGTTTTTTAAAAAAGAAATAAGTACTCAGAGCATTTAAATAAAAATTTAAACCAGAAGAAATAGCTATAAAATCATACTGCAGTATGAAAAGGTGTTATAATACCAACAAAACCTGCAAATACTATGTTTCTTCCTATCCACTTCAGATTCTGACTTGCAAAAAAACTGCCTCTCTTTATACCATTTTTATTATGGAATAAAAATAGGTATAAGGTCTCTTATCCATTGTACCTCCTGGGCTCTTAGGAGTTCTGCTCAATACAGGGCTCCTCCCCTGTGCCGCCCCGCCCCGCCCCGCCGCCCCCCCCCCCGGCTTTTAAAAAGACCCAACACCTTAGCATTCAAGAAATAGTATTTAATAGAAAAACAAATAAATGGCCAGATTCTATTCCAGTGGACTTCACATCAGAAGACTAAAACGGTACGTTTGCTCTGCTAAGAGGGAAAGAACTATGGAAAATTCATAGTGCTAAAGGAGGCAGCTTCAGAAAGGCATTTCTTCTTTGAAGTCAGTTAAATGCCCCCAATAAACTAAGCCCACATGTGTGCAGGTGCACCTCCAAGCAAACCGGAAGTTCTACCTAAGCAAGCTGCATTCACAACAATGTGTACTAGTCACAAATCTTCCCCAGCAAA
Organism: Hemiprocne comata; assembly: GCA_020745705.1. Classification (NCBI taxonomy): domain Eukaryota; kingdom Metazoa; phylum Chordata; class Aves; order Apodiformes; family Apodidae; genus Hemiprocne; species Hemiprocne comata. The sequence continues at coordinate 13,773,117 of CM036616.1, read as the reverse complement.
AAGACTGGTAGAACTGATTCCACTGAACAGATTTAATTAGTAATTGTTTCAATAGTGTGAGGGTAGTGAGACACTGGAACAGGTTGCCCAGGGAAGTTGTGGAGGCTCCATCCCTGGGTGCATTCGAGCTCAGGTTGGATGGGGCTCTGAGCAACCTGGTCTAGTGGGAGGTGTCCCTGCTCATGCAGGGGAGTTCAAACTCAATGATCTTTAAGGTCCCTTCCAACTCTAACCATTCTATGATTCTATGAAAAACTGCTCTTTGTAAACCGCTGCATTTATTTCTTAGAGCGATCCGGCAGACTATACCATCTCCTAACTAATACCAACCAAACTCACTTTTTTCCTGTGAGATAGATTGTTCTAATCTTCCTCAATACAGATATCATTCATCTTGTTCTGTTCCATCTGATGCACACAAACTAATAAGGATATAGCATTGTTACCAGGGAGAATTTATTTCCTGAATTAAGCCCAGATCACCTAAGGGGCAAAACAATTTTTCTAATGCTTCGAGACAAATGCATTAGTGATGCCATAAGTGCTACTAGTATCTTGTCAATAGAAAACAAATCTAGCTATTTCCCAACCCAAAGAGAAAAGGATGGTAGTAGTCAGGAAGGGGAAAGCTTGCTTACATTTTCTTTCACATGGAAGGAAGGGAACAGTTGTTTTCATTGTAATAGAACTTAGAAAAATCTTTTTGACTCATTCTCAGTGAAAAATTTAGAGAGGAAAAGGTTAGGGACTTAAAAACCCTGCAGAAAATTACCGAGTGTCTAAGACATTAGGAAAAACTAAATTTTTCAGGTGTCATCATGGAGCTGGCTGATCCTTTTATGAAAAAAATATATGTTGGCAAATACCACACAAAGTTCTGTTAAGTACAGGAAGGACGCTGCAGAAAGAAGCCTATGCAGAAGCATGTGTCAGTTCTCTTTCTTTTTTAACCAATGGAAGGGTTAAAGCATTAAGTTTTTTGTTCAGAAACTCATTCACATTTTAACATTACCCATTCTTCTTCCTGCCAAGAGTCAAAACATAGCACATGTATGCCTTTCAACAGCCACCTAATTTTACAATCAACTGATAAATCATCAGTAGTATGTTGACTGAGTGATGGGTTAATTGAATTTATTAAGAAAAAAATCAACAGAATCCCACAACACTACTGACAAATATACTTAGTCTACAAATAAAACAAAGATAAACTCACCTGGCCATTACTCATACTTTCTTATACTCTCTTTTCCATTCCTACTTCTAGCTCGTCACTCAAAAAAGCATCCTAGGATAAGGACAGGAACATGTAAAACATACAGGTCCCTACCAAGAACAGGCTTATTAGGTCAATTTCTGTTACCTGTCTAAGATAGAGTACTCTTAGTCCACTAGGTATTGAACAGGCATCAATATTTCCCTTTTCAAAATTTTGTTTTCTTCTCCTCTGGTTTTCATTAACATTTTGTGTTTGTCTTTAAACTGAATTATTAAACAGAATGTGGCCTGATGTCTAGTTCGTTATACAACTCCTACTGATCTATCTTAGAATCAAAGAATGGTTTGGGTTGGAAAGGACCTTAAAGATCAGCTAGTTCCAACCCCCATGCCATGGACAGGGACACCGCCCACCAGAGCAGGTTGCTCAAAGCCCCATCCAACCTGGCCTTCAACACTTCCAGGGAGGGTGAATCCACAAGTTCTCTTGGCAACCTGTTCCTGTGCCTCACTACCCTCACAGGAAATAATTTATTCCTAGTATCTAACCTAAATCTACCCTCTTTCAGCTTAAAACAAGTACCCCCTCATCTTACCACTAATGCCCTTGTAAAAAGTCCCTCCATACACAGTAGTCCAGGTGGGGTCTCACAAGAACAGAGTAGAGGGTGAGAATCACCTCCCTTGACCTGCTGGCCATGCTTCTTTTGATGCAGCCCAGGACACGGTGGCTTTCTGGGCTCCAAGTGCACATGACTGGTTCATGTTTAGCTTCTCATCAACCAACACCCCCAAGTCCTTTTCCTCAGGATGCTCTCAATCCATTCTCTGCCAACCCTGTATTTGTGCTTGGGATTGCCCCAATCCATGTGCAGGACCTAGGACTTGGCCTTGTTGAATTTCATGAAGTTTGCAAGGGCCCACCTTTCCAGCCTGTCAAGGTCCCTCTGGATGGCATCCCTTCCCTCCAGCATGTCAACAGAACCACATGGTTTGGTGTTGTCAGCAAACTTGGGAGGGTGCACTTCATCCCACCATCCATGTTGCAGACAAAGGTGTTAAACAGCACCAGTCCCAGTACTGACCCCTAAGGAATTCCACTTGTCGCTGGTCTCCAAGATCATATAAAGATGATGTAATGATCAATGTGAAGACCTTTACATTCATAATACATTCTCAATATGACTAAAATAAAAATTATGCATACAAAACATACACCTGAAATATAAATTATTTCCCAATTTAAAAATAACTGGGGAGAGGAGAGCAGAGGAGATCATCGAGCTGCCTGATAACTAAGTCAGGTTTTCCTGATCTCTCCCTCACAAAATTCTCAGTATCTGCAATAGTAAAAGAAGTTCAGCAAAGCGTTATGTATTAATACATCCTAAAGACAGTATAATCCATTATTCAATATAAATTCTCACAAAAAAAATAACTTAAGGAAGCTATACATATTTCTATAAAAACATTTATCTTCTTAACAATGCAGTTACAACTACTGGTTGTACTTTATCCATGCTAAACGAGCAATCTCATTTTTCACTTGAACAAAATGCTTCAGCTGTCTCTTTCACTATATCCTGTCACATTTGTTACCACACAAATTTCTGTTTCTTAAGAATTAAGGACTTCAAAAATCACTAGGAAAGAAGCTAGAATATAGGACACTTCCCAGTAAGTAACAAACTTAAAACTCTTTTGCGAGGTTTAAACTTATTTCTTACTGAGCACATATAAACCTTAGGAGGGCTGTGTACATCAGTGAGATGAAAACCAAACACCAATATAACTAAAGTTACAATATGTTGTAATCTTTGCTAGAAAAAAATCTTACTGGTGTCATGATAAAATATAATAGCATTCACACAGAATTCAGTGTTAAGTCCTGAAAAATAGGTTGTTTCTGGTTTTTTGTGTTTGGCTTTGTTGGGTTTTTTGTTGTTTTTTTTTTAATTATCACATTTACTTATGTGTTTGAGCTGGTTAGAAATTGTGAAGTTGGGAAAGAGATATTGTTAGGGAAGAAATAGCAGCAAGTGCAAAATAAATCTAGAAGAAAGAGTCGTTCCATATTAGCCAGCCCTCGGTTACCTGGAGCTGCCTACTGTTCAGGTGGTACTTCAGCTTCTGTGTTTGCATAGTGATGGGGATAAGGCTAGAAAACATATTCAGAGGTCCTTTAGAGTTAGCCTGAAAGCAGGAAGCTGAGACAGACATTTATTTATCCCCATTAGGATGACTAGTGACAGATTTCACTGCCTTTCTTAGCAATCCATATAATGACAGTTAAGCACTCAGTCTCCTAATATTTATCCCAATTCTTGCTTGCTTTTGCAAGGGCTAAGACTTCGTATCTCTAGAATGATGTAGGAGAAAAAAATGAGTGGATTAAAGAACCAACAACATACATAAACTTAAAATTCATAACGGATGTGTTTATAGCATCAGACAAATATGATTTTTCCACCCTTCCCTCATAGGTTCTCATGCCTTCATTATTCTTACTACCATCCTTTGAACTTTCCACAGCTTGTCAGCTCATTAAAGAAGTATCAAGATCTTTTTCCCAGCAAAGCCATCAGCAGTGCAAATTGTGCAGTTTTATTCCCTGGTTAATAATTATATTTGCTTTTTACAAAAATCTGTGCCGTTGACTCAGCTTATGTTTCAGTGTGTGTGTATATATATATATACACACAATAAAAATACCCCCATATTTATGCACAAGTATATAAAAACATGGGTCTTTTTTAAAGCTCCTGAAGTCTAATCACTTATGCCTGATTAATGTATTTAACGTTTTATTCTTGGATATAATGCTCTGGACTGGTATTTATTCTGTTACCTGTTACTTCATTGCCTATTATTTCAGGCATTTTCCAGTTCATCAAGACAATACAAATACTGAACCAATCTTCCAATCTAAAATTTTACACAAACAACATTTCATTGAGTTATGGCCAGATTTTATTTTGAGAAACTGCTTAGTGTCTGGATATAAATTGAATGTTCTGTTTCTTTTCCATCACTTATAATGGGTCTGGTTTTGGTTTTGTTTTTTTTTTTTACTACAATTACTTTAATTCACAAAAAAAATCCAATATAATTTGGTCAGAAGACATGGTCTATTAAGAAGCCTGCTACAAGGTACTTCCATACTTTCATTTCAGATTTAAGGACAAATTGTTGAATATGAAAACTGCCTCATTCCTTTCATTTATTGCCATACAATGCAAAAAAGATAAGGCAATACGACCCTGACAGGAAAGTAATGTAGAGTCCTTTTTGGAGGAACACGGTCACGAGTATTTGGCTATGAAATAGAAATAATGCAGGTGAATGGACATTAATGAACAGAGTGAGACAGCTTGTGGCACATGTTGGCCCCATGTGTCACAACCTTGTCCCACTGTAAATGTGCATCCTGGGCAGGATGGCTTGCGACACATGTTGGCCCCATGTGTCGGAACCTCGTCCTCCTTATAGAAGGTATGTGGACCGAGTTTCTCTCAAGCACCATGGTTTGTAATAGCAAGAGTTTAATGCACCTTTTATTTTGTATTTTGTTATATTGCATAACCTGTTGTATTGATGTAATCTGTGTGTGCTTTGCTACTTGTATTGACTAACGTGTTGTATTGATATAACCTGCGTGTGTTTTGCCGTAGTAGCAGTTTGTTACTGGATAAATAAGGTGGAAGGACTAGGGCTGGCAAAGCATCTCCTACCATCATCAAGGGCAAGCCTGGGTTGGTCTCTGTGTTTGCCACCAAGAAGAACCTCGAGCTCCGCTACTGGCTGCAACTAAGTAGGCGTTGAGTGGTGGAGACATATGCCATACCAGACCTTGATGTGAGGGATGGCCTGCTCTATTGTAAGAGGGCCATCCAGGAGAGGAGGACAGGCCACAAGGCCTGTGATTGACAATAATTGATACCCCAAAGCCTGGATTTTGCTCACCTTATTACTAAAACAAAAAGGGGGAATTGTGGGGATTTATGGAAAATTAATATGGGATTTATGGAAAATTAATATGCCTGAATTAAATTGTCAGGCACCCTGAAGCAAACCGTGGGACCAGTAAACAGCAGGTGTCCTACAACTACAGATCCCATGGTTGTTATCTCGTGAAGTAGTGAGAAAAGAATGTTGTAGCAAGAACCGAGAGGCACCGTCTGGGAAGCAGAAGCCCTGGGTCATCGTGACATGGAAAGCAAAAGACAAGACACGTAGCCAATCATATATGAACTGTGTATGTATGTAACCAACGGGGTTTGTACTGGGGTGGAACATCTGGAATCAGAAGGGTATAAATTGCCACTATTTTAAATAATAAACGGCTTTTGCTTGATCACATTGATCGTGGTGCGTTAGTCTGTGCTCTCGCCGCAACAAAGTAATGCAATTGTAGAATGTCTTCCATTGGAAGGGACCACATAAAGGTCATCCAACCCCCCCACAATAAGCAGGGACATCCCCAACTAGAACAGATTGCTCAGAGCCCCATCAAGCCTGACCTTGCAGGTCTCCAGGGATGGGGACTCCACGACCTCTCTAGGCAACTTGTTCCAGTGATCCACCACCCTCATAGTGAAGAACTTTTTCCTAATGTCCAACCTAAATCTACCCTTCTCTAGCTTGAAACCATTACCTCTTGTCCTATTGTTACATACCCTAGTGAACAGGTCTTCCCCAGCCTTCTTATAGGCCCCTTTCAGGTATTGGAAGTTTGCTGTAAGGTCCCCCCAGAGCCTTCTCAGGCTGAACAACTCCAGCTCCCTCAGTCTGTCTTCATAAGAGAGTTATGCTATGTTTTGCCTCCAACCAAGTGCTGACAAGGTAGAAGAAAGAAAAAAATGACAGTAAGTTGCATTTATCTATGCTTTCACTGAGTTTTTGATCATTTTTTCCGAGTACAAATACTTTTGTCACACATCTTCAATAACATCAAATTGCAGTCTAATTAAATTGTTTACACATGAATGTTCTAATGAAATAATGTTCCAAAGCATATTCTTATGAGAACAAGGGCATTAGAGCCATTTGTAGACATGGAAACACTTAACAGCAGTTTCACATTGAGCTGAATCATGAATGTAAGTGCAGAGCTCACACATACAGTGTAAAATTCATGCTTGATACTGACTTTTTTTCCCCAAGGAGTGTGGAAGCTTTCCTGCGCCCACACAGGGAGCATACAGGCAGCAAGGCCATTAACTCCCAAAGACTAACTGCTATGAAAGCAGATCTATGGCTGTTTCCTGGCTATCCAATATTACCTGGGGAGAAGAATGCACTTTATAGTCTGACATAATAAAATAGGGAGAGAGGAGGGATGGCAGGAGAAGGGGAGTGAGACTATCCAGAGATTCATATTGCAGATGGGAGGTTATAATAAAATACTTTTATTATGGATAAATACAAGATTTGTCAGAAGTATATTATTTTCCTAGTCTGTTTATTTTCTCAAAGGTTATGTGGCTCCCATCAAAGTTTAATTTGGAGGATTATCTCCGACTCTCGAATGCAATTATGCTTTCCCAAAGAGATTATCCTTTTATCTGATAAGGAATTTTCTTGCTAGGGAAAGAAACCCCAAACTCAACCAAACAAAACTCCAAATCACTCTGAACTGCTATCCCAAAACAACAAAAATCTGTTGTCACAGAAACAATGTTATGCCCTAAGCACAAACTAGTCTCTTTTTTTTTTCCAGAACTTTCTGTGATTTTTGGCTTCTCCTTTTTTACTTTCTCCTAAAACTTACATTGTTCAAGAATTCCAGTCCTCCAGTCTTCCACTGTTACTAGTCTGATCTGCCCCTTAAAGCCTGGCACAGCCAACGTGCTGTAATCTTAAAGCAAGACTTTTGTAACAAGTTTTGCTTAAAAGGTTTTCATTAGAGTTGTTGATTTGCTGATACTGATAGATTTATGTATGTGCTACTGCTGGATACATAATGTTAAGCAATGTTGGAGAAACTTACCTGTGAATATAGCAATATATATTACAATACATATTACAAAACTTTCAAAATATAGAGGAAATTGTACAATTCTTTTTCAAGTAAATTATTCCCACAGACAATCAAATTTTTCCTAAGTTTTTGCAATCTGACATGCAGGCCACACAGGCTTTAAATGTGAGTTCTTTTCCTTGTGATGCTACTTCTGTATCAGTATCACTTAAAAATACCTAAAGTCTATCTAACAACTGTCACTTAAAAGTTAGACCAAGTCACAGCTTGTTTCAACAGATTACTGCTGCACATGTGGTGCTCAACAGGAGCGCAGACATCAACCTGTAACTCATCACAACTCCCAGTCTAGGAAAGATCTGAGGAAATCCTACCTTACAGGATCTGCATGATACAGCAGTCTGTGCCTGCTTCCATGGTGGTCAGAACATCATAGGATAATTCAGGTTGGATGGGACCTCAGCAGGTCCTGATCAGAACAGAAGCAGCTAAGTAACCAGACCAGGTTGCTGAGGGCTTTATCCAGTTAGGTCTTGAAAACCTCCAAGGATGGACGTTCCATAACTTCAGTGGGCCTTTGCTCCTCTGTTGGGCTACACTTGTGGTGGAAAAGGTTTCTCCTTTTCAGTCTGAACTGCTCCACTCATCCTGTTTCAACGTATACCCACTATCTCTCACCTTCTTGCAATCCATCGCTGCGAAGACCCTGACTCTGCTTTCTTGATAACCTCCTCATCATTGCTGAGAGGCTGTTGTTGGATCCTTCACCACAGAAGGGATCCCTTTCCAGGCTGCGTAAAGTCCAGCTCACTTTGCCTCCTATCAAGAAGTGCTCCACCCTTGACCATCTTGATGGTCCACTGCTAAACTCCCTCCTTTTCATCTACACTTGTATCGGGGAAGGAGAAGGGGCAAAAACTGAACGCAGTATTTAAATGCATTTTTAAAAAGCAACAAATTAAAAGTAACAGTCATTTTCCTCAATCTACTGGCTGCACTACTGCTCATAAAGCCCTCCCTGTTGGTCCTTTTCATTCTCTTTGCTGCTAGGGCACACTGCCTGCTTATGCTCTGGTTGCTGTCTTCTACAGAGTTGCTCCTCCCATTGTCAGCCCCCAGCCTGTATTGTTGCCAGAGGCTCTGTCTTGCCAGGGACCCTAGGAGGAGGTTGTCCTTAAACATGTCACCTTTCCTGAATTCCTTTATCCTCCAGAGCTGCCTCCTATGCCATCTCACTTAGTAGCTGCCTGAGTAAGACAAATCTGCTCAGTCCCCTTAGGACTCTGATCTCGTCACCACAACCAAGACTGCCTTTGTTATTACACCCCCAAAATTAGTTCTTGCCTGATTGTTAGTAAAAAGTACAGCTGTGGATGAGCCCTGGATAGCCCACAGAGTATCTACCTGTCTCAAACAGTTTCAGAAGTTTAGTCCATTGCTTTATGGCCCTTCCAGAAGATGGTAAGGAGACTGAAGTCTCCTGAGAATCAAAGTCCTTAATCCAGAGGCTTTCTTCAGTTGTTTAATAGGCTTCCCCTACTTCATCACCCTGATCAGTGGTCTGCAGCACATGCCCACCAGTGTCACGTTTCGTGGCTGCTCCTCTTACCTTAACCCACAAGCTGGTCCTTCACATCATGGGCAGCCCTTCTAGTCTTCCCTACCTGTCCTTCCTAAAGAGCTTTTATTTGTTTGTTACAGATTTCCAGTTGTGTGAGCTGCCCTACCACATACCAATTATTCCCATGATGTTGCAGTTTTCTGACCAGAAAAAACTTGTTCTTCCTGCTTGTTTCTTCAGCTATGTACACATATACTTGTGCAGGTACAGTCCTCCTTTCTCCAGAACCACCAATACTGCAGAACCTCTAACACACTGTCACTCGTAAAAGCTTCTGCAAGGACCAAGACATTCTAGACTTGTTTATTTAACATGTGCCATGGCAGCAAACTGCTCCTACTGTGCTGCGATACTAGGAACAATTTTTTAGTGTGGGGTGATGTGATTTATTTTTTAGTTTGGAGAAAACACAGAGGTTTTTAATTTTCTGTTGTTTTGGTTTTTTAACCAGTAAAAAATGTTTTTCCTCTCTGAATTACTGGAGAAAAAGGTCCTTTTTAAAACCTGATCGGTATCACATTTGGCAACTTAACAAAGCTAGGAATCAAACATTCCGTTGCGTGGAGGGAGAACTAGTCTGTTCCCCATGCATATTAAACTGTTTAACATCCAGCTACACAATTCTTGCTTTATGAGCTGACCTGCTCTCATTTACTTCCCTAGCCAGTCTCCTCCATAACATATTTTTCTCTTCCGATCTCTGACCAAAACCGGTGTTTCTCTTTGTCGTCATTGCTTTTTTGTACAATTTTCCCACAATAATATTTAGGTGAAAACTTTGATAGCGAGACCACATAAAGAGAGTGCTTAATCCCTTAGGTATGATAGTTTTACATAAAGATATCACAAACAAATCAGTCGGATACTGCCTTCCCATTTTGGTCATCTCTTGTTAAAAAAAAATAACATGTATATATACATAACAAAACTATTAACTAGTCATCAATTCAGATCTCATTGTTCATGACACTGCACACTAATATGTGAAAGAGTAAAAAGGCTAGTTGTTAAAGAACTTGGTGTACCACCAGTTCTTAGTGGAGTTCAAATGAAAAATTTATTCTCATTAACTAAAAAACGTTATAGCTTGAGGTATAATTGAAAACAAGCATTTCAAATGTTACAAGGACTTGAGATTTTTAACTTCATAGACTAGAAATCACTGTTTACTATGCAGTATTATTCCCCCACACATAAAGATATCTGTATCACTGGGAAAAGAATCTAAAAGACCTCTTATAAAACAAAATCTCAGCCTCTTTCTCTGATGGGTTACCTTTAATCTAGTTCACCGAGGACTTACAGACAGACTATACAGAGGAAACATGGGAATTGACTTTGTTTCCCCACTGTAGAGTCTCCCAAGCAAGGCAAAGAAAAGAAATTTTTGGAGCCAAAAGCAGAATGCTCTCTGTAAGAGTAACACACAGGGCACAGAGAAAATCCAACCAGGGGGTGTGGAGTGTATGGGTGTGTGTGAGGGGAGAGTGGCATAGTACTAACTTGGTGGGGTTCCATTCAAAACAAAAGAAACAGGTTTTGATTCCTCTAATGTGTGAGAAACCTTGGCAAAACTTCACAAAAGAGTTTAGGCTTTTTTTTATGGCTGTACCCTAAACAAAAAGTCTTTAAGCTGCACTTAAAATGTCTTTTACACATCAGCACAGAAATATTATTCTGTAGTGGACAGTTAATTAGTAAGCTTTGCTCTATGTAGTCCTAGAATAAAAATCATTAAGATATTAAACTTAAAATTGTAATCTGTACTGTGCCATGACTTTCTACCGTAATTTTGCTTATCACTTTAAATAACAGTACATATAGAACAGACAAGGTTGCTTTAATATTTTTTTTAATTATTTGAAGATAATGTACTTATATCATGCACTAATCACACCTAAGCCTGTCTCATCACAATGTCGTCTTTAGCAAGCTTCAAAATATGTGCATGCAGCCAGTTTCCTATGAAGAGACCCAACTGTCAGTCAAGGAATGGTACGGTCTGGAAATGGCAAATAAACAAAAAAAAGTTATATTTCAACTGTTCTAATCCATACTGAGGAATGAACTACGAACCACAAATATTGCTGCATTCTTAGGTGCCAGTTTCAAAATGCGTACTTTTTCCCAGATTGCCTTGTACATCTGAAAATGGCTTTCTTAGTAAATAGTTACTGAAATAGCTCTTTCAAGGTATACATTTGGGTTGTTGAAAAAAATGACAAGTAATAAAAGTCTAACCAGAACAGTAAGTATGGAACATAACGATTCCACAAAAGAAATGTAAGAAATTCTTGCTTTTAATTGTGCTAAGAGCACCCACATAGCTGATGAAAATAATCTGCTATAAAAGCTCTGAGACCTGGAACCCCCCTTACCCATTCACCCATGCTAAAAGCACTTAGCAAGGCCATATGCTAGGCTGGAGGTGTAGATCTGCTGTATTAAGTGTTTGGAAAGAATTCTGCAACTTATAATTTAAGGAACAGGCTTATGATAAAAATGAAGCCTCAACAAACTTCTACTATAAACAGTCTCTGCTTGATATAGACTGGTATTTCATTCTGGAGCCATATCAAGACAATACAAACAACTGGCAAGTCCTTCAACATCAAGGCAAACTGACAGTTGAGTTTTTATTATTCTTCAAAAAGCATTAAGATACAGTTTACAAGGGCACAATCCTTTCTTTTCAGAGTTACATCAAGATTGGTAAGAAGAAAAAATATGCATGCAACTTTACCACATCTTTTAACATTCTCTTATTCTGGAGTAGCTGGGCTATTTTGAGTGTTCAGCATCAACATCAGAGAGACTCTAAAACTGATTGAGTTTTAGGGGTCAGGGGAAGGGGGAAGGGGGAAGGGGGAAGGGGAAGAGGGAAGAGGGAAGGGGAAGAGGGAAGGGGAAGAGGGAAGGGGAAGAGGGAAGGGGAAGAGGGAAGGGGAAGAGGGAAGGGGAAGAGGGAAGGGGAAGAGGGAAGGGGAAGAGGGAAGGGGAAGAGGGAAGGGGAAGAGGGAAGGGGAAGAGGGAAGGGGAAGAGGAAAGGGGAAGAGGAAAGGGGAAGAGGGAAGGGGAAGAGGGAAGGGGAAGAGGGAAGGGGAAGAGGGAAGGGGAAGAGGGAAGGGGGAAGGGGGAAGGGGGAAGGGGGAAGGGGGAAGGGGGAAGGGGGAAGGGGGAAGGGGGAAGGGGGAAGGGGGAAGGGGGAAGGGGAAGGGTTCTGTCATTGAAACTGATAGCACAAATATCCTGTTCCAAACAATTTACTGTAACTTTACGACTCCTCCTCATCTACAACGAACAGGACAAGCCTTCAGATATTCCGTGTCACCAACACCTGCTGTGTTTTGTCCCAGGTCAGCCCAAAGACTTCCTAGTTCATATGTGAGCAGTGTCACACCATCACTGCTAGCAGAGAGGGCATTCTAGGAGAAACAATTTTGATGACTTCTTGATCCACACCAACTGGCTTGGAGTGACAGTAGTACCCTATTCCCTGCACACTCATGAGGCACTCCAAAGTGTATTCAGAAACTATGAAAAGCTTCTAAAGATTTCAATCCCACACATTGTTTTGTGATAGATTTACATTTAAAACAAATCAGCATTTTTTAATCTCCCATAGAAAATACTTCATATTACTTGAAGTGGAAGCTTCTATTTTTATTAATAAATGGTGGTTTTCACAGATTTTGCTCACATATGGAAAAGATACTGGTAGTTTTTTCCTACACTCTCGCTAACTCAGAGCAGAACTGTTTTCTTCCTATCCCCTTATGACACAAAATTTAGTCCTTCCCTTACCCCCACTGCATCTTTTGCACCTAACATAACTGCCTACTTTATGCATTTTTAAAAAATGCAGGTTCTCTAACATGGTTGGTATGTCTGCAAACATAGTGCAAATCAGGTATGATCAGGCATTTGTAGTGTTAGAAAGGAATCTACTACATTGACTATTATATCAAAAAAGAGGAAATACAACACAAGGAGAGTTTAGTATTTACAAGGAAGAAGCAGGGCAATAAGTAGAATTACAACCCTGGACTTCCAGAGGGCTGGCTACCTTCGTACTCTTCAAAGATCTACTTGCAGGAATCTCGTAGGCTAAGGCTCTAGAAGGTATGGGGGGCCAAGAGAGCTGGTTAATATACAAATATCACTTCCTCCAAGCTCAAGATAGGTGCATTCCTTTGAGTAAAAAAGCAGGTAGAGGAGAAAGGAAACCTGCATGAATGAGCAAGGAGCTCCTGAAGTCTCGTGGAAGAAAGAAATTTACAGTTTGTAGAAGAAGGGACTTGTCACTTGGGAGAACTACAGGAACATTGGCAGGGTATTTAGGAAGGCAACAAGGAAGGCCAAAGCCCTCCTAGAACTAAACCTGGCAAAGGAAGTAAAAGAGAACAAGAAGGGTTTCTTCAAATACATCAGTTTTAAAAGGAAGACCAAGGAAAATGTGGGCCCACAGCTGAACAAGGTGGGAGCCCTGGTAACAGAAGATGCAGAGAAGGCAGAGTTACTGAATACCTTCTTTGCTTCAGTCTTTACTGTGAAGACTGGCCCTTGTGAATCCCAGACCCTGGAAGTAAGAGAGAAAGCCTGGAGGAAGGAAGACTCTCCACTGGTCAATGAGGATTGGGTTAGAGATCAGTTGGGTAAATTGAACATACACAAATCCATGGGCCCAAATGTGATGCACCCATGTATGTTGAGAGAGCTGGTTGATTATGTTGCCCTAGCACCCCTCCTCATTTTTGAAAGATCATGGAAAACAGGAGAAGGGCCTGAGGACTTGAGGAAAGCCAGCGTCACTTCAGTCTTCAAAAAGGGCAAGAAGGAAGATCCAGGAAACTACAGACCAGTCAGCCTCACCTCCATCCCTGGAAAAATGATGGAGCAGCTCATTCTGGAGGTCATCTCTAAGCACATGGAAGAGAAGAAGGTTATCAGGAGTAGCCCGCATGGATTTACCAAGGGGAAATCGTGTTTGACTAATCTGATTGCCTTCTATGATGTTGTGCATGAATGGGTAGATGCAGGTAGAGCAGTGAATGCAGTCTGTCTTGACCTTGGCAAGGCTTTTGATGCTGTCTCCCATGACATTCTCATGATCAAGCTCAGGAAGTGTGGGGTAGAAGAGTGGACAGTGAGATGGAATGAGAACTAGCTAAACAATAGGTGGTGATCAATGGTGCAGAGTCCAGCTAGAGACCTGTAACTACTGGAGTTCCCCAGGGGTCTCTCCTGAGTCCAGTCCTGTTCAACAAAGAATCCTAGAATCATAGAATGGCTAGGGTTGGAAGGGACCTTGAAGTTCCAAACCCCTCTGCATGGGCAGGGACACCTCCCACTAGACCAGGCTGCTTAAGGCCTCATGCAATCTGGCCTTGAACACCTCCAGGGAGGGGGCATCCACAACCTCCCTGGGCAATCTGTTCCAGCATCTCACCACGCTCACTGGAAAGAACTTCTTCCTAATGTCCAACCTGAATCTCCCCTCTTTAAGCTTCAAACCATTGCACCTGGTCCTCTCACTACACACCCATGTAAAAAGCCCTACCCCAGGTTTCTTGTAGGCCCCCTTCACATACTGGAAAGCTGCTGTAAGGTCACCCCGGAGCCTCCGCTTCTCAAGGCTAAACAACCACAACTTCCTCAGACTGTTTTCATAGGGGAGGTGCCCCAGTCCTCTGATCATCTTTGTGGCTCTCCTCTTGACATGCTCGAGGAGTTCTATGTCCTTCTTACGCTAAGGACTCCAGAATTGGACACAGTACTCCAGGTGGGGTCTTGCCAGAGCAGAGTAGAGGGGGAGAATCACCTCTCTCGACCAGCTGGCCATGCTTCTTTTGATGCAGCCCAGGATATGGTTGGCTTTCTGGGCTGCAAGTGCACACTGGCAGCTCATATTAAACTTCTGGTTGACCACTACCCCCAGGTCCTTCTCCTCTGGGCCGTCCTCAATCCTTACTCCTCCCAACCTCTATGTGTGTATGGGATTGCCTTGACCCAGGTGCAGAACCTTGCACTTGGCCTTGTTGAACTTCATGCAGTTTGCACGAGCCCACTTCTCAAGCCTGTCAAGGTACCTCTGGATGGCATCCCTTCCCTCCAGCGTGTTGCCTTCACCACACAGTTTGGTGTCATCAGCAAACTTGCTGAGGGTGCACTCGATTCCACTGTCCATGTCACTGACAAAGATGTTAAATAACACTGGTCCAAGTACTGACCCTTGAGGAACACCACTCATCACACATCTCTATTTGGACATCGAGCCCTTGATCACAACACCGAGCCACTGATCACATCTTCATCAACGACCTGGAGGAGGGGATAGAGTGTATCCTCAGCAAGTTTGCTGATGATAGGAAATTGGGAGAATTGGCTGATTCACCTTAAGGCTGTGCACCCATCCAGCAAGATTTGGACAGGCTGGAGAGCTGGCCAAAGAGGAAACTAATGAGGTTCAACAAGAATAACTGTAGAGTCCTGCATTTGGGAAGGAACAACAACATGCACCAGTACAGGTTAGGAGGCAGCCTGCTAGAAAGCAGCTCTGTGGAGAAGGACCTGGGAGTCCTGGTAGACAACAAGTTATCTGTGGGGCTGCAATGTGCCCTCCCAGCCAAGAGGGCCAATGGTATCCTGGGGTGCTTCAAGAAGAGTGTGTCCAACAGGTCGAGGGATGTTCTCTCCCTCTATTCTGCCCTAGTAAGACCACACCTGGAGTATTGTGTCCAGTTCTGGGCTACCCAGTTCAAGAGCAACAGGGATTTACTTGACAGAGTCCAACAGAGGGCTACAGGGATGATTAAGGGACTGGAACACCTGCCTTACGAGGAAAGGCTGAGAGACCTGGGGCTTTTCAGTCTAAAGAAGACTGAGAGGGGATCTAATTCATGCATACAAATATCTGAAGGGTGGGTGTCAAGAAGAAGCCAGTCTCTTTTCAGTTTTGCCCTGTGACAGGATGAGGGACAATGGATGCAAGCTAGAGCACAGAAGTTCCACCTCAACATCAGGAAAAACTTATTTACTGTGAGGGTTACAGAGCACTGCAACAGGCTGCTCAGAGAGACTGTGGAGTCTCCTTCTCTGGAGACTTTCAAGACCTGTCTGGATGCGTTTCTGTGTGATCTGCTCTAGATTCTGTGGTGGTCCTGCTCTTGCACAGGGGGTTGGACTCGATCTCCAGAGGTCCTTTCCAACCCCTCACATTCTGTGATTCTGTGAGTTCCTAAACAGCAACTTGCAAAAGTTTTATATGCAATCTTTAATGGGCTTTTTTGTAACTGTCCTCAAAGTAGTTTATTTTTTATGTTAGCCTGAGCATTTGGACTAGAACTAGAGTTGTCAGGCATCTGGAGTCAAGAGGCCAAAGACTGTTTGTCACTCAAAGCCCACCTACAAATGCTAGCCTGAATTCAAGCTGTTTCCACAACTGTATTTCTTTCTGCACAGCAGAGAAGCAGAAGAAGCTCTTCTTTAATCTCATCATCATTCTCTCCAACAGAAAACCTTCCCATCATTTGGATTTCCAAAAATTCCAGGGGTGGGAGGAGGTTTCCTGTACAGGGGGAAAAAACCCCAAACCTGTTTGTACACAAAAATTGTGGTTTCCTCTGAGGAGTACATAACCCAGCACAGAGAGAAAATTATGTTTACAAACCTTGCAAAAATGTATTTTCTTTAAACCATTTGGAACTATCCAGTATTTTATTATATAATCTTTCCTTATGCTATCTTCCTCCTTCCTAGCCATATTTCCAGGGTGACCTCCAGAGTTCAGTTGACATGTGATCCTATGAAACTTACTATTGGCACGCTGCTTTGAAAACTAAAATATGCCACCTACTGGCAATTTAATAAATTGGAAGTTCATCCATCACTACTTTAATAACCTTAAATTTACCTGTACTCAAATTAAATGCAGAACTAAAAGAACAAACTCTAGGTAAATCCTTCAGACTGCATTCTGGCATTTAGAGATGTAACAAGTTACAGACCACAAGATACCCAATAACAAACTGGAAAGCTATAATTCATGCTATACTGTAAGTTCTGTTCAGCACAACTTTCTGAACCTTAGTCCAACTGTTTTTCGTTCTCTTTCTCTGCAGTTATTATTTCATGACAGGAAATAAACAAACCTTTATACCCTATTTAGTGTGAAGTTTCTAGAATGATGAACAGCAGTGTAGTGCGCCCCTAGTAACATGGAATAACTGCAGTTACCTAACTGAACTGAACTGCAAATTTTATATAGTGCAAGAGCTGAAACATATTTAGCTCATATATTTTAAGGTAATAGTATCCATGTTTTAGTAACCAAGCTGTTACTGATTCGCTTTAACATATACATGTTGCTTAACACTGAGTAGCCCAGCTGTGCTTCAGGGGACTTTATTTTTCGGGTCTGGCTACCCTAAGGATCGTTTCCACCTATGCAACTTGTTAACACCGACTTCCGAGAAAATCGTTAGATCCAGAGGATACGTGGTTTACCCTTCTGAACCTGCTGTGTTAAGACACCACACCGGTAGAGCCGGAGCGTGTAAAAGGAGCACCTTTGACCCCAGGAGGAGTGCAAGCCGCAGCAGGTGAAGCTGCAAGCCCGGCCCGGTGAAGACAGCACCCTGTGCGTGACCTTCCTCCACACGGCCGCCGGCGTGTGCGTTACCTGAAGCCGTGCGTTCATGAGCATAAACTCCTGCTGAGCTTTCAGGTTGTCGTTCATGGATTTCGAGAAAATGAACCCCATCGTGCCCTGGAGCGCAGAAAAGACAAGGCAGGTGAGGCCGGCGCAGCGGGAAGCCCGGGCAGTACCGCGGACGGCCCTCCTCGGCCTCATCCACCGCCGGGAAGAGCCTGCCCCCAGGCGAGGCGGCAGGCAAGCCGCCGGGCAGCGCGGCGGGCGGGTCGGACCGCCCCACGGAGCACTGACCGCTCCCGCGGGCCATCGGCGCCCGCCTCGGCTGCGCGGGCCTCCCCGTCAAGCCCGTTGCCGCCGCGCACCGCCTCCCTGCCAGCTGACGACCCTCGCCTCGCCTCGCCCCGCTCCTGGCGGCCAGGCGGCGGCCACCGAGCAGGCCTCACCTCACCTGACTTCAGCTCCGCTCCCGGAAAGACGCCGATCGGCAACTGGCAGAGGGAAACCCCTGGGGCCCGCCCCGCGGCAGGTCTCCGGCCCCCCCGCCCGCTCTGACTGCGGCCGGCGATTGGCCGCGGAGCTGGGCGGGGTTTAAAAGGCTGGCGTCGGGCTGCTACGCCTAGCTAGCCTCCTTCGGCGGAGTTCGGCAGAGTGGACGTGATTAACTAAATAGCAGCTATGGCACCACCGACCAACAAAAAGGACACTCACACCTTCTTAGGAACAGTCGGGTTTTGGCCTCGGTGTGTTCCGGGCACTTAGCGGCCCTCTTGCTCGGCGGGCTAGTGAGCCAGAAGAGTGGGGTGCTCCCTGAGGGAAGGCAGCGGCCGGTCGCCTGCCATTTGAAATATCTGTAGGGGAACGGCACCGCTTGTATGTGCTGGGGCCCTTGCTTTGTGTCGTAAGCAGGAGTCTTTTTAAAAATTTTCTTTGTCTGCTCATTTCAAGTGAACACCCTAAATCCGCCAGCAGTCTGAAAGAATGTGGCTCCATTTAGGCGGGACTGGTACCACAAATGTTTTTAACTGAGGAGTATCGTGGCATTGAAACGACGTTACAGGCTTCAGGCAACTTAAGAATGTACACGTGCCAAGAGGCCATGGGCTTCATGCTGGTTCTTGCAGTTTGGGTGGGTATTAAAAATGCACTAATGGGAAGTGTCGGTACTGCCGTGGGCTGCATGTAATTTTTTTTTTTTTATGGAAGTCGTCCCAAAGAAACTTCCAGGAGCTCTTCTCCGCATGAAACAGATACACAGGCCCTGGCAGGTACACAACTCCAGAGTGATGCAAGCAGGTGCTAAGTATCAGTTAGCAAAGAAAGGAAATAAATGTCTTTGACCCTTAAGCTTCTTGTCTTAACTCTGCTTTTCATCATGTGTCAGAATGCTTTTGTGGCATCATCACCTATAATTAAAGACTGACTTTGAAATCCAAAGCAATTACATTTTTATAATTTAAAAAGAATTGAGACAAAAATTATACTGTCAGTTGGCTTTTTACAGCTATTGGATAGGGTTCCCAGGATTCTTTTAGGACCAAAGAGTATCTTATTAAAGCTTGCAACACCACTCTGTGAGAATATACAGCACCTGAAACACAACCTCATAGTGGAATTTGACATCTCACCTTACAACAAGAATTAATATTTTTTTCCAGAAAGACTCTTCTATTTCAAGATTGATTTTCTAAATACATACATTTTGCAGAGGTTGTTTTTTAAAAAAATGCCTGAGAAGACAGCTATCTTCCCATTTTTCTTCCATCCCCTATTTTTTGACAGCACAGCAAAAATGGGAGAATAGTAAGGAAATATTTTTTTTTTTTCTGTTGTGGAAAATTGCTTCTTATTTTTGCTTCAACTCTTTCCAAGAGCTTGGATTTTATTTTTTTTTTTGATATATTGAAAATGCCTGTGACTTCTAAAAGTAATCTCTTGACCAGACATAATTTGAATTTTTAAGGAACACAAACTTTAAAAATGTGATGGTAGGATGTATTCTCAGCTCCAGAGGTTTGACATAGTCCATGACAAAATTTGACTATCAATTTACACTATAGAGTAAGTGTTCATTTATCTGCTTCAAGATGTTAGCACTTGCAAGGATGAAGGCATCTGGCCCAAGATTCTGTGTACACCTTGAAAAAGAGGGTTTTTCCCACAGTTAATTGTTTTACTGAAGGTATTATCTTGCTCACTTGAATGAAAATAATTTCATATGTTTGGATCATCTAAAATAACTATCTGCAAGTCTTAGGAAAGGACCATTGAAAACCCCTGTTCTGGCAAACTTCTTCAGGGTTTAAAATAAGGTTGTATGTATCATAGAATCATATAATAGTTTGGGTTGGAAGGGACCTTGAAGATCACCTAGTTCCAACACCCCTGCATGGGCAGGGACACCTTCCACTAGACCAGGTTGCTCAAGCCCTATCCAACCTGGCCTTGAACACCTCCAGGGAGGGGGCATCCACAACCTCCCTGGGCAACCTGTTCCAGTGTCTGACCACCCTCACAGGAAAGAATTTCTTCCTAATGTCTGACCTAGATCTATCCTCTTCCAGTTTAAAACCATTACCCCTCATGCTATCACTACACACCCTGGTGAAAAGCCCCTTCCCATCTTTCCTGTAGGCCCCATTCAGGTACTGGGAGGCTGCTATAAGGTCTCCTCAGAGCCTTTTCTCCAGGCTGAACAACCCCAACTCTCTCAGCCTGTCTTCACAGGAGAGGTGCTCCAGCCCTCTGATCATCTCCATGGCCCTCCTCTGGATTCCCTCCAAGAGCTCTGTGTCCTTCCTGTGTTGAGGGCTCCAGAATTGGACACACTACTCCAGGTGGTGTCTCATGAATATGAACTAGAGGGGCAGAATCAGCACCCTCGCCCTGCTGGCCATGCTTCTTTTGATGCAGCCCAGGATGTGGTTGGATTTCTGGGCTGCAAGTGCACGTTGCCAATTCATGTCGAGCTTTCCTTCGACCAGCACCCCCAGGTCCTTCTCCTCAAGGGCTGTTCTCAATCCATTCTCCACCCAACCTGTATTTGTGCTTGGAGTTGCCCCAACCCAGGTGCAGGACCTTGCACTTGGCCATGTTGAATTTCATTAGGTTGGCATGGGCCCCCCTCTCCAGCCTGTCAAGGTCCCTCTGGGTGGCATCCCTTCCCTCCAGTGTGTCAACCACACCACACAGCTTGGTGTTGTCAGCAAACTTGCTGAGGGTGCGCTCAATGCCACTGTCCATGTCGCTGACAAAGATGTTAAACAGCACTGGTCCCAGTACTGGCCTCTGAGGAACTCCACTTGTCACTGGTGTCCATCTGGACATTGAGCTCTCTGAGTGCAACCATCCAGCCAATTCCTTATCCACTGAGTGGCCCATCCATCAAATCCATATCCTTCCAGTTTTGAGACCAGGATGTCATGCGGGACAGTGTTGAATGCTTTGCACAAGTCCAGGTAGATGATGTCAGTTGCTCTTCCCTTGTCCAACAACACTGTGGCCCCCTTGTAAAAGGCCACCAAAAAGCCAGCCATGTTGGTTGCCACCAACCACCTCCACATTTTCCACGTGCCTTAGCAGAGCCTTCAGGAGGACCCTGCTCCATGATCTTGCTGGGCACAGAGGTGAGACTGACCGGCCTGGAGTTCCCTGGGTCTTCTTTCCTTCCCTTTTGAAAATGGGGGTTGTTTCCCCTTTTCCATTCAGTGGGAACTTCACCAGGCAGCCATGACCTTTCAAATATGATGGAGAGCAGTGTTGCAAATTCATCTGCCAGCTCCATTAGGAGCCACGGATGGATTTTGTCAAGTCCCATGGACTTGTGCACTTTCAGGCTCTTTAGAGGGTCTCAAACCTGCTCTTCTCCTACGGTGGGCAGATCTTCCTTTTCCCAGTCTGTGCCTCTCCCTTCTGTGACCTGGATGGTGTGGCCAGAGCCCTTACTGGTGAAGACTGAGGCAAAAAAGTTGTTCAGTACCTCAGCCTTCTCCTTATCCTGTATGACAAGGTCTTCTGTTACCTTCTCCAGAGGGCCCACATTTTCCCTGTTCTGCCTTTTATCACTGATGTACCTGTAGAAACCCTTCTTATTACCTTTGATGTCTCTGGCCATATTTAACTCTATCTGGGCTTTAACTTTCTTAACCTGATCCCTGGTTTCTCAGACAA
Source organism: Hemiprocne comata (assembly GCA_020745705.1). Lineage (NCBI taxonomy): Eukaryota > Metazoa > Chordata > Aves > Apodiformes > Apodidae > Hemiprocne > Hemiprocne comata. The sequence goes on along the minus strand of CM036616.1, from coordinate 13,751,478 downwards.
CTTCTTTGTATTTCTCCCAGGCTATCTGTCCCTGCTTCCACCCTCTCAGGACTTTCTTTTTTAATCTAAGAGTGTCCAGGAGTGCTTTGTTCATCCATGCAGCTCTCCTGGCATTCTTGCTGGCCGTCCTCTTTCTTGGGATGCATTGCTCCTGGGCTTGGGGTCGGTAATCTTTGAATATTGACGAGCTTTCTTTTGCTCCTCTCCCATCCAGGATTTTATGCCATGATATCCTACAAAGCAGATCCCTGAAGAGGCTGAAATCTGCTCTCCTGAAGTCCAGGGTAGTGAGCTGGCTGCGGATCTTCCTTGTTGACCATAAAGATACGGTGTCATAAAGATACAGTGAATGACAGTAACAACCCAGAGAGGTAGAAACAGGGAAGCTGACGCACAAAATGACACTCCAGTGAAGAGAACTGGAGGACGCATTTGGACTATGAATGAATTCAGCCTCTGCTGAATTCTAATTGCCTGTGATCCAGTAAGATAGTAAGGTTTTGTAGAAGATACATTCAAGTCTGTTAGAGACATGAGTGATGAGTGATGGGTGGTTGTGTAAAATGTTATGAAAAACTGAGATTAGCATAATTATGAGAAGAAATGGAAAAAAAAACAGGAAATGGTGGTCTTGCCTGCTGCTGGTGCAGCACAGATCCGGGGGGAAATTTCCTGCTATACTCCAGCTTCGCACAAGATGGCAGTACTGCTCTAGCAGCCACTGACCGGTATTTCATAAGCAGAATAACCAGAACAAATGTTTTTAAAAACAAGCGTTCTTTCTCTTACCTTTATGTGTAGTGCACTTGGATGAATCAGTTTGAATTTTACAATAAATCTTCGAGCGTAAAACAATTCATTATCCATTTCAATTTCATAATCCAGATTAAGAAGAAGCAAATCATGCTGGAAACTGGAAAGAGTATCTTCAAAATTAAATTCCAAATCTAGCAACATTTTCCAAAATGGATTAGGGAATGCTTATTTAGTACCTTGTAACTTTCAAGCTGCTAGATCAAAACAGCTAAATAGTTTGAGAGAGATAAAAAGCAGTGTCCTAAGCTCATAGTCTTTAGGAAACCAACCTCCTGGTTTTACCATACCGTATTTATCTGAGAAAACTAGAAGTATACTGACTGTAAATATGAATGATGGTAAAACTTCTTTAACCCCATGATAATTAATTCTGTAAGTTGTGACAATTGTTTTGGTTTTTTGTTTTGTTTTGGTTTTTTGTTTGTTTGGTTTTTGTTTGTTTTTGTTTATTTATTTGTTTCGGGAATTACAGTTCAGAAAAAAAATAATAAAAAAATCCAAATTTCTACTATCTTGTGTTAATGACAAAAAAATATTACATCCTTGAAGATTTTTGGGTTTTGTTTTACTGTTTGACTTTTGAAAGAACAAAGTGTGTGAATACATAGAGATACATGAACTTCGACAATTCAAGCACATACACAGAGCAAATATGAACATTTAACTTTGACACAGCATTTTTTGTTTGCAATAAGAGAAGTCCCAATGTTATCTAATCCTCTTAGTTAACTAAAGCATTTATCAGCTTAGTAAAGTTATTGCTAAATAAGAAGCTTCCTCGTCATTTGAGGAATGTTTTTGTAGTAATTTGTTCTTCTTAGTGGAAAGAGGCTGCTCAGACTGGTTTGTAACTCTTTTGTCCAGTTTTGTGACTGTTTTGTACTTTTATTTTTATGTACACTACCTAGCTGTTACTTAAATTTGCCATTTACAAATGTCATGTTTATTACTAAATAATAAAAAGCTTATTAAAATATTAACTGAATTAGTTGAACTGATGTAGCTGTACTTCATGTCTGGCACCAGTTTGCGGAGGATTTTCTTGCAGAGCATGGGCATGTGAGCAATCCAGCCTTTGGTATAAAAGCTTAATTGTGCTATAGAGACTTTAGCTGGACTGCTGTTATCTCAAGGCCAACGGAGGGATAATTATAGCTGGGAAAGAAGAAAGCTAGCAGAAGAGAAATAACTCCCACATGCAGAAGAAGGAACGAGATACCGAAGGTGCTGAGATCATGCTATGTATGGACTTTGTGTGCTTAGGGCTAGTGGCCAATCATGTATTAGAAGCAGGTATATGGACAGTAACGGTGCACCAGTCAGACTGAAGCAATGTTCACGTAGACAAAGCATTTAACCAATAGTAGGATGGCTTACTGTGTGTGTAAAGGGCAATGAGGCATATAGCAAGGCATTTGTTTACAATAAACGGCTTTTGCTGAATCACATTGGTCGTGGTGCCTTAGTCCGAGCCCTCGCCGCACCAGTTCCCATTATCAGTGTGCCTCTTATCTGAACTTCAAGGGCAAGTCTGGATGTGTAATTTCAATTCCTACTCATCAAATTCCTGATTTTTTAAAAAGTCAAACTCCAAATTCCGTTATTATTTTAGGTGGTGAACTTTGCAACTGGAGACCAACCCACTGCATAACAATGGTAGAATAGATTTGTTACACCCTATGACTTTGAAGTCTTTGAAGAAGAGATATGCTGTTGCTTAATAATTCCCAGGGATAACGATTGCTCAGCTCATATTTCTTATTTTGATTTTCCATTTGGAAAGGATCCTTTTATCACAAATGCTCTAAATGATAACCAGGTGATACCTACTCCCATGATCCGATTCTCTTCTTCCTTTCTAGTGGGATTTGATTTAGTGTTTACTAGAAAGCGTTTTCTTCACTGTGAGAAACTAAAGAATAGAGAAGTGTTTAACATTTCGTTGTTTGTTTGTACTGTCCTTCTATTGGTCCATTTTGTTAGTCTAGCAGAAGCCTTCAGTATCTGATCATGCTTGATACCATCAGAGAGGTTCCCTAACGCTCTGCATTATCATTATGGAATCTGTAGAGGTTGCTGTCCTCTCCTCTATGGTATATGCAGAAGTCACAGGTGCTGTTGCTGGTAGCACGGTGGGCTCTGATTACCCTCAACAGCAGTCCTTGGACTGGGATGTTAGAAGGATTTTCAGAGAACTAGATATGCTCTGAGGTATGATCTAGTCAGTATCAGTTGGCTACGCCTTTTAGCCTTTCATGTGATGAAGGCAGTGTCATAAAGCCAGGTGTTAGTCTTTGGATCCACAAAATGGTTTAACAGGTATAGTACTGCATGTAACTACCAAATGTTACCACATATGCTAAGAGTGCTACAGTGTAAAGTAACTACTACAACTAATCCCTGTAGTTCCAGGGAGCTGTTGTTACCACGTAGCCCTGTGATACTGTATGTCCATTCCTAGTAGCAGGCCATAGGCTTTGTACTGAGTTTGCAAGGCCTCAGAGCTGAGGTTTGTTAGGCCTGCTCTATCTAAGCCTTTCTTGACCTGCCTGCAGGTTGTGTTGCTTAGCTTGTCTGCAGCAGTAATTTCTCTAACTAATCCGTTTTCTATGGCTAATTTGTTTTATTTTTGCTATCTATGGTACCACCATGATTTTATGATTAACATAATGATGGAATTAGTTTAAGTAATTCAAATGCAGGGTTGTCTCTAATGTAAGTTTCAGCAACAAAGTGCAACCAAACTATATAGCAGTAACAGAGCAGGGCATTTTTTAAAGTTGGTATAGACATCGATCATTGTCAGTAGACCAAAAAAAGGAACAAGTAGAAAGATGAATTCTGTACAGAAAATAATTTTTGGCTGCAACTAGTATTTTTTCAGGTAAATTCCACAGTAAATTTGCAGATAAGTGCATAATTGTGGCGATTTGCATGAATGTAAATGCTTTGATTGACAGCCAGCTGAACATGAGCTAGCAGTGTGCCCAGGTGACCAAGAAGGCCAACGGCATCCTGGCCTGCATCAGGAATAGTGTGACCAGCAGGACCAGGGAGGTGATCCCGCCCCTCTACTCAGCCTTGGTGAGCCCACACCTCAAGTACTGGGTGCAGTTTGGGATACCACAGGATAGGAAGGACTTCAGGGTGCTGGAGAGGGTGCAGAGAAGGGCAACTAGGCTGATTAGGAGTCTGGAGAACAGGTCTTACAAGGAGAGGCTGAGGGAGCTGGGGCTGTTCAGCCTGCAGAAGAGGAGGCTGAGGGGAGAGTTCATTGTGCTCTACAACTACCTGAAAGGAGGTTGTAGTGAGGTAGGTGTTGGCCTCTTCTCGCTGGTGACCAGTGATAGGACAAGAGGAAATGGGATCAAGTTGCACCAGGGGAGGTTCAGGCTGGATATTAGAAAAAATTTCATCACAGTAAGAGTGGTGAGGCATTGGAACAGGCTGCTTGGGGAGGTGGTGGAGGCACCATCCCTGGAGGTTTTAAAAAAACAGGTAGACGTGGTGTTTCGGGAAATGGTTTAGTGGTCACAGGGGCATAGGGCGGATGGTTGGATTTGATGGTCTTGAAGGTCTTTTCCAATCTTAATGATTCTGTGATTCTGTGTTGTTCAGAACATACAACAGGCTACAGTAAAGCATTCCAGCTATTGCATTCCAAATCCAGTTCTGTGTCTTTTTGTTTTGAAAGCTATCCAGCACACAAACTGGCCATTGTCAGCACTGTGATGCTGGCTGAAAGGAACAGTTCTGCATGTCAGAGAAATCAGGCAGATCTGGCAGCCTGAGAGAGGTGAGGCTGCCACAGCCCAGTGTCCACAGATCCAATGATTATGAGCTGATCATGTGTTCCCAGTAGGCACATGCACACAGAACTCGTGCATACCACATTATAAGCATACACAGCCAGCCCCAGAGATGATGGAGATACATGGAATACTCACACAAACAGCATCATTGACCTCATCCTGTTCCTCTCTCTGTCTGAACAGGGCAGAGGTCTGCTGGTGGAAATATATATGCATCTAGTAGGTGGATTACTCCCACAGCTGTGCTCAGATACTCAGTCTGCCCATTAGCTGCCCCTGAATCCCGGTCTCCTAGTCTAGCATCAAGACACATGAGCCCATGGAGTCTGCAGCACCTCTCTAGATCCTGGTACTGACATCTCCCTCACACAGATAAACCCCATATGCACCCTCACCCAGGGCTGGCTAGGACTCCCTGTTCCCCAATACCAACATCCCAAGGTCTCTGCCTTAGACATAGACACCAACAACGAGTCTCTCCTCAGAGAGAGAGACACCCCATACCCCACATTCTCTCCAGCAGCTGCAGCGGAATCTCTTGGTCCCTCTCATAGGGTCAGAACTCCTCCTGTGATCTCACCTTCAGAGACCCCCACCCCTTGCCTCCCAGGCCACCACATGTACTCACTGTCTCATCCAGCTGCACATTTGCTTACACTCATCTCCCGCCCCATGCTCTGGGTGTTGCGCTCAGGGAACATGGGTCTTTCATCCCCCATCCCAGGGGCTGTCACTTGGTGTCACTCAGGTCTCCCTCCCAGCTGTCAGCACCCAGGCACAGGGATCCTCTGGCCTGTGGTCCCCAGTGCAGCTGCTGCCACAACAGACACAGGGGCTACTATGGCCAAGGCCTTGATCCGGGTTCTTGCACTGAAGTCCAGCCACTCCAGTCTAGTTGCTGCACTATGGACACATGAGTCCTCCAACCCAGGCTGCAACTCCAGTTGCTGGCACTCAGGCCCTCATATGTGCAAGACACACATACCTCCCAAATAAAGAGTTCCTCATCTATGAAAAGAGTCAGCAATTAAACAAGAAAAGGGGACAGACTGTACTAACAGGGTACAGGGCATGGCCAGACAAGTGCATCAACCAGCAACTATTTATATGAAAGTGGTCCTTTTTATTGCCTTATCCCTCTATTGTCTCACAGGTCTTTCTCCCAAAATCACTTTCCTACCTTTGGTTCCTCCCCTAAGCATATCATAATAAGTCCTGTGCAATGCCAAAATCCTCCTGTATCCCATAATGTATCCTACAGCTCACCTCCAGGCAGCAACTCCCTTAGTCTGAAAGCTGCTGTGTTTCTGGCTCATCCTGATAGGCTTCAGACCTGGGGCTGAGACTCTCCTGGGAGGAGCCCAGGCATGTTGTCCCTTTCTCTATGTCTTTTACTTGGCTTCCCACCTGTCTTGGGACCTCTGTGCTCCTCTGTGCTTGTGGAGAGGGGTATCTGATGGGCTGGTATCTCCTGTAATGGGCCTGGGAGCAGCAAGGACAGGGTATTGCTTGCACTGCCCCACCTGCCATTGCTTCTCTGTGGGGATGCAGAGGTGCCTTCATCATATAATCTAACATTCCACATCCTCCTTTCTCATGTTAGGGGGCTCGTGTTAGATGATTTTGGAAGACTTGGACCCAAGTCAGCAAATGAAACCCATCTTTGTCAGTTGCCTCCACAGCAATGGGCTGTACCAATAGAAAACCCAATGGCTTCCAGGTAGGATCCTGGTGCCTTCTCAACCACCTGCTGGTTCATGGTCCATAAAAATATTAACTGCATATTACAAATGGCAGTACCTGATATGTATGGCACAGGGAGCATAGAAGTTTGGGTGTCCTTCCCCTCCTTCTGAGCACATCTCTCTCACCTGCATGTTCTGGGTTACAGTTTTGAATTTGCTTTGTATGTAGCCCCGTAAATGTACTCTCTAGTAAAGTGTTATCACAATGGCTCCTTGGTTCTTTGGTAGATTAATGTCCTGTGTAATATTCTTATTTTGGATTTGTTTTCTTTTGGGAAAGTTATGGCACAGATCTTGTTAGGGTTATGTTTCATAATGCAAGAAACATCACAGCAAAGAAATCGTATTCTCAGGTTATTGATTTTGAGTTTTATCCCTCAGTAGCATCTTTTAAGTGGCAGGGAACAGAGTTATTTAAAGAAAGTTGGATTGCTTCTTTGCCTTTAGAGAAGCAGCAGATAGATAGCTCCTGTAATCTACGGCCATACTGGATGCTGTGTAATGGCCCAGTCTCCTATGACACCAGTGTTTCCGCACTTAACTAGATTTCGTCATGCAAGCCATCCCTTTGTGAGTGAAGGATATGATTTCACCGGGAAACAGAGCTTCCTGCTAAAAAAAAAAAAAAAAAAAAAAAAAAAAAAAAAAGGAAAAAAAAAAGCCACCAGCCCCGCCGGCTGAGTGACGCGCCGCGCCCCTCCCGCCGGCTGCTCCGGTTTCCGAGAACGCAGTGGAACCCTTTGGGTTTACTTTCCTGAGAGCTCGCAGTCCAGAGATGGAAAAGCCTCCCCGGGAGAGCTCCCTGCCCACTCCGGCAGAAGCACTGGGAAAGGCGAGGCTGCGGCACGGCGGCGCGGGCTCCGCCGACGAGCACGGAACGTAAAGCCCCGGGGCCGGCGCCGGGAGCTGCCGCCGGGAGAGGGGGCTCGTAGCTCCCCGAGGGGCAGCCAGGTAGGGGCGGGGCCGCGCTGCAGGTCGGCCGGGAGGGTCCCTATCCCCCCACCCATCTCAGGTCCGCTGCCTGCAAGGCGGTGAGCAGGTGTTTCCCCGGCCCCTTCTGCGACTGGTTCCGGAGCTCAGCCCGGCGAGGGGCGCAGGCAGCCGGCAGCAGGTGTCGCGGCCCGGTTCCGCACGGACCACGTCCTGCCGCGGTCTGTCCGTGCCACCGGCGCTGCCGGAGCCCTCCCGGGTGCTTAGTGTGGTCATGTTTTCTTTAGGACAGGCAAGGCTTCAGGTACTTCTCTGGAAAGTCTGTTGCAGAACAGAGGTAAAGCAAACACCACCCCCCGCGCCGTGTATATATATCACTATTGTGTAAAATGTGTGTGTATATGGGGTGGGTGGATGTGTGTGTGTATATATATATAGAGAGAGAGATATATAGATATATATACACACAAACAAAACAGCAATAACAAAAAACCCCAAAACCAAACAAAAAAATCCCCAACCTGTCCTAGTGTTTTATTTGCTACTAAATACTTACATGGAAAAAGCAACCCTGTCACCTCTAGACATGCAGTGAAAAAAAGGAAACTGTATTTGTGACATTGAAAGCTATTTATATCAATGGATTCTGTGGTCCCAAAGTCAGTATTTTACAAATTTGTTTCAGTTTCTTTTTGTTGCATTTGCCCCCTGGGAAAATAGAATGAAACCTGCCTTTAAGCATAGAAGCAATTAGTGGAAATTAACCTCCATCAGTCTCAGCTATCGTGGAAATCCACCCCCTCAACCTCCTAAGGTAGTTTCACATTATTAAAACTTAAATGTTGCATTCATCTGTTTCATATACCACTGTCTCCATGTTCCTCCCACGCGTCAAGTAAAAAGGTCAGCTCTTACCAGTTTTCTGTATGATGTTTTTTGCTTCTGTAGCAGATACTGTGAGTGGGCTGTCAAGCAGAAAGAAGAAAATACTTCCAGAAAACTTCAGCATTTTAACTCTTGAGGGAATCTCAACCCTTTTTTGAAATATGCAAAGACAAAATAAGAGGGTGAACTTACACTGAAACGTATGTTTGAAGTTGTATATTGTGCTGTTGACCAGGTTATCCCACTACGGTCCAAAGTTACTGTGAGTACATCTTTTGGCTTCTAATACTTGGGTTTTTTTTCTGTATTCTTGAATGACTTCTGGTATTCTAATGTCTTGCACTACACAGTGGCAAGGCAAGAGGTCTTCATTGTGCTCAAATCTTGGGGAGACAATTATCTATTCTTAACAGAGAAGGGTAGGCAATGCTCTTCCCATTATTCCTACTTAGGAGCTTTCCTGACCTGAGAAAGTTGTGTAGAAATTTCCTGTCACTATTAGCCCCTGTTTGGCACCACACTGTAGGGACCATCAGTTTGTGTAGATGGGTGACCTTCTGCTAGTGGTGTTCTAAGGACTGTTCTTCCCATATAGCTTTGATCAGATGACTTGTTTGTTATAATGCCTGTGGCTTTTTATGTGCTAATTTCCCGACATTTCTGTTTCTGGTTACAGTGAACCACTGTTAGCAATAGGAAATTTTCCCTAGTGGGGAATTTCTCAATAATGGGGAAGTTTTCTGGAAGTAGGTGGAGTTACATCAACATTTAAGTTCTGTCACAGGAAATCTTTGGGCAAATAGTTTTGTTTAATACAGCAGCAATACCAAAGAGCATTTTGCACAGTGAATATTTTTTTGCTTTTGTAAAACTGTGCTTTCTATAGATATCAGAAGCCAGCAGGTGGAGAGAAGGGGCATTGTGGTAGGTTCTGTAAGAAAAACAGGGAGAAGATTGCAGCTTTGGTAAAGATCTCTGATTGGCATCTTGGTCTTAAGCTGCTTAAACTAATCTAGCCAGGGGATCCTTCTAGTCAGGGTGAAATGGAAGGAGGGTCTGTAACAATTATTGCAGTGGGCTTTTTCATGCACATCTGGATTTGACCTGGACCTACCTTTTTTCTCTCTGAAAGTGAGTACAGCAGCAGACTTTCTCAGTCTTGAGGAATTCTGTAAGTAATAGCCATATTTCTTTTGTATGTAATAAGGCTTGTTTTCCTCTACAGTGGAACAAAGCATGCAAGTGAAAGTTCAGCAATTGCAGGATACAAGCATGAAGCTTAGTACCATAAAAGCTTACTTGTTGCTATCCCTCTTGTGGGAGTTAATTGAAACATGTCTCCTGGAGTTCATTCTGACATTGAGATTTCGACACAAAAAAGTGGGTGTGGGTTGCATGCATGGTTATAGGTATCTTTCCATGACTAGTGTATATGCTATTTGTTCTGAGCAGTTTCTCAGCTACATCCTCTACTTTTAAAAAAACAGCAAGTATTTTGGGGCTGAGTGTGCTACAACTCTGGTCATTCTGGCATGGGCCCAGCACACACCTATACCCCTCAGTCTCAGTGGCTGGCTCTTCTGCAGGCTTGCCTCAATAAAGTGTGATCACAATACACTTGTGAGATCGGCATGCCTCTGTCTTGTTTGAGAAGCTTTACCTTAGTCGGTGCTCTGGGCTGCTTGTTACTCAGGCAGTGGCATCTTAATGGAGGGACTCTCATGCATGCATGTCACCAGAAACTCTTAATTAGCCTTAGGATTGTTTTTGCCACTGTTTTACAAAGGCACTGTTGTGTAAATATTCATTAAGTGATTGCTACATGAATTCTTTTCACAATATATATAACTTCACCAGCACTGTAATAAGTCCTGTAAGACCAGGTGTTACAAAACAGGGTATGTTCATGCTATGTTAAAGTAAGGCAAACAAGTGGGGAAAAACTAAATTCTGTTTTGTCCATTGAACACACATAGAATATTCCTCCATTCTCCTCCTGCTGGGAGCAATACTCCCTGCTACAGTTTAGGGGAACAATTGGCTATTCAGTATTTGTTTACTAGCTGACGGATATATTTTGCCATAACCAAGGGCAAATGTTTAAAGCAAATAGAATTAGATGTTCTTCCTGGATCCATGCAGGAAGCTTTCTGCCTGATCATCTACCATAGTTAAAGGTGCAATTTTGTCATGTTTTCAGTTAGAGTGGAATTCAGTGTCTTCTGTCCAGTCCCTTGTGTGGAGCGACTACGAAGTGTATTTTACAGTACAAGTTAGAAAATGAGCAGATATTTATATTTGTGTATTATTTTATCATTTTAGGTTCTTCATAATGGAAAAGCCTTTGATTTTGTGTATGTTTTTATTCTACTGGCATTTCTTAAATGGTAAGAAGCTGAGTTGTAAGAAGCAGTAGTATGTTTCCTTTCCATTGATAAGCACAGAAATGTTAATTCCTTAGTTTTCCCTCAGGTGGTAGTGTTTGGGGTTTTTTCCTTAATGTTTTAAATAAAAAGATCTCAACGTGTTGTTACATTAAACATTACACTAGATATGTGTCCTTAATATGTGTGCTTTGGTATGAGGCCAGGTTGAAATCCCTGTCAGCGATACACACATATGCACCATTTCAGACAGGTACCTTGTACATTACACAGAAAGTTTTATTGGCACTGTCAAACCTGTGAATTGTCTTGTGTGTAAAACCAATTGGCATGTATACAAACAGAACATTCCCAACGAGGCACTAACAATTGCCTGCTACAGTGGCAGTGTTCTGAAAGCAAGACTTGAGGGGCTGTGCACACACATTCATCACTTTTAAGTACAGCATCACACTGTGCGTGTGCACGACGTGGGTGTCTGCAGGTATAAATAGCCCAGTTTGTCCCAAACCTGGGAAAGTGAATCCAAAAACGTTTAACTTTTCTGAAGAGGGCAGATACTTTTGGTCCATAAAACGTCCTATTCATATGGTAAGACATGACTTCAAAAATTAGGCTTTTAGTTGGAAAATTAATCTTACTTCCAAATTTTGTTTTTCAGCTTTATTCACAGTTGAAGCTCCCCAGTCACTCTACACTGTGGAACATGGGAACAATGTGACCATGGAATGCACATTTCCAGTGCATGGGACATTAAAGTTTAGAGATTTAAGTGTCATCTGGGAAAAGAAAGATAAGATAAAGAAGCAGGTTTATGCACTTCTCAAAGGAGAGGAAGACTTCAAATGTCAGCACAGTGACTTTGAGGGAAGAATAAAATTGTTGAAAGAGAATCTGAACTCGGGACGGTCTCTCCTTCAGATCAGTGATGTGAAGCTCAGAGATGCAGGGCTTTACCATTGTCTTATTGGCTACGGGGGAGCTGACTACAAGGCAATCAATCTGAAAGTGAGGGGTGAGCATGCTAATGCAGGAGCTTCAGTGCTTTCTGATACTGTTGAAAGATTTCAGATGAGTCCCTGAAGTAAAATGTATATGGGTCAGCGTTTAAAGAAACCTCTCCAGTGACAGGAGCCACCTGATGACCTTTGCACAGCTATATAACTTTGTGTTTCTGTCTAGGTTGAATCTGTGTTCTGGCCTTTATTTCCCATAATGACATATGAGGAATGGTATTGCAAAAGCCATTTTGTCAGACCAGAAAGCTAATGCAATTTGCTAAACAGCATCAAAATTTTAATAAATCCCATATCGCCAGTTACTGTGGAGAGACACAATAGTGGTACTTACTTTTCCTGTCAAGAGTATTACTTACAAAATCCAAGCTGATGTACAGAAACTTGGCCCAGGGGCTGGGGGTAAAGAAAAGGTATCTTGCTAATATATACTGTTCTTCTAGCTTCCTACTAGTAATTATTTTATTCCATTTGTTCAGCTCCTTATAGAACTATTACCCAAGGAGTGGTGAGCACAGGGGACAAGGAATGGAAGTTGACATGCCAGTCAGAAGGATACCCACAAGCTGAAGTTCTATGGCAAAACAGCAAATATGAAGATTTGACTCATAAGGCAAACACAAGTTGTGAAACTGGAAGTGACCAGCTGTATCGTGTGACAAGCACCCTTACAATCAAGAGTAGGATTGATGAGATTTTCTACTGTATATTCTGGAATAAAGAGCTTCAAGAAAACACATCTGCCATTTTACACATAACAGGTAAGATTTCTAAATTTCATTTATGGTAATACACTTCAAGGTACTATGTCATTTTTTCCTAGTTGAATCAGCCATGATTCATTTCTCTTTCATATCTAATTTTGAAAAGGCTAAAAAGAAATACCTGTGTTGTTAAGTTTTGCTATTAGTATACATTTCCACCATACTAGCATGTTCATTGTGTGTGTGTGGGTAGGATTTGAGGACAGGAATTTCGAGTGAGCTACAGATATCTGAAAATTGAGTCTGAGTGCTAAAAGAAGTTCCATTATTTGAAAAGCATATAGCTCAGAACCTATAAATTAAACCTCCTGTATTAATTAAACACACCTTCCAAAAATATTCTGTTTTGCTTATGATAACTGTCAAATACATTTGAACAATATGGTCTTTTCCTGCCACTACAACCTTTGCTTTGGGCATATTTAAATTTCACAAACTGTACTTCTTTTCTTTTTTTTCCCTCATTAAGTCTGGATTGAAGGAAAGGTGAATTAATGGAGAAGACCAATACAGTTTCTCATTAGAGCTTTTAACTGGTCACCACCCCTACTGCTTTTGCTTTCGGTTACTCTTTTGATTTCTGCGTCTTACCCTGATACATTTGCACAAGCTTTCAACCAGACTTGAGACCTGATCCAGCGCAAAAATAATACTTCCATTTATCAAACTGTTACTTGGTCAAGTAATTTCCCTGGTCCTGTTCACCACACATTTTTAAAAGTGTCTGTGCTGGCACACTTTTTGGTACTGACAAGGAGTAGGAACAGGCAGCTGAGAGTGAGAAAGCCAAGTAATCTTTTCATCAAGTGGTGAGTGGGCGAGTCTGGTTTTCACAGGAAATGTCTCTGGGATTCAAGGAGGCCACTTATCCTTTGTATTCAGAGCTTTAACAGATGGAAGGGACTCTGTTCTCTTCCTCAATCAGCTCTTTCTTGTAGTCCAGACAGGAAATTAAGCTAGATGTAACACTTTGTGCCTTGGTGACAAGCGGGATTTGTGACAGCTTACAACATGGAATGCAGGAAGCAAAGATAAACATGAGTATGCTCTATCTTTCCTTTATTGAAATAATGAGCGATGGTGAAGTGCACCACCTGACCTTAGTCACAATCTAAAATGCTGTTACCACACCTGAGCTCTTCATGCCAAAAATAATACAGTGAAAATTAAAGGAAAAAGGAGACGCTTATGCAATTAAGTAAAATCTTTCCCCTTTTTGTTTTTCTTGAAGATTCAATTGATGGTGTTCTATGGACAGAGAACAGACACTTTGTTGGAGCAATTCTCATTGTAACTGCTTTATTGGGATCAGTGCTTCTATTTATGCTCTGGATAAAGAAAGGTATTAAACTTATTTATTTTATCGTGTCTCAAACAGCAACAGCCCTAATTTCTGTCTGGAAATTACACAAAGCCATTTATAAGCAAACTCTACACTGAGTGTTCATGCTTTGAGTTCCATGAAATAAATATAAAATAGAACTAAATGTAAATATTCAATGTTCTGGTCACAAACTCATCTCCTGTATCAGTGCTACAGAAACTATTCCTGGGAGAAGTGTTCATAAGCTTGACAGGCTTGCAGGTGGTGATAAAACACAGCAGAATGCCTGTAGACAACCCTGCATGAATAAGAATGTACTGATACTAAGAATATGATAGGAATAGGAGCAGAACATGAAAGTGGAAGAAAGGACAGCAAAATCCTTGACTTCTCAGAAGATTCCCATCTGGGGATTTCAGTGAAGGTCAGAAGTTTCCTAGGTTGCTTGAGTAATATTTATTGTTTGTGTGTGTACATGACAATGTATGTACATGTCATGACCTATGTGGTTATCATGATTATGTTATATATACGTACGTGTGTCATAAACTGCAAGTTGATTCAGAAGCTAAATTAGTAGCAACAGGTTGTTCTTTCAAAACTTACTCCGTCCTAGATGACCAGTTAACTGATTCTTTCAGAAGGGAACCTCCCTGGAATATGAGCTTTTTTCTTCTCAATAAGCACTGAGGTGATCCCCTTCTTGTTCCCTCTTGCCAAATATTCAGATTCTGTGTGGAAATATACAGGTTAAAACTGTTTAAACAAGTATTTTTCAGTGATGTTAGAGTATATTATCTATGGAGTTCTGGCTTTGGAAAGACGAAAGAAAATTGGAAAGGAAATTGATAGACTAGGGTCACTGAAGAATATATTTTAAAGTATTTGAAGATCTGGAGTGGTCTGAGAATCAGTGGTTACACTAAGTTACATGTGCACTTCCCACTCTTATGCCTACGTGTCCACTAGATCTAAAGTAAATATTCTGATTTTAATTTTTTCTCTCTTTCTTTCTTCCAGCTAGAACAAATAAGGACAATCGAACATCTGTGGCAAGTTCATCCATAGCAAGTATGTACATATGGCATGAGATACATGCAGTTCAGTGTGATTCTTGTGTAAATAATGGCTTGAGAATTTATTTTGTAATGCTGACAACCACATACACATTTACATTCAATGTTCATTGTGCTTTCTACTTTCCATTGTGTAACAACTATAAATTGCAATTGAGGCTTTTCATTACTATGTCAACTTCCTGAAACATGAAAGAAAATATGCTTGTTCCAGGAGCAGGTGCAGTCCTTACATGCACAAGAAATGGACAGAGTGGCGTACTGTGTTTTGGAGAGTCAGTGACAGGATGGGACATGCAACATATACCTCAGAATGGCAACACATCCTGGTGTGCAGACATTATGCTGCAGTTTGAGCTGTGTTGCCATGATCCTGTGTTTTCTCCAGTATTATAGTGTGTATTTGAGGGTCTTTGTCACACCACTGAGGACAGAGGGTTTGGCCCCATTGAGAGAACCACAGGAAGAAAGTTTAACTTTCTAGCAGTTTTTTTTCCCTCCTGTTAAGATACTGATGCTATTTTACTATGAGCAAAGCTCAGTGAATGGCCACTGCCATGATGACAGTGAGAAATGGAGGGAAGAGTGCTAAGAGTTAATATTTACAGTGGAATAGAAGGGATTAAAGTCCTTTAGCTTCCACACATGATGGCTCATGGTTGTTTTTGTTTTTTTAATTTGTTGTATGGTTTTATTTGGAGACCACTTCAAATTAAATTGCTGTGTGATAATTAGTCCATACTGGCAGCTGGAGCTTTTCCTAAGAAAACCTCTCTTGAGAATACTTGCCCAAAACTGACACAATATTTGGTATTAATCTCTTCTTTCCAACTGTATTTAAGTCACGTAGTTCCTGGAAGGCCTGAGGTAGCAGCTTCTAAGGAAGATGTATCACTATATGAAAAGTTTAAGCTATGCTGACTGTTATCTGTATGTTGTTTGTTTAAAGAGCTGCCAAAAGATAAGGATACATGTGACTGCAGATACGCTTCTTTTGAAGAGGAAGAGCTGAAATGTAAGTATAAATGATAAAGGGAAAAATGGTAGCAAGTTGCTACATGGCAGAAATAATCAATGGTCATCAGAATCTTTGTTCGTGACTGGTTAATTTAGTCCCTTGTTTCAACAGACAGAGCCTTCATGAGAAGTACAGCCTCTTGTTCTCTGTCATAAAAACTCATCAGTGCAACTCATTGTGTAGTGGGAGGTATATATATATATATATAAAAAATCTGGTTTTAAAAATGAAAAGCCATTCAAAGGAAAGTGTGACATGGAGATAATGTAACAACCCAAAATAGTCTTTTATCTAGCTCACACTCTTGCTACAGAAACTGTTGTGCCAGCACAACTGAAGAAGTGGTGATGGGAATGGGGATGGAGTCTTTAACCATCATGGCCACTCAAGCAAGGCTTAAGCTGTGAGATTCTGTCACGGCAAAGCAAGAAAAAAAATGAGCAAATATCTAAAATCTCCAAAACATATTGTGGTATGGAACAGAAGGGTGAAGTTATTGAGGTTTTTCTTTCATGTTCTCACTGACTTCTAAAGTACTTACATTAATTACATACCAAATCCCTCCCTGCTACATTGCACTGTAATAAACAAATGTAAACCTGCTGCCCCTGCAGGTGTAGATCTCCAAATCAAATAGTTACAGCCTGGGAATACGCTGCTAGGGATATAACAGATAGGGCACTGAATGTATTTGAAAGACTTCAACAGAAGTTTTCAAAAGAATGAGGGACCTAAGCCACAAGAATTTCACTGTATTTGCTGAAGAGCACTTCCCACCGGTGTGTTTGAGCTACCACTTTATTTCATCCCACAATCATAATATTTTTCTATTTGACCTTTTAATTAATTTAATTTTAGATCCTTAATTTTGACAACGAAGGAAATTTTTTGATACCTCTAAACTCTAGGAAACAGTCCCAAAGTCATGAAATGTTCTGTGACTTCATGATTTTGTGATTTGTAATTTTTTTTCATATAATTCTTCCTTTTACAGATATGCAAGTTGAGAAGACCTAGAGAAAGTAGGGGAAGCCTTTTTGCTCTGTGGTGAAGTTTTGACAGCTCAGATGTTCTGTGTTCTGTCTATTAAGGGGGATATTAATTTTTTGTTTTTATTCTGTGATGGCAAACGTATTCCATATTGATGTAACTCAGGAAAAACTTCAATTAAGTTAATAGAATTAGAGCATAAAAAGCCCTTAGATTCAGGCTTCTGTTTATGTGATTAGGTATGGAGGCATTTATTTAAGTATCTAAGTTTCTGTTTTCTCAAGTTTATGCACTTTCAAAGACACATTTCATTTAAAATATCTTTAAAGTAAAGCACTTTAGGTCTGTGACCACTATGAATTTCATACTTAGTTTTTCAATAGGCCATCTTCTGGGTTTTGGTTGTTCTGTTGTGGTTTTTTTTCCCACCTGAGCTCTCAGATCCTGGCAGAGATTTTGTTTTCCAACTTGTGAAGAAAAAGATAAGGATGCAACACGACGAGATGCCATACAGATGGAGCATTGTCTGCCCTTAATGTAGATCTTAAAATACCAGATACTCACAGCTAAGCCTGAAATAGATGCTGTAACCCTTTTGGCAGCTACGGTTTGGGAATTATGAGGTAATACTGAGCTTCTTGATCTCTTCCTCGAAAAGTGATTGGGGATTTCATTAATATAGCTGGCACTACTTGGTTACTACTTGCTACTTTTCTGCTTTATTTTTTGGGGATAACACAACCCTTCAGACAGGCAGGAAGAACTCTTGATTTGGACTGCCTTTTTTCTTCATGTTGGGAATAGAAGAACGAGAACCTTCTTGCTTCTAGGACATGAAATACATCCTCATGTGATTACTTAGAAAATGGTGAAGGAACATAGTCCTGGATCCCATTTCTTAAGATCCTGCTTTGTTAGATTTTGCTAGGTGCATAGCTTTCTTTTGATCATACAGAGATGAAAATTATTTATTACAATGCTATTCACAATTATATTTTTTTAAGAAAATATTTGTTTTTCTTGTGTTTTTCCTGCTCTCTTTGACTTGCAAATAAGTAGTGTTAGGACTACTTGTGCTTTTTCTGGGAAAATCAGGTACCCAAGATTTGGGTGTAGAATAGTGTCTTCATCCATGTAATCTCTCTAATGGCTCCCACAAAGAAGAGATAATGGAGATCTGGAATCTCACTGGGCATTGGTTTTGCTTTTCAGTTTAAGATAAATTAGTCTGTTGTGCAGTCTTAAGGATTTGAATGTAGCCCTTGGCCCAGGGCTTCACTGCTGGCAGTGTTCCATCTAGATAATGTTAACTTGTGTTTAATATGTCCCAAGAAGCCACCCTATGTAGTAGGATAGAAAAATACATCTCATAACCATAATGGAGCTGGTAAAATAGTTACAATAAAGTGATTTCCCTACTTCACTGCAGAACTTGCATATTCTGATACTGATTCGTGCTGTTTGATTCACCAAGGATGCTATGTGAATTGAACATTCCTTCCTACTTCCCAACATTCTTTTTGCTGCCACAGTCCAGGTGTCATTGAAGATCATGGTAAATTTTTATGTATTTCCAGAATGCAAGAACGGCTTTGGAAATACTGAGAGCCACTTGCAGAAAGACCACTGACTCTCCTCAAAACATAGTTTCTTATCGGGAGATAAATTCCCTTCCAGACAACCTCTTCACTTTCCACTTCCTTTTTGAGACTGCAACAGATGTTGGCATGTTGTAAAAGTTAAAAATTTACTCCTTTACTGCTTTGCAAGGCAGTGCTATTAGTGCATGCTTAGTATCACTAAACAGGAGTCGATGCCTTGATCAAACTCCACTGGACTGCAGGACCTGTTAGATTTCTCTTTTCCCAGCAGGAGAATAGGTAAGTTACTGTTGACAGGGCTGTGCATCAGATGAGTAAGATAATGAAATGAGAGGATACAAATATATATTTTATATTTAGTAGCTGAACCTTGCTATCCAAAATGACAGTGCTTGAATTCCAACATTGTTGATAGGAAGCTTAAAGATTTGCTACTTCATTAGAGAAGTAGGGTGTGCGGTGGCTACCAGGTGATGTGAAAAAACCTGTCCTCTCTAAATCAGCTCTTCTTTACATTTCTCTGACATCCAAACCAGGACTTGTCTAATCTAATTTTAGGAATTTTACAGAATAGACTTTTAGGATAAGTGAAGTCTCTCAGCTTCATTTTTATGAATCCTCCAATGCCATGAATGGTTTCAGCACAGTTACTTCCCACTCATGACAGAGGGAGAATACACACCTAACTAAAAAAACAACACTTTTAGGTTATGAGAACTAGGTCAGAGGTAATTATTTCTGATCCTAACATAAAAAATATAGTTAAACACCATACTTCTAATAGTATTTTTCCCTTCTGTTAGCAATTTTTGCATGCTATTTCAGTGCTTTTGGATATCTGGAAAAACGAAATCCAGCAGGAAGCTAGAGCAGTAAGTTGCATTTTGCTTCCTAGTGGCCAGGCATTGTTAGATGGTCAGAAGTGCTCAGAAAAGCCTGGTACACAGCATACATTTGCTTATTGGTATTTGCATTCAAGACTTATTAATTTGAAAAATGTAATTATGAGCCAGTCTCGTGGTCTGTTTTGTGATGTGGCATTTAATTTTGTAGAATATGAATACTCCTACTAACAACAATTACAATTAAGAATAATAAAGGAAAAAGAGAATTATTGCTATTGCCCTGGAAGGCTTTTAATGGATCAGCATGCAAAATGTATGTCCCTTTTGCCTTTTGGCTGAAAATAGAACTTCAATATCCTTGAATGACATATACCAATGATGCATCATCCAGGCATGGGATAACCAGCCAAAGGCCACAGATGTCAACAGTGGAACTTCTGCTTTTGCAGATGTTAAAAATGGGACTTCTTGTTTTGCAGCATCTTCTCCCTGTTTCCTCGTTTCCCTTTCCTTATTCCTCTGGTCCTGCAATCTAGACAATTGTCCCAGCCAAGTACTGCTGGCTTCATGAGATGTCCAAGGCAAATCACTAACTCTTGGGATGTTGCACTGAGCTTTCTGTCTCTGTCCCCCAAAACATACAAAGAAAACATATTGTAGCCAGAGCTGGCTCAGAATGAGTAGAAGATAGTGATGCTGAAGTAACTTTGGGGTACCTTTTCTGTCAGGTGGAAAGAGAACAAGGAACACCTTTCCTTCCAGAAGAAGTCTCAATACCTACAGGGAAACTAGGCCCTGAGATGCAAAGGAGGTATAGATTCCTCAACAAATAAGGAAGTTGTGGATGGGGTAGGCAAGCAAAGCGTTAATCAGAAGAGAAGGAACATAACAACCAAGAAAGCAAGGCTTCCCTGAAGAAGATATGCAAGTAGAGGTCTCCCTTGGTAGGACACTGGTATTCTGCAAAGGCATTTTTTGTCAATTGCCATGACTCCAACTGGGACATCCATCTACTACAATGACAGAAGGTTATCTTCTGCCTTTCCCATCTCAAAATGCCTATGGGCTCTGCATGCTTACACATCATTCATGTTTTTCTGGTTTTTTTTCTTTGTTTCACCATTAATAAATCCTCTAAAAATGTTACTAATTGCAAGGAGTGTTTACATAAATAGTTGTCCTGACATAGGAAACTGTCCTGGTTTGAGCCAGGGTGAAGAGAACTTTCTCTTTTCTGATTTCTTTTCTTTCAGTGAACTTCTCTAGCAGTGCCAGTGGACTGATAATAACCAAGGTCACTTCTGACTGTCTGCAGCCTCCCCCCCTACGGGGGAGCAGATTAGACTGAAGGCAGGATCAGCAAATCAGAATATTCCCTTCTCATCATATTTTCTCTATTTGGCTTTCAGTATAGGTTAAGACATCACAGAAGTCAAGCCTTTCGCTTCCTTTTTCTCTCACTTTTCTGCTTACTGTCGCTTCTATCACCCTCTCTTTGTCTCTCTCTCTTTTTTTTCCCATTTTCCTTCCCAGCCGACACCCGAGGGCCCGTCCGTGCGCCCGGACACTCCCCCCTTCAGCTGGAGCCACCAGGGAGAAGAGTTGCTGTGAGAGTCGCTGGGGGAGGAGGGAGGGGATCGGGTGCTGCACATCCCTTTACAAATATATATATATTCCCTTATCACTAATTATTAAAATCAATCTGTAAAAAAAGCCTCTCTTTCTCATTTTTTCTCCCTCTTTCCCTACCTTGGGGGATGGGGGGGGGATCGAGACCATTATTGTTATTGGTTTGACTGCCAACTTGGAGCCAAACTGTGACAATAATTAATTGGCCAGCCAGGCAGGAGCTGAATGGACACCATGTCTACTGAAGGTATGGATGGGTTGAAAACTGAACAGATAATTTTTGCACCCAACATGCAGTCATACATGTCTTATGTGGCCAGGATACTACTGCTTAGTGTATCTGTTCTTGTTATTGTTCCCTGGTTTATTGATAAGACTGTAGCCATAACCAACTGTGTAATAACCTATTTAATGATAACAGGGGTCGTGATATTGATCTGTATAGGGACACTTTATGTGTGCAGTGTGAATGTGCATGTGGATAGGAAGGTCTGTGTTGGTAATGGCAGACTCAGTTTTGCCTTTCCACTCCCACTCAGGCTGAATATCCCAGCTCTTGATCTAAATAGCATAGTTTCACTGGGGATGCTTCTGTTGAATGCCTATAGTGTCCTGTGGATGCGTAGAGTGAGGTGTTGTTCCACTCACTGCCAATCCCCCCCCAGGCAGTGCTGCTGCCACTGCTGTTACTGGTGCCACTGTTGCTGCTACCACCTGTGATGCTGCTACCACCACTGCTGCTGCCACCACTGGTGCTGCTACAAAAGCAGCTACTTCTGCAAAGATTAAGTCCACTCCCATTCGATTCAAACCAGTAAGAGTTAATCCTATGACCAGGGGCAAAGTAAAGGCGACAGATCCTTATACCTGCTCCTGTGTGAAACATCCAGAGTTTCTTCAAGCAACATCAGAAGATGTAATTGAGGAAGCAGACAATTCTAAAACAGATGATGGAGCAGGCCCTTCTAAAGCAGATGAAGGAACAGGCCCTTCTCAAGCAGATAAGGATGATGACCTGCTACAGCCTTTCTCGCTAAAGGAATTGCATCTCATGAGAAAGGACTTTACCTGCAATGAAAATGAGGGGCTTCTTTCCTGGCTGCTCTGATGTTTTGATGGTGGAGCTGACACCTACACCCTGGACGAAAGAGAAGCCAGACAGTTGGGATCTCTGGCTAAAGATGCTGGTATTGATAGAGCAATTGGTGATAAGACAGGAAATATCACCCTGTGGAGCCGCCTTCTTTCAGCCTTACAGAGCAGGTACCCCCATAAGGGCGACATTGACTCATGCCAAAACAGAGCACCCACTCTTGAAAGAGCCATCACATATTTGAGAGAATTAGCAGTGTGAGAAGTGATCTATGACGACCAAGGGTTTATAAATCCTGATGATGTCGTGTGTGACATGCCCATGTTCCGGAGGTTTGCGCAGGCTGTACCAGCAACACATGCCCATATAGGTGCAGTAGATGGTTCTTCCTGGAAGAAGGCAACTCCAACTTCCAGCAACCAGTCTTTCAACCAAGATGGTGCATCGACCTCTAATGGTCAGTATTAGAGGTGCCCTGCCTCCAGCCAGGGGAAAGACAGGGACAACCAAATTTATTGGACTGGGTGGATTTGGTGGCCTGGCACACTGGAACCAGAAAGGTATAAAGCCTTGGTTGACACTGGTGCACAGTGCACCCTAATGCAATCGAATCACAAGGGGTCAGAGTCCGTTACTATTTCTGGAGTGACAGGAGGATCTAAAGAACTGACCATTGTCGAAGCTGATATAAGCCTCACAGGCAATAAGTGGCAGAAGTGCCCTCTTGTTACTGGCCCAGATGCTCCTTGCATCCTTGGAATAGACTATCTCAAAAGAGGATATTTGCAGGATCCAAAAGGGTACTGGTGGGCCTTTGATATAGCAGCTGTAGAGAATGAGAACACTGAACAACTGCATACCTTGTCTGGCTTTTCAGATGACCCTTCCCTAGTGGAGTTGCTGAAGGTTGAAGACCAACAGGTACCAATTGCCACTTCAACAGTGCACAGATGACAATATCTCACCAACTGAAGAGCCAGGGAGTGATCAGCAGGACTCACTCACCCTTCAACAATCCTGTCTGGCCAGTGCGGAAGCCTGATGGCGAGTGGAGGCTGACAGTGGACTATCATGGCTGGAATGAGGTTACACCACCACTCAATGCTGCTGTGCCAGACATGCTAGAACTTCAGTGCAAGATGGAGTCGAAAGCAGCCAGGTGGTATGCCACTATTGACATCACTCATGCCTTTTTCTCTATTCCTCTTGCACCAGAGTGCAGGCCACAGTTTGCTTTCACCTGGAGAGGAGTCCAATACACCTGGAATCGACTGCCCCAGGGGTGGAAACACAGCTCAACTATTTGCCATGGACTGATCCACACTGCACTGGAGAAGGGTGAAGCTCCAGAACACCTGCAGTACATCGATGACATTGTCATATGGGGCAACACGTCAGAAGAAGTATTTGAGAAAGGTAAAAAAATAATCCAGATTATTTTGAGATCTGGTTTTGCTGTCAAAAGGAGCAAGGTCAAAGGACCTTCATGAGAGATATCCAGTTCCTGGGAATTAGATGGCAAGATGGACGTCGCCAAATTCCAATGGATGTGATTAACAACATAGCAGCTATGGCCCCACCGGCCAACAAAAAGGACACTCAAAACTTTTTAGGAACGGTCGGTTTTTGGAGGATGCATATTCCTGAATATAGTCACATCGTGCAAACTCTTTACAAGGTGACCCAGAAGAAGAATGACTTTGAGTGGGGTGCCGACCAACAGGATGCTTTTGAGAAGATTAAAGATGAGATTGTGCATGCGGTAGCCATTGGACCAATTCAAACAGGTCCAGACATCAGAAATATACTCTATACTGGAGCCAGGCACAATGGTCCTACATGGAGCCTCTGGCAGAAAGCAGCAAGGGAAACTCATGGTTGTCCCCTGGGATTTTGGAGTAGAAGCTACAGAGGTTCCAAGGCCAATTACACCATAACTGAAAAGGAAATACTGGCAGCATATGAAGGAGTTAGATCTGCTTCGGAAGTGATGGGTACTGAGGCACAGCTCCTCCTGGCGCCCCAATTACCGTTGCTGCACTGGATGTTCATGAGCAATGCTCCTCCTGTGCATCATGCCACCGATGCTACCTGGAGTAAATGGATTGCTTTGATCACCCAGTGGGCTAGGATAGGGAACCCAAATCATCCTGGGATCGTAGAAGCTATTACAGACTGGGCAGAAGGCACACATTTTGGAATGCCACCTCAAGAAGTGGTGAAACAAGCCAAAGAAACCCCACCATATAATCAACTGCCTGAGGCTGAAAAACAATATGCTCTGCTCACTGATGGCTCCTGCCACCTTGTAGGAAACCGTTGGAGGTGGAAAGCTGCCGTATGGAATCCTACACGGCTTGTTGCAGAAGCAGATGAAGGAGAAGGAGAATCAAGGCAGTTTGCAGAAGTAACAGCCATCCAGCTGGCTTTAGGTGTTGCTGAACAAGAAGGGTGGCCACGACTCTATCTCTACACTGACTCATGGATGGTAGCAAATGCCTTGTGGGGGTGGCTAAAACAGTGGCAGCAGGACAACTGGCAGCGAAAGGGTAAGCCAATTTGGGTGGCTGACCTGTGGAAAGACATAGTTGCTTGGGTAGGAAATTGGCTGTGAAAGTGCATCATGTAGATGCACACATGCCTCTGAGTCGAGCTAATGAGGAACATCAACACAACCATTGAGCATATGAGGCTGCCCAAGTGTTTAAAATAGACTTAGACTGGGAACACAAAGGTGAGCTGTTTTTAGCTGGATGGGCCCATGACACCTCAGGTTGTCAGGGCAGAGATGCAACATACAGATGGGCTCGTGACCATGGGGTGGACATAACCATGGACACTATTTAGCAGGTGATTCATGAGTGTGATATGTGCGCTGCAATCAAGCAGGCTAAAAGGTTAAAACCTTTATGGTATGAGGGGAGGTGGTCAAAGTACAGGCATGGGGAGGCCTGGCAAGTTGATTACATCACACTGCCTCAGACCCACCAGGGTAAGTGCTATGTGCTTACAATGGTGGAAACAAGTACAGGATGGTGGGAAACATATCCTGTGCCTCATGCCACAGCTCAGAACACCATCCTGGGCCTTGAGAAGCAAATCTTGTGGAGACACGGTACCCCAGAGAGAACTGAGTTGGACAATGGGACTCATTTCAAGAACAATCATGTAACTGACTGGGCCAAAGAACATGGTATTGAGTGGATCTACCATATCCCGTACCATGCTCCAGCCTCGGGGAAGATTGAAAGGTACAATGGTCTGTTGAAAGCTACCCTGAAGGCAATGGGAGGTGGAACCTTGAAGAACTGGGACAAGCATTTAGCAAAGGCCACTTGGCTAGTTAATACCAGGGGATCCATCAGTAGAGCTGGTCCTGCTCAGTCAGACCTTTTGCAGACAGTGGATGGGGATAAAGTCCCTGTGGTGGGTGAAAGAAATCCGAAGGCAAGATCAGCAAATCAGAATATTCCCTTCTCATCATATTTTCTCTGTTTGGCTTTCAGTATAGGTTAAGACATCACAGAAGTCAAGCCTTTCGTTTCCTTTTCCACTCACTTTTCTGCTTACTGTCACTTCTATCACCCTCTCTTTGGCTCTCTCTCTTTTTTCCATTTTTCTTCCCAGCCGACACCCGAGGGCCCCGTCCGTGCGCCCGGACACTCCCCCTTTCAGCTGGGAGATTGTGAGAGTGGTTAGGGGAGGAGGGAGGGGGTCGGGTGTTGCACATCCCTTTGCAAATATATATATATATTCCCTTATCACTAATAATTAAAATCAATCTGTTTCACTTTTCAACCTAGAAAGCCTCTCTTTCTCATTTTTTCTCCCTCTTTCCCTACCTTGAGGGGGGGGGGGGGGGCGTGTGGGACTGAGAGCATTATTGTTATTGGGTTGACTGCCAACCCGGAACCAAACTGTGATGGCAACTCTCTTAGTGTGGAAGGCCACAAAGCAAACCAGGCCTTTGAGAGTTGATGGCAGGTGTAGGGTGAAGAGGGACTTAAGAGAAACAGTAGACATAATCATCAGTAAGAGAGAAATGCCTCAGGAAGATTCAACTCCCCCACTCTCACAAACTTACAAAAAGAACACAGATCCCAATTTGCTGTCATGTTTTCCCCTTTACTTTACTGGAAGTGTCAGGTCATCAGGCAAGCTTGATTTTAATTGGAAAGTATAGATCAAGCTTAGCTCTGGCCCTGTGGACTTGTCTCTCTTCTTCAACTATTCAGTCATCCAAAACTTTGACTTTTGACAGCTGCCAAAGAGGTAATTGGAGTTTTTCTGGAAGAAGGTCAGGCTACCCAGAAATTACTGTTTTATGTGTTAGGTCTACACAGGAGAAACTTACTGAGGGGGAAAAAAAAAAAAAAAAAAGGAAGAAAGAAAGAAAAAGTGTAACAGTGATTTTTGGATTTTGTTGAGATGGATCACTCTGCACCAGGCAGCAGGAGATATGATTTCAAGGTCTGAGTCAGACTGGAACTGTGAGGCAGGCAGTCAATATTCATCATCCCAAACCTAGTAAATGCAAGTTCAGATGTGGAGGCTGTGTACTGCTCTACATGGATACAAATACAGCAAAAAAAATATGGGTGTAATTAAAAGCAGAATTTGAGTATATAAATTCTACAGAATGCTTTGAATAAACTTGTACGGATGCATGTTCTCAGCAATAGAGTGCTGAACTCAAAGTACAATAATTATGAAACATCAAAATGAAACTGGAACTGCTCACAAATTCCTAAGAAACTTGGTGTTCTCCTTTTAGCACAGTCACTTGTTTTGTGACAGAAAGCCTAGTAAGATCAGCCTATGAGCTGTGCTATTGGTACATGTTTAAACTGATCACTAGTGGTGGGTAGTTGCTGCTATCATGCAAGTAGGATTGAGCTACATTGTAAAACTTTCAAAATCTTAGCTGTTATATGAACCTGATTCTTCAAATGACTGCATAAAGAGCTGATGTGAGTATAATGCTGCTAAAATGTAAATTTGTGTTTACTGTATTTCTGACTGAGTTGCAATTTTTTCCCCCTACATTCTTAAGATTTGCTTAAATTATGTTTATTTTCAAATTATTTGTAGGATGTGGACTGTGTTTCTGCATGAGAGATTGGGTAGGTTCCAGATCTGAAAACACAGGTCCATTAACTTCAAACTCTGGTGAGTAAAGGGTTTTAGAAGCTGAACTTAGCACACAACTCAATTTTCTGTCATTGCTGAAGGCAGAAGAGTGGAGTGGCGCTAGCGAGCCTCTTCAGCTTATGCATTGGGTTGTTGCTCTTTGTAAATCTTTCATTCTGAATTCCAGGGACGAGGTGTAAGGACAAAAAAATATTTAAATATTTGTATCTATATGGTCCTATTTACTTTCTTTTGTCTGTTATTAACCCCCTACCTGCAGACAACAGATTGTACTGGGGACTTTCACCTTCTGCATTCCCAGGAGAAGCATAGGCTAGGCAGAGGAGAACCTCTTGTGCTTCTCTGAAAAGTCTTTGTTTCTGTAGAAGCTGGAGAAATGAAAGAAAAACTGCAATGTTTTGTGCCAAAGTATTAGCCTGTACTGTTCAGTGCTGCTGCTAAGAGCTGAAAAGCAAATGTTCTCTAGAGTACACATAAATTTGAATGTAGTTAATGACATTTTCTGTAACAAAACTTCAACCCAATCTTATCCTAATATGTATAGAAAAAAAATTAAAAATTGAGGTTGTATTAGAATTATTGTCTTCGATGCTGAACAAAAAAAGTGGCAGTGAAAAAGATGCAACAGGTAACAGTGAAACAATGCAGGGAAAGTGAAAATTCACAGCAAGGGTGAGCAAAGAAGGAAGTGAGAAGTGATATCTCTTCACCTGAAAGCCAAAGTGAGACAGAGAGCAGACTGAAATGATGCAAATAGGCTGTCACAGGTGAAGTGAGCATCTGATATAAAGCAATGGGCCCAACAGTAGATAGACTGAATGATGAGGTGGACAGCAAGGGACTGCAATAAAGGTGCAACAGCAGAGAAGGAACAGCAGGTGAGAGGGTGTGTGGGTGAGGTGGGCTGGAGAGGATGAGGGCAGAAGACTATGTCCACAGGACAAACTGAGTCAGGCCTGAGAAACAAACTTTGAACAAATGTTGTGCATTGCTACTTTTTTTGTGAAATGCCTGAAATGAAATAAAAGTACCTTCTCTGTGATGGTAAGGTACAGAACAGATGTAGTTTGTAGGAAGATCTAAAGCTGCTTTTTTTGTTCTTTATTTTCTGGCCTAGGATTTTTTCACTTTTTTTTTTTTTTTTTTTTTTTAACTGGATCCTTCACAGAAAGGGGAATCGATTTGATCAGTTTGGTAATTTCATGAGGAGGTTGAAATGGTGATGTCTCTTTTGCACATGTGAGAAGGTTGGAAGGAAGCATTTGAAACTGCAAGATGCATGAAAGACAAAGGAGCTCCAGTAACAGAGAAAGAAAGCAAAGAAAGCAAACAGTGACTGAGACCCCTCAGCTTCATACAGGAACATTTGAATTACATCAAAACAAACTAGCTTAGGCGTAAGAAGCTGTACAGTCATGTGAGCCTGGTATTGCTCTGGTGCTTTCTTTGGGTCAAAAGGAGCCAAATAGTATTCCATATTAGCACAGCTTGATTGCTTCCGGTATTCAGATGAGTTTGTTCTCTTGGGCATTATGTTGTTCTTTGTGCAGGCACTATCTTGGCAGTGCAAAAGTACAAAAACTGTAGATGAGAAGGAAAAGGAAAAGAGGGTTCTGTGCTGGTGTCTGTTATGTGTGTAGGCAGCGGCAGAGCAAAATTGTTGTATGTAGGAGTGAAACTGCAAGATTGCTGTTTCAAATCTATAACTAAGTCCATCAGCTCTGGATTCCTCTCCAGTGTTTCAGACCACCTGCAATACCTTGTTTCCTAAAGTGCATTTGACAGTTTGTGTGGAGGAGGACATAGGCTACCTGGCCAGCCTGGTGATGTTACTGTCCTTCTCCCAGCTGTGGAATGCAATGTTCCCACCTTCCTCCAGGAACTTTGCGAGCACACCTGTGTTATACCTGCTCCCACTGAGGATGATCATACTGTGAGTGCTGCTAGTGCACTAACTTCATCTGCAGGGAAACACAATACAAGCAAGGGTCTGTTTACAATAACTACTTCACTTTAAAAGGACTAAGTACCCTTTACTTGGTCCTTAAATCCTTTAATCTTTCAGAAGGAAGTCTGATCAATTATTGCAAATTCTACTACTCTTTGCTGGGTGAAAAACTGGATGAATGGCTGGGCCCAATGGGTTGTGGTGAATGGAGTTAAATCCAGCTGGTGGCTGATCACAACTGGTGTTCCCCAGGGCTCAGTGTTGGGGCCAGTTCTCTTTAATGTCTTTATCAATGGTCTGGAGAAGGGGATCGAGTGCACCCTCAGTAAGTTTGCAGACAACACCATGTTGGGTGGGACTGTTGATCTGCTTGAGTGTAGGAAGGCTCTGCAGGAGGATCTGGACAGGCTAGATCAATGGACCGAGACCAATTGTATGAAGTTCAACAAAGCCAGGTGCTGGGTCCTGCAGCTGGGTCACAGCAACCCCAGGCAATGCTACAGGCTTGCAGAAGAGTGGCTGGAGAGCTGTCCAGAGGAAAAGGACATGGGGGTGTTGATTGACAGTTGGCTGAATATGAGCCACCAGTGTGTCCAGGTGGCCAAGCAGGCCAATAGCATCCTGGGTTGTGTCAGACATAGTGTCACCAGCAGGACTAGGGCAGGGATCATCCCCCTGCACTCTGCACTCCACGCTGGTGAGGCTGCACCTCGAGTACTGTGTTCAGTTCTGGGCCCCTCACTACAAGAAGGACATTAAGGTGCTGGAGTGAGCCCAGAGGAGAGCAATCAAGCTGGAGAAGGGGCTGGAGAGCAAGTCTTAAGAGCAATCATAGCAAGGCGGTGGTGCCCGAGGGTCTGTACTAAGGTCAATTTTTAATTGTTGCCATTCGAATTTTTAGTCTTGGGACCCACATCTTCACTGGAACTGTTACAACTCATAAAAAGCCATGATGTTTTTTAGATTTCTGATGCAATGGTTTTCATCACATTAATACTCACAGGTTTATTAAGCTTCATTTTCATAATCACACTATATGAAAACTTGCTTTTTCTTATGCAGGTTGGTCTGGGAAATGAATTTACTGACAGGATCTGAATTGCTGTTGAAATGTTATATGACTTCCTCTTGTTCTTAGTTGTGGATTTCAATTCCTTACTTCACTGCCAGAACCATCAAGTGCTGATTTTTACAGTGTAGTGTTCCTTTGTTATATCCTTATGCAGTTGTAACAAACAGGTAATGAATACTCTTTAGAAATGGCCTTTTGCCTAAAGAAAAAAGAAGTGCCATGCACAAATTTGTTAAGATTGTCGTGTGCAAGGACACACTTTTTAAAAAAGTCCCATTCCCTACATTATGCACGATACATGCTCTGCATTTGCAATGTACCCCAAGGTATACAAAGACAGCAGATCACCTCAAATGTCCCACATGAGGCTAATCCAGGGATCTAAACATTGATGTGAACTGTCATTCCATTCTTTGTTAATTCTTCCTTCTATGTCCACCTGCTTCTAGGTTGTCTGAGTGGAGAAGTGAGCGTAGCAGGAGATTGAGGACAGTACATTTCTTCATAGTATTAACTGTGAAACACTGTGGTGGCTTCCTAATGAGTGAAATTTAACCAGGCTGCCAGGGCAGTACAAGTTTTTTGTTTCTGTATCCAAGAAATGGCGATAACAATTTTAAGTTTATTAGCTCCTTGCTCATATAGCTAAATTAAATACGATTTATCACACATCAAGTAGTAGCATCTCAGTCATCCTCTGATAAGGATAACTAGCTTTAATTTACCTATAATAAGACTACTTACTGCAATTTGAATATCCACATATATAGCAACATAAAAGTCACATTTAGCTCTGACATCAAAAGATTAAGGTCTAAATATTCAGAAAAAGTCCTCTAAAAGTCTGCTAACTTTGATAAAGATTAAGCCTGACTTTCAGAGGTACTGAGAGCTCAAAGGTGGAAGCAATCAAAAAAATGCAGCACCTGAGAAAATCAGAGCCAGAATGGTTCAACCTGAGCCACAAATGAATAGGGAAGTAAAATTAAAAACCCTGTCCAGCAAGTCTAGTTCTGGGGAAGTCTAAAATTGCTCCTTCTCTTCTTTACTTCCTTACACCTATTTTTGGATCTCCTTCCATGTTTTTTCAGATTATACTATATGTCAGCATGCTTTATTAAAAGTAATTCTTCCTTCTTATCTATGATCTCGTTAGTTTTGTTGTGTTGTCCCTGGTTTCTGGTTTTTTGCTTTCTAGTTATGTTGATCTGTATATGAAAGTACAAACATATAGTTTGCTTGTTACTGGAACAGGAAGATGCTTACACTAAAACTAGACTTTCTCCTTTCACATTATTTTTGGGCTGTTGGTTTTCTGTCAGTAATACAAGATACTTTGTGCATGTCAGGCACTGCCACATGAAAATGAAAGAATTAGCAGCACTAAGAAGTCTTAAAATCTAATCCATTTTGAAGCTCGTGCATCATTATGAAGCTCTCTTCCATATGAGAAGCCAGCTGCAATTGTTTTTTATGATTCATGGGTAGAGTTTCAACGTGAACTTGTAAAAGCGCTGCCTTTTCAGACTGTTTCAAGCTGTGTGCAAGATACAGATCCTGAAAGCCTCAGAGGTGAAGTTGTTGAAATGTTTTTTTTCCCTTCATTGTCACAGATCAGTGGTTCCTATTCCATGTATATGTGTGGGTTATTTTCATCAGGGTTTTCATTCTTTCTAGTGGTAGTCTAGCTTTATTTTTGCAGATTTTTAGCTGCGATGGCCTCTGAAGGCTAGCATGGCTCTAATCCGTCTCAGCAGGAGAAGGTAGTTGTTGTAAATTCTGATGCAATCCTATTTTTGTTTCAGATCAACCTGAGAAAATGTTCCAGATCCTCACAATGCTGTTGCTGGAAATGCAGCTCTATGCAGTTTCAGGTGAGACAGAAACTACCTTTCAATTCCACCAGCAGACACCATGCAGCAAACACCGCTACGCCATCAGTACACAGGCTTCAGCACCTCTGGTGACCCCCGCATGAACAGCCAGTGGAGCCTCTGTTCTGCAATGTCTTATAGAAGGCAGTGTGTGCTACTGGAGCACAGAGCAGGTGTCCCTCACTCTCTGCAGCAGGGCTTCTTTAACACACTGTGTATTGGTAGCAGAGGGGCACAGCATCAGCAGCCACAGCTATGAGAGGAAGGATGACCAAAGCAACCTAAGCCAGCTCTAAATTAGAACAACCTCAGTGAGAGGCAGAGTGAAGTAAAACCACATGTACTCCCCTGTCCATGTCTGTAGCTTGACTAAAACCCAGAAGGGCCTTGCCTTTTACATATTTTTTTCCTCTCGTTATGGTTGTATTGAAGTGAATAAACAAACATTGCTGAAAGGAATCGAAACTTTCACTGTAAGTATTTCACAAACACGTTAAATAAAAGGAATGCATAAATAGTTGCATGAACTTCTCTTTTTAGTGTCACTATCAGTATTTCTAAGTGCTTCTGAATTAAATCTACCAATATATGGTACATCTAATTTAGAAAGTAATAACAAGGTATATTGAATTACGTGGCATAAATAACTCTCCTTTATCATGACACTTGAAAATGGTACACTTTCAATAACACTATGAATTTCAGATCTAGTGAATGACTAAGAAGCATATATCTGAGAAGGCACATGGGATCTAATGATACTCCCATGGTTCCAGGCTTGTGGTAGACTGTAATTGCTACATAGCAATTCTTCCAAGTTACACGTGCTTATCCAGTGAAATTCCATTTGTCTCACAGGAGTTACACTGGATTTCCTCTTTGTAAAGGATAATGAAATTACACTAACTATTTCCACAATTAAGTGTTGCTTTTACTGGAGTCCTAGGACATATAAGATACAATCAGAGTTTCATGGAAGTGCTCTCTGTGTAGTCACTGGCTCAGCCTTAAGCTATTTCTGAAACGTGAAAAAAAAGACTTCGCTCATTTTGTCCTTGTCTTGCAGACTCTGTAATCAATACAGAATATAGATGATTTGCTATAAATTCTACTGACATGGTAAAAATATTAGAATGAATAGCAGCCAAAAATGCTTAGAACTTTTAGTCAAACCAGTAATTATATGCCTGACTATATGACACCTTTTTGCCCAAGTTAAAAGAAAATCAGAACAGATTTTATTACAACAAATGAATCTATTTTATTTTCCTGCTGTAGCTTTATTCACAGTTGAAGTTCCTCAGCAGCTATATGTTGCAGAGTATGGGAGCAATGTGACCATGGAATGCAGATTCCCTGTGAATGGCTCATTAGACCTAGGACTCCTAACTGTTGTTTGGGAGCAAAAAAGGCATGGCCAGTCAAAATCAAAAGAGGTGTACACACTCCGCAATGGGAAGGCATTCCCTTCATCCCAACATCAGGACTACATAGGAAGAGCTGCACTTCTGCACAGTGAACTGAAATTGGGACGAGCTATCCTTCAGATCACCAGTGTGAAGATCACAGATGCGGGATCATACCTTTGCCTCATTGAGTACCAGGGCGTGGACTACAAGTACATTACTTTGGAAGTAAAAGGTTAGTGCCTGAACTGGATCTAAGTATATATCCAGTGAAGTGTCTAACTACACTCCTATGGGCTTGTAGATGTTGATTAATCTGGATGAAATTGCTGCTAATTCTCTCACCAAGTCCTGGTGCTCAGCCCCAAGGTGAATCAAAGCAGTTGTCTTACTGCCAGCTAGTCTTTGGTTCAACAGCCAGCTGAGCTTTTCCAGGAGTGGCCTGTGCCAGAGAAGGAGAATGACTGCATCCTTCATCCCTTCTCCATCTTCCCACACCTTCTTCTTCAGTGACCTCAACCAGCCCTACCTTTGACCTCCTTGCCCTGTTGAGCCACCTCTGGCCATTCCCAAAAGTTTCTCAGTGGTACTTTAATTTACTTATGGACCATGCTGCAACTACCCAAGTGGCTGGGAACTCCCTGAGTGACTGCAGCTCCCATAGCAAGGACATGTGATTTTCCGTGTTTGTCACTGGACAATAGTAATAAAGGCGCACCTTAAAGGATAGCATGATAGACCAGTACTTCGAAAGGCCTCTGGTGCTTCCCACTGACTGCATTATATCCTTGCGATACAAGGCAGCATTTGTTTCCCATCTAGGCATCTAAACACTGAGCTTTGTTAAATGCAAAAATGGATTCAGACTTTTTAAGACCCACTTTGGTTGCTCTGAACTGTCCTCACAGAAATTCCAAGCTCATTTTGTACTAATATGATGAAAATATTATGCTCATTTATAAGCTATGGGAAAACAAACATTGAAAATGGCCTTTTTCATGAAATGGCATATTCAAAAAGTGGAACTAGAGTCTCATGAGGCTCACTTGCTTCCTTGGTGTAAAAGGAAACGCTGTTCAGTGTCACCTGCTGCCTTGTATAAAGAAGTGGAGTAAGTTCTGGCACTCTTGGCATGACCAGGCATGAATAACAAACAATGAATTGTTCTACAAAATATATTTCAACCCTTCAAATAAGTGTACCTCAGATACAGCTGCAGAGAAACTATGGCATTCAACGTAAGGAAGGAAAGTGAAGTGGGAAAATGGCTACTGTTGCATGAAGTAATTTCAGTCTATTTCTTTTTATGTAGCACCCTACAAGAGAATAAACACTCAAGTAATGAGGAAACCAGGTCAAGACAAGTTTGTTTTTACATGCCAGTCAGAAGGCTTTCCCCTGGCAGAGGTTTTCTGGCAAAATGAGAAGAACTTGAGTCTCAGTGACTCTGCAAATACCACCTATACGCTGACTGCAGAGGGCCTCTACAACGTCACCAGCATCCTGATGTTCAAACCAAATATGAGTGAGAACTACAGCTGTGTGTTCTGGAATAAAGAACTGAATAGAGAAACTTCAGCTAACATTTCCACTTTAGGTTCGTATCACCTTGACCTTGTATGCAACAGTGAGAGTTTGTACATACATTATACCCTATGATCCATCACTGGAAATTCGTTCTAGAAAACAGTGTAATATTGATGCCCTGGAAAAAGAAACAAGTCTTTTTTTGTAAAGCTTCTTACAGTAATATCGCAGAATAGGGTATTCATAAAATGAATATAAAATAAAATGAGGTTAAAACACTATGTTGATAAATTTTAAGAATTTTTTCTTACAGTCAGATCAAGACTTTGTAGAATTAGAACTGATAACTTCATAAATGATGTCTGTTTCGTAAGTTATGAATTTACTTTCTTTTCACATTTTTGACAGCTTTAATAAGTACACAGTTCAGTGGACAAAAATCCCTGATCTTATTCATCGTCCCCACATGTGTGATGGTGGCTGTGCTTCCCTCTGCATTAATAATCTTTAAAAAGAGAAAATCATACAAGAATGGGCAATCCAAAAAAGGTACATTCTACACCAAACAGTGGATCTTTTCACTTATTCTTTATTTTCCCTGTGAGCACCTTTATGGAAACCTTAGTAACTCTAGGCACACTTATGTGACTTTGGTCACATTTTATTTCTAGGTGTTCTCTGTTCTAAAGTAAGATCTTAGATAATTTGAGTTGGGTTTTATTTTCCTCATCTTGTTACTTATGCAAAAAAAAGGTACACTGGAAGATAATTTTTTTTATCTGACTGGCTACTATTCTATAAAGAACACAAACTTTGGCTTGGGTAAGGTAGGCTGTAAAGGCACAGTTTGAATGTTTTTTTTCTTCACTACTACAAGAACAGTGAAGACACAGCAGGTGACACAGAACTTCTATTTTCAATCTCCATTAAGGCTATATAACTAAAATCGTATGCTGTACTGCACTATTATGAATAGTGTTTCTTTCCTTGATTGCAAATGCAATAGTGGGAAAGTAATAAAACAAACAGGCTTACTCTAGTTTTTCTTGCATATGAATAGACTCCAGTAAACTCAATGAAATAAAAGTCTTGCTGTTAAGGACTTGGGAATTTGGTTCAGAATTTGTAAAAGAACAGAAGTATAGAGAAGTTTAGGTAAACTGTAAGTTTAGTAATATAATATATATTAATAATAAACTAAAATGTGATTAAAACTCAGTTTAATCAAAGAGTTTGTTGAATTGAATTGTGTTGTTTCTTTCAAATCTATAAATGTTTAAGCTAAATTTGTATATATTTATTTTAACAGGCAGGAAAAGAAAACTGAACCCTAACCTGAAAGATGCGAACAGTAAGTCATAGGATTTTCTCAATTTATGCTTACAGCTTTTACTTTCTTACAGCTAAAATCTTGAAAAATCTGTAGATAGCAACCCAAATTATGTTACATCAAAATAGAAGCTAGTATTGATTTTAAATTAAAATTTTCTTCAGTTTTCTAAAACTGCAGTATCTAACATTCTGATTTCTCACAGCATTTGTACAAAAATTATGAAAGTTTGTTCCCAGTCACTTGTGGTACAGATAGCTTGCATACATAACCTGGTGAAGGTGTCTGTATGCTGACTGCCATCCTGGTAGCCTCAGCCAAGTTGGATAAACACAGAAAGCTCATTGTCTTGGAAGGCATAAAGATTTCTGTGGTAATAGTCTGTCATGCTTTTGGCTCAGGCCACAGGTTTTAACAACAAAGAGAACGATACCTTGTTTATCTGGAATATTAGATAATTCACTGAGCCACTTCTCATCTTACAAGCCTGTGACTTCCCTAGATATCCAGGAATTTTTACATTGCAGAGGGAAGACAATGCCTAAAAATAATCAGGATGCATAACTGTCCCATACTACAATCAAACTGAAAAAAGGAAACCACCATAGAAAACCATAAAGCAATGATACGAAAGCTCTTAGAACACCTACTTATATAAAATCAGTTTTGTTACCTGTAAATAAAAGTCTTATAGGTTAATGTACTATCAGGAGGGAGGCTGTGGCCAGTGTTAGATACAGTGGTACTGTGTACAGCTGTAATTCCTTGGTGTCTAAGCAGATCCCAAGACAGACTATTGAGGCCACCCCTGAGGCTGCCTAATATGCTCCAGGAATATGAATAATCATCCCCCAAGGACGAAAATCGGAGCAAAACTGTGATGCAGCTGACCAAGCAGCCTGAAGAAGAAACACTTAGCAGTTTCTGGACACATAGGCAGCTTTGGGCTTTTCCAAGGACAGGATTTACTTGAGAAGCCACCCATGTTTCTCACTGCCAAAAAAACTCCAAACCAACAATCAAGAAGTCACCAACTTAAAATCTGTAGGCGAAATAAAAACTAGGGATTGGACAGAGAGTGCATTAATTCAGTGATTCCTGTATCACCTCAAATTGTAGTGTTTGCTTCTTGGTCACAGCTGTCCAACCTACTGCCATCAGTTGATAATATGTTCAAAAACTTGCACCTTTCAGAAATCAGCACTTGCTGTAGCCAAAAGCCCTTTCTTATTTTTCATGTGATGGTGTGAAACTTCAGTGGAATTATGCCATGTGAAAATTACTAAAAGCTCAAGGCAAGCAGCAATCTGGTGGACAGCGTTGATGCGTGTCTGGACATAATTCCAGTACATGTTGTCTGAGCACAGCGTGGCTTCCCATGGCTTTTTGTACGTTGTTGAATTTTTTTGCATTGTAGACTCTAGCCTCCTCTGTGCACTTACTGAAATGAAGAAATTCAAGCAGAGGTAGTTGCTTTTTGTGGTTTTGTTCTACTTCTTCATTTTGATCTTCTGCAATATGCAGTAAGTCATATGACAAATATTTATATTTCTCAGCATCATATATTTTGAAGAAACACTGGAAAGAACCTTTTTTCCATGATGAGTAGGTAGTTGAAGCATAAAAGCCACTGATAATTCACCAGAGAGGCCTGGAAATGACCCGCATGTCCCTGGTTACAGGAACTAGATTTGTTCATGTTATCATTTTAACTTACAGCTCAAGCTGTATCAGCACTGAAGACATAGGACATTTGACCTCATTGCTCAAGTCCCAGTTCTGCAAACTTTTATTCAGAGGCACAGATTTTACTGACAAGCTTGGATGCTATCAAACCAGATTTCAGTTTTGTTATTTCATTTATATGGCTGATAGTGATAGCTTTGACGTAAGAGAAAATTCAGAACTTGGACTACAGATCAGAAAGAGAAAGAGAATTCTTCCCTCTCAAAAGATTGCAGCAGGATGTCTTTATAGTTAATAGCAGCTCTAAGGAGCCATTGTAACTCCATCATGGCCCAGAAAAGCTTGCATACCATGATGATAGGGCTTTCATTCTTTGCCATTCAGTTGTTAAAATCAGGCTATTTATTTGTTTCAATTGTTGCTGATTTTAAAAATAATACTATTCCTTTTTGTTTTGTTGTTTTTTTTTTTTTGTTTTTGTTTTTTTGTTGTTTTTTTTCTTTAAGGAGATGATTTTAACTCTCAACCTGAGGCTTTATACTTGTCAACTATCAGGGCCTCAAGAGACAGTGGGGGTGTGGGTCTGTGAAAACTTTTCAACTCACATCATGTAATTTGCACTTTTTGTATCTGTTTTTGGGGACTTCAAAGGAAAGTTACAGCACTTTAGCTTTGAGATGAGCAGTGAACTCATGGGGATTTATTGGCACTGCAGCACTGGAAAGCTATGGCTCTTCACATACAATATCTTGAAGTTACTGAGAATCATGCTGTCATGAAATGTGGTTTACCATTTTGAAGAGGTTATCTGAGTGCCTTTGAGACACTTAACTTTTGGACTTACTGTTGCTCAAGGAACTTTTGTGTAAGAATGCCTTTATTAATTGTTCCAGTCTCAGGAATGGTGCTTGGACTCAAACATCTTGTGGGAATTTGAATAAAAGCTGTACATGCTATCTTATGTCTAAAATGTCATCTTTCAGGTGGAGACATCATTACATGCCCGTGTCTCATTTCCAAACTTTCCAAAACATTAAACTGGAAATTACCACAAGTACCCACCAGCATGGCAATGTATGGAAGATAATTCATAGCACAAAAGCACTAAAATGTTGAAGTTAAATCAAAGGATGGACAAAACCAAAAAATCCTAACAGCAACAGTAAATAATCATCATGTCACAGAATAGAATTTCAATGCACAGCCTATGTAAAACCCATAAGTAAGTCCAGTAAAAAAACATGAACTGTGATGCTATGCTACATGACAGTAAGAAGTTTTATATTTGAACTGATAACAGAA
The DNA here is from genome assembly GCA_020745705.1 of Hemiprocne comata. NCBI lineage: Eukaryota > Metazoa > Chordata > Aves > Apodiformes > Apodidae > Hemiprocne > Hemiprocne comata. The sequence continues at coordinate 13,712,254 of CM036616.1, read as the reverse complement.
TTTTGTTTAGGAGGAATTTGGAAGCAAAAGTGAAAATGAAGCCCAACCAGATTTTTCCACTGATTGCTCTGAACAGTAACTGTAACCCTTCTCAGAGGAAAAGATCAGTCTTTTACATGGCAGGCACTTACCTGTTTTACTTCCCAACTCTGGAATGCCTAAAAATGCCTCATTCAACTCTGAATACACTGTGTGCTGGGCCTAGGTTCTACATTGCCAGTTTTGAAAAAAATGTGCAACAGGAAACAACTTTGCGTCATAGATTATGGACCTTACACTGCTGCTATGAGACCAGGAAAACAGCATTTACACTGTCTTCTGTTTCCAGGATAGCTGATTTTAAATAGCAGGGCTGCTGTTGATTTTACTTGAGGAACAGAAAAACTAGTCTGTCATCACCTCTGCTTTAATAGCTATGAATTGTACCTTTAAATACTCATTTGTAGCCATTGGATTCAGCTGAGCCAAACCCAAACCAGGCTTGCTATGTCCTTGCCAATGAACCAAGTCAGATAGACGTCAGAAAATCAGCGGCAGCTTCTTGAAGCATTGCTTAGCTTCAGATGCAATAGCAGCTTGGGAACTGCCCTGGGTTGCACCACCTAGCAATACTTAAAGGTCAGTGCATAAGGTCAAGCACTGTCCCCCGTGGTGCTCTGCTGGGAATTTTAAGCCCCTTCTGTCCAGCCACAGTGAAAAATCAAACCCACTGTGCTCCTGGGAGGACTTTTTTTAGCACTTCTTTCATATGAAAGGAGCAATAGTACTATTTGCTGTGATACCCATATGAACACGCAAAAACATATCTTGTTTTACAAGTTTACATTTTTACCGGTTCTCACTGGGTACTTACAAACTGTGATAAAAACACATCAGGGTGATTGTCACATCTTAGGATGTGAAAGTTAGCTTGTCAGCAGCTTCACCACTCTATATGTGTCCATGAATTCTTGCATGAGTTGTTTTTTACTGTAAACCATTGAGCATATGATACGTGTGTGATATGAGTCTGTTCTTTCTGCTTCAGCTACTGTTTTACATGCTGTTATCTTGAAACAGCTGAAGTAAGAGATTTCAGATAGTTAAACTACTTGCAAAATGAAGGGTTTGGGTCTTGGGGTTTTTTTTAGTAGTTTTGAAGTTTACAGTGAGTCAAGAGCTGATATTATTAGACAATAAAATACTAGCTATTTTTAGATGTAATATAAAAATCAGTTTGTAATGATTGACTTTAAACTTACTTACACTCTCAATTGGCATTTTAGAGTGGCATAGTGGATACCTTGTACACGAAGATTCTCTTATCTTCTCTGACATGTAACCCCTTGATTAATCTCCATACATTTTTTCCAACTTGGAGTACATTAGAAGAAAAGCATGTTAGTGTACTGTATAAAGGTATGGATTCAGTTAAAGTGGGTGGAATGTTTGTATGAAAAGATGTGCTAAGAATCTATCCATTGGTTTATGGTCATCAAAAACATAGTTCATTGAATTTTAATGATGACCATTTTTCACAAGCAAGTATAAAAAAACCTAGGTTTTAAGTACTGAAATCTTCTTGTCTGGCTAAGGAACACTACTTTTGCAATCCTCTGACCTGCTTTACTAAGGCTGAGATACTTGATATTTTAGCACAGGAGCAACTGGCTAACTGGGTTATTAGTCTTCCTGCTCATTCCTCACCTCTGCTACTTACCATGGATTTTAAGGGCTTGCAGTAGGTTTATCTGGGCTTTTCTAACATAGCAACATGGTTTTGTATCTGTGAGTTTCAGCTTGCTTTGTGATTAGGAGCACAGAGGAGAGAGTAAGATTAGCTCTGGTTTGTACCACTTTCACTTTCATACTGGCAACAACTAAAACCATTCCATTTACTTGATTTCTATTAGGACAGACATGGCTGAAAGCAACAGCTAACATCAAGATTGTTAATATCTTTGCAAGAGGGATTTCTAATGGCCAGTTGAAACATCTTACAATCTTAGGAGACTTAGGTCTACATAAAAGAAAACTAGCAGCTCATTCTGATCATGGCTTACTGGGAGCAGCTGGAAATGCCTTTTAGAGGTTTGGATTGCCAACAGGCAGAACCCTATGTCTTTCTTAAGAAATGGTGCAGTCATCTTTTCTTACAGAATTTCTCCCTTCACCTGGCAGAAACATGCTGCTTGCTGCCAAAACCAGTATCTTTCTACTTCACAAAACAGCAAAGGAGAAAGGTTCTCAAACCACCTTTATACTGTAAAGTATCACCATTACTGGAACAGATTCTTTTTTTTTCTTTCTGTGGGGGTAGGGGTCAACTAAGTGACCTCCAGAAGTCCCTTTTGGCCCCAAGTGACATTTGATTGTAAATGTGTTGTTCAAATTAGCTTCTGTATCCTTTGTAATTATCTGACTTTTATTATACTCTGATGAAAGTGTGGCCTCAAAGTATAGCCCCAGATCAATGTATGCCATCTGGTTTGACAAGACATCCTGGTTTTCCTCATCATGTTGTTGAGTATGTTCTGAAAAAGTATTTTATAGCCAGTGCACTGTAACAGCTCAGTCAACTTCAATATGCAGCCATATGGTAAACAGTAGCTGACACAGGTAAGTGCACCATGCAAACATTGGTAAAAGCTGACTTGAAAGAAACATTAATCAAGGTCAGATGTATTTACTTTTGGTTTTTATGTTTACTGCCCTTTTTCTGTAGCTGAGGTTTGTTTACTCACAACCCCCTTTCCTTAATGGGCTTTTCCAAGTGAGAAGTGAAATGTCTTTCTTGCAAAATCTGTGTTAGAAACCACATTACATAAGGAAATAAAACAAACGATATGCAGTAGACAATCTGAAGCATGGGTTTAAGTGCACTCCTTATTCACATACGTTTTTCAAACAGTGGGGCAAGATAATTCTATGGTGGTGCAGATAGGGCTTTCTGTGGTGGGGACTCTACCTAGTCAGAAATTCAAAGTTCTAATTGCAATGGAAGTGTTACTAGCAATAAGACTGCTGTGCTACTGGATGACTGCATTTGTGTATGAAATCCACCTTTTTTCAGGTGAGATGATGAATATACTCTTCTCAGAGCTAAACTAGACAATTGTCAGTCTTTACAATGCTCCAGCTTGGCAACAGCTATACCAGCATGCACAAAAGGTGAAATAACTCTTTCCACCTTGTATTTACAAAGAAGTAAAATAAAACCTGGCAGAACAAAGAAGCCAGGTATTGGTGAAAAGTCATATAAACCAAGAATGTCACTGAGAAAGGACAAACTTTTTGTTTCAAGAGAGATACAGAGTTTTTGTGAGAATAGTAAAGTCAGATGAAGCACTGTGAGTTCAAAGAATTTCCTGATTCATATAAGAAGCCATGCATTGCTGAGGGATGCTTCTGTACATCCCCAAAATGCTGTGAACCTAGTCAACAGAGCTGTCTCAGACTGGTGAGAAAATCAAGGCAGCCAGAAAGCTGTAAATCTATTGAGAAAAAGCAACATATTTAGACTTCTATGCAAAGTCTTTGATTTCTTGTATATTTGCCATGCTCATACCTCATGCACCTAAAGAGCTGTGAAATAAAATGGTGGGACAGACTCCCTTCTCAGCAAGTTTGCTGATTACAAGAAGGTGGGAGGATTGGTTGATTCACCTGAAGGCTGTGCAGCTATTCAGCAAGATTTGGACAGGCTGGAGAGCTGGGCAAAGAGGAACCTAATGAGGTTCAACAAGAGTAAGTGTAGAGTCCTGCACCTGGGAAGGAACAAGAAAATGCACCAGTACAAGTTAGGAGGTGACCTGCTAGAGAGCAGATCCATGGAGAAGGACCTTGGAGTCCTGGTAAACAAGTTATCCATGGGACAACAATGTGCCCTTGCGGCCAAGAAGGCCAATGGTATCCTGGGGTGCCTTAGGAGGAGTGTGTCCAGCAGATCGAGGGAGGTTCTCCTCCTGCTCTACTTGGACCTAGTGAGACCTCACTTGGAGTATTGTGCCCAGTTCTGGACTCCTCAGTTCAAGAGGGACAGGGATCTACTTGAGAGGATGATTAAGGGACTGGAACACCTGCCTTATGAGGAAAGGCTAAGAGACCTGGGGCTTTTCGGTCTAGAGAGGAGAAGACTGAGGGGGGATCTAATTGATGCCTATAAATACATGAGGGCTGGGCATCGAGAAGGTGGGGACAACCTCTTTTCACTTGTGCCCAGTGACAGGGTGAGGGGCAATGGATTCAAACTCGAGCACAGGAAGTTCCACCTCAACATGAGGAAGAACTTCTTTACTGTGAGGGTGAGAGAACACTGGAACAGGCTCCCCAGAGAGGTTGTGGAGTCTCCTTCTCTGGAGACTTTCAAAACCTGTCTGGATGCCTTTCTGAGTGATCTGCTCTAGTTCTTGGTCCTGCTCTGGCAGGGGGGTTGGGCTCCATGATCTTCAGAGGTTCCTTCCAACCCCTGATATTCTGTGATTCTGAGATATTGGTGGAGATGTCCGAATTTGTTAAATGCACAAGGCTAACAGCAGAACCTAATCCAGCAAACTTAGAGGTGGAGAACCTGGTGAATTCCTAGATGAGAACTTATTTACATGAAAGTCTAAATTTCACAGAGTTTAATAAAGATTAATATATGTTGTGAATGGGGACTATTTCCACCTTCCCTTATGTTCTGCTGTTGACATAGGTTTAAAAGTTTAACTTCAGAAGAGACCATTGGATCAGTTGTTTTCATTGCCCCTATGTTACAGTTTATGAAGGAGTCGTCAGGAGCACGCGGCAGCGCGGAGCAGAGAGCGGCAGCGGTGTGAGCTGTTCCTTTAAATTGCTGAGGATTCCCGGAGACGGTGAAGCCGGGGCAGAGCCAGGAGACCCGAGTCTGAGCGGGAATCCTGCGAGGAACAGGAAGGCTGACGTGGCAGGGGAGTGGCTGTGAACGGCGGCAAGGTTTAAAAAGCGGCCATTTGGCAGCCTCCTCTGAGCACGTGGCAGCCAGCCTTCACGGGGGAGGCGTGAGGGCAGGCAGGGAGCAGAGAACACTGGTCGCTTTCTCATAGCAAGACAGGCAAATTAGCTAGATAGATCATGGTCACGACACGCCCAAAAACCATAGTGAAAAAGAGTGTGGCAACTCAGACGGAGCTTCCAAGCAGGCACGCAGCCGTGCAGGTCTCTGGCTGCGGTGAATGCCTGAGCCTGGCACTGGTACCAGAGGGAACCAGTGACATGGCATGTGTGCGGTGTGAGCAAATAAATGATCTCCTCAGGCAGGTGGTTAATCTAACAGAGGAGGTTGAAAGACTGAGAGCTATCAGAGAATGTGAGAGTGAGAGAGATTGGTGGGGTCGTACCCTGAGGCAAGGGCAGATGGAAGAGGCTGTGAAAGTGATGGATCCCCTCCCCTCCTGTCACCAGACAGAAGGAGAGGACTTAAGAAACATGGAGGAATGGAGGGAGGTCCGACCTCGGAGAGGCAAGCATAAGCCCTGCCAACCCCCTACACCCTCCCAGTTGCCCTTGAAGAACAGGTATGAGGCCTTGGAAATTCAGGGACAGGAAAATGAAGTTGGAGGGGTAGACTTATCTACTGAAGCACCTAGGACTCGTCAGTCACCCCAATGCCTTAGGACTTCTTCAATCAAGAAGAAAAGGAAAGTTACTGTGGTGGGTGATTCCCTTCTGAGGGGAACAGAAGGGCCCATCTGTCGACTGGACCCATCCCACAGGGAGGTCTGTTGCCTCCCGGGGGCTCGGATTAGAGATATTGAAAGGAAACTTCCTGATCTGGTGCAGCCCTCTGACTATTATCCACTGCTGGTTTTCCAGGTTGGCAGTGATGAAATTATTACAAGAAATGTAAGGGCAATGAAGAGAGACTTCAGAGCCCTTGGACAACTGGTTAGGGGGTCTGGAGCACAAGTAGTGTTTGCCTCCATACCTCCTGCAAGAATGGGTGGGGAGGTAAATAGGAAGAGTTTAAGGGTCAATGAATGGCTTAGAGACTGGTGCCAAAGGCAGAGCTTTGGTTTTTTTGATCATGGGCTGCTATATGGGACACCTGGCCTGATGGTGGCAGGTGGGATGCACCTGTCCCAGAGGGGGAAAAGGCTTTTGGGGCAGGACTTAGCAGGGCTCATTGAGAGAGCTTTAAACTAGATGTGAAGGGGGAAGGGGAGAAAACCGGGTCTGTTAGGGACAAGCCCAAGAGGAACATACCAGGGCCCGAAGGCAGGTGGTCTAAAGAGGATTTGGTCCCACCAGTGTGCTCTGCTTGCTTCCTGAAATGCCTGTACGCCAATGCACGCAGCATGGGGAACAAACAGGATGAGTTAGAGGTCAGTGTGCGGGCTAAGGGTTATGATCTGGTAGCAATAACAGACGTGGTGGGACAGGTCACATGACTGGAATGTGGCCATGGATGGCTATGTGCTTTTTAGGAAAGATAGGGTGGGGAAGCGAGGTGGTGGAGTTGCTCTTTATGTGAGAGAGCAACTAGAATGCATCGAGTTTTGTGCAGGGGCTGATGAGGGGCAAGTTGAAAGTCTATGGGTAAGAATTAAGGGGCAGGCTGGTGTGGGTGATACAGTGGTGGGGGTCTACTACGGACCTCCTGATCAAGGCGAGGAAGTTGATGAGGCTTTCTACAGGCAACTGAAAGCAGCCTCACATCTACAGTCCTTATTCCTCATGGGAGATTTTAACTACCCTGATATCTGCTGGAGGACTTACACAGCCAGCCTTTCACAGTCTAGGAGGTTCCTCCAGTGCATTGATGATAACTTCTTAATGCAAATGGTGGACAAGCCGACTAGAAGAGGAGCGCTGCTGGATCTTGTGCTCACCAACAAGGAGGGCCTTGTTGAAGCAGTGGTGGTCAATGGCAGCCTTGGCTGCAGTGATCACGAGATGGTGGAGTTCAGGATCCTGTGTGGAAGGAACAGAACACCCAGCAGGACCAGAACCCTGGACTTCCACAGGGCAAACTTTGGCCTCCTCAATCAACTGTTAAGGGAAACCCCATGGGACAGGGTGCTAGAAGGTAAAGGGGCTCAAGATAGCTGGTCAACATTCAAGGACCACTTCTTGCAAGCACAGGATCAGAGCATCCCAATGGTTAGGAAATCTAGTAAGGGAGCTAGGAGACCAGCATGGTTAAAAAAGGAACTGCTGGGCAAACTTAAGTGGAAAAGGAAAACCTACAGGTCATGGAAGGAGGGGCTGGTCACTTGGGAGGAATATAGGGCTGTTGTCAGAGGATGTAGGGAGGCAATTAGGAAAGCTAAGGCCTCCTTGGAACTTAACCTTGCAAGTCAGGTTAAGGATAATAGAAAGGGCTTTTTCAAATACATAGCTAACAAAGCTAACACTAGAGGCAATATTGGCCCACTGTTGAGTGAGGGGGGAGCCCTGGTGACAGAGGATATAAAGAAGGCAGAGGTGCTGAATGCCTTCTTTGCCTCTGTCTTTACTCCTGCAGGCTTTCCCCATGAGCCCCAGATTCATATAGCCCCAGAAGAAGTCAAGATAATGGAGGAGTTTGCCATGGTAGATGAGGATTGGGTTAAGGATCAGTTGAGTAATCTGGACATCCATAAATCGATGGGTCCAGATGGAATGCATCCAAGGGTGCTGAGGGAGCTGGCGGAGGTCATTGCTAGGCCACTCTTCATCATCTTTGGTAAGTCATGGGTAACAGGAGAGGTGCCTGAGGACTGGAGGATAGCAAATGTCACACCAGTCTACAAGAAGGGCAAGAAGGAGGACCCAGATAACTATAGACCGGTCAGCTTCACCTCCATCCCTGGAAAGGTGATGGAACAACTTGTTCTTGTTACTATCTCTAGGCATATCAAGGACATGGGGGTTATCAAGAGCAGTCAGCATGGTTTTATCAAGGGTAAGTCATGTTTGACTAACCTTATAGACTTCTATGATGAAATTACTAGGTGGATAGATGATGGTAGAGCAGTAGATGTGGTTTATCTAGATTTTAGTAAAGCATTTGACACCATCTCCCACAGCATCCTTGTAGATAAGTTGATCAAGTATGGGTTTGGTGATCAGGTAGTGAGATGGATCAAGAACTGGTTGAAAGGAAGGAGTCAGAGAGTTGTAGTCAATGGGGCAGAATCTAGTTGGAGGTCTGTGACTAGTGGAGTCCCTCAGGGGTCAGTACTGGGACCAGTGTTGTTCAACATCTTCATCAACGACCTGGATGAGGGTACAGAATGTACCCTCAGCAAGTTTGCTGATGACACTAAGCTGGGAGGAGTGGCTGACACACCAGAAGGCTGTGCTGCCATTCAGAGAGACTTAGACAGGCTGGAGAGTTGGGCGGGGAGAAACATGATGAAGTTTAACAAGGGGAAGTGTAGAGTTTTGCATTTGGGGAAGAGAAACACCATGTACCAGTACAGGTTGGGGGCTGACCTGCTGGAGAGCAGTGTAGGTGAAAGGGACCTGGGGGTCCTGGTAGACAGGAGGATGACCATGAGCCAGCAATGTGCCCTTGTGGCTAGGAAGGCCAATGGCATCCTGGGGTGCATTAGAAAGGGTGTGGTTAGTAGGTCAAGAGAGGTTCTCCTCCCCCTCTATTCTGCATTGGTGAGGCCGCATCTGGAGTATTGTGTCCAGTTCTGGGCCCCTCAGTTCAAGAAGGACAGGGAACTGCTTGAAAGAGTCCAGCACACAGCCACAAAGATGATTAAGGGAGTGGAACATCTCCCTTATGAGGAAAGGCTGAGGGAGCTGGGTCTCTTTAGCTTGGAGAAGAGGAGACTGAGGGGTGACCTCATCAATGTTTACAAATATGTAAGGGGTGTGTCAGGAAGATGGAGTTAAGCTTTTCTCAGTGGTGACCAGTGATAGGACAAGGGGTAATGGGTGCAAATTGGAGCATAGGAGGTTCAAGGTAAATATCAGAAAAAACTTTTTTACTGTGAGAGTGACAGAGCACTGGAACAGGCTGCCCAGAGAGGCTGTGGAGTCTCCTTCGCTGGAGACATTCAAAACCCGCCTGGACAAGTTCCTGTGTGATGCACTCTAGGTGACCCTGCTCTGGCAGGGGGGGTTGGACTAGATGATCTTTCGGGGTCCCTTCCAACCCCTAGGATTCTATGATTCTATGATTCTATGATTCAGGTCCTTTAAACAAGCCTCAAACTTCACCTCTATAATGTTGTTCAGTTTTCCAAAACAAAAAATGTGAACAACAATTGCTGTAAGATAACAGAAAATAAGAGCCCAAATCACCTTCACTGGGAGGAAGTTGGTTGTGTCAGGTATTCCCAGGATTTCCATAATGCTGAGTTGTACAGTTGTGCCCCACACTGGAGAGAGACAGGTTCAAAAAAGCTCAAGGATGTGTTGCAGTCGGGGCTTTTATGTGTGTTTGGCGGCAGGTGTTGAATGAGTGGAACTGAATGTCTCGCGGTCCGGATTTATTAGTGTTGTGTCTTTAAAGCAAGTGCGCACACTCGCTCAGCCTCACACTCTGTATTCTCAAACACGCCCACGTCCGCGCTGTCCTTCCACGCCTTTCGCTTCCTCCGTCACCGGCCGTTTCCCTCGCGGGAGAACGGAACCGCAGTTCAGGAGTCCACACTTGCTTCACGGCTTGTGCTGCGTCTCAGTCACGCTCACACGCACACGGTTTAATTGCCCAGCGATCGAACACCCCAGGGCACCCGAGCGGCAAGTCCCGCTTATGATACCTCTGTGTAGCCTCCCCCCTCGGGTATTTAAAGGGACCGCGTACCGAAGAAGGAGACTATACGCTAAGGCCAATTTGAACTATGTGCTTTTAATTTATTATTAAAGGCACAGCAAAAATTAGGACAAACAATTAACAGCAATAATAGCAGCAGACCAAAAGAGCCAGCAATCTACTTAGTTGTATAAACAGGGAATTAACACGCCCATGGCCAGATCAGGAAACGGGGAAGGGTTCCCGCTCCCCCTCCCACCTCCCGGGAGAATTTGGAATTTCGGGGAAGAACAGCAAGGGGTCTTACGCTCCCGCTGTCCTGTTGGAGTTAGGGACCCGCCCTAATTGGCAGAAGCTGGAAGGTTTTTGACTCAAATAGGGGAAGTTATGAAGAATTCCAGGAAGTGATTAGCAAAATTAACTAGACAGATGGGCTCACAGTTCCATGTAGTGAAGGCCAAGTATTTTCTCAAGTTAGAGGTGATCAACCTATGCATTTTCTCTCTGCTGCATCTTGATACAAGTTATGCATCTTTTGTTGATCTGCATATTTTCAGCTTCCATCTTTAACTCATCTGCCTCAGGTACCCTGTCAGTCACAGCAGCACAACTGCGTACACAATTTAGCTCCAGGTCTAGGCTACACATCTGACTTGCTCCTTGATTTCAAAACAAGATCGTAACTAGAAAATAAGGTTCCTGTTTCCAAGACTGCATAGTTGTGCTTTTTGTCATTGCCCCTTGAGTACTCCTTTGATTTTGCCTGCCTGAGAGGGAAAGAAGGAATGCTGTTAAGAAAAATATCTTATTTAGGTTATTGGAGGAACAGTCCACCAGGATGGAACACTGTTGTTTAAAAGTCAATAGAGGCATAGAAACAGAGGTATAAAGTAGCTCTGTACCAAATACAGTGTAGAGATTAGGCTTCTTGAGAGTTTTACAGTAGGCAGGCTCAGAAGAAGCTTTTCCATGAAAGTGACAGAGCAAAACCCAAACTTGTTTACAGCTAGAGCTCATTAAGTTCGTGGAAGCGATTGTATGACTTGGGTCTTGTGACATCACAGTCCTGGACTGAGTAATCATGAGACCTTCTACAATTCTGCACTCCTGTCTGAAAGATCACACAAAACCTTTTTTGCCCCATGCTGAGGTCTATACCTGTGAGGACACCACTGGTTTAGTAAAGCAGTTTCGCCCTTGGTGTCTGGCCAGACACTTGTTCAAACCTGCCTTTTTCCCAGGAGAACAAGAACATGTGCACTGCTTCAATATATATTGAAACCTTACTTGTCATGAGAAAGAGCTCTCATCTTGCAGTGTCATGAACTTCTGCAGAGTCTATGCTTCTTCCATTTTAGCTGCTGTATTCAACTACAGCCCTGCATGTTGCTATTTTCAGATATTAAAGATTATTTTTTTCAATAGGGAAGCATAGATGCATAGAGCTATTATATTCATACTCAAATACCACTGTCTGTTAACAAAACTTAAAAGTCAACTTCCAGTTGTTCTTCACTGCACAGCAGTACAATTTTTGCCTTAGGAAAACAGGAACAACCTGAGGTCTAAGCAGAGATTTAGAAAACTCTGAGCAGAAATACAGCTAATTATTCCTGTAGTCACTCAAGTGGACAGTTCTCCCTGAAAACGGGAAAGCAATAAAGAAAAAAAAGGTGTCCCAGCTTCCCTGTTAAGCTCTGTTGAGCTGACCACAATGCTGCTAACATCTTACCTCAAGTAAGGCAGGTTGGTTACATGCTTTAGTGACCTATTCACTTCTCTTTTTTTCAAAGTAAACTTGGTTAAATCTAACAAGATGCCACCTCAGGGCTGCTTTTGATAGCTACATGAAGTGACTTTGCAACTTTTCACAACACAGCAGACCAAAAGATCCTTAGGGCTGACAAAGCAAGAGCAAGGTAGAGACCTTCCTTGCACTAGCTCTGACTTCACTGAACAGCCGTGCTCAGGCAAGGCCTTTTAGCTTAAAGACAGTGTTATACAAGGTATTATGGTATGGAGCCAAGTGATTTTCAGTTGAATAAATCATCAGCTCAAGTACTACAGAAAGACCTAATACCAAACAGATTAATGGAGACTTATAAACAAGAGCTCATAGTAAGATCCCATCATTTACAGAAAAAAAAAAAGGCAAAATGGAAGAACAAAGCAAGTACTAAAAAGACAACGACAGATGGTAACTATGATACTCCCCCCTCCCTCAAAACAGGGAATAGGCTGCTAAAAATCTGAAGCACATTTTACTAAGCAGCCCTGAGGATGTAAAAAGAAAATAATTTCATAGCTAAGCAAATTGTCTTGCAATTCAGTTATTCACCACCTGTCCTGGCTGTTGGGCACATAACCCTGGCATACAAACAGCAACAGGACTACAACAGGGGTGTCTAATCAGGAATGATTTAGCAAATTAGTAAGTTTCTTTGTCAGCTAGATCAATCATTTTTGGTCATATTTTCTGCCTGGTTCACCTCCTCTCCCTCTGCACTCCTCTGCACATTTCATATTTTAAATTTCTCTTGAGCAGTATGTGCTAACAGCATATGAAAAGGCAAAAAATAAAATGACAACACATTTATTAACATTTTTGCCTACATAACTAACACCGAGTGAAAGTACCATAGTCTGACTGATGTCTCCAATAATCCTTTTTTACTGGTAAGTCTCTAAAGGCTTTATTTTACAAATATAGAGACCTGAATATTTTATGCTATCTGACTAAGGGGCCATTTCAACTCAGCTTCTGTAAAAGCAGACAAGCTGTCTGATGTCTATGCACTGTGCTCTGCCCAGTGATTATGAGTGTTTGTAAAGGCTGTTTCTGGATGCCATGAGAACAACAGCTTGAGTTGTTTCTCCTGGGAAACATTGGGGAAAACCAACAATACTGCTGAGAGATCTGTTTTTCTCTCTTCTTTTTTTAAAAAAACTATTTAGTGTGCACTAGCAGCATGTACGCATTTTTTGTAATAGAGAGACTTGGAATCTGGCTCTAGTGTTCTTCCAGTTTTAATTACAACTTGCCCTTGTCAAACAGGCATACCACTGGTTCCTTCCACTACTATTGACATGAGGGAGGCTTGCATTTTACCTGTCATTTACTTGTTGAAATACCAGATTGCTAAGTGGTTCTGGCTGTTTCATCAGTAATTAAATTATTACATATTCTGTTCATGGTGCAAAATCCTGTATTTCTGCACCTCTTGTGTTCTACTGGCAGAAGCTCAGTTTTCAGCTCCTTAATTCAGATTTTCATGTTACACTTGAAAACTTCTCTTCAGACTTTTACAGCCACATTTGCAAGACACTGCAAGACTCTGCCTGTACATATGGGCATTTTGTTTTGCCAACTCAGCAAGAGGTATATTATTTTGAAATCCAGTTCTTAGTAGGAGTATGAAGAAAGGAGGGATGAAATGTCAGTATTTCAAAGGTTGTTACAAAACTTGGGGAAGAGGATCACAGGACAGAATCTCATAAGGCCAAGGAGGTCATAGGACTCAAGTCAGCATGTGCACATGAACAAGCTCTTCTTTTATATCTAGCTTTTCTCCAGATTTTGCTTAGCAATGGCATATATGGTTTTCCCATGTATACACAGAGCTAAATCCTGAGGGGCACTAAGCTCTTGCAAGTCTGTTTTAGGTTCAACAGAAGCTGCAAAAACTGAGCAGTTTAAAGGACTAGGTCTATACACTTAATTTTTCTAGTGACTACAGTTACACATGTCCTGTGCTTGCTTACAAGCCTTGCAAGTTGTTTTTTTTTTGTTTGTTTGTTTGTTTTTTTCCAGCTGAAAAAGCAAAGGTTGTAATAGTTTTGCCTCTGTGCCTTCCCATAAGCTCTCAGTGTCTACCACGGGAATGACACAGGAAATAAAATTTTGCAAAGCCATCTATTAAAAATGAATTTGTAATTGAGTCACTAAGGTTCCCTTTTTTATATCCGTATATATCCGTATACTATCTATTTGTACATGGTTTCTCGATAAAATGGGTACTCAGTCAAGGAACACAAGCATGGCATTTTGAAATGTGTTGCCTGAGTAAAAGCTGGAGGAGGATCACTGGATACTGTGGATGAAGCATTAAGAATTTTGCCTCATTTGATGTTGGGGACTGCGCATGGACTATGTATTATGCATCACAAATGGTGGTAACACAGAAATGACAGAGATTTTTATTCTGGGCATTATGAATTTTATCCTTTATGCAATCTTCTTCAAGTTCAAGAAAAAATAGATACTGGCTAATCCACTGAATTTGGAAAAAATCACAAAATGGGAAGAAAATATGTCTGCAACGTAACAGCCAACTCAAAAAGTGGAGCCACTGATTTATACCTTCTGTTTATTCAATACCTATCCAAAAGCAAGCTTTATTTGATACTCCCTAGTCTGGTAGTAGAAGAGACATTCATACCATCGAGTTTCATAGATTTTGCAATGTTCCCCCCTCCCCCCATCTCTTCCTTCCATGATTACTATGCAAAGACAAACCACACTCGGATAACCATGGACATGCAGGTGGCCTGATCCAGTTCCTCCTCACCTCCTCAGTCTTGAAGGTCAGTAGTGAAACACACACATGCCCTCACTCATCTCTCTTACATGCACCTTCGCATTTGCAGCCCTTTTCAGGTCACTTAGATAATTGCCCACATCCTGTTCACTGCACTTAACCCTAGGTCAGATCCTTGTCAGCAGCCTGCAGTCCCTTGGCCTTTGATAATATTTGTTGACCTCGGTGCCCTTTTTGATGGGTGAGAATAGCTACCAGTGTTCAAGTGACAAGAACACCTTGAACTTTCACATGGATAGAATAATGTTCTTATTACTATCAGTAAAGTAATACTGAGCTGGCATTTGTTAGGGAAAAACACAAATTATTAAAAACATTTTAAACAATTGATATTGTAGCACTGGTTTAGGTAGGAGTACATTAAAAACATGCTTCACTCGTTTTCAAACTTGAATGAAAAACTCTCATCTTTAGAGCAGGGCAAACTAAAATTACTAGTGTTTAATATATTTAAGTACCACTGAATCCAATGTGAGCCACCAAGGCACTTCAAGCACATGCTTGCTAAATGGGAGTCTTCTGACTGAACATCTTGCTGCATCTGTCCTCTGTCAGGCATGCATACTTTCAGTCACAGAGAGTACTTCAATTTGTTTGGGTTTGGCCAGCAATTTTTGTTGACCTACATAAGTAAAACAGAAAAATAACTCTTGACATGGAAGTACAGTGTTCCTAATAAAACCTAGAAATTATTCTTAGTAAGACTGTAAATATGCCAGTCACTCTGAGACCTAGGTTTCCCAGGATTGTTTAGGAACAGTTGGTGCTACGTTGAATCATATGATTTCAAAAAGATGAGCAATGGAAACTGTTATGCCTGAGCGTTAATTATTTTGCATTAATTTTCCTTTCTTTATTGTAAGTATTAAGACAAGTCATAAAGCAGAATCCAAGCTGGAAAACTGACATCCAATCATATGTAACATGCTTACCAAAACAAGTAAGCGTTGGTGTGCAGGACTGCATTTTGTTCTACCAGCATTCTAACCAGTTAGCTTCCCACTTGATAGTTTTCTGGCTATGGCCTACAAAAGCCGAAATGCTTCTTTTTTCTTATTAAGATCATATAACTGGAAACAAGTGCTTTGATTACATTTAGGAAAATGTCTGTTTAACTCTGTCAAGGAACTGCTGAAATGTTGGCATGGTTCAGTGACTGAAAAATGTGACTACTAGAGCATAGCCTAAAAGCAGAAGTTCATACAGTACTTCCCCTTGTATTTTGCTGTTTTAATGCTATCTAATTTACATCTCCTGAAAAACAAGCTCTATAGCTCCACACAGTGTTTATTTACAAATATCAAAACTCTAAACAGGCTACAGGATAGTTGATTTCAGATTTTTCCAAATGTGGATAAAGTCAACCAACTCTGTATCATTTTTCAAATGCATTCTTCTTTAAAGGATTTACTTTTCTGTTAGGTTATTTAATATTTGTGAAGTCCATCTAAGACTATATTCATAGTACTCACACTTTGTGTGTGTGTGTATATTACCAGCAAGTCCTGGTGTTGTATCTGTTGTCCTTTCAGATCTTCAGCTGAAGTAAGGACAAGCTTCTGCTTGACAAACAACTTAGAACCTCTCTCCTTAACTAGTTTACACATATAACAATTTAGTGAGGCACATATTATTAACAAGATTTCTACAGCAAAGACTTAGGTGACTTCCTAGAGACCACATAGATGTCCCTGCATGGTCTCAGAACAGAAGTCAGAACTCTTGGCACATAATTGTCCTCACTGCTCTGAGCCTTCTGATGGAAAAACATATTTTGCTTGATGTGCAGGGCACAGGCATGAAGAAGAGAGATTTACTCATAGATATTTTAATGAAAAGGCTCTGCTTTATGCTGATTATATTCTTACATTCAATGGGTTACCATTTAATCCATTATTTGGGATGAGCAATCAGTTTTTATATACTTCACCAAGAGATAAATTATATCTGAGTTCTGCCCTGCAGGTGGAAGATATTTTAAGCCACAATAGACGGATCATCAGCAAGTAGGAAAAAAATCAGAACTCAAAATAAATATATTTTACACTGGACTTAAACAGGAAACAGCTCAAAATATGATGCCTTCTCTGACAGTGACAATCTCAGTTGCACTTGCAGATGTATTTTAGGGGTGTTGGGACAGATGTACTTCAGTATCACCTTGGCTCAGTCTGATGCAGGGTCCTTATATATAAGGTGATTTTTTTTCAGGGTAGTCACTGATTGTAAAGACTAAAAAATCACCATTTCTTTCAGACAGCCAGATTGGTATAGACAGAGATAAGCTCCTAAGGAGAAGCAAGATGGAAGCTGGAATTCCTGTTATCCAGGATGCTGTATGGTTGTAACATGCAGACTGATAGGAAATCAGCAGCTTCTTGAAAAAAGCAAGTAATTTGTTTGCATAGTACTTCATGGATGTTCACTTACAGCACTCTGTATTTGTTTCCAAGCAGCTTAGGAATAAAATTCCAAAGTTCAGATGAAGCTCTCCTAGCAGAATATTTTAAAAAAACTAGGTCAACCAATATAAATACGAAACCAAAATAAAGTGGAGTTGCAACAGCTCTCTTTGCTTACCAAATAAAAGCCTGCAGAGGGCACTGCTAATGCTATAGGCACCTTAACACACTGTCAGTCAGAGGTTATTTAATTTGCATCTCAGTCCAGACTATGAAGAGACACTTGAAGGTTAATACCCACTAATCATATACAAGAATATCCTTCTGGTTTTGTTTTTTTCTTTTACTTAGTCCCTTTTATCAGCTCAACAAGATATTTGGCAAATGTGTTTTGCATCTTGACACTTGTAAATGAGGATCCTGCTTCTTGGATACAAATGGTGTCCCATGCTGCAGACCATGTCCAACTGCCTACCAGCTGAGACTGCTGCCTCTAACATGTATGTTCTCCTTTACTGTTCATGAAAACATTATTTGAATTCAACAGCTGAGGCAGGGCATGTTCTATTACAGATAACAAAATATCCATAACACAAGTGTTATAGATAATTCGTATTAATATAACATGTACAGCAATATAACTCAAGTGCACTTTTCTGAGTTTCAGATTATACAAGACAGCAAATGTTTGCAAAATTCCAGAAACACCCACGAATAGACATAATTAAAATGTATAAGATAATGACAAGTCCAGGTCATCCTATCCACTAATGCTTCCATATGCAAGAACTCCTATCTCTTCAACCATTTTGTCCACAGTTCCCATATCCACGTAACATACTGTAAAAACTGTGTTGTACCCCAGACTTCAGGTAGCTGGTGTTACCTGGTAAAAACATGCAGCCATCACCTCAATGATAGCTTGCATGATTTGTCAGCTTGTTTCAGTGAATAGATAATACTTTTCCAGCACTGGTTTATACTGAAAATGATGTCAGGAAATGCATACCAGAGTAATTTAGCTCTTTCTAAAATCCTGTTTTCCTTTTGGAAAGCCATATATAGTTTGTAGGTAGTTGGGTAAGCAACTGGCTGGATGATCACTCTCAAAGACTGGTGATCAATGGCTCAATGTCCAGATGGAGACCAGTAACAAGTGGTGTTCCCCAAGGGTCGGTACTTGGACCAGTGCTGTTTAACATCTTTGACAGTGACATACACAGTGGCATTGAGTGCACCTTCAGTGAGTTTGCTGACACGAAAGTGTGTGGTGAGGTCAACATGCTGGAGGGAAGGGAGGCCATCAAGAGAGACCCTGACAGGCTTGAGAAGTGGGCTGGTGAAAACTGCATAAAGTTCAACAAGGCCAAATGCAAGGTCCTGCACCAACCACAAGTACAGGCTGGGTGGAGAATGGATCAAAAACAGTCCAGAGGAGAAGGACTTGGGGGTGATGGTGGACAAGAAGCTCAACATGAGCCAGCAATGTGCACTTGCAGCCCAGAAAGCCAACTGTGTCCTGGGCTGTATCAAAAGAAGGGTGGCCAGCAGAGCCAGGGAGGTGATTCTCTCCCTTTACTTGGCTCTGGTGAGACCCTACCTGGAGTACTGTCCTGGTTTGAGCCAGGATTAAGCTAATTTTCCTTTTACTGATTTGTTTTTTTCCTTTAGTAAGCTCTCTTTTAACTAGCAGCAAGTGTTCCAGCTAGTGGACTGATAACACTGGAATGTTTATGTTACTGTCAAGATTCCAAGGTCGCGTCTTTGCCCTGCTGCCTCAGACACTACTGGGGCAGGAGAGTTGTATATATGACCCCCCCGTGGGGGGCTGGACTAGACATACAGCAGAACTGACCAAAGGTATTCCATTCCATAGATCTACATAAACTCTGAGGAAGGTCAGAGATCACAGAAGACAACTTCCTTCCTGCTTCTTCTTTCCTCCTCTTTCATCCACGGCCGGCATCCGGGGAGGACTCCATCCATCCATCACTGTTGACTCCTAGGCTCAGGCATCTCTGACCTCCTAACTCTCCCCACAGCCCTGTCTGCTCTGCTGTTATCTCAGACAGTGGGCTGAGAGTTTTCGGGACTGCTCACAGCTCAGGAGAGTGCCGGGGGAGCTGCTGGGGGTGGGGGGAGGCAAGAGGCTTTTGGGCATTCCTGAACATACTTGTATATAATTGTACATATTTTCTTGTATAATTAGTGTTTAATTAAAGCTGTCTGGTTTAGTTTTCAATACAGAAAAGTCTCTCTCTCCATAATTTTATCCCTCCTTCCCTACCTGGGGGAGGGGGAAGGGGATTGAGAGAATTGTTGTCTCTGGTTTAATTGCCAATCCTGAGTTAAACCGTGACAAGTACTGTGTCCAGTTCTGGAGCCCCCAACATAAGAAGGACATGGACCTCATGGAGAAAGTCCAGAGAAGGGCCACGAAGATGATCCAATGGCTGGAGCACCTCTCCTCCAAGGACAGCCTGAGAGAACTGGGGCTGTTCAGCCTGGAGAAGAGAAGGCTCTGAGGAGACCTTATAGCAGTCTTCCAGTGCCTGAAGGGGGTCTACAGGAAAGATGAGGAGGGACTTTTTACAAGTGCTTGTAGTGAGAGGACAAGGGGTAATGGATCAAAAACTGGGAGAGGGTAGATTTAGGTTAGACATTAGGAGGAAATTCTGGAAGTGTTCAAGATCTGGTTGGATGGGGCCCTGAGCAACCTGGTCTAGTGGGAGGTGTCCCTGCCCATGCAGGGGGGTTGGAACTAGATGATCTTTAAGGTCCCTTCCAACTCAAACCATTCTATGATTTTATGATTCTTTATTGATCAGTGGTGATCCAATCCAATTACACCATCTGCAGTTCACTAAGTAGGTGCTTTCCTTAAGAGGCTGCATTGTGTGTTCCAGAATCTAAAACAATAAACTTGTTTTCCTAAAGCCAAGACTTTAAAAACAATCTGTGATTCTGGACCTTTCGGCTTCCTACTATCAGATACCACCTTCAAGGAATGCAACTCTCTAGACAGATTCCAAAACTACAATGGCTTTTGGCAAACAATTACGTGCACAAAGCAAATACTTCAGTGGTAGCCTACTAATGAAACTAAAAGCATATTAATTGGTCACTGAAACCCAGATAATAAAGTCTGAAAGAAGATACTGTATTTCTAAGGGTATTTTCATTTCATAGAATCATAGAACCATAGAATATGTGGGGTTAGAAGGGACATTTAAAGGTCGTGTAATACAGCCCCCTCGGCAGTGCGCAGGGACCTCTTTAACTAGATCAGGTTGCTCAGAGCGTGGTTGAGCCTGACCTTGAATGTCTCCAGGGATGGGGCCTCTACCACATCTCTATGCAACATGTTCCAGCGCTTCACCACCCTAATTGTAAAGAACTTCTTCCTAATATCCAATCCAAATCTACCCTGCTCTCCTTTAGGACCGTTGCCCCTCATCCTATTACTACACACCCTTATAAAGAGTCCCTGCCAGCTTTCCTGTAGGCTGCCTTCTGGTACTGCAAGGCTGTCATAAGATCTCCCCGGACCCTTCTCTTCTCCAGGCTGAACAGCCCCAACTCGCTCAGCCTGTTGTCATAGCAGAGGTACTCCGGCCCTTTGATCATCTTCGTGGCCCTTCTCCGGACTCGCTTCAGGAGGTTCATGTTCCTCTGGTGTTGAGGGCTCCAGAGCTGGACACAGTACTCCAGGTGGGGTCTCACCAGAGCAGACCAGAGGGGGAGAATCGCTTCCTTTGACCTGCTGACCACACTTCTTTTGATGCAGTCCAGGATGCAGTTGGCCCCCTGGGCTGTGAGTGCACACTGTTTGGTCATGTCCAACTTTTTGTCCACTAGTACCCCCAAACCCCTTTCTGCAGGGCTGCTCTCTATCATGTCATCCCCCAGTCTGTACTGATGGCAAGGATTGCTCCTACCCAGATCCAGGACCTTGCACTTGGCCTTGTTGAACTTCATGATGTTCACATGGGCCCACTTCTCTAGGTTGTCCAGGTCCTTCTGCATAACATCCCATCCCTCTGCTGTGTCAACAACACCAGTCAGGTTGGTGTAATCTGCAAAGTTGCTGAAGGTGCTCTCAAGCCCACTGCTTATATAGTTGATGTAGATATTAAAACAACTCTGGTCCCAGCATGGACCCCTGAGGGACACCACTTATCACCCATTTTGGAAAGTATTTTGGACCTAAATTACTTTGATTTCTAACCTAACAAAACTGTAACTATGGCTTCATTGTAGTATTTGTATCCACATATATTGCCATTCAAAAATTCACTAGCAAGTTTACTAGTTTACTTGCAAATTTTAGGTTTGGGTTCTTGAATGCTTGATCAAAGCCACTGATAAATAATATATACATTTCCAAAATTCAGAACAAAACTGTGTTGGTTGTCATCTGCTGAAAAAAGCCCAGAAAACATTACTGCAAAACTCTACTGCAAAACTCAGGAAATTGAGTTCTAACACCGCTGGTTTATACTGCCTGTATATGTTAGTTATGTAAACTGTCTAGTGGGAAACCAGAAACAGTACTGTGTGACTTGTGTGAAATGGCGTAACACTATAAATGGATTGTGATTATTTACAGGTAATTAGAGAATGATCTGAAACCAATAATTATTAATTGCATTAAATTATAAATTATCAAATGGTAAGTAATCACAGAATCATCACAGAATCACCAAGGCTGGAAAAGACCTTTAAGATCATCAAGTCCAGCCTATGACCAACACCACCACACCATCTAGACCATGGCACTAAGTGCCACATCCAGCCTTGCCTTGAACACATCCAGGGACGGTGCCTCCAGCACTTCCCTGGGAAGTCTATTCCAGTGTCTAACCACCCTCTCCATGAGGAAGTGCTTCCTAATATCCAACCTAAACCTCCCTTGGAGCAACTTCAGGCTGTGCCCTCTTGTCCTGTCACTAGTTGCCTGGGAGAAGAGACCAGCCCCCACCTGACTACAACCTCCCTTCAGATAGTTGAAGAGAGTGATGAGGTCCCCCCTGAGTCTCCTCTTCTGCAGACTAAACAACCCCAACATCCTCAACCTCTCCCTATAAGACTTTCCCTCTAGTCCTTTCACCAGCCTCGTTGCTCTCCTCTGGACCCGCTCCAGCACCTCAACGTCCTTCTGGAAGTGAGGGGCCCAGAACTGCTCACAGGACTCGAGGTGAGGCCTCACCAGTGCTGAGTACAGGGGGAGAATTACATCCCTTCTCCTGCTGGCCACACTATTCCTGACCCAAGCCAGGATGCCATTGGCCTTCCGGGCCACCTGGGCACACTGCTGGCTCATGTTCAACTAGCTGTCCACCAGTACTCCCAGGTCCCTCTCTGCCAGGCTGCTCTCCAGCCACTCTTCCCCCAGCCTGTAGCACTGCCTGGGGTTATTGTGGCCAAAGTGCAGGACCCTGCACTTGGTCTTGTTGAATTTCATGCCGTTGGCCTCGGCCCATCGATCCAGCCTGTCCAGGTCCTCCTGCGCCTCTTCCTACCCTCTGGCAGATCAACAGTCCCCCCCAGCTTGGTGTCATCTGCGAATTTACTGAGGGTGGACTCAATCCCCACATCCAGGTCGTCAATAAAGATATTGAATAGGACTGGGCCCAGGACTGATCCTTGGGGGACACCACTGGTCACCGGACACCAGCTGGATGCAGCTCCATTCACCATCACTCTCTGGGCCTGGTCATCCAACCAGTTTTTGACCCAGCGAAGGGTGCACCTGTCGAAGCCATGGATTGCTAGCTCCTCCAGGAGGATGCTGTGGGAGACTGTGTCAAAGGCTGTGCTGAAGTCAAGGTAGACCACATCCACAGCCTTCCCCTCATCCACCAGGCGGGTCACCCAGTCATAGAAGGAGATGAGATTCGTCAGGCAGGACCTTCCTTTCCTAAACCCATGTTGGCTGGACCTGATAAGTAATGTTGCCAAACGATTTTGTGACTAGTTAAGAATAAGTGATTGCTAGCAAAAACAGGTGGAATGTATCCAGTTAATTTTATTACTTGCACATTCTTTGCTCACAATTAGCTTTTAATTCTATTTAACTGTAGCTGGGTTAAAAAAAAATAAAGAAATAGACAGCAAGTGAGCGTAAATGCAACAATTAATCAAAGAGAACTGTACGGATCTATCCCAGAATGATTGTTCTGTGTGGTAAAATGATGGAGTCTAGTTATTGTAAATGAGCATTTTCCCAGTATTTTGGATCATATACTGTATATAAACACAGATGGCTGACTTTGATTTTGCTGTAGCACTAGAACAACCGTTCTTCCTCTTCTAACACTTTCTACAGGAATACTCCTCTTATCTCTCTTGGCTGAATTCAGAAAATGCCTGCAATAATCAGAGTGATTCTTCCCTGTGCTTTTTTAAATCCCATGGCTTTGCAGCTGACCAGCATTAGTGTTTAACACACTATTAGCTTGTTTTTTCTTTTCCCTTTAAAATACATACGATTTTTCTCCTCTTTTACTGTTTTTTTCCCCTAAAATTCTGCTATTAATATTTTGAAATTTCTTCAGATTTCAACATTAAGAATGGTAAAAACCATTACAATTCGCCCTCTGAAATAATCTTTGTGGTCAGGGCTGAGCCTGGGGTCAACGGTGATGGATGGAGTCCTCCTCGGACGCAGGCCATGGACGGAAGAGAAGGGAAGAAGAAGCAGGAAGGAAGTTGTCTTCTGTGATCTCTGACTTTCCTCAGAGCTTACGTAGATCTATGGAATGGAATCCCTTTGGTCAGTTCTGCTGTCTGTCTAGTCCAGCTCCCCATGGGGGGGTCACAGATACAATTCTCCTGCCCCAGTAGCCTCTGTGGCAGCAGAGCTAAGAAGCGACCTTGGAGTCTCAGCAGAAACATAAACATTCCAGTGTTATCAGCCCACTAGCTGGAACACTTGCTGCTAGTTAAAAGAGAGCTTACTGAAGAAAAAAGTATCAGTAAAAGGAAAATTAGCTTAAACCTGGCTCAACCTAGGACATGGTCTATGGGAAAATTAGTTGAATATTTGCCCTGCCCTGTTCTGTTTATATGGATCTGTTCTCAATGAAAAAGTTCATTTTTGGTGGGTCAAAAAACTACTAACAGAAAAGGCAGTTTACATAACAGGCTAACCTGTGGCAATTTCCTCATTTCAGCAGTAGAAATCTGCAAGGTAAAGGACTTGTTTGTACCATAATCAGTTTTAAGAAGTCAAGATGACTTAATAAAGATATTTTGATGTACATGAATACACACGTTCACACTTTTTCACACACCTTCTGTGGTTTAAATAACATAATGTCTTAATCTGTAAGCAGCATGGCAAAAAAGTAATGCCATTGACTATGACCATGCCAAACTGGCAGTCTTTCTTTAAGGTGTGTTTTTATTTTGGCTCTGAGCTATATTGCTGGTAATGATAATGGTGGGAGGAGGGATCTTTATTTTTTTTTTTTAAATTTCACATGCAAGGACTGACTCTCCATAGTTGTCTGCAGACAGCACATTAGGTGAGAGCCAGTTCATGGCCATAGTTACAAATCAATACCAGGAGTCTTAATGGTGGCAACTGTGCAGAATACCTCCTGCAACATCTTCATCCTGGATCTACTTTTTCCACGAGCAGCACTCCCTCCTTCCTTTCATTATCCTGCCAATATCAAGACTTAAATATCTATCTAGGTTTACAATGTCCCTGGACGTTCCCACAGCTCTACATGAGCTCTTCCTTTTCAGGACACAGCTATCTGAGGAGTGCAGTTTCCAAAACAAGATTACTATCACTTAGTATGCAGCTGCAAGCAGGTCTTCTCTTCAGTGAGGTGAACTTCATGACAAATGACAGCTGGACCTCTGTGCATAAAGAGCTTTAATAATTCTGTTGAGCTTTGTCATCATAGTCACGCTGCTATATCCTGGAATTGTACCTTGGTAGCCACTACCAGATGTGTTTAAGACTCTATGAGCCTGGTCTCCTGCACACATTTCACTTCTGCACAAGTTTTGCATCCCAGGGTATTATGAGTTACATTTCCATACCACAACACTGGGAAATATTCTTGTACTGAAGTACAAACAGCCTATGGTTAAAAAATGTTTATTATTACTACGTTGCCACTCTAGGCATCTGATTCAGCCCACAAAAATGTACCCAAAATGACACATTTTAACATAGTTTTAATAAACACTGCACCATCATTATTTCTGGTTTCAATTATCTGCCTCAAGCCTCTCTGCAGAGAAAGCAGCTATAGCAGAAATGGAAACATTACAAAGGCTTCAGTCTCTTTACTTTTTGCACAATGCACAGTTACAGCAAAATCCCACTAGTTGCTATTAGCAGCAGTAGCTGTTTCCTTCATTAATGCTGCTCTCAGCACACAACCTGGCATTGTTCCGCAGTGACAGCATGAGCTGGAAGCAGGTTTGCTTCCTACGTGTACACGTGTTGGGCTGCTGTAGCAAGAGCTAAGGAAGCTACAAAGAGATGTGAAAGGCACACAGGTCCCTTACTAATTGTTTCATGTTTTTTCTTTCTGAAATTTCTGAACTTGGCAAAACGTAATTAATGTAGAAGGATTTTTCTGAAAGTCATACCTATTTTTCTGGATGTGCTTTCTGCCATTGACTTCATGATATGAGGAAAGAAAGGGAATTAAGAAATGAGATGCTGCTACACTTCTGAATATTATTTCCATTTTCTAATTTGGCCATCTAAGAAGCAGGCCAAATAAGGTTCAGATGAGGGTGTTTGTAGCAGAAGCACAGGTTGGCACCTATGTGACAGAAGGGAATTTGATGGAAAGGCATTTCCAAGCTGCTCACCTAAAACGTCTAGAGTATGAAATATCTTGGCACTTTGCTCTTTACTACATTTTTTCCAGGGTATATCATGGTTTTGTCTAGATTCGAATATGCACATCCTTACAACTCATTTCTTTTTGTGTTTGTGTTCAAACAGAAATATTTCAGCTTGACGTTGATACTCACATGGTTAACAACAATTTAGTACCAGAAAGGTATCAGGAGAGAGGAGGCCTTAGGTGTGAGGGCAGACAAATGTTCTTTGAAGATAACAGGGTAAATTGACCTGTTTTGAGACAGCCCTGTCCAGAGGATCTTGTCTAACAAGCAGAGCTGGGGGACTGGTTCGTTAAACTTTCCCAATTATTTCTTCCAGTAGTTATTTCTTATCAACATAGACACTCCCTTTGCAATGGTGTGAACATCTACTTTTAGATCTCTTTCATTTCCTTTATTTTCTGATTACAAGAGGATTACAAGAGGCTAACAAGCCTCATTCACTCCATCTATCTTGGATGAAAAATAACGTAAAGGGAAAAAAGTGGTGGTTGTTTCTTGTTTTGGCTTTGTTGTTTTGTTATTTTTTTTTAAGATTAATCAGATCCTTGATCAGATTTGCGGCTTGGGAGAAATGTGCCAGCGCCTTGGTGGCAGCTTGGTGCCAAACCCACAATGCTGGGCCTGAGCTCACCCTGTCCCCAAGACACAGCCTCAATGGCCACGTCTATGCTGGTAACTGATAGGTCTTTCTCTCCCAGGCTTCTCTTTAGCACCTACAGCCGCTCTCACTGGCACCCTTCTATCACTGAACAAACTTCATCTCCTGAGTTGCAGGCTCGGTGCGAAAGGGACCTACTTCGCGCAGAGGCTCCGACAGCACGGCCTAGGCCTCCCACTGCTCTGAGGCAGGGGCAGCCCAAGGGTAAGCGGCGGAAGTCGGAGGCCGAGCCTTACCCGAGCGCCGCAACCTCCCGGCTTGCCTTTCCGGAGCGGTTTTCAGCGCTCTGAGGGCACGCCCTGTGTCGGCGGGGCGGCAGAGGACAGCCCAAGCCCCTCAGTTGCCAGCGGCGGCGGTATCCCCCCACCCCCAGCTAGCGGCTGCTGCCCCCGCCCCGCCCGCGCGCGCGCGCGCAGGCCAGCCCCCGTAGGAAGACCCCACCTCCCTGCGCCGCACTTGACTGAGCCTTCTGCGCATGCGCAGATCAACCTCTTTCTTTCCCCCCCCCCCCTCCACACGCGCTCCCCCACTCCCTTCCCCCACTCCCTCCCGCCCTCCCTCCGCGCATGCGCTCCCGCCGCCCGTGCCCTCTCCGCCTCCGACGCCGGCGCGCGCCTTTTCGCTCGGAACCTTGACACGGAGTCTCTTGGGGCGGGAGTCTCACACGTCTAACGTCACTTCCGCGCAATCCCGCCGCCAGAGCCAATGGGTGCCTCCGCACTCGGCCCCGCCCCGCCCCCGCCCCCCGCCGCGGGGCCGCAGTCGTGCTCCGGACCGCGGTGCTCAGACGCCGTAGCGGGGGGGGGGAGGGGGTGGTGGAGAAAAAGGGAGATGGCGGCGGGGGCATCGATCGCGACGACGACGACACGGAGAGCAGGCGAGCGAGGCACCCGCAGGAGCGAGGAGCCGCCGCTGCAGCCGTCACAGCTCCCGCGGGCCCACTCGGAGCAGTGACGGGCCGCCTCGCCCGCCGCCTCCCTCAGGCCGCGGCCCACTTGGCTCTCGCCTCTCTCCGGAGTCGTCTGCGCTTCTACCCTCGTCGTCTGCAGCGCTGCCCGCCCCCACGCCCACGCGAGAGGCCCGGTTGCAGGGAGCCTGAGTAGCCCCGCTCGCGGACGCGGGCGACGGTGGTGAGCCGAGGGGTCCCGTTGCTTTGCTGGTGATTATGCATGGTCGGTCCCGGGCTGGTGGTCAGAGCCCTTCGTCCGGAGACTGTCGAGCGGCAGCGAGCCCTCCTGCATCTCTCCTTCGGCTGATGTCCCTGCCGTCCCCCTCCTAGGCTAGGGTAAGCTGCGAGCCCCCTTCTCGGGAAGAGGGAGTCTACAGCCATGTATTTTCTCAGCGGCTGGCCCAAGAGGCTGTTGTGTCCTCTGGAGTCCCTGGAGCAACCTCTTCACATCCAGACGGATCCCCAGAGAGCTTTCTTCGCAGTGTTGTCCCCATCTCAGCTAAGCATTTGGTACTGCAGAGTGAGTATCCATCCTCCCGTTAGCCCTCAGACCCTGCTCTCCCTCCTCAAAAGTCCCCTCAGCTGTAAAATGTTTTTTCGTTCCTGTTCCAGAAAGGGTGTTAAAATTTGGGACTAAACCTTACATAATGTTTCATTATGTGTGAAAAATGAAGCCTTGATGTTCACCGATAAGCCACAATGTTTACTGATAGCCACGTAAGCCACCGATGTTTACTGATGGCAAGGTAGTGTTAATACGTGATCAATCTACTCGGAATTAGCACCTGCAGCTCTTGAAAATGAGCCTCTAACAATTTTATTTTTTTTTTACTTAAAACTTTAAGTAACGCTTTAGCTTGCTGAGAAGAGTGTTTGTAGCAATACTTTTATTTGCAAATATGCTTCCTATGTTCTGTCTTTTATGTAAAACGGCATGCGGGCGTAAGAGACATGAAACACTTTTTATATAGCACAAAGCAGGCTATTACACTCTGTGTAATGATGTAACGCTGAAGTTCACCAACTTTTAATGAAAAGTTTAAAAGTTTTGTGGCCCTGAACAGAAGAATCGTCGTGGCTTTTACATGGAAGTTGCTGCTCTAGCAACATCCAGTTTGAGACTACATTAATAGTTGACATTAAATGTCTTGCTGTTAATTCGCTTTGAATTAGTGTGCTAACAAATGTGCTTTTTGACGCTTTGATTTGATGCAGTCAATGAAACAGCAATGATACTAGCTTTAACTTTTGATGCTGAATCCTTTCAAATACTGCCTAGATTAGACCCTAAATCTGTCTATAAATATCTCCAACTCCAGATAATTTCTAGAGTTCATCTCGGGTTACAGGGGAAAACTAACAATCCAATTTTAGAAGGCTGATACTGAAAGGTATCAAATGACAGTCATAGCCTTAAAATCTTGTTTTAAATTATGCTGAGATTTCATCACTTTTCCTTGTGTTACGCTCTGCACGGCTTGTTCATTAGTTCCTGGGTGGGGTGCTGATTTGTTTTTTTAAATTATACAAGTATCCAACGAGGATATGTCAGCTCAGTAACTGTGCTGTGCGAACATCATCATGTGGCCTTTGTTTTCATAGGTTTGTGGCACGTAGTATAGACAAAATGTACATTTTTCTAGCTTTTGCCAGTTGTTAAACGTATAGTTGTAAGCCATCAAACACCACAACTGATCTTGTCCAAGAAAATATGTAAAAAAGAACAGGCGTGTAGAATGCTTGTCAAGCACCCTGTTCTCTAGGATATAGTTTACTTTATGACCTATTCTGAGGATGACATTAATTGACTGACATGATTGGACTTGTTTTGAAGTGCTAAATGTTGTCTAACTGGCTACAAGCAGAGCACTAAAAGAACTCACTTGATGCAGAAAAGCTCAGTAAACTTACAGTTCATTGTATTTTTTTAAAATACATTTTAATTCACTATGTAATGGGTGACTTGGAGGAATGTCCTGACTTTGCCAGGCTTGATCACACTGACTGATCTTAGACTAAAAACTAATCTCACCACCTCTGTGGACATCCAGCCATTAGCAAAATCCTGTAAGACGAATGTTTCTGTTAAGGGCATGTTTGAAGAGACTCTCTTGCCTTATTTTTATGTATATAGCTGGGATTTTGAGTGGGTTTTTTGTGTGTGATTTTTTTTTTTGTGGTGGTTTTTTTGTTTGTTTTGGGTGAGTGGGTTTTTTGTTTGGTTTGTTTTTTGTTTGTTTTTGAAGGTGAAGTTTAAAACCGTATGTTGGACTTCTGTGAAATAAACTAAGATACTGCATTCTAGAAAATGTTTTCTTACGTCAGAACAGGGCTAAGTTCTGGTCAAGTTGAACTAATTCAATTTCTTGAAGTAGAAAAGCCTTCAGGCTAATGTTATTGTTAAGAATTATTACTATCTCAACTATATCTGAAATGTTTCATGTAAGATTGAGGTGATGAGGCTGGTGAAGTTCTGTTTTGCATTTTTCAAGAACAAGGGGCCCTTTGAAATGCTTCCAGGTGTGTGAATTTACATTCGGTATGTGTGTTTTTCAAGTGAGGTGGTGGTGTTCAAAGCTCCTTTTCACCTACAGGGTAATAAGAACTAATGGAACTAGGGGAAGTTTATCCCAAACTTTGGATTGTGTTCTGATTTGAAACCAATAGAGGTACTAAGATTAGAAACTGGGGTAAATGGTGTAGGTAAAACCAGATGGAATTCTGATAGTGTTTTTGAGCCAAGAAGTCCTTGACAATTTTACAGTTTACTTTTGTAGGGGATTGTGAATAGAAAAGACCAGTGATCAGGGGTGAGAATTTTTAATCATGCAGTGGTACTTGTGAAAGATTTTTGAGCACACCCCCCCCCGTATGTATACGTTTATTTTTTTATTATATGCATGTTCTACTGCACTAGTATGCACATCATCAAGTATACACTATATAGAAATTAAAAAACACAGTACAATAGAATAGACCGTTTCAGTTAGAAGGGACCTAAAATGATCATCTAGCCCACCTGCCTGACCAGCTCAGGGCTGACTAAAAGCTCAAGCATGTTGTTAAGGGCAACGTCCAACTGCCTCTTAAACACTGACAGGCTTGGGGCATCAACCGCCTCTCCAGCAAGCCTTTTCCAGTGTTTGAAAGGAAAAAAAGTGAAGTGAGGTAAAGATGAAATAAACACATTTTAAAATATTTATTTATTAATGGTAGAAAAAAATACTTTATTCTTGCACTCCAATGGATTGTATTAAGTGCATCCCACTTTGAAGACTGCTGTTTCAAGTATTTCTGTTAAATCAAAAGATATTTTTGGCCTAGGTACCTCAGAAGATTCCTTGACACTAAGAGCCAGTGGAGCTGTGTTCATTGACAGCATTGAAAAGCTTGTCAGTGTTTTCATTCTGGTAATGTTAATTACTTGGATGCTTGAAATTAGAAGCTTCAATTAATGAAATAAACTTTCTGAAAAGCTGAAATGAGGCAATTGTTGTTTAATAGGTTGACTTGGGATCTAAAGGTGAGGTTCCACAACGCAGCTGTGCAGTTCTAAATGTCATGATTTTTCCTGCTTGTACCTGTATTTTAGTGGCTGTTATGGTGGACTAGTGATGGCTTTTACAGGGCTGTTCAGCTTGCTGAGCAAATAGAAGCCTGTTTCTTTTTCAGCTCTTGAAGAGATCAAAGCAGTATTGTAGTTGGCTCCTCGAAAGTGTTACTACTTTAACAGTAGTGAAGTAGTGGGTTTAATTTTAAATTGTTCTGGGTATCTCATGAAATAAGATCTTGAGGCAGCTGTACAGAGAATTCTAGATACTCACACACAGGGCTCTAGATACTAAAGAAAGATGTATGCAACCAAGGAAGGAGATGTGATAGATGAGTGGAGTTCCCCCTGTGACTGTTGAAGAGGGAATTGTGTGCAACAAGAATAGTCTGGTGACGTAGTTGTATGTACAAATATAGTTTGGCATTTCCTTTCTTTAATCTTAAGAAACTTGTGGTGATGACAAGAGTTAAGTACTGGCCTTGAATATTTAATGAAAACTGCTGGAGGTTGTTGGACTATCTGCTATGACTCTACTAGTCAAAACCAGTTTTGTAAGCTCTTTGAAGCCAAGAGTATATTGCCCCACTGCTTATTTTGAGGAGCATTTCTTAATTACTTAGGTGCTTATCAGCTTATGATTTACATCTACCCTTGTTTTTAAACTTTCTTGGTTCTTTGTGAGGATCTGATGTTCAAATCGGGTCACTCAAATGACCTACAAGCTTATGGGAAAGCATGCATGTCAGAATCCTAGAGTGTCTAATAATCTGTATTCATCCTAAATGCTGAATAAGTCTATGTTCAGCCAGCTGTCATAACTCACTCTTACGTGCTTTTCAGTCTATAGCTGTTGCAGATTTAGAGTTGAACTTGGTAAGTGCTCTAAATTTAAGCATACATGTTGTTTAAATAAATAAAACAGGGGACTGTACTTCCGTTAGAGAAGTGATCTCTCTAATCTGGAATTTTGGAACACTATAAAAGGAGTTACTTGTGACACCTGTTCTTATACTTCGTCTGATATGTGAATAAATATATTTTTTTAAAATGCAGGTGTTTTTATATTTTTTTTATTACAGGTGGCCATTAAAAGAAAAAAAATGTTTTCACTGTGCTTTCAGGATTATGCTTTCATCTCAGAACTGTAGGCAGAATACTTAACTGAATTATTGTATGTGGCCTTTTCATAGATAGCATTAGATAGACTTTCTGTAGTGTTTTTATCTGAAATTTGATTGCAAAATGGAGAAGAAATGTC
This sequence comes from Hemiprocne comata, assembly GCA_020745705.1. Lineage (NCBI taxonomy): Eukaryota > Metazoa > Chordata > Aves > Apodiformes > Apodidae > Hemiprocne > Hemiprocne comata. The sequence continues at coordinate 13,680,259 of CM036616.1, read as the reverse complement.
TTGGTAATGATGTAGTGTGGTTATGTGTTGTGAACAATCTAACACAGGTAGCATCAGTGCAAACTAAGACATCTTGCCTCTTCTGCGGTTTTTTTCTTAGTAATTTAACCCCCTAGGTGCTAACCTCTTATTGATACCCATCAGAGTGTGTCTGAGGAAGCAGACATCAATAACCATAACAGTTGGGCTGTTGCTTCTGTTACAGAGATATGTATGTGGTTACATAATTAAAGAAATGAGAAGTACCTGTTAGACTCATGGATTTATCATGTAGAATGTAAAATTGTTATGTGAATATTCAATAGGCCTTACCAGGTTTTCAGTGTCTGCTGTATTGATATAAAATAGATGACCCCTGGAAGGTATCTCAGAATTACTTGCATGAAGAGGAAAGCATCCTCAGTTATGAGTTTTGACTGTCCAGTTAGTTGCATATAACAGAGTTGTTTGCCAGTATGGGATCAAAGATGAGGTTAGAGAGTCTATTCTCCATCACATGCATTTGCATTTAATCTGAGTTTAAGCACTTGCAGTTCATGGGGCTGAGGAGCAGCAAAGATCTCCAGAATATGGCCTTTCTTATTGTCAGTGTTTTTGAGCAGTAGGTTAACTGACAACTTTCACTTGGGACAGGTAGTGATTGACAGTTTAATGCACGTTGGTTTTTCAAACTCTTTCACAGTAGCTTATGTGAAGTACAGTATTGGGAGCTGTGTCTACTGTGTTTGGATATTCTGCTGATTCTAAGCCTTCTAGCTACTGAATTGAAGAAGTTACATTTTTATAATTAACCCTGCTCTCAGAAATTCTTTTATCACCCCCTTGTATCTCTGTAACTGACAAAAAGGCTTTCTGTGATGTTTTCTTTTTTCTCCGGGTCCTTCCTAATGAATTTTCCTCTTCCTCATGCGTACATGCTTCTCTTTTCTCCATCTAATCTTTCAGGTTTGTTAGTTTATAAACCCACAAAGCTTCATCCTTTAAAGTGGAGCACAGACCATCTAGTGACAAAATAAAGTGCACACCAGGCTTTTGTTCTGTTGTCTCCCACCCTTGTCTTTGTCACTTAGATCGTAAGATCATCAGAACAATGTGTTGGTGATTTTTGTCTTGTGCCTACAGCCTAATGAAATGTTGGAGCATTTGTGTTAAAAAGCTAAACAGAACATTGGTGGTTTTGAAATTGCCTCTTGATGCTAAATGAGATTTTCAATTTCTAGAATACTAAATTGTTAAGGTATGAGAAGTAGGATTTTAACAATTGTCTTATCACCATGCAGGTTCTTGTAATGATGGTACATTAAAAAACCCAAATCTATACATAATAACATGTTGTCAGCTGCTAGTACTCTTGCATGCTCTCAGCAAATATAAAAATCTTCCTAGACATAGCAGTTGTGAAAAGACTGCCGTCCTCCAGATACTCAGTATCTGAAGACTAGAAAGTACAAACAGTTCTTAAACACATTTAAGCAGGAAGAATAATGTTTGTAAGCAATGGAGCAGGAAAGGATACCTTTCCATTAGGTCTTTGTGTCACAGCTCTCAACTAGCTTTGTGAAAGGGGATGAAGACTTAGCTTTGTCTGGGCTATGTGATCTTAAAACTCTTCTCCATTCCCAGGGGGAAAGGTGCTAAATGGGTGCATCTCACTGTATGCAAAATCTTTGCAGCGAAGTGCAGAGGTGGATTTTCTGTACAATTTCTGGCTACCTGTCTTGAAGAGATACAAAACAGATTTCCTGATTAGCATTCGTTGTAATGCAGTGGCCCATCCACTCAGTAGAAACCAATTAAATGGATTGTACCAAATACTCCACAGAATATTTCATTGTAGTTGATTTGACAGTCCTTTTCATTATAGGATTTAATTTTTGAGATGCTTTTGTTCATCTTAACTATCACTCACCCTTTGTCTAACTCAAAACTACTTCTGTATCCTTTAATGAGTCCTTTTTGGGCAAATGATGTATTTTATTTAAATGTGTTGGGTTTGAAGGAGGGAGATTAGTATGATAGTATGGCAGGAATTCTGCATACATTCCCTTTAAAAGCACTGTTGTGTAATGCATTGTCCAGTATGTGCAGTTGTTTACGGTTGTATCACAATCTAACAAACAGCCCATTCGTTCTAGATATGAGATGTAATCTATTTTTTTTTCCCCTCCAGCCCAGTGTATTAATCGTAAGCTACAAGGAAGTATCAAAAGCAGCTTCTCAGTTTGGATCTTATAAACAAGCAGAATGGCGACCTGACAGCACTATGATAGCTGTTTCAGTAAGTAGGGTTTTTACTTCTTACTATGGTTACGCTATTGCAAAGAGAGTTTTGTGTAATTTCTGTGCTTATACAAACTTCCAGATTGTATATATACCTAACTGGTATTTATCTTGTGAAAATGAAGAATAATACAGTGTTTTTTTGGGGTGATAGACACATCCTTTAGTAGCTTTAATTTATTTTTCCCCTGAACAATGAACTGCAGTTCTTTGTATTAAAATAATGTTTAGATGTATTGTCAAGGAGTGATCAGCATCTCATTTCTTCAGTAATCTTGTCACAAAGAGTAATGGCGTTTAAAGACATGAATGGAAGAAATAGACAAGGAGTTAGGTGACATTGACATATTGAGCTTGATAAATAGGGTTTACAGAAAGGTGGGTCCTAAGAGGGTGAAACTGGATTTATTAAGGTGCAGTATCTTTTGGTGATACAAAAAAAAACCTGCAAGGCGCTGGGAGCCTGGAAACAAGGGCAATGGTAGGTGATCCATAGATTCTTATGTTAAGAGTCTTTTAAGTATAGATGAGATCTTGTCTCACATGGAAATGAAATCTTGCATTATAACTGGTGCTGTGCTCACAGCAATAAAGTGGACTATATCAGCACCAGCATTTAAAAATTCAAGGTGCAAGGTAGACACAACAAAGGTAGGAGTAGAGTTTATAGGTGTCAGAATACGGGATGATAATCTGGTGACTGAGAGTCAGGTCTTATGTTAGGACCAGATCTTAAATTGCACGAGTTTCTTTTTCTAGCTTTTAAAATCAAGGCTATTGTATTTAAGATTTTTGTGTGAGAAGGTGCAGGATAAAGGAATGAAACCATTGAACTTACCCATCAGAAGTTGATTATGTTGAATTACAAACTGGCTAACAACTACTGTATTTGTTGGTACGCTGACTTATCTCCTAATGTAAACCATCTTTTGTGCTTAAAATGATGCCTGTAATGCTTTTCAGTTACTAAAGCTACCAGATATTGTTGTGTTAGTGGAAGACACCAGATGGTTTATGAAAGAGTTGATGTTGCTACTAATACCGTCATGACTAAATCAACTAAATTTCCTGTGCTCCCATTTCTTGCATGAAATGCAGGAGTAGACTTTTCTGAATAGTTGGTTGAGAATGTTTAAATCACCTAAAAGGATCTCATGTACTAAATGTAGTAAACTATTTCTGTAAGTGTCAGATTATATTTTCACTTAGCAAGTGGTAATAGTTGCCAGGAAAGGCTGAAATGAGATTTCTTTAACATTTGGTATGAATAAAAAAGAATTCTTCAACTTCACAATACAGCATATAACCACAAGTAAACTATCCAGGCACATTTTAATTATACTGTTTATGCGGTAGTTCAGAAAATATTTAAGTTGTTATAGCAAATTACTTTGCACACTGGATTTTTTCTGTGATGTCAGGATTCATTTGCTCAAGATTCTTTACGGTTCAGCTGATCCTCTGACTAGCTTTAATTTCTGCCAGTTCAGTTACTGTGCTTTCAAGTTTTTCTGCAGCTAAATGTTCTTTTTGGCAGATGATGTCAGAATCTAAATATCTAAATGCTCATAAAGTCTCAATTTGTAAACTTCAGTTTTACTAATTAAAATCCACAATGGTCAAGCAATTTATAAAATAATGAGTGTCCTGCGAGACCTGATGTTCTTCATGTTTCTTACATTTATATTGCATCTTCCAGCTAGTTACAGACAAATAATATGGTCAAGCATGTTTGTTATGACAGTTTAAACACTGGAATACACTTTTGGAATATATATGAAGTTAATTTTGAAACAGTTAATGAGTCCTACTGAAAGACCTCATTTACAAGTATTGGTATTTTTGTTCTAGAGAGACATGGTGGAAAGGCAGTTTTGGGAGCTTATTGAAGAAGGAGTACCTGCAGATGCATGATAACTTTTATCCCCAAATTAAACTGTGAACTTCTTTCCAAGAGAACAAACATTTTCTCCCTTCTCTGGGACTTGTTCTCAAGAAGAAAACCAACGAGTACAAATTAAGAGCAAAAGCAAAGCAAGTTATTAATTAAAAAAAGAATAGTTTGCACTACGACTTCTGTTGAACTGAAATAACTTGTTAATTACTGAAGTTCTGTGCAATAGCTAAAAATGCTAGTTTGAAAGCAAGTTAGGTGACCTAGTGTCTCACCAAGTGCTCTTGAGTTTCTTGATTGCAGTAGTTTTATGTAGTAATAAAATTAAATTATGTTCTTCGTTTTTAAGAAAGGTGAACAACAGGCTTAGTATGTGCTAGTAGCCAAGCGGTACATTTACTTTTTAAAAAATGATTCTAACTTCTTTTACTACTAGCGTCTTCTATTCTTGTGTAGATTAGTACATGCACCCAAGGTAGCTAATCCTAGTAGTTAAACTTGTGAGTTGGGTCAAGATGCTTCAATACACAGGAATATAGAAGGCATTTGAGTCCTTCCTCTGCTGCAGGCAGTCCTGTGATACAGACTGCTCTTCAGTGTGCATTGGCATAGCTAAGGGAAAGCTTTATTAAACATTGTAGCATTCCAGAAACCGTGTAGTGAAATCCCCTGCAAGGCACTGTATGTTTATACTGTTGACTGCCAGATAGGAGAATGAAGAGAGGGAATGGATGACAGCCATGGCTACTTCAGTAAGTTTCATTGCAACACAGGCATTTCTGAAGTAGTGTAGATACCTATGTGAATGCATATGATCAGTTTGCAGGAAACATATGGTTGAATGCTTCTGCATATCATCCAGCTGTTCATGGAATTTGAGGTTCTATTTAGAAATGAACTTGTAACAATAGCAACTTTGTGCTTTGAATGGTGTTCAGTAAGGCCCTTTGTACCTTAATATCAGTCTAAAGATACTTCACAGTATTGTTTTACTTTTTCTTCCAGGATAAGATAACTTACAGGTTAAATATTTAATGATGTAATGGAAAGAACCTGTAAAGATGTTAGAAATGAGAATGTTTCCTTACCACATAATACCTGAACATGATATTACTGCATATAGAGAAGCATCCGTTTATTCTCAGCCTGTCTTAGGCTCACCATTATGGTTTGGATTTTATTCTTCCATGAGAAAGATACTAACTTTGAATGAGAATAACCGTGTTTCTGGGACTTCAAAGCCAAAATACAAATTTCCTTCATGATAAAGCAAAATATTTGACTGGGGAAAAACATGGCATCTATGAACTGGTAAACTAAGCTAACAACAGTGTTACTTTTTTCGTTTATTCGAAGAAAAGGAAAAGAACCTTGCAAAACAGCTTGGAACCATGCATTTCAGTGCTTCTTTTCTCCAGTAAAAGTGCTTTGGGTACATTCCCAGTCCATATTAAAATTACTGGATGGCAACACTGTTTAACCAAAATAGATTTTCCAATTTGCCTAAAGGATAAATTTGTGCTTTAAACAAATCATACTTCTTTGAACATCTAACCTTATTGGTCATCTGCCTCTCCTGTGCTTATACAAGCACTAGATCAGCTTCTAGTCCCGACTGGAACATTTGATAACTAAATTACTTATATTTATTCTTTGAATAGTGTTACAGTTTGAAGTCAGTTTTCCAAAATGACAGGATTGGGATTTAATTATAGTAGAATTTTTTTCAGATACTGAAAGATTGTGAAAAGGTGTTATGGTATCTAAAGATACTGCATGACATGAGAGGATTTATTCAAAGCTACCCTGGTGACCGATACGGAGCACTAACTAACTTCTTTGCATTCTGTAGGGTCTTTGTGTTCAAGCACCTGAAGGTTTTGTTCTGAAGGCTTGTTAACCTTCTACTACATGCCTTCTGCTTTAATTCTCTTTGTTGGTGGGAATTAGGCACCCAGGTTCTAAATATCTGATGTAGCCATCTGGTTTTATGTATTTATATGAATCTGAGAAAATTTCTGCTGGACTCATACATCAACAGTGGCATGTTTCTTACTCACTGAATGACCTATTCAGTGGGCTTTAAGGGCTAGTATGAATTTTACCTAGAATTAATTTCAATGCACAGTTTCGGGTACATCATTGGTATGAGTGTATATTTGTGTTCAGTAAATGACACACAGAAATCGCAAGAGTCCGTAGATATTTTACTCATGCAGATAGATGAGATACATATCTTTTCACTGTTCCTCTTTCAGACTGCAAATGGATACATCTTATTTTTTGAAATACTGCCAGCAAGACACAAGTATCTTTATGAGCCAGTGTATCCCAAGTAAGTATTTTAACCGTTCTTTGCCTACCCACAGTGTAAAAAATATGACTAGACAAGTCCTAAGCAGATTTTACGATGATAAATAATTGTTGTCACGGTTTGACTCAGAATCAGCAATTAAACCGGAGACAGCAATGCTATCGATCCCTTCCCCCTCTCACCCAGGTAGGGAAGGAGAGAGAGAATTAGGAGAGAGACTTAGCTGGATTGAAAACTAAATTAGCTTTAATTAAATGTACAATTATATACGAGTATGTTCAGGAATGTGCAAAAGCCTCTTGCCTCCCCCCACCCCCAGCAGCTCCCTGGCACTCTCCTTAGCTTGAGCAGTGCCGAAATGTCTCAGCCCGCTGTCTGAGATAACAGCAGAGCAGACAGGGCTGGGTTATGAGGGTTATGAGGTCAGAGATTCCTGAGCCTAGGAGTCGATGGTGATGGATGGATGGAGTCCTCCCTGGGCGCAGGCCATGGATGAAAGAGAAGGGAAGAAGAAGCAGGAAGGAAGTTGTCTTCTGTGATCTCTGACCATCCTCGGAGCTTACGTAGATCTATGGAATGGAATCCCTTTGGTCAGTTCTGCTGTCTGTCTAGTCCAGCTCCTCTACAGGGGGGGTCACAGATACAATTCTCCTGCCCCGGCAGCCTCTGTAGTAGCAGAGCTAAGAAGTGACCTTGGAGTCTCAGCAGTAACATAAACTTTGCAGTGTTATCAGTCCACTGGCTGGAACACTTGTTGCTAGTTAAAAGAGAGCTTACTGAAGGAAAAAACAAATCAGTAAAAGGAAAATTGGCTTCATCCTGGCTCAAACCAGGACATTTCCTTACAAAGTGTGTTTTAAAACTTGGTGAGTATATGAAGCATCATTCCTATGAGTTAGTCAGTTCAGAGAAGTTCGTCTAATTGGTTTGCTGTGCTAAGATTCCTTATGTCCATTTTATAAGCTCTCAATATCCTCAGTAGCAAAGTTAAAACTGTCTAATTTTATAATTTCGGGGTAGTCTGTTTAATTAATGACCTGTAACAAGCTTTAGTAATTCCTTGTGTGTAACTCAGTTGAGTGAGTCATGTTTCTTAGGAATTCTTATGGTGCAGATTTTAATAGATTCCTCTCCACCCCCAACTTGTAATAACTTAGAGATTTTTGAAACCAATGGGGAATAAATTACCAATATTTTTGAAAGAACATGAGTCGTTTTTAGCAAGAAAATACAAGTATTTTAGCTGCAGTTTATGTTGTCATTATCATCTTACATTCTGCATTGTGAATGATGGAATACATTTTATGTGTTAAAAATGTGAATGGATGCTTTCTGTATGTGATTGTATTGTTAGATGTATTTGTTGTTTACTTGGTTGACTTCGGATTTGGCAAAACTGGAAAATATTTAGGACAAATTAAAACCTCAAGGCTGTTTTACGTACGTCTCTGTTTAGATAGGCAGAATCTGTAGTCATTGAGTGGATCAAACTTGTCCACAGGAATAATAAAACACTCTTGATTTTTCATTGGCTAGAAACCGCTTTCTTGATGTATTTCTACATACACCTTCATCATTACCACCATGCTAGTCAACTTAAAATTAAGGGTTTTTTTCATATTAATAAAATGAGTTAAAGTTGATTGGTGGGTGTCCCCAGATAGACATTTGTGAGGGGAGTTGGATAACCTATGATGTCATGTAAGTGGAAAACATTTTGATTTTTATAAGCCATAACTGTTGAATCATGAACATTAAATAATAATAATCAGGTCTTCATGACCAATTAAATTTTAAATCTCTGTTCTTTTACAAGTATGTATAGGAAGATGTGACTTGGCAAGTAGTAAATTATTTCAATGTGAATTCTTGTTTCTTTGAGTGGAAAATTTTGTTACTACTATAATGCATCTTTTGGACTCTGAAAGAGACCTCAAAGCTCTGGAATTAAATGGAATTTGCTGTTGCAACTTACTTGCCTGTTTTCCAAAAACTTAAAACTAATGTAGACAAGTTATATTACTTTACTTGGCTTTTCTGAGACCTGAGCAGCATTTTTCAACTGACTTTTTCTGCAACAAGCTTGTTTTTGCATCCTGTTGAAAGAAATAAATGATAGGATATCTTCAGCTGTACATAATGCAAAAGACTAAATAATAATTCATGGTATGTTCTTATTGTTCTGTTTGTAAACTTGGGGTTTTTAATTGGCAAAATCTGAAAATACATGGAAATATGCATAAAATACGCAGTAAGAATTAAAAAAAGCAGCTTTGGAAAGTTTGTTTAGACATGTCACCTGTAGGAAGCTTTGAAAATATCTATTAAGCAGTCAATGACTAATAAGCAGCCTAACTTTTGTATAAGACATTGGTAATTGGTTTGTGTTGTTAAACCTTGAAATGTGTGTTTTATGAATAAGTCTTTCTGTTAGCTGTGTGTTGATTGATCAGGATTCCGTATAGCCCAGAGGGTAAAGTGCTGATTCTGCAGATGAATAAGACAAGGTGTTTGTCTCTTGAGTGTTTGTGGTAGGTTGCTTACAATCTCTTAGGACTAATGCATGTGCTTAACTTTAAGAAGATGAATGATCTCACTGCGATTACTAGTCTGTCTGTTTTTAGCTCTCAATTTTGAAAACCTACATAAAATTACTATTGTTCTGGTTATACTAGATCAAAAGAAAGACACAACCATTTTTGTGTGAATTTTGTCTGCTGTGATGAACATGAAATTATTCTATAAGCTATTATAATGGGATGAACTTTTTTGGTGCAGATACAGTGCACTGCCTGTAGGCAGTTTCATTAATTTGCTTTGTAGATCAAATACTAAAACAAACAAACAAAACCCCAACCCAAAGTGAATAAACAGACAGACAAACTAATCCAAAAGCCCAGAATTGAAACTTTTAACTTTCTTTTGGCAGATGTTAATTTTCCAAAGACATTTTTTCATGAAATGCTTGGATTTCAAACAATACTAAATTAAATGTGTTAACTCTGAAGCTGTTTAAAAATGAGTGAAAAAGCCTGGTATGTGACTTGCCTTCTGCTTGAGAGGGAACATCTCACAGTTTTCTCCCACTGTAACAGTGTGTTCTTCGCTCCTTCCTTGATGTTGGCAGCAGTGATTATGCAGCTGTGACTTAAGTGAAGACGGGTTGCTGATCTGATGGGGAAACTAAACCTGCCTATCTCCCTGCTTTACCCCTTCCATCCCCTTCCCTGGATTCCAGTAGCTTAGCTTGCAAGTTGGCGTATAATAACAGGTTACCTTGAACTTATTTGTCTATATGGAAGAGGCATGTTTGTTCAGAAAAATGTACAGTCCTTCCAGTTTTTTGTTGTTACTACATAGAGTTATTACTGTATATGGCTGTTGAGCAAGATGATCCAGAAGAGCTTGCCTGTATTTGATCTGTTAACAGAACTGTTCTAGCTTATGATTACTGTGTAAACATAATTACACTTGCAAAAGTCTTTTGCTGGTACAGCTTGAATAAAATGTCTCAGGGTAAAAAAAGCACAAATCAACCAACAAACATAGTGCCACTTTTGCTGTTTATTACCCAATATGCACTGCAGTATATCTCATCACAGTATGATTATTTTTTTTAAGGCCAAATCTCTCTCTTCTTTCCCAATCTCATCTACACAGGCTTAGTAGAAGAGCTAAAGCATGAGTTGAGGCTAAGCTTCCATCCTGTTTGAATGCAAGAGTCTCTGCTTCCTCTTATCTTTTAGTAGTGTGAAATAACTAGATTTTGCAAAATAAGGTTTGAGTGAAGCCCTCTGCCTCCTGCTATTGTTTGTTGAAAACAGAGTCTAGGAAAATTGATTTCCCATTCAAAGATGGCTCTCTGGCATGACTTCCTTCTTTTCCTACTAACCTGTTTTAGTGGTCTTTATATTCTGAAATTCAGTGTTTTAATGCAACTGCTGTAATTCAAGATTATCAATGTTTGTGGCTGGAGCCCACAAAACATTTTAAATTGGTTCTATCAATATCTGACAGCATAGCTTTACAAAGTTGAGAACAAAGGAAATGCTTCAATATGGTTTGAGTGGGAAATTCTTTTTTAAACACTAGTTATTTTATACCTTTAGAAGTTTAATCAGTTTAAAATATACTTAAGTAGATATGGTAAGGGTTAAGGAACTGACCTGTTCAGCATTATGGACATTTTATGTAAAATCTATTATTAGATTAATATGATAAAATGAGTGTTCATATGATAAGCGCAGTATTTTGTCATGAATTCTGAATATTTATATTAATAATCTTAAAAAAGGAAGCTTTTTAAATTTGTTCTGGATTCATTTGATAGTTGTTTTGTCAAATTGTCGTATTTCAGGAATGTTATGAATTGCAGTTGTTCTGTTGAAGGAAATATTTCAGGTTCTTTTGATACCTGGCTAGGAATTGCTCCTCTGTTCTTGGAATGAGCAGTCATTCATGCTCAATGAAAACTGAAGTATCCTGCTTAATTTGTTAGACTAAAAGCAGGGAAAAAAGCAGTAATTGTGTGTTTTGTTTTGTTTTATTTAAACTGTGCCAGAATAGTCTGCAGATTCATTCCAGCTCTTAGACTTTGCCCCAGTTCAGGGCAGACTTGGAAGAGAATCGGTATTGGCAATTAGCCCAGATTCTGGGACACTTCCTTGCAGTGAGCACAAGTACAAAGTTTTGCTCCAATTAGTCCAGTCTAATTTTACCACAATATTACTAAAGTCATTACAAGATAAAATGTGAAGAAAACATATGTATGATAAGATAAAATTAATCTCCACCTGAGATACGCGTAAGAGAAGTAGGAGGGCATACAAGCAAATTTTTTGTTTTGTAAACTGGCGAGGTACAGTAATATTTTTTGAGGAATTTCCAAAGGAATTGGTAGAGGTATTCCTTTGTTTCACAGGGAAGAGGTGGGTAACACCATCACAGTAGGGGCTTCCCTCTACCGAGCTGGTTGTTATTTCCGTTTAGAGTGTTGGCAAGGAGAGTGACTTAGTATTTGTCACTTGAAGAGACAGCATCTGGTTACTTAATGCTAAGGATACCTTTGCCTTTAAAAAAGACAAAACCTAAAATGCTTTACATGGCTAATAAACTAAACTTGGTAATTGGGGATCCTTTTGCCTCAGATTTCTTCGTATCCTCAAGTGAAGCCCTTATTTTCCAGGGGTTGGAGCTGGGGGGAAGTGATGTGCATATTGTATACATTTAGAGTGAGACCTCAATGCTGTACATTTTCAAATCCCTGAAAATGCTTCAGAAATTGAAGTTGTTTTCTAGCCAATATGGGCATGTGAACAAGCTAGTGTTTACATCCTGGTTTACAATACTGTATTGTTGCTTATATGTCTGGTTACCATATTAATCTCTTTCTGGTATTTTTCTGTCGATGCGCCTCACAAATGGACTTCATACAAGTCTATGAGAGATATAACTGAAGACCTTTATTATTAAAAATGGCTGCAATATATACTTTTTCTGACTCCAAATCACCCACCTCAGTACAGACCCCATTGGTTACATACATTCTCAGTTTATACATGATTGGCTATGTGTTTTGTCACTTGCTGTTCGTACCCCTTGACGCATGTGCTGTTGCACCCCTATGTCATGATGACTGAGGACTTTTACTGTTCTCCACTTCTCTCACTTCCCAGCCAGTGCCCCTCCGTTTTTGCCACACCATTCTATTCTTACTACCTCCTGAGATAACAACCATGGGACACCAGCTTGTGGGACACCAGCTTGTTTACTGGTCCCAGTTAGCCTCAGCAGCACCTGCAGCACTGCTGCCTTCTTTAACTCAGGCCTACTAATTTTCTATAAACCCACAATTACTTTCCTACAACCCAACATTTTTCAAAGCTTTTTCCTTTTCTATAGCAGGGTGGTTTATAGGTGCCACAAATTACCTCATCAGTGGGGATTTTTTTTTTTCCTGATTTGGCAGACTTAAGATTAGTGCGTACAAAGTTCTTGAACTTTAAACTCTGTGAGGGTAACTGATGAGGTGTACAGTTAATTAACTTACTAAATAATTCTTCTTTGGAATTAAGCTTGTGCTAAACTTTGACAGTGTGGTTTTACCCTATAGGTTGCTTTTGGCATTGGTTGGAAAATGTATTTTTTAAAACTAAATGAGTTGTAGAATTTTTATTAACTTTTATGGCACTTGCTAGCCCTTGATGTGGTTCAGGACATTTAAAATGTCAAGAAATTTTTGCAACTGGAATAATAATTTGGTAAACCTTTAACTTTTTTACATGAATAGTTGAGTACTATGCTAGCTAGTTATTTCTCTTCTCAAACAACAGAACCTCTTAATACTCAATGGGGTAGAAAAGGCAGTACTAAGAATTACTTTTAATAACCTTATTAATTCTTAATACTTGTTTCCATAGACTTTATTTAAATTTTTGTGTGTCCAGATCTTGCCAGTACATGGGCATATAGCTCTGGTTCCAGCGTAAAAAGCATGATGGGCAGTGAGTTGTTAGTGGAGAATCACACATTTAAAGGTGATGATGCGGGCTCTTTGAATCTAGTATAAAAAACCAACCAACCAAAAAAAAAACCCCTCAGCTGTACAGAGAAGTCAGTAACTGAAGTCTTCACATGAACCATTTTTAAAACAGTTAATAAACATTGTGTGACTGCACTAGTGCAATTATAATAGCTGTTGTCAGTTGTTTCGTTTTGTGTCTTCAAGGAGAGCAACTGGGAATTCTTCATAGTGTAAATTCATTTAGAAACACTGTTAGCCCTGTTTTTTTCACATGTATAATGCTTTTAGTAGTTGAAATGTTAAAATGTTGGGGTGAGTTTTTTTGGTTTTGTTTTTTTTCCCAAAGAACTGCTACTGAAGAAACCATTTTAACAGCGACAATTAAGAATATCATAGCCCAAAGTAGTATAAAAATGTTTTGTTTGTATCAGTTATTTTTTCTGAAGATAGTTACTGATAGGCAAGGCTAGAGTTGTTAATAATGTTTTCAATAAAATGTCTCCACTACTTCCCAAGCAGTTGCAATTTGAGTACTGAGAATGGAGGCTACTGACTTGTTTGTTGTTTGTGTTTTTAATTAATTATTCTGCCATTAGCCACACTGATTTATTTTTTTTTTAAGCATAGTATTTGTTGACTGTGAGAACATCTGTGAAGTTTTCTAAACTACTATCCAGCCGTAACAGCTACCGGTATTACTATGATTACACCAGATAGTAAGAAGGAAATTTAAATCCTAATCTAATGCTATTTCTGCCTCTGGGATAGAATTCTCCCATAATAAGCAGAAAACCATTATTTTGAAAAGCTAAAACATTACTTTGAAATACTTAGATTAAAAATCTATAGTGTGTTATATACCTTAATTGCAAATTAGAAAGTCCTTAAATACATCCTTTCGGATTCTGCTGTAATTAACTTCCTTTGTTGTTTCTGCCAGCAGTGACTAAATATGGTAATGGTATTTCTGAGTGAGTTTTGCCCCTGGATCATGCTGTATCCCTTAGCTGCTGCACATGTAGTGGAAGACATAAGAGCAGTACTGCACTGCTAGAAAAAGTAGCTGGTGGGTGTCCACTTTCCTCCTTGAACTCCCCTCCCCCCGCCTTGCAGATAACAAACTCTTAAGGGAATTCTTTCTCCCAGTTCAAAGGAGGCTAGCTGACATTGCTTTTGCGTTGGTACTGCCGCTTTCTGGAATTTAGCATGCTTAGGGTTTGTTGTTTTTTGGGTTCTTTTTTGGTGGTGGATAGTAAAATGCACTCCTGTGTTTCCTCGTTGTTGCATCTTGCATAATAATTTTAGTTTAGTTTTGTCTTTATAGCAGGATCAAGTGTTGTTTCCCAAGCCAGCTCTTTCCCTGTAAGAAGATCAAATTAATTAAAAAAAAAAAAAAAAAAGCTAAAAATTTTACCAATTCACTTATTTAGAGGCTTGTCTTTCATTTTGGGGAAGTCAGGTTAGAACTGAATAGCAGAAGGTTTATGCAGGGAAAGCTGGGAGAATTTGAGAAAACTGGCAACCCTTAAGGTAAACTTATATTTACTATTAATCTTTACGCTTACTTAAAAGGTGATGAGATACTCTTACATAGGCTTTCTACAGCTGAAAAACATGTTGTTACTGTATAGTGCTTTGCTTTCTGTGAACAAGCATATATCACTGATGACATGCTAGAACAGAGAATGAACCTGGAGATTTAAAAAACACACCTTGAAACTTCCCCATAAAACTTGGATTTTACCTTTTAAAAAAACAGCCTGGCATTCCTAATCTTCCCATGTTTGGGGTTTTCTTGGATTGCAGGTGTAGTGGGAGATTTTTCTCATTTCATAGTGATTTTATTCACAGATTTAGTTACATTAACAACAGATCCTGTGCAAATAGAAGTGAAGTAATTATATTTGTTTTGACATGCAACTGGTTAATCACTGGAATGTGTCCATTCCTCTCAATTCTTGTGCAAAAGTGAGTTACTCAAAGTTTGGCTACAACAGTAGCAGATGTTGATGTGGCAATCCAGACCAAACATTCCTTCCTGCTTCTGTCAGCAGTGCACACTCTTGGTTTAAAGGGCAAAGTAACTTCATTAGTAAGGCTGACTCATACAGATGTGGACTTACATGAAAGCAGTCTACTTTTGATGGCACTGCTTTTGCACCCGTAGTAAGAGTTTCTTGAATTGATGAACTTCATGTAATCACAGACAGTGAATTAAAATACTGACATTCTGGAGTTTCAGTCATGATCACAGTGCCTCTGTGGAAAAAGACATATTCTGCATATTTGCGGAAACTAGCTTATGAAACTGAAAATATTCAAATATTCTTGCAAGCTGTTTTTATCAAAAGTGTATGAAGAAGAAGAAGAAGCCTGGCCACATGGAGACTTGAATATTCTCTTGAAGCAGAAGATGTCTTCTAAACCATGTTCTTCCCATTCTGGCTGTATAGTTTATGCTGTGCAGAAATACTGTGTTTATACTTGATCAGGTACCTCAGTCTGTTACAAGAGACACGTTATATGATGTATTATATATACATAACAATAATGTTTATGCATTACACAACCCTTTAATCTCAATTGTAGTCTTTTGCCTTCAAGATTTAAGTTGTACCATTGATTCTTGATAACTCAGAGTGATTTCATCGTGCTTCGCAGTATACTGTCTGGATCTGTGTGTCCACATGGGTTGAAAGTCACGTCTCCAAACACTTGTGGTTTTGTAACTGTTTCTCCAGCCCCAGGATGCTCTATTGCAGATAGTGACAGAGAGATTTGAAGGAGTTAATCCTGTATGATATATTTTTCATCTGTAAAATCCCTGACTCTAAAAGATACCAGGCTGAATCAGGTGGATTTGGCTTCAGGAACTTGAAGAAATGCAGTCTCATTGACTGTTACAAAAAAAAAAACACACAGTAAACCCACAATGCTAGTTTTGACTATTCAACTTCTTTTTTTTTTAAATTTTGTTTTGGTTGGTCTGTCTGTCAGTCTGTGATGGCTAGCTTAAATGAAGGACTGTTCTTTCCCAACCCAGCTATTTTTTGTAAATAATTTTCTTTTGACATGCAAAGCAAACATTTTAATAATCTAATATTTGTACAAGCTACCCTCTGTGGGTGGTAGATTTTGTAACTTTACAGTAATTTTTTTCATTTTTCACTATAATCCTTCATGGTCACCATGGTTTTGTTCTGGAAAGATGTTACTTCTCTCTGCTAACTCAATGTCAAAAGTTGCCTTGGTCTTAACTTAGCTAGCTTTTTTTTTTTGTCCTTGCTGCATAAGAAAAGGTGTAGTATCCATCAAAGAATAAAATATATTAGTTTTGTGGTTTGCTTTGAAATGGTAATGGAATTAAGGCGCTTGATATCAACGGAAATACACAAGTCAGGAAAGAGATTGAAGTGTCCTTGTGGTGTCACACTTAGCTAAAACTGTAGCTGCTTTGGTTTCTGCCATGTCTTAAGCAGTTGCATTGGGCTACCCTGGTGTAAGGTAAAAGAACTGTGCTTTCAGTTAAAATCCATGTAAAGATTACATAGTTTTGTGTACTTATCTACTGTGTCTGACTAGTGAAGTTATACTAAACTCTAACTTGTCTGTAGCACCTGTTTCCTGCACAGTTTACTCTCCTTCCTAGCATAATGCTGATGACATGGGTGAGCTGAATGACATGTTGCAAAACTTATGATTGTAGGTCAGTTTTCATTGAAAAAATGAAAAAGTTAATGAAACACATGGCACATCTGATAACCCATGCAAATAGGGAATCTTTAAGGATGCTGTATTGGTTTTTAAAATAACTGTGTTTCATTGGTGGATTAAATGTGAAATTTAAAATGAGAAAAATAAACTGGAAGCTCGCTAAACCTAGCAGTTGATATCGGGTAATGGTCAGTTTAAAGGAAGAGAATTATCATAGAATCATAGAACTGTTCAGGTTGGAAAAGACCTTTAAGATCATTGAGTCCAACCTTATCCTAACCTTATCAATCTATTTCTGATGACCCACTGCTAAGCTATGTCCCCAAGCACCACATCCAGGTGACTTTTAAACACATTCAGGGATGGTGCCTCAACCACCTCCCTGGGGAGCCTGTTCCAGTGCCCAACAACCCTTTCTTTAAAGAAGTTTTTTCTGATATCCAACCTCAATCTCCCCTGATGCAACTTGAGCCCATTTCTTCTTGTCATCAGTCACCAGTGAGAAGAGACCAACCCCACTCTCACTATAACCTCCTTTCAGGTATTTGTAAGGATTGATAAGGTCTCCCCTCAGCCTTCTCTTCCCCAGACTAAACAGCCCCAGCTCCCTCAGTCATTCCTCATAGGGGATGTTTTCCAAACTCCTCACTAGTTTTGTTGACCTTCTTTGGACCTGCTCCATCACCTCAATGTCCTTTTTGTATTGAGGTACCCAAAACTGAGCACAGTGCTGGAGTTGGGGCCTCACCAGTGCCAAGTACAGAGGCAGGATTACTTCCCTAGTCCTTCTAGACACACAATTTCTGATCCAAGCCAGAATGCCATTGGCCTTCTTGGCCACCTGGGCACATTGCTGGCTCATATTCAGCTGACTGTCAGTCAATACACCAAGGTCCTTTTCTGCCAGGCAGCTTTCCAGCCACTCTTCTCCAAGCCTGTAGTGTTGCCTGGGGTTGTTGTGACTGAAATGCAGGACCCAACATTTGGCCTTATTGAATTTCATACAGTTGGTCTCAGCCCAGCGATCCAGTCTGCCCAGGTTCCTCTGTAAAGCCCTCCTACCATCCAGCAGATCAACACTCCCTCACAGCTTGGTGTCATCTGCAAATTTACTGATGGTGCATTCGATCCCCTCATCAAGATCATTAATAAAGATGTTAAACAGGAGTGGCCCCAGTACTGAGCCCTGGGGGACACCACTCATGAGTGGCCGCCAACTGGATTTAACTCCATTAACCACAACTCTTTGGGCCTGGCCATCCACCCAGTGTTTAACCCAGCAGAGTATACGCCCATCAAAACCATGGACATCTTTTCTATGAGGATGTTATGGGGGACAGTGTCAAAGGCTTTACTGAAGTCCAGGTAGACTACATCAACAGCCTTTCCCTCATCCACTAAGCAGGTCACCTTGTCATAAAATGAGATCAGGTTTGTCAAGCAGGATCTGCCCTCCATGAACCCATGCTGACTGGGCCTGATTGTCTGGTTGACCTTTAAATGTTCTATGATGGCTGCTGGGATTATCCGTTCCATGACCTTCCCTGGCACTGAAGTGAGACTCACAGGTCTATAGTTACTGGGATCCTCTTTCCGACCTTTCTTGAAGATGGGTGTCACATTTGCTAGTCTCCAAGTCCAATGGGATATCCCCAGTTAGCCAGGACGTTTGAAAGATGATGGAGAGTGGTTTGGCAACCACATCTGCCAACTCCCTTAGCACTCTAGGGTGTAAACCATCTGGCCCTATTGACTTATGAGTGTCTAGTTTGTGAAGCAGGTCCATAACCATTTCCTCATGGATTACACAGGGCCTAATCTGTGCTCAGTCGTCTCTTTTTTTAGTAGGTCTTAGATTTATTGTTAATTTACTAAAGGAGATACAGTCTCACTATTATAAATTACTATTATAAATATCTAATGTTGGGTTATGCATGTTGAATTAGTGGTATAGTCTTTTATCTAGCAAAAGGAACTGAAGAAACACATGTTTTACAGTCTGTAGTATCTGTAGTGCCTCTTGACAAAGAATTGGAGATATTTAAAAATTCAATTAATGGAAATAGTTAAATATAATTATATTGAATCAGAATTTGCATTACTATATGTCACTTATTTGGGGATTAAGGCAGGCTACACAGCTATTGTAATATTGTAATGTTCATTCTGTGTTCATTGTCTCATTTTGCTTACATCTTCTTTATAGGCATATAGGGTGATATGACAGACTAAACTTCCGGCACTAAAATTATGTTCTAGATATTAAGTGCTGCTTGGTGCAGGTTGCATGTGAGCGTCTGATGTGTGTGTGTGTATATTTATATATGTGGAGGAAAAACCCCATGGGAATGCAAGTCATTAACTCTTAACGCTTTTGAGGGACACCTTGTTTCAACTGTAGTATTTCTCTTTGATTTCAGAGGAAGTCCACATCTGAAGGGAACCCCACATTATAAGGAAGAACAATGTGCTCCTTCATTAAATCTAGAAATGAAGAAAGTGCTGGACTTGCAAGCCCCTATCACAAGGTATGCTCACTAATCAGGTCTTAAGAATTTTTCTGCATATAGTGGTTACTTGTTTAAAAACAAAGGTGAAACTGGATGGACAAAAACTTCAAGAACATTTTTAGACATTAATAGTAAGGACTGATAGTTATTAAGAGTAAGTTACTAATAGTAACTCTTAAGGAGGTGAAAATGTAAATTGCTGTTTAAGAATTCTTTCATTCATTGCTTGACTAGACTGACATTTTTGATATATGGAACTACATAGCACATCTTCAGCTGTTGATACACCAGTTAAACAATTACTCTTAACGATACAAACAGGTTCACAAACTCTGATTCCTAGAGAAAAATAGAGACATGCCTTATTTTGTCAGCTTGATCCCTTTACTGTCTAGAGGACTTAGGCATTAGGTTGTAACTCATTTAATGTAACTTCCCAACATTGTTGCTGATACAAGAGGCAGTAATATATATGGTGTTTGTTACATTAATTGCTTTTCCTGTGACATTGATTTGAGATGCAGTTTTTTAGAGAGTGACAAATCCATTTGTTAGTTTGCAGTCCATGTTAGAGGATCTACTTGTTGCAACTGCTGATGGATTTCTCCATCTTGTTCATTGGGATGGTATGACCAATGGAAGGAAGGCCATCAACCTATGTACAGTTCCATTTTCTGTGGACCTGCAGTCTTCTCGAGGTAGGTTTTTTTTTTTAATTGCTTCTGATAGTTAACTATTGGCGAAATACCGTCTAATGTAAAATATTCCCTGTTCTCAAGCAGAGATGAGAAAAATGTGCCTTTTGTAAATGTAAACAAAATAGCCCGTTTATTTATTTTCTGTGAAATAGTAAGTAAACACCTGAAAAGTCCATTCGCTTGCAATATCACCATGTTCACATATTTTTAAATTACTGTTATTTTCTCAGCAGGTTCATTTTTGGGCTTTGAAGATGTTTACATCAGAGATATGGAATACTGTGCCACACTTGATGGTTTTGCTGTTGTTTTTAATGATGGCAGAGTTGGTTTCATTACACCAATGTCAAGTAGATTCACTGCTGAGGTATATTTTCTTTAGTATTTCTAGCATGCACTCTACAATAAATGAGTGTTCCGTGGTCTCTGCATTTCAGTTAGCTTTCTACTTTGAATTCTATTCAGCTGCAAAGAAATGAAAATTTAGCAACTGTTCAAGAAACAATGTAAGAACAAGACGATATTTCATGCCACAATTCCACCTGCATTGCTCTAGGGCTAGTACCTGTCTGGGAGAGCGTAATTGATAGTAGATGGATTTTTTTTTATTTATTGCTTCAAAATGTCATTATAGTTTGAGGTCTTCTTACTGTCTCTGAGACAGGTTTCCTTCTTGCTAGTTTTAAGTGGGGTGGTAAGAGGTGTTTTCTGCTATGGCGAAGTATCATAGGTACTATTTCTAGCTTTTAGCCATAATAGATCTAACTCTTCTCGTAGTGACAAGGATACTTCAGAATTTGTTTCAAAGGAATAATTTCCAGATTAGACGTTTTCTTACCTGTGATTCAGCCTACAAGGTGTACTAAATTTCATCATTAGGTCTCTTAATTTTAATTACAGAAAACCCAGAAGGATTTGTGTAATCTGTCCCAAACTCCTTCATAAACTTTACAGTATCTGTGATTTCAGCTGTTGCAGATGGGAATTTATCTTCCTTTTTTGTGTTCACCCTTAGGACTATCTACTGATTTTTTTACACAGTACCAGATATATTCTTGCTTTATAGGTATTGATTTGCTTTCATTATTCAGAGGTCTGAAAAACAGTTTCATTATGTACCGGCATCTTTCCCTAGTTTTTACTAAGAACAATGAAACCAGTTTTACTTCTACTGGATCTTGTTTATCTGAGACATGCCAGTTAATCTTGTCATTTTTGTAAATTTCCTGAGGTGATGAAGGTCAACTGGCAATTCTGTAATATGGCGTACATGGGTAGAAGCTGACTATCATGAATGAAAACACTGTTTAACCAAAAACTCTGTGAATTCCTTTCTTACAGCAGCTCCATGGTGTTTGGGCACAAGATGTGATTGATGGAACTTGTGTGGCAGTAAATAACAAATACAGGCTAATGGCATTTGGATGTGCCAAGTAAGTTCTGTAAGGCTGGGCCAATGAGGGTGAAAATTATTTCATTATAAAGTTTAAGAACTAGTTTCTTCAATACCAAGTTGTGTTGCAAGAGCTGTAAAGATGAAAATTACCAGTTTTCCTAGAGATGGTATAATCTGCTCTGTCAAGAAGTTAGGAGAGAAGAAGAAAGAAATTACTGCCTTCTGCTGTTTTAGGTCTTCCACTGCCTTCTGGAAAGTAACTCCTACATTTGTTACATAAAGTTCTTTGAGTTTTAGTTGACATAATGTTTCTGT
Source organism: Hemiprocne comata (assembly GCA_020745705.1). Classification (NCBI taxonomy): domain Eukaryota; kingdom Metazoa; phylum Chordata; class Aves; order Apodiformes; family Apodidae; genus Hemiprocne; species Hemiprocne comata. The sequence goes on along the minus strand of CM036616.1, from coordinate 13,658,615 downwards.
TCTAGGTAAATTTGGTATTGATGAGGAAAAAAAGCAGCTTTTATTAATGTCTTGAAACTGATGAGAAATCGAAATGGTCTGTAGTCTGAAGTATGTGTTATCTCTTCCAGTGGCTCTGTTCAGGTTTATACGGTAGATACCACCACTGGCGCCATGCAGTTTTCTCATAAATTGGAGCTGACACCAAAACAATATCCTGGTGAGCTACTTTTATTGCTAGAATTTTCCAGCCGGTTTTAGGGTATTAAAGAATGTTCTTATCCTTGGCTAGTTAACAAATATTTGCTGTTTGCATTATCAATGTTAAGTGTTTACTCTTGCATGTTTGTACTATCTTACTTGTGCACGTTTTTTCTTTTAGCTGCTTGCTTTTAACTGACTTGTATGTGTTTTATATGTGAGGGTCTAGGGTTGTTCTGTTTTTTTACTAAATCTGAGCCTGAGTTAGCAGTTTATAGGCAGTGCTGCTTCAGGTTTTTCCTTTTGAAATGCTTTAGCTCGTAATTCCGTGTAGTCTTGAGATTTACTTTTCCATCACTCACCTTAGAAAATGAGAGATTATTGTAAAAACTGATACTATAACAGAGGTGTGAGTTAACTTGAAACAACTGACATGTAGGGTACAGAAAAAAAACTGAGTAATCCAGTGTCCTGCCTGAACTGCAGTGAACAAAAGCTCAGTGGAATTTTTAATGTAGTAGTGATGAATATTGCAGGCTTGAGAGTGAGGAACATAAAAAGTGGGTAAATTGCATCCTTAGCTGAAAATGTGTGTGCCTATTAGGTTTCAACAACAACAAAAAAAATCTATTAATAACAATTTTACAGTTGTGCTAGGTGCTAAAGGAAGAGGTTTCAAGGGTGAATATGAAATCTTCTTTTGTCCAAAAAATCCTTTTATCAGAATTGCGCTTGTGTCGTAGCACAGTATATTTCTGGCCTGTTTTAATGTATTCTTAGTTTCCTCTAAAACCAAACATATTGGAAAGAAAACACAAGTTCTTCATTTGCTGCTCATTAGTTTTGAGGTGGTCAGTTTGATGAATTGAAAACGAAACCTTTATTTCCGTATCTTTTTGTTTCTATTCTTATGGTGAAAGCAGTTGAAAAACATTTGATGCTTTTCACATGGTGGTTTACTGTCTGTTTTTAGATATTTGGAATAAAACAGGACCTGTTAAACTAATCAGATGGTCACCTGATAGCTGTGTTGTGATGGTGACCTGGGAATGTGGAGGCTTGTCCTTATGGAGTGTTTTTGGTGCTCAGCTTATCTGTACTTTAGGCGGTGATTTTGCGTGAGTATCTTTAATGAAATTGTAAAATGTTTTATTATAAACCTTTGTTTTTCCTATTAAAAGCATTTAATTAGAAACTAATGCACCAAATTTGGATTTTAAAATCCTTTTCCATTATAACTCCTTAGATATTTGAATAATTGAGTAATATTTGGGAGGGGATCATTTGGATGTAAATGAAGATGTATGATTTTATTTTTGTAGTGGTCTTTTGGGCTGTAAAAGCAAATTTATGCTAAAGGCAGGCTTTTGCAGGCAAATCAGAATTTGCTTATTGCCAGTATATATTTGCTGAAAATGTGCTAGCATCCAGAAACCACAATTCGAACAGTTTACGCCAGACATCTTGACAACTGCATGGCCTTTCCAGCAGTGTCACAGAGCAAACAGGCTTTATAGTTTGATGTGAGGTTCAATATAGAACCATATGACAATACAAAGGTAGGAATATAATTTCTTATTTTGATTATTTCCAAACTCAAACTTGTTCTGTTCTGTTTTTAAGGTATCAGTCTGATGGTGCCAAAAAGGACCCTCTGAAAATCAGTTCCATGGTAAATATGAATGTAAAAATACTGTAATAGGATGGCTGTTAGTTCTTAAAGTAGTTTTAGTAAACAGATTAACAGAAAATCAAACTAGCTTTCTTTAGCTTTATTACTCTTACAGAGTAAGATGTTTTGCTACACTTCCTAACACCAATGTTGTAATGAAGGAAGAGGGAAGAGGGGACAGTTGATGATTTTTTTTTTTTAATTTCCATCAATATGCCTGATGATGAAGTGTTTATTAATTCTTTGCTTTGTTTTTAATATTAGGAAGGAACGTTAATCTGGTGCTATGTATATGAGTACAATAAGACAAAGACCAACACTAATTGTAAACTTTCATATTTCCCTAAAATTCCTAGCTTACCTTTGGCTGTTGAAGTAGCTTAACTCAGAATATGAATTCAAGAGAAATTTACCTGCTGTTGTTTTAATGCAAACTAATTAACATGAAATGCTGCTAGTCTATCAGATCAGTAGATGTTGATAAATGTCAGAGTCTTCAAGGCCTCTTTAAAAAACACGATGAATTTTGTATGATACTTATAAAATATTTTATTTCATTTATATATCGCCTAGTTGCTATAAAGATGGGCAATTTTAAACATGACTTCCACGTGGATGCTCATGTTTGCAAGGACAGTACAACGTACCTGTTAAAAAACCCCAAAGACTGAAATTCTGATACCATTTAATTTAATGAACAATAACCAGTGTAGTACTGGGGATCAGGGTTTTTTTCATACCTGATTCTTTCTGTGGATTTTTTTGTCAGTTGCTTTCAGCAGCAAACTAAATGGTTTTCATTACTTATATAGTATTGCAAATCTTACATAGTCACTTTTCATTTAATGAACATTTTTTTTTCTTAAAAAAAGATTAATAAAACCAATCTAGATTGTTACTGTTCCCTGTGGCTTTTATTGCTGTGGGTTACTTATGAATCCTACAATTATACATTTTAGAACACCAAACTGTGTGTTTTTTTACCAGGCTCATGTCTATCATAGGATCAGTTACAGTAAGTTTCTGTAGTTCTTCTTTTCTGAGAATACGTAGTGCTGGTTTTGGGTTTTTATTATTATTTGTTTACATTCAGACCTGGGGATCAGAAGGTTATCATCTGTGGGTTATTGATGGGAGTTCTTCAAACATGAAGCCTGAAAGAGATGGAAACAATGAAGCTCGCCAATTTGGTATTCTGCAGTTTCATTTTATAAAGAGTGCACTCACCGTTAATCCTTGTATGGTAAGTCTTTTGTTGAGAAAGATATCCTTATTTAAAGCATATTTCCAGTTCTTAGGTGACCTGTGAGTTACTGTCTGAACGGGTTTTGAGTCTGCTTTGCAGCCATTAGAGTCCTAGTTTGAAAATGTATAAAATATTCTTTAAAATGGTAGTTTGAAGATATTATATGCAATACTGTAACATACGACCTACTAGTGCCTACTAACATACAACCTACTATTGTGATACAAAACCTGAGAACTACTGTAATGCTTATTTTTCACGTTGTTTATGTAGAACCTATTAATATATTGATAATGTGTTTTCCTTTCTTTTCTGTACATGGAGTTCAAGGTTAGTTTTATTTTTGTTGTTTGGTTTTGTTTTTAATGTAGAGTAACCAGGAACAAGTCCTCCTTCAAGGGGAAGATCGCTTGTATTTGAACTGTGGGGATGCAACACAAGCTCAGAGTCCCAGAAACACTTCAGTACACTCTGAACACAAGCCTGCCAGGGAAAGAGGCCCATTTTCAGATGGAAGTTTAGATTCTCAGGGTTTAAGCACTTTACTAGGACACAGGCATTGGCATGTTGTACAGGTAATTGTTGCTGGTTGCCCATATGTGCTCTGTGCTTGCAAGAGTTTATATGACTTTGCTGCTGATCTCATCATTCTCTGCCATATCCTTTTCCTCTAGTATGAGATCATTGCCTTTTTATTGCTTCTTAGGTTTCCCCTGGTACAGCTTTTTCTTGTTGCCAAATGGTAAAGGAATGATAAGAGCAAATTTTGCCTTTTAGTCTGTAATGTGTTATTAGCCGTTGTATGTTGTGAATGCATTTTCTGTGTTCTATTAAAAACAGTAACTTCGGTAACTTGAAGGGGGGGGTGGGGAAGTAATTGTGTTTGAAAAAGAAATCCCAACATTAAAAAACTTGAAGCCAGTGTTTGGTTTGCTAAGCATGGACGTTGTACAAATTCCTTAAGAAGTTTGTAATTACTCACTAATTTGATGGTGCTTGGTATGTCACGTGGTTTTTGTTTTGGTTTTTTTAGATTCATAGTACGTATCTAGAGAGCAACTGGCCTATAAGGGTGAGTTATTTTAAGAATATACAGTAATTCTGTCTTCTATAAAAGTATCGGGTATTGGATTTCTATAACTGTCCCTTTTAGGGTAGGATAACCTCTGGTAGATGAAATAATTGTTTTACATTACAGAAAGAAGAATATATGTTGGGCAGTAAAGTAGAAAATATTTAGGTACTCTACAGGTTTTGATTCTGACATTATGTTGCCTTGTGGTGAAGTACTTTGATGGGATGTATAATCTAAATAAGTTCCCTCCTGAGATTCTGTCTTTTTTTTTTGTCTGTGAACAGTTTTCGGCTATTGACAAGCTTGGACAGAATGTAGCTGTTGTTGGCAAGTTTGGTTTTGCACATTATTCCTTACTCACCAAAAAATGGAAGCTGTTCGGAAACATTACGCAGGTGAGACTTTAGGGTACTTTATTCAGGTACACTGGGAGGTTGTATTTGTTGAAATATGACTCTTGGAGAAAATGAATTTTTTTTTTTTCTTCCCCAAATAATAAACCTGTAGACACATTTGGGATTAGGGATACTGGTTTTGCATGTGTTTTTCATTAAATGGCTGAACCACTTGTGTTTGGCTTTGGCACAATAACTGGTGTCTGATTATTAAAAGGTTTCCGAATCTGAGTGCATCTAGTCAGACACTTCCATGTGTCTTATCTCAGAGTTGGTGTAAGATGTAGCTTTGGATGCCAAGCTTGTAAGAAGCAGAAAGCTAATTTGAGAGATTTCAGACATGCCAGTAGCATAAGGAACTGTGGAGCTGTATTTTGTAAGACACTATTTGTCCTTCACAGATTATTCTTTAGTACTTGGGTTTTTGGAAACAACAAAAGCTTCATATACATAGGTTGTCTTGCCACTGTCAGTAAAGCTTAGAGAGATCACGTGTGGCTTTCAGAAATAACCCACAGAATGTATGTGTGTATGTGTAAGTATATAAAAATAAATACATACTTGTCATTTGCTTGCTTTTTTCTTTTCAGGAGCAAAATATGATGGTAACAGGTGGCTTAGCGTGGTGGAATGACTTCATTGTTCTTGCGTGTTATAATTTGAATGATCATCAGGAAGAGGTGAGGTGTTTTTCTTCAAAGTAGATAAATCCTATTTAGACTATCTGATCTATTCCAATGGAGTAGTATTCTAAATAGGAAAAGCTACACGCATAGGTGGCTTTTGGTCGTGTTCAGAAATTCTTTGTAAATATGTAAGTAATTATTTGCAGAAAAGTTTATTATTGCTGTTAAAAGCTATTTTCTGCTGACTACCGTTAATATACTCATTGTTCTTTGACATTTTTGCGTGTTAGCATGAAGCCAGTTCGGAGATGTATAGTTACAGTATTTTTGGATGCTTTTGTAAGATTTTAAATTAGATAAGCAGAAGAGCTTTAATTACTCTGTTTTTTTAAGAAACTAATTAATAGAACTCCTTCCTTATTTTGTTGTGTACTTCAGATTTTGCTGTACTGTTCTTTATCCACTTTGGATGCAGTAATACAATGCAGTGGAGAAAACATTTGATGAAACAAAATCCCATTAATATGTCTTGCTAGAAATCCTTGACAGCCGTCCCACAAAAAAAAAAAGAGAATAATTGAATGTGGAATTACTGTTAGTTTGTTGGTAAACAGAACCTGTATGCAAACTACTTGTTTTCCTTGTAGCTGAGAATCTACCTGCGAACATCTAATCTTGACAATGCATTTGCACACATCACCAAAGTGCAAGCAGACACATTACTACTGAGTGTCTTCCGGGACATTGTAATATTGTTCAGAGCAGATTGTTCCATTTGCCTTTACAGTATTGAGAGAAGGCCAGAAGGGTGAGTATCAGTATTTAAATGTGTTTGCAGTAATGTGCTTGGAAATCTGTTCTCAGTCTGAGTAAATTCTTCTAATATAAAGTTGCTTGTTAACTTGTAGAGTCAGATTTTTAATATATAGAGGGGTAAGTGTTATCTGTGTGCACAAGTGATCGTTCATGAGTGTTGTCACTTTGCATGCATGCAGATACGCACATCAGGTGTGGAGGGAGTGACTGAGATACACACGTTTCCAGCTGTCTGTACAAATATGTGCTAGCTGCTAGGAACTTGAAAACTGAATGTAAATAGAAGAAAAAGGTATAAAAAGGCACCCATGTATTTGAATATTTTTAATTAAAAATGTTTCTAACATTACAAGTTTGAATTGGTGAGGGTGGTGATGGAGTAGCAATGATTGAGAAGAAAAGCTTAGTCAGTGGCATAGTTGTGGGGAGCTATTTTGGTGCAAAAGAAGTAGCAACATAAAAAGCAGGTACTGTTTTGCTTCCTCTTTCCCTCCCTTGGGGGAGGAGGGGGGGGAGGGGTGAATCGAGAGACTGCCAACTCGGTGCCAAACCGACACATGTACTTTCAGACACTTAAGATTAGTCAACCTGAGGAGGAGATAAAGATTCCCAGATTATTTTTTTGGAGTACCAAAGCAGGTGATTTTTCTTACAGTTACAGCATCTTGGTTTCAGCAAGCTGTTGACCCACTTCAGAGGAAAGTGCTTTTCAAAGAGAACTCCAACAAAATCCAGACCCTGGATTTGTCTTATTGAAGGGTGACTAGAAGGGTGATAGAGTCTTATTCCAAAGGATCTGATGTTGTTTTCTGTCCACCTGGAACTGCATTCCCCAAAACAATCAATAAAGTAGCCCATCTTAGGTTCATTTGGTGACTTCATATAAAGTAGGTATGTGGGCCTATAGGATTCCTAGTTGAATGGAAGTCGTCTTGGTCTGCAGCTTTTTGCCTGGGTTAAATTGCTTATGTTTACTTCAAGATACTAATTTTACCTTAAATACTATTTTAAAATTGCTAAATGTGGTCATCTTTCCTTTCAGTCTTAACCCTACTGCCAGTATCCAAGTTCTTCAAGAAGTGTCCATGTCTCGGTATATTCCTCATCCTTTTCTTGTAGTGTCTGTTACATTGACATCAGTGAGGACAGAGACTGGCATCACCTTGAAGATGCCTCAGCAGGTAACTGATCTGTTGTGCTCAAAATGTAAAATAATTGGTGACTGGATTTGTTAGCTTAGTCCTCAAAGGTTACCTGGCTGATAAAGAATAATAAATCAGGAGTTCCTCTGGGTGGTAAAATGCAGAACATGTTTTTTGTGGTGTTTCTTATATAGTTATTGTATATGTGAATTGGGACAGGGCAGGTGGAAATAAAATCCAGAATCTTCTGTTTCATCTCTTCTCTCATCATCTTCTAAAGTTTGGGGCAGAATCTTGGATAACAAATGAAACTTAACTATGTCAAGAGTACGTTTCTCTATTGTGTATTAGAAGTTGAACACTGGAGGAATCCATGGCATTAGGAAGTGCCTTTCTTGCGTCAACAGCTCCATCATTCACAGAATAAAGAGAAAAAAGGAAAAGGTGGTGCGTGACCCTTTAAGGTTACTTCTAGTCAATCTCCTACTACACTAAAATAAAGTAAGATAGTTATGTCAGGAGATATTTCAACAGCCAAACAATGACTAAGGTGTAGAGGTGAAGCCCTGTCTTATTTTCAGGCCACTGAAAGCACAGTGCAAAAAGAACTTGGATTTTTGTTATCCATGGTGTAAACAAATTAAACTTGGCTGCAGCGTGAAGCGTATTGTGCCAACAGAACAGCTGCCTTAAGATAGTTCAGAAGTTGCATTGTCTGTGAGGTAGGCCTGTAGACATGTGAAGGAGTGTATTTTTCTCCACATACAAAAGCCACTGGCAGACAGAAAAGCAATAGCACAGATGTACTACCAGAAGGCTTGCTCTTGCTTTCTTCAGTTCATTCTAATTTAGTGTCCCACAATGCTTAACACGTGTCCTAAGACTTTAATGCAGTCTTAGACAAGGGCATAAAAGGTAATGTGATTGTGGTTGTCTAGTCTAGTGTTGTTATTCCTGAACTACCTGACCTGTGGTGTTTCCTAATTTTGAGAAAAAGCTGCCAAAACTTTTTAGAGCACTAGTAATATTTTAAACTTAGCTTCAGACTGAATCACAGAATCATATCATAGAATCATAGAATGGTTTGGGTTTGGATGAGGGAACAGAGTGTACCCTCAGCAAGTTCACTGATGACACTAAACTGGGAGAAGTGGCTGACACACCAGAGGGTTGTGCTGCCATTCAGTGAGACCTGGACAGGCTGGAGAGTTGGGCAGGGAGAAACTTGATGGAATTCAACAAGGGCAAGTGCAGAGTCTTGCATTTGGGGAAGAACAAGCCCATGTGCCAGTACAGGTTGGGGGCTGACCTGCTGGAGAGCAGTGTAGGAGAAAGGGACCTGGGGGTCCTGGTGGACAGGAGGATGACCATGAGCCAGCAATGTGCCCTTGTGGCCAAGAAGGCCAATGGCATCCTGGGGTGCATTAGAAAGGGTGTGGTTAGTAGGTCAAGAGAGGTTCTCCTCCCCCTCTATTCTGCATTGGTGAGGCCGCATCTGGAGTATTGTGTCCAGTTCTGGGCCCCTCAGTTCAAGAAGGACAGGGATCTGCTTGAAAGAGTCCAGCGTAGAGCCACAAAGATGATTAAGGGAATGGAACATCTCCCTTATGAGGAAAGGCTGAGGGAGCTGGGTCTCTTTAGCTTGGAGAAGAGGAGACTGAGGGGTGACCTCATCAACGTTTATAAATATGTTAAGGGGGAGTGTCAGGATGATGGAGCCAGGCTTTTTTCAGTGGCATCCAGTGAACAGGACAAGGGGCAATGGGTGCAAACTGGAGCATAGGAGTAAATATCAGAAAAAACTTCTTTCCTGTGAGTGTGACAGAGCACTGGAACAGGCTGCCCGGAGAGGTTGTGGAGTCTCCTTCACTGGAGACATTCAAAACCCACCTGGACAAGTTCCTGTGTGATGTACCCTAGGTGACCCTGCCTGGCAAGGGGGTTGGACTGGATGATCTTTCAAGGTCCCTTCCAACCCCTAGGATTCTGTGATCTAGTTCCAACCCCCCTGCTGTGGGCAGGGACACCTCACACTAGATCAGGTTGCTCAGGGGGAGGCATCCAAAACTCCTCTAGGCAACCAGTTCCAATATCTCACCACCCTCATAGTGACAGATTTTTTCCTAATGCCTAACCTAAATCTACCCTCTTCCAGTTTAAAGCCATTACCCCTTGTTCTGTCACTACAAGCCCTTGTAAAAAGTCCCTCCCCATCTTTCCTGTAGGTGTGCTTTAGGCCCTGGAAGGCCACTATAAGGTCTCCCTGGAGCCTTCTCTTCTCCAGGCTGAACAAATATTACTCCTTTTCATTCTAACAAAGAACCCGTATCTTCAACCTTTGCCAATCCTCCTGACAAAAAAAATTAAATAATTAATGTCAGCACTGAAGATGACATTGCAATATAGACAAACTCAACAGAGGGTGTCAGCCTTTTCAGTGTTGTTACTTGTTAGAGATCTTAACCCCTGATGCAGCAAATTTACCATACAAGCCCTCTACCCATGTAAAGAGAAACTTCATGCACAGCATGGTATTAGCTCCTGTGGTTTGGTTTAAAACTACCATGAAAGAGTTCTGAAATAAGCCTTTAGAAAGAATACTTTGCTTTCTTGATATACCTAACTAGAAAGATTTTTTCTGTAACTGCAGCTTCTAAAAGTTCGAGATGCTTTACAAGTGTGGCTGAACTCCTTTTGGCTCTACCTTTTTTTTGGCTTGTGTATCAGTGTTAGTCTTTGCAGTCAGATACGGGTAGTCATATACTGGTGATACTGAGAAGAATACAAAGCTTTGTTTTTCTTAAAGTACTGGTGGCTTGCCCATGCCAAGAGTTGCAAAAAGCCTGTATCAAATAAACACATGGAATGAGCCTAGTGAACAAGAAACCTTCCGGTATTTATTCCTTTGCTCATAAATGCATCTATTGGTAGGCACTTCGTTCTACTTGATTTTTCTGAGTCCTTCTGCATTGAATTTGGTTGTTAGTCATCTCTGTATGGTAGTGCAGTTAATTTGCTCTTTTTATGCTGGATTTCTATTGTGGTTATAGGTAAAATGATGCATTCAAAAAGCTTTAAAAAGTTGCATAATACTCTTTATCCTTAGGCTTGTGAAGCTGAAAGTATTATGCTAAACTTAGCAGGACAACTCATCATGTTGCAAAGGGATCGATCTGGACCCCAGATACGAGACAAGGATAGTAATCCTAATCAAAGGAAGCATGTGAGTAAATATATGTTATATTGTATATGGCTTCAAAGATGTTGTCAGGGACTGAAGAAGTTGTGGAAGGGAGTGGTCCAGGCATAAAGAAAAGACATCAGCAAAAGGCAGTGATTACACTTCCAGGCTGAATTGTTTGCTGGAAGTAAATCACTACTCTTACGAATATTTTTTTTTCTCTATGAATCTGTGAAACTTAATTGTGTGAATGTCGAACTGAATTATTTACTGCTTGTATTGCAGAGAAGGATATAAATTTTAAGTGTAAAGGTCCTGTGCAAGATTTGGTATTGACTAATAACAGAAACTTTCCAGTCTATATAAAACTATCCTGTATGTTTATGTATATTACTATTTTTTGCAGAGTATGCTTACAAAGTTCCTATGAACAATAATAACAGAAATCAGTGACTGAACTTTTCAGTTTTTCTATGCTGATGAAAAACACTCTTATATTAACAAAGCTTTGGGAGAGTGAGATCTGAAAAGTTTAGATGAAGAGTTGTTTGCAGCTCAATCCAACTAGCAAATTTAGTGTTTGTAGTAATTTTTTTAGTTCTAGGTTGGGTTCTTGGGGTAACCGAAGAAGCAGAGAGCAGGTTTTAATTTTCCTCCCATATTCTCACCCCTCTGGCTTCCTGGCTAAGTATAAGGAGGTTAAAAAAAATGAAATGTCTCTTTTGTGTTAATGTAAGTAATAAGTGGTGTTTTCCCAGATGCTAGGGTGCAGTTAAGGGATAAGCAGATTCGTTTCTTCTTTGTTAGAAGAATAATGTGCTGAAGAGAGTAGTTTTTAGCTGAAAAAAAACGTTCTTGTGAAGAGGGTAAAAAAAAAAAAGAATAATAAATTCTGATTTTTATTTATTTTTTGAATAGCTGCCTTTTTGTGCTCCAGTTGTCCTAGCCCAGTCTGTTGAAAATGTATGGACTACTTGCAGGATCAACAAACAGAAACGCCACTTATTGGAGGCTCTGTGGCTCAGCTGTGGTGGGGCAGGTATGAAAGTCTGGCTTCCCCTGTTTCCCAGAGATCATCGAAAACCGCATTCCTTTCTGTCGAGACGGATCATGCTGCCTTTTCACATCAACATATACCCACTGGCTGTTTTGTTTGAAGATGCCTTGGTTCTTGGTGCTGTTAATGACACTGTGCTCTATGACTGTTTATACACTCAGACCAGTGCTAGAGAACACTTAGAGGTTCTCTTTCCTTTCTCCATTGTTGAGAGAACTTCTCAGATCTACCTCCATCACATTTTACGCCAGCTCTTGGTTAGGAACCTTGGTGAACAAGCCTTGCTTTTGGCCCACTCCTGTGCCACACTACCATACTTTCCTCATGTACTAGAACTGATGCTTCATGAAGTGCTGGAAGAAGAAGCTACCTCACGGGAACCCATTCCCGACCCTCTGCTTCCCACTGTGGCGAAGTTCATTACAGAGTTCCCCCTCTTCCTGCAGACAGTTGTTCATTGTGCTAGGAAGACAGAATATGCCCTGTGGAATTACCTTTTTGCTGCTGTTGGAAACCCGAAAGACTTATTTGAAGAGTGCTTAATGGCCCAGGACTTGGACACAGCTGCCTCTTACCTTATTATCCTACAGGTAATGGTACATCATATATTGCAAGAGAGGTGGTATTTACCAATGTTGTATTTAAAAGATACCATCACACCAAAGTTACACGTTGAACAATTTTTTAATTTAACAGTTTTCTCTTGAAATTATGTCCTGTTATGAAAGGGGGAATGTCATGTGATATAGGGAGTTAGTTTACTGTTATAAAAACGAAAAAAATAGCTGGAAATTTGCCTCTTCTAATTTCTGGTATACTTGAATGTGACATAATGTGCTTTGGTTTAATAGGACTTTGATCACTCATTGGCAAAAGCAAATTAATTAATTGTGCCTTGCTACTTGCAGAATATGGAAGTTCCAGCAGTTAGCAGACAACATGCTACTCTCCTATTTAATACTGCCTTAGAGCAGGGAAAGTGGGATCTCTGTCGTCACATGATCAGATTTCTTAAAGCCATTGGCTCTGGAGAGACAGAGACACCTCCAGCTACACCAACAACTCAGGTTTGTGATGAGAAAAGTATCTATTGTGCATCAAACCTTGCTATTATAAATTATAAACTAAATCTTGCTATTATATAGCATGTTTACTCCTTTGACTGTATGTTTGGGTTTTCTTGGTTTTAGGAACCTAGTTCAAGTAGTGGCTTCGAGTTCTTCAGACATCGCAGCATTAGTTTATCCCAATCAGCAGAGAATCTCCATAGCAAATTCAATTTGACAAAAACACTGAGCATGCCCTCTGGCCCATCAGGAAAAAGGTAATTGGTAATAGTGCCCTCTCCTTCCCCACTTTATACTAACTCTTCCTAATTGAAGTTACAGAAGTATATTATATAATAGATTTTTCACAGTCTCCCTCCACATCCTTCTGCATTTGTCTTTTCCTAGCTCTCATAATGTCTTTGCCTCTCTCTTATATTCTTGGGAGAATGTATTCTCACACATGTAAATAAATGAATATGTATATATACACAGGCACACTTACATGGGCATTGTTGACCAAAAGCCTCTGAATTCACGGGATGCATATGCAGTAACAGCTAGTGACACTGCATGAGTATCTTATCACTGGGGTTTGTTTTTGCTGAAGACACATCTTGAACATCTCACAGTACTGCAGCATGATAGTATACCTTGTACTGTGGCACAGTGCATGCACATCTTGATCTAGCAGTGTGTTGCCAGGCCATAAATCGAGCCTTTTTACACCTGGGGGTGAACCCCTCTTAGACTGCTGTATACAGAATTAATATTGGTTAGTATTAATGTTCAGAAGCAGCACTGACCTGGGATTCTCTATTAGCTTGATTTTGGCTTTTTTGCCCCCATTTAAGACCTTCACACCAGTCTTAGTACAAATTCAAATGCTTTTATTTTGTCATTTTCCATAGAGAGTGCTATCTTAAGAGTTCTGATAGGAAGGCTTGTAGACTAATACTTGCTCTCTAGCCTTGTTTCTCAGAAGTCACTTTGCAGTGGCATCTACCTTTTATCTCCTTTTTTTCTGCACTGCTAGTATTTTAATACTCTATGGACACTGCTGCTATTTTAACTTCCCTTATTTCACTTACCTGTCGAGGCAGTGGATCTTTTGGAGAACATAAATAGCAAGGAATGGTGGAAACTGCTTTTGTTAGTTAGTATGTAGAAAGCTCCCACCAGTAAGTACTCTGGTCACTCCGTGTACTGTTCTTGTGGCCAACAGCCTTTTATGACTCTGTTTTAACAGTCTTAATGTCACTGTTCACTCTGATCTGTCTGTAGGTGGAGTAAAGACAGTGACTGTGCTGAGAACATGTACATTGACATGATGCTCTGGCGGCATGCTCGGCGTCTGCTAGAAGAAATCAAGCTGAAAGACCTTGGCTGCTTTGCTGCACAGTTGGGCTTTGAGCTGATTGGCTGGCTGTGCAAGGAGCGAGCCAGAGCTGCCCGCGTGGAGGATTTTGTGTTTGCTTTGAAAAAGCTACACAAGGATTTCCTCTGGCCATTTCCAGTCATACCGGCTTCATCCATTAATTCACCTTTCAAGAATGGAAAGTACAAGACAGGTGCTGTAACATCTGAGTTGGGTGGGACTAGGTTTCCCTCCTGCAGTCCTACACCCATCAGTCTGAATCTAACCTTCCTCAGTTCAGCCAAGCAAAGAACAGGCTGAGGCTTGCCACCTGCACAGCTTTCTCACACAGGGTGTGTTTTTTGAAGGGGTTCTCTTCAGCACAGACAGCACCTTTTGTGTAGTCTGACTACACCACTGTTCTGTTGAGGTTTCTTGCTTTCTCCGGTGCACTGCACTGGATGGCACTTGTGAGTTATTGTTCTTCATGGATATTGCTCTTTGATATAAATTGTGCTACGGAAAATTACTAAAATCGACATTCTTTAGATGAGGTTTTGATTAACCTTTTTTATATTTAAAAAAGCACTGTTCCTAGTATTTGAAATGTGCTTTATGTTAAAGGGTAAGAATTCTGAGGACTTGCTGTAAACCTCCTTTGTATTATAAACCTCTCAGTTCAATGGTTTATCGTCTTAGGGCAAACTTGATACTAGCTGCCAAGTCTCCCTCTTTTGCACCATTATTTAGTTATATTTATGCTAAAACTTCATCAGCTGATACTTCTTTTATGCCAATGCTGACAGAAAAACTGATCAGAAATCCTTGGAATACCTAAACTTGTTGCATTCCCTTACTTGTGGTGATTCCTATAATTGACTATTGACTTAGATAGAAGTTTTAGCTTCCTGAAATGCCTGGAGAGAATTTTCCAAATACAATTTTTGATGGTTGCATGACTTTTTTTGGTGGGTTCTTTTTTCAGCCGTGGGGGAGCAGCTGCTAAAATCTCAGTCTGCAGACACCTTTGTAAACATGGAAATGGACACAGGGGTTCCAAACACACCTCGGAGTCACAGCTGGCTTGGCACTGTGAGCTCCTCTCAGAGAGAGATTGACACAGTTTCATCCCATGGACCACACATGCAAGATGCGTTCCTTTCTCCTTTGCTAAGTAAAGGTTAGTCGCTCTTCCTTCTGTCTGCTCATTGGAAAAATGCACTTACAAGTATGTATTTACATTTTTGTATTTGCATGCCACTGCTGTATTGTTGCTTCTGAACTGCTGATTACCGTAATTCAGGAAAAATCAAGAGGACTTGTTGAAAAGTGAACTGCAATTTTTACCACAGAAAGAGAATATCCATGTCGTACACCTTGAAGTACCTGAAATGGAATGTGAAATTGGTATTTGGTGAAGTTCCTGCATGTGTTGCTAATTTGGAATTTAGTATTTTTACAGTCTGGCTGCAAGGAGTGTTTTAAGTTTTTTGTCTTTGGCACAGGTTGGCCTCTTGCACAGGTAGGCACTGTTCTAATGCATAAACTTTGTGCTTTTTGATTTCTTTAGAAAGATACTAGATACATCCTTCATTGAGAAAGTTGAGGAAATCGGGAGTCCCATACAGTTTTCTTTTTTCTTATGGCTGTGTTTAAATCACTTTTCTAAAAGCTCAAATGTATAATCAGCTTATGAAAATAGGAAGGGGAATTCTCTGTGTATCTTTTATGACCACTGTCAGAAACAGGAAATGCTTGTCTGACCATTCATCTCCTTTTACTCCCTGTTGTCCTCAAGCCTAGAGCAATGTTTTCAACAGTGTCTACATCATGTGATTTCCATTTTATTAGGGTAAAAACCTAAGTACCTAAATGAACTACACTCTCCCCAAGATGCTTGGGCCTCCTGTGAGAGAGCACTTAGAGCTGCTATTTAACAACTTGACAAGCTTTTAAAAAAACAGAGAGAGTGAGGTTTTCTCCCTTTGCTTGGGCACTGCCTCATTCTATTTTCACTCCTGTTTCTCTTGTTTATTACTTTTGGAGACTGCAAGAATGCATTAGTTTTAAATAAGTTCGTTATAGAACTCAAAGCAAGCATAATTTAAATGGGGTAAATGTATTTCTCTTTTCATTGCACTGTCTTGTACTGCTGTCTGCCGCTACTGCTGTTTCTGTAAACAAACAAGTGTCTCATTTTTTTCTGAACTGGATGAAGATCTTTCAGTTCAGTGGACTCCAGTATGCATTTTGAAGCAGTTTGTCTAAAGTGAAACTAAATGAATAATCTCTAAAACGTTGTGAACTTGATTGTAATAATAATAATTTCATAAATAACTACTCCAGCAGTGGTATTTGTGGGCAAGAAGGTAATAAAATATCTTTCTGACTTTATAAACATTTTCTTCGGAAAAGATGCATCTACTTTAAAATGGAAACTTTAATATGGAGTCATGAGCCTTCATGACTCACCGCTAGAATGGTTTCAGCTTTGTTGTTAACTGTTCATGTGTGTTTCTGTAATTAGTGAAGGTAAAATATTTACATTAATCAAGCATTCAGAATCTTTCGGGTTTTGTATTAAGAGCTTGCTATTGCATCTTCATTTTTAACAAAGTTTAAGGTTAAGAAAGCAGTATCCCTAAAGAGACGGTAACCCTTCCTGCAGACTTAATTGTAGGACTAGTATGTAAGAGGCTGTCACTGTGCTCTTACAATGACTGGCAACACATGTCTAGGATCTCTTACTGATATTATTCTGCAGAACTATTTTTATTTAACTACTCCATTCTTGCAATAATTGCAGCAATAGTTCTAGCATATAGTGTGACAAGAATGCTGAAATGAGATGGAGAGTATGCTTGATGTAACTTCTTAGCACTGTGACACACAGCAAAGCATTACTGTGCAATTTGTCAGTTTCTGTAGGAAGTAGTTCAGAAATTCTGCGTCTTACTAAAGTAAGTAGTTTCTTTTTCCCTTATGTTTCTGAGTGTTTTTGATAGGTGATGAATGCAGCATTGGTTCAGCAACAGACCTGACTGAAACAAGTTCTATGGTGGATGGTGACTGGACCATGGTGGATGAAAACTTCTCCAGTCTAAGTTTAACTCAGTCAGAGCTTGAACATATCTCTCTAGAACTGGCAAGTAAAGGGCCACACAAGTCACAGGTCCAGCTGCGGTACGTAATATATAATCTTTGCATTTGAAACTTAGAATGACTAGTATGTTGCATTCAGAGAAAGAAACACTGTCTACAGAGTAATGCTGGAATTTTGTCTTCAGAGTGGACAAAGAAATAAGTAGACTCTTTCTCCATATAGGTACTTGCTACATATCTTCATGGAAGCAGGATGTCTGGATTGGTGCATTATCATAGGTCTTATCCTCAGAGAGTCTTCAGTGATAAACCAGGTTTTCAGTATAATGCAATCCTCAGATATTGATCGGGAAATCTGTCAGAATATCAAGACTGGCCTATATGCTGTTGACAAATGGGCTTCTACAGATTGGTAAGTGTTATTTACCTCCTTGATTTTCAGTCCATTTGTAGAGACTCAGATAGGCAACAATTCTGAGTTACTGAAACAATTATCCAAAAGCACTTCTGCAGGAAATTTCAGGACAGTCACTTAACACAGTTGTGATCAAACGGGGAAAAAAAACCAAAACAACAACAACTCAAACCCAAAACAACCAACTCCCCAACTTCATTGGCGTTTCTCTACAGGAAGTATTATAGAAGATACTCATATATATTAAACATCTCCCAAGACAAATTTTCATGCTTATGACAGAAGCACTATTTTCTCTATCACTGATGCTGTTGTGTGTCATTATTTTCCTAGCCCTGGGTACAAGCCATTTCTAAATATCATCAAACCACAGATCCAGAAACTAAGTGAAGTAGCAGAAGAGCAAGTACAGCCTGAAGCGTTTCAGCCAGTGAATCCTTCTAAGGTTACCGAACAAGCAAACCCCAGAGCTGAGGAAAGCAGGACTTCATCTAGCCATGGCACTAATCCTCAGAGTGATGCTGGTAACAGCATCGCAAGCAGGCATGAAGAGGACAAGTCTAAGACAGAGGATGAGGAGTCATTCCAAGAAGGCAGTTATGACTGTATTGTGTCTTAAATGGAAGATGAACAACTTCCCAAGCATCAGGTGTGAAAGGAAGCAAACCAGCTCTTAGACATGCTTCCACATTTTGGATTTGTTTTGTTTTGTTTTTTTAAATCTTTAGTGGGGATAATTAAGCAGCAGTTTCATCTAAAACTTTCAAAAGGAGGCAATTTCTTTTCATGTGATTTTCGAACTGCAGCTTTAGGTTTTGATACTTAGTAGTGTTGAGAGACAGCACATAACCTGTGGAGACAGGTTCATCAATACTTCATTCTGCAAGCAACTACTTCTCTCCTGCTTGAGTTTAAAAGGCAAAGAGGGGATTAAATGTAAAAACTGTTATCCTTTGCAGCTTGCCTAAGAAATGTCTGATCAATGCAGTTCAGATTGGTTTGATACTGATATTTTGTATTAAAGGACTGTAAAATATATTGTATGTTTTTGTGAATACTCTTGTACAAATACTCAAGGCTGTACCATGTTTGAAGGTACCAATATGTATTGTGCATGTTTCTAGATTACTAGTAAAGTTAAAGCAGAGTTGCACTTCTTTCTGGGTGAGGCGTACTTTACTGACCTAACATTGACACAAGGTGGCTTACCTGTTTTTTACTGCCACTTACAGATCTTGTAGTTGGGCTTAAGGGACTGCTGAAGGTTATTTATTTCATTGTAAATTCTTTTCTGAAAAATGGATTTTTAAAATGTAAATAATCATCATGTACTCTTGCTATGGAAAATTAGTTTAACAGCTCATACTTAAACATTTTTCAAACATTTTATAATATGCATACTTGTAACTAAGACATATTTAACTTTCATACAATCTTATGGAAAGCTGGCTGCAGAAGTCTGTTGCTTTAAGGTACTTACTTTTTCTAGCTGCTGCCCCTATGTAATAACTACCTGTAACAGTATTAATTTAGATATTAGCTTGTTTGTACTGTGCAATCTGAACAAAAAATGCAACATTACTCATTTTATACAAAAAATAAACTAGTTTATTTTTTATAGCATCACTTGATTACTGACATGGACCAAACCTAGTCATGATAGGGTAGTTACAGCATCTGTTGCTTTTGTAGTGTAGATACTAAATGCACATCCATTTAAACTCTGAAAATTAAGAATATTCACAATTAAGGTGAAATAAATTGTAGTTTTATCATCTTTATTTCCTTTGTAGATAAGATCAAGTGCTTTAAAATGTAAAAATATTAATCTTGCTTTAGAATGGCTTTACTAAGCCAGTACAACCAGTACAAGTGCAATAACTGTGAGTATCACTTGGAAGGCTGGAGATTTTAGTGGATGCAGCTTGAATTCCCATTTAAGAGTTGAAACTAATACTGAAGTTAGAGGAAAGAAGTCCAGTTCAAGAGTGCCAGCATTAAGCTTAGTCTGCATTGTAGCTACTGGTTACAGATAATGTCTATCATACCTACAGGCCTGTTGTGATCTGACATTGAAAATCCATTATTGTTAAAGGGGATACTTAAAGCTTTTTTATTATTAAAAACCTGCTTAATCTATGTTGAAAGGAATAAAAACTGTGCTTCAAGTTAATATTTTTCTGTGGTTCTGTGGTAAGCCAAGTCCATGCTGATCAGCTTTCTGCTGCTCAGATTTTGGATCTGTACAAGTAGACATATACATTACTGATATACTAACATTCTTCATAATAGTATCATACTACTGTGCTACTGTTGTTTAGCAGTTAAATCTTTTTAGTTGTGAAATTTTACAAGTTTGTTTTTTTTTGTTTTAATTACTTTAGTAGTAATTATCTCTATGCAAATCTTACGTGCTAATTTTGTATTTCAGTTTCACTGTTATTATACCTGTAATTAAAGGACAAATGTATTCAACTTTACTTCAAGTTACTCCTGTAGAAAATAACTACCTCTGACTTCAAGCTATTGACAGTAAGCTACCAGAATTCAAGCAGGTTGTCTCAGAGCAACAAAGCTCTCAAAGAAGCTACCCAATTAGGATTGTTTTAATTTGCCACATCATACCCTTATGACCCATTTTGCAGGTCATCAAGCTTCTAAGTTTCAAATTACCTTATTAGCGCACCTTTGAAGTTACATCCATCTGTTGTTTTGCAAAGAGGCAGAGTGGTCAGGCACTAGAACAGCCTGCCCAGGGACGTGGTGGAGTCACCATCCTTGGAAGTATTCAAGAACCATGTACATGTGGCACTTCAGGCCATGCTGTAGTGGCTGAGGTTGGTGGGTTTTTTTTGTTGTTTAGGGTTTTTTTGTGGGTGCTTTTTGGTGGGGTGTGTGGGTGGGTTTGTGTTTTCGTTTGTGTTGGGTTTCTAGTTTGTGCTTTTTTTTTTTCCTTTTTTTTTTGTGTTGATGTTTGGACTCTGCGATCCCAGAGGTCCTCTCCAACCACGACGATTCTGTGATTCTGCGTGGTAACACGGGGAAAGGCTGCAGGCATGGCCTCAGTGAGTAAAGCCCAGGAGCTGCCTCTGTGCCAGACACAGCCAGTTCCAACAGACCCACCAACAGACAGAGCTGAACTGGTCAGCCAAGCTGGTGACTCTTCTCTGTAATGTATTTAACAAGGGGTAAAAATAGGCTGTGCAGCAGCTGTGAGAGAGATAACTGAGGGGAAAAAAACAAAACAAAACAAACAGTCCTGCAGGCAGCCAGGCCAGTAAAGGCAGAGCAGAAGGCATTTCAAGCACTGTGACAGAGATGCCCTGCAGCCTGTGGATCTGTACAAGTAAACACATACATTACTGATACAATAACAGTCTTAATATTAGTAACTTACAACTGTGCTACTATTGTTTAGCAGTTAAAGCTTTTTAGAGCATGGTGAAGCAGGCTGTCTCCCTGCAACCCACTGTGGAGAACACTGGAGCAGATATCCACACTGAAGCCAGTAGAGGACCCCACACCAGGGCAGGTGGGTGAGCCCGGCAGGAAGCTGCAGCACATACAGGAGCAGATTTTCTGGCACAAACAGTGGCCCATGGAGGAATCTATGTTGGAACATAGTTCCTAAAGGACTACCCCAGCAAGAGCAAGATCCACATTGAAAAACAATTCTATGCTGGAGCAGGGGAACAGTGTGAGGAGGAAGGAGCAGCAGAGACAAACTGTAACAGACTATGACCTGACTTTTGACTGACCATCCTTGATCCCTCTGCACCATTGTGGAAGAGGAGGTCTTGGGGAAAAAGGGAAGGTATGGGGAAGGTGTTTTTATTTTCTCTTTGTTTGTTGCTATCCTACTTAATTTTTAATTGGCAATAAATTAAATTCATTTTCCCCAAGGCCAGTTTGTTTTGCCTAATTTGGTAACCAGTGAGTCATATCCCTGTCTCAAGCTTTTTCATCTTATTTTTTTTCCTCCTGGCCTGCAGAGAAGAGGGTGTGAGAGAACAGTCTGGAGGGCACATGGCAGCCAGCCTAGGTTAACGCACCACAAAAGGTTTATTCCTTTACAAATACGCACTATTACCTCAGTCTAAACGGTAAATCAGTTAAGGGTCAACCTTTTGTGTGGCATTCCAACCCACTGTCTCCCCTCTCACTTGGCTTATCCAGCTCACGTAAAACTGGTTCATGCCAGCCTGGCCTACTTAAGCATTTAGCATTTACCGGCATAAGAAAGATGTCCAAGTCCCTCCTTCACCAAGATTTGCGTATCATCAAGTTTTCTCAATCTGGTTCTCATCCTGTACAAAATTAATTGCCTCTGAAGAACAGCAACAATGCTGGATTCCTTGGTACTCATTTAAAAAAAATCCTCCCAGGGCACACTTGCAAAAGTGCTCGAGTCAAGTCACATTTCTGAGAATAATTTTCACCATCACTTTTGTGAACCGAAGTAAGCAAATTTTTCATTAGTGTGTTTTAGCCCAAAGCAATCAGTTAAAAAATGATGCAAAGTGTCTGAAAGCTACAAGTTGAGATCCACTACTAAGTAAACAGAAATACATGAATGCATGCTCTAACCAGAACCTGTATGGAAGAGGTCCCTTCTCTTCCTCATAAAGAGGGGAAAAGTTGTCTACAGCTATAATAATATAATGATATAAAAGATGATAGGTAACTTGGTGAGAGTGATAAGCTGGCTTCAACTGAAGGCAGGAGAGCCCTCAAGAAAAACATCTGAAAACTGTCGAGATAATTCTAGGTGGGCAACAGAGATGAAGGCCAGCTTATGGTGAGTGGCAAAAGTTGTTCCAGTGCTTAAACACAGAAAAACAAGAAGCTTTCTCGTACTGCTCTGAAAGAAAGATACAGCTTGCTCTTGCCAAGTTTTCTATCATGTACCACCTGAAGTAAGACTTTCCTACCATAGAGCACTGAGAAGACTACCCTAGAGGGTAGTCCCACCCTAGAAGGTGAAAGCCCACCCTAGAGGGTGAAGCTAGCTAAACAGTTCAGATATAAGGCACATAACCACTTTCATAATTTTTTTTCAAATTATTGCTTCCTATGAAAAAAAGAAACACCCCACCACTACATGCAAAAAAGCAACATCAATGAATAAACAATGCATGGGCAGATTTCAAAGACAGTAGCTTAAATTCACCTGTAGCTATTGGCCTTCCAGTTTGTTCCACGATCTCAGACCAGACTGACAGAACTACTGCTTTCTAGACAAACTACGGCTAACTTTTAAGACTGATTCTTAGAGCTTTCCGAAACTGAAATTCTATAAAAGCTGTTCTGTTAATGCTTGACACCCTGCTTGAAATATGAGTAGCAGTGACTAGATCTCCCTAAATTGGCTTACACTTTCTGTTCCGGTATCAGCTTTATCCTTGGCATGTTCTCAACTGCAATCACAGCTTTGATAGAATGATGACATGTCAGAGCCCAACAAAAGCTCTTCTGCAGTGAAGAGCAAAATCTGACTAACTCCTAAGACTAATTTATACTCTGACACTGGAACAGATTTTCATGAAGACTGAGAATCCATGTTCTATCTCCAAAACAGAGTCACACAACTTCACAATATCTAACTACACAGTTTTGTGACAGCACTGAGAGTTACTGATCTTCCATGGCTTTTTAACCGTCCTTCACTAAGACCACATAACAAGTTCTAAAATGGGTCATCCTCCCACATTATTATCAAGAGCCAGATAAGGTTTAGCCCTCAAGGAATAAAGCACTGAACAACACTACCATGCAGGCAAACTCTTCAGCAGCTATGTCCCATATACTACAATTAGCTCTGTATAGACTTGTTAGATCTTGTCTATTTCATTAGTGTTTTTCCAACAGGCTTTCCAACCCAACCTGGATTGAACAGACCTTAGAGACTGCTCTTGCTAACACGGAAACACTCCACTCAGCTCAAAAGCCTGTCACTTCGTGTACGATAGCTGAAATTCTCCTGTTCAATGCACCTATCCCAACACTTTCTTTCTTTAAATGTGTATGTACTTCTGTGTGACAGGCAATCTGATCTGAAGGTACAGTGACACACGCTAATGCTGTATGAGATTGCATAACCACAACACGTACAAGCCTCCTTTGCAACCACATACTTAAACGGATAAAATACGGATTTCTGAAGGTCTGTTATAGATACATAACAGAGTACTATGGATGTTAGCAGAGAACATAATAGATTCTCAAAGCTATCAAAATCTGGGCAGAACTCTATCATTAAGAATGAGTGAAGCAATTTAGAAAAGGAGGCTGTGCATGGAAATTGTTTCAGACAAACACAAGGAAACTCAAATCGAATGGCTGCCTACTGCCCCACTAAGGATAAAGACTTTTTCTACTCCCATGCCCTCCTATCCTTAAAATTACCAGCTGCTTGCTTTTTGCATATTTCACAGAGTAAGACAGACAATACTTTTTATGAGAAAAAAATCAACCTCCATAGTGGAAGTCTAATCTTGTACTGAATGGGGAAGCAGACAGTGAAACACTTGGCAAAATTTTTCCATCCTGTTTTTCTACCCGTCATCAACAATAGATTTGCTCCCAACTATCACTTTTGCGAAGAATATTTCACTTTGCTACCATTGACTCTGCCATAACACATCCTGTTTCAAGAAAAACCTTCTTCTCCAGGCAACCAGCCAGGGCCTGCATTTTAGCATTTCTCAGCTCAGATAATTTTTACATTCTTTGGCCATGCATATCTCCCACACAGCTCTAATTCTAGCTAATTCCAACATCGCTTAGCAGTACTTCCACCTCAAGCTTAAATAAAACATTATTGCAATGAATAAAAACAAATACACCTTTAATGATGCTGAAAAATCAAGTTTCACTGATTAAGTTTTGCTTTTATTTACAAAGACTGAAATTTACAACGAACTAGGCATCCCTCATAGTTAAATTACTTAATAAAGGTTAAATCCTGAGTTAGCAAAAGTTATTGCTTCACTGAAGTTGCAGAAACTGCTAACAGGCATCTTCGTAATTTTGGCTCCCAGTAAAAAATCTTCACACAGCACTTTTTCAAAGCTTTAAATTGGAGGCAAAACACTAGATAAAAATCAAAACTGAGGAAGATGGTAAATATCAGTGCAGTTTTAGCTAATTAGCTATGCATCACCTAAAGTACAGTACAAAACATTTACTGAAATTCAAGACAAGTTATGAACTAAAATTCCATTTTAAAAATAATTAATAGTAATTAAAAAAAAAAAACAAAACCTAATAGAGGGTTTGCAGTTCCAAATCAGATACAATCAAGAGAGTGATGTTTAATGCAGACTAATGGAGAAAGACCCACTAGTTTAAAGATACGGATGGCCAGCTCATTATGATTACAGTAAATCAAACTTCTTACCCTACTCCATGAGTCAGTTGACAACCTCTGCCAATGTACCTTGCAACAAAAAGAAATGGTTCTTGCCACTATCATACACAACTACAGAACAATTTGAAGGAAAAACACCCGATCAGGAAGCTGCTGTTCACCACAGCTCACACAAATTGAACTGTCACAAAATTTTCTTTCATGTGCCCCACAAACTTCCCAGTACTAACAAGTTTTTACTTGAAATGAGGATGCATGCAGAAAACCTGCTTTGCATGTGTCTTGGCAATACGCATGAGATGAACCAAATACTAATATCTCGCTGCAAATTCTGGAGATTAATGTCACAGAATGGTTTATGTTGTTTGGGAAATAGCACAAAGGAGTTTCTTCAGGTACACAGAATTCTTTGAATTTCAGAAAATAACATTACCTATTACACTGCACTGAAAAGCTTGGGACTATAAAAAGTTCAAAGCTTGTCAGCTAAAACTGGAAGACATCCTAAATCACCCACAGTCATTTTCAAAACCCATCCTGTGTAAATAAAACAAAAGCAATCCAGAGATGCTGGACATCTATTCGAAGATGACACTTCTTGGAATTTTTCCATATGGAAAGCAAGCTTTTAAGAAGTTTAAGCAAGTTTTAAGAAACAGTTAACATACTAGCAAAGTGCAATACTGTCACATTACCCAAAGTCTCTCCAGAGGAGATACCAAAAATTAGCCAATTCTAATAAATTAGAAGATAACTTTAAATTTAGAGTAGATTAATTCTAAAAACATCCACATCAAGGACTGGGGACTCAGCACTCCTAGATACAAGACAGAAGGTCATGTGCTTATATGCGGATACTGAAAGATGCCAACAGGAACAAAACTAAGATAATTTGGTCAGACTTATCCACTCAAGTTGTAACACTGAAGAGACAGGCAAAAGGGTAGGAACTAAGTTTTCAGCAGAAACATATTATTTGGAAAAGACAATCTAGATAAATAATTACCACATTCCATCACAGAATAAATTTTTCTGCACTGTGCATTTGCCAAGGACTGGAAATATAACATACACAAGCATCATAGCTTTCAGTGCTATTTTCATTACAGAAGTAATATTTAGGACTTTGCCACCTCTGCTCCCTCACCACATGAACAGATTTCTTTTAGAGGAAGGTCTTACTTTAACAGGACGGATAGGATTGCTAGGCGATAGGCCTCACATGTGCATAAAGTAGTTATATTTTGCATAATACCAGAATAATTTCATGAGGCACCTTTGTTACAACTGCCAACATATTATGTTAACGCTACCTGCTCAAATGCAGTTTTCATTTTAATAAACCCCATTAGTCAACCTGCAGTTTTAGTGAAAGGACCACGGTAAACTGTATTCACATTGACACAAAGTATCCCCAAGAGAGCAGTAGTCTTTAAATAGTCAAACTGCTGAAGAAACACCATTTGCCACCAAAGTACTTTAAATTTTTGTAAAAGTCTCTGCCATCTTGTTAGAATGTATTTGTTATTAGGATGTGTTTGCTACAACAACATTCTGCATTGGAGAGATTACCCTATTAGCGTTGCATTGCTGTCAACATTAAAAGACAAAAAGGTCATAAGTGCAGGACCAACCAGAAGAAAATGTCCAGTTTGGAAACCTCTCCAGTAAGGCATTGAGTTGAGGTGACTTTTGATCTTCTCCAAAAAAGTAATGTGCTGCTATGGCGAGAGAAACTATTCCATCAGAATGCTTTTCTGGGCCCTGAAATTGAGAAAAGGGCAACACAGTCTCACATGTTGATGGCTTTTAAACATAAGATCAATCCAGATGTACTTTTCTACAGACTTAATATCTATGCAACAAACTTCAACCAGCATCTGTCTTACATATTAAAAAATACTTCCTATCTTCAAACATATCAGTTTGATCACATGATGAGTTCCATCTGAACTTGCAACTAGGTATTTCGATGACAGTGCCTCGACATGTTAGACAGCTTGCACATGCTCTAACTTCAACGTTTGTGTTGGTTTTGCTGACAAACAGAGATGGGCTCCAACAGAGCATTTATACTGATCCTTCTATTGTCACCCTTAGGATGAAAGGCCTTTTCTGCCTAGCTTTGTCACTATCAATCTTGCAAAGCTTGTCACTCTGCAGATCCCTGCCTAGTTTTATCAAGTACCCTCAGAGAATTATTGTTAAGTGCTTTCATTGCCTGATCCAGGAAGGAAGAAGGGACTTTCTGAACTTCCAAACATTGCTGAAATACTTACTCAAAGAATAAAACACTGTTAAACATAAGATAAAAACAGCTGCAAGAAGTTCTTCGCTGGCAAGTTAATGACGGCAGGGGGACTAATAATCCCACTGGAAGAGCAATGCTGGAAGCCTTGCTTCCAACTGTAAATAGTGCAAAAAAAAATTTAGCAAACAAAGATTTTAGAAGTCTGTTCAGCTTCAAGACAGGCAATTTTCCCACCAACAAAATACCCAAAAAGGAAGCTACTCACAGGAGGAAAAAGACCTCTGAAATACCAGTAATAAAGATAAAACTTCAATAACTGTGATGCTAAAATCCAAACGTACAACCTAAGACCATGGAGACAAGAAAGACATTCTCCCTTTGCCTGTTTAAGCAAAGCTTAAGGAAGTTATTATGACATTTTTCACATAAGAATGCCAAGATGGTGAGAACAAGGCAGACCAAGGGATCTCTGGGTTTCCAGCAGCAGCATACTCACCATCAGTTCTACCCAGAAGTGCCAAGGTGTAGCCTGGAGCCCGTGGGAGTAAAACACAAAGTAATCTCCTCCTAAGCTGGCAATTGGCACTCCATCCCCAAGAGACCAGGTGGACAGAGCCGACCCTTCATGTGGCCGAATGTACAGAGACATGTGACTTGGACCTGCACACAGGGATACGTATCTAGATGTATCAACAGGTGGACACAGAACAACCACCTGTTTTCCTATAACATAGTATGTTATCCGTGCATTATTATTTGTGTCTTCCCAAACATGATACAACTGTCTTCCCTAGAGAAGAAGCTTCAATTATTTCTAAACAGTGAGATGAGATCACAGAATCACAGAATGTCAGGGGTTGGAAGGGACCTCTGAAGATCATTGAGTCCAACCCCCTTCCAGAGCAGGACCAAAAACTAGGGCAGATCACTCAGAAAGGCATCCAGATGGGTCTTGAAAGTCTCCAGAGAAGGAGACTCCACAACCTCTCTGGGGAGCCTGTTCCAGTGCTCTGTCACCCTCACAGTAAAGAAGTTCTTCCTCATGTTGAGGTGGAACTTCCTGTGCTGGAGTTTGAATCCATTGCCCGTTGTCCTATCACTGGGCACAAGTGAAAAGAGGTTGTCCCTGCCTTCTTGACGCCCAGCCCTCATGTACTTATAGACATTAATTAGATCCCCCCTCAGTCTTCTCCTCCAAGAGGGATAAAGCTATAAAAATGACTTTAAGAATGGATTTGCTATAAAAAGATCAAGGCTTACTCAAAATAGACAAGGTAATCACTCCTTCAAGTAACAGCTGCAACACAAAACCCACAGCTTCTAGTGCGTTATGAAACTGAATTAACTCATGCTAATCTCACAAAGCTCACTGTCTTGGGAATGGCACTAGAACTGACCATAGTCAAAACCTGACTTATTATGCACATAAAAATGAACACAAATCACAAACCAGAAGCTTCAGTCACTCACCAGATACTTCAAAGCTTAACCTCACAGAGTTCCAGGGCATCAGCTCCTTGGACAGAACTCTAAATTGAACGGGGCTTCTTGGAAAAATTTCCGGAGCAGGAAGATACCAGTTTTTCCTATTTAAAACAACCAAAAACCCCCAAGCCAACTTATTCTCAATGTCACATTCAAAGGTACTAAATAAGCCAAGAAGTTTTTGTATAGTATACCTGACTGTGCTGCTAGTAAATTAAATACTCAAAAGCTACTGATTTTTACCAGAAGGCAGGTAAGATGAGCAGCTTCTGGCCAAATATTTAAAGGGCATATTAATAGAAAAATAGTCACCAGCATGTTCACTTACTACCTTCATCTTTGTGAACTTACAAAACAATAACATAAGAGCATTTGCGTCTTCAAACTGCTACATTTCTGCTCACAAGATTTTTGGAGTATGAGAAATAGTCACAGCAGTTAGTTTTCAAGACCTCCTCTCCTGCCAGCTGGGGGGGGGGGAGGGGCAGAAGGAAAAAGATACATACTCCCACTCCGAGTTGCCCTTTAGAAGGCCCCTTCTCCACCCCTTTTTTCCACTGGTGCTTACATTGATTTTCCACACTTCAACTTCTACAGCTCCTGCAGCAGACCCAGCATCTCTTGCAGAGCCTCTGGCAGAAGACATTACACCTAGACAGAAGTTGAAGCATCTTCTCAAGTGGAAGGATAATTTACTTCTAGACCAAGATTAGCCTTACTTTTTTTCTGCCCTTACATATGCAAGACTGCATAAATGACCAATATACTTTGGCAGTGTTTAAATGAAGCAGTGTTCACACCAACCGGAACATGAAATGCACTGGCAGAATCCAAGGAAGGCCACAGAACGGGGCTTGCTCCTCGCACGCAGTTCTTATAGTGTCATTGATTTCAGGTATGTAGGGAGTTATGTGAGATATTCCACTATAATCAAATCCATTAATCCATATACCAGAGTCACTTTTAACCACATTTCCACCTAAATCATGAAATCTTCTGCTCGTGTGCTAGAAGAAGAAAAGAAAAGAAGATACATAGGAAGATTATGGAGCCTGTGCAGGTTGCAAGAGTCATATATCCTCCACGTCAGTCCTTAAGATTTTCTGCATTTTCAGTATGAACTAAACACATATCTGAATATTTATTAATAGATATAGACAATTGCTCAAATAAGAGAAACATGCCATAAAACCCACCTACATTCAGAAGATAATTGTGCCTGTAAGTATTCACTCACCTTCCATCACATTCACTTTTTAAATTATCATTGCTTACTCAACTCTCCCACTGAAAATCCCCTAAAAAACTCCCTGCTCTTCTGAGACAGATGAATGGAACACAGAAATTGAACACGGCTAATTCTTTCATATCCATGAATAATTGTTGGAATTTTTAAATCAAGCAACAAAGGGAAGATTACTCTTTTGGGGGCTGGGGGTAAAGTGGGAGGTGGGTGGGAGGTGGGTTAAGCTTTGAAAAAACCAAACAGCCTTGCAAACAACAGAGGCAATACAACATGCAAGGCTTTTCTTACCTGGAGAAAGATGCGCTTAGGCTTTGGATTAGCTGCATTAGAACTGTAAGGGAAGAAGATTCCACTACAAACGAGAATCAGAGTGACTACAAACACAGTAGTTAAAGTTGTTAGCGTCACTTTTGCACTTTTGACAAGGTAAATGAAGTTAATCTAGAGAATAAAAAGACAGCCCAGTTATAAAACTGCAAGACTTAAGAAATAAGATACTGTTTGTATAAATCTAAAATCCAATTATAGAACTGAAAGTACATTAAAGAGATATCAATCCAAGTACTGCCTGACACAAGACACTTCTTTGTAATCTCACTTTGTAAAACCAAAAGGAATAAAGTAGGTACTTCCCAGAGCTTTAGAAATGTTTTAAAGCATTTGCCAACAAAAAAACTAGAACCCCTTCCAGGGCAGCAGAATTTTTACTTTTTTTTTACATGTAGTACATGTGTTGTACACCCACACACTATACTTCACCTAAAATGAATGCCTGTTCAAACTCCAGCATTGAACTGCATATTTTACACCAATCTTTACTAAATCATCACAGAGTAGGTATATTTTTACAACCCCTACTTCAAGAACCTCTCTTTTGACTCACACAAAACATGGAATCTCTGGCACATTTCCTAGAAGTTTCCTGTAACATTTAAGATTTTGTCAAATTATTATTAAGTTTTAGTATTAATTTAGGAAAGCATTCATGCTGAACTCTAGAGGAAGTTGAAAAGTTTTAAAAAACATGTACAAATTCTACTTACAAAATAGGATGACAGAATCATAGTGATGACCACAATAAATCCTGCCAACACCACATCTGGAGGAATTTCTGAACCACTTCGTCCCATGATAGGTGTAAACATTTCAAACACAGTCCAACTAAGATACATCATATACAGATAAGGAACAAACATTCCCAGCATGTATGTCATGACAAACTTCATCGTGGCACCTATAGGGGGGGCCGAGAAAAAAAACCCCAAAACAAAACAGTAAAAGCTTAAAAGGATGCAAACATACAGCTTTACTAATATATCCATACACTGCTGCAGGGAATGGGGATCCCATTTAGCATAGCCAACGCCCATTAACTCTTTCAAAACCAACACAAAAACTACTCTTCCACTAAAAAAAAAACAAACACACAACAGGTCTTCTGTCCCAAACACTGTTTAAGTATTATGGTTTTTTTTTTTAACAGCTTTTACTGTCTTTCAAAGTATCTGGTATCTTATTAATAACCCCACAAAGTATTTTTGGTTTTAGACTGAGAGACAGAATGTTACTCAGTGTATTTTTTTTAAAGAGCTTCTTCATACTTTCAAACTGTCCTTAGTTCAAGAACAGCTTTTCATGTTACAAAAATGTCACGTGTGCTTTGACTGTTCAAAATCCCGTTTGGTATTTCTTTTGCTTAAATATTTAATAGAGTTTGGAGGAAAACACCCAATACACAATAGCAGGGACAGAGATTTTGATATACACCACCCCCCTCTCCTCTTCCCCACAAACGAATACCTTTTTGGCTGAATTCTTTATGGATCATGAGCTTAGTGAGTAAAGGAAATGCTACCCATAACATGCAAATGAATGCTGAACAAATGCCCATCTGAGTTATCACAGCCAAGGCTATCGACCAAATCATCAATGAAGCATCGAAAAAAATATCTCCCAGATACTGCTCATTCATACTCTGTAACAAAAAAACCCAAATACACTAATTACCAAACATATTTAATGTATCACATCTCATGAGAACACACAGAAAAATCCTTATTTCTTGTATGTAATTGTTTTCCTCGGACAAAA
This sequence comes from Hemiprocne comata, assembly GCA_020745705.1. Taxonomy (NCBI): domain Eukaryota; kingdom Metazoa; phylum Chordata; class Aves; order Apodiformes; family Apodidae; genus Hemiprocne; species Hemiprocne comata. The sequence continues at coordinate 13,626,863 of CM036616.1, read as the reverse complement.
CGATTTTGACAAGCATGATCTCACCATTCTCTTACCATTTAGAATTATGCATGACATCATACTTTTTTATTATTATTGTTTTTTAAATGTGCTCTGACATACCTTGAAAAACACATTACACGGATTGGGGTGGAGGGAGGAAAGGAATGTACAAATGACAATACTGAGAAGAGGGATAGCTAACGTTTCAGGTACACAGGCAAGCCAGGGCCTTTTTACAAAAAGCATTGGTGTTTGTGAAGTATATAAAAAAGCTGTGTAGTACTTATGTGTGAAAAAATTACCTATTATTATCTCCTGAGATTCTAAACCTGGTTTTGAACAGCACCTGTTTAAACACTTCTTACACAAGCACTGTTATTAGTGGACAAATATTATAGTGGTGCTGTGATATATCATGCCACAACTGCCACTTCAGAAGTCTGCTTTTTAAAACATTATTTGTTCTGAAAAAAAAGACTAGGTCAGATAATAACAGACATGTTTTCAAAAAAGAAGGAAGTTTAACCATCGAAATGTGCTTTGTTTTTGTACTGTTTTTCTTTAAATTACGTGGGCAATGTTGCAGTGTATGTAGTGCAAGATTCTTAATTGTGAATTCTGCCAGTATCAAGGACTACTTGCCTGAACAATGGCTATCAGAAAGCACCTAGTTTGGTTTTGGGCTGAGAAAAAAATACACAAGAAAAAAGAAAGGAGGAGCGAAGAAACATGTATGCTGCCAAACCTATTTTGAAACAAAAAGCTTATTAGTTCACAACAGAAAACACTCAGGTACTGCCTGTGATAGCCAAGTAAGAGATTAGCTTCCAAAGTTTTTTGCAACTTTAAGTAAAATGTGAGTTACAGAGGCAGCATAAACTGCGTGGTGCACTGCAAGCTACAGCATGCAAGGAAATTAAAGACTCATGATATCAAGTTGGTTGATCTGCTGATCAGCAGGCAAGAAGATCCAGAGCCTGGAACGGCTGAATGGTTAGCAAAAGTGCATTCTCCCTCTTTCGAAAGACTAGAAAATGGTAACACCACACCTATTTTATAAATGGCTTGTCTTTTCAACAGAAAGACATCTCCACATACATGTTTGTTAACACACATAAGCCAGTTAACACTGCCCTTCCCTAAACAATTAAAAAACCCTCTTCCAGATAAAGGCATGACTGATCCACTCAGAACCTTCCATACAATCAAATTTCAGTAATTTCCTAAGACTTCTTAAAATACTTGGATGAAGCTGGATTCAGCTGACAACTCAGGTTTCCTAAATTCCCTTGCCCAAAGCTTGTACAAATGACCAAGCAGATAAGTAACAGCAGGCTGAATGACTAAACATTAAGGTGCCTAAAACCTAAACCTAACAGGCTCAAGCAATTGACTTCTGCCCTGGAAGAGCAGTGTCTGTCAGATAGCTCAAGGCACCACCTCTAGGCCCGTATTTGTTTTTAACACAAAACCATTACACTATCATCTCAACATTTTTATGGTTATGAGCTATAATTACAGCATTATTATAGAAGTTAAATTGTGTTGGTTACTGTATAAAAAAGAATCCTAAGCAAAAAAGGTAGAGAGACAGTAGTCACAACAAGTTACAGCACTGGGGAGGTAACACACTGAACCCTCACTAAGCCTTACAGGTGTCTGAATATCCATTACCTATGGCAGAGAAGAACATGGGCTATCAAGAGCTCTGGTTCCATCTCCACCTGTGGTCAAAATAACTGAGAGAGTAATTATAGGGGAAAGGGTGACTACTCACATTTTTACAAAAGCTTCATTTAGAAAGCACTCTACAGCACAGATTACTGTATTAGAAAAGGACATGACAACTAGAAATTCTGATAGATGCAAGAAAAAACCTTCCATATGAACCATCTGAAAAATTGGTATTATTTGCTTTGAAGATTATGAATACAAATGACCTCACTAAAACAAAACACATAATAAAAACTAAAACAGAGAAGTGGAATTCCAAGTTTCACAACAAAATGTAAATGATACATTAGATTGAATAAGTAATATTAATATTGAAAGATACATAAGGAGGTACCATTCCAAAATAAATTATTTAATTCAGAGAACGTGTCACAGAAGTACATTCAGAGGCAAGACTCTGGTAAAATTCAAAGAACATTTGAGTATATGTGTAGATTCTGTAATTACCAAGAACTTTGAAAGGTATAAAAAGACGTAAATTCTCCAGCTCTTGCTCTGATCTCCTATCACTGAAATGATGGCAGGAAGGGAAGGTGCAGACAGCGAAAGAAACTGTTCCTCATACTGTCTTCTACTAGGCTTTTGACTTTTTTTCTTATACTCCAAAAGGTCACTAGCAAGGATAAAGCTTTAAATCACAAAACTCTTAAGTCTCCGAGTTAGTAGGGCAATCCCTATGCTCAGATGAAGCAATTTTTACAGCAACATTTTAAACGCTCCTGTCCAATACAGAAAACTTTTTGCATCTTTTTAATTAACTCAAAAAACCAGGTATTCCACAGACTAAACACTACATTACCTTTGAACATTAGAAACAAAGTCAAACTTACCTTGTAGAAGAACTTCTTGGCTAGCATATGCACAAGAATGAGCTTAGCTGCAGCTGCAGTTCCGTACAGAAACACAGAAACATAGAAATGGGTGTACCAAGAAAGAGACCGTCCAATGATAGACACGAACACTGCCACAATAAGGACTGTCACCAGCGTGCAGACCCAGCTTAGCAGGGTTAAGCCAAATGCAGTGAAGATTTTCTTCAGGTTATGAGTGGCTATGGAAAAAAAAATAAAAATTAATTCAATAGCCATGTATTCCACTGCAGACCACCATGAAGACTGTAACTATGTATAATGGCTGTAACTTTTTCTTACTCCAAAAATGTTTGCTGGATTTTGGGGGAGGAGAGGAAATGTGGGAAGGGTGTTTGGGTTGGTTTGATTTTTTTGTTTAAAAAGGTAGGTTCCTATACACACCTGAAAAGATCTAAATAGAAGATTTAAGTTGTTTTACACCCTTTATTAAGTTTTGTTAACCTTCTGCCCATCTGTTGTTTTTTTATTCGCTCCTGCCTATGGAGCAATGTTACAGAAACAGGATTTTGGAGACCTACCTATGCTAACAGAACAAAGAGTTTAATATAGATACCAAGCAAGTTTTTTTTTTCCATTTTCTGGTCCTTATAAAATTTCATTTTAATCTTCATGAAAGGATGAGAGACATAAAAATAATTAATAAATGCTACACATCTAGGCCTATCAAAGTCCTTCTTCATTGCAATTATTCACAGTTGAAAGATTTAAACACAAAGCAAATCCTATGGCACGCCACACACCTGGAACTTATTTCTGAAGTTTATCTAAACAGACACCATAATTGTCTGAATATTTCTTCATCTATTAATTGCTATTTGTGGAAGAAGAATGTGTTTTATTTTTTTTAAGAACTAGACTTACCTCTGGTTTTGGGCTGTAATACTTTCTTGCTTAAATAAAGAAAAGCAATTGCTGCTGTAATATAATTAATGACGGTGCCAACACGAGCCGGATATGCAAGGACAAATAAGCCAAGTATATCAAAGAACACAACATTTCCATGTCGATACTCAAAAGATTTAGTCAACTTATCTGATGTTGCCAAGTATTTTAGGACAGCTAGAATATTGTCACCTATTAAAAAAGCAGATAAAAAACATAACGACATCAGGCTTCAGGAAATGTTTAAAGACAAGCATTCTTAAAAATTAAACTGGATTGAAATATCCTCAACACAGATGGGAATATACAACTGACCATTCTGCAATAGGTATTTGATGGTATGAACAGCACAGTGTTTTCAAGAGTTAATTGTAGCTATCACTACAATAAGTATACTTATTGGGAAGCTTCACGTATTTAAACACTGTAGCAATGAAGGGAACAGTCAAACTTTCTGCCCATTAGCCCTTCTTCAGATCTGGTATTAAAGCACTGCACTTCAAGGGTAACCCATAGAAGAGTTTATAACTTCCTCATCTTTCTCTTTTTCTCCACACAACTAGTAACTCTTCCATGTCTCAATGACAATGAATTACCCACCCTTCTTCCCCTAGATGACTGTAGAGAAGGAGACAAAGAGGCTGTTTTCCTCTGTAGCCTACAGGTACCAACCACTTTTTACTTTCCCACAGTACTGGCAAAACACATGTAATCAAACGAGAACAATTGCTCTCAACTTCAATTTCCTTTCACTTTACCTGTAAAAGTGCTTACTGACTTAAAAGCTTGTCTTCTTTTTTTTTTTTACCTGTGACATAAACCATCACAACCAGTACAATCATCTCTCCAACAGGAATGTACAAGTGTTGCTTTCTGTCTTGCAACTGCATTGGCACAAGAAAGTGTTTAAAGCTCCTACTCATCCTGGACAACTAGGCTGGCTTCTGTATCAGCTTAACGGGAAACAGTCAAAATCCTGGAAGCATTTAGGATTATGTTCATTTTTCCTGGGAAACTAAAGGTTTCACTCTAATTTTCTTTACTGCAGTCTGTCAAACTGCTGTAAGTACGACCTGTTAGTAGGAACTAAATCATGTTTATCCACAGTCCATGTGCTACCACAAAAATTTGTATGAGATCCATTCTAAAAGAAAAACCTCTGTTGGCAGATCAGTCTCCACGTCACCAACTTAACCATAAGCTTCTAATCATGAATGTTACTCAATAAGGGGACTTACTAAGAGAAAAGGAAGGTAAAATCCTAAAGAGTCAGGTAACAAAGGCTAGATTATAACCTTAATTAAATTCCAGTTACTTCCAAATCAGCATCACTGGATGCTCATAAAATTTATCTTCCCAAGTTGACCAAACAGATTTCCGTTGTACTTTAAAGACACGCATTCAGTTAATTCTTTGCTCTTTAGAACATGTCTAAATTTGTAATTGAAATTATGAATTTCTTGTGATGGTAGTCTTACAGCAAAACAAAAAAGCAGCTACAATAGTACTCTTCGGTGAGTTACCAAATTAATGAAATACCAACCTGCTCTCTGGATGGAATCTGTTGAAATTCTGTCTGATGTGTCATATTCTGTGTGATAAATGTAGCCATTTTCAATAAAAGCCAAATCTATTCCTACGGAAAGAGAAAAAGCATATTTGAATTTATGTAAACCTAAAACCTCAGAGCAAACATGTGAAAGCCTCAAATATATTTCACACAAAACACTGCTCTACTCACTATCCTTAAAGTAGCCCACTCACTACCCTTAAAGATGATCAAAATGGTCAGCTTTGTAGAAGAAAGACCAGCTGGGAGTCCATGTGTATTTAAAAAAGGACACTTAAAACATTAAAAATACCTGTCCTCTTCATGTATTGATTTGTACAACATCTGTACACAAACTGATCTCTACTGAAGAAACATGCAAATTTGTAATCATCTCAGCTTCAGAAAAGATGTACAAGGTGCTTTCCAAACATTTGCTACTAAAACATCAATAGAGATCCATGCTGAAATGCAATAAAAAGCAGCACTGTGGAACTACAGAAACACCTTCTCAATACACCCGGTGTGTACTTTTTACTTCTAATTTGTAAACAAATAGCCAGTCTGAAAAGTCTTATTTTAAAAGTCCAAATAAGTTGTAAAAATATAAAAAGTTATTAAAAAAAGGTTTTCCACGAGATTAATTACACATTCCATGTATCCCAAACATATATCCCCCTCAGCAGCATATGCAAAAAGCTGCTGTCTGCAATCCGAACCCTGACAATTTTGCAGAGGTTTAACAAACCTGACCTCAACTCTGCACGTGGACAAAGAGGAATAAAGTAGCTATTTAATTCAACTATTTCATTTCTATTTGTTTAGAAAAAACAGGCGTCAGTGAGAATTCCTTTACAATTTGTGATCCAGGTATCACTCTGAACATATAAAGAACACACTGTACAAAATCAGCTACTTTATTTTCAGGCTTGAAGCATATTTTGGAACAGTTCAGAATATGGTAACGAGTTTTATTCTAAGAACCAATTCAGAAATAACACTTTTCTTGAAAGTGACTCCAATGATGTCCTGTGCAAGACAGGAACAATGTTACAGAAGTTTATATTTCTTTCAATTCACATGTTCCACATTTGTTGCCACTGGTCATTCTCTGCAGATAGCAAACTGTAAATAGATCAGCAAAACCAAACAACTGCTGTCCTGTGCTTGATTATGACAAAGAACAAATAATGGAAATGCATTAATCACTAAGTCACTATCTTAAAGAAGACAATTTTAGTTTATCCATTAGATAGGGACATTTAATTCCTGCAAGCAGGTCATTAGCATCATTACCAAAATGTTTCAAAACAGAATATTTAATAGCATACTTTTAATTCCTGTAGTGTTTTCTTGATTTTCAGGAATTTTCTACCATGTCATTTCTTTCATGAAAATAGCAGTCTCCACCAAAACATCCTTAACAACCCACACAACGTAAGAAATCTAAAGGCTCCTGCCTTAGCAAAAAAGCAGGAAAATTTGCTCCCAAACTGAAAAACAAACCAAATCTAAGAACCTTCACGTTAGTGAACTATAGAACAGTCTGCCTGTTATAAACTTAAGATTGCACAATGCTCATTGACATGTCTTCTGCTAACATACCTGGAACATTGCCAAAGTCCCTGTAGATCCGGAAGTCTGTATCTGCTGGGATAATACCACTCTGAAATATTTCCTGTGCCACCACGGAGGCAAAGGGATGTTTGGCTGCAACTACATATGCTTGTACCAACCAAGGATTCTCAGGTCCTAACAGAAGATGAGCAAAAAGTTCACAACACTTTTTGAACTTCAGTTAAGATTTTATCTTACAAAGAGGCAACAGCAAAGGAACTCACTTGAGTTTTAATGCTGCTGCCCCACAGGGCATATACTATAAGGGCATTTCTGTTGGCTGAATGACTCACACTTCAGAGATAGACTTAGTTACACTTCAGGGGGAAAAAAAATGCAAACTACTGATGCCTTGAGTATTCAGTGGCAGAGCAGATAAGCCAGCTCACAAAAAAGACCCAGCACTAGTGAAGAACTCAACACCTTCAGCAGTTTCCAATTTAGCATCCATCTATCACACCTCGAAGTTGTTGTTTAGAGAAATGTGCCTCTGCTACAGCATTCCATGTAAGTAAGCAATTAAGCAGCTCCAGCAGTATAAGGAAGTCTGCAGTCCAACAAGGATGGAGCAAAAGTTTAATTGTAGCCTACAAAACACAGAAGTCTTGCTGCTTCCTGAGCAGACATCAACATTTCCCTGCAAAGATTCTGAAAAAACTGCTGTGAAAATTACATAAAGCCTATGAAAGTATGACTATGCAAAATGTAAGATATCCAAATCTGGTTTTCTCCTATTACCTTGACACAAAAGAGAAATACAGCTTATGTAAACTTTGTACGACACAGGATTCCCACCTATGAGGCAACTTCTGTGGCACTGCTTTAGCCTACATGTATCTAAAGATGGAGAGCGACTTACTTGCTGCACAGGGCTGGGAAAGAGGCACAGAGGTTCTCTCCTGCCTTTTGCTAATGAGTCACTTCCAATACTCCTTCAAGTCTACATTGTTTAATACCAAATTATCCTGGGGTAGAAACTGGACACACTGCAAGCTCATACCTGTTTGGAAAACAAGTTCTTTTCCTCCTACACCTGCTGCCTCCAGGTTAATAAAAGCTCTAATTGACTTGGCCCACTCATGTTGTGTAATGAAGCCATGACTAGCCTTGATGGGGAAACAAAACAAAACAAAAAGATAGGTCAAATATCTTCCAGACCAGCCTAAAAGTTATTTTCCATTACGATCACAACTCCAGATTTGATAAGGCAGCCAGATCACTTACAACATAAACAGATGCAGAAAATCCAAGTCTTTGAATTAAACTGATTTGTACAATATTCTTAATCTAAGTATATTTTTCCCTTTGAAATCAAGTATGTTTTCCTCAGAATGTTAAGACTCGCATTTAACTAATATTTCAATAGATTAAATACAAGCTATACCTACAGTTACTCCTTCGTCAGAGTCTTAATACACAGCTTTAATGTATGGCTCATAATTCTGGCTTATTCTCACCTGTAGAATATTTTCTTCTGCACCATTAAATAAGAATATGACAGCATGCTGCAGGGGCTCTGATGATTTTGAAAGTGTATTAAGTATTTCAAGCATCACTGCGCAGCTAACAGCATCATCACTGGCACCTTGAAATAATCACAAGAATAATATAGTTTACGACAGACACTCAGAATTGCAACAAAGACCTGAAAAGAAACAGCTTTATGCTATCTCAGTTACTTAATCTAACTGATGTACAGTTAGTCATGTCAGGCTTTAGTGTATTTTATGCTATTGCTTGTACCCTGTGTCTGTACTAGTTAAAAGCAACAGCAGAAAGAAAAACAATGCTCAAAAGTTGAGCAAGTGAAGTAACAAAGTATCAAATCCGACACTACTCTTCCAGAAAAGTAACTAGCTATGTAACTAAGCAAAGTGATACCTATCTATTTTCTAAGAACAATACAAATAAATAAGGACATAATTGTCACTTACAGCACACTCAAATTTCTGAAAATAAACATTTCTACACAAGTCACCCTATGGCATTCCAAACTGTAGCTCATGCAAATAAGTGGACAAACTCTCAAAGTAACATTAGGCCACGACTGCAAAATAAGGCAAAAACCAGGTTTCATACCTTTAAAACATTCTTAAAATGAAAGTACATACTGTAATACATTGTTTCATTATCAGATGCTTTCTATCACCCTTCTTTCCTTGCAGAAACCTCCTTTTGCTCTGAGCTCAGCAGTCTGCCTGCTCTTTGAGGTCGTCATCCAACACTGTTCTAGACTTACTTTCACTTCCTCACACCTCCTTTCATGCCCTGCCAATTTTTATCTTGATTAAGTAGCCCTATTTTAGTTGAGGTCTTCCACTGCCCCATTTCCCTCACTTTGGTGCAAGTTGTAGCATCACCCAACTTCACCCTAAATAATAAAATCTGAGAGCAAATCGAGAAATTTAACTTCATTCCTTTAAGCCTGGGTTGCACATATGATGCAGACTCACATTTAGATGACGATGACAGTGTGATCAGCCCTCAGCACGCTAATAGGGCAGACGCATTAGCTGCTAAAACTGTTTAATTTACACATTAAAAAACAGCTTTTTCTAAAGACATATCTGCCCCTTCCATGAAAATGGCATATTCCTGATACAAACACAAACCCGTCTAAATTCAGTCTTAGCTTATCATATGGAACTACTTCAGAATAAATAAATAAGCCCAAAATCTTTCCAATACTTTAATCTATCTGTCAGAAATTAATGTCTTGCTCTGCCAAAAGCCCCTCCAAAAGATCTGATTTAAAAGCCTGATTATATTGTTACCGGAATCAGCAGTCTACTCTTAGCCCCACAGTTCTTTTATCTAACCTATGTGGTGTTAAAAACTCAGCAGAGAAGTGATCATAGCTTTCAGCGAGATTAACCACCTATCTGCCTCGCTGTGAAACTAAAAAAAAGAAAGTTATTGGTTTCAAAAGACATACAGATTTACATCTGACTAAAGCAGCCATGTAGCCACAGATGATGACACAAGCTCAAAGAGAAAGTATCATCTTCTAATACTTCACATACAGCAAAACAGATGGGAGGTTAAAGCAAATGATATGGCAAATACCAGCAACCTAAGAAAACCACTTTATCTGGTACGTCTGTGCTGGTAACTTCAAGGATGTTTCTGCCTTCAAGTTTATCAGAAAATAATGCATTAAGCCGTATGAACTGAAAATTGGTACCATTAGAACAAGAGACATGTTTTAGGAGTTCACAGTTTATATTTTTCCTATGCAAGAAACTCAGGCTTTCTAACACTGAAGCTCTAATGGTTTACCGAGTTTTGCTTGATGCCTTCTGTATGCGTAAGCATCTATAACAAATTATGTTCAATTACCTGATTTTCAAATACATTAATCTTTGATCACTTGAGTCCTGCTGATTCTGGTTAAATAACACATTTTTGTAATGAAAAAAAGCTGTAAGCAAATAGCTTTGAGAAATACAGAAGAATAGGAAAAAAAAGGTTCTTCCTTAGGTCACACACAGGTTTTACACTAAGGAAATTAAAGACACTGCAGTTCCACACTGTTGTGACAAAGGGCTAGGCTGCTTTGTGATTAAGGGCAACATAGTAGCTGATTGCAAGCTCCTCCAGAGAGTATAATCCTATACAAATCACTAATTTTTTGGCACTTCTGTGCAAGGTTGGTGAAGTATTTCACTTTTTGAGTAACTGTAAAGAGAGTACTTGATGTCAACATAATCCTGTGCTACAACCCATATAACTGGGCACACATTTCACACAGGGCATCAATTTAAAGACCCTTCTCAATAATTACAGTACCATGTTTGTGAAGTGTTCTTTCTAAGTCTAGGCAGTCATATTTAGACTACAAATACAGTAATTAACATCTCTGTAGTTCCTAAATCACAGAGCATTAATCATCATCATCATCATCATCATCATGCAGTTATTAAGCTTTATTTGGAAGCTTCTCTTGCCTAAATATGATTGAGCAGAAAGAGAAATTCTGTATACTATTAGTTGACAGAAAAAAGGCACGAGTACAGCAAGCGCTTTGTTTCTCTAGTTAATACCCAACTGTTTTCCCAATAATGAAGACTATGTACAAGTGCTAAACACCAGAAGGTTTACCCCCCAAATTAAAATACTGTGTGGAGTGTAAACAAAGAAACTTTAGTAAAAGCTGTGCTGTTGGTGAATACCATGAAATCTGAAGGTATTTTTCAAATGAATACTACTGAGATCTGAAGGTATTTCTCAGCTGCAGCAACAGGCACACACCTGTGGCTAAGTGTTACAACAAATGGTTTTGTGTGGTTTTCAGCTCCCTACCTTCCTGGCACTGTTAAAACCAGGTATTCACAAAGCTGTTCACATACTTGCTGCAATAATTATTTAACATTGTTAGATTTATAATAATGCAGAGCAACATGAATAAGAGAGCATGTGACAGTGAAAGTAGTCGCAAGAGAGGTACACATTACCAATGCAGCAGTATCTTAATCTTTGATCACTATAGTGTTTCCAGTGATCTTTGTAGTCTTTTTGAGTGTAGAAAGAAAGTAAATATTGGCATAGCTTAAGGATATCACACTATAATCTGAGATAAGGTATGATACCAGCAAAGGGAGGGGAAAACAGACTGGTTAGTGTGGGTGAGAAGAGCCCCTGGCACAAAGTGCCCTGTGAAAGGAAAGCCAGGATTAAATCCGTACCAAAGTATGGAAAGACCTGAACAACAGGTGGAAGTGGGACATGCACTACATGCATAAGCAGTGAATTACATGAAAGTCAGATATAAGCAAACTTTCTAGAAATTTAAGTAACTTGCTGCCTACCAGAAAGTGAGAAAGAAATCCTGACTTCAGTAGGCCCAAGCTGTCACTTCAAACACTGAATCTCACTGAAATCAAGCAGACTAATTGACACTGGCACTATTCTAACATGTGGCTATAAGGCTACTTGGTATGAGAACACAGCAAGTCAAGCTTTGTGGCTCACATAATATACAGAAATGCAGAAGGAATGTGTGGACCTACCCGGGCTATTTGGTACGGAATCAAAGTGACAATTGGATAACACTGCGTGCTCAGCTCCACTTCGGGGTTCCAGCTTCACTACAACATTGGTTATGTTTGCATAGTAACTAGTAAAGCCTCCTAAAAAGTCAATGCTGAAGGAGCCTGTAGGCCTCTGTATGTCTACAGATATCTTGTGAGCATGTGTGCTTTCTCTTTCTATTGCCCTAATGTGTTCTAAGAGGTAGTTAACTGCAACAACTTCATTTTCTGGACTTCCAACTGTCCTGGGCCCAATTGCTGTTATGTTGTCAAGATATCCCCTGTAAGACATAAATTACACATTCAGCATCAACATGTTCAACATTTAGTATGTAACTTACCTACAACTGTAACATTTTTATACGTTGTTCTATTTCAAAACTCACAGTAAGTGGAAGAGACTAAAGGCAACTGGATAGTAACTGTAGTCAAGATGCCAGAGATCATTATGGTAATGGGAATATCGCCCTGATCGTCACTGAGGGCTCCTCATCCTATCCATCGTGATATTAAAACAAACTATTAGTTTCTGTTTGATCATGTCAATCCAAACAGAAACAAAAGGGGCGAAGGGAGATGCTAGAGGCTTTATCTTTAGCAGGGTTCTGCATGTGGATACATGTTCTTCCCTGAATGTCTGCAAAGCACACTTTCAGCAAGATTACACCAACTAAAGGTTTGCACATAAGTTTTCCCAGACAGGAAGTACATTATAGTACTAAGAGATGGAGTACTAAATGATGGAGGATGCATTGTTTGATCTGTCCAAAACTGCACCTTTAAGAGGCAGCCAGTATGAGACCTGGAACCCTTACACGTTTTTCACCTGCTTTCTGCAAGCTCCCAAGCGAGCTCTGAGCTCTTCCCAGGGCAGGAGAAGGCATAAGCGCTCTGCAAAGGACGGTGACCCCCCACCTGAGGGGCGCGGCCCGCCGACTGTGCCAGCCGCCGCGATCTCCGAGCTCACATCCGCTGCGCCGGCACCAATACCTGGAGGCTGCTGAGCCGGGCTCGGAGATAGCAAGGCCAGGCCGCTGCCTGCGGGGTACGCCCGGGCGGACTCCGCCCCGCGGCCAGCCCGGCAGGAGAACGTGTCGGCTCTCCACCGCCCCTCCCCGCCCTGCCTCGCCCGCCGTACCTGGCGCGGGGGGCGCTGAAGTGGCGGGACCCGGCGGGGCTCGGCTGGCTCAGCAGCTGCCGGTGCGAGAGCTGCACTAGGGCTCGCAGCCCCAGTAGGTACAGCAGCACCACCGGCGCCCCCCGCGCCTCGGGCAGCGCCAGCAGCCGCCGCCGCCGCGTCCCGCCCGACTTCCTCCCGCCCATGTCGCGGTCGCCGTCGTCCCGCGGCGGCGGGTGGCGTCGGTCGCGGTCCCGGTGGCCGCCGGTGGCGCGCAGCCGCCACACCGGCGCCGCGCTCCGCTCCATGGTCCGCGCGCTCAGCCTCGGCCGCCGGCGCGAGCTCCCCGTGTAGACACGCGATACGGGGACGCACGAGGCTCAAAAGGTGTCGCGTCCCGCTGCTCGGTGGGGGCGTGGTCCCGGCGGGTCACGTGGGCGGGAAGGCCGGCCCCACCGCCCGCTACTGCCCGGCCGCCGGCGTTACGTACTGACGCTGGGAGGGGGCTGAGCGTCGTCAGCGGTATGGCATCGCCTCCGTTTTGCGGTGGGCGTGCGTCAGGCCCCGAAACTGAGGCCCGCTCGGTGGCCATCACCGGTGGAGGGCACAGACCTGGGAGCCGTGAAGTCCTGGAGCCCTCTGTCCTGCAACAGTGCGCGGGCAAGCAACGGTCTGGCCCTGCGCCTGACCGGGGATCGCCCTGAGCCCTGTCGGCAGCGACACCTCACTCAACGATGTGTACAAGTCTCCGTGGCTTCACGCTTTTTTTGTTGTTGTTGTTTTTTTTTTGTTGGTGGGGGCTTAACACCAAACGCGAAGGAAGATGTGCAGGGTGACTGTGGTGTCGGGAGGAGCAGTAAAGAGTGCCACAAACTAGCGTGCCAGAGACTAGGGGTGGTGAAGCCTTGCAGACACAGTCGTGGCAGTGGCATGAGGTTGCTGGGGTTTTTCCCCCACTGTGTTATATTTTTGGCATTGAGTAGTTCTAGCACTGTACAGCCTGAAGCTCAGGTAACCTGGGCTGAGCTGCAATAAGTCTTGGAGGTCCTTGTGAATAGCAGGCTCCAGTGAAGACATGCCAAGGACAGCACCCGTGAGGATGGGGGCCAGGCTGTGACGTGGACTGCCACACTTGCAGTGCTCCCCTTGCTTTTCTTTGGGGGAGCCTGCTTCTGCCTGCTGTCACGGTGTGCTTGAGTGATGGGACAGAACTGTTTGATGGTAATTTTTCCTGTCTTTGTCACGCTGCTTTGCAATGCATCTGGCGACTCCTAAGGATACCCTAGAAGATAACTTGGTCTCTTGTACCCTGTGACATAATCTGGAACCAAAATATGCAATGGCACCATCCAGCTAAATGGCTGTTTCGATGTACCCAGTGTTGCAGATAAACGCTGAACATTGCTGCTTCCTGCCCTGCCTCTGTGTTGCCAGGTGGAAGTTTTCCAACAGCGGTTGCAGTACCGTTTGGGATGAAAAGGCCTGAAGGAGTGGTGCACTAAAAGGTGGTGACTGTGCTCTCTGCACACATCAGGTGCTTTAGTAAATTTCCTTATTCTGGCTTCGTGAGTTTTCTCATTTGCTTCACTTCACCCTCAGTACACACAGGATTAATGCTTGCAGTTTATGATTGAAGACTCCAGATCATGTTAGTACATTTAAGACGCAGTGACATAGTTTCTAGGCTGACAGGTTTGTTTTGCTCAGTTTTGTTCAATTTTTCTTCCTTCCTGCTGCTTTTGTTTCACTTAACTCTGTTACCTCGTCCCAAATAGACCAGCATATCTCCAGATTTGGTTTTTAAAGGTAGATTTTACATTAGAGACAGCTCTACTATGAAAAATTCCAATGTAAATGTTTTCTTAAAAATAGAAGGGCATAATTAGTCCAGAGAAATGTTTGCAACACAAATAACCAAAGCTAATTACATGTAATCACCCCCAAATGTGATGGAATTGAAGCTGCCCTTTGAGTATGTCATATTAATAATCTATATGATGGTAAAGTAGCATTACTAATATGCAGAAGAAAATGTAGTTTTAAATAAAGATGAGGCCAAATATTCAGTGTAGATCAAAATTCTCCTTTGAAATTCCTAAGTAGTTGTCAAAGTTGTATAGAGAAGTCAAACAAGGAATCAAGTATGGACTTCAAGCTTTTATTTTTATTCCATGTATGAGTGCTGAAGTACTGGAGGCTACCACTCCTGAAAAACTCACCCAAGCAGCTTCATTCCAGGGCAGTTCCTCTCCAGCAACACATTTTGCTGCATTTCAATTTGATAATGTCAGGACAGGCCTTACATTCTTGATCTGGAGGGTAATAACACAGTTTGAGAAAATGGGAACTACACACCACTCATTTTGTCTCTATGCTTACTTGAGGATTAGACCTGTATAATGATTTCATCCTTTTCTTAATTTTTTTCCTTTCATTCTTTGGGCTGCATTTGAACATTAAAACCCAGCACAATTGTGTCAAAACAATTTTTTAATATACTGTCAATAGAAAATTCAGAAGTAATTTGCTGCTTTAGATCAGAAATACTTCTGATGTTTGGAATGCTGACAGCCCTTTTGTGGTCTGCTCTGAGCACAGCCTTTGGGAGAGCACTGTGCAATGTGAATTAAGCTGGAAATGTGCATACACGTCTTGACATGACTGAAATGTCAAGGTCAAATACATCAACAAATACAGTGCCATTTATTGCCCTGCTTGTGTGGAATGGCCGATTTGAGATAATTTGATCTAATTTCCAAACATGATTTGGCTTAGGTTCAGTTTGACTTTATGGCAAGAAGGCTGATGCTTAACATAGTATCTTGCAATCTCTGCTGCTTCAGCTTGTCAGCTCACAACAGAGGGAAATCCCGTGTTCACTGAGCATGAATTATACTTGTAAAGTATGTTTTAAGCAAGAAAAGTAAAAATTCAGTCTCTCATCCACAGGGACTATGGGCCTGCTTTGTGTTCTTAACTTAGTAGCAAACCCAAATTAATTGGTGGCAGGTAACATTCTTGCTTAACAACCAAATATAAATATGAAGGTTTTGTAAGTCAAGGCCACCCTGTTTAGGGTAAGAGAACTGTCTTCAGAAAAGCATTTAGTTTTGATTAAAAATAAACAATGATGAAGCATCCATCAAATAATTGGTAAATTTTTCCCATAGACAGTCATCTTTATCATGCAAATAGGACTTATGTGTGGTATAATTTCCTAGCTTCTGTTTTCCACCCATTGGATCCTGTTATATCATTGAGTAGTAAACTGAAATTCCCTTTGTTACAAGATCATACATCATGATTAAGACTCTTACATGAATTTTTCAAGCCTGAGATTTATAGGCGTTTTTTTTTCCAGTCCATCCATCCTCCTCCTAGCTGTCCTCTGGTGATTTCCAGTGTTTCAGTAACTTTCCTGCATTGCTGAACCAAAAGGAGAAGTAGTATTCCAGCACCTACAGCGATGCCAAATACAAAAGTAAAATAATGGCTGCCCTGCAGGGAGGCAGATCTGTTTTGTTTTGCTTTAACATAAGCATGTTGCTACAGTTTTGAAGTGTCAGTTATGTCCAACTGCCTTGGGAATCTGTTTCTGTCACTACAGCGTGTTGCAGCTCTCCACTTAGTGTCCCGTAGCTTCTCTGACAGGCAGGATCTTCCATACCAGCTTTCAGTGAAACTGGGACTTGGCAGGAAGTAGGAAACCCTGTTGAGGCAGAGAAATTAGATTTTACATCCCAAGTTTCCAGGTCCTGTCAAGCCTTTCCTGGTGACACCTGTGGGTTTGGAAAAGTCTTGCTTTCCTGCGCTGAAGCCAATGTTGGACCATTGAGCACCTGAGCCCTCCTGCTGCAATGGAGCTAGATCTTCACGTGTCCCTCAGGCATTGGAGCTATCTTCTCTTTTATCATATACTTATCATTCACCTCACTCTCCTATAGCCACAATGCTGTAACTGGAAGCTCATACTGAAACAATAGGGTTAAAAAAATATAGGTTATTTATATATATAAAAATATATATATTTTTTATATATATATATATATGGTAAACCCCTGTCTCCAAGGTTTTTTTAGTCATTAACTACCTTGCGTCCAGTCCCTGTCCCTTAACTGTGGCCTGCCTCTTGATGCTGTATACTACAAGCCTGGAAATGTTTGCTGGGCAAACTTGGTAAGCTTTGAATTAACAGCCATTCTTCTTTATGATCTTTTGCTATCCTGGTCTTAACAACGAAGCCAGGAAGCATATTGTAAGAACTCAGTGCAAGAATCCACCCTTGTGAAAATACAGGGTGATCCTGTGTAGCCTGTATTCAGGTCAGGTATAAGCACCTGATAGCTTTGAGAACTCATCTACACAGGCACGCTTCATGCTGTCAAGGAACTCTGCATTTCTTCTTGGTCTTTATCATGTAACTCCACAATACAGCATCTAGCTTTGGATAGTATTGCACATGGTAGTCTAGTTTAAGAAAATGGCACAGGGCATCTAATGAGCTTACAGCCCTCCATGTCTGTGCTCTCAACTGAATCCTCTCAAAAATCTTTCCCAGACATCAACCAGAGGACATTTAGGGCTCATTTAATCAAACGCATCCAAGATACAAGGACAGAAGGTGCCTCATCAACACTCCAGACATACCCAAGAATTGAGCATTTCCACTATCATCTTGTAATTGAAGCAGAATGATGTAACTGTGGTCACTCATTTCAGAACTGGATGTGGAAGAACCACCCATGGATTCTAGATTGATAGGACACAGATGTGCTGTTGTTTGCATCAGCACTGGTATTAACTATTTTGTTTTGATAAGCTTAAGCAATGTTTTTCCCTCTTCCCTTTTTAGCAGTACTCATTTTCTGTGCTCCCACTCTTTCTTACCCTGTTATTTTGTCATGGGAGCTATAATCACAACTAGTAATTACGTAGAGAAAATTAACTGATTATTGTTTGTTGAAAAACAAAACAACCAACCTTTCTTCAGATCGACATACATGCCTTTTGCAGCCCATTCAGGCTCCACGTAACCCTCTTTCCTGTGGACCACTTTTCCGTGCAGGCTCAGCATTTCCTTTGTTATTAAAGGGAGGCCAGGGCTTCATATTACCCTGGAGAGAGGGGAGGTGGCCAGTCAGCATCCCCTGCTGTAGTTTTTTCTTCTTTTGCTCCCAGCCTGGAAAAGTTCAGTCAACTTAAACTAATAATAATTTGTTAAACTGATAGTAGGATAACCAGAACCAAATCCAAATATAAGCCACTTACTCTTCCTTTATCTATGAAATATGTCACCTTGTACAGTTTGACAGCTTCTGCCAAACTTTAATCACTCAGTCTATTGATTGCTACTTCTTTCTGCTTGTCAGCCCCTTAAATATCTGTTAACTATCACTGCCAGCTATCCTATCTCCACAAAACACAAGAACAGAAATCACCTGCTTCATCAGGCTATCAACATTATGCAACTGAATCACCTCCTTCTCTAATCACATCAAGAGTAATCTCTCTCTCTCTTTTTTTTTTTTTTTTTTTTTTTTCCTTCAAGACCTCAGGTCTCTCCATGCCCAGCTACCTTTCTTTCCCAGTTTGGTTTAGCATCCCATGCCAGGTGTTTTGGCAGTAACATGAGCCGGTTTATTTCTTCTGTAGTAGTTTCCTAGTCCTTTCCCATGCTAACATCTCTCCTGCACACAGTCCTCAGACAATTCCTGTTCAGACTACCCATTAGCAATCATTTAACACCACAAACCAAGCATCAAGTAATTTTGATTCAGTCATTCTGATAAGTATTCTCTTAGTTGAGAAATCATGTCACCTGGTGGTAGTTTATCTTGGCTTACTATCTGTTTATATAATGCTCTCAGAAGGCTTTGGTCAGTAAAAAAGAGTGTGTATGTGATCAGAGCTGGTAGTTTCAGGTAGAGAGACAGGCACAATCGCCTCCAAGGACTGCTGAATGCAGGAGGCATGGTTTCATAAGTTATCTGTCCTTCCACCTGAGCACAGCTAAGGAGGGTTCATCAGGCTCTGTGTATATTTGTGGCAGGCTGGCCTTTGTGCAGTTTAATTATATAAGAAGTAGACTCCAGAGACTTTTTCCCCACATCTTATATATACCACAGTAATAATAATAAAAAGCCAATGAATTTTGAAGCGTAAAATGTGGAGAAAAACAATAGATTATTAGGGAGAAGTACTGTACAAAGCTGCAGATATAACATGAAGATTCCACATGTTGACAGAGAATTGTGAAAATAATATTTTAGCCTATTCAGCTGAGCAAAAGCTGCTATGCTAGTAATTCATAATTGTAGTTCTGGATAAACCAAACTAAATTATATGACTAAAGATTAAATGTATGTTCTTTTTCAACACAAAGGCTTCATCTCTGCTATGATCAATCAAATCCATTTGGATTGCTGTTTGTCTCTGTCTGATTTACAGCTCTGTGTACGAAATGTAGTCTTGTTTACCATGGTCACTGTCATATGCATATCTGTCTGGCAATATAGCTTAGTGTCATCCATCTATGCACATACAATTACCATACTGTTGATATTTTTCACTGTGGGGTTCTGGAAGGTAACATCGGCCTACAGAGTTAGTTGTGAAGGACCAGACCTACCAATCCAGTTTATATGTATCAGGGTGTAAGAAAATCCACCATAAGGACATCTTTCTGCTCATGGCCTCCCAGATTTCTCAGACAGGAGCTGTGCAGCAACATAGCACATAACTCCCTCCAGCATGGGGAGGAACAAGAAGGGAGACATGAGCAGCGTCAGTGCTGACAAGTTACTCTGCAACTTTGTCTTTAAGTCCACAATTCAGTTTTTGTTCCTCATTGGCACCACTGGAGTCACCATGGGGTGTGTGACTATTGTACTACAATTGCCATGTGAATTTATCCTCTTAAGCAGCCCTGTCTGCCAAGTTTTGTTTGTGGTCACTTTCTTTTTCTGTATTTTGAAGACACACAATGAATTTTTCCAAATTGAGGAACTGCCCCAGTGTAGTGTTGCCCAGCTGGATCAGTTCATCAGGCTGGTTCACTGCATAAGAGCCCATATGGTGGCAGGAAGGTGAAGAAAGTTTGACAGCAACTTTTCTGTCAGCGGTGCAAACTTAAATACACTTCAAAAGCTATCCCATAATTTTTCTTTGCCATCCTTTTGACTTCCCCAGCCCTACAAAACAGTCCTAGAGAATCTTCCCAGTGAAAGAAAATTGCAATGTCACCACACACTCATTGACTTCCCACTTCCAAAAATGCAAAAAAAAAATAAAAAATGAACTATCTCTGTTTGGTAGTTATGCAAATGAACTGACCAGTCTGTATGTTCATGGTTCCCCTTAGCACACACAAACTACAGGGATTACTAATCACATCACAAGGTAAGCACACAAGCATGTAAGTCAATCAACTATTACAATAGCAGGCTATAGCTACCATGAGCCTAGGGCAAGGCAAAACAGTTAGGAAACACAGAATCAGTTAGAATAAACACGCAGTGAAAGCTGAGAGATAGAAGCTTTATGAGATCCCACAGTATATAAGGATTTGGAAGTCCTAAAAAACCAAATAACACAGCAAAGAGCCTGATTCAATACCATGAATGGTTCTGATTGTCCGTGTTGCAGGCTCAGCACCTGAGGAGCATAGTCAAGCTTCCTATAATTTCCGTAGTTGCTGCAGGCTGTGTGATGCTCAGCTGCAGTGACATCTCCCCAGTGGCACAATCACAGAGCCACAAATGAATTCCATATTTGAAGAAACGTTGACAGTAACTGCCCCAGAACACCAGGGATTCTGAGGCTGGCTGACACATCTGAACAATCTAGTTGGCTCCGTAGTGGAGTTCAACAGAAACTGTGGACAGCAGTCCAAGTCTATTGAAAGTACAGTGCAGATATATTATAAAATCTGCCTGCCTTCTCTCATCCCCTCCACCTATCCCTGATTTTCTTTCTCTGCTCTCTAGTCAGGACAGAACTTTGTTTTTCTGAGTGTAGGTGGAGTCAAATGACTTTTGGGGAGGGGAGGAGGGGATTCTTATAAAATCTGACAGCTTACACATCCTGAATGAGACAGATTGGTTTGTTCAGGTAAGAGTGTGCATACAAGGAACAATGAAGAAGATGAACTGGTGGTTCACTGCACAACTCAAGAACCTGCATATAACTGAAGGCTGAAGGAAGAGCTTCATATTCCACACAAGCCTGGCCTACCCGAACAAGGTAATTTATTTATCCTATACTTTACTTTTGTTACTTTAGATTGGCTGCTCAGAGCATTCAGCATCTCTTTTCCATCCTGATATGCTTTGTCAGTAAAGATCTATCTGTCATAGATTATATTGATTAGGCTGGCTCCTACTAAAATTGTATTTATGAGATTAGAATGGAGAATTTTATTAAGAGGTCCTCTTGAATTTGTGTCTGAAGAGCAGTAACTAGTACAGCCCTATTGTATTTGAAGCTGTGGTGGCATGACAGCATCAGCAGAACCAATGTGTGTGTTAGATGAAGACCAGAGGTGTGACAAACATAATAAGTACTTGTTCCCTGGCTGTGTACAAAGGCACATCTGTGAAGGAAGTTTCAGCACAAATTGCAACTTATTTCTGTGTTTCTTTCCATCTTTCTTCTAATACAACAATTAAAACAAGATTATATTAACTAATATATTGCCAATTTGTTAAATATCTACTTTCATTTAGTTTTATGTAGTTGATTGTGCTGAACAGTTCCTATCTCAAGGTAGTCTAGTTGGTGGTCGTGTCCCAATTTCAGCCTTTGGTAAAAGTAGTTTTGCCTTTTGGTACATCATTTTGTGTTTTTCTAATACTAATAAGTAGCCCCCTCTAATAAGTCACGTTTCTTCATCTAAGCTTGGAAACACTTGCCTTTTTTCTCTTCTTGGGGAACCTGTCCCTTTAAAGTGGTAAGTATCACCAGCTCACAGGAGGTCTGCCCAGCCTCTAAGAGGCAGTGAATACAGTTGTTTGTGGAACTTTATATACAAATTACAAGAAAACAAGAAGATTAGGTTTCATGGCAACAACAGTTTTCTCTTGATTCCACCACCAAGTTGTTCTGCAATGAGAAGCAAATACATTAAACTAATTTGCTCTTTTGTAAAAAGCAAATTAGAACACGGAGCACAATATAACCGAGTAATGCAAGTATCAGTCTTTGCAAGTTTATATGGCATCCTAAAATGCAAGCAGTCAGACCAGCTTTATGTAATTTATTTTTATTGTTGTCTGATAAGCCTTCTGAATAAAAGCAGAGATAGCTTGGAGAACTTGTAGAGCATGAACACCCTGAGTGCCACAGAAAGTGCCTTTGTTGCTATCTGGCTGCAGAGATAAAGGTTGCACTTTTGCCTGCATGTCCTTGCTGGCAAATCTCGACAGCAGGGCAATGATACTACTACTGGCAGAGCTGTCTGCTCTTGCTGATGCACACACCAAGCACAGGCAACGGCATTATGGCTTTCCTTATTGAAGCCCCTGCCTCACAGGACATCCATTCCAGCTGCCATAGGGAAGCTTGAAGGTAGGAGGCAGTGGAAGGCTAGACAGAATGCTAATGCTTCCAGGCATGGCTTTGCATTCTTTGAGAGTTCTTGTGTGTGGCCAAGCACAACAGAAAAGGCAGTTTCCCTATAGATTTTACCTCCTTTCTTTTAAAAGGTTAGTTTCAGGGGCAAGAATAGAAAGTGAAGACATTAGAACCTTACCATTTATTATTACTCAATAGCTAAGAGCACAAAGAGATCGTGAGTGTTTTTTTTCAGATTAGTTTCTCAATTACATGCTTGTAGTAAACTTTCACTTGCAAGTGAAGAATAAAGCAGAACATGGTGTCAGAAACATGTCCACCCATTGCAACATCTACTCTTTCTTCTACTTTGTTCAGGCACTCCAGCAATTCACTAGAGTGCTTTCAAATCTGTAAGGCTCCTGGGAGATAACTACCTCATTAACTAATCCTGCAGCTGAAATAGTAATTTAATTTTGG
Organism: Hemiprocne comata; assembly: GCA_020745705.1. Lineage (NCBI taxonomy): Eukaryota > Metazoa > Chordata > Aves > Apodiformes > Apodidae > Hemiprocne > Hemiprocne comata. Next base: position 13,604,051 of record CM036616.1, on the reverse strand, counting down.
AGTTGCACGTGACACTGTGATCATGGAAAGAAATGGGAGGCTGAATTCTGAGCTGTGACAGAGAAGATATATTTGTGGTCAGGAAGAGGACTGTCATGTCTTGTGAGGAGTAGGGCCTGATTTATACTCCTCCTAGGGCAGAGTTTGCCAAATGAAGGTGAAGGGTGCTGGGCGGCAGCAGGAAATAGTAGATGTTATCATGCCTGTTTTAGTCTGGGTGCTGCCAGGTAAGCAACAGGATTTCTGCTACCTGTCTTGCAGCAGAAATCATAATCTCTTGCCCAGGCACGTCCATGCAGAGTGCAGTAATACCAGCACAGATCTGCCTAGGCAGGGTTATTTAGCCTGAGCGTTGCATCCTTTTTTATGTTCTTCAGTGCCTCAAAACAAATGATGACTGTGCCACTTGAGACTAGCAATATAAGAAGCCATGGCTACAGCTTGAGCTAGTTTCTGTACTTTCTTACAATATCTGAGCATTAATACCAGTATTAACATTTTCAACCTCACAAAATTAATGACCCTTGAAAGTATCAGCTGCATTTGACAACTGAAAAAACAGAGGCACAGCAAGAGCAAACAACTTGCTCAAGGTCACCCAAAAACTATGGGAATGAAAACCAGATTCCTTCATACGGGCCTCAACCACAAGGCATTTCCCCCCTCTCTTTGTGGCCGAGTTTTGAGATTTTCAGGATGTTGCCTGAGACCCTGTGCGGTTGATTACTCTGTCTAGCCTTGTCTGTCATGCAAATATGTCCAGTGCCACGTCAGACCGAAGTCTGAATCAGACACATGGCAGCAGAATGATTTTGCTTCTGATCCCTACATGGCTCTGACAGCTTCTTTCCCCCATCCTGCTGAAGTGTTTGAAGTATTTCTGAGATCAGGTACCTCAGTTGGGCAAATAATGGGACTAGTATCTGCTGCTTTGTACTGGGTGGTTTCTAGTGGTACGGATTCCCTGAACCCTCATCTTTCCCAGCTCCACACAGGGAAGATAAATCGAAGTGTAGTACATTTTTAGCTATCTTTAGCTCATATTCTCCCTCTTAGAAAAAACCTGCTTCCTGTGCCATGTCTTTTTTGATCTCCTGCATTATGTACAACACACATGCTCAGACTTTAGTGTCCATGAAGAAACAAGAAAAAAGTAGGAATGTTTCTGTCCCATAGCCAGATCCTGTATCCTCAGTGTCACAAAAATTCTAAGGGGATGTGTTTAATAAGATGCGTGTGCCTATTAAGATGCCCTCACAAGGAAGCATGTGTCCCATTTTGGCAAAATGCTTTACAGTGCTGGAGACATGAATATATTATGTGGCAGGAAGCGCCCAAGTTTCACAGACTACAGGCAGTGTTCAGATACCCGATACCACATCTAATGCTAGTTCCCCAATACACTCCTCAGATACCAAAGTAACACCCAGTTTCATGCTTAATATTACTTTTGAGATTACACACATTCTTTTTACACAGGGATAAACTGGAATTACTAAGAAATTACTGTCATGGTTCTGAATTAGAGTACTGCTTACAGCAACAGCAGGGGTCAGTATTAAGTTTATACCTTCCCATACTTCACACGGGACTTTAGAGACAAAGCACAAATAAAACAAAACAAAACAGGTTTGCAGTATTCCTGAAACTTATGCAAAGATTAAATAAACAGTATCAAGGCTGAGAGTATCCCATAGCCCATACCTTCAACCTGAATTGTTTAGTAAAAATGACATTTTTAAATGTCATTTTGGTATTTGCCAAATAGAAGCTGAAATCTTTATTTGACAGACTGCAATTTCAGAAATTGAAATTCCACTAAGTTCAGACTTCCAGGTAAGTGAAATAGATTCCATTTATTTCCATTTATGTGGATACCCAGAAGACTGATACTGACAAATTTCCTTCCCTTTTAAGCCTAGGAATCTTTTCTTTTTTTCTCTCTCTTATTCTGTCACACTAGTGATATCATTCATAGGAGAACCTTAGAAATATAATTACACAATGTCGATACACACAATTATGATGAAAACTGATGGGTACAAACAACTGCCTTGATGGCTTTGAAGTTTTTGAAATTTATGGCAATGCCCAGTTAACACTGGAAAATGTGGTATCCTGTCAGACATTTAATTTTCTACTTGTTTACTATAATATATTGGTTTGAAGAGTGGGTGGAATACATTTTTTTAAGTAACAAGAATCGGTAGGATCCTGGGCCTATCTTTGAAAATCTTAGTGTCTGTGTCATCTCTTTTCCCATCATGTTCTCTCCTATTTTCACGTCTGCATGCTTCTTTTTTTCTGCCTCCCTTACCTAAATATTTTTCCTTACTTCATTTTTTTACTTTCTTTGTTTTATTTTCTACTTTGTCTTCTGTCTCCTGGGGCACCTGTTTCCCAGGTAATATTTTCAATCAAACCACTGAAAAGCATTGTCCTGGTTTGAGCCAGGGTGAAGTGAATTTTCTCTCTGCTGATTTTTTTTTCTTCAGTGAACTTTTTTTAGCAGCACCAGTGGACTGATAACAACCAAGGTCACTTCTGACTGTCTGCAGCCTCCCCCCCTACGGGGGAGCAGATTAGACCAAAGGCAGGATCAGCAAATCAGAATATTCCCTTCTCATCATATTTTCTCTATTTGGCTTTCAGTATAGGTTAAGACATCACAGAAGTCAAGCCTTTTGTTTCCTTTTCCACTCACTTTTCTGCTTACTGTCACTTCTATCACCCTCTCTTTGTCTCTCTCTCTTTTTTTCCCAGTTTTTCTTCCCAGCCGACACCCGAGGGCCCCGTCCGTGCGCCCGGACACTCCCCCCTTCAGCTGGAGGCACCAGGGAGAAGAGTTGCTGTGAGAGTCGCTGGGGGAGGAGGGAGGAGATCAGGTGTTGCACATCCCTTTACAAATATATATATATTCCCTTATCACTAATAATTAAAATCAATCTGTTTCACTTTTCAACCCAGAAAGCCTCTCTTTCTCATTTTTTCTCCCTCTTTCGCTACCTTGGGGAAGGGGGGGGATCGAGAGCATTATTGTTATTGGTTTGACTGCCAACACAGAGCCAAACCATGACATGCATATTGTATTTTCACTTGGTAATTACTTATGTAAGCTTTCCTAGATATTTTCATTAATTTCTTTAACACTGGGCCCTCTACTAATTTGCAGCTCTGTTAAAAATCCTCACCATCATCACTACCACGCCAGCAAAAAAACCCCAAACAACCAAAAATAACCTGTGAGAAGATCTGAGAATTAGGAGATGCAGGCCAAAGGCAACAATCCACCAGATGGTGGCTATGGATGGGTTGTGGTAGTGTCAGCCTTCATGGTCATGGGACTCACTGCTGCGGTCCTCAAGACTTTTGGTCTGTTCTTTGTTGAAATCCAGCAGCACTTTGATGAACTTGCAAGCACCACTTCCTGGATCACATCGGTAACAATTGCCATCTTTCATTTAGGAGGTAGGTGGAAGCGCTCCTCTAACACTTTACTTTACTGCCTTAACTACCATAGAAATTTTGAAAAGCTTCCTTAAAAACACCCACAAAATGAAAATGTGTAAGGACAATACTTCCTTATTCTGTCTCTACAGAAAATTGGCATTTGCTTCCTCTCATAAAAATGCATTGCTGCCTCAGATGTGGAATGGGTTAATGAGGAATATACAGAGGAATCTGCTTTTTAAAAATAATTTAATGTACCTAGACTCATTATTTACTTTCCCTACAGGCTTTGAATCCAACTCACTGGAGATAATCCTAAGAACTGTGGAGCTTGTTGGATCATGCTTTTAAACCAGTTTGTGCAAGTTCACTGATCTCACAGTGACTGTAACTTTTTCGAAGTACTTTAAGACAAAAGGACTGTGACCCTTCCTAGCAGATAAGCCAAATGCTACCAAAATTCTGACTCTCAGTCCTGTTTTCCCCTCACTTCTCCTTTTTGTCTTCACTAAGATCTCCCTTCCTTACATGTATTGTTAGTTGTGGCTCTCCTTTTTGCCCCTTAGAATGATTCCAAGTCATTGAGCTAATAGAAAACTCAACAAATTATAAAAAACCAAACCACTCATAGAGAGCATAAGGAAGACAAGACCATCCAAGCAGAGTGTAAGGAAAGAAAGAGTGCACTGTTCTAGTCAAAGGCAATGAGCTACAGGATCAGGTAAAATACCACATCTCACCAAATGAAGGAGGGAAACATACTAAACATACTGCATTTGGCTCTTTAATTAGTTGTTTACAGAGTCCTTCATGCCCCTATAAACTGCATGATCATTCACCATTATGGTGAGGATTCCAAACATGTGCAGGCAGGAACTGTAGAGTATTTGTGAAGTCTGCTCTACATGTTCTTATATAGATACATGGATGCAATCAGTAAGTATCCTTGCGTAATAAATCCTATCATAATTTTGTTTGCGAAGACACTTCATTGCAAAGACTCTATATGATTATATGCATCCTACTCAGTCCACACCTATCAGTACTGTTGTTTGTAATTGCAGTACTTCCAAGGATCATGAGCAACTGATGTTTCTTTGAAAAATGTATTGGGAAGAAAAAAAAACAAACAGCAGTTCAAAGTCAGAGTAGAAAGATAAAGCAAGTTGTGGGGTTTTATCAGTTCCATAAGCTGCTATCCTCAATGCTTGATTTGCCGTATTACAGCTTGTTTCATTCAGACATAAATAATTAATTGCATAATCTGTGAAAAAGATGCTTTTCCACCTGCCTCATGGACTGCAGAAATGACTAACTGGGAATCTATCAACTTGTTTTACAAATTAGACTTATCATTGACCTATTGAATTACTATTGTCATTCAGGCATATGAACATATTAAGGAAAGAAAAGCCAACATAGGAAGGTAAAAGAATTCAGAGTCCCCTGTTAGTTTTTTTTGTTTTGTTTTGGGTTTTTTAATTGTTTTGGGTTTTTTGAATATATATTTACATGATATAGGAATGCATCAAGAACAGAGCATATTAAATCATAATATCAAGTATAAACCAGCAAAATTGTAGTTGCCTAGCCAGGTGTGAGGCTGACATACTTCAAAGAAGGCAGATGTAATTTTCAGCAGAAATTGCTTTTCATCCTTTGAAATCCTATTAAAATAACCCTCTTTCAGTGAAAACAGCTTGATGGCCAAACATTCCAAAACCCTCTGTATAGCAGTTCATAGTGTCTCAGGTCACTAGATAATTTTTCTTACCTTCTCCTGCCTTTGCTTCATTTATAGGAACCAGAAGACTTTCTGCTGAAGATCATCTGAGCCTCCAGTTCTTTGAGCATCTTTCCTGGCCTGGCTTAGTCTTTCTTAATATGTTCCTCTGGGAAACCTTCAGTGTCATTTGGCTCAGTATGAAGGATGATCAGTGAATTACTAATTTTTACCATTTGGATCCTTCCAACAGCAGTTCTGTGTTTTGTGTGGAAGTAGAGCACATGCTTCTACTTTTTGGGTTTGCACCTGTAACAGCTGTTCAATTTACCACAGCAAGGATTCTTCCCACCACACACAGAGGCCTTCTCTTGGTACTGAAGTATATCTCCTATCACATTTTTGCAGTGTGATTATCATCCCTTTCCATTGTTTGTAAGTTTTCTGCCTATTGCCCTTTATCCTTTCAGAATGTGGACTCTACCTATCTTCTCCATTTCCAGTTTTGTGGCTAGCATCTTTCTTCCTCTAGCTACCCCATGTTAAATTTCTGCCTATTTCTTCTCCTCACCCTTTATAAAGAATTTTCCTTTTTGGTAGTATTTCTGCTCAGACTGCAGATCTTTCTCTTGTCTTTATACACTTCCATGGATTTCTCTTATTATCCTGAGTCTACATTTCTCTTCTTTTGTTCATCATATGTGTATGATTCTGCAACTGTATGTGTTTTTATCCTGTCTCATTCCTTGCACTATGTCTTACAGACCACGACTGTAATTTTCACACACTTTTCAAATCATTACATTCTTGCTGTAAATGCTGTTAGGGTTTGTATAACTTCTCACAGTTGCCTGCTGTCAGACAATGTACGTCCTGCAGATTTCGCAGCCACTAATATCTCTCTGCCAGGTTTATATCACCGGTCCTAGCTACCAAATTTTCTTTGGTCTTACCTTACTTAACATAAGTGAATGTACAACAAACTGCCCCTACAAACTACTGTAAGTCCCTTGCTGACTGCCCTCTCTTCATTGTCTCTCCACTTATTTCATTTTATGTGGATGGTCCTTGTTAACCAAATTTCATTTTATCTCTCAACTACAGTTTCCAGAATGTCCATAAATTTTAGGCAGGTGGCTCCCTCTTTGCAGTAGGAAACCCCACCGAGAACTGGTGGTGTCAGCTGTTCCTTGGGAACCCTCTAGTGGCTGTGGTTGTTTTTAAAAAATCCCGTACTTGGAGTTTGAAACCATCTATTCCCACAGAACAGAGAGTGTCTTTCCACGACAGGTACAGGCTTGATCTTACCCCTGGATGCTGATGGAAAAATAGCCAGGCAGACTAACTGATCTTTATTTAAGGAAAAATACCCCTGACATTTCAGGTGCTTCCAGACTGGTTTTTGCAGTCACTGCACCGTGTCTGATTGGTACCTGGTGCAACTTTGCCCTCATGTGTTGAAGAGTTCCTGCAGTTTGCTGAGAGAAACTGTGCCACTGAGATAAAAATTTAAGAAATTAGTTGCACGTTTCCTGGAAATACATTACCTCAAAATAATCCTCGATTTTTGGTCTGTTGTAAAATATTTCAATACCATTTTTATAGATTAACCTAGAGACTCTATGGCTGGGGTTTCACTTTCTGCTAAAATGCTACACAAATTTCTGTCATGTTGCTAGTTGCATCCTTACATGAAACCCAGTAGAATTGTTCTGCAAGCAGGGCATTGAAATGCTCTTGCCCTTTAAAAAAGTCCACATATTTTGAATATAGTTTAAAATCTGTGTCCCAGGGACAGTCATTTCCCTATCAGCAGGGATCCAGTGTTAAAATCTCAGTTGCCCTGTCCTGTCCAGCGGAATTCAGGCTGTTTGAGGCAAGCATTATATGGGTATTTCTCCTCCAAGGGCTTTATTTCATTGCTTGGTCCTGTCAATCTGCTTGATGTTCCTAACTTATTTATCTTTCTCCTATTTTGCTGGTGATCCAGCCCCTGTTGCCAGCTCACTATGTGTACGATACACCCATCGGGCAGTTGTGATCACTGGAGGGCTCCTGGCTTTTTCAGGAATGGCACTGGGATTTCTTGGACTCAACATGGTCTGGATGTATGCAACGACTGGCTTCCTACAGGGTATGACTTTATGAATTTATTTCACCAGCAACTTAGACCTCTTATTTGAGGGTGCTAATTGTAGGAGTTTTAAAATCTGATTTCTGTTTTGATTTTGTGAGCAACTAGAAGCAGCAGCCCTCTTTAAAGGTACTTTCCTTCATGTCCCACTCTGGAAGTAAGAATTTGTGCCAGAACCCTGCAACAACAAAGAAGGTGAATAATTAGATGCTAGTAATTTCCACCTGCAAATTATATGCAACAAGAAAATGAAAAGTGTATAATTTTTTACTTGGAGCTAAGATCTCTGTGAAAGCTTAAAGAACCCAAATGGTGCTGAATTACAAGTATAACGAGATCCCAGATGTTTTCCTTTCCCTCAAATAATCTTTTGTTTTGAACACAGGCCCAGGCTTTCAGTTGATTCCACTTCTTTCCTTTAGTCCAGGAGAAAACAGGCCAGAAATTTGTCCCCAGAAGCCATCAGATTTTCCTGGAACAGGAACCAAAGCTGGCAGGGAATAAATTAAATCATTCCCAGTTCCATGCTGGTTGCTTGAGAAATTGTCTGGAATTTGAGCCCTTTGGCAGCCTGGGGCTGCCAGACAGTTTCTAGGGAGCCATTAAAATCACTGTAACTTAGAGCAGGCTTGAAGCTGGCTCAGAGCAGTCGGGCAAGAAAATGCAGAGCACATAGAGGTAATATGGCAGCTTCCTTCATGTCGTCCCTCACCTCCAACCCTGAACACAGCTCAGCTTGACCTGGTGATCTGATCGAGCAGTAGCCTTAATTAGGACAACATGGATGGTCTGAGATCTGTCTAGTTTCAACCACATGACCATGTGATCTCTCATCCAGTGGCAAACTTGTCAAAGCAAAATTTTTTTTCTTTCCCCCTGCAGTGAGAATATAATAGTATATTACTCCATATTCCTATTTTTTTGCTTGAACATGAAACTTACTCTTACAAAACATATGCCACAAATATACTCTTACACACAGTACAGCTGAGCTCGTGCTTCTGCTGGGAACAGAGCTGTTTTTCTTTTACCAGTTTTTAGCTTTGCAGAGGTAGGAGCCCTGCCTGCTATAATTTCCACTTTCACAAAAAAACCTCAATAGTGTCTAACTGGTGCTATTTGTATTGGTGTTTTTCAGGACTTGGAATTTCCTTTTCATGGACACCAGCCATTAGCATTGTTAGCCATTATTTCTCCAAGAAAAGAGCGTTGGCCAATGCTATTGCCAGTGCTGGAGAATGTGCCTTTGCATTCACATTTGGGCCATTTTTCCAGTGGTTGATAAGTCAATATGGATGGAAAGGTGCCCTCTTGATCATAGGTGGCGTCCAACTCAATATTTGTGTCTGTGGAGCACTGATGCGACCTCTGGCAAGCAGCTGTCTCCTTGGGGCTGGCCATTCTGAAACAGAGACACCACCTGGCGATGGTGCATCTAAGACAGACAAAGAAGACAGCTCTCCCATCACACATAAAACCTTCAACTGGATGCTTGTGAGACAACCGGAGTTTGTACTTTATGCCATTTTTGGCATATTAGCTGCTATGAGTTTTTTTGTTCCTCCATTATTTTTAGTTCCACTTAGCTACAGCCTGGGAATAGATGAATCGTGGACTGCATCCCTGCTATCCATTTTGGCTATGGTGGACTTCGCAGGTAGACTGCTATGTGGCTGGTATGCCAATCTCCACATTACCAAAACTGTTCATATGCTGACAATGACAGTTACACTGATCAGTACTTCCCTGATGCTGTTGCCACTAGCTAACAATTACCTGTCCTTGGCAATATTCACTGGCTTCTATGGATTCTTCTTTGGCACAACAGTCGCTGTTCACATTACAGTGCTTGCAGATGTCGTAGGCATGCCAGATTTTGACAGTGCTCTAGGGCTTTTCATGTTTATTCGAAGCACTGGAGGTTTTGTGGGGCCTCCTCTTGCTGGTAAGTTGTTACTTTGCCGAATACATTTTACAAGAAGAAAGGGGAATGATAACCCAAACTGAAAAAATCTGGACCTGGACCCAGATTTCCCCCCCTTTTTAGCTCAGGGGGTCTGGACCAAGAAGAATACAGAAACAAAGAATCAGTTTTATTCCTTTCCAAAATGTCTTGCTCTGTCTCTGTGGTTTTAGAGATACTTGTTCAACAAGGAAGTGGGGAAGAATGGGAGGATTTTCACGGTGGTGTTTCTACTTCCTGAGTTCCACAGAATCCAGCTTGATGGGCTCCCACTGTGTTGCTATGAAAGTGTAACCTTGGGGCAAGCAGCAGATCCACAGTTTCAGAGAAGAAAGCAAAATTGAGACTAGTGATGTTGCATAGATGCTGGTATTGTTGGGAGTATTTCTGTAGAAGGTAAAACTGAACAGCTGGAAACTTTAGGCTAAGTGAACTTCAACAAAATATTCACAGAGATGCCTGCTGTTTTCAGGCAGCATTTGAGCTAATCGATATAGGAACCGGAGAAGGCAGCACATAAAAACAGTGGGGAGAGCAGACAATGAGACAGCACATGGATTTATGGGCTGGCAACAAGGCAAAGTCATCTTGGAAAAATGCAAGACAAACAAGCTGCAAGCTGTAGGGACTTTACAAAGTGACATGGCAGAAAAATGACCAATGTGACTTGTCAAATGTGGATCTCATCCAAAGACCACTGCTCACACACTGCAGTGACTTTTGTGGTAATGACAGCAGTACTAGATCGCAAATGGGTGAGACTGAATAATGGAACATTTAATTCACTTTTGAAAATATTGCAACCAGGAAGATTTATAGATAATTTGAGACAGAGCAATATCAAAGGTAGATTGGGAAGATCTGAATAAAATGTAAAGATAGCAAGACATTTACATAGTGGCTGGTCACTAGTACTGATTACCTGGGGATCTGTGCAACCCATTTGTGTATATACAATAAGCTAAAATGAAGGTATGGAAGAGGAGGAAACCCTAAGTGCTCCTCGAGTTCTCCTCTCCTACTTTAAGAGGAAAGCCTAAAAGATTCGGATTCAGAGTTCCTTTGCATAACAGGACTGATGTTATGTTGAAACAAGGGCTCAGGAGTACACTAAATGTTTGCAAAATTTCCATTTTGAGCCCAAGCAGGCAGCCTTCAACAACCCACAAATGAACCTGCCATCCAACCCACAGAGCAGCCAATACTACCACAGATACTGCTGCAGTACTACTATACTACTGTTTTTTCAGTATGGTACACAATGGCATTAGGTATTTTGGTTGGCTTATAGCTACCTAAAAACCAGGGTCTTGTCTTTTGTTAACACATGTGACTCTTTGTAAAACGATCAACAGGAAGTCCCATAGCACTGCAGGCAATCTCTCCAACTGTGTCTCCAGCAGAGGCCTCTCCTTTCCTTATGTAAACTCTCTCATGCTGTACAGTTGTTCAAAGTACAGCAGCTGATGACAACTACACCACAGAACATGGGTTACTCATACAAAGCTGCATGACTTGGCGTTTTTCTGCCACTACCTTCATTCTTGGCCATATTTTAGGTTGGAAAGTGGTTCAACTGTATAGCATTTTTACAAACAATTCACACATGCAAAGTATATGAGACACAAATTCTGTTTCAGATTTTTAAATGCTGTTAACAGGGTGATGCTCCATGCACTCATGATGTAGAAAGCTGAAAGACAGGTATGCTGAGAGGATATGTTCACACTGCAGAGCTAATTCACATGAGCCTCTTTTCCATCAATCACATTGCTGTCATTTGTTTCTCTCCAGGTCTGATTGTGGACGTGGCTGGAGATTACAGAGCAGGCTTCTACATGGCAGGAGCTACTCTTGTCCTATCAGCTGGATTTTTAGTTACTTTAGATCAACTCCAACAGAGAAAAAAAAGAGGAAGCCACATTAATACTAAACCAGAAAAGTCAACATTACCCTACCCTTTCCTCCATCTCCTGAAGCTTCAAAACAGAAGGTATCAAGATCATGACATAGTGGTGTGACTACATTGGACATCTTAACAGCATTCCAGCACATATGCAAGTGTTTTTTCTCCAAACTCAATCTTAGCAGGCTTTATAAAATGATGGAAGTTTTGGATAACTGAGGATGAAAGCAATTAGTTTACACTGAAACCATGCCAGTAACCATTGCCATGTTATTTCATATTAATGAAGTTGCATTTTGACTGTACAAGTCTTCAGCACAGTCCCACAGGGCCATGATAAGCAAAGCAGGGAAACTATGGTCTAAACGAAGTTACCATGAAGCATGTATAAACCAGACAGAAGTCCTCCCCCCAAATACAGACTGCAACCATCAGTATCATATAGGAAGAGGCATCAGCTCACAGACATTTAGCTTGGGAAAGTATTGTTCAGTATTTTTCTGTAAACAAGTTGGATGTGAAAGCAAGAGTACATGAACATAGTTTGGAGCTAAAGAGCTTGCAGGTACTTCACAGAGGAGGGGTGGAATCTGATAAATAAACCTGATAAATGGGGAAAGCTACATGATTAATTCAATTCATTAGAGAGAAATGCAGTCCCGAATATCAGGAGTAAAACGCAAAATACACACACATAAAATGGGGAAAACTTGTCAAATAACAGAGGAAGACCAAAGCCTACAGTGGAATTAAAACCAAGTAAAAATTCCAAATGTAACCCTCTATTAAAAATAGCAAATGTCTTTCTGTGCTGTGGTAAGATAGAGGAGATAATGATGTTTTCAAGGCTTTAACTGGAAAAGATACATAAGTTGCAAAGAATTAAGTTGAACAAGAATAAGAAAGGTTAAAACACAGCCTAAAGAAGAAGTGTAATAAATAATTTGTCCAGTTTAGAAGGCAAAAGGTGTTTACAAAGCCTTCAAATCCATAGCAGGTTGAGATCAAGACAAATTCCTTTCGTTGTTCAGGCAATTGGTAATTTATATAATTTGCAGCAAGGCAGAGTTATGCAATGGGGAAAAAGACCCACAACTCCATTGTAGCCTGTTAAGCACAGAAACAAACTGTGGAGAGAATATGAAAACATAGAGATATCAGATAAGACATGAGAGAGAATCTAAATATGTTCAATTGTGCTTGAACAGTGGGAGGGACTAGATGACTTCCTGAGGCCCTCTTTAGTCCTACATTTCAACTATCCTGAGACTTTTTGAGCAAGTACTTGATTTTTGAGGATAAAAAGAGTCTGTACCCAAGTAACTTATTTTTGTGATTTTATTTTGTCAGAGAGAAAAGAAAATGTAAAGGAAGGGAGGAAGGGCTGGATCACATTTAAAAAGAAACGGTAAAAGGAAAAAAGCACTTTAAAGCTTTCAAACTATTACAAATGTTATAGCTGCCCTAGCTATGAACTTCAGAAATTTTTAGGATGGAAATACTTTGTGATGCTGAGTTTAACATAAATCACACATCTAGAATTATTATTTCTTGTCTCATACAAATAAGAATTATTGCAAACATTTAATTTAACTTACAGAAGATTAGCTGAATAACTAAGAAATCAGCTATCTGTGAGGGCTTGATTGCAGAACATGCAGTAAAGGGCACAACTGGGTGTGCAAAGTCTTTTAAGCAACGCACTGAAATTTCTGGCAAAACAGTTTTCCATCATGCCCATTTGAAAAAATAGATTTTTCTAGAAAGCATTATTCTTCAGTCTTCTGCAGTGTTCCAATATGTACAATAACCCTTCATTTTCTAAAATTGAAGCAAGGGGAATAGTTGGAGTGGGGAAGGAATGGAGAGATATTTAAGCAGATTCCACCTCTGTCTTCCAGTTAAAATTCTGTATTTTATTTACAAGGCTTGTCACCAGTTTCTGTATTTTGATATGTCCTGACACAGGCAGTAAAGAAGGCAAGTGTCATCCTGGGCTGTAAGCACAGGAGCACAGACAGTAGATCAAGGGAGGTGATTATTCACCTCTGCTTCACGGTTGTGCATACATTTTGGGGCACCAAGTACAGGAAACCTGCATGGTTGAGCAGGGAGCTACTGAATAAGCTCAAGTGGAAGAAAGAAATCTATAGAACATGGAAGAAAGGGCAGACCACTTGGGAAGAATACAAGAATGTCATCCGAGTATGCAGGGATGCAACAAGAAAAGCTAAGGGATCCTTAGAATTAAACCTGGTAAGGGAGGTCAAGGACAACAAGAAAGGTTTCTCCAAGTACATTGAAGGAAAAAGGAAGTCTAAAGGGAATGTGGGGCCACTGCTGAATGAAGTTGGTGCCCTAGTGATGGAGGATATAGAGAAGGCAAGAGTTATTGAATGCCTTTTTTGCCTCTGTCTTCACTGCTAAGGCTGACCCTCAGGAGTCCCACACCACCAAGGTCACAGAGGGAGTCCAGAAAAAGCAAGACTTTGGTTCAGTTGAAGAGGATTGTGTTAGGCATCAATTAAGTACACTGAACACTCACAAATCCATGGGCCCTGATGGAATGCACCTGCAGGTGCTGAGGGAGCTGGCAGAAGTCATTGCTAGGCGACTCTCCATCATCTTTGAAAAGTACTGGAGAACAGGAGAGGGGCCTGCGGACTGGAGGAAAGCCAACATCCCCCAATCTTCAAAAAAGGCAAGAGGGAGGGCCTGGGTAACTAGAGGCCAGTCAGCCTTATCTCCATCCCTGGCACGGTGATGGAACAGCTTATTCGTCTCAAAACACGTTGAGGAGGGTTATCAGGAGTAATCAGCATGGATTCACCAGGGGGAAGTCATGCTTGACCAACCTGATAGCCTTTTATGATGGCACAACTAGATGGGATAGAAAAGGGGAGGGCAGTTGTCGTGGTCTGCCTTGACCTCAGCGAGGCATTCGAGACAGTCTCCCGTGCCATCTTTACAATGTAACTTGAGAAGTATGGATTGGACGATTTGGTAGTGAGATGGATTGGAAACTGGCTAAAGGACAGAGCTCAGAGAGCTGTGCTCGGTGTGGCTAAGTCCAGCTGGAGGCCTGTGACTTGTGGTGTTTCCCAGGGGTCAGCACTTGATGCACACCTGTTCAATATATTCATCAATTACCTGGATGAAGGGATAGAGTGTGCCATTAGCAAGTTTGCTGATGATACAAAACTAGGTGGATTGGCTGGCACGCCAGAGGGCTGTGCTGCCATCCAGTGACCTGGACAGGCTGGGGAGCTGGGCAGGGAGAAACCTGATGGAGTTCAATGAGGGCAAGTGTAGAGCGCTCCACCTGGGGAAAAACAACCCCATGTGCCAGTACAAGTTGGGGGCTGACCTGCTGGCAAGCAGCTCTGCGGAAAAAGACCTGGGAGTCATGGTGGACAACAGGCTGACCATGAGCCAACAATGTGCCCTTGCAGCCAGGAGGGCCAATGCCACCCTGGGGTGCATTAACAAAAGTGTGGCCAGCAGGTCGAGGGAGGTTCTCCTCCCCCTCTACTTGCCCTGGGGAGGCCTCATCTGGAGTACTGTGTGCAGTTCTGGGCTCCCCAGTCCAAGAAGAACAAGGAACTACTGGGCCACTAAGATGATGAAGGGGCTGGAGCATCTACTGTATGAGGGGAAAGGCTGAGGGAGCTGGGTCTGTTTAGCTTCGAGAAAAGGAGGCTGAGGGGAGATCTTTCTAATGCTGATAAACACCTAAAGGGCGGGTGTCAGGAGGGTGGGGCCAGACTCTTCTCAGTGGTGTCCAGTAACAGAAAAAGGGGCCATGGTCACAAACTGGTACGCAGGAGGTTTAACCTAAATCTAAGAAAACACTTCTTTACTCTGAGAGTGACTGAGCCCTGGAACAGGCTGCCGAGGGAGGTTGTGCAGTCTTCATCCCTGGAGAGATGCAAACCCTGCCTCAATGTGTTCCTGTGTAATCTGCTCTAGGGGATCCTGCTCTAGCAGGGGGGTTGGACTCGATGATCTCCAGAGGTCCCTTCCAACTGCTAACCTTCTGTGATTCTCTGATTCTGTGAAAGTTGATAAATATGACTGAGGTCAGCAGGGGGCCCCTGACCACCCTGCGGGACCCAGGGTGGTTCAGCCAGGAGGAGGGGCAGCTTTGGGGCACCCAGCAGCATCCCCGGCACCGTGGGTGGGATGGAGGAGAAGCAGCCGGGCTCTTTGCAGTGGTAGGTGGGTGGCAGGAGGTTGAGAGGCAGTGGCACAAGCTGAAACATGAGGGGCTCAGCCCAGAACCATGAGGACAACCCAACAGTGGAGCCCAGGGAGGTTGGGCCACCTCCATCCTTGAGGTGTTTCATGCCCCAACTGGGTGAAGGCCAGTCTGAGCTCAGAACTGGCTCTGCTCTGGGAAGGGGCTGGATACTTCCCCAGTTCCTAGCCACAGGTTGCTGGCTATCACTAAAGGCCTGGGTGGCTTTAGAGTTTCTCTCAAGTACTCCTCCTCTTCGATGCTCTTCTCCTCCTGAGATATTATCTTTAAAAAAAGTAACACCTGTGGAATCCGTATGTCAATTCCAGTGACTTTAAACTGACAGAGTTAGGAGCACCACCTCAGAGATGTAAGATTCTGTAAAAAAACTGAGATCAGAATCAGGACATGGTGTTTCACCTTCTCATCCATCCAATTCCTCAATAGCAGCTTTGTGCATTTACATACCAGATGGCACCACAGACCCATGGCAGAGCCGTTCTTTTTTCCCCCTTCCTTGTTATACTTTTAACAAGAGATTCATTCAGAAAACAAAATATTCCATCAGTTGACATTTTGCCCCTCACAGTGCTTGAAGAAGGGGCAGATACTGGTTTTTGTATCACACGGATTTTCTGAATGTCTCAGTTTTGATTCTGACAAGAACAAACGGTGCCCTTCAGCTATCATCATCTCCCAAAGTTAAGCTTTTCTTCAGGAAAACACATGATTTGATAATGAGCTTGATAGACTGTGATGGCATACACTTATTGTTTCACACACATGGCTATCTACAGAAAATTTCCCTCCATCTCCTTCACCTCTGAGTCTCCCATTGAGTTCACCTGGGATAATATAAGAGAAACACGGAACCATTTGGCCAAATGAGCAAGTTTATGCTCCTCATTAATATTAATTCTTCTTCCTCCCTTTATTTTTCCCTCCACAAAAAATGTGTTGTTTCAAACTTTAATGGGCCTAGAAGAAACAATTAGATCCTTCTGGTGATAATCACAGAATGGCTGATGTTGGAAGGGACCTCTGGATGTCATCTGGTCTAATCCCCTACTCCAGCACGGCCACGTAGAGCTCATTGCTCAGAAGCATGGCCAGATGGCTTTTTAATATCTCCAAGGATGGAGACTGCACAAACTCTCTGTGCAACCTGTGCCAGGGATCAGTCACCCTCACCGTTCAGCTGGAGCCTCATGTTTCAGTCTGTGCCCATGGCCTCTGGTCCTGTCACTGGCCACCACCATGGAAAAATATCCAAAGAAAGATCAGATTTTACCATTATTAGGCGAAACACAAAAGCAGAAAAATGGTCTGGCTCTTCCCAGCCCTGCACTAGCTAAGAATATTGATGTTAAGACTTTTCATTCCATTTCCTAAGGAAATGGATGTTGATCTCTGACACTATATGTTCTTTCCTAGTAACTTTTGCATCTGTCAGCCATTTTCAACCATATGTAGAGCCAGGTCGAAAGCTATAAGTGAAAGCTTCAAAGTTTGGAGTCCTTCAAACTTAAAAGATAAAAAAACAAGAAAAATTAAAAATCTGTGGCAGGATAGAGAGGCCCAAATTAATGATTCATTGGGAGAACCGACAAGCAGAATATGGTTCTTATATCTTCTTGGGTTTTTTTTGGCAGTAACTCACACTGCTGGCCCATTACATTACCCAGACCTCTGAATTAATCACAGTCTGCCATTTCTTGCCTGTTGTTGTAAAAGGAATTACTGCAGCATGAGCACAGCAATTCACACAAATCCATAGGAAAGCACGCTTTGTCAGTTCTGCAGCCATGGGACAGACTCTCTTTTTGTTGGAGTATTTGCTCACCAGTACAGAATTAAACTCCACTTGCCCTCATCAAAGACTCTTCTGTCACAGTATCCCTCTCGGAGTCTTGCTCCAACTACACTAGGTTCCATAGTGTTAAAATGCCCTTTTTACACCCACTCTGTGTCAAAAAAAAATCAGCCCTAAACTGAAACATGTTTGAATTTAGAAGTAGACTGCCCACTCTAGGTGTCTGTACTGGTTAGGCAGGTAAAATAGTGTCAAACCATTTCTCAGAGGGTATGTAATAAAACAAGAAATAACAGATTTTTTTTTACTTATTAGGAGGGAAGGATGCAGAATGTAAGAAGAAAATGAAAAGTTGCCTCCTTGCCTCTTTCATGCTAATTAATGCATTCAGAAGCTGTACTGAAAGGAATTTAAACTCGTGATAGTCATAAGAGAACAGATCAAAGACAAAAAAATCAGAACAAGTCAAGTAAAAGAAAGCTGTACATGCCTTTCAGCTAACAGACAGAATACAGGTCTGAAGGAGGTAAGATTTGTATTTTTTTATTCTCCCTAAATTTTCTGTGTTGCTTCAAAATTATACTTCAGAAGAGGCTTGACTCTATCTAAGTGAACTCTAAAAATATTTTGTTTCCTTGGCTAGAATTCTCTTCAGTAAAGTAATTGGGTTTCATACTTTGCCTGTGTAAGGTAAGTGGATTAGCTGGATACTGTCAAATAGGAGTTGCTGTTGTGCCGTTTAAATGACAGAAACATGATGAGTTGTGGATTTTTTCACTATATTTGATCAATTAGATTTTTAACTTCAAACTGCTTTTAGTGGAACGATAATTCCCTTAAGAGTGAAAATTAAGATTATAACATAAATTCCCTGCACATCCAAATATAAATTGTCAGCAGACATAAATTAATTTAGCCATCTGAAAACCAACAGATCTCTGAGAGTTTATGCTGATTGAAAATGTGGCCCGTGAGCCTTTACCAGGAATAACAGAAATAAAGGAAACAACTACTTGCAAGGACAATATTAGCTTTTCTTCTTCTGAATAGTTTTTCTTGTTCAGGCAAATTGCCTTTCTTTTTTATTCCTGAGGAATTTTACCTCAGAAATCTGCCATCACTTAGTACCTAAAGAGACCCTGACAAATTCTTCGTTGTTGCACTCCAGTGCAAATACCTGGATGTCAGTGGAGCTACCCAAATGTAGATGAGAGTTACAGTTTTGAGTTTTGCCTTAAATCGGGACAGTTGCATATGTATATGGATCCACTTGATTCTGAAGATAACAGATTGTCCTGCCTCCCTAAAATGCTCCCGTTACAACAAAAAATTGATATATTATGCTTTAAAGTTAACAAATTATATATCGCACTGAGGCTCTGTATTTCTGTATTTCTGTAGGTTTGGACAGGACCTAGCTCACAAAATGCCCAGAAGAAACCACCATCCAGATAGCAACTTTTTCAGAGGGAAAGGACACAGCTATCTTGCAGCTGAAGAGTAAGCATAAAGCAAAAACTATGTTAGCATATAAGCTGGTGAAAAAAAATTGCATTGAAAGAAATGTAGAAAATAGTATCAGAAAAAGTCACCATTGTATATAGGTGGAGTATATTTTGGCTATACTTTAGCTGTCTCTAATGTTTGTTATTGCAGAATCACAGAAAGTCCTCAACAGTTAAGAAAAATCATAATTGCAGAATTCCAGAATCTAGAGTTTGATCGTATGGTCACAAGTAATTAACCTTTATAAAATTACCAGGTTTATTGAGGTTTATTTAGAATTTTCTTTGAGGCTGTTGCAAGGTGATCTTTACTGAGTTTCATCTCCAGATTCACATACTGCTGTTCAGAACCTCAAAAGAAGATCGTCTCATCCTAAAGAACAATATAAGTGGAAAACCCAGAGAAATGGTAAAACAGCATCAAAAAGCAGATGCCATACAAATGTGGCTCTCAGTAAATTGTTTCTGGGTGAGACTCCATGTAAGGAGAACTAATTCAAGCTAATACTTTGTTGGTTAGCGAAGAGTTGGGGCTGTTCAGCCTGGAGAAGAGAAAGCTCCAGGGACACCTTATTGCAGCTTTTCAGTAATGAAAGAGGGCTTATAATAAGGACAAAGTTTTTTAGCAGGTCCTGCAGTGATAAGACAAGGGGTAAAGGTTTTAAACTGAAAGAGGGTAGATGTAGTCCAGATATAGGGAAGAAATTGTTTACAATGGAGGTGGTGAAACATTGGAACAGGTTGCCCAGAGAGGTGTTAGATGCTCCATCCCTGGAAACATTCAAGGTCAGGTTGGACAGGGCTGTGAGCAACCTGGTCTTGTTGAAGATGTCCATGATCACTGCAGGGGGGGCTGGACTAGAAGACTTTTAAAGGTCCCTTCCAACTCAAGCCATTCTAAGATACTATGACTGGTCTTGGGTTGGGTCTTGGATTACTAGAGACACTATCCCACTGGTGATGTGTCATTACTGTATACAACTATTTCCAACCTGCTTGGTATATCTGTATGTGGAATGTGCTGCTAGTACTGGTTTACTGGCCCCCAACCTTGGTGACTTGTCCACCACCCCCACATACTGCAAGATAATTGTTTTTCCATGTTTATCCCTGGGCAAAGAGAATAAACAAAGGGGAAGGCTTGCTCACAGTCTTTCCAAAGCAGTTCAGTTCAGAAGAGAAAGCTGGCTAGTCATGTCTCAGCACTTAAAACTAAGCATACCTACCTCTAACTGCCATGAGTTCTAGAGGCTGCAATTGTAAGCAGTATTTCTAGACATGCAAAGGAGCTGACTCTCTGCTTCCAGTGCCAGAAGGAGCATTGAAGATGTAAGCACGGATTCCTAACTGCACAACTGCAACTTCAACTGGAATTGCAGGAAATTGCATACACACTTTTCATACCAGCCCCTGAAAAGGTAGGGAAGGAGTTAGATGGCAAACATGCAGTGGAAACAGGCTAATGGGCAGCTAGAACTACAGAGCACATGAAAAGCAGAAAGGAGTCTCAAAATGTAAAGGCAGCAGTTGCTTGGAAAAGTAGTTTCTCCAAGTTTTAACTGTGCTGGGGACAGTAATAAAACAAGTGGAGGAATCTCATAACTTTGAAGATCAGCTGCAACATGGCTGCACCAGGAAAGAAGTGAATGCTGTGAGCTGTATTCTTGGGTTACACAGATCTCCAGCCAAAACAAAGTCTTGAAGGGGCAGAAGCAACTTCTAAGATTGTGGCACTTGTGAAAAAGAAAATCGCTTTGTCTCCAAAGATATTCATGCTGCTAACAGCACACAGACAGAAAGACAGCCTGTTCTGCCACACAAATCTGCTTTCATCTTCTTTCAGGCTTCTTATGTCACAAGGAAACACTCCTTCACAAGACTCTGGGTCGGTGAAAATAATAGTAAATAGATATAAAAAGTCTCTGATAAGTCACACACCCCACTCTTCAGTCCCAGTGTAAAAGCCTGGTAGTATTAACTGCAGGGCAACTGAATATAAGATACATAAAAGTATGTTTAAATGGGTTCATCCTGACTCACATGGTCATTTTTTTTTCTGTCCTCTTTTCCCTTTAAGTCTTTTGCAGACTCCTCGGTTCCTGAACAGGTAAAGAAAAAGAAAAAAAGAAAAAAAAAAAGAGGAGTGTATTCTATGTCTTAACAGGGAGGATATTAGCACAGGAGGGTTTTTGTGACTAGGAAACCTGGAATTACTTCGTCAGCTTGCTTTCTAACAGATAGCGGAACTGTGCTACCTTCGTAAGTCCCCAGAAAGCAGTGGGAAGGTCTTACAGCACAGTTTGAAAAGCCTACATTCCCTAAAATCACCCAGTGTCACTAGTACTGTGCCTATTATGTCATGGAACAAGAACTAAAGAATTACAGAGCTCTTTATGAATAAGTCAGACTTTCTTACTTGGGTTTTGAGGTTGTGTAGTGGTTTACGTATCTAAAAAATCTCTTTGTTACCAGCAATTTTTGCAATATGACGCAATTAAGTTACATTTCCCAGTACTTGTTGTCTAGAGAAATTTGACAAATAAGCATGAGCTGAGTTTCTGCTTGTATGGCATTTAATTTATTTCAGGTTATTTTCCAGTATCACAATTCTGTTTGCTGGATTTACAGGCAGGGTATTTTTTAGAAGCAGTCACTGGTACATTATTATCTTTGAAGCAATATATTCCTTATTTTTAAAACTCAGCAGAGACGTTAACCTACAGAGACTGGATGAAGTTATTGATACTTTGTCTATTTGCTGAGGTAAATTCTGTTCCATACCTTTCTCTGATAAAAGGACACTGATACAAACTTTTGCTCTAACCTTTCTTGCTCCCAGAAGAATGCATCTAGTTCTGGTTTTAATTTCTTTGTTTGGCTTTCCCAACAGAGCTCTGGGTATTGGACTCTTCATTTTGGTGCTGGCAGTTTTACTTATCTTTGGCTGCTGGTATTACAAAAGACGTAGTGGCTATAAAAGTCTGCGGGTAAGCACGGCAGCTCACTCTCTAGCAAGCTATTATTTTAACAATATATTATTATTTTCATTACACTAATGCAGAGAACATGAAATCTCTCATAGGACATCATTATCTCATGCAATATATACAGTGACATATACAGAGGTGAAACCACACAATATGAAACACACCTTGCCCTAGAGAACTTTTAAGTCAGGCAAAGAGGTAAGAGGAAGCAGAAGCACAGGGAGATGAAGCCAGTTGCCCAACTCTGCACAACACGTCAGTGAAAAAACTGACCTCAAGGAAGCATTATCTTTAATATTTACAGAAACCCAAGATGTGTTTGGTGTATTTTCATTTAAATAAAAATAACATATTCACTACTCATAAGACTTATGCCTAAATAAGGGCAGGTATGATTAGAGTAAATCTAGGAAACAGAGAAGAAAAATAACTGTTACAAGTAACTAAGCAAATATTATGTTCGTGTATGAGTGATGCATGATTTATTTGTACAAAAGCTGACTTGCACTCTTAAGATTTACAAAAAAGCAGGGCAGGTTTGAAGTTTGCTTTCTAAACACTACTTCTAAAAAAATCCTACTTTGTGTCTTAAAAAATATTTTTAAAAAAGTACAAACCTTCTCATAAGATCTGTTCTTAGAAGTCTCAAAGCTCTATCTTTGAAGTTCTGCTCTCTCTGTTATAAAAGGGAGGCCAATTTTAATCCTTTAAAGTGAATACATTATATATTAAATCAGCTATATATATTTTATAGTAAATACATTTTAGTTATCTTAATATTTTAAAAAGATGTGACCATTTGGAATTCAAAAACATACCTCTCATCTATGTCAGCAAATCCATTTCCTTGCTGTTTCTGATAACTTTGTCATGTGACATTTCCAGTGATCTATCCAATACATACATCAACTGGCAGAATATATACAACTTGAACTTGCATAGTAAAATGTTGCCAAAATGAAGCTAATACTAAAAAAAACCTTCAAAAAGCAAACTAGAATCACAATTTCTTTTCTAATTCCTTCTCATTGTGGATTGCTGCTTTTTGGTTTTGAAAATCAAATTTTTCTTAGGCTAGGGGATAACTGGTACAGAATGTATACAAATGGTAGAAATATAGAAAAGAAAAAGGCTGAGGATTAGAGAAACAAATGGCTGGGATAAAATGGAGGATGCATTCAGATATGTGAGGTGTCAGTTCCTGCAGCAGTCCCAGACCTAAAAAATGTGATCCTCGTTCTTCAGGCAATCTAATTGGATAAGACAGGAGAGAGAGCATGTCTCAGCAGAGACAGCAAAAAGTGATCAGTAGATTACCTCTCTTACTTATGTCTCGCCCTAATCCCAGGTCTAATACATAATGTAAATATGCTGACAAATATTAAATGGATACATAATCTGCTCCAACTTCACATTCTCTTTTTTCCTTTAATCTTCCCCGTATTTCTTTATGATCTGTCACAGAGCAAAAGCTCTAGTACGGGCACAATACGAACCATGGTAGGTGAGGGAACGATACTGGACTGCAAAATGGCTCTGCCGGAGTATGGAAACTTTAACTCTGTGGTAAGTTGCAACTCAAGGTCATTTAGTTACAACACAGCAAGACGTGGTGAGACAATCTTGGTGAACAGGCACTTTATGATTTCTTTCTTGGGGTGTGCTACTCTAGATTGGGTTTTCAATGTCTCTATATTAACTTAAAAAGTAGTATTTTGCACAATTTTTACTGTGAAAAGGGTTTTTTAAATCTGCTGTTAATAATGCTTCTTTTAAAAAATTATCTTATTTCACATACTTTTATTCTTATATGATCATTATGCAATCTATTAGAATTATTTAATACCTGAATGCGGAGATATACTGAATAACAAACATCTTCCTAATACATATTCCACCATTCTGACTAACAACAAATGGATTGTGTCTTGTACAGTATACCCTGACAATCCATGTCAGGAAATGTTAAAAAATGTCAAGATTTTAGCTCCTCTAATAATTATAAAAAGATGAATAATCAATAACTTAATTGATAAATATATATATGTGAAGTTATTAGTGTGTTTAAATAGTTTTAGAATAGGGAAAAGGCTAATTTACAACCAATTTTTAAGCAGCTGCTCAAATTGTTAACATTGGACATAAGACAATGTACATGCATCAAAACTCGTAAAAGTTTCACTGTTAGTCTGAATTCACAATTCATCTTTTTTCTTAAAAAATTCCTCTCCTTAGAACACTGAAAATTCTCTCTTGAGATGATATAAAAAATCCATTTAATCTGATGTAAAATAAAAACATATTAGCAAAAACTAATAAAAAGACATGATGAATGAGCTCAGCTATTTTAAGCTGTAGTACCATATCTGATATGAAAGTAAACTGCTCACTGCATTTTTAATGTCATTTTCTTGTACCTCTATTGTTCTTTCAAAATTTCACAGTCATTTTCCTTACCATAGGTACCTGATGCTCCACCAGCTTATGACAAAATTGCTGCAGAACAGTCACCTCCACCTTATTCACCATGATAACATGAAATCTTAAATTCTAAACATATTGATTCAATTTCTTCATGCTCCATGTTCATTTCCTGTACATGCTTAACTTTCTTAAAGCTAAAATCACTAAAAAACCAACAAATTACATGCTTTCATTAGCAGTTGCTGAAAATTATTCCTGCTTAGTTTACATAACTGGTTCTTGAAATGCCTCAATAAATCTGAATGTGCTTTTGTTTTAAGTTTTTCATTTCCTGTGGTCAGATTAATACACAATACTAAAGTCTGAGCATCTTGCATCCTTCTTAGATCTACCGAGAGTAAGTACATACCATTGAGTATCAACTGGAGTAGAAAGTATTACCACCTTTGTTTTCATCTTTCCCACTTACTCACCCTTTCTTTTACAAAGAAATAAATAAACTACTCCTGAGAATGTAATCACAGAATCACAGAATCCTAGGGGTTGGAAGTGACCTCGAAAGATCATCTAGTCCAACCCGCCCTGCCGGGCAGGTATATGAATGTATAAGAATCTGACATAAATGGACAAAACATTTGTCCTGTTACAAAGACTAACAATCTTCCCTATCAGTAGATCTACAGCAGTTTTAAAACTAACCTGCAAAAAGTAACTTTATTTTACAACAGGCGTTACCTCACATCACTTGTTTATGTACCTGTAATGAAATAATTCCTCATAAAAAATAATCTAGGCAACCTAGGGTTTTCTGCTTGGAGTCCATATTGTTTCATACTAGTCAATGTATACAATGACAATCACCTTTAGTTGCCTTCTGGAAGTCTTGTGAAGAAGCAAAAGAACTTGCTAGATACAGAGCTGTACGTGTTGTCTGTTCTAGCATGATGAAACAGCATGAGAAAAGGTGTGGAGCACTGTCATGGTTTGGGCCTAACACGACCACAAAGAACCAGCCCCCTGGCAGCTCACTCAACTCCCCGCCTTCCCCTCCCCCCTCACACACATTCTGGGATGGGGAGGACAAAGGCCAACTAGAAGCTCATGGGTTGAGACAAAGGACAAGGAGAGTTCTTCACCAATTAAGGTCACAGGCAAAACAGACTCAACTTGGGGAAAAAATAATAATTTAATTTCACACTAATCAGCTGCATACAGGACACAGACAACACACAGAGCAGGGCTTACTTACGTTACCCCCACCCCTCCCTTCTCCCCAGGCCCAAATTACTTTGTTCCCCATTTCTCTCCCTCCTTCCCCCCAGTGGCACACGGGGACAGGGGATGGGGTTTACAGTCAGTTCACAGTCTGGTGGTTCCTGCCGCTCCTTCCTCCTCAGGAAGAAGGATTCCTTACAGTCCTCCCCTGCTTCCCCACGGGATGCCATCCCATGGGAGAGTCCTCCACAAACCTCTCCTTCATGAGCCCTTTCCACGAGGTCTGGAGCAAGCTGCTCCAGCGTGGGTTTCCCATGAGTCACAGGCTGCTTCGGGAAGAGTCACCTCCCTTGGCACCGGCATCCTCCACAGCTGTATAATCCGAGTTTGCTGGCAGCAAAATCCAAGTCCACTGGCAGCAAATGCAAGTCCACCGGCCAAATTCATCCCTCCTGGCGCCTTCAGGGAATGTTCCACCGTGAACGCAGGGGGACAGCCTGCCATCTCGCCATGGGTTGCAGGGAAAACTTCTGCTTGAAAACCTTCTTCCTCTCCAGCCATGGGCACTGCTCTGCCTCTCCAGCTCAGCTCTTTTCTCCTGTTTGTTCTGCTCAGCTCAGCTCTTATGTAAGTTCTTTTGTCTGTTAATGGCAGAGGCGCATCTATTGTACCTCTAATGGCTCCTTGGCTGGTTTTGGAGCAGGGGGAGCTTCTCAGCTTCCTACCAGAGCCACCTCTGGGGCCCCTCCCCCACTGCAAAAAACCCCTTGCCCAAACCAAAGCAGCACAAGCACACATTCCTTGAACAATACAGAAGACAGCAGACTCCAAGGTGTTCCTTCTTCCAGTTTGCCAGAATACTAGCAGTAATAGAAACAAAGACTTGTGATACACATAAATTAGGTTACACACATTTGGAAGTTACTGTTTACTCATTCTTATTTGTTATTGATTACTTGCCAGATTATTACTTAAAATTTTATGCAGATCAACAAATTTATACACAAGGCCTGATACCTCACAGCAGGAGGCAGCTAAAACTGTATGACATAAGTTAAAATGAAAAGTAGTTTCAGAAGAAAACTACTTACACAAAACAATTATTAACTGCTATTAATAAAGAATCCAGTACTTTATCATTAAATATGCAAACAGAAAAACCTTAAAACAACAACAACAAAAGTTTTAAATACAAGGTAGATTTAGTTGCCTAACATGAACTCCACATATGGTAATAAATAATAAAACATAGGTTTTTGGAATTGTTTTGTAATAAAAATGTTTATGTAATTTAGTAAAAGTAGATACTTGTTGGAAGGTAATACATAACTGTAATTGCTGTGAAAGGTTATAATCAATGTATCTGGTTTTATGAAGTTAGTTGATGAGTTGAAAAGTTGTCTTATATGTGTTATTTCCATCATACACCTTTAAAGGATAAGTTCTGTGGGCTTGTTTACTGACAGGAGGAGGAATACACAGGAAAATATACAAACTGCCAGCTTATAGCTAGTAAGCGACAGAGAAGTAGAACACAATGGTTGACTAATTGTTTTGCAGAACTGGTAAGCTAAAGCTTGATGCTAATAATTTTTAGCAACTCTGTACTCTGCAACTCTCTACCCTGGGGCAACATCCTTTCAAAAGACAGTGTGCTGCCATGGTTGAATGGAACTGACATACACTTTAATTGCTGAAAAATAAATTAATTTTTATACGGATTAATTACTATAAAGAAGTGAAGTGCATAGAGTTCAAAATCTTTACTTTCCACACATTTTTCAGTAGTATCAGCCTTAAATATGTCACTAGCCATTTCAAAATCTCATGAGGAAGTTAACATTGGCTAAGTAGAAACATAAGTTTATTTCCAGAAATACACAAGGCCAAATTGTTGGAACTGCTGAGCCAGACCTATTGAACTTTGACACTAATTTATAGATACTTAAAAGATAGATAAGCCCTCCTGGGAAGCTGTCCTTAGTTTTCAGAAAGTCTTCTCATTTTTCCTGTGAAAGCAGTAATCTTTCTTTATAGATGCAGTTAGACAGTAGTCTCAGATTTTAATTAATGCATGAAAATATAAGTAAGATATAAAGGTTGATAGAGTACTATATTATATAGGTGGAAGCTTCATCACTCATACTAAACACACTCACAAATTACATTTTTCCAACCTGGCTCTATACCCAACGAGGGTACACTGGCAGGGCTGGCTGCTGATGCATTAAAAAACACCAATACAGGATCAGTCAGAATTTGAAGGCAAGAGACCTGTAATTGCCAGAGTTGCATGCTGCAAGAACTGGCTATATTATATGCTTTCTGTATTACACTAAATCTCACTGCATGTGACCAGAAACAAGCTAAAACTTTTTAGGACATCTGTCCCCTTAAAAAAAAAAAAAGAGAAATGCATAGAAACTTCTCAGCTACCATACATGCAGAATGTGGTACAGAGTTTTCAAATTTCTAGGAAAGGCTTTCACATTAGACTGTCCTATGATCCCAGAGTCATAAATTTGGATTTACAGTTTCTCTGATATGGTAATGTGTTGTCACGGTTTGGCACTGAGTTGGATTCACCTCCCTCCCCCTCCTCCCCCAAGGTAGCGAAAGAGGGAGAAAAAATGAGAAAGAGAGGCTTTCTGGGTTGAAAAGTGAAACAGATTGATTTTAATTATTAGTGATAAGGGAATATATATATATTTGTAAAGGGATGTGCAACACCCATCCCCTCCCTCCTCCCCCAGCGACTCTCACAGCAACTCTTCTCCCTGGGGACTCCAGCTGAAGGGGGGAGTGTCCGGGCGCACGGACGGGGCCCTCGGGTGTCGGCTGGGAAGAAACATGGGAAAAAAAAAGAGAGAGAGAGCCAAAGAGAGGGTGATAGAAGTGACAGTAAGCAGAAAAGTGAGAGAAAAAGGAAATGAAAGGCTTGACTTCTGTGATGTCTTAACCTATACTGAAAGCCAAATAGAGAAAATATGATGAGAAGGGAATATTCTGATTTGCTGATCCTGCCTTTGGTCTAATCTGCTCCCCTGTAGGGGGGGAGGCTGCAGACAGTCAGAAGTGACCTTGGTTATTATCAGTCCACTGGTGCTGCTAAAAAGTTCAGCAAAAAGCTTCACCCTGGCTCAAACCAAAACATGTGTGTACAAGGAGTGTGTAAAAGTCCAAGATCTCCCACTCCTCTTTTTTTACCCCTTTTGCAATCAGGTTGCAATCAGATGCCATGTATTACAATTATAATTCTCTAGAAATATAATCTTTGAGCTTTATATTACCCTACCAAATAAGCATATGAAGAAACCCATGGACAATTTGAGTTCTTCTCCAGGATGCTGATGGAGAGAGGTGGCTGATCAAAGCTTGAGAATGACTACTTGCTACTTGTTTGCATTGAACTGCTTCTGTCAGAGAAGCAGACATACTGTTATTGAAGCTTACCTGTACAAGAGGATCTTAGCAACATCTCTGTAGCTATGCACACAATCCTTATATAGATACAATGAACAACTTGAAAGCCAGGCATGTCATCAGTGTGTGCTGGTTAGATTGGTAAATCATAATGGCAGTAGCAGTCACACTGCCTGTGTTTGGATTCCTGCTACGATCCGGCTGGATCATCTACTTCCTAATGATGTTACAAGTCTCAATGTAGCCTTAAAAGATTCTAGAATATTGGTCAGCCATTCCAGCCATTGCACAAGGGTAAAATGCAGCAGGTTCTGGTGAGTGCAATCTTCTTGGCATACTGAAAAGTGTAGTGAAACATTCACTGGGCCAAGAGCCATGGGGTATATAATGCCTATGTCAGAGAGATAAGATAAAAGAAGGTAGCAAGGACTTTCTGCAGGAAGCACTTGGTTTCTTACAGTCTCTCCAGTCCAATGTGACAGGACTGGCATATGCAGCTGATTGCCAGGAGAATCTCCATTGGGTTAACACCTGCTGCAGCTGGGGATGTAGATTATGTTGGCCTCAAGGACTGTATCAGTATTAACCATACTGCTTGCAAGTTTTCAGGTAAATAAAACATTGCCAGCACATTTTGATAATCTTTATGTCTAATACTGGTAAAATATCCATTACATTGTTGGTGTATGTCCATGTACTCATGCGACCATTTTATTGCTTTGAAAAACAAACTTATTTTCATTTATTACGTACAGGAAAATGCTGTTGAGTTCTTCTGTGCTTTGGAGAAGCAGCATTTCTTCATTTGTACTTTTCTGTTGACTGCATATTAAACTGCAACAAAACTGAAAGGCTGTCGTGTGCTCATGCCTTTTCATTAGGCACATTTTGTTGCCTATTAGATCTGATAAGCGCTTGAAAGTTTCCAGTGTTGTCTTTTGAGCACACATCTGCAGTGAACTTCACATACAGCAATAAAGGTAAACTAGCAGCAGTAAAAAGTTAAAAAAGCTATCTACAGCTACTATCTACACATCCCATACATGCTGACAGCTAAAAACCAGCCCATGTGCACATCCTGCATCCTTGCACAATTCTGATTTTCACTTTACTTTCTTTCCTCAGAAAATCTGTGGCTCAAAGGCAGCTTGGTTCCTAATAAACAGAAAGATCTATTACTTCCCTTGCTGCAAAAATCTAGCTCTTCAAGATGTATTGTCCACATAGGTTCTACTCTTGGGCCAATGAAAAAGACCACATTTTGGGGGTAACAGTGTTCCTAGATGCCTTGTGCTCATGGTAGTGTGAAGGACAGATCCTCATCCATCTCATCCTCATCCACCCTGAACCATCTCTCAAATTTACTAATCAAAACAGAACCAGAGACTACTGGGCCCTCTTTTACCAGAAAAAAAGGGGGAGAATGTGACAACACTATTGACACCTAAGCTACAAGCCACAGCTATTGCCTTCCTTAGTTCCCCCAACTCTTGACATATGACAGTGGTAAATTCCACTCTTCCTGGACTCACATGGGCCAAAACCTGAACAATGCTTGAGCAGCAGATGTACCTTCACATTTCCAGACCATTTCAGTATAGCCCCAATTACATGTTCGGACCACACGCTTTATTTGCTCCTTCCCTGAGAGGTACACCATATGAGTTGACTACAAACTGGTTTGAGACAAAGAGTGATGGCCTAATATGATGCTTTAGTCTTTCAATACTAATTCTGTAAGGTGTTTTCAACTCTGCTAGCTTCCATTTCTGAATGGGAGAAACAGTCTGCTCTGCCACACATTCACTATATTCTGTCTTCCCAGTTCTTTTTTGAATTTACCTTATAATCAGCTGCATTCTTGTAGCTATTAGGGAAAATAACTGACTTTTTTTGTTGTGTTTTCTAAGAAAAGGTTTAATGTTTGTGTTTTTTTCAGTTTGTCCTTTCCTATTTACATTGGCAGAAGTAATTGATTTATTTTTCTTCATACCATCACTGACACTCCAAATAACTCTTTACTGACATTCAGTAGCAAAACAGCTGCAGCTGTCAGACATTGCTCAGTGCTAGATTTGCTGTCTGCAGTTGTTTGCAGGAGGAACTTGTCATCTGGTAACCATACTCAGAAAAATCTTGGAACTGCTTCAGAATTTGCAGAAAAACAACAAAATAATATGGTAAGTGTGAACATTCCCTGAACACTGACCTCTAGAGGCATCTTTGCAAGGATTAAAAGGTAGCAGATGCTTACTGTGTAATGAATTACTCCTCTTTATGTATCTTCAGAAATCTCTTCCCGAACTTCGTTGGTGCCAACACAGACTTAAGAAGCCTGTCTTTCTCACACTTGTAATCCTCAGGATATGCAGTCCACATGCTCTACACCTCTTGTTTTTTTTGCCTCACCAATAGGAAGGACAGAAACAGTATTTCACAGTCAACTCCTCATTCAAAACGTCTGCTTCTTAGCACCTTCTTAGCTTCACGCACCTGTCCTACAGCTTCTTAAACTGGAGAAGCAATTTTATGCTTTCACGTCCATTGTTTTTTCTGCTCTGCTTCTCTGAATTATTGCTAATTTTTTTTCCTACTGCATGATTATCTGGCTGCAAAATCTGTTCCTTCATGTCACAGACAAGTCCAGGCTGAGTTCACACAGTTGTCCTGGATTTACCATTGGAGGCTGTGTAAACATACTAGTGAAAATTAACTCATACTTGATTTATTTCTTGTTCGTTCCACTAAGTGCTCTCTACTGGTTACTACAGTAAGACAAACAACCAGTCCAAGGTATAGCTAATATGAGAACTGAATTGCTGTACCAGCCATATCACTTGGACTCCCATTTGTAAGAAAGTAAGAAGAGCACTTTCAAATATGGGCTGTTTTTTAACAAAAGGTTGTGTTTTTGCATTCATTTTTCAGGCCATGCAAGGAGGAAAACACTTTAGGACAGGTGTCCCTCGATTTTTATGTTTGTCTGTCCAAGGTCCTTCTAAGATAACCTTGCAGGAAAGCATTCTACAGGCAAGAAGAGTATTTTGAAGGCATCAATAACATGTAGTTGACCTGCAGAAAACTGGCCAGACAAGCCTCAAACAAGCTATTGTAATTTTAGTATTGCTAATATGAATTGACAAGGATTTTTATACATAGATGTGAGCAATTCCTGCTTCCCAGTAGTTAAAATTAAATACGCTAAAAAAATCTTTTTATAATGTGTAAATTGATTCATCATAATTCCACTCTTTCTTTTTTATAACCAAGACACCCTGTGACCACATAGTAATACCCAATCACTAATCCTTCCTTCATATTCTATTTTACTGCTGCATGTGATTAAAAAAAGGGAGTGTGAATGATTCTAAATACCAGCACGTTATGTTGACAGGATCTCAATGTATATGTTGGTATGAGCTGCCCCTGATCTCTAGATACCTTATATGTTTACTAGAAGGAATCAATATTAATTAAAGAAGCATACTGTCTTATTTTTATGGCATCAATACTGACAAGCAAAGTTTAAAGCCTGAAGATAATTATAAAAATAACAGCTACAGTGGTTTCTTTCCTACCTTGTTTTCCAGTGCTATTTGATTTTTATAAATGCTACCTGTCAGTGCCACTCACATTCTTGAAAATAATTTCATTTTCTAATTAAATTTTCTTCTTTACAAAAAGCAAGAATAGGGGAAAATAAAGCAGTAATCTGATTGTCTAACCTTTAATTATGAATGGGATGCTGGTAGAGGAGTTAAGGAACAAAGATGCTGTTCCTAGTTCTTCCATGTTAGGAGAACTCTGTACTTCATTGTCTTCATCTGCAAAAGGTGGAAAATAATATTTATGCACATTTTAATACACGTTCTCTGTAATAAACTTAATTTCAAGAAATATCATACACAATCACATTTAATTAACTTTGCTTTCAGTAAAACTGAAAAAGGTACACACAGCAATAAGAGTAACTGATTACTTCCATATAAGAAATAACTGAATTGGCTATGTCTCTTTATTCTAGAAAAGAGACGACCAACATGGCGAAAGTCTGCATAGGCCATATGGAATGATGAATAAAGAGCAAAGGCCTGTTGTATCTTACAAGAGAACACTATTTGCTTCAAGTGAAACTAGCAGGTTCAGAAACAAAGAGGAGATGTACTTGCATACTGTGTGAAAAACTTCACCATAGGACCTTGTGGATGGTAATAGTTCACAGGTATTCAAGAAGAATTCTAGAAAGGATTAGTCAATTTTATAAAAAAAAAATACACTGAGAGCTATTCAATTAAAAAAAAATCACCGCTGTCTCAGGAAGAATCTGGCTTACCAATCAGTGGATAATAGAAGAGTATTCAAGCCTGTTATTACGCTCTTTCGGACTGCTCCTGTTGACTGCTCCAAGAGACATGATGCTAGGATAGACAGGCCTTAGCCTGATTCAGCACTACTGATATTTTGAGTGGGTAAACTCACTTCAGGTGCAGCTTACAGAGAACAGGCTTACATGAATCTAAGCCTTTGTGAGTACCTCTAGCTGTTCTTTTTTAAAGGAAACAGCCTAACCATAACAAACATTCATGCTTTAACAAAAATTATTAATGTACTTTTAGATCCATTTGGGCTACTAAAAATCTGCACTACCACAAAATTGAAGCAAAACCAGCTATGAAACCAACCCTGTGATGAGGCTATGGACTCCCTTCAAATGCCAACTTTCAGTTATTTTCTGACCTACTTACATGAGACAGTAAGTTTCTCTTCACTTATCAGGAGAATTTTTACTTCACTTTTCACACTGTACTCTTTGCTGTGTCACTAAGTGAAATCAGAGTGGGTTTGAATGACTTGACAGTAACACACTTGGTTTGAACAGGTACTTCAATGATTCCTAATACTTGTGAAATTTGATTGTTTCTAGTATGGTAGAGGCAGAACCCCTAGAAGAGAATGGCAGTGCACACACACATGGGTTTGAACAGTGAGGCAAAATGAACATAATTTTCTACTCAAAGCAAAGCAAAATTGTGCAAAATATGCCCTTTTAGGTAAATACCAAATATAGCATCCAAAATGTGGAAGTCATTAATAAACCCAAAGTCTTGTATGTAATATAGTGTCTAAATATCTGTATTTAGTATCTGAAGAGGTCTAAAAGCCAGGCATTTTATAAGCTCTGAAAAACTGAACATATTTTCTTCGAAGATTCATTTTTATATAAATTTGTGTAATTAAATGTCTTTTTAACTTCAAGTAAAGATGCAGGTACTTCTGCTTTAATTAAAATGAAATCAAAATATGTGGTACAGAGAACCAAAGATATGTAGCTAAATGTCACGGGCTATTTACTTTCATTTGAAAAACAGTCTTACTCTGACTGACATTTATATTATTGGAGAACAGTAATGGGAAGAGGAATTTTATTCACAAAAATGACTAAAATTTGTTTTTACAAAATAATGAATCATGCAAAGCCATTACATAACGGTCTCAAGCCTTTCTCCAACAGGATTTGGAAGATGAACATGTGTCCAGTAGCGACAAAAGTCCATGAAAATTCTAGTAAAACTGAATCAAACTTTTCATGTTGCAAAGTATGAAACAATTATAAAATATTATCACAGTAATTCAGAAAATTTATAGAAATCAATAAGGTAAGTAGTGTGCTGTCCGAGTTCCTCCATTAAGCTCTTTTAACTTTTCTCTTTATTAGAATTATAGTACAAATTCTACTATATTAGCACACACAAAAGTGTCATGCAAGATTTTTTCTCCATCCAGGCCACTTGCAATATTAGAACCTAGTCTCAAGCTTTCTGAACAATGTAGATAATTTAGTCTTCATAAATGAAAAAGGAAAACCAGCCATTGTAAGAGAAGAGAAAAATCCAAGAAAGTCAGTCCCAAGGTTCCATCAGTGAAATGGAAATTAAATATGTTGTTTGTATATATGGTTTTAGACCATGTAAAATGTCCATGAAGAAACTGCCATTTTCTGCCAGCTCCTTCTGTTGAAAAGAAAAACTACACCATTCAACTGCAAAATGCAACCAGATTCAAAAAGCTTTACTCCTGGTGGGCAGACACCACTTACTACTAGGTATCTTCAAAACTGATTGCATAACACCTTTAACGAGAAGTAGAAAAAGTGTACCAGGTAGCTTTTTCTGAAATAAAAACAAACTTTCTTCCACCCCAAAACCAGCAGCTTCCATCATTCTCAGCCCTGAGGTAAGAGGAAATTGCTGATCCAGAAAGAGGTAATTTCCCAATTAAAAGTTTTTAGGTAGTGCAGAAAGGGTAAGTACCTATGGAAGGCACAAGCCCTTCTTCCTCTCACTTTATCAGAACTCTAGTTAACTAGTTCCCAGATTGCTTTTCAGAACAATATGAAGAGCAGCCAACACAGAGGGGGTGTGCTGTGGTTTTATACTTCAATGTAGCTGCCAAACTCTGTACAGCAAATGGGGAGGCGAAGGAGAAAACTCGGCAAGAGGAGCAAAAGCTTAAGCTTTGTCTTGATCAAAATCAGTCCAAGAATGCTGCTAAATACAGATATGTAAGCCTTTATCCGCCTTTGAAGTCACACCTATTAAAAACGCAACTAACGTTCATGAGTTCTTCTGAAATATTTCCTTCTAGTTTCTAAACAAACAACCAACGAAAAAATCCCATCTCCCTGCAATGTTCAGCCCAAGACTGTACCTTCCAAGCAACTAACAGAGACTGTGACTTCAGATTTTAAAACAGCACTTATAAAATAATCATCTTCGATAAAATAAGAGCTACTAGGTAGGCACCCTTTCTTCATATGCTAAGACTCAAAAGATATCAGAAAACTCTAATTCCATGAATGCTATGCACTTGTGAACCCAGCTGACCTGCAGGAAACAACCCAAGGGTTTTACCAGAACAGAAGCTGAATTTTGGGCAACAAATATTGAATACACTGAATAAAAAGGGAAAGTTTACGTAATATGTTCCCATTCAAAGCACTAATAAGGCCTTCTTTAATACTGTGTGATGTTTTAGCAACAATGCTTACAGATAAACCAGGTAAAAGCTGAAGAAAAAAGTACAGATCTGGAAAGCATGATTGGTGAAAAACTGGTTAGCTTGGTCTGATTAGACAAGAGATTAAAGAGTGACCTTGATAGTTACCAGGTATGCAGAAATGCATACAAGGCTGTAAAAAAAAAAAAAGATGAACTGTTCAATAGATCTATGAGACTTACGACAAAACCTGGTAGTCCTGAACAGCAACCAGTGTCTGGGAAACCATTTCTAGCCTTACTACATTACTGGAGATTGTAGGAAATATAACCAAACATTTATTAAGAATGGATGAAGTATGGGTTATGCTGCCTTGTATGAGGAGGATCAATGAGTTGGCCTTCCTTCCAACTCCTATATCAATTCATGTGCAATGTTAATTACAAGAAAAACAGAAGAGCATAAATAACTTCATTCTACTATATTTCAAACACTGAGATGTATCTGCATTAAGTAGGAAGATGTGTATATGCATATTCTGCCATGGTGTAATAGGTAGATAAATTTTTCAACTACTGCCCACACAAATCAGTACAGCAACTTGTTTTATTATATGCAGATTCTTCTGCATTGTTGCTAAACAGTACACTGGTCCAAAGTTACTAAAATACTTAAAAAACAATACATATGTAAACAAAACATAAATACGACAGCATAGGTCTTTGAACATACAGTTTAGTACATACTGTTAGGAATTCATGAATATGTACAGTTCTATACCATAGACTGCAATTTCACAATGCATAAATATTTTTTTACAGAAACAAATAAAAAATAAATTTGACAAATAAAAAGGAGATATATACTGTCATAAACACACTGGCAAACCGTCCATACTGTAAGATGGATCATGTGCAAAAGGCTACATTTCTCCAAACGAAAATGCTTAATGAACTCATTCGTCATTACTTGTGGGAAACTTTGGCTGGTCCGAGGGACTGGAATGCAAGTTTGAAGTTGCCCTTGAGCAGATAACCGTGCCCTTGTAGAGGCCTGAGAATCTTGAGAAGAGCTGAGTGAACAAGATAAGCGACTGCCAGGTGAAACATCTGCAGAATCACCAGATGGGATGTGAAAAAGAAGACTATTGAAGTTACAGCAGAGAAAAGTTGTCCAATTGTGGACTGTTGATTTTTGCTTAACCAGTGAGATGTAGACACACATGTATAGGAGAGGATAGAAAAAGGTTTGGAATAAAAATAAAGTGGTCTTTTTGCACGCAAGCTTGTGTCGTGTCCGTCCCAACACCACCACTTGGTGACCCCAACGTGATCACTGCAATTGGACCATTTTGACAGCGGGTAGAGCTGTGGGGACGGAGCCCAGTGTAGCAGAGAGCGGCCAGTAGAGCTGCCAGAGCCGGCCGGCATTACTGGAGAACTCACCTGAGGAGAAGGTGAGCCGCTGGGAACATGGGTACTTCATTAAGTAAGGAAGAGACTATGATCGAGGAGTTAAGCTACAGGAACTGTTATTGAGAAAAATGTTGCTGTAAGTTCTATCACGAACTGCCAGGGAGCGTCTCGCATACAGCCTGATCGTGATAGAACTTATAAAACACCGAGAGAGCTGGCAAGTGAGCCGGAGTTGGCCCCCTTAATTTATATCGATGATTCGGCTCCCATAGAGCCATCGGCCCCACTGCCTCCTGGCACAGCCCTGACGGGTCCATGCGCTGCTGGCACTGAGGAGCTGACACGAAAATCGGAGCCGCAAGACACAGACAACACGCTGCTAGAAAAGATCTGACGAGTGATATTGAAGGAGTGTCCACCCATTTGCCAGAGCTGCACCAATCACTGCCCGTGTGGTCCAGAACTGCACCGACTGGGGCCGCGGAAGAAGGTCACAACGCGACCTCACCAGGAGGAGGAGAACCTGAAAATTTGTATCCACGCTTGCCCTGCGTTGCTGGTGACTGGGGGGAGTCAGGGAGTGAATCTAGTGCACGGGGGGTGGGACAGGAGGAACATGCGTACCATCTGAGAAGGAGGTGGGGGGAGGTGTACACTGCTGCCTGGGGTGAGGGAGAGTTGCTTGAGTGGGTGTTGATGTCTGTGTGTATGGTAACTTTGGTAGACAAAGGTTGTAATTAATCTGCCTTAACGTATGGGTTGCAAGCACCGTTTATGCAAGCTCTATTATATAATATATATACAGGACAGGAGGCCTATGTTTCTTTCATAAATTGGCTTCATACAGATATTTCAAGGCAGGTAGAGAAAGAGAATGTGGTGTGTGTGTTTTTTCAGCCGGCTTTTTGAAATGCAAATGCAGATTGCCAGGAGGCAATCACCCCGATTAGGCACTCTGCTAACTCCATCGCTGAGCTATGTGTCAGAATGTGAGCTCAGAGTCACTTAAGGTATCAATGCTGGCTGAGGCCCTTGCTCAGCAGCTTATGGTAGGCAGAGGGGGTCTGAAGTGTTTTGGTTGTGGAAAAGTGGATCAAATTAAAAAGGAATGTCTGACTGGGGGGGGGGCGGTCAGAAAAGAAATAGTAAATGTCAGCTGATATGCAATCCCACACCCCCAGCCTGAGAAAGGGAACGGCGGCTGCAGGAAGGCGCCTTCCCCCCCGCCCCCCTCCCCCGTTTGCCCTCTTGAGCGTTGGCAGCGTCTGGCCGCCGCTGCGGGGTTTTTTTTCTTTTTCCAGCAGGAATCCCTTTATCAGTAGCGAAAGCAGGGGACCCTTTTCGAACTTGCTTGGTGGGGCTCCCTTTGAGTACTTTTGATTCATTTACTAGGTATGTTAAGGATAAAAAGCTTTTAGATAAGGTAACGAGTGTTTCACAAATGGTTCCTATGATTGCAGCTTTAAATGTACCTGACTTTGAACCACAGGAGCATATGGATCTGTTATGTTCCTTTCCTAGTAATATGCCACACTACAAAACAGAGCAGCTATTGATTTTTTACTATTAACACAAGGACAAGGATGTGAGGATTTTGAGGGTATGTGTTGCATGAACCTGTCTGACCATTCTGAATTAATACAGAAGATCCAGGATCTTCAACACCTCACAAAGCAATTAACTCTCTCGAGTGTAGGCCTTGATGGCTGGCTGGCAGGTTGGGGTATTACTGAGTGGTTGAAAGATCTTACGATATATGGACTTACCGTACTAATAGTAATATTGGTTGTGCTGTCAGTTGTACTATGTATTCTGAAAATGTTTAACCACATGATGGAGAAAGCTATGAAAGAGATATGGGTAGTTCAGTTTAAAAAAAAAAAAAAAGTCCTTTTTGGAGGAACACAGTCACGAGTATTTGGCTATGAAATAGAAATAATGAAGGTGAATGGACACTAATGAACAGAGTGAGACGGCTTCTGACACGTTGGCCCCATGTGTCGGAACCTCGTCCTCCTTATAAAAGGTATGTGGACCGAGTTTCTCTCCAACACTGTAGTTTGTAATAGCAAGAGTTTATTGCACTTTATATTATGCACATTTTGTATTGTGTTGTATTGAATAATCTGTTGTATTGATGTAATCTGTGTGTGCCTTGCTACTTATATTGAAGAACCTGTTGTATTGATATAACCTGTGTGTGTTTTGCCGTAGTAGCAGTTTGTTACTGGATAAAGAAGGTTGAAGGACTAGGGCTGGCCAAGCATCTCCTACCATCATCAAAGGCAAGCCTGGGTTGGTCTCTGTGTTTGCCACCAAGAACCTCGAGCTCCGCTGCTGGCTGCAACCCAGTAGGCGTTGAGTGGTGGAGACATATGCCATACCAGACCTTGATGTGAGGGATGGCCTGCTCTATTGTAAGAGGGCCATCCAGGAGAGGAGGACAGGCCACAAGGCCTGTGACTGACAAAAATTGATACACCAAAGCCTGGATTATGCCCACCTTATTACTAAAACAAAAAAGGGGAATGACTGGTGAACCCCCTGAAGCCTGGTTAAATAAGGCCATGTATGTGTTGACTTTCATTAATATAGCAGAGGATTTGAAGGAGCCACCTATGGTTCGCCACTTTGAGTCACTACGTAAATTGTCCACTGTTCCCCTGGTGTCAAAGTTAGGCTGAAAGACCTACAGAGTGGCCAATGGTTGCCTCCATGTGATTTATTAACCTGGGGAAGAGGGTATGCTTGTGTTTCCACAGATACCGGTCCCTGGTGGGTTCCTGCTCACTGTGTTTGGCCCGTTGTGAATGACTGACACAAGTGAAGAAGGGATGGTTCAACAACCAAAGCAGAACATAGAACATACTTTGTATATATATAGAAATGTTACAGTTTGGTGTGATTATGCTTCTTCTAACATGTCACAATTTTTCTCTTTTCTGTTCTAGTTGCTTTGCCTGTAGAGATGTTTTTAATTTGTGGGGATGGAGCATGGGGCAAGTTCCATTGAAACTTAATGTTGGGCCATGTAGTCTTGGGCAGTTTACACCCAACCTTACTATGATCACGAACTTGGGATGTTGGTTGAGTAAGCAGACCAATGCTGCATTGATTATGCTGAGTGGCTTGTTTATTGATGTTGATAGTGTTAGATATGCTATATTATAAAATAGAGCTGTAGTAGGTTTTTGTTCAAATGAATAGCTTGTTTAAGGGATGGGGACTGTCAAGGTGGTTGCTGTTTTGATAAGAACTGGATTGTTGGTTTTGTTTCTAAATGTAGTTGTGTTATTGATGTTGCCAAGTCTTGTGTCTCTGCTGCAAGGGGCCCCGCAGCGGATGGCACGGGCAATTTTCGTAACATAAATACAAAAAGGGGGAATTGTGGGAAACTTTGGCTGGTCCGAGGGACTGGAATGCAAGTTTGAAGTTGCCCTTGAGCAGATAACCGTGCCCTTGTAGAGGCCTGAGAATCTTGAGAAGAGCTGAGTAAACAAGGTAAGCGACTGCCAGGTGAAACATCTGCAGAATCACCAGATGGGACGTGAAAAAGAAGACTATTGAAGTTACAGCAGAGAAAAGTTGTCCAATTGTGGACTGTTGATTTTTGCTTAACCAATGAGATGTAGACACACATGTATAGGAGAGGATAGAAAAAGGTTTGGAACAAAAATAAAGTGGTCTTTTTGCACGCAAGCTTGTGTCGTGTCCATCCCAACAATGACAATTACTGACCTTGTTACTGAAGAACTCTCTGAAAACATCTGACAAACTAAATGAATTTTTCATCTCCCTCTAAGCCCCACAGGGAAACATGAAAGAACTGTAGTCTTAAGTAATTCTGAGTAAATCAACTATTTCAAACAATGTAAGAAATTATTCAATAGTTACAACTTCCAAAGTCAGAAGAATCCCCAAAAATTTCAAAGTGGCTCATTTGCAGTAAAGTCAGGATGCAGCTTTGTCAGGTTTATCAAGGCAAGATGACTGAGATGTAGGAAAGATAGCAGTAGGATTTCTGCTTGTGGACACAACAACAGGAGGCAGTGATGAAGTCAGCGAAGAAACTTTTGATGCTGGAGTGTTTATAGCATTCAAAATGGCTCCCTCTGGACTGACCAACAGTTTTTTGATAGACGTGTCGAAGTGGAACACTGAAGTGTTGCTTGGTAAATGGGAGTTCAGAGGGTAAGCAGCAGAAACAACAGAAGCTGTAGTTACAACATTAACAGGAGATTTTATCACTGATGACACAGCCGGTGTTGCTGCCGACAGTGGAGTACACGAGCTAACTGGAGTACTAAGTATCTGAGGTGTTGCATGTACAATGGGTAAAGCATCTGCAGAACCAAAGGAGTTCACAATTTTTGTAGAACTTTTCAAAGGAAGTTTTGATATTTGCCAACTTAATGAATTACTTGGTGCTAGCATG
The DNA here is from genome assembly GCA_020745705.1 of Hemiprocne comata. NCBI lineage: Eukaryota > Metazoa > Chordata > Aves > Apodiformes > Apodidae > Hemiprocne > Hemiprocne comata. Next base: position 13,562,425 of record CM036616.1, on the reverse strand, counting down.
ACTTTTGAATTTTTTGGGTTAACAACTGGTATACCTTGAGGGTCGTGACCATGGTTAATATTTGCATTACAAGAGAGAAGAAGAACGTGGCTGCCAGCTCCGAGGCCTTGTGATGGAACAACAAAATGAGTACCATTAATCATCATCTGCGTTCCAGGTGCCAAAGGCATACAGGTGTTAATGACTATCTTCTGTTGAATGCAAGGTTCATTCAGCTGACCTCCTGCCTTGCTTGTTAGAGTTGGTGAACCTGCAGACATCTGGACAGTAGAAGTGCAAGTGTCAGTATGACTTCGTTTCTCTGTACTGGGAGGCACCTGCTGGCACTGTAGGGAAGAAAAACTGGGAAAACTAATGACTTTACCTGTATTTGGCGATGGAGGGGGCAAGACATTCTGAGGTTTGTGAATAACTGCGTTACTTGGTATAGCAGCCAAAACTCCTGATGACTGAAACTGAAGTGGTGTGGACAACGGGCTCTTTTGTATTGGAGGAGAAGCTGGAACTGCTGCCACGTGAGGAAATGTATGTAACAATTTATGGGGGTTGGCTACAGCTCCAGGCAAGCTAATGACTGGAAATTGCAAAGCAGATGCCATGTTTTGAAGAGATACTGTTGGTTGTGTTGTTGAAATCAGCACAGATGAAGCAAGATGTCCTGTTTTCACAGTTGATACACCCACAGTATTTCCAATATTTGATGTACACAGTCGATTACCCAGAACTGGCCTTATTCTTGAGGGATCATTTCCCCCAGTCAAGACAGTGGGCCTTGTCTCACAAGAAGTCTTACTTGATGTTACTGAAACAGATTCTACACATGCATTTGCTGTTGTTGCTCTAGAGGTGTTTTCAGCTTTTGTTGCAACCCATAGAGATTCACTAACTGACACAGCACTTTGACCCACAAAGCCTGGAACTGGAACCAAAGTGCTACTACTTGTCAAAGTTAGCGCCAAGCCCATGCTCCTTTTGTCTTCCCCTTCAGAAATGGCAGAGTGCAATATACTAACTGGTGGAGCCTGCTGTACACTGCCTTTTGTATTTACAATGGTTTGACCTATATTTAGTCCAACTTTGACATCTTTTACTTGAGCAATAGCTGGTGATGAATTTATTCTTATTGGTGCTCCTACTGTAGATGGGATCAGAACCAACTGTGGTTGTTCTGTAGCATTAACGAGGGTTTTGCTTAGGGAAGAAGGAAGGTTATGTTTTAATGACTCTGCAACGCGACTGGTGGTTGACGGGCCACTGGCAATTTGTGTGTTAATAAAAACCAACTTCTGAGCATTAACAGCAGTGGATGCCAGAGAGGGTATAATACTGACTCCTGATGCCCCACAGGGTGATAAAATAGGTGGACTTGTGACTAATGTAAGTTTCTGGACTGGAGTACCACTGATGAAATCTCCATTTGTTGCTGAGTTAGACTCAGACTGTGTAACAGGTTTTATTTTAGTTTTAGTATAACCTTGTTGCTGCACTAAAGAATTTGGAGTTATGACAGTGTTATTTTGTCCAATGGTAGTCACACTAACAGGACCGTCTGGAGTTGCTGACATCAAATTGCTAGCTAATGAAATGGAGGATAAAGAAGAGGACACATAGCAGGAGTTCTCTATTATTTGACCTAAAGTACTCCCAACAGCAGGCTGCTGTAATGTAAATTTGGTATTTTTCTCCATTGCCTGGGTAAAATTAGCTGGGAATGCTGGAAAGTTAACAGAAGCAGCTGTTGATAGGGCAAACCCAGATGATGCTTGTCCAATATGTGGGAGACCAGATGTGGCTGTTGCTACAGATGGAAGAGTAGAGCATGATAATGCTGTGGTTTTTGGCACAAGAAAAGTCTGAAATTGAGGTGTGTAAGTAAGAACTGAACTAGATGATAAATTATTAGGTGAAATCTGGTCTGGGTTTGTTCGCACTTTAACAATTCCTGTGTTTCCACCTCGTGTTGTGACCAGAATAGACTGTGATTCTCTTATACACACAGTCTTCAGCTCTTGCCTAGTTTCAAAGGAGTCATTTGTCTGCTGTGATGCAACAGTATGACAGGCAGAAGCAGCGTTTGGAGACCCACTTACTGCTGCTGCTGCTGCTGTCATAGACTGGCTAGCTGTGGAAGGAGTAGGTGAAGTCAAAGAGACAGGGAATGTGGCAGTTGAAACTGTAGTCTTGATTTTGTCAGTTCGGCACATCATAATTGATGGTAACAAGTTACCTGCTGAAGTTACAGCAAGCATGGATTGTGTAGTGTTTATGGGACCAGTCACTTGTGACTGGGTAATATTCTTATTAAAAATTGTACTAGATGACTGAGTGGTAGCACTTGCAGAGCCTGTTACTAAAAGAGGTTTTAAAGAAACACTGACATTTGATATTTCTGGTAAAGCTGTATGGTGCAGTTCTGACGATTTTTGCTGTAGTGACTGAATGTCCTCGGACAAAATTTTTCCTTCCTTCTGCTGAACAAGAAAATTCTTAGGTAAAATAAGAACTTGTTGCATGACTTTTTCTCCAGTTTTAGGGTCAATCACAGGTTGCGCTTCAATTTTCACAGAGCTGTTGTGAAGTTCTATTGGTACACAGTCACCACTTGGCATTTTGTATATAATTTGTAAAGGAGTCTTTGAATAAGTCTGGCAGGACAATGCTGGTTTTATCAGTGATGATTTCAAAGGTGATAAAACTGGATTTTCAGAAGTAGACATATTTATGCCTGGGGGAGGTGACAGCTGATTTGTTAAGGTCACTTTGTTCCCAATGTTCTTGGCAAGCAAGGCCTGGATGGGTTTGGTCCCTTTCAGGAAGTTTGATACTGATGTTGTAGGTTCTGCCAAGGAAAACAATTCTAGAGTTGACCCTTCCAATTTATTCAGCTCAGCCAAACAACAATCTGTCTGCAGGCTACCTTCTGAACTCTGGGTCATAGCTTCAATAGTGCTCAGTTTAGCTTTCTTCCTTGGTGAAAGCTCATTAGTGCTTTGATCCAGACAACTATTTTGCTTGGACTGTCGTTTAACACATTTGGGAAGTGTCTTCTGTATTTCTTTAGAAGTTGATTCTTTTTTCAGAATTCTGTTTTTTCCTGCAGGAAAATTCATCTCTAACAGTTTTGTTTCATCTGCAAGGATATTAGAACAGAAACTGTGTTTTACATATTTGCAATTGATAACTCTTTATAACAATTTTACAGCACCTAGCTGAAGGCAAAATGCTTTGCAAGTGGAAGGGTATGTGGAAGGAGAATGTCTGCTTCTTTAAGGGCATCTGGTCAAGGGGGTTAAAAAATGAAAGAAGAAAACCATCAATAAGAATATACAGGGACAGAAACCTAACTGGCACAGGAGACAAGAAGGAACATCAAGCCTGGTCATTCACACTAATTGATGAGGCATGTGAGAGAGAGTGAGAATGTTTATTCCAGCAAGGTTATCTCATCAAGAACATGGTTAATTAAGGTTAATTAATTAATTAATAAACTGAGGGAGAAAGGGGGAAGCCAGAAAAAAAAAATACACATTGACAGAGATCAAACAAGCAAGCATGGAGACAATGACACGAAGCAACTTCACCAGTCAAAACAACTGATGGGCTATGAAGAAACTGCAGGTGCCCCTTCCAGGATGATCAACCTGGTCTTTGCAATTGATATGATTGTAAACCAGGGGAGATTCTGGACACTGGGCTGCAAGGGGTAAGGGAATTGGTAGAGCTATACAAACCCAGGAAAAGATGTGCAGCAGAACAGGAAGCTACAACCAGGGTCACAGCCTGTGTGCCTGGTGTCAGCTGTTGGGTGAGTGTCTGTCTTTCCCAAACCCAGTGTGTATGGAGGCAGTGTGTGTGTATTCACTTGCAAACTTCAAGCCAGACTACCTGGTGAGGGGGGTGGGGGGCTGGGGCCTGGGCCGTTGTATCAGTCAGACTTTTGAGGGTGGGGTGTCTGCAGGACCAGGCTGAGAGTACCACATGTTTCATACTGAGCAAGCAATGCATGAAGTGAATATGAGGGCCAAGCATACAGGCAGGGGTGTGCCTGGTGGACAGAGGTCCTGTGCTGAGGTTTTGAAAAGGTTTTGGCAGTGCAGGCCTGCAGAGGGGCCTCTGTCAGGAGAGACCAGGAGCTGCCCCATGCCAGACACAACTGGGTCCAAACCACATCCACTGCAGGACATGGCTGAGCCCATCAGCCAAGCTGGTGATGCCTCACGGAAAATGCTGGACAAAAGAGTGTCATAGAGGAGTGTGGAAAAAAATGTAGGAGAAACAACCCTATAGACACCAAGGTCATTGAGGATGGAGAGGAAACAGGTGCTCCAGGCACTGGAGTGGATTCCCCCGCAACCTGTGAAGACCACGGTGAAACAAGATGATACCATCCCATGGACTAACATGCTGGAGCAGGTATCTACACTGAAGGCTGTTGAGGACCCCATTTCACAGCAGCTGAATATGCCCTGAAGAAAGCTGCCGTGGAAAGGAAAGCCCACGCTGGAGCAGGCTCCTAAGAGGAATTGTGGCTTCTCAGGGACCCACACTGGAGCAACTGAACCCCGAAGGACTCTAGTCTGTGGAGAGGATCCATGCTGGAGCAGTTTGTGAAGGACTGTATCCTATGGGAGGGACCCCACCCTGGAGCAGTGCAAAAGTGTGAGGAAGAAGCAGCAGACATGAAGTGTTATGAACTGAGCTCAACCCCTAATCCCTATCCCTCTCTGTGCCACATAGCTGGGGAGGAGGGCAGAAGAACTGGGGAACGAAGTTGGGACAGGGAAGAAAGTGCAGATGGCAGGGAGGGAGGAAGGCATTTTAGTTTTTGTCTTTCTCACCACCCCACTCTATTTTTAATTGGCAATAAATAAAATTATTTTTCTGCAAGTGAGTCTGTTTTGCCTGTGACAAAAGGTGAGTGATCTTCCTGTCTGTGTCTTGATCCATGAGCTTTCCCATTGTATTTCCTCTCCCTGTCTGTGAAAGAAGGCAAATGACATAGTGGCTATGTGGGCATCTGGCAGCCAGCCAAGGTCAACACCCTATAAACATACATTCTGAGAAGACCTACTATGTTATTATAGAAATAGTTAAGCACAAAAAATGGCAAAATCTTGCATTAATCAGAATTTTCATCTTGGTCATTTCTGCCCTCTTCTAGTCTACATCTGTTGCACACACATCACAAGCTATTTCAGTATTACCACAGTAGTAGTTAAGGAAAAAAGCAGGGCACAAGCTCACAGGGAAAAGTTAATGTCCTCAATCAACTTGATTCAACTCCTGTATCAAGTTCAAGCTATCAAATTCCAGTAAATGCTTACCAGTTTCCGGGTGATCTTTTTCAGGAACTTCCACATGTTCTACAGATTCTGAAGATTTAGTGCGTGCTACTGCAAAACAATCTTTGCCAGAATCAACTTCACTTTCATCATTACTCCACAATTCTCTGTTAAATTTGTCATGGTCTGGATGTCTTTCAAAGTCATCATAGTCCTTCTTCAACCTAGACCTTGAAAATAGCAAAACTAACTTTACTAAGGAACCACACTAGTTTTAACATTTTTTTAATCTGTATGTGCTACCATACAAAAAGTTGTGGCAGAACTGCTTGTGCCATTAAAAACATTTCATGGAAGTTCTGTCTGCAAGTCTCTAAAACCTAGAAAAACTGAATTCTACGGCATTACCTCCCTTAACAATAGGCAAAAAGAGTGAGTCAAATATGACCATCACCATTTTACTGCATCCATCTTCTGTTTCTTCATTCATACTGCATTGTGACAAATGTACCTGTATGGACTTCTGTATTAACTGTAACATGTCTACTCTTTCCTCTGAAGGCAACCCCAAATAGGGAATTTAGTAAATCTTTATTTTCCTAAATTCATCACGCTTTTGGCCCAGCTATGGGACTGTAATGTAACTTTCTTCTTTAAGAAAACTTTCTTACCTCTGGGCCATTAGAAGAGCTGCCAGTGTCATCTCCATAGGCTTACACTCTACTAAAGAATGTGCATATGATGGAAATACATAGCTGCTTTATATATTTGAACACCGTTCAGAAACACATCCACTTACCTTGATACTCTTAAACTGCTACATATTTCCATTGTCTTTTCTTCTAAACAATTGTTTATATTAGATCAATAAGGTATTTTAGTGTACAAATAAAGTGAACTACAGAATTCAGCTGGTGGTAACCAACATAGTATCAGGGAAGATTATTTAGCAAACAAATAGATTATAGAATCTAGACTCTAGTCTGAATCTAACACTCAAGACAGAAGATCTTAAATTTGCCCAGTCTTATGTGTTAAAGTAACAGTTGTTTGCACTGAGTGCAGCACTGGCCAGCTGCTCCCTAAGAGATGGATAGGGAGGAGCCAAGCATGATGTCACAGCTGGCAGGGCATAAGCCTTCCCAGTCAGTGTATCATCCCATTGCACCTGAATGAAGGAGCAGGGCAGGCCTAGGGTTGGCAGCTGGGTTCAACCAAGAGCCCAGATCAACAGGCAAGTTCCTGGTGCAGAAGAAGGTCTGAGGTCAAGCTGGGAAGTCAATTTACGGTTCAGATCAGGATCAAGTACAATGATGGCTGCCAGGGTCAGGACCCAGTTGAGTGATTTATGGGCAGGTCCACAGTGATGATGCAGGTCCAAGGTCAGTATGAGGGTCAATCCAGATGAGCAGGACCCATGGCCAGATAGGGTAACTGATGCAGTTAAGCTGGAAACTGGCAATCCTACAGCAGAGATTGAAGGCTGCAGAATGATCTGAAATAGGGAACCTGAGCCCATGGTCAGGTGGTGTGGATGGAGGCCCAGGTGGTGTAGATGGAGGCCCAGGTGAGCCTGGTCAGGATCAGTAAGACCTAATTGTTTACTCACAGCTTTGACACTCATTGAGGACAACCTTGAAATCTGTATGACAATGAAGTGCGGATGAAACTTCAACTCTGTCATTAGGATTTGGAGGTTGACATCTAGGTGTGGAAGAACTATAGGAGGACACTAGGGAGCCACAGGAGGACACTAGTGAACCACTACTGTACCAAAGCTTCTCGATGGGAACTTCCTTTTTTTATTTGGAGGAACTTCTGCTTTGGGGCCAGTGAACAAATGCTATCAGTGGGCACAAGTAACCTTTCCTTTTAAATCTTGCTGCTATCCAAATACCACTTAACATTATATGCTGTCGTAACTTTGAAAAGACCAAAGCACCTTTCAGAAGGGGAAAAAAAAAAAAAAAAAAAAAAAAGGATTTTGATCATAAATAGTGCTCCTACCAATTAAAGACAACAAAAAAGAAAGGAAGGAAAACTCCAGATTCTTACTCCATACTGAGCTCTTGCACAAAAGGAAGAAGCCCTGCCCAGCCCTTGGCAATCTAGAGGGCCAGTGCTGTCATGCAACTAGTAGATGTCAGTAGCTAGCTGAGACATGCTACAGACACGGTGACTGCAGCTAAGCTGTTTACACCATCACAAGCAATCTCTTTACTCAATTGCTTTTTTCCTTTCACATGACACTTTTCTTCACCACTGTCATTGGTGCTACACAGCTGCCTAAAAGCTGAATACGGAACCTGGCCAATACACTGATCTAGCCTTCCCCAACACATCTCTCTTTCCTCCTCACCATTTGTAAAAATTGTTTTTCAGCTGAAGCTGAGCTGGTATATTACAAGTCTGTCCAAGGAGTTATGTAATGAACATACGTCAGGTAGCATTGGTAAATAAAATGGAGTTACAGCCTAAAACACACATCCTGAGAAATTTAAATTATCTCAGAAATTAGCCTCCACTCTAAGTGCATGCTTCTCTAGCTACTAGCACACATGTAAGATCTTAGCCACACAGTTCCAGACTAAAATTTACTCATATTAGGCACACATCATTTATGGTACTTCTACATACTTTACATAACAATTTTACTTCTGTATTCTACAATCACATTTAATAAACGAGAACTAATAGTGGGCACCAAACCATCCCACAGCAGAATTTACATAAAGGATAGAACTGGAAACCCCACACACTGGAAACTGAAATTCTCTCCAATAGTATTACTATCTGCCATTTCCAGAAGGGATCTGAATTGCTACATACAGGAAGACATGAACAGCTGAGGAAAATGAACAGAAACTTGAATAGAAAGGAATAGAAAAAAGCAAAACTCTTGCTTTTGTCCATTGTTTAAAGCAAAATGTTCAAATTTCCAAATAAAGACTTCATTCATGCATGATACCTATAAAATGAGCTACCAAGAAACTAACTCTTAGTAGTTCTATCTGTTTACTGCTTTGGGTGCTATGATGGTGGTTTTTAGAAATATAATACCTGTCGAGGAGGCATATGGACTTCACACAACTCTGTAAGAGTTATAACTGAAGACCTTTATTATTAAAAATGGCGGCAATTTATACCCCTCTGACTCCAGATGTTCCACCCCAGTACAAACCCCGTTGGTTACATACATACACAGTTCATATATGATTGGCTACGTGTCTTGTCACTTGCTGTCCGTGTCATGATGACCCAGGGCTTTCGCTTCCCAGCCGGTGCCTCTCAATTCTTGCTGCAACATTCTATTTTCTCACTACTTCATGAGATAACAACCGTGGGACTCGTACTTGTGGGACACCTGCTGTTTACTGGTCCCATGGGACAACGGCCCGTGGGACACCAGCCTGTGAGACAACACCAGCTTGTTTACTGATCCCACAGTTTGCTTCAGGGCATCTGACAATTTGGTCAGCAGCACCTGCAACACTGCTGTTTTCTTTTAATTCAGGCATATTAATTTTCTATAAACCCCATACTAATTTTCCATAAATCCCATGCTAATTTTCCATAAATCCCCACAAATACCTTTTACACTTATCAGAATTAGTTCTGCACCATGGAACTGTGCAAGTTGCTTCCTTCACACACGTAAGCAGCTGACTGACTTGTTTTTTATATGCCTATGTGGCAGAACTGAGGTATGATTATAGCAACAGCTGTATGGCTAACAGACAACAGCACCAAGCTTTAAAACACAGTAACCATACCAAATCAATACCCGGTCTCCTCAGGATTTGTAATCTGGGCAGCATCTTCACTGCTGCTAATACTGGCCCATACTAGATTTAAATCAGTCACCATTTCACTGATGTTTCTCTGACACATCTCGTTCCAGATGCAGTTCAAATTTACAAGGTTACAAAGATCTCAAAAGAATGTTTTAAGAATTTCTTTGTGGAGAATCCATTAACAACCAACTTACGTAGCTTTCGACAGTAAGTAGTCTGACAGTAAGTATTCTAAGGAGCACTAGTCTAGTTTTCTAGATACGGGTTTTCAGCACTTCTAAAACTAATAAACAACAATACAAATCCTAGCTAGATTGTGATACAACTACTGATAGGGATGCTTAAAGATCCCAGAGCATTTTAAAGGAAAAAAAACACATTAGGGGGTTAAACTCCACTTTCTTTAGAGAGAGTAAGTCTGCAACATAATGCTTCCAACTAAAGCACTGCCAGTGCCTTACTCCTCTTCTCAAAGTTTTATTTTCATTTATTTGAGAAGCCAAATTGATTAATTTTAAAAAGGTGAACTTTGTTCCATTTTCCATCCCATGTACTACTATTCTTTGAAACAGAGCGGTTAATTACCTGTTTCTTTGAAATGCTTTCATTAGCTTTGGTTCCCATGGTAACAGTTCATTAAGCAGCCGTATCAACGTACCATGCAATTCCTTTACTGCTTGCTTCCGGTGGTACCACCTTCCCTGCAAACATAAATACCATTTATTTATCATTGCATTAGACCTGAATCTTGTTATATTGTATAGCACTACAATAATCCTGGTACTCTAATACAGCATATGAGGAGAATAACTGGAAAAAAATATTAGAAAGTTTCAGCTACAGCTACCCTTAGCCTATGCAAGACATTAATACTTACACTTTTATGCTATGGAGATAATGTTCTAGTTTAAAAAAAGCAATACTACAAGGGTGTTCACTTTTTACAGGGTAAACTTAAAACTGAAGCACAATCCTACAAACACACTATGTGTTTTAAATTGCTCAAATGAGTAACATAGGTAATAATACATTCAGGTCAGGGACGCCAACCCTGTTTGTACACTTGCAATAGACAGCAATTTCTACAGAAAATCTTACCTTAATCTCCTTTAACAAAAGTGATATTATTTATATTCTTACTATTTGCAAGAACCATTTATTGTAATTTTCAGGGATAAAACCTAACAGTTTTTGCATTTTATTCAATTTTCTAGCTAAAGACTTTTTTTAAAGAAAAGTTCTGCAAATTGGTCATTTATGAAATAACAGACTATGCAGCAGTTTTCTAAAATAAAACTTTAATATTTTAACTTAAATGTATTGAAATTAAAACTGGCTTTTATTTCCAAACTGATACATGTAATCTTATGATCTTCCATGACGAATTCATGTTTTAATACATCTGGAAAGGCTGAATGAGGATAAAAGACACTGGGAAAATACAATTAGCATTATATATATGCAGCACAACCATGGTGGTCATAATGCTATAGAACACATCTCTTAATACCCTTAGATACCCCGTGTGAATATTTATTCCCAGAACTTTATTCTCTAGTTTATTACATATATATGCATTGTTTAGTCTTTCATGTAACAGCTACAAAAAGAGATGTGGTGTATTATAGTATTTCTGGCACTCTAGTAATTCTGTGCATTTTGGGTAAATGAGGATTTTATCTCTTGACCTGTCAGAGGGGATGTAAGAAAGTAAAGAGACTACAGTTCTGCAAGAAAAAGAAGTAAGACTTGGGAACTTATTTCTTTCATATGCATGTTTAGCTTTTGATAGAGCTCATATCCTTCACAGCCTCCTCTGGTCCAGCATACCAAGCAATGTAGGGCAGGAAAAGCTGGAAAAATCTTGATACAGCTGCCTTTCCAAAGTCTACAATTATGATTTTTCTATGGACTTTGGAATGATTGCTTTCCACACATTTCAGCAGATCTCTCCAATGAACAGCAAAATCAGTCAGGCTGAATGCTTGTTTGAAGACTAGGTATATATATTTATAGATAATAATTTTTATGTTACATAACAAACCAAACAGCTACTTCATTCTTCAATTAAAAAAACAAAAATTCTCAGTAGGAAATTATGACACATTACGACATAATTGTTGAGTTCACAGACAAGCCAGCAAACTGTATTCTAATTTCCTTCATTTGTAGCTAGTCATACTTGCACATGTAATGCACTGCAGCATAAAACCTGCCACTCAGCACTGCAAGAGAAAACAGCCCTTGTGTCTCCTGTAGCCTACCAAGGCTTTTGGTGTCACCTCCTAATGTTATCAGTCAACAGAATTGCTAACATGAAAGAACATTACGTACACAGATTTATCTCTCTTGTAAGACATACAAAATTTCACAGTTTTGAAAAGGATGAATTTATACACTATACAGTATTTAGTGGATTGTATCAACACAAAAATAAAAATGTCAAAAATAGTCCCACTACTATCAAGATATAGAAATAAACTTCGGTTGGAAAGGATGTTAAAGATCCTCTAGTGCTAATCCCTGTGCATTGGCAGGGACACCTTCCATTAGACCAGGTTGCTCAAAGCCCCATCCAACTTGCCATGGAACATTTCCAGTGATGGGGCTTCCACAGCTCCTCTGGGCAATGTATTCCAGTGTCTTCTCACCCTCATGGTGAAAAATTTCCTCCTAATGTCTAATCTAAATCTCCCCTCTTCAAGTTTTATGTCATTACCCCTTGTCCTCTTGCTACATGCCCCTGTAAAAAGTCCCTCTCCAGCTTTCCTGTAGGCCCCCCTTCAGGTATCAGAAGGTCACGATGAGGTACCACTGGAGCCTTCTCTTCTCCAGGCTGAACAATCCCAAGACTCTCTGCCCGCCTTCATAGGACAGATGCTCAAGTCCTCTGATCACCTTTGTGGCTCTCCTCTGAACTCACTCCAGGTGCTCCATGCCCTTCCTGTGCTGGGGGATCCAGAACTAGACACAGTACTCCAGGTGGGATCTCACGAGAGACAAATAAAGGGGGAGAATCACCTCCCTTGAACTGCTTGGCCACACTTTTAATTTTTTATCTTTAAATAAGGCTTAAGTGAACAAAAAAAAAAAAAAGAGTATTTACGATCCAGACAAATATCAGCTGACCACTGAGCAAACTTTGAAGTGGTAACTGTATGATGCATTGAGTATCCAGACACAAGCAGAAGGCTTAGTCAAGAGCAGACTTCATGACATTGCTGCCTTCATTAAAAAAACATAGAATAAAAACAAGTCACTTTTCTCCTTGTTTACAAAAATGAACAAAAAAAAAACCCAATTCCCTGCCCCCTGAATTCTAGAGCTAGTTTCTCACAAAAATAGTGTCCTCTGAATATAATCACTGGAAAATTCCACATTTGCTTCCAAATAATTTTAATGCAAATATTATAGTAACAACAACAACAAAAAGTAAATTAGTTATTTTCCTGTATCCCCATTACATGTTTCTTACTGGGGTTTAAGAGTTGACAATAAAACTGTTAGTGGATACACACACAAATTTAAGCCATGAGAAGAATTTTTTTTCCTCAGAAATAGCTGGGACAGAGAACAAATCCAGGCCAAAAAAGACTGAGGGGAAAAAGAAAAATCCTTATCTTGTAAGTTATTGTTGTTCATTTGGTTTTCTATGCAAACACTTAAGAGCTATGCAAAGCCAGATGTTACACAAATGATCTGCTATTATTCCTTAAATACTAAAATAGTAAAAAGGAACAGACATTTAAAAAATGTCTATAACCTTAAAACACATCACTACAAAATCTAGCATTACCTTCCCTATGCAATTCCATTTCACTATCTTAGCACAGTCTTGTAATTTTTCTAGAACAAAAAAAATTCAGTAAGGGATAAAGCTATGATTTAACTCCCTACTTCAGCATTACATAGCTGCCTACTACTTTCTACAGATCATAACGTTGCCTTTACAAATGTGCAAATCTGTTGCAAACTCTTCTCAGTAACACTGTAATACAGTAATAATAATAATTATACAGGAAAAAAAGCTGCAAACTGAGGCTTAGGTGGTTCAGGCTGGACCTTAGAATCACAGAATCACATAATGTCAGGGGTTGGACGGGACCTTGAAAGATCATTGAGTCCAACCCTCCTGCCAGAGCAGGGCCAAAACTAGTGCAGATTACTCAGAAAGGTATCCAGAAAGTCTTGCAAGTTTCCAGAGAAGGAGACTCCACAACCTCTCTGGGGAGCCTGTTCCAGTGCTCTGTCACCCTCACAGTAAAGAAGTTCTTCCTCATGTTCAGGTGGAACTTCCTGTGCTGGAGTTTGAATCCATTGCTTCTCGTCCTATCACTGGGCACAAGTGAAAAGAGGTTGTCCCTGCCTTCTTGACGCCCAGCCCTCAGGTATTTATAGACATTAATTAGATCCCCTCTTAGTCGTCTCCTCTCTAGACTGAAAAGCCCCAGGTCTCTCAGCCTCCCCAAGTAAGGCAGGTGTTCCAGTCCCTTAATCATCCTTGTAGCCCTCCGTTGGACTCTCTCAAGTAGATCCCTGTCCCTCTTGAACTGGGGAGCCCAGAACTGGACACAATACTCCAAGGTAAATATGTTTTCATCAGAAACATAAGGCATTAGAACAGGCTGGACAGAGAAGCTGCTGAATTTCTGTGCTTGCTATCTTGCTTTCAGAACTTGGCTAGTCAGGTTACAAACGACTTACTGCAGCACTGACAACAGTCCTGTTTCAAGGTCAGGAGACCTTCAAATGTCCCTTTCAACCACTGAATACAGGGTTATTTACGATGAAAGATAAAATCCTCGAGAATCACCTGACATGTTATGGGAATAACAAATAAATGGAATACAACTACTAATGGCACAGAAGGAAGTGACCACAGCAGAGTAGCCATGACTGTTGCACTCAAGGTAATAAAAATATAGCTGTTTAGGAAATTCCATGAGGAGTGGTTTAGTGGAACAGCAGGGTTAATACAAAGGAATAGCTATTACAGCCCTCTCGTTCAGTCCTGTTGTCAACAAGGGGTCTGCAGAAATGGATATCTGGATGCACTGCCTTCTGGTGTTTATGAAATCCAGCAGGATTATATTAGTAGACATGAACAAAAATTATACAACTACAAGAACCAAAGACAGTACTTCAGAGGTAAAAACAGTCTTTATCACTGAAGAGAAACAGATGTGTGAAGAAACAGTTCCCCCTCAATTTACCTGAGCTAATTCTAAGTTTGATAAAAGCTTGCATTCCTAACTGATTTTTTAAAAATCCAGTACCTAACTTGGATGTGCACCAAGTTGTGTTCTTACGTGGTCTGTAATTCACGTTGCCAGTACCACTACTTTTGTACCTTGGATCTGACTGCTAGTTACCATCAGGTTCCACGTGGTGACAAACAAAACACTGTTTTCTTCTGGAAACACAAGGACAAGTGTAAAATGCAACTTTCAGCTGTGGTAAGTTACAAGTAAATTCAAAAAATGAAAACATAATAAAAATACATTTCAGAAGTGTGCTGAATGTTTCCACATAAAAACAGAGAGACATTCAACACATTCTCAGCTGAAAACTCACCTGTAAAAATGAGGTTTCTGACATCCAGAGCAGCCAGGAAATGCTGACTCCACTCTCCGTGATGCCCCAACATACACTATTCTGGTATACTCATCATGGAACCCCAAAGCAGACTGGAGCCAGGATATAGATATGGACTGAATTTTATAAGGGAGGGGTTTTTTTGTTTGTTTTTAAATACACGCACACAACCACAATATTAAGCAGTTTTGTAAGATTTTCTTTAATCTTTACTTTATATCCCAGGGAGATAAAATAAAGACAATTAGAAATCTTATAAAACGATGCAATATTGTTGAAAAGGGGTGGTGGTGGACGGAGAAAACTTACCTTACCCTTAATAGGCCTGCTCCATTCTGCAACGGGGTTCTGTGGTATGTGTGACATCACCAGTCTAGCGTTTTCTAGTGATGTCACACAGAGAGGGAGTTGGTGATCTGCAGCTGCTTTGGACATCAGATACCTAAAAGAGATCAGGAACTTTTTCAATTTAGATATGGATTGATATTGAATTTCTAATTAGCCAATTTATGGGCCAAATACTAGAATTTCAGACACTTACTTTAATGGCAGTTTTGACTGAATAAGAATATATGATGAGATATGTATTCATATCTACCCAAACTTATCTATAATTGAAAGTGTTTTAATTTTGAAAATGCTTAAGAGTTATATTCTAAAGTAAAAGTTCTTGAAAGTCAGTATCTTATATTTTACCTTCAACATCATCATTCTGAACTTCCCAAATATCAACAGCTAGCCTCTGATGTTATTTGAAGACTGGGAATGGATATAGTCAGGAAGAATGACTTGTAGTAAATTATAAACCAAATTAACTCCTAACATCTCTTAATCAGTTTTATCTTTTAGCATTTATGGGCAGCTAATGAAAAGACAGACCAGCCCTCAAACTTCTTTATTTTAAAAAGACTTCAGCTTGCACTTCCATGACTTAGATACCCAATTACACTAATCTGTATCCTAAAATGGTATCCCATATTCTCTTATTAAACATTTCAAACAAATTAAGTAAAAAAGAAAAAGGCACAATTATTACATAATCATAATTGTGTTGATTAACCTACCACATTTATTTCAAATATACAAAACAAAAACACAGCAGAAAGTTTATTATCAGCATGATCTTACTATCTTTTTCAGCCTAACTCAAACACTGAAATTATCCAGCACTGAACTGTCACATTTTATGCTTCATGAGAACTTCAAGATGTTAACTAACTTATACTTCTGTAACCCATGAAGAAACTGCATGTATGCAGTATCTTAAACTATTTACAAAAAGAGCTGTGTCTTTTAAGCTCTTACAGATCTTACTTAACTCCCTTTCATATACCCGAATTTTTAATCTTCTTAACTCTGGATATACAAGTATTTCTCTACTATTCAGCTGAACATCTTAAAATCAGCTGTTTTGGTGTAATTGTGTGCTGACAGGAATGCCTTGAATAGTTTATCTCAAAATAATATACTGACTGACCAAAATCCAAAGCACTATGAAATGTTTTGAATATACAGTAATTAATCTATGACAAAAATGTATGACTACACATTCATATCTTTGATGCAGAATCCACACTTTCACACTGGGAGCTGTAGAAGCTGTAGAAGGGTACATGATAAAAGTGGCTTAAGGAAAGCTTCTTAGCAAACATTTAATGGAAAGGCATCAAAGATCACAAGAAGATAAGAAAAAATATTTGTGAAAAAAACCCAGACGATAATAGCCAGAAAGAGAGATACTGGAGGAACTACAAAAAAACCGAAGTCTGGGACAAAAATATTGAAAGCTAGTGAGATAAGCAGGTGACACAAACACCAGAGAAGAAATAGCAATTATTGTGGAGAAGATTTCAAAATTTTAACCCTAAAATTGGCTTTATCCATTCATATTATACAAGTAAATAGCTGGTTGACAACTAAATAGCTGATTGCAATTCCACCTGCTCAATCTCTCCTCAGAAGTACAGGAAACAGTATGGATGTGTAAGTGTAAATTTCAGAATCAAAACTCAGTATTTTGGGTTCATATTTGGTGTTTTCAAAAGATGCAGACAGGCTGAAGAGAACCAATAGCTGACCGTTTGATTTAACAAATCAAGTTTTTGGGACAAAGAATGGAAAAAAAGATTGTCAGATACACTGCAGATGAAGATACATAGTAACACAGAACCTAAGCTGAATTTAAAAGAAAATGTATAAATTGCAATGCATCAAGCACGTTCATGAAAATTCTGTTTTCCTAAATATTTATTAAAATAAGGCTTTCTTAATTTGCAGTTTAAATATGCAAATGTGTGTGCAAACACATTTCTCAGTCTATAATATTACCTGCTTGCATGTACATTTATGTAAATATAGTACTAGAGATTAAAACAAGCATAACTGAAAATTCCTTACATGAAAAAAATCTCTCAAGCATGGTATGTATTTCACTGGGGAGGGGAAAAGAGGCCAGGAGAAGAATGGGGAGAAGGAAGTCCACCTTCTGCTAAAAGGTGAGGAATCCATTATTAATTCAGTAATATCAACCATTAATCCAGTAATAATTAAGTTTCAACAGGGCCCAAATAAGAAGACACACCAAGTTTTTCCACTTTCTTGTTTGTAAAGTTCACTAAAATATTAGTAAGGACTCTAATCTATTTTTAATGGTTACATGAATTTCTTCTTGGGAAGTACCTGTCTTTTCTAAACACAGTCTCCCTACCAAACGTTTCCAAACATATGGCAGTATTTCCCTTCTTTTTACTGTACACAGAGGAAATACAACTTTTTATTTAGTAAATGAGCCATTTTACATTAATTTTGCCATGTATTAACCTAATTTTTTAAAATATAGCAAATCAATAAAAATCCAAATTCTCTTCTCTTAGTTCAGCTACTTCCAGTTCCTAATAACTAATTTAATAGCAGCTCACTTGTAAATTCAGAAAAGCAGACACAGAAAATATTATGTTTAATCCTGGGCCAATGTACTCCTTTGGATAGCCTCAATATCCTACAGATTAATTTATGTCTGAGGTTCTAAATATTTCTGACCTGCACCTGTGGGTTTTCTAACTCCTAATTTTCAGGTACACTCCAAAATACTTTTTTCTGCTGGTGCTGCAGAAAACCTTAGTTTGCTTTCAGCCCTTCTGACTCGCCTGTTTAAAAGATATATCCACTTCCAAAGCCAAAGACATTCACCGGTCTTGGGAAGTAAAGCTATCTAATTAAAAACTTCAGGAATATGATTCAAAGATGCCAGAACCCAGAACGTTTATAATGGAGACTTTTACCTTTTTTGCTACTAAATCAAGAACTTCACTGTGTTACACACCTGTGCAAAATAAAATCTTCAATGCATTTTCTCCAAAGCCTAATTAATCATGAACGTGGCTGGTGTCCTTTGACTAAGTAACTCTCCTTCCCTTCACCTTCATCTCTGACTTTTTCTGACTTTGCTTTCCCTGAAGGGGATTGTTGTATCCTCCTCAGGAAGGTGCAGTCCTCCAGCCATTTTCAACCTGTCAACTTAACTGTGGGAATCTTGGGTTCCGGCCTCCTTTCTCACTCCCCAGACAGCTAGGCATTTATCAACCAGGCTTGCAGATTATTCAAATTCAATGGTGCTACCAAAATAAAGTCTTGCATTTCAGCAAACAAGGAATCTTTCAATATTCATGCTCTCTCAAAGACAACTTATGCTTGAACATAATCAGGACAGGGTCTAGAATTAACTGTGCTTGTCAAAATCCAGTTCATTTTACAATAAACATGCTCACTACAAAGTCAGCTTGCAAAATAATATCTGCAAAGAAGCCCAAATTTCACTATTTACTAAGTATATGCAATCCTTCCATTTCATATTACACAATGGCAAGGAGGGATTAAAAAAAAAAGTTACACTACTATATGAAACAGTTAAATACATTCAACTGATCTACAGAATAGTTTAATTAACAGTTTCCTGCAAAAAACCCAATTACTTGAGATCACAAAAGAAGGTGATTACCTGAAAGGCAGTAAAGAGATGTATATTCTCTCTGCAGCTCCCACTGATTCTACCTGACGCAGACGACTACATGAAAAATGGGATCCAAAATGTCAGAAACTGTTACCTTGCACACCCAACCGGGTAGAAGGTGTTACTTTACCATCTCTTTTCATAAAAGAAATTGCATGTATTAGACAGAAGACTTTAAGTTATCCTAGAGATACTGGCAAAATGGTTTGCTGCCACATTTATTTTTCAAAATTATTTTTCCATCAATACTGGTGCAGGTAGAAGTGGAATTGGGCTACTTTGCATGTCTTGATCGGTTTGCTTGTTATAGCAAATTTCTAAGAGCTCAAATGCAACTGAATGGTGCTTCTTTATATATATAGTCCAAATTTTAAGGAAACATGAGGTAAAAGCGCAGTAAAACCTCAACAGTTTTCAGCCAATATGTTCTACTTCAGATTTCTCATTGACTACTGACTTCTTGAAACTTCCCCCACATCTTATCTACTTCAGTATAAGCAACAAAACAGAAAATTTTTACTAGAATCTAATTCTCGTTACTGTAAAGTTTTTTTCCTATTAATTCCATTTTTACTCCACTTTTATAGTCACACTGCTTTGAAGTAAAAGGATGTTAGGTCAAATGTCCTAAGGAACATATCAATGCTAGGAGACATTTAGGTTAGACACTCCTTAGGGAGCCACTCTCCATCCCTCCACTAGGCAGTGCACAGAGCATTAGACACAAGTCCTTCAAGTTCCCTTTCTGCATCTCCCCTTTACTCACTTCCAGTCAGGAACTCAAGTAATTAGTAAATCTGATTAACTTATTCTCTCCTCTCCCTCTTGAAATGTAGTAGGTGTTAAGGAGGGGAACTATTCAGTACCTGAAGGAACACTTTTTAGAGCACCCGATGGTAGTATTAGGGACAACTTTACCTGCCACAGAACAGCCCTGTTCCTGTCAAAAGTAGTCCTACTTTCTTTTGCCCCCAGGTGCTCATTCCTGTCCTTACAACGACCCCCCCCCCCAAACTGTGGCAGAACACAAGCACAGGTATTTGTGCAACTGCATGATAAATTGCACTGGAAAACTGATCTGGGTTAGAAAAACCTTATAAGCAGTAAAGAATTATTTAGGTTTATCAAAGACTGACTCTCATACCATACGAGAATTTTGCTATCCTCTCTGTGGGGTGGCACAGAAAATAAAAGCTTGCCAGTGACACAGAGAGTAGGATTTATTTATTTTGTAGCAGTTTTGGCTTTTGTCAGTCAAAAGTATATGTGAAATTGCAGCCTCACTTCAGAACTATAGCTGGAGTTAAAAAGTGAAGCAGTCCAGGAAAAGATAACACCAAGACAGAGTTGAACTTTAAAGGAGTGAGGTGAAATTTCATTTTCCTGTCTGAACACTTAAGGGAAGCTGACACTAAGGCAAATCACACCACTGTTAAAACCAGCTCACTGGTAATCAAGTAAAAGTGTAAGAATTTTTAAATAAAAATATATTCATCGTAGCTAATTCAAAAGACAATACATGTATACAAAGGAGTACAGAACCAAACTGTTTTCATCAACTGAACAGTTTGGGCTAAAAGTGTCTCATGCCATTTCCTGGCTCAAGCTGGCGTTCTGAAAAGTGCCAGATAAAACCAGTCCAACTAACTACAAAAAATGTGGGAAAACAGTAAGTTTACTCATATTAAAAAAGTCTTACAGCTCAAATCTTTCATTACATCCTTCAGGACTTCCAAGCTCTGGAGATGAAATTCCTTTTACATAATCCAGAATGGTCTCCTAGGAAACAGAGGGCAGGTAGGACTAAAAAAAATATTTAAATTAGACAAGTTTTATTTCTATTGTATATTAGTATTTAAAATAAGCTTTAAAGCTTGCCATGAGGGTGTCTCTCGGTAGCATGTGCTAACAACTACTAAAACTGGAATTACTGAGCAGGTTAGGCAGGAAGACAAAAGATTACTATGGCTTCACCTGCATTTCCTCCAGTTTTTAAAGATATCTAATCTAATTACACAAGGTGCTAAGATATCAAAAGTAAAATTACAATTACTTTCCTTCCAAGGAGAAACTTCATTTTAGCAAGTCAAGTTTACTATTAATCTAATTTAACATCTATTTGTATTTTTAAAAAGCCAATATGGAAACTGCCTAATCATTATTTAAAAAAATAATCAATACTTCACTGTTTCCTAAGCCTTTCTTCAGCATTTAATCCTAGCTTTCTTTCTTCACATAAAATTTCTAACAACACAAGTGTTTAGAGACCCAGAATCATGATCTGATAGATCTATACAACCACACAGAAAGACTCTCCTTACCTCATAATGTCTGAATGCTGCATGAGTTGTATCTTAACTCCCCTGTACTTAAGTATTTGTTTTTTTTAAGACGGTGCGATTAGAACTAAACATAGTATTCCTGCTGAAGTCATGAAACTTATTTTCATAATGACATTATCAGATTTCAGTTCAAAGAGCAATTATGACATATTTAGCATTTGTCTACCCTTGAATAAGTCTTGTTGGTACAGTTTTACTAGTAGACTAGAAGTCTCACCTATACTAAGATTATTGATATGCTGATGTGTACTCTTATTTTTTGGCTTTTTCTTCTACTGTTGACATAGCATTTCTGATAACCTCTTGACAACCTTACCATTAAACCAATTTGCAATTTAGCAAATAATTTCAAGTTAAGCCTGTTTTTATTCCTTTGGATATTTTAATAACTAGTACACTAGGTGTCTTTGCTGAAATTTGTCCTTAGAGTTCTAATGTATATTACTTCTCACCTACCATATATCTCTCTCCTCTATTTAAATAATTTAAGAATAAATTGTTTCTGCAGGAGACTAAGGACATTAACAGAAGTTAGCAGCCTAATTTCTAAGGTGTAGAAAACCACAGTATTTTTAACTACTACTGTTCATAGAAATAACACACAAATGCCTACCAGAGGTTTAATAAACAAAACTGCAATGAAAAAGAGTAAGTCATAAAAAGAGTTCATTGTAAAGAGCCATTTAAATGAGTATCATGTATGTATTTAAAGACATCCACCATCTCGATGAGAATCACTGCCTCCTACAGTACCTTAAAGTGTTGAATTCTCTTGTCCAACCATTATTATTTTGAGGTTTTCAGCTGCATAGACTGAATGATCCAGTGTACATGGAAAAAAAACCCTGTATTTCAATCTGGTATAAAAAGTCAGATAGCGTGTTTTCCTGTAAAACCTACTTGACTGAAAATTAAATAAAGCCAACATTAATAACTTACTTGCAAACAAAAGGAGTTGGGAATCCTAATAAGCAACAAGAGCGTTCAGAGAAGATCTGCTCAGCAATGCATAGGCAGATATAAGAACTCCATCCTCTAAATGCTTCTTAGGTAAGAGTTTGTCTTCAGGTAAGAATGGTCACATGTTTAATAGAAATGAAGTAATCCTTTTAAGGTACTACCACTATCCACACTTTTTTTTGGCAGTGCAAAGTGTTAACACAGTTACTAAATTTACTTATAAAAACATTGTTAACAAAGCACAATATACAGAAAGATTAAGATTACAGTCTCCAGGTATCACCCTTAAGAGGCTTCATGCAGGTACTGAACACGCATAACATCTCCAGTTGACAAGCCTCAGCAAATAACTGGCACCATTTTATACCCACACAAGAGAAAGCTTTTAATGTCACATACCGATTTCTTTTTAATGTCCTCCAGATCTTTGAGTTCATTCTCAATCTTTGTGATTAATTCCCTGAGTTCATCAAGATTAGTGCAAATAAGCTAAAAAACAAATGAACACAAACACTTGGTAATGTGGGACTTGAAAAATGTACAAAGAAGTTAAATAAAATCTAAACGCACGTTACTACTTAGTGCCACAATTTGATTTTTATTTTCTTATAGCATTTGTAATGTAAAAAATAGGACTTTTTAGAAAGAAAAAAGCTACTAAGAAAATACTTTACTCTTCAGACATAAATAATATCTGTGGTTGTAAGCTTTCATTAAAAAATGTAGGTATTTTCTTAAACCTTCTGTGAATGACAACTAAATTTGTTTCAAGTATAGCAATGAGATGGAACAGGTTTGAATACTAAACAACTCCCTGGTGAATTAAGGAGTACTAGCTTTGGGCTACACTGTGTTTATAACATAACTACACTTGTTACAATTTTTTCCTGAACATAACTTTATACATTTACTCAGACTATTTCTGAAAGATAACCTAGCCACATCTATCAAATCTACCAGGCTTTCTACATTTTGAAATAGTATTAAATTCTTTTTTTTTCTGTCTTTACAAAACAGTTTCTTACATTTTTTTCCTTTCAGAATATGGAGACTATCTTCTTGAAAAATACTCAGAAGAAAACTAATCTGTATGTTTTGGCTTACCATCACTTAGGGCAATTAAAGACTTAATAAACTGGAAACTATTAAGCTGTTAGGTTCTGTCAGGTTATCGTATGTTAAGACTTGCTTCTTTCTGAACACCCTTGGGTGGAAATGTTTTCCATTTACTACCAAAAACATATTGAAATAATTGTTGAAACAGAAAAAACGCCACAAAAATGCTTTCAGCATGCAACTGCTACTTTTTCCCCCCAAATCAGTGATTTGTAACAATGTATTTTTAGTTCAATTACACAAGAAGCACTAGATTTGCAGCAAATTCATATTAAGAAAACTTTGTTTCATTATTAACGCACATAACTGACACTTTTAGCAAAATACATAAATTTCAGAAACCTCTAACATATACATGCCATTATTTTCATTATACTTGTGTACATTTGAGAGATTTGGAGAACTGGAGTGACAAACTAAGCTTTACAGTGTTCATATTTATCAAGTTTAAAATAGCATATGAATAAGGAAATTGGCACTGTCCTGCTGTAGACAATGTATGTAAACTTAACTTCTCACTTAACACAGGAGAGGTTTTGCTATGTGTAACTTGACTAGGTTCAACATGCACTGTTGAACATGCACTGTCCTGTGCTTAAAGGACTTCCAAATACGTAAGATGCAAACTGAAAGCCAAATGGCTTTTATTTTCCTACCTAGCCTGAAAAGAAATATATGGTAATGTATTATTATACAAAAAGGTGCAAGTTTTTCACATGAAATCCTTGACAAAAGTCAATAAAGGCATGGATAAAGGCTTTCCCTATTCAATTATAATCTACTACTTTTGACTATATACCTGGTGTTTTGGTTTCTAATTTTTATTACTGCCTTTTATTTTCTCCCATGAGACACATTTAATTCAGTTTACCATCAATCAAAGATAAAGAAGTATGAACCAAAGAAAGATACTGTCTTAGTTTGCTAGAATTGGGTGAATTTCTCTCTAGGAAGTCACTTCTAGAAAGGCAAGAGTTTCCAAGGAGAAGGGTGATTTCAGTATTGTTATTTGAATGCTGTCCTGGAAATACCAACTCTATTTTTTATTCTAACATAAAAAGCTCCTACATGTCATCAGACAATTCATGCAGCCAAACTTTTCACAGGTCCCAGTTCTGTTTCTCATTTTCAGAACAGTCACTTGAGGCACAAGGATCAGATCTGCAAAATTGCTATACAATGTTGCAAAATACATAAATGTGAAAACCCATGCACATACATAAAGTTTACTTGTCTTGTGGCTGGAGGTGACAGGGAGAGTAATCAAATCTCTAAGTCCCAATTTTCATCAGAGGAAGTGTACATTTCAGGCTTACAGCTGTGTGTCAGTTACACCCAATGGTAAAACAAGGAAGGTAACGGCAGCTTAGGTCAGAGGATTGACTGCCACAATGAGTTTAGTATTTTAAATACTCTAATAATATTCTGAAAACCACTATAAAAAGGTTCAAGAAGAAATGTATATTGTTTCATTTACAGTGGGATTTGAGATGAAGTACTAAAGATGCACACTGCTTGGGAGGAACCTGTTTCTGAAACTTCTCTCATTTGTGTTAGCACTTCCCATCTTAGAGAATGAAGCCAGCACTGTGAAGCAAAGATGAAGAGAACAGTAATCAAAAGCCCAGTGTATTTTGTATTATCATTTTGATGTGGCTGCTATTTCTCATCATGATACTCTAATGTATGTTTCAGTGTTCCTTGCTCATGGTTGTTAATTGGCTGAATTTAGCAATTCAGTTTTCTGCAAACAACAGTGCCTCTCTAAATTGGTTTGTATGTTCTACCAGGTAAGTTAATGTGAAGGCAATAAAGAAAGACATTAATGTTACAATCTAATAATTGTCACTTTGATAGCTCACTGGTAGTTTCACATTCTGTTCTTGAAGAACACGATTTCTAATCATCATTATGAGAAAGAATCTGAAGTGAAAAAGATGTTTCCTTTATGATTTACCAAACATAGTGGAAGATTAGTCCCTGTTCTCTAGAACAGTACATGGTGGCTTAAACATTCAGGTTGTAAACATTTCCATTTATGTACAAATCATGTAATTAGTTTTGTATATGCTAACTACAACACAGACATAGTCACACCAGGCACAGTACTTACTACATATACGCTTAATTTTCCTAGGCAATAAGCATGCTGTTTTTCACCTGAATAAAATGGAAGATTCAGATATTTTTAGGATTCCAGTAAATTTTCAAATTCCATGTACAACTTCCCTGTTAGGATACAATCTCAGATCTCAGTAATCAGTCAAAGACTCCCACTGACTCCTAGAACTTCAAGGGGGTAAAACAGGGAATCTCCTCTCATTTTTTGTAAGGAAAGACAGGAGGACCAAGCTCTATTCCAATTTTGGACTCTTCCATGACCCATTTCTCAGCATTTATAAATTCATTATTTATCTTTATAAAAACAAATCTAATCTGTGGATCTACTCTTAAATATGAACCTAGTTTGTTTCCCCAAATCAATGATACTCCCTCCTTGCCCAGCTTCAGCCAACCTTTTAGCACAATTATTACTCCCTTCAATGGGTCTTAACTGCTTAACTTCAGGTTATGTTTGTATTGATCATAGAGTCATAGGATAGTGTGGGTTGGAAGGGACCCTTAAAGGTCATCTAGTCCAACCCTCCCTGCAGTGAGCATGGACATCTTCAACTAGATCAGGTTGCTCAGAGCCCTGTCCAATCTGACCTTGAATGTGTCCAGGGATGGAACACACACCAACCCTCTGGGCAACCTGTCCCAGTGTTTCACCACACTCCCTGGTAAAAAAATTTCTTCCTTGTATTTAGTCTAAGCCCACCATCTTTTGGTTAGAACTATTAGCCCTTGTCCTACCACAAAAGGCCCTGCTAAAAAGTTTGTCCCCATCTTTCTTACAGGATTGTAATGATGACTGTAAGTTACAGTTTTATTTCCTATGAACCTGCTATTTTATTGCTGCTGTCTCCATGTGGGGAATGTCCAGATAGCCCTCTTTCAAGATATGTATTTAATATAGACCATAGCTGATAAAACTGAAACTGGTAAAACACAGTTAAACAGAAAAGCTGATGTTAGCTCAGTTCTTCAAAATGCGTGCATTCCTTTTTTGCTTACATGTAGGTCTAAAAAAGCTACATGTGTATATAACGTGAGGGGAAAGGAGGAAAGACTGCAACAAAGCACTTGTTACCAAATCTAAATGTACTTTAGGAAGAGAAACCTAAGAACACTCACATTAGTATCCCTTCTGTACAACAATATATTTACTATTATTTCCTTTAAGCATTAATAAGCAACAGTAGTAATAGGCTTGGAACAAAGGAAACAAGCAACAGACAACTAACAGAGCTGTAAACTCTGCCCTCCAATGTTTTTCAAAATATTAAAACCAGAACTTTTTTGTGCACTTTTATTTGCCAAAGATAATTTAATTTGCATCTGCTTTTGTTTTGGATTTGTTTTCTGTTTTGTTTGTATTTTGAGTTGTTTTTTTCAGAGCAGCCTCAAGCTAAGAAATCAGTGTAAGGTCTGAAACCACATACAAGGAAGGAGTGAGGTTCACACCTATGCTTATAGTGCTTTGTCCATGACATTCGAACTATGACAGAAGAAAACACGTCCAGTATGTTCCTCAAAAGGTTGTTTAAAAATGGCATTATGTTAGAATTAAGTAGTACAATTATCTCCTGGGGTTTTTTTGTTAGCAATAGACTTAAATGTATAATTTGAGTCGCTGCATGTATTAGAAGATTTATTCATACTAATTTTTTCAGCTTTAACGTCAAGTTACGATTTTTAGGTAAAGGATCTGTACTCAAGTATAGGATCTAGTCTTCTGAAATAAAGTGTTTGGTTTTTATATTTGTAGGCTACATGTAAAACAACTTACACGTTTTCACTTCTTTACTTTCTTGCCAAAAATAACTGAAGTTTAGATATGAATAACAATATTCTTCTGGTTATGCCCTCCGTGGAATACCTCACAGGGCCTATATACACCCAAGCTGTCTTACCAGAGTGTAAAAAATACACTCTTACTTTCAAACAGTTACATACATTCATTAAGTTTGGCCATTCACATATGTGGAGCAAGGTATCTTTAAGCATATTTTACTAGGCTCTAGAAGTCTTACTAGTATTCTAAATATAAGTGTTTTAGTATTTGCAAATACTTCTAACAGTCATACTAGTCCTGCCTGTCCTCTTGAAAAAGGCAGGTTAAATTGTTATAAAGTTCCCTGGTAAGATTAAATTGCTCATACTAACTGATCTTAGTGTCACCCAAAACAGAGAAAAAGCTTTGATCAAAAGATAGTGACTATTTTGTTACATTTTAATTAACATTTTACACAGGTGTAAGCAATTGTGATAATTTTACACTTAGATCTATAAATGTACGGTTTACCTTGGCTAGATAAAAAGCTGGGCTAAGTTTTAGGTAATGTTTTAGACAGACTACTTAAATGCTGTAGTTTAATACTGTAAAAAATTATTTCTATACTAACTGTACACCTGTGGCATGCAGGCAATATGCTGGGGAAAATAAAATTTTTAGATACTGTCCCTATTTTTTTGAGCTTATATAAATATATATATACACACACGTACATCAGTCTTTTCTCAATATTGACCAACCAATTTGATCACCAGAAATTCTATGTAAAACACATCATCATCATGATGGAATAAAATCATTCAGTGTGAGGATTTTACAGAACATTAATGATTTAATGTGAGTCCACTGCTCAGAACAGCACTGACTGCTTTCTGAAAAAAAAATTGATAGCCAAAGGAGAACTTCAATCCAAGCAGCTATACATATACATACACATAAATTGTGACTTAGAACTGAAGTACTGTAATGCTTCTACTATAGTACCATAACACCACATTATAATTAGCACTCTTTTCTTAGTGCTCTCTGGTCTAAAGGTCTTGGGAAGATAAGGGGTAAAAGCTACAAACAAGATGAGAACAGCAGCCTACATTTTTTTTCCTTCAGTAATCAGGCTAGAATCCAATTCAAGACCACAGCGTCACACCTCATACAAAACCCATGTAATTTTACCCCAAAAAATTATATCTTCCTTAAAAATTCCACAAATAACAACTAGTTTTTACAGGTTTTGTCCTGTAACAGATTTATCTGGGATCTTAACCAATACTGTGAAACACTGTGTAAACTGCAAATAATAAAAACCACTAAAACATTCTCCACCAAGAAAAGGTGAAATGCACTTTCAGAAACACTTTTAAAAACACTATCAGATTAAACCATTCGAACTAGAAGAAGGAAAATAATCTTTGAATAGCATTTCCAAAGTCTCTATCAGAAACTAAAAGACTCTTTTACAGACATTCAGATTTCAAGTGCTTAAAACAAAAATTAAAATAATTTACCTGAAATTCTGGTATGGTAGACTTTGTGACACCTTTCCTCTTCTTTGTGATTGCTTTTTTAGATACCGATTTTTTTCCTTGCAAGATTAAAAGAGAAAAGCTTCATAATGCTGTTTGCTGTACTTCATTAATAAAACCAAATTACATACAGACTTGAAAGTTAAACTGTAACTAACAGATGGCTGACAGTAAGTCACATAAACATGATGAATCAGAACTAGACTGAGCAAAAGCAAATATTAAACTACAAGTATCCGTGTAGGGTAGTCTTTTAGGAGGGGGGAAAAAAAAGGAAAAGAAAAAAACCCAACACTACAATGTTCAAAATATACCACCTAAAAATTCAAGTCTTAAAAGAAACATTCACACCACTCTTCTGAAAGCAGTGAAATCCACAACTTATGTCACAAACTTAAGAAATATAGCATCTTACCTGCAGGATTTGTTCTCTGACACTGTAAAGTTGACCACACATTAAGGTCTGGGACCTCTGTATCTTTCAATAAAAAATACCCTCAAAGCACAACCAATATTGAGAAATCCCCAAATAAACATACTGAAGTTATCAATGAAATCAGATTACTGATTTGTTTTTTCTGGCTGTGGCAAAACCTAACATTTTAGAAGAAAGCAAACACCTTCTTCCTATAATGCCCTTCATATAGCCAACTGTGCTACGTAAGAACATGGATGTAACTAAAAACCTCCTTAAAGGTAAGGCAAGTGCTTTTCTGCCTATAGTATCAGGGTTTACAAATCATACAAATTTCTCGGATTAAGTAGTTATATCGCTAAGCCATGTATGCAAGATAATAGAGTTTCTTACATGGTTACCTCTACATCCAAATGGTAAATTGAAACAAGCCCACTTTTGACCTGTTCATTCAGGCCAAAACCATTAACCTAATGCTCACACTCAGGAATCATAATAATTAAAAACCTTTAAAAAAAAAAAGTAATGCAAAGTATGTGGAATTCGTTGTCAAACAGAATCACGACAGTCACTTGGCAGTAACACAAATACATGCAATTTGATAATGAAACTATTGGCAGGAATATAATTTAATTTTGTCCTAATAGATGCTTGTGTGTGCAAATGCATAAACATACACCTATTCAAAGATGCCTAGGCATCTACATTTTCAGTTTATTACACTATCTTATTGTAGTTTATCACACTGTTTCTTGAACATCTTACCTGAATCTGAAATAAAACACACTGAAAAGACAGATCAAAGGGCTTGAAGGATTTAGGTTTGAAACTCCACACAAAATCAAACCATATAAAAATCAGTAAATAAACCTAGATTTGAAACTCTGCACACTGAACACATAGAAAATTTTTAAAAGTCCCCAACTACCAAAAATAAACAAACAGATATCACATTACAGAAAAAGTGATAAAACAGAGAGAAATGTTTATTAGAACAATGACCCAAAAGTTTTGACAATGGGCAAAACAGTCAGCATTTTTTGTAATGTATTTTATGAATCCAGCTGCACTAAAAACCTAATTGTTACAACTGAGAACAGTGCTGTCCATTTAATAAACTAAAGCAAACCTCTAATACAAGCTTTCATGACAAACTGACTCAAAGAACTCTCTGGTCATGTGCTGCTTCCTTGTTACAGCCCTCTAAAATAATGTTATCTGGAAACAACATGGAGCAGCTAGAGTGTTTTGCTTCTTTACAAAACCAAAGGTTTGAATATTATTAAAGTGAAAATTTTAATTTTATTTTAATATTTTCAATGTATCTTTTGGAAAATATTTAATTCAGTATTTTCAACATTAGGTGCTGTATGATGCAGTGTACTTCAAAAGAGAACAGACACATACTGTTTTTTCCCCAATATTTCCTTCTGAAAAAGGGGGGAAAATTGTTAGCAATAATTATAAAATAAATTACAAAATAAGAACGTAAATGTTTCTTCCTTTGTATAAGATTTATATAAATGTATCTTCCACTTTATAAAAAAAAAAAATAAGAGTTTTCCAGATCAATACAGGAAGTCCAAAGAAAATAATGATCTTGAAATAGCTGAAGAGGCCATCTTCTCCAACAGCTGCAACTACACAGGCCTGTTGTTAGGCCTACCATCTTGTGGCACTAATAGTGGCCTCCCTACAAAGCAACAGCTACAACACTAGATTATTATTTTTGTGGAGTAGAGAAATACTGACTTGGACAAATGTTTTGTAAATATTGATAAATAAATATTGATTTGTTGTGTGTTTTTTTTTTCCCACTATAGGGCAATACTTGTAATAAAGATATAAGTTTTACATCCTTTTGATACAAAATTCAATTTCAAATATAGTCACCACTTCTCTGGGAAAAAAAAGCATGCTTTATTCCCCCTCACTAGAATTATAAAATAGCATTAGAGAATAAAAAAAACCTGATTTGTAGTCAAATATATATACATTAATGACATACATACATATATATAAAACCCACTTTGCTGCAAATGGAACTGTTCTAAAGCTAGGAAATGTCAGCCTGTATTATTCCTGTTGTAACCTTACCTTCACCCACTATGATGATTTCACTGTGCCACACTTACTGATTATGTCTCCCTACTGCCTTTTCCAATAGACTCCACATCTTAGTTGGATTTCAGTTCAGAGGGGAAAAGAGTACAATTCATTTTACCTTGGGCAGAAGTTGTAACTACCATCTCTTTTCCACTCCTATGCTGCAGGAGAGAACCAGCTCTTTTTATACCACCTCCAATACTGAAAGAGAGCTAAGCCACCCCTAGGACTAGGGAGGAGACAACTGCAGACAACTAAGGCAAGAGCACTCCCATGTTCTGTGGATGAATCAGGACTGTGCAAGAGTACTTTTAATTCTCTACCAGAGAATAAAGGGAAAACACAAAATCACTTTATTCTTCAAGCAAACTACAATAAATCATATCCTAAATTAAACTATAATTCCATTATCTGTGGATAGAAGACAAAACTCTCCATTGATCTGAGGTACTATTTCTCTCCAATAACATGCTACCAACTATACCTAGAGCTGGAACCATCAGAATTCAAAAGCTCCATATTCACATTTCCTGACTTTACCTCTGAAACAAATCACTTGGATATTACATTGAAACATGTGCAGTTGGGTAACGTTTTAGCTATCGTGTCATTGTTTTTTTCTGAACAAAAACAAATGCCATCTTGGAGCAGGAATGCAGTAATATACAGGTTTTCCACAGTAAACTTAGCTGTTCAAGTCCTTACTCACCTTCCAAAAAACCTGGAAACTGTATTAAGCAGACAAGTAACAGTTCTAAGATTCTCTGGAAATCAACGTTTTACTAGCCAAGAGCCTCTTGGCCAGCTATGAGAAAATTCTTAGATATTATTTAAGTTCAGGACATCCAAAGGATGTGTGGCTGCCACCGGTTTTCCTTTCAAGTCAAAACACATTCCATGGATGTTATCTCTTAACAGATGTACAGGCTAACTAAAAGGATAACAAAGACTAGTTTTGAGCATTCAAAAACCCACTAGAGAAATTAGATGAAACTAAAACAGCCATCTCAAGTTGGTCTTGCCATCTCAGGGCAAAGAAGGGGGAATAAATAAATAAATAAATAGATAATACTTAAAATCTCTTCTAGTCTTATTTTACAGACATAGAGACGTGCAAAATAAAACACTAAGCCAGAGAAATGCTCCTGAGATTTGTAAACTACCTCAGCAAAGACAACATAAACCATTTTGACTTGAAAACAGGAACATTTTTATGTATCTACTAAAACATTTTGTTATGAACTATGGTATTTGAGTCCTTGCGGCTTCTTCTTGAATGACAAAAGTGCTGTCAATCCATGCTTCAAATTATAAAGTGACAACGTAAAGGAATTTTAATAAAAAGTATTTTAATAATTTTTTTAAAATAAGCAATTTTGCAGCATACACAGCAGAGCTTCATTTCCCCCAGATGTTTCACATCAAACACTAACTCAACAGTATTTGCTATGGTAAAATGAAGTTAAGTTAGCCTCCTCCAACTGCAAGAATTCTTATTTTCTTATTAAATTCTAGCACCAACTGCACTGTTTTCGAATTGGAAAACCGGTCTGGATTTTCCTGTTCACGAATTTGTATGACATTTCATGCCTTTCAAACATGAATGCTTTTGAACAAAGAAAGATGCTATGCTGGACTTCGTTCTCATGAACAGAGATGGGCCGGTTGATGATGTAAAATTTATTAGGAGACTAGGCTGCAGTGACCATGACATGGTTGAATTCAGGGTCCTTAGGGTAGCAAGGAAGGAGCAAAGCAAGCCCACTACCCTTGATTTCAGAAGAGCAGACTTTGGTCTCCTCAAGGATCTGCTTGGTAGGGTACGGTGGGACAAAGCCCCAGAGGGCAGGGGAGCCCATGAAAGCTAGTCCATATCCAAGGATCACCTCCTCCATGCCCAGGAGCGATGTGTTCCAACAAAGAGGAAGGCAGGCAGGAGTGCCAGCAGGCCTGTGTTGATGAGCAAGTTGCTCCTGGCCACAGTTAAATGTAAAAACAGAGAGTGGAATTAGGGACAGGTATCCAGGGAGAAGTACAGGCAAGTTGTCAGAGAAGCAAGGGATGGGGTAAGGAAAGCCAAAGCACAGAGAGAATTGGATCTGGCCAGGGATGTTCAGGGCAACAAGAAAATGTTCAACAGGTATGTCAACAGTAAGAAGAATACAAGGGAAAATGAGGGTCCACTCCAGAAGGAAGCTGGAGATAGAGAAGGCTGAGGTACTCAGTGACTGGCAAGGGCTCTGGTCACACCATCCCAGTTACAGAAGGCAAAGGCAGGGACTGGGAAGAGGAAGATCCCCCCACTGCAGGAGAAAAGCACCTTTGAGACCACCTGAAGGACCTGATGTCCATAGGACCTGAGGGGATTAATCCATGGCTCCTGAAGGAACTGGCTGATGAAGTTGCAAAGACAACGCCCATAGTGTATGGAAAGTCTTGGCAGTTTGGCAAAGTTCCCACTGACTGGAAAAGGGGAAACATCACCCCATTTTCAAAAAAGGAAAAAAGGAAGACCTGAGGAACTACAGGCCAGTCAGTCTCACTTCTGTGCCTGGCAAGATCCTCCTGAAGGCTTTGCTAAGGCATGTGGAAAACAAAGGGGTGACTGGTGACAGCCAACACAGCTTCACCAAGGGCAAATCTTGCCTAACAAAGCTGGGGGCCTTCTATGATGGAGTCACAACATTGCTGGACAAAGGAAGAGCAACTGACATGATCAACCTTGACCTGTGCAAAGCTTTTGGCACTGTACCACACGACATCCTGGTATCTAAACTGGAACAATATCGATTCAATGCATGGACCACTCGTTGGGTTAGGAACTGGCTGGCGGGATGGTCATACTCCAAGAGCTGTTATCAACGGCTCTATGTCCAGATGGAGACTATTTGTAGAGAACCAGTCTCCACAAAAGATATGTCTCTCACTCAAATTGCCTGCAATAGAGAGATGTAGCAGATGGAAAAAGAAAAAAAAAAAGAGCAGCAGCAGCAACACTGTGGGCGTGGGGCTCCTGCTGGGACTTACACAATTAAGGACAGAGACAGACAGCCCACCTTGCTATGTTTGCAGCCAGGACACAGCCTTTGGCAGGAAGATGGCAGCCTTGTTGCAACTTTTCATCAGGAGCTGCACGTTGGCGCTGGGAGCTGAGCAGACTAAGACCAATCAAAAGCTATTGACCACCCTGCAAAAGAATGTAAAGGCGACGGTCTTGTGGGTCGTTATCGGTCATTGCCACTCATTGTCCGCTGCTGCTGGAAAAAAGGAGAGAGAAGAAAAGAAGACAGAAGAAAGAGGAATAGGAGACCAAATAAAAAAGAGCTGAGCTGAAGTCAGTACTTTCTGAGACCACAACAGCCTGTGGCTCTGCCACCAGATCTGGGTCCAGAGAGGAAAGACGGCTTGTCGAGCTCCTCACCTCTCCAGCATTCCTGAAATCATCAGGAAGAAAGAAGAGAAAAAAGAGGAAAGCTCTTAAGGGCAGTAGCAGTGAGTGGCCCTTCCACCGGTACCATGGCCAGACTTCACAAAGAACTGTCCCCTGTGCATCCAGGCAAATGGTAGCTCGGCTACCAGACAGAGGCACCAGAGGACGAAGAAAGCAGCCTGCTGCAGTGTTGCTGCCCCTGCCATTGTCATGCTGCACCTATGCTGCACCTGCCATCGCTGCCACAACTCACCTCACCCCCCCAAGCTCCAGGAGGATGTGAGCATACCCGTACAACTGAAACCTTACATCTTTAGCGCATTCTTCCTTGGGTGTGTAATTAGCCCCTTACTTGCACTAATTTTTGTTGACCCGCAAGGGAAAGTGCTGGGCTCATAAGCATTCTCTCTATTATTACTTTATTTCACTTTGTGCCAGCTCGTGGTCTATCCAATCGGGTTGGGTTGAAATACTGTACACATATTCCCTAGTGCATCTATGGTATTTCTTTTCCACTCTCCTCTGTTCTATTTGATATTTTAGTAAACATTTTCTGATGACACATTAATAATAAATGAATAATGTCTCTCATGAACTCAGTTGATTGAATAGAGAGACCTAATAAATTGAACTAAGCCTGTCAAGGACACACATCAAGGAAATAGCTACTTAGTGGTTGACAGGACTTGAGTGGGAATACAGTTTTACTGATGAAAGATCGGAATGCCTTTAACTGACTGGTTGGCATGTATGATAATGAAGGATCAGAACACCCTTATCTGATTAATCCACATGTATGCTAAAAGGGATTGGAAAACCCACCAATCAGAAACTCAGGAGGGAAGTATAAGTAAAGGGCTGCAGCCTGCTGCCAGCAGTTTGTGGCATGCTGGCTGTTTGTGGTGTGTTGCTTGCTGTTCATTGCAGGAGGTGTGCTTGCTGAATTGCCAGAAGAGCGGAAGATGAGAGCTACACAGACAGCGCAGAAGTGGGAGGAAGAACCCCAAAGTGTGGCTTTTCCCTGAGATCTGGCAATCAGCAGCTCGGTTGCTGCCCAGACTATCTTGACGGGAAAACAAATTGGAACTGAGCTATCACTTCAACGACCCAACAGGGACAATGGCAGTTGTTAGTGCAGAGCCACAGGTCCCAGGTCATACTTGCTAAAAGAGCTGATAACGTGCCACCAAAGACAAAGAAGCCTTGCCCTGCTGCTGCCCACTCCTTGACTCAGCCTCTGCACACTGCAACGCCAGAGCACTGTAGCACACCACAGTGCCTGCAAATCTCAGCTCTCTCAAATCCAGACACCGCTCTCGAGACAGCGCTTGCCGAACAGTCGCTGCTGCACACCCCAGCCAACGCCCTAGTCACACGTCCCAGCCACGTGTCACAGCTGCCATGACGGAGACGCCATTGCAGTACCAACCGCAGCCACTTGTCGCCGCTGTTCGCCGCAGCTCACCGAGGCTCACTGCAGATGCCTCAATCTTCCCGACCGGGATCAGCGATGGACACAATAGTCAACCCCCTCTATCCGGTGCTGCCTTTGCGTTCTCACTTTTGCGGTTAATATCTCCAACTGGGAGCATGGTGGATTCAAACAAGACAACTGTATCTCATTGATATCTCATTCCTCAATTTCATTTGATACCTTTAGATTTGTTCATCTAATTTATCCTGAGTATCCTTGTGTGTCCTCGCCCCGTTAAATAAACCGTGGTTGAATTCGTTAAGGCAGATTACGGTTTTACGTTTTAATTTTGGTATGGGGAGGGGGGCAGTAAATAGTGGAGCTGTAACACTTTGATACCCAGCACATCCACACCGGCCCCAATTTGGGGTGGACACACGCAAATGCGTACATTGGTTTTGTTTGCCCGATCGGGAGGCCGGTCAGGTGACTGAAAACTGGTGCCAGAACCCCTGATAGGTCACAAACTCTTGGCTCAGTTCATCAGACCACAACAACATTAAAACTTGCCTGTATGTGTGTGCATGTGCTTAGGCGTGCATATCTGGGGAAGAGTTTATCAATCGGTTACAAACCCAGTGGAAGCAAGCCAGTCCCAAGCCAGGGACGGACCCACTGATGTAATTAAAAGGCTATCCTGAATATTAATCATAAAAACAAACAGGGCAATTGTGCCCTGAGATAAGGCAGCTTCGACCCAAACCGGGTTCAGACCGCGACACCATTGACAAGTGATGTTCCCTAAGGGTCGTTATCGGGACTGATGCTGTTTTAACATCTTTGTCAGCAACATGGACAGTGGCATTGAGTGCACCCTCAGCAAGTTTGCCAACAACACCAAACTGTGTGGTGAGGTCAACACACTGGAGGGAAGATATGCCATCCAGAGGGACCTTGACAGGCTGGAGAGGTAGGCTCACACAAAATGGAAGAAGTTCAACAAGGCCAAGTGCAAGGTTCTGCACCCGGGTCAGTGCAATCCCAAGCACAAATACAGACTAGGTGGAGAATGGATTGAAAATGGTTCAGAGGAGCAGGACTTGTGGGTGATGGTGGATGAACAGCTCAACATGAGCCAGCAATGTGTGCTTGCAGCCCAGAAAGGCAACTGTGTCCTGGGCCGCATCAAAAGAAGCGTGGCCAGCAGGTCAAGCGAGGTGATTCTGCCCCTCTACTCTGCACTTGTGAGATCCCACCTGGAATACTGTGTCCAGTTCTGGAGCCCCAGCACAGGAAGGACATGGAGCTCCAGAAGTGAGTTCAGAGGTGGGCCACGAGAATGATCAGAGGGCTGAAGCACCTGTCCTGTGAAGACAGGCAGAAAGAGTTGGGGCTGTTCAGCCAGGAGAGGAGAAGGCTCCCAGGGAGATGTCATAGCAGCCTATCCAGTATCTGAAGGGGGCCTAAAGGAAAGCTGGGGAGGGACTTTTTATAAGAGCCTGTAATGAGAGGGCAATGGATAATGGCTTAAAACTTGAAAAGGGGAAATTAAGATAAGACATTAGGAAGAAATTTTTCACTATGAGGGTGGTGAGATACTGGAACAGGTTGCCCAAGTAAGTTGTGGAAGCCCCATCCCTGGAAGTATTCAAGGGCAGGTTGGATGGGGCTCTGAGCAACCTGATCCAGTGGAAGGTGTCCTTGCCCATGCAGGTAGGTTGGATCTAGAGGATCTTTAAGGTCCCTTTCAACACCAGCCATTCTATGACTCTGTGATTCTATGATTTGGCAACTAGTGAGCATGTCTTGTTTTTTCTGAAGGGTATAACTTCATCTTCTATCTTGCCCCAATAGATCCTCTTTTAGAAAACATACTATGCAATAATCTGGAAGATCAAGTGTTACTATAGACTTCCAGAGGTTCCACACTGACACATCACAAGCTTAGATATAATCAAAACAGCAAAGCAGGCCTGAACAAGAGCCTTAATAATGCTGATTTTTATAACAAAGTAAGTAAACCAAACAAAACAAAACCACAGAGGTCAATCACAGAATTACCAAGGCTGGAAAAGACCTTTAAGATCATCAAGTCCAGCCTATGACCAACACCACCACACCATCTAGACCATGGCACTAAGTGCCACATCCAGCCTTTCCTTGAACAACATCCAGGGATGGTGCCTCCACCACTTCCCTGGGAAGTCCATTCCAATGTCTAATCATCCTCTCCAAGAAGAAGTACTTGCAAATATTCAACCTAAACCTCCCCTGAAGCAGCTTCAGGCTGTGCCCTCTTGTCCTGTCACTGGTTGCCTGGAAAAAGAGCCCAGCCCCCATCTGACTACAACCTCCCTTCAGGTAGTTGAAGAGAGTGATGAGGTCCCTGCTGAGCCTCCTCTTCTCCAGGCTAAACAATCCCAGCTCCCTCAACCTCTCCCTATGAGATTTTCCCTCTAGTCCTTTCACCAGCCTTGTTGCTCTCCTCTGGACCTGCTCCAGCACCTCAACGTCCTTCTTGAAGTGAGGGGCCCAGAACTGCACACAGTACTTGAGGTGAGGCCTCACCAGTGCTGTGTACAGGGGGAGAATGACATCCCTACTCCTGCTGGCCACACTATTCCTGATACAAGCCAGGATGCCATTGGCCTTCCGGGCCACCTGGGCACACTGCTGGCTCATGTTCAACCAGCTGTCCACCAGCACTCCCAGGTCCCTCTCTGCCAGGCTGCTCTC
This sequence comes from Hemiprocne comata, assembly GCA_020745705.1. Lineage (NCBI taxonomy): Eukaryota > Metazoa > Chordata > Aves > Apodiformes > Apodidae > Hemiprocne > Hemiprocne comata. Next base: position 13,523,805 of record CM036616.1, on the reverse strand, counting down.
CAGCCACTCTTCCCCCAGCCTGTAGTGCTGCCTGGGGTTATTGTGGACAAAGTGCAGGACCCTGCACTTGGTCTTGTTGAATTTCATGCCGTTGGCCTCGGTCCATAGATCCAGCCTGTCCAGGTCCTCCTGCAGCTTCTTCCTACCCTCTGGCAGATCAACAATTCCCCCCAGTTTGGTGTCATCTGCGAATTTACTGAAGGTGGACTCAATCCCCACATCCAGGTTGTCAATAAAGATATTGAATAGGACTGGGCCCAGTACTGGTCCTTGGGGGACACCGCTGGTCACCGGACGCCAGCTGGATGCAGCTCCATTCACCATCACTCTCTGGGCCTGGTCATCCAACCAGTTTTTGACCCAGTGAAGGGGGAACCTGTCCAAGCCATGGATTGCTAGCTTCTCCAGGAGGATGCTTTGGGAGACTGTGTCAAAGGCCTTGCTGAAGTCAAGGTAGACCACATCCACAGCCTTCCCCTCATCCACGAGGTGGGTTGCCCAGTCATAGAAGGAGATGAGATTAGTCAGGCAGGACCTTCCTTTCCTAAACCCATGTTGGCTGGACCTGATCCCCTGGTTGTCTTCCACATGCTGCTTGATGGCACTTAGGATGATCTGTTCCATAACCTTGCCAGGCACCGAGGTCAGGCTGACAGGCCTATAGTTCCCCGGATCCTCCTTCTAAGGGTCGAAGGGTTATGAGCTGGTAGCAATAACAGAGACATGGTGGGACAGCTCACATGACTGGAATGTGGCCATGGATGGCTATGTGCTTTTTAGGAAAGATAGGGTGGGGAAGCGAGGTGGTGGAGTTGCTCTTTATGTGAGAGAGCAACTAGAATGCATCGAGTTTTGTGCAGGGGCTGATGAGGGGCAAGTTGAAAGTCTGTGGGTAAGAATTAAGGGGCAGGCTGGTGTGGGTGATACAGTGGTGGGGGTCTACTACAGACCTCCTGATCAAGGCGAGGAAGTTGATGAGGCTTTCTACAGGCAACTGAAAGCAGCCTCACATCTACAGTCCTTAGTCCTCATGGGAGATTTTAACTACCCCGATATCTGCTGGAGGACTTACACAGCCAGCCTTTCACAGTCTAGGAGGTTCCTCCAGTGCATTGATGATAACTTCTTAATGCAAATGGTGGACAAGCCGACTAGAAGAGGAGCGCTGCTGGATCTTGTGCTCACCAACAAGGAGGGCCTTGTTGAAGCAGTGGTGGTCAATGGCAGCCTTGGCTGCAGTGATCACGAGATGGTGGAGTTCAGGATCCTGTGTGGTAGGAACAGAATACCCAGCAGGACCAGAACCCTGGACTTCCACAGGGCAAACTTTGGCCTCCTCAGTCAACTGTTAAGGGAAGTCCCATGGGACAGGGTGCTAGAAGGTAAAGGGGCTCAAGATAGCTGGTCAACATTCAAGGACCACTTCTTGCAAGCACAGGGTCAGAGCGTCCCAATGGTTAGGAAATCTAGTAAGGGAGCTAGGAGACCAGCATGGTTAAAAAAGGAACTGCTGGGCAAACTTTAAGTGGAAAAGGAAAACCTACAGATCATGGAAGGAGGGGCTGGTCACTTGGGAGGAATATAGGGCTGTTGTCAGAGGATGTAAGGAGGCAATTAGGAAAGCTAAGGCCTCCTTGGAACTTAACCTTGCAAGTCAGGTTAAGGATAATAGAAAGGGCTTTTTCAAATACATAGCTAACAAAGCTAACACTAGAGGCAATATTGGCCCACTGTTGAATGAGGGGGGAGCCCTGGTGACAGAGGATATAAAGAAGGCAGAGGTGCTGAACGCCTTCTTTGCCTCTGTCTTTACTCCTGCAGGCTTTCCCCATGAGCCCCAGATTCATATAGCCCCAGAAGAAGTCAAGATAATGGAGGAGTTTGCCATGGTAGATGAGGATTGGGTTAAGGATCAGTTGAGTAATCTGGACATCCATAAATCGATGGGTCCAGATGGAATGCATCCAAGGGTGCTGAGGGAGCTGGCGGAGGTCATTGCTAGGCCACTCTCCATCATTTTAGGTAAGTCATGGGTAACAGGAGAGGTGCCTGAGGACTGGAGGATAGCAAATGTCACACCAGTCTACAAGAAGGGCAAGAAGGAGGACCCGGGTAACTATAGACCAGTCAGCCTCACCTCCATCCCTGGAAAGGTGATGGAACAACTTGTTCTTGTCACTATCTCCAGGCATATCAAGGACATGGGGGTCATCAAGAGCAGTCAGCATGGTTTTATCAAGGGTAAGTCATGTTTGACTAACCTCATAGCCTTCTATGATGAAATTACTAGGTGGGTAGATGATGGTAGAGCAGTAGATGTGGTTTATCTAGATTTCAGTAAAGCATTTGACACCGTCTCCCACAGCATCCTTGTAGATAAGTTGATCAAGTATGGGTTTGGTGATCAGGTAGTGAGATGGATCAAGAACTGGTTGAAAGGAAGGAGTCAGAGAGTTGTAGTCAATGGGGCAGAATCCAGTTGGAGGTCTGTGACTAGTGGAGTCCCTCAGGGGTCGGTACTGGGACCGGTGTTGTTCAACATCTTCATCAACGACCTGGATGAGGGTACAGACTGTACCCTCAGCAAGTTTGCTGATGACACTAAGCTGGGAGGAGTGGCTGACACACCAGAAGGCTGTGCTGCCATTCAGAGAGACTTAGACAGGCTGGAGAGTTGGGCGGAGAGAAACCTGAGGAAGTTCAACAAGGGCAAGTGTAGAGTTTTGCATTTGGGGAAGAGAAACACCATGTACCAGTAGAGGTTGGGGGCTGACCTGCTGGAGAGCAGTGTAGGTGAAAGGGACCTGGGGGTCCTGGTAGACAGGAGGATGACCATGAGCCAGCAATGTGCCCTTGTGGCTAGGAAGGCCAATGGCATCCTGGGGTGCATTAGAAAGGGTGTGGTTAGTCGGTCAAGAGAGGTTCTCCTCCCCCTCTATTCTGCATTGGTGAGGCCGCATCTGGAGTATTGTGTCCAGTTCTGGGCCCCTCAGTTCAAGAAGGACAGGGAACTGCTTGAAAGAGTCCAGCACAGAGCCACAAAGATGATTAAGGGAGTGGAACATCTCCCTTATGAGGAAAGGCTGAAGGAGCTGGGTCTCTTTATCTTGGAAAAAAGGAGGCTGAGGGGTGACCTCATCAATGTTTACAAATATGTAAGGGGTGAGTGTCAGGAAGATGGAGTTAAGCTTTTCTCAGTGGTGACCAGTGATAGGACAAGGGGTAATGGGTGCAAATTGGAGCATAGGAGGTTCAAGGTGAATATCAGAAAAAACTTTTTTACTGTGAGAGTGACAGAGCACTGGAACAGGCTGCCCAGAGAGGCTGTGGAGTCTCCTTCGCTGGAGACATTCAAAACCCACCTGGACAAGTTCCTGTGTGATGTACTCTAGGTGACCCTGCTCTGGCGGGGGGGTTGGACTAGATGATCTTTTGAGGTCCCTTCCAACCCCTAGGATTCTATGATTCTATGATTCTGGCCCTTCTTGTGGATCTTAGGCAGGTAGATTGCTAGGAGTCTTTCAGAGCACAAGTATAGGGTATAAAATTCATATCAAGTTCTTCTGAAGGTCTGTGTTATACTCGTGTTTTCTACACCAATTGGAAAAAAGATTCAATCTACACTTGTTTCATTTTCTGCTGCAGACATATCACTTGTTTCAAGCAGTCTCTGGTTGCTCCTATTTTCTCAACCCTATGGATGTTCTGGATTTCATACAATCCCTGTTTCATTCACACCATCATAGAGTTATCATGCTTTTGAACTGTGCCTTGCACTGTAACGCTTGTGGTACTCCATGCTTTACTTCAGCATGGCTTTCTTAGTCCAGCTTCAACAAGTGATCACCATTGCCGCAGTCTAACTGAAGGATTTATAGCCTAATTATCTAAGTCCAATAATAAAATAACATTTAAAATGAATGTGCAGTGTAAGAGTCATTTACAGAACTACTCTCTTTAAGTCTGTATTTCATAGAATCATAGAATGGTTTGGGTTGGTAGGGATCTTACAGATCACCTAGTTCCAGCCCCCCTGTATAGACAGGGACACCTCTCATGAGACCATGTTGCTCAAAGCCACATCCAGCCTCACCTTGAACACTTCCAGGGAGGGGGCATCCACAACTTCTCTAGGCAACCCGGTTCAGTGTCTCACCACCCTCATAGTGAATAATTTCTTCCTAATGTCTAATCTAAATCTAGTCTTTCAGTTTGAAGCCATCATCCTTCATCCTACAAGCCCTTGTAAAGAGTTCCTCCCCAGCTTTCCTGTAGGCCCCCTCCAGGTACTGGAAGGCCACTATAAGGTCTCTCTGGAACCTTCTCTAGGCTGAAAAACCCCAACTCTTGCAGCCTGCTGAGCTGCTCATCAAACAACACTCCCAAGTCCTTTTCCTCAGAGCTGCTCTCAATCCACTCTCCCCCCAGCCTGTATTTGTGCTTGGGATTGCCCTGACCCAGGTGCAGAACCTGCACCTGGCCTTACTGAATCTCATGAGGTTTGCAATGGCCCATCTCCGGCCCATCAAGGTCTCTCTGGATGGCATCCCTTCCCCCAGCTCTTCGAATGCGACCATCCAGCCAATTCCTTATCCACTGAGTGGTCCATCCGTTAAGTCCATGTCTCTTCAACATAGAGACAAGGACGCTGTGCAGGACTTCACAGAAGTCCAGGTAGATGACATCAGTTCCTCTTCCCTTAACCACCAATGACATAACCCTGTCATATAAGGCCACCAAATCCATTATATTCAGTACTACTCTTTCAATAAAATTCACAGAACACTGCCACAGTAATAACCATCATCTTGTTTCATGGACATAGATTCAGTAAAACGGTTACATGTTCCTTCTCATAACTTCTAAGAAAGCCTTGTAACTATGGCAATGCTTATGACAATGCTGCGTTCTCCAGTAAGTTTTGCTCCCGATAGTTATGGGAAGCTTTAGTTTTCAGCTAAAAATATTTCTCCACCAGTCTATAGTAATGAACAGTATCTTTTGGGTACCATTGCTGCAGCAAGTCAGAAATGTGCAAATCACTGAGAGAAACATGAACTGTGACTCAAGTTATATTTAGCTGCCTTAGAGAACTATGAACAGAAAAAAAAATCACCTTGTTCAAAAAATAATAAGGAATGGTACTCATCACTTTTACATTCCTGATGTTCTCTTGTACTCACTGTACTTTTGAACTACATTGTAAAGAGTGATTCTGGCTATTATCAGATTTAAATCATGGGTTTTGGTGAATTCAGGACAAGTTTTGCCAAATCTCTTTGTTCTACATCGGAAGGTTATCTTTAAACAGATGACTGAATTTCAAAAGAGCTCTGAGAAATCCTATTTAGCCTTAAACATTATGAAACATTACAAAACAATATGGCATTAGCATGAATCCAATCCAACCTTATCAATTTCAGCCTAACAGCTACAGCACTAACACTTAACAAGCATAGAAAGAAAAGCTCTTCATTGTAATACTGTAATGTTTTAGGAAAATTTTCTCCAGCGAAGCAGAATTTGCAATGAAGACGTAGTCAGAGTAAGAAAGGAAATGCTTCAACGTGTTAAGAGGAATTTCCGTAATTTCTTATTGAGTAGACACACGTGACATTTCCATGTGCAGTTTGCACCAAAATGGTGCTAACACCAACAGAATGCATGACATAAAACTTTGTTACTCTTTTTTGGATTTCCACCTGCCCTGACATTTCCTTCCTCTCTGAAACTGACAACTAAAGGGAGTGACACTATACCTGTGGTGTTCTCTGATGATGAAAATATATATAATTAAAACCTAAGTTCAGATGATTAATGGCACCAAGTACTGATCTACAGTTACAGATACATATTCTTAACAAAACTATGCACTAATTACTTTCTCTACTAAATAACTTCTGATAATGTTAAGCTCTTTACAACACAATACGGAAAAACAGAGGTATGTGGCATTCTAATGCTGAATTTAATATTCAGTTATGTAAAACCAAAAATTAAATTGAAAGAATGGCTGTTTTAACTGCCATGGTTTTAGTGGTATGGAACACTAGCTTGTTTTATCATATGCTTGTGAAACATATTTGGGTCCTAACATGCATTCCAATAAAGCTCAGCATAAAGCACAAAGGATAAATAATAAACAGGATAAATAATCTCCATTATAATCCTGTATCAGATCAGCATTAGATGAGTCTTGGTATTAAGATACTACAAAACCCACTTTTTTTTAGCACTCCAGAAAACGAAACAAATTTATTGCAAGAAATGGAGAAAAAATAATTATACAGGTCAATATACATGTCAGGTAATAGGGATAATGAAATGTCAGGGATTTCTGTTTCACTTTAGTATCTGTGTACCATCTGCAGGATACAGAAAAGGAAATTGACTGAAGGAAAATTCTCTCCTAATTCTGGTTTTATTAGAATTAGAGCTTAATTTCCACTGTGTCAATTAAAATAAAGGAATTTGAAACCAAAAGAACTGTCTGTATTTAGGTATTGTGATTAAATATATTGCAGTAAGCATTACAGTCTCCAATGACAGTGCAGGATTTAGTCTGGGACCTACTCAACACCAAACATTCTTCAATGTTAAAGTCAAAAAATTAGAAATTAAAAATATGAGGATTTTCACTATTTTCATTATATTATAGAATATATTATAAATACAGCCATTCTGTGATAGCTGTTCATGATGCATTTATTTTTAGAATTTTAAATTTGCATGCCAGTATTTACAGTTCTTCTAAAAGCACTTTATAATTTGTCTCTTCTCATCTTTAAAAACAAAACAGAATTTGTAACTATAAAAAAACCCACCTTCTAACATGCTATTAAGTATATCAAGAATGAAGATGGAGGCAAATGGGCACTTTTGTTTTTTTCATGACACAGACAAGAAAAGCAGTTATCACAGTAAATATCATCTCTACCACTTAACTTCAAAAGCCACTTCTGAAGAATGAAAACAATTATACATTTGGAGAGTTAGCAGTCACAAAAGTGAATGTAAAAGATTACTTTCGGTAAATACTATATACATGAACTTCAACTGTAACTCTTAAAACTTATGTTTAGGTGTAGCATTGGAGGGAAGAGTTCTATCAGTTATATAGTAAGACAGCTCTTTGGATATTCTGCACAAATATTTGTTGCCTATTGCTCAAAAAAATTAAACGTTTCGAGCAGTCAGTTAAAATCTAGCACAGATTGCTTAGCCCAATATTCAACAGGGTAGCAGATCAAGCTTTACGGTGCTTAGTATGACATAAAAAGTACAACTACCTGACAATTTGATCTGACTTAAGGACTTTGTAACTTGACTGTTTTTGAAGTGTTTTAAAATATTCCATTGAGTCAACTGAAATCTGGATCATGTACCACCTACCTGAAACACTCAACTAGATGCTGTCCACTTCTCTAATAAATACACCATCTGCATATCTGTATCAACTGTTGGACTAAGCAGAAATGCGATCAGGCCTGCAGTCAAAACAGTACTGCTTGGTCCTGAAAGACTGCACAGTTCCAGCAGAGATTATTTTAGGTTCATGATCTCATGTAATTACTCTGCGTTTCTTTGTAATTTGGGTAAGGCAGTATTATCAGAAAGGAGATAAATATTTCCACATTGCTATGACGTAAGACAGCATAATACAACTTCAAGCTACATTTTCTGATGCTAACCAGTCAGATTCCTTTTCTTAAACATTTTTTGTAACCAAATCTTCCAGTGAATTATGTTGTCTAAAGATACGTTCTGCAAATGAATCATGGCCCAATCAGCTGATGACTTTTATGTGGTTGTGTTATTGAATGGGAAACTTTCACACCAAAATTAACATCAGAAAAGTCTAATGCAGTAAGGATGTTATGTTTCACAAAACAAAATGTAGACCAATCAGCTAAGAAAATAATTAAAAAAAAAAAATCAGTATCCTCCTAATTTTTACTACAGGTAAAAATGTCAACTTACCAGACTTGTGCTTCTTGTGTTTTACTTTCTTTTTAATTATAAATAACTTATTCTGGATCTCAGATTTGTAAGATTTGAATGGATGAAGATGAAATTCACGTTTTCTTTGCAAGTCATCAAGTTTTCGCTGAAGATTTTCATTTAGAATATCCTTCAACTTCTTTTTTTTCTTTTTCTTCTTTTTTGCTTGCAACTTCTTTAGTTTATTATTTCGCAGTGAGTTCTCTAGCCTTGTTTCTTTAGCAGATTCATGGTAAATCATGTCTTGGTTGTCATTATGAGTGCCATTGACATGCATTTGGCAAGCCTTCAGTGTGTCCTCCTTGAATGGATTAATTGCAGCTTTTACTCTGGCCATTTCAATGGCACAACCTTGTCCATTCTCCACCACCCTTATTTCTCCTGAATTAGGGTGACCACCCATACCAACAGTCTCTCCTGAACTCATCAAGTTCTCTTTAGAGCAACCAGTTTTTTTGATGTTGCAGGCTCCTGAGGTCTCGGTTTCACAATTAATTTCAATCTCCTCTGTAGTCACTCTAAAGCTATCTAAATGCATTTTTTTTCCAGGACAGATAACAATGGAGTCCATATTTTTCTCTACTTCTGTCTTAGAATGAGGTAGGAGCTCTTCTCTACTGCCAGAACTGACCTCCCCATTGCTTTTGCTTACATATTCATGTTTTACTTTCTCCACTTTTACACGTGACACTTTTTTAACTTTGATGGGAGGAGATGGGAATTCCGGAGCCTGAAAAGGTTTTTGTTTGTAAATCCGAACATCTGCACCACAAAACTGCGGAAAATGAACATAGGCGTTCTCCAAGTAGTCATAACCCAGAATTACTTCTCTGCATTCATGGATAGGCTGACCTAGCACTGCATCCTGAACATCCTTCTGTGTTTCATACACGAAATCACAGAGACCTTTAAGCAGCCACACTTTTTGGTAGAATAGTAGCTCATGAAATCGTTTTTCCTCCAAGGGATTAACTTCTCCAAGGACTTTGAAAAACTGGGGACACAATCCAAGTTTTTCTGCAGAACTATTAGGATTATCAGTCTGCCCTACAACAGTATACCAGTGTTGTACTTTCTGTCTGAGTGCTGCTTCCCAAGTCCTGTAAGAAAGCGTAGGCCTGCGATGTAACGTAGATCTGCGATGAGGAGGACTTAACAAAGAGGTCATTATTTTAGATAAAAAAGCATTACACTGAGGCATCAGAAGACAACGTTCCAATTCATAGAATACTATTTCAGGTAAATTTAAAATCTGCTGAGCTAAACAAAGAAAATGACCAATAGCTGGAATCTCCCACATTGTCTCCATCTTTGTAGGTGCTGCTTGAGCTAAAAGTGACTTTTCCCATTCTTCTATTTCCTTCTGGCTAGCTTCTTCTGCTTCTTTTCTTTCTTGCTCTCTCAGCCTATTAAAAGAAAATTCATGAAAATTCAGGTATCAGGTGACCAAGAAGAAACCAGGGACAAAAAAGGTCAAAACTACAGCACAACAAACATACTTATCTTGAAGTAATAAATAACACAGTACATGAAGTTTTAACTCTGTTTGTCTTACTTTGGATTATACAATGCATCACTGCACCAAAACGGGAAATTATAGTTCTCCACTAGTTTAAAAAAGAGGAAAAGGCTAAGAGAAAACCTGGTACATACCAGTAGTTTGGGTGGTTTAGATATTTTCTTAAATCTATTTCCTTCCCCAATCCCTTGTTGGTAGGATTAAGTACTTCCAACAAACTGATCATATAAATGAACTGCAGGTAAGTCTTGCTTTCAAATGGTTGCTCTGTGGCTTGTGTCACCTACCTTGCAGGTCACTTCCTCAGTACACAAGTATACACGCCTAACTATAAAGTACTTCACTCACATACAAAATAAATTCTCCCTCCCACCCATAGGCAAGTTACTAGTGGGCTTGCAATGGTAGTCAAAAAGGAAACGAGTATCAGGATGCATGAAAAATGTGATGGAAAATAACACCAGAAATAAAATGTCATTACATTAATAAATGGTTTGCCCTCACCTGAAAAACTGTATTCAGTTCTGGTCCCCCTATCTAAAAAAAGGATAGAGCAGAAATAGTGGGTATGCAGAGAAAGAGGTTATCAGTAATCAGAGGCCTGTAAAAATTTCTGAAAAATCTGGGACTCTACACAAAATGCTAGCAAGACGAAACATGACAGCAATATAATAAACTAATATGATAGATTAGGAACTTCTATTTACTTTCATTTGTAAATTCATCATTAAACTTAAAGGCAACAAGTTCAAGAGGAAGAAATGCTTCCACTTCAGAGAATCAATCATTCATAGCTTACCATTTAACTTACCAGAACACAGGATACGTTAACTTAGCTCCAAAATGAAAAACATTACGTCTGCATGAATTGTAGACACTGCACTTAAGAACCTACCTCTAGTGGGCATGGTGGGTGTTACTGTGATGTTCTTTGTTTGGTTTTGATTTTTGCTTTTCCCTCCTGGGTGGACGGTTGGACTCAGAGGTCTTTGCCAACCGTGATGATTCTGTGATTTTGTGAATCACAAAAATACCAAGGGTTACCAGTAATAGGAGGGATTTTTGTTTAATGTTGCAATGGTAAATTATCTGCTAGAAAAAAATCACTTGTGTGTACCACTAATGTAACCTGTTACTGGAATTTACATGTCCTTATTTCCAGATTGCTGACCTCCAATTTATGTGTCTTTCTATACAAGTAGCAAATAAATGCCACATATCCATTCAAACCAACAATGCTGTTGAAATTCAGCTAAAGGGTAATGGTATGTTAAAATATTTCTTTTGACAACATGAAGCTAGTCGTAGCTTCTAGCATGAAGAATGTGTATTTGAAGCATTAAGTATAGACTAGCTATCTCAGTAATGTAAAAAATACGACAAAAACAGCTGAGCCCACATTTTAGTATCAATGCAGGATAAATTCGTCATGGCCACAAACTTAGAGTTTGCATCCTCTCTGTATGCAAAATTACATCAATATATGTAAGATTCCACTGAATGCTTCATCATACATAACTGAATTAATTTTCAAGTGACTTGTTATCATAATTTGAACGTAAATTTTTAATAGCATATCCATGCATCCTTGTTATTTATGTATCTATAAAATGCAGAAGGACAGACCCATGTAAAATATAAAACTGAAAAAGCAAACAGGTAAGTCAGTTCTCAGCTTCACTTTCACAGTGGAGCATTAATTCAACTGTAGAGTAGATGGGGTCTAAAGATGAAATCTCACTTTGCAGCACTAATTTAAACATATAATGGGTGTGGTCTAATGACAAAATCCTATTTGCCATTCTAAATGAATAAAACAGTAAATTCAACAGTAATGCTTAAAGAGGTTAAATGAGCTTTTTAAAGATTCTGACTTTTGTTCTATTTCCATGTGATAATATTGCATTAATAAATAAAAGTAATGAATAAAATTTAATACCTTGCAAGTGGGGCAGAGGAAGAAACAATAGTAAGTAAAAATTGTTCATAAAAATAAATTTCAAAGCACTCCTGAATCCCACTGCCTCCTCTGTCCTAACTGTAAAACTTATTTCCAAATAACCTCCTGCTTTCAAAAGGTGTGAACTCTATTAACATAGTATGGAAATAAGCTTAAATATGAATAGACAGATGAGATAGAACATTTTTAAAAACAACCGTATTTCACTATCACTTAAAAACACAGGCTGTAGATTATCTAAAAATGCTTAAATATGAATAGACAGATGAGATAGAACATTTTTAAAAACAACCGTATTTCACTATCACTTAAAAACACAGGCTGTAGATTATCTAAAAATGTTGTATTTGCAAGCAGTTTCAACTTACCGTCCATAATTTAAACTAAGGCAGATTTCTCAAAATAAATACAATACCATAGATTCACCTCACTTGTACTTCATAAAATGACAATCATAATGCTAATGTAAAGATATTTTTTAGAAGAAAAACTTGCAAAATGTTCATCTTCTCTTTTTTAAAGCTATCATTTTATCACAATATCTGTAGTCAATTCTATTTTCAGTAGAGAAAATGCAATAGCAGCACACTTTAATCGCTCCATTATTGAGGTCTTCCTACTAGCTACCCATCTTTTTGAGGGCATAGCTTATTCCTGGGGTTTTTTTGTTGATAAGGAGGAGGGGAAAGAAGAGGGGAGAGGAGGTGTGGCCAGTGAGCAGGGGTGGAAAGGGAGAGAGAAACATTTGATATTCAGAAGGACAAATATCCTTACACTGAGAAATTCTCTGGACAAACAAATTTGGCTTTTAAGCTGACTATAAAAAAACCAGTTGTTTCATACTTGTATTTACATTTATCAGAAATACATTTGCAGGCATGTATTGTTTTCACAGTAGTAACACAAAACTATCCTAAGGTCAAGCTGACATTTCCAGACTAACAAAGGAGAAACATATTCCTAGTATTTGTCTGCAGCAGTTGTTTGACATACTCTGTAAGACCCACTTCCTTCCATGCTCACAACATCCTCATAAAAGGCAAAATTGATGTATAAGCATATCTCATTCCACAATTTGCTCATTTAAATTACTAACTTGCAACTGGAATTGAATTATGAAACTTATCCCAGGATGATGTTTCCAGAGATGGTAACGACATACAGCTGCCTGGAATAATTTTCAAACAAACAAAGTTGTACAGACACTTAATTCCCATTGAAATCAACCAGTTAATTACCTGTCATTCACTGTTGGTTTAAAAAACTTCCGTAGGAATCTACCTCTACATTTAGGTGCCTAAATAGGCAAGTATTTCCAATTATATAATAATTCAAAAATTATTTAATGTAACTAATAAGTAAGTTAGTATGTATATTGATATGTTACTTCATTAGCATGTAACCAACAAGCTGATCAGAACCTGATGGAAATGTAAGTAATAACCCAAAGAAGATATTAAATATTCTGATAATTAGAACAATTGAACAAAAGGAAAGCTTATAAACAAGACTGACAAGGACAGTAAATCAGACATTGTTTTAAATTCATACTTGTGGGGGTGAAAAGTGCTTTTGGTACTGCACAGAAACTATTAGCTACAAAATAGTGAAATCAGTTTTGCCAAGAAAATTTCTTAGTTTTTACATGTTAAGTCTACCACAATGAATGCATCACTTGGGGAGGTTATAAAATATTAAGTAAAGAAAAAATGAAATAAATTGTGCAAGTGATGGATAAACTACAAGAAAGAAAGAGAACCCTCTACAAAGGACACCTAAATAACAAAAACAGTGAAAGGTTTTGAAACAGGATTTCCATGGAGTTAACTACAGAAAAATGATAAAAAACACACTTCAGGATATTCTTCAAAATACATAGTTGAAAAATTTCAACAGTTTTGGAAAAAAACTCAACAAAACTATTACAAAGATTTCATTTACTACATCATAAGATGCCTGTGCCTTACATGAGTATATAACTATCTAGAGCACAGGATTAGATATTAACTTTGAGTTCAAAGAGCAATTTCTTTAAGTATGAGGCTAAGTTTTGTAGCAAGACACTTGCATTTGCGTCCTTACTTATCCGGGGCCTGAAAGTATGGAACTCCTAGTGAGGTGGCTAAACACTCTGAACTAAATAAAGTACATACATGCTGAACGGTGGCTTCTTAAGTATGTGGATAACTGTTCAGAATCACCTATTTTATTGGAATACTCCTTGCAGATTTAGTAGGAGCTTTAAACAGATATAAATGCCATTTCAGTTTAGCAAACTTCAAACTTGCTAAACCAAGTTCAGTAATGAAAACACATATCTGCCAATGAACCAAGGCTGTAGCTCTGAGGAATACTGCCATGGCATTAACAAAAGGATGGCATGGTGCACTCCAATTAAACTACCCAAGTCTGCAATCTTCCACATACTTTTGAAAGTATCTGTTCTGTGCCAACCTCAGCGTGTCAGATTTCTTAAAAAACAAGCAGCTGAATAATATTTTTTTCTTCTTAATATAACTATATATTCACCATAATACATATTTTAGCAATAATACAAAGTAATTTTTAATAAATTTACTTATAGAAACAGTGTCCCATCTTAAATGTTGCAACCAGTGTTTCTATATAAAACACTTTGAAAATGTATATATGCTGTATCGCATGCTCTTCACTGGTAATGTATTACTAATTTTATAGGCTTTCTGATTTCCTAGACTTTTTCATTAAACACCTCTACAATGTACCTTAGGAATATTTGCATTTTGATGAGTTGGGAAAGAACTGGCATAGAGAAGTCCAAGTTACTTTGAAAACATAGTAGATCCATTAAGAAATAAGACAAGTTAAGGTATCTGAAGCATGATTGTTTGTGGACATCAACAGAGTCAAAGAAATATTCAAGGAGCTATATAGTGACACATTTTTATTGTTTCCTATTAAGTGACAAGAGGCAAGCTGGCTGTTACCTTTTTCTGTTATTGTAGAACATTCTGTAGAATCAACCACCACGGAGTACCCTTTCCACGGGATCTAGGACTTTTGAGTATATCCAGGTACATTGCTTTAATTGTTAATTACTACAGTTTTGCAAGAACATGCTTAAAACAAGTGTATGAAAGCAAAATTTTCATTTGATCAGGTAATGTATTCTACTGGCTCCATGCATGAATTAAAACCCAATCAAAATTTCCTTTTTCATAACGTTGTTATCAAGTTCAGAGATCTAGACTGCAGACTTGCAAATCAAGAGAATACACCACGGAAACAATAACCCTAGTGATCTTTGCTTTTTTGCCAAGAAGGAGGTGGATTAGGAGAAGAAAAGTTCACTAATTTCTAGGAGAACAGTACTGGCTAACACTCAAGTCAGCCAAAACTGTATGACTCCAAATCTATTGGAAATTAAGATAACCTGCAAAACAACAGCGAACTGGCTATACATGGGAAAAATCTCCAAAACCATAAACTTTGAAAAAACCAGGAAATATTTTGCTTCCTAAAGGTAATACTGTCTTACCATCATGCTCCATGTTCAGACAGTCTCTCAAGTTACTATTAAAGTATGTAAGTTTACAAGCTTCATCTTCCTCAGTGTGAAACGTATCACGATCAACATTAAACACTGTCAGGAATGATATACCTCTTACACATATGAAAACCACAAAATCCCACAGAGTTAATTCCACACAGATCCTAAATTTGTTCCCTAACTGACAAGCTGAAATGCCACATCAGTGAGATAACAGGAGTGGCACTGGCAGAGATAATCTGCTTCTGGCTATCAGTGAGAGAAGCAGTGACAACATCACAGAATTAGACTGTAGTGAAGCCTTCTGATACTTTCAATCTAATTGTTGCATGGAAAACAGTTCAATAAGAAGTATGATACACCATGACTGAACTAACAGGAAATTGCTGTGGATACTTTCAGTTATTATTAAAAGGTTCACAATCCTAAGGTAACAGCAGCCTTGATTTATTTTGAGCAATTTTTCAAGAAGGTGTTAAATCAAAAACTAGTTTCTTGTTTTGTAGATGCACTGTTTTGAAGTTGTAGTTTCATTAATGAACTTAAGACAAGAAGGACCTCATTTATTTACCTAAAAAAAGCCTCAAGAAGCCAACCCTGTAGAGAACTAAAAAGACACAATTATTTAAAACCAAAACAAAATGTTTTTTCCTATTACCTCTTTTCCTCTTTTGCTCTCAGCTGTTCCTCTTGTCTTAGAACCTGAACCATCACAGACTCAAACATGCCTGTTGACAAGCCTAGTAAATTGCGAGGCGTGGAACGACGTCTTGTTGAAATGCATGCTGTTCCTTTCTCATCTTCCAGCCCATAGCATCCTCTAGATGTTACAGCTATTGAGGTTTTTTCTCTTAAATGCCTAGGAGAAAAATGCAAACCAATTCACAACTACAACTTCCATTACTACTGGCACTTTAATGCTTACACTACAGACCACAGATCAGGCATATTTACTCAGAAAAAGCAGTTATTTTTCACCTGTCATTTTTTCGACTTTCGAAGTTGCTTTAAAAAATTTTAAAGGTAAAACCAATGTGCTACAATGAACTGTGCTTTCACATCTGTGGATATTAATCTCAAGTAACCAAATATTATTGAGAGATTTAAATTCCTATATTAATCCATAAATACTTGGAAAGAAATTACTTCCACCAAGACCTGAGATAAGAAAATATAATTTTAAAAATCCAACCTCCATTCAAAGCAACTTCGGTTCTAAGGTAATTTTCTCTGGTGTGGTAATACCTGAGAATCATACAACCAACAATGACTGCTTCCCTCAGGTCACCTGAGGATCATTGAGCTAAATACTGCTCTGCAATGAAGCAAGAATGACTATTTGAAGAAGCAGTTACTGAATTTAATTTTACTAATAAAATTAGCTGTGTTAAACACTTAGATCTGTCTGACCAAAAACTTCAGAAGAACTTAGAGACTTCTAGATTCCGTAGTCCATTCTATATGTAGTTCTTAGAAATTTTCACCAAGCTAATATTGAGACATACTGAAGTTTTTTTACAAATCTCTGAAGAGTTAACGTAAGAAAAATTAACTATATATTGAGGTAGGATAATTTTTAGCTACTTTAATATTTCTTAATATTCATTTGAACAAAGACTGTGCATTTGTGGAAGAATGACAACAGCAACTGAGGTGGCTTTTTTTTTAGCAAATACATACATTGCTATTTTATCATACAGTATATGAATTGATGTTACTTTCTTGAGGAGTTCATAATAAAAAGGCATTGAACATTCTCAGGTCCTACCAAATCCACTGAGTAGTCACATTATCCATCAAAGAGCCTTCAACAAAAAGTCCTTCAATCCAATACAGTTGAGATATTACAGTCACAAAACATACAGAAATTAACTTGGCACAAATCTTCCCAGCTGCATTTGGTTAGCTATTTATTTGCCAGTAGTAACACTTTTAAGCCAGGGATTCTGATTAATTTTTTTTAAACCAAGTTTTACTCAAGCAAGCTAGCAACACTCATGCCCCTCTAAATTCAGCTTCTTCCCTTCCACTCCCAACCTGTCCCAAAACTGTTGTTATGCAAAGGAGTTTCAGATATAGTGTTGCTACTCCAACACAGCATACATCCACTTCAGCTTATTCAGTTGAGTTCCGCACCACACTCAGATGTTCCCACTACACAAGCAAGGCTCTTCTCATCAGCTGGCAACTAATGCCCTGTTAACTAGCAAGTTTAAGGTTGATGGACATGCACAGCTTTACACGTTTCCTAACACTGCTGCTTCTTCATCTTCAACCTTTGCCAAAAAACTCTTGGTTTTTACATGCAAAATACTGTATCACTCAGAAGACTGGTGGACCTTTCACTGTAACAAGCTCCCAGAGTTTTCTGAGTATGACTAAACTAGGCCTATGTCAAACTCATGAGAAAGCATGTGTTTCAGTTGTGATCTAAACCGGCCTTTCTACTATACAGTTTGACAGCTTTTTATGCTTCAGCTGCTCTGGCTGATAAACAAGTTCCCACTAGGGACTTCTATTTAAACACATCACAATTTTCATTTTGCCATTTAAGACATATATGCCAAGTACTATCTTTCATTATGTGACCATCAAAAAATATGACGTTTTAAAGCAGGTGCTTTGGCTCAAGATTTCGTTCCTACTTATTTTAAAGACAGTAAAAATTTTACAGATAAAAAGCACAATTGTAAAGAGTCAAGTGTTAATACAAAGCTTGGGTACTTTAATTTGCTTTTGATAGAATAAACCAAAGGAGCATTTGACATCTTGTCTAAACCAGTGTACCTCCATGCTCATAAAAGGTTTCCTTCAGAACTAAAATCTTAGCCAGGAAATGCTGTGCCCTACTTTGCATTTTGGCATTTTCAGGTTTGGAAGCACCAAAGCATTTTGAATTAAGATTATAATAGCTTCCAGCAGGAAACGTTCCCTTTTGTGGAAGTATTGAGAGTTCAAGTGTTTCCTTCTGGAGTTTCAAAAGCTATTCAAATGGTATTTTTTAAACAACGAAATGTCCCCTCCTGCCCCCCATTCTACTTTATATAAACAGCCTCTCGCGGGGCCCCTATAGATTTTTCTACACCTACCGGGACAGCAGCGCCAGCTTCTGTTCCAGCATCATCTCCAGTTTCTGGGCCTGTTTGGAGAGCCAGTGATCTACACCATGCAGCCGGTAACATGTCTCCAGCATTAGCCTGAAGTCACCCACGAAATCTGCTATCCCTCTGTACTGCCCATTCGAAAACTTCTCTTCCATCTTCGAGAGCCACATTCCAGCTGGCGACTGCTGAAAGGAGTGACTGCTGTTATGGCCCGAGAGGAAGCCAGCTCCTTCTTCACTGATGGATGCCTGATCCGCGACGGGCTTCAAAAACGGTGCTGTCAGAGGTCGGTACTTCTCCATGAGAAACTCACGCAAGATGCGGTATCCTTGCTGCAGCTCGGGATTCAGGCTCTGCTCCCAGGAGCAGCCACCACTCTTCCCTCCCGCATCATCTCCCTCCTTGTCGGGCTCTTCCTCCCCGCACCGAAGACGGCTAGCTGCGGGCCGATCCGCCGAAAGGTCTCCACCCGTGGGCTCTGCCGAGTCCATGTCTCCCACCCCACGCACGTACAGGGCCTCCCCGGCTCCACAGGGGCTGCCAGCGCCGAGCCGGCTCTTCAGCATCAGCTACGGACCGCCGCGCTCCCGCTCGCCCAGCCGGTGAATCGGCATCGGTTTCACCTACGCACAGAGATACGATTCAATCCCTCGGCACGTTCCCCCGCGCCGGCCTCAGCCCTGCCCCCAGCTACAGCAGAGGGCTGGTGGGGGCCGCGCCTGCCGGGGAAGAGGCAGCGGCCGGCTGCCGGCCTGGCCCGCCTCTCCCCGAAGCCAGCCTCCGGCGGACCTCCATACGGCACCGCCCGCCCTCTCGGCGACAGCGCCGGCTCCCGCGGCCTGAGGGGCCAGCCCCGGCGGCGGCCAGCGGCGTACCTCTGCTCCCGCATCTCGCGGCCTCTCCTCGCACCCCTCCCCGCCCGCCCACCGCCGCCGTGACGGAGCCTCCCGCCTCCGCTCTCTTGCGGCCCCCTCCTGGAGAGAGGAAGAGAGTAGGAGAGGAAGAGAGTAGGAGAGGGAGAGCGGGCGGGCAGCGATTGCTCTCCCCGCGCTGGCAGCCCCCAGCCAGCCCGTGTCTGCGCGGCGAGCGCTTCCCCTCCTCGCCTCACAGCGCGGCGGGGCCGACCCAGCGGGGGCAGCTGGAAGCGGCGGCGGCGGGCAGCGGTGTCAGTTAACGGTCGGCGGGAAGGGGAGGGGGCCAGACCCCCCCGATTGTCCCCGAGAGAGGCGAGAAAAGCGACGCGACATCTCACCTGGCGCGCACGCGCCGAGCAACGCCGGCGCGCGGGGGTCTTGCAGTCGGGTAAGGTGGCGTCATCAGAGGGCGCCTGGCTTCGGAGTTGGGGGGGCGGGAAGCGGAGAGCGCCTGCGCCCTCTGGCAGGCGGCTTTTGGTGGTGCGGATGGAGGGGGGGGGGCGGTGTTTCGGGCGGGAGTTGCTAGTATCAGCAAGTGTGTTGGTTAAAAGTGAGTTCACTGAAGAAAAAAAAATAAGTAAAAGGAAAATTGGTTTCATCCTGGCTCAAACCAGGACATTATTACACTTTATTATTCAAAGGACAGCAGGAAATTTTGGTCCTTTTCATCCCCGTCTGGTCACAGCCAGCTTTCACGACTGCTGATGAGCTGTTTTTGGGAAGAAGCTTGAGCAGGGCCCACAGGTGTGGTACCCTGCTCCTGGTGCTGTGCTTCCCCTGCAGGCGGTGCCTACTGGAAGAAGTCTGGGACCCACAAGGTTAGCAAAAGCCTTCTCTAGCCTCTTTTTCCTGCCCCAGTCTACAAAGCCCCAGTACAGCCTATAAGCAAAGGTTGATCCCTCAGGTTCTGTCATCTCTCCTGATCACTTACTGATATTATGGCTACCTGATTTTATCTTCCAAAAACTTCTCAAACTGTGACATAGGGTGATTTAGCGATCTGATTTTACTTTAACAATTAGAGAATATGGGAATACAGGAACTAGCATCAACATGTATAAATAACCCAGGAGTAAATAAATTGAGGGAGTGAGGAAGCTTAAGGAATAGGAAAGAAAACCCATTGCAGCCCAATATGAACTAGGGCACTTGCCACGAAGGTGTGGGGAAGGCAGAGCCTCGCCCAGGGAAGGAAGGGGAATGCGATCTTACGATTCCTGATGGCGGGAGTCGAGGACCCGCCCCAGCTCTTGGAGGTCAGTGTCCTTCCAGTGTCTTCTCAGGGATGAGCACACAGGGTATTTCAGCTCTGTAGCCTTTATCAAGGCTGTTTCCCCGGCTCAAGTCCCATTTCTGGCAGCAATCAGAGCATGCAGGCTGACTTCAGCAAGAAGTGGTGGCAGATCGACGTCCTTTGGTGACGAGGACTGGTCTGGTGTAGAGCAAGCAGCAGCAGGCGGGGTGCAGGTGCTTTCTTTATAGGAAAGTGTGGTTCACGCCTCAGCAGCCAACAGGTCCATTTTTGAATCCTCTTTCTGATTGGTTAAAATTGTCCAATCAGGCGCCCACATTTCTCCGCTCTGTTGGCTTTCCCACTGTTTGCACAGTTTCTGTCCTCACTTAGGTCTGCCATTGCCATTTTACAGTCCATCTTGTCCTTAAATGTCCTTGATTATTTTGCTGCATAGCAGTGGCCATTTTGATCAGTTCTGATCAGGCATCTGGGAGAACCATATTAGCAGTCTGTGTGGGGTTCTGGACTCACACAGCTAGTTTGAATGACAACGATGGGGTAGCCCTTCCATAGATGGGGTCTTCATGGAGTGAAGGCCTGGTCAGAGGCCCATTTGATGCTGCCCTGCTCATGGTTCACAGTGAGATAACAGTTCTCTGTTTCTTCATGGTGTTAATCCTAATAAACTGCATTTAAAATGATAACTTGCAATGTCTGAATGCCCTTCCTACTGGGACCATAAGGGACCAGCATGTCCTAGTGCAAAACAGATGGAATGCTGTCTTGTGTTTTCTTTGATGACTTATCTCAGGAAGAGTGTTCAGCTTTTCTAATTCCCACTCCAAGCTGAAGGTGGACGGTTGGCATCAGGGGGACAGAAGTGGTAGAGGGCTTCCAGCAACATAAGTAAAGATTAAATCAGCTGTAGAAAAAGCAAGGTTGTAGATAATGGACAGCAGCCAGCCAAGTTACAGTGGGAATTTGTAGTATAAATTAAATAAAAATAGATTAGACTGGCAGCTCTTTTAGCTGCTTTGTGGCTTTTGGATGTTCGGCCCAGCAACACTTTTTTACTGGTACTTCTTTTTCAATCAGATGGGGTGTCGCGGACCGAGCTAGGTAAAGCCGCAACCCACACCCCCACCTCGGGGGATCAAGAGCTGAAGACCACTCCCCGTCACACTCACAAACAACACTTAGGAATCAATAGGTTTATTATAGGCACTGAGGGTTTGGCAAGTCCGATATCACCTAACACACAAGGTCTATTTCTATATCTATATCCACACCTATATATCCATATACCAACAGCTATACAACACTACATCTATATACCAATAACAACACACACAGAAAACAAGAGAGAACCTCTCCCCTTCCCCCCTGTTCCCGTTCCCGGACAGGGATAAGAGGGAAAGCCTGGAGAGAGCCTTTGGGAAATAGAAGAATATTGGAAAAGAGAAGTGAGTGTCTGGTATGTGTGAATATTATGTAGGAATGTTTGTAGGAATGTTAGTAAGATGTTCGCAATTCTCACCACCGGGGGGTATGGCCGAAGCCAATCCCTGGTCGGGATCCACGTCCTTTCCCTTGAGACTCCGGGCAAACGATCCGTTCGGTACGTCCACACCAACAACCACAGGGAGCAGCGCCGCAACGGCACGGCAGCCTCCGCAGCGGTACGCTCACCGCGGCGGCTGGATCCGTGTGTGTTCACAGAGCGCGCGTCTTCTTGCTCCTCCCTTTTTTTCCCGGTTCCGGCCCCGCCGTGCCTCCTGGGAGCTGTAGGCTGTGGTCTGTGCGCATGCGCCTGGTACCTCTGTCCTCTCCCCACGAGTGCCGGGGGGCGCATCGCCAGGAATGGTCAGTGAATGTCGCTGGATTAAAGGCCATTATAGAGTCCGTCTCTGACATGGGGAAATCTGTCCAAGCAGGACTCCGGGGCCTCTTCCCACAGGACACTCAAGCAGTGGCTTCTCTCCTCCCTTCAATGATTGGCCTAAGGCATGTAAGGCTATGGGTTTTCAGAAGTCTTGAGATCAAGATTAACGAGGATCAGCTCTCCAGTAACTTTCAAAATAAGGCTTTTCTTTCTTCAGGACTGTGAATGTCCCTTTCCTGTACTCCAGCCCCATTGAGATTTGTGTTGCTTGCAGCCTCTCTGCTGTGGGACTTGCCAGCAGCCAGATGCTTTGCAAGAAATCTATTAGCTATGGGAAATGGCAGAGTGAAAGAAAGCTTAGCAAGATTATACAGTTCAGCTGTTTCTATTGGACCAAACACCTACCACTGGAGGAGAGGGAAAATGACAAGTCCTGTTCTTGCTCGAGTACTGTAGTACTGCAGCTCTTGTTAGTGAGGTCTCTGCCATTGTGGGAGTCTCTCCTCCTGGCTAACCTTCTGCTCCCTGACACATTATACTGATCTACACCTGCTCTGATTGCCCAAAATGTTGGAGGTGTGCTCCAAAGGGCTTCATTCTCCCTGAAATACAACTTCACAAGGACTAGAAATGGCAACAGTACAGTTTATTTGACTTGTATTAGCTAACCAGTTACCATCTCTCAAGCTGCCTAAAAGTTCTTGGTATACATGTGTCTATTATGATTTTTTTGAAGTGGCTGACTTCTTAATGAAAGAAAAAGAAATTGAAGTGTCTGAATTATTCTGCTTTGTGATGGGGAGAAAGACTAAAATTAACTACAAAGCAAGGATCTGTTTTCCACTTTTTTGTATTCCAGAAATTTCAAATTTTAGTTCACTGCTCCTTTGAAAGTATTCTGTAGGTCTCCCCTGCAAGTCAGGGCTGAGATAACATGGATTATAGTATATGCTGCATGGTCTCTCCTGCCTCCTACTCCTTTCCCCCTGACGGGTGTGCTGCTGGGTTCCTTCGGCTTCCCACGTGCTCCCTCCAGAATCCAATGGCATTGGGTGCCGTGAGGAGCCGTGGACCTCTCCTGGAACAGCCCTGCGTTTCCCATATCCCTGCCATCATCAAGATCAGATTTGTATGTTTGTATACACATATTTACCTGTTCTTCCCCCCATGTTTTACCCTTTTTCCTTGTGTTACAGTAAACTTGTTTCTAGTTTCAATTTCCAAAGTTTAAGTATCTCTTTCTTATTCCCCTTTCTATCTTCCCTTGGGAGGGTGGAGGGAGGGTAATAGAGAGCAATTCTGCCCTCTGTCTTTTGGGAGTTAAACTTTAATATTTAAACCAGAACAACATCTCAGCTACATTCAAGTCTGCCTTCAAAAACAGATCTTTCAGTCTGTTGTGATGAAAGAAATACATATATCAATATTACACTCTGGAATTGAATTTATAGTGAACAATGCGGCCACATATGACAAAACAAAGTTATATCCTTTATTTGGCACTGTAACTTGTATACCCAAAATATTTGAAAGAATTTTTTTCTAAGTATTTAATCAAAGTAGTCTCGAAAAATTACTCAGAAATTTGGAATGATGTGATTATGTCAGATGTACTCTGTATATATGTACAAGTTAAAATTGTAGTCAGAGAGGCACACAATTAGTACCACAGCCAGCACTGAGCGAGGACATCCTGCAAGAACTAGGCCTTGAAGAAGGCAATTAATCAAGAGGTTTAGAGAGTGTCTCATGTAAATCACCAACTTGGCAGAGAAGACTTGAGGTCTATACAGATAATTGGACCTAAGGAATGCAGGAGGTGATAAGGAAGAGCCAGAAGCAAGAAGATTGACAGATAAACCAGTCTTGGGCAGTTGGAGCTGTAGAAGTTGTGATATTGTATTGCTGGACTGCTGGGGACTGTCCTTGTTCACTTGCTTGCCATGGGTCCTTTGAGCTGAAAAATCAGACATCTGGATTTTCATGCCAGCTATGTAAGCTGGTACGTTCCATTTGAAAGCTTGATTATCATCTGGGTTTTTTCAGAGCAGTTGTACAGCTGGTGGCTGTAATACAGCTGTAAGCTTGGGCCCATTGTTCTTTCTCCCTGAATTCTCCTAAAATCCTGCGTGTTGAAGCAGTGTTGTTTCATCACAATGACTGAGAGGAACACATTGGCAGGATGAAAATCCTGCTTCTTCAAGTTGATAGCAGCTCTAATGCCTTCTGGGCTGCAATTTTGCCAGTGCCTTGGTGCTTTGGGGAGGGGGTTTGTGAGGCTTTTTTAATTCTTGTGAAGAGAGGCCACAGTCGTGGTCCCGGCACAGCCCAGCAAGGACGTGCTGAGCTCCCAGGGCTTCTGCACACCTTAGAGCATCTTGTGAGGCACATTTGTGGTCTAATAGGAACAACCAAAGTGGCATCTCTCCAGCAGCTTTTCCTTAAAGTTGTGAATTACTGCATGACAGCAGAAAAACAAAGGCATCTATATTAAAAGGGAGGCCAGAAGAGAGAGGGTCCACAGGGCAGTGGCAGACAAAAATGGAGCTCAGTGATGTTACAATGCCATCAGATTTATCTTGAGCTGAAAGCTGGGGTGGTGTTTGTTTTGATCTTAGAGACAAAAGGAGCAGGTAAACAAACAACACCTGATAAAAATAGGAGCCAGCAGATCCTCATGCTAAGGTAGCAGAGAAAGCGTTGGGTATTTCTAATCACTTGGGCCTGCATGCCATTGCCCTTTTCTCCTCAATGTCTGAAAAAAACCCTATCCCATAGGATACCTAGAGGCTTCCTCCTGCTGGAGAGGGCATCAGGGAAGAACAGTAAAGAAGAGCTGAGGGATGAGGGTCACGGGACTACTTTTAGCCCAGGAATCCAAACTTGTCTTTCTGAGGATTCCTGCTTCTCTCCTGGGTTTCCAAGGTTAAAGACATGTTTCCATGAAGCACAGGACCCGGGTCTGCTGGCACCTGCTGCACAGCTGTGACCGAGAGCAGGGGGGTTGGACTCCATGATCTTCAGAGGTCCCTTCCAACCCCTAACATTCTGTGACTCTGTGACTTAAATACTGATATTTTATTTACATTGGCAATATATGGCATTTCTTTCTCCAAGCAATATTCTGTTCAAGACCATGTACTAACGATGACTGTTATGATTGTTGTTGTATTTTTCTGCCTGGGGTTTTGAATTGCCAGCGTTCCACTGCTAAAGTCTTTAGTTCAGGTGAGTTGCAATGCAGAATAACGACTCTGGTTTTTATCAGTTCAGATAAACGTCCCTCTAACAACCACAGAGGGGCACCAGAGACCATGAAATCCCTCTTGGAAAAGTGTTAGCCATCTCTTGCGCAGGTGTAGTGAAAATGTAAATATTGTAACCTCTTCTGAGAAATCTTCGATTTCTTTCTGAAAACGATGACAAGAAGTTCTATATAAGCTAAACGTTGTGAATGGGATTCATGCACGACTTTGGAAGCTACTCCTCATGCATTCAGTGCTGCAATAAAGAATTCCTGCTTTCTGAAACGCCAAAACAAGTCTTGGAGAGTTTTCGTTGGCTGGATTTTACACTAGCAAGCCGAGGGAAAAGCAGGAGCCTCCGAGCACGGCAGCAGCAAGGAAGAAGAACGCAGGACAATGGGGCTGGGTTTTCAGTCCTGCTGGCGCTGCTAGAGTATGACAGGAAAGTGGGTGAGAATACTGACCCCTCCCTGTTCTGCCCTTTCTGGGTCCTTCACGGTCCTGAAGACCCTCTCTGTAGTTCCTCCTGTCAGTACCAACTCAAGCCATAACATTCCACCCCTTATTCCATACCATCTCCTGCCATACTTATTCACCAGGTTACGACTGTCTTTATACAATAGTTTTTTGAGTCCCGGCTGCGGATCTTCATCCCCCATGGCAGTTTTTCAGGGCAGGGGAAACGGTGTAAGGTTGGCCGGGGTTTATGCCCTCAGGCTGTGAGCTCTTCCTGAGGTTGCTGGATGCCACTGCATTATCCTGGAGGAACAGACTGAAAACAACTTACCACTTTTAGACTGTAATTAAAATGATACAACCCAAACTAAATGCGATCAGGCAGAGTTAACCTTCCCTGTGGTACACAATGGACTTCACCATCCTCCTGCAATACCCACCAAGTATGTCCAGGACCTCTGTGCTGGGATTTAGCACAAAGCTTCTGTCTGTCTTGATTTATACTGTCAGTGCTTACAGCAGTTTGGGATTTAAGCTGCACTTAGGAAGTTGCCTAAGTGATGTTCTAGGTGACATGTGCAATGGTGGAGGCAAGTGCTCTCAAGAGTCAACAGGAAGAACATGAAATTCCCCAGCTTCTTCATGAGAGACTGTCTGGATCTCAAAGAGAGCCAGAAATCGTGTATTTGCAGTATTAAAAGGGAATGGGTCTACACCCTCAGGGAAGACAGAAGCCTTTTAGCCAACACAGAGGACTGAGGATTCAGGTGCCTCAGAACTGCACTTCCTCAGCGTGGTACAAAATTGTCTGTTGCTGTAGAAGTCCTCCATCCGTGCTACTGACTGTTCTGCTGTGACAAAGGGCCAGCAGACTAGCCTTTGGAATGGTCAAACTGGAGGAAGTATCTACGGACAAGTAAAACCATAGGAATGCTGAAAATTAATGGAGTTAGTTAAGCAGATACTCACTGTGTGATCATACGGATGCCTCGTTGCTGCCGTGGGGATGTATCCTGAAAGGTACCATTGTGGGGCCTCTACGATGAGCAGCTCTATTTTGATGAGACCATTTGTGCCCTCAGCAACTCCCCCCACCATGAGGTACACTGTACCTCTGAGATGCATCAGTTGTGTTGGGGTTGCAGGTAGTTAAACTAGCTCCAAGACACCGATGCCAACTTGCTTTACAGGAAGTTCTCTCCCTGAACCATAGGCCTGCAGGTCTGTGGGGATTGTACATGGCCACCTTCCTGAGCTTCCACCCACTTTTGAAGCGGGCTATGACTTGGCAATGACTTTGTCTTTTTTGCTGGCTTGTTCCAGCTCCTTATGACAGGCTGTGAAAAGTGTCTTTTCACATCCAGAAATTCAAGGCCTGTTGTTGGGCACCCCACATCTGAAAGATGCTACGATACACCAGTTTGCCAGTATGACAGGAATCATATCCATCCATATTACTGCTGAGGTACCGAGTCCTAAAGCAATCATCGGTGAGCTTTGGCACGGGTGGTACGTGCCAAAAGGCCACAGCAGGTACATTCCGGGTGCTTTGGGACAGATGTTGCACACAGAAGTAGACATGACAAAGTTCAGCTATTTGTGGAGTGTTTCAGGCATGTCCTTGTTACCATTTTAACCAAACTCCCGAGACGCAGACAAAGAGACGACGTTTAGGAAGGAGACATTGCTTGGTTTGACTGTGCGCAGAATCGGTCACTCGGGGAGCATTTCCCAGCTCGAGTGCCATTGCACTATCGTGCTAGGAGGACTCATCACAGAATCATAGAAGGGCTAGGGCTGGAAGGGACCTTAAAGATCATCTAGATCCAACCCCCCTGCATGCAGGGACACCTCCCACTAGATCAGGTTGCTCAGAGCCCCATCCAACCTGCCCTTGAATACTTCCAGGGATGGGGCTTCCACAACTACCCTGGGCAACCTGTTTGAGTGTCTCAGCACCCTCATAGTGAGGAATTTGCTCCTAATGTCTAACCTAAATCTCCCCTCTTCCAATGTAAAGCCATTCCCCCTGGTCCTATCACTACATGCCCCTTGGAAAAAGTTCCTCCCCAGCTTTCCTGTAGACCCCCTCCAGGTACTGGAAGGCTGCTATGAGGTCTTCCCAGAGCCTTGTCTTCTCCAGGCTGAACAAGCCCAAGTCTCTCAGCCTGTCTTTGTAGGAGAGGTGCTCAAGCTCTCGGATCATCCTTGTGGCCCACCTCTAGACTCTCTCTGGGAGCTCCGTGTCCTTCTTGTGTTGGGGGCTCCAGAGCTGGACACAGTGCTCCAGGTGGGATCTCACCAGAGCAGAGAGAGCAGAGTAGAGGGGGAGAATCACCTCCCTTGACTCGCTGGCCATGCTTCCTTTGATGCAGCTCAGGATGTGGTTGGCTTTCTGGGTTGCAAGGGCACATTGCTGGCCCACGCTGAGCTTCTTGCCCACCATCATCCCCGAGACCTTCTCCTAATCCTATAGCCCCAATGCTTCCAAAGCCCATATCTTACTTTGTAAGTAAATATACATAGATGTACATCTCTTACTTTCTAAGCACACATAGCAATATTTTCCTTTTCACAGTTACAAATTTCATGGACAAACAGGTTTTAATTTTTTGCTATCTATGCAAGCTTATTTTCGTAAAAGCCTACATCAAACATACAATGCATATCTGTAACTATAAACTTGGCTGGGTAAAACCTGTTCTTCAAACACAAACAATAAAACCAATTCCAGTGCCACATCCACCTTGGCCTCCACCCGTCCCACTCAGCACCTCTCCATCAGCTTCCCACCGCACACGAAGCCTCCACCTCAATCTTCACCATTCATTTCCATAATGTTCTCGAGGTTCTTCACCACATGTGGAGGCTGCTTGGCAGCCTGTTTTTTCAGTCTGGAGCCCATTACTTGGTAGAGGGTCTTTGCAATCTTGGTGACCACAGGCTTGAGGACAGGCAGGGCCTTGTTTCCCAGGAGATGCCAGAGGGCGGGCAGGGCGTAGCGCTGGACGGTTTCAGGCTTCTGACGATAAGATGATTCCACGAGCACTGCCAGGTGAGAGAGACAAGTTTCTTAACAACCTTCAAGTACCTACTTTTGGTTCCTGGAAGGCTTTTCTGGCTAATATTCGCACGCACAAAGGGCCCAAAGATCCAGAAACAGTGGCTGACCATCCACTGAACAGAACAACCAAGCTCTGAGGACCTTCATTTCTCTAAATCAGAAGCTTTGTGTCTGTCATAGACTTAGCAAAGTCAATCAGACACATTTTGGAAATCATTTCACCACCCGCTTCTACATTACAAAGGACCAAAATGTCGCATCGTTGTTTATTTCCATTGAGAAGTTGTCTAAGCCAGCTGCTGAAGCTTCTGAAATGCAGCTGAGGGAGGTAATTGAAAGATTCCTAATAAAAAGGTTGACTACTTTTTTGCAACCTTTGATGAAAAATGCTGGAAGTCCAATCTGGCAGTTCCCTTTGCTCGGCGGCACACAGCAAAGAGCAGCGTTCTACCGCACCTCAAAACTCCAGCCCACAGGTGCCGTGGGCTGCTTGACAGTTTGCTTAGAAACACCAGTGACTACCCGGTGCCTTTGGCAGAATGGTCTCATCTGAGCTTCTTCCCTCTCATTCTTGGTGGCTTCTAATGAACAGCTGTTTCAAACTTCAGCTGGTCTTAGATAATCACCCAGATCCCATTGCCATGGCATTTGAGAATCTCACCATTTTACTGGCATTTACCCTCACAACGTTCCCTGAAACAGGGAAACAGGGACAGACAAATCTTACTCAGGGGGCTGAAATTTCACCAAAAAAACAAGCATTCTCTCTCCTTCTCCCCGAAGTTTGCTCTCAGCTCATTTTCTGAACTGAACTCTATGAAATACAAACAAAAGTTTACTACCAATAGGCTCCCTGCATGGCAGATTTTGCTGAGGGATCAAAATCTGAAGTGGTCTGGAAACAGAGTTGGTATTTTCTGCTCAGTGGAAATGCTGTGCAGTAACCATTTATTCTTCTGTAGTGGAAGGACCTTTGTTTTCTCTACCCTGTTAATCTAGCACCAGTCACCAACATTTAAAAAGTACATAAAAACCATTCTGGTAAGCAGAAAAAGGATTATGAGACCTTTTTTACAATGCGAGTCAATTTGAGTTTAAGTGCTATTAAGCACAGTGGTCACTATGGAGCTTGAGAAGAGAAGGAGTTGTCTGTTCCCACTAAATCCCAGAGAGGTCAGCTCTCTCTAAAGTAGTTCCAATTGATGCTCAAATGCTAGCTTTGAGAAATTAATTAAAGCAAGGCTAGTAACAGTCTCCTCTAGTATATATTGAGATGATAATTTTTTCCATTCCTTGGCTGTTGCTGACATAGCAAGCTATTATTATAAACCCATTAGCAGCAGCAGCCGCCAGGAAAACCCCTGCCAAAGGCACCTTGGATGTCTATTTTGCAGGGAAGACAAGCTCAGGAGCTTCTGGTGTTTGATGAGCTCCTGCACTGTCTATTCAGAGACATTCCCTCTGAACACTTCTTGACTGAGAAGTGGAGATGAGCTGAGGCAGGAGTTACCTGAGAGATGTTTTGAGACATCCAGCAGAGCTTGGCCTTGGAGGTAAGGCACTCGGGTGCCGAAGAGTCGCAGCAGAGATGTTGTATCTGAAAGAGAAACATTTATTTCTGCTTATTCTTCTGAGCTTATAAGAAGAAAAAAAGGGGGGGAGAGGACAGGAAAGGAGGCGGTAACGGCACTTTGTAAAATAAAGACAATTTCTGCCAGTTTCTGACTCCTTTTCCCATTCTTTCCTTCCAGCTCAATTGGGAGGATTTTAAATTCGAAAGGAAAATCTCTAATTTCCCATTAGATAAGCCAGAGCTGACTGCTGTACAAGGGGCTGTTTCACATGCAGGCCCTCAAAATTTAAATCCCAGTGAAAAGGTTTTGCATGCCAGAATTTTGCAGAAGTGGCCTCCTCCAAGGAAAAGGGTGAGAAAGCTCCGTTCACACTTTGAGGAGAAGCTGCTGTGAAATCTTGAAGATACCTGTTGGGATCTAGAGACAAGACTCCAAGTTACTCTTACATGAGAGAATTACTGCTCATTGCCAGCACCGTCTGCTCTCAGGGGCTCTTGTAACGTAACATCTCTGAAGTCTCAACTTGGCAAAGAGACTAAAAAGCAGACTGATTTCCCAAAAACTGACTGTCATCCATATTTCTGTTTTTCTGGTGCTGCCTGCTGTTGATCTGGGCTCTCGTTTTAACTTATAAACTGTTGCCTGGATTAGTCTGCAAGCCTCCAGTCTTACTGCTTTCACAAGCCAAGCGAAGCCTTCTTGGAGGCAGAATCCATGTGGCTACCTCATGGTGTCACCAGCAGTGGCACCCATAAAGACCTACTTCTTAGTGAACAACTACAGGCCCAAATCCCGGAGCGGTTTTAAGTAGCTCTGTGCTAGGAAGTGCTCCTTTTTCCATGAGCACATTCCTTTTTGAAAAGGAAGTCCCTAATGATCTTCTTGCAAGCATGCAGGAAAGAATTGGTCCTGCTGCCCTAACTAATCTTCTGCTTTGGTAATTACACCCTTCTCATTCACCGCTTTAAACAGACACTTCACTTTTTGCCTCACACTCTTGTGATACTGGCAGACACTGTTTCACACTTGCTGTTCCTCCCCAGAGAGTTACCTTACAGCTGCTGCTTTGAAAAAAGAAATGCCCTGAAATTGGGAGATCCTGAAGAAGCACAAAATACTAATTATTCTTCAGCATCAGTATCTACACAAATGTTCAGGGGAACACTTGGGTTTCGGGTGGGTGCGGGGGAACTGTTTGGTTTTTAGGAAGCTAAGTGTAGAGACACTGTTCACCTTGCAATTTAATGGTTTCAAATGCCCTGTGCAATTTGAAACAGTAAAGCTCGAGGGAATAACACAAATTTACCCAACCAGTACTTTAGCTGCCTCGAGAGACCTAAAGACAGAGGAGCTTTTAATGGCTGTTAGAGAAAACAAGGTGGCAAGCAGTTCAATTCTTATTAACTCAGCTTTAATTCTCTGCACTGTGTATTAGCTACACCTGTGGGCAGCCCAGCATGTGCAAAATGAGCAAAAGCAGAACCTGCTTCCCTGCACTCTCATTTTCATGGCATTCCCCTCTTTGCTAAGTTAAGATCTACAGGGGAAGTTTCCCTTCCCCTCTTCCAGAGGGCTGGTTCCTCTGGGAGCTACTTGGGGGGCTGGCCTGACTCCATGCCCTGGTGTCAGGCAGTGGCCATCTGAAGGGCATTTCTTTCATGATACAGGACAGGCTAGGACAGATGCCAGAGGAGAGCAAGATCTAAGTCTTGGTTCCAGGGCAGCCGGGCTTGATTTGCTGATTCGTTCCCATCTACAAGGTGGCTCCCTTGAGTGGGATTAGAATCCCAGGTCACAGCTCATGAAAGCGTGTGGCCTTCAGCTGTTGATGTCAAAGCCAATGTCAAGGTTAAGCTAAAGCACCCATTATTTGCAAGCAAATTTGTCTGTAGGTAGAATTTTGGTCTCAGGGATTGTGGGGGTGTGTGTGGGTTTGGGTTTGTGGGTTTTTTGTCTTTACATTGAGTGATCAAGTGATGTTGTAACCAGCTTGCATTTTGGCATGAATCATGAATGGGGGCAGATGAGGAAGTCTCATCTAAAACTCAGAATCTGAGGCAGGTCATCACAGAGTCTCAGAGCAAGAGCTGAGCTCTTAGCTATGAAACTCAGTGGAGCCATGGGGCAAGACGTTGTGCTCGCTCACTCAGAATTGGTGAGAGGGGAATGACAGAAAGCTCCAGACAAAGCCCTAAAGGGATCCGTTTGCCACATCCTCTGTTAGCAGGATTCTGCAGCTTTTCCCCAACCTTCTCCCAGGTGCCACAAAAGATGGGTTAGGGCC
The DNA here is from genome assembly GCA_020745705.1 of Hemiprocne comata. Taxonomy (NCBI): domain Eukaryota; kingdom Metazoa; phylum Chordata; class Aves; order Apodiformes; family Apodidae; genus Hemiprocne; species Hemiprocne comata. The sequence goes on along the minus strand of CM036616.1, from coordinate 13,491,039 downwards.
AAGAGCAGTACAGGTCTCAAACCCTTGTCCCCACTTAACGACCAGGAACAACCCTACACTTACGACACAGAATGGCAGCAAGTTCACTGAGTTGGCAAAGCATGTGAGAAATTCCCCCTTTAAGACTTGCCTCTTCAACACTACATTTTTCAGGCATATTCATCCCCTGCTGCATTTTCACAGTTGCCATAAATATGTGGGGCAAAGAAATTTACACCAGACCCTGGTTACGTACTTATGGGCTATAGCAATCTTGCCCCATGCAGAACAACGTTTGGAACAAACCACTGTTGTCATTTATATGGATGTATACCTGTTTGTTCTAGAGAAATGAACTTGGCAAATCAGAACTTCCCTTAAAAAAAGACGACAAAGAAGAAAGGTGGAAAATAGACAGGACCAGCTAATGCCCATCATGCAGAGTCTTCCAGGAAGCTGTTCTGCAGCAGCTCTGATGGACCGCTGTCTGTCCCTTCACACCAAAAGCAAAGCAATTCATTTGGGGAGCCAAATTGGGCCCAAGTAACCTCCAAAAATCCTCCTGAATTCTAGAGAAGTTGTACTCCAGGATTTATTGCTCAGCTCCTTCTCTACTAAAGCAGACAAGCAGCACAGAGCCAAAGGTTCCCGTGACTTTGGGAAACTGCTGGTACACATTCCAGCCTGTCTGGGAACTGGTGTGTAAGGACTGCACCACCACAGCTTCTGGCTACCCAGCTCAGCAGTTACAGTCAGCAGGAATTCAGGTCCTTTGCTAGACAGCAGAAATGACACAAGTGATCTGCAAACCTGGCATCAACCAAACACTTAATGTGGAACCTGCTTTTCCGTAGTAGATTTTGCTCAGTGCCAAAAAAACAACGTCCTAGTGACCTCTTTTATTGGTGGCATTCATCGTTCCAAAACCAAACTCCTTGCATGCCTAAGTACAGACACACCAGCTCTCATCTGACCTTTCAACAGAATTCAGAGCTGGAGTCAAGAGTAGATGAAGAGCCCCAGGGGCCAGAAACTTCTGGTCACAGCTGCAGCAATGACAGTGGTCACACAAGTATTGCCAGTGTGCTTCTGAATCTACACCAGAAGATCAAGAGGAAGATTCAGGCCTGGATTAATCTCACCAAACTTTAAACACTTTGCTGAAGTTTCAGTGGGCAGACATCAACACCTCCAGCAAGCTACACAGAGCAGCCTTAGTCTCCCTCCCTGATGGAAACGTGTGCAAAAAGAAAACCAGGCCATATCAACACTTCTCCACTAGATCCTCGCATCCAGATCCTCCAGGGGATGCAGCTGCCTAAACACAAGCCTGAGGATCCCTGAGAACTTCAGCATGACCCTGGTAGGCAGCAGCACACACGCTATGCAGCCTGCAGTGGGCCACATGGCTCAGGACACAGGGCAGATCAGGACCGGACCCTCTCCCTACTGCAGGTACTTACTTTGCATCAACAGGCATACTTGTGGCCTCATGCTCAAGCACCCAGAAAAGAGGATGGTAATGGGGCTCCTTGCCCTTCTGCAAGAAGGGGGCCAAGGTATTTCTAACCCCACACACCTGAAGACCTCCAGGCTGACTATGGAACAAGCATTTCATCCTTTATTGGCCTCCAATATGATCTTCCATAAGAAAATATCTTATTAAATTGAAGGTCTCCATCTCTGAATTAAAAAGGACATTCTCACTTTATCTTTACATGGCTAAACTACTACCTAAACCTGCAGAGTGAGTAATTGAGTTCAAAGCTTTTCATACTGGGGTCCATCAGGGGCAGATGCATCTGCCCGGGAGAGCCACCTCCGCCACAGTGTGGAACAAAGCCCAGGGCGAGCAAAGAAACTCCACCACCCTTCCCACCACGTGTTTCAAGCAGAAAGCACATTCCTTTCATCATGCTTTAGTGGATGTAAATTTCACAGAATGCACATCTTAGAAATCCAGTTCAATAAAAACCAAAACACATGTAGTTTCTCAGGAGGAAGAGGGAAAACCAGTCATGACAGATGCTAGTCACTTCCCTCATGCCCTTCTGGCAGGACCTTAAAATAATCCTTATGGTGTCCTCTCTACTGAACTAATCATCAGACACATGATTCAGGTGTTAAGCAACATCCATTCAACTGCACATCACCACGTGATACAACAGACCAGGACAGAAAGAACACATAAGCAAGGACTTCATGAACATCTTGCAACAGCTGGATAGTTCCACAAACAACAGCAGCTATCAACAGATTCAGTGTTCCCTTGGCTCCGAGATGGAGGAGCAGCAGTTGAGGAGAGTCAATGCCAGAGGTCAGCCTTACCTAGGTGAGCCACAGATGCTTCCAGCGCCTCCACAGCCGCGGCATAAATCCCCGAGTCCTTCGAGTTCAGGCTGTCAAGGGCTGCTGTGACCAGATGGACCATCGCTGGCTCTGGGGTGCCTCTGAACATGGGTATCATCAAAGCCAACACCTCCAGCGCCTGCTGGCTCACTTTCTTGTGGTAGTCCCGAAGCGTCAGGACAAAACCACCAAAAATCTGTTAAGCAAACAAATAACATGGAAGTTGGATTCAAGTGTCTTTGTTTCAAGAAGGGATGTAGAAACAAACACCCAGCAAAGTAAAACACAACTGTCATCCTTTCTGCCAGGGCAGCACTTGCTAGCACACTTCCACTGTTTGCCTGTGGGCTACTCCTTGTAGCGGTTGCACGCCCTCGTGCTGGCTGAAAAGATTTTTCCTATTTCATTAAGAGGTTTGAGGGGGGACAGGAGAGTTCCTACGGTGTTTCTCTTTACCTGTAAACCATTCATTTAATCTCATGTTAATAATGCAAAATAGGACCTTTGGTACAGAGGTATGAAAACAGGTATTTAAGATGCCCATTTTCCATCAGGTTGTCTCAAGTGCCACAGGTACTTTTGATTTTGCCAGAACGGTGGCCAGGTGAGATCCAAGTTTGTTTTTATCCAACTCAGAACCTGCATTTGGTGAAGTGCAGGGCTCTGATGAACTCTTCAGGATCCAGACCATTTGTCTGGCTAACAGGCAGACTTCTCAAGTTTCACGTGCTGTGCAGTTGTCATTAGAGCAGGTTCAGGCCCTTGACAGACACATTATCAGGCCCCATTTTCCAGAAAAGGGGAAAAAAGTAGCTGCTGGGAGGAAAAGGAAGAGAAGATCTGTCTCTAGCCATTGTCCTCCCCTTTCCAAAGGGCAAAAAAGGGACCTCCAGGAAGGGTGAGAAAGTCCTTCCCAAGCAGGAAAGGGATGGGGACGGAAGTGAACAGTCAGAGTTGTATCTGTGCAAGACAAGATAAAGTTTACAGGAGTATCCTGGAAAAAAATGTGGTGTTTTTTTTTTAAGAAAGCAACCCAGCCTGATACTTCTCTCCCCCCTCCCACCCTGGTTTTCTTCTAGAAAATAACTGACAATCTTTCAGTGGCTGGATTTCCTTTCTTTCTACTAAGCTGGTAGCAGGAGTCAGCAGAAGCTACAGCAACAGTAAATTTTACTGTCATCATCTCATGAACAGCACCAATAGGCACCTGCTAGAGAAATGCACCTGGACTGAAATTACTTGCCCTGATGCCTGGAGTTAAGCTACGTTTTGGAGGTAAGGAGGGACCAGCCTGTCCCAAATGACTAGTATGTAGTGCCAAGACATGCCAAGTTGACTTTACTGGTACAGGCTTGGGGAGGGAGCTAATGGGAAAGGAGCAATAGAGATGCCCTGCATACCTGGGAAATGTTACTGACAATGAACTGGGGGCTGCTTTTGCAGTGATCCAGGAGGAGCTCCAGTGCCTTCATTCGTGACTGAAACTCCTGGGATGTCAGGAGGCCCTTAAGCTCCAGGAGCTGTTCAGTGTCTTCCACAGTGCCAACTGAGGCGTGAGGGACTTCCTGAGGGGGCACGGTGCATACACCAGGGCCAGACTTCAGCCTGGAAAATAAAAACAAGGTAAGACATTTTGGTGATAACGGCTGCAGATAATTGTGAGAAAAACATCTCGAGGAGACTTCCTAATCATGTGACTTCAGCTAGATCCTGATCTGAAAAGCAATTTTGCTCTCACGGCAATCATGACAGGAGACAATCTGCCAGTAACGTTATTGCTAGTGCTTACTCAGGAAACCCAAGGCACTGAGGATTCATCTCATTTGTCTTCAGATATCTTGCCAGCTACTCATCTAGCATCCCTTGGTGGGGGAAAATAGGCACTACTTGAAAGTTTACATGCCTCATCTTATGGGAGGTGTCTGCATTATAAGGAAATTCATTGCTCTGGAGATGCATCTCTACAACAGGTAGGGGAATCTGGATGAAGAGCTCAGATGGATCTGAAGAGATGAATCCTACCCAGAGAGATTAAGGGGCATATCTGAAAGGATCTAGAGGATCAGTAGCAGAGATAAAAACAGAAGCCAAGCACCCCACTACTATGCTCACATAATTGTTTCCCTGGAGACTGGACCCACAGATTAGCAAAACCAATGGCAACAGTTTTATTGGATCAGCCTCTCTCTGCCATGAGCAGGGGGAGATCCTAACTACAATAGTGAGGCGTGTGGTCACCTTCCTGCCACTGCTGAGCCCAACACAGCTAAGTACATCCTCTGCTACCAGGGGAGAACAGGTACAAGTGACTCTCCCACTGGCATGGGGAGACAGCAAGGACCAAATGCCTGGCTTAAAGGCTGATCTCAGCACAGGGGAGAAGAACCGGCTGTCCATCAACCAACCAGTAATGGGTCTGAGTGATGTGAACTGCCACAGAAAAGGTCCATGCTGAAACATCTGTCGACCAGAACTGCTCAGGAATCGTCTTGCTGGTACTCTCTAAGGGTCAGAAAGCAAGGATTCAGCCAGGCCAAACCACATGCCCGCTAAGTGCTATTCTGGGGAATGGCATCTTGGTTCTAGACTGGGACTCCTCCTCAAACCACCCATCTAAAAGACTCCACTCAGATAAGAATACCCTGACTGAAATTACTATTCCCAAGTCAACCAGCAGAGACATGACCCTTTCACAGCCTCCACAACACTACCCTTGCCACTGGGTCTCCTGAGCTGCAACCAGCAGTTGTCTCTTCCCCTCTCTCAATTTTTGTGGAAAACCACCCAGAGAAGTTGTGTTCAGCCCAATGGAGAAGTAGACATTTTTTATCATACAAGATTTGTGGGGCAAGGCAACAACCTCTGGCAAAGCTGGCCTCCACCTGAAAGATTTTACTGAGGAAGTGACAGGTAAAGCTTGTCACATGCTTTGTCAGATGTCACAAAAGTGCTGAGTACCCTCCAACAGCAGGCAGTTTGTCCTGGGATGTCTCCAAGTTGCTTTTCTTAGACTCCCTGTGGTCCGTGGTGGATGGAGCTTCACAGTTACGGTCTTCTTTCCCCTGTATATAGATAGAAAAACCCATGAGTCTACAGAAGATAAAACAGAAAATGGCTTCAAACCCCTAGGAAAACCTTTCATAACTTTGAGAGGGAGACAGGCCAGAGATTCAGTGATGTCTGCTGTTTGAGTCCAAGAACCCAAAGCAGGTTTTTGGTGCTACCATAATGGGCAGCAGCAAAAAATCCTGAATTCATTGGTCTTGAGCACAAATGGGAATAATGCAAACAGGCAGGCAACAAGTCTTCTTAAAAGGAAGAGCAGGAAACTTTTGGAGTCTCAGGAGGCTGGCCCACCGTGCTGGGAGTTGATTTGGTTCACACTCCCTCTCCCTATTTCTGCACAAAGGCACATTCCTTTCTGGAATGTAAATGGAGAGGAATGAATGCTGGATGCTGGATTCATAAAGCTTCTTCCAGCTCCACAGTGCATGACAGCAGGGCAGTACTCCCAGAAGACAGACAACATATGTATTGGTTATGATTGCCTTGTGCATCTTGTGTGTATTTGGAGATTTTCTTGGCACTACGACTTCCTTTGTCTGTTGCAAAGACTCTGTTCTCTTCAGAAGCACTATATTCTTTTCCTTGCTTTACTGGGCAGGGGGGAGAGGGCGGATGGTGCTGCAGGTTTTTATGCTTGAAGGTAAACCCATTGTCTCATACTTCTCTTTCCTGTGGCTGATACTCAAAATACACCCACTTGATTTCTAACCGTACTAGTTCCTTCACCGTATGCAGATCAACCCAGGAGCATTCCCAGGAGCAAAATGATTCAGTGCAATAAGAATGAGATAAAGAACGATCAGGTATGTTTAAACTCATATTAGCCATCTCACTACTTGCATAAAGGAGACATTTCTCCTGCCAAACACTCACTCTCTTCTTAATTGTTGCCATAATTTCTTCCAAGTCACGTGCGAGGCCAGGCTGTTGCAAATACCTATCAAATTTTGGATGACTCCTCAATATACGCAGCATCTGCTGTCCGTAACACCTAGCACAGGAAAGAGAGAAATGAATGACTGCTTTTTCTACAGACTATTCCTGTCTTTTTTCCCTGTGAACTAACAAAGGAGAAGTGTTAATAAAATGAGCTGATATTTTTAACTCCTCATCTGTAATATCTTCATAAGAAGGTATTGTCTGTTCAGCAGAGAGAGATATTTACCTCCATGTGCTGCCACTGCACAACGCTGCCATCTGAACACAAGAGGCAAGAGGAGAACACAGGGCAACAGAAAAATACCACTCCACTCTGGAATTCTGGGAATGCTTCTGTGGGATTGCAGGATCCCACAGGATGAGCAAAGCACGTCTCCTGCTTTGCTGTCATGGCCTATTTGCCGTGTCTCACACACAAATTTACCCTTCTTCAACTGGCAGAGGAGCTAGGACAAATCCCCCCATGCTCACTATTTCTTATTCAGCTAGTTGCTCATGTGTTCTTTCCATCTCTTAATTGGAATTTAAGTTAATAATCAAAGCAGGGGGCATTTGGTTTGCTTTGGTTTTGCTACGATGAAACTACAGCTGTCTTCAAGAGGAAAGCTGGAGGTCATTCAGCCACAGACATTATACAAAGACTGGGAAGTAACTACCAGGCAACTACCACAGGCAACGAAGTCTGCAGAAGAGCTCCAGAAAGATTGAATGCATCAGCTGAAGACAGCTGGAAATTTTTTAGGACAGTTTCAACCTTACCAGAAAGAAATGTTTGGGACCATTCAGTGATGAACACTGGCCAAGACTTCAGCTTTGCCTCGTGTGCATAAGGCCAAACAAAATTGTTTCACTGACTAATCTGAGCTCTGTTGATCTGAATGAAGAATCATTCAAGTCATAGGAATTTGTCAATGGTCCTTCCTGCTGCACAACCTCATGTTACGCAGTACTCATTTCCACAGACAACATTATCCAGACTGTGAAGTAACTTTCTCAATGTTTACTTTACCTTCCACTCTTTTGTTGTTTTATCATTTATAGCCAGACATCAAACAGTTTTCAAATTTCAGGAGGTGGAATGAAGATCATCACCTTGTGTCCTGATGACGGTCCTGAGCAAGCTTCACCAGCGTGCGCAGCAGCAGCTCGGTCCTGTCGCACGTGTCCGACAGGAGCTTCTTGGCTCCCATGTGCTCCACCACGGTCAGCAGGTGTTTGGCCGCACACTTCCGCACCAGGGCGTTGCAGTGCCTGGAAACGAGAGAGCAACCAGTGGGGCAGAGGGAAAAGGAGGGCCAGAAGCACAGGCCTCAGTCCCAGCATGGTCCCTGTCATTGCTGGGGGACGGACGCATGGCTTCACTGCAATTTTAGCCACGTGTAGGAGATTCTGTCCTCAGATAGCTGGCAGTGTTGACAGGCTGTGAGATCAAACAGGCTGCAGTAGGGCAGGAGCAGACAAGAGGAATGAAGCAAAGTTGATGAAAGAATCTAATCACTGAGTTCTGAGAAGGTGCAGGAGAAAGGACCCTTCCCTGCTGTCATTGCCCTTCTGCCTCCTGTCCCTTCCCCCTACCCACACAGTTGAAGGTGAAGGATATCCCTAAAAGAAGAATGACATACCCGACTCCAGTAGCCATGAGAGCATTCATTGCTTCTGCAGGAGTCACGTTCACCACCATCACTCCCAGGGACTGACTGGCTGCTTCCTGAATGAACTTTCTGCAGTCCCCTGTCTTTTGAAGCAAGACAGAAGCAATCCCATCCACCTCCTGGTCCATGTGGTGCTTCAAGGTCTCAAAGAGCTCTCCAAGAATGACAACTGCAGAGTGAGCCACCTTTGAGTGCTGGTTTTTCACCTGTGGAAGTCATGAGGGAGAAACAGAAGAATCACCTTGTAAAGAAAACCAGTCCCCTAGACACAAGTCCCAGGAACTAACATGACTTCTCTCTGTGTCCAGGCGAAACATAAGAGCACGGTTAGAGCAGAAGACCACAAGCACAGAAACACACTCACTCTGACACCAGCTTCTCCTCTGGCCTCAGGCCCACTTACACAATACAATTTTAATGAGACTGCAGGCCTAAAAATATAGTTTTGCCTAGAACAAAGTGTGCCACTTAGCCCGTAATTTGCACTGCTTTGATTTTAGGCCCTTTTGTTCAAAGAAACAAAACAATTAAAGCAAGGACTGTTTTTAAGCTACGAAGGCACAATTCTTAAAGACAAGATAGAGGACAAGTAGTACTTTCCTCCTGTCCAAAAATGCAGCACTGGCAGTTTGAGCACTCAGCCAGGAAAAGGAAAATATGGGCTCTGGTCTACAGTCTGATTTGCAGCAGGGACTCGAGTCGGTCTGCTGCTCCATCTACTCAGGAGAACCCCAGCTGGTGGCCTCAAGGCCACTCAAGGATCCTGGAGATCACTTGCAGTTACAGCTGCAATCCGTGGGGTTTTATAGCACCTAGTGCTGCCCTGGAGTGATGATCCCTGATTCCAAAAGGCTCTCCCAGACAGGTAAGGAAGAAGCATCTGACACTTGGGTGCTTCATTTGAAAGACCCGTTGAAGCACAGTGCAGTGCTGCTTTCTGACAGACTTAGTTGTGCCTGTTAATACAAAAGAACAAGACAAGTGCTAGAAGCGCTTGAGAAAGCAAAATCTGGGACTGAAAGTGAAGCTGAAAGAGGTCTCTGCACATGAGGGTGTGTAACAGAGAAGAGGAAGTTTCCTCAGAAACTTACAAATTATATAAAAATCAGATGAGCTTAGCTGAAAGGGCTTCTTCTCCTAACCCAGACCTCAGCGTGGCAGAATCTGAGTCCTGCATATCTAAACAGAAATGTTTGAGGAGTCCAACCCCACGAGCAGCATTCAAGCCTGCAACGTCACTAAATATGGGCTAAAAGGACTGATTTCAATGGAAATTAGCTAAGTCTTACTGTCTCCTGCAAGCAAAGGAGAATTTAATATGTTTGGCACTCGTGTAGTAAGAGGACAAGGCAGCTGGTTCAGGCCACAGACAAATGCCAAGTTGGAAATCTAGCCACAGATATTATTAAGGAGCTTAGGTTGAGGTCTTTCTATTAAGTGAGAGATGAGAGGGCAGCTGTGCACAACTGCCCTGCAAACCCCACAGCCAGGCTGCTCCAAGCACCTGGTGCCTGCAGTGCAAAATTCCACTGGTGCACAGAGGCAGTGGAAAGGGCAAATTACCAAAAATAAATGAAGAAAGATAAGACATCATCAGGAAGAAAAGAAATACCTGCAGTCAATCCCGCACAATGCTGAGGAGGAGGAAAGGGGAGGAAGCTGGCAGGCAAAAGCTGCAGTATCTAATTATAGCTTAGGCAGAGATTTGGGCAGTGGCAAATCACCTCATTTCTGTCTCAGCTTCTGCATTTGTATATTGCATTATAATGACACCTAGCTCAAGGAGGAGAGACAGGTGTCCTACATACCAGTAAACACAGCTATATGTACAGACACATCACACAGATAAGTGACATACCTGTTAGAAAAATGAGGACTAAAACCAGCAATGAAGGCAGACACTGAGCACACGTGTAAATGAACAATCACACATCTACGCTTCTCCCCATGTACAGTGTACATGGGACACACACACAGTGTTCTTACCTCCTTGCTGATTGCCACAGAAACATCATGAAGTCTAGGCAGAAGGACTTCTGAGTGGCAGATAGCCAGGTCTCTAATAATGAAGAATCCCTTCACCTGCTGCTCCCTGAAAGGCAATTATCAAAAAAGATTGATTTTTCTCACCACCCAAGAATGAGGCAGCACATCTGAACTGAGCAGGGTGGCAGCTCAAGCAAACAAAGGGAGGTGCTTCTCATACAGCACTTGATTAAATCATGGAACTCGTTGCAGGGCTGGACTGGGGACCCATCCCCACTAGGGTCCCTGAATGTAACCTGGACTCCCCACACTTGCAGCAGCTCTCTGCACTTCACAGGACACCAAACAGGAATGGGGAAGAGAAAGGGGAGAGGGGCAAAACATAACAGTCACAGAAGGAGATGCATCATGGAAGATTTGTCATGGTTATCCCAGTGTGAACAGAACCCTAGTGAGCATATGCTGAACCAGACAACAAAAAGACAACCAATAGCTTTTTCCTTGGCTTCTCCCATGGGCCCTTCAGGAGAAATGACAGGCTGAGCAACTCTGCATCACGTCTCAGTCATTTCTCAGAAATAGGAACTCCTCATAGGTGCTCCGAAGACTCACATGCAGGTGGCCACAGGGAGGCCCTGACTCCTGCTGCTGCTTCCAGCAGCAGTGGGACCAGAGAGAATTCTTCATGCAGTCCCACCTCGGCTAGTCACCTGACACCCTCAGGTCTCTCAACTCAAGACCTGCCTCTGGCTTCAGCCAGCAAATCATCTCGTTCCACAACTTCCTCTCTTCCCTGAAGATTTCATCTGCAGCCACGTGGAGCAGAAAGCAAAGCTCGGAAACAGCACAGAACTGCAGCTGCTGTAGCACTGCCACAGACCAAGGGAAATAAATCACACTGTGACTGATTGGAGTGGCATCACAAGTTACCTTTGGACATCTGGGCTGTCTGGGCTCAGAGGCACTAGAAAAAAACTGTTTCTAACTTAGCTTTACACTGCGAGGCAGAAAGAGTGAACAGGGGCCTTTCTTACCAGCTGTTGCTGCTGAGCAACGTGAATGCACTGAGCAGCATCTCCTGGGGATGAGAGAAGGGCCTGGCTTCCTGGGCATCCCCAAACCCTGTCTCCTCTCCACACTCCAGGGGCTCCAGAGAAATGGTCTGCGACGAGTTCTCTGTAAGGAGAGGGTCAGCTATCAGCATCACACACCCTGGGGCAAGGCACCCTGCCACTAAGCAGACTGCAACCCAGTCTCCCAGCCGAGATCACCCATGGGTGCAAACCAGCATTGGTTCAGAGACTTTGCTGCTGTCTGGCTCCTTGCTTCCCCCAGCACCCAGCCACCTCCCAGTCACCCCCAGCTCGACACCAGCTTCTTGCGTAAACCTGAAAACTGGACACAGAGGGCCAGCTCCCAGGTCCATTGATGTACCACAGCCAGCTTGCAGATTCATAGTGCCACAGGGCTCCTGCTCACTGGGAGCCAGTGCCACCCAGCAGGACTTGCTATCCCGGGAGTTAGAGATCGGCACATACCTCCCTCCATCACCTCCC